>JASWHV010000011.1:83426812-86401337 GCA_030760725.1 Neostapfia colusana
GCATGCCATGATTTCCCTGATGATAAAAAGGTTAGAGCTGCCACTAGTGAATTCACTGACTTTACTTCTGTTTGGTGGCATGAATATCAAACTAAAAATCCAGCTACCGTACCACAAACTTGGAATGCTTTGAAACGAATCATGCGTCGTCGTTTTGTTCCTTCCTATCATGCTCGTGACCTGTTGCATAAATTACAACAACTTAGGCAAGGCAACAAATCTGTTGAGGAATACTATCAAGAACTTCAAATAGTCATGATGCGTTGTGGCCTAGTTGAAAATGAAGAGGCTGCAATGGCTAGGTTTATGGGTGGTTTAACAAGAGAAATTCAGGACATATTGGCTTATAAGGAATACACTAACGTCACTCGATTATTCCATCTTGCTTGTAAGGCTGAAAGAGAAGTGCAGGGACGACGTACAAGAACTAACATTTCTGCAGGTCGAACTACCTCATGGCAGTTCCGCTCAAGTACTGCTGGTACTAAGCATGATTCTCCAGACGATGCTTCCAATGGGTTGCCCAGGACTACATCAAAATCAGCACCTTCGCGTGCAATCGAGACAACAAAAGGATCCACCCAAGTTGCAGCCAACACTTCTTTTTCCATTGCTTCTACCGGGAGAACAAAAGACATTCAATGCCTCCAGTGCAAGGGTTTTGGGCAGCTACGAAGGGACTGCCCAAGCAAGCATGTGATGGTTGTATGAGAAAATGGTGAGTACTCATCCGCTAGTGATTTAGATAATGAAACATATGCCATGCTTGCTGCACAAGCAGCAGGAATGAAGAATGATGATGAAGAGCACATTGGGGCTGATCATGCTGCCCACTATGAGAGTCTTGTTGTGAGGCGTGTCTTGAGTGCCATGCTGCCCACTATGAGAGTCTTGTTGTGAGGCGTGTCTTGAGTGCCCAAATGATCAAAGCTGAACAGAACCAGCGACACAATCTATTCCAAACTAAGTGTGTAGTTTTGGAACGATCGTGTCACATTATTATTGATGGAGGAAGCTGCAACAATTTAGCAAGTGCTACCATGGTAGAAAAGCTTGGGATGACAACACTTCCACATCCACATCCCTACTACATCCAATGGTTCAATGACAGTGGTAAGCTTAAGGTAACACGTCTGGTTCGTGTCGAATTTGCAATTGGTTCGTACCATGATTACATTGATTGTGATGTGGTACCTATGCAAGCTTGTTCTATGCTATTTGGTCGACCTTGGCAATTTGATAAAGATACATTACATCATGGTAAATCAAATCAATACTCTTTCATGCATCATGAGAAGAAACTTGTTTTGCACCCGATGCCCCCTGATGCTATTTTGAAGGATGACATTGCTAGAGCTTGCAAAGAGAAAAATAAGAAATCTGCTGAAAATGAAAATTCAGATGTCGTGAAGAAATCGGTACAGCCTAAGACTGACAATTCCAAATCTGCTCATATGAAGAAGAATGAAATAAAATTAACGAGTGCTTGTTTTTTTTGTTTTCAAATCTGATTTGTTTGAATTAAAAAGTGATACTGCAAGCTGCTATGTGTTTGTTTGCAAAGAAGTTTTGTTCTCGCTTCACGACACACCATGTGCTTTGCCTCCTTCTATCACTAAGCTTTTGCAGGAATACGCTGATGTGTTTCCACAAGAGGTATCAGCCGGGCTGCCACCATTGAGAGGGATTGAACATCAGATTGACCTCATCCCTGGGGCTTCTTTGCCCAACCGAGCACCATACAGGACCAATCCGGAGGAGACTAAGGAGATTCAGCGGCAAGTACAGGAATTACTCGACAAAGATTATGTGCGTGAGTCCCTTAGTCCTTGCTCCGTTCCTGTCTTTTGTCCCAAAGAAAGATGGATCATGGCGCATGTGTGTAGATTGTCGAGCAATTAATAACATTACCATTAGATATCGTCATCCTATTCCTAAGTTAGATGATATGCTTGATGAACTTAGTGGCTCGATGATTTTCTCTAAAATTGATTTGCGTAGTGGATACCATCAAATTCGCATGAAGCTAGATGATGAATGGAAAACAGCGTTTAAAACAAAGTTTGATTTGTATGAGTGGTTAGTCATGCCTTTTGGTCTCACGAATGCACCTAGCACTTTCATGAGATTAATGAATGAGGTTTTACGTGCTTTCATTGGAAGATTTGTGGTAGTATATTTCGATGACATCTTGATCTATAGCGCATCTCTCGAAGTTCATCTTGATCATCTCCGTGCTGTTTTCAATGCTTTACGTGATGCACGCTTATTTGGTAACATTGATAAGTGCACCTTTTGCACGGATCGAGATTCTTTTCTTGGCTATGTTGTGACACTACAGGGAATTAAAGTTGATCAAGCCAAGGTAGAGGCGATACACAGCTGGCCGACTCCTACCACGGTCACACAAGTACGAAGCTTTCTCGGACTTGCTGGATTCTATCGTCGTTTTGTGAAAGACTTCAGCACCATAGCAGACCCACTGCATGAGCTTACAAAGAAGGGTGCTCCATTCACATGGGGCAAGGCACAAGAGGCTGCATTTGCAACTTTGAAAAATAGGTTAACTCATACACCTCTTCTCCAATTACCAGATTTCAGTAAGACTTTTGAATTGGAATGTGATGCTAGTGGTATTGGATTGGGAGGTGTCTTGTTGCAAGAGGGGAAACCTATTGCTTATTTTAGCGAGAAACTGAATGGGCCTAGTCTGAACTATTCCACTTATGATAAAGAATTATATGCACTAGTACGAACTTTGAAACATGGCAACATTATTTATGGCCCAAAGAACTTGTTATACATTCTGATCATGAATCTTTGAAGCACATTAAGAACTAAACTAATCTGAACAGTAGGCATGCCAAGTAGGTAGAATTCATTGAGTCCTTTCCGAACATTGGTGAAGCATCTCACAACAGCCCCGGTGTTAGCTCAGCCGGATACAACAAAGCCCTTCGACGTGTATTGTGACGCGTCCGGTATTGGGCTCGGCTGCGTGTTGATGCAGGAAGGACGTGTGGTCGCTTATGGCTCACGCCAACTTCGGAACCACGAGCAGCATTATCCCACTCATGACCTTGAGCTTGCTGCAGTGGTTTTGGCGCTGAAAATGTGGAGGCACTATCTCCTGGAGAATTTGGTGCATCTCTACACCGACCACAAGAGATTGAAATACATTTTCACCTAGAAGGAGCTGAACATGAGGCAACGGAGGTGGTTAGGATTAATCAAGGACTATGAAATTGAGATTCACTACCACCCCGGCAAGGCGAATATGGTTGCCGACGCGCTGAGTCAGAAATCACATGTCCATCACCTCACCATTACACCGGTGGAGGAGGAAGAGCCAAGTTTATACTTGGTTACTTATGGATCGCTGTACAACCTTGCCCTCATCTCTACTATTAGGGAGGACATCATTGCAGCTCAGAAGACGGATAGAGGCATGGCACATCTCCGGAGACGGATAGACAATGGAGAGATTAAATGTTTCCGGAAGGATGATGAGGGGACTCTATGGTTCAACGACCGCATAGTCGTACCCCGGGACATGGAACTGAGGAAGAAAATCCTCGACGAAACCCACTTGTCTAAATACTCCATTCATCTGGGCAGCAACAAAATGTACCAAGATTTGAAAAAGAAATTTTGGTGGACACGGATGAAGCGGGAGGTAGCTAAGTACGTATCCGAGTGTGATACGTGTAGACGAGTGAAGGCTGATCATATGAGGAAATCAGGGCTGCTGCAACCCCTGAAGATTCCAGCATGGAAATGGGAGGATGTGAGCATGGATTTCATTGTGGGATTACCCCTAACATCCAACAAACATAATTCCATTTGGGTGATTGTTGACCGACTGACCAAGTCAGCTCACTTCATCCCTGTACATACACATTTTCATGCCAACCGATATGCGGAGTTATACATTGCCAGGATTCTATGCCTGCATGGTGCACCCAAGACCATAGTCTCAGACCGAGGTGCATTGTTTGTATCTCGCTTTTGGGAGCAGTTGCACGCTGCTTTGGGTACTAAACTGATTAGAAGCTCTGCCTACCACCCTCAGACAGATGGCCAGACAGAGAGGGTGAATCAAGTTCTGGAGGACATGTTGAGAGCATGTGTCATCCACCATGGTAGGAACTAGGATAATCACCTACCATTGGCGGAATTCTCGTACAACAACGGCTATCAGGCGAGTATCAAGATGGCACCCTACGAAGCTCTCTACAGTCACAAGTCGCACCCCATTAAATTGGTGCGAGTCCGGTGAAAGAGTCACATTCGGGGTTGATGTGGTGAACGACGCCGAAGAGCGCGTTCGGACAATTCAAGCCAATTTAAAAGCCGCTCAATCCCGACAGAAGAGCTACGCTGATAAGAGGAGTAGGCCGTTGCACTTTGACGTTGGGGAACACGTGTACCTACGCGTGTCTCCGATGAAGGGCGTGCACCGGTTCGGTGTGAAGGGAAAGCTCGCTCCCCGTTTCATTGGACCCTATGCTATCACCGAGAAGTGTGGACCAGCAGCATATAAATTGGAGCTACCGGCATCTCTTGCTGGTGTCCATGATGTTTTCCATGTTTCACAACTGCGAAAATTTTTGAAGCATACAGCTGCTGTTCCTACCGAAGACATCAGCGAGTTGAAACCGGATTTAACATATGATGAGTATCCTGTGGAAATCCTTGATGAGAAAGCCCGAACCACGTGTAGCAGAACGTTGTGGTTCTACAAGATCCTCTGGAGTAACCACACCGTGGAAGAAGCGACGTGGGAGAGCGAGGAATTCCTTCATTCAAATTACCCGGAGTTCATGGCTTCTCAACACGAGTAAGTCCCTACTACATCGCTATCTCTTTTTTTGTAATCTCGGGACGAGATTCTTTTAAGGGGGGAGGAATGTAAGAGCCTCAGTTTTGGCACACATTTGAAGTGTTCATCACCACACCACACCAATTTTCACTCCATTCGGAGTTGATCTTGACATGAGCTAAGTGGGACGAATTCAAACTTTATTTGAATTCAAAACTGAATTTGTGCTGAAATTCACTCAAACCGAACCCAATTTGAATTCTATTCAATTCAAATGGCTCAGGGGTGAACAATTTGAATCACCAGGGGTATTATGGGGCTCACTGTTTACAACAGTGATTAGGAGTAAATTTCAGAGGTTAAAACCCCGGGTGGGACCCACATGTCATAGAGGGGAGAAGGAGAAACTTCCCCCCAAAGTCAGAGTCTCGGTGGGAAATTCCACCGAGCAGCTGTCGGCTGTGCCACCGAGCAGCTACCGGCGCCACCAGCTGCTTCCCTCTCTGCGCGCTGGCGCCCAGGGCGGCTGGCTCGTGCCCCCACGCGACCGGCACCGCCTCAGCCGAGCAGGAGTCGGCCGACTTTATCTTCTCGCGGGCAAACCCGAGCAGCAGCATTGTTTCTTGCCGCAGCTCTCTGCTCAATCGGGAAAACCAGGAAAACCATCTCCTCCTTCGTCCCTGAGCTGCTAGACAGCCACCTGAGCTCGCACTTCACCTCCCCAACGCCAGAAACCCCGAGCTCCGACCTCCTTTTCCCAAAGACGATCGCCACCGCGGCGACCTAGCCTCAGCCGAGAGTCAGGCGCCCGTGGGCAGCATTCCAGAGGCGCTTTCACGGTTCAGCGAGAGAGGCAACAGGAGCACGCGACCACCGTGCGGCTCTCCTCCAAGTTTGGAAGCCAACCGTGAAGAATCCGCAGAGAATTTCTAGTTTTTGCTCCGGCGACCGTAACCCAAGCTTCCGGTACGGTTTCTTTAAATTCTCGCTCTATGATCTTTCGGAGGTCATCAAATCTTGCACATAGACGCTGGACTAGCCGGCGATCAAGTTCTTTTCTGCATCCGTAGCGTGAAACTGTCTAGGAGTGATGAATTTCAAGCTCGATCGAGGGCGGTCATGACGGGCACGATCGGTCACACGGTGTCGACCGACTTGCCGCCATCCCTGAACCCTTTCGACACCTTGTCGAGCTTTCTAGAGGTACACTGATGCTGTAGGGCTGTTTGTTTGAGGTGTTGGCGGGTTTAGAAACCACGGTCGACGGTGTCGAACCTCAACCGAGGTAGAGGCACGTCGCCGAGCTATTTCCGGTCACCCCCAGCCTGACCTGACACCACCGACGCGTTCCTCGACGTCGACAACCCCCTGGCGGTGAGTTTCAGCCACTGGGAGGTCCGGCAGCGGCGAGCCGGCGAGCCCCGAGCCTGCTACGGCGAGGTCGGCGGCGCGGGCGTGAGAGAATGGCGGGAGGAAGACGAAGCCGGCTGGCCCACGTGTCAGCGGCTGAAGAATTTAAACCGGGATCGGGTGTGGCCGGGGATCGGCTGTGCTGGCGCGCAAAATACCCTGTGAGCTCCGGTGTGCCGGACACCTCCGCGCTCGACACGTGTGGTATCTCCGGTGTGCCGGACACCTCCGCGCTCGACACGTGTCCCCGCGGGCCCGGGAGTTTAAACTTTTCCCCCGATTTTCAGGATTCTTCCAAACTTCAAATCCTCATAACATTGCCTAGAAAGCTCCAAATCGAGTGAACCAAATTTGGTTGGATTTAGCTCTCTGAGCACTTTCCAGCAATACCAAACTCAGCTCATGATAGTGAATAGTTCTCCAGAATTAAATCCCTAAAGTTTAAACTGTTGGGAATTTTATCTGGAGAACTACTTTATGAAAAATTCTGAAATTTGGCTGAGAGGTTCATTGGAAAATCCCTGAATCCCGGTAAAATTTTCAGACTCATCCAAGTTCATTTAATTACCCTAATGGGTGATTAAGAGAACTGCCCTGAGAAAATAGAAAATGTACAGAAACATTTTTCAGATTTTCTCCAATCTTAATTAGGACATAACTTTCAGTAAAATTCTTCAAATAACATGAAACCAACTCCATTAGAACCATCCTAAATTCTAGTTTCCAGAAAGTAATGGTGGGAGCCATGAAAAACCCTAGAATTACTGAGAAGCTCAAATATTGACCAAATAGGCTTTTATTTGTACAAGGTTCAATTGGACTTTGTTTCAAATAAAACTTGGTCACAACCCTGGTTAGGACCCTACCAATCCATCATAAAAATTTCAGGACCAAGGGGGGCTAGCTAGAGTTATTAGCAATTATGTATTCAAGTTCTCACATTGCATTTAAATTAACATGTAGTATTTCATTAACGTATAGTCACTGAAGGCGAGGAAGCTCCGGAGGTTCTTGACTTCCTGCTTCCAGAGGAAGAACTGACCCCTGACCAGCAGCAACAAGGCAAGCCCCGGTTTGCATTAACCCTTTTATAAGTCTTACTTTGTTTACATGTGTCATATGAAGTATGATTGTGCATTAGGTATAGGATGAATGAAACCCCACTTGCATAACCAAAGGTTCCTAAAAGAGTGAGGGTAGTGTCTAAGACCTCGAATAGATAGGCTATGCTTAAAGATTCATAGGGCTTCGGTACAAGTCAAGTAGTTGGAATCTACTCGCGAGATAGGCTTGGGACGCACGGGTTCAGTTGAGTGATGTGAGATCACATTAGTAATGAAAATGAGACTGGGCAGGGGCTAGGGCGCAGCAAGAGGGAGTCTTATGTGCGCAGCCCTGTCCGTGTCGATTGAGGACCGAGCCGTGTGCGGCCCACGCTGATCAAGTTTGAATGTACCAAAGGCATATCGGATATATGGGCCCTGATAAACCGATGTAGCCTAAACCTCCGGGCGTCGAGGCATAACGCACCGATTTATAGGTGTAGGCTGAGGGCAGCAAGGTGGAAATCTGCCAACGGGCATAGAGAGATGCTCCGTGTGGGGAACCTCCTGCTCGTTTCGGTGTGACCGGTTCGACTTTTGGGCTGTTGGGTGAAAGGTTGTCCCGTACGACATCGAGTGAGCATGCTGTGCAGCTCCACGGATGGGCGTACGTGACGTGCTCTTTGGGTTTCCCTGCAGGTGTATATCGAGTCGATTCGCCGTCCCTCGCGGTGAAGAGATCCACTTGGTCACTGAGTCGTGACGTAGATTAATGGATGAAACATGTTGATTCAATATTGCTGGTTGATATAATTGTATTGCTACATGTGTGCCACCAAATACTGCTTACTAAATTTCAGATTTCATAAACTGTTAACTTGTTACTAAAAGATGAACTAAGGATGAACTTGTAGGCGTGTACTTTTGCTGAAATGTTACTATCCTATATCCATTGTACCCCTCATGTAGAGTTTCATACTTAGGTGAGTCGGTTAAGCCTTGTTGAGCCTTCGTGCTCACGGTTGCTGCTTAAGTGTTTTTCAGGTGAGGAGCCACCCACGGACTCGGAGTACGAGTCCACCGGCGAGGGTTACCCTCCGTCGGGGACCACGGCTGAGTGGGAGCCGTACACGCCGCGCTGAGCTGAGGAGTGCAGCTAGTATGGGTTGCCCTAGGGCTGGACAACCACTTTTGCTAGATAGGCGGGCGTGAGTTGTATAGTGTAGACTTCCGCTGTGTAATATAAACAATAGTTGTAACTGAAGTTTGTACCTGTTTGTACAGTTTCAGTTGTTTTTTCCCATGTAATATATTATGTCCTTATGACGTGTGCTGTCGGGTGTCGCATCACGCGGCACCACCCTCTGCGATCCTGGATGAGCGGATTCTGGTCCGCCATAACCTGGTATCAGAGCTGCAGTGGGGATAGCACAGTACTTAAGGACTGCATTATGGGAAAAACTTAGTTATACGGTGAGGATTCGGTAGTAGCCCATGTAAGGACTATACTAGCATAGTTACTTAAAGTGGCAAAGACTAACTTATGTGTTATAATTCTGAATTTCAATTATGTAACGACGCACCTACGCTCTGGTAAGTATGGTAAGGAACGCCACCGAAAGCGGTTCAATTTCGGTTAGCTCCCCCTGACGAGGAACGTAGTTCAGGGACTGATCTCACAACTTGGTGTGGGACGTCAATATGAAACTCTTGGACTCTTCATGTCCCTGAGTTCATATGAAACGCTGAATCCTAGCGTGCATTAGGCAAGTAAGTGGAGACCCCATCGCGTGGTCAGTAACGCGAGAGTGTGTTCGTCTGGAAATAGCCAAGGAGGACATACGCAGCGCTTGCCATCGGCGTGCCCTGCAGGGCAGTAGGTGGTATCTGTTGGGTTGATAACATTCCCAACCGTGACGACCCGTTCATGACCTACTCGGGTTCCCCGTCGTGTGGTGTTGAAACACGATCACGTACCTTGAGACGTGACCTAACTCAAGGACGGCAGTATGACAATGATACGGGCGTTTGTATTTACTTTCAAATATGGAACTGCCTGAAATGAATAACCATTGAGTGCACCATTATTGTGTGGTCTTCTGCAGGTACTAACCACGTAAGTATCCGTGTAGTAAACGTGTGCGAGAGACCGTTTAGTGCCACATTTGAGACGTATATGCCGGTAAAATCCGGTTAGGATTTTTCTTTTGTGAGGAACGTAGTACCGAGATATTGTAGGCATATGCATGAGAATAATGATGAGAAAGAATTAAAATCTATAGGTTCAACATTTAGGACCCTGGTTGGGTATAAGAATGGGATAGTGGAGCAGTATAGCCAAAATTATGAAAAGCAGAGTGCTCTGTTTTGGGCAGCAAGGTTGCCGAACTTTAACAGAGCACAACTCACAGGTCTTTTAGCCAAGTGAGGTATGCTATATAGTTCTGGAAAGGTATTGAAGTACTCTACAAATTTGTTGTAGACTTCCAGAGCTGAAACTCACCTTAAGATGGCTTAAATTCCAGAGGAATGTAAACTGTCCAGAACCAGGACAAAGTAAAACATTCTCTGAATTGTTCCGTTTTTCAAACATAACTCCCAGTTGAAAAATCTAAAATTGTCATATAATACATCCTTATAAAAAGTAGATGTTTGACATCTTTGCAATTCAAAGTTCCTGAAATTTCAGCACAGAATTTAGTGGAAACTTGAATGGAAAACAGCAACTTCCAAGGGAGGTGCTGTTAAAATTCTTCCAGAAATTCTGCTAATTTTGAATTAGCATAACTTTTTTACCAAAGCTGATCTGGGGGCAAATAAATACTCGTTGGAAAGATACTGAAGTTAACTTTAACTTTGGTATTCAACTTGAGTCATGAAAATACACAGAACCAGATCAAAATTTGGAATAGGTAGAAACTGGTCATTCTGACAGAAGAATGACAGTTGAACTCATTGGAGAGGGTGTTGTACCCTAAGGGTGCTATACGTGATGACAACGCGATAGTAATGTCTCGTAGTGACCAAACCTAGTTATGGTGAGCTTCCAAAGAGGAGGTTCATCAAGTTGGATTAAACTAGCTTGTGTTTGGTCTGGTAATGGGGTAGCTTGTGCAAAGTTATTACATTATCTACTTACGAGATATATCGCATGTTTTTGTTGTCATAATGTTTTTACGCCCATTTTAATTGGACTGCATGCAAATGTTGCAGGACTGATGTTATTGTCGTATGGTTGCAGATGGTTCGCACTAGGACCACGCACGAGGTAGGTGGCTCTAGCCAAGGGGGAGGCGATGACTCCCATCCACTGGCCTACGACAGCACCCCGCAGCAGCAGCCACCACCGCCGCCTCCGCTTACTCTAGCGGATGTGATAGCGGCATTGGTGGGAGGTCGTGAGGAGCAGACCGACCTGCTCCGCACGATCGTGCAGAATACGTCCCAGGCGGGGGTACGTCAAGATAGAGGGCCTCGGGAGCCCCGTGATGTGTCGTACTCGGATTTCATGAGTACGCACCCTCCAGTGTTCACCGAAGCTGAGGAACCACTGGAGGCGGACAACTGGCTGCGGACCATCGAGTCCAAGTTCGGGCTGCTCCAATGTACGGAGCGGCAGAAGACCCTGTTGGCAGCACAGCAGCTCCACGGTGCCGCTGGTGCGTGGTGGGCGAATTATGTCGCCTCACGTCCGGCTGGCCATGCCGTGGAATGGCAAGAGTTCCGGGAGGCGTTCCGCGCCTATCACATTCCTCTCGGAATAATGAAGAGGAAGTTCCAAGAATTCTTGGAGCTGAAGCAGGGCGGGAGGAGTGCCCACGACTACTCCCGTGCCTTCAACCTTCTGGCGCAGTATGCGTCAGACTATATCTCCACGGAGGAGAAGAAGAGGGAGCATTTCTATCGGGGGTTACATCCCAAAATGAAGACGCACCTCGTTCAGTGGAATCGCGGCACATTCAACGACTTAGTCAATGCCGCGATCATGCAAGAGGACGCTCAGCGGGAGTTGGCAGCTGAGCAGAGGAAGCGCAGCGCTCCACCTAGCAGCGGTGGTGGCGCGCCTCAGAAGTACCGTATGGTGTATCGGACACCATCCGGGCAGCAGTGGCGTCCACCGGCGCGACCTCAACAGTTCGGGGGATGTTCGTTCCAAGCACCCCCGTTCCGTCCGCCGATGCCACCACCAAGACAGCAGCAGCAGCAGCAGACGGTACCCCGGGCGTTTCCACCGCCACAACGCGCCCTGGGATTCCGTCCACCGATCAGCGGGGGACCGCCCCGTTTCACCTGCTTCACGTGTGGCCAAGCGGGCCACTTCGTGAAGGACTGTCCCCAGGGGCAGCAGAGCAGCGGGCAGGCCCAGCTCCAGGGTGGTGCTCGAGGCCGACCTCCGGTGAAGAAGGTTGGTCAGCGGACTGGAGGCGTCGCAACCTCGACAATGAGGACGCCCCAGAGGGAGACAACGTGCTGGCGGGTACGTTTACTCTCAACCATCAAGCCATCGTCATACTTTTTGATTCTGGTGCAACCCACAACTTTATAAGTGCATCGTACGTGGTTAAGCATCAGCTGGAAGTCTTTCCAACCGAGTGTTCGTATATGATTTGCTCACCCGGAGGAAAGATTTCAGCAACGATGATGGTTCCAAAAGCACCACTGTGTTTAGGTGGGAAGATATATCCCACCACTATGATTATCCTAGGGGGGCAGAAGATTGATGCAATCTTGGGAATGTCATGGCTAAGCTACCATGGCGCTGTCCTGGAAACCCCATCACGGACTATTCACCTCAACTCCCCATTACACCATCCGCAATCCCTCCTATTAGATAATCCAGTCAGAGAGGTTTCAGCGATCAATAGTGCTGAGGATCTCAAGTCAGAAGACATCCCCGTAGTCCGGGAATATCCTGATGTGTTCCCGGATGATCTTTCGGGCATGCCACCTGAGTGGGATGTCGAGTTCAAGATTGAACTTGCACCCGGGACTACACCCATCTCAAGGAGACCATACAAGATGGCTCCAAATGAGCTGGCTGAACTGAAAGAACAGCTCAATGACCTTTTGAGCAAGGGTTTCATTAGGCCGAGTTCCTCGCCTTGGGGATGCTCGGCGCTATTCGTGAAGAAGAAGGATGAGACCCTGAGGCTGTGTGTGGACTACCGGCCGCTCAACGCCGTCACCATCAAGAATAAGTACCCACTGCCCCGTATTGACATCTTGTTTGATCAACTTGTGGGGGCAAGTGTATTCTCAAAGATGGACCTTCGCTCTGGATATCACCAGATCAAGATACGGGCGGAGTATATCCCGAAGACGGCGTTCTCAACGAGATACGGCCTATATGAATATCTCGTCATGTCCTTTAGTCTCACAAATGCTCCAGCCCATTTCATGTATCTCATGAACTCGGTGTTCATGCCGGAGCTGGACAAGTTCGTGGTAGTGTTCATCGATGATATCTTGGCGTACTCCAAGACAGAAGCCAAACATGCCGAACACTTGTGGATCGTTCTTCAACGATTACGAGACCACAAGCTCTACGCCAAGTTCAGCAAATGCGAGTTTTGGATTAGCCAAGTGCCATTCTTGGGACATATCATCTCAGCAGAAAGCATTGCAGTTGACCCAAGCAAGATAGAGCAAGTGCTGAAATGGAAAGCTCCCACTTCAGTCCATGAAGTCAGAAGCTTCCTCGGGTTAGCGGGATACTACCGGAGATTCATTCCAAGCTTCTCCAAGCTCGCTAAGCCGATGACAGAGTTGCTGAAGAAAGGGAAGAAATATGTTTGGAACACGGCGTGTGAAGGAGCGTTCCGAACATTGGTGAAGCATCTCACAACAGCCCCGGTGTTAGCTCAGCCGGATACAACAAAGCCCTTCGACGTGTATTGTGACGCGTCCGGTATTGGGCTCGGCTGCGTGTTGATGCAGGAAGGACGTGTGGTCACTTGTGGCTCACGCCAACTTCGGAACCATGAGCAGCATTATCCCACTCATGACCTTGAGCTTGCTGCAGTGGTTTTGGCGCTGAAAATGTGGAGGCACTATCTCCTGGGGAATTTGGTGCATCTCTACACCGACCACAAGAGCTTGAAATACATTTTCATCCAGAAGGAGCTGAACATGAGGCAACGGAGGTGGTTAGGATTAATCAAGGACTATGAAATTGAGATTCACTACCACCCCGGCAAGGCGAATATGGTTGCCGACGCGCTGAGTCGGAAATCACATGTCCATCACCTCACCATTACACCGGTGGAGGAGGAAGAGCCAAGTTTATACTTGGTTCCTTATGGATCGCTGTACAACCTTGCCCTCATCCCTACTATTAGGGAGGACATCATTGCAGCTCAGAAGACGGATAGAGGCATGGCACATCTCCGGAGACGGATAGACAATGGAGAGATTAAATGTTTCCGGAAGGATGATGAGGGGACGCTATGGTTCAACGACCGCATAGTCGTACCCCGGGACATGGAACTGAGGAAGAAAATCCTCGACGAAGCCCACTTGTCTAAATACTCCATTCATCCGGGCAGCAACAAAATGTACCAAGATTTGAAAAAGAAATTTTGGTGGACACGGATGAAGCGGGAGGTAGCTAAGTACGTATCCGAGTGTGATACGTGTAGACGAGTGAAGGCTGATCATATGAGGAAATCAGGGCTGCTGCAACCCCTGCAGATTCCAGCATGGAAATGGGAGGATGTGAGCATGGATTTCATTGTGGGATTACCCCTAACATCCAACAAACATGATTCCATTTGGGTGATTGTTGACCGACTGACCAAGTCAGCTCACTTCATCCCCGTACATACAGATTTTCATGCCAACCGATATGCGGAGTTATACATTGGCAGGATTCTATGCCTGCATGGTGTACCCATGACCATAGTCTCAGACAGAGGTGCATTGTTTGTATCTCGTTTTTGGGAGCAGTTGCACGCTGCTTTGGGTACTAAACTGATTAGAAGCTCCGCCTACCACCCTCAGACAGATGGCCAGACAGAGAGGGTGAATCAAGTTCTGGAGGACATGTTGAGAGCATGTGCCATCCACCGTGGTAGGAACTGGGATAATCACCTACCATTGGCGGAATTCTCGTACAACAACGGCTATCAGGCGAGTATCAAGATGGCACCCTACGAAGCTCTCTACGGTCGCAAGTGCCGCACCCCATTAAATTGGTGCAAGTCCGGTGAAAGAGTCACATTCGGGGTTGATGTGGTGAACGATGCCGAAGAGCGCGTTCGGACAATTCAAGCCAATTTAAAAGCCGCTCAATCCCGACAGAAGAGCTACGCTGATAAGAGGCGTAGGCCGTTGCACTTTGACGTTGGGGAACACGTGTACCTACGCGTGTCTCCGATGAAGGGCGTGCACCGGTTCGGTGTGAAGGGAAAGCTCGCTCCCCGTTTCATTGGACCCTATGCTATCACCGAGAAGTGTGGACCAGCAGCGTATAGATTGGAGCTACCGGCATCTCTTGCTGGTGTCCATGATGTTTTCCATGTTTCGCAACTGCGAAAATGTTTGAAGCGTACAGCTGCTGTTCCTACCGAAGATATCGGCGAGTTGAAACCGGATTTAACATATGATGAGTATCCGGCGGAAATCCTTGATGAGAAAGCCCGAACCCGCGTAGCAGAACGTTGTGGTTCTACAAGATCCTCTGGAGTAACCACACCGTGGAAGAAGCGACGTGGGAGAGCGAGGAATTCCTTTGTTCAAATTACCCGGAGTTCATGGCTTCTCAACATGAGTAAGTCCCTACTACATCGCTATCTCTTCTTTTGTAATCTCGGGACGAGATTCTTTTAAGGGGGGAGGAATGTAAGGGCCTCAGTTTTGGCACACATTTGAAGTGTTCATCACCACACCACACCAATTTTCACTCCATTCGGAGTTGATCTTGACATGAGCTAAGTGGGACGAATTCAAACTTTATTTGAATTCAAAACTGAACTTGTGCTGAAATTCACTCAAACCGAACCCAATTTGAATTCTATTCAATTCAAATGGCTCAGGGGTGAACAATTTGAATCACCAGGGGTATTATGGGGCTCACTGTTTACAACAGTAATTAGGATTAAATTTCAGAGGTTAAAACCCCGGGTGGGACCCACATGTCATAGAGGGGAGAAGGAGAAACTTGCACCCAAAGTCAGAGTCTCGGTGGGAAATTCCACCGAGCAGCTGTCGGCTGTGCCACCGAGCAGCTACCGGCGCCACCAGCTGCTTCCCTCTCTGCGTGCTGGCGCCCAGGGCGGCTGGCTCGCGCCCCCACGCGACCGGCACCGCCTCAGCCGAGCAGGAGTCGGCCAGCTTTATCTTCTCGCGGGCAAACCCGAGCAGCGGCATTGTTTCTCGCCGCAGCTCTCTGCTCAATCGGGAAAACCAGCAAAACCATCTCCTCCTTCGTCCCTGAGCTGCTAGACAGCCACTTGAGCTCGCACTTCACCTCCCCAACGCCAGAAACCCCGAGCTGCGACCTCCTTTGCCCAAAGACGATCGCCACCGCGGCGACCTAGCCTCAGCCGAGAGTCAGGCGCCCGTGGGCAGCGTTCCACAGGCGTTTTCACGGTCCAGCGAGAGAGGCAACAGGAGCGCGCGACCACCGTGCGGCTCTCCTCCAAGTTTGGAAGCCAACCGCGAAGAATCCGCAGAGAATTTCTAGTTTTTGCTCCGGCGACCGTAACCCAAGCTTCCAGTACAGTTTCTTTAAATTCTCGCTCTATGATCTTTTGGAGGTCATCAAATCTTGCAAATAGACGCTGGACTAGCCGGCGATCAAGTTCTTTTCTGCATCCGTAGCGTGAAACTGTCTAGGAGTGACGAATTTCGAGCTCGATCGAGGGCGGTCATGACGAGCACGATCGGTCACACGGTGCCGACCGACTTGCCGCCATCCCTGAACCCTTTCGACACCTTATCGAGCTTCCTATAGGTACACTAATGTTGTAGGGCCGTTTGTTTGAGGTGTTGGCGGGTTTAGAAACCACGGTCGATGGTGTCGAACCTCAACCGAGGCAGCGGCATGTCGCCGAGCTATTTCCGGTCACCCCTAGCCCGACCTGACACCACCGACGCGTTCCTCGACGTCGACAACCCCCTGGCGGCGAGTTCCAGCCCCTGGGAGGTCCGGCAGCGGCGAGCCGGCGAGCCCCGAGCCTGCTCCGGCGAGGTCGGCGGCGCGGGCGTGAGAGAACGGCGGGAGGAAGACGAAGCCGGCTGGCCCACGTGTCAGCGGCTGAAGAATTTAAACCGGGATCGGGTGTGGCCGGGGATCGGCTGTGCTGGCGCGCAAAATACCCTGTGAGCTCCGGTGTGCCGGACACCTCCGTGCTCGACACGTGTGGTATCTCCGGTGTGCTGGACACCTCCGCGCTCGACACGTGTCCCCGCGGGCCCGGGAGTTTAAACTTTCCCCCCGATTTTCAGGATTCTTCCAAACTTCAAATCCTCATAACTTTGGCTAGAAAGCTCCAAATCGAGTCAACCAAATTTGGTTGGATTTAGCTCTCTGAGCACTTTCCAGCAATACTAAATTCAGCTCATGATAGTGAATAGTTCTCCAGAATTAAATCTCTAAAGTTTAAACTGTTGGGAATTTTATCTGAAGAACTACTTTATGAAAAATTCTGAAATTTGGCTGAGAGGTTCATTGGAAAATCACTGAATCCCAGTAAAATTTTTAGACTCATCCAAGTTCATTTAGTTACCCTAATGGGGTGATTAAGAGAACTGCCCTGAGAAAATAGAAAAATGTACAGAAACATTTTTCAGATTTTCTCCAATCTTAATTAGGACATAACTTTCAGTAAAATTCTTCAAATAACATGAAACCAACTCCATTAGAACCATACTAAATTCTAGTTTCCAGAAAGTAATGGTGGGAGCTATGAAAAACTCTGGAATTACTGAGAAGCTCAAATATTGACCAAATAGGCTTTTATTTGTACAAGGTTCAATTGGACTTTGTTTCAAATAAAACTTGGTCACAACTCTGGTTAGGACCCTACCAATCCACCATAAAAATTTTCAGAACCAAGGGGGAGGGCTAGCTAGAGTTATTAGCAATTATGTATTCAAGTTCTCACATTGCATTTAAATTAACATGTAGTATTTCATTAACGTATAGTCACTGAAGGCGAGGAAGCTCCGGAGGTTCTTGACTTCCTGCTTCCAGAGGAAGAACTGACCCCTGACCAGCAGCAACAAGGCAAGCCCCGGTTTGCATTAACCCTTTTATAAGTCTTACTTTGTTTACATGTGTCATATGAATTATGATTGTGCATTAGGTATAGGATGAATGAAACCCCACTTGCATAACCAAAGGTTCCTAAAAGAGTGAGGGTAGTGTCTAAGACCTCGAATAGATAGGCTATGCTTAAAGATTCATAGGGCTTCGGTACAAATCAAGTAGTTGGAATCTACTCGCGAGATAGGCTTGGGACGCACGGGTTCAGTTGAGTGATGTGAGAGCACATTAGTAATGAAAATGAGACTGGGCAGGGGCTAGGGCGCAGCAAGAGGGAGTCTTGTGTGCGCAGCCCTGTCCGTGTCGATTGAGGACCGAGCCGTGTGCGGCCCACGCTGATCAAGTTTGAACGTACCGAAGGCATATCGGATATATGGGCCCCGATAAACCGATGTAGCCTAAACCTCCGGGCGTCGAGGCATAACGCACCGATTTATAGGTGTAGGCTGAGGGCAGCAAGGTGGAAATCTGCCAACGGGCATAGAGAGATGCTTCGTGTGGGGAACCTCCTGCTCGTTTCGGTGCGACCGGTTTGACGTTTGGGCTGTTGGGTGAAAGGTTGTCCCGTACGACATCGAGTGAGCGTGCTGTGCAGCTCCACGGATAGGCGTACGTGACGTGCTCTTTGGGTTTCCCTGCAGGTGTATATCGAGTCGATTCGCCGTCCCTCGCGGTGAAGAGTACCACTTGGTCACTGAGTCGTGACGTAGATTAATGGATGAAACATGTTGATTCAATATTGCTGGTTGATATAATTGTATTGCTACATGTGTGCCACCAAATACTGCTTACTAAATTTCAGATTTCATGAACTGTTAACTTGTTGCTAAAAGATGAACTAAGGATGAACTTGTAGGCGTGTCCTTTTGCTGAAATGTTACTATCCTATGTCCATTGTACCCCTCATGTAGAGTTTCATGCTTAGGTGAGTCGGTTAAGCCTTGTTGAGCTTTCGTGCTCACGGTTGCTGCTTAAGTGTTTTTCAGGTGAGGAGCCACCCACGGACTCGGAGTACGAGTCCACCGGCGAGGGTTACCCTCCGTCGGGGACCACGGCTGAGTGGGAGCCGTACACGGCGCGCTGAGCTGAGGAGTGCAGCTAGTGTGGGTTGCCCTAGGGCTGGACAACCACTTTTGCTAGATAGACGGGCGTGAGTTGTATAGTGTAGACTTTCGCTCTGTAATATAAATAATAGTTGTAATTGAAGTTTGTACCTGTTTGTACAGTTTCAGTTGTTTTTTCCCATGTAATATATTATGTCCTTATGACGTGTGCTGTCGGGTGTCGCATCGTGCGGCACCACCCTCTGCGATCCTGGATGAGCGGATTCCGGTCCGCCACATTTTGGGATTACTTCCTCTTTTAATATTGCAGATTTGAATCCATATATGGGTGAGGAAGACACATTTGAGTCAAGGATGACTCAATTGCAAGAAGGGGAGGATGATGCGGACATCGCTACCGTTGATACAACCACAACACCAGCCCATTCACCACTCTCAGCTAATCAAGGTCCAATGACACGCGCTCGTGCACGACAACTTAATTATCAGGTGCTTGAGAATTGATCCAGCTAGGAGGGATGGAGGGATTAATGCAATAAAGGCTGCTCCACCCGAGGAGAAATCTTGAGGCTGGGGCCATGTAATAAAGAGAGATTTAGACAAATAAGGAAAGGAATAAGTGAAATCTTGTCCAACTTTGCTGCTGGACGAAATTCCCTCTTTCTTCCCCCATTTAAAGATAGATGTGCTATAATAAAGAAAGAAATAGAGGAAATCATATCCTGCCTTGCTGCTGGATGGGTTTTCCTCTTTCTTTCCCTATTAAATGGTAGTCTATCACAGAAAAAGGAAGGGAATAAGGGAGATCACGTCCTACCTTTGTTGCTGGACGAATTTCCCTCTTCCCTCCCCTATTTAAGTAGTCCAAGAGCTCCTTGACAGGGCGGGTTTTTGTTTTCTGTAAGTTTAGCCATTGCTACTTCCTTATAACGCAAGTGTCGACGAGACCTTCCAATTACTTGAATCAGAACCCCAACTTTTTCACACCCGTGAGTGTTTGCTTGTTATCTTGTTCTTGCTTGTTCTTCGATTGCTTGCAGATTCAAGGCTGTTCTTGGCACGGCAAGTACAGCAACAACAGGAGCCGGTGTAACTATCGCTAAGGCGCAGCATCCTTGTGGTTGTTGTAGTCGGGTAGCACAACGTCGACCTCCACCCAAATCGTAGTTACCAGGAGACGGTGTAACTGTCGCTCAAGGCGCCACACCATTCTGGTTGTGGTAGTCGGGCAGCCAACGTCGGCCTCCACCAAATTCGTTCATTACCAACATCTCTCATCGAAAGATAGGGCGTCCCCCGTACCCGTTGGGTTCATCAATTAGCATGCATATGCATCATCGCATCTAGTTAAAGTTTAAGCATGGTATTGATTGCTATGAATCTTGTATGTGTGTGATCGCGTATAGAACGACAAGCTCAGGGAGCTACCTACGACGGACTACTTCAGCAAGAGTTTGAGCAACAGGAACCGCAAGAACAAGACAAGTGCCCCTTGACCATATTGATCCTATGTTTTGGAAAACTGTTTTGTTTGCGAAAAGGTGTGTGTGCTGAGTCAAACATGATGGGAAAACCCTTTCCTAGGAGTTTATTAGTTTTTGTCAAATCACCCTTGTCGCAAGGGAATTTTTATGAGTCGGATATGGTTTTTACTTTTTACTTCGCTGAGTCCACGGGATTTTGGGAAGCGAGACAGATGTGTCTAGCTAACTGCACTCGTAATGATAATGAGAACTTGATGTTGTTAATGAACATGGATCGGAGGGAGAGCTAGGCAAACCTGGGTTTGTGAATGAGGTAGAATGAGTTGGTGGTTACTTACCGTAGATCTAAGGACCGGTTTATGTCAGCCATGCCAAGATAACAGTGCCACCACAAGGCCAAGTATGGGTGCGGCTTAGCTGAGTAATTAGGTAAGTTACTAGATTGTTATGGACCGTGGAAGGCGCGGGGAATGGGAGTCGAGTGAGGACTGCCCTGGGAACTGCATCGCATAAGAGGGGGCCCGTGGGTGGGAGAATTAGAGATTCTAGCCTGCCGGTGAAACCTTAGTGAGTCCATCAACGTAGTAACCCCTTTGTAAAGGCTATTTTATGATCTCTTGCCATACACCGACGGTTGTGTACTGGTATAATGGAGGTTCTGTAGTCGCCGACGGTGACGAAATCACAAACTTGTGAGTAAAGTGGTACAAACTCTGCAGAGTCTAAAACTATCATGATAGCCGAGCTTACGTTCACGAGCGCGTGGACAACTCACATTATTAGATGGGATGAGATGGTATTTGGTTATGGTTTGGATGTTTGGTTTTGGGATATGGTCTGGTTTTCGGGACTGTTGAGTCCGGGTGATAAGATTGGTTGCATGACTGTTGAGTCGTGGCAACGGGATTGGTCTCGGTGTAAGACGGAATTGTTTATGGGATGAAATGGTAGCGAATACGAGATGGTATTCGTGAGATGGTAGTGAATACGAGAAGGTATTCGTGAGCAAAGTTGAGAAAGATTAATGTCTGGTTGAGACATGGAAAGTGATGAAACATAATGGAGGTATGTTAGTATTTTAATACATGTTGGGATTATATTCACTTAAATCTAAGTTGCTGTTTTATCGTGGTTTTGAGAAATAACTTTGCTTTCTTCAATGAGCCTTTTTATACCTTACTTGCTGTGAGCTACATATCATATTTTCCTGCACTTGCTGAGTACATCATTGTATTCAAACTTGCATTATTGCTTCATCATCAGCTACAGGAGAAGATTACTATGAAGACCAAGTGGAGCCTTAGGCGTGTAATCTATCCTCAACCTTGCCTGTGGGGATGGAGTAGAGATGGAGCCACTGCTACTTCTTAGATTACTTCCGCACTAGAATAAAGACTTCCGCTGCCAGAATAGATTTAGACTTCCGCTGCTTAGATTTAGACTTCCACTGTTAGCATGAGTCCAAGACTCATGAGAGTTTGTAATAAACCCTGCTATTCGTGGTAATATATATTTTGAATTCAGTTTGTGCAACATATGTATATGCGTGATGAACATCCTGGGCACACATATGTATCAGTTCTCGGTTCCGTAGTTTTCCACAGAATTGAGGGCGTCACAGTCCGGATGTGTATTCCATCAAGGTTCCTTCCAGCTGCCCGGGACCTGAGTTCGTGAGTTTTATAGACTTCCTCAAATTCCCCAATTTTGACCCTGATGGCCATCCATGCATGCAAAATCATCAAGTTGCACCGTCTGAATTTATATTCCGTCAAGGTCCTGTCCGGCTGCCCGGAACCCGAGTTCGTGAGTTTTCCTGACATTCCCTACTTTCTCATTTTCAACCCAGATGGCCATTTGAGCATGCAAAACCATCAAGTTGCACTGTCCGAACGTGTATTCCGTCAAGGTCCCGTCTAGTCGCATGGGACCCTAGTTTGTGAGTTTTACCGACTTTCCAGATTTCAACCTGGATGGCCATCCGCGCATGCAAAACCATTTAGTTGCACCATCCAAACGCCTATTCCGTCAAGGTCACATCCAGCCGCTCGGAACCCGAGTTAGTGAGTTTTGCCGACTATCCCAACTTTCCAGATTTTGACCCAGATAGCCATTCGCACATGCAAAACCTTCCGGTTGCACCATCCAAACGTGTATTACGGCAAGGTCCAGTCCGGCGTCCCAGGACCCAAGTTCATGAGTTTCCTTAACTTTCCAAATTTCGACCTAGATGGCCTTCCACGTATGCAAAACCATCAAGTTGCACCGTACGTAGGCGTATTCCGTCAAGGTTCCGTCCGGCCGCCCGGGACCCGAGTTCGTGAGTTTTACCGACTTTCTCGAATTTCCCAATTTTTACTCCAATGACCATCCATGCATGAAAAACCATCAAGTTGCACCATCAGAATGTATATTCTGTCAAGGTCCTTTCTAGTCACCCGGGATCCAACTTTGTGAGTTTTACAGAGTTTCCCGACTTTCTCGATTTTGTCCCAGATGGATATCCGCGCATGCAAAACCATCAAGTTGCACCGTCTGGACGTGTATTCTGTCAAGGTTCCGTTCAGTGGCTCGGGACCCGAGTTTGTGAGTTTTACAAACTTTCCCAACTTTCTCGACTTTGACCCAGAGAGCCATCCGCGCATGCAAAATCATCAAGTTGCGCCGTCCGGACGTGTATTCCATCAAGGTTCCGTCCGGCCGCTCGGGACCCGAGTTCGTGAGTTTTACAGACTTTCTTGAATTTCCCAATTTCGACTCAGATGGCCATCTATGCATGCAAAACCATCAAGTTGCATTGCCGAACATATATTCCATCAAGGTCATATCCGGCCACCCGGGATCAAGGTTTGTGAGTTTTACAGAGTTTCCCGACTTTCTTAGTTATGACCCAGATGGACATCCGCGCATGCAAAACCATCAAGTTGCACCGTCGAGACATGTATTCCGTCAAGGTTCCGTCCGGCCGCCCGGGACCCGAGTTCGTGAGTTTTACCGACTTTCCCGACTTTCTCAATTTTGACCTAGATAACAATCCACGCATACAAAATCATAAAGTTGCACCGTCTGAACGTGTATTCCATCAAGGTTCCGTCCGGCAGCCCGACCCGAGTTCGTGAGTTTTACAGGCTTTCCTGACTTTCTCGATTTTGATGCAGATTGCCATCCTCGCATGCAAAACCATCAAGTTGCCCCTTCCGAACGTGTATTTTGTCAAGGTTCCGTCCGGCAGCCCGACCCGAGTTCGTGAGTTTTACAGGCTTTCCTGACTTTCTCAATTTTGATGCAGATGGCCATCCGCGAATGCAAAACCATCAAGTTGCATCGTCCGGATGTGTATTCCGTCAAGGTTTTGTCCGACCGCCCGGGACCCGAGTTCATGACTTTTACAGACTTTATGAAATTTCCTAATTTTGACCCGGATGGCCATCTATGCATGCAAAACCATCAAGTTGCACTGTACGAACGTAAATTCCATCAAAGTCCTCTCCGGCCACCTGGGATCCAAGTTTGTGAGTTTTACAGAGTTTCTCGACTTTCTCGATTTTGACCCAGATGGTCATCCGCGCATGCAAAACCATCAAGTTGCACCGTCCGGACGTGTATTCCGTCAAGGTTCCGTCCGGCCGCCCGTGACCCGAGTTCGTGAGTTTTACCGACTTTCTCAAATTTCCCAATTTTGACCCTGATGGCCACCATGAAGCAAAATCATCAAGTTGCACTGTCTGAACTTAAAGGTCCTGTCCGGCCGCCCTGGACTCGAGTTTGTGAGTTTTCCCGACATTCCCTACTTTTGCATTTTCAACCCAGATTGCCATCCGAGCATGCAAAACCATCAAGTTGCACTGTCCGAACTGTATTCCGTCAAGGTCCCATCCAGTCGCACGGGACCCTTGTTTGTGAGTTTTACTAACTTTCCAGATTTCGACCCGGATGGCCATTCGCACATGCAAAACCATTAATTTGCACCATCCGAACGTGTACTCCATCAAGGTCCTGATGAGGACATCAACCCCGATAAAGGAACGACTACTCCAACTAAACCAGCACAGGCGCCACCAGAACCACTCACTCGAGCTTGTGCACGTGAATTAAACTTCGTAACGATTCTGAAGAATGAAGGACCACAAGCTTCCTAAGTGCATGCGCCATCTATGCTCATGCTGAAACTGTTCAGACGTGTATTCCGTCAAGGTTCCGTCCGGCCGCGCGGGACCCGAGTTCGTGTGTTTTACAGACTTTCCTGACTTTCTTGATTTTGACCCAGATGGCTATCCACGCATGGAAAACCATCAAGTTGCAGCGTCCGGATGTGTATTCCATCAATGTTCCGTCCGGAAGCCCGGGACCTGAGTTCGTGAGTTTTATAGACTTCCCCGACTTTCTCGATTTGCACCCAGATGGCCATCCGCGCATGCAAAACCATCAAGTTGCACTATGTGGACGTGTATTCCGTCAATGTTCTGTCCGGCCGCCCGGGACCCGAGTTCGTGAGTTTTAAAGACTTTATCGAATTTCCTAATTTCGACCCGGATGGCCATCTATGCATGTAAAACCATCAAGTTGCACAGTCCGAACGTAAATTCTGTCAAGGTCCTGTCCAGCCGCCCGAGATCTAAGTTTGTGAGTTTTATAGAGTTTCCCGACTTTCTCAGTTTTGACCCAGATGGACATCCGCGCATGCAAAACCATCAAGTTGCACCGTCCGGACTTGTATTCCGTCAAGATTCCATCCAGCAGTCCGGGACCCCAGTTCGTGAGTTTTACCGACTTTCCCGACTTTCTCGATTTTGACCCTCATGGACATCCGCGCGTGAAAACCATCAAGTTGCACCGTCCGGACGTGTATTCCGTGAAGGTTCCGTCCGGACGGTCGGGACCTGAGTTCGTGAGTTTTACAGACTTTCCCGACTTTCTAAATTTTGACCCAGATAGCCATCCGTGCATGAGAAACCATCAAGTTGCACACCGGACGTGTATTCCGTCAAGGTTCCGTCCGGCCTCCCGGGGGACTCGAGTTTGTGAGTTTTACAGATTTTCCCGACTTTCTCGATTTTGACCTAGATGGCCATCCGTGCATGCAAAACCATCAAGTTGCACTGTTCGGGCGTATATTCCGTCAAGGTTCCGTCCGGCCGCTCGGGACCCGAGTTCGTGTAAAAGTCCAAAAAACGTGTATGAATAAAAACTAAAGTTTGAGTTCATATGTGTGGCAAAGACATGAAAAATGGGACTTGCTAAAACTTTTCTTCATGCAAGGTTATACATGGATGAACATCCAACATGAGGTTCACCTTTTTACTTAAAAGTGTTGGACCAATAAGGAGTTAAATACCTCTTTGCATGTAAGTTTAAAATTCAGATTTGAAATTCACAGTTCACACATATGGTGACCCAAAAACTTTGAATTAACATGCAGCCATATAGTTGAGTTTTTAGGGAAAAGGTTATCACCAACTTTTCAATTGTAGGGTGGGCTCAAAAAGGAGTTAAAGAGGAGAATTTGCAAACTTAAACCAAATTCAGATTTAGTCTTGCAAATTCAAACTGAATTTGAAGAATTCAAATTCTAGCCCACCTTTTTAAATTTTAGCATTCTGGGGATTGAAAAGATCAGCTTGAACAGATATTTGGGAGATACATGGGAGGTGGGACCCACAGGTCATAGAGCTAAAGGAGGAGACTTACTCCCTAATTTTTGCTCTCGGTGGGGACTTTTCCCGAGCAGCTCGCGAGCGCCACCGAGCAGCTTGCCGGTGACAGCTCCTGCTGCCGGTCTCCATGCGCTGGCGCCCTGGGGTCGGTCCTGGCCGCACCCCCAACGTGATAACGTGCCCCCCCGGCCAAAGCAAGGCACAATTGCTTTCTCCTCCTCGCAAAGAAACCGAGAGCAGAACACCTCATCGGCGCTGCTCCACTGCCCCTGTCTCCCGGCCAGCCCAGCGCCTCTCCGGCAGGCTCAAGAGGTCACAGAGGTGCGCCAGGAGGTACTGATCCTCATCCCGTCTTCCTCTTGCTCTCCCCCGACGCCGGCTCGCCGGAATTCGAGTTTTGGCACCGGCGCACGTATAAAACAGCATGTGTTTAATTCGGGAAATTCTCCCAAACCGATTGATCACACCTTCTACAATTCAAACCACAGCAACTAGATGCCCTAGCGCCCTCCCACGCCGAAAACCAAAGGAAACCGACCCTCCTAGGCCCCGGGCGACGAGAAATCATCGCCGGCGGCCAAAACTGCCATGGTCCACGGTGAGGACTAGGTTGCAGCCACTTCCTGCATGATCTGATCCCCGTTCCATGTTCCTAGAACCATAGTGATGCTGTAGGACATCATAGCTCGCCGGGAGATGCCTTGGACACGCTGGAACGCGTCCATGTCGAGCTCCCGAGCCGCCCTGCCGGTGCCGACCCACCTACAGCCGTTTTCATGCGGGGAAACCTTGCCCGGCAGCTGCGCCACGTTCCCAGGAGCATGTAGGGCGAAACCGGAGCTCATTTGGTGGAGAAATGAGGGAGAACGAGCCATGCCAGGTTTTCTGCTGGTGTGCACCCGCGGGCTCTGGCGGGAGGTTGAAGAAGCACCTGACCCGTGGGCCCCACGCGCGACTGTGCTGTTTAAAATCAAACAGAGAGTTGTGCAAACTTGTAAAATGCATAACTTGGTGTAGAAAGCTCCAAAAATAGTGACATAAATTTTGTTGGATTCCTTTAAGAGAGTACTATCCAGAGGTACAACTGTCACACCCGGTTTTTCCGAAGAACAACCAAGTGAATATCACATGTATGCCAGGATCATTTTCCCATACATGTGATGACAAATAGTGAAGCATCATTTATTACAAGCCAGGTGTCGAATATAAGTAAGTCTTACATAGTAAATGTCTCGATGGACAATAATAAGTTCATCACAAGTAAATAAACTAGCAGCGGAATATTATTCTTTAGGGCTCCATCACAGGCGTTGCCCGGGGGTCTTCATGAACCTAAAAACCTTCCTCGGGTCCGATGTATCGAGGTGACAACTTCCCTTTCACCTTGAACCGACGAAGTCCTCTGATAGGGGACACCTTGAGATAAACATAGTCTCCCACGTTGAAAACGAGCTCTCTTCTTCGTACATCGGCATAACTCTTCTGGCGTGTCTGTGCTATCCTCAAGTTGTTGTGAATCTCCCTCACCTTTGCCTCGGCTTCTTGTAGCACTTCGGGACCAAACACTTTACTTTCTCCTGTTTGGTTCCAAAATAGGGGAGTTCTGCACTTCCTTCCATACAAAGCTTCAAACGGTGACATCTTCATACTAGCTTGGTAACTGTTGTTATAAGAAAACTCCGCATACGGTAAGTTCTTGTCCCAACTCCTATTGTTTTTGAGCGCACATGCCCTTAACATGTCTTCAAGAATCTGATTGGTTCTCTCCGTCTGCCCGTCAGTTTGGGGATGATAGGCAGAACTGAAATTCAGATGGGTTCCCATGGTTTCATGCAACTTTTGCCAAAACCTCGAGGTGAACTGCGTCCCTCGATCCGACACTATCTTCTTCGGCACTCCATGGTAACACACAATCCTTGACATGTACAATTCTGCCAATTTGGATCCGCTGTAGCTTTCTTTCACAGGGATGAAATGAGCTACCTTGGTTAGCCTATCAATAATAACCCATATTGAATCATACCCGGACTGGGTCCTAGGCAATCCTACGACAAAATCCATGCTGATCTCTTCCCACTTCCATTCAGGCACTTTGAGTGGTTGCAGCAATCCCGCGGGTCGTTGATGTTCTGCTTTCACCAACTGACATGTGTCACACAGGGCAACATGTTCCGCGACATCTCGCTTCATGCCATACCACCAATACCTGCTTTTGAGGTCCTGATACATCTTCGTACTCCCAGGATGAATGGAATAGTCGGAATCGTGAGCCTCCTTCAAAATTAATTTACGAATCTCCTTTACTTCTGGCACACAGATCCTTTTCCCGTGCCACACCGTTCCTTGTTCATCCTCTCTAAAACCAGGAGCTTTATTTTCCTTGATGAGCTGTCTGATCTCTTGTACCTTCTCATCATTCTTTTGGCCCTCGCGTATGTCTTGCTCGAGTGTGGAGTCCACTTCCATGGCGATGGCTTCACCACTATTTACTAGACATAGATTGAGCCTTATAACCTCGTCCTTCAATTCTGCAGGCATATCCTTCAAGCTCAACTTATTGACCTGCACTTTCCGACTCAAAGCATCGGCCACGACGTTTGCTTTCCCAGGATGATAGTTGATGCCCACATCAAAGTCATTGATTAGCTCTAACCATCTCCTTTGTCTGAGGTTGAGATCTGGTTGTGTGAATATGTACTTCAAACTCTTATGATCCGTATATATCTCTGTCCTCTTCCCCATCAAATAGTGCCGCCAAATTTTCAACGCGTGTACCACTGCAGCTAGTTCCAGGTCATGTGTAGGATAGTTCTTCTCGTGCTTCCGAAGCTGCCGGGATGCATATGCCACGACATGTCCCTCTTGCATGAGAACACATCCCAACCCGTTTCCAGAGGCATCGCAGTACACCGTGAAATTCTTCTGCATATCTGGCATAACCAACACGGGGGCTGTTGTCAATCTCTTCTTTAGCTCCTGAAAGCTCGTATCGCACTGTGGCGTCCAAGTGAATGTGATTCCCTTTTCCAACAGTTTGGTGAGAGGTCTAGAGATCTTGGAGAATCCCTCAATAAACCGTCGATAGTATCCAGCCAATCCCAAAAAGCTTCGAACTTCTCCGACATTTTCAGGGGTTTTCCATTTCTGGATATCTTCGATTTTGGCGGGATCTACGGAGATTCCTCCCTCCGAGATTATATGTCCCAAAAAGGGAACTCTCTTTAGCCAAAACTCACACTTGCTCAACTTGGCATATAGTTGGTGTTCTCTCAGCCTCTGTAACACCAACCTTAGATGTTTCTCATGTTCTTCTTCATCTTTGGAGAAGACGAGAATATCATCTATGAAAACCACCACAAATTTATCCAGATATTCCATGAATACCTTGTTCATGAGGTACATGAAATATGCCGGGGCATTGGTTAGCCCGAAAGGCATGACAGTGTATTCATACAGTCCGTACCGAGATACGAAAGCTGTCTTGGGAATATCAGATTGCCTTATCTTGAGTTGGTGGTATCCCGACCTGAGATCAATTTTCGAGAACACGCAAGCTCCCCTCAACTGATCAAACAAGTCTTCAATGCGGGGTAATGGATACTTGTTCTTGATGGTCACCTCATTCAAGGCACGGTAATCCACGCATAACCTTTGAGTTCCATCTTTCTTAGGCACAAATATTACCGGAGCTCCCCATGGTGAGGAACTAGGGCGAACATACCCCTTTTCCGTCAATTCCCTCAAATGATCCTTGAGCTCTTCTAGCTGCTTGGAGTCCATTCGATAAGGTCTCTTGTATATCGGGGCTGTTCCCGGTACTAGCTCGATTGCGAATTCCACGTCACGGTCGGGAGGCATTCCTGGCAACTCCTCCGGAAAAACATCTGGATATTCCCTGATAGTCCTGATTTCCTCAACTTTCACCTCCACTTGATTTAATTTAATGTCCCTCCTAGGCTCGTGTATCGTTATGAACTTTACTCTTGTGCCACTAGGGTGAGTTAGTTCCACCGTTCTGGTCGAACAATGGATGATTCCTTTATGTTTGGTCAACCAATCCATACCCAAAATAATATCTATCCCTTGTGAATCGATCACTATGAGGTTAGCGGTAAATACTACCCCATTAATGTCTAGGTTCACTTTGGGACACACTTGTCTTGTCCTTATTTCTCCACCTGGAGAATTTACCGCTAGCATATGGTTCATTTGTGTGGTTGCTAGGTCATGCTTCTTAACAAACCCTTGAGCAATGAACGAATGGGTAGCACCAGAATCAAACAGCAGAGTTGCAAGGTGTAAATTGGCAGGAAACTTACCAACTACCACGTCGGGTGCCTCTTGTGCTTCCTCCAGAGTGACGTGGTTCACCCGTCCTCTCATTACGTTCTGCTGCTGTGGCTGCGTGGGCTTCTTCTTTGGACACTTATGGGCGTAGTGCCCCACTTCACCACAGCTGAAACATTGCACCCCAATCTTAGATGCTTGGCCCTTGTTGTCTTGGGGTTGGTTTGGGGGTCCTTGCACTGCTGGTCGAGGTGGATATGCGGGGCGAGGCTGTTGTACAAACTGACGTTGCGGCTGTGCTGGTGCTGCGGGAGGCCTGTAGTTTGGGTTGTACCCTCTTGGTGCTGAATAGGGCACCGCAGCACGGCTCGTCTGCCCCGTAGGTTGCTGCATCATACGTGGGCGGGTGTTGCTCCCTGAGGCTTGATGTGACCACCCAGCCTTCCTCTTATTCTCATTTTCAAGGGCCTTTAGCTTCCTTTCCACCACAAATGCTCTGTCCACCATCTTTTGAAAGCTTTCATACTCATTGGATGACATTGCACACTGCATCTCTGCGGTAAGTCCTTCCACGAAACAATCTTGTTTCTGCTCATCTGTCTCTATGTCTCGTGGAGCATAACGGGATAGTTGAGTGAATTTAGTGAGGTATTCCCTCACTGTCATGTTTCCCTGCTGCAGTCCCAAAAACTCTTTCCTCTTGTTTTTGAGTTCACCTCTTGGGATGTAATGGTTGCGGAAGCTACGTTTGAACTCTTCCCAAGTGATGCTCTCAGGGTCATGATGGGCGGCCACGTAGGCGGTCCACCAATCAGCAGCAGGTCCCTGCAATTGATGAGAGGCAAACAGCACCCTCTCATACCCTTGGCATTGTATGATTCTCATCTTACTTTCAATGGTCTTCAGCCAATCATCTGCCTCCAGAGGTTCAGCAGCACTTGCAAACTTTGGAGGTTGAGTTCCTAGAAACTCACTCAACCTTGGTTGGCGTGGTGCAGCTTGTGGAGGTGGAACTTGATGCAAGTTGGCCACTACTTGAGTCAAGTTCTGGATGAGCTGATTTTGATTCTCCAGCATTTGGTGGAGAGGATCAACTTCTTCACGGCGACCACCCCGGTTCTGGCCTCCAGAAAGATGAGAGTTGCATGCCTCATCATTGTTGTTGGCGGGGTTGGCAGCACGTCCTCTTCCTCTTCCGGCCATCTGGCAGAATCAACCAATGTTAATTTGAAAGCATTTAGTATCATCTTACTACTTTCACTTGTTTGTACTTTGAAGTGTTGAAGTTTTGTTAAAATTTTACGAGGATTTATATCTCACACCAAACAAATGCACTATTATTTCCTGTGGGTTTACACACCAAAGCAAAACAATCTGAAGACGAGGCTGTGGACAATTGCTCATGGCTTCCACAACTCACGTCACACACCAAGCATTATCACACCATTAACTACGTAACGACTCGACTACTCGACCTCTTGCTAGCTAGGGGAAAGACTCTACACTACTCGTCCTCTTGAGCTGGCTCCTCGGGATCTTCCTCCTCATTTCGGCTACCTTCTGACTCTGCTTTGGGTGGGGAGGCTGCTGGTGGAGAAGTGCGACGACGCCTGATTGCTCGGCGATCCGGGGAGTCAGGGGTCCATGGATCACTCACGGTGATACACAGTTCATTCCCATCTCCTCTTTCTCTCGCCTTTAAGCAAGCTCGCAGCAAGGCCTCCGTCTCCTTCAGGGTATCTCGGACATCCTGAAGCTCTTGTTGACAATCCTGCAGTCGAGTGCTGAGCATAGCAGCATCCTCCAAGCACAAGTCCATGTGCTCATGGGAAGTCCCTTGCTGCACCGGTGGGTACTTGTACTCCGTGGTACCACTCTCACGTTGGAGGACATACATGTACTCAGTTTTATCCAAGTGGCGACGATAGATGTGACTCTGGCAGGTGATGGCCTCCCAGGTGACATCTTTCTCCGCGTCAACTTGTGTTGCTCGACAAGCTGGAGAGTGGTGAATCTTAAGCAGCTGATTCTCGTGTATAATCCTCATCTCCGAACTCCATTCTTCTCTCTTCTCACGGATGGTCCTGGTGGAGTTATAGTGGATGATGAGCTTGCCCGTATTGCCGGCGGCTTCGAGCATTCGTCGAAGACGGCGCAACAAATCTCCCACTGCCAATCCGTATGAAAGGTACGTCACTGGACGACTCTCCTCTCTTTCGGCAAGGGCAACTACGGGAACTCTCCCTCCTGTGGACTTACGAGCGGTGCGAATCATGCGAACCATCTAAAACAAGAGAATTTAAAATTTGGTTAGATAAATTCTCAAGCAAAAAAAAATCCTATTTTGAATGGAAGTTGGGGTAAGCTGAAGAAAATAACTCTTTAAATAATATTTTTCAACCCTCACTTTTGGAAAATAGTTTTTAAGAAAATAGGGCCCTTAAATACGTCCATTTCTACCTAGGTCCACGTTCCTACGGGCAACCTTGGCTCTGATACCACCTCTGTCACACCCGGTTTTTCCGAAGAACAACCAAGTGAATATCACATGTATGCCAGGATCATTTTCCCATACATGTGATGACAAATAGTGAAGCATCATTTATTACAAGCCAGGTGTCGAATATAAGTAAGTCTTACATAGTAAATGTCTCGATGGACAATAATAAGTTCATCACAAGTAAATAAACTAGCAGCGGAATATTATTCTTTAGGGCTCCATCACAGGCGTTGCCCGGGGGTCTTCATGAACCTAAAAACCTTCCTCGGGTCCAAAATCTTGGTCATTATACACCACCTCATTATCTTGACCTGAGCAGCAATATAAACCAACAAATATGCAAGGTTGAGTACCAATGGTACTCAGCAAGTGTGGGAAAATTATATCATGCATGGCTAGAACAAGGAGAGTTTGAACTCATGGTTAAAGCACTACGCAATTAATACCTATCACCTTAGCTTATTAAGCACCTACATTACTACACAGGTGAAATGGTCCAAATCTCCCATCCCATCATCATAACCAAATAACCATAACATCATTTCCAATGTTAAGCTCCCCGCTTAACTTCCAAAACCATCATTCCTCTAATCATGAATAAGTCCAGGCCGCTCTTAACCGTGAGCACGGCTGTCAAGACAGTTTTGACTCTGCAGAGTTTGTACCACTGTACCCACAAGTAGTGATTTCATCCCCCGTTGCCGGGTGGACTAAAAGAACCTCCATTATGCCAGTGGCTACGATCCACATTCACACTTCCCAGGTGTGCGGCCAAGAGATCACTACGAAGCCTTTACAAAGGGATTCCCGACGAGCGTGGGCCCACTGAGGTTTCACCCCTAACAGCATACAAGAGGCTCCAACCCCGCTGCAGTGGCCCCCTCTTGAGCCTTGCGGTTCATATGGCAGTCCAGCTGACTCCTATTCCCCGCACCATCCAACACACCCATACTACGCCGGGGATACACCTAATTAATTGGCTAAGCTGCCCCATCTCAGCATGTGGTTGGCACTGTAAAGCCGGGTTACATGCTCCATGAACCGGTCCTTAGGATCCAGGCAAGTACTAAACACAACCCCAAGTCTCGTGCACCCAGCACACAACCAAAACATCCAACTTGCCTTGATCCCTACCTCTACATAACTCACAATATCTCATTCAAGAGTATGGTAATATAAACTGATGATTTCATGTCCCAAATACCCCATTCTAAGCATGGCTAAGCATATGCATGGAAATAAATGACATGGTAAAATAAATCCCAACCCAAGCTACAAGGAAACAAGGTAATGCAATTCTAGGGAAACTTTCCTAGCATGGGTTTCATATTTCATTTGACAATGCAAATAATTCTATCTACACATCCTAGCATAGGATCAAAGTGGTCAAGGACACTTGCCTCCTTCTTGCTGCTCTTGAAATGGGTAGTCTTGGTCTTGGAATTGAATAACTTGTTCTTGAGCAGGTTCTACTTCATACCATCACACATAGCAAAAGAAAAACAACAATCATAAGACATAGTTCACACTTCTACTTCATACAAACCACACATTCATATTTATGAAAGTTCTTTACCATTATATGTGTTGTGGTTACTTTATGTGTGTTGATTTGGGACTTGCATACACTTTTATTTATATGTGTATGATTCTTACTTTGGTGTTCATATTTATACTCACATACTATATATATATACATATATGTATATATATGTGTGTTTCAGTTTTAAATAAATTCCTTATATATTAAACTACCAAGTATGTATGAAAAGTATTTTTCTTCTCCATATGTGCCTTCATTATTTCTATCAACCCTAAACTGAATTCTTTGTACTTTAGAAACTCCATTTATCATTTACTAGTTTCTATATTTCCAGATTTATCTTCTTATGTATAATTGTGCATTTTATTATTAAATTAGTAATACACACTACCTAAACAGATTAGGTTCTGGTCCTAAGGTCAAAATATGATCAGAAGCTAAGGTCAAAATATGATCTTAAATTATTTAGGACCAGAACCTAATCTGTTTAGGTAGTGTGTATTACTAATTTAATAATAAAATGCACAATTATACATAAGAAGATAAATCTGGAAATATAGAAACTAGTAAATGATAAATGGAGTTTCTAAAGTACAAAGAATTCAGTTTAGGGTTGATAGAAATAATGAAGGCACATATGGAGAAGAAAAATACTTTTCATACATACTTGGTAGTTTAATATATAAGGAATTTATTTAAAACTGAAACACACATATATATACATATATGTATATATATATAGTATGTGAGTATAAATATGAACACCAAAGTAAGAATCATACACATATAAATAAAAGTGTATGCAAGTCCCAAATCAACACACATAAAGTAACCACAACACATATAATGGTAAAGAACTTTCATAAATATGAATGTGTGGTTTGTATGAAGTAGAAGTGTGAACTATGTCTTATGATTGTTGTTTTTCTTTTGCTATGTGTGATGGTATGAAGTAGAACCTGCTCAAGAACAAGTTATTCAATTCCAAGACCAAGACTACCCATTTCAAGAGCAGCAAGAAGGAGGCAAGTGTCCTTGACCACTTTGATCCTATGCTAGGATGTGTAGATAGAATTATTTGCATTGTCAAATGAAATATGAAACCCATGCTAGGAAAGTTTCCCTAGAATTGCATTACCTTGTTTCCTTGTAGCTTGGGTTGGGATTTATTTTACCATGTCATTTATTTCCATGCATATGCTTAGCCATGCTTAGAATGGGGTATTTGGGACATGAAATCATCAGTTTATATTACCATACTCTTGAATGAGATATTGTGAGTTATGTAGAGGTAGGGATCAAGGCAAGTTGGATGTTTTGGTTGTGTGCTGGGTGCACGAGACTTGGGGTTGTGTTTAGTACTTGCCTGGATCCTAAGGACCGGTTCATGGAGCATGTAACCCGGCTTTACAGTGCCAACCACATGCTGAGATGGGGCAGCTTAGCCAATTAATTAGGTGTATCCCCGGCGTAGTATGGGTGTGTTGGATGGTGCGGGGAATAGGAGTCAGCTGGACTGCCATATGAACCGCAAGGCTCAAGAGGGGGCCACTGCAGCGGGGTTGGAGCCTCTTGTATGCTGTTAGGGGTGAAACCTCAGTGGGCCCACGCTCGTCGGGAATCCCTTTGTAAAGGCTTCGTAGTGATCTCTTGGCCGCACACCTGGGAAGTGTGAATGTGGATCGTAGCCACTGGCATAATGGAGGTTCTTTTAGTCCACCCGGCAACGGGGGATGAAATCACTACTTGTGGGTACAGTGGTACAAACTCTGCAGAGTCAAAACTGTCTTGACAGCCGTGCTCACGGTTAAGAGCGGCCTGGACTTATTCATGATTAGAGGAATGATGGTTTTGGAAGTTAAGCGGGGAGCTTAACATTGGAAATGATGTTATGGTTATTTGGTTATGATGATGGGATGGGAGATTTGGACCATTTCACCTGTGTAGTAATGTAGGTGCTTAATAAGCTAAGGTGATAGGTATTAATTGCGTAGTGCTTTAACCATGAGTTCAAACTCTCCTTGTTCTAGCCATGCATGATATAATTTTCCCACACTTGCTGAGTACCATTGGTACTCAACCTTGCATATTTGTTGGTTTATATTGCTGCTCAGGTCAAGATAATGAGGTGGTGTATAATGACCAAGATTTTGGACCCGAGGAAGGTTTTTAGGTTCATGAAGACCCCCGGGCAACGCCTGTGATGGAGCCCTAAAGAATAATATTCCGCTGCTAGTTTATTTACTTGTGATGAACTTATTATTGTCCATCGAGACATTTACTATGTAAGACTTACTTATATTCGACACCTGGCTTGTAATAAATGATGCTTCACTATTTGTCATCACATGTATGGGAAAATGATCCTGGCATACATGTGATATTCACTTGGTTGTTCTTCGGAAAAACCGGGTGTGACAACAACCCAATTTGTATGAAACGAATTATTTAATTCTGGAAAATTCTTGGAAGGTTTTCTGAAAAAGAATTATAGAGGGAGTTTGGTTTATCCAAAAATACCCAAATTTTGCCAGAATATTCTTTAGCATATTGTTGACCTCATAGCAAATTGTCAGCTCATTTGAACATCATTTGAGTAGGGATTTGCTAAAAACAATCTGCTGTGTTCATAAGAGTCCAGAAACATTTTCAGAAAATGTTTCCCACTTCAAAAATCTGTTCTGAGCAATCCATAGCTCCAAAAATCATAGGAAAATTTAGGCAAGCTCTATGGGACATACTTGGAATTGTAGTTCACTTAGTTGGGCATGAAAATGCACATTACTACAGAATTAATTCTATTGAGTATAAATGCTTAAAGAATTGTTCTGGGAGAACTACCCAAGTAAAAGGGCTGAATTTTGGGACCAGATGACTCTCATGTGATCAAAAACTCACATGTAAATTATCAGCCCAAGATAAGTCCTGGAACTCCCTGTTCTTATTCTCCATACTTATGTATAAGGGAAAAATACATAAGAGATATTGTGAGAATTATGGGAGACACAATATGACTCCACATTAGCTGCAATTTGGCAAGCTAAATCCTTAGGTAGCATAGAACCTGCTGTAAAAGTTTTGAGGCCATTGGAGTTCTTGTTCTCCAGTTGCACTCAAATCCTTTCAGCTTATCTATTATGTTCATTAGAGAAGAGGGTTAGTGTATAGCTAAGGGCCTTAAGGTCAAATTAGTTTAATTCTGTTCTTTTCACAACAGAGGCAAACCAAGCCATGCTTGGCTTTTTCACACAACCTCTGTTCTTAAGAAAGTAATTCTATAACTTCTTTCCATTACATCCCATGAAACATATGCATATGCATTTCAATAGGGGCCACAACGAAGGGGACTCAAAGGAGTGATTCATCAAAGTGGATTAAGCTCCGGAGAGTCAAGGGTGGATCTGCAAGGATACTAACTGCTTATATACGACTACCCTGCAAAACAGGCAAGCTCCGGTTTGCATTTAACAGCTGTTAAGTTTTTATTTTGTACTCACTTTCGGTCAAGATATGAACTGTGCATTAGGTCTAGTGATTGATACTCCTCTTGCATAGCCAAATGACCCATGGAGTATTGGGTAGGTGTCTTTCACCGTGTAGAACTGCCATGCTTAAGTACGGTTCGGTAGAAGTCGAGTGGTGAGATGCTACTCGCAGATTTAGGGACAACAGTGGCATACGGGATTGGTTCGTAATTGAATTAGCAAGTTAAAAGTTGAGACCGGAAGGTTGTAGGAGCAGCAGGACATAGGGGCCTGGGTGCTGTAGACCTGTCCGTGTCGGTCAAGGACCGATCCGTATGCGGCCCTGTTGAACAAGTTTGAGTTGTGTACCGGACTCATGCTGGCTATATGGGACCCAGTAAACCGATGTACCTCAGGAAGCTGTCGTTGGGACTTTTCGGGTCGCCTCAGGCGGACGGCCGGTGTGCAGTATGTGGGGAATATTCTCATGACATCTCACGTCGGAAGGTGCACCATGAGAGTAGCTACTGTACGGGGCGACTTGATCGATTCAGCGGGGGTGAAACGGGGGAAAGGCTGCCACGTACGACGTCAGTGATGGTTGTTGTAGGCAACGTCGAGTACGGGCGTACGTGTCGTGTAGTCCGGGTGTTATTGATTCGAATCACCGTCGCTCGCGGAATGGACCGAGCATACTTGTTCCCACAGTCGTGACGTAGTAAGAACTTGCATGAGAAAGGAACTAATCATCTTGATGTGAAGTATTATTCTACCTTGTAATGGAGCTTGATGAATAGGCTAGTGCAAACTCGATTCTTTTATGCCATGAGCAATTTACATCGGGGGAAAGCGTTTCTTGTTTGATTGTGGACTCCCGATGTGGCGTGCCCAGGGTTACTTAAAATACTGCAATTAATACTGAAAGTAAGGATTCACTTTTAGGCGAGTTTACTTATGCTTCTGCCATCCTATGTTAGGTCCATAACCTCACTTAGAGTTTCATGTTTAGGGTGACGGTTAAGTCTTGCTGAGCGTTATGCTCACGGATGCTATCCGAGTTGTTTTGCAGGTAATTGACTCGCTGATTATGAGAAGGGATGCCGATGAGACTCGGGAACCTCCGAGTGTTTACTCAAAGAGCATCCTCGCCGCTGCAGATTGATCTTCGTGTTGCTAGTAAGAAACGTCCGCGGGCTGGACTGTTTCTTTGTTGCTAGTTTAGATATGAGTCGTGAGAGTGATAGTCTTCCGCTGTAGTTTACTCTCATATATATTTATTTGTAAAACAATCTTGTACGCTTCCGCAAACTATTTATGTAATATGATGGGTGTTCATCGACCCGTGTGCTGTTGGGTGCCGCATAACACGGCACCACCCAACGAGGTCCCGTGGGGCCGTCTCAGCGTGGCATCAGAGCTCGTCACACATGGTATCAGAGCTGCGTTGGGAACAGAGCACGGATTGAGCATCATATTATGTCAAAAACTTAGGATACGGTGAGATAACGGTACTAGGCCCACATAAGGACTACTATTATTAGCATATAATGAAGGTGGCTAGCTAACTTATTTGTTATGTCGGAAAAATCGTGCATCTCGGGACGGTTTATGTCTTGGGGGGTGCACGTATGCGCTGTCCACCAGTGCGCACAAGCTGAAGGGTGGAGCCTCACGGGTGGCAGGTAACCCGACCCGCTTTAGTATCCTCTACGACTCTTCATGTCGTTTGGGGTATTCGAGCAACGTCTTCCCTGGCGTGCGTGGTGCAATTTGGGAGACCCCGTCACGTGGTCAGTAACGTGAACACGTAGCTCAAGGCGTGTTTGGCTTGAGAACACCTGGGCGAGTGATGACGGCCGGGTGTACAAACTGTTATGGATACCGGGTTCGGTGTGCAGCCGAACCTGATGATTGAGTGTGTTTTATGTAGGTACTAACCACGAAAAACCTTAGTGCGTGTAGAACACATTTGCGAGTGATCGTTTTAGTGCCACCTAATGATACGTGTATGCCGGTGTAATCCAGTTAGGTTTTTCTTTGGTGAGGCAACGTAGTACCGTCATATGTCTTACGGTGCATCGTCACCGTACTACACTGGATAGTATTCTTACCTATGAAGAAATCATTCATGACTAACTTTCAAACTAAAAATGGATGTGATAAAGCACATATTAGTTACTGAACTCTTCATTTGAACTAAGTTTCAAAGAAGAGAATTACTAGGCTTCTTTTGCTCTCAAAAACAGAGTGCTCTGTTCTGTCAGAAGTTTTGCCGAACTTTAACAGAGCGTAACTCTGATTGGTTTGACCCAATGGAGGTGTTTGATACGGTTCTAGAAAGTTTATTAAGTGCTCTACAACTTTTCTGTAGAACTCCAGAGCCAAATCCGACACCAACTTGGTTGAACGTCCAGATGAATGCAAACTGTTCAGAACACAGAGCAGCTGCAGACTTCTCTGGATGTTGCTGTAAATTAGCCGTCACAGTCTGTAGAAAATTTCTAAGGGTCATATGATACACCGTTGGAAAGGTTAGGAAATTTTCAACGATTTTGTAGTTCATAGTTTGTTCAGAATTGTACCCCAGTTGTATGTAAAACTGTGATGAAAACAGCCACATACAAAGGAGGTGCTGGCAAATTTTAGCCAGAAATTCTGTCAACTTTGAACAATCCTAACTTTTGTTCCAGAAATGATCTAGGGGCATGTGAGTACTCGTTGAAAATATACTGAAGTTAACTTTAACTTTGGTATTCAACTTGAGTTATGAAAATGCTGGTAACTGGATCCAAATCTGGATTAAGTACAGAAAGGTCGGTTCTGTACAGCAAATAGGGATTGTTTTTGTTGGCTTTGGAAAGATATGTAAACATGAAGTATTGTTATGCTTTCATAAAGTTTTAGCATGTTCATGTTTTACATACTTTCACATACTGCTAGATCAAGTTGTGACTCCCCTCAAAATTATGCTTTTGCAGTATGGTGCGTACTCATTCTCCGAGTAGGACTGAAGGTTCTCATCGAGACGGTGATGACTCGACTCCACCAGGGGCACCGCCATCAACGGTATGGGCGGATATCATGGCTCAGATGGTCGAGTCAAGTCAAGAGAACACAAGACTACTCCAAGCCTTGGTACAACAGGGCTTACTCCAGCGTGCACAACCGGACGTTCCACCTCGAAACGCCTACTTGGATTTCTTGGCGACACAACCGCCAATTTTCACGGAGGCCAATGAACCAGTGGAAGCTGATCAGTGGCTTCGAGTTATGGAGTCCAAGTTTGGAGTGTTTGAGTGCGACGAGTATCAGAAGACATCATTTACAGCTCAACAGCTCCATGGAGCCGCCGGAAATTGGTGGTTTGCGTATCTCGCCACCGTTCCGGAAGGCCATCAAGTGGAATGGATGGAATTTCGTGAAGCATTCCGTGCTCGTCACATTCCTATGGGTTTTATCAAGGCCCAACAGCAAGAATTCAGAAACTTGAAGCAGGGGGACATGAGTGTCCTCGATTATGTCCGAAGATTCAACCTTCTGGCACAATATGCTCCTGCTTATGCGACGAGCGAAGCTGCAATGTGTGACTACTTTTTCTATGGCTTGAGTGCCATACTAAAAGAGAAGTTAGCTTTGTTCAATCAAGGCAGTTACACCGAGTTGATCAGTGCTGCTCTGCTGCAAGAACAAGCGACACTTGAGTGTCAAGCAGAGAAGAGGGACCGGGAGGATGTGCAAGAAGACACACCAATCGTTCCTCGTAAATACCGTGTGGTGTATCACACACCATCCGATGAGATATGGCAAGCACCAGGGAGATCAACTCCGTACAGATTTCCTGCTCAAGAATCTTATCTTGAAGCAGCGCCATTACCGCAGCAACGAATGATACCTGTTGCATCATTGCTGCAGCCAAGTACATCAACTTCTCAACCACAAGTCAACGAAGAACCGGGGAAACCTCCGTGTTCTTATTGCCACCGTTCAGGGCATTTTAGGCAAGAATGCCGGGAGAAGTTGGTGAACACCAGACAGCCATCATCGTCCGGTGGTATGCCGCCACCTGCTCAAGTCCATGTAACAGCATTGCAATCCGGGAGTGTGCAACATCTGGCTATTGAGGATGTCCCGGAGGGAGCACCGGTGTTAGCGGGCATGTTCACTCTCAAAGACGTGCCCGTGCTCATACTTTTTGATTCCGGTGCAACCCATAATTTTATCAGCAAAACATGCGTGGATCAGCACCAATTATCCACCAATACCCCCACAACGAGTTTTCTTATACGTTCACCGGGAGGGAATATCTCTGCCAATCAGATTGTGTCCCGAGCAGCTTTGTGTTTAGGCAGAAAAATATACCCAACAGCCCTGATTATGTTGGATAGGCAGAAGATAGACATTATATTGGGGATGTCTTGGTTAAATCGTCACGGTGCCGTTCTCAATATCGGTAACCGGACTGTCCAGATTGACTCGCCGATTCACGGACAGCACACGCTGTTTTTAGACAGCGAAGATCCAGATATGGTAGAGGCCTACCACACGGAAGCGCTGAAGATTGAAGATATTCCGGTGGTACGTGATTATCCCGACGTATTTCCCGATGACTTACCGGGCATGCCGCCCGAACGGGACGTCGAGTTCAAAATTGAGCTGGCACCGGGAACGACGCCTATTTCACGAAGGCCTTACAAGATGGCACGTAACGAGCTAGCGGAGTTGAAAGAGCAACTGAATGAACTCATGAGCAAGGGTTTCATACGACCAAGTTCTTCACCTTGGGGTTGCTCAGCGCTGTTTGTTAAGAAGAAGGACGAAACACTACGGCTATGTGTTGATTATCGTCCTCTCAATGCTGTCACGATCAAGAACAAGTATCCTTTGCCTCGCATCGACATCCTGTTTGATCAACTTATGGGTGCAAAGGTATTTTCGAAGATGGATCTTCGGTCGGGCTATCATCAAATCAAGATCCGACCGGAGGACATACCGAAGACAGCTTTCTCGACGAGATACAGACTCTACGAGTACCTCGTCATGTCATTTGGATTAACCAATGCTCCGGCACACTTCATGTATTTGATGAATTCTGTGTTCATGCCGGAGTTAGACAAGTTCGTCGTGGTATTCATCGACGACATATTGGTTTACTCCAAATCGGAAGAAGAGCACGCTGAACATCTGCGTACTGTGCTACAACGGTTACGGGAGCACCAATTGTATGCCAAGTTCAGCAAGTGCGAATTTTGGATTGATCAAGTGCCTTTCCTTGGCCATATTATTTCAGCAGAGGGCATTGCCGTGGACCCCAGCAAAATTGAACAAGTGCTGAAGTGGGAATCTCCCAAGTCAGTCCACGAGGTCCGAAGTTTCCTAGGTTTAGCAGGGTATTATCGGAGGTTCATTCCGAGCTTCTCAAAAATTGCTAAACCAATGACGGAGCTGCTGAAGAAGGGCACTAAATACATGTGGAATGCAGCATGTGAGGCTGCATTCAAAACTTTGGTGAAACATCTCACAACGGCTCCAGTTCTTGCTCAGCCGGACACGACGAAGCCATTTGATGTATACTGCGATGCATCCGGCATCGGTCTCGGCTGCGTTCTGATGCAAGAAGGGCGTGTAGTCGCCTATGGGTCTCGTCAACTGCGAAACCACGAGCAGCATTATCCAACTCACGATCTTGAGCTTGCTGCAGTGGTGTTGGCATTGAAGATGTGGAGGCATTACCTACTGGGTAATCTTGTTCACCTCTACACCGACCATAAAAGTCTGAAGTACATCTTCACGCAGAAGGAGCTGAGTATGAGACAACGGAGATGGTTGGAGCTCATAAAAGATTATGAAATTGAGATCCACTATCACCCGGGAAAAGCCAACGTGGTTGCCGACGCGCTTAGTCGGAAAGCCCACGTTCACAACTTAGCGGTTGCTGAGTTGGAAGATGAAGAACCAAGCCTCCGTGTCATTCCGTATGGCGCACTTTATAATCTCGTGCTCATTCCAACAATCCGTGAAGAGATTGTTGAGGCTCAAAGAAGAGACAGAGGTATGTCTCACATACGGAGAAGACTAGACAACGGAGAGGTGAAATGTTTCCGGAAGGATGAGAACGGTACAATATGGTTTAACAACCGTATAGTGGTACCGCACAATATGAAACTCCGGAAGAAAATCTTGGATGAAGCCCACCTGTCGAAGTTTTCCATTCATCCTGGAAGTAACAAGATGTACCAAGATTTGAAACAGAAATTTTGGTGGACGAGGATGAAGAGGGAGATTGCTAAATATGTATCCGAGTGTGATACGTGTAGACGGGTCAAGGCTGATCATATGCGGAAAGCCGGACCGCTACAACCTTTGAAGATACCGGCATGGAAATGGGAGGATGTGAGTATGGACTTCATCGTCGGATTACCGCTCACATCCAAGAAGCATGACTCGATATGGGTGATCGTCGACCGGTTGACGAAATCAGCTCATTTCATACCGGTGAACACTCATTATCGAGCAAGACAATATGCGGAGTTATTCATCTCCAGAATTATATGTTCACATGGTGTTCCAAAGACCATCATTTCAGATCGAGGTGCGCTGTTTGTTGCTCGATTTTGGGAGCAGCTGCATGCCTCGTTGGGCACCAAGCTAATTAGAAGCTCCGCATATCACCCTCAAACCGATGGACAAACTGAGAGGGTGAATCAAGTGCTCGAGGACATGTTGAGAGCATGTGCCATCCACCACGGTAGGAATTGGGACGATCACCTACCGCTGGCGGAGTTTTCATACAACAACGGTTATCAAGCGAGTATTAAAATGGCACCGTATGAAGCTCTCTACGGCCAGAAGTGTCGCACACCACTAAATTGGTGTGAGTCCGGCGAAAGAGTTCTGTTTGGGATTGATCTTGTCAACGAAGCCGAAGGCCGAGTTCGGTTGATACAGGAGAACTTAAAGGCTGCACAATCCCGACAGAAGAGCTACGCTGATCAAAGGCGTAGGCCATTACATTTTGACATCGGGGAACACGTTTATCTTCGTGTATCTCCGATGAAGGGAATTCACCGGTTCGGTGTAAAGGGGAAGCTCGCTCCCCGTTTTATTGGTCCTTTTGCTATCACGGAGAAGTGCGGACCCGTAGCCTACCGGCTGGAATTACCGGCAAGTCTAGCGGGTGTTCATGATGTATTTCATGTTTCACAGCTGCGGAAGTGCCTCAAATTCACCGCTGCTGTTCGCACCGAGGACATCGACGAATTGAAACCGGACCTGACCTACACCGAGCGACCGGTTCAGATTTTGGATGAAAAGACCCGGGTAACCCGGAACCGGACGATCAGATTCTTCAAGGTGCTGTGGAGTAATCACACCACGGAAGAGGCGACGTGGGAAAGTGAAGATTACCTCCGCACCAACTATCCGGAATTTTTAGCTTTGTACAGTTTGTAATTACCTCTCCCGTCTCGTTCCTGTTTTGTAATCTCGGGACGAGATTCTTTTAAGGGGGGAGGAATGTAAAAGTCCCCAAAACGTGTATGAATAAAAACTAAAGTTTGAGTTCATATGTGTGGCAAAGACATAAAAAATGGGACTTGCTAAAACTTTTCTTCATGCAAGGTTATACATGGATGAACATCCAACATGAGGTTCACCTTTTTACTTAAAAGTGTTGGACCAATAAGGAGTTAAATACCTCTTTGCATGTAAGTTTAAAATTCAGATTTGAAATTCACAGTTCACACATATGGTGACCCAAAAACTTTGAATTAACATGCAGCCATATAGTTGAGTTTTTAGGGAAAAGGTTATCACCAACTTTTTAATTGTAGGGTGGGCTCAAAAAGGAGTTAAAGAGGGGAATTTGCAAACTTAAACCAAATTCAGATTTAGTCTTGCAAATTAAAACTGAATTTGAAGAATTCAAATTCTAGCCCACCTTTTTAAATTTTAGCATTCTGGGGATTGAAAAGATCAGCTTGAACAGATATTTTGGGAGATACATGGGGGGTGGGACCCACAGGTCATAGAGCTAAAGGAGGAGACTTACTCCCTAATTTTTGCTCTCGGTGGGGACTTTTCCCGAGCAGCTCGCGAGCGCCACCGAGCAGCTTGCCGGTGACAGCTCCTGCTGCCGGTCTCCATGCGCTGGCGCCCTGGGGTCGGTCCTGGCCGCACCCCCAACGTGATAACGTGCCCCCCCGGCCAAAGCAAGGCACAATTGCTTTCTCCTCCTCGCAAAGAAACCGAGAGCAGAACACCTCATCGGCGCTGCTCCACTGCCCCTGTCTCCCGGCCAGCCCAGCGCCTCTCCGGCAGGCTCAAGAGGTCACAGAGGTGCGCCAGGAGGTACTGATCCTCATCCCGTCTTCCTCTTGCTCTCCCCCGACGCCGGCTCGCCGGAATTCGAGTTTTGGCACCGGCGCACGTATAAAACAGCATGTGTTTAATTCGGGAAATTCTCCCAAACCGATTGATCACACCTCCTACAATTCAAACCACAGCAACTAGATGCCCTAGCGCCCTCCCACGCCGAAAACCAAAGGAAACCGACCCTCCTAGGCCCCGGGCGACGAGAAATCATCGCCGGCGGCCAAAACTGCCATGGTCCACGGTGAGGACTAGGTTGCAGCCACTTCCTGCATGATCTGATCCCCGTTCCATGTTCCTAGAACCATAGGGATGCTGTAGGACATCATAGCTCGCCGGGAGATGCCTTGGACACGCTGGAACGCGTCCATGTCGAGCTCCCGAGCCGCCCCGCCGGTGCCGACCCACCTACTGCCGTTTTCATGCGGGGAAACCTTGCCCGGCAGCTGCGCCACGTTCCCAGGAGCATGTAGGGCGAAACCGGAGCTCATTTGGTGGAGAAATGAGGGAGAACGAGCCATGCCAAGTTTTCTGCTGGTGTGCACCCGCGGGCTCTGGCGGGAGGTTGAAGAAGCACCTGACCCGTGGGCCCCACGCGCGACTGTGCTGTTTAAAATCAAACAGAGAGTTGTGCAAACTTGTAAAATGCATAACTTGGTGTAGGAAGCTCCAAAAATAGTGAGATAAATTTTGTTGGATTCCTTTAAGAGAGTACTATCCAGAGGTACAACCCAATTTGTATGAAACGAATTATTTAATTCTGGAAAATTCTTGGAAGGTTTTCTGAAAAAGAATTATAGAGGGAGTTTGGTTTATCCAAAAATACCCAAATTTTGCCAGAATATTCTTTAGCATATTGTTGACCTCATAGCAAATTTTCAGCTCATTTGAACATCATTTGAGTAGGGATTTGCTAAAAACAATCTGCTGTGTTCATAAGAGTCCAGAAACATTTTCAGAAAATGTTTCCCACTTCAAAAATCTGTTCTGAGCAATCCATAGCTCCAAAAATCATAGGAAAATTTAGGCAAGCTCTATGGCACATACTTGGAATTGTAGTTCACTTAGTTGGGCATGAAAATGCACATTACTACAGAATTAATTCTATTGAGTATAAATGCTTAAAGAATTGTTCTGGGAGAACTACCCAAGTAAAAGGGCTGAATTTTGGGACCAGATGACTCTCATGTGATAAAAAACTCACATGTAAATTATCAGCCCAAGATAAGTCCTGAAACTCCCTGTTCTTATTCTCCATACTTATGTATAAGGGAAAAATACATAAGAGATATTGTGAGAATTATGGGGGACACAATATGACTCCACATTAGCTGCAATTTGGCAAGCTAAATCCTTAGGTAGCATAGAACCTGCTGTAAAAGTTTTGAGGCCATTGGAGTTCTTGTTCTCCAGTTGCACTCAAATCCTTTCAGCTTATCTATTATGTTCATTAGAGAAGAGGGTTAGTGTATAGCTAAGGGCCTTAAGGTCAAATTAGTTTAATTCTGTTCTTTGCACAACAGAGGCAAACCAAGCCATGCTTGGCTTTTCCACACAACCTCTGTTCTTAAGAAAGTAATTCTATAACTTCTTTCCATTCATCCCATGAAACATATGCATATGCATTTCAATAGGGGCCACAACGAAGGGGACTCAAAGGAGTGATTCATCAAAGTGGATCAAGCTCCGAAGAGTCAAGGGTGGATCTGCAAGGATACTAACTGCTTATATACGACTACCCTGCAAAACAGGCAAGCTCCGGTTTGCATTTAACAGCTGTTAAGTTTTTATTTTGTACTCACTTTCGGTCAAGATATGAACTGTGCATTAGGTCTAGTGATTGATACTCCTCTTGCATAGCCAAATGACCCATGGAGTATTGGGTAGGTGTCTTTCACCGTGTAGAACTGCCATGCTTAAGTACGGTTCGGTAGAAGTCGAGTGGTGAGATGCTACTCGCAGATTTAGGGACAACAGGGGCATACGGGATTGGTTCGTAATTGAATTAGCAAGTTAAAAGTTGAGACCGGAAGGTTGTAGGAGCAGCAGGACATAGGGGCCTGGGTGCTGTAGACCTGTCCGTGTCAGTCAAGGACCGATCCGTATGCGGCCCTGTTGAACAAGTTTGAGTTGTGTACCGGACTCATGCTGGCTATATGGGACCCAGTAAACCAATGTACCTCGGGAAGCTGTCGTTGGGACTTTTCGGGTCGCCTCAGGCGGACGGCCGGTGTGCAGTATGTGGGGAATATTCTCATGACATCTCACGTCGGAAGGTGCACCATGAGAGTAGCTACTGTACGGGGCGACTTGATCGATTCAGCGGGGGTGAAACGGGGGAAAGGCTGCCACGTACGACGTCAGTGATGGTTGTTGTAGGCAACGTCGAGTACGGGCGCACGTGTCGTGTAGTCCGGGTGTTATTGATTTGAATCACCGTCGCTCGCGGAATGGACCGAGCATACTTGTTCTCACAGTCGTGACGTAGTAAGAACTTGCATGAGAAAGGAACTAATCATCTTGATGTGAAGTATTATTCTACCTTGTAATGGAGCTTGATGAATAGGCTAGTGCAAACTCGATTCTTTAAAGCCATGAGCAATTTACATCGGGGGAAAGCGTTTCTTGTTTGATTGTGGACTCCCGATGTGGCGTGCCCAGGGTTACTTAAAATACTGCAATTAATACTGAAAGTAAGGATTCACTTTTAGGCGAGTTTACTTATGCTTCTGCCATCCTATGTTAGGTCCATAACCTCACTTAGAGTTTCATGTTTAGGGTGACGGTTAAGTCTTGCTGAGCGTTATGCTCACGGATGCTATCCGAGTTGTTTTGCAGGTAATTGACTCGCTGATTATGAGAAGGGATGCCGATGAGACTCGGGAACCTCCGAGTGTTTACTCAAAGAGCATCCTCGCCGCTGCAGATTGATCTTCGTGTTGCTAGTAAGAAACGTCCGCGGGCTGGACTGTTTCTTTGTTGCTAGTTTAGATATGAGTCGTGAGAGTGATAGTCTTCCGCTGTAGTTTACTCTGATATATATTTATTTGTAAAACAATCTTGTACGCTTCCGCAAACTATTTATGTAATATGATGGGTGTTCATCGACCCGTGTGCTGTTAGGTGCCGCATAACACGGCACCACCCAACGAGGTCCCGTGGGGCCGTCTCAGCGTGGCATCAGAGCTCGTCACAGTTCGTGAGTTTTACCGACTTTCTCAAATTTCCCAATTTTTACCCTGATGGCCATCCATGCATGCAAAACCATCAAGTTGCACCGTTCGAACTTATATTCCGTCAAGGTCCTGTCTGGCCGCCCGGGACCCGAGTTCGTGAGTTTTCCCGGCATTCCCTACTTTCCCATTTTTAACCCAGATAGCCATCCGAGCATGCAAAACCATCAAGTTGCACTGTCGGAACGTGTATTCAGTCAAGGTCCCGTCCAGTCGCACTGGACCCTAGTTTGTGAGTTTTACCGACTTTCCAGATTTCGACCCGGATGACCATCTGCGCATGCAAAACTATTTAGTTGCACCAGACGAACGTTTATTCCGTCAAGGTCACGTCCAGCCGCTCAGGACCCGAGTTAGTAAGTTTTGCCGACTATCCCAACTTTCAAGATTTTGACCCAAATAGCCATCCGCACATGCAAAACCTTCCGGTTGCATCATCCGAATGTGTATTCCGGCAAGGTCCAGTCCGGCGTCCCAAGACCCGGGTTCATGAGTTTTCTAACTTTCCAAATTTTGACCTAGATGGCCTTCCGCGCATGCAAAACCATCAAGTTGCACCGTACGGAGGTGTATTCTATCTAGGTTCCGTGCGACTGCCCGGCACCCGAGTTCGTGAGTTTTACCGACTTTCTCAAATTTCCCAATTTTTACCCCAATAACCATCCATGCATGCAAAACAATCAAGTTGCACAATCATAACGTATATTCCGTCAAGGTCCTTTCTGGTCGCCCGTGATCCAACTTTGTGAGTTTTACAGAGTTTCCTGACTTTCTCGATTTTGACCCAGATGGTCATCCGCGCATGCAAAACCTTCAAGTTGCACCGTCTGGACATGTATTCCGTCAAGGTTCCGTTCGGTGGCTCGGGACCAGAGTTCGTGAGTTTTAAAGACTTTCCCGACTTTCTCGATTGTGACCCAGAGAGCCATCCGCGCATGTAAAACCATCAAGTTGCACCGTCCGGACGTGTATTCCATCAAGGTTCCATCCGGCCGCTCGGGACCCGAGTTCGTGAGTTTTACAGACTTTCTCGTATTTCCCAATTTTGACCCGGATGGCCATCTATGCATGCAAAACCATCAAGTTGCACCGTCCGAACGTATATTCAGTCAAGGTCCTATCCAGCCGCCCGTGATCAAGGTTTGTGAGTTTTACAGAGTTTCCCGACTTTCTTAGTTATGACCCACATGGACATCCACGCATGCAAAACCATCAAGTTGCACCGTCCGGACATGTATTCCGTCAAGGTTCCTCCGGCCGCCCGGGACCCGAGTTCGTGAGTTTTACCGACTTTCCCGACTTTCTCAATTTTGACCCTGATGGCCATCCACGCATGCAAAACGATCAAGTTGCACCGTTCGGACGTGTATTCCATCAAGGTTCCGTCCGGCCACCCGGGACCCGAGTTCGTGAGTTTTACAGACTTCTCCGACTTTCCCGATTTGGACCCAGATGGCCATCCGAGCATGTAAAACCATCAAGTTGCATTTTCCAAACGTGTATTCCGTCAAGCTCCCGTCCAGTCGCACGGGACCCTGGTTTGAGAGTTTTACCGACTTTCCACATTTCGACCCGGATGGCCATCCGCGCATGCAAACCATTTAGTTGCACCATCCAAACGTGTACTCCGTCAAGGTCCCGTCCAACCGCTCGGGACCCGAGTTAGTGAGTTTTGCCGACTATCCTAACTTTCTGGATTTTAACCCAGATATCCATCCGCACATGCAAAACCTTCCAGTTGCAGCATCTGAACAAGTATTCCGGCAATGTCCAGTCCGGCGCCCTAGGACCCGAGTTCATGAGTTTTCTTGACTTTCGAAATTTTGACATAGATGGCAATCCGAGTATACAAAACCATCTAGTTGCATCGTCCGGAGGTGTATTCCGTCAAGGTTCCGTCTGGCCTCCCGGGACCCGAGTTCGTGAGTTTTACATACTTTCCCGACTTTCTTGATTTTGACCCAGATGGCCATCCGCGCATGCAAAACCATCAAGTTGCACCATCGGAGATTTATTCCGTCAAAGTTCCGTCCGGCCTCCCGGGACCCGAGTTCGTGAGTTTTACAAACTCTCCCGACTTTCTCGATTTTGACCCAAATGGCCATCCGCGCATGCGAAATCATCAAGTTGCACCGTCCGGATGTCTATTCCATCAATGTTTCGTCCGGAAGCCCGGTACCCGAGTTCGTGAGTTTTATAGACTTTCCCGACTTTCTCGATTTTGACCCAGATGGCCATCCGCGCATGCAAAACAATCAAGTTGCACTGTATGGACGTGTATTCCGTCAAGGTTCCGTCTGGCTGCCCGGGACCCAAGTTCGTGAGTTTTACAAACTTTCTCGATTTTCCCAATTTTGAATCGGATGACCATCTATGCATGCAAAACAATCAAGTTGCACCGTCCGAATGTATATTTGGTCAAGGTTCCGTCTGGCCTCCCAGGACCCGAGTTGTGAGTTTTACAGACTTTCCCGACTTTCTCGATTTTGACCCAGATGGCCATCCGCGCATGCGAAATCGTCAAGTTGCACCGTCCGGACGTGTATTCCGTCAATGTTCCGTCTGAAAGCCCGGTACCCAAGTTTGTGAATTTTATAGACTTTCCTGACTTTCTCGATTTTGACCCACATGGCCATCCACGCATGCAAAACCATCAAGTTGCACCGTCCGGACGTTTATTCTGTCAAGGTTCGGTCCGGCCGCCCGGGGCCCGAGTTTGTGAGTTTTACCGACTTTCTTGACTTTCCCAATTTCGAACCCCATGGTCATCCATGCATGCAAAACCTTTAAGTTGCACCGTACGAACCTATATTCCATCAAGGTCCTGTCCGGCCGCCCGGGACCTGAGTTCGTGAGTTTTACAGACTTTACCGTCTTTCTTGATTTTAGCCCACATGGTCATCCGCGCATGCAAAACCATCAAGTTGCACCGTCCGGACGTGTATTCCGTCAAGGTTCCATCCGGCCGCCCATGACCCGAGTTCGTGAGTTTTACAGACTTTCTCTACTTTCTCGATTTTGACTTAGATGGCCATCCGCGCATGCAAAATCATCAAGTTGCACTGTCCGAACGTGTATTCCGGCAAGGTTCCGTCCGGCAGCCCGACCCGAGTTTGTGAGTTTTATACGCTTTCCTTACTTTCTCGATTTTGATGCAGATGGCCATCCTCGAATGAAAAAGCATCAAGTTGTCCCTTCCGAAAGTGTATTCCGTCAAGGTTCCATCCGGCTGCCCGACCCGAGTTCGTGAGTTTTACAGGCTTTCCTGACTTTCTCGATTTTGATGCAGATGGCCATCCGCCCATGCAAAACCATCAAGTTGGATCGTCCGGATGTGTATTCCGTCATTGTTCCATCCGGCCGCCCGGGACCCGAGTTTGTGACTTTTACAGACTTTATCGAACTTCCCAATTTCGACCCGGATGGCCATCTATGCATGCAAAACCATCAAGTTGCACCGTCCGAACGTAAATTCCATCAAGGTCCTATCCGGCCGTCCGGGATCCAATTTTGTGGGTTTTACAAAGTTTCCCGACTTTCTCGATTTTGACCCAGATGGCTATCCGCGCTTGCAAAACCATCAAGTTGCACCGTCCGGACGTGTATTCCGTCAAGGTTCCGTCCGGCCGCCCGGGACCCGAGTTCATGAGTTTTACCGACTTTCTCAAATTTCCCAATTTTGACCCTGATGGCCATCCATGCATGCAAAACCATCAAGTTGCACTGTCCGAACTTATATTCCGTCAAGGTCCTGTCCGGCCGCTCTGGACCTGAGTTCGTGAGTTTTCCCGACATTCCCTACTTTCCCATTTTCAACCCAGATGGTTATCCGAACATGCAAAACCATCAAGGTCCTGATGAGGACATCTACCCCGACAAAGGAACGACTACTCCAACTAAACCAGCACAAGCGCCACCAGGACCACTCACTCGAGCTCGTGCACGTGAATTAAACTTCGTAACGATTCTGAAGAATGAAGGACCTGAAGCTTCCTAAGTGCATGCGCCATCTATGCTCATGGTGAACCTGTCGAGACGTGTATTCCGTCAAGGTTCCGTCCGGCCACGCGGGACCTGAGTTCGTGAGTTTTACAGACTTTCCTGACTTTCTTGATTTTGACCCAGATGGCCATCCACGCAATGCAAAATCATCAAGTTGCACTGTCTGGACATGTATTCCATCAAGGTTCCATCCGGCCGCCCAGGACCCGAGTTCGTGAGTTTTACAGACTTTATCGAATTTCTCAATTTCGACCCGGATGGTCATCTATGCATGCAAAACCATCAAGTTGCACCGTCCGAATGTAAATTCCGTCAAGGTCCTGTCCAGCCGCCCGGGATCCAAGTTTGTGAGTTTTACAGAGTTTCCCCACTTTTTCGGTTTTGTCCCAGATGGACATCCGCGCATGCAAAACCATCAAGTTGCACCGTCCGGACGTGTATTCCGTCAAGTTTCCGTTGCTGCCCGTGACCCGAGTTCGTAAGTTTTACCGACTTTCCCGACTTTCTCGATTTTGACCCTAATGGCCATCCGCGCGTGAAAACCATCAAGTTGCACCGTCCGGACGTGTATTCCATGAAGGTTCCGTCCGGACGGCCGGGACCTGAGTTTGTGAGTTTTACAGACTTTCCCGACTTTCTAGATTTTGACCCGAATAGCCATCCGCGCATGCAAAACCATCAAGTTGCACCGTCCGGACCTGTATTCCGTTAAGGTTCCGTCCGGCCTCTCGGGTCCCGTGTTCATGAGTTTTACTGATTTTCCCGACTTTCTCGATTTTGACCCAGATGACCATCCGCGCATTAAAAACCATCAAGTTGCACCGTCTGGACGTGTATTCCGTCAAGGCTCCGTCCGGCCGCTCGAGACCCGAGTTCGTGAGTTTTACTGACTTTCTCAAATTTCCCAATTTTGACCCTGATGGCCATCCATGCATGCAAAACCATTAAGTTACACCGTCCGAACTTATATTCCGTCAAGGTCCTGTCCGGCCACCCGGGACCTGAGTTCGTGAGTTTTTCCGACATTCCCTACTTTCCTATTTTTAACCTAGGTGGCCATCCGAGCATGCAAAACCATCAAGTTGCACTGTCCGAACGTGTATTCCGTCAAGGTCCCGTCCAATCGCACGGGACCCTAGTTTGTGAGTTTTACCGACTTTCCAGATTTTGATCCGGATGGCCATCCGCGCATGCAAAACCATTTAGTTGCACCATCCGAATGTTTATTCCATCAAGGTCACGTCCAGCCGCTCGGTACCCGAGTTAGTGAGTTTTGCCGACTATCCCAACTTTCAAGATTTTACCCAGATAGCCGTCCGCACATGCAAAACCTTCCGGTTGCACCATCCGAATGTGTATTCCGGCAAGGTCCAGTCCGGCGTCCCAAGAGCCGAGTTCATGATTTTTCTTAACTTTCCAAATTTCGACCTAGATGGCCTTCCGCGCATGTAAAACCATCAAGTTGCACCGTACGGAGGTGTATTCCGTCTAAGTTCCATCCGGCTGCCCAGAACCCGAGTTTGTGAGTTTTACCGACTTTCTCGAATTATCCAATTTTTACCACAATAGCCATCCATGCATGGAAAACCATCAAGTTGCACCATCAGAATGTCTATTCCGTCAAGGTCCTTTCTGGTCGCCCGGGATCCAACTTTGTGAGTTTTACAGAGTTTCCCGACTTTCTCAATTTTGACCGAGATGGACATTCCCGAGTGCAAAACCATCAAGTTATACCGTCTGGAGGTGTATTCCGTCAAGGTTCCGTTCGGTGGCTCGGGACCCGAGTTCGTAAGTTTTACAGACTTTCCCGACTTTCTCAATTTTGACCCAGAGAGCCATTTGTGCATGCAAAACTATCAAGTTGCACCGTCCGGACGTGTATTCCATGAAGGTTCCGTCCGGCCGCTCGGGACCCGAGTTCGTGAGTTTTACAGACTTTCTCGAATTTCTCAATTTTGACCCGGATGGCCATCTATGCATGCAAAACCATCAAGTTGCACCATCCAAACGTATATTCCGTCAAGGTCCTATCCGGACGCCCGGGATCAAGGTTTGTGAGTTTTACAGAGTTTCCCGACTTTCTTAGTTATGACCCAGATGGACATCCGCGCATGCAAAACCATCAAGTTGCACCTTCTGGACATGTATGCCGTCAAGGTTCCGTCTGGCCGTCCGGGACTCGAGTTCGTGAGTTTTACTGACTTTCTCGATTTTGACCCTGATGGCCATCCGCGCATGCAAAACCATCAAGTTGCACCGTCCGGACGTGTATTCCGTCAAGGTTCCGTCCGACCAACCGGACCCGAGTTCGTGAGTTTTACAGACTTTCCCGACTTTCCCGATTTGGACCCAGATGGCCATCCGAGCATGCAAAACCATCAAGTTGCATTGTCCAAACGTGTATTCCGTCAAGCTCCTGTCCAGTCGCACGGGACCCTGGTTTGTGAGTTTTACCGACTTTCCACATTTCGACCCGGATGGCCATCCGCGCATGCAAACCATTTAGTTGCACCATCCAAACGTGTACTCTGTCAAGGTCCCGTCCAGCCGCTCGGGACCCGAGTTAGTGAGTTTTGCCGACTATCCTAACTTTCCGGATTTTGACCCAGATAGCCATCCACACATGCAAAACCTTCCAGTTGCAGCATCCGAACAAGTATTCCGGCAATGTCCAGTCCGGCGCCCTAGGACCCGAGTTCATGAGTTTTCTTGACTTTCAAAATTTCGACATAGATGGCAATCCGAGTATACAAAACCATCTAGTTGCACCGTCCGGAGGTGTATTCCGTCAAGGTTCCGTCTGGCCTCCCAGGACCCGAGTTCGTGAGTTTTACATACTTTCCCGACTTTCTTGATTTTGACACAGATGGCCATCCGCGCATGCAAAACCATCAAGTTGCACCATCGGAGATTTATTCCGTCAAGGTTCCGTCCGGCCTCCCGGGACCCGAGTTCGTGAGTTTTACAAACTCTCCCGACTCTCTCGATTTTGACCCAAATGGCCATCCGCGCATGCGAAATCATCAAGTTGCACCGTCCGGATGTCTATTCCATCAATGTTTCGTCCGGAAGCCCGGTACCCGAGTTCGTGAGTTTTATAGACTTTCCCGACTTTCTCGATTTTGACCTAGATGGCCATCCGCGCATGCAAAACAATCAAGTTGCACTGTATGGACGTGTATTCCGTCAAGGTTCCGTCTGGCTGCCCGGGACCCAAGTTCGTGAGTTTTACAAACTTTCTCGATTTTCCCAATTTTGAATCGGATGACCATCTATGCATGCAAAACAATCAAGTTGCACCGTCCGAATGTATATTTGGTCAAGGTTCCGTCCGGCCTCCCAGGACCCGAGTTGTGAGTTTTACAGACTTTCCCGACTTTCTCGATTTTGACCCAGATGGCCATCCGCGCATGCGAAATCGTCAAGTTGCACCGTCCGGACGTGTATTCCGTCAATGTTCCGTCTGAAAGCCCGGTACCCGAGTTTGTGAATTTTATAGACTTTCCTGACTTTCTCGATTTTGACCCACATGGCCATCCACGCATGCAAAACCATCAAGTTGCACCGTCCGGACGTTTATTCTGTCAAGGTTCGGTCCGGCCGCCCGGGGCCCGAGTTTGTGAGTTTTACCGACTTTCTTGACTTTCCCAATTTCGAACCCCATGGTCATCCATGCATGCAAAACCTTTAAGTTGCACCGTACGAACCTATATTCCATCAAGGTCCTGTCCGGCCGCCCGGGACCCGAGTTCGTGAGTTTTACAGACTTTACCGTCTTTCTTGATTTTAGCCCACATGGTCATCCGCGCATGCAAAACCATCAAGTTGCACCGTCCGGACGTGTATTCCGTCAAGGTTCCATCCGGCCGCCCATGACCCGAGTTCGTGAGTTTTACAGACTTTCTCTACTTTCTCGATTTTGACTTAGATGGCCATCCGCGCATGCAAAATCATCAAGTTGCACTGTCCGAACGTGTATTCCGGCAAGGTTCCGTCCGGCAGCCCGACCCGAGTTTGTGAGTTTTATACGCTTTCCTTACTTTCTCGATTTTGATGCAGATGGCCATCCTCGAATGAAAAAGCATCAAGTTGTCCCTTCCGAAAGTGTATTCCGTCAAGGTTCCATCCGGCTGCCCGACCCGAGTTCGTGAGTTTTACAGGCTTTCCAGACTTTCTCGATTTTGATGCAGATGGCCATCCGCCCATGCAAAACCATCAAGTTGGATCGTCCGGATGTGTATTCCGTCATTGTTCCATCCGGCCGCCCGGGACCCGAGTTTGTGACTTTTACAGACTTTATCGAACTTCCCAATTTCGACCCGGATGGCCATCTATGCATGCAAAACCATCAAGTTGCACCGTCCGAACGTAAATTCCATCAAGGTCCTATCCGGCCGTCCGGGATCCAATTTTGTGGGTTTTACAAAGTTTCCCGACTTTCTCGATTTTGACCCAGATGGCTATCCGCGCTTGCAAAACCATCAAGTTGCACCGTCCGGACGTGTATTCCGTCAAGGTTCCGTCCGGCCGCCCGGGACCCGAGTTCATGAGTTTTACCGACTTTCTCAAATTTCCCAATTTTGACCCTGATGGCCATCCATGCATGCAAAACCATCAAGTTGCACTGTCCGAACTTATATTCCGACAAGGTCCTGTCCGGCCGCTCTGGACCTGAGTTCGTGAGTTTTCCCGACATTCCCTACTTTCCCATTTTCAACCCAGATGGTTATCCGAACATGCAAAACCATCAAGGTCCTGATGAGGACATCTACCCCGACAAAGGAACGACTACTCCAACTAAACCAGCACAAGCGCCACCAGGACCACTCACTCGAGCTCGTGCACGTGAATTAAACTTCGTAACGATTCTGAAGAATGAAGGACCTGAAGCTTCCTAAGTGCATGCGCCATCTATGCTCATGGTGAACCTGTCGAGACGTGTATTCCGTCAAGGTTCCGTCCGGCCACGCGGGACCTGAGTTCGTGAGTTTTACAGACTTTCCTGACTTTCTTGATTTTGACCCAGATGGCCATCCACGCAATGCAAAATCATCAAGTTGCACTGTCTGGACATGTATTCCATCAAGGTTCCATCCGGCCGCCCAGGACCCGAGTTCGTGAGTTTTACAGACTTTATCGAATTTCTCAATTTCGTCCCGGATGGTCATCTATGCATGCAAAACCATCAAGTTGCACCGTCCGAATGTAAATTCCGTCAAGGTCCTGTCCAGCCGCCCGGGATCCAAGTTTGTGAGTTTTACAGAGTTTCCCCACTTTTTCGGTTTTGTCCCAGATGGACATCCGCGCATGCAAAACCATCAAGTTGCACCGTCCGGACGTGTATTCCGTCAAGTTTCCGTTGCTGCCCGTGACCCGAGTTCATAAGTTTTACCGACTTTCCCGACTTTCTCGATTTTGACCCTAATGGCCATCCGCGCGTGAAAACCATCAAGTTGCACCGTCCGGACGTGTATTCCATGAAGGTTCCGTCCGGACGGCCGGGACCTGAGTTTGTGAGTTTTACAGACTTTCCCGACTTTCTAGATTTTGACCCGAATAGCCATCCGCGCATGCAAAACCATCAAGTTGCACCGTCCGGACCTGTATTCCGTTAAGGTTCCGTCCGGCCTCTCGGGTCCCGTGTTCATGAGTTTTACTGATTTTCCCGACTTTCTCGATTTTGACCCAGATGACCATCCGCGCATTAAAAACCATCAAGTTGCACCGTCTGGACGTGTATTCCGTCAAGGCTCCGTCCGGCCGCTCGAGACCCGAGTTCGTGAGTTTTACTGACTTTCTCAAATTTCCCAATTTTGACCCTGATGGCCATCCATGCATGCAAAACCATTAAGTTGCACCGTCCGAACTTATATTCCGTCAAGGTCCTGTCCGGCCACCCGGGACCTGAGTTCGTGAGTTTTTCCGACATTCCCTACTTTCCTATTTTTAACCTAGGTGGCCATCCGAGCATGCAAAACCATCAAGTTGCACTGTCCGAACGTGTATTCCGTCAAGGTCCCGTCCAATCGCACGGGACCCTAGTTTGTGAGTTTTACCGACTTTCCAGATTTTGATCCGGATGGCCATCCGCGCATGCAAAACCATTTAGTTGCACCATCCGAATGTTTATTCCATCAAGGTCACGTCCAGCCGCTCGGTACCCGAGTTAGTGAGTTTTGCCGACTATCCCAACTTTCAAGATTTTACCCAGATAGCCGTCCGCACATGCAAAACCTTCCGGTTGCACCATCCGAATGTGTATTCCGGCAAGGTCCAGTCCGGCGTCCCAAGAGCCGAGTTCATGATTTTTCTTAACTTTCCAAATTTCGACCTAGATGGCCTTCCGCGCATGTAAAACCATCAAGTTGCACCGTACGGAGGTGTATTCCGTCTAAGTTCCATCCGGCTGCCCAGAACCCGAGTTTGTGAGTTTTACCGACTTTCTCGAATTATCCAATTTTTACCACAATAGCCATCCATGCATGGAAAACCATCAAGTTGCACCATCAGAATGTCTATTCCGTCAAGGTCCTTTCTGGTCGCCCGGGATCCAACTTTGTGAGTTTTACAGAGTTTCCCGACTTTCTCAATTTTGACCGAGATGGACATTCCCGAATGCAAAACCATCAAGTTATACCGTCTGGAGGTGTATTCCGTCAAGGTTCCGTTCGGTGGCTCGGGACCCGAGTTCGTAAGTTTTACAGACTTTCCCGACTTTCTCAATTTTGACCCAGAGAGCCATTTGTGCATGCAAAACTATCAAGTTGCACCGTCCGGACGTGTATTCCATGAAGGTTCCGTCCGGCCGCTCGGGACCCGAGTTCGTGAGTTTTACAGACTTTCTCGAATTTCTCAATTTTGACCCGGATGGCCATCTATGCATGCAAAACCATCAAGTTGCACCATCCAAACGTATATTCCGTCAAGGTCCTATCCGGACGCCCGGGATCAAGGTTTGTGAGTTTTACAGAGTTTCCCGACTTTCTTAGTTATGACCCAGATGGACATCCGCGCATGCAAAACCATCAAGTTGCACCTTCTGGACATGTATGCCGTCAAGGTTCCGTCTGGCCGTCCGGGACTCGAGTTCGTGAGTTTTACTGACTTTCTCGATTTTGACCCTGATGGCCATCCGCGCATGCAAAACCATCAAGTTGCACCGTCCGGACGTGTATTCCGTCAAGGTTCCGTCCGACCAACCGGACCCGAGTTCGTGAGTTTTACAGACTTTCCCGACTTTCCCGATTTGGACCCAGATGGCCATCCGAGCATGCAAAACCATCAAGTTGCATTGTCCAAACGTGTATTCCGTCAAGCTCCTGTCCAGTCGCACGGGACCCTGGTTTGTGAGTTTTACCGACTTTCCACATTTCGACCCGGATGGCCATCCGCGCATGCAAACCATTTAGTTGCACCATCCAAACGTGTACTCTGTCAAGGTCCCGTCCAGCCGCTCGGGACCCGAGTTAGTGAGTTTTGCCGACTATCCTAACTTTCCGGATTTTGACCCAGATAGCCATCCACACATGCAAAACCTTCCAGTTGCAGCATCCGAACAAGTATTCCGGCAATGTCCAGTCCGGCGCCCTAGGACCCGAGTTCATGAGTTTTCTTGACTTTCAAAATTTCGACATAGATGGCAATCCGAGTATACAAAACCATCTAGTTGCACCGTCCGGAGGTGTATTCCGTCAAGGTTCCGTCTGGCCTCCCAGGACCCGAGTTCGTGAGTTTTACATACTTTCCCGACTTTCTTGATTTTGACACAGATGGCCATCCGCGCATGCAAAACCATCAAGTTGCACCATCGGAGATTTATTCCGTCAAGGTTCCGTCCGGCCTCCCGGGACCCGAGTTCGTGAGTTTTACAAACTCTCCCGACTCTCTCGATTTTGACCCAAATGGCCATCCGCGCATGCGAAATCATCAAGTTGCACCGTCCGGACGTCTATTCCATCAATGTTTCATCCGTAAGCCCGGTACCCGAGTTCGTGAGTTTTATAGACTTTCCCAACTTTCTCGATTTTGACCCAGATGGCCATCCGCGCATGCAAAACAATCAAGTTGCACTGTATGGACGTGTATTCCGCCAAGGTTCCGTCCGGCTGCCCGGGACCCAAGTTCGTGAGTTTTACAAACTTTCTCGAATTTCCCAATTTTGACCCGGATGGCCATCTATGCATGCAAAACAATCAAGTTGCACCGTCCGAATGTATATTTGGTCAAGGTTCCGTCCGGCCTCCCAGGACCCGAGTTGTGAGTTTTACAGACTTTTCTGACTTTCTTGATTTTGACCCAGATGACCATCCGCGCATGCGAAATCATCAAGTTGCACCGTCCGGACGTGTATTCCATCAATGTTCCGTCTGAAAGCCCGGTACCCGAGTTTGTGAATTTTATAGACTTTCCTGACTTTCTCGATTTTGACCCACATGGCCATCCGCGCATGCAAAACCATCAAGTTGCACCGTCCGGACGTTTATTCCGTCAAGGTTCGGTCCGGCCGCCCGGGGCCCGAGTTTGTGAGTTTTACCGACTTTCTTGACCTTCTCAATTTCGAACCCCATGGTCATCCATGCATGCAAAACCTTTAAGTTGCACCGTACGAACCTATATTCCGTCAAGGTCCTGTCCGGCCGCCCGGGACCCGAGTTCGTGAGTTTTACAGACTTTGCCGTCTTTCTTGATTTTAGCCCACATGGCCATCCGTGCATGCAAAACCATCAAGTTGCACCATCCGGACGTGTATTCCGTCAAGGTTCCATCCGGCCGCCCATGACCCGAGTTCGTGAGTTTTACAGACTTTCTCTACTTTCTCGATTTTGACTTAGATAGCCATCCGTGCATGCAAAATCATCAAGTTGCACTGTCCGAACGTGTATTCCGTCAAGGTTCCGTCCGGCAGCCCGACCCGAGTTTGTGAGTGTCGAAGTGTTCAGTCGACACTTCCCCCGGGCCTGCACTGGGCAGCCCGCGGAGGTTCTTTTTTCGGTGGGGCTAGTGCCTTGCGGAGAGCTTGCGCGGATGGACGAGTTAGTAAGAGCTTTACACTGAGAGTTTTACGTGGTTCAGGCCGTTGGAGCATAAAACCCTACGTCCACGGCGAGCTATGGAGCTCTCTGTATTGCTTGCTGCTCGGGGCCAGAGTCCCGAGCTTGGGGGTGAGTTACAGCTTGGGTGTGAATGGCTAGCGTATGAGTTGCAGAAAATGCGAAGCCAGGGTGCGAATGGCTAGAGTGCGAACCCCTGCTAACGTCGCCTACCCGAGCCTTTTATAGTCCAAGACTCGGGTGGCTTACAAGGGGGGCCGGAACCCGACAGGTGGTCCCGGGGAGATTGACTGATATCTACCGTATCTGCAGTTATGCCGGTAGTTGTCTCTGCCGAAGTCTTCTGAGTCTTCGTCTTGTAGCTCTGCCCATGCCACATGCTAGTCGTAGTGGATGATGACGGCGGAGGCGGCATGGGATGTCTTGTCGCTGCGTTTATTGGCTGGCAGGCTCTGACACTGCGCGCCAGTCTGTGATGCGACTGGGTGCAACGGCACCTGATAGAGGCGTGTTCCGTGTCTCCGCGTCTTGGGAAGGCGCGGGCCTTGAATACCTTGTACGGGCAAGGTATGGGGCGTCTTTACGCCTGCTGCCTATCGCTCGGGGGCAGGCAGCGCCATTCTGCTGGCCACGTGGCGGGCCCGGAGCCCTCCTCAGAGTAGAGGGGGGCCGGCCCTGCAGGACAAGTGGAGCCTTCGGACCTCTCCCCGCGGAGGGGGAGGTTTGGCTTCTGTTGGCCACGTGGCGAGCCCGGAGCTCCTCTCTAAGGAGGGGAAGGTCCGGCCTCTCTGGACACGCGGCACCTTCGGACCTCTCTCCCGCGGAGGGGGAGGTCCGGCTTCTGTATGCCATGTGGTGGGCCCGGAGCTCTCCTCTGAGGAGAGGGAGGTCAGGCCCCGCTGGACGCGTGGCGCCTTCGGAGCTCTCCCTGCGGAGAAGGGCGAGATCCTTAGGCATTTTTCCCTGTGCGCGGGGGTACCCCATATCGAGGGTACCGACAGTGGCCTCCGGGCCCATCTCGGGGGAGATAGCGAGCCCAAGGTGGGACCTTCGTCTCTTCTGATCCGCGCACTTTCTTGTCTTGAGTACTCCCTGTGCTGGCAGGGTCTTGACGGCTTCGGTGTTCAGCCTCTTAGGAGAGGGTGAAGCCTGACATCGGAGCTCGGCCCGGCTGTGGGGGCGGAGGTCCGGAAGTCATCGGAGCTCAGGCCAGCGAAGGGCGTGAGGTCCGGCATCAGCGCTCGCCTCTGAAAGGAGGGCGAGGGCTGGCCTCAGAGCTCGGTCTGGCTGTGGAGGCGGAGTCCGGAAGTCATCGGAGCTCAGGCCGACGAAGGTCGTGAGGTCCGGCATCAGCGCTCGCCTCTGAAAGGAGGGCGAGGGCTGGCCTCGGAGCTCGGCCCAGCTGTGGGGGCGGAGTCCGGCACTGCTCAGTGGTCCCCCCTTTACTATCCCTTAGTCTCATTTGGCTTACTGTCCCAGGCCGGAATACGGGGCTTGGGTAATCCAGTGCACTTGGTCCCGGAGGTCTGGCCCCAGCCCCAGTCAGGGTGTAACCGCCCGGCCCCCTGGTACTCAGACCGTAGCGCCGGGAGGCAGAGTGTGCATGCTTTGGGTGCAAGACCGGGCAAAGCAAGGCTCCTGACCCCCCGTTCTAGCGTAGGTCTTTTCTCGGAGGAGACCAACTAGTGGTGCAGTACCCTTATAGGGGGAGATCATAAAGGCCACCGGGCCTCTGGCAGGTACCCCAAGCACTACCGCCTTCGGCAGGACGGCAAATATCGACTATGCATGAGAGCCGGAAAGAGGAGCCGAGTGTACAATGGACGCACACTGTCTAGAGCGTGGGGAGGTGTTCATATAAATTAATGCGTAATTTAAATAAACACCTAAGTAAGCATGGTGAACTTACTGGGTAGCGTCGGAGCGCCTGTCTTCACGCAGAGCGGGTCATGCGTGGCTTCGTCGTACGCCGGACACGGGGGGACCCCCATGGCTATATCAGGGGGAAGCATGGCTTCAGCCCCGCATACCATGTGGAAGGGTAGTTCCCGTGACCCGGCCCTGGGAAGTCCGGCTGGCCCTCGACATGGAGGAGCCGGTATCCCCCGACGGCTCTGGGTGCGCGTCTGCACCGGTTGTGTGGGTCTGCTTGGGGTGGACCTGGCACGCATTGCATCCCTAACCGGTTTGACGGCGTCCAGGTGGCTCTCGGTCAGTAGGAGCCATGCCGGGTGGCTTAACCGACCAACGTGCAGGACGATGAGCGTTCCCAGCACTCGCCTCCTTGGACTACTGCGAGCTAATCGCAGCCTTCCTCCTGGGTTATGCACCAAAATAGGATGTCGTGGCGCTACGCCAGTAAAGATACCAGCGCGTAGCACTTAGCCATCCGCACCACCCGTTCAGCGAATGCACGTTCATCAGGAAGGATGTCCTTCAAGGAGTCCCGAACCTCCGTGGTCCATGCATCGGGACTACTTGAGCTTCTGGATCTTGAGCGCTGGGTTGCACGGAGTCCCCAGTGACTCTTACGATCCTTTGGCGGCATCCAGGGCCGCCAGGACTGCCTAGCTTTGAGGCACTGGTTCAGCCCCTTCGCCCGGCTCGGCGGGCCGGGCTGTGGACCGCAGCAACGTCCTCTCGAAGACTCCTTCGTGCGCAGGGGCTCCGATGGAGGCTTTCGTTGAGAGGTCGTCAGCTGCGGCCGTGCAAGCGCGCGGTGCATGGCGCAGGTCCAAGGCGAGGAATTCTTTCTCCAACATCCGCACGTGAAGCAGATAAGCAGCTAGCTGTAGGTCATTGCAGGGGCATTCACCCTTAACTTGCTTGATAACTAGCTGGGAGTCGCCCTGCGCCAACAACTGGCGAGCGCCCAGAGACAGGACTGTCTTTTAGGCCAAAGATGAGTGCTTCATACTCTGCCAAGTTGTTGGTTGCCTTGGAATTGAGACGCACCATGTACCCAGACTGCTCCCCCGATGGCATGAGAAGCAGTACGCCGGCACCGGCCCCCTGCTTTCGCGAGGAGCCGTCGAAGAAGAGCGTCCAGTGAGGCCCGGTGAAGACTGGAGCTCGGTACTTTGGTTCACCGTCTTCGCGGCCCCCTGGGTCAGCCTTCGTTGGCGTCCACTCAGCCACGAAGTCAGCCAGTGCTTGGCTCTTGGCTGTCTGACGTGGTCGGGAGCTCAGCTTGAACTCCGCCGTCTTCGGGCTGTCTTCCGGCTTCGGAAGCTGGCAGTGAGTGCCAGCCCCGCCCTCCGGCTGCTCTGGCGCACTTGTCCGCCAGGCTGAAGAGCTCGGAAGCATCGCAGACCTCTCTGGTTGCAAGCCTCTCAAGCATCTTCTTGTCCTGGACACTGTCGAAGTGCCGCCACCACAGAAGCACTTTGAATATGCGGAATGGCGTTGCGTACCTGGGAGAACCGCTGGATGAAGGAGTGCAGCGACTCCCCAGATTGTTGCTTGATGGCTTGGAGGTCAAGCTCCGTGCCGGGACGGGTGTAGGAGCTGCCGAAGTTGGCGATGAACTGCCGGCAGAGCTCTCCCCAGGAAGTTATGGAACCCTGAGGGAGGTTCATTAGCCAAGACCGGGCTGGGCCGGTCAAGGCGACGGGGAAGTAGTTTGGCCATGACGGCCTCATCCCCTCCTGCGGCAAGTACGGTGATGGAGTGGATCTGGAGGAACCCCGCCGGGTTGACGCTGCCGTCGTACTTCCCGGGCAGGTGCGGCCAAAACTTGCGTGGCCACCTCGTGAAGCGGAGGTGGGGCTCCAGGGCCGTACATCCTGCCCCTGTTGCTGCAGGTGTTGGTGCCGCGAACGCTTGGCACAGTGTATCCCGGTATGGGCAAGGCTGTGCCATAGACCGGGGGCGCCGTTTGCAGGACATATGGCTGTGGCATATGCTGCGTGGCGTATGTCTGGGGCAGAGTTCGCGTGGCGAAAGTCTGCGCTTCAGGCAGGGTTGAGGCAGTCGTCATGCTAACGCCGGCCTCTTGGCTGCGACGCCTTTCTCGTCGCCGCTCGAGGAACACTCGGGCGTCCTGGCCCAGGTGGCATCGTTCCAGCTCAGTCCTCAGGTCCGTCGACGGAAGCCTGCTGGAGCTGGAATCCACCTTCTGTCCGTCAACCGTTGGCGTGCGCGTCAGCGACACAGCCGGTTGGCCGGAGCGTCGTCCCCGCCGAAGTCAAGGGTTTGCGGCGGCGACGACAAGACGGTCTACTTCGCGAATCCACTGCTGGGTCGCTGCCTGAGGCGCGTCCCCAGCAGGCGGATTGTGCAGTAGCGCTCTTGTTGCGGCTAGCGCACCCCCGCCGGGTACGCCCAGCCCTACTGAAGACCTGACGCTGGTTGGAGCCTGCATTGCCGGGGTCGGCGCTGCCAGAGCCGGTTGCTGGCTCCCAGTGCAGGTACTGGTGCCGCGAACGCTTGGTTGCGCCTGGCACAGTGTACCCCGGTATGGGCAAGGTTGCGCCATAGGCCGGGGACGCCGCTTGCAGAGCACATGGTTGTGGCTTATGCTGTGCGGCGTACGCCTGGGGCAGAGCTCGCGTAGCGAAGGTCTGCCCTCCAGGCTGGGTCGAGGCCGACGTCATGTTGTCGCCAGCCTCTTGAGTGCGACGCGTTTCTCGACGTCGCTCGAGGAACACTCGGGCATCTTGACGCAAGTGGCACCATTCCAGCTCTGTCCTCAGGTCCGTCGACAGAAGCCTGGTGGAGCTGGAGTCCGCCGTCTGCTCGCCAACCATTGGCGTGCGCATCAGCGACACAGCCGGTTGGCCGGAGCGTCATCCCCGCCGAAGTCGAGGGTTTGCGGCGGCGACGACGAGACTGTCTATCTCGCGAATCCACTGCTAGGTCGCTGCCTGAGGCGCGTCCCCAGCAGGCGGATTGTGCAGTAGCGCTCTTGCTGCGGCTGGCGCACCCCCGCCGGGTACGCCCAGCGCTACTGAAGACCTGATGCTGGTTGGAGCCTGCATTGCCGTGGTCGGCGCTGCCACAGCCGGTTGCTGGCTCCCAGTTCAGGTACTGGTGCCGCGAACGCTTGGTTGCGTCTGACACAGTGTATCCCGGTATGGGCAAGGTTGCGCCATAGGCTGGGGACACCGCTTGCAGAGCACATGGTTATGGTTTATGCTGCGCGGCGTACGCCTGGGGCAGAGCTCGCGTGGCGAAAGTCTGCCCTTCAGGCTGGGTCGAGGCTGACGTCATTTTGTCGCCAGCCTCTTGAGTGCGACGCCTTTCTCGATGTCGCTCGAGGAACACTCGGGCATCTTGGCCCAAGTGGCATCGCTCCAGCTCTGCCCTCAGGTCCATCGACAGAAACCTGGTGGAGCTGGGGTCCGCCGTCTGCCCGTCAGCCATTGGCGTGCGCGTTAGCAACACAGCCGGTTGACTGGAGCGTCGTCCCTGCCGAAGTCGAGGGTTTGCGGCAGCGACGACGAGGCGGTCCACCTCACGGACCCACTGCTGGGTCGCTGAATGGGGCGCATCCCCAGCAGGTGGGTTGCGCAGTAGTGCTCTTGCTGCAGCTAGCGCACCCCCATGGTGCACGCCCAGCGCTGCAGAAGATCTCACACTGGTCGGAGCCTGCATTGCCGGAGTCGGCGTTGCCGGAGTCGGCTGCTGGCTACCAGCTTGTGCCGACACACTCCGTCCTGAGTGCGTCGACATGTACTCCCCGCTGGACACGGTTCGCCGTGAACGTGGAGGAGAGTTTGCCGCTGAAGGAAGCTTGGTCATCTTCGTCGGCGGAAACTCGTCGCGCAAGGGGAAAAGCCCCCTACCTGGCGCGCCAAATGTCGAAGTGTTCGGTCGACACTTCCCCCGGGCCTGCACTGGGCAGCCCGCGGAGGTTCTTTTTTCGGTGGGGCTAATTCCTTGCGGAGAGCTTGCGTGGATGGACGAGTTAGTAAGAGCTTGACACTGAGAGTTTTACGTGGTTCAGGCCGCCGGAGCGTAAAACCCTACGTCCACGGCGAGCTATGGAGCTCGCTGTATTGCTTGCTGCTCGAGGCCGGAGTCCCGAGCTTGGGGGTGAGTTACAGCTTGGGTGTGAATGGCTAGCGTATGAGTTGCAGAAAACGCGAACCCAGGGTGCGAATGGCTAGAGTGTGAACCCCTGCTAACGTCGCCTACCCGAGCCTTTTATAGTCCAAGACTCGGGTGGCTTACAAGGGGGGCCGGGACCCGACAGGTGGTCCCGGGGAGATTGACTGATATCTACCGTATCTGCAGTTATGCCGGTAGTTGTCTCTGCCGAAAGCTTCTGAGTCTTCGTCTTGTAGCTCTGCCCATGCCGCATGCTAGTCGTAGTGGATGATGACGGCGGGGGCAGCATGGGATGTCTTGTCGCTGCGTTTATTGGCTGGCAGGCTCTGACACTGCGTGGCAGTCTGTGATGCGACTAGGCGCAACGGCACCTGACAGAGGCGTGCTCCGCGTCTCCGCGTCTTGGGTAGGCGCGGGCCTTGAATACCTTATACGGGCAAGGTATGGGGCGTCTTTACGCCCGCTGCCTATCGCTCGGGGGCAGGCAGCGCCGTTCTGCTGGCCACGTGGCGGGCCTGGAGCCCTCCTCAGAAGAGAGGGGGGGCCGGCCCCGCAGGACACGTGGAGCCTTCGGACCTCTCCCCGCGGAGGGGGAGGTTCGGCTTCTGTTGGCCACGTGGCGAGCCAGGAGCTCCTCTCTGAGGAGGGGGAGGTCCGGCCTCTCTGGACACGCGGCACCTTCGGACCTCTCTCCCGCGGAGGGGGAGGTCCGGCTTCTGTATGCCACGTGGTGGGCCCAGAGCTCTCCTCTGAGGAGAGGGAGGTCCGGCCCCGCTGGACGCGTGGCGCCTTCGGAGCTCTCCCTGCGGAGAAGAGCGAGATCCTTAGGCATTTTTCCCTGTGCGCGGGGGTACCCCATATCGAGGGTACCGACAGTGAGTTTTATACGCTTTCCTTACTTTCTGGATTTTGATGCAGATGGCCATCCTCGAATGAAAAAGCATCATGTTGTCCTTTCCGAAAGTGTATTCCGTCAAGGTTCCATCCGGCTGCCCGACCCGAGTTCGTGAGTTTTACAGGCGTTCCTGACTTTCTCGATTTCGATGCAGATGGCCATCCGCCCATGCAAAACCATCAAGTTGGATCGTCCGGATGTGTATTCCGTCATTGTTCCGTCCGGCCGCCCGGGACCCGAGTTTGTGACTTTTACAGACTTTATCGAATTTCCCAATTTCGACCCGGATGGCCATCTATGCATGCAAAACCATCAAGTTGCACCGTCCGAACGTAAATTCCATCAAGGTCCTATCCGGCCATCCGGGATCCAATTTTGTGAGTTTTACAAAGTTTCCCGACTTTCTCGATTTTAACCCAGATGGCTATTCGCGCTTGCAAAACCATCAAGTTGCATCGTCCGGACGTGTATTCCGTCAAGGTTCCGTTCGGCCGCCCGTGACCCGAGTTCGTGAGTTTTACCGACTTTCTCAAATTTCCCAATTTTGACCCTGATGGCCATCCATGCATGCAAAACCATCAAGTTGCACTGTCCGAACTTATATTCCGTCAAGGTCCTGTCCGGCCGCCCTGGACCTGAGTTCGTGAGTTTTCCTGACATTCCCTACTTTCCCATTTTCAACCCAGATGGTTATCCGAACATGCAAAACCATCAAGGTCCTGATGAGGACATCTACCCGGACAAAGGAACGACTACTCCAACTAAACCAGCACAAGCGCCACCAGGACCACTCACTCGAGCTCGTGCACGTGAATTAAATTTCGTAATGATTCTGAAGAATGAAGGACCAGAAGCTTCCTAAGTGCATGCGCCATCTATGCTCATGGTGAACCTGTCTGGACGTGTATTCCATCAAGGTTCCGTCCCGCCGCCCAGGACCCGAGTTCGTGAGTTTTACAGACTTTATCGAATTTCTCAATTTCGACCCGGATGGTCATCTATGCATGCAAAACCATCAAGTTGCACCGTCCGAATGTAAATTCCGTCAAGGTCCTGTCCAGCCGCCCGGGATCCAATTTTGTGAGTTTTACAGAGTTTCCCGACTTTCTCGGTTTTGTCCCAGATGGTCATCCGCGCATGCAAAACCATCAAGTTGCACCGTCCGGACGTGTATTCCGTCAAGTTTCCGTCTGGCTGCCCGTGACCCGAGTTCGTAAGTTTTACCGACTTTCCCGACTTTCTCGATTTTGACCCTAATGGCCATCCGCGCGTGAAAACCATCAAGTTGCACCGTCCGGACGTGTATTCCATGAAGGTTCCGTCCGGACGGCCGGGACCTGAGTTTGTGAGTTTTACAGACTTTCCCGACTTTCTAGATTTTGACCCGAATAGCCATCCGCGCATGCAAAACCATCAAGTTGCACCGTCCGGACGTGTATTCCGTTAAGGTTCCGTCCGGCCTCTCGGGTCCCGTGTTCATGAGTTTTACTGATTTTCCCGACTTTCTCGATTTTGACCCAGATGGCCATCCGCGCATGCAAAACCATCAAGTTGCACCGTCTGGACGTGTATTCCGTAAAGGCTCCGTCCGGCCGCTCGAGACCCGAGTTCGTGAGTTTTACTGACTTTCTCAAATTTCCCAATTTTGACCCTGATGGCCATCCATGCATGCAAAACCATTAAGTTGCACCGTCCGAACTTATATTCCGTCAAGGTCATGTCCGGCCGCCCGGGACCTGAGTTCGTGAGTTTTTCCGACATTCTCTACTTTCCTATTTTTAACCTAGGTGGCCATCCGAGCCTGCAAAACCATCAAGTTGCACTGTCCGAACGTGTATTCCGTCAAGGTCCCATCCAATCGCACGGGACCCTAGTTTGTGAGTTTTACCGACTTTCCAGATTTCGACCTGGATGGCCATCCGCGCATGCAAAACCATTTAGTTGCACCATCCGAATGTTTATTCCATCAAGGTCACGTCCAGCCGCTCGGGACCCGAGTTAGTGAGTTTTGCCGACTATCCCAACTTTCAAGATTTTACCCAGATAGCCGTCCGCACATGGAAAACCTTCCGGTTGCACCATCCGAATGTGTATTCCGGCAAGGTCCAGTCCGGCGTCCCAAGAGCCGAGTTCATGAGTTTTCTTAACTTTCTAAATTTCGACCTAGATGGCCTTCCGCGCATGCAAAACCATCAAGTTGCACCTTACGGAGGTGTATTCCGTCTAAGTTCCATCCGGCTGCCCAGAACCCGAGTTTGTGAGTTTTACTGACTTTCTCGAATTTCCCAATTTTTACCACAATAGCCATCCATGCATGGAAAACCATCAAGTTGCACCATCAGAATGTCTATTCCGTCAAGGTCCTTTCTGGTCGCCCGGGATCCAACTTTGTGAGTTTTACAGAGTTTCCCGACTTTCTCAATTTTGACCGAGATGGACATTCGCGCATGCAAAACCATCAAGTTATACCGTCTGGAGGTGTATTCCGTCAAGGTTCCGTTCGGTGGCTCGGGACCCGAGTTCGTAAGTTTTACAGACTTTCCCGACTTTCTCAATTTTGACCCGGAGAGCCATCTGTGCATGCAAAACTATCAAGTTGCACCGTCCGGACGTGTATTCCATGAAGGTTCCGTCCGGCCGCTCGGGACCCGAGTTCGTGAGTTTTACAGACTTTCTCGAATTTCCCAATTTTGACCCGGATGGCCATTTATGCATGCAAAACCATCAAGTTGCACCATCCGAACATATATTCCGTCAAGGTCCTATCCGGACGCCCGGGATCAAGGTTTGTGAGTTTTACAGAGTTTCCCGACTTTCTTAGTTATGACCCAGATGGACATCCGCGCATGCAAAACCATCAAGTTGCACCTTCTGGACATGTATTCCGTCAAGGTTCCGTCCGGCCGTCCGGGACTCGAGTTCGTGAGTTTTACTGACTTTCTCGATTTTGACCCTGATGGCCATCCGCGCATGCAAAACCATCAAGTTGCACCGTCCGGACGTGTATTCCGTCAAGGTTCCGTCCGGCCAACAGGACCCGAGTTCGTGAGTTTTACAGACTTTCCCGACTTTCCCGATTTGGACCCAGATGGCCATCCGAGCATGCAAATCCATCAAGTTGCCCCGTCCGCACACGTATTCCGTCAAGGTTGCGTCCGACCGCCCAGGACTCGAGTTCGTGAGTTTTACCGACTTTCTCGAATTTCACAATTTTGACCCCGATGGCCATCGATGCATGCAAAACCATCAAGTTGCACCGTTTGAACGTATATTCCGTCAAAATCCTGTCTGGCCACCCGGGATCTGAGTTTGTGAGTTTTTCTGACTTTCCCTACTTTCCCAATTTCAACCCAGATGGCCATCCGAGCATGCAAAACCATCAAGTTGCATTGTCCAAACGTGTATTTCATCAAGCTCCCGTCTAGTCGCATGGGACCCTAGTTTGTGAGTTTTACCGACTTCCGGGATTTCGACCCGGATGGCCATCCACGCATGCAAACCATTTAGTTGCACCATCCAAACGTGTACTCCGTCAAGGTCCCGTCCAGCCGCTCGGGACCCCGAGTTAGTGAGTTTTGCTGACTATCCCAACTTTCTGGATTTTGACCCAGATAGCCACCCGCGCATGCAAAACCTTCCATTTACAGCATCCGAACATGTATTCCAGCAAGGTCCAGTCCGGCGTCCCAGGACCTGAGTTAATGAGTTTTCTTGACTTTCAAAATTTCGACCTAGATGGCCATCCGAGTATGCAAAATCATCAAGTTACACCGTCCGGATGTGTATTCCGTCAAGGTTCTATCCGGCCTCGCGGGACCCGAGTTCGTGAGTTTTACATACTTTCCCGAGTTTCTTGATTTTGACCCAGATGGCCATCCGTGCATGCAAAACCATCAAGTTGGACCGTCGGAGGTGTATTCCGTCAAGGTTCCGTCCGTCCTCCCGGGACCCGAGTTCGCGAGTTTTACAGACTTTCCCGACTTTCTCGATTTTGAACCAGATGGCCATCCGCGCATGCAAAATCATCATGTTGCACCGTCCGGACGTGTATTCCATCATTGTTCCGTCCGGAAGCCTGGTACCCGGGTTCGTGAGTTTTATAGACTTTCCCAACTTTCTTGATTTTGACCCAGATGGCCATCTGCGCATGCAAAACCATCAAGTTGCACTGTCTGGATGTGTATTCCGTCAAGGTTCCGTCCGGCCGCCCGGGACCCGAGTTCATGAGTTTTACAAACTTTCTCGAATTTCCTAATTTTGGCCCGGATGGCCATCTATGCATGCAAAAGCATCAAGTTTCACCGTCCGAACGTATATTTGGTCAAGGTCCTGTCCCCGGTCGCCCGGTATCCAAGTTTTTGAGTTTGACAGAGTTTCCCGACTTTCTCGGTTTTGACACAGATGGACATCCGCGCATGCAAAATCATCAAGTTGCACCGTCCAGACGTGTATTCTGTCAAGGTTCCGTCCGGCCACCCGGGACCCAAGTTCATGAGTTTTACCGACTTTCTCGATTTTGACCCTGATGGCCATCCGCTCATGCAAAAGCATCAAGGTGTACCGTCCGGACGTGTACTCCGTCAAGGTTCCGTCCGGCCACCCGGGACCCGAGTTTGTGAGTTTACCGACTTTCTTGACTTTCCCAATTTCGACCCCCATGGCCATCCATGCATGCAAAACCTTTAAGTTGCACCGTACGAATGTATATTCTGTCAAGGTTCCGTCCGGCCACCCAGGACCCGAGTTCGTGAGTTTTACCGACTTTCCCGACTTTCTTGATTTTGACCCTGATTGCCATGCGCGGAAGCAAAAACATCAAGTTGCACCGTCCGGACGTGTATTCCGTCAAGGTTCCGTCCGGCCAACCGGACCCGAGTTCGTGAGTTTTACAGACATTCCCGACTTTCCCGATTTGGAACCAGATGGCCATCTGAGCATGCAAAACCATCAAGTTGCCCCGTCCGCACATGTATTCCGTCAAGGTTCCGTCCGGCCACGTGGGACTCAAGTTCGTGAGTTTTATCGACTTTCTCGAATTTCGCAATTTTGACCCCGATGGCCATCCAGGCATGCAAAACCATCAAGTTGTACCGTCTGAACATATATTCCGTCAAGGTCCTGTCCGGCCGCCCAGGACCCGAGTTCGTGATTTTCCTGACTTTCCGTACTTTCCCGATTTCAACCCAGATGGCCATCCGAGTATGAAAAACCATCAAGTTGCATTGTCCAAACGTGTATTCCGTCAAGCTCCTGTCCAGTCGAACGGGACCCTAGTTTGTGAGTTTTACCGACTTTCCATATTTTGACCCGGATGGCCATCCGCGCATGCAAACCATTTAGTTGCACCATCCGAACGTGTACTCCGTAAGGTCCCGTCCAGCTGCTCGGGATCCGAGTTGGTGAGTTTTGCCGACTATCCCAACTTTCCGGATTTTGACCCAGATAGCCATCCGCGCATGCAAAACCATCTAGTTGCAGCATCAGAACATGTATTCCAGTAAGGTCCAGTCCGGCGTCCCAGGACTCGAGTTCATGAGTTTTCTTGACTTTCGAAAATTCGACCTAGATGGCCATCCGAGTATGCAAAACCATCAAGTTGCACCATCTGGAGGTGTATTCCGTCAAAGTTCCGTCCAGCCCCACGGGACCTGAGTTCGTGAGTTTTACATACTTTCCCAACTTTCTTAATTCTGACCCAGATGGCCATCCGCGCATGCAAAACCATAAAGTTGCACCGTCAGAGGTGTATTCCGTCAAGGTTCCGTGCGGCCTCCCGGGACCCGAGTTTGTGAATTTTACTGACTTTCCTGACTTTCTCGATTTTGACCCAGATGGCCATCCGCGCATACGAAATCATCAAGTTGCACCGTCCGGACGTGTATTCCGTCAATGTTCCGTCCGAAAGCCCGGTACCCGAGTTCGTGAGTTTTATAAACTTTCTTAATTTTGACCCAGATGGCCATCCGCGAATGCAAAACCATCAAGTTGCACTGTCTAGACGTGTATTCCATCAAGGTTTCATCCGGCTGCCCGGGACCCGAGTTCGTGAGTCTTACAAACTTTATCGAATTTCTCAATTTTGACCCGGATGGCCATCTATGCATGCAAAACCATCAAGTTGCACCGCCCGAACGTATATTTGGTCAAGGTCCTGTCCGGTCGCCCGGTATCCAAGTTTGTGAGTTTTACAGAGTTTCCCGACTTTTCTCGGTTTTGACCAAGATGGACATCCGCGCATGCAAAACCATCAAGTTGCACCGTCTTGACGTGTATTCCGTCAAGGTTCCGTCCGGCCGCCCGGGACCCGAGTTTGCGAGTTTTACCGACTTTCCCGACTTTCTCGATTTTGACCCTGATGGCCATCCGCACATGCAAAACCATCAACTTGCACCGTCCGGACGTGTATTCCGTCAAGATTCCATCTGGCCTCCCGGGACCCGAGTTTGTGAGTTTTACCGACTTTCTTGACTTTCCTAATTTTGATCCCCATGGCCATCCATGCATGCAAAATCTTTAAGTTGCACCATACGATCATATATTCTGTCAAGATCCTGTCCGGCCGCCCGGGACTCGAGTTCGTGAGTTTTACAGACTTTCCCGTCTTTCTCGATTTTAACCTAGATAGCCATCCGCGCATGCAAAACCATGAAGTTGCACCGTCCGTACGTGTATTCCGTCAAGGTTCCGTCCGGCCGCCCAGGACCTGAGTTTGTGAGTTTTACAGACTTTCCCTACTTTCTCGATTTTGACCCAGATAGCCACCCGCACATGCAAAACCATCAAGTTACACCGTTCGAACGTGTATTAAGTCAAGGTTCCATCCGGCAGCCCGACCCGAGTTCGTGAGTTTTACAGGCTTTCCTGACTTTCTCAATTTTGATGCAGATGGCCATCCTCGCATGCAAAACCATCAAGTTCCCCTTCCGAACGTGTATTCCGTCAAGGTTCCGTCCGGCAGCCCGACCCGAGTTCGTGAGTTTTACAGGTTTTCCTGACTTTCTCAATTTTGATGCAGATGGCCATCCGCGCATGCAAAACCATCAAGTTGCATCGTCCGGATGTGTATTCCGTCAAGGTTTCGTCCGGCCGCCCGGTACCCGAGCTCGTGAGTTTTATAGACTTTATCGAATTTCCCAATTTCGATCCGGATGGCCATCTATGCATTCAAAACTATCAAGTTGCACTGTCTGAACTTATATTCCGTCAAGGTCCTGTTCGGCCGCCCGGGACCCGAGTTCGTGAGTTTTCCCGACATTCCCTACTTTCCCATTTTCTACCCAGATGGCTATCCAAGCATGCAAAATCATCAAGTTGCACTGTCCGAACGTGTATTCATTCAAGGTCCCGTCCAATTGCACGGGACCCCAGTTTATGAGTTTTACTGACTTTCCAGATTTCGACCCGGATGGCCATCCGCGCATGCAAAACCATTTAGTTGCACCATACGAACCTGTATTCCATCAAGGTCCTGATGAGGAAATCTACCCCGACAAAGGAACAACTACTCCAACTAAACCAGCACGAGCGCCACCAGGACCACTCACTCGAGCTCGTGCACGTGAATTAAACTTCGTAACGATTCTGAAGAATGAAGGACCAGAAGCTTCCTAAGTACATGCGTCATCTATGCTCATGGTGAACATGTCCAGACGTGTATTCCGTCAAGGTTCCGTCCGACCGCACGGTACCCGAGTTCGTGAGTTTTACAGACTTTCGCGACTTTCTCGATTTTGACCCAGATGGCCATCCACGCTTGCAAAACCATCATGTTGCACCGTCCGGACGTATATTCCGTCAAGGTTCCGTCCGACCGCTCGGGACCCAAGTTCGTGAGTTTTACCGACTTTCTCAAATTTTCCAATATTTACCCTAATGGCCATCCATGCATGCAAAACAATCAAGTTGCACCATCAGAACGTATATTCCATCTAGGTCCTTCCAGCCGCCCGGGATCTAACTTTGGGAGTTTTACAGAGTTTCCCGATTTTCTCGATTTTGACCCAAATGGACGTCCGCGCATGCAAAACCATCAAATTGCACCGTCTGGACGTGTAGTCCGTCAAGGTTCCGTTCGGCGGCCCGGGATCCGAGTTCGTGAGTTTTATAGACTTTCCCGACTTTCTCGATTTTGACCCAGAGAGCCATCCGCGCATGCAAAACCATCAAGTTGCACCATCCGGACTTGTATTCCATCAAGGTTCCATCCGGCTGCCCGGACCCGAGTTCGTGAGTTTTACAGACTTTCCTTCCCAATTTTGACCCGGATGGCCATCTATGCATGCAAAACCAACAAGTTGCACCGTCCGAACGTATATTCCGTCAAGGTCCTGTCCGGCCGCCCGGGATCCAAGTTTTTGAGTTTTACAGAGTTTCCTTACTTTCTTAGTTATGACCTAGATGGACATCCGCGCATGCAAAACCATCAAGTTGCACCGTCCGGACGTGTATTCCGTCAAGAATTCGTCCGGCCGCCTAGGACCCGAGTTTGTGAGTTTTACCGACTTTCCCGACTTTCTCGATTTTGACCCTGATGGCCATCCGCGCATGCAAAACCATCAACTTGCACGGTCCGGACATGTATTCCGTCAAGGTTCCGTCCAGCCGCCCGGGACCTGAGTTTGTGAGTTTTACCGACGTTCTTGACTTTCCCAATTTTGACTCCCATGGCCATCCATGCATGTAAAACCTTTAAGTTGCACCGTACGAACATATATTATGTCAAGATCCTGTCCGGCCGCCCGGGACTCGAGTTCGTGAGTTTTATAGACTTTCCCGTCTTTCTCGATTTTAACCCAGATGGCCATCCACGCATGCAAAACCATCAAGTTGCACCGTCCGTACGTGTATTCCGTCAAGGTTCCATCCGGTCGCGCGGGACCCGAATTCGTGAGTTTTACAGACTTTCCTGACTCTCTTGATTTTGACCCAGATGGCTATCCGCGCATGGAAAACCATCAAGTTGCACCGTCCGGATGTGTATTCCATCAATGTTCCGTCCGGAAGCCCGGGACCCGAGTTCATGAGTTTTATGAACTTTCCCGACTTTCTCGATCTGCACCCAGATGGCCATCCGCGCATGCAAAATCATCAAGTTGCACTATGTGGACGTGTATTCCGTCAATGTTCCGTCCGGCTGCCCGGGACCCGAGTTCGTGAGTTTTACAGACTTTATCGAATTTCCTAATTTCGACCCAGATGGCCATCTATGCATGCAAAACCATCAAGTTGCACCGTCCGAATGTAAATTCTGTCAAGGTCCTGTCCAGCCGCCCGAGATCTAAGTTTGTGAGTTTTACAGAGTTTCCCGACTTTCTCAGTTTTGACCCACATGGACATCCGCGCATGCAAAACCATCAAGTTGCACCGTCCGGACTTGTATTCTATCAAGATTCCATCCAGCAGTCCGGGACCCCAGTTCGTGAGTTTTACCGAGTTTCTCGATTTTGACCCTAATGGCCATCCGCGCGTGAAAACCATCAAGTTCGTGTATTCCGTGAAGGTTCCGTCCGGACGGTCGGGACCTGAGTTCGTGAGTTTTACAGACTTTCCCGACTTTCTAAATTTTGACCCAGATAGCCATCCGTGCATGCAAAACCATCAAGTTGCACATTCCGGACGTGTATTCCGTCAAGGTTCCGTCCGGCCTCCCGGGACTCGAGTTTGTGAGTTTTACAGATTTTCCCGACTTTCTCGATTTTGACCCAGATGGCCATCCGTGCATGCAAAACCATCAAGTTGCACTGTTCGGGCGTATATTCCGTCAAGGTTCCGTCCGGCCGCTCGGGACCCGAGTTCGTGAGTTTTACCGACTTTCTCAAATTTCCCAATTTTTACCCTGATGGCCATCCATGCATGCAAAACCATTAAGTTGCACCGTTCAAACTTATATTCTGTCAAGGTCCTGTCCGGCCGCCTGGGACCCGAGTTCGTGAGTTTTCCCGGCATTCCCTACTTGATGAACCCAACGGGTACGGGGGACGCCCTATCTTTCGATGAGAGATGTTGGTAATGAACGAATTTGGTGGAGGCCGACGTTGGCTGCCCGACTACCACAACCAGAATGGTGTGACGCCTTGAGCGACAGTTACACCGTCTCCTGGTAACTACGATTTGGGTGGAGGTCGACGTTGTGCTACCCGACTACAACAACCACAAGGATGCTGCGCCTTAGCGATAGTTACACCGGCTCCTGTTGTTGCTGTACTTGCCGTGCCAAGAACAGCCTTGAACCTGCAAGCAATCGAAGGACAAGCAAGAACAAGATAACAAGCAAATACTCACGGATGTGAAAAAGTTGGGGTTCTGATTTAAGTAATCGGAAGGTCTCGTCGACACTTGCGTTACAAGGAAGTAGCAATGGCTAAACTTACAGAAAATAAAACCCACCCTGTCAAGGAGCTCTTGGACTACTTAAATAGGGGAGGGAAGAGGGAAATTCGTCCAGCAATAAAGGTAGGACGTGATCTCCCTTATTCCCTTCCTTTTTCTGTGATAGACTATCATTTAATAGGGAAAGAAAGAGGGAAACCCATCCAGCAGCAAGCCAGTATATGATTTCCTCTATTTCTTTCCTTATTATAGCACATCTATCTTTAAATGGGGGAAGAAAGAGGGAATTTCGTCCAGCAGCAAAGTTGGACGAGATTTCCCTTATTCCTTCCCTTATTTGTCTAAATCTCCCTTTATTACATGGCCCCAGCCTCAATATTTCTCCTCGGGTGGAGCAACCTTTATTGCATTAATCCCTCCATTCCTCCTAGCTGGATCAATTCCCAAGCACCTAATAATAACAAGGTCATCACAAGAATTTAATAGGTCCCCATTTGAAGGATAATTACTTTGAACAGCTAGGAATGAATTCACCTGATAATTATGTTGGCGTGCACGAGCGCGTGTCATTGGACTTTGATTAGCTGAGAGTGGTGAATGGGCTGGTGTTGTGGTTGTATCAACGGTAGCGATGTCCGCATCATCCTCCCCTTCTTGCAATTGAGTCATCCTCGACTCAAATGTGTCTTCCTCGCCCCTATATGGTTTCAAATCTGCAATATTAAAAGAGGAAGTAACCCCAAAATATGCAGGCAACTCAATTTCATATGCATTATCATTAATTTTTCGAAGCACTTTGAAGGGTCCAGCAGCTCTAGGTAGTAATTTAGATTTTCTCAAATCAGGAAATCTATCCTTTCTCAAATGCACCCAAACCAAATCACCAGGTTCAAAAGTAACATGCTTCCTACCCTTGCTACCGGCTTGTTGATACTTAGCGTTCATGCTCTCAATGTTTGCTTTAGTTTGCTCATGCATTTTAAGAATTAATTCAGCATGGCGAGAAGCATCAAAATTAAATTTCTCTGAAGGTGGCAGAGCCAAAAGATCAATGGGAGCACGAGGAATAAAACCATATACAATCTGAAAAGGGCACAATTTAGTAGTAGAATGCAGCGAACAATTATAAGCAAATTCAATATGAGGCAAACATTCTTCCTATAATTTGATGTTATGTTTCAGAACAGCTCTTAGCATGGTAGATAAACTACGGTTCACTACTTCGGTCTGTCCATCAGTTTGAGGGTGACAAGTGGTAGAAAAGAGTAATTTTGTCCCCAACTTAGCCCATAAGGTTTTCCAAAAATGACTAAGAAATTTGGCATCTCTATCTGAAACAATAGTGTTTGGAACCCCATGCAAACGAACAACTTCTCGAAAAAACAAATCAGCAATATGGGTAGCATCATCAGTTTTGTGGCATGGTATGAAATGTGCCATTTTAGAAAATCTGTCGACAACAACAAAAATACTATCCCTCCCCTTCTTTGTTCTAGGCAATCCTAAAACAAAATCCATAGAAACATCCTCCCATGGAGCACTAGGAACAGGAAGAGGCTTGTATAAACCATGTGGATTAAGACGGGACTTAGCTTTTTGACAGGTGGTGCAACGAGCAACAAACCGCTCCATATCTCTCCTCATCTTTGGCCAAAAGAAATGGCTTGCTAAGATGTTTTCCGTCTTCTTGACACCAAAGTGTCCCATCAATCCTCCACCATGTGCTTCCTATAAAAGTAAGATACGCACAGAACCAGCTGGAATGCACAATTTGTTAGTTTGAAACACAAAACCATTAGTGAGAACAAACTTGTTCCATATTTTCCTTCTTTACATTGCAGCAGCAAATCTTTAAAATCAGCATCAAAAGCATATTGTTCTTTAATTGTTTGCAAGCCAAAAATCTTAAAATCAAGTTGGGACAACATATTGTAACGGCGAGATAAGGCATCCGCAATGACATTATCTTTTTCTTTCTTGTGTTTGATGACATAAGAAAAGGACTCAATGAATTCTACCCACTTGGCATGCCTACGGTTCAGATTAGTTTGGTTCTTAATGTGCTTCAAAGATTCATGATCAGAATGTATAACAAATTCTTTAGGCCATAAATAATGTTGCCATGTTTCCAAAGTTCGTACTAGTGCATATAATTCTTTATCATAAGTGGAATAGTTCAGAGTAGGCCCATTCAGTTTCTCGCTAAAATAAGCAATAGGTTTCCCCTCTTGCAACAAGACACCTCCCAATCCAATACCACTAGCATCTCATTCCAATTCAAAAGTCTTACTGAAATCTGGTAATTGGAGAAGGGGTGTATGAGTTAACCTATTCTTCAAAGTTGCAAATGCAGCCTCTTGCGCCTTGCCCCATGTGAATGGAGCACCCTTCTTTGTAAGCTCATGCAGTGGGCCTGCTGTGGTGTTGAAGTCTTTCACAAAACGACGATAGAATCCAGCAAGTCCGAGAAAGCTTCGTACTTGTGTGACCGTGGTAGGAGTCGGCCAGCTGTGTATTGCCTCCACCTTAGCTTGATCAACTTCAATTCCCTGTGGTGTCACAACATAGCCAAGAAAAGAAACTCGATCCGTGCAAAAGGTGCACTTGTCAATGTTACCAAATAAGCGTGCATCACGTAAAGCATTGAAAACAGCACGGAGATGATCAAGATGAACTTCGAGAGATGCGCTATAGATCAAGATGTCATCGAAATATACTACCACAAATCTTCCAATGAAAGCACGTAAAACCTAATTCATTAATCTCATGAAAGTGCTAGGTGCATTCGTGAGACCAAAAGGCATGACTAACCACTCATACAAACCAAACTTTGTTTTAAACGCTGCTTTCCATTCATGACCTAGCTTAATGCGAATTTATGGTATCCACTACGCAAATCAATTTTAGAGAAAATCATCGAGCCACTAAGTTCATCAAGCATATCATCTAATCTAGGAATAGGATGACGATATCTAATGGTAATGTTATTAATTGCTCGACAATCTACACACATGCGCCATGATCCATCTTTCTTTGGGACCAAAAGGACATGAACGGAGCAAGGACTAAGGGACTCACGCACATAACCTTTATCGAGTAATTCCTGTACTTGCCGCTGAATCTCCTTAATCTCCTCTGGATTGGTCCTGTATGGTGCTCGATTGGGCAAAGAAGCCCCAGGGATGAGGTCAATCTGATGCTCAATCCCTCTCAATGGTGGCAGCCCGGCTGGTACCTCTTGTGGAAACACATCAGCGTATTCCTGCAAAATCTTAGTGATAGAAGGAGGCAAAGCACATGGTGTGTCGTTAAGTGAGAACAAAGCTTCTTTGCAAACAAACACATAGCAGATTGCAGTATCACTTTTTAATTCAAACAAATCAGATTTGGAAGCAAAAAAACAAGCGCTCGTTAATTTTATTTCATTCTTCTTCATATGAGCAGATTTGGAATTGTCAGTCTTAGGCTGTATCGATTTCTTCACGACATCTGAATTTTCATTTTCAGCAGATTTCTTATTTTTCTCTTTGCAAGCTCTAGCAATGTCATCCTTCAAAATAGCATCAGGGGACATCGGGTGCAAAACAAGTTTCTTCTCATGATGCATGAAAGAGTATTGATTTGATTTATCATGATGTAATGTATCTTTATCAAATTACCAAGGTCGACCAAATAGCATAGAACAAGCTTGCATAGGTATCACATCACAATCAATGTAATCATGGTAGGAACCAATTGCAAATTCGACACGAACTAGACGTGTTACCTTAAGCTTACCACTGTCGTTGAACCATTGGATGTAGTAGGGATGTGGATGTGGAAGTGTTGTCATCCCAAGCTTTTCTACCATGGTAGCACTTGCTAAATTGTTGCAGCTTCCTCCATCAATAATAATGCGACACGATCGTTCCAAAACTACACACTTAGTTTGGAATAGATTGTGTCGCTGGTTCCGTTCAGCTTTGATCATTTGGGCACTCAAGACACGCCTCACAACAAGACTCTCATAGTGGGCAGCATGATCAGCCCCAATGTGCTCTTCATCATCATTCTTCTTTCCTGCTTCTTGTGCAGCAAGCATGGCATATGTTTCATTATCTAAATCACTAGCGGATGAGTACTCACCATTTTCTCGTACAACCAGCACACGCTTGCTTGGGCAGTCCCTTCGTAGGTGCCCAAAACCCTTGCACTGGAGGCATTGAATGTCTTTTGTTCTCCCGGTAGAAGCAATGGAAGAAGAAGTGTTGGCTGCAACTTGGGTGGATCCTTTTGTTGTCTCGATTGCACGCAAAAGTGCTGGTTTTGATGTAGTCCTGGGCAACCCATTGGAAGCATCATCTGGAGAATCATGCTTAGTACCAGCAGCACTTGAGCGGAACTGCCATGAGGTAGTTCGACCTGCAGAAATGTTAGTTCTTGTACGTCGTCCCTGCACTTCTCTTTCAGCCATACAAGCAAGATGGAATAATCGAGTGACGTTAGTGTATTCCCTATAAGCCAATATGTCCTGAATTTCTCTTGTTAAACCACCCATAATCCAGCAAGTCCGAGAAAGCTTCGTACTTGTGTGACCGTGGTAGGAGTCGGCCAGCTGTGTATCGCCTCCACCTTAGCTTGATCCACTGTAATTCCCTGTGGTGTCACAACATAGCCAAGAAAAGAAACTCGATCCGTGCAAAAGGTGGACTTGTCAATGTTACCAAATAAGCGTGCATCACGTAAAGCATTGAAAACAGCACGGAGATGATCAAGATGAACTTCGAGAGATGCGCTATAGATCAAGATGTCATCGAAATATACTATCACAAATCTTCCAATGAAAGCACGTAAAACCTCATTCATTAATCTCATGAAAGTGCTAGGTGCATTCGTGAGACCAAAAGGCATGACTAACCACTCATACAAACCAAACTTTGTTTTAAATGCTGTTTTCCATTCATCACCTAGCTTCATGCGAATTTGATGGTATCCACTACGCAAATCAATTTTAGAGAAAATCATCGAGCCACTAAGTTCATCAAGCATATCATCTAATCTAGGAATAGGATGACGACATCTAATGGTAATGTTATTAATTGCTCGACAATCTACACACATGCGCCATGATCCATCTTTCTTTGGGACCAAAAGGACATGAACGGAGCAAGGACTAAGGGACTCATGCACATAACCTTTATCGAGTAATTCCTGTACTTGCCGCTGAATCTCCTTAGTCTCCTCCGGATTGGTCCTGTATGGTGCTCGGTTGGGCAAAGAAGCCCCAGGGATGAGGTCAATCTGATGCTCAATCCCTCTCAATGGTGGCAGCCCGGCTGGTACCTCTTGTGAAAACACATCAGCGTATTCCTGCAAAAGCTTAGTGATAGAAGGAGGCAAAGCACATGGTGTGTCGTTAAGTAAGAACAAAGCTTCTTTGCAAACAAACACATAGCAGATTGCAGTATCACTTTTTAATTCAAACAAATCAGATTTGGAAGCAAAAAAACAAGCGCTCGTTAATTTTATTTCATTCTTCTTCATATGAGCAGATTTGGAATTGTCAGTCTTAGGCTGTACCGATTTCTTCACGACATCTGAATTTTCATTTTCAGCAGATTTCTTATTTTTCTCTTTGCAAGCTCTAGCAATGTCATCCTTCAAAATAGCATCAGGGGACATCGGGTGCAAAACAAGTTTCTTCTCATGATGCATGAAAGAGTATTGATTTGATTTATCATGATGTAATGTATCTTTATCAAATTACCAAGGTCGACCAAATAGCATAGAACAAGCTTGCATAGGTATCACATCACAATCAATGTAATCATGGTAGGAACCAATTGCAAATTCGACACGAACTAGACGTGTTACCTTAAGCTTACCACTGTCGTTGAACCATTGGATGTAGTAGGGATGTGGATGTGGAAGTGTTGTCATCCCAAGCTTTTCTACCATGGTAGCACTTGCTAAATTGTTGCAGCTTCCTCCATCAATAATAATGCGACACGATCGTTCCAAAACTACACACTTAGTTTGGAATAGATTGTGTCGCTGGTTCCGTTCAGCTTTGATCATTTGGGCACTCAAGACACGCCTCACAACAAGACTCTCATAGTGGGCAGCATGATCAGCCCCAATGTGCTCTTCATCATCATTCTTCTTTCCTGCTTCTTGTGCAGCAAGCATGGCATATGTTTCATTATCTAAATCACTAGCGGATGAGTACTCACCATTTTCTCGTACAACCAGCACACGCTTGCTTGGGCAGTCCCTTCGTAGGTGCCCAAAACCCTTGCACTGGAGGCATTGAATGTCTTTTGTTCTCCCGGTAGAAGCAATGGAAGAAGAAGTGTTGGCTGCAACTTGGGTGGATCATTTTGTTGTCTCGATTGCACGCGAAAGTGCTGGTTTTGATGTAGTCCTGGGCAACCCATTGGAAGCATCGTCTGGAGAATCATGCTTAGTACCAGGAGCACTTGAGCGGAACTGCCATGAGGTAGTTCGACCTGCAGAAATGTTAGTTCTTGTACGTCATCCCTGCACTTCTCTTTCAGCCTTACAAGCAAGATGGAATAATCGAGTGATGTTAGTGTATTCCCTATAAGCCAATATGTCCTGAATTTCTCTTGTTAAACCACCCATAAACCTAGCCATTGCAGCCTCTTCATTTTCAACTAGGCCACAATGCATCATGCCTATTTAAAGTTCTTGATAGTATTCCTCAACAGATTTGTTGACTTGCCTAAGTTGTTGTAATTTATGCAACAGGTCACGAGCATGATAGGAAGGAACAAAATGATGACGCATGATTCTTTTCAAAGCATTCCAAGTTTGTGGTACGGTAGCTGGATTTTTAGTTTGATATTCATGACACCAAACAGAAGCAAAGTCAGTAAATTCACTAGTGGCAGCTCTAACCTTTTTATCATCAGGGAAATCATGGCATGCAAAATTTTGATCTACTGACAATTCCCAAGATAGATATGCATCCAGATTATATTTACCATCAAAAGGTGGTATGGAGAATTTAATGCTGCGTAGGGAATCGTCATTGTCACGTACCTCGCGTCGTTGAGCTCGACCACCCATACCACGATGGTCGTGACGTGGCTGCCGTCGATACCTGAAAGGTCCATCATCAAGCTCGGTATCCGCCGAATACTCCGCCTCGTCATATCTTGCAGCACTGCCAACGGAGTCGTGGCTGTCATCAACACGTCTTTGCCTCTCTTCGCGTCCAACCTGTTCCATCCTCTCCAATCACTCAATGATTGCTGCAAGAGAAGTGTTAATAGCCCCAGCAGTGCTTTCTAATATGGTCAGTTTGGTGTTGGTGCAAATCTGCGTCGACTCTAATTGACCAATGCGTTTATTGGTGACTTGAATATCCTCATTGAGAGCATCTGTGTGTAGGTTTACTTGGCGTTCAAAATGCTGAATGATGCCCCTCGTACGTGGTGAATGTGGAGATGTCCCATTCGCATCAGCTGACATGGTTAGTAAAGAAAGGAAATACAACAACAAGCAGATTAATCCTAACAGTTGCTAAGAGGTGGTAGGACAGCACAATTCCTCACTAGCAAGAAATCAAGGTATTACAAATTCTTACCATGCGATGCAGGAGGCGCCGACAATCAGCAAGAACAACAACAAACGGTGGCTGCCAGCACAACCTTATGGTGTCGTAGACAATTTTGTGGAGCTGTAGGTGGCTGCTAGACACAATTTGTGCAAAGGAACAACTAGTACCACATTAGTCACAACAAGTTGAATAAACGTTCCACGATGGTATTGTGCTGGTCCTAGCTCAAACCTTACTAGAGACGTGAGCCGTAACTCCACGTGACGTTGGATTACGATGGTAGGGAAGTTCGAACAGCCCGATCCGTTGTGTTTCAACAACGTTGAAAACAGCAAGTTGAACTTCGAAACATGAAACAAATGTTACACAAATTGTCTCTCTTTTTTTTTACTTAGAAACTTTTTTTTAGAGCGAACTTTTGTAGGCAAAAGTGGACTGTAGGTAAATGAATAACAAGGAGAAGGAAATCTCTCACCGAGCAACCTGAAATCTGATACCACTTGATGAACCCAACGGGTACGGGGGACGCCCTATCTTTCGATGAGAGATGTTGGTAATGAACGAATTTGGTGGAGGCCGACGTTGGCTGCCCGACTACCACAACCAGAATGGTGTGGCGCCTTGAGCGACAGTTACACCGTCTCCTGGTCACTACGATTTGGGTGGAGGTCGATGTTGTGCTACCCGACTACAACAACCATAAGGATGCTGCGCCTTAGCGATAGTTACACCGGCTCCTGTTGTTGCTGTACTTGCCGTGCCAAGAACAGCCTTGAACCTACAAGCAATCAAAGAATAAGCAAGAACAAGATAACAAGCAAACACTCACGGATGTGAAAAAGATAGGGTTCTGATTCAAGTAATCGGAAGATCTCGTCGACACTTGCGTTACAAGGAAGTAGCAATGGCTAAACTTACAGAAAACAAAACCGCCCTGTCAAGGAGCTCTTGGACTACTTAAATAGGGGAGGGAAGAGGGAAATTCGTCCAGCAATAAAGGTAGGACGTGATCTCCCTTATTCCCTTCCTTTTTCTGTGATAGACTACCATTTAATAGGGAAAGAAAGAGGGAAATCCATCCAGCAGCAAGGCAGGATATGATTTCCTCTATTTCTTTCCTTATTATAGCACATCTATCTTTAAATGGGGGAAGAAAGAGGGAATTTCGTCCAGCAGCAAAGTTGGACAAGATTTCCCTTATTCCTTTCCTTATTTGTCTAAATCTCTCTTTATTACATGGCTCCAGCCTCAAGATTTCTCCTCGGGTGGAGCAGCCTTTATTGCATTAATCCCTCCATCCCTCCTAGCTGGATCAATTCCCAAGCACCTAATAATAACAAGGTCATCACAAGGCTGTAATAGGTCCCCATTTGAAGGATAATTACTTTGAACAGCCAGGAATGAATTCACCTGATAATTAAGTTGACGTGCACGAGCGTGTGTCATTGGACTTTGATTAGCTGAGAGTGGTGAATGGGCTGGTGTTGTGGTTGTATCAACGGTAGCGATGTCCGCATCATCACTTGATGAACCCAACAGGTACGGGGGACGCTCTATCTTTCGATGAGAGATGTTGGTAATGAACGAATTTGGTGGAGGCCGATGTTGGCTGCCCGACTACCACAACCAGAATGGTGTGGCGCCTTGAGCGACAATTACACCGTCTCCTGGTAACTACGATTTGGGTGGAGGTCGACGTTGTGCTACCCGACTACAACAACCACAAGGATGTTGCGCCTTAGCAATAGTTACACCAGCTTCTGTTGTTGCTGTACTTGCCGTGCCAAGAACAGCCTTGAACCTGCAAGCAATCGAAGAACAAGCAAGAACAAGATAACAAGCAAACACTCACGGGTCTGAAAAAGTTGGGGTTCTGATTCAAGTAATTGGAAGGTCTCATCGACACTTGCGTTACAAGGAAGTAGCAATGGCTAAACTTACAGAAAACAAAAACCCGCCCTGTCAAGGAGCTCTTGGACTACTTAAATAGGGGAGGGAAGAGGAAAATTCGTCCAGCAATAAAGGTAGGACGTGATCTCCCTTATTCCCTTCCTTTTTCTGTGATAGACTACCATTTAATAGGGAAAGAAAGAGGGAAACCCATCCAGCAGCAAGGCAGGATATGATTCCCTCTATTTCTTTTCTTATTATAGCACATCTATCTTTAAATGAGGGAAGAAAGAGGGAATTTCGTCCAGCAGCAAAGTTGGACGAGATTTCCCTTATTCCTTTTCTTATTTGTCTAAATCTCTCTTTATTACATGGCCCCAGCCTCAAGATTTCTCCTCGGGTGGAGCAGCCTTTATTGCATTAATCCCTCCATCCCTCCTAGCTGGATCAATTCCCAAGCACCTAATAATAACAAGGTCATCACAAGGCTTTAATAGGTCCCCATTTGAAGGATAATTACTTTGAACAGCCAGGAACGAATTTACCTGATAATTAAGTTGACGTGCACGAGCGCGTGTCATTGGACTTTGATTAGCTGAGAGTGGTGAATTGGCTGGTGTTGTGGTTGTATCAACGGTAGCGATGTCCGCATCACTACTTTCCCATTTTCAACCCAGATAGCCATCCGAGCATGCAAAACCATCAAGTTGCACTGTCGGAACGTGTATTCCGTCAAGGTCCCGTCTAGTCGCACTGGACCCTAATTTGTGAGTTTAACCGACTTTCCAGATTTCGACCCGGATGGCCATCTGCTCATGCAAAACTATTTAGTTGCACCAGACGAACGTTTATTCCATCAAGGTCACGTCCAGCCGCTCAGGACCCGAGTTAGTGAGTTTGGCCGACTATCCCAACTTTCAAGATTTTGACCCAAATAGCCATCCGCACATGCAAAACCTTCCGGTTGCATCATCCGAATGTGTATTCCGGCAAGATCCAGTCCGGCGTCCCAAGACCCGAGTTCATGAGTTTTCTTAACTTTCCAAATTTTGACCTAGATGGCCTTCCGCGCATGCAAAACCATCAAGTTGCACCGTACGGAGGTGTATTCTATCTAGGTTCCGTGCGACTGCCCGGGACCCGAGTTCGTGAGTTTTACCGACTTTCTCGAATTTCCCAATTTTTACCCCAATGGTCATCCATGCATGCAAAACAATCAAGTTGCACAATCAGAACGTATATTCCGTCAAGGTCCTTTCTGGTCGCCCGTGATCCAACTTTGTGAGTTTTACAGAGTTTCCTGACTTTCTCGATTTTGACCCAGATGGTTATCCGCGCATGCAAAACCTTCAAGTTGCACCGTCTGGACGTGTATTCCGTCAAGGTTCCGTTCGGTGGCTCGGGACCAGAGTTCGTGAGTTTTAAAGACTTTCCCGACTTTCTCGATTGTGACCCAGAGAGCCATCCGCGCATGCAAAACCATCAAGTTGCACCGTCCGGACGTGTATTCCATCAAGGTTCCATCCGGCCGCTCGGGACCCGAGTTTGTGAGTTTTACAGACTTTCTCGTATTTCCCAATTTTGTCCCGGATGGCCATCTATGCATGCAAAACCATCAAGTTGCACTGTCCGAACGTATATTCAGTCAAGGTCCTATCCGGCCGCCCGGGATCAAGGTTTGTGAGTTTTACAGAGTTTCCTGACTTTCTTAGTTATGACCCACATGGACATCCGCGCATGCAAAACCATCAAGTTGCACCGTCCGGACATGTATTCCGTCACGGTTCCTCCGGCCGCCCAGGACCCGAGTTTGTGAGTTTTACCGACTTTCCCGACTTTCTCAATTTTAACCCTGATGGCCATCCGCGCATGCAAAACGATCAAGTTGCACCGTTCGGACGTGTATTCCGTCAAGGTTCCGTCCGGCCACCCGGGACCCGAGTTCGTGAGTTTTACAGACTTTTCCGACTTTCCCGATTTGGACCCAGATGGCCATCCGAGCATGTAAAACCATCAAGTTGCATTGTCCAAACGTGTATTCCATCAAGCTCCCGTCCAGTCGCACGGGACCCGGGTTTGTGAGTTTTACCGACTTTCCACATTTCGACCCGGATGGCCATCCACGCATGCAAACTATTTAGTTGCACCATCCGAACGTGTACTCCGTCAAGGTCCCGTCCAGCCGCTCGTGACCCGAGTTAGTGAGTTTTGCCGACTATCCTAACTTTCCGGATTTTGACCCAGATAGCCATCCGCGCATGCAAAACCTTCCAGTTGCAGCATCCGAACAAGTATTCCGGCAATGTCCAGTCCGGCGTCCTAGGACCCGAGTTCATGAGTTTTCTTGACTTTCAAAATTTTGACATAGATGGCCATCCGAATATACAAAACCATCTAGTTGCACCGTTCGGAGGTGTATTCCGTCAAGGTTCCGTCTGGCCTCCCGGGACCCGAGTTCGTGAGTTTTACATACTTTCCCGACTTTCTTGATTTTGACCCAGATGGCCATCCGCGCATGCAAAACCATCAAGTTGCACCATCGGAGATTTATTCCGTCAAGGTTCCGTCCGGCCTCCCGGGACCCGAGTTCGTGAGTTTTACAGACTCTCCCGACTTTCTCGATTTTGACCCAAATGGCCATCCGCGCATGCAAAATCATCAAGTTGCACCGTCCGGACGTCTATTCCATCAATGTTTCGTCCGAAAGCCTGGTACCCGAGTTCGTGAGTTTTATAGACTTTCCCGACTTTCTCGATTTTGACCCAGATGGCCATCCGCGCATGCAAAACAATCAAGTTGCACTGTATGGACGTGTATTCTGTCAAGGTTCCGTCCGGCTGCCTGGGACCCAAGTTCGTAAGTTTTACAAACTTTCTCGAATTTCCCAATTTTGACCCGGATGGCCATCTATGCATGCAAAACAATCAAGTTGCACCGTCCAAATGTATATTTGGTCAAGGTTCCGTCCGGCCTCCCAGGACCCGAGTTGTGAGTTTTACAGACTTTCCCGACTTTCTCGATTTTGACCCACATGGCCATCCGCGCATGCAAAACCATCAAGTTGCACCATCCGGACGTTTATTCCGTCAAGGTTCGGTCCGGCCGCCCGGGGCATGAGTTTTTGAGTTTTACCGACTTTCTTGACTTTCCCAATTTCGAACCCCATGGTCATCCATACATGCAAAACCTTTAAGTTGCACCGTACGAACCTATATTCCATCAAGGTCCTGTCTGGCCGCCCGGGATCCGAGTTCGTGAGTTTTACAGACTATGCCGTCTTTCTTGATTTTAGCCCACATGGCCATCCGCGCATGCAAAACCATCAAGTTGCACCGTCCGGACGTGTATTCCGTCAAGGTTTCATCCGGCCGCCCATGACCCGAGTTCGTGAGTTTTACAGACTTTCCGTACTTTCTCGATTTTGACTTAGATAGCCATTCGCGCATGCTGTGACGCCCTCAATTCTGTGGAAAACCACGGAACCGAGAACTAATGCATATGTGTGCCCAGGATGTTCATCACACATATACATACGTTCCACAAACTGAATTCAGATTATATATTACCACGAATAACAGAGTTTATTACAACACCTCATGAGTCTTGGACTCATGCTCACAGCGGAAATCTTAATTCTATGCAGCGGAATTCCTTATTTAAATGCGGAAGCAAAAACAAATGCGGAAGCAAAACTAAGCATAATTGGCTCCATCTCTACTCCCTCCACAGGCAAGGTTGAGAATAGATCACACGCCATAATGTTCCACTTGATCTTCATAGTAGGCTTCTCTTGCTGTTGATGAAGAAATAATAATGCAAGTTTGAGTACAATGATGTACTCAGCAAGTGCGGGAATAACACATGATATGCAGCTCATAAAACAATGTAGGTACAAAAGGTTTATTTGCAGAAAAGCAGATTTATAAAACCATGACAAAACAGCAACTTAACTTTAGATGAATGTAATCCCAGCATGTATTAAATTACCAACATACCTTCATCACTTCCCGTGTTCCATCCGAACATTAACCAATCTTTTATTCATACTCACGAATACCTCCTCGTATTCGCTACCATCTCACCTCATAAAACAACCTCGTCTCGCACCGAGACCAATCTCATGTCATGACCCATCAGTCATGCAACCATCTCATCTCCCGGACTCCACAGATCCTAACCAAACCACAACCAAACCAATAACCATAACCAAGAACCTTCCCAATAACCATTCCAATAACTATCCCATTAATCATCCCATCTAATCATGGCAGTTTAGGCAGGTGCTCGTAACCGTAAGCTCGGCTATCATGATAGTTTTAGTAACTCTGCAGAGTTTGTACCTCTTTACCCACAAGTTTATGATTTCATCACCCGTCGGCGACTGCAGAACCTCCATTATACCAGTACACAACCGTCGGGGTATGGCCAAGAGATCACAAAATAGCCTTTACAAAGGGGTTACTAGATGTATGGACTCACTGAGGTTTCACCGGCAGGCTAGAATCTCCAATTCTCCCACCCACGGGCCCCCTCTTGTGCCATGCAGTTCCCAGGGCAGTCCTCACTCGACTCACATTCCCCGCGCCTTCCACAGTCCATAACACTCTAGCAACTTACCTAATTATTCAGCTAAGCCACACCCATATTTGGCCTCGTGGTGGCACTGTTATCCTGGCATGTGCATGCATGAACCGGTCCTTAGATCTACGGCAAGCAAAACCACCATCTCATGCTACCTCATTCACAAACCCAGGCTTGCCTAGATCTCCCTCCAATCCATGTCCATTATTAACATCAGTTTTTCATTATCATTACGAGTGCAGTTAGCTAGACACATCTATCTCGCTTTCCAATCCCATGGACTCAGCGAAGCATAAAGAAAAAACCATACCCGACTCATAAACTTCCCTGGCGACAAGGGTGGTTTAACCAAAACTAGTAAACTCCTATAAAAAGGTTTCCCATCATGTTTGACTCAGCACACACACCTTTTCGCAAAACAAAATAGTTTTACCCAAAACATAGGATTAACATGGTCAAGGAGCACTTGCCTTGTTCTTGCGGTTCCGGTTGTTCTTGATTCTCAAAACCTGGTTGCTGTAGTTCGTCGTAGACAGCTTTCTGAACCTGTCCTGCTATGTAGGATTCACGTGCATACAAGATTCACAGCAATCAATATCATGCGCAAACCTTAAACTAGATGCGATGATGCATATGCATGCTATCCTATGATTTTTATTAGATTGGTGTGCTCTTGCATGGCTTGCATGGACAGAGGTGTTCGGATCAAAGGTGGTCGTGGCGATGATCTTGTCTTTAGATCAAACTGATCATCGAGTGATCTGCCCACGAGAAAGCTTCTGTTCGAAAGGAATTGAAGAACAGATGCAAGAGATGAACACCATGATGTCATAAGGTGGTATTGAAGTCCTACCTCACGCTCTTCTTGTCTTTGAGGTCCTCCTCAGACCGCTTGGTTCTTCTCCGATGATCTCCCTTGTTGTGCTTTCGGCGATGTTTTGCTCGGCGAGTTAGGGCTAGGGTTCTAAGTCGTCGGCTCAGGAGTTGAAAGAGAAGTTCGTGGTTTCGGACAGAGGTTTCGGGTTCTATTTATAATCGAGAAGAGAAGAGTCCTAATCTAATTGGATCCCGAATAAAAGTCTTATTCAGATCTTGTTGGATCCTGACGTCTTATCTTTGGTAACATCGTGGAGTTTAGATCGGTTTCTGTTGCGTACCGGTATTTTTACGCGTAAAAACCGCTCCAGACTCGTTACCTTCGTGATGATGAGTTCCGGAAGCTCCACGTGTCCTCCGGGCCTGGTATCCCCTCATCCGCAGAGACGAGCTCCGGTTGTGCCGCGTGTCAATCGATCGAGACCTCCCACTTCTTCGGAGACGAGCTCCGCGCACGCCACGTGTGGGTGCCGGTCTTTCCGCTCTCCTTTCCTCAGGGACATGCCCCGAGGTCGACACGTGTTTAGCTGCGACGGACCTTCCGGTAATAAGCTCAGGTGGCGACACGTGTTCGATAGATCCGGACTTCTCTTAGATGAGCTCCGAGATTGACACGTATCCCCCGCGACTGACCCTCTTATTTCCGCGAGGACTAGCTCCGGGGATGACACGTGTCCTATGAAAAATGCCTTTGCTTCTTCCGCAGAGGCTAGCTCCGCGGGCAGCTCGTGTCCACAGGGTTGGACCTCTTTTCAATTGCGGAGGTGACCCCCGAGCCTGCCACGTAGCTAGTTTAACGGCGGACCTCTCCCAAATTTCTCGGGGATGAGCTCCGAACGCGCCACGTGGTCTGCTGGCCGTGGAAGTTTCCTTCGATGCTTTCGGAGAGCATTATTGGCTATCCTTTTGATACTTGTCTCTGTTCCTTCTTTTCTTAAAATGTTTTTCTTCTTCATAAAACATGAACATATGCTGACACCCGAGATGAGGGTGTCACAAATCTACCCCCCTTAAATTGAATCTCGCCCTCGAGATTCGTTAGTAGAAAATAGATGGGGAAATTCTGCCTTCATATCCTCTTCACGTTCCCATGTGGCTTCAACTTCAGTGTGATGGCTCCATTGTACCTTGCACCACCGAATCACTTTGTTTCGGGTGACCCTTTCCTTTACGTCCAAGATTCGAATAGGGTGTTCTGCGTAAGTCAGGTCCTCTTGAAGTTTAAGTTCTCCCATTGACACTTGTTCCTCTGGTATTCTCAAGCACTTCTTGAGCTGGGATACTTAAAACACGTCATGTACGTCGGAGAGATGGTTTGAGCGCTCTAGTTGATAGGCTACTTCTCCTCGCTTGTCCAAAATCTTAAATTGTCCGATGTAGCGAGGCGCTAGTTTGCCTTTGACGTTAAAACATCGTTGGCCTCGGATAGGTGATACCTTAAGGTATACGAAGTCTCCTACTTCAAAGGTCAACTTCCTACGCCTATTGTCCGCATATCCTTTCTGTCCTGACTGAGCAGCCTTTAAGTTTTCCCGTATCGTTTGGACTTGCTTTTCAGCCTCTTGTAGTACTTCGGGTCCAAACACCTGGTTCTCTCCAGTCTCGTTCCAGAACAGTGGCGTTCTACACCGTCTACCATATAAGGCTTCGAAAGGCGACATCTTCAAGCTAGCTTGATAGCTGTTGTTATAGGAGAACTCGGCATACGGTAAACTCCTATCCCAACTACGCCCACGTTTCAAGGCGCAAGCTCTCAGCATGTCCTCCAAAATTTGGTTTGTCCTCTCGGTTTGCCCATCTGTTTGTGGGTGATAGGCAGAGCTAAAATCTAGTCGTGTACCCATGACTTTCTGCAGCTTCCTCCAGAATCTAGAGGTAAACTGAGAACCTCGATCTGAGACTATCCTCTTCGGAACTCGATGACGGCACACGATCTGCTCCATGTACAACACTGCCAACTGTGTAACGTTGTAACTGGTCTTTACCGGAAGGAAGTGGGCAGTTTTCGTCAACCGGTCCACAATGACCCAGATGGAGTCGTATCCTGACTGAGTTCTTGACAATCCGACAATAAAGTCCATACTGATGTCCTCCCATTTCCATTCAGGTATTTTCAAAGGTTGCAACAACCCAGCGGGTTTTTGATGTTCGGCTTTTACCCGTTGGCATGTGTCGCATAGGGCAACGTATTCGGCTATATCCCTTTTCATACCATCCCACCAATAGCAAGTTTTCAAGTCCTTGTACATTTTGGTGCTCCCTGGATGTATGGAATAGGGTGAATCATGTGCCTCCCTTAATATCATGTCGCGAAGGTGTCTTAGGTTTGGCACACAAATCCTTTTTCCTAGCCAAAGCGTACCCTTTTCATCCTCCTTGAAATCCTTCTCTACCCCTTGTCGAATTCTTTCCTTGATCTCCTTGATCCCCTCGTCCATTGCTTGGCCCTTTCTTATTTCTTGCTCCAATGGGGAGTGGATCTCTATTATCTCCACGTTATTCAAGAATCCGAGGTGTAACCGTTCGAACTCCTTTCGTAGTTCAGGTGGTAGCTCCCGAACCATGAGTTGGTGACATGCTCCCTTTCTGCTCAGTGCGTCAGCGACTATATTGGCCTTCCCGGGGTGGTAGTTGATTCCCATATCATAATCCTTGATGAGTTCTAACCATCGACGTTGCCTCAAATTCAAGTCTGTTTGTGTAAATATGTACTTAAGGCTTTTATGATCCATATAGATCTCACATCGATGTCCAAGGATATAATGTCTCCAAATCTTCAATGCATGCACCACTGCTGCTAACTCCAAATCATGCGTAGGATAATTAAGCTCATGCTTCTTTAATTGTCGTGAGGCATAGGCTACCACTTGTCCTTCCTGCATGAGTACACACCCGAGCTCTTGTCTGGATGCGTCACAATATATGTCAAAGCTCTTGCTTACGTCTGGCAATACCAGAACTGGTGCCGTGGTTAGCCTTTTCTTGAGATCCTCAAAACTTTCTTGGCAGGCTTGTGTCCATTGAAAGACCTTTTCCTTCATTAACAACCCCGTCATAGGTTTTGCTATCTTGGAGAAGTCTTTAGTGAAGCGCCGATAGTATCCTGCCATTCCAAGGAAACTTCTAATATCCCTCATGCTCCTCGGTTGGTCCCACTTTAGAACATCTCTCACCTTTCCAGGATCAACCGATACCCCTTCCTTGGAGATGATGTGGCCTAGGAAAGATATTTCCTTTAGCCAAAATTGACACTTGTTGAGCTTGGCATACAATTGATGCTCACGCAACTTCTGCAAGGTCAATTTCAGATGTTCTTCATGCTCCTCCTCACTTTTTGAATACACCATAATGTCATCGATGAAAACCACGACGAACTTGTCCAAGTACTCCATGAAAACCTTATTCATAAGGTACATGAAGTATGCGGGTGCATTTGTCAATCCAAAAGACATAACGGTATATTCATATGAACCATACCGCGTCCGAAAGGCTGTCTTAGGTATATCGGAGGGCTTAATCTTCAACTGGAAATATCCCGACCGAAGATCAATCTTGGAGAACACTTGGGCTCCTTTCATTTGATCGAACAGGTCCTCTATACGGGGCAGAGGGTATTTATTCTTGATTGTTACCTCGTTGAGAGACCTGTAGTACACGCACATTCTTTGGGTTCCGTCCTTCTTGTCCACGAAGAGTATCGGGGCTCCCCATGGTGACGAACTTGGACGGATAAAACCCTTCTCCAACTGTTCTTGAATTTGCTTCTTGAGTTCAACTAACTCGTTGACGGGCATCCTATATGGTCTCTTAGCTATGGGTGCAGTTCCCGGTACCAGATCTATGGCAAACTCAATGTCCCGGTCAGGTGGCATACCTGGAAGTTCTTCCGGGAACACATCCGAAAATTTCTGAACCACTGGAATGTTGTCCAATGCCACTCCTTCAACATGGTTCAAATCCGCCCGTTCGGTTGCTTGCTGGGCTGACTCAAACTCGACACGGATACCGTGTTCTTTTGTCAACTGCACGCTTCTCTCAGCGCATTGGATTACTCCATTGTGCTTGCTTAACCAGTCCATTCCGAGTATGATGTCAATTCCGTGGGAGTCCAAGACAATAAGGTTAGCAAGGAAGTCTACCCCCTTATTTTAAGGCTTACTTTAGGACATACTATATTAGTCCTCATTTCTCCTCCGGGAGAATTAACTAACATAGCACATTCTAAGTGGGATACGGGTAGATGATGTTTGGCAACATTGGACGATATAAAGGAATGTGATGCTCCAGAATCAAATAAAATGGTGGCTGGGTTGGAGTTGGCAAGGAACATACCAATTGCGACGCCCTCAGCCTGTTGTGCTTCCTCAGCAGTGACATGGTTAACGTGGCTACGAGCATAGTTCTGCGGTCCACGGTTCCCTTGGTTGTCCCCTCCGTTTGGTCGCTGGTTCTGCTTGGACACGTTACCTTGTTGTCCAGGGCCTCTCTTCGGGCACTGGTTAGCGAAGTGGCCTACTTCCCCGCATGCAAAGCATGCCCTGTTGCCTACGGCAGCAGGTACGTTGGGGCGGGGGTTTTGAACAGGAGCGCCATTGTTAGGCCGGGGCGCAGGAGGCATGGGCACTCGAGGTGCCGGTGCAACAAACCGTTGCTGTGGTGGCTGACCAGGGCGGTACGTAGGAGTGGTTGGTCCATACTGCGGTGCAGGGGGCGTGTACCTAGGTCGTACGTTGCTCCCTTGGGGCTGGTATGGCACCTTCCTTTTGTACTCGCACTCAATCTCTCGGATCTTGTTTTCCACCACAATAGCCTTATCAACCAGCTTCTGGAAGCTTACATAGTCATTGTTGAGGAGCTGAACTTGGATCTCATTGTTCAACCCTCTCATGAACAGGTACTGCTTCTTCTGATCTGAGTTGACATCTTCGGGGGCATACCGGGACAGTTGTATGAACTTGTTGAGATATTCGTTCACACTTTTCTGCCCTTGGCGGAGACCTTCAAACTCCTGTCTCTTGAGCATCATTACGCCAACAGGGATGTAGTGGGAGCGGAAACTTTCCTTAAACTCAGTCCAAGTGATTGTCTCCGGGTTGGCATGGGCGTTGCTCAAGGCATCCCACTAGTCAGCAGCTGCTCCCATCAGTTGGTGCGACGCAAAGAGAACCTTCTCTCGGTCGTTGCACTGTACAATGGCAAGCTTCTTCTCCATGAATTTCAACCAGTCATCGGCTTCCATGGGATCGCTTGCTTGAGCAAAGGTGGGTGGTCGAGTCCTCATGAACTCTCCCAGCCTGTTATGAGCCGGCGATGGTGCCGGAACGGGGTGTTGGTTGGCCTGCAACTGACCCAAAGTTTGGATCATGGTTTGCATAAGCTGGTTTTGCATGGCCATCAACCTTTCTAGGTTGTTTTCGCCAGCTCCGGGGTTGGCAGGAACTTCCTCGTGGTCATCTTCCTGGACGTTCCTTCGGCTGGCGTTTCCTCTCACCATCTGTGAGAGAGAACGAAATAGAATAGAAGGTTAGAAGGTTAGATAGGTCCTTTCAACTATATGCATCAAGGTGAGTTGGACTATATATATTAGCTCTTATGAGGATGTGAGCAAGTGCCGAAACATCTCACACCTCCTTCTTCTTATGTGTGGATATGGACAACGTTTTTGAGACGTCCCACCACTCACACTAAGCACATATTCATAAATATTCATCACAAGGGCCCACTCAACTCCTATTCAAGGATGGTTTCCTATGTCAAGGTGGTTTTAAAGGCCAATCTAAGCAATTCACCCTAGGATGCTTCCTTGGGTCAGCGTGACTTAGCTACCTGTGACCCTTATTTAGGGTGTAACTTGCTGTTAACCCGTGGCTCTAATATCAATCTAAGGTTTCTATCTAGGCGTGTAACCTACTGTCAACCCGTGGCTCTGATACCAATCTGTGACGCCCTCAATTCTGTGGAAAACCACGGAACCGAGAACTAATGCATATGTGTGCCCAGGATGTTCATCACACATACACATACGTTCCACAAACTGAATTCAGATTATATATTACCACGAATAACAGAGTTTATTACAACATCTCATGAGTCTTGGACTCATGCTCACAGCAGAAATCTTAATTCTATGCAGCGGAAGTCGTTATTTAAATGCGGAAGCAAAAACAAATGCGGAAGCAAAACTAAGCATAATTGGCTCCATCTCTACTCCCTCCACAGGCAAGGTTGAGAATAGATCACACGCCATAATGTTCCACTTGATCATCATAGTAGGCTTCTCTTGCTGTTGATAAAGAAATAATAATGCAAGTTTGAGTACAATGATGTACTCAGCAAGTGCGGGAATAACACATGATATGCAGCTCATAAAACAATGTAGGTACAAAAGGTTTATTTACAGAAAAGCAGATTTATAAAACCATGACAAAACAGCAACTTAACTTTAAATGAATGTAATCTCAGCATGTATTAAATTACCAACATACCTTCATCACTTCCCGTGTTCCATCCGAACATTAACCAATCTTTTATTCATACTCACGAATACCTCCTCGTATTCGCTACCATCTCACCTCATAAAACAACCTCGTCTCGCACCGAGACCAATCTCATGTCATGACCCATCAGTCATGCAACTATCTCATCTCCCGGACTCCACAGTTCCAAACCAAACCATAACCAAACCAATAACCATAACCAAGAACCTTCCCAATAACCATTCCAATAACCATCCCATTAATCATCCCATCTAATCATGGCAGTTTAGCCAGGTGCTCGTGACCGTAAGCTCGGCTATCATGATAGTTTTAGTAACTCTGCAGAGTTTGTACCTCTTTACCCACAAGTTTGTGATTTCGTCACCCGTCGGCGACTGCAGAACCTCCATTATACCAGTACACAACCGTCGGTGTATGGCCAAGAGATCACAAAATAGCCTTTACAAAGGGGTTACTAGATGTATGGACTCACTGAGGTTTCACCGGCAGGCTAGAATCTCCAATTCTCCCACCCACGGGCCCCCTCTTGTGCCATGCAGTTCCCAGGGCAGTCCTCACTCGACTCCCATTCCCCGCGCCTTCCACAGTCCATAACACTCTAACAACTTACCTAATTACTCAGCTAAGCCGCACCCATATTTGGCCTTGTGGTGGCACTGTTATCCTGGCATGTGCATGCATGAACCGGTCCTTAGATCTACAGCAAGCAAAACCACCATCTCATGCTACCTCATTCACAAACCCAGGCTTGCCTAGATCTCCCTCCGATCCATGTCCATTATTAACATCAGTTTCTCATTATCATTACGAGTGCAGTTAGCTAGACACATCTATCTCGCTTTCCAATCCCATGGACTCAGCGAAGCATAAAGCAAAAACCATACCCGACTCATAAACTTCCCTGGCGACAAGGGTGGTTTAACCAAAACTAGTAAACTCCTATAAAAAGGTTTCCCATCATGTTTGACTCAGCACACACACCTTTTCGCGAAACAAAATTGTTTTACCCAAAACATAGGATCAACATGGTCAAGGAGCACTTGCCTTGTTCTTGCGGTTCCGGTTGTTCTTGATTCTCAAAACCTGGTTGCTGTAGTTCGTCGTAGACAGCTTCCTGAACCTGTCCTGCTATGTAGGATTCACGTGCATACAAGATTCACAGCAATCAATATCATGCGCAAACCTTAAACTAGATGCGATGATGCATATGCATGCTATCCTATGATTTTTATTAGATTGGTGTGCTCTTGCATGGCTTGCATGGACAGAGGTGTTCGGATCAAAGATGGTTGTGGCGATGATCTTGTCTTTAGATCAAACTGATCATCGAGTGATCTGCCCACGGGAAAGCTTCTGTTCGAAAGGAATTCAAGAACAGATGCAAGAGATGAACACCATGATGTCGTAAGGTGGTATTGAAGTCCTACCTCACGCTCTTCTTGTCTTCAAGGTCCTCCTCAGACCGCTTGGTTCTTCTCCGATGATCTCTCTTGTTGTGCTTTCGGCAATGTTTTGCTCGGCGAGTTAGGGCTAGCGTTCTAAGTCGTCGGCTCAGGAGTTGAAAGAGAAGTTCGTGGTTTCGGCCAGAGGTTTCGGGTTCTATTTATAATCGAGAAGAGAAGAGTCCTGATCTAATTGGATCCCGAATAAAAGTCTTATTCAGATCTTGTTGGATCCTGACGTCTTATCTTTGGTAACATCGTGGAGTTTAGATCGGTTTCTGTTGCGTACCGGTATTTTTACGCGTAAAAACCGCTCCAGACTCGTTACCTTCGTGATGATGAGTTCCGGAAGCTCCACGTGTCCTCTGGGCCTGGTATCCCCTCATCCGCAGAGACGAGCTCCGGTTGTGCCGCGTGTCAATCGATCGAGACCTCCCTCTTCTTCGGAGACGAGATCCGCGCACGCCACGTGTGGGTGCCGGTCTTTCCGCTCTCCTTTCCTCAGGGACATGCCCCGAGGTCGACACGTGTTTAGCTGCGACGGACCTTCCGGTGATAAGCTCAGGTGGCGACACGTGTTCGATAGATCCGGACTTCTCTGAGATGAGCTCCGAGATTGAGACGTATCCCCCGCGACTGGCCCTCTTATTTCCGCGAGGACTAGCTTCGGGGATGACACGTGTCCTATGAAAAATGCCTTTGCTTCTTCCGCAGAGGCTAGCTCCGCGGGCAGCTCGTGTCCACAGGGTCGGACCTCTTTTCAATTGCGGAGGTGACCCCCGAGCCTGCCACGTAGCTAGTTTAACGGCGGACCTCTCCCAAATTTCTCTCGATGAGCTCCGAATGCGCCACGTGGTCTTCTGGCCGTGGAAGTTTCCTTCGATGCTTTCGGAGAGCATTATTGACTATCCTTTTGATACTTGTCTCTGTTCCTTCTTTTCTTAAAATGTTTTTCTTCTTCATAAAACATGAACATATGCTGACACCCGAGATGAGGGTGTCACACATGTAAAATCATCAAGTTGCACTGTCCAAACGTGTATTCCGTCAAGGTTCCGTCCGACAGCCCGACCCGAGTTTGTGAGTTTTATACGCTTTCCTGACTTTCTCGATTTTGATGCAGATGGTCATCCTCGCATGAAAAAGCATCAAGTTGTCCCATCCGAAAGTGCATTCCGTCAAGGTTCCATCCGGCTGCCTGACCCGAGTTCGTGAGTTTTACAGGGTTTCCCTGACTTTCTCGATTTTGATGCAGATGGCCATCCGCCCATGCAAAACCATTAAGTTGGATCGTCCAGATGTGTATTCCGTCATTGTTCCGTCCGGCCGCCCGGGACCCGAGTTTGTGACTTTTACAGACTTTATCGAATTTCCCAATTTCGACCCGGATGGCCATCTATGCATGCAAAACCATCAAGTTGCACCGTCCGAACGTAAATTCCATCAAGGTCCTATCCGGCCGCCCCAGATCCAATTTTGTGAGTTTTACAGATTTTCCCGACTTTCTCGATTTTGACCCAGATGGCTATCCGCGCTTGCAAAACCATCAAGTTGCACCGTCCGGACGTGTATTCCGTCGAGGTTCCGTCCGGCCGTTCGAGACCCGAGTTCGTGAGTTTTACCGACTTTCTCAAATTTCCCAATTTTGACCCTGATGGCCATCCATGCATGCAAAACCATTAAGTTGCACCGTCCGAACTTATATTCCGTCAAGGTCCTCTCCGGCCGCCCGGGACCTGAGTTCGTGAGTTTTTCCTACATTCCCTACTTTCCCATTTTTAACCTAGATGGTCATCCGAGCATGCAAAACCATCAAGTTGCATTGTCCGAACGTGTATTCCGTCAAGGTCCCGTCCAATCGCACGGGACCCTAGTTTGTGAGTTTTACCGATTTCCCAGATTTTGACCCAGATGGCCATCCGCGCATGCAAAACCATTTAGTTGCACCATCCGAATGTTTATTCCGTCAAGGTCACGTCCAGCCGCTCGGGACCCGAGTTAGTGAGTTTTGCCGACTATCCTAACTTTCAAGATTTTACCCAGATAGCCGTCTGCACATGCAAAACCTTCCGGTTGCACCATCTGAATGTGTATTCCGGCAAGGTCCAGTCCGGCGTCCCAAGACCCGAGTTCATGAGTTTTCTTAACTTTCTAAATTTTGACCTAGATGGCCTACCGCGCATGCAAAACCATCAAGTTGCACCGTACGGAGGTGTATTCCGTCTAAGTTCCATCCAGCTGCCCAGAACCCGAGTTCGTGAGTTTTACCGACTTTCTCGAATTTCCCAATTTTTACCACAATAGTCATCCATGCATGGAAAACCATCAAGTTGCACCATCAGAATGTCTATTACGTCAAGGTCCTTTCTGGTCGCCCGGGATCCAACTTTGTGAGTTTTACAGAGTTTCCCAACTTTCTCGATTTTGATCGAGATGGACATTCGCGCATGCAAAACCATCAAGTTATACCGTCTGGAGATGTATTCCGTCAAGGTTCCGTTCGGTGGCTCGGGACCCGAGTTCATAAGTTTTACAGACTTTCCCGACTTTCTCAATTTTGACCCAGAGAGCCATCTGTGCATGCAAAACCATCAAGTTGCACCGTCCGGACGTGTATTCCATGAAGGTTCCGTCTGGCCGCTCGGGACCCGAGTTCGTGAGTTTTACAGACTTTCTCGAATTTCCCAATTTTGACCCGGATGGCCATCTATGCATGCAAAACCATCAATTTGCAACATCCGAACGTATATTCCGTCAAGGTCCTATCCGGACGCCCGGGATCAAGGTTTGTGAGTTTTACAGAGTTTTCCGACTTTCTTAGTTATGACCCAAATGGACATCCGCGCATGCAAAACCATCAAGTTGCACCTTCTGGACATGTATTCCGTCAAGGTTCCGTCCGGCGTCTGGGACTCGAGTTCGTGAGTTTTACTGACTTTCTCGATTTTGACCCTGATGGCCATCGGCGCATGCAAAACCATCAAGTTGCACCGTCCGGATGTGTATTCCGTCAAGGTTCCATCCGGCCAACCGGACCCGAGTTCGTGAGTTTTACAGACTTTCCGGACTGTCCCGATTTGGACCCAGATGGCCATCCGAGCATGCAAAACCATCAAGTTGCCCCGTCCGCACACGTATTCCGTCAAGGTTCCGTCCGACCGCCCAGGACTCGAGTTCGTGAGTTTTACCAACTTTCTTGAATTTCACAATTTTGACCCCGATGGCCATCGATGAATGCAAAACCATCAAGTTGCACCGTTTGAACGTATATTCCATCAAGGTCCTGTCTGGCCACCCGGGATCTGAGTTTGTGAGTTTTTCTGACTTTCCCTACTTTCCCAATTTCAACCCAGATGGCCATCTGAGCATGCAAAACCACCAAGTTGCATTGTCCAAACGTGTATTTCATCAAGCTCCCGTCTAGTCGCATGGGACCCTAGTTTGTGAGTTTTACCCGACTTCCGGGATTTCGACCCGGATGGCCATCCGCGCATGCAAACCATTTAGTTGCACCATCCAAACGTGTACTCCGTCAAGGTCCCGTCCAGCCTCTCGGGACCCGAGTTAGTGAGTTTTGCTGACTATCCCAACTTTCCGGATTTTGACCCAGATAGCCACCCGCGCATGCAAAACCTTCCATTTACAGCATCCAAACATGTATTCCAGCAAGGTCCAGTCCGACGTCCCAGGACCCGAGTTAATGAGTTTTCTTGACTTTCGAAATTTCGACCAAGATGGCCATCCGAGTATGCAAAACCATCAAGTTACACCGTCCGGATGTGTATTCCGTCAAGGTTCTATCCGGCCTCGCGGGACCCAAGTTCGTGAGTTTTACATACTTTCCCGAGTCTCTTGATTTTGACCCAGATGGCCATCCGCGCATGCAAAACCATCAAGTTGGACCGTCGGAGGTGTATTCCGTCAAGGTTCCGTCCGGCCTCCCGGGACCTGAGTTCGTGAGTTTTACAGACTTTCCCGACTTTCTCGATTTTGACCCAAATGGCCATCCGCGCATGCAAAATCATCATGTTGCACCGTCCGGATGTGTATTCCATCATTGTTCTGTCCGGAAGCCTGGTACCAGGGTTCGTGAGTTTTATAGACTTTCCCGACTTTCTTGATTTTGACCCAGATGGTCATCCGCGCATGCAAAACTATCAAGTTGCACTGTCTGGATGTGTACTCCGTCAAGGTTCCGACCGGCCGACCGGGACCCGAGTTCATGAGTTTTACAAACTTTCTCGAATTTCCCAATTTTGACCCGGATGGCCATCTATGCATGCAAAACCATCAAGTTTCACCGTCCGAACGTATATTTGGTCAAGGTCCTGTCCCCGGTCGCCCGGCATCCAAGTTTGTGAGTTTGACAGAGTTTCCCGACTTTCTCGGTTTTGACAAAGACGGACATCCGCGCATGCAAAATCATCAAGTTGCACCGTCCAGATGTGTATTCTGTCAAGGTTATGTCCGGCCACCCGGGACCCAAGTTCATGAGTTTTACCGACTTTCTTGATTTTGACCCTGATGGCCATCCACGCATGCAAAAGCATCAAGTTGCACCGTCCGGACATGTATTCCGTCAAGGTTCCGTCCGGCCACCCGGGACCCGAGTTTGTGAGTTTTACTGACTTTCTTGAGTTTCCCAATTTCGACCCCCATGGCCATCCATGCATGCAAAACCTTTAAGTTGCACCGTACGAACGTATATTCTGTCAAGGTTCCGTCCGGCCACCCAGGACCCGAGTTCGTGAGTTTTACCGACTTTCCCGACTTTCTTGATTTTGACCCTGATTGCCATGCGCGGATGCAAAACCATCAAGTTGCACCGTCCGGACGTGTATTCCGTCAAGGTTCCGTCCGGCCAACCGGACCCGAGTTTGTGAGTTTTACAGACTTTCCCGACTTTCCCGATTTGGACCCAGATGGCCATCTGAGCATGCAAAACCATCAAGTTGCCCCGTCCGCACATGTATTCCGTCAAGGTTCCGTCCGGCCGCGTGGGACTCAAGTTCGTGAGTTTTATCGACTTTCTCGAATTTTGCAATTTTGACCCCGATGGCCATCCAGGCATGCAAAACCATCAAGTTGTACCGTCTGAACGTATATTCTGTCAAGGTCCTGTCCGGCCGCCCGGGACCCGAGTTCGTGAGTTTTCCTGACTTTCCGTACTTTCCCGATTTCAACCCAGATGGCCATCCGAGTATGAAAAACCATCAAGTTGCATTGTCCAAACTTGTATTCCGTCAAGCTCCTGTCCAGTCGAACGGGACCCTAGTTTGTGAGTTTTACCGACTTTCCATATTTTGACCCGAATGGCCATCCGCGCATGCAAACCATTTAGTTGCACCATCCGAACGTGTACTCCGTAAGGTCCCGTCCAGCCGCTCAGGACCCGAGTTAGTGAGTTTTGCCGACTATCCCAACTTTCCGGATTTTGACCCAGATAGCCATCCGCGCATGCAAAACCTTCTAGTTGCAGCATCAGAACATGTATTCCAGTAAGGTCCAGTCCGGCGTCCCAGGACTCGAGTTCATGAGTTTTCTTGACTTTCAAAAATTCGACCTAGATGGCCATCCAAGTATGCAAAACCATCAAGTTGCACCATCTGGAGGTGTATTCCGTCAAGGTTCCGTCCAGCCCCACGGGACCTGAGTTCGTGAGTTTTACATATTTTCCGAACTTTCTTAATTCTGACCCAGATGGCCATCCGCGCATGCAAAACCATAAAGTTGCACCGTCAAAGGTGTATTCCGTCAAGGTTCCGTGCGGCCTCCCGAGACCCGAGTTTGTGAATTTTACTGACTTTCCCGACTTTCTCGATTTTGACCCAGATGGCCATCCGCGCATACGAAATCATCAAGTTGCACCGTCCGGACGTGTATTCCGTCAATGTTCCGTCCGAAAGCCCGGTACCCGAGTTCGTGAGTTTTATAGACTTTCTTAATTTTGACCCAGATGGCCATCCGCGAATGCAAAACCATCAAGTTGCACTGTCTAGACGTGTATTCCATCAAGGTTTCATCCGGCCGCCCGGGACCCGAGTTTGTGAGTCTTATAAACTTTATCGAATTTCCCAATTTTGACCCGGATGGCCATCTATGCATGCAAAACCATCAAGTTACACCGCCCGAACGTATATTTGGTCAAGGTCCTGTCCGGTCGCCCGGTATCCAAGTTTGTGAGTTTTACAGAGTTTCTCGACTTTCTCGGTTTTGACCAAGATGGACATCCGCACATGCAAAACCATCAAGTTGCACCGTCTTGACGTGTATTCCGTCAAGGTTCCGTCCATCCGCCCGGGACCCGAGTTTGTGAGTTTTACCGACTTTCCCGACTTTCACGATTTTGACCCTGATGGCCATCCGCACATGCAAAACCAACAACTTGCACAGTCCGGACGTGTATTCCGTCAAGGTTCCGTCCGGCCGCCCGGGACCCGAGTTTGTGAGTTTTACCGACTTTCTTGACTTTCCCAATTTTGACCCCCACAGCCATCCATGCATGCAAAACCTTTAAGTTGCACCGTACGAACATATATTCTGTCAAGATCTTGTCGGGCCGCCCGGGACTCGATTTCGTGAGTTTTACAGACTTTCCCGTCTTTCTCGATTTTAACCTAGATAGCCATCCGCGCATGCAAAACCATCAAGTTGCACCGTCCGTACGTGTATTCCGTTAAGGTTCCGTCCGGCCGCTCAGGACCCGAGTTTGTGAGTTTTACAGACTTTCCCTACTTTCTCGATTTTGACCCAGATAGCCATCCGCACATGCAAAACCATCAAGTTACACCGTTCGAACGTGTATTAAGTCAAGGTTCCATCCGGCAGCCCGACCCGAGTTCGTGAGTTTTACAAGCTTTCCTGACTTTCTTGATTTTGATGCAGATGGCCATCCTCGCATGCAAGACCATCAAGTTCCCCTTCCGAACGTGTATTCCGTCAAGGTTCCGTCCGGCAGCCCGACCCGAGTTCGTGAGTTTTACAGGCTTTCCTGACTTTCTCAATTTTGATGCAGATGGCCATCCGCGCATGCAAAACCATCAAGTTGCATCGTCCGGATGTGTATTCCATCAAGGTTTCGTCGGGCCGCCCGGGACCCGAGCTCGTGAGTTTTATAGACTTTATCGAATTTCCCAATTTCGACCCGGATGGCCATCTATGCATTCAAAACTATCAAGTTGCACTGTCCGAACTTATATTCCGTCAAGGTCCTGTTCGGCCGCCCGGGACCCGAGTTCGTGAGTTTTCCCGACATTCCCTACTTTCTCATTTTCAACCCAGATGGCTATCCGAGCATGCAAAATCATCAAGTTGCACTGTCCGAACGTGTATTCATTCAAGGTCCCGTCCAATCGCATGGGACCACAGTTTATGAGTTTTACTGACTTTCCAGATTTCGACCCGGATGGCCATCCGCGCATGCAAAACCTTTTAGTTGCACCATCCGAACCTGTATTCCATCAAGGTCCTGATGAGGACATCTACCCCGACAAAGGAACGACTACTCCAACTAAACCAGCACAAGCGCCACCAGGACCACTCACTCGAGCTCGTGCACGTGAATTAAACTTCGTAACGATTCTGAAGAATGAAGGACCAGAAGCTTCCTAAGTGCATGCGTCATCTATGCTCATGGTGAACCTGTCCAGACGTGTATTCCGTCAAGGTTCCGTCCGACCGCACGGTACCCGAGTTCGTGAGTTTTACAGACTTTCGCGACTTTCTCGATTTTGACCCAGATGGCCATCCACGCTTGCAAAACCATCATGTTGCACCGTCCGGACGTGTATTCCGTCAAGGTTCCGTCCGACCGCTCTGGACCCAAGTTCGTGAGTTTTAATGACTTTCTCGAATTTTCCAATATTTACCCTAATGGCCATCGATGCATGCAAAACAATCAAGTTGCACCATCAGAACGTATATTCCATCAAGGTCCTTCCGGCCGCCCGGGATCTAACTTTGGGAGTTTTACAGAGTTTCCCGATTTTCTCGATTTTGACCCAAATGGACATCCGCGCATGCAAAACCATCAAATTGCACCGTCTGGACATGTAGTCCGTCAAGGTTCCGTTCGGCGTCCCGGGATCCGAGTTCGTGAGTTTTATAGACTTTCCCAACTTTCTCGATTTTGACCCAGAGAGCCATCTGCGCATGCAAAACCATCAAGTTGCACCATCCGGACGTGTATTCCATCAAGGTTCCATCCGGCTGCCCGGACCCGAGTTCGTGAGTTTTACAGACTTTCCTTCCCAATTTTGACCCGGATGGCCATCTATGCATGCAAAACCAACAAGTTGCACCGTCCGAACATATATTCCATCAAGGTCCTGTCCGGCCGCCCGGGATCCAAGTTTTTGAGTTTTACAGAGTTTCCTTACATTCTTAGTTATGACCTAGATGGACATCCGCGCATGCAAAACCATCAAGTTGCACCGTCCAGACGTGTATTCCGTCAAGAATCCGTCCGGCCGCCTAGGACCCGAGTTTGTGAGTTTTACCGACTTTCCCGACTTTCTCGATTTTCACCCTGATGGCCATCCGCGCATGCAAAACCATCAACTTGCACGGTCCGGACATGCATTCCGTCAAGGTTCCGTCCGGCCGCCCGGACCTGAGTTTGTTAGTTTTACCGACGTTCTTGACTTTCCCAATTTTGACCCCCATGGCCATCCATGCATGCAAAACCTTTAAGTTGCACCGTACGAACATATATTCTGTCAAGATCCTGTCCGGCCGCCCGGGACTCGAGTTCGTGAGTTTTACAGACTTTCCTGTCTTTCTCGATTTTAACCCAAATGGCCATTCACGCATGCAAAACCATCAAGTTGCACCGTCCGTACGTGTATTCCGTCAAGGTTCCGTCCGACCGCCCAGGACCTGAGTTTGTGAGTTTTACAGACTTTCCCTACTTTCTCGATTTTGACCCAAAAAGCCATCCGCGCATGCAAAACCATCAAGTTACACCGTTCGAACATGTATTAAGTCAAGGTTCCATCTGGCAGCCCGACCCGAGTTCGTGAGTTTTACAGGCTTTCCTGACTTTTTCGATTTTGATGCAAATGGCCATCCTCGCATGCAAAACCATCAAGTTCCCCTTCCGAACGTGTATTCCGTCAAGGTTCCGTCCGGCAGCCCGACCCGAGTTCGTGAGTTTTGCAGGCTTTCCTGACTTTCTCGATTTTGATGCAGATGGCCATCCTCGCATGCAAAACCATCAAGTTCCCCTTCCGAACGTATATTCCGTCAAGGTTCCGTCCGGCAGCCCGACCCGAGTTCGTGAGTTTTACAGGCTTTCCTGACTTTCTCGATTTTGATGCAGATGGCCATCCGCGCATGCAAAACAATCAAGTTGCATCGTCCGGATGTGTATTCCGTCAAGGTTTCGTCCGGCCGCCGGGGACCAGAGCTCGTGAGTTTTATAGACTTTATCGATTTCCCAATTTCGACTCGGATGGCCATCTATGCATTCAAAACTATCAAGCTGCACTGTCCGAACTTATATTCCGTCAAGGTCCTGTCCGACCACCCGGGACCCGAGTTCGTGAGCTTTCCCGACATTCCCTACTTTCCCATTTTCAACCCAGATGGCTATCTGAGCATGCAAAATCATCAAGTTGCACTGTCCGAACGTGTATTCATTCAAGGTCCCGTCCAATCGCACGGGACCCCAGTTTGTGAGTTTTACTGAATTTCCAGATTTTGACCCGGATGGCCATCCACGCATGCAAAACCATTTAGTTGCACCATCTGAACCTGTATTCCATCAAGGTCCTGATGAGGACATCTACCCCGACAAAGGAACGACTACTCCAACTAAACCAGCACAAGCGCCACCAGGACCACTCACTCAAGCTCGTGCACGTGAATTAAACTTCGTAACGATTCTGAAGAATGAAGGACCAGAAGCTTTCTAAGTGCATGCGTCATCTATGCTCATGGTGAACCTGTCCAGACGTGTATTCCATCAAGGTTCCGTCCGGCCGCGCGGTATCCGAGTTCATGAGTTTTAAAGACTTTCGCGACTTTCTCGATTTTGACCCAGATGACCATCCATGCTTGCAAAACCATCATGTTGCACCGTCCGGACATGTATTCCATCAAGGTTCCATCTGGCCGCTCGGGACCCAAGTTCGTGAGTTTTACCGACTTTCTCGAATTTTCCAATTTTTACCATGATGGCCATCCATGCATGCAAAACCATCAAGTTGCACCATCAGAACGTATATTCCATCAAGGTCCTTCCGGCCGCCCGGGATCTAACTTTGTGAGTCTTACAGAGTTTCCCGATCTTCTCAATTTTAACCAAGATGGACATCCGCGCATGCAAAACCATCAAGTTGCACCGTCTGGACGTTTAGTCCGTCAAGGTTCCGTTCGGCGGCCCGGGACCCGAGTTCGTGAGTTTCATAGACTTTCCCGACATTCTCGATTTTGACCCAGAGAGCTATCCGCGCATGCAAAACCATAAAGTTACACCGTCCGGACGTGTATTCCATCATGGTTCCGTCCGGCCGCCCGGGACCCGAGTTCGTGAGTTTTACAGACTTTCCTTCCCAATTTTGACCTGGATGGCCATCTATGCATGCAAAACCAACAAGTTGCACCGTCCGGACGTATATTCCATCAAGGTCCTGTCCGGCCGCCCGGGATCCAAGTTTTTTAGTTTTACAGAGTTTTCTTACTTTCTTAGTTATGACCTAGATGGACATCCGCGCATCCAAAACCATCAAGTTGCACCGTCCAGACGTGTATTCCGTCAAGGATCCGTCCGGCCGCCAGGGACCCGAGTTCATGAGTTTTACAGACATTCTCAATTTTAACCCAGATAGCCATCCACGCATGCAAACCCATCAAGTTACACCTACCGAACGTGTATTCCGTCAAGGTTCTGTCCACCAGCCTGACCCGAGTTCGTGAGTTTTATAGGCTTTCCTGACTTTCTCGATTTTGATTCAGATGGCCATCCTTCCATGCAAAACCATCTAGTTGCCCCTTTCAAACGTGTATTCCGTCAAGGTTCCGTCCGGCAGCCCGACCCGAGTTCGTGAGTTTTACATGCTTTCCTCACTTTCTCGATTTTGATGCAGATGGCCATCCGCGCATGCAAAACCATCAAGTTGCATCGTCCGGATGTGTATTCCGTCAAGGTTCCGTCCGGCCGCCCGGGACCCGAGTTCGTGACTTTTACAGACTTTATCGAATTTCCCAATTTCGACCGGGATGGCCATCTATGCATGCAAAACCATCAAGTTGCACCGTCCAAACGTAAATTCCACCAAAGTCCTATCCGGCCGCCCGGGATCCAAGTTTGTGAGTTTTACTGAGTTTGCCGACTTTCTCGATTTTGACCCAGATGGCCATCCGCGCTTTCAAACCATCAAGTTGCACCGTCCGGACGTGTATTCCGTCAAGGTTCCGTCCGGCTGCCCGGGACCCGAGTTCGTGAGTTTTACCGACTTTCTCAAATTTCCCAATTTTGACCCTGATGGCCATCCATGCATGCAAAACCATTAAGTTGCACCGTCCGAACTTATATTCCGTCAAGGTCCTGTCCGGCCGCCCGGGACCTGAGTTCGTGAGTTTTCCCGACATTCTCTACTTTCCTATTTTTAACCTAGATGGCCATCCGAGCATGCAAAACCATCAAGTTGCACTGTCCAAACGTGTATTCCGTCAAGGTCGCGTCCAATCGCACGGGACCCTAGTTTGTGAGTTTTACCGACTTTCCAGATTTCGACCCGGATGGCCATCCGCGCATGCAAAACCATTTAGTTGCACCATCCGAACGTTTATTCCGTCAAGGTCACGTACAGCCGCTCGGGACCCGAGTTAGTGAGTTTTGCCGACTATCCCAACTTTCAAGATTTTACCCAGATAGCCGTCCGCACATGCAAAACTTTCCGGTTGCACCATCCGAATGTGTATTCCGGCAAGGTCCAGTCCGGCGTCCCAAGACCCGAGTTCATGAGTTTTCTTAGCTTTCCAAATATCGACCTAGATGGCCTTCCTCGCATGCAAAACCATCAAGTTGCACCATACGAAGGTGTATTCCGTCAAGGTTCCATCCGGCCTCCTGGGACCCGAGTTCGTGAGTTTTACATACTTTCCCAAGTTTCTTGATTTTGACCCAGATGGCCATCCGCGCATGCAAAACCATCAAGTTGCACCTTCCGGACATGTATTCCGTCAAGGTTCCGTCCGGCCGCCCGGGACTCGAGTTCGTGAGTTTTACAGACTTTCCCGACTTTCTCGATTTTGACCTAGATGGCCATCCACGCATACAAAATCATCAAGTTGTATCGTCCGGACGTGTATCCTGTGAAGGTTTCGTCCGGCCGGCCGCGACCCGAGTTCGTGAGTTTTACAGACTTTCCCGACTTTCTCGATTTTGACCCAGATGGCCATCCGTGCTTGCAAAACCATCAAGTTGCACCGTCCGTACATGTATTCCATCAGGGTTCCGTCCGGCCGCCCGGGACCTGAGTTCGTTAGTTTTACCGATTTTCTCAAATTTCCCAATTTTGACCTTGATGGCCATCCATGCATGCAAAATAATCAAGTTGCACCTTTCAAACTTATATTCCGTCAAGATCCTATCCGGCCGCCTTGGACCTGAGCTCGTGAGTTTTCCCGACATTCCCTACTTTCCCATTTTCAACCCAGATGGCAATCCGAGCATGCAAAACCATGAAGTTGCACTGTCCGAACGTGTATTCCGTCAAGGTCCCATTCAGTCGCACGGGACCCTAGTTTGTGAGTTTTACTGATTTTTCAGATTTTGACCCGGATGGCCATCTGCGCATGCAAAACCATTTAGTTGCAACATACGAACGTGTATTCCATCAAGGTCCAGATGAGGACATCAACCCCGACAAAGGAACGACTACTCCAACTAAACCAGCACAGGTGCCACTAGGACCACTCACTCGAGCTCGTGCACGTGAATTAAACTTCGTAACGATTCTAAAGAATGAAGAACCAGAAGCTTCCTAAGTGCATGCGCCATCTATGCTCATGGTGAACCTGTCCAGACGTGTATTCCATCAAGGTTCCGTCCGGCCGCGCGGGACCCGAGTTCGTGAGTTTTACCTTTTTTTCAAATTTCCCAATTTTGACCCTGATGGTCATCCATGCATGCAAAACCATCAAATTGCACTATCCAAAATTATATTCCATCAAGGTCCTGTCCGGACGCCCGGGACCCGAGTTCGTGAGTTTTCCCAACATTCCCTACTTTCCCATTTTCAACCCACATGGCCATCTATGCATGCAAACCCATCAAGTTGCACCATCCGATCGTATATTCCGCCAAGGTCATGTCCGCACATGCAAAACCATCAAGTTGCAACGTCCGGACGTTTATTCCATCAAGGTTTCATCCGGCAGCTCGGGACCTGAGTTCGTGAGTTTTACCAACTTTGCTGACTTTCTCGATTTTGACCTAGATGGCCATCCGCTCATGCAAAACCATCAAGTTGCACCGTTCGGACGTGCATTCCGTCAAGGTCCTGTCCGGCCGCTCGGGACCCAAGTTAATGAATTTTGCCGACTATCCCAACTTTTCGGATTTTGGCCCAAATAGCCATCCGCGCGTGCAAAACCTTCCAGTTGCATAATCTGAACATGTATTCCATCAAGGTCCAGTCCGGCGTCGCAGGATCCAAGTTCATGAGCTTTCTTGACTTTCCAAATTTCGACCTACATGGCCATCCGCGCATGCAAAACCATCAAGTTGCAGCGTTCAGAGGTGTATTCTGTCAAGGTTCCATCCGGCCTTCCGGGACCCGAGTTCGTGAGTTCTACAAACTTTCCCGACTTTCTTGATTTTCACCTAGATGGCCATCCGCGCATGCAAAACCATCAAGTTGCACCGTCCAGAGGTGTATTCCGTCAAGGTTCCGCCCGGCCTCCCGGGACCCGAGTATGTGAGTTTTACAGACTTTCCCGACTTTCTCGATTTTGACCCAGATGGCCATCCACGCATGCAAAACCATCAAGTTGCACCGTCTGGACGTGTATTCCATCAATGTTCCGTCCGGAAGCCTGGGACCCGAGTTCGTGAGTTTTATAGACTTTCCCGACTTTCTCGATTTGACCCAGATGGCCATCCACGCATGCAAAACCATCAAGTTGCACTGTCTGGACGTTTATTCCGTCAAGGTTCCGTCCGTCCACCTGGGACCCGAGTTCGTGAGTTTTACAGACTTTCTCAAATTTCCCAATTTTGCCCCGGATGGCCATCTATGCATGCAAAACCATCAAGTTGCAACGTCCGAACGTATATTCCGTCAATGTTCTGTCCGGTTGCCCGGGATCCAAGTTTGTGAGTTTTACAGAGTTTCCCGACTTTCTCGGTTTTGACCCAGATGGACATCCGCACATGCAAAACCATCAAGTTGCACCGTCCGTACGTGTATTCCGTCAAGGTTCTGTCCGGCTGCCCGGGACCCGAGTTCGTGAGTTTTACCGACTTTTCTGCCTTTCTCGATTTTGACCCTGATGGCCATCCGTGAATGCAAAACCATCAAGTTGCACCATACGGATATGTATTCTGTATAGGTTCCATCCGACCACCCGGGACCCGAGTTCGTGAGCTTTATAGACTTTCCTGACTTTCTCGATTTTGACCCAGATGGCCATCCGCGCTTGCAAAACCATCAAGTTGCACCGTCCGTACATGTATTCCGTCAGGGTTCCGTCCGGCCGCCCGGGACCCAAGTTCGTTAGTTTTACCGACTTTCTCAAATTTCCCAATTTTGACCCTGATGGCCATCCATGCATGCAAAATAATCAAGTTGCACCATCCGACCGCCCGGGACCTGAGTTGTGAGTTTTACAGACTTTCTCGAACTTCCCAATTTTGGCCCCGATGGCCATCCATGCATGTAAAATCATAAAGTTGCACCGTCCGAACTTATATTCCGTCAAGGTCTGGTCCGGCCGCCCGGGACCCAAGTTCGTGAGTTTTCCTGACATTCCCTACTTTCCTAATTTCAACCCAAATGGTCATCCAAGCATGCAAAACCATCAAGTTGCAATGTTCGAACGTGTATTTCATCAAGTTCCCATCCAGACGAACGGGACCCTAGTTTTTTAGTATTACCGACTTTCCAGATTTTGAACTGGATGGCCATCCGCGCATGCAAAACCATTTACTTGCGCCATCCAAACGTGTATTCTATCAAGGTCCCGTCTAGTCGCTCAGGACCCGAGTTAGTGAGTTTGTCCGACTAGCCCAACTTTTTGGATTCTGACCCAGATAGCCATCCGCGCATGCAAAACCTTCCAGTTGCACCATCGGAACGTGTATTCCGGCATGGTCCAGTCCGGCGTCCCATGACCCGAGTTCTTGAGTTTTCTTGACTCTCCAAATTTTGACCTAGGGCCATCCGCGCATGCAAAACCATCAAGTTGCACTGTTTGGAGGTGTATATGGTCAAGGTTCCGTTCGGCCGCCCGGGATCAAGTTTGTGAGTTTTACAGAGTTTCCCGACTTTCTTAGTTATGACCCAGATAGACATCAGCGCATGCAAAACCATCAAGTTGCACCGTCCGGAAATGTATTTCGTCAAGGTTCCGTCCGGCCGCCCGGGACCCGAGTTCGTGAGTTTTACCGACTTTCCCGACTTTCTCGATTTTGACCCACATAGACATCCACGCATGCAAAACCATCAAGTTGCACCGTCCGGACATGTATTCTGTCCAGGTTCCATCCGGCCGCCCGGGACCCGAGTTCGTGAGTTTTACAGACTTTCCCGACTTTCTCCATTTTGACCCAGATGGCCATCCGCACATGCAAAACCATCAAGTTGCACCGTCCGGACGTGTATTTCGTCAAGGTTTCGTCTGACAGCCCGGGACCCGAGTTCGTGAGTTTTACAGACTTTCTCGATTTTGACACAGATAGCCATCCACGCATGCAAAGCCATCAAGTTGCACCGTCCAGACGTGTATTCCGTCAAGGTTCTGTCTGGCCGCCCGGGACTGAGTTCGTGAGTTTTATAGACTTTCTCGAATTTTCCAATTTTTACCCGGATGGCCATCTATGCATGCAAAACCATCAAGTTGCACCGTCCGAATGTATATTTCGTCAAGGTCCTGTCCGGTCACCAGGGATCCAAGTTTCTGAGTTTACAGAGTTTCCCGACTTTCTCGGTTTTGACCCAGATGGACATCCGCGCATGCAAAACCATCAAGTTGCACCGTCCGGACGTGTATTCGGTCAAGGTTCCGTCAGGCCGCTCGGGACCTGAGTTCGTGAGTTTTACCGATTTTCCTGACTTTCCCGATTTTGACCTGGCCCCGCGCATGCAAAACCATCAAGTTGCACCGCCCGAGCGTGTATTCCGTCAAGGTTCCGTCCGGCAGCCCGACCCGAGTTCGTGAGTTTTACAGACTTTCCTGACTTTCTCGATTTTGATGCAGATGGCCATCCGCTCATGCAAAACCATCAAGTTGCACCATCTGGACGTGTATTCCGTCAATGTTCCGTCCGACCACCCGGGACCCGAGTTCGTGAGTTTTACAGACTTTATCGAGTTTCCCAATTTTGACCCGGATGGCCATATATGCATGCAAAACCATCAAGTTGCACCGTCCGATCGTAAATTCCGTCAAGGTCCTGTCCGGCCGCCCGGGATCCAAGTTTGTGAGTTTTATAGAGTTTCCCGACTTTCTCGGTTTTGACCCAGATGGACATCCGCGCATGCAAAACCATCAAGTTACACTGTACGGACGTGTATTCCGTCAAGGTTCCGTCCGGCCGCCTGGGATCCGAGTTTGTGAGTTTTACCGACTTTTCCCGACTTTCTCGATTTTGACCCTGATGGCCATCCGTGCATGCAAAACCATCAAGTTGCATCGTGCGGACATGTATTTCGTGAAGGTTCCGTCCGGCCGGCCGCGACCCGAGTTCGTGAGTTTTACAGAATTTCCCCACTTTCTCGATTTTGACCCAGATGGCCATCCGCGCTTCCAAAACCATCAAGTTGCACCATCTGGACGTGTATTCCGTCAAAGTTCCATCCGGCCGCCCGGGACCCGAGTTCGTGAATTTTACCGACTTTCTCAAATTTCCCAATTTTGACCCTGATGGCCATCCATGCATGCAAAACCATTAAGTTGCACCGTCCGAACATATATTCCGTCAAGGTCCTGTCAGGCCGACCAGGACCCGGGTTCGTGAGTTTTCTCGACATTCCCTACTTTCCCATTTTCAACCCTGATGGCCATCCGAGCATGCAAAATCATCAAGTTGCACTGTCCGAACGTGTATTCCGTCAAGGTCCCGTTGACGGAAACGAGACTCTCGTTTATGAGTTTTACTGAATTTCCAGATTTCAACCCGGATGGCCATCCGCGCATGCAAAACCATTTAGTTGCACTATCCCAACGTGTACTCCATCAAGGTCCTGATGAGGACATCAACCCCGACAAAGGAACGATGACTCACACTAAACCAGAACAGGCGCCACCAGGACCACTTGAGCTCGTGCACGTGAATTAAACTTCGTAACGATTCTGAAGAATGAAGGACCAGAAGCTTCCTAAGTGCATGCGCCATCTATGCTCATGGTGAACCTGTCCAGACGTGTATTCCATCAAGGTTCCATCCGGCCGCGTGAGACCCGAGTTCGTGAGTTTTACAGACTTCCCCGACTTTCTTGATTTTGACCTAGATGGCCATCCGCGCATGCAAAACCATCAAGTTGCACCGTCCGGACATGTATTCCATCAATGTTATGTCCGGAAGACCGGTGTCGGTACCTGCGATATGGGGTACCCCCGCGCACAGGGGAAAATGCCTAGGGAACTCACCCTTCTCCGCAGGGAGAGCTCCGAAGGCGCCACGCGTCCGGCGGGGCCGGACCTCCCTCTCCTAAGAGGAGAGCTCCGGGCCCGCCACGTGGCATACAGAAGCCGGACCTCCCCCTCCGCGGGCGAGGGGTCCGAAGGTGCCACGTATCCGGCGGGGCCGGACCTCCCTCTCCTCAGAGGGGAGCTCCGGGCCCGCCACGTGGCAGACAGGAGCCGAACCTCCCCCTCCGCGGGGAGAGGTCCGGAGGCTCCACGTGCCCCGCGGGCCGTGCCCTCCTTTCCTCTGAGAAGAGCTCCGGGCCCGCCACGTGGCAGCAGAACGGCGCTGCCTGCCCCCGAGCGATAGGCAGCGGGCATAAAGACGCCCCATACCTTGCCCGTACAAGATATTCAAGGCCCGTGTCTTCCCAAGACGCGGAGACACGGAGCATGCCTCTGTCAGGTGCCGTTGCGCCCAGTCGCATCACAGACTGGCGCGCGGTGTCAGAACCTGCCAGCCAATAAACACCGCGATAAGACATCCCATGCCGCCTGCGCCGTCATCAACCACTACGACTAGCGTGCGGCATGGGCAGGGCGGCAAGACGGAGACTCGGAAGCCTTCACCAGAGACAACTACCGGCATAACCGGAGATACGGTAGATAACAGTCAATCTCCCCGGGACCACCTGTCGGGTCCCGGGCCCCCCTTGTAAGCCACCCGAGTCTTGGACTATAAAAGACTCAGGTAGGCGACGATAGCAAGGGTTTGCACCTCTGCAACTCATACGCTAGCCATTCACACCCAAGCTGTAACTCACCCCCAAGCTAAGGCTCCGGCCCTGAGCAGCAAGCAATACAGCGAGCTCCATAGCTCGCCGTGGACGTAGGGTTTTACGCTCCGGCGGCCTGAACCACGTAAAACCTCCCGCGTCAAGCTCTTACTAACTCGTCCATCCGTGCAAGCTCTCCGCAAGGGACTAGCCCCACCGGAAAAAGAACCTCCGCGTGCTGCCCAGTGCAGGCCCGGGGGAAGTGTCGACCGAACACTTCGACATTTGGCGCGCCAGGTAGGGGGCTTTTCCCCTTGCGCGACGAGTTTCCGCCGACGAAGATGACCAAGCTTCCTTCAGCGGCAAACTCTGCCCCTCCGCGTTCACGGCGAACCGTGACCAGCGGGGAGTACATGTCGACGCACTCAGGACGGAGTGTGTCAGCACAAGCTGGTAGCCAGCAGCCGACTCCAGCAACGCCGACTCCGGCAATGCAGGCTCCGACCAGTGTGAGATCTTCTGCAGCGCTAAGCGTACACCATGGGGGTGCGCTAGCTGCAGCAAGAGCACTGCTGCACAACCCACTTGCTGGGGATGCACCCCATTCAGCGACCCAACAGTGGGTCCGCAAGGTGGACCGCCTCGTCGTCGCCGCCGCGAATCCTCGGTTTCGGCGAGGGCGACGCCCCGGTCAACCGGCTGTGTCGCTGACGCGCACGCCAACGGTTGACGGGCAAACGGCGGATTCCAGCTCCTCCAGGCTCCCGTCGACGGACATGAGAAGGGAGCTGGAATGGTGCCACTTGGGCCATGATGCCCGGGTGTACCTCGAGCGACGTCGAGAAAGGCGTCGCAATCATGAGGCTGGTGACAGCATGACGTCGGCCTCGACACAACCTGGAGGGCAGATCTTCGCCACGCGAGTCCTGCCTCAGGCATACACCGCGCAGCATATGCCACAACCATATGCGCCGCAAGCAGTGCCCTGGTCTATGGTACAGCCTTGCCCATGTCGGGGTACACGGTGCCAAGTGCGGACCAAGCGTTCGCAGCGCCAATACCTGCGGCAGCAGGAGCAGGATGTGCGGCCCTTGCACCTCACCTTCGCTTCACGAGGTGGCCGCGCAAGTTTCGGCCACACCTGCCCGAGAAGTACGATGGTAGCGTCAACCCGGCGGAGTTTCTCCAGATCTACTCCACCGCCGTACTTGCCGCAGGAGGGGATGAGGCTGTCATGGCCAACTACTTCCCTGTCGCCTTGACCGGCCCAGCTCGGTCTTGGCTCATGAATCTCCCTCAGGGGTCCGTAACCTCCTGGGGAGAGCTCTGCCGGCAGTTCGTCGCCAACTTCGGCAGCTCCTACACCCGTCCCGGCATGGAGCTTGACCTCCACGCCGTCAAGCAACAACCTGGGGAGTCGCTGCGCTCTTTAATCCAGCGGTTCTCCCAGGTAGCAACACCATCCCGCATATTCAAAGTGCTTCTGTGGTGGTGGCGTTCCGACAGGGTGTCCAGGACGAGAAAATGCTTGAGAAGCTCGCGACCAGAGAGGTCCGCGACGTCTTTGAGCTCTTCAGCCTGGCGGACAAATGCATCAGAGCAGCTGAAGGGCGGAACTGGCACTCTCTGCCGACCTCCGAGTCAGGAGGACAGCCCGGGTCCGGCGCTGCTGCTTATGGGGGTGGCAAGAAGGCCAAGAACCGGGGGAGTGGCAAGATGAAGCCATCGTTCACGGCTCCCGTCGCCGCAGCAGCGACGACTAGTGGAGCACGGGGGCCACGCCCCGACAAAAGGCAGCGGCAGTCACCGGCCCAAGATAGTGACCAGGGCGGGCTATGCCCCGTGCATGGCGCCGGCAGCCATACTGCTGCCGAGTGCTGGGATATCCAGAGGCTCGCAGAGCGCTTCCGCAAAGGAAGACAACAGAGAGCTGAAGCACCGCCCTACCCTCAGAGGGATGGCAAGCAGAAGGTCGATGCCCCAGTCACCGCCACCCATCAGGTGGGGTTTCAGGAGCCTCAGCGTGTCATCAAGACAATGCATAACGGTGAGGACTCCAGCTCCGACGGTGACGGGCCAGGGCGGTAGCCGGCTGCGGCTGCCGTCCCGGGACAGTGGAGGCAGCACTGCTGCGGCGTCAACCTTGGAGAAGCCCCAAGTAGTCGCGGCAGCCCAAATACCGACCACAATGGTGCAAGGTCGGGCCAGCCTCACCCGAGAGCACGCCTCCGTGCCTCGGACATACCTCCCGGGGGCCGCCCAAGGTCTGTCAACCCCTTGAAGGCCTTGCTAGAAGGGGAAGACGCCTTAGGTCATCTAAGACGAGCCCGGGTCCACCTACCCCTTGAAGGCCTTAGCCAGAAGGGAGAACTCCCCGGGGGCCCCCAGGAGAAGCCGCGCAGGACCTGATCCAGCGTGAAGATAACAACCTCGTCGACGAGACTCGGCTGCAGGTAGCACCCCACAATGCAAGGTCTCGGCTGATGCTCTAAGCACTACCGCCAAAGAACCAAACGCATCAGGGACCTGCAGAAGGGCAACCTGGTGTCGCGGCACGCTCTTTCCCGAGAAGGACCCATAAACTCTCCCCCAGCAGGGAAGGTCCCTTCCGAATCATGAAAGCTGCCGCCCCAGGTACACATGCCTTTCAACCGAGTGTGGGATCCGTTCCCAAAATCCTTGGCATGGAGCAACACTGTAAGTCCTCCTCCCCGAGCATAAGTAGAACAGGGTCGTTCCCTTCTGTAATGAATCACATAGAATCTAGGAACAGAGCTTGGGGCAGCTAAGTCTCAAGGGACGGTACAGGACTACGTCCAGTTTAGCCTGGTTCCGACCCTAAGCGCGTAGAGTCTTGCTTCCCTTGTAGACGAGGTGGAATATTGCCACCATGTACAGCCAGAATTCCACCTATGGGCATGAACACAGAAACCTGTTCTACTTAGCTCTCTCTCATGCGCTCATTTAAATTATGCATTAATTTTTATGATCGCACTATCTATGTATGTTCATCGTACATCTAGCTCCCCCTCTCCCGCACTCATCCATAGTCAGCATTTGCTATCCTACCGAGGGCGGCTGCGCTTGAGGCACCTGCCGATGGCCGAGAGAGTCTCTCGGGCCTCCCCCAGTCAGGTGTTGCGGTGCCAGTTGGTCACCTCCATGAAAGCCCTGCGTTGTGCATGGGGGGTCCAGGGTGCGTATCCAGCTTAGCAGGCCATGAGCCCAAAGCATGTGCATCCTGCCCCCCGGAGGTACAGGGGAGTACAACCGCTTTGCCTGGTCATGAACCCAAAGCACGTGCACTCTGCTTCCCCAGCGCATGGCCCGGTACTAGGGATCGGACGACCGTACCCGGACCTCGGAGGGAGCTGGAGCTCCGGCGCCTCGAGCACAGAATTGCCCAAGCCCCGTATAACGGATCAGGATCGTAAGACGAATAAGACTAGGAGACGAGAGGGGAGGACCCCCCGAGGAGAATTACGTTTCCTCTGCCTGTGTGCAGGACCTCCAGGTTACGGCAACGGGGACTGCATGAAGCGGGGGGAAAGGAGCTATCAACTACTCCGGCCTAGGATTGGAAGGACCGGGTCCCGCCCCTTCAGCAGGGGCGAGGCCCGAGGGCCCCACATGTCCAGCGGGCCCAGAGATCTCGCCTCCCCTGAGGAGGGCTCCGGGCTCGCCGCGTGGCAGGCGGAAACCGGACCCCCCCCCTGGTGGGAGGGCTCCGAAAGCCCTACGTGTCCAGCAGGGCCGGAGCTCCCGCCTCCTAAGGAGGGGCTCCGGACCCGCCACGTGGCAGGCAGATTTGGAGCTCCCCATAGGGCGAGATCCGGAGACCCCCGGGGGCCCCTAACACGGTTAGGGCCCGGGGAAGGTGTCTGTGCAGAGCTCCGAGATTGGAGAAGGCCTCTGAGTACCTTGCGGAGCTAAGGACTCAGTCAGGCAAAGCCAAGAAGGAGAGAAAAGGCATCACATACACAAAAATCTAAAAGAGTCAAACTATGCGAGGCTCCATGAGCTGGACTACAGACTCGATAAAAAGGGAGAAACAAGTCCTAAGGACCTCCCGGCTCCTGCCGGAACCTTGCGGCTACTAGGGCGGCCACATCCTCGACTTCAGCCCTGGCAGCTTCCTCCCGCTCTGCGGCTGGGCCCTCTCTCGCTGGTTCTAGCGAGAAAGAGGGGTCACGGCTCTTGAAGCATGCCAGCACATGTGAGGCGACATCTAAGGCTAGGCCGCGCCCCTCGGCCTCAAGCTCGCTGGCAACCACCGAGTCTAGCCTGTCCAGCTTGGCGCCGATCGACTCCAGCGCGGGGTTCACCTCCGCCACCTTCAACGCAGGAGCCGCTGCCCTCACCGGACTGAAGCCAAGAGGGATCAGGGCGGACCCCGCTCGATCAACGAAGCTCGAGACCGCAAGAGCCTCAGAGGACCGCAAGGCCGAGAGCTCCTCCACCTCGCGGCGGGCTGTTTGCAGGGCCTCTAGGTTTCTCTCGGAGAATTCCTTCTCCTTGGCTGCCAGGGAGCTCTCCCGAAGGTGGAGAGTCTTGGCGAGCCGCTCCAACTCAGAAGCCTTGAAGTCGGTGGCCAACTCCCGTTCCAAGACCGCCCGGTGTTCGCGGGAGACCTGTTCCTCCCTCAGGTCGAGGTCTGCCTTAAGAATCTCTAGCTCCTCGATCCGAGCTCGAAGGTCATCCTCGCCCGCCGCCAGCTGCGCGGCGACCCTCTCCGCCTCGGTTGCCGTGGAACGCGCCCGTTCCTCAACGGCGAGTTTACGGCGCTCCATCCGCTGCCGTATCTCCTCAGCGGCAGAGAGGCTCTCCTCGGCCCGGACGTGTGCCTCCAGGGCCTCCCTGTTGATCCGCCGCGATTCGGCATCCATACGGTTGACAGCCCGCTTCAGCCGGTCGAGGAGCACTTCCCTGAAGTCGAGCAACTCCTGCCTGGAGTCGAGCTCGCTCTTGACCTTCGCGGTCCGCTCCCGCAAAAGGTTCCCCCAGGTGAGGAGGCGATCCCGTTCAACTGTATACTCCTCCCGCTCGTGACCTAGTGCAGCCAAGACCTGCCGGACGCTCGTCTCGGCAAGCGCCAAGGCATCCGCCAAGGGCAATGGAGCAACAGAGGACGGGGCAGTTCCCCCGACCTCCTCCATCACCTCGTCCTCAAGAGGAGTCGATGCACCAGCAACCAAGACGAGACGCCGGTCAGGAGAAGCTGGCGCCGGGGCTCTGGCAGCCGGACCTGCCGGGCCCTCTTTAGCTTCTGGCTTCTTGACCTGTGGAGAAGGGCGAGCCGGGGAAGGCGGCGCTGGAACAAAAGGCCGGGCCGCCTGGTGCAGGGTCGACCTGCGCTGGCTTGGGGGCCGCGGCGGCCGTCTCGACAGGAAGAGATGACGCCGCCGCGGAGTCCGGGCACACCGGAACAGGAGAAGCTCGCGCTAGCTTGGGGGCCGCGGCAGTTGTCCCGGGCTCCGAGCGCAACGGCACAGACTCCCCGCTAGTCGGGGATGGCCGGGAAGCGCGGACACTCCAGCGGGCTCTGAACCCCGACTTCCGAGCCGGGGTAGGACTCCCAGAGCCCGCTGCCGTCACTGACGACCGCTCCGCAGTCGCCTGAACTGGCGGAGCAGGGGACGCCCCAGAAGCTCCCCTCAACGCATCAGCCCGGGGCCTCTTCGAGTCGCCACTGGAAGGAGTGACAGGCACCCCAGATTCCCGACTTGGCACAGACGCTGCCGCTGGAGGAGATCGAGCGCGCTTCTTCTCTGGTGGCGGGTTGGAAGCCATGGCGAGGGAGGACTCAAGGGCAAGAGGGAAAAAGCACAAGAGTCCGAGAAGAACCGCTGGGAGGTGCAAAGGGAAACCGCAATGCGGGTAAGATCCCCTCTAAAAACCTTCCCAGGTGCAATTCCGGGCGATTCGGAACTCTTCGAATACACCGCATCGGCAACCGCTTCGGCTCCTAGACCGAGCACCGATGACAGGTGGACCCAAGCCGCCCGACTGAAGCGGTGGGTCAAGGAGTCAGTCTCCTAAGAAGACAAGCCGGCAAGGCACTTTGGCGGTTCCCGAAGAAAGCGCCGCAACATGCAGAAGTGGCAGTCTTGGGAACCGCCGCAGTAAAAGCAACCATCAAGTGGGCGCACGCTCCCACGATCCTGCGACCGTTCGTGCTCCGGCAGCGGTCAATGCGGGACTTAGAGAAAGTGCACGGATCAGAAGAGACGGAGGTCCCACCTCGGGCTCGCTATCTCCCCCGTGATGGGCCCGGGGGCCACTGTCGGTACCTGCGATATGGGGTACCCCCGCGCACAGGGGAAAATGCCTATGGAACTCACCCTTCTCCGCAGGGAGAGCTCCGAAGGCACCACGCGTCCGGCGGGGCCGGACCTCCCTCTCCTCAGAGGAGAGCTCCGGGCCTGCCACGTGGCATACAGAAACCGGACCTCCCCCTCCGCGGGCGAGGGGTCCAAAGGTGCCACGTATCCGGCGGGGCCGGACCTCCCTCTCCTCAGAGGGGAGCTCCGGGCCCGCCACGTGGCCGACAGGAGCCGAACCTCCCCCTCCGCGGGGAGAGGTCCGGAGGCTCCACGTGCCCCGCGGGCCGTGCCCTCCTTTCCTCGAAGAAGAGCTCCGGGCCCGCCACATGGCAGCAGAACGGCGCTGCCTGCCCCCGAGCGATAGGCAGCGGGCGTAAAGACGCCCCATACCTTGCCCGTACAAGGTATTCAAGGCCCGCGTCTTCCCAAGACGCGGAGACGCGGAGCACGCCTCTGTCAGGTGCCGTTGCGCCCAGTCGCATCACAGACTGGCGCGCGGTGTCAGAACCTGCCAGCCAATAAACACCGCGACAAGACATCCCATGCCGCCTGCGCCGTCATCAACCACTACGACTAGCGTGCGGCATGGGCAGGGCGGCAAGACGGAGACTCGGAAACCTTCGCCAGAGACAACTACCGGCATAACTGCAGATACGGTAGATAACAGTCAATCTCCCCGGGACCACCTGTCGGGTCCCGGGCCCCCCTTGTAAGCCACCCGAGTCTTGGACTATAAAAGACTCGGGTAGGCGACGATAGCAAGGGTTCGCACCTCTGCAACTCATACGCTAGCCATTCAGACCGAAGCTGTAACTCACCCCCAAGCTCAGGACTCCGGCCCTGAGCAGCAAGCAATACAGCGAGCCCCATAGCTCGCCGTGGACGTAGGGTTTTACGCTCCGGCGGCCTGAACCACGTAAAACCTCCCGTGTCAAGCTCTTACTAACTCATCCATCCGCGCAAGCTCTCCGCAAGGGACTATCCCCACCGAAAAAGGAACCTCCGCGGGCTGCCTAGTGCAGGCCCGGGGGAAGTGTCGACCGAACACTTCGACAACCGGGACCCGAGTTCGTGAGTTTTATAGACTTCCCCACTTTCTCGATTTTCACCCAGATGGCCATCCGCGCATGCAAAACCATCAAGTTGCACTGTCTGGACGTGTATTCCGTCAAGGTTCCGTCCGGCCGCACGGGACCCAAGTTCGTGAGTTTTACAGACTTTATCGAATTTCTCAATTTCTACCCGGATGGCCATCTATGCATGCAAAACCATCAAGTTACACGGTCCGAACGTAAATTCCGTCAAGGTCTTGTACGGCCGCTCGGGATCCAAGTATGTGAGTTTTACAGAGTTTCCCAACTTTCTCGGTTTTGACCCACATGGACATCCGCGCATGCAAAACCATCAAGTTGCACCGTCCGGACGTGTATTCCGTCAAGGATCCGTCCGGCCGCCCGGGACCCGAGTTCGTGAGTTTTACCGACTTTCCCGGCTTTCTCGATTTTGACCCTAATGGCCATTCGCGCATGAAAATCTTCAAGTTGCACCGTCCGGACGTGTATTCCGTGAAGGTTCCGTCCGGCTGGGACCTGAGTTCGTGAGTTTTACAAACTTTCCCGACTTTCTAGATTTTGACCCAGATCACCATCCGCGCATGCAAAACCATCAAGTTCCACCGTCCGGACGTGTATTCCGTCAAGGTTTCGTCCGGCCTCCCGGGACCCGAGTTCGTGAGTTTTACAGACTTTACCGACTTTCTCGATTTTGACCCAGATGGCCATCCGCGCATGCAAAACCATCAAGTTGCACCGTCTGGACGTGTATTCCGTCAAGTTTTCGTCCGACAGCCCGGGACCCGAGTTCGTGAGTTTTACAGACTTTCTCGATTTTGACACAGATAGCCATCCGCGCATGCAAAACCATCAAGTTGCACCGTCCAAACGTGTATTCCGTCAAGGTTCCGTCTGACCGCCCGGGACCCGAGTTCGTGAGTTTCACAGACTTTCTTGAATTTTCAAATTTTTACCCGGATGGCCATCTATGCATGCAAAACCATCAAGTTGCACCATCTGAATGTATATTTTGTCAAGGTTCCGTCCGGCCACTTGGGACCCGAGTTCGTGAGTTTTACCGATTTTCTCGACTTTCTCGATTTTGACTTAAAGGGCCATCCACGCATGCAAAACCGTCAAGTTGCACCGTCCGAGCATGTATTCCGTCAAGGTTCCGTCCGGCAGCCCGACCCGAGTTCATGAGTTTTACAGACTTTCCTGACTTTCTCGATTGTGATGCAGATGGCCATCCGCGCATGCAAAACAATCAAGTTGCACCATCCGGACTTGTATTCCATCAAGGTTCCGTCCAACCACCCGGGACCCGAGTTCGTGAGTTTTACAGACTTTATCCACTTTCCCAATTTTGACCCGAATGGCCATATATGCATGCAAAACCATCAAGTTGCACAGTCCGTACGTAAATTCCATCAAGGTCCTGTCCGACCGCCCGGGATCCAAGTTTGTGAGTTTTACAGAGTTTCCCGACTTTCTCGGTTTTGACCCGATTTACATCCGCGCATGCAAAACCATCAAGTTGCACCGTCCGGACGTGTATTCCATCAAGGTTCCGTCCGGCTGCCCGGGACCCGAGTTCATGAGTTTTACCGACTTTCTCGATTTTAACTCAGATAGACATCCGCGCATGCAAAACTATCAAGTTGCACCGTCCGGACATGTATGCCGTGAATGTTCCATCCGGCCGCCCGCGACCCGAGTTCGTGAGTTTTACAGACTTTCCCGACTTTCTCGATTTTGACCTAGATGGCCATCCGCGCTTGCAAAACCATCAAGTTGCACCGTCTGGACGTGTATTCCGTCATGGTTCCATCCGGCCGCACGGGACCCGAGTTCGTGAGTTTTACCGACTTTCTCAAATTTCCCAATTTTGATCCTCATGACCATCCATGCATGCAAAACCATCAAGTTGCACCGACCGAACTTATATTCCGTCAAGGTCCTGTCCGGCCGCCCGAACCCGAGTTCGTGAGTTTTCTCGACATTCCCTACTTTCCCAATTTTGACACCCATGGCCATCCATGCATGCAAAACCTTTAAGTTGCACCGTACGAACGTACATTCCATCAAGGCCCTCTCCGGCCGCCCGGGACCCGAGTTTGTGAGTTTTCCCGACTTTTCCTACTTTCTCGATTTTGACCTAGATTGCCATCCGTGCATGCAAAACCGTCAAGTTGCACCATTCAAACGTGAATTTCGTCAAGGTTTTGTCTGGCAGCCCGACCCGAGTTCGTGAGTTTTACAAGCTTTCTCGACTTCCTTGATTTTGATGCAGATGGCCATGCGCGCATGCAAAACCATCAAGTTGCATCGTATGAATGTGTATTCCGTCAAGGTTCCGTCCGGCCACCCGGCACCCGAGTTCGTGAGTTTTACAGACTTTATCGAATTTCCCAATTTCGACCCGGATGGCCATCTATGCATGCAAAACCATTTAGTGCACCGTCCGAACGTAAATTCCGTCATGGTCCTATCCGACTGCCAGGGATCCAAGTATGTGAGTTTTACAGAGTTTCCCGACTTTCTCGGTTTTGACCCAGATGGACATCCACGCATGCAAAACCATCAAGTTGCACCGTCCGGACGTGTACTCCGTCAAGGTTACGTCCGGCCGCCCTGGACACGAGTTCGTGAGTTTTGCCGATTTTCCCGACTTTCTCGATTTTGACCTGGCCCCGCGCATGCAAAACCATCAAGTTGCACCGCCCGAGCGTGTATTCCATCAAGGTTCCATCCGGCAGCCCGACCCGAGTTCGTGAGTTTTATAGACTTTCCTGACTTTCTCGATTTTGATGCTGATGGCCATCCGCGCCTGCAAAACCATCAAGTTGCACCATCCGGACATGTATTCCGTCAAGGTTCCGTCCGGCCACCCGGGACCCGAGTTCGTGAGTTTTACAGACTTTATCGACTTTCCCAATTTTGACCCGGATGGCCATATATGCATGCAAAACAATCAAGTTGCACCGTCCGATCGTAAATTCCGTCAAGGTCCTGTCCGGGCGCCCGGGATCCAAGTTTGTGAGTTTTACAGAGTTTCCCGACTTTCTCGGTTTTGACCCAAATGGACATCCGCGCATGCAAAACCATCAAGTTACACCGTCCGGACGTGTATTCTGTCAAGGTTCCGTCCGACCGCCTGGGACCCGAGTTCGTGAGTTTTACCGACTTTTCCCGACTTTCTCGATTTTGACCCTGATGGCCATCCGTGCATGCAAAACCATCAAGTTGCATAGTGCGGACATGTATTTCGTGAAGGTTCCGTCCGGCCGGCCGCAACCCGAGTTCGTGAGTTTTACAGAATTTCCCCAGTTTCTCGATTTTGACCCAGATGATCCGCGCTTGCAAAACCATCAAGTTGCACCATTTGGACGTGTATTCCGTCAAAGTTCCATCCGGCCGCCCGGGACCCGAGTTCGTGAATTTTACCGACTTTCTCAAATTTCCCAATTTTTTGACCCTGATGGCCATCCATGTATGCAAAATCATCAAGTTGCACCGTCCGAACATATATTCCGTCAAGGTCCTGTCACGCTGACCAGGACCCGGGTTCGTGAGTTTTCTCGACATTCCCTACTTTCCCATTTTCAACCCTGATGGCCATCCGAGCATGCAAAATCATCAAGATGCACTGTCCGAACATGTATTTCGTCAAGGTCCCATCAAGTCGCACGGGACTCTCGTTTATGAGTTTTACTGACTTTCCAGATTTCAACCTGGATAGCCATCCGCGCATGCAAAACCATTTAGTTGCACTATCCGAACGTGTACTCCATCAAGGTCCTGATGAGGACATCAACCCCGACAAAGGAACGACGACTCCAACTAAATCAGCACAGGCACCACCAGGACCACTCACTCGAGCTCGTGCACGTGAATTAAACTTTGTAACGATTCTGAAGAATGAAGGACCAGAAGCTTCCTAAGTGCATGCGCCATCTATGCTCATGGTGAACCTGTCCAGACGTGTATTCCATCAAAAAGTTCCATCCGGCCGTGCGAGACCCGAGTTCGTGAGTTTTACACACTTCCCCGACTTTCTTGATTTTGACCTAATGGCCATCCGCACGTGAAAACCATCAAGTTGCACCATACGGACGTGTATTCCGTGAAGGTTCCGTCCGGACGGCCGGGACCCGAGTTCGTGAGTTTTACAGACTTTCCCCGACTTTCTAGATTTTGACCCGAATAGCCATCCGCGCATGCAAAAGCATCAAGTTGCACCATCCGGACGTGTATTCCGTCAAGGTTCCGTCCGGCCTCCCGGGTCCCGAGTTCATGAGTTTTACAGATTTTCCCGACTTTCTCGATTTTGACCCAGATGGCCATCCGCGCATGCAAAACCATCAAGTTGCACCGTCTGGACATGTATTCCGTCAAGGCACCGTCCGGCCGCTCGAGACCCGAGTTCGTGAGTTAAACTTTGTCAAATTTCCCAATTTCGACCCTGATGGCCATCCATGCATGCAAAACCATTAAGTTGCACCGTCCAAACTTATATTCTGTCAAGGTCCTGTCCGGCCGCCCGGGACCTGAGTTCGTGAGTTTTCCCGACATTCCCTACTTTCCCATTTTTAACCTAGATGGCCATCCGAGCATGCAAAACCATCAAGTTGCACTGTCCGAACGTGTATTCCGTCAAGGTCCCGTCCAATCGCACGGGACCCTAGTTTGTGAGTTTTACCGACTTTCCAGATTTCGACCCGGATGGCCATCCGCGCATGCAAAACCATTTAGTTGAACCATCCGAACGTTTATTCCGTCAAGGTCACGTACAGCCGCTCGGGACCCAAGTTAGTGAGTTTTGCCGACTATCCCAACTTTCAAGATTTTACCCAGATAGCCGTCCGCACATGCAAAACCTTCCGGTTGCACCATCCGAATGTGTATTCCGGCAAGGTCCAGTGCGGCGTCCCAAGACCCGAGTTCATGAGTTTTCTTAGCTTTCCAAATTTCGACCTAGATGGCCTTCCGCGCATGCAAAACCATCAAGTTGTACCGTACGGAGGTGTATTCCGTCTAGGTTCCATCCGGCTGCCCAGAACCCGAGTTCGTGAGTTTTACCGACTTTCTCGAATTTACCAATTTTTACCACAATAGCCATCCATGCATGGAAAACCATCAAGTTGCACCATCAGAATGTTTATTCCGTCAAGGTCCTTTCTGGTCGCCCGGGATCCAACTTTGTGAGTTTTACAGAGTTTCCCGACTTTCTCGATTTTGACCGAGATGGACATCCAAGCATGCAAAACCATCAAGTTATACCGTCTGGATGTGTATTCCGTCAAGGTTCCGTCCAGTGGCTCGGGACCGAGTTCGTAAGTTTTACAGACTTTCCCGACTTTCTCAATTTTGACCCAGAGAGCCATATGTGCATGCAAAACCATCAAGTTGCACCGTCCGGACGTGTATTCCATGAAGGTTCCGTCCGGCCGCTCGGGACCCGAGTTCGTGAGTTTTACAGACTTTCTCGAATTTCCCAATTTTGACCCGGATGGCCATCTATGCATGCAAAACCATCAAGTTGCACCATCCGAACGTATATTCCGTCAAGGTCCTATCGGGACGCCCGGGATCAAGGTTTGTGAGTTTTACAGAGTTTCCCAACTTTTTTAGTTATGACCCAGATGGACATCCGTGCATGCAAAACCATCAAGTTGCACCTTCTAGACATGTATTCCGTCAAAGTTCCGTCCGGCCATCCGGGACTCGAGTTCGTGAGTTTTACTTTCTCGATTTTGACCGTGATGGCCATCCGCGCATGCAAAACTATCAAGTTGCACCGTCCGGACGTGTATTCCGTCAAGGTTCCGTCCGGCCAACCGGACCCGAGTTCGTGAGTTTTACAGACTTTCCCGACTTTCCTGATTTGGACCCAGATGGCCATCCGAGCATGCAAAACCATCAAGTTGCCCCATCCGCACATGTATTTCGTAAAGGTTCCGTCCGGCCGCCCAGGACTCGAGTTCGTGAGTTTTACCGACTTTCTCGAATTTCGCAATTTTGACCCCGATGGCCATCCATGCATGCAAAACCATCAAGTTGCACCGTTTGAACGTATATTCCGTAAAGGTCCTGTCTGGCCACCCGGGATCTGAGTTTGTGAGTTTTTCTGACTTTCCCTACTTTCTCAAATTCAACCCAGATGGCCATCCGAGCATGCAAAACCATCAAGTTGCATTGTCTAAACATGTATTTTATCAAGCTCCCGTCTAGTCGCATGGGACCCTAGTTTGTGAGTTTTACCGACTTCCGGGACTTCGACCCGGATGGCCATCCGCGCATGCAAACCATTTAGTTGCACCATCCAAGCGTGTACTCCGTCAAGGTCCCGTCCAGCCGCTCGGGACCCGAGTTAGTGAGTTTTGCCGACTATCCCAACTTTCCGGATTTTGACCCAGATAGCCACCCGCGCATGCAAAACCTTCCATTTACAGCATCCGAACATGTATTCCAGCAAGGTCTAGTCCGGCGTCCCAGGACCCGAGTTAATGAGTTTTCTTGACTTTCAAAATTTCGACCTAGATGGCCATCCGAGTATGCAAAACCATCAAGTTACACCGTCCCGATGTGTATTCCGTCAAGGTTCTATCCGGCCTCGTGGGACCCGAGTTCGTGAGTTTTACATACTTTCCTGAGTTTCTTGATTTTGACCCAGATGACCATCCGCGCATGCAAAACCATCAAGTTGGACCGTCGGAGATGTATTCCGTCAAGGTTCCGTCCGGCCTCCCAGGACCCGAGTTCGTGAGTTTTACAGACTTTCCTGACTTTCTCGATTTTGACCCAGATGGCCATCCGCGCATGCAAAATCATCATGTTGCACCGTCTGGACGTGTATTCCATCAATGTTCCGTCCGGAAGCCTGGTACCCGGGTTCGTGAGTTTTATATTTATAGACTTTCCCGACTTTCTTGATTTTGACCCAGATGGCCATCCACGCATGCAAAACCATCAAGTTGCACTGTTTGGATGTGTATTCCGTCAAGGTTCCGTCCGGCCGCGTGGGACCTGAGTTCATGAGTTTTACAAACTTTCTCGAATTTTCCAATTTTGACCCGTAAGGCCATCTATGCATGTAAAACCATCAAGTTGCACCGTCCAAACCTATATTTGGTCAAGGTCCTGTCCGGTCGCCCGGTATCCAAGTTTGTGAGTTTGACAGAGTTTCCCGATTTTCTCGGTTTTGACACAGATGGACATCCGCGCATGTAAAATCATCAAGTTGCACCATCCAGCATGTATTCTGTCAAGGTTCCGTCCGGCCGCTCGGGACCCGAGTTCATGAGTTTTACCGACTTTCTCGATTTTGACCCTGATGGCCATCCACGCATGCAAAAGCATCAAGTTGCACCGTCCGGACGTGTATTCCGTCAAGATTCCGTCCGGCCACCCGGGACCCGAGTTTGTGAGTTTTACCAACTTTCTTGACTTTCCCAATTTCGACCCCCATGGCCATCCATGCATGCAAAACCTTTAAGTTGCACCGTACGAACGTATATTCTGTCAAGGTTCCATCCGGCCGCCCAGGACCCGAGTTCTTGAGTTTTACCGACTTTCCCCACTTTCTTGATTTTGACCCTGATTGCCATCCGCGCATGCAAAACCATCAAGTTGCACCCTCCGGACGTGTATTCCATCAAGGTTCTGTTCGGCCAACCGGACCCAAGTTCGTGAGTTTTACAGACTTTCCCGATTTGGACCGAGATGGCCATCTGAGCATGCAAAACCATCAAGTTGCCCCGTCCACGCATGTATTCCATCAAGATTCCGTCCGGCCGCGTGGGACTCGAGTTCGTGAGTTTTATCGTCTTTCTCGAATTTCGCTATTTTGACCCCGATGGCCATCCAGGCATGCAAAACCATCAAGTTGTACCGTCTGAACGTATATTCCGTCAAGGTCCTGTCCGGCCGCCCGGGACCCGAGTTCGTGAGTTTTCCTGACTTTCCGTACTTTCCCGATTTCAACCCAGATGGCCATCCGAGTATGAAAAACCATCAAGTTGCATTGTTTAAATGTGTATTCCGTCAAACTCCTGTCCAGTCGAACGGGACCCTAGTTTGTGAGTTTTACCGACTTTCCATATTTTGACCCGGATGGCCATCCGCACATGCAAACCATTTAGTTGCACCGTCCGAACGTGTACTCCGTAAGGTCCCGTCCAGCCGCTCGGGACCCGAGTTAGTGAGTTTTGCCGACTATCCCAACTTTCCGGATTTTGACCCAGATAGCCATCCGCGCATGCAAAACCTTCTAGTTGCAGCATCAGAACATGTATTCCAGTAAGGTCCAGTCCGGCGTCCCAGGACTCGAGTTCATGAGTTTTCTTGACTTTCGAAAATTCGACCTAGATGGCCATCCGAGTATGCAAAACCATCAAGTTGCACCATCTGGAGGTGTATTCTGTCAAGGTTCCGTCCAGCCCCACGGGACCTGAGTTCGTGAGTTTTACATACTTTCCCAACTTTCTTGATTCTGACCCAGATGGCCATCCGCGAATGCAAAACCATCAAGTTGCACTGTCTAGACATGTATTCCATCAAGGTTTCATCCGGCCGCCCGGGACCCGAGTTCGTGAGTCTTACAAACTTTATCGAATTTCCCAATTTTGACCCGGATGGCCATCTATGCATGCAAAACCATCAAGTTGCACCGCCCGAACGTATATTTGGTCAAGGTCCTGTCCGGTCGCCAGGTATCCAAGTTTGTGAGTTTTACAGAGTTTCCCGACTTTCTCGGTTTTGACCAAGATGGACATCCGCGCATGCAAAACCATCAAGTTGCACCGTCTTGACATGTATTCCGTCAAGGTTCCATCCGGCCGCCTGGGACTCGAGTTTGTGAGTTTTACCGACTTTCCCGACTTTCTCGATTTTGACCCTGATGGCCATCCGCACATGCAAAACCATCAACTTGCACCATCCGGACGTGTATTCCGTCAAGGTTCCGTCCGGCCACCCGGGACCTGAGTTTGTGAGTTTTACCGACTTTCTTGACTTTCCCAATTTTGACCCCCACGGCCATCCATGCATGCAAAACCTTTAAGTTGCACCGTACGAACATATATTCTGTCAAGATCCTGTCCGGCCGCCTGGGACTCGAGTTCGTGAGTTTTACAGACTTTCCCGTCTTTCTCGATTTTAACCTAGATGGCCATCCGCGCATGCAAAACCATCATGTTGCACCGTCCGTACGTGTATTCCGTCAAGGTTCCGTCCGGCCGCCCAGGACCCGAGTTTGTGAGTTTTACAGACTTTCCCTACTTTCTTGATTTTGACCCAGATAGCCATCCGCACATGCAAAACCATCAAGTTACACCGTTCGAACGTGTATTAAGTAAAGGTTCCATCCGGCAGCCCGACCCGAGTTCGTGCGTTTTACAGGCTTTTCTGACTTTCTCGATTTTGATGTAGATGGTCATCCTCGCATGCAAAACCATCAGGTTCCCCTTCCGAACGTGTATTCCGTCAAGGTAACATCCGGCAGCCCGACCCGAGTTCGTGAGTTTTACAGGCTTTCCTGACTTTCTTGATTTTGATGCAGATGGCCATCCGCGCATGCAAAACCATCAAGTTGCATCGTCCGGATGTGTATTCTGTCAAGGTTTCGTCCGGCCGCCCGGGACCAGAGCTCGTGAGTTTTATAGACTTTATCGAATTTTCCAATTTCGACCCGAATGGCCATCTATGCATTCAAAACTATCAAGTTGCACTGTCCGAACTTATATTCCGTCAAGGTCCTGTCCGGCCGCCCGCGACCCGAGTTCGTGAGTTTTCCCGACATTCCCTACTTTCCCATTTTCAATCCAGATGGCTATCCGAGCATGCAAAATCATCAAGTTGCACTGTCCGAACGTATATTCATTCAAGGTCCCGTCCAATCGGACGGGACCCCAGTTTGTGAGTTTTACTTTCTAGATTTCGACCCGGATGGCCATCCGCGCATGCAAAACCATTTAGTTGCACCATCCGAACCTGTATTCCATCAAGGTCCTGATGAGGACATCTACCCCGACAAAGGAACGACTACTCCAACTAAACCAGCACAAGCGCCACCAGGACCACTCACTCGAGCTCGTGCACGTGAATTAAACTTCGTAACGATTCTGAAGAATGAAGGACCAGAAGCTTCCTAAGTGCATGCATCATCTATGCTCATGGTGAACCTGTCTAGACGTGTATTCCGTCAAGGTTCCGTCCGGCCGCACGGTACCCGAGTTCGTGTGTTTTACAGACTTTAGCGACTTTCTCGATTTTGACCCAGATGGCCATCCATGCTTGCAAAACCATCATGTTGCACCGTCCGGACGTGTATTCCGTCAAGGTTCCGTCCGACCGCTCGGGACCCAAGTTCGTGAGTTTTACCGACTTTCTCAAATTTTCCAATTTTTACCCTAATGGCCATCCATGCATGCAAAACAATCAAGTTGCACCATCAGAACGTATATTCCATCAAGGTCCTTCCGGCCGCCCGGGATCTAACTTTGTGAGTCTTACAGAGTTTCCCAATCTTCTCGATTTTAACCCAAATGAACATCCGCGAATGCAAAACCATCAAGTTGCACCGTCTGGACGTGTAGTCCGTCAAGGTTCCGTTCGGCGGCCCGGGATCCGAGTTCGTGAGTTTTATAGACTTTCCCGGCTTTCTCGATTTTGACCCAGAGAGCCATCCGCGCATGCAAAACCATCAAGTTGCACCATGCGGACGTGTATTCCATCAAGGTTCCATCCGGCTGCCCGGACCCGAGTTCGTGAGTTTTACAGACTTTCCTTCCCAATTTTGACCCGGATGGCCATCTATGCATGCAAAACCAACAAGTTGCACCGTCCGAACGTATATTCCATCAAGGTCCTGTCCGGCCGCCCAGGATCCAAGTTTTTGAGTTTTACAGAGTTTTTTTACTTTCTTAGTTATGACCTAGATGGACATCCGCGCATGCAAAACCATCAAGTTGCACCGTCCAGACGTGTATTCCGTCAAGAATCCGTCCGGCCGGATAGGACCCGAGTTTGTGAGTTTTACCGACTTTCCCGACTTTCTCGATTTTGACCCTGATGCCATCCGCGCATGCAAAACCATCAACTTGCACGGTCCGGACATGTATTCTGTCAAGGTTCCGTCCGGCCGCCCGGGACCTGAGTTTGTGAGTTTTACCGACATTCTTGACTTTCCGAATTTTGACCCCCATGGCCATCCATGCATGCAAAACATTTAAGTTGCACTGTACGAACATATATTCTATCAAAATCCTGTCCGGCCGCCCGGGACTCGAGTTCGTGAGTTTTACAGACTTTCCCGTCTTTCTCGATTTTAACCCAGATGGCCATCCGCGCATGCAAAACCATCAAGTTGCACCATACGTACGTGTATTCCGTCAAGGTTCCGTCTGACCGCCCAGGACCTGAGTTTGTGAGTTTTACAAACTTTCCCTACTTTCTCGATTTTGACCTAAAAAGCCATCCGCGCATGCAAAACCATCAAGTTACACCGTCCGAACGTGTATTAAGTCAAGGTTCCATCCGGCAGCCCGACCCGAGTTCGTGAGTTTTACAGGCTTTCCTGGCTTTCTCGATTTTGATGCAAATGGCCATCCTCGCATGCAAAACCATCAAGTTCCCCTTCCGAACATGTATTCCGTCAAGGTTCCGTCCGGCAGCCCGACCCGAGTTCATGAGTTTTACAGGCTTTCCTGACTTTCTCGATTTTGATGCAGATGGCCATCCTCGCATGCAAAACCATCAAGTTCCCCTTCCGAACGTGTATTCCATCAAGGTTCTGTCCGGCAGCTCGACCCGAGTTCGTGAGTTTTACAGGCTTTCCTGACTTTCTCGATTTTGATGCAGATGGCCATCCCAGCATGCAAAACCATCAAGTTGCATCGTCCGGATGTGTATTCCGTCAAGGTTTCGTCCGGCCGCCCGGGACCCGAGCTCGTGAGTTTTATAGACTTTATCGAATTTCCCAATTTCGACTCGGATGGCCATCTATGCATTCAAAACTATCAAGTTGCACTGTCCGAACTTATATTCCGTCAAGGTCCTGTCCGGCCACCCGGGACCCGAGTTCGTGAGTTTTCCCGACATTCCCTACTTTCCTATTTTCAACCCAGATGGCTATCCGAGCATGAAAAATCATCAAGTTGCACTGTCCGAACGTGTATTCATTCAAGGTCCCGTCCAATCGCACGGGACCCCAGTTTGTGAGTTTTACTGACTTTCCAGATTTCGACCCGGATGGCCATCCACGCATGCAAAACCATTTAGTTGCACCATCCGAACCTGTATTCCATCAAGGTCCTGATGAGGACATCTACCCCGACAAAGGAACGACTACTCCAACTAAACCAGCACAAGCGCCACCAGGACCACTCACTCGAGCTGGTGCACGTGAATTAAACTTCGTAACGATTCTGAAAAATGAAAGGCCAGAAGCTTCCTAAGTGCATGCATCATCTATGCTCATGGTGAACCTGTCGAGACGTGTATTCCGTCAAGGTTCCGTCCGGCCGCGCGGTACCCGAGTTCATGAGTTTTAAAGACTTCCGCGACTTTCTCGATTTTGACCCAGATGACCATCCACGCTTGCAAAACAATCATGTTGCACCGTCCGGACGTGTATTCCATCAAGGTTCCATCTGACCCCTCGGGACCCAAGTTCGTGAGTTTTACCGACTTTCTCGAATTTTCCAATTTTTACCTTGATGGCCATCCATGCATGCAAAACCATCAAGTTGCACCATCAGAACGTATATTCCATCAAGGTCCTTCCGGCCACCCGGGATCTAACTTTGTGAGTCTTACAGAGTTTCCCAATCTTCTCAATTTTAACCCAGACGGACATCCGCGCACGCAAAACCATCAAGTTGCACCGTCTGGACGTGTAGTCCGTCAAGGTTCCGTTCGGCGGACCTGGATCAGAGTTTGTGAGTTTTATAGACTTTCCCGACATTCTCGATTTTGACCCAGAGAGCCATCCGCGCATGCAAAACTATCAAGTTGCACCGTCCAGACGTGTATTCCATCAAGGTTCCGTCCGGCCGCCCGGGACCCGAGTTCGTGAGTTTTACAGACTTTCCTTCCCAATTTTGACCCGGATGGCCATCTATGCATGCAAAACCAACAAGTTGCACCGTCCGAACGTATATTCCGTCAAGGTCCTGTCCGGCCGCCCGGGATCCAAGTTTTTGAGTTTTACAGAGTTTCCTTACTTTCTTAGTTATGAACTAGATGGACATCCGCGCATCCAAAACCATCAAGTTGCACCGTCCGGACGTGTATTCCGTCAAGGATCCTTCCGGCCGCCAGGGACCCGAGTTCATGCGTTTTACCGACATTCTCAATTTTAACCCAGATGGCCATCCGCGCATTCAAACCCATCAAGTTACACCGCCAAAACGTGTATTCCGTCAAGGTTCTGTCCACCAGCCTGACCCGATTCGTGAGTTTTACACGCTTTCCTGACTTTCTCGATTTTGATGCAGATGGCCATCCGTCCATGCAAAACCATCAAGTTGCCCCTTTTGAACGTGTATTCCGTCAAGGTTCCGTCTGGCAGCCCGACCCCAATTCGTGAGTTTTACATGCTTTCCTCACTTTCTCGATTTTGATGCAGATGGTCATCCGCGCATGCAAAACCATCAAGTTGCATCGTCCGGATGTGTATTCCGTCAAGGTTCCGTCCGGCCGCCTGGGACCCGAGTTCGTGACTTTTACAGACTTTATCGAATTTCCCAATTTCGACCCGGATGGCCATCTATGCATGCAAAACCATCAAGTTGCACCGTCCGAACGTAAATTCCTCCAAGGTCCTATCCGGCCGACCAGGATCCAAGTTTGTGAGTTTTACAGAGTTTGCCGACTTTCTCGATTTTGACCCAGATGGCCATCCGCGCTTGCAAACCATCAAGTTGCACCATCCGTACGTGTATTCCGTCAAGGTTCCGTCCGGCTGCCCGGGACCCGAGTTCGTGAGTTTTCCCGACTTTCTCAAATTTCCCAATTTTGAACCTGATGGCCATCCGAGCATGCAAAACCATCAAGTTGCACTGTCCGAACGTGTATTCCGTCAAGGTCCCATCCATTCGCACGAGACCCTAGTTTGTGAGTTTTACCGACTTTCCAGATTTCGACCCGGATGGCCATCTGCGCATGCAAACCATTTAGTTGCACCATCCGAACGTGTACTCCGTCAAGGTCCCGTCCAGCCGCTCGGGACCTGAGTTAGTGAGTTTTGCCGACTATCCCAACTTTTCGGATTTTGACCCAGATAGCCATCCGCGCATGCAAAACCTTCCAGTTGCACCATCCGAACATGTATTCCAGCAGGGTCCAGTCCGGCGTCCCAGGACCTGAGTTCATGAGTTTTCTTGACTTTCGAAATTTCAATCTAGATGGCCATCCGAGTATGCAAAATAATCAAGTTGCACCGTCCGGAGTTGTATTCCGTCCAAGGTTCCATCCGGCCTCCCGGGACCCGAGTTCGTGAGTTTTACATACTTTCCCAAGTTTCTTGATTTTGACCCAGATGGCCATCCGCGCATGCAAAACCATCAAGTTGCATCTTCCGGACATGTATTCCGTCAAGGTTCCGTCCGGCCGCCCGGGACTCGAGTTCGTGAGTTTTACAGACTTTCCCGACTTTCTCGATTTTGACCTAGATGACCATCCACGCATACAAAATCATCAAGTTGCATCGTCCGGACGTGTATTCTGTGAAGGTTTCGTCCGGCCGGCCACGACCCGAGTTCGTGAGTTTTACAGACTTTTCCGACTTTCTCGATTTTGACCCAGATGGCCATCCGTGCTTGCAAAACCATCAAGTTACACCGTCCGTACATGTATTCCGTCAGGGTTCCGTCCGGCCGCCCGGGACCCGAGTTCATTAGTTTTACCGACTTTCTCAAATTTCCCAATTTTGACCTTGATGGCCATCCATGCATGCAAAATAATCAAGTTGCACCATCCAAACTTATATTCCGTCAAGATCCTATCCGGCCGCCTTGGACCTGAGTTCGTGAGTTTTCCCGACATTCCCTACTTTCCCATTTTCAACCCTGATGGCAATCCGAGCATGCAAAACCATGAAGTTGCACTGTCCGAACGTGTATTCCGTCAAGGTCCCATTCAGTCGCACGGGACCCTAGTTTGTGAGTTTTACTGATTTTTCAGATTTTGACCCAGATGGCTATCCGCGCATACAAAACCATTTAGTTGCACCATCCGAACGTGTATTCCATCAAGGTCCAGATGAGTACATCAACCCCGACAAAAGAACGACTACTCCAACTAAACCAGCACAGGCGCCACTAGGACCACTCACTCGAGCTCGTGCACGTGAATTAAACTTCATAACGATTCTAGAGAATGAAGAACCAGAAGCTTCCTAAGTGCATGCGCCATCTATGCTCATGGTGAACCTGTCCAGACGTGTATTCCATCAAGGTTCCGTCCGGCCGCGCGGGACCCGAGTTCATGAGTTTTACCAACTTTCTCAAATTTCCCAATTTTGACCCTGATGGTCATCCATGCATGCTAAACCATCAAATTGCACTATCCAAAATTATATTCCGTCAAGGTCCTGCCCGGCCGCCCGGGACCCGAGTTCGTGAGTTTTCCCAACATTCCCTACTTTCCCATTTTCAACCCACATGGCCATCTATGCATGCAAACCCATCAAGTTGCACCATCCGATCGTATATTCCGTCAAGGTTATGTCCGGAAGCCTAGGATCCAAGTTTTTCTGAGTTTTACAGAGTTTTCCGACTTTCTCGGTTTTGACTCAGATGGACATCCGCGCATGCAAAACCATCAAGTTGCAACGTCCGGACATGTATTCCGTCAAGGTTTCATCCGACCGCTCGGGACCTGAGTTCGTGAGTTTTACCAACTTTCCTGACTTTCTCGATTTTGACCTAGATGGCCATCCGCGCATGCAAAACCATCAAGTTGCACCGTTCGGATGTGCATTCCGTCAAGGTCCTGTCCGGCTGCTCGGGACCCAAGTTAATGAATTTTGCCGACTATCCCAACTTTTTGGATTTTGACCCAAATAGCCATCCGTGCGTGCAAAACCTTCCAGTTGCATAATCCGAACATGTATTCCATCAAGGTCCAGTCCGGTGTCCCAGGATCTGAGTTCATGAGCTTTCTTGACTTTCCGAATTTCGACCTAGATGGCCATCCACGCATGCAAAACCATCAAGTTGCAGCGTTCAGAGGTGTATTCTGTCAAGGTTCCATCCGGCCTTCCGGGACCCGAGTTCGTGAGTTTTACAAATTTTCCTGATTTTCTTGATTTTCACCCAGATGGCCATCCGCGCAGAGGTGTATTCCGTCAAGGTTCCGTCCGGCCTCCCGGGACCTGAGTTTGTGAGTTTTACAGACTTTACCGACTTTCTCAATTTTGACCCAGATGGCCATCTGCGCATGCAAAACCATCAAGTTGCACTGTACGGAGGTGTATATGGTCAAGGTTCCGTCCGGCCGCCCGGGATCAAGGTTTGTGAGTTTTACAGAGTTTCCCGACTTTCTTAGTTATGACCCAGATAGACATCAGCGCATGCAAAACCATCAAGTTGCACCGTCCGGAGGTGTATATGGTCAAGGTTCCGTCCGGCCGCCCGGGATCAAGGTTTGTGAGTTTTACAGAGTTTCCCGACTTTCTTAGTTATGACCCGGATAGACATCAGCGCATGCAAAACCATCAAGTTGCACCGTCCGGAAATGTATTCCGTCAAGGTTCCATCCGGCCGCCCGGGACCCAAGTTCGTGAGTTTTACCGACTTTCCCGACTTTCTCGATTTTGACCCACATAGACACCCGCACATGCAAAACCATCAAGTTGCACCGTCCGGACATGTATTCTGTCCACGTTCCGTCCGGCCGCCCGGGACCCGAGTTCGTGAGTTTTACAGACTTTCCCGACTTTCTCGATTTTGACCCAGATGGCCATCCGCACATGCAAAACCATCAAGTTGCACCGTCCGGACGTGTATTTCGTCAAGGTTTCGTCTGACAGCCCGGGACCCGAGTTCGTGAGTTTTACAGACTTTCTCGATTTTGACACAGATAGCCATCCGCGCATGCAGAACCATCAAGTTGCACCGTCCAGACGTGTATTTTGTCAAGGTTCCGTCTGGCCGCCCGGGACCTGAGTTCGTGAGTTTTGTTGACTTTCTCAAATTTTCCAATTTTTACCTGGATGGCCATCTATGCATGCAAAACCATCAAGTTGCACCGTCCGAATGTATATTTCGTCAAGGTCCTGTCCGGCCGCCCGGGATCCAAGTTTCTGAGTTTACAGAGTTTCCCGACTTTCTCGGTTTTGACCCAGATGGACATCCACGCATGCAAAACCATCAAGTTGCACCGTCCGGACGTGTATTCGGTCAAGGTTCCGTCAGGCCGCTCGGGACCCGAGTTCGTGAGTTTTACCGATTTTCCCGACTTTCTCGATTTTGACCTGGCCCCGCGCATGCAAAACCATCAAGTTGCACCGCCCGAGCGTGTATTCCATCAAGGTTCCGTCCGGCAGCCCGACCCGAGTTCGTGAGTTTTACAGACTTTCCTGACTTCCTCGATTTTTATGCAGATGGCCATCCGTGCATGCAAAACCATCAAGTTGCACCATCCGGACGTGTATTCCGTCAAGGTTCCTTCCGGCTACCTGGGACCCGAGTTTGTGAGTTTTGCAGACTTTATCGACTTTCTCAATTTTGACCTGGATGGCCATATATGCATGCAAAACCATCAAGTTGCACCGTCCGTACGTAAATTCCATCAAGGTCCTGTCCGACCGCCCGGAATCCAAATTTGTGAGTTTTACAGAGTTTCCCGACTTTCTCAGTTTTGACACGATTTTACATCCGCACATGCAAAACCATCAAGTTGCACTGTCCGGACGTGTATTCCGTCAAGGATCCGTCCGGCTGCCCGGGACCCGAGTTCGTGAGTTTTATCGACTTTCTCGATTTTAACCCTGATAGCCATCCGCGCATGCAAAACCATCAAGTTGCACCGTACGGACATGTATTTTGTGAATGTTCCATCCGGCCGCCCGTGACCCGAGTTCATGAGTTTTACAGACTTTCCCGACTTTCTCGATTTTGACCTAGATGGCCATCCGCGCTTGCAAAACCATCAAGTTGCACCGCCCGGACGTGTATTCCGTCATGGTTCCATCCGGCCGCCCGGGACCCGAGTTCGTGAGTTTTACTGACTTTCTCAAATTTCCCAATTTTGATTCTGATGACCATCCATGCATGCAAAACCATCAAGTTGCACCGACCAAACTTATATTCCGTCAAGGTCCTGTCCAGCCGCCCGAACCCGAGTTCGTGAGTTTTCTCGACATTCCCTACTTTCCCAATTTCGACCCCCATGGCCATCCATGCATGCAAAACCTTTAAGTTGCACCGTACGAACGTACATTCCATCAAGGCCCTCTCCGGCCGCCCGGGACCTGAGTTTGTGAGTTTCCCCGACTTTCCCTATTTTCTCAATTTTGACCCTGCGCATGCAAAACCGTCAAGTTGCACCGTTCGAACGTGTATTTCGTCAAGGTTTTGTCTGGCAGCCCGACCCGAGTTCGTGAGTTTTACAAGCTTTCTCGACATTCTTGATTTTGATGCAGATGGTCATGCGCGCATGCAAAACCATCAAGTTGCATCGTATGGATGTGTATTCCGTCAAGGTTCCGTCCGGCCACCCGGCACCCGAGTTCGTGAGTTTTGCAGATTTATCGAATTTCTCAATTTTGACCCGGATGGCCATCTATGCATGCAAAACCATTTAGTGCACCGTCCGAACGTAAATTCCGTCAAGGTCCTATCCGGCAGCCAGGGATCCAAGTATATGAGTTTTACAGAGTTTCCCGACTTTCTCGGTTTTGACCCAGATGGATATCTGCGCATGCAAAACCATCAAGTTACACCGTCCGGACGTGTACTCCGTCAAGGTTCTGTCCGGCCGCCCTGGACACGAGTTCGTGAGTTTTACCGACTTTCCCGACTTTCTCGATTTTGACCAGGCCCCGCGCATGCAAAACCATCAAGTTGCACCGCCCGAGCGTGTATTCCGTCAAGGTTCCGTCTGTCAGCCCGACCCGAGTTCGTGGGTTTTATAGACTTTCCTGACTTTCTCGATTTTGATGCAGATGGCCATCCGCACATGCAAAACCATCAAGTTGCACCATCCGAACGTGTATTCCGTCAAGGTTCCGTCTGGCCACCCGGAACCCGAGTTCGTGAGTTTTACAGACTTTATCGACTTTCCCAATTTTGACCCGGATGGCCATATATGCATGCAAAACCATCAAGTTGCACCGTCCGATCGTAAATTCCGTCAAGGTCCTATCCGGCCGCCCGGGATCCAAGTTTGTGAGTTTTACAGAGTTTCCCGACTTTCTCGGTTTTGACCCAGATGGACATCCGCGCATGCAAAACAATAAAGTTACACCGTCCGGACGTGTATTCCATCAAGGTTCCGTCCGGCCGCCTGGGACTCGAGTTCGTGAGTTTTGCCGACTTTCTCGATTTTGACCCTGATGGCCATCCGTGCATGCAAAACCATCAAGTTGCATTGTGCGGACATGTATTTCGTGAAGGTTCCGTCCGGCCGGCCGCGACCCGAGTTTGTGAGTTTTATAGAATTTCCCCAGTTTCTCGATTTTGACCCAGATGGCCATCCGCGCTTGCAAAACCATCAAGTTGCACTGTCCGTACGTGTCTTCCGTCAAGGTTCCGTCCGGCTGCCCAGGACCCGAGTTCGTGAGTTTTATAAACTTTCCCGACTTTCTCGATTTGACCCAGATGGCCATCCACGCATGCAAAACCATCAAGTTGAACTGTATGGACGTTTATTCCGTCAAGGTTCCGTCCGGGCGCCTGGGACCCGAGTTCGTGAGTTTTACAGACTTTCTCAAATTTCCCAATTTTGACCCGGATGGCCTTCTATGCATGCAAAACCATCAAGTTGCACCGTCCGAACGTATATTCCGTCAATGTCCTGTCCGGTTGCCCGGGATCCAAGTTTGTGAGTTTTACAGAGTTTCCCGACTTTCTCGGTTTTGACCCAGATGGACATCCGCACATGCAAAACCATCAAGTTGCACCGTCCGTACGTGTATTCCGTCAAGGTTCTGTCCGGCTGCCCGGGACCTGAGTTCGTGAGTTTTACCGACTTTTCTGCCTTTCTCGATTTTGACCCTGATGGCCATCCGTGAATGCAAAACCATCAAGTTGCACCATACGGATATGTATTCCGTGAAGGTTCCGTCCGGCCACCCGGGACCCGAGTTCGTGAGCTTTATAGACTTTCCTGACTTTCTCGATTTTGACCCAGATGGCCATCTGCGCTTGCAAAACCATCAAGTTGCACCGTCCGTACATGTATTCCGTCAGGGTTCCGTCCGGACGCCCGGGACCCGAGTTTGTTAGTTTTACCGACTTTCTTAAATTTCCCAATTTTGACCCTGATGGCCATCCATGCATGCAAAATAATCAAGTTGCACCATCCGACCGCCCGGGACCTGAGTTGTGAGTTTACAGACTTTCTCGATTTTTCCAATTTTGGCCCCGATGGCCATCCATGCATGTAAAACCATAAAGTTGCATCGTCCGAACTTATATTCCGTCAAGGTCTTGTCCGGCCACCCGGGACCCGAGTTCGTGAGTTTTCCGGACATTCCCTACTTTCCTAATTTCAACCCAAATGGTCATCCAAGCATGCAAATCCATCAAGTTGCAATGTTCGAACGTGTATTCCATCAAGTTCCCATCCAGACGCACGGGACCCTAGTTTTTAAGTATTACCGACTTTCCAGATTTCGACCCGGATGGCCATCCACGCATGCAAAACCATTTACTTGCACCATCCGAACGTGTATTCTGTCAAGGTCCCGTCTAGTCGCTCGGGACCCGAGTTAGTGAGTTTGTCCGACTAGCCCAACTTTTTGGATTCTGACCCAGATAGCCATCCGCACATGCAAAACCTTCCAGTTGCACGATCCGAACGTGTATTCCGGCAAGGTCCAGTCCGGCGTCTCATGACCCGAGTTCATGAGTTTTCTTGACTTTCCAAATTTCGACCTAGGGCCATACGCGCATGCAAAACCATCAAGTTGCACTGTACGGAGGTGTATATGGTCAAGGTTCTGTCCGGCCGCCCGGGATCAAGGTTTGTGAGTTTTACAGAGTTTCCCGACTTTCTTAGTTATGACCCAGATAGACATCAGCGCATGCAAAACAATCAAGTTGCACCGTCCGGAGGTGTATATGGTCACGGTTCCGTCCGGCCGCCCGGGATCAAGGTTTGTGAGTTTTACAGAGTTTCCCGACTTTCTTAGTTATGACCCGGATAGACATCAGCGCATGCAAAACCATCAAGTTGCACCGTCCGGAAATGTATTCCGTCAAGGTTCCGTCCGGCCGCCCGGGACCCGAGTTTGTGAGTTTTACCGACTTTCCCGACTTTCTCGATTTTGACCCACATAGACACCCGCACATGCAAAACCATCAAGTTGCACCGTCCGGATATGTATTCTGTCCACGTTCCATCCGGCCGCCCGGGACCCGAGTTCGTGAGTTTTACAGACTTTCCCGACTTTCTCGATTTTGACCCAGATGGCCATCCGCACATGCAAAACCATCAAGTTGCACCGTCCGGACGTGTATTTCGTCAAGGTTTCGTCTGACAGCCCAGGACCCGAGTTCGTGAGTTTTACAGACTTTCTCGATTTTGACACAGATAGCCATCCGCGCATGCAAAACCATCAAGTTGCACCGTCCAGACGTGTATTTCGTCAAGATTCCGTCTGGCCGCCCGGGACCTGAGTTCGTGAATTTTGTTGACTTTCTTGAATTTTCCAATTTTTACCTGGATGGCCATCTATGCATGCAAAACCATCAAGTTGCACCATCCGAATGTATATTTCGTCAAGGTCCTGTCCGGCCGCCCTGGATCCAAGTTTCTGAGTTAACAGAGTTTCCCGACTTTCTCGGTTTTGACCCAGATGGACATCCACGCATGCAAAACCATCAAGTTGCACCGTCCGGACGTGTATTCGGTCAAGGTTCCGTCAGGCCGCTCGGGACCCGAGTTCGTGAGTTTTACCAATTTTCCCGACTTTCTCGATTTTGACCTGGCCCCGCACATGCAAAACCATCAAGTTGCACCGCCCGAGCGTGTATTCCGTCAAGGTTCCGTCCGGCAGCCCGACCCGAGTTCGTGAGTTTTACAGACTTTCCTGACTTTCTTGATTTTGATGCAGATGGACTTCCGCGCATGCAAAACCATCAAGTTGCACCATCCGGACGTGTATTCCGTCAAGGTTCCGTCCGGCCACCTGGGACCCGAGTTTGTTAGTTTTACAGACTTTATCGACTTTCTCAATTTTGACCTGGATGGCCATATATGCATGCAAAACCATCAAGTTGCACCGTCCGTACGTAAATTCCATCAAGGTCCTGTCCGACTGCCCGGGATCCAAGTTTGTGAGTTTTACAGAGTTTCCCAACTTTCTAGGTTTTGACACGATTTACATCCGCGCATGCAAAACCATCAAGTTGCACTGTCCGGACGTGTATTCCGTCAAGGATCCGTCCGGCTGCCCGGGACCCGAGTTCGTGAGTTTTATCGACTTTCCTGACTTTCTCGATTTTAACCCTGATAGCCATCCGCGCATGCAAAACCATCAAGTTGCACCGTATGGACATGTATTCCGTGAATGTTCCATCCGGCCGCCCGTGACCCGAGTTTGTGAGTTTTACAGACTTTCCCGACTTTCTCGATTTTGATCTAGATGGCCATCCGCGCTTGCAAAACCATCAAGTTGCACCGCCCGGACGTGTATTCCGTCTTGGTTCCATCCGGCCGCCCGGGACCCGAGTTCGTGAGTTTTACTGACTTTCTCAAATTTCCCAATTTTGATTCTGATGACCATCCATGCATGCAAAACCATCAAGTTGCACCGACCAAACTTATAATCCGTCAAGGTCCTGTCCAGCCGCCTGAACCCGAGTTCGTGAGTTTTCTCGATATTCCCTACTTTCCCAATTTCGACCCCCATGGCCATCCATGCATGCAAAACCTTTAAGTTGCACCGTACGAACGTACATTCCATCAAGGCCCTCTCCGGCCGCCCGGGACCCGAGTTTGTGAGTTTCCCTGACTTTCCCTACTTTCTCAATTTTGACCCTGCGCATGCAAAACCGTCAAGTTGCACCGTTCGAACGTGTATTTCGTCAAGGTTTTGTCTGGCAGCCCGACCCGAGTTCGTGAGTTTTACAAGCTTTCTCGACTTTCTTGATTTTGATGCAGATGGTCATGCGTGCATGCAAAACCATCAAGTTGCATCGTATGGATGTGTATTCCGTCAAGGTTCCGTCCGGCCACCCGGCACCCGAGTTCGTGAGTTTTGCAGATTTATCAAATTTCTCAATTTCGACCCGGATGGCCATCTATGCATGCAAAACCATTTAGTGCACCATCCGAACGTAAATTCCGTCAAGGTCCTATCCGGCAGCCAGGGATCCAAGTATGTGAGATTTACAGAGTTTCCCGACTTTCTCGGTTTTGACCCAGATGGACATCTGCGCATGCAAAATCATCAAGTTGCACCGTCCGGACGTGTACTCCGTCAAGGTTCCGTCCGGCCGCCCTGGACACGAGTTCGTGAGTTTTACCGACTTTCTCGATTTTGACCTGGCCCCGCGCATGCAAAACCATCAAGTTGCACCACCCGAGCATGTATTCCGTCAAGGTTCCGTCTGTCAGCCCGACCCGAGTTCGTGAGTTTTATAGACTTTCCTGACTTTCTTGATTTTGATGCAGATGGCCATCCGCACATGCAAAACCATCAAGTTGCACCATCCGGACGTGTATTCCGTCAAGGTTCCGTCCGGCCACCCGGAACCCGAGTTCGTGAGTTTTACAGACTTTATCGACTTTCCCAATTTTGACCCGGATGGCCATATATGCATGCAAAACCATCAAGTTGCACCGTCCGATCGTAAATTCCGTCAAGGTCCTATCCGGCCGCCCGGGATCCAAGTTTGTGAGTTTTACAGAGTTTCCCGACTTTCTCGGTTTTGACCCAGATGGACATCCACGCATGCAAAACAATAAAGTTACACCGTCCGGACGTGTATTCCATCAAGGTTCCGTCCGACCGCCTGGGACTCGAGTTCGTGAGTTTTACCGACTTTCTCGATTTTGACCCTGATGGCCATCCGAGCATGCAAAACCATCAAGTTGCATTGTGCGGACATGTATTTCGTGAAGGTTCCGTCCGGCCGGCCGCGACCCCAGTTCGTGAGTTTTATAGAATTTCCCCAGTTTCTCGATTTTGACCCAGATGGCCATCCGCGCTTGCAAAACCATCAAGTTGCACCATTTGGACGTGTATTCCGTCAAAGTTCCATCCGGCCGCCCAGGACCCGAGTTCGTGAATTTTACCGACTTTCTCAAATTACCTAATTTTGACCCTGATGGCCATCCATGCATACAAAATCATCAAGTTGCACCGTCCGAACATATATTCCATCAAGGTCCTATCACGCCGACCAGGACCCGGGTTCGTGAGTTTTCTCGACATTCCCTACTTTCCCATTTTCAACCCTGATGGCCATCCGAGCAATGCAAAATCATCAAGATGCACTGTCCCAACGTGTATTCCGTCAAGGTCCTGTCGAGTCGCACGGGACTCTCGTTTATGAGTTTTACTGACTTTCCAGATTTTAACCCGGATTGCCATCCGCGCATGTAAAACCATTTAGTTGCACTATCCAAACGTGTACTCCATCAAGGTCCTGATGAGGACATCAACCCCGACAAAGGAACGATGACTCCAACTAAATCAGCACAGGCGCCACCAGGACTACTCACTCGAGCTCGTGCACGTGAATTAAACTTCGTAACGATTCTGAAGAATGAAGGACCAGAAGCTTCCTAAGTGCATGCGCCATCTATGCTCATGGTGAACCTGTCCAGACGTGTATTCCATCAAGGTTCCAACCGGCCACGCGAGACCCGAGTTCGTGAGTTTTACAGACTTCCCCGACATTCTCGATTTTGACCTAGATGGCCATCCGCGCATGCAAAACCATCACGTTGCACCGTCCGGACGTGTATTCCGTCAAGGTTTCGTCTGGCCGCCTGGGATCCAAGTTCGTGAGTTTTACAGACTTTCTCGAATTTTTCACATTTTACCCGGATGGCCATCTATGCATGCAAAACCATCAAGTTGCACCGTCCGAATGTATATTTTGTCAAGGTCCTGTCCGGCCGCCTGGGATCCAAGTTTCTGAGTTATAGAGTTTCCCGACTTTCTCGGTTTTGACCCAGATGGACATCCGCGCATGCAAAACCATCAAGTTGCACCATCCAGACGTGTATTCCGTCAAGGTTCCATCTGGCCGCCCGGGACCCGAGTTCGTGAGTTTCACAGACTTTCTCGAATTTCAAATTTTTACCCGGATGGCCATCTATGCATCCAAAACCATCAAGTTGCACCGTCTGAACGTATATTTCGTCAAGGTTCCGTCCGGCCACTTGGGACCCAAGTTCGTGAGTTTTACCGATTTTCTCGACTTTCTCGATTTTGACTAAAAGGGCCATCCATGCATGCAAAACCATCAAGTTGCACCGTCCGAGAGTGTCTTCTGTCAAGGTTCCGTCCGGCAGCCCGACCCGAGTTCATGAGTTTTACAGACTTTCCTAACTTTCTCGATTTTGATGCAGATGGCCATCCGGCACGCAAAACCATCAAGTTGCACCATCCGGACGTGTATTCCGTCAAGATTCTGTTCGGTCACCTGGGACCCGAGTTCGTGAGTTTTACAAACATTATTGACTTTCCCAATATTGACCCGAATGGCCGTATATGCATGCAAAACCATCAAGTTGCACCGTCTGTACGTAAATTGCATCAAGGTCCTGCCGACCGCCCGGGATCCAAGTTTGTGAGTTTTACAGAGTTTCCCGACTTTCTCGGTTTTGACCCAGATGGACATCCGCGCATGCAAAACCATCAAGTTACACCGTCCGGACGTGTATTCCGTCAAGGTTCCGTCCGGCCGCCTAGGGCCCGAGTTCGTGAGTTTTACCGACTTTTCCCGACTTTCTTGATTTTAACCCTGATGGCCATCCGTGCATGCAAAACCATCAAGTTGCCTCATGCGGACATGTATTTCATGAAGGTTCCGTCCGGCCGGCCGCGACTCGAGTTCGTGAGTTTTACAGAATTTCCCCAGTTTCTCGATTTTAACGCAGATGGCCATCCGCGCTTGCAAAACCATCAACTTCCACCATTTGGACGTGTATTCTGTCAAAGTTCCATCCGGCCGCCCGGGACCCGAGTTTGTGGATTTTACCGACTTTCTCAAATTTCCCAATTTTGACCCTGATGGCCATCCATGCATGCAAAATTATCAAGTTGCACCGTCCGAACATATATTCCGTCAAGGTCCTGTCACACCGACCAGGACCCGGGTTCGTGAGTTTTCTCGACATTCCCTACTTTCCCATTTTCAACCCTGATGGCCATCCGAGCATGCAAAATCATCAAGTTGCACTGTCCGAATGTGTATTCCGTCAAGGTCCCGTCGAGTCGCACGGGACTCTCGTTTATGAGTTTTACTGACTTTCCAGATTTCAACCCGGATTGCCATCCGCGCATGCAAAACTATTTAGTTGCACTATCCAAACGTGTACTCCATCAAGGTCCTGATGAGGACATCAACCCCGACAAAGGAACGACGAGTCCAACTAAATCAGCACAGGCGCCACCAGGACCACTCACTCGAGCTCGTGCACGTGAATTAAACTTCGTAACGATTCTGAAGAATGAAGGACTAGAAGCTTCCTAAGTGCATGCGCCATCTATGCTCATGGTGAACCTGTCCAGACGTGTATTCCATCAAGGTTCCATCCGGCCGTGCGAGACCCGAGTTCATGAGTTTTATAGACTTCCCCGACTTCCTTGATTTTTACCTAGATGGTCATCCGCGCATGCAAAACCATCAAGTTGCACTATCCGGACATGTATTCCATCAATGTTATGCCCGGAAGACCGGGACCCGAGTTCGTGAGTTTTATAGACTTCCCACTTTCTCGATTTTCACCCAGATGGCCATCCGCGCATGCAAAACCATCAAGTTGCATTGTCTGGATGTGTATTCCATCAAGGTTCCGTCCGGCCGCCCGGGACCCAAGTTCGTGAGTTTTACGGACTTTATCGAATTTCTCAATTTCTCCCCGGATGGCCATCTATGCATGCAAAACCATCAAGTTGACGGTCCAAATGTAAATTCCATCAAGGTCTTGTCCGGCCGCTCAGGATCCAAGTTTGTGAGTTTTACAGAGTTTCCCAACTTTCTCGGTTTTGACCCAGATGGACATCCGCGCATGCAAAACCATCAAGTTGCACCGTCCGGACGTGTATTCCGTCAAGGATCCATCCGGCCGCCCGGGACCCGAGTTCGTGAGTTTTACCGACTTTCCCGGGTTTCTCGATTTTGACCCTGATGGCCATTCGCGCATGAAAACCATCAAGTTGCACCATCCGGACGTGTATTCCGTGAAGGTTCCGTCCGGCTGGGACCTGAGTTCGTGAGTTTTTAAAACTTTCCCGACTTTCTAGATTTTGACCCAGATCACCATCCGCGCATGCAAAACCATCAAGTTGCACCGTCCGGACGTGTATTCCGTCAAGGTTTCGTTCGGCCTCCCGGGACCCGAGTTCGTGAGTTTTACAAACTTTACCGACTTTCTCGATTTTGACACAGATGGCCATCCGCGCATGCAAAACCATCAAGTTGCACCGTCTGGACGTGTATTCCGTCAAGGTTTCGTCCGACAGCCCGGGACCCGAGTTCGTGAGTTTTACAGACTTTCTCGATTTTGACGCAGATAGCCATCCGCGCATGCAAAACCATCAAGTTGCACCGTCCAGACGTGTATAACGTCAAGGTTCCGTCTGGCCGCCCGGGGTCCGAGTTCGTGAGTTTCACAAACTTTCTCGAATTTCAAATTTTTACCCGGATGGCCATCTGTGCATGCAAAACCATCAAGTTGCATCGTCTGAACGTATATTTCGTCAAGGTTCCGTCCGGCCACTTGGGACCCGAGTTCGTGAGTTTTACCAATTTTCTCGACTTTCTCGATTTTGACTTAAAGGGCCATCCACGCATGCAAAACCATCAAGTTAAACCGTCCAAGCGTGTATTCCGTCAAGGTTCCGTCCGGCAGCCCGACCCGAGTTCATGAGTTTTACAGACTTTCCTGACTTTCTCGATTTTGATGCAGGTGGCCATCCGCGCATGCAAAACCATCAAGTTGCACCATCCGGACGTGTATTCCGTCAAGGTTCCGTCCGGTCACCCGGGACCCAAGTTCGTGAGTTTTACAGAATTTATCGGCTTTCCCAATTTTGACCCGAATGGCCATATATGCATGCAAAACCATCAAGTTGCACCGTCCGTACGTAAATTCAATCAAGGTCCTGTCCGACCGCCCGGGATCCAAGTTTGTGAGTTTTACAGAGTTTCCCGACTTTCTCGGTTTTGACCCGATTTACCTCTGCGCATGCAAAACCATCAAGTTGCACCGTCCGGACGTGTATTCCGTCAAGGTTCCGTCCGGCTGCCCGGGACCCGAATTCGTGAATTTTACCGACTTTCCCGACTTTCTCGATTTTAACCCTGATGGCCATCCGCGCGTGCAAAACCATCAAGTTGCACCGTCCGGACATGTATTCCGTGAATGTTCCATCCGGCCGTCCGCGACCCGAGTTCTTGAGTTTTACAAACTTTCCCGACTTTCTCGATTTTGACCTAGATGGCCATTAAGTTGCACCGTCCGGACATGTATTCCATCAAGGTTTCGTCCGGCCGCCAGGGACCTGAGTTCGTGAGTTTTACATACTTTCTCGAATTTCTCGATTTTGACCCAGATGGCCATCAAGTTGCACCGTCCGGACATGTATTCCATCAAGGTTTCGTCCGGCCGCCAGGGACCTGAGTTCGTGAGTTTTACATACTTTCTCGAATTTCCCAATTTTGACCCCGATGGCTATCCATGCATGCAAAACCATCAAGTTGCACCGTCCGAACTTATATTCCGTCAAGGTCCTGTCCGGACGGCCGGGACCTGAGTTCGTGAGTTTTTGTGACATTCCCTACTTTCCCAATTTCAACCTAGATGACCATCCGAGCATGCAAAACCATCAAGTTGCACTGTTCGAACGTGTATTCCATCAAGGTCCCATCCAGAAGCACGGGACCCTAGTTTTTGAGTTTTACCGACTATCCAGATTTCGACCCGGATGGCCATTCGCATGCAAAACCATTTACTTGCACCATCAGAACGTGTTTTCCGTCAAGGTCCGGTCCAGCCACTCGGGACCCGAGTTAGTGAGTTTGTTCGACTATCCCAACTTTCCGGATTCTGACCCAGATAGCCATCCGCGCATGCAAAACCTTCCAGTTGCACCATCCGAACGTGTATTCCGGCAAGGTCCAGTCCGGCGTCCCAGGACCCGAGTTCATGAGTTTTCTTGACTTTTCAAATTTCAAACTAGATGGCCATTCGCGCATGCAAAACCAACAAGTTGCACTGTCCGGACGTGTATACGGTCAAGGTTCCGTCTGGCCTCCCGGGACCCGAGTTCGTGAGTTTTACAGACTTTCCCGACTTTCTTGATTTTGACCATGATGGCCATCCATGCATGCAAAACCATCAAGTTGCACCGTCCGGAGGTGTATTACGTCAAAGTTCCATCCGGCCTCCCGGGACCCGAGTTCGTGAGTTTTGCAGATTTTCTTGACTTTCTCGATATTGACCCAAATGGCCATCCGCGCATGCAAAACCATCAAGTTAAACCGTCCGGACATGTATTCCGTCAAGGTCTCGTCCGGCCTCCTGGAACCCGAGTTCGTGAGTTTTACAGACTTTCCCGACTTTCTCGATTTTGATCCAGATGGCCATCCGCGCATGCAAAACCATCAATTTGCACCGTCCGGACGTGCATTCCATCAAGGTTTCGTCTGGCCGCCTGGGATCCGAGTTCGTGAGTTTTACAGACTTTCTCGAATTTTTCACTTTTTACCCGGATGGCCATCTATGCATGCAAAACCATCAAGGTGCACCGTCTGAACGTATATTTCGTCAAGGTCCTGTCCGGCCGCCCGGGATCCAAGTTTCTAAGTTTTATAGAGTTTCCTGATTTTCTCGGTTGTGACCCAGATGGACATCCGCGCATACAAAACCATCAAGTTGCACCGTCCGGACGTGTATTCCGTCAAGGTTCCGTCCGGCCGCTTGGGACCCGAGTTCGTGAGTTTTACCGATTTTCCCGACTTTCTCAATTTTGACTTAGAGGGCCATCCGCGCATGCAAAACCATCAAGTTGCAGCGTCCGTACGTGCATTCCGTCAATGTTCTGTCCGGAAGCCCGGGACCCGAGTTCGTGAGTTTTATAGACTTTCTCGACTTTCTCGATTTTGACCCAGATGGCCATCAAGTTGCACCGTCCGGATATGTATTCCATCAAGGTTTCGTCCGGCCGCCAGGGACCTGAGTTCGTGAGTTTTACATACTTTCTCGAATTTCCCAATTTTGACCCCGATGGCCATCCATGCATGCAAAACCATCAAGTTGCACCGTCCGCACTTATATTCCGTCAAGGTCCTGTCCGGACGGCCGGGACCTGAGTTCGTGAGTTTTTGTGACATTCCCTACTTTCCCAATTTCAACCTAGATGACCATCCGAGCATGCAAAACCATCAAGTTGCACTGTTCGAACGTGTATTCCATCAAGGTCCCATCCAGAAGCACGGGACCCTAGTTTTTGAGTTTTACCGACTATCCAGATTTCGACCCGGATGGCCATTCGCATGCAAAACCATTTACTTGCACCATCAGAACGTGTATTCCGTCAAGGTCCGGTCCAGCCACTCGGGACCCGAGTTAGTGAGTTTGTTCGACTATCCCAACTTTCCGGATTCTGACCCAGATAGCCATCCGCACATGCAAAACCTTCCAGTTGCACCATCCGAACGTGTATTCCGGCAAGGTCCAGTCCGGCGTCCCAGGACCCGAGTTCATGAGTTTTCTTGACTTTTCAAATTTAAAACTAGATGGCCATTCGCGCATGCAAAACCAACAAGTTGCACTGTCCGGAGGTGTATACGGTCAAGGTTCCGTCTGGCCTCCCGGGACCCGAGTTCGTGAGTTTTACAGACTTTCCGACTTTCTTGATTTTGACCATGATGGCCATCCGTGCATGCAAAACCATCAAGTTGCACCGTCCGGAGGTGTATTACGTCAAAGTTCCATCCGGCCTCCCGGGACCCGAGTTTGTGAGTTTTGCAGATTTTCCTGAGTTTCTCGATATTGACCCAAATGGCCATCCGCGCATGCAAAACCATCAAGTTGAACCGTCCGGACATGTATTCCGTCAAGGTCTCGTCCGGCCTCCTGGAACCCGAGTTCGTGAGTTTTACAGACTTTCCTGACTTTCTCGATTTTGATCCAGATGGCCATCCGCGCATGCAAAACCATCAATTTGCACCGTCCGGACGTGCATTCCATCAAGGTTTCGTCTGGCCGCCTGGGATCCGAGTTCGTGAGTTTTACAGACTTTCTCGAATTTTTCACTTTTTACCCGGATGGCCATCTATGCATGCAAAACCATCAAGTTGCACCGTCTGAACGTATATTTCATCAAGATCCTGTCCGGCCGCCCGGGATCCAAGTTTCTAAGTTTTATAGAGTTTCCTGATTTTCTCGGTTTTGACCCAGATGGACATCCGCGCATACAAAACCATCAAGTTGCACCGTCCGGACGTGTATTCCGTCAAGGTTCCGTCCGGCCGCTTGGGACCCGAGTTCGTGAGTTTTACCGATTTTCCTGACTTTCTCAATTTTGACTTAGAGGGCCATCCGCGCATGCAAAACCATCAAGTTGCAGCGTCCGTACGTGCATTCCGTCAATGTTCTGTCCGGAAGCCCGGGACCCGAGTTCGTGAGTTTTATAGACTTTCTCGACTTTCTCGATTTTGACCCAGATGGCCATCAAGTTGCACCGTCCGGATATGTATTCCATCAAGTTTTCGTCCGGCCGCCAGGGACCTGAGTTCGTGAGTTTTACATACTTTCTCAAATTTCCCAATTTTGACCCCGATGGCCATCCATGCATGCAAAACCATCAAGTTGCACCGTCCGCACTTATATTCCGTCAAGGTCCTGTCCGGACGGCCGGGACCTGAGTTCGTGAGTTTTTGTGACATTCCCTACTTTCCCAATTTCAACCTAGATGACCATCCGAGCATGCAAAACCATCAAGTTGCACTGTTCGAACGTGTATTCCATCAAGGTCCCATCCAGAAGCACGGGACCCTAGTTTTTGAGTTTTACCGACTATCCAGATTTCGACCCGGATGGCCATTCGCATGCAAAACCATTTACTTGCACCATCAGAACATGTATTCCGTCAAGGTCTGCTCCAGCCACTCGGGACCCGAGTTAGTGAGTTTGTTCGACTATCCCAACTTTCCGGATTCTGACCCAGATAGCCATCCGCGCATGCAAAACCTTCCAGTTGCACCATCCGAACGTGTATTCCGGCAAGGTCCAGTCCGGCGTCCCAGGACCCGAGTTCATGAGTTTTCTTGACTTTTCAAATTTCAAACTAGATGGCCATTCGCGCATGCAAAACCAACAAGTTGCACTGTCCGGACGTGTATACGGTCAAGGTTCCGTCTGGCCTCCCGGGACCCGAGTTCGTGAGTTTTACAGACTTTCCCGACTTTCTTGATTTTGACCATGATGGCCATCCGTGCATGCAAAACCATCAAGTTGCACCGTCCAGAGGTGTATTACGTCAAAGTTCCATCCGGCCTCCCGGGACCCGAGTTCGTGAGTTTTGCAGATTTTCTTGACTTTCTCGATATTGACCCAAATGGCCATCCGCGCATGCAAAACCATCAAGTTGAACCGTCCGGACATGTATTCCGTCAAGGTCTCGTCCGGCCTCCTGGAACCCGAGTTCGTGAGTTTTACAGACTTTCCCGACTTTCTCGATTTTGATCCAGATGGCCATCCGCGCATGCAAAACCATCAATTTGCACCGTCCGGACGTGCATTCCATCAAGGTTTCGTCTGGCCGCCTGGGATCCGAGTTCGTGAGTTTTACAGACTTTCTCGAATTTTTCACTTTTTACCCGGATGGCCATCTATGCATGCAAAACCATCAAGTTGCACCGTCTGAACGTATATTTCGTCAAGGTCCTGTCCGGCCGCCCGGGATCCAAGTTTCTAAGTTTTATAGAGTTTCCTGATTTTCTCGGTTTTGACCCAGATGGACATCCGCGCATACAAAACCATCAAGTTGCACCGTCCGGACGTGTATTCCATCAAGGTTCCGTCCGGCCGCTTGGGACCCGAGTTCGTGAGTTTTACCGATTTTCCCGACTTTCTCAATTTTGACTTAGAGGGCCATCCGCGCATGCAAAACCATCAAGTTGCAAAGTCCGGGCGTGTATTCCATCAAGGTTCCGTCTGGCAGCTCGACCCGAGTTTGTCAGTTTTACAGACTTTCCTGACTTTCTCGATTTTGATGCAGATGGCCATCCGCGCATGCAAAACCATCAAGTTGCACCATCAGGAAGTTTATTCCATCAAGGTTCCGTCCGGCCACCCGGGACCCGAGTTCGTGAGTTTTACAGACTTTATCGACTTTCCTAATTTTGACCTTATCGACACTTCCACCGGGCCTGCACTGGGCAGCCCGCGGAGGTTCTTTTTTCGGTGGGGCTAGTCTCTAGCGGAGAGCTTGCGCAGATGGACGAGTTAGTAAGAGCTTGACACGGCGAGTTTTACGTGTTCAGGCCGCCGGAGCATAAAACCCTACGTCCACGGCGAGCTATGGAGCTCGCTGTATTTCTTGCTGCTCGGGGCCGGAGGCCTGAGCTTGGGGGTGAGTTACAGCTTGAGAGTGTATGGCTAGCGTATGAGTTGCAAAGTGCGAACCCTTGCTATCGACGCCTACCCGAGCCTTTTATAGTCCAAGGCTCGGGCAGCTTACAAGGGGGGCCGGGACCCGACAGGTGGTCCCGGGAAGATTGTCTATCATCTACCGTATCTGCAGTTATGTCGGTAGTTGCCTCTGGTCGAAGGCTTCTGAGTCTTTATCTCGCCGCCCTGCCCATGCCGCATGCTAGTCGTAGTGGTTGATGACGGCGCAGGCGGCATAGGATGTCTTGTCGCGGTGTTTATTGGCTGGCAGGTTCTGACACCGCGCGCCAGTCTGTGATGCGACTGGGCGCAACGGCACCTGACAGAAGCGTGCTCCGCGTCTTGGGAAGACGCGGGCCTTGAATACCTTGTACGGGTGAGGTATGGGGCGTCTTTACGCCCGCTGCCTATCGCTCGGGGCAGGCAGCGTCGTTCTGCTGCCACGTGGCGGGCCCGGAGCCCTTCTCAGAGGAGAGAAGGGTCAGTCCCGCGGGGCACGTGGAGCCTCCGGATCTCTCCCCGCGGAGGGAGAGGCTCGGCTTCTGTTGGCCACGTGGCGGGCCCGGAGCTCTCCTCTGAGGAGAGGGAGGTCCGGCCCCGCTGGACACGCGGCGCCTTCGGACCTCTCTCCCGCGGAGGGGGAGGTCCGGCTTCTGTATGCCACGTGGAGGGCCCGGAGCTCTCCTCTGAGGAGAGGGAGGTCCGGCCCCGCCGGACGCGTGGCGCCTTCGGAGCTCTCCCTGCGAAGAAGGGCGAGATTCTTAGGCATTTTACCCTGTGCACGGGGGTACCCCATATCTCAGGTACCGACAGTGGCCCCCGGGCCCATCTCGGGGGAGGTAGCGAGCCCGAGGTGGGACCTCCATCTCTTTCAACCCGCGCACTTTCTCTAAGTCCCGAATTGACCGCTGCCGGAGCACGAACGGCCACGGGATCGTGGGAGCGTGCGCTCACTTGATGGTTGCTTTTACTGCAGCGGTTCCCAAGACTGCCACTTCTACATGTTGCGGCACTTTCTTCGGGAACCGCCGAAGTGCCTTGCCGGCTCACCTTCTCAGGAGACTGACTCCTTGCCCCCACCGCTTCAGTTAGGCGGCTTGGGCCCACCCGTCATTGGCACTCGGTCTAGGAACCGAAGCGGTTGCCGATGCGGGGTATTCGAAGAGTTCCGAATCGCATGGAATTGCACCCGGGAAGTTTTTAGAGGGGGTCTTACCCACATTGCAGCTTCCCTTCGCACTTCTCCGCGTTTCTTCTCGGACTCTTGTGCTTTTGCTCTCTTGCCCTTGGGTTCTCCCTCGCCATGGCTTCCAACCCGCCACCCGAGAAGAAGCGTGCTCGATCTCCTCCAGCAGCGGCGTCTATGCCAAGTCGGGATTCTGGGGTGCCTGACACTCCCTCCGGTGGCGACTCGAAGAGGCCCCGGGCTGATGCGCTGGGAGGAGCTTCTGGGGCGTCTCCTGTTTCGCCAGTTCAAGCGACTGCGGAGCGGCCGTCAGTGACGGTAGCGGGCTCTAGGAGTCCTACCCCGGCTCGGAAGTCTGGGTTCAGAGCCCGCTGGAGTGTCCGCGCTTCCCGGCCATCCCCGATTTGTGGGGAATCTGTGCCGCTGCGCTCGGAGCCAGGGTCAACTGCCGCGGCCCCTAGGCCAGCGCGAACTTCTCCTGTTCCGGTGTGCCCAGACTCCGCGGCTGCGTCGTCTCTTCCTGTCGAGACTGCCACCGCGGCCCCCAAGCCAGTGCAGGTCGACCCTGCACTAGGCGGCCCGGCGTTTTCTCCAGCACCGCCTTCCCCGGCTCGCCCTTCTCCTCAGATCAAGGAGCCAGAAGCTGAAGAGAGCCCGGCTGGCCCGGCTGCCGGAGCCTCGGAGCCAATTTCTCCTGATCGGCGTCTCGTCTCGGTTGCTGGTGCGTCGACTCCTCTTGAGGATGAGGTAATGGAGGAGGTCAGGGGGACTGCCCCGGCCTCGGTTGCTCCATTGCCCCTGGCGGATGCCTTCGCGCTTGCCGAGACAAGCATTCGGCAGGTCTTGGCTGCTCTAGGTCTCGAGCGGGAGGAGTATACGGTTGAACGGGATCGCCTCCTCACCTGGGGGAACCTTTTGCGGGAGAGGACCGCGAAGGTTAAGAGCGAGCTCGACTCCAGGCGGGAGTTGCTCGACTTCAGGAAAGTGCTCCTCGACCGGATGAAGCGGGCTGTCGACCGCATGGACACCCAATCGTGGCGGATCAACAGGGAGGCTCTGGAGGCACATGCCCGGGCCGAAGAGAGCCTCTCTGCTGCTGTGGAGATATGGCAGCGGTTGGAGCGCCGTGAACTCGCCGTTGAGGAACGGGAGCGTTCCATGGCAGCTGAGGCGGAGAGGGTCGCCGCGCAGCTGGCGGCGGGCGAGGATGACCTTCGAGCTCGGATCGAGGAGCTGGAGATCCTGAAGGCAGACCTCGACTTGAGGGAGGAACAGGTCTCCCGTGATCACCGGGCGGTCTTGGACCAGGAGTTGACCGCCAACTTCAAGGCCGCTGAGTTGGAGCGGCTCGCCAAGACTCTCCACCTTCGGGAGAGCTCCCTGGCGGCCAAGGAGAAGGAATTCTCCGAGAGGAACCTGGAGGCTCTGCAGGCAGCCCGCCGCGAGGTGGAGGAGCTTTCGTCCTTGCGGTCCTCCGAGGCTCTTGCGGTCTCGAGCTTCGTGGATCGAGCGGGGTCCGCCCTGATCCCTCTTGGCTTCAGTCCGGTGAGGGCCGCGGCCCCTGCGTTGGAGGTGATCCCCGCGCTGGAGTTGATCGGCGCCAAGCTGGACAGGCTAGACTCGGTGGTCGCCAGCGAGCTTGAGGCCGAGGTGCGCGGCCTAGCCTTAGAGGTCGCCTCACATGTGCTGGCATGCTTTAAGAGCCGCGACCCCTCTTTTTCGCTAGAACCAGCGAGAGAGGGCCCAGCCGCAGAGCGGGAGCAAGCTGCCAGGGCAGAAGTCGAGGATGTGGCCGCCCTTGTAGCCGCAAGGTTCCGGCAGGAGCCGGGAGGTCCTTAGGACTTGTTTCTCCCTTTTATCGAGTCTGTAGTCCAGCTCATGGAGCCTCGCTTAGTTCGACTCTTTTAGATATCTGTGTCTGTGATGCTTTTTCTCTCCTTCTTGGCTCTGCCTGACTGAGTCCTTAGCTCCACAAGGTACTCAGAGGCCATCTCCAATCTCGGAGCTCCGCATAGACACCTTCCCCGGGTCCTAACCGTGTTAGGGGCACCCCCCGGGGGTCTCCGGATCTCGCCCCATGGGGAGCCCCAAGTCTGCCCGCCACATGGCGGGTCCGGAGCCCCTCCTTAAGAGGCTGGAGCTCCGGCCATGCTGGACACGTAGGGCTTTCGGAGCCCTCCCACCGGGGGGGGGGAGGTCCGGTTTCCGCCCGCCACGTGGCGAGCCCGGAGCCCTCCTCAAGGGAGGTGAGAGTTCCGAGCCTGCTGGACACGTGGGGCCCTCGGGTCCCGCCCCTGCTGGAGGGGCAGGTCCCGGTCCTTCCAGTTCTAGGTCGGAGTAGTTGGTAGCTCCTTTCCCCCTGCTTCATGCAGTCCCTGTTGCCGTAACCTGGAGGTCCTGCACACAGGCAGAGGAAACGTAATTCTCCTCGGGGGGTCCTCCCCTCCCGTCTCCTAGTCTTATCCATCTTACGATCCTGATTCGCTATACGGGGCTTGGGCAATTCTGTGCACAAGGCGCCGGAGCTCCGGCTCCCTCCGAGGTCCGGGTACGGCCGTCCGATCCCTAGTACCGGGCCATGCGCTGGGGAAGCAGAGTGCACGTGCTTTGGGTTCATGACCAGGCAAAGCGGTTGTACTCCCCTGTACCTCCGGAGGGCAGGATGCGCATGCTTTGGGCTCATGGCCGGCTAAGCTGGATACGCACCCTGGACCCCCCATGCACAATGCAGGCCTTTCCTGGAGGTAACCAACTGGCACCGCAACACCTGACTGGGGGAGGCCCGAGAGACTCACTCGGCCATCGGCAGGTGCCTCAAGCGCAGCCGCCTTCGGTAGGATAGCGAATGCCGACTATGGATGAGCGCAGGAGAGGGGGAGCTAGATGTACGATGAACATACAGAGATAGTGTGATCATAAAAATTAATGCATAATTTAAATGAGCGCATGAGAGAGAGCTAAGTAGAACAGGTCTCTGTATTCGTGCCCATAGATGGAATTCTGGCTGTACATGGAGGCAATGTTCCGCCTCGTCTACAAGGGAAGCAAGTCTCTACGCGCTTAGGGTCGGAACCAGGCTAAACTGGACGTAGTCTTGTACCGTCCCTTGAGACTTAGCTGCCCCAGGCTCTGTTCCTAAATCCTATGGGATCCATTACAGAAGGGAATAACCCTGTTCTACTGATGCTCGGGAAGTAGGACTTACAGTGTTGCCTCATGGCAAGGATTTTTGGGAATGGATCCCACTCTCGGTTGAAAGGCATGTGTACCTGGGGCAGCAGCTTTCATGATTCGGAAGGGACCTTCCCTGCTGGGGGAGAGCTTATGGGTCCTTCTTGGAATAGAGCGTGCCGCTTCACCAGGTTGCCCTCCTGCAGGCCCCCGACGCGTTTGGTTCTTTGGCGTTAGTGCTTAGATCATTAGCCGAGACCGTGCGTTGTGGGGTGTTCCCTGCAGCCGAGTCTTGTCGACGAGGTTGTTATCTTCGCGCTGGATCAGGTCCTGCGCGGCTTCTCCTGGGGGCCCCCGGGGAGTTCTCCCCTTCTGGCTAAGGCCTTCAAGGGGTAGGTGGGCCCGGGCTCGCCTTGGATGACCTAAGGCGTTTTCCCCTTCTGGCAAGGCCTTCAAGGGGTTGACAGACCTTAGGCGGCTCCCGAGAGGTATGTTCGAGGCACGGAGGCGCGTCGCAATTGGCTAACGCCCTGGCCCGTCACCGTCGGAACTGGAGTCCTCTCCGTTTTGCACTGTCTTCATGACACGCTGAGGCTCCTGGAACCCCACCTAATGGGCAGCGGTGACTGGGGCATCGACCTTCTGTTTGCCATCCCTCTGAGGGTAGGGCAGTGCTTCAGCCCTCTGCTGTCTTCCTTTGCGGAAGCGCTCTGCGAGCCTCTGGATCTCCCAGCACTCGGCAGCAGTATGGTTGCCGGTGCCATGCACGGGGCATAGCCCGCCTTGGTCACTGTCTGGGGCCGGTGATTGCCGCTGCCTTTTGTCGGGGCGTGGCCCCCGAGCTCCACTAGTCGTCGCAGCTGCGGCGACGGGGGCCGTGAACGGTGACTTCATCTTGCCACTCCCCCGGTTCTTGGCCTTCTTGCCACCCATATAGGCAGCAGCGCCGGACCCGGGCTGTCCTCCTGACTCGGAGGTCGGCAGAGCGTGCCAGTTCCGCCCTTCAGCTGCTCTGGCGCACTTGTCCGCCAGGCTGAAGAGCTCCGAGACGTCGCGGACCTCTCTGGTCGCGAGCTTCTCAAGCATTTTCTCGTCCCGGACACCCTGTCGGAACGCCACCACCACAGAGGCACTTTGGATATGTGGGATGGTGTTGCGTACCTGAGAGAACCGCTGGATGAAAGAGCGCAGCGACTCCCCAGGTTGTTGCTTGACGGCGTGGAGGTCAAGCTCCGAGCCGGGACGGGTGTAGGAGCTGCCGAAGTTGGAGACGAATTGCCGGCAGAGCTCTACCCAGGAGGTTATGGACCCCTGAGGTAGATTCATGAGCCAAGACCGAGCTGGGCCGGTCAAGGCGACGGGGAAGTAGTTGGCCATGACAGCCTCGTCCCCTCCTGCGGCAAGTACGGCGGTGGAGTAGATCTGGAGGAACTCCGCCGGGTTGACGCTGCCGTCGTACTTCTCGGGCAGGTGCGGGCGAAACTTGCGTGGCCACCTGGCGAAGCGAAGGTGGGATGCAAGAGCTGCACATCCTGCTCCTGCTGCTGCAGGTATTGGCGCTGCAAACGCTTGGTTCGCACTTGGCACCGCGTATCCCGGCATGGGCAAGGCTGCACCATAGACCGGGGCTGCTGCTTGCGGCGCATATGGTTGTGGCATATGCTGCGCAGCATATGCCTGAGGCAGGGCTCGCGTGGCGAAGACCTGCCCTTCAGGTTGTGTCGAGGCCGACGACATGCTGTCACCAGCCTCATGGTTGCGACGCCTTTCTCGGCGTCGCTCGAGGTACACCCGGGCGTCCTGGCCCAAGTGGCACCGTTCCAGTTCCCTTCGCAGGTCCGTCGACAGGAGCCTGGAGGAGCTGGAATCCGCCGTTAGCCCGTCAACCATGGGTGTGCGCGTCAGCGACACAGCCGGTTGTCCTGGGCGCCGTCCTCGCCGAAACCGAGGGTTCGCGGCGGCGACGACGAGGCGGTCCACCTCACGGACCCATTGCTGGGTCGCTGAATGGGGCGCATCTCCCGCAGGTGGGTTGCGCAGCAGCGCTCTTGCTGCAGCTAGCACACCTCCATGGTGTACGCTCAGCGCTGCAGAAGATCTCACACTGGTCGGGGCCTGCATAGCCGGAGTCGGCGTTGCCGGAGTCGGCTGCTGCCTACCAGCTTGTGCCGACACACTCCGTCCTGAGTGTGTCGACATGTACTCCCCAGTGGTCACGGTTCGCCGTGAACGCGGAGGGGGAGAGTTTGCCGCTGAAGGAAGCTTGGTCATCTTCGTCAGCGGAAACTCGTCGCGCTAGGAGAAAGGCCCCCTACCTGGCGCGCCAAATGTCGAAGTGTTCAGTTGACACTTCCTCCGGGCCTGCACTGGGTAGCCCACGGAGGTTCTTTTTTCGGTGGGGCTAGTCTCTAGCGGAGAGCTTGCGCAGATGGACGAGTTAGTAAGAGCTTGACACGGCGAGTTTTACGTGGTTCAGGCCGCCGGAGCGTAAAACCCTACGTCCACGGCGAGCTATGGAGCTCGCTGTATTTCTTGCTGCTCGGGGCCGGAGGCCTGAGCTTGGGGGTGAGTTACAGCTTGAGAGTGTATGGCTAGCGTATGAGTTGCAAAGTGCGAACCCTTGCTATCGACGCCTACCCGAGCCTTTTATAGTCCAAGGCTCGGGCAGCTTACAAGGGGGGCTGGGACCCGACAGGTGGTCCCGGGAAGATTGTCTATCATCTACCGTATCTGCAGTTATGTCGTTAGTTGCCTCTGGTCGAAAGCTTCTGAGTCTTTATCTCGCAGCCCTGCCCATGCCGCATGCTAGTCGTAGTGGTTGATGACGGCGCAGGCGGCATGGGATGTCTTGTCGCGGTGTTTATTGGCTGGCAGGTTCTGACACCGCGCGCCAGTGTGTGATGCGACTGGGCGCAACGGCACCTGACAGAAGCATGCTCCGCGTCTCCGCGTCTTGGGAATACGCGGGCCTTGAATACCTTGTACGGGCGAGGTATGGGGCGTCTTTACGCCTGCTGCCTATCGCTCGGGGCAGGCAGCGTCGTTCTGCTGCCACGTGGCAGGCCCGGAGCCCTTCTCAGAGGAGAGAAGGGTCAGTCCCGCGGGGCACGTGGAGCCTCCGGACCTCTCCCCGCGGAGGGAGAGGCTCGGCTTCTGTTGGCCACGTGGCGGGCCCGGAGCTCTCCTCTGAGGAGAGGGAGGTCCGGCCCCGCTGGACACGCGGCGCCTTCGGACCTCTCTCCCGCGGAGGGGGAGGTCCGGCTTCTGTATGCCACGTGGCGGGCCCGGAGCTCTCCTCTGAGGAGAGGAAGGTCTGGCCCCACCGGACGCGTGGCGCCTTCGGAGCTCTCCCTGCGGAGAAGGGCGAGTTCCTTAGGCATTTTACCCTGTGCGCGGGGGTAGCCCATATCTCAGGTACCGACAATCATGGTCCTGTCCGGCCGCCCGGGATCCAAGTTTGTGAGTTTTACAGAGTTTCTCGACTTTCTCGCTTTTGACCCAGATGGACATCCGCGCATGTAAACCATCAAGTTGCACCGTCCGGACGTGTATTCCGTCAAGGTTCCGTCCGGTCGCCCAGGGACCCGAGTTCGTGAGTTTTACTGACTTTCCCGACTTTCTCGATTTTGACCCTGATGGCCATCCGCGCATGCAAAACCATCAAGTTGCACCATCCGAACATGTATTCCATGAAGGTTCCGGCCGGCCGCACACGACCCGAGTTCGTGAGTTTTACAGACTTTCCCGACTTTCTCGATTTTGACACAGATGGCCATCCGTGCTTGCAAAACCATCAAGTTGCACCGTCCGGACATGTATTCCGTCAAAGTTCCATCCGGCCGCCCGGGACCCGAGTTCATGAGTTTTACCGACTTTCTCAAATTTCTCAATTTTGACCCTGATGGCCATCCATGCATGCAAAACCATCAAGTTGCAACGTCCGAACTTATATTCCCTCAAGGTCCTCTCCGGCCGCCCGGACCCGAGTTCGTGAGTTTTCTCGACATTTCCTATTTTCCCATTTTCAACCCAGATGGCCATCCGAGTATGCAAAACCATCAAGTTGCACTGTATGAACGTGTATTCCGTCAAGGTCCCGTTGTGTCGCATGGGACCCTTGTTTGTGAGTTTTACTGACTTTCTAGATTTCGACCCGGATGGCCATCCACGCATGCAAAACCATTTAGTTGCACTATCCGAACGTGTACTCCATCAAGGTCGTGATGAGGAAATCAACCCCGACAAAGGAACGACTACTCCAATAAACCAGCACAGGCGCCACCACCACTCACTCGATCTTGTGCACGTGAATTAAACTTCGTAACGATTCTGAAGAAAAAAGGACCAGAAGCTTCCTAAGTGCATGTGCCATCTATGCTCATGGTGAACCTGTCCAGACATGTATTCCGTCAAGGTTCCGTCTGGCCGCGCGGGACCCGAGTTTGTGAGTTTTACAGACTTCCCCGACTTTCTTAATTTTCACCCAAATGGCCAACCGCACATGCAAAACCATCAAGCTGCACCGTCTGGACATGTATTCCATCAATGTTCCGTCCGGAAGCCCGGGACCCGAGTTCATGAGTTTTATAGACTTTCTCGACTTTCTCGCTTTTCACCCAGATGGTCGTCCGCGCATGTAAAACCATCAAGTTGCACTGTCTAGACGTGTATTCCGTCAAGGTTCCACCCAGCCGCCTGGGACCCGAGTTCGTGAGTTTTACAGACTTTATCGAATTTCCCAATATCTACCCGGATGGCCGTCTATGCATGCAAAACCATCAAGTTGCACTGTCCGAACGTAAATTCCGTCAAGGTCCTGTCCGGCCGCTCAGCATCCAAGTTTGTGAGTTTTACAGAGTTTTCCGACTTTCTCGGTTTTGACCCAGAAGGACATCCACGCATGCAAAACCATCAGGTTGCACCGTCCGGACGTATATTCCGTCAAGGTTCCGTCCGACCGCCCGGGACCCGAGTTCGTGAGTTTTACCGACTTTCTCGATTTTGACCCTGATGGCCATCGGCGCAATTAAACCATCAAGTTGCACCGTCCGGACGTGTATTCCGTGAAGATTCCTGTGACACCCTCGCCTCGGGTGTCAGCATATGTTCATGTTCTATGAAGAGGAAATATTTTAATGAAAAATAGGAACAGAGAGAATTATCAAAGAATAGCCAATAAAGCCCTCCGAGAGCGCCGAAGACAACTTACCACGGCCGCTGGCCACGTGGCGTGTTCGGAGCTCGTCCCTACGAGATGGGGAGAAGTCCGCCGCTGAAAGAGCTACGTGGCAGGTTCGGGGCTCATCGCCACAAAGGGGAGAGGTCCGATCCTGTGGACACGTGTTGCCTACGGAGCTAGCCTCTGCAGAGGAAGCAAAGACATTTATGCAAGACACGTGTCATCCTCGGAGCTAGTCCTCGTGGAAATCAGAGGACCAGTCGCGCGGGGTACGTGTCGATCTCGGAGCCCATCTCAGAGAAGTCCGGATCTATCAAACACGTGTCACCACCGGAGCTTATCTCCGGGAGGTCTATCGTTACTGGACACGTGTCGACCTCGGGGCATGTTTCTGAGGAAGGAAGCGCGGAGCTCACCTCCAAAGAAAGGGGAAGTCTCGCTCGTGACACGCGGCACAACCATAGCTCGTCTCTGCGGACGAGGAGACACCAGGCCCCGGAGGACACGTGGAGCTTCCGGAGCTCATCATCACGGAGGTAACGAGTTCTGGAGCAAGTTTTACGCGTAAAGATACCGGTACGCAACAGAAACCGATCTAAATTCCACGATGTTACTAAAGATAAGATGTTAGGATCCAACAAAGATTTGAATAAGACTCTTATTCGGGATACAATCAGATTAGGACTCTTGTCTTCCCGATTATAAATAGAACCCAAAACGACGAAACCACAAACTTCTCTTTCGACTCCTGAGCCGACGACTTAGGGCCCTAGCCCTAACTCGCCGAGCAAACCATCGCTGAAGCGCAACAAGGAAGATCATCGGAGGAGAACCGAGCGGTCTGAGGAGGACCTCGAAGTCAATAAGAACGTGAGGACAAGCTCAGGGAGCTGTCTACAACGAACTGCAGCAACCAGGTTTTGAGAATCAAGAACAACCGGAACCGCAAGAACAATGCAAGTGCTCCTTGACCATGTTGATCCTATGTTTTGGGTAAAACTATTTTGGTTGCGAAAAGGTGTGTGTGCTGAGTCAAACATGATGGGAAACCTTTTTATAGGAGTTTACTAGTTTTGGTTAAACCACCCTTGTCGCCTGGGAAGTTTATGAGTCGGGTATGGTTTTTGCTTTATGCTTCGCTGAGTCTATGGGATTGGGAAGCGAGATAGATGTGTCTAGCTAACTGCACTCGTAAATGATAATGAGAAACTGATGATGTTAATGAACATGGGTCGAAGGGAGATCTAGGCAAGACTGGGTTTGTGAATGAGGTAGCATGAGACGGTGGTGTACTTGCCATAGATCTAAGGACCGGTTCATGCATGCACATGCCAGGATAACAGTGCCACCACAAGGCCAAGTATGGGTGTGGCTTAGCTGAGTAATTAGATAAGTTGCTAGAGTGTTATGGACTGTGGAAGGTGCGGAGAATGGGAGTCGAGTGAGGACTGCCCTGGGAACTGCATGGCACAAGAGGGGGCCCGTGGGTGGGAGAATTGAAGATTCTAGCCTGCCGGTGAAACCTTAGTGAGTCCATACATCTAGTAACCCATTTGTAAAGGCTATTTTCTGATCTCTTGACCATACACCGACGGATGTGTACTGGTATAATGGAGGTTCTGCAGTCGCCGACGGGTGACGAAATCACAAACTTGTGGGTAAAGAGGTGCAAACTCTGTAGAGTCTAAAACTATCATGATAGCTGAGCTTACGGTCATGAGCACCTGGCTAAACTGCCATGTTTAGTTGGGATGGTTATTGGGAAGATTCTTGGTTACGATTATTGGTTTGGTTATGGATATGGTTTGAGACTGTTGAGTCTGGGTGATGAGATGGTTGCATGACTGTTGGGACATGACATGAGATTGGTCTCGGTGTGAGACGAGGTTGTTTATGAGATGAGATGGTAGCAAATACGAGGAGGTATTCGTGAGTAGGAATAAAGGATTGGTTAATGTTCGGATGAGACACGGGAAGTGATGGAGGTATGTTGGTAATTTAATACATGCTGGAATTGCATTCATCTAAAGATAAGTTGCTGTTTTATCATGATTTTACAAGTCTGCTTTTCTGCAAATAAGCCTTTTATACCTACCTTGTTTATGAACTGCATATCATGTGTTTTCCCGCACTTGCTGAGTACATCATCGTACTCAAACTTGCATTATTATTTCTTCATCAACAGCAAGAGAAGGCTATTATGAAGACCAAGTGGAGCATTATGGCGTGTGATCTGTTCTCAACCTTGCCTGTGGAGGGATTAGAGATGGAGCCACTTCTGCTTAGTTTTGCTTCCGCATTAGTTTTTGCTTCCGGTGCATAGAAATAAGACTTTCGCTGTGAGTATGAGTCCAAGACTCATGAGGTATTGTAATAAACTCTGTTATTCGTGGTAATATATAATCTGAATTCAGTTTGTAGAACGTATGTGTATGTGTGATGAACATCCTGGGCACACATATACATTAGTTCTCGGTTCCGTGGGTTTCCACAGAATTGGGGGCGTCACAGATTGGTATCAGAGCCACGGGTTGACAGTAGGTTACACGCCTAGATAGAAACCTTAGATTGGACATTAGAGCCACGGGTTACACCCCTAAGTAGGAGTCGCAAGTGTCCTAAGGTGAATTGCTTAGATTGGCCTTTAAAACCCACCTTGATATCGGAAACCATCCTTGAATAGGAGCTGTATGAGCCCTTGCAATGATTGTGTGTGATTATGTGCTTAATATGAGTTGTGGGACGTCTCAAAAACGTTGTCCATATCCATACGAAAGAAGAAAGAGGTGTGAAATGCTTCGGCACTTGATCACATCCTCATATGGGCTAATATATACAGTCTAACTCACCTTGATGCATATAGTTGAAGGGACTTACCTAACCTTCTATTCTATTTCGTTCTCCCTCACAGATGGTGAGAGGAAACGCCAGCCGAAGGAACGTCCAGGAGGATGACCACGAGGAAGTTCCTGCTAACCCCGGAGCTGGTGAAAACCATCTGGAAAGGTTGATGGCCATGCAAAACCAGCTTATGCAAACCATGATCCAAACTTTGGGTCAGTTGCAGGCCAACCAAAACCCCGTTCCGGCACCACCACCACCACCACCGCCGGCTCATAACAGATTGGGAGAGTTCATGAGGACTCATCCACCCACCTTTGCTCAAGCAAGCGACCCAATGGAGGCCGATGATTGGTTGAAATCCATGGAGAAAAAGCTCGCCATTGTTCAGTGCAACGACCGAGAGAAGGTTCTCTTCGCATCGCACCAACTTACGGGAGCCACTGCTGACTGGTGGGATGCCTTGAGCAATGCCCATGCCAACCCGGAGACAATCCCTTGGACTGAGTTCAAGGAAAGTTTCCGCTCTCACCACATCCCTGCTGGTATAATGATGCTCAAGTGGCAGGAGTTTGAAGGTCTCCGCCAAGGACAGAAGAGTGTGAACGAGTATCTCAACAAGTTCATACAACGGTCCCGGTACGCCCCCGAAGATGTCCACTCAGACCAGAGGAAGCAGTACCTGTTCATGAGAGGGTTGAACAATGAGATCCAGGTTCAGCTCCTCAACAATGACTACGTAAGCTTCCAGAAGCTAGTTGATAAGGCTATTGTGGTTGAAAACAAGATCCGAGAGATCGAGCGAGAGTGCAAGAGGAAGATGCCATATCAGCCCCAAGGGAGCAACGTACGACCTAGGTACATGCCCCCTGCACCGCAGTATGGACCGACCACTCCTGCGTACCGCCCTGGTCAGCCACCACAGCAACAATTCGTTGCACCGGCACCTCGTGTGCCTATGCCTCCAGCGCCCCGACCTAACAATGGTGCTCCTGTTCAAAACCCTCGCCCCAACGTACCTGCTGCCGTAGGCAACAGGGCATGCTTTGCATGCGGGGAAGTAGGCCACTTCGCTAACCAGTGCCCGAGGAGAGGCCCTGGACAGCAAGGTAACGTGCCCAAGCATAACCAGCAACCAAACGGAGGGGGCAACCAAGGAAAACATGGACCGTAGAACTATGCTCGTGGCCACGTAAACCATGTCACTGCTGAGGAAGCACAACAGGCTGAGGACGTCGCAATTGGTATGTTCCTTGCCAACTCCAACCCAGCCACCATCTTATTTGATTCCGGAGCATCGCATTCCTTCATATCATCCAAATATGTTGCCAAACATCATCTACCAGTATCCCACTTAGAATGTGCTATGTTAGTTAATTCTCCCGGAGGAGAAAAGAGGACTAATATAGTATGTCCTAGAGTAAGCCTTAAAATAAGGGGGGTAGACTTCCTTGCCAACCTTATTGTCTTGGACTCCCATGGGATTGACATCATACTCGGAATGGATTGGTTAAGCAAGCACAATGGAGTAATCCAATGTGCTGAAAGGAGCGTGCAGTTGACAAACGAACACGGTATTCGTGTCGAGTTTGAGTCGGCCCAGCAAACAACCGAACGGGCAAATTTGAACCACGTCGAAGGGACAACATTTGACAGCATTCCAGTGGTTCAGGAATTTTTGGACGTATTCCCGAAAGAGCTTCCAGGAATGCCACCTGACCGGGACATCGAGTTTGCCATAGATTTGGTACCCGGAACTGCACCTATAGCTAAGAGACCATATAGGATGCCCGTCAACGAGCTAGTTGAACTCAAAAGGCAAATTCAAGAACAGTTGTGTAAAAGCCCAAGAAAAGGGACTTGCAAAAATTTTTATGCACCTCACAACACAACAGTTTTGTTGTGGGTAGATTGTGAAATATTGTGAAGAGCAAGTGGCCTCCATCAAAGGAGTGATTAGAGGGGAAAGCCTTCACTTTCACAAAGTAGGGTTTCTACACATGAACATGAGAGGTTGAGCTCACCCCTAAAATTTAAAAAGTCTTGGGAAGGTTCAGTCCAAAGCTCATGCAAATTTAACACTTTTTGAGGCACTTTTGGGTTATTGCAAAAAAAGGCCAATTTGAATGTAAATTCAAATTGCAGCAACTTTCATCACCCAAATTCAAAAGTTAGCTCCATATCTATATTCAGCACATTTTTCTGAGTAAACCCACCAAGTTTCATACCCATTGGAGTTCATCTTGTCGGGAGCCAAATTTGCAATAATTCAAAAACTGAATTTGAATTTCAGTTTAAACATGAAGCAAATTTAACTAAACAAAGTTTGAATTTGAGAACTCAAATTCAAACCAAGACTTGGGGTCTAAGTCTCTCATTCAATGTGTAGTTGCTGGGATATTTACAAAAGAAATGGAGAAGAGAGAATTAGGGGGAGAGTGGGCCCACAAGTCAGTGGGGGAAACTTGTTTCCCAAACCGAGCGTGGCTGTTTTCTCCCAACGTCGGTCGAACACCTCGCGCCAGCTGCGGACAGCACCGGCGTCCGACCGCCTCACCTCGCCACCTCCTGCTCGGCGACCGCGCGCACGCGTGCCCGACGCGGTTTAAGTTCCCAGCCCACGTGAGCCAGCCTCATCTCCTCCGCTCTGCCCGTTCCTACCCGAAACGAAAAAACGACACCGCCGCTCCCCTCGGCTCCTCGTCGCGCCGTTGATCCAGGCGACCTCGCGACCGGAGTTCAACAGCAAAGACACGCGCCGGGGACTGCTCGAGCTCATGGTGAAGACCCTACTCTCTTCCATGCTTTGTAGGGGGAGTATTTCCCCGTCTAGTCCTCGGTGCTCGACAAAAACGAGTGAGCAGAAATATTGAAATTCGCAGCGATCGGTCCTGCACAGCGTAAACCTAGCTGAGCATAGGTTCTACACGCCCCCACGGCCACCTAGGATCCAAAACCATCGAAAACCATCGAGCCTTTGCGCTGATATCCAAGTTTTTCGAGCAACAGTCGATATCGGGCCTAGGTCGACGGTGAGGTCCCAGCTCCGGCTATTTCCATGGCCAACCGAGCTCATATTCGTGCGCAGCATGCCACGGTGGAGCTGTAGGAGCAAACCGCTTGAGAAATAAGGCCCGGAGTAGCCCGGACGACGTCACCGGAGTAGAGGGAGGCTCTGTCGCCGTCGCGGTCATAGTTCCGGCCATTGCCGAGCTCCGGTGAGAGCACCAGCGTGTTCTCCGAGTCGAGTTAGGCACAGGCGGCAAGTTTTGTCAAAGGTCGGGCGGGGAAACGCCCGGCGGCGAGCGCTCCGGCGAAGCGCCGCCGCGGGAACTGCGGGAGAGCGCGAGGTAGACGAAGGGGGGGCCGGGTCCACCGGTCAGCCTCCGATCTCGCGCGGGGATCGGGTTTGCGGCCGGGATTCGGTGCGGAAGCGCGGGTAAAACCCCGTGGGCCGCGGTGTGGCCGCTTTCTGAGTTGGCCGGCTCGAGGAGTGGGTCCCACCCGCAGGATTTAAACATTTTTAGAATTTCCAGTTTTGGTGCAAACTTTAGAACCCCATAACTTTTGCTAGGAAGCTCCAAATTTAGTGATTCAAATTGGGTTGGATTCATCTTGCCTAGCTCTGTCCAGATATACCACCCAATTTGTATGAAACCCATTAATTAATTCTGGAAAATTCTTTAAAGCTTTTCAGAAAAAGAATTTTAAAGGGAGTTTGGTTCATCCAATAATCCCCAAATTTGGCCAGATTGTTCTTTAGGACATTAGTAAACCCCTGTGAAAGTTTCAGACCATTTAGAGTTGATTTGGTCAGAGCAATTCAAATTGAAAGGTGCTGTGTTCATTTGAATACAGAAACATTTTCACAGAATTTCCAAAACTTGGAAATTCAGTTCTGGGCAATTCTTAACCCCAAAAATGTTAGGAAAATTCAGGCAAACTCTATGAGCTATAATTGAAATTGTAGTTCATTAAGTTGAGCATGAACAGGGGTATTACCTCAGAATAAATGCTTCCTTGCTGATTTGCCAAGAGAATTATTCTGAGCAAACCACTCCATGAAAAGTGCTAATGTTTGGTCCAGAGAGTTTTCTGGTGACAAGGAACTCACACAAAAATTCTCAGCTCCATTGGGGCTCTAGATCACCCCTGTCCTGTTTAACCACTTAAGGGATTAACGTGGAAAAGGGGGGAAAACCACTTAGCATTTAACCATGTGATTAAGTCCAAGCCAAACCACCAACACCAGTTCATCTTTAAATTCTTAAACAAAGTTCCAGGTGTTAGAGGCTGGTTATTAGAACTAATAGTAGAAGTCTTACTCTAAAACTCACATTTGCATTTAAATTAACATGTAGTATTTCATTAACGTGTAGCCGTTGAAGAAGAGACTCCGGAAGTGCTGGACTTCCTTCTTCCGGACGAGGAACTAACTACTGACCAGCAGCAACAAGGCAAGCCCCGGTTTGCATTAACCTTTTTATAAGTTTTCTTTTGTTTACATGAGTCATGTGAAGTATGATTGTGCATTAGGTGTAGGATGAATGGAACCCCACTTGCATAACCAAAGGTTCCTAAAAGAGTGAGGGTAGTGTCTAAGACCTCGAGTAGACCGGCTATGCTTAATGAGTCATAGGACTTCGGTACAAGTCGAGTAGTTGGAATCTACTCGCGAGATAGGCTTGGGACACACGGGTTCGGTTGAGTGATGTGAGATCACTTTAGTAATAAAAATGAGACTGGGCAGGGGCTAGGGCGCAGCAAGAGAGAGTCTTGTGTGCGCAGCCCTGCCCGTGTCGATTGAGGACTGATCCGTGTGCGGCCCTGCTGAATAAGTATTGAACGTACCGAAGGCATATCGGATATATGGGCCCCGATAAACCGATGTAGCCTAAACCTCCGGGCGTCGAGGCATAGCACAACGATTTATAGGTGTAGGTTGAGGGCAGCAAGGTGGAAATCTGCCCACGGGCATAGAGAGATGCTCCGTGTGGGGAACCTCCTGCTCGTTTCGGTGCGACCGGTTCGACGTTTGGGCTGTTGGGTGAAAGGTTGTCCCGTACGACATCGAGTGAGCGTGCTGTGCAGCTCCACGGGTGGGCGTACGTGACGTGCTCTTTGGGTTTTCCCTGCAGGTGTATATCGAGTCGATTCGCCGTTCCTCGCGGTGACGAGTACCGCTTGTTCACTGCGCCGTAACGTAGACTAATGGATGAGATATGTTGATTCAAAGATGCTGATTGACATAATTGTATTGCTACATGTGTGCCACCAAATACTGCTTACTAAATTTCAGATTTCATGAACTGTTAACTTGTTGCTAAAAGATGAACTAAGGATGAACGTGTAGGCGTGTCCTTTTGCTGAAATGTTACTATCCTATGCCCATTGTACCCCTCATGTAGAGTTTCATGCTTAGGTGAGTCGGTTAAGCCTTGCTGAGCCTTTGTGCTCACGGTTGCTGCTTAAGTGTTTTTCAGGTGAGAAGCCACCCACGGACTCGGAGTACGAGTCCACCGGCGAGGGTTACCCTCCGTCGGGGACCACGGCTGAGTGGGAGCCGTACACGCCGCGCTGAGCTGAGGAGTGCAGCTAGTGTGGGTTGCCCTAGGGCTGGGCAACCAACTTTTGCTAAATAGGCGGGCGTGAGTTGTATAGTGTAGACTTCCGCTGTGTAATATAAATAATAGTGTAACTGAAGTTTGTACCTGTTTGTACAGTTTCAGTTGTTTCCCATGTAATATATTATGTTCTTATGACGTGTGCTGTCGGGTGTCGCATCGCGCGGCACCACCCTCTGCGATCCTGGATGAGCGGATTCCGGTCCGCCACAGCCTGGTATCAGAGCTGCAGTGGGGATAGCACAGTACTAAAGGACTGCATTATGGGAAAAACTTAGGTCTACGGTGAGGAATCGGTAGCTGCCCGAGTAAGGACTATATTAGCATAGTTACTTAAAGTGGCAAAGACTAATTTATGTGTTATAATTCTGAATTTCAATTATGTAACGACGCACCTACGCTCTGGTAAGTATGGTAAGGAACGCCACCGAAAGCGGTTCAATTTCGGTTAGCTCTCCCTGACGAGGAACGTGGTTCAGGGATTGATCTCACAGCTTGGTGTGAGACGTTAATATGAACCTCTTGAACTCTTCAAGTTCCTGAGTTCATATGAAACGCTGATCCCTAGCGTGCATTAGGCAAGTAAGTGGAGACCCCATCGCGTGGTCAGTAACGCGAGAGTGTGTTCGTCTGGAAATAGCCCAGGAGGGCATACGCAGCGCTTGCCATCGGTGTGCCCTGCAGGGCAGTAGGTGGTATCTGTTGGGTTGATAACATTCCCAACCGTGACGACCCGTTCATGACATACTCGGGTTCCCCGTCGTGTGGTGTTGAAACACGATCACGTACCTTAGGACGTGACCTAACTCAAGGACGGCCGTATGACAATGATACGGGCGTTTGTATTTACTTTCAAATATGGTACTGCCTGAAATGGAAACAAAACCTTGAGTGCACCATTATTGTGTGGTCTTCTGCAGGTACTAACCACGTATGTATCCGTGTAGAGAACGTGTGCGAGAGACCGTTTAGTGCCACACTTGAGACGTATATGCCGGTATGATCCGGTTAGGATTTTCTTTGGTGAGGAACGTAGTACCGAGGTATTGTAGGCATATGCATGAAAATATTGAGAACAAGGAATTAAAATCTATAGGTTCCACATTTAGGACCCTGGTTGGGTATAAGAGTGGGATAGTGAGGAGTGTAGTTCCAAAAAGACTGAAAAACAGAGTGCTCTGTTTTGGGACAGCAAGTTTGCTGATCTTTAACAGGGCATAACTCACAGGTCTTTTAGCCGAGAGAGGTGTGCTATATAGTTCTGGAAAGGTATTTAAGTATTCTACAACTTTGTTGTAGACTTCCAGAGCTGAAACTCACCTTAAGATGGCTTAAATCCCAGAGACATGTAACTGTCCAGAACTAGGACAGTGTTAAAACATTCTCTGGACTGTTCTGTTTTTCAAGGATAAACTCCCAGTAGAAAAATCTAAAATTGTCATATAATACATACTTAGAAAGAGTAGAAGATGTGCGACACCTTTGCGATTCAAAGTTCCTGAAATTTCAGCACAGAATTTAGTGGAAATCAGGGTTGAAAACAGCCACTTCCAAGGGAGGTGCTGTTGAAATTCTTCCAAAAATTCTGCTAACTTTGAATTAGCATAACTTTTTAACCAAAGCTGATCTGGGGGCAAATGAGTACTCGTTGGAAAGATACTGAAGTTAACTTTAACTTTGGTATTCAACTTGAGTCATGAGAATGCCCAGAACCAGATCAAAACTTGGAATAGGTAGGAACTGGTCATTCTGACGGAAGAATGACAGTTGAACTCATTGGAGAGGGTGTTGTACCCTAAGGGTGGTATGCGTGATGACAACGCGATAGTAATGTCTCGTAGCGACCAAACCTAGTTATGTTGAGCTTCCAAAGTGGAGGTTCATCAAGTTGGATTAAACTAGCTTGTGTTTGGTCTGGTAATGGTGTAGCTTGTGCAAAGTTATTACATTATCTATTTACGAGATATTTCGCATGTTTTGTTGTCATAATGTTTTTACGCCCATTTCTATTGGACTGCATGCAAAATGTTGCGGGACTGATGTGTAATGTCGTGTGGTTGCAGATGGTTCGTACTAGGACCACGCACGAGGTTGGTGGCTCTAGCCAACAGGGAGGTGATGACTCCCAGCCACCGGCCTACGACAGCACCCCGCAGCAGCAGCCACCACCGCCGCCTCCGCTTACTCTAGCGGATGTGATAGCGGCACTGGTGGGGGGTCGTGAGGAGCAGAACGACCTGCTCCGCACGATCGTGCAGAATACGTCCCAGGCGGGGGGACGTCAAGAGCGAGGGCCTCGTGAGCCCCGCGAAGTGTCGTACTCGGATTTCATGAGTACGCACCCTCCAGTGTTCACCGAAGCTGAAGAACCACTGGAGGCTGACAACTGGCTGCGGACCATCGAGTCCAAGTTTGGGCTGCTCCAGTGTACGGAGCGGCAGAAGACCCTGTTCGCAGCACAGCAGCTCCACGGTGCCGCTGGTGCGTGGTGGGCGAATTATGTCGCCTCACGTCCGGCTGGCCATGCCGTGGAATGGCAAGAGTTCCGGGAGGCGTTCCGCGCCTATCACATTCCTCCCGGAATAATGAACAGGAAGTTCCAAGAATTTTTGGAACTGAAGCAGGGCGGGAGGAGTGCCCACGACTACTCCCGTGCCTTCAACCATCTGGCGCAGTATGCGTCAGACTACATCGCCACGGAGGAGAAGAAGAGGGAGCACTTCTATCGGGGGTTACACCCCGAAATGAAGACCCACCTCGTACAGTGGAACCGCGGCACATTCAACGACCTAGTCAATGCCGCCATCATGCAAGAGGACGCTCAGCGGGAGTTAGCAGCTGAGCAGAGGAAGCGCAGCGCTCCACCTAGCAGCGGTGGTGGCGCGCCCCAGAAGTACAGTATGGTGTATCGGACACCATCCGGGCAGCAGTGGCGTCCACCGGCGCGACCTCAACAGTTCGGGGGACGTTCGTTCCAAGCACCCCCGTTCCGTCCGCCGATGCCACCACCAAGACAGCAACAGCAGACGGTACCCCGGGCGTTTCCACCGCCACAACGCGCCCCGGATTTCCGTCCACCGATTAGCGGGGGACCGCCCCGTTTCACCTGCTTCACGTGTGGCCAGGCGGGCCACTTTGCGAAGGACTGTCCCCAGGGGCAGCAGAGCAGCGGGCAAGCCCAGTTTCAGGGCGGTGCTCGAGGCCGACCTCCGGCGAAGAAGGTTGGTCAGCGGACTGGAGGCGTCCGCAACCTCGACAATGAGGACGCCCCAGAGGGAGACAACGTGCTGGCGGGTACGTTTACTCTCAACCATCAAGCCATCGTCATATTATTTGATTCGGGTGCAACCCACAGCTTTATAAGTGCATCCTATGTGGCTAAACATCAATTGCAAGTCTTCCCAACCGACTGCACTTATATGATCTGCTCACCGGGAGGGAAGATTTCAGCTAATATGATGATTCCAAAGGCACCTCTGTGCTTAGGTGGGAAACTATATCCCACCACCTTAATAATCCTTATGGGACAAAAGATTGATGCAATCTTAGGGATGTCATGGCTGCAATACCATGGTGCTGTTCTAGAGATTCGGACACGGACGGTTCACTTAAATTCTCCATTCCACCGTCCGCATTCCATGGTGTTAGACACGCCAGTCCGGGAAGTTTTAGCAATTAATAATGCTGAAGTTCTCAAGTTAGAAGACATCCCCGTAGTCCGGGAGTATTCCGACGTGTTCCCGGACGATCTTCCGGGCATGCCACCTGAGCGAGATGTCGAGTTCAAGATCGAGCTCGCACCCGGGACTGCGCCCATATCACGGAGACCATACAAGATGGCTCCAAATGAGCTGGCTGAACTAAAAGAACAGCTCAATGATCTGTTGAGCAAGGGTTTCATTCGGCCGAGTTCCTCGCCTTGGGGATGCTCGGCGCTATTCGTGAAGAAGAAGGATGAGACCCTGAGGCTGTGTGTGGATTACCGGCCGCTCAACGCCGTCACCATCAAGAATAAGTACCCACTGCCCCGTATTGACATCTTGTTTGATCAACTTGTGGGGGCAAGTGTATTCTCAAAGATGGACCTTCACTCTGGATATCACCAGATCAAGATCCGGGCGGAGGATATCCCGAAGACGGCGTTCTCAACGAGATACGGCTTATACGAATATCTCGTCATGTCCTTTGGTCTCACAAATGCTCCAGCCCATTTCATGTATCTCATGAACTCGGTGTTCATGCCAGAGCTGGACAAGTTCGTGGTAGTGTTCATCGATGATATCTTGGTTTACTCTAAGACAGAAGCCGAGCATGCCAAACACTTACGGATCGTTCTTCAACGATTGCGAGACCACAAGCTCTACGCCAAGTTCAGCAAATGCGAATTTTGGATCAGCCAAGTGCCGTTCTTGGGACATATCATCTCAGCTGAAGGCATTGCGGTTGACCCAAGTAAAATAGAGCAAGTGTTGAAATGGAAAGCTCCCACTTCAGTTCATGAAGTCAGAAGCTTCCTCGGGTTAGCGGGATACTACCGGAGATTCATTCCAAGCTTCTCCAAGCTCGCTAAGCCGATGACAGAGTTGCTGAAGAAAGGGACAAAATATGTTTGGAACACCGCGTGTGAAGGAGCGTTCCGAACATTGGTGAAGCATCTCACAACAGCCCCGGTGTTAGCTCAGCCGGATACAACAAAGCCCTTCGACGTGTATTGTGACGCGTCCGGTATTGGGCTTGGCTGCGTGTTGATGCAGGAAGGACGTGTGGTCGCTTATGGCTCACGCCAACTTCGGAACCATGAGCAGCACTACCCGACTCACGACCTTGAACTTGCTGCCGTGGTGTTGGCGCTGAAAATGTGGAGGCACTATCTCCTGGGGAACTTGGTGCATCTCTACACCGACCACAAGAGCTTGAAATACATTTTCACCCAGAAGGAGCTGAACATGAGGCAGAGGAGGTGGTTAGAACTGATCAAAGATTATGAGATTGAGATCCATTACCACCCCGGCAAGGCGAATGTGGTTGCCGACGCGCTGAGTCAGAAATCACATGCCCATCACCTCACCATTACACCGGTGGAGGAGGAAGAGCCAAGTTTATACTTGGTTCCTTATGGATCGCTGTACAACCTTGCCCTCGTCCCTACTATTAGGGAGGACATCATTGCAGCTCAGAAAAATGATAAAGGCATGGCACATATCCGGAGACGAATTGACAATGGGGAGATCAAATGTTTCCGGAAAGATGGTGAGGGGACGTTGTGGTTCAATGACCGCATAGTCGTACCCCGAGATATAGAGTTGAGGAAAAAGATCCTCGATGAAGCTCACTTGTCCAAATACTCCATTCATCCGGGCAGCAACAAAATGTACCAAGATTTGAAAAAGAAATTTTGGTGGACACGGATGAAGCGGGAGGTAGCTAAGTACGTATCCGAGTGCGATACGTGTAGACGAGTGAAAGCTGATCACATGAAGAAATCAGGGCTGTTGCAACCCCTGAAGATCCCGGCATGGAAATGGGAAGATGTGAGCATGGATTTCATTGTGGGATTACCCCTAACAGCCAACAAGCATGATTCCATATGGGTAATCGTTGATCGGTTAACCAAGACGGCTCACTTCATTCCGGTGAATACACGTTACAATGCCGGCAAATATGCGGAGCTATACATAGCGAAGATTCTGTGCCTATACGGGGTACCCAAGACCATTGTCTCAGATCGAGGTGCATTATTTGTATCTCGCTTTTGGGAGCAGCTACACGCTGCATTGGGTACTAAGTTGATCAGGAGCTCCGCTTATCACCCTTAGACAGATGGCCAGACAGAAAGGGTGAATCAAGTCCTGGAAGACATGTTGAGAGCATGTGCCATCCACCATGGTAGGAATTGGGATGATCACATACCATTGGCGGAATTCTCGTACAACAACGGTTATCAGGCGAGTATCAAGATGGCACCTTACGAAGCTCTCTACGGTCGTAAATGCCGCACCCCATTAAATTGGTGCGAGTCCGGTGAAAGGGTCACATTCGGAGTTGATGTGGTGAACGACGCCGAAGAGCGCGTTCGGACAATTCAAGCCAATTTGAAGGCTGCTCAATCCCGACAAAAGAGCTACGCTGATAAGAGGCGTAGGCCGTTGCACTTTGACGTTGGGGAACACGTGTACCTCCGCGTGTCTCCAATGAAGGGCGTGCACCGATTCGGTGTGAAGGGGAAGCTCGCTCCCCGTTTTATTGAACCCTACGCTATCACCGAGAAGTGTGGACCAGCGGCGTATCGATTGGAACTACCGGCATCTCTGGCTGGTGTCCATGATATTTTCCATGTTTCGCAACTGCGAAAATGCTTGAAGCATACAGCTGCTGTTCCTACCGAAGACATCGGCGAGCTGAAACCGGATTTAACATATGATGAATATCCGGTGGGAATTCTTGATGAGAAAGCCAGAACCACACGCAGCAGAACATTGTGGTTCTACAAAATACTCTGGAGTAACCACACCGCCGAGGAAGCGACGTGGGAGAGCGAGGAGTTCCTTCGCTCAAATTACCCGGAGTTCATGGCTTCTCAACACGGGTAAGTCCCTATTACATCGCTATCTCTTCTTTTATAATCTCGGGACGAGATTCTTTTAAGGGGGGAGGGATGTAAAAGCCCAAGAAAAGGGACTTGCAAAAATTTTTATGCACCTCACAACACAACAGTTTTGTTGTGGGTAGATTGTGAAATATTGTGAAGAGCAAGTGGCCTCCATCAAAGGAGTGATTAGAGGGGAAAGCCTTCACTTTCACAAAGTAGGGTTTCTACACATGAACATGAGAGGTTGAGCTCACCCCTAAAATTTAAAAAGTCTTGGGAAGGTTCAGTCCAAAGCTCATGCAAATTTAACACTTTTTGAGGCACTTTTGGGTTATTGCAAAAAAAGGCCAATTTGAATGTAAATTCAAATTGCAGCAACTTTCATCACCCAAATTCAAAAGTTAGCTCCATATCTATATTCAGCACATTTTTCTGAGTAAACCCACCAAGTTTCATTCCCATTGGAGTTCATCTTGTCGGGAGCCAAATTTGCAATAATTCAAAAACTGAATTTGAATTTCAGTTTAAACATGAAGCAAATTTAACCAAACAAAGTTTGAATTTGAGAACTCAAATTCAAACCAAGACTTGGGGTCTAAGTCTCTCATTCAATGTGTAGTTGCTGGGATATTTACAAAAGAAATGGAGAAGAGAGAATTAGGGGGAGAGTGGGCCCACAAGTCAGTGGGGGAAACTTGTTTCCCAAACCGAGCGTGGCTGTTTTCTCCCAACGTCGGTCGAACACCTCGCGCCAGCTGCGGACAGCACCGGCGTCCGACCGCCTCACCTCGCCACCTCCTGCTCGGCGACCGCGCGCACGCGTGCCCGACGCGGTTTAAGTTCCCAGCCCACGTGAGCCAGCCTCATCTCCTCCGCTCTGCCCGTTCCTACCCGAAACGAAAAACGACACCGCCGCTCCCCTCGGCTCCTCGTCGCGCCGTTGATCCAGGCGACCTCGCGACCGGAGTTCAACAGCAAAGACACGCGCCGGGGACTGCTCGAGCTCACGGTGAAGACCCTACTCTCTTCCATGCTTTGTAGGGGGAGTATTTCCCCGTCTAGTCCTCGGTGCTCGACAAAAACGAGTGAGCAGAAATGTTGAAATTCGCAGCGATCGGTCCTGCACAGTGTAAACCTAGCTGAGCATAGGTTCTACACGCCCCCACGGCCACCTAGGATCCAAAACCATCGAAAACCATCGAGCCTTTGCGCTGATATCCAAGTTTTTCGAGCAACAGTCGATATCGGGCCTAGGTCGACGGTGAGGTCCCAGCTCCGGCTATTTCCATGGCCAACCGAGCTCATATTCGTGCGCAGCATGCCACGGTGGAGCTGTAGGAGCAAACCGCTTGAGAAATAAGGCCCGGAGTAGCCCGGACGACGTCACCGGAGTAGAGGGAGGCTCTGTCGCCGTCGCGGGCATAGTTCCGGCCATTGCCGAGCTCCGGTGAGAGCACCAGCGTGTTCTCCGAGTCGAGTTAGGCACAGGCGGCAAGTTTTGTCAAAGGTCGGGCGGGGAAACGCCCGGCGGCGAGCGCTCCGGCGAAGCGCCGCCGCGGGAACTGCGGGAGAGCGCGAGGTAGACGAAGGGGGGGCCGGGTCCACCGGTCAGCCTCCGATCTCGCGCGGGGATCGGGTTTGCGGCCGGGATTCGGTGCGGAAGCACGGGTAAAACCCCGTGGGCCGCGGTGTGGCCGCTTTCTGAGTGGGCCGGCTCGAGGAGTGGGTCCCACCCGCAGGATTTAAACATTTTTGGAATTTCCAGTTTTGGTGCAAACTTTAGAACCCCATAACTTTTGCTAGGAAGCTCCAAATTTAGTGATTCAAATTGGGTTGGATTCATCTTGCCTAGCTCTGTCCAGATATACCACCCAATTTGTATGAAACCCATTAATTAATTCTGGAAAATTCTTTAAAGCTTTTCAGAAAAAGAACTTTAGAGGGAGTTTGGTTCATCCAAAAATCCCCAAATTTGGCCAGAATGTTCTTTAGGACATTAGTAAACCCCTGTGAAAGTTTCAGACCATTTAGAGTTGATTTGGTCAGAGCAATTCAAATTGAAAGGTGCTGTGTTCATTTGAATACAGAAACATTTTCAGAGAATTTCCAAAACTTGGAAATTCAGTTCTGGGCAATTCTTAACCCCAAAAATGTTAGGAAAATTCAGGAAAACTCTATGAGCTATAATTGAAATTGTAGTTCATTAAGTTGAGCATGAACAGGGGTATTACCTCAGAATAAATGCTTCCTTGCTGATTTGCCAAGAGAATTATTCTGAGCAAACCACTCCATGAAAAGTGCTAATGTTTGGTCCAGAGAGTTTTCTGGTGACAAGGAACTCACACAAAAATTCTCAGCTCCATTGGGGCTCTAGATCACCCCTGTCCTGTTTAACCACTTAAGGGATTAATGTGGAAAAGGGGGGAAAACCACTTAGCATTTAACCATGTGATTAAGTCCAAGCCAAACCACCAACACCAGTTCATCTTTAAATTCTTAAACAAAGTTCCAGGTGTTAGAGGCTGGTTATTAGAACTAATAGTAGAAGTCTTACTCTAAAACTCACATTTGCATCTAAATTAACATGTAGTATTTCATTAACGTGTAGCCGTTGAAGAAGAGACTCCGGAAGTGCTGGACTTCCTTCTTCCGGACGAGGAACTAACTACTGACCAGCAGCAACAAGGCAAGCCCCGGTTTGCATTAACCTTTTTATAAGTTTTCTTTTGTTTACATGAGTCATGTGAAGTATGATTGTGCATTAGGTGTAGGATGAATGGAACCCCACTTGCATAACCAAAGGTTCCTAAAAGAGTGAGGGTAGTGTCTAAGACCTCGAGTAGACCGGCTATGCTTAATGAGTCATAGGACTTCGGTACAAGTCGAGTAGTTGGAATCTACTCGCAAGATAGGCTTGGGACACACGGGTTCGGTTGAGTGATGTGAGATCACTTTAGTAATAAAAATGAGACTGGGCAGGGGCTAGGGCGCAGCAAGAGAGAGTCTTGTGTGCGCAGCCCTGCCCGTGTCGATTGAGGACCGATCCGTGTGCGGCCCTGCTGAACAAGTATTGAACGTACCGAAGGCATATCGGATATATGGGCCCCGATAAACCGATGTAGCCTAAACCTTCGGGCGTCGAGGCATAGCACACCGATTTATAGGTGTAGGTTGAGGGCAGCAAGGTGGAAATCTGCCAACGGGCATAGAGAGATGCTCCGTGTGGGGAACCTCCTGATCGTTTCGGTGCGACCGGTTCGACGTTTGGGCTGTTGGGTGAAAGGTTGTCCCGTACGACATCGAGTGAGCGTGCTGTGCAGCTCCACGGGTGGGCGTACATGACGTTCTCTTTGGGTTTTCCCTGCAGGTGTATATCGAGTCGATTCGCCGTTCCTCGCGGTGACGAGTACCGCTTGTTCACTGCACCGTAACGTAGACTAATGGATGAGATATGTTGATTCAAAGATGCTGATTGACATAATTGTATTGCTACATGTGTGCCACCAAATACTGCTTACTAAATTTCAGATTTCATGAACTGTTAACTTGTTGCTAAAAGATGAACTAAGGATGAACGTGTAGGCGTGTCCTTTTGCTGAAATGTTACTATCCTATGCCCATTGTACCCCTCATGTAGAGTTTCATGCTTAGGTGAGTCGGTTAAGCCTTGCTGAGCCTTTGTGCTCACGGTTGCTGCTTAAGTGTTTTTCAGGTGAGAAGCCACCCACGGACTCGGAGTACGAGTCCACCGGCGAGGGTTACCCTCCGTCGGGGACCACGGCTGAGTGGGAGCCGTACACGCCGCGCTGAGCTGAGGAGTGCAGCTAGTGTGGGTTGCCCTAGGGCTGGGCAACCAACTTTTGCTAAATAGGCGGGCGTGAGTTGTATAGTGTAGACTTCCGCTGTGTAATATAAACAATAGTGTAACTGAAGTTTGTACCTGTTTGTACAGTTTCAGTTGTTTCCCATGTAATATATTATGTTCTTATGACGTGTGCTGTCGGGTGTCGCATCGCGCGGCACCACCCTCTGCGATCCTGGATGAGCGGATTCCGGTCCGCCACAAGTTGGAGAAGGGTTTTATCCGTCCAAGCTCGTCACCATGGGGAGCTCCGGTACCCTTCATGGACAAGAAGGATGGAACCCAAAGAATGTGCGTGGACTACAGGTCTCTCAACGAGGTGACAATCAAGAATAAATACCCTCTGCCCCATATAGAGGACCTGTTCGATCAAATGAAAGGAGCCCGAGTATTCTCCAAGATTGATCTTCGGACGGGATACTTCCAGCTGAAGATTAAGCCCTCTGATATACCTAAGACAACCTTTCGGACACGGTATGGTTCATATGAATATACCGTTATGTCTTTTGGATTGACGAATGCACCCGCATACTTCATGTACCTTATGAACAAGGTTTTCATGGAGTACTTGGACAAGTTCGTCGTGGTTTTCATCGACGACATTATGGTGTATTCAAAAAGTGAGGAGGAGCATTAAGAACATCTGAAATTGACCCTGCAGAAGTTGCGTGAGCATCAATTGTATGCCAAGCTCAACAAGTGTCAATTTTGGCTAAAGGAAATATCTTTCCTAGGCCACATTATCTCCAAGGAAGGGGTATCGGTTGATCCTGGAAAGGTGAGAGATGTTCTGAAGTGGGACCAACCGAAGAGCATGAGGGATATTCGGAGTTTCCTTGGGATGGCAGGATACTATCGGCGCTTCATTAAAGACTTCTCTAAGATAGCAAAACCTATGACAGAGTTGCTAATGAAGGGAAAAATCTTTCAATGGACACAAGCCTGCCAAGAAAGTTTCGAGGAACTCAAGAAAAGGCTAACCACAGCACCAGTTCTGGTATTGCCAGACTTAAGCAAGAGCTTTGACATATATTGTGACGCATCCAGACAAGGGCTCGGGTGTGTACTCATGCAGGAAGGACAAGTGGTAGCCTATGCTTCACGACAATTAAAGAAGAACGAGCTTAACTATCCTACGCACGACTTGGAGCTAGCAGCAGTGGTGCATGCATTGAAGATTTGGAGACATTATATCCTTGGACATCGATGTGAGATCTATACGGATCATAAAAGCCTCAAGTACATATTTACACAAACGGACTTGAATTTGAGGCAACGTCGATGGTCAGAACTTGTCGAAGTGTTCGGTCGACACTTCCCCCGGGCCTGCACTGGGCAGCCCGCGGAGGTTCTTTTTTCGGTGGGGCTAGTCCCTTGCGTAGAGTTTGAGCGTATGGACGAGTTAGTAGGAGCTTGACACAGCGAGTTTTACGTGGTTCAGGCCACCGGAGCGTAAAACCCTACGTCCACGGCGAGCTATGGAGCTCGCTGTATTGCTTGCTGCTCAGAACCAGAGTCCTGAGCTTGAGGATGAGTTACAGCTTGGGGGTGAATGGCTAGCGTATGAGTTGCGGGGGTGCCAGCCCTTGCTATCGTCGCCTACCCGAGTCTTTTATAGTCCAAGACTCGGGTGGCTTACAAAAGGGGCCCGGGACCCAACAGGTGGTCCCGGGGAGATTGTCTGTCATCTACCGTATCTGCAGTTATGCCGGTAGTTGTCTCTGGCGAAGGCTTCTGAGTCTTCGTCTTGCAGCCCTGCCCATGCCGCATGCTAGTCGTAGTGGATGATGACGGCGGGGGCGGCATGGGATGTCTTGTCGCTGCATTTATTGGCTGGCAGGCTTTGACACCGCGCGCCAGTCTGTGATGCGACTGGGCGCAACGGCACCTGACAGAGGCGTGCTCCGCGTCTTGGGAAGACGCGGGCCTTGAATACCTTGTACGGGCAAGGTATGGGGCGTCTTTACGCCCGCTGCCTATTGCTCGGGGGCAGGCGGCATTCTTCTGCTGGCCACGTGGCGGGCCCAGAGCCCTCCTCAGAGGAGAGGGGGGTCCGGCCCCACGGGACACGTGGAGCCTTCGGACCTCTCCCCGCGGAGGGGGAGGTTCGGCTTCTGTCGGCCACGTGGCGGACCCGGAGCTCCTCTCTGAGGAGAGGGAGGTCCGGCCCCGCCGGATACGTGGCACCTTCGGACCTCTCTCCCGCGGAGGGGGAGGTCCGGCTTCTGTATGCCACGTGGCGGGCCCGGAGCTCTACTCTGAGGAGAGGGAGGTCCGGCCTCGCCGGACGCGTGGCGCCTTCGGAGCTCTCCCTGCGGAGAAGGGCGAGTTCCTTAGGCATTTTCCCCCTGTGCGCGGGGGTACCCCATATCGCGGGTACCGACAGTGGCCCCCGGGCCCATCTCGGGGGAGATAGCGAGCCCGAGGTGGGACCTCTGTCTCTTCTGATCCGTGCACTTTCTCTAAGTCCCGCATTGACCGCTGCCGGAGCACGAACGGCCGTGGGATCGTGGGAGCGTGCGCCCACTTGATGGTTGCTTTTACTGCGGCGGTTCCCAAGACTGCCACTTCTGCACGTTGTGGCGCTTTCTTCGGGAACCACCGAACTGCCTTGCCGGCTTGCTTCTTAGGAGACTGACTCCTTGACCCACCGCTTCAGTTGGGCGGCTTGGGTCCACCTGTCATCGGTGCTCGGTCTAGGAGCCGAAGCGGTTGCCGATGCGGCGTATTCGAAGAGTTTCGAATTGCTTTGACTCGTACCTGGAAGGTGTGAAAAGAAACCGCCACGTGGGTGTGCTCCCCTTATAAGGCTTCCAGCCCTTGCACCTTCCTCGAGTCTCTACGGTCTTGTCTTCTTCCATGGCTTCTAACCCGCTTTTGGGGGGGGGGATCGCTCTCGATTTCCTCCAGCAACGGCGTCTGCACCAAGTCTGGGACCCAGGGAGTCTGCCTGCCTTGCCTCTGGAGGTGGCGCCTCCAAGGGGTCTCAGGTTTGTCCTCCCGACGGGGCCCATCCTCGGTGATGGCAGGCAGAAAGCTCCCTGGTGTTGCGCCCCTTCTCAGATGGTGGAGTCTTCAAAGAGACCGCTGAAGCATCAAGGAGAATTCCAGGCGGCAGAGTCTCCGAGAAGACCGCTGAAGCTGCGGAGGGGGCCTCAGGAGCACCCTTGATGACACCGGCTTTTGCGCCGGTGATGAGGGAACTTCAGGAGAAGGAAACCGCCGATGCACCAAGGAGAATTCCAGGCGGCAGAGTCTCCAAGAAGACCGCTGAAGCTGCGGAGGGGGCCTCAGGAGCACCCTTGATGACACCGGCTTTTGCGCTGGTGATGAGGGAGGCGATTCCTGCTCTCGGGTCATGGAGCGGGAGAACGTCGCCAGGGCTGAAGCCTGGTGACGCGGCCGTTCTTGCAACTTCTAAACTCTGGTCGTGTTAGGGGGACCTTGGGGCTTGTTTCTTTCTTTTTCATCGAGTTTGTAGTCCAGCTCATGGAGCCATGAATACATGAACTCTTATGACCCTTCGTGCCTGTGATGTTTTCCGTCTTCTTCTTGGTTTTGCCTAGCCGAGCCCTTAGCTCCGCAAGGTGCCCAGAGGCCTTCACCAATCTCGACGTTGTGCTCCGGCACCTTCCCCGGGTCCTTATTATATTAAGGGCCCCGGAGGTCCTCGGGGCCTGCCTCATGAGGATGGGGAGGCCCGGATCAGCCTGCCACGTGGCGGACCCGGAGCTCTCCTCTGAGGAGAGGGAGGTCCGGACCCGCGGTACACGTGGAGTCTTCGGTCCCCTCCCCTCAGAGGGGGGGGGGGCGGTCCGGTCCCGCTGGACCCGTGGATCCTTCGGTCTTGCCTTGGAGTTCCGGTCTTGCGTAATCCCGTAGTGGCCCCCTGGCAGGGGCGTCCCATTGGTCAGGCGCTCCTACCACATTCCTGTAGGGATTTGAGGCCGAGAGGTCCTGCACACAAGTAGGGAAAACGTAATTCTCCTTGGGGGCTCCCCCTCCCTTATCTCATAGTCTTATTTGACTTACGGTCCCTAACCATACGTACGGTGCTCGGGGACTGTAGTGCGCGAAGTGCCGGGGGCTCGGGGCCCCTTCGACTATCGGCAGGTACCTCCGGCGCAACCGCCTCTGGTAGGGCAGCAAATGCCGACTAGTGGTGAGAATGAGAAGAGGGAGCTGAGCACATGGCAGCCATGCACCGCAAGAGTAGTCATAAAAAACTTAGTACACAATTTAAATGAGTATGAGGAAAGAGCAAAGTAGAACAGGTTTCTTTTTGTATAACTTTCCACAGGAGGAAGGCAGGCTGAACATGGAGGCCAAGACCCGCCCCATTAAGAAGGGAAGCAAGACTCTACGCGCTTGGAGTCGGAACCAGGCAAAGCTGAACGTAGTCCTGTACCGTCCCCTGGGGCTTAGTTGCTCCGAGCGCTGTTCCTGGACTCTATGGAGTTTATTACGAAAAGAAAGGACTGTCCTATCTTTGCTCTAGGGGTAGAACTTACGGAGGTGTTCTATGTTCCAAAGGTATGGGAGCAGGTCCCCATCCTTGGTGGAAAGGCGCACACACCCGGGGCGGCATACTTTCGCGACTCGGAAAGGGCCTTCCCAACTAGGGGAGAGTTTGTGGGTCCCTTCGCGAGAAAGTATGCGCCGCGGCACCAGGTCACCTTCCTGCAGCTCCCGGGCACGCACAGATCTCTGGTGGTAGCGATGAAGCGCTTGTCTGTACCGGGCGTTACGGAGTGCTGCATGTAATCGAACCTCGTCGACGAGGTCGATTTCTCCACGCCGGAGGTTGTCCTGCGCGGCTTCGTCGTAAGCCCGGACACGGTGAGACTTCATGGTGATTTCTGGGGGAAGTACAGCTTCGGCCCCATACACCATGAAGAAGGGTGTCTCTCCGGTGGCCCGGCTCTGGGATATCCGGTTAGCCCATAGTGTGCTCGGAAGCTCATCTACCCAATTGGCACCATGTTTCTTCAGACTGGCGTAGGTGCGAGTCTTAAGGCCCCGGAGAATCTCCGCGTTGGCCCTCTCGACTTGCCCATTGCTCTTTGGATGGGCGACAGAGGCATAGCACACCTGAATGCCGAGGTCTTCGCAGTAGTCTTGGAAGGCTGCGCTGGTGAACTGGGTTCCGTTGTCGTTGATGATTCTGTTTGGGACCCCGAACCGGCAGACAATAGATTTGATGAACTTTACTGTGGATTGCTTGTTGATAGTGACAACTGGTGTGGCTTCCGGCCACTTGGTGAACTTGTCGATGGCGACATAGAGGTACCGGAATCCCCCGACGGTTCTGGAAAATGGTCCCAAGATGTCCTGCCCCCATACGGCAAATGGCCACGAGGGCGGGATCATCTGTACCGCCTGAGCCGGTGTATGGATCTGCTTGGCGTGGAACTGGCACACCTTGCAGCTCTCGACCAGCTTGATGGCATCCTGGAGTGCTGTCGGCCAGTAGAAGCCATGCCGGAAGGCTTTACCAACAAGTGTGCGTGAGGAAGAGTGACTTCCACATTCGCCTCCATGGATCTCAGTTAGCAAGTCACAGCCTTCCCCCTGGGTTATGCACCGCAATAGGATATGGTTGGCGCCACGCCGGTAGAGATCCCCCTCTACCAGCGTGTATCTCTTAGCCATACGCACAATCCGTTCAGCGGTTACATGTTCATCAGGGAGGATATTGTCCTTCAAGTAGTCCCGGATCTCCGTGATCCATGCATCGGGTCTGACTTGAGCTTCTGGATCTTGAGCGCTGGGTTGCACGGAGTCCCCAGTGACGCTTACGATCCTTGGCGGCATCCATGGCTGCAGGGCCGCCGGGACCGCCAGCTTCGAGGTGCTGGACAAGCCCCCTTCGCCCGGCTCGGCAGGCCAGGCTGTGGGCCGCAGCAACGTCCTCTCGAAAACTCCTTCGGGCGCGGGGGCTCCGGTGGAAGCCTTCGTTGAGAGGTTGTCAGCTGCGGCATTGCCAGCGCGTGGTACGTGGCGCAGGTCCAAGGCGAGGAATTCTTTCTCCAACATCTGCACGTGAAGCAGATACGCAGCTAGCTGTGGGTCATTGCAGGAGCATTCACCCTTGACTTGTTTGATGACCAGCTGGGAGTCGCCCTGTGCCAACAACTGGCGAGCGCCTAAAGACAGGGCTGTCTGCAGGCCAAAGATGAGTGCTTCATACTCTGCCATGTTGTTGGTTGCCTTGAAATTGAGACGCACCATGTACCCAAACTGTTCCCCCGATGGCATGAGGAGCAGTACGCCGGCACCGGCCCCCTGCTTTCGCGAGGAGCCGTCGAAGAAAAGTGTCCAGTGGGGCTCGGTGAAGACCGGTGCTTGGTGCTCTGGTTCTCCGTCTTCGTGCCCCCCTGGGTCAGTCTTCGTTGGTGTCCACTCTGCCACAAAGTCAGCCAGTGCTTGGCTTTTGACTGCATGGCGTGGAAGGAAGTCCAGCTCGAACTCCGCCAGCTCCGCTGCCCATTTAGCAACGTTGCCAGTCACATGGGGTCTGTGAAGAATTGTCTTCAGCGGATACGAGGTGACTACCGAGACCCGGTGGGCCTGGAAGTAATGGCGGACCTTCCTGGAGGCCACGAGCACCGCATACAGCAGCTTGTGGACTTCTTGGTACCTTGTCTTGGCATCATGAAGTACTTCGCTGATGTAGTAGACAGGCCTCTGGATGGTTCGAACCCTCTCTCTTAGGCCTGGGAGGTCTTCGTCCATTGGCCCTGGCCCGCTGGAGGTGAGTGGACCCACGGGGGCCTCCGGGAGCTGGGATCCGGAGGCCCTTAAGCTATCTTGGTTATCCGGGAGCTCCGGGAGGTCTTGAGGGACCTCTGGGAGGTCCCATTTGGCCCCCGGGGGGTCCCGCAGGACCCCCGGGGGTTTATCTTGGGGGTCCGGGGGACCGCCCTGGACCTCCGGGAGGCCGACCTGGACCTCCGGGAGGTTGATTTGGAGGTGCGGGAGACCGTTTTGGTCCTGCGGGGCCTCCTGGCGTCTGTCTTCTGCTGCCGGAGCAGGTTGTGAAGATGAGGGGTCCGGCCGCTCTGCGACGAGGACCATACTCACCACTTCAGTTGTCGCCGCGATGTAGAGCAGCAGGTGCTCTCCGTGCTCAGGGGCTACCATGATAGGTAGGGTCGTCAGGAGTCGCTTCAACTCCTGGAAAACCTCTTCTGCTTCGTCAGTCCAGGCAAATGGGCCTGACTTGCGCAGGAGCTTAAAGAAAGGGAGTGCCCGCTCTGCTAGCCTCGTTATAAACCGACTCAGCGCGGCTAGGCATCCCGTGAGTTTCTGGACATCCTTGACGCGGGCAGGGGGCCGCATCAAGTCGATGGCCTTGATCTTCTCTGGGTTGGCCTCAATCCCTCGGTGCGAGACCAGGAATCCTAAGAGCTTCCCAGAGGACACACCGAACACACATTTGTCGGGGTCCAGCTTGGTGCGCGTAGAGCGCAACTTGTCAAAAACTAAGGCTAGGTTATCTAACAAAGATGAACCCTGCTTGACCTTGACAACTATGTCATCGACGTACACCTCAACTAGGTCTCTTATTAACTCCCCAAAGGTTTTGTGCATTGCTCGCACAAAGGTGGGGAGCGCATTCTTTAGACCGTAAGGCATAGACACATAACAATAAAGGCCATCTACTGTGATGAAGGAGGTGTGCTCCTCATCCTCCCTAGACATGGGGATCTGATGGAAACCCGAGTAGGCGTCTAGGAAGCACAGCATATCACAGCCTGATGTTGAGTCTACTATTTGATCTATTCTAGGGAGAGGGAATGGATCTTTGGGACATGCCTTATTGAGACTGGTGTAGTCGATGCACATTCGGAGCTTCCCGCTGGCCTTCGGGACAACGACGGGGTTTGCCAACCACCGGGGGTGGTGGACCTCCCGTATGAAGCCAGCGTCCAGCAGCTTCTTGATTTCTTCACGAATGAAGTTCTGCCGCTCGATGGACTGCTTGCAGGGCTTCTGTTGAACCGGCCAGGCGTCGGGGAAGACTTTTAAGTGGTGCTCCATCACCTCCCTGGGGATCCCCGGCATCTGTGACGGCTGCCATGCAAACATGTCAACGTTGTGCCGGAAGAAGGTGACGAGCGCGCCTTCCTATTTGCTATCCAGGCCCCCGGCTATCCGGGTGGTCTGGGTGGCTTCGGCGCCGACTTGGACGACCTTTAAGGGGACGCCGCCCTTGTCGAGAGGTTGCACCCGGGGTGCTGTGGCGGAGGCACGGTGGCGTGCGCTCGGGTGGAGCTGGTCCGGCTCTGCACTGCCGGGGGCTGATGCCCCAGCTGTTGCGAGTGCTTGGAGTTTCTCTAAGGCCGACACAGCAGCAGTGCGGTCTCCACGAATCCTGAGGACGCCCGTCGGTGTAGGCATCTTCAGGACGAGGTAGCCATAGTGGGCTACTGCCATGAATCGATACAGGGCTGGCCTGCCGATTATGGCGTTGAAGGGGAGGTCTATCTCCGCTACGTCGAACAGAATGTACTCTGTCCGATAGCTGTCCGGAGCTCCGAAGGTCACCGGGAGGCTAATGTTGCCGTAGGGAACGACCTGTCCCGGCCCTACCCCTGAGAACGGGCTCAACGGGGTGAGCTTGGCCATCGGGATCTGCAGCTTCTGGAAAGCTGCACGGCTGATAAGGTTCAGCCCAGCTCCACCATCTACCAAAACGTGGTACATCCTCACGTTGGCGATGGTCGGAGCTACCAAGAGCGGCAGTTGGCCGGCCCCAGCCATGTTCCTGGGGCAGTCGGTGGCATCAAAGCTGATGGGGGTCCCCATCCACTTGAGGTGCGGTGCGGCACTTGGGAGTGGAGCCACCGACGCTACCGCTCGGCGCAGAGTCTTGACTGCGCTTCGGGACGAGGGGTCGGCGGACCCACCGTATATGACGTAGAGCTTCTTTTGACGCTCATCGTCGCTGGAGCTGGAGTCCTCATGGTTGCGTGCCGCCTTCACGGCGTGCTGAGGCTCCTGGAACTCCTCTGGGTGGTCGATGCCGTCTGCCCGTCAACCGTTGGCGTGCGCGTCAGCGACACAGCCGGTTGACCGGGGCGTCGCCCTCGCTGAAACCGAGGGTTCGCGGCGGCGACGATGAGGCGGTTCACCTCGCGGACCCACTGTTGGGTCGCTGAATGGGGCGCATCCCCAGCAGGTGGGTTGCGCAGCAGTGCTCTTGCTGCAGCTAGCGCACCCCCATGGTGTACGCTCAGCGCTGCAGAAGATCTCACACTGGTCGGAGCCTGCATTACCAGAGTCAGCATTGCCGGAGTCGGCTGCTGGCTACAAGCTTGTGCCGACACACTCCATCCTGAGTGCGTCGACATGTACTCCCCGCTGGTCACGGTTCGTCGTGAACGCGGGGGAGGAGAGTTTGCTGCTGAAGGGAGCTTAGTCATCTTCGTCGGTGGAAACTCGTCGCGCAAGGGAAAGCCCCCTACCTGGCGCGCCAAATGTCGAAGTGTTCGGTCGACACTTCCCTCCGGCCTGCACTGGGCAGCCCGCGGAGGTTCTTTTTTCGGTGGGGCTAGTCCCTTGCGGAGAGCTTGAGCGTATGGACGAGTTAGTAAGAGCTTGACACGGCGTGTTTTACGTGGTTCAGGCCGCCGGAGCGTAAAACCCTACGTCCACGGCGAGCTATGGAGCTCGCTGTATTGCTTGCTGCTCAGAACCGGAGTCCTGAGCTTAAGGATGAGTTACAGCTTGGGGGTGAATGGCTAGCGTATGAGTTGCGGGGGTGCCAACCCTTGCTATCGTCGCCTACCCGAGTCTTTTATAGTCCAAGACTCGGGTGACTTACAAAAGGGGCCCGGGACCCGACAGGTGATCCCGGGGAGATTGTCTGTCATCTACCGTATCTGCAGTTATGCCGGCAGTTGTTTCTAGCGAAGGCTTCTTAGTCTTCGTCTTGCAGCCCTGCCCATGCCGCATGCTAGTCGTAGTGGATGATGACGGCGGGGGCGGCATGGGATGTCTTGTCGCTGCGTTTATTGGCTGGCAGGCTCTGACACCGCGCGCCAGTCTGTGATGCGATTGGGCGCAACGGCACCTGACAGAGGCGTGCTCCGCGTCTCCGCGTCTTGGGAAGACGCGGGCCTTGAATACCTTGTACGGGCAAGGTATGGGGCGTCTTTACGCCCGCTGCCTATCGCTCGGGGGCAGGCAGCGCCGTTCAGCTGGCCACGTGGCAGGCCCGGAGCCCTCCTCAGAGGAGAGGGGGGTCCGGCCCCGTGGGACATGTGGAGCCTTCGGACCTCTCCCCACGGAGGGGGAGGTTCGGCTTCTGTCAGCCACGTGGCGGGCCCGGAGCTCCTCTCTGAGGAGAGAGAGGTCCGGCCCTGCCGGCTACGTGGCACCTTCGGGCCTCTCACCCGCGGAGGGGGAGGTCCAGCTTCTGTACGCCACATGGCGGGCCCGGAGCTCTCCTCTGAGGAGAGGGAGGTCCGGCCCCACCTGACGCGTGGTGCCTTCGGAGCTCTCCCTGCGGAGAAGGGCGAGTTCCTTAGGCATTTTCCCCCTGTGCGTGGGGGTACCCCATATCGCGGGTACCGACAGTGGCCCCCGGGCCCATCTCGAAGGAGATAGCGAGCCCGAGGTGGGACCTCCGTCTCTTCTGATCCACGCACTTTCTCTAAGTCCCGCATTGACCGCTGCCGGAGCACGAACGGCCGCGGGATCGTGGGAGCGTGCGCCCACTTGATGGTTGCTTTTACTGCGGCGGTTCCCAAGACTGCCACTTCTGCACGTTGCGGCGCTTTCTTCGGGAACCGCCGAAGTGCCTTGCCGGCTTGTCTTCTTAGGAGACTGACTCCTTGACCCACCGCTTCAGTTGGGCGGCTTGGGTCCACTTGTCATCGGCGCTCGGTCTCGGAGCTGAAGCGGTTGCCGATGCGGCGTATTCGAAGAGTTCCGAATTGCTTGGAATTGCACCCGGGAAGGTTTTAGAGGGGATCTTACCCGCATTGCGGCTTCCCTTCGCACTTCCCAGCGCTTCTTCTTGGACTCTTGCGCCTTTGCCCTCTTGCCCTTGAGTCCTCCCTCGTCATGGCCTCCAACCCGCCACCAGAGAAGAAGCGCGCTCGATCTCCTCCAGCGGTGGCGTCTGTGCCAAGTCAGGAACCTGGGGTGCCAGGCACTCCTTCCGGTGGCAACTCAAAGAGGCCCCGGGCTGATGCGTTGAGGGGAGCTTCTGGGGCATCCCCTGCTCCGCCAGTTCAAGAGACTGCGGAGCGGCCGTCAGTGACGGCAGCGGGCTCTGGGAGTCCTACCCAGGCTCAGAAGTCGGGGTTCAGAGCCCGCTGGAGTGTCCGCGCTTCCCGGCCATCCCCGACTAATGGGGAGTCTGTGCCGTTGCGCTCGGAACCCAGGACAGCTGCCGCGGCCCCCAAGCCAGCGGGTGCTTCTCCTGTTCCGGTGTGCCCGGACTCCACGGCGGCGTCATCTCTTTCTGCCGAGACGGCCGCCGCGGCCCCCAGGCCAGCGCAGGTCGACCCTGCACCAGGCGGCCCAGCCTTTATTCCAGCGCCGCCTTCCCCGGCTCGCCCCTCTCCACAGGTCAAGAAGCCAGAAGCTAAAGAGGGCCCGGCAGGTCCGGCTGCCAGAGCCCCGGCGCCAGCTTCTCCTGACTGGCGTCTCGTCTCGGTCGCTGGTGCATCGACTCCTCTTGAGGACGAGGTGATGGAGGAGGTCGGGGAACTGCCCCGGCCTCTGTTGCCCCGTTGCCCCTGGCAGATGCCTTCGCGCTTGCCGAGATGAGCGTCCGGCAGGTCTTGGCTGCACTAGGTCGCGAGCGGGAGGAGTATACAGTTGAACGGGATCGCCTCCTCACCTGGGGGAACCTTTTGCGGGAGCGGACCGCGAAGGTCAAGAGCGAGCTCGACTCCAGGCGGGAGTTGCTCGACTTCAGGGAAGTGCTCCTCGACCGGCTGAAGCAGGCTGTCAACCGCATGGACGCCGAATCGCGGGGGATCAACAGGGAGGCCCTGGAGGCACACGCCCGGGCCGAGGAGAGCCTCTCTGCCGCTGAGGAGATACGGCAGCGGTTGGAGCGCCGTAAACTCGCCGTTGAGGAACGGGAGTGTTCCACGGCAGCCGAGGCGGAGAGGGTCGCCGCGCAGCTGGCGGCGGGCGAGGATGACCTTCAAGCTCGGATCGAGGAGCTAGAGATTCTGAAGGCAAACCTCAACTTGAGGGAGGGACAGGTCTCCCGTGAACGCCGGGTGGTCTTGGAACGGGAGTTGGCCACCGACTTCAAGGCTTCTGAGTTGGAGCGGCTCGCCAAGACTCTCCACCTTCGGGAGAGCTCCCTGGCGGCCAAGGAGAAGGAATTCTCCGAGAGAAACCTAGAGGCCCTGCAGGCAGCCCGCCGTGAGGTGGAGGAGCTCTCGGCCTTGCGGTCCTCCGTGGCTCATGCGGTCTCGAGCTTCGTTGATCGAGCGAGGTCCGCTCTGATCCCTCTTGGCTTCAGTCCGGTGAGGGCAGCGGCTCCTGCGTTGAAGGTGGCGGAGGTGATCCCCGCGCTGGAGTCGATCGGCGCCAAGCTGGACAGGCTAGACTCGGTGGTCGCCAGCGAGCTCGAGGCCGAGGGACGCGGCCTAGCCTTAGAGGTTGCCTCACATGTGCTGGCATGCTTCAAGAGCCGCGACCCCTCTTTCTCCCTGGAACCTGCGAGAGAGGGCCCAGCCGCGGAGCGGGAGGAAGCTGCCAGGGCTGATGTCGAGGATGTGGCCGCCCTTGTAGCCGCTAGGTTCTGGCGTGAGCCGGGTGGTCCTTAGGACTTGTTTCTCCCTTTTTATCGAGTCTGTAGTCCAGCTCATGGAGCCTCGCATAATTTGACTCTTTTAGATATTTGCGTCTGTGGTGCCTTTTCTCTCCTTCTTGGCTCTGCCTGACTGAGTCCTTAGCTGCGCAAGGTACTCAGAGGTCTTCTCCAATCTCGGAGCTCTGCACAGACACCTTCCCCGGGTCCTAACTGTGTTAGGGGCCCCCGGGGGTCTCCGGATCTCGCCCTATGGGGAGCTCCAGATCTGCCTGCCACGTGGCGGGTCCGGAGCCCCTCCTCAGGAGGCGGGAGCTCTGGCCCTGCTGGCCACGTAGGGCCTTCGGAGCTCTCCCACCGAGGGGGGAGGTCCGGTTTCTGCCTGCCACGTGGCGGGTCCGGAGCCCCTCTCAGGGGAGGCGGGAGCCCCGGGCCCGCTGGACACGTGGGGCCTTCGGGCCTCGCCCCTGCTGAAGGGGCGGGACCCGGTCCTTCCAGTCCTAGGCCGGAGTAGTTGGTAGCTCCTTTCCCCCCTCTTCATGCAGCCCCGTTGCCGTAACCTGGAGGTCCTGCACACAGGCATAGGAAACGTAATTCTCCTCGGGGGGTCCTCCCCTCCCGTCTCCTAGTCTTATTCGTCTTACGATCCTGATCCGTTATACGGGGCTTGGGCAATTCTGTGCTCGAGGCGCCGGAGTTCCGGCTCCCTCTGAGGTCCGGGTACGGTCGTCCGATCCCTAGTACCGGGCCGTGCGCTGGGAAAGCAGAGTGCACGTGCTTTGGGTTCATGACCAGGCAAAGCGGTTGTACTCCCCTGTACCTCCGGAGGGCAGGATGCGCACGCTTTGGGCTCGTGGCCTGCTAAGCGGGATACGCACCCTGGACCCCCCATGCACAACGCAGGCCTTTCCAGGAGGTGACCAACTGGCACCGCAAAACCTGACTGGGGGAGGCCCGAGAGACTCACTCGGCCATTGGCAGGTGCCTCAAGCGCGGCCGTCCTCGGTAGGATAGCGAATGCTGACTATGGATGAGCGCGGGAGAGGGGGAGCTAGATGTACTATGAACATACATAGATAGTGCGATCATAAAAATTAATGTATAATTTAAATGAGCACATGAGAGAGAGCTAAGTAGAACAAGTTTCTGTGTTCATGACCATAGGTGGAATTCTGGCTGTACATGGAGGCAATGTTCCGCCTCGTCTACAAGGGAAGCAAGACTCTACGGGCTTAGGGTCGGAACCAGGCTAAACTGGACGTAGTCCTGTACCGTCCCTTGAGACTTAGCTGTCCCAAGCTCTGTTCCTAAATTCTATGGGATTCATTACAGAAGGGAATGACCCTGTTCTACTAATGCTCGGGGAGTAGGACTTACAGTGTTGCTCCATGCCAAGGGTTTTGGGAACGGATCCCAACTCGGTTGAAAGGCATATGTACCTGGGGCGGCAGTTTTTCATGATTCGGAAGGGACCTTCCCTGCTGGGGGAGAGTTTATAGGTCCTTCTCGGGAAAGAGCGTGCCGCGACACCAGGTTGCCCTTCTGCAGGTCCCTGACGCGTTTGGTTCTTTGGCGGTAGTGCTTAGAGCATCAGCCGAGACCGTGCGTTGTGGGGTGTTACCTGCAGCCGGGTCTCGTCGACGAGGTTGTCATCTTCACGCTGGATCGGGTCCTGTGCGGCTTCTCCTGGGGGCCCCCGGGGAGTTCTCCCCTTCTGGCTAAGGCCTTCAAGGGGTAGGTGGACCCGGGCTCGTCTTGGATGACCTAAGGCATCTTCCCCTTCTGGCAAGGTCTTCAAGGGGTTGACAGACCTTGGGCGGCCCCCGGGAGGTATGTCCGAGGCACAGAGGCGTGCTCTCGGGTGAGGCTGGCCCGACCTTGCACCATTGTGATCGGTGCTTGGGCTGCTGCGACTACTTGGGGCTTCTCCAAGGTTGACGCCGCAGCAGTGCAGCCTCCTCTGACCCGGGACGGCAGCCAAAGCCGGCTACCGCCCTGGCCCGTCACCATCGGAGCTGGAGTCCTCACCATTGTGCACTGTCTTTATGACACGCTGAGGCTCCTGAAACCCCACCTGATGGGCGGCGCTGACTGGGGCATCGACCTTCTGCTTGCCATCCCTCTGAAGGTAGGGCGGTGCTTCAGCTCTCTGCTGTCTTCCTTTGCGGAAGCGCTCTGCGAGCCTCTGGATATCCCAGCACTCGGCAGCAGTATGGTTGCCGGCGCCATGCACGGGGCATAGCCCGCCCTGGTCACTATCTGGGGCCGGTGACTGCCGCTGCCTTTTGTCGGGGCGTGGCCCCCGAGCTCCACTAGTCGTCGCTGCTGCGGCGACGGGAGCCGTGAACGATGACTTCATCTTGCCACTCCCCCGGTTCTTGGCCTTCTTGCCACCCCCATAGGCAGCAGCGCCGGACCCGGGCTGTCCTCCTGACTCGGAGGTCGGCAGAGAGTGCCAGTTCCGCCCTTCAGCTGCTCTGGCACATTTGTCCGCCAGGCTGAAGAGCTCAGAGACGTCGCGGACCTCTCTGGTCGCGATCTTCTCAAGCATTTTCTCATCCGGGACACCCTGCCGGAACGCCACCACCACAGAAGCACCTTGAATATGCGGGATGGTGTTGCGTACCTGGGAGAACCGCTGGATGAAAGAGCGCACCGACTCCCCGGGTCATTGCTTGATGGCATGGAGGTCAAGCTCCGTGCCGGGACGGGTGTAGGAGCTGTCGAAGTTGGCGACGAACTGCCAGCAGAGCTCTCCCCAGGAGGTTATGGACCCCTGAGGGAGATTCATGAGCCAAGACCGAGCTGGGCCGGTCAAGGCGACGGGGAAGTAGTTGGCCATGACAGCCTCATCCCCTCCTGCGGCAAGTACGGCGGTGGAGTAGATCTGGAGGAACTCCGCCGGGTTGACGCTACCGTCGTACTTCTTGGGCAGGTGTGGCCGAAACTTGCGCGGCCACCTCGCGAAGCGAAGGTGGGGCACAAGGGCCGCACATCCTGCTCCTGCTGCCGCAGGTATTGGCGCTGCGAACGCTTGGTTCGCACTTGGCACCGTGTACCCCGGCATGGGCAGGGCTGCACCATAGACCGGGGGCACTGCTTACGGCGCATATGGTTGTGGCATATGCTGCGCGGCGTATGCCTGAGGCAGGACTCGCGTGGCGAAGATCTGCCCTCCAGGCTGTGTCGAGGCCGACGTCATGCTGTCGCCAGCCTCATGGTTGCAACGCCTTTCTCGACGTCGCTCGAGGTACACCCGGGCATCCTGGCCCAAGTGGCACCGTTCCAACTCCCTTCTCAGGTCCGTTGACGGGAGCCTGGAGGAGCTGGAATCCGCCGTCTGCCCGTCAACCGTTGGCCTGCGCATCAGCGACACAGCCGGTTGACCGGGGCGTCGCCCTCGCCGAAACCGAGGGTTCGCGGCGGCGACGACGAGGCGGTCTACCTCGCGGACCCACTGTTGGGTCGCTGAATGGGGCGCATCCCCAGCAGGTGGGTTGCGCAGCAGTGCTCTTGCTGCAGCTAGCGCACCCCCATGGTGTATGCTCAGCGCTGCAGAAGATCTCACACTGGTCGGAGCCTGCATTACCGGAGTCGGCGTTGACGGAGTCGGCTGCTGGCTACCAGCTTGTGCCGACACACTCCGTCCTGAGTGCGTCGACATGTACTCCCCGCTGGTCACGGTTCGTCGTGAACGCGGGGGAGGAGAGTTTGCCGCTGAAGGGAGCTTGGTCATCTTCGTCGGTGAAAACTCGTCGCGCAAGGGAAAGCCCCCTACCTGGCGCGCCAAATGTCGAAGTGTTCGGTCGACACTTCCCCCGGGCATGCACTGGGCAGCCCGCGGAGGTTCTTTTTTCGGTGGGGCTAGTCCCTTGCGGAGAGCTTGAGCTTATGGACGAGTTAGTAAGAGCTTGACACGGCGAGTTTTACGTGGTTCAGGCCGCCGGAGCGTAAAACTCTACGTCCACGGTGAGCTATGGAGCTCGCTGTATTGCTTGCTGCTCAGAACCGGAGTCCTGAGCTTGAGGATGAGTTACAGCTTGGGGGTGAATGGCTAGCGTATGAGTTGCGGGGGTGCCAACTCTTGATATCGTCGCCTACCCGAGTCTTTTATAGTCCAAGACTCGGGTGGCTTACAAAAGGGGCCCGGGACCCGACAGGTGGTCCCGGGGAGATTGTCTGTCATCTACCGTATCTGCAGTTATGCCGGTAGTTGTCTCTGGCGAAGGCTTCTGAGTCTTTGTCTTGCAGCCCTGCCCATGCCGCATGCTAGTCGTAGTGGATGATGACGGCGGGGGCGGCATGGGATGTCTTGTCGCTGCGTTTATTGGCTGGCAGGCTCTGACACCGCGCGCTAGTCTGTGATGCGACTGGGCGCAACGGCACCTGACAGAGGCGTGCTCCGCGTCTCCGCATCTTGGGAAGACACGGGCCTTGAATACCTTGTACGGGCAAGGTATGGGGCGTCTTTACGCCCGCTGCCTATCGCTCGGGGGCAGGCAGCGCCGTTCAGCTGGCCACGTGGCGGGCCCGGAGCCCTCCTCAGAGGAGAGGGGGGTCCGGCCCCGCGGGACACGTGGAGCCTTCGGACCTCTCCCCACGGAGGGGGAGGTTTGGCTTCTGTCGGCCACGTGGCAGGCCCAGAGCTCCTCTCTGAGGAGAGAGAGGTCTGGCTCCACCGGCTACGTGGCACCTTCGGGCCTCTCCCCCGCGGAGGGGGAGGTCCGGCTTCTGTACGCCATGTGGCGGGCCCGGAGCTCTCCTCTGAGGAGAGGGAGGTCCGGCCCCACCGGACGTGTGGCGCCTTCGGAGCTCTCCCTAGGGAGAAGGGCGAGTTCCTTAGGCATTTTCCCCCTGTGCGCGGGGGTACCCCATATCGCCGGTACCGACAGAACTTGTCGAAGTGTTCGGTCGACACTTCCCCCGGGCCTGCACTGGGCAGCCCGCGGAGGTTCTTTTTTCGGTGGGGCTAGTCCCTTGCGGAGAGCTTGCGCGGATGGACGAGTTAGTAAGAGCTTGACACGGGAGGTTTTACGTAGTTCAGGCCGCCGGAGCGTAAAACCCTACGTCCACGGCGAGCTATGGAGCTCTCTGTATTGCTTGCTGCTCAGGGCCGGAGTCCTGAGCTTGGGGGTGAGTTACAGCTTGGGTGTGAATGGCTAGCGTATGAGTTGCAGAGTGCGAACCCAGGGTGCTAATGGCTAGAGTGCGAACCCTTGCTATCGTCGCCTACCCGAGCCTTTTATAGTCCAAGACTCGGGTGGCTTACAAGGGGGGCCCGGGACCCGACAGGTGGTCCCGGGGAGATTGACTGTTATCTACCGTATCTGCAGTTATGCCAGTAGTTATCTCTGGCGAAGGCTTCCGAGTCTCCGTCTTGCCGCCCTGCCCATGCCGCACGCTAGTCGTAGTGGTTGATGACGGCGCAGGTGGCATGGGATGTCTTGTCGCGGTGTTTATTGGCTGGCAGGTTCTGACACCGCGCGCCAGTCTGTGATGCGACTGGACGCAACGGCACCTGACAGAGGCGTGCTCCGCGTCTCCGCGTCTCGGGAAGACGCGGGCCTTGAATACCTTGTACGGGCAAGGTATGGGGCGTCTTTACGCCCGCTTCCTATCGCTCGGGGGCAGGCAGCGCCGTTCTTCTGGCCGTGCTTTGGAGCTCTCCCCTGTGCGGAGAAGGGCGAGTTCCTTAGGCATTTTCCCCTGTGCGCGGGGGTACCCCATATCGCAGGTACCGACAAAACTCATCAAGGATTATGATGTGGGAATCAACTACCACCCCGGGAGGGCCAATGTAGTAGCGGACGCATTGAGCAGAAAGGGAGCATGTCACCAACTCACGGTTCGGTAGCTACCACCCGAACTACGAAAGGAGTTCGAATGGTTACACCTCGGATTCTTGAATAACGTGGAGATAATGGAGATCCAATCCTCATTGGAGCAAGAAATAAGAGAGGGCCAAGCAACGGACGAGGAGATCAAGGAGATTAAGGAAAGAATCTGACAAGGAATAGAGAAGGATTTCAAGGAGGATGAAAAGGGTACGCTTTGGCTAGGAAAAAGGATTTGTGTGCCGAACATAAGACACCTCCGCGACATGATATTGAAGGAGGCACATGATTCACCCTATTCCATACATCCAGGAAGCACCAAAATGTACAAGGACTTGAAAACTTGTTATTGGTGGGATGGTATGAAGAGAGATATAGCCGAATACGTTGCCCTATGCAACACATGCCAATGGGTGAAGGCCGAACATCAAAAACCCGCTGGATTGTTGCAACCTTTGAAGATACCCGAATAGAAATGGGAGGACATCAGTATGGACTTCATCGTCGGATTACCACGTACTCAGTCAGGGTACGACTCCATCTGGGTCATTGTGGACCGATTGACGAAAACTGCCCATTTTCTTCTGGTAAAGACGAGTTATAACGTTGCACAATTGGCAGAGCTGTACATGGAGCAGATCGTGTGCCATCACGGAGTTCCAAAGAGGATAGTCTCAGATCGAGGTTCTCAGTTTACCTCTAGATTCTGGAGGAAGCTGCAGAAAACCATGGGTACACGACTGGATTTCAGTTCCGCCTACCACCCACAAACAGATGGACAAACCGAAAGGACGAACCAAATTTTGGAGGACATGTTGAGAGCTTGCGCCTTGAAACGTGGGCATAGTTGGGATAGGAGTTTACCGTATGCCGAATTCTCCTATAACAACAGCTATCAAGCTAGCTTAAAGAGGTCGCCTTTCGAAGCCTTATATGGTAGACGGTGTAGAACGCCACTATTCTAGAACGAGACTGGAGAGAACCAGGTGTTTGGACCCAAAGTACTACAAGAAGCCGAAAAGCAGGTCCAAACGATACGGGAGAACTTAAAGGCTGCCCAGTCACGACAGAAAGGCTATTCGGACAATAGGCGTAGGAAGTTGACCTTTGAAGTGGGAGACTTCGTATAGCTTAAAGTATCGCCTATCCGAGGCCAACGACGCTTCAACGTCAAAGGCAAACTAGCACCTCGCTACATCGGACCATTTAAGATTTTGGAAAAGCAAGGAGAAGTAGCCTACCAACTAGAGCTCCCAAACCACTTCTCCGACGTACATGACGTGTTTCATGTATCCCAGCTCAAGAAGTGCTTGAGAGTGCCAGAGGAACGAGTGTCAATGGAGGAACTTGAACTTCAAGAGGATCTGACTTACGCAGAACACCCTGTCCGAATCTTGGACGTAAAGGAAAGGGTCACCCGAAACAAGGTGATTCGATGGTGCAAGGTACAATGGAGCCATCACACCGAAGCTGAGGCCACATGGGAGCGTGAAGAGGATATCAAGGCGGAATTTCCCCATCTATTTCCTACTAACGAATCTCGAGGGCGAGATTCAATTTAAGGGGGGTAGATTTGTGACACCCTCACCTCGGGTGTCAGCATATGTTCATGTTCTATGAAGAGAAAACATTTTAATGAAAAATAGGAACAGAGATAAGATGTTAGGATCCAACAAAGATCTGAATAAAACTCTTATTCGGGATACAATCAGATTAGGACTCTTGTCTTCCCGATTATAAATAGAACCCAAAACCTCTGGCCGAAACCACAAACTTCTCTTTCGACTCCTGAGCCGACGACTTAGAGCCCTAGCCCTAACTCGCCGAGCAAACCATCGCTGAAGCGCAACAAGGAAGATCATCGGAGGAGAACCGAGCGGTCTGAGGAGGACCTCGAAGTCAAGAAGAACGTGAGGACAAGCTCAGGGAGCTGTCTACGACGAACTGCAGCAACTAGGTTTTGAGAATCAAGAACAACCGGAACCGCAAGAACAAGGCAAGTGCTCCTTGACCATGTTGATCCTATGTTTTGGGTAAAACTATTTTGGTTGCGAAAAGGTGTGTGTGCTGAGTCAAACATAATGGGAAACCTTTTTATAGGAGTTTACTAGTTTTGGTTAAACCATCCTTGTCGCCTGGGAAGTTTATGACTCGGGTATGGTTTTTGCTTTATGCTTCGCTGAGTCTATGGGATTGGGAAGCGAGATAGATGTGTCTAGCTAACTGCACTCGTAAATGATAATGAGAAACTGATGATGTTAATAAACATGGGTCGAAGGGAGATCTAGGCAAGACTGGGTTTGTGAATGAGGTAGCATGAGACGGTGGTGTACTTGCCATAGATCTAAGAACCGGTTCATGCATGCACATGCCAGGATAACAGTGCCACCACAAGGCCAAGTATGGGTGCGGCTTAGCTGAGTAATTAGGTAAGTTGCTAGAGTGTTATGGACTGTGGAAGGCGCGGGGAATGGGAGTCGAGTGAGAACTGCCCTGGGAACTGCATGGCACAACAGGGGGCCCGTGGGTGGGAGAATTAGAGATTCTAGCCTGCCGTTGAAACCTTAGTGAGTCCATACATCTAGTAACCCCTTTGTAAAGGCTATTTTGTGATCTCTTAACCATACACCGACGGATGTGTACTGGTATAATGGAGGTTCTGCAGTCGCCGACGGATGACGAAATCACAAACTTGTGGGTAAAGAGGTGCAAACTCTGCAGAGTCTAAAACTATCATGATAGCCGAACTTACGGTCACGAGCACCTGGCTAAACTGCCATGATTAGTTGGGATGGTTATTGGGAAGATTTTTGGTTACGATTATTGGTTTGGTTATGGATATGGTTTGAGACTGTTGAGTCTGGGTGATGAGATGGTTGCATGACTGTTGGGACATGACATGAGATTGGTCTCGGTGTGAGACGAGGTTGTTTATGAGATGAGATGGTAGCGAATATGAGGAGGTATTTATGAGTAGGAATAAAGGATTGGTTAATGTTCGGATGGGACACGGGAAGTGATGAAGGTATGTTGGTAATTTAATACATGCTGGAATTGCATTCATCTAAAGATAAGTTGCTGTTTTATCATGGTTTTATAAGTCTGCTTTTCTGCAAATAAGCCTTTTATACCTACCTTGTTTATAAACTGCATATCATGTGTTTTCCCGCACTTGCTGAGTACATCATCGTACTCAAACTTGCATTATTATTTTGTCATCAACTGCAAGAGAAGGCTATTATGAAGACCAAGTGGAGCATTATAGCGTGTGATCTGTTCTCAACCTTGCCTGTGGAGGGATTAGAGATGGAGCCACTTCTGCTTAGTTTTGCTTCCGCATTAGTTTTTGCTTCCGCTGCCTAGAAATAAGACTTTCGCTGTGAGCATGAGTCCAAGACTCATGAGGTATTGTAATAAACTCTGTTATTCGTGGTAATATATAATCTGAATTCAGTTTGTGGAACGTATGTGTATGTGTGATGAACATCTTGGGCACACATACATATTAGTTCTCGGTTCCGTGGGTTTCCACAGAATTGGGGGCGTCACAGTTCCGTCCAGCCGGCCCGGACCTGAGTTTGTGAGTTTCAGACTTTCCCGACTTTCTAGATTTTGACCCAAATGTCCATCCGTGCATGCAAAACCATCAAGTTGCACCGTCTGGACGTGTATTCCATTAAGATTCCGTCCGGCCTCCCGGGACCCGAGTTTGTGAGTTTTACAGATTTTCCTGACTTTCTCGATTTTGACCCAGATGGCCATCCGCGCATGCAAAACCATCAAGTTGCACCGTCCGGACGGGTACTCTGTCAAGGTTCCGTCTGGCCGCCCGGGACCCGAGTTCGTGAGTTTTACCGACTTTCTCAAATTTCCCAATTTTGACCCTGATGGCCATCCATGCATGCAAAACAATCAAGTTGCACCGTCCGAACTTATATTCCGTCAAGGTCCTGTCCGGCCAACCGGGACCCGAGTTCGTGAGTTTTCCCGACATTTCCTACTTTCATATTTTCAACCCATATGGCCATCCGAGCATGCAAAACCATCAAGTTGCACTGTCCGAACATGTATCCCGTCAGTGTCGCGTCCAATCACACAGGACCCTAGTTTGTGAGTTCTACCGACTTTCCAGATTTCGACCCAGATGGTCATTCGCGCATGCAAAACCATTTAGTTGCACCATCAGAACGTGTATTCTGTCAAGGTCCTGTCCAGACGCTCGGGACCCGAGTTAGTGAGTTTTGCCGACTATCCCAACTTTCCAGATTTTTACCCTCATAGGCATCCGCACTTGCAAAACCTTCCGGTTGCACATCTGAACTTGTATTCCGGTAAGGACCAGTCCGGCGTCCCAGGACCCGAGTTCATGAGTTTTCTTGACTTTCCAAATTTCGACCTAGATGGCCTTCCGCGCATGCAAAATCATCAAGTTGCACCATCCGGACGTGTATTCCGTCAAGGTTCCGTGCGGCTGCCCGGGACCCGAGTTCATGAATGTTACTGACTTTCCCGACTTTCTCGATTTTGACCCTGATGACCATCCGCGCATGCAAAACCATCAAGTTGCACCATCCGGACATGTATTCCATGAAGGTTCCGTCCGGCCGCCCGCGACTCGAGTTCGTGAGTTTTACAGACTTTCCCGACTTTCTCGATTTTGACCTAGATGCCATCCGCGCTTGCAAAACTATCAAGTTGCACCAACCGGACCTGTATTTCATCAAGGTTCCATCCGGCCACCCGGGACCCGAGTTTGCGAGTTTTACCGACATTCTCAAATTTCCCAATTTTGACTCTGATGACCATCCATGCATGGAAAACCATCAAGTTGCCCCATCCGAACTTATATTCCGTCAAGTTCCTGTCCGGACGCCCGGACACGAGTTCGTGAGTTTTCTCGACATTCCCTATTTTTCCATTTTCAACCCAGATGGCCATCCGAGCATGCAAAACCATCAAGTTGCACTGTCCGAACGTGTATTCTGTCAAGGTCCCATCGAGTCGCACCGGACCCTCGTTTGTGAGTTTTACTGACTTTCCAGATTTCGACGCGTATGGCCATCCGTGCATGCAAAACCATTTAGTTGCACTAACTGAATGTGTACTCCATCAAGGTCCTGATGAGGACATCAACCTCGACAATGGAACGACTACTCCAACAAACCGGCACAGGCGCCACCACCACTCACTCGAGCTTGTGCACGAGAATTAAACTTCGTAACAATTCTGAAGAATGAAGGACCTGAAGTTTCCTAATTGCATGCGCCATCTATGCTCATGGTGAACCTGTCCAGACATGTATTCCGTCAAGGTTCCGTCTGGCCGCGCGGGACCCGAGTTCGTGACTTTTACAGACTTCCCCGACTTTCTTGATTTTGACCCAAATGGCCATCCGTGCATGCAAAACCATCAAAGTGCACCGTCCGGACATGTATTCCATCAATGTTCCGTCTGGAAGCCCGGGACCCAAGTTCGTGAGTTTTATAGACTTTCTCGACTTTCTCGATTTTCACCCAGATGGTCGTCCGCGCATTCAAAACCATCAAGTTGCACTGTCTCGACGTGTATTCCGTCAAGGTTCCGCCCGGCCGCTCGGGACCCGAGTTTGTAAGTTTTACAGACTTTATCGAATTTCCCAATTTCTACCCGGATGGCCATCTATGCATGCAAAACCATCAAGTTGAACTGTCCGAACGTAAATTCCGTCAAGGTCCTGTCCGGCCGCTCGGGATCCAAGTTTGTGAGTTTTACAGAGTTTCCTGACTTTCTCGGTTTTGACCCAGATGGACATCTGCGCATGAAAAACCATCAAGTTGCACCGTCCGGACGTGTATTCCGTCAAGGTTCCGTCCGGCCGCCCAGGACCCGAGTTCGTGAGTTTTACCGACTTTCCCGACTTTCTTGATTTTGACCCTGATGGCCATCCGTGCATGAAAACCATCAAGTTGCACCGTACGGATGTGTATTCCGTGAAATTCCGTCCGGCCGGCCGGGACCTGAGTTCGTGAGTTTCACAAACTTTCCCGACTTTCTAGATTTTGACCCAGATGATCATCCGCGCATGCAAAACCATCAAGTTGCACCGTCCGGACGTGTATTCTGTCAAGGTTCCGTCCGGCCTCCCGGGACCCGAGTTTGTGAGTTTTACAGAAATTCCTGACTTTCTCGATTTTGACCCAGATGGCCATCCGCGCATGCAAAACCATCAAGTTGCACCGTCCGGACGTGTATTCCATCAAGATTTCGTCCGACCGCCCGGGACCCGAGTTCGTGAGTTTTACCGACTTTCTCAAATTTCCCAATTTGGACCCTGGTGGCCATCCATGCATGTAAAACAATCAAGTTGCACCGTCTGAACTTATATTCCATCAAGGTCCTGTCCGGCCAACCGGGACCCGAGTTCGTGAGTTTTCTCGACATTTCCTACTTTCCCATTTTCAACCCAGATGGTCATCCGAGCATGCAAAACCATCAAGTTGCACTGTTCGAACGTTTATTCCGTCAAGGTCCCGTCGAGTCGCATCGGACCCTCGTTTGTGAGTTTTACTGACTTTCCAGATTTCGACCTGGATGGCCATCCACGCATGCAAAACCATTTAGTTGCACTAACCGAACGTGTACTCCATCAAGGTCCTGATGAGGACATGAACCCCGACAAAGGAACGACTACTCCAACAAACCAGCACAGGCGCCACCACCACTCACTCGAGCACGTGCACGTGAATTAAACTTCGTAACGATTATGAAGAATGAAGGACCAGAAGCTTCCTAATTGCATGCGCCATCTATGCTCATGGTGAACCTGTCCAGGCGTGTATTCCATCAAGGTTCGTTCTGGCCGCGCGGGACCCGAGCTCGTGAGTTTTACAGACTTCCCCGACTTTCTTGATTTTGACCCAGATGGCCATCCGCGCTTGCAAAACCATCAAAGTGCACCGTCCGGACATGTATTCCATCAATGTTCCGTCCGGAAGCACGGGACCTGAGTTCGTGAGTTTTATAGACTTTCTCGACTTTCTCGATTTTCACCCAGATGGCCGTCCGTGCATGCAAAACCATCAAGTTGCACTGTCTGGACGTGTATTCCGTCAAGGTTCCGCCCGGCCGCCCGGGATCCGAGTTCGTGAGTTTTACAGACTTTATCGAATTTCCCAATTGCTACCCAGATGGCCATCTATGCATGCAAAACCATCAAGTTGCACTGTCCGAATGTAAATTCCATCAAGGTCCTGTCCAGCCGCTCGGGATCCAAGTTTGTGAGTTTTACAGAGTTTCCCGACTTTCTCGGTTTTGACCCCGATGGACATCCGCGCATGCAAAACCATCAAGTTGCACCGTCCGGACGTGTATTCCGTCAAGGTTCCGTCCGGCTGCCCGGGACCCGAGTTCGTGAGTTTTATCGACTTTCTCGATTTTGACGCTGATGGCCATCCGCGTATGAAAACCATCAAGTTGCACCGTCCAGACGTGTATTCCGTGAAGGTTCCGTCCGGCCAGCCGGGACCTGAGTTCGTGAGTTTCACTGACTTTCATGACTTTCTAGATTTTGACCCAGATGGCCATCCGCGCATGCAAAACCATCAAGTTGCACCGTCCGGACGTGTATTCCGTCAAGGTTCCGTCCGGCCTCCCGGGACCCGAGTTTGTGAGTTTTACAGATTTTCCTGACTTTCTCGATTTTGACCCAGATGGCCATCCGCGCATGCAAAACCATCAATTTGCACTGTCCGGACGTGTATTCCGTCAAGGTTCCGTCCGGCCGCCCGGGACCCGAGTTCGTGAGTTTTACCTACTTTCTCAAATTTCTCAATTTTGACCCTGATGGCCATCCATGCATGCAAAACAATCAAGTTGCACCGTCCAAACTTATATTCCGTCAAGGTCCTGTCCGGCCAACCTGGACCCGAGTTCGTGAGTTTTCCCGACATTTCCTACTTTCCCATTTTCAACCCAGATGGTCATCCGAGCATGCAAAACCATCAAGTTCCACTGTCCGAACATGTATCCCGTTAGTGTCCCGTCCAATCGCACGGGACCCTAGTTTGTGAGTTCTATCGCCTTTCCAGATTTTGACCCGGATGGTCATCCGCGCATGCAAAACCATTTAGTTGCACCATCAGAACGTGTAACCGTCAAGGTCCCGTCCAGCCGCTCAGGACCCGAGTTAGTGAGTTTTGCCGACTATCCCAACTTTCTAGATTTTTACCCACATAGGCATCCGCACATGCAAAACCTTCTGGTTGCACATCCGAACGTGTATTCCGGCAAGGACCAGTCTGGCGTCCCAGGACCCGAGTTCATGAGTTTTCTTGACTTTCCAAATTTCGACCTAGATGGCCTTCCGCGCATGCAAAACCATCAAGTTGTACCGTCCGGACGTGTATTCCGTCAAGTTTCCGTCCGGCCGCCCGGGACCCGAGTTCGTGAGTGTTCCCGACTTTCCCGACTTTCTCGATTTTAACCCTGATGGCCATCCGCGCATGCAAAACCATCAAGTTGCACCATACGGACATGTATTCCGTGAAGGTTCCGTCCGGCCGCCCGCGACCCGAGTTCGTGAGTTTTACAGACTTTCCTGACTTTCTCGATTTTGACCTAGATGGCCATCCGCGCTTGCAAAACCATCAAGTTGCACAGTCCCGACGTGTATTCCATCAAGGTTCCATCCGGCCGCCCGGGACCCGAGTTCGTGAGTTTTACCGACTTTCTGAAATTTCTCAATTTTGACCCTGATGGTCATCCATGCATGCAAAACCATCAAGTTGCAACGTCCGAACTTATATTCCCTCAAGGTCCTCTCCGGCCGCTTGGTCCTGAGTTCGTGAGTTTTCTCGACATTTCCTATTTTCCCATTTTCAACCCAGATGGCCATCCGAGTATGCAAAACCATCAACTTGCACTGTCTGAACGTGTATTCCGTCGAGGTCCCGTTGAGTCGCATGGGACCCTTGTTTGTGAGTTTTACTGACTTTCTAGATTTTGACCCGGATGGCCATCCACGCATGCAAAACCATTTAGTTGCACTATCCGAACGTGTACTCCATCAAGGTCGTGATGAGGAAATCAACCCCGACAAAGGAACGACTACTCCAACAAACCAGCACAGGCGCCACCACCACTCACTCGAGCTTGTGCACGTGAATTAAACTTCGTAACGATTCTGAAGAATGAAGGACCAGAAGCTTCCTAAGTGCATGCGCCATCTATGCTCATGGTGAACCTGTCCAGACATGTATTCCGTCAAGGTTCCGTCCGGCCGCGCGGGACCCGAGTTTGTGAGTTTTACAGACTTCCCCGACTTTCTTAATTTTGACCCAAATGGCCAACCGCGCATGCAAAACCATCAAGCTGCACTGTCCGGACATGTATTCCATCAATGTTCTGTCCGGAAGCCCGGGACCCGAGTTCATGAGTTTTATAGACTTTCTCGACTTTCTCGCTTTTCACCCAGATGGTCTTCCGCGCATGCAAAACCATCAAGTTGCACTGTCTCGACGTGTATTCCGTCAAGGTTCCATCCAGCCGCGCGGGACCCGAGTTCGTGAGTTTTACAAACTTTATCGAATTTCCCAATTTCTACCCGGATGGCCATCTATGCATGCAAAACCATCAAGTTGCACTGTCCGAACGTAAATTCCGTCAAGGTCCTGTACGGCCGCTCGGGATCCAAGTTTGCGAGTTTTACAGAGTTTCCCGACTTTCTCGGTGTTGACCCAGATGAACATCCGCGCATGCAAAACCATCAAGTTGCACCGTCCGGATGTGTATTCCGTCAAGGTTCTGTAAAAGCCCAAGGAAAAGGGACTTGCCAAAAATTTTCATCACCTCACAACACCACAACTTTTGTTGTGGATATCTTGTGATGACTTGTGAAGAGCATGTAACCACCATCAAAATGGTGGTTAGAGGGGAAAGCCCTAACTTTCACAAAGTACGATTTCTACATATGAACATGAGAGGTTGAGCTCACCCCTTGGACTTAAAAAGTCTTGGGAAGGTTCAGACCAAATTTCATGCAAATCCAACACTTTTTGAGACACTTTTGGAGACATTTGAAAAAGAGGCCAATTTGAATGTAAATTCAAATTGCAGTAACTTGCATCACTTAAATTCAAAAGTTGGCTTCATATTCAAACTCAGCACATTTTTTTGAGTTAGTCCACCAATTTTCACCCCCATTGGAATTTATCTTGTCGGGAGCTAAATTTGCAATAATTCGAAACTGAATTTAAATTTCAGTTCAAATGTGAAGCAAATTTAGCCAAACCAAATTCCAATTGTGGGAATGAAATTCAAAATGTATGCTTAAGTCTATCATTCAATGTTTAGTAGCTGGGATATTTGCAGCAGAAGGGGGAGAAAGAATTAGAGGGGAGAAGAGGACCCACTGGTCAGCCGCACAGAGATCAAACCGACTCAGTCACTCGGTCGAACACCTGCGGTCGCCAGCGCATGGGTGAAATCCTGCCCCAACGCGGCCACCGCGATGAGCTGGTGTTGTGCTGGAGGCCTGCGCCGTGCTATTACCTGCCCACGAAGTCATCCCTCGCAGCTCACACGCCGACCAGCTGGCTTTCACGCGCTCTCGACCGAAAAAGCTCATCTCTCGGCCGCTCTCCTCGGCTCCTCGGTGCGCCGCTGATCCAGGCGTTCTCGTGACCAAAGATCAACAGCAAAGAGGCGCGCCGGAGACTTCTCGAACTCACGGTGAAGATCCTACCCTCTTTCATGCTCTGTAGGGAGAGTATTTCCACGTTTAGTCCTTGGTGTTCAAAAGACCGAGCTAGCAAAGAATCTGAAATTCGTGGTGATCGGTCCTTCACTGCGTAAACCCAGCCAAGCACATGTTCTACACGTTCCCACGGCCATCTAGGATCAAAGACCATCGAAAACCGTCGAGTCTTGGCGCTGTTATTCGAGTTTTTCGAGCAACCGCAGTTTTAAACCAAGGTCGACGGTGAGGTCCTAGCTCCGGCTGTTTCCATGGCCAACTGAGCTCATGTTCGTGCTCAGCATACCACAGCGGAGCTGTAGGAGCAAACCGATCAGAAAATAAGGCCCTGAGTAGCCCGGGCAACATCGCCGAAGTAGAGAGAGCCACTGTCACCGTCGCGAGCATGGTTCCGGCCATCGCTGAGCTTTGGTGAGGGCACCATCGTGTTCCTCGAGCCAAGTTGGGCCCAGGCGGCAAGAACCATCGAAGGTCGTGCAGCAAAACGGCCGGCGGCGGGAACTCTGGTGAGGCACCGCCGCGGGATGGCGCGAGGTAGATGAAGGGGGGGCCGGGTCCACCGGTCAACCTCTGTTCTCGTGCAGAGATCCAGTTGCGGCTGAGATTCAGTGCGGCAGCGCGGGTAAAACCCCGTGGGCCGCGGTGTGGCCGCATTCTCAGTGGGCCGATTTGAGGAGTGGGCCCCACCCGTAGAGTTTAAACATTTTGGGGAATTTCCAGTTTAGTTCAAACTTCAAATGTATAGAACTCTTGCTAGGGAGCTCCAAATTCAGTGAACCAAATTTTGCTGAACTAATTTTGAGTAGTTTCCAGCAATACCAATTTCAGCTCATGAAACGTAATAGTTTTCCAGAATTAAATCCCTAAAGTTCAGACTGTTAGGAATTTTATCTAGAGAATTACTTTATGAAAAATTCTGAAATTTGGCTGGAAGGTTCATTGGAAAATCCTGGAGTCACAGTAAAATTTTCAGACCCATCCAAGTTCATTTAGTCCCCCTAATGGTGTGATTAAGTGAACTGCCCTGAGAAAATAGAAAAATGTACAGAAATATTTTTCATATTTTCTCAACTCTTGTTTAGGGCACAACTTCCTCTAGGATTCTTCATATGATAATGAAACCAATTCCATTAAAACCATCTTAAATTCTAGTTTCCAGAAAGTAATGGTTGGAGCCATGAAAACCTCTGGAATTCCTTAGAGACTCTAATATTGACCCAATAGGCTTTTATTTGTACAAGGCTCAAATGAACCTTGTTTCAAATGAAACTTGGTCAAGACTCTGGTTAGGACCATACCAAGCCACCATAAAAATTTCAGAGCCAAAGGGGGGTGCTAGCTAGAGTTATAGCAATCACTTATTCAAATTTACACATTGCATTTGAATTAACATATAGTATCTCGTTAACATGTAGTCGCTGAAGGCGAGGAGACTCCGGAAGTGCTAGACTTCCTTCTTCCGTACGAAGACCTAACCACTGACCAGCAGCAGCAAGGCAAGCCCCGGTTTGCATTAACCCTTTTATAAAGTTTTGCTTTGTTCATATGTGTAGGGTGAAGTATGAATGTGCATTAGGTGTAGGATGGATGGAACCCCACTTGCATAACCAAAATTTTCCTATAAGATTGAGGGTAGTGTTTAAGACCTCGAGTAGACAAGCTATACTTAATGATCTAAAGGACTTCGGTACAAGTCGAGTAGTTGGAATCTACTCACGAGTTAGGCTTGGGACACACGAGATTTGTTCGATGATGTGAGATCACTTTAGTAAAGAAAATGAGACTAGGCAGGGGCTAGGGCGCAGCAAGAGGAAGTCTTGTGTGCGCAGCCCTGTCCGTGTCGATTGAGGACCGATCCGTGTGCGGCCCTGCTGAGCAAGCATTGAACGTACCAAAGGCATATCGGATATATGGGTCCCGGTAAACCGATATAACCTAAACCTCCGGGCGTCGAGGCATAGCACACCGATTTATAGGTGTAGGTTGAGGGCAACAAGGTGGAAATCTGCTAACGGGCATAGAGAGATGCTCCGTGTAGGGAACCTCCTGTACGCTTCGGTGCGACCGGTTCGACATTTGGGCTGTTGGGTGAAAGGTTGTCCCGTACGACATCGAGTGAGCTTGCTGTGCAGCTCCACGAATGGGCGTACGTGACGTGCTCTTTGGGTATCCCTGCAGGTGCATATCGAGTCGATTCGCTGTCCCTCGCGGTGACGAGTACCGCTTGTTCACTGCGTCGTAACGTAGATAATTTATGGAATGTTACAATTCAATTCTGATGTATGATATAATTGTATTGCTACATGTGTGCCACCAAATATTGCTTACTAAATTTCTTATTTATGAACTGTTAACTTGTGGCTAAAAGATGAAATAAGGATGAACTTGTAGGCGTGTCCATTTGCTGAAAGTTACTATCCCATGTTCATACCAACTGCATGTAGAGTTTCATGCCTAGGCGAGTTGGTTAAGTCTTGTTGAGCCATCATGCTCATGGTTGCTGCTTAAGTGTCTTTTTCAGGTGAGGAGCCATCCACGGACTCGGGTTACGAGTCCACCGGCGAGGGTTACCCTCCGTCGGGGACCACGGTTGAGTGGGAACCGTACACGCCGCGCTGAGCTGAGGAGTGCAGCTAGTGTGGGTTGCCCTAGGGCTGGGCAACTGACTTTTGCTTGATAGGCGGGCGTGAGTTGTACAAAAGAAACTTCCGCTGTGTAATATAGACAGTAGTTGTAACTGAGTATTGTACTAGTTTATACAGTTTCAGTTTATTTTCTATGTAATACAATGTATTCTTATGATGTGTGCTGTCGGGTGTCGCATCGTGTGGCACCACCCTCTGCGATCCTGGATGAGCAGATTCCGGTCCGCCACAGCCTGGTATCGGAGCTGCATTGCGGATAGCACAATAATTAAGGACTGTATTACGGGAAAACTTAGATTACGGTGAGGATTCGGTAGTTGCCCAAGTAAGGACTATAATAGCATAGTTACTTAAAGTGGCAAGACTAACATATGTGTCATAATTCTGAATTTTAATTATGTAACGACATACCTACGCTCTGGTAAGAATGGTAAGGAACGCCACCGAAAGCGGTTCAATTTCGGTTAGCTCCCCTGACGAGCAACGTGGTTCAGGGATAGGTCTCACAGCTTGGTGTGAGACGTCAATATGAAACTCTTGGACTCTTCATGTTTAGAGTTCATATGAAACGCTGATTCCTAGCGTGCATTAGGCAAGTAAGTGGAGACCCCATCGCATGGTCAGTAACGCGAGAGTGTGTTCGTCTGAAAATAGCCTAGGAGGACATACGCAGCGCTTGCCATCGGCGTGCCCTGCAGGGCAGTAGGTGGTATCCGTTGGGTTGATAACATTCCCAACCGTGACGACCCGTTCATGATATACTCGGGTTCCCTGTCGTGTGATGTTGAAACACGATCACGTACCTTGAGACGTGACTTAACTCAAGGACGGTCGTATGGCAATGATACAGGCGTTTGTATTTACTTTCAAATATGGATCTGCCTGAAATGGAAATAACCATTGAGTGCACCATTACTGTATGGTCTTCTGCAGGTACTAACCACGCATGTATCTCGTGTAGTATACGTGTGCGAGAGCCCGTTTAGTGCCACAACTGAGACGTATATGCCGGTATAATCTGGTTAGGATTTTATTTTTGTGAGGAACGTAGTACTGACATATCATAGGCATGTGCATGAAAGATAATGATAACAAGGAATTAAAATCACTAAGTTTCAACATTTAGGACCCTGGTTAGGTAGAAAAAATCAATAGTGGATCAGTGTAGCTCCAAGGGACTGAAAAACATAGTGCTCTGTTTTGTACAGCAAGTTTGCTGAACTTTGACAGGGCATAACTCACAGATTATTTAGCCAATGGAGGAGGTGTGAGAGATAGTTCTGAAAAGCTGTTTAATCAAACTACAACTTTGTTGTAGACTCCCAGAGCTGGATCACACCTTAAGATGGCTTAAATTCTAGAGGGATGTAAACTGTACAGAACAAGGACAGATTCAAAACACTCTCTGGATTGTTCTGTTCTTCAAGCATAACTTCCTGTAGAAAAATCTAAAATTATCATATGACACATCTTTGGAAAGGTCAGGAAACGTGTTGCATCTTTGTAATTAAAAATTCTGAAATTTCAGCACAGAACTCAGTGGAAACCAGAGTTGAAAACAGAAACTTCCAAGGGAGGTGCTGTTGAAATTCTTCCAGAAATTATATTAACTTTGAATTTCCATAACTTTTTAACCAGAGCTGATCTGAGGGCAAAGAAATACTCATTGGAAAGATAATGAAGTTAACTTAACTTGGGTATTCATCTTGAGTCATGAAAATGCCCAGAATCAGATCAAAATCTTGGATATGTAGAAATTGGTCATTCTGACAGAGGAATGACAGTTGAACTCATTTGGTCATTCTGACAGGGGACTGATGTTTATTGTCTTATGGTTGCACATGGTTCGCACTCGGACCACGCACGAGATTGGTGGCTCTAGCCAGCAGGGAGGCGATGACTGCACCCCGCAGCAGCAACCACCACCGCCACCTCCGCTTACCCTAGCGGATGTGATAGCGGCACTGGTGGGTGGTCGTGAGGAGCAGACCGACCTGCTCCGCACGATCGTGCAGAATACGTCCCAGGCGGGGGGGGGGGTGTCAAGAGAGGGGGCCTCGTGAGCCCCGTGAGGTGACGTACTCGGACTTCATGAGTACGCACCCTACGGTGTTCACAGAAGCCGCAGAACCACTGGAGGCCGACAACTGGCTGTGGACAATCGAGTCCAAATTCGGGCTGCTTCAATGTACGGAACAGCAAAAGACTCTGTTCATGGCGCAGTAGCTTCACAGTGCCGCTGGTGCGTGGTGGGCGAACTATGTCGCCTCACGTCCGGCTGGCCATGCCGTGGAGTGGGAGGAATTCTGGGAGGCGTTCCGCGCCTATCATATCCCTCCCGGGATAATGAAGAGGAAGTTCCAAAAATTCTTGGAACTGAAGGGGGCGGGAGGAGTGCCTATGACTACTCCGGTGCCTTCAACCATCTGGTGCAATATGCGTCAGACTACATCTCCACCGAGGAGAAGAAACGGGAGCACTTCTATCGGGGGTTACACCCCGAGATGAAGACGCATCTCGTTCAATGGAATCGCGGCACGTTTAACGACCTCGTCAATGCCGCGATTATGCAAGAGGACGCTCAGCGGGAGTTGGCAGCTGAGCAGTGGAAGCGCAGCACTCCACCCAGCAGTGGGGTGGCGCTCCTCAGAAGTACCGCATGGTGTATCGGACACCATCCGGACAGCAGTGGCATCCACCGGCACGCCCTCAAAAGTTCAGGGATCGTTCTTTCCAGGCACCGCCGTTCCGACCGCCGATGCCACCACCGCGACCGCAACAACAGCAGACGGCACCCCGGGCGTTTCCACCGCCACAACGCGCCCCGGGTTTCCGTCCGCCGATCAGCGGAGGACCGCCCCGCTACACTTGTTTCACATGTGGCCAGGCGGGCCATTTCATGAAGGACTGTCCCCAGGGGCAGCAGAGCAGCGGGCAAGCCCAGTTCCAGGGCGGTGCTCGGGGCTGACCTCCGGTCAAGAAGGTTGGTCAGTGGACTGGGGGCGTTTGCAACCTCGACAATGAGGACGCCCCAGAGGGAGATAACGTGCTGGCGGGTACATTCACTCTCAACGACCAAGCAATCATCATTTTATTCGATTCTGGTGTAACCCACAGTTTTATAAGTGCATCCTATGTGGCTAAGCATCAAATGCAAGTCTTCCCAACCGACTGCACATATATGATCTGCTCACCGAGAGGGAAGATTTACGCAAATATAATGATTCCAAAAGCACCTCTGTGCTTAGGTGGGAAGCTATATCCCACCACCTTGATAATCCTCACAAGGCAAAAGATTGATGCAATCTTGGGAATGTCATGGTTACACTACCATGGCGCTGTCCTGGACACTCGGACATGAACGGTTCATTTGAATTCTCCATTTCACCGTCCGCACTCCATGGTGTTAGACAATCCTGTCCAGGAGGTTTTAGCAATAAATAATACTGAAGCTCTCAAGTTAGAGGACATCCCCGTAGTCCGGGAGTACCCCAACATGTTCCCGGATGATCTTCCGGGCATGCCACCTGAGCGGGATGTCGAGTTCAAGATTGAACTTGCACCCAGGACTACGCCCATATCACGGATACAAGATGGCTCTGAACCAGCTGGCTGAATTAAAAGAACAGCTCAATGATCTGTTGAGCAAACGTTTCATTAGGCCGAGTTCCTCGGCTTGGGGATGCTCGGCGCTGTTCGTGAAGAAGAAAGATGAAACCTTGAGGCTGTGTGTGGACTACCGGCCGCTCAACGCCGTCACCATCAAGAATAAGTACCCACTGCCCCGCATTGACATATTATTTGATCAGCTTGTGGGTGCAAGTGTGTTCTCCAATATGGACCTTCGCTCTGGGTATCATCAGATAAAGATCCGAGTGGAGGATATCCCGAAGACGGCTTTCTCGACGAGATATGGCTTATATGAATATCTCGTCATGTCTTTTAGTCTCACTAATGCTCCAGCCCATTTCATGTATCTCATGAACTCGGTGTTCATGCCGGAGCTGGACAAGTTCGTGGTAGTGTTCATTGATGATATCTTGGTTTACTCCAAGACAGAGGCAGAACACGCCGAACACTTGAGGATCGTTCTTCAACGATTGCGAGACCACAAACTCTACGCTAAGTTCAGCAAATGTGAGTTTTGGATCAGCCAAGTGCCATTTTTGGGACATATCATCTCAGCGGAAGGAGGTTGACCCAAGCAAAATCGAGCAAGTGCTGAAATGGAAAGCTCCCACTTCAGTCCATAAAGTCAGAAGCTTCCTCGGTTTAGCGAGATACTATCGGAGATTCATTCCAAACTTCTCCAAGCTTGCTAAGCCGAAGATAGAGTTGCTGAAAAATGGAACAAAATATGTTTGGAACACGGCGTGTGAAGGAGCGTTCCAAGCATTAGTGAAGCATCTCACAACAGCCCCGGTCTTAGCTCAACCGGATACAACCAAGCCCTTCGACGTGTATTGTGACGCGTCCGGTATTGGGCTCGGTTGCGTGTTGATGCAGGAAGGACGTGTGGTCGCATATGGCTCACACCAATTTCGGAACCACGAGAAGCATTATCCAACTCATGATCTTGAGCTTGCTGCTGTGGTTTTGGCGTTAAAAATGTGGAGGCACTATCTCCTGGGGAATTTGATGCATCTTTACACCGACCACAAGAGCTTGAAGTACATTTTCACCCAGAAGGAGCTGAATATGAGGCAAAGGAGGTGGTTAGAACTAATCAAAGATTATGAGATTGAGATTCACTACCACCCCGGCAAGTCGAATGTGGTCGCCGACGCGCTGAGTCGGAAGTCACATGTCAATAACCTCACCATTACCCCGGTGGAGCAGGAAGAGCCGAGTTTATACTTGGTTCCTTATGGATCGCTCTACAACCTTGCCCTCATCCTACTATTAGGGAGGACATCATTGCAGCTCACAAAGTTGATAAGGGCAATGCACATCTCCGGAGACGGATAGACAATGGGGAGATCAAATGTTTCTGGAAGGATGATGAGGGGACGCTATGGTTCAATGACCGCATAGTCGTACCCCGAGATATTGAGCTGAGGAGAAAGATCCTCGATGAAGCTCACTTGTCTAAATACTCCATTCATCCAGGCAGCAACAAAATGTACCAAGATTTGAAAAAGAAATTTTGGTGGACACGGATGAAGCGGGAAGTGGCGAAGTACGTATCCGAGTGTGATACGTGTAGACGAGTGAAAGCTGATCATATGAAGAAATCATGGCTGCTGCAACCCCTGAAAATTCCGGCATGGAAATGGGAAGATGTGAGCATGGATTTCATTGTGGGATTGCCCCTGACTTCCAACAAGCATGACTCCATTTAGGTAATTGTTGATCGGTTAACCAAGAAGGCTCACTTCATCCCGGTGCATACACGTTACAATGACGGCAAATATGCGGAGCTGTACATAGCAAGGATTCTATGCTTATATGGTGTACCCAAGACCATAGTCTCAGATCGAAGTGCATTATTTGTATCTCGCTTTTGGGAGCAGTTGCACGCTGCTTTGGGTACTAAGCTGATTAGAAGCTCCGCCTATCACACTTAGACAGATGGGCAAACAGAGAGGGTGAACCAAGTACTAGAAGACATGTTGAGAGTATGTGTCATCCACCAAGGTAGGAACTGGGATGATCACCTACCATTGGTGGAATTCTCGTACAATAACGGCTATCACGCGAGTATCAAGATGTCACCCTACGAAGCTCTCTATGATCGCAAGTGCCGCACCCCATTAAACTGGTGCGAGTCCGATGAAAGGGTCACATTCGGATTGATGTGGTGAACAACGCCGAAGAGCGCGTTCGGATTATCCAAGCTAACTTTAAGGCCGCTCAATCCCGGCAGAAAAGCTACGCTGATAAGAGGCGTAGACCGCTGCACTTTGACGTCGGGGAACACATGTACCTCCGTGTGTCTCCGATGAAAGGCATGCACCGGTTCGGCGTGAAGGGGAAACTCGCTCCCCGTTTCATTGGAACCTATGCTATCACCGAGAAGTGTGGACCAGCGGCGTATAGGCTGGAGCTACCGGCATCTCTTGCTGGTGTTCACGATGTTTTCTATGTTTTGCAACTGCGAAAATGTCTGAAGCATACAGCTGTTGTTCCTACCGAAGACATCGGCGAGTTGCAACCAGATTTGACATATGATGAATATCCGATGGCAATAATTGATGAGAAAGCTCGGACCACATGTAGCCGAACATTGTGGTTCTACAAGATACTCTGGAGTAACCACACCGCCGAAGAAGCGGTGGGAGAGTGAGTAATTCCTTCGCTCAAATTACCCGGAGTTCATGACGTCTCAGCATGGGTGAGTTCCTATTACATCTCTGTCTCTTCTTTTGTAATCTCGTGACGAGATTCTTTTAAGGGGGGAGGGACGTAAAAGCTCCAGGAAAAGGGACTTGCAAAATTTTTTCATCACCTCACAACACCACAACTTTTGTTGTGGATATCTTGTGATGACTTGTGAAGAGCAAGTAACCACCATCAAAAGGGTGATTAGAGGGGAAAGCCCTAACTTTCACAAATTAGGATTTCTACACATGAACATGAGAGGTTGAGCTCACCCCTTGGACTTAAAAAGTCTTGGGAAGGTTCAGGCCAAATTTCATGCAAATCCCACACTTTTTGAGGCACTTTCAAAGGCATTTGAAAAAGACGCAATTTGAATGTAAATTCAAATTGCAGCAACTTGCATCACTTAAATTCAAAAGTTGGCTTCATATTCAAACTCAGCACATTTTTCTGAGTTAGTCCACCAATTTTCACCCCCATTGGAATTTATCTTGTCGGGAGCTAAATTTACAATAATTCGAAACTGAATTTAAATTTTCAGTTCAAATGTGAAGCAAATTTAGCCAAATCAAATTCCAATTGAGGGAACCAAATTCAAAATGTAGCTTAGTGCTTAAGTCTATCATTCAATGTTTCGTAGCTGGGATATTTGCAGCAGAAGGGGGAGAAAGAATTAGAGGGAAGAAGAGGACCCACTGGTCAGCCGCACAAAGATCAAACCGACTCAGTCACTCGGTCGAACACCTACGGTCGCCAGCGCACGGGTAAAACCCCGCCCCAACATGGCCACTGCGACGAGCTGGTGTCGTGCTGGAGGCCTGCGCCGCGCTATTACCTGCCCATGAAGTCATCCCTCACAGCTCACACGCCGACCGGCTGGCTTTCACGCGCTCTCGACCGAAAACGCTCATCTCTCGGCCGCTCTCCTCGGCTCCTCGGTGCGCCGCTGATCCAGGCGTCCTCGCGACCGAAGATCAACAGCAAAGAGGCGCACTGGAGACTGTTCGAACTCACGGTGAAGATGCTACCCCCATTCATGCTCTATAGGGAGAGTATTTTCACGTTTAGTCCTCGGTGTTCAAAAGACCGAGCTAGCAAAGAATCTGAAATTCGTAGTGATCAGTCCTTCACTGTGTAAACCCAGCCAAGCACATGTTCTACACGTTCCCACGGCCACCTAGGATCAAAGACCATCAAAAACCGTCGAGTCTTGGCGCTGTTATTCTAGTTTTTCGAGCAACCGCAGTTTTAAACCTAGGTCGACGGTGAGGTCCTAGCTCCGGCTGTTTCCATGGCCAACCGAGCTCATGTTCGTGCTCAGCATGCCGCAGTGAAGCTGTAGGAGTAAACCGATCAGAAAATAAGGCCCTGAGTAGCCCGGGCGACATCGCCGGAGTAGAGAGAGCCACTGTCACCGTCACGAGCATGGTTCCGGCCATCGCCGAGCTTCAGTGAGGGCACCAGCGTGTTCCTCGAGCCAAGTTGGGCCCAGGCGGTGAGAACCATCGAAGGTCGTGCAGAAAAACGGCCGGCGGCTGGAACTCCGGCGAGGCACCGCCGCGGGAGCCGCGGGATGGCGCGAGGTAGATGAAGGGGGGGGGGGCGGGTCCACCGGTCAGCCTCTGTTCTCGTGCAGGGATCCAGTTGCGGCCGGGATTCAGTGTGGCAGCACGGGTAAAACCCCGTGGGCCGCGGGTTGGCCGCATTCTCCGTGGGCCGATTTGAGGAGTGGGCCCCACCTGCAGAGTTTAAACATTTTGGGGAATTTCCAGTTTAGTTCAATCTTCAAATGCATAGAACTCTTGCTAGGGAGCTCCAAATTTAGTGAACCAAATTTTGCTGAACTCAGAATTTTGAGTACTTTCCAGCAATACCAATTTCAGCTCATGAAACATAATAGTTTTCCAGAATTAAATCCCTAAAGTTCAAACTGTTAGAAATTTTATCTGGAGAATTACTTTATGAAAAATTCTGAAATTTGTATGAAAGGTTCATTGGAAAATCCTGGAGTCACAGTAAAATTTCCAGACCCATCCAAGTTTATTTAGTCCCCCTAATGGTGTGATTAAGTGAACTGCCCTGAGAAAATAGAAAAATGTACAGAAATATTTTTCAGATTTTCTCAAATCTTGTTTAGTGGACAACTTCCTCTAGGATTCTTCAAATGACATGAAACAAATTCCATTAGAACCATCTTAAAATCTAGTTTCCAGAAAGTAATGGTTGGAGCCATGAAAACCTCTGGAATTCCTTAGAGACTCTAATATTGACTAAATAGGCTTTTATTTGTACAAGACTCAAATGAACCTTGTTTTAAATGAAACTTGGACAAGACTCTAGTTAGGACCATACCAAGCCATAATAAAAATTTTAGAGCCAAAGGGGGGTGCTAGCTAGAGTTATAGTAATCACTTATTCAAATTTACACATTGCATTTGAATTAACATATAGTATCTCGTTAACATGTAGTCGCTGAAGGCGAGGAGACTCCGGAAGTGCTCGACTTCCTTCTTCCGGACGAAGACCTAACCACTGACCAGCAGCAACAAGGCAAGCTCCGGTCTGCATTAACACTTTTATAAAGTTTTGCTTTGTTCACATGTCGAGGGTGAAGTATGAATGTGCATTAGGTGTAGGATGGATGGAACCCCACTTGCATAACCAAAATTTTCCTATAAGAGTGAGGGTAATGTTTAAGACCTTGAGTAGACAAGCTATACTTAATGATCTATAGGACTTCGGTACAAGTCGAGTAGTTGGAATCTACTCGCGAGTTAGGCTTGGGACACACGGGGTTGGTTCGAGTGATGTGAGATCACTTTAGTAATGAAAATGGGACTAGGCAGGGGCTAGGGCGCAGCAAGAGGAAGTCTTGTGTGCGCAGCCCTGTCCGTGTGGATTGAGGACCGATCTGTGTGCGGCCCTGCTGAGCAAAAATTGAGCGTACCAAAGGCATATCGGATATATGGGCCCCGGTAAACCGATGTAACCTAAACCTCCGGGCGTCGAGGCATAGCACACCGATTTATAGGTGTAGGTTGAGGGCAGCAAGGTGAAAATCTGCTAACGGACATAGAGAGATGCTCCGTGTAGGGAACCTCCTGTCCGTTTCGGTGCGACCGGTTCGACATTTGGGCTGTTGGGTGAAAGGTTATCCCGTACGACATCGAGTGAGCGTGATGTGCAGCTTCACGGATGGGCGTACGTGACGTGCTCTTTGGGTATCTCTGCAGGTGTATATCGAGTCGATTCGCCGTCCCTCGCGGTGACGAGTACCGCTTGTTCACTGTGTCGTAACGTAGATGATTTATGGAATGTTATGATTCAATTCTGCTGTATGATATAATTGTATTGCTACATGTGTGCCACCAAATATTGCTTACTAAATTTCTTATTCATGAACTGTTAACTTGTGGCTAAAAGATGAACTAAGGATGAACTTGTAGGCGTGTCCATTTGCTGAAAGTTACTATCCCATGTTCATACCAACTGCATGTAGAGTTTCATGCCTAGGCGAGTCGGTTAAGTCTTGTTGAGCCATCGTGCTCATGGTTGCTGCTTAGGTGTGTTTTTCAGGTGAGGAGCCACCCACGGACTCGGGTTACGAGTCTACTGGCGAGGGTTACCCTCCGTCGGGGACCACAGTTGCGTGGGAACCGTACACGCCGCACTGAGCTGAGGAGTGCAGCTAGTGTGGGTTGCCCTAGGGCTGGGCAACTGACTTTTGCTAAATAGGCGGGCGTGAGTTGTACAAAATAAACTTCAGCTGTGTAATATAGACAGTAGTTGTAACTGAGTATTGTACTAGATTGTACAGTTTCAGTTTGTTTTCTATGTAATACAATGTATCCTTATGATGTGTGTTGTCGGGTGTCGTATCGTGTGGCACCACCCTCTGCGATCCTGGATGAGCGGATTCCGGTCCGCCACAGGTTCCGTCCGGCCGCCCGGGACCCGCGTTCGTGAGTTTTACCGACTTTCTCGATTTTGACCCTGATGGGCATCCGCCATGAAAACCATCAAGTTGCACCGTCCGGACATGTATTCCTTGAAGGTTCCGTCCGGCCGTCCGGGACCTGCGTTCGTGAGTTTTACATACTTTCTAGATTTTCACCCAGATGGCCATCCGCGGATGCAAAACCATCAAGTTGCATCGTCCGGACGTGTATTCCGTCAAGGTTCCATCCGGCCTCCCGGGACCCGAGTTCGTGAGTTTTACAGATTTTCATGACTTTCTCGATTTTGACCCAGATGGACATTTACGCATGCAAAACCATCAAGTTGCACCGTGCGGACGTGTATTCTGTCAAGGTTCCGTCGGCCGCCCGAGACCCGAGTTCGTGAGTTTTACCGATTTTTTCAAATTTCCCAATTTTGACCCTGATGGCCATCCATGAATGCAAAACCATCAAGTTGCACCATCCGAACTTATATTCCGTCAAGGTCCTGTCCGGCCGCCCAGGACCCGAGTTCGTGAGTTTTCCCGACATTCCCTACTTTCCCATTTTCAACCCAGATGGCCATCCGAGCATGCAAAACCATCAAGTTGCACTGTCCGAACGTGTATTCCGTCAGTGTCCCGTCCAATCGCACGGGACCCTAGTTTGTGAGTTTTACCGACTTTCCAGATTTTGACCCGGATAGCCGTCCGTGCATGCAAAACAATTTAGTTGCACCATCCGAACGTATATTCCGTCAAGGTCCCGTCCAGCCGCTCGGGACCCGAGTTAGTGAGTTTTGCCGACTGTCGGTACCTGAGATATGGGGTACCCCCGCGCACAGGGTAAAATGCCTAAGGTACTCGCCCTTCTCCGCAGGGAGAGCTCCGAAGGCGCCACGCGTCGGGCGGGGCCGGACCTCCCTCTCCTCAGAGGAGAGCTCCGGGCCCGCCACGTGGCATACAGAAGCCGGACCTCCCCCTCCGCAGGAGAGAGGTCCGAAGACGCCACGCGTCCAGCGGGGCCGGGCCTCCCTCTCCGCAGAGGAGAGCTCCGGGCCCGCTACGTGGCATACAGAGGCTGGACCTCCCCCTCCGCGGGGAGAGGTCCGGAGGCTCCACGTGCCCCGCAGGCCGGACCCTTCTCGCCTCAGAGAAGGGCTCCGGACCCGCCACGTGTCCAGAAGAACGGTGCTGCCTGCCCCCGAGCGGTAGGCAGCGGGCGTAAAGGCGCCCCACACCTTGCCCGTACAAGGCATTCAAGGCCCGCGTCTTCCCAAGACGCGGAAACGCGGAGCACGCGTCTGTCAGGTGCCGTTGCGCCCAGTCGCATCACAGACTGGCGCGCGGTGTCAGAACCTGCCAGCCAATAAACGCCGCGACAAGACATCCCATGCCGCCTGCGCCGTCATCAACCACTACGACTAGCACGCGGCATGGGCAGGGCGGCAAGATGAAGACTCAGAAGCCTTCGACCAGAGGCAACCACCGGCGTAACTACAGATACGGTAGATAATAGACAATCTTACCGGGACCACCTGTCGGGTCCCGGCTTCCCTTGTAAGCCGCCCGAGCCTTGGACTATAAAAGGCTCGGGTAGGCGTCGATAGCAGGGGTTCGCACTTTGTAACTCATACACTAGCCATACACTCTCAAGCTGTAACTCATCCCCAAGCTCAGGCCTCCGGCCCTGAGCAGCAAGCAATACAGCGAGCTCCATAGCTCGCCGTGGACGTAGGGTTTTACGCTCCGGCGGCCTGAACCACGTAAAACTCGCCGTGTCAAGCTCTCGCTAACTCGTCCATCCACGCAAGCTTTCCGCTAGGAGACTAGCCCCGCCGAAAAAAGAACCTCCGCGGGCTGCCCAGTGCAGGCCCGTGGGAAGTGTCGATCGCACACTTCGACATTTGGCGCGCCAGGTAGGGGGCTTTTCCCCTAGCGCGACGAGTTTCCGCCGACGAAGATGACCAAGCTTCCTTCAACGGCAAACTCTCCCCCTCCGCGTTCACGGCGAACCATGACCACTGGGGAGTACATGTCGACACACTCAGGACGGAGTGTGTCGGCACAAGCGGGCAGCCAGCAGCCGACTCCGGCAACGCCGACTCCGGCTATGCAGGCCCCGACCAGCGTGAGGTCTTCTGCAGCGCTGAGCGTACACCATGGAGGTGCGCTAGCTGCAGCAAGAGCGCTGCTGCGCAACCCGCCTGTGGGGGATGCGCCCCATTCAGCGACCCAGCAATGGGTCCGCGAGGTGGACCGCCTCGTCGTCGCCGCCGCGAACCCTCGGTTTCGGCGGGGACGACGCCCAGGGCAACCGGCTGTGTCGCTGACGCGCACACCCACGGTTGACGGGCTAACGGCGGATTCCAGCTCCTCCAGTCTCCTGTCAACGGACCTGCGAAGGGAACTGGAATGGTGCCACTTGGGGCAGGACGCCCGGGTGTACCTCGAGTGACGCTGAGAAAGGCGTCGCAACCAGGAGGCAGGCGACAGCATGTCGTCGGCCTCGACACAACCAGAAGGGCAGGTCTTCGCCATGCGAGCCCCGCCACAGGCATATGCTGCACAGCATATGCCGCAACCATATGCGCCGCAAGTAGCGGCCCCGGTCTATGGTGCAGCCTTGCCCATGCCGGGATACGCAGCACCAGGTGCGAACCAAGTGTTCGCAGCACCTATACCTGCCGCAGCAGGTGCAGGATGTGCGGCCCTTGCACCCCACCTTCGCTTCGCAAGGTGGCCACGCAAGTTCTGCCCGCACCTGCCCGAGAAGTACGACGGCAGCGTCAACCCGGCGGAGTTCCTCCAGATATACTCCACCGCCGTACTTGCCGCAGGAGGGGACGAGGCTGTCATGGCCAACTACTTCCCCATCGCCTTGACCGTCCCAGCCCGGTCTTGGCTCATGAATCTACCTCAGGGGTCCATAACCTCCTGGGGTGAGCTCTGCTGGCAGTTCGTCGCCAACTTCGGCAGCTCCTACACCCGTCCCGGCACGGAGCTCGACCTCCACGCCGTCAAACAACAACCTGGGGAGTCACTGCGCTCTTTCATCCAGCGGTTCTCTCAGGTGCGCAACACCATCCCACATATCCAAAGCGCCTCTGTGGTGGTGGCGTTCCGACAGGGTGTCCGGGACGAGAAAATGCTCGAGAAGCTCGCGACCAGAGAGGTCCACGACGTCTCGGGGCTCTTCAGCCTGGTGGACAAGTGCGCCAGAGCAGCTGAAGGGCGGAACTGGCACGCACTGCCGACCTCCGAGTCAGGAGGGCAGCCCGGGTCCGGTGCTGCTGCCTATGGGGGTGGCAAGAAGACCAAGAACCGGGGGGTGGCAAGATGAAGTTAACATTCACGGCCCCCGTCGCCGCAGCTGCGACGACCAGTGGAGCTCGGGGGCCACGCCCTGACAAAAGGCAGCGGCAGTCACCAGCCCCAGACAGTGACCAAGGCGGGCTATGCCCCATGCACGGCACCTGCAACCATACTGCTGCCGAGTGCTGGGAGATCCAGATGCTCGCAGAGCGCTTCCGCAAAGGAAGACAGCAGAGGGCTGAAGCACCGCCCTACCCTCAGAGGGATGGCAAACAGGAGGCCGGCGCCCCAGTCACCGCTGCCCACTAGGTGGTGTTCCAGGAGCCTCAGCGTGTCATAAAGACAGTGCATGGCGGTGAGGACTCCAGTTCCGACGGTGACGGGCCTGGGCGTTAGCCAACTACAGCACGCCTCCGTGCCTCGAACATACCTCTCGGGAGCCGCCTAAGGTCCGTCAACCCCTTGAAGGCCTTGCCAGAAGGGGAAGACGCCTTAGGTCATCCAAGGTGAGCCCGGGTTCACCTACCCCTTGAAGGCCTTAGCCAGAAGGGGAGAACTCCCTGGGGGCCCCCGAGAGAAGCCGCGCAGGGCCTGATCCAGCGTGAAGATAACAACTTCGACAAGACTCGGCTTGCAGGGAACACCCCACAACGCACGGCCTCGGCTAATGCTCTAAGTACTACCGCCAAAGAACCAAACGCGACGGGGGCCCGCAAGAGGGCAACCTGGTGAAGCGGCACAATATATTCCAAGAAGGACCCATAAGCTCTCCCCCAGCAGGGAAGGTCCCTTCCGAATCATGAAAGCTGCCGCCCCAGGTACACATGCCTTTCAACCGAGAGTGGGATCCATTCCCAAAAAATCCTTGCCATGAAGCAACACTGTAAGTCCTACTTACTGAGCATCGGTAGAACAGGGTTATTCACTTCTGTAATAGACCCCATAGAATTTAGGAACAGAGCTTGGGGTAGCTAAGTCTCAAGGGACGGTACAGGACTACGTCCAGTTTAGCCTGGTTCCGACCCTAAGCGCGTAGAGTCTTGCTTCTCTTGTAGACGAGGCGGAACATTGCCCCCATGTACAGCCAGAATTCCACCTATGGGTACGAATACAGAGACCTGTTCTACTTAGCTCTCTCTCATGCGCTCATTTAAATTATGCATTAATTTTTATGATCGCACTATCTCTGTATGTTCATCGTACATCTAGCTCCCCCTCTCCTGCGCTCATCCATAGTCGGCATTTGCTATCCTACCGAAGGCGGCTGCGCTTGAGGCACCTGCCGATGGCCGAGTGAGTCTCTCGGGCCTCCCCCAGTCAGGTGTTGCGGTGCCAGTTGGTCACCTCCAGGAAAGGCCAGCGTTGTGCATGGGGGGTCCAGGGTGCGTATCCAGCTTAGCCGGCCCAGAGCCCAAAGCATGCGCATCCTGCCCTCCGGAGGTCCAGGGGAGTACGTCCGCTTTGCCTGGTCATGAACCCAAAGCGCGTGCACTCTGCTTCCCCAGCGCATGGCCCGGTACTAGGGATCGGACGGCCGTACCCGGACCTCGGAGGGAGCCGGAGCTCCGGCGCCTCGTGCACAGAATTGCCCAAGCCCCGTATAGCGGGTCAGGACCATAAGACGAATAAGACTAAGAGACAGGAGGGGAGGACCCCCCGAGGAGAATTACGTTTCCTCTACCTGTGTGCAGGACCTCCTGGTTACGGCAACAGGGACTGCATGAAGCGGGGGGAAAGGAGCTACCAGCTACTCCGGCCTGGGACTGGAAGGACCGGGACCTGCCCCTCCAGCAGGGGCGGGGCCCGGGGGCCCCACGTGTCCAGCGGGCCCGGAACTCTCTCCTTCCTTGAGGAGGGCTCCGGGCTCGCCACGTGGCAGGCAGGAACCGGACCTCCCCCCCTCAGTGGGAGGGCTCCGAAAGCCCTACGTGTCCAACATGGCCGGAGCTCCCGTCTCTTGAGGAGGAGCTCCGGACCCGCCACGTGGCAGGCAGATTTGGAGCCCCCCATAGGGCGAGGTTCGGGGACCTCCGGGGGCCCCTAACACGGTTAGGACCCGGGGAGGGTGTCTGTGCGAAGCTCCGAGATTGGAAATGGCCTCTGAGTACCTTGCGGAGCTAAGGACTCAGCCAGGCAAAGCCAAGAAGGAGAGAAAAAGCATCACAGACACAAGTATCCAAGAGAGTCAAATTAAACAAGGCTCCATGAGCTGGACTACAGACTCGATAAAAAAGGGAGAAACAAGTCCTAAGGACCTCCCGGCTCTCGCCGGAACCTTGCGGCTACAAGGGCGGCCACACCCTCAACTTCAGCCCTGGCAGCTTCCTCCCGCTCCGCGGCTGGGCCCTCTCTCGCTGGCTCTAGCGAAAAAGAGGGGTCGCGGCTCTTGAAGCATGCCAGCACATGCGAAGCGACCTCTAAAGCTAAGCTGCGGCCCTCGGCCTCAAGCTCGCTGGCGACCACCGAGTCGAGTCTGTCCAGCTTGACACCGATCGACTCCAACGCAGGGATCACCTCTGCCACCTTCAGTGCGGGAGTCGCGGCCCTCACCGGACTGAAGCCAAGAGGGATCAGGGCGGACCCCGCTCGATCCACGAAGCTTGAGACCGCAAGAGCCTCGGAGGACCGCAAGGCCGAGAGCTCCTCCACCTCACGGCGGGCCGCCTACAGAGCCTCCAGGTTCCTCTCGGAGAATTCCTTCTCCTTGGCCGCCAGGGAACTCTCCCGAAGGTGGAGAGTCTTGGCTAGCCGCTCCAACTCAGCGGCCTTGGAGCCGGCGGTCAACTCCCGGTCCAAGACCGCCCGGCGATCATGGGAGACCTGTTCCTCCCTCAAGTCGAGGTCTGCCTTCAGAATCTCCAGCTCCTCCATCTGAGCTCGGAGGTCATCCTCGCCCGCAGCCAGCTGCGCGGCGACCCTCTCTGCCTCAGCTGCCACGGAACGCTCCCGCTCCTCAACGGCGAGTTCACGGCGCTCCAACCGCTGCCGTATTTCCACAGCAGCAGAGAGGCTCTCTTTGGCCCGGGCGTGTGCCTCCAGGGCCTCCCTGTTGATCCGCCGCGATTGGGTGTCCATCCGGTCAACAGCCCGCTTCATCCGGTCGACGAGCGCTTCCCTGAAGTCGAGCAACTCCCGCCTGGAGTCGAGCTCACTCTTAACCTTCGTGGTCCTCTCCCGCAAAAGGTTCCCCCAGATGAGGAGGCGGTCCCGTTCAACCGTATACTCCTCCCGCTCGCGCCCTAGCGCAGCCAAGACCTGCCGGACGCTCAACTCGGCAAGCGCGAAGGCGTCCGCCAGAGGCAATGGAGCAACAGAGGCTGGGGCAGTCCCTCCGACCTCCTCCATTACCTCGTCCTCAGGAAGAGCCGACGCACCAGCAGCCGAGACGATACGCCGATCAGGAGAAGCTGGCTCCGCGGCTCTGGCAGCCAGGCCAGACGGGCTCTTTTCAGCTTCTGGCTCCTTGACCTGAGGAGAGGGACGAGCCGGGGAAGGCGGTGCTGGAGAAGAAGCCAGACCGCCTAGTGCAGGATCAACCTGTGCTGGCTTGGGGGCCGCGGTTGCCGTCTCGGCAGGAAGAGACGACGCCGCCGCGGAGTCCGGGCACACCGGAACAGGAGAAGTCCGCGCTGGCCTGGGGGCCGCGGCAGTTGCCCCTGGCTCTGAGCGCATCGGCACAGATTCCCCGCAAGACGGGGAAGGCCGGAAAGCGCGGACACTCCAGCGGGCTCTAAACCCCGACTTCCGAGCCGGGGTAGGATTTCCAGAGCCCGCAACCGTCGCCGACGACCGCTCCGCGGTCGCTTGGACTGGCGGAACAGGGGACGCCCCAGAGGCTTCCCCCAGCGCATCAACCCGGGGCCTCTTCGAGTCGCCACCGGAGGGAGTGTCAGGCACCCCAGAATCCCGACTTGGCACCGACGCCGTTGCTGGAGGAGATCGAGCGCGTTTCTTCTCTGGCAGCGGGTTGGAAGCCATGGCGAGGGAGAACTCAAAAACACAAGAGTCCGAGATGAAATGCTGAGAAGTGCGAAGGGAAGGTGCAATGGGGGTGAGACCCCCTCTAAAAAGCTTCCCGGTGCAATTCCAAGCGATTCGGAACTCTTCGAATATCCCGCACCGGCAACCACTTCGGTTCCTAGACCGAATGCCGATGACGGGTGGGCCCAAACCGCTTAACTAAAGCGGTGGGGTCAAGGAGTCAGTCTCCTGAGAAGATGAGCCGGCAAGGCACTTCGGCGGTCCCCGAAGAAAGCGCCGCAACGTGCAGAAGTGGCAGCCTTGGGAACCGCCGCAGTAAAAGCAATAATCAAGTGAGCGCACGCTCTCACGACCCCGCGGCCGTTCGTGCTCCGGCAGCGGTCAATTCGGGACTTAGAGAAAGTGCGCGGATCGGAAGAGACGGAGGTCCCACCTCGGGCTCGCTATCTTCCCCGAGATGGGCCCGGGGGCCACTGTCGGTACCTGAGATATGGGGTACCCCCGCGCACAGGGTAAAATGCCTAAGGTACTCGCCCTTCTCCGCAGGGAGAGCTCCGAAGACGCCACGCGTCCGGCGGGGCCGGACCTCCCTCTCCTCAGAAGAGAGCTCCGGGCCCGCCATGTGGCATACAGAAGCCGGACCCCCTCCGCAGGAGAGAGGTCCGAAGACGCCACGCGTCCAGCGGGGCCGGGCCTCCCTCTCCGCAGAGGAGAGCTCCGGGCCCGCCACGTGGCATACAGAGGCTGGACCTCCCCCTCCGCGGGGAGAGGTCCGGAGGCTCCACGTGCCCCGCAGGCCGGACCCTTCTCGCCTCAGAGAAGGGCTCCGGACCCGCCACGTGTCCAGAAGAACGGTGCTGCCTGCCCCCGAGCGGTAGGCAGCGGGCGTAAAGGCGCCCCACACCTTGCCCGTACAAGGCATTCAAGGCCCGCGTCTTCCCAAGACGCGGAAACACGGAGCACGCGTCTGTCAGGTGCCGTTGCGCCCAGTCGCATCACAGACTGGCGCGCGGTGTCAGAACCTACCAGCCAATAAACGCCGCGACAAGACATCCCATGCCGCCTGCGCCGTCATCAACCACTACGACTAGCACGCGGCATGGGCAGGGCGGCAAGATGAAGACTCAGAAGCCTTCGACCAGAGGCAACCACCGGCGTAACTACAGATACGGTAGATAATAGACAATCTTACCGGGACCACCTGTCGGGTCCCGGCTTCCCTTGTAAGCCGCCCGAGCCTTGGACTATAAAAGGCTCGGGTAGGCGTCGATAGCAGGGGTTCGCACTTTGTAACTCATACACTAGCCATACACTCTCAAGCTGTAACTCACCCCCAAGCTCAGGCCTCCGGCCCTGAGCAGCAAGCAATACAGCGAGCTCCATAGCTCGCCGTGGACGTAGGGTTTTACGCTCCGGCGGCCTGAACCACGTAAAACTCGCCATGTCAAGCTCTCGCTAACTCGTCCATCCGCGCAAGCTTTCCGCTAGGAGACTAGCCCCGTCGAAAAAAGAACCTCCGCGGGCTGCCCAGTGCAGGCCCGGGGGAAGTGTCAATCGCACACTTCGACACCGACGATCCCAACTTTCCAGATTTTGACCCATATAGCCATCCGCACATGTAAAACCTTCCAGCTGCACATCCGAACGTGTATTCCGGCAAGGGCCAGTCCGGCGTGCCAGGACCCGAGTTCATGAGTTTTCTTGACTTTCGAAATTTTGACCTAGATGGCATTCCGCGCATGCAAAACCATCAAGTTGCACCGTCCGGACGTGTATTCCGTCAGGTTCCGTTCAGCCGCCTGGGACCCGAGTTCGTGAGTTTTACCGACTTTTCTGACTTTCTCGATTTTGACCCTGATGGCCATCCGCGCATGCAAAACCATCAAGTTGCACCGTCCGGACATGTATTCTGTGAAGGTTCCGTCCGACCGCCTACGACCTGAGTTCGTGAGTTTTCCCAACTTTCCCTACTTTCCAAATTTCATCCCAGATGGCCATCCGAGCATGCAAAACCATCAAGTTGCACCATCCAGTCGTGTATTCCGTCAAGGTTCCATCTGGTCACCCGGGACCCGAGTTCGTGAGTTTTACAGACTTTATCGACTTTCCCAATTTTGACACGTATGGCCATATATGCATGCAAAACCATTAAGTTGCACCGTCCGAACGTAAATTCCATCAAGATCCTGTCTGGCCGCCCGGGATCCAAGTTTGTGAGTTTTACAGAGTTCCTCGACTTTCTCGCTTTTGACCCAGATGGACATCCGCGCATGTAAAACCATCAAGTTGCACCGTCTGGACGTGTATTCTGCCAAGGTTCCGTCCGGCCGCCCTGAGACCCGAGTTCGTGAGTTTTACTGACTTTCCCGGCTTTCTCGATTTTGACCCTGATGGCCATCCGCGCATGCAAAACCATCAAGTTGCACCGTCCGAACATGTATTCCGTGAAGGTTCCGTCCGGCCACCCGCGACCCGAGTTCGTGAGTTTTATAGACTTTCTCGATTTTGACCCAGATGGCCATCGCGCTTGCAGAACCATCAAGTTGCACCGTCCGGACGTGTATTCCGTCAAGGTTCCATCCGGCCGCCCGGGACCCGAGTTCGTGAGTTTTACCGACTTTCTCAAATTTCCCAAGTTTGACCCTGATGGCCATCCATGCATGCAAAACCATCAAGGTGCAACGTCCGAACTTATATTCCGTCAAGGTCCTGTCCGGCCGCCCGGACCCGAGTTCGTGAGTTTTCTCGAACTTCCCTACTTTCCCATTTTCAGCCCAGATGGCCATCCGAGCACGCAAAACCATCAAGTTGCACTGTCTGAACGTGTATTCCGTCAATATCCCGTTGAGTCGAATCGTTTGTGAGTTTTACTGACTTTCCAGATTTCGACCCGGATGGCCATCCGCGCATGCAAAATCATTTAGTTGCACTATCCAAACGTGTACTCCATCAAGGTTCTGATGAGGACATCAACCCCGACAAAGAACGACAACTCCAACAAACCAGCACAGGCGCCACCACCACTCACTCGAGCTCGTGCACGTGAATTAAACTTCGTAACGATTCTGAAGAATGAAGGACCAGAAGCTTCCTAAGTGCATGCGCCATCTATGCTCATGGTGAACCTGTCCAGACATGTATTCCGTCAAGGTTCCGTCCGGCCGCGCGGGACCTGAGTTCGTGAGTTTTACAGATTTCCCCGACTTTCTTGAGTTTGACCCAAATGGCCATCCGCGCATGCAAAACCATCAAGTTGCACCGTCCGTACATGTATTCAATCAGTGTTCCATCCGGAAGCCTGGGACCCGAGTTCGTGAGTTTTATAGACTTTCCTGACTTTCTTGATTTTCACCTAGATGGCCATCCGCGCATGCAAAACCGTCAAGTTGCACTGTCTGGACGTGTATTCCGTCAAGGTTCCGTCCGGCCGCCCGGGACCCGAGTTCGTGAGTTTTACAGAATTTATTGACTTTCCCAATTTCTACCCGGATGGCCATCTATGCATGTAAAACCATCAAGTTGCACTGTCCGAATGTAAATTCCGTCAAGGTCCTGTCCGGCCGCTCGGGATCCAAGTTTGTGAGTTTTACAGAGTTTCCCGACTTTCTCACTGTTGACCCAGATAGTCATCCGCGCATGCAAAACATCAAGCTGCACCGTCCGGACGTGTATTCCGTCAAGGTTCCGTCCGACCGCCAAGGACCCAAGTTCGTGAGTTTTACCGACTTTCTCGATTTTGACCCTGATGGCCATCCGCGCATGAAAACCGTCAAGTTGCACCGTCCGGACGTGTATTCCGTGAAAGTTCCGTCCGGCCGGCCGGGACCTGAGTTCGTGAGTTTTACAGACTTTCCCGACTTTCTAGATTTTAACTAAACTGGCCATCCGAGCATGCAAAACCATCAAGTTGCACTGTCCAGACGTGTATTCCGTTAAGGTTCCGTCCGGCCTCCCGGGACCCGAGTTCGTGAGTTTTACAAATTTTCCTGACTTTCTTGATTTTGACCCACATGGCCATCCGCGCATGCAAAATCATCAAGTTGCACCGTCCGGACGTGTATTCCGTCAAGATTCTGTCCGGCCTCCCGGGACCCGAGTTCATGAGTTTTACAGAGTTTCCCGACTTTCTCGGTTTTGATCCAGATAGACAACCGCACATGTAAAACCATCAAGTTGCACCGTTCGGACGTGTATTCCTCAAGGTTCCATCCGGCCGCCCGGGACCTGCGTTCGTGAGTTTTACTGACTTTCCCCACTTTCTCGATTTTGACCCTGATGGCCATTTGCGCATGCGAAACCATCAAGTTACACCGTCCGTATATGTATTCCGTGAAGGTTCCGTCCGGCCGCCCGCGACCCAAGTTCGTGAGTTTTACAGACTTTCCCGACTTTCTCGATTTTGACCCAGATGGTCATCCGCGCTTGCAAAACTATCAAGTTGCACCGTCCGGACATGTGTTCCGTCAAGGTTCCATCCGGCCGCCCGAGACCCGAGTTCGTAAGTTTTACCGACTTTCTCAAATTTCTCAATTTTGATCCTGATGGCCATCCATGCATGCAAAACCATCAAGTTGCAACGTCCGTACTTATATTCCCTCAAGGTCTCGTCCGGCCGCCCGGACCCGAGTTCGTGAGTTTTCTCGACATTCCCTATTTTCCCATTTTCAACCCAGATGGCCATCCGAGCATGCAAAGCCATCAAGTTGCACTGTCTGAACGTGTATTCCGTCAAGGTCCCGTGGAGTCGCACGGGACCCTTGTGTTGTGAGTTTTACTGACTTTCTAGATTTTGAATCGGATGGCCATCCGAGCATGCAAAACCATTTAGTTGCACTATCCGAACGTGTACTCCATCAAGGTCCTGATGAGGACATCAACCCCGACAAAGGATCGACTACTCCAATAAACCAGCACAAGCGTCACCACCACTCACTCGAGCTCGTGCACGTGAATTAAACTTCGTAACGATTCTGAAGAATGAAGGACCAGAAGCTTCCTAAGTGCATGCACCATCTATGCTCATGGTGAACCTGTCCAGACATGTATTCCATCAAGGTTCCGTCCGGCCGCGCGGGACCCGAGTTCGTGAGTTTTACAGACTTCCCCGACTTTCTTTATTTTGACCCAAATGGCCATCCGCGCATGCAAAACCATCAAGTTGCACCGTCCGGACATGTATTCAATCAATGTTCCATCCGGAAGCCCGAGACCCGAGTTCGTGAGTTTTATAGACTTTTCCGGCTTTCTTGATTTTCACCCAGATGGCCATCCGCGCATGCAAAACAATCAAGTTGCACTGTCTAGATGCGTATTCCGTCAATGTTCCGTCCGGCCGCCCGGGACCCGAGTTTGTGAGTTTTACAGACTTTATAGAATTTCTCAATTTCTACCCGGATGGCCATCTATGCATGCAAAACCATCAAGTTGCACTGTCCGAACGTAAATTCCATCAAGATCCTATCGTGCCGCTCGGGATGTTTGTGAGTTTTATAGAGTTTCCCGACTTTCTCGGTTTTGACCCAGATAGACATCCGCGCATGCAAAACCATCAAGTTGCACCGTCCGGACGTGTATTCCAACAAGGTTCCGTCCGGCCGCCCGGGACCCGAGTTCGTGAGTTTTACCGATTTTCCCGACTTTCTTGATTTAGACCCTGATGGCCATCCGCGCATGAAAACCATCAAGTTGCACCGTCCGGACGTGTATTCCGTGAAGGTTCCGTCTGGCCGGCCATGACCTGAGTTCGTGAGTTTTATAAACTTTCCTGACTTTCTAGATTTTGACCCAAATGGCCATCCGCGCATGCAAAATCATCAAGTTGCACCATCCGAACATGTATTCGGTCAAGGTTTCGTCCGGCCTCCCGGGACCCGAGTTAGTGAGTTTTACAAACTTTCCCGACTTTCTCGATTTTGATACAGATGGCCATCTGCGCATGCAAAACCATCAAGTTGCACCGTCCGGACGTGTATTCCGTCAAGGTTTCGTCCGGCAGCCCGGGATCCGAGTTCATGAGTTTTACAGACTTTCTCGATTTTGGAACAGATAGCCATCCGCACATCCAAAACCATCAAGTTGCACCGTGCAAACGTGTTTCCGTCAAGGTTTTGTCTGGCCGTCCGGGACCCGAGTTCGTTAGTTTCACATACTTTCTTGAATTTTCCAATTTTTACCCGGATGGCCATCTATGCATGCAAAACCATCAAGTTGCACCGTCTGAATTTATATTTCGTCAAGGTCCTGTCATGCAGCACGGGATCCAAGTTTCTAAGTTTTATAGAGTTTCCCGAGTTTCTCGGTTTTGGCCCAGATGGACATCCACGCATGCAAAACCATCAAGTTGCACCGTCCGGACGTGTATTCTGTCAAGGTTCCGTCCAGCCGCTCGGGACCCGAGTTCGTGAGTTTTACCGATTTTCCCATCTTTCTCAATTTTGACTTAGAGGGTCATCCGCGCATGCAAAACCATCAAGTTGCACCGTCCGGGCGTGTATTCCGTCAAGGTTCCGTCCGGCAGCCTGACCCGAGTTCGTGAGTTTTAAAGACTATCCTTACTTTCTTGATTTTGATGCAGATGGCCATCCGCGCATGCAAAACCATCAAGTTGCACCATTCGGACGTGTATTCCGTCATGATTCTGTCTGGCCCACCGGGATCCGAGTTCGTGAGTTTTACAGACTTCATAGACTTTCCCAATTTTGACCCGGATGGCCATATATGCCTGCAAAACCATCAAGTTGCACCGTCCAAACATAAATTCCGTCAAGGTCCTGTCCGGCCGCGCGGGATCCAAGTTTGTGAGTTTTACAAAGTTTCCCGACTTTCTCGGTTTTGACCCAGATGGACATCCGGGCATGCAAAACCATCAAGTTGCACCGTCCGTACGTGTATTCCATCAAGGTTCCGTCCGGCAGCCCGGAACCTGAGTTTGTGAGTTTTACCGACTTTCCCGACTTTCTCGATTTTGACCCTGATGACCATCCGCGCATGCAAAACCATCAAGTTGCACCGTCCAAACATGTATTACGTGAGGGTTCCTTCCGGCCGCCCGCGACCCAAGTTTGTGAGTTTTACAGACTTTCCCCACTTTCTCGATTTTAACCCATATGGCCATCCGTGCTTGCAAAACCATCAAGTTGCACCGTCCGAACTTATATTCCGTCAAGATCCTGTCCGGCCGCCCGGACCTGAGTAAGTGAGTTTTCTCGACATTCCCTACTCTCCCATTTTCAACCCAGATGGCCATCCGAGCATGCAAAACCATCAAGTTGCACTGTCTGAACGTGTATTCCGTCAAGGTCTCGTTGAGTCGCACCAGACCCTCTTGAGTTTTACTGACTTTCCAGATTTCGACCTGGATGGTCATCCGCCCATGCAAAACTATTTAGTTGCACTAACCGAACATGTACTCCGTCAAGGTCCTGATGAGGACATCAACCCCGACAAAAGGAACGACTACTCCAACAAACCAGCAGAGGCGCCACCACCACTCACTCGAGCTCGTGCACGTGAATTAAACTTCGTAATGATTCTGAAGAATGAAGGACCAGAAGCTTCCTAATTGCATGCGCCATCTATGCTCATGGTGAACCTATCTAGACGTGTATTCCGTCAAGGTTCCGTCTGGCCGCGCGGGACCCGAGTTTGTGAGTTTTACAGACATCCCCGACTTTCTTGATTTTGACCCAGATGGCCATCCGCGCATGCAAAACCATCAAAGTGCACCGTCCCGATGTATTCCATCAATGTTCCGTCCGGAAGCCCGAGACCCGAGTTCGTGAGTTTCATAGACTTTCTCGATTTTGACCCAGATGGCTGTCAGCGCATGCAAAACCATCAAGTTGCACTGTCTCGACGTGTATTCTGTCAAGGTTCCGCCCCGGCCACCCAGGACCCGAGTTCGTGAGTTTTACAGACTTTATCGAATGTGTCAATTTCTACCCGGATGACCATCTATGCATGCAAAACCATCAAGTTGCACTGTCCGAACGTAAATTCCATCAAGGTCCTGTCCGGCCGCTCGGATCCAAGTTTGTGAGTTTTACAGAGTATCCCGACTTTCTCGGTTTTGACCCAGATGGACATCCGCGCTTGCAAAACCATCAAGTTGCACCGTCCGGACGTGTATTTCGTCAAGGTTCCGTCCAGCCGCCCGGGACCTGAGTTCGTGAGTTTTACCGACTTTCCCGACTTTCTTGATTTTGACCCTGATGGCCATCCGCGCATGAAAACCATCAAGTTGCACCGTCTGGACGTGTATTCTGTGAAGGTTCCGTCCAACCGGCCAGGACCTGAGTTCGTGAGTTTCACAGACTTTCCTGACTTTCTAGATTTTGACCCAGATGGCCATCCGCGCATGCGAAACCATCAAGTTGCACCGTCTGGACGTGTATTCCGTCAAGGTTCCGTCCGACCTCCCGGGACCCGAGTTTGTGAGTTTTACAGATTTTCCTGACTTTTTCGATTTTGACCCAGATGGCCATCCGCACATGCAAAACAATCAAGTCGCATCGTCCGGACGTGTATTCCGTCAAGGTTCCGTCCGGCCGCCCTGGACCCGAGTTCGTGACATTTACCGACTTTCTCAAATTTCCCAATTTTGACCCTGATGGCCATCCATGCATGGAAAACAATCAAGTTGCACCGTCCGAACTTATATTCCGTCAAGGTCCTGTCCGGCCAACCGGGACCCGAGTTCGTGAGTTTTCTCGACATTTCCAACTTTCCCATTTTCAACCCAGATGGTCACCCGAGCATGCAAAACCATCAAGTTGCACTGTCCGAACATGTATCCCGTCAGTGTCCCGTCCAATCGCACGGGACTCTAGTTTGTGAGTTCTACCGACTTTCCAGATTTCAATCCGGATGGTCATCCGCGCATGCAAAACCATTTAGTTGCACCATCAGAACGTGTATTCCGTCAAGGTCCCGTCGAGCCGCTCGGGACCTGAGTTAGTGAGTTTTGCCGACTATCCCAACTTTCCAGATTTTTACCCACATAGGCATCCGCACATGCAAAACATTCCGGTTGCACATCCGAACGTGTATTCCGGCAAGGACCAGTCCGGCATCCGAGGACCTGAGTTCATGAGTTTTCTTGACTTTCCATATTTCAACCTAGATGGCCTTCCGCGCATGCAAAACCACCAAGTTGCACCATCTGGACGTGTATTCCGTCAAGGTTCCATCCGGCCGCCCGGGATCCGAGTTCGTGAGTGTTACCGACTTTCTCGATTTTGACCCTGATGGCCATCTGCGCATGCAAAACCATCAAGTTGCACAGTTCGGACATGTATTCCGTGAAGGTTCCGTCCGGCCACCCGCGACCCGAGTTCATGAGTTTCACAGACTTTCCTGACTTTCTCGATTTTGACCTAGATGGTCATCCGCACTTGCAAAACCATCAAGTTGCACCGTCCGGACGTGTATTCCGTCAAGGTTCCATCCGGCCACCCGGGACCCGAGTTCTCGAGTTTTACCGACTTTCTCAAATTTCCCAATTTTGACCCTGATGGCCATCCATGCATGAAAAACCATTAAGTTGCATCATCCAAACTTATATTCTGTCAAGGTCCTGTCCGGCCGCCCGGACACGAGTTCGTGAGTTTTCTCGACATTCCCTACTTTCCCGTTTTTAACCTAGATGGCCATCCGAGCATGCAAAACCATCGAGTTGCATTGTCCAAACGTGTATTCCTTCAAGATCCCGTCGAGTCGCATGGGACCCTCGTTTGTGAGTTTTACTGACTTTCCAGATTTTGACATGGATGGCCATCCGCGCATGTAAAACCATTTAGTTGCACTAACCGAACGTGTACTCCATCAAGGTCCTGATGAGGAAATTAACCCCGACAAAGGAACGACTACTCCAACAAACCAGCACAAGCGCCACCACCACTCACTCGAGCTCGTGCATGTGAATTAAACTTCGTAACAATTCTGAAGAATGAAGGACCAGAAGCTTCCTAATTGCATGCGGCATCTATGCTCATGGTGAACCTGTCCAGATGTGTATTCCGTCAAGGTTCCTTTTGGCCGCACGGAACCCAAGTTCGTAAGTTTTACAGACTTCCCCGACTTTCTTGATTTTGACCCAGATGGCTATCAGCGCATGCAAAACCATCAAGTTGCACCGTCCGAACATGTATTCCATCAATGTTCCGTTTGGAAGCTCGGGACCCGAGTTCGTGAGTTTTATAGACTTTTCCGACTTTCTCGATTTTCACCCAAAACCAGCACAGGCGCCAACACCACTCACTCGAGGTCGGGCACGTGAATTAAACTTTGTAACGATTCTAAAGAATGAAGGACCAGAAGCTTCCTAATTGCATGTGCCATCTATGCTCATGGTCAACCTATCCAGATGTGTATTCCGTCTAGGTTCCGTCCGGCCGCGCGGGGCCCGAGTTCGTGAGTTTTATAGACTTCCCCGACTTTCTTGATTTTGACCTAGATGGCCATCCATGCATGCAAAATCATCAAGTTGCACCGTCCGGACATGTATTCCATCAATGTTCCGTGCGGAAACCCAGGACCCGAGTTCGTGAGTTTTATAGACTTTCCTGACTTTCTCGATTTTCACCCAGATGGCCATCCGCGCATGCAAAACCATCAAGTTGCACTGTCCGAACGTGTATTCCATCAAGGTTCCGTCCGGCCGCCCGGGACCCGAGTTCGTGAGTTTTACAGACTTTATCGAATTTCCCAATTTCTACCCAGATGGCCATCTATGCATGCAAAACCATCAAGTTGCACTGTCCGAACGTAAATTCTATCAAGGTCCTGTCCGGCCGCTCAGGATCCAAGTTTGTGAGTTTTACAGAGTTTCCCGACTTTCTCGATTTTGACCCAGATGGACATCCGCGCGTGCAAAACCATCAAGTTGCACAGTCCGGACGTGTATTCCATCAAGGTTCCGTCCGGCCGCCCGGGACCCGAGTTTGTGAGTTTTAGCGACTTCCCGACTTTCTCGATTTTGACCCTGATGGCCATCCGCTCATGAAAACCATCAAGTTGCACCGTCCAGATGTATATTCCGTGAAGGTTCCGTCCGGCCGGACGGGACCTGAGTTCGTGAGTTTTACAAACTTTCCCGACTTTCTAGATTTTGACCCAGATGGCCATCCGCGCATGCAAAACCATCAAGTTGCACTGTCCAGACGTGTATTCCGCCAAGGTTTCGTTCGGCCTCCCGGACCCGAGTTCGTGAGTTTCACAAACTTTTACAGACTTTATCGAATTTCGACACAGATGGCCATCCGCGCATGCAAAACCACCCAGTTGCATCGTCCGGACGTGTATTCAGTCAAGGTTTCGTCTCGCAGCCCGGGACCTGAGTTCGTGAGCTTTACAAACTTTCTCAAATTTCCCAATTTTGACCCTGATGGCCATCCATGCATGCAAAACCATCAAGTTGCACCGTCTGAACTTATATTCCGTCAAGGTCCTGTCTGGCCGCCCGGGACCCAAGTTCGTGAGTTTTCCCGGCATTCCCTACTTTCCCATTTTCAACCCAGATGACCATCCGAGCATGCAAAACTATAAAGTTGCAATGTCTGAACATGTATTCCGTCAGTGTCCCGTCCAATCGCACGGGACCATAGTTTGTGAGTTTTACCGACTTTCCAGATTTCGACCCGGATGGCCATCCGCGCATGTAAAACCATCAAGTTGCATGGGTCCCGTCCAGCCGCTCGGGACCCGAGTTAGTGAGTTTTGCCGACTACCCCAACTTTCCAGATTTTGACCCAGATAGCCATCCGCACATGTAAAACCTTCCGGTTGCACATCCGAACGTATATTCCGGCAAGGGCCAGTCCGGCGTCCCAGGACCCGAGTTCATGAGTTTTCTTGACTTTCGAAATTTCGACCTAGATGGCCTTCCTCATATGCAAAACCATCAAGTTGCACCGTCCGGACGTGTGTTCCGTCAGGTTCCGTCCAGCCGCTCGGGACCCGAGTTTGTGAGTTTAACTAACTTTTCTGACTTTCTCGATTTTGACCCTGATGGCCATCCGCGCATGCAAAACCATCAAGTTGCACCGTCCGGAGATGTATTCTGTGAAGGTTCCGTCCGGCCGCCCGTGACCCGAGTTCGAGAATTTTACAGACTTTCCCGACTTTCTCGATTTTGACCCAACTGGCCATCCGCGCTTGCAAAAGCATCAAGTTGCACCGTCCGGACGTGTATTCCGTCAAGGTTCCATCCGGCCACCCGGGACCCGAGTTCATGAGTTTTACCGACTTTCTCAAATTTCCCAATTTCACCCTGATGGCCATCCATGCATGCAAAACCATCAAGTTAACCGTCCGAACTTATATTCCGTCAAGGTTCTGTCCGGCCACCCGGACCCGAGTTCGTGAGTTTTCTCGACATTCCCTATTTTTCCATTTTCAACCCAGATGGCCATCCGAGAATGCAAAACCATCAAGTTGCACTGTCCGAACGTGTATTCCGTTAAGGTCCCGTCGAGTCGCACGTGACCCTCGTTTGTGAGTTTTACTGATTTTCTAGATTTCGACCCGGATTGCCATCCACGTATGCAAAACCATTTAGTTGCACTATCCGAACGTGTACTCCATCAAGGTCCTGATGAGGATATCAATCCCGACAAAGGAACGACTACTCCAACAAACCAGCACAGGCGCCACCACCACTCACTCGAGCTCGTGCACGTGAATTAGACTTTGTAACGATTCTAAAGAATGAAGGACCAGAAGCTTCCTAATTGCATGTGCCATCTATGCTCATGGTGAACCTATCCAGATGTGTATTCTGTCTAGGTTCCATCCGGCCGCGCGGGACCCGAGTTCGTGAGTTTTACAGACTTCCCTAACTTTCTTGATTTTGACCCAGATGGCCATCAGCGCATGCAAAACCATCAATTTACACCGTCCGGACATGTATTCCATCAATGTTCCGTCCGGAAGCACAGGACTCGAGTTCATGAGTTTTATAGACTTTCCCGACTTTCTCGATTTTCACCCAGATGGCCATCCGCGCATGCAAAACCATCAAGTTGCACTGTCTGGACGTGTATTCCATCAAGGTTCCGTCCGGCCGCCCGGGACCCGAGTTCGTGAGTTTTACAGACTTTATCAAATTTCCCAATTTCTACCCGGATGGCCATCTATGCATGCAAAACCATCAAGTTGCACTGTCCAAACGTAAATTCTTTCAAGGTCCTGTCCGGCCGCTCAGGATCCAAGTTTGTGAGTTTTACAGAGTTTCCCGACTTTCTCGATTTTGACCCAGATGGACATCCGCGCATGCAAAACCATCAAGTTGCACAGTCCGGACGTGTATTCCATCAAGGTTTCGTCCGTGTGACACCCTCATCTCGGGTGTCAGCATATGAAGAAGAAAAAAACATTTTTTTGAAAAGAAGGAACAGAGATAAGTATCAAAAGGATGGCCAATAAAGCTCTCCGAGAACGCCGAAACGCAACTTCCACGGCCAGCAGACCACGTGGCGCGTTCGGAGCTCATTCCCGAGAGATTGAGAGAGGTCCGACGCTAAACTAGGCTACGTGGCAGGACCGGGGGTCACCTCCGCAATTGGAAAGAGGTCCGACCCTGTGGGACACGAGTTGCCCGCGGAGATAGCCTCTGCGGAAGAAGCAAAGGCATTTTTTTATAAGACACGTGTCGTCCACGGAGCTAGTCCTCGCGGAAATCAGAGGACCATCCACGCGGGATACGTGTCAATCTCGGAGCTCATCTCAGAGAGAAGTCCGGGTCTATCGAACACGTGTCGCCACCGGAGCTTATCACCGGAAGGTCCGTCACAAAACACGTGGCGTGCGCGGAGCTCGTCTCCGAAGAAGAGGGAGGTCTCGCTCGTGACACAGGGCACAACCGGAGCTCGTCTCTGCGGATGAGGAGATACCAGGCCCGAAGGACACGTGGAGCTTCCGGAGCTCATCACCGCGGAGGTAACGAGTCTGAAGCGGTTCTTACGTGTAAAGATATCGGTGCGCAATGGAAACCGATCTAAAATCCACGATGGTTACCGAAGATAAGACGTCAGGATCTAACAAAGATCTGAATAAAACTCTTATTCGGGATCCAATCAGATTAGGACTCTTCTCTTCCCGATTATAAATAGAACCCAAAACCTCCGGCCGAAACCACAAACTTCTCGTTCAACTCCTAAGCCGACGACTTGGAGCCCTAGCCCTAACTCGCCGAGCAGAACATCGCCGAAAGCACAACAAGGGAGATCATCGGAGAAGAACCGAGTGGTCTGAGGAGGACCTCGAAGTCAAAAAAAGCGTGAGGTAGGACTTCAATACCACCTTACGACATCATGTTGTTCATCTCTTTGTATCTGTTCTTCGATTCCTTTCGAACAGAAGCGTTTTCGTGGGCAGATCACTTGATGATCAGTTTGATCTAAAAACCAAGATCATCGCCACGTCCACCTTTGATCCGAATACCTCTGACCATGCAAGCCATGCAAGAATTCGTACAGATCAATCTAATGAAACTAATCATAGGATAGCATGCATGTGCATCATCGCATCTAGTTTAGTGTTTTGTGCATGATATTGATTGCTGTGAATTTTGTATGCACGTGAATTCTACGTAGCAGGACAGGTTCAAGAAGCTGTCTACGACGAGCTGTAACAACAAGGTTTTGAGAATCAAGAACAACAAGAACCGCAAGAACAAGGCAAGTGCTCCTTGACCATGTTGATCCTATGTTTTGGGTAAAACTGTTTTGTTTTGCGAAAAAGTGTGTGTGCTGAGTCAAACATGATGGGAAACCCTTTTATAGGAGTTTACTAGTTTTGGTTAAACCATCCTTGTCGCCTGGGAAGTTATGAGTCGGGTATGGTTTTTGCTTTATGCTTCGCTGAGTCCATGGGATTAGGAAGCGAGATAGATGTGTTTAGCTAACTGCACTCATAATAATAAGGGGAAACTGATGAGGTTAATGAACATGGATCGGAGGGAAATCTAGGCAAGCCTGGGTTTTTGAATGAGGTAGCATGAGATGGTGGTTTTACTTGCCGTAGATCTAAGGACCGGTTCATGCATGCACATGCCAAGATAACAGTGCCACCACAAGGCCAAGTATGGGTGCGGCTTAGCTGAGTAATTAGGTAAGTTGCTAGGATGTTATGGACTGTGGAAGGCGCGGGGAATGAGAGTCGAGTGAGGACTGCCCTGGGAACTGCATGGCACAAGAGGGGGCCCGTGGGTGGGAGAATTGGAGATTCTAGCCTGCCGGTGAAACCTTAGTGAGTCCATACATCTAGTAACCCCTTTGTAAAGGCTATTTTGTGATCTCTTGACTATACACCGACGGTTGTGTACTGGTATAATGGAGGTTCTGCAGTCGCCGACGGGTGACGAAATCACAAACTTGTGGGTAAAGAGGTACAAACTCTGCAGAGTTATTAAAACTATCATGATAGCCGAGCTTACGGTCACGAGCACCTGGCTAAACTGCCATGATTAGATGGGATGGTTATTGGGATGGTTATTGGAATGGTTATTGGGATGGTTATTGGAATGGTTATTGGAATGGTTATTGGAATGGTTATTGAATGATTACGGGAATGGTTATTGGGAAGGTTCTTGGTTATGATTTTTGGTTATGGTTTGGTTTGGAATTGTTAAGCCTGGATGATGAAAGGGTTGCATGACTGGTGAGTCATGAAATGAGAATTGGTCTCGGTGCGAGACGAGGTTGTTATATGAGATGAGATGGTAGCGAATACGAGGAGGTATTCGTGAGTATGAATAAAAGATTGGTTAATGTTCGGATGGAACACTGGGAGTGATGAAGGTATGTTGGTAATTCAATATATGTTGGGATTATATTCATCTAAAGTAAAGTTGCTGTTTTATCATGGTTTTACAAGATTGCTTTTCTGCAAATAAGCCCTTTTATACCTACCTTATTTATAAGCTGCATATCATGTGTTATTCCCGCACTTGCTGAGTACATCATTGTGCTCAAACTTGCATTGTTATTTCTTCATCAACAGCAAGAGAAGACTACTATGAAGACCGAGTAGAACATTATGGCGTGTGATCTGTTCTCAACCTTGCCTGTGGAGGAGTAGAGATGGAGCCACTTCTGCTTAGTTTTGCTTCCGCATTAGTTTTTGCTTCTGCATTTAATAAGATTTCCGCTGCATAGAAATAAGACTTCCGCTGTAAGCATGAGTCCAAGACTCATGAGATATTGTAATAAACCCTGTTATTTGTGGTAATATATAATCTGAATTCAGTTTGTGGAACGTATGTATATGTGTGATGAACATCCTGGGCACACATATACATTAGTTCTCGGTTCCGTGGTTTTCCACAGAATTGAGGGCGTCACAGATTGGTATCAGAGCCACGGGTTGACAGTAGGTTACACGCCTAATTAGAAACCTTAGATTGATATTAGAGCCACGGGTTAACAGCAAGTTATACCCCTAAATAGAAGCTACGCGGACCAAAGGAAGCATTTTAGGATGAATAGCTTAGATTGGCCTTGAAACCGCCTTGACATAGGAAACCATCCTTGAATAGGAGTTGAGTGGGCCCTTGTGATGATTATTTGTGAATATGTGCTTAGTGTGAGCTGTGGGACGTCTCAACAACGTTGCCCATACCCACACGTAAGAAGAAAGAAGGAGTGAAATGCTTCGGCACTTGATCACATCCTCATAAGGACTAATATATATAGTCCAAACTCCCCTTGATGCATATAGTTGAAAGGACCCACCTAACTTTCTAACCTTCTATTCTATTTCGTTCTCTCTCACAGATGGTGAGAGGAAACGCCAGCCGAAGGAACGTCTAGGAAGATGACCACGAAGAAGTTCCTGCTAACCCTGGAGCTGGCAAAAACAACCTAGAAAGGTTGATGGCCATGCAAAACCAGCTTATGCAAACCATGATCCAAACTTTGGGTCAGTTGCAGGCCAACCAACACACCGTTCCGGCACCACCGCCACCACCACCGCCGGCTCATAACAGGTTGGGAGAGTTCATGAGGACTCGACCACCCACCTTTGCTCAAGCAAGCGATCCAATGGAGGCCGATGATTGGTTGAAATCCATGGAGAAGAAGCTTGCCATTGTACAGTGCAACGACCGAGAGAAGGTTCTCTTTGCGTCGCACCAACTGATGGGAGCAGCTGCTGACTGGTGGGATGCCTTGAGCAACGCCCATGCCAACCCGGAGACAATCACTTGGACTGAGTTCAAGGAAAGTTTCCGCTCCCACTACATCCCTGTTGGCGTAATGATGCTCAAGAGGCAGGAGTTTGAAGGTCTCCGCCAAGGGCAGAAGAGTGTGAACGAATACCTCAACAAGTTCATACAACTGTCCCGGTATGCCCCCGAAGATGTCAACTCAGATCAGAGGAAGCAATACCTGTTCATGAGAGGGTTGAACAATGAGATTCAAGTTCAGCTCCTCAACAATGACTATGTAAGCTTCCAAAAGCTGGTTGATAAGGCTATTGTGGTGGAAAACAAGATCCGAGAGATCGAGCGCGAGTGCAAAAGGAAGATCCCATACCAGCCCCAAGGGAGCAACGTACGACCTAGATACATGCCCCCTGCACCGCAGTACGGACCGACCGCTCCTACGTACCGCCCTGGTCAGCCACCACAGCAACGGCTCGTTGCACCGGCACCTCGTGTGCCCATGCCTCCTGCGACCCGGCCTAACAATGGCGCTCCTGTTCAAAACCCCCGCCCCATCGTACCTGCTGCCGTAGGCAACAGGGCATGCTTTGCATGCGGGGAAGCAGGCCACTTCGCTAACCAGTGCCCGAAGAGAGGCCCTGGACAGCAAGGTAACGTGCCCAAGCAGAACCAGCGACCAAACGGAGGGGACCACCAAGGGAACCGTGGACCGCAGAACTATGCTCGTGGCCATGTTAACCATGTCACTGCTGAGGAAGCACAACAGGCTGAGGACGTCGCAATTGGTATGTTCCTTGCCAACTCCAACCCAGCCACCATTTTATTTGATTCCGGAGCATCACATTCCTTCATATCATCCGATTATGTTGCCAAGCATCATCTACCCGTATCCCACTTAGAATGTGCTATGTTAGTTAATTCTCCCGGAGTAGAAATGAGGACTAATATAGTATGTCCTAAAGTAAGACTTAAAATAAGGGGGGTAGACTTCCTTGCCAAACTTATTATTTTGGACTCCCACGGAATTGACATCATACTCGGAATGGACTGGTTAAGCAAGCACAATGGAGTAATCCAATGCGCTGAGAGAAGTGTGCAGTTGACAAACGAACACGGTATCCGTGTCGAGTTTGAGTCAGCCCAGCAAGCAACCGAACGGGCGGACCTGAACCATGTTGAAGGAGTAGCATTGGACAACATTCCAGTGGTTCAGCAATTTTCAGATGTATTCCCGGAAGAACTTCCAGGTATGCCACCTAACCGGGATATTGAGTTTGCCATAGATTTGGTACCTGGAACTGCACCCATAGTTAAGAGACCATATAGGATGCCCGTCAACGAGTTAGTTGAACTCAAGAAGCAAATTCAAGAACAGTTGGAGAAGGGTTTTATCCGTCCAAGTTCGTCACCACGGGGAGCCCCGGTACTCTTCGTAGACAAGAAGGACGGAACCCAAAGAATGTGCGTGGACTACAGGTCTCTCAACGAGGTAACAATCAAGAATAAATACCCTCTGCCCCGTATAGAGGACCTGTTCGATCAAATGAAAGGAGTCCAAGTGTTCTCCAAGATTGATCTTCGATTGGGATATTTCCAGCTGAAGATTAAGCCCTCCGATATACCTAAGACAGTCTTTCGGACGCAGTATGGTTCATATGAATATACCGTTATGTCTTTTGGATTAACGAATGCACCCGCATACTTCATGTACCTTATGAATAAGGTTTTCATGGAGTACTTGGACAAGTTCGTCGTAGTTTTCATCGACGACATTATGGTGTATTCAAAAAGTAAGGAGGAACATGAAGAACATCTGAAATTGACCTTGCAGAAGTTGCGCGAGCATCAGTTGTATGCCAAGCTCAACAAGTGTCAATTTTGGCTAAGGGAAATATCCTTCCTAGGCCACATCATCTCCAAGGAAGGGGTATCGGTTGATCCTGGAAAGGTGAGAGATATTTTGAAGTGGGACCAACCGAGGAGCGTGAAGGATATTTGGAGTTTCCTTGGGATGGCAGGATACTATCGGCGCTTCATTAAAGACTTCTCTAAGATAGCAAAACCTATGACGGAGTTGCTAATGAAGGGAAAAGTCTTTCAATGGACACAAGCCTGCCAAGAAAGTTTTGAGGAACTCAAGAAAACACTAACCACAGCACCAGTTCTGGTATTGCCAGACGTAAGCAAGAGCTTCGACATATATTGTGACGCATCCAGACAAGGGCTCGGATGTGTGCTCATGCAGGAAGGGCAAGTGGTAGCCTATGCCTCACGACGATTAAAGAAGCATGAGCTTAACTATCCTACTCATGATTTGGAGTTAGCAGCAGTGGTGCATGCATTGAAGATTTGGAGACATTATATCCTTGGTCATCGATGTGAGATCTATACGGATCATAAAAGCCTCAAGTACATATTCACACAAACAGACTTAAATTTGAGGCAACGTCGATGGTTAGAACTCATCAAGGATTATGGTGTAGGAATCAATTATCACCCCGGGAAGGCCAATGTGGTCGCTAACGCATTGAGCAGAAAGGGAGCATGCCACCAACTCACGGTTCGGGTGCTACCACCCGAACTACGTAAGGAGTTCGAACAGTTACACCTCGGATTCTCGAATAACATGGAAATGATGGAAATCCACTCCTCATTGGAGCAAGAAATAAGAAAGGGACAAGCAACGGACGAGGGGATCAAGGAGATCAAAGAAAGAATCCGACAAGGGATAGAAAAGGATTTCAAGAAGGATGAAAAGGGTACGCTTTGGCTACAAAAAAGGATTTGTGTGCCAAACATAAAACACCTTCGCGACATGATATTGAAGGAGGCACATGATTCACCCTATTCCATACATCCAGGGAGCACCAAAATGTATAAGGATTTGAAAACTTGCTATTGGTGGGATGGTATGAAGAGGGATATAGCCGAATACGTTGCCTTATGCGACACATGCCAACGGGTGAAAGCCGAACATCAAAAACCCGCTGGATTGTTGCAACCTTTGAAAATACCTGAATGGAAATGGGAGGACATCAGTATGGACTTTATTGTCGGATTGCCACGAACTCAGTCAGGATACGACTCCATCTGGGTCATTGTGGACTGGTTGACGAAGACCGCCCATTTTCTTCCGGTAAAGACAAGTTACAACGTTACACAGCTGGCAGAATTGTACATGGAGCAGATCGTGTGCCGTCATGGAGTTCCGAAAAGGATAATCTCAGATCGAGGTTCTCAGTTTACCTCTAGATTCTGGAGGAAGTTGCAGAAAGCCATGGGTACACGACTGGATTTTAGCTCCGCCTATCACCCACAAACGGATGGGCAAACCAAGAGGACAAACCAAATTTTGGAGGACATGCTGAGAGCTTGCGCCTTGAAACGTGGGCGTAGTTGGGATAGGAGTTTACCGTATGCCGAGTTCTCCTATAACAACAGCTATCAAGCTAGCTTGAAGATGTCGCCTTTCGAAGCCTTATATGGTAGACGGTGTAGAACGCCGCTGTTCTGGAACGAGACTGGAGAGAACCAGGTGTTTGGACCTGAAGTATTACAAGAGGCTGAAAAGCAAGTCCAAACAATACAGGAAAACTTAAAGGCTGCTCAGTCACGATAGAAAGGCTATGCGGACAATAGGCGTAGAAAGTTGACCTTTGAAGTTGGAGACTTCGTATACCTTAATGTATCGCCTATCCGAGGCCAACGACGTTTTAACGTCAGAGGCAAACTAGCGCCTCGCTACATCGGACCATTTAAGATTTTGGACAAACGAGGAGAAGTAGCCTACCAACTAGAGCTCCCAAACCACCTCTCCGACGTACATGACGTGTTTCATATATCCCAGCTCAAGAAAAGCTTAAGAGTACCAGAGGAACAAGTGTCAATGGGAGAACTTGAACTTCAAGAGGACCTGACTTACGCAGAACACCCTGTCCGAATCTTGGACGTGAAGGAAAGAGTCACCCGAAACAAGGTGATTCGATAGTGCAAGGTACAATGGAGCCATCACACTGAAGCTGAAGCCACATGGGAGCGAGAAGAGGATATCAAGGCAGAATTTCCCCATCTATTTTCTACTAACGAATCTCGAGGACGAGATTCAATTTAAGGGGGGTAGATTTGTGACACCCTCATCTCGGGTGTCAGCATATGAAGAAGAAAAAAACATTTTTTTTGAAAAGAAGGAACAGAGATAAGTATCAAAAGGATGGCCAATAAAGCTCTCCGAGAACACCGAAACGCAACTTCCACGGCCAGCAGACCACGTGGCGCGTTCGGAGCTCATTCCCGAGAGATTGGGAGAGGTCCGACGCTAAACTAGGCTACGTGGCAGGACCGGGGGTCACCTCCGCAATTGGAAAGAGGTCCGACCCTGTGGGACACGAGCTGCCCGCGGAGATAGCCTCTGCGGAAGAAGCAAAGGCATTTTTTTAAGACACGTGTCGTCTACGGAGCTAGTCCTCGCGGAAATCAGAGGACCATCCGCGCGGGATACGTGTCAATCTCGGAGCTCATCTCAGAGAGAAGTCCGGGTCTATCGAACACGTGTCGCCACCGGAGCTTATCACCGGAAGGTCCGTCGCAAAACACGTGGCGTGCGCGGAGCTCGTCTCCGAAGAAGAGGGAGGTCTCGCTCATGACACATGGCACAACCGGAGCTCGTCTCTGCGGATGAGGAGATACCAGGCCCGAAGGACACGTGGAGCTTCCGGAGCTCATCACCGCGGAGGTAACGAGTCTGAAGCAGTTTATTACGTGTAAAGATATCGGTGCGCAACGGAAACCGATCTAAAATCCACGATGGTTACCGAAGATAAGACGTCAGGATCTAACAAAGATCTGAATAAAACTCTTATTCGGGATCCAATCAGATTAGGACTCTTCTCTTCCCGATTATAAATAGAACCCAAAACCTCCGGCCGAAACCACAAACTTCTCGTTCAACTCCTAAGCCGACGACTTGGAGCCCTAGCCCTAACTCGCCGAGCAAAACATCGCCGAAAGCACAACAAGGGAGATCATCGGAGAAGAACCGAGTGGTCTGAGGAGGACCTCGAAGTCAAGAAAAGCGTGAGGTAGGACTTCAATACCACCTTACGACATCATGTTGTTCATCTCTTTGCATCTGTTCTTCGATTCCTTTCGAACAGAAGCGTTTTCGTGGGCAGATCACTTGATGATCAGTTTGATCTAAAAACCAAGATCATCGCCACGTCCACCTTTGATCCGAATACCTCTGACCATGCAAGCCATGCAAGAATACGTACAGATCAATCTAATGAAACTAATCATAGGATAGCATGCATGTGCATCATCGCATCTAGTTTAGGGTTTTGTGCATGATATTGATTGCTGTAAATCTTGTATGCACGTGAATTCTACGTAGCAAGACAGGTTCAAGAAGCTGTCTACGACGAGCTGCAACAACAAGGTTTTGAGAATCAAGAACAACAGGAACCGCAAGAACAAGGCAAGTGCTCCTTGACCATGTTGATCCTATGTTTTGGGTAAAACTGTTTTGTTTTGCGAAAAAGTGTGTGTGCTGAGTCAAACATGATGGGAAACCCTTTTATAGGAGTTTACTAGTTTTGGTTAAACCATCCTTGTCGCCTGAGAAGTTATGAGTCGGGTATGGTTTTTGCTTTATGCTTCGCTGAGTCCATGGGATTGAGAAGTGAGATAGATGTGTTTAGCTAACTGCACTCATAATAATAAGGGGAAACTGATGAGGTTAATGAACATGGATCGGAGGGAGATCTAGGCAAGCCTGGGTTTTTGAATGAGGTAGCATGAGATGGTGGTTTTACTTGCCGTAGATCTAAGGACCGGTTCATGCATGCACATGCCAAGATAACAGTGCCACCACAAGGCCAAGTATGGGTGCGGCTTAGCTGAGTAATTAGGTAAGTTGCTAGGATGTTATGGACTGTGGAAGGTGCGGGGAATGGGAGTCGAGTGAGGACTGCCCTGGGAACTGCATGGCACAAGAGGGGCCCGTGGGTGGGAGAATTGGAGATTCTAGCCTGCCGGTGAAACCTTAGTGAGTCCATACATCTAGTAACCCCTTTGTAAAGGCTATTTTGTGATCTCTTGACCATACACCGACGGTTGTGTACTGGTATAATGGAGGTTCTGCAGTCGCCGACGGGTGACGAAATCACAAACTTGTGGGTAAAGAGGTACAAACTCTGCAGAGTTATTAAAACTATCATGATAGCCGAGCTTACGGTCACGAGCACCTGGCTAAACTGCCATGATTAGATGGGATGGTTATTGGGATGGTTATTGGAATGGTTATTGGGATGGCTATTGGAATGGTTATTGGAATAGTTATTGGAATGGTTATTAGAATGGTTATTTAATGGTTACGGGAATGGTTATTGGGAAGGTTCTTGGTTATGATTTTTGGTTATGGTTTGGTTTGGAATTGTTAAGCCTGGATGATGGAAGGGTTGCATGACTGGTGAGTCATGAAATGAGAATTGGTCTCGGTGCGAGACGAGGTTGTTATATGAGATGAGATGGTAGCGAATACGAGGAGGTATTCGTGAGTATGAATAAAAGATTGGTTAATATTCGGATGGAACACAGGGAGTGATGAAGGTATGTTGGTAATTCAATATATGCTGGGATTATATTCATCTAAAGTAAAGTTGCCGTTTTATCATGGTTTTACAAGATTGCTTTTCTGCAAATAAGCCCTTTTATACCTACCTTGTTTATAAGCTGCATATCATGTGTTATTCCCGCACTTGCTGAGTACATCATTGTGCTCAAACTTGCATTGTTATTTCTTCATCAACAGCAAGAGAAGACTACTATGAAGACCGAGTAGAACATTATGGCGTGTGATCTGTTCTCAACCTTGCCTGTGGAGGAGTAGAGATGGAGCCACTTCTGCTTAGTTTTGCTTCCGCATTAGTTTTTTCTTCCGCATTTAATAAGATTTCCGCTGCATAGAAATAAGACTTCCGCTGTAAGCATGAGTCCAAGACTCATGAGATATTGTAATAAACCCTGTTATTCGTGGTAATATATAATCTGAATTCAGTTTGTGGAACGTATGTGTATGTGTGATGAACATCCTGGGCACACATATGCATTAGTTCTCGGTTCCGTGGTTTTCCACAGAATTGAGGGCGTCACAGTCCGGCCGCCCGGGACCCGAGTTTGTGAGTTTTAGCGACTTCCCGACTTTCTCGATTTTGACCCTTATGGCCATCCGCTCATGAAAACCATCAAGTTGCACCGTACGGACGTGTATTCCGTGAAGGTTCCGTCCAGCTGGTCAGTACCTGAGTTCGTGAGTTTTATAAACTTTCCCGACTTTCTAGATTTTGACCCAAATGGCCATCCACGCTTGCAAAACTATCAAGTTGCACCGTCTGGACGTGTATTTCGTCAAGGTTTCGTCCAGACTCCCAGGACCCGAGTTCGTGAGTTTCACAAACTTTTATGACTATCTTGATTTTGACACAGATGGCCATCCGCGCATGCAAAACCATCCAGTTGCACCGTCCAGACGTGTATTCCGTCAAGGTTTCATCCAGCAGCCCGGGACCCGAGTTCGTGAGTTTTACAGACTTTCTCAAATTTCCCAATTTTGACCCTGATGGCCATCCATGCATGCAAAACCATCAAGTTGCACCGTCCGAACTTATATTCCGTGAAAGGTACTGTCCGGCCGCCCGGGACCCGAGTTCGTGAGTTTTTCCGACATTCCCTACTTTCTCATTTTCAACCCAGATGGCCATCCGAGCATGCAAAATCAACAAGTTGCACTGTCCGAACATGTATTCCGTCAAGGTCCCGTCCAGTCGCACGGGACCCTACTTTGTGAGTTTTACCGACTTTCCAAATTTCGACTCGGATGGCCATCCGAGCATGCAAAACCATTTACTTGCACCATCCGAACGTGTATTCCGTCAGGGTCCCGTCCAGCCGCTCGGGACCTGTGTTAGTGAGTTTTGCCGACTTTCCAGATTTCGACCCGGATGGCCGTCCGCGCATGTAAAACCATTTAGTTGCACCATCCGAACTTGTATTCCATCAAGGGTCCGTCCAGCCGCTCGGGACCCGAGTTAGTGAGTTTTGCCGACTATCCCAACTTTCCAGATTTTGACCCAGATAGCCATCCGCACATGCAAAACCTTCCGGTTGCCCATCCGAACGTGTATTCCGGCAAGGGCCAGTCCGGCGTCCCAGGATCCGAGTTCATGAGTTTTCTTGACTTCCAAAATTTTGACCTAGATGGCCTTCCGCATATGCAAAACCATCAAGTTGCACCGTCCGGAAGTGTATTCCGTCAAGTTCCGTCCAGCCGCCCGGGACCCGAGTTCGTGAGTTTAACTGACTTTTGTGACTTTCTCGATTTTGACCCTGATGGCCATCCGCACATGCAAAACCATCAAGTTGCACCGTCCGGAGATGTATTCTGTGAAGGTTCCGTCCGTCCGCCCGCGACCCGAGTTCGAGAATTTTATAGACTTTCCCGACTTTCTCGATTTTGACCCAGATGGCCATCCGCACTTGTAAAACCATCAAGTTGCACCGTCCGGACGTGTATTCCGTCAAGGTTCCATCCGGCCACCCGGGACCCGAGTTCGTGAGTTTTACCGACTTTCTCAAATTTCCCAATTTCACCCTGATGGCCATCCATGCATGCAAAACCATCAAGTTAACCGTCCGAACTTATATTCCGTCAAGGTTTTGTCCGGCCACCCGGACCCGAGTTCGTGAGTTTTCTCGACATTCCCTATTTTTCCATTTTCAACCCAGATGGCCATCCGAGAATGCAAAACCATCAAGTTGCACTGTCCGAACGTGTATTCCGTTAAGGTCCCGTCGAGTCGCACGTGACCCTCGTTTGTGAGTTTTACTGATTTTCTAGATTTCGACCCGGATGGCCATCCACGCATGCAAAACCATTTAGTTGCACTATCCGAACGTGTACACCATCAAGGTCCTGATGAGGATATCAATTCCGACAAAGGAACGACTACTCCAAAAAACCAGCACAGGCGCCACCACCACTCACTCGAGCTCGTGCACGTGAATTAGACTTCGTAACGATTCTAAAGAATGAAGGACCAGAAGCTTCCTAATTGCATGTGCCATCTATGCTCATGGTGAACCTATCCAGATGTGTATTCCGTCTAGGTTCCGTCCGGCCGCGCGGGACCCGAGTTCGTGAGTTTTACAGACTTCCCCGACTTTCTTGATTTTGACCCAGATGGCCATCAGCGCATGCAAAACCATCAAGTTGCACCGTCCGGAAGCCCAGGACCCGAGTTCGTGAGTTTTATAGACTTTCCCGACTTTCTCAATTTTCACCCAGATGGCCATCCACGCATGCAAAACCATCAAGTTGCACTGTCTGGACGTGTATTCCATCAAGGTTACGTCCGGCCGCCCGGGACCCGAGTTTGTGAGTTTTACAGACTTTATCAAATTTCCAATTTCTACCCGGATGGCCATCTGTGCATGCAAAACCATCAAGTTGCACTGTCCGAACGTAAATTCTTTCAAGGTCCTGTCCGGCCGCTCAGGATCCAAGTTTGTGAGTTTTACACAGTTTCCCGACTTTCTCGATTTTGACCCAGATGGACATCCGCGCGTGCAAAACCATCAAGTTGCACAGTCTGGACGTGTATTCCATCAAGGTTCCGTCCGGCCGCCATGGACCCGAGTTTGTGAGTTTTAGCGACTTCACGACTTTCTCGATTTTGACCCTTATGGCCATCCGCTCATGAAAACCATCAAGTTGCACCGTCCGGACGTGTAATCCGTGAAGGTCCCGTCCGGCTGGCCGGGACCTGAGTTCGTGAGTTTTATAAACTTTCCCGACTTTCTAGATTTTGACCCAAATGGCCATCCGCGCATGCAAAACTATCAAGTTGCACCGTCCGGACGTGTATTTCGTCAAGTTTCTTCCGGCCTCCCAGGACCCGAGTTCGTGAGTTTCACAAACTTTTACGACTTTCTTGATTTTGACACAGATGGCCATCCGCGCATGCAAAATCATCCAGTTGCACCGTCCAGACGTGTATTCCGTCAAGGTTTCATCCGGCAGCCCGGGACCCGAGTTCGTGAGTTTTACAGACTTTCTCAAATTTCCCAATTTTGACCCTGATGGCCATCCATGCATGCAAAACCATCAAGTTGCACCGTTCGAACTTATATTCCGTGAAAGATACTGTCCGGCCGCCCGGGACCCGAGTTCGTGAGTTTTTCCGACATTCCCTACTTTCTAATTTTCAACCCAGATGGCCATCCGAGCATGCAAAATCAGCAAGTTGCACTGTCCGAACATGTATTCTGTCAAGGTCCCGTCCAGTCGCACGGGACCCTACTTTGTGAGTTTTACCGACTTTCCAAATTTCGACCCGGATGGCCATCCGCGCATGCAAAACCATTTAGTTGCACCATCCGAACGTGTATGCCGTCAGGGTCCCGTCCAGCCGCTCGGGACCCGTGTTAGTGAGTTTTGCCGACTTTCCAGATTTCGACCCGGATGGCCGTCCGCGCATGTAAAACCATTTAGTTGCACCATCCGAACTTGTATTCCATCAAGGTCCCATCCAGCCGCTCGGGACCCGAGTTAGTGAGTTTTGCCGATTATCCCAACTTCCCAAATTTTGACCCAGATAGCCATCCGCACATGCAAAACCTTCCGGTTGCCCATCCGAACGTGTGTTCCGGCAAGGGCCAGTCCGGCGTCCCAGGACCCGAGTTCATGAGTTTTCTTGACTTTCGAAATTTTGACCTAGATGGCCTTCCGCATATGCAAAACCATCAAGTTGCACCGTCCGGACGTGTATTCCGTCAAGTTCCGTCCAGCCGCCCGGGACCCGAGTTCGTGAGTTTAACTGACTTTTGTGACTTTCTCGATTTTGACCCTGATGGCCATCCGCGCATGCAAAACCATCAAGTTGCACCGTCCGGAGATGTATTCTGTGAAGGTTCCGTCCGTCCGCCCGCGACCCGAGTTCGAGAATTTTATAGACTTTCCCGACTTTCTCGATTTTGACCCAGATGGCCATCCGCGCTTGCAAAACCATCAAGTTGCACCGTCCGGATGTGTATTCCGTCAAGGTTTCATCCGGACACCCGGGACCCGAGTTCGTGAGTTTTACCGACTTTCTCAAATTTCCCAATTTCACCCTGATGGCCATCCATGCATGCAAAACCATCAAGTTAACCGTCCGAACTTATATTCCGTCAAGGTTTTGTCCGGCCACCCGGACCCGAGTTCGTGAGTTTTCTCGACATTCCCTATTTTTCCATTTTCAACCCAGATGGCCATCCGAGAATGCAAAACCATCAAGTTGCACTGTCCGAACGTGTATTCCGTTAAGGTCCCGTCGAGTCGCACGTGACCCTCGTTTGTGAGTTTTACTGATTTTCTAGATTTCGACCCGGATGGCCATCCGCGCATGCAAAACCATTTAGTTGCACTATCCGAACGTGTACACCATCAAGGTCTTGATGAGGATATCAATCCCGACAAAGGAACGACTACTCCAACAAACCAGCACAGGTGCCACCACCACTCACTCGAGCTCGTGCACGTGAATTAGACTTCGTAACGATTCTAAAGAATGAAGGACCAGAAGCTTTCTTGATTTTGACCCAGATGGCCATCAGCGCATGCAAAACCATCAAGTTGCACCGTCCGGAAGCCCAGGACGCGAGTTCGTGAGTTTTATAGACTTTCCTGACTTTCTCAATTTTCACCCAGATGGCCATCCGCGCATGCAAAACCATCAAGTTGCACTGTCTGGACGTGTATTCCATCAAGGTTACGTCCGGCCGCCCGGGACCCGAGTTCGTGAGTTTTACAGACTTTATCAAATTTCCCAATTTCTACCCGGATGGCCATCTATGCATGCAAAACCATCAAGTTGCACTGTCCGAACGTAAATTCTTTCAAGGTCCTGTCCGGCCGCTCAGGATCCAAGTTTGTGAGTTTTACAGAGTTTCCCGACTTTCTCGATTTTGACCCAGATGGACATCCGCGCGTGCAAAACCATCAAGTTGCACAGTCCGTACGTGTATTCCATCAAGGTTCCATCCGGCCGCCCAGGACCCGAGTTTGTGAGTTTTAGCGACTTCCCGACTTTCTCGATTTTGACCCTTATGGCCATCCGCTCATGAAAACCATCAAGTTGCACCGTCCGGACGTGTATTCCGTGAAGGTTCCGTCCGGCTGGCCGGGACCTGAGTTCGTGAGTTTTATAAACTTTCCCGACTTTCTAGATTTTGACCCAAATGGCCATCCTCGCTTGCAAAACTATCAAGTTGCACCGTCCGGACGTGTATTTCGTTAAGATTTCGTCTGGCCTCCCAGGACCCGAGTTCGTGAGTTTCACAAACTTTTACGACTTTCTTGATTTTGACACAGATGGCCATCCGCGCATGCAAAACCATCCAGTTGTACCGTCCGGACGTGTATTCCGTCAAGGTTTCATCCGGCAGCTCGGGACCCGAGTTCGTGAGTTTTACAAACTTTCTCAAATTTTCCAATTTTGACCCTGATGGCCATCCATGCATGCAAAACCATCAAGTTGCACCGTACGAACTTATATTCCGTGAAAGGTACTGTCCGGCCGCCCGGGACCCGAGTTCGTGAGTTTTTCTGACATTCCCTACTTTCTCAGTTTCAACCTAGATGGCCATCCGAGCATGCAAAATCAGCAAGTTGCACTGTCCGAACATGTATTCTGTCAAGGTCCAGTCCAGTCGCACGGGACCCTACTTTGTGAGTTTTACCGACTTTCCAAATTTCGACCCGGATGGACATCCGCGCGTGAAAACCATCAAGTTGCACTGTCTGAACTTATATTCCGTTTAGATCCTGTCCGGCCGCCGGGGACCCGAGTTCGTGAGTTTTCCCGACATTCCCTACTTTCCCATTTTCAACCCAGATGGCCATCTGAGCTTGCAAAACCATCAAGTTGCACTGTCCGAACATGTATTCCGTCAAGGTCCGGTCCAATCGCACGGAATCCTAGTTTGTGAGTTTTACTGACTTTCTAGATTTCGACCCGGATGGACATCCGCGCAAGCAAAACCATTTAGTTGCACCATCAACACCGACAAAGGAACGACTACTCCAACTAAACCAGCACAGGCGCCACCAGGACTACTCACTCGAGCTCATGCACGTGAATTAAAATTCATAACTTTTCTGAAGAATGAAGGATCAGAAGCTTCCTAAGTGCATGCTCCATCTAAGCTCATGGTGAACCTGTCCAGACGTCGTCAAGGTTCCGTCCGGCCGCGCGGGACCCGAGTTCGTGAGTTTTACAGACTTTCTCGACTTTCTTGACTTTGACATAGATGGTCATCCGCGCATGCAAAACCATCATGTTGCACCGTCCGGACGTGTATTCCGTCAATGTTCCATCCGGAAGCCCAGGACCCGAGTTCATGAGTTTTATAGACTTTCCCGACTTTCTCGATTTTCACCTAGATGGCCATCAGCGCATGCAAAACCATCAAGTTGCACTGTCTGGACGTGTATTCTGTCAAGGTTCTGTCCAGCAGCCCTGGACCCGAGTTCGTGAGTTTTACTGACTTCATCAAATTTCCTAATTTCGACTCGGATAGCCATCTATGCATGCAAAACCATCAAGTTGTACCGTCCGAACGTAAATTCCGTCAAGGTCCTGTCCGGCCGCCCGGGATCAAAATTTGTGAGTTTTACAGAGTTTCCCGACTTTCTCGGTTTTTACCCAGAGGGACATCCGCGCATGCAAAACCATCAAGTTGCACCGTTCGGACGTGTATTCTGTCAAGGTTCCGTCCGGCCGCCCAGCACCCGAGTTCGTGAGTTTTACCGACTTTCTCAATTTTGATCCTGATGGCCATCTGCGCATGAAAACCATCAAGTTGCACCGTCCGGACGTGTATTCCGTGAAGGTTCCGTCCGGCCAGCCGGAACCCGAGTTCGGAGTTTTACAGACTTTCCCGACTTTCTAGATTTTGACCCAGATGGCCATCCGCGCATGCAAAACCATCAAGTTGCACCGTCCGGACGTGTATTCCGTCAAGGTTCCGTCCGGCCACCCGGGACCCGAGTTTGTGAGTTTTACCGACTTTCTTAAATTTCTCAATTTTGACCGAGATGGCCATCCATGCATGCAAAACCATCAAGTTGCACCGTCCGAACTTATATTCCATCAAGATCCTGTCTGGCCGCCCGGGACCCGAGTTCGTGAGTTTTCCCGACATTCCCTACTTTCATATTTTCAACCCAGATGGCCATCCGAGCATGCAAAACAATTGCACTGTCCGAACATGTATTCCGTCAAGGTCCCGTCCAATCGCACGGGACCCTAGTTTGTGAGTTTTACTGACTTTCCAGATTTCGGCCCGGATGTCTATCCGCGCATGCAAACCATTTACTTGCAGCATCCGAACGTGTATTCCGTCAAGGTCCCGTCTAATCGCTCAGGACCCGAGTTAGTAAGTTTTGCGGACTATCCCAACTTTACAGATTTTGACCCAGATAGCCATCCGCACATGCAAAATCTTCCGGTTGCACCATCCGAACGTCTATTCCGGCAAGGTCCAGTCCGGTGTCCCAGGACCCGAGTTCATGAGTTTTCTTAACTTTCTAAATTTTGACCTAGATGGCGTTCCGCGCATGCAAAACCATCAAGTTGCACCGTCCGGAGGTGTATTCCGTCAAGGTTCTGTCCGGCCGCCCGGGACCCGAGTTTGTGAGTTTTACCGACTTTCTTGAATTTCCCAATTTTTACCCCAATGGCCATCAATGCATGCAAAACCATCAAATTGCACCATCAGAACGTATATCCCGTCAAGGTCCTTTCCGGTCGCCCGGGATCCAACTTTGTGAATTTTACAGAGTTTCCTGACTTTCTCGATTTTGACCAAGATGGACATCCGCGCATGCAAAACCATTAAGTTGCACCGTCTGGACGTGTATTCCGTTAAGGTTCCGTTCGGCGGCCCGGGACCCGAGTTCGTGAGTTTTATAGACTTTCCCGACTTTCTCGATTTTGACCCAGAGAGCCATCAGCGCATGCAAAACCATCAAGTTGCACCGTCCGAACGTATATTCTATCAAGGTTACGTCCGGCCGCTCGGGACCCGAGTTCGTGAGTTTTACAGACTTTCTCGAATTTCCCAATTTTGACCCGGATGGCCATCTATGAATGCAAAACTATCAATTTGCACCGTCCAAACGTATATTCCGTCAAGGTTCTGTCCGGCCTCCCGGGATCAAGGTTTGTGAGTTTTATAGAGTTTCTCGACTTTCTTAGTTATGACCCAGATGGACATCCGCGCATGCAAAACCATCAAGTTGCACTGTCCAGACATGTATTCCGTCAAGGTTCCGTCCGGCCGCCCGGGATCCGAGTTCGTGAGTTTTACCGACTTTCTCAATTTGGATCCTGATGGCCATCCGCGCATGCAAAACCATCAAGTTGCACCGTCCGGACGTGTATTCCGTCAAGGTTTCGTCCGGCCACCCGGGACCCGAGTTCGTGAGTTTTACACACTTTCCCGACTTTCCCAATTTTGACCCAGATGGCCATCCACGCATGCAAAACCATCAAGTTGCCCCATCCGGACATGTATTCCGTCAAGGTTCTGTCCGGCCGCCCGGGACTCGAGTTCGTGAGTTTTACCGACTTTCTCAAATTTTGCAATTTCAACCCCGATGGCCATCCATGCATGCAAAACCATTAAGTTGCACCGTCTAAACGTATATTCCGTCAAGGTCATGTCCGGCCACCTGGGACCCGAATTCGTGAGTTTTCCTTACTCTCCCTACTTTCCCAATTTCAACCCAGATGGCAATCCGAGCATGCAAAACCATCAAGTTGCATTGTCCAAACGTGTATTCCATCAAGCTCCCATCAAGTCGCACGGGACCCTAGTTTGTGAGTTTTACCGACTTTCCAAATTTCGACCCGGATGGCCATCCGTGCATGCAAACCATTTAGTTGCACCATCCGTACGTGTACTCCGTCAAGTTCCCATCCAGCCGCTCGGGACCCAAGTTAGTGAGTTTCGCCGACTATCCCAACTTTCCAGATTTTGACCCAGATAGCCATCTGCGCATGCAAAACCTTCCAGTTGCAGCATCCGAACGTGTTATCCAGCAAGGTCCAGTCCGGCGTCCTAGGACCCGAGTTCATGAGTTTTCTTAACTTTCAAAATTTCGACCTAAATGGCCATCCGAGTATGCAAAACCATCAAGTTGCACCGTCCGGAGGTGTATTCCGTCAAGGTTCCGTCCGGCCTCCTGGGACCTGAGTTCGTGAGCTTTACGTACATTCCCGACTTTCTTTATTTTGACCCAGATGACCATCCGCGCATGCAAAACCATCAAGTTGCACCGTTGAAGGTTTATTCCGTCAAGGTTCCGTCCGGCCTCCCGGGACCCGAGTTCGTGAGTTTTACAGACTTTCCTGACTTTCTCGATTTTGACCTAGATGGCCAACCGCGCATGCGAAATCATCAAGTTGCACCGTCCGGACGTGTATTCTGTCAATGTTCTGTTCGGAAGCCCGGGACCCGAGTTCGTGAGTTTTATAGACTTTTCTGACTTTCTCGATTTTGACCTAGATGGCCATCCGCTCATGCAAAACCATCAAGTTGCACTGTCGGGACGTGTATTCCGGCAAGGTTCCGTCCGACCGCCCGGAACTTCGTGAGTTTTACAAACTTTCTTGAATTTTTCAATTTTGGACCGGATGGCAATCTATGAATGCAAAACCATCAAGTTGCACCGTCTGAACGTATATTTGGTCAGGTCCTGTCCGGTCGCCCGGTATCCAAGTTTGTGAGTTTTAAGGAGTTTCCCAACTTTCTCGGTTTTGAACCAGTTGGACATCCGCGCATGCAAAACAATCAAGTTGCACCGTCTGCACGTGTATTCCATCAAGGTTCCGTCCGGCCGCCCGGGACCCAAGTTTGTGAGTTTTACAAACTTTCCCGACTTTCTTGACTTTGACCCAGATAGCCATCCGCGCATGCAAAACCATCAAGTTAATCCTTCCGGACGTATATTTAGTCAAGGTTCCGTCCGGCCACTCGGGACCCGAGTTCGTGAGTTTTACCGACTTTCTCAAATTTCCCAATTTTGACCCTGACGGCCATCCATGCATGCAAAACCAACAAGTTGCACTGTCTGAACTTATATTCTGTCAAGTGCCTGTCCGGCGGCCCAGGATCCGAGTTCGTGAGTTTTCCCGACATTCCCTACTTTCCCATTTTCAACCCAGATGGCCATCCGAGCATGCAAAACCATCAAGTTGCGCTGTCCGAACATGTATTCCGTCAAGGTCCCGTCCAATCACACGGAACCCTACTTTGTGAGTTTTACTGAATTTCCAGATTTCAACCCGGATAGCCATCCGCGCATGCAAAACCATTTAGTTGCACCATCTGAACGTGTATTCCATCAAGGTCATGATGAGGACATCAACTCTGACAAAGGAACGACTACTCCAACTAAACCAGCACAGGCGCCACCAGGACCACTCAGTCGAGCTCGTGCACGTGAATTAAACTTCGTAACGATTCTGAAGAATGAAGGACCAGAAGCTTCCTAAGTGTGTGCGCCATCTATGCTCATGGTGAACCTGTCCAGACGTGTATTCCGTCAAGGTTCCGTCCGGCTGCGCGGGACCCAAGTTTGTGAGTTTTATAGACTTTCCCAACTTCCTTGATTTTGACCCAGAAGGCCATCCGTGGATGCAAAACCATCAAGTTGCACTATCCGGACGTGTGTTCCGTCAATGTTCCATCCGTAAGCCCGGGACCCAAGTTCGTGAGTTTTATAGACTTTCCCGACTTTCTCAATTTTCACCTAGATGGCTATCAGCGCATGCAAAACCATCAAGTTGCACTGTCTGGATGTGTATTCCGTCAAGGTTCCGTCCGTGAACCTGGGACCCGAGTTCGTGAGTTTTACAGACTTTATCGAATTTCCCAATTTCAACTCGGATGGCCATCTACGCATGCAAAACCATCAAGTTGCGCTGTCCGAACGTAAATTCCGTCAAGGTCCTGTTTGACTGCCCGGGATCCAAGTTTGTGAGTTTTACAGAGTTTCCCAACTTTCTCGGTTTTGACCCAGAGGGACATCCGCGCATGCAAAACCATCAAGTTGCACCGTCCGAACGTGTATTCCGTCAAGGTTCCGTCCGGCCGCCCGGGATCCGAGTTTCTGAGTATTATCGACTTTCCCGACTTTCTCGATTTTGACCCTGATGGCCATCCGTGCACGAAAACCATCAAGTTGCACCGTCCGGACATGTATTCCGTGAAGGTTCCGCCCGGCCGACCGGAACCCGAGTTCGTGAGTTTTACATACTTTCCTGACTTTCTAGATTTTGATCCAGATGGCCATCCGCGCATGCAAAACCATCAAGTTGCACCGTCCGGGCGTGTATTCCGTCAAGGTTCCGTCCGGCCACACGGGACCCGAGTTCAGGAGTTTTACCAACTTTCTTAAATTTCCCAATTTTGACCCTGATGGCCATCCATGCATGCAAAACCATCAAGTTGCACCGTCCAAACTTATATTCCGTCAAGATCCTGTCTGGCCACACGGGACCCGAGTTTGTGAGTTTTCCCGACATTGCCTACTTTCCCATTTCCAACCCAGATTGCCATCCGAGCATGCAAAACCATCAAGTTGCACTGTCCGAACGTGTGACGCCCCTGTTCTGAGAAAACCTCAGAACCGAGCTGATGCATATGTGTGCCTAGGATGTTCATCACACATACACATGTATTCCACCAACTGAACTCAAAATATATATAACCACGAATGAATAGGGTTTTATTACATTGCCTCATGAATTTCTAATTCATTCTAAAAGCGGAAGTCTTTAATCTAGCAGCGGAAGTCTTCTAAACTATTGCGGAAGCAAACTAAACACAGCAGCGGCTCCATCTCCTACTCCATCCCAACAGACAAGTTGACGGTGGGTCACACGCCTAGTACTCCACATGCTCTTCGAAGTACTCCTCTCCTGTTGCTGATGATAAAGTAATAATGCAAGTTTGAATACAAGATGTACTCAGCAAGTGCGGGAAAATATGATATGTAGCTTACAGCAAGGTAGGATTAAAAAGGCTCATTGCAGAAAGTGAAGTTTATTTCACAAACTTGATAAAAACAGCAACTAGCTTTAATAGAATGTAATCCCAATATTTATCTAATTAAAACATCAACATACCTCCATCATGTTCCACCTCTTTTCATGTCTCATCAGACATTCATCTTTCTCAGATTTTTCTCACGCTCATGAATACCATCTCGTATTCATTACCATCTCAACTCATATTGAATTTCGCCTCATAATAGAGACCAAAGCTCATTATCACGAGTCAACAGTCCAATTCTCATTACCAAGACTCAAAAGTCCCTAAACCAAAACCAAAGACCGAACCAAACCAAACCAATAACATCCCAATAACCAAAACTGAACCATCCCATCTAATCATGGAAGTTGGCCAGGCGCTTGTGACCGGAAGCTCGGCTATCATGATAGTTTTGTACTCTGCAGAGTTTGCACCACTTTACCCATAAGTTTGTGATTTCATCACCCGTCGGTGACTGCAGAACCTCCATTATACCAGTACACAACCGTCGGTGTATGACCAAGAGATCACAAAGTAGCCTTTACAAAGGGGCTACTAGATGTATGGACACACTAAGGTTTCACCAGCAGGCTCGAATCACCATACTTCCACCTACGGGCCCCCCTCTTGTGCCATGCAGTTCCCAGGGCAGTCCTCTCTCGACTCCCATTCCCCGCGCCTTCTACGGTCCATAACAATCTAGTAACTTACCTAATTAGTCAGCTAAGCCGCACCCATACTTGGCCTTGTGGTGGTACTGTATTCCTGGCATGTGCTCGTATGAATCGGTTCTTAGATCTATGTCACACCCGGTTTTTTCGAAGAACAACCAAGTGAATATCACATGTATGCCAGGATCATTTTCTCATACATGTGATGACAAATAGTGAAGCATCATTTATTACAAGCCAGGTGTCGAATATAAATAAGTCTTACATGGCAAATGTCTCAATGGACAATAATAAGTTCATCACAAATAAACAAACTAGCAGCGGAATATTATTCTTGAGGGCTCCATCACAGGCGTTGCCCGGGGTCTCCATGAACCTAGAAACCTTCTTCGGGTCCAAAGTCTTGGTCATTATATACCACCTCATTATCTTGACCTGAGCAGCAATATAGACCAACAAATATGCAAGGTTGAGTACCAATGGTACTCAGCAAGTGTGGGAAAATTATATCATGCATGGCTAGAACAAGGAGAGGTTGAACTCATGGTTAAAGCACTACGCAATTAATACCTATCACCTTAGCTTATTAAACACCTACATTACTACACAGGTGAAATGGTCCCAATCTCCCATCCCATCATCATAATCCAATAACCATAACATCATTTCCAATGTTAAGCTCCCCGCTTAACATCCTTAACATCCAAAACCATCACTCCTCTAATCATGAATAAGTCCAAGCCGCTCTTGACCGTGAGCACGGCTGTCATGACAGTTTTGACTCTGCAGAGTTTGTACCACTGTACCCACATGTAGTGATTTCATCCCCCGTTGCCGGGTGGACTAAAAGAACCTCCATTATGCCAGTGGCTACGATCCACATTCACACTTCCCAGGTGTGTAGCCAGGAGATCACTACGAAGCCTTTACAAAGGGATTCCCGACGAGCGTGGGCCCACTGAGGTTTCACCCCTAACAGCATACAAGAGGCTCTAACCCCGCTGCAGTGGCCCCCTCTTGGGCCTTGCGGTTCATATGGTAGTCCAGCTGACACCTACTCCCCGCACCATCCAACACACCCATACTACGCCGGGGATACACCTAATTAATTGGCCAAGCTGCCCCATCTCAGCATGTGGTTGGCACGGTAAAGCCGGGTTACATGCTCCATGAACCGGTCCTTAGGATCCAGGCAAGTACTAAACACAAACCCGAGTCTCGTGCACCCAGCACACAACCAAAACATCCAACTTGCCTTGATCCCTACCTCTACATATCTCACAATATCTCATTCAAGAGTATGGTAACATAAACTGATGATCTCATATCCCAAATATCCCATTCTAAGCATGGCTAAGCATATGCATAATAATAAATGACATGATAAAATAAATCCCAACCCAAGCTACAAGGAAACAAGGTAATGCAATTCTAGGAAAACTTCCTAACATGGGTTTCATATTTCATTTGACAATGCAAATAATTCTATCTACACATCCTAGCATAGGATCAAAGTGGTAAAGGACACTTGCCTCCTTCTTGCTGCTCTTGAAATGGGTAGTCCTGATCTTGGAAAGGAATAACTTGCTCTTGAGCAGGTTCTACATCATACCATCACACATAGCAAAAGAAAAACAACAATCCATAAGACATAGTTCACACTTCCACTTCATACAAACCACACATTCACATTTATGAAAGTCATTCACCATTATATGTGTTGTGGTTACTCTATGTGTGTTGATTTGTGTCTTGCATACACTTTTAATCATATGTATATGTCCTACTTTTGTGTTCACATTTATACTTACATGCTATATATATGAGTTTCAATTTAAATAAACTCCTTATATACAATTACTACACCTTTTCACTACCAAGTATGTATGAAAAGTATTTTTCTTCTCCATATGTGCCTTTAGAATTTCTACCAAACTTAAACTGAATTCTTTGGATTCTAGAAACTCCATTTATCATTTACTAGTTTCTATATTTTCAGATTTATTTTCCTATACATAAATGTGTTCTTTATTATGAAATTAGTAATACACATCATCTAACAGAATAGGTTCTGGTCCTAAATAATTTAATAACATATTTTGACCTTTGCCTCTGATGTAAACTATTTCACAATTATTTTCCTATTTTCTAAAACTATTCATTGCTTAAAAATGTGTCCCTAAATGTGAATAATAAATTAGACAGATTCAATTCAGCCCAAAATATGTTTTTATCTCACTCCAAAGTTTACTAAATACTGAGAAAGTCTTTAATTAAAATTTGACAATATGTTTGTCCCACCTTTTAATTTTTTAAACACTAGCAACATATTCAATTTCCTAATTTAGATACTAAACAGGGCTAAAAAGGTAAACTCACCCCATTACAGGGTCTATAATATTATTTTCAGAATTTCCAGGGGTCTAGCTATACTTATCAGAGGTGTTTTTCCTAATTTTCATTAAGTCCAGGGGCTAAAACTGATTTTTAAATGAATTTACATGATTTTCTGAATTTCCAGGGGCTAGATCAGAAGTTTCCGGGGCTAGCTCTTATTTCCCGAGAACCCCAGGGGGTAGCACGTAAGATTTCCAGTCTTTATAACGCGGGGCTGACGTGGACCGTCCGATTTTAAACAGACGGCCAAGATTATAACATCGAACCGGTACGCGGGGGTTTAAACCCTACCGTGCGATTTAAAATAAACGGCGCACAAGCGGCCACGTCGCTCTGATCGAGCGCGGGCGGCGCTGCCGGCGGCGCACGGCGGCGGGAAGCGGCGATCTCGCCGGAGACTTTCGGATCTTCGAAAATTCTTCCTAGAACTGTGATCTTATGGTATAGATCGGTAGAGGGGAGGTCGGGGATCTCACCTCGGGGGTTTTCTTGAGCTCGGAGGTCCTGGAAGGTGATCGGCGACGAGGTCCGAGGCAAAACCACGGCGAAGCTCGTCGGCGCTACGTTTACACCGCAAATCACCGAGTTTTCTGCACCTGCAAGGTTCCCCGGAGGCGGTGGATCAAGACCAGCGAGTTAGATCGGAATTTCCGAGCTTAGATCGGCCAGAATTCGCCGGAGAAGTCTCGGTTCTCACCGGAGTAAAAATTGGCGATCGTGGGGGAAAAACAGAACGAGGCCGGGGTTTTTATAGACGGGGAAGGGCGGCGGGGTGGTTTAGATCATGTCCGCGTCGCCTACGAACAGAATTCAGCGGGGATACGCCGAAATCCCGATCGGTTTTGATTCGGGTGCGAGGGAGTCCGGCGCGGCGTGAGGTAGACGACGATCGGGTGGGTCCCACCTGTCAGCGGAAGGAAGTGGCGCGCGCGGCCGCGGGCTGGCGCGGGCGCTGGCTGGGCCGGCTGGTGGGTTTCGGCCCACTGGCCGGTTTTTTTCTGTTTTCTCTTTTTCTTTTTCTATTTCTTCTCTAATTTGAGTTTAATTTGAATTCCAGTTTGAATTTGAATTTTTGCAAAACATGCAACACGTCCAAAAATTTTTAAATCCCCCTCTTAACATGATTTAGGGTTTTGAATCAAAATTTTGGGGTGTTACAGCTCTACCCCCCTTAAAAGAAATCTCGTCCTCGAGATTGGTGTTTCTAAGAAAACAATTCCGGAAATTGTGCCTTGAGCTCATCTTCCCGCTCCCAGGTGGCTTCCTCTTCTGAGTGATGCTTCCACTGCACCTTGCACATCCGGATTCTTTTATTTCTAGTGAGGCATTCCATTGTCTCCAAAATCTTGTATGGTTGCTCGGCATAAGACAAATCCTCAGCTACGTCCACTTCATTCATGGGTAACACCTCTTCAGGCGTCCTCAAGCGTTTCTTGAGTTGTGACACATGGAATACATCGTGCACATCCGATAGATGAGCCGGTAACTCTAGTTGATACGCCACTTCGCCTTTCCTTTCCAAAACTTGAAAGGGTCCGATGTATCGAGGTGATAACTTCCCTTTCACCTTGAACCGACGAAATCCTCTGATAGGGGACACCTTGAGATAGACATAGTCTCCTACGTTGAAAACGAGCTCTCTTCTTCGTACATCGGCATAGCTCTTTTGGCGTGCCTGTGCTATCCTCAAGTTGTTGCGAATTTCCCTCACCTTCGCCTCGGCTTCTTGTAGCACTTCTGGACCAAACACTTTACTTTCTCCTGTTTGGTTCCAAAATAGGGGAGTTCTGCACTTCCTCCCATACAAAGCTTCAAATGATGACATCTTCATACTAGCTTGATAGCTGTTGTTATAGGAAAACTCCGCATACGGTAAGTTCTTGTCCCAACTCCTATTGTTTTTTAGTGCACATGCCCTTAGCATATCTTCAAGGATCTGATTGGTTCTTTCCGTCTGCCCATCAGTTTGGGGATGATAGGCAGAACTAAAGTTCAGATGGGTTCCCATGGTTTCGTGCAACTTCTGCCAGAACCTTGAGGTGAACTGTGTCCCTCGATCCGACACAATCTTCTTTGGCACTCCATGGTAACACACAATCCTTGACATGTACAACTCTGCCAATTTGGATCCGCTGTAGCTTCCCTTCACGGGGATGAAGTGAGCTACCTTGATTAGCCTGTCAATGATGACCCATATTGAATCATATCCGGATTGGGTCCTAGGAAATCCCACGATGAAATCCATGCTGATTTCTTCCCATTTCCATTCAGTCACTTTGAGTGGTTGCAATAATCCCGCGGGTCGTTGATGTTCTGCTTTCACCAACTGACATGTGTCACATAGGGCAACATGTTTCGCGACATCTCGCTTCATGCCATACCACCAATACCTGCCCTTGAGGTCCTGGTACATCTTCGTACTCCCAGGATGAATGGAATAGTCGGAATCGTGAGCCTCCTTCAAAATCAATTCACGGATCTCCTTTACTTCAGGCACACAGATTCTTTTTCCGTGCCACACCGTTCCTTGTTCATCCTCTCTAAAACCCAGAGCTTTATTTTCCTTGATGAGTGTAAAAGCCCAAGAAAAGGGACTTGCAAAAACTTTTCTTCACCTCACAACACCACAGTTTGTATTGTGGACACCTTAGGAAATGTTGTGAAAAGCATGTAACCTCCATCAAAAGAAGTGGTTAGAGGGGAAACTTACACTTTCACAACATGGGAAAAAAAATTATACACATATGATCACACATGAGAGTGTGTTTCCAAACTGTTGCATTAGAACTCAGGATTTCAGCAGCTAAACCAAGGATCAAAGTGCATAATTGGATTCCTCAGGTCCAAATTAGTGGGGAGGCAAAGTTTCAGAAATTTTCAAAAAGATTTGCTACCCATTTTTCCAAAAAGGATCCAAATATGCCAAGAATTCAAATATACATTTGAATTTGAGGTAAATTTGCCAAACAATACCAATGTAGCTCAGTTGAAGATTTCCAACGATTGAATTCATCTTTTGTAAAGTTTTGGAGATCTTTTGAGAGGGGGTAGAGCACTGACCAGTGGGGCCCACCTGTCATTGGGTGAAAATGACTTAGCCCCCAAGTCTGCTCTCTGTTTCTCAGTCCACCGAGCGCAGCCAGCTGCCGCGCGCGCACCGCCGGCCGAACGGCCACCTCCTGGTTCCCGTCGCTCGCGCTGGCAGCCGGAGAACGGCGCGCCCTCTACTCTACATGACCCCCTCGCCAAGCCACCGAAGACGTACGCGTGCTTCTTTGCAAAACAGCGAGCCCCCGCTCTGCTCGGTCACCGACGCCGCTCCCCCGATCCTCCCCTGCACGCCGACGTCCGCTCGGCCTTTGCCCGAGCTCCCAACGCAGAAAGAGAGCGCCGGTGTGTGCTCTAGCTAGCCATCTCACCACCCCACGGTGTTAGCACCGCACTCGACCACAAATCGACGATCGCCACTGAGAGCTCAGGCCACCGGCGGAAAGGCGCGAACTGCTCCCCGTGGACAGCACGCCACGGCCAGTTTCACCGCCGGACTTCTACACAGAAAAGGTGCGCTTTAGCCTCCAGATCGTGTAGCTGCAACCCTTCTAACCATTGGTAGACGGTGCGCTGAGAATTCCTAAGGATCCCGAGAACTAGTGCAACCGGGTAAGGATCGGTCTAACCCGAAATTCGAGCTGCACCGTCCAATCCAGCTCGAGTGAGCTTACACATACCTTCCTCACTTCCTAGCGGCCCTCCTCGACCAAGAATCATGGGAAATGACCCAGAAATGGCCGGGTTTAGGTTGTTTTTCGGGCCGCCATAGAATAACAGCTCAGTTCACCGTGGAGCTCTAGGTTGCCGACCTTTTCATGGGGTTTGGCGGCCATTTCCATCACCCTCGAGCTCCCGTGGTGCTCTCCGACCCTTTGCCAATCATTTTGATGCGTTATAACGCATTCCCGACCACGCCGGAACCCTAACCGCCACTGTCACCGCCGGCGACGCCACCGACGGGTTCAGCGATGTGAGTTAGGGCGGGGCGGCAAGTTTGGGGCCGGGAGACGGCCGGGAGAGCAGTTCCGGCGATGCTCGCCGGAGTGCGCCGCCGCGGGCCCCTGTTGGCGCGAGGAAGGGGAAGACTGCCGGGTGGGACCCACCGGCAGACATTTAAACATTTTGAAATGTCCAGTTTGTAGTTCAAACTTTGGAGGACCACAACTTGGGTTAGGAGAATCCAAAAATCATGAAACAAATTTTGTTGGATTCCTCTAACAGAGTACAATCCAAATCTGAAACCCAATTTGTATGAAACCCATTAATTAAATCTGGAAAATTCTTTAAAGCTTTTTAGCAAAAGAATTTTAGAGGGAGTTTGGTTCATCCAAAAATCCCCAAATTTGGCCAGGATGTTCTTTAGGACATTAGTAAACCCCTGTAAAAGTTTCAGACCATTTGGAGTTGATTTGGTCAGAGCAATTCAAATTGAAAGGTGCTGTGTTCATTGGAATACAGAAACATTTTCAGAGAATTTCCAAAACTTGGAAATTCAATTCTGGGCAAACCTTGACTCCAAAAATGCTAGGAAAATTCATGCAAACTCTAGGAGCTATAATTGAAATTAAAGTTCACTAAGTTGGGTATGAACAGGGGTATTACCTCAGAATAAGTTCTTCCGTGCTTATTTGCCAAGAGAATTATTCTGAGCAAACCACTCCATGAAAAGTGCTAATGTTTGGTCCAGAGAGTTTTCTTGGGACAAGGAACTCACACAAAAATTCTCAGCTCCATTGGAGCTCTAGATCACCCCTGTCCTGTTTAACCACCTAAGGGAATTAATATGGAAAAGAGGGAAAACCACTTAGCATTTAACCATGTGATTAAGTCCAAGCCAAACCACCAACACCAGTTCATATTTAAATTCTTAAACAAAGTTCCAGGGTTAGAGGCTGGTTATTAGAACCAATAGTAGAAGTCTTACTCTAAACTCACCTTTGCATCTAAATTAACATGTAGTTTTTCATTAACGTGTAGCCGTTGAAGAAGAGACTCCGGAAGTGCTGGACTTCCTCCTTCCGGACGAAGAACTAACTCCTGACCAGCAGCAACAAGGCAAGCCCCGGTTTGCATTAACCCTTTTTAAAAGCTTTACTTTGTTCACATGTGTCATATGAAGTATGTATGTGCATTAGGTACAGGATGAATGAAACCCCACTTGCATAACCAAAGGTTCCTAAAAGAGTGAGGGTAGTGTTAAGGACCTCGAGTAGACAGGCTATGCTTAATGAGTGATAGGACTTCGGTACAAGTCGAGTAGTTGGAATCTACTCGCGAGATAGGCTTGGGACACACGGGTTCGGTTGAGTGATGTGAGATCACTTTAGTAATGAAAATGAGACTAGGCAGGGGCTGGGGCGCAGCAAGAGAGAGTCTTGTGTGCGCAGCCCTGCCCGTGTCGATTGAGGACCGATCCGTGTGCGGCCCTGCTGAACAAGTATTGAATGTACCGAAGGCATATCGGATATATGGGCCCCGATAAACCGATGTAGCCTAAACCTCCGGGCGTCGAGGCATAGCACACCGATTTATAGGTGTAGGTTGAGGGCAGTAAGGTGGAAATCTGCCAACGGGCATAGAGAGATGCTCCATGTGGGGAACCTCCTGCTCGTTTCGGTGCGACCGGTTCGACGTTTGGGCTGTTGGGTGAAAGGTTGTCCCGTACGGCATCGAGTGAGCGTGCTGTGCAGCTCCACGGGTGGGCGTACGTGACGTGCTCTTTGGGTTTTCCCTGCAGGTGTATATCGAGTCGATTCGCCGTCCCTCGCGGTGACGAGTACTGCTTGTTCACTGCGTCGTAACGTAGACTAATGAATGAAATATGTTGATTCAATGATGCTGATTGATATAATTGTATTGCTACATGTGTGCCACCAAATACTGCTTACTAAATTTCAGATTTCATGAACTGTTAACTGGTTGCTAAAAGATGAACTAAGGATGAACTTGTAGGCGTGTCCTTTTGCTGAAATGTTACTATCCTATGTCCATTGTACCCCTCATGTAGAGTTTCATGCTTAGGTGAGTCGGTTAAGCCTTGCTGAGCCTTCGTGCTCACGGTTGCTGCTTAAGTGTTTTTCAGGTGAGGAGCCACCCACGGACTTGGAGTACGAGTCCACCGGCGAGGGTTACCCTCCGTCGGGGACCACGGCTGAGTGGGAGCCGTACACGCCGCGCTGAGCTGAGACGTGCAGCTAGTGTGGGTTGCCCTAGGGCTGGGCAACCGACTTTTGCTAAATAGGCGGGCGTGAGTTGTATAGTGTAGTCTTCCGCTGTGTAATAGAACAATAATTGTAACTGAAGTTTGTACTTGTTTGTACAGTTTCAGCTGTTTTTCCCATGTAATATATTGTGTTCTTATGAAGTGTGCTGTCGGGTGTCGCATCGCGCGGCACCACCCTCTGCGATCCTGGATGAGCGGATTCCGGTCCGCCACAGCCTGGTATCAGAGCTGCAGTGGGGATAGCACAGTACTTAAGGACTGCATTATGGGAAAAACTTAGGTATACGGTGAGGAATCGGTAGTTGCCCAAGTAAGGACTATATTAGCATAGTTACTTAAAGTGGCAAAGACTAACTTATCTGTTATAATTCTGAATTTCAATTATATAACGACGCACCTACGCTCTGGTAAGTATGGTAAGGAACGCCACCGAAAGCGGTTCAATTTCGGTTAGCTCTCCCTGACGAGGAACGTGGTTCAGGGATTGATCTCACAGCTTGGTGTGAGACGTTAATATGAACCTCTTGGACTCTTAATGTTCCTGAGTTCATATGAAACGCTGATCCCTAGCGTGCATTAGGCAAGTAAGTGGAGACCCCATCGCATGGTCAGTAACGCGAGAGTGTGTTCGTCTGGAAATAGCCCAGGAGAACATACGCTGCGCTTGCCATCGGCGTGCCCTGCAGGGCAGTAGGTGGTATCTGTTGGGTTGATAACATTCCCAACCGTGACGACCCGTTCATGACATACTCGGGTTCCCCGTCGTGTGGTGTTGAAACACGATCACGTGCCTTGAGACGTGACTTAGCTCAAGGACGGCCGTATGGAAATGATACGGGCGTTTGTATTTACTTTCAAATATGGAACTGCCTGAAATGGATAACCATTGAGTGCACCATCATTGTGTGGTCTTCTGCAGGTACTAACCACGTATGTATCCGTGTAGAAAACGTGTGCGAGAGACCGTTTAGTGCCACACTTGAGACGTATATGCCGGTATGATCCGGTTAGGATTTTCTTTTGTGAGGAACGTAGTACCGAGATATGGTAGGCATATGCATGAGAATAATGATAACAAAGAATTAAAATCTATAGGTTCAACATTTAGGACCCTGGTTGGGTATAAGAATGGGATAGTGGAGCAGTATAGCCAAAAGTATGAAAAGCAGAGTGCTCTGTTTTGGGCAGCACGTTTGCTGATCCTCAACAGGGCATAACTCACAGGTCTTTTAGCCCAGGGAGGTGTGCTATATAGTTCTGGGAAGGTATTCAAGTACTCTACAACTTTGTTGTAGACTTCCAGAGCTGAAACTCGCCTTAAGATGGCTAAAATCCCAGAGGAATGTAAACTATTCAGAATCAGGGCAGAGTAAAACATCCTCTGAACTGATCTGTTTTTCAAACATAACTCCCAGTAGAAAAATCTAAAATTGTCATCTAATACATCCTTAGAAAGAGTAGAAGATGTTTGACATCTTTGCAATTCAAAGTTTCTGAAGTTTCAGCACAGAATTTAGTGGAAATCAGGATTGAAAACAGCCACTTCCAAGGGAGGTGCTGTTAAAATTCTTCCAGAAATTCTGCTAACTTTGAATTAACATAACTTTTTAATCAAAGCTGATCTGGGGACAAATGCATACTCGTCGGAAAGATACTAAAGTTAACTTTAACTTTGGTATTCAACTTGAGTCATGAAAATGCCCAGCACCAGATCAAAGCTTGGAATAGGTAGCAACTGGTCATTCTGACAGAAGAATGACAGTTGAACTCATGGAAAAGGGTGTTGTACCCTAAGGGTGTTATACGTGATAACAATGCGATAGTGATGTCTCGTAGTGACCAAATCTAGTTATGTTGAGCTTCCAAAGTGGAGGTTCATCAAGTTGGATTAAACTAGCTGGTGTTTGGTCTGGTAATGGTGTAGCTTGTGCAAAGTTATTACATTATCGGCTTACGAGATATATCGCATGTTTTTGTTGTCATAATGTTTTTACGCCCAGTTCTATTGGACTGCATGCCAAATGTTGCGGGACTGATGTTTAATGTCGTATGGTTGCAGATGGTTCGTACTAGGACCACGCACGAGGTTGGTGGCTCTAGCCAAGGTGGAGGCGATGACTCCCAGCCACCGGCCTACGACAGCACCCCGCAGCAGCAGCCACCACCGCCGCCTCCGCTTACTCTAGCGGATGTGATAGCGGCATTGGTGGGAGGTCGTGAGGAGCAGACCGACCTGCTCCGCACGATCGTGCAGAATACGTCCCAGGCGGGAGGACGTCAAGAGCGAGGGCCTCGTGAGCCCCGCGAAGTTTCGTACTCGGATTTCATGAGTACGCACCCTCCAGTGTTCACCGAAGCTGAAGAACCACTGGAGGCGGACAACTGGCTGCGGACTATCGAGTCCAGGTTCGGGCTGCTCCAGTGTACGGAGCGGCAGAATACGCTGTTCGCAGCACAGCAGCTCCACGGTGCCGCTGGTGCGTGGTGGGCGAATTATGTCGCCTCACGTCCGGCTGGCCATGCCGTGGAATGGCAAGAGTTCCGGGAGGCGTTCCGCGCCTATCACATTCCTCCCGGAATAATGAAGAGAAAGTTCCAAGAATTTTTGGAACTGAAGCAGGGCGGGAGGAGTGCCCACGACTACTCCCGTGCCTTCAACCATCTGGCGCAGTATGCGTCAGACTACATCTCCACGGAGGAGAAGAAGAGGGAGCACTTCTATCGGGGGTTACATCCCGAAATGAAGACCCACCTCGTTCAATGGAACCGCGGCACATTCAACGACCTAGTCAATGCCACCATCATGCAAGAGGACGCTCAGCGGGAGTTAGCAGCTGAGCAGAGGAAGCGTAGCGCTCCACCTAGCAGCAGTGGGAGTGGCGCTCCCCAGAAGTACCGTATGGTGTATCGGACACCATCCGGGCAGCAGTGGCAACCACCGGCGCGACCGCAACGGTTCGGGGGACGTCCCTTTCAGGCACCTCCGTTCCGTCCGCCGATGCCACCACCAAGACAGCAGCAGCAGACGGTACCCCGGGCGTTTCCACCGCCACAACGCGCCCCAGGTTTCCGTCCACCGATCAGCGGGGGACCGCCCCGTTTCACCTGCTTCACGTGTGGCCAGGCGGGCCACTTTGCGAAGGACTGCCCCCAGGGGCAGCAGAGCAGCGGGCAAGCCCAGTTTCAGGGCGGTGCTCGAGGCCGACCTCCGGCGAAGAAGGTTGGTCAGCGGACTGGAGGCGTCCGCAACCTCGACAATGAGGACGTCCCAGAGGGAGACAACGTGCTGGCGGGTACGTTTACTCTCAACCATCAAGCCATCGTCATATTATTTGATTCGGGTGCAACCCACAGCTTTATAAGTGCATCCTATGTGGCTAAACATCAATTGCAAGTCTTCCCAACCGGCTGCACTTATATGATCTGCTCACCGGGAGGGAAGATTTCAGCTAATATGATGATTCCAAAGGCACCTCTGTGCTTAGGTGGGAAACTATATCCCACCACCTTGATAATCCTTATGGGACAAAAGATTGATGCAATCTTAGGGATGTCATGGCTGCAATACCATGGCGCTGTCCTAGAGACTCGGACCCGGACGGTCCACTTAAATTCTCCATTCCACCGTCCGCATTCCATGGGGTTAGACACGCCAGTCCGGGAAGTTTTAGCAATTAATAATGCTGAAGTTCTCAAGTTAGGAGACATCCCCGTAGTCCGGGATTATCCTGATGTGTTCCCGGATGATCTTCCGGGCATGCCACCTGAGCGGGATGTCGAGTTCAAGATTGAACTTGCACCCGGGACTACGCCCATATCACGGAGACCCTACAAGATGGCTCCGAATGAGCTGGCTGAACTGAAGGAACAGCTCAATGATCTGTTGAGCAAGGGTTTCATTAGGCCGAGTTCCTCGCCTTGGGGATGCTCGGCGCTATTCGTGAAGAAGAAGGATGAGACCCTGAGGCTGTGTGTCGATTACCGGCCGCTCAACGCCGTCACCATCAAGAATAAGTACCCACTGCCCCGTATTGACATCTTGTTTGATCAACTAGTGGGGGCAAGTGTATTCTCAAAGATGGACCTTCGCTCTGGATATCACCAGATCAAGATCCGGGCGGAGGATATCCCGAAGACGGCGTTCTCGACGAGATACGGCTTATACGAATATCTCGTCATGTCCTTTGGTCTCACAAATGCTCCAGCTCATTTCATGTATCTCATGAACTCGGTGTTCATGCCGGAGCTGGACAAGTTCGTGGTAGTGTTCATCGACGATATCTTGGTCTACTCCAAGACAGAAGCCGAGCATGCCGAACACTTACGGATCGTTCTTCAACGATTGCGAGACCACAAGCTCTACGCCAAGTTCAGCAAATGCGAATTTTGGATCAGCCAAGTGCCATTCTTGGGACATATCATCTCAGCTGAAGGCATTGCGGTTGACCCAAGTAAAATAGAGCAAGTGTTGAAATGGAAAGCTCCCACTTCAGTTCATGAAGTCAGAAGCTTCCTCGGGTTAGCGGGATACTACCGGAGATTCATTCCAAGTTTCTCCAAGCTCGCTAAGCCGATGACAGAGTTGCTGAAAAAAGGGAAGAAATATGTTTGGAACACGGCGTGTGAAGGAGCGTTCCGAACACTGGTGAAGCATCTCACAACAGCCCCGGTATTAGCTCAGCCGGATACAACCAAGCCCTTCGACGTGTATTGTGACGCGTCCGGTATTGGGCTCGGCTGCGTGTTGATGCAGGAAGGACGTGTGGTCGCTTATGGCTCACGCCAACTTCGGAACCATGAGCAGCACTACCCGACTCACGATCTTGAACTTGCTGCCGTGGTGTTGGCGCTGAAAATGTGGAGGCACTATCTCCTGGGGAACTTGGTGCATCTCTACACCGACCACAAGAGCTTGAAATACATTTTCACCCAGAAGGAGCTGAACATGAGGCAGAGGAGGTGGTTAGAACTGATCAAAGATTATGAGATTGAGATCCATTACCACCCCGGCAAGGCGAATGTGGTTGCCGACGCGCTGAGTCGGAAATCGCATGTCCATCACCTCACCATTACACCGGTGGAGGAGGAAGAGCCAAGTTTATACTTGGTTCCTTATGGATCGCTGTACAACCTTGCCCTCGTCCCTACTATTAGGGAGGACATCATTGCAGCTCAGAAAACGGATAAAGGCATGGCACATCTCCGGAGACGAATTGACAATGGAGAAATTAAATGTTTCCGGAAAGATGATGAGGGGACGCTGTGGTTCAATGACCGCATAGTCGTACCCCGGGATATGGAGTTGAGGAAAAAGATCCTCGATGAAGCTCACTTGTCCAAATACTCCATTCATCCGGGCAGCAACAAAATGTACCAAGATTTGAAAAAGAAATTTTGGTGGACACGGATGAAGCGGGAGGTAGCTAAGTACGTATCCGAGTGTGATACGTGTAGACGAGTGAAAGCTGATCACATGAAGAAATCAGGGCTGCTGCAACCCCTGAAGATCCCGGCATGGAAATGGGAAGATGTGAGCATGGATTTCATTGTGGGATTACCCCTAACAGCCAACAAGCATGATTCCATATGGGTAATCGTTGATCAGTTAACCAAGACGGCTCACTTCATTCCGGTGAATACACGTTACAATGCCGGCAAATATGCGGAGCTATACATAGCGAAGATTCTATGCCTATACGGGGTACCCAAGACCATTGTCTCAGATCGAGGTGCATTATTTGTATCTCGCTTTTGGGAGCAGCTACACGCTGCATTGGGTACTAAGCTGATCAGGAGCTCCGCTTATCACCCTCAAACCGATGGTCAGACAGAAAGGGTGAATCAAGTCCTGGAAGACATGTTGAGAGCGTGTGCCATCCACCATGGTAGGAACTGGGATGATCACCTACCATTGGCGGAATTCTCGTACAACAACGGTTATCAGGCGAGTATCAAAATGGCACCCTATGAAGCTCTCTACGGTCGTAAATGCCGCACCCCATTAAATTGGTGCGAGTCCGGTGAAAGGGTCACATTCGGGGTTGATGTGGTGAACGACGCCGAGGAGCGCGTTCGGACAATTCAAGCCAATTTGAAGGCCGCTCAATCCCGACAGAAGAGCTACGCTGATAAGAGGCGTAGGCCGTTGCACTTTGACGTTGGGGAACACGTGTACCTCCGCGTGTCCCCAATGAAGGGCGTGCACCGATTCGGGGTGAAGGGGAAGCTCGCTCCCCGTTTCATTGGACCCTACGCTATCACCGAGAAGTGTGGACCAGCAGCGTATCGATTGGAGCTACCGGCATCTCTGGCTGGTGTCCATGATATTTTCCATGTTTCGCAACTGCAAAAATGCTTGAAGCATACAACTGCTGTTCCTACCGAAGACATCGGCGAGCTGAAGCCGGATTTAACATATGATGAGTATCCGGTGGGAATTCTTGATGAGAAAGCCAGGACCACGCGTAGCAGAACGTTGTGGTTCTACAAAATACTCTGGAGTAACCACACCGCCGAAGAAGCGACGTGGGAGAGCGAGGAGTTCCTTCGCTCAAATTACCCGGTGTTCTTGGCTTCTCAACACGGGTAAGTCCCTATTACATCGCTATCTCTTCTTTTATAATCTCGGGACGAGATTCTTTTAAGGGGGGAGGGATGTAAAAGCCCAAGAAAAGGGACTTGCAAAAACTTTTCTTCACCTCACAACACCACAGTTTGTATTGTGGACACCTTAGGAAATGTTGTGAAAAGCATGTAACCTCCATCAAAAGAAGTGGTTAGAGGGGAAACTTACACTTTCACAACATGGGAAAAAAAATTATACACATATGATCACACATGAGAGTGTGTTTCCAAACTGTTGCATTCGAACTCAGGATTTCAGCAGCTAAACCAAGGATCAAAGTGCATAATTGGATTCCTCAGGTCCAAATTAGTGGGGAGGCAAAGTTTCAGAAATTTTCAAAAAGATTTGCTACCCATTTTTCCAAAAAGGATCCAAATATGCCAAGAATTCAAATATACATTTGAATTTGAGGTAAATTTGCCAAACAATACCAATATAGCTCAGTTGAAGATTTCCAACGATTGAATTCATCTTTTGTCAAGTTTTGGAGATCTTTTGAGAGGGGGTAGAGCACTGACCAGTGGGGCCCACCTGTCATTGGGTGAAAATGACTTAGCCCCCAAGTCTGCTGTCTGTTTCTCAGTCCACCGAGCGCAGCCAGCTGCCGCGCGCGCACCGCCGGCCGAACGGCCACCTCCTGGTTCCCGTCGCTCGCGCTGGCAGCCGGAGAACGGCGCGCCCTCTCCTCTACATGACCCCCTCGCCAAGCCACCGAAGACGTACGCGTGCTTCTTTGCAAAACAGCGAGCCCCCGCTCTGCTCGGTCACCGACGCCGCTCCCCCGATCCTCCCCTGCACGCCGACGTCCGCTCGGCCTTTGCCCGAGCTCCCAATGCAGAAAGAGAGCGCCGGTGTGTGCTCTAGCTAGCCATCTCACCACCCCACGGTGTTAGCACCGCACTCGACCACAAATCGACGATCGCCACTGAGAGCTCAGGCCACCGGCGGAAAGGCGCGAACTGCTCCCCGTGGACAGCACGCCACGGCCAGTTTCACCGCCGGACTTCTACACAGAAAAGGTGCGCTTTAGCCTCCAGATCGTGTAGCTGCAACCCTTCTTACCATTGGTAGACGGTGCGCTGAGAATTCCTAAGGATCCCGAGAACTAGTGCAACCGGGTAAGGATCGGTCTAACCCGAAATTCGAGCTGCACCGTCCAATCCAGCTCGAGTGAGCTTACACATACCTTCCTCACTTCCTAGCGGCCCTCCTCGACCAAGAATCATGGGAAATGACCCAGAAATGGCCGGGTTTAGGTTGTTTTTCGGGCCGCCATAGAATAACAGCTCGGTTCACCGTGGAGCTCTAGGTTGCCGACCTTTTCATGGGGTTTGGCGGCCATTTCCATCACCCTCGAGCTCCCGTGGTGCTCTCCGACCCTTTGCCAATCATTTTGATGCGTTATAACGCATTCCCGACCACGCCGGAACTCTAACCGCCACTGTCACCGTCAGGAGCCCTGTTCCGGTGAGCTACGGCCGCCGGCGACGCCACCGACGGGTTCAGCGATGTGAGTTAGGGCGGGGCGGCAAGTTTGGGGCCGGGAGACGGCCGGGAGAGCAGTTCCGGCGAAGCTCACCGGAGTGCGCCGCCGCGGGCCCCTGTTGGCGCGAGGAAGGGGAAGACTGCCGGGTGGGACCCACCGGCAGACATTTAAACATTTTGAAATGTCCAGTTTGTAGTTCAAACTTTGGAGGACCACAACTTGGGTTAGGAGAATCCAAAAATCATGAAACAAATTTTGTTGGATTCCTCTAACAGAGTACAATCCAAATCTGAAACCCAATTTGTATGAAACCCATTAATTAATTCTGGAAAATTCTTTAAAGCTTTTTAGCAAAAGAATTTTAGAGGGAGTTTGGTTCATCCAAAAATCTCCAAATTTGGCCAGGATGTTCTTTAGGACATTAGTAAACCCCTGTAAAAGTTTCAGACCATTTGGAGTTGATTTGGTCAGAGCAATTCAAATTGAAAGGTGCTGTGTTCATTGGAATACAGAAACATTTTCAGAGAATTTCCAAAACTTGGAAATTCAATTCTGGGCAAACCTTGACTCCAAAAATGCTAGGAAAATTCATGCAAACTCTAGGAGCTATAATTGAAATTAAAGTTCACTAAGTTGGGTATGAACAGGGGTATTACCTCAGAATAAGTTCTTCCGTGCTTATTTGCCAAGAGAATTATTCTGAGTAAACCACTCCATGAAAAGTGCTAATGTTTGGTCCAGAGAGTTTTCTTGTGACAAGGAACTCACACAAAAATTCTCAGCTCCATTGGAGCTCTAGATCACTCCTGTCCTGTTTAACCACCTAAGGGAATTAATATGGAAAAGGGGGAAAACCACTTAGCATTTAACCATGTGATTAAGTCCAAGCCAAACCACCAACACCAGTTCATATTTAAATTCTTAAACAAAGTTCCAGGGTTAGAGGCTGGTTATTAGAACCAATAGTAGAAGTCTTACTCTAAACTCACCTTTGCATCTAAATTAACATGTAGTTTTTCATTAACGTGTAGCCGTTGAAGAAGAGACTCCGGAAGTGCTGGACTTCCTCCTTCCGGACGAAGAACTAACTCCTGACCAGCAGCAACAAGGCAAGCCCCGGTTTGCATTAACCCTTTTTAAAAGCTTTACTTTGTTCACATGTGTCATATGAAGTATGTATGTGCATTAGGTACAGGATGAATGAAACCCCACTTGCATAACCAAAGGTTCCTAAAAGAGTGAGGGTAGTGTTAAGGACCTCGAGTAGACAGGCTATGCTTAATGAGTGATAGGACTTCGGTACAAGTCGAGTAGTTGGAATCTACTCGCGAGATAGGCTTGGGACACACGGGTTCGGTTGAGTGATGTGAGATCACTTTAGTAATGAAAATGAGACTAGGCAGGGGCTAGGGCGCAGCAAGAGAGAGTCTTGTGTGCGCAGCCCTGCCCGTGTCGATTGAGGACCGATCCGTGTGCGGCCCTGCTGAACAAGTATTGAATGTACCGAAGGCATATCGGATATATGGGCCCCGATAAACTGATGTAGCCTAAACCTCCGGGCGTCGAGGCATAGCACACCGATTTATAGGTGTAGGTTGAGGGTAGCAAGGTGGAAATCTGCCAACGGGCATAGAGAGATGCTCCGTGTGGGGAACCTCCTGCTCGTTTCGGTGCGACCGGTTCGACGTTTGGGCTGTTGGGTGAAAGGTTGTCCCGTACGGCATCGAGTGAGCGTGCTGTGCAGCTCCACGGGTGGGCGTACGTGACGTGCTCTTTGGGTTTTCCCTGCAGGTGTATATCGAGTCGATTCGCCGTCCCTCGCGGTGACGAGTACTGCTTGTTCACTGCGTCGTAACGTAGACTAATGAATGAAATATGTTGATTCAATGATGCTGATTGATATAATTGTATTGCTACATGTGTGCCACCAAATACTGCTTACTAAATTTCAGATTTCATGAACTGTTAACTGGTTGCTAAAAGATGAACTAAGGATGAACTTGTAGGCGTGTCCTTTTGCTGAAATGTTACTATCCTATGTCCATTGTACCCCTCATGTAGAGTTTCATGCTTAGGTGAGTCGGTTAAGCCTTGCTGAGCCTTCGTGCTCACGGTTGCTGCTTAAGTGTTTTTCAGGTGAGGAGCCACCCACGGACTCGGAGTACGAGTCCACCGGCGAGGGTTACCCTCCGTCGGGGACCACGGCTGAGTGGGAGCCGTACACGCCGCGCTGAGCTGAGACGTGCAGCTAGTGTGGGTTGCCCTAGGGCTGGGCAACCGACTTTTGCTAAATAGGCGGGCGTGAGTTGTATAGTGTAGTCTTCCGCTGTGTAATAGAACAATAATTGTAACTGAAGTTTGTACTTGTTTGTACAGTTTCAGCTGTTTTTCCCATGTAATATATTGTGTTCTTATGAAGTGTGCTGTCGGGTGTCGCATCGCGCGGCACCACCCTCTGCGATCCTGGATGAGCGGATTCCGGTCCGCCACAATGAGTTGTCTGATCTCTTATATCTTCTCATCATTCTTTTGGCCCTCGCGATGTCTCGCTCGAGTGTGGAGTCCACTTCCATGGCGATGGCTTCACCACTATTTACTAGACATAGATTGAGCCTTATAACCTCGTCCTTCAATTCTGCAGGCATGTCCTTCAAGCTCAACTTATTGACCTGCACTTTCCGACTCAAAGCATCGGCCACGACGTTTGCTTTCCCGGGATGATAGTTGATGCCCACATCAAAGTCATTGATTAACTCTAGCCATCTCCTTTGTCTGAGGTTGAGGTCTGGCTGTGTGAATATGTACTTCAAACTGTTATGATCCGTATATATCTCGGTCCTCTTCCCTATCAAATAGTGCCGCCAAATTTTCAACGCGTGTACCACTACGGCTAGTTCTAGGTCATGTGTAGGATAGTTCTTCTCGTGCTTCCGAAGCTGCCGGGATGCATAAGCCACGACATGCCCTTCCTGCATGAGAACACATCCCAACCCGTTTCCAGGGGCATCGCAGTACACCGTAAAGTTCTTTTGCATATCTGGCATAACGAGCACTGGGGCTGTTGTCAATCTCTTCTTTAGCTCCTGAAAACTCGTCTCGCACTGTGGCGTCCAGGTGAATGTGATTCCCTTCTCCAACAGTTTGGTGAGAGGTCTCGAGATCTTGGAGAATCCTTCAATAAACCGTCGATAGTATCCAGCCAATCCCAAAAAGCTTCGAACTTCCCCTACATTTTCAGGGGTCTTCCACTTTTGTATATCCTCGATTTTGGCGGGATCTACGGAGATTCCTCCCTCCGAGATTATATGTACTAAGAAGGGAACTCTCTTCAGCCAAAACTCACACTTGCTCAATTTGGCATATAGTTGGTGTTCTCTTAGCCTCTGCAACACCAACCTTAGATGTTTCTCATGTTCTTCTTCATCTTTTGAGAAGATGAGAATGTCATCTATGAAAACCACCATAAGTTTGTCCAGATATTCAATGAATACCTTGTTCATGAGGTACATGAAGTATGCCGGGGCATTAGTTAGCCCGAAAGGCATGACAGTGTATTCATACAGTCCGTACCGAGATACGAAAGCTGTCTTGGGAATATCAGATTGCCTTATCTTGAGTTGGTGGTATCCCGACCTGAGATCAATTTTCGAGAACATACAAGCTCCCCTCAACTGATCAAACAAGTCTTCAATGCAGGGTAATGGGTACTTGTTCTTGATGGTTACCTCATTCAAGGCACGGTAATCCACGCATAACCTTTGGGTTCCGTCCTTCTTGGGCACAAATATCACCGGAGCTCCCCATGGTGAGGAACTAGGACAAATATACCCCTTCTCCGTCAATTCTCTCAAATGATCCTTGAGTTCTTCTAGCTGCTTGGAGTCCATCCGATAAGGTCTCTTGTATATCGGGGCTGTTCCAGGCACTAGCTCAATTGCAAATTCCACTTCACGATCGGGAGGCATACCTGGCAATTCTTCCGGAAAAACATCTGGATATTCCCGGATAATCCTGATCTCCTCCACTTTCACCTCAGCTTGATTTAACCTAATGTCCCTCCTAGGCTCGTGTATTGTTATGAATTTTACTCTTGTGCCACTAGGGTGAGTTAGTTCCACCGTTCTGGTCGAACAATGAATGATTCCCTTATGTTTGGTCAACCAATCCATGCCCAAAATAATATCGATCCCTTGGGAATCTATCACTATGAGGTTAGCAGTAAACACTACCCCATTAATGTCTAGATTCACCTTGGGACACACTTGTCTTGTCCTTATTTCTCCACCTGGAGAGTTTACGGCTAGCATATGGTTCATTTGTGTTGTTGCTAGGTCATACTTCTTAACAAACCCTTGAGCAATAAACGAGTGGGTAGCACCAGAATCAAACAGCAGGGTTGCAAGGTGTAAATTGGCAGGAAACTTACCAACTACCACATCGGGTGCCTCTTGTGCTTCCTCCATAGTGACGTGGTTCACCCGTCCTCTCATTACATTCTGCTGTTGTGGCTGCGCAGGCTTCTTCTTTGGGCATTTATGGGCATAATGCCCCACTTCACCACAGCTAAAACATTGCACCCCAACCTTAGGTGCTTGGCCTTAAGTGTCTTGGGGTTGGTTTGGAGGTCCTTGCACTGCTGGTCGAGGTGGATATGCAGGGCGAGGCTGCTGTACGAACTGACGTTGTGGCTGTATTGGTGCTGCCGGAGGCCTGTTGGGTTGTACCCTCTTGGTGCTGAGTAGGGTACCGCAGCACGGTTCGTCTGCCCTGCAGGTTGCTGCATCAGACGTGGGCGGGTGTTGCTCCCTGAGGCTTGATGTGACCACCCGGCCTTCCTCTTATTCTCATTTTCCAAGGCCTTTAGCTTCCTTTCTACCACAAACGCTCTGTCCACCATCTTTTGGAAGCTTTCATACTCATTTGAGGACATTGCACACTGCATTTCTGCGGTAAGTCCCTCCACGAAACAATCTTGTTTCTGCTCATCAGTCTCTATGTCCCGTGGGGCATAACGGGATAGTTGAGTAAATTTAGTGAGGTATTCCCTCACCGTCATGTTTCCCTGCTGCAGTCCCAAAAACTCCTTCCTCTTGTTTTTGAGTTCACCTCTTGGGATGTAATGGTTGCGGAAGCTACGCTTGAACTCTTCCCAAGTGATGTTCTCAGGGTCATGATGGGCGGCCACGTAGGCGGTCCACCAATCAGCAGCAGGTCCATGCAATTGATGAGAGGCAAACAGCACCCTTTCATACCCTTGGCACTGTATGATCCTCATCTTACTTTCAATGGTCTTCAACCAATCATCTGCCTCTAGAGGTTCAGCAGCACTTGCAAACTTTGGAGGTTGAGTTCCTAGAAACTCACTCAACCTTGGTTGGCGTGCTGCAGCTTGTGGAGGTGGAACTTGATGCAAGTTGGCCACCACTTGAGTCAAGTTCTGGATGAGCTGATTTTGATTCTCCAGCATTTGGTGGAGGGGATCAACTCCTTCACAGCGACCACCCCGGTCCTGGCCTCCAGAAAGATGAGGGTTGCATGCCTCATCGTTGTTGTTGGCGGGGTTGGCAGCACGTCCTTTTCCTCTTCCGGCCATCTGGCAGAATCAACCAATGTTAATTTGAAAGCATTTAGTATCATCTTACTATTTTCATTTGTTTGTACTTTGAAGTGTTGAGGCTTTGTTATTCTTCTCTAAGGGTTCACTTTTCACACAAAAATAAATGCAATATTATTTCATGTGGGTTCACACACCAAAACAAAACAATCTAAAGACGAGGCTGTGGACAATTGCTCATGGCTTCCACAGCTCACGTCACGCACCAAGCATTATCACACCATTAACTTAACTTAACAACTCGCCTATTCGACGTCTTGCTGACTAAGGGAGGGACTCTACACTACTCGTTTTCTTGAGCTGGCTCCTCGGGATCTTCCTCATCATTTCGGCTTCCTTCTGACTCTGCTTTGGGTGGGGAGGCTGCTGGTGGAGAAGTGCGACGATGCCTGATCGCTCGGTGATCCGGGGAGTCAGGAGTCCATGTATCATTCACGGTGACACACAGTTCATTCCCATCTCCTCTTTCTCTCGCCTTTAAGCAGGCTCACAGCAACGCCTCCGTTTCCTTCAGGGTGTCCCGGACATCCTGAAGCTCCTGTTGACACTCCTGCAGTCGAGTGCTGAGCATAGAAGCATCCTCTAAGCACAAGTCCATGTGCTCATGGGAAGTCCCTTGCTGCACCGGCGGGTACTTGTACTCCGCGGTACCACTCTCACGTTGGAGGACATACATGTACTCCGTCTTGTCCAGGTGGCGACGATAGATGTGACTCTGGCAGGTGATGGCCTCCCAAGTGACATCCTTCTCCGCATCGACCTGTGTCGCTCTACAAGCTGGAGAGTGGTGGATCTTAAGCAGCTGATTTTCGTGTATTATCCTCATCTCTGAACTCCATTCTTCCCTCTTCTCACGGATGGTCCTGGTGGAGTTATAGTGGATGATTAGCTTGCCCGTATTGCCGACGGCTTCGAGCATACGCCGAAGACGGCGCAATAAGCCTCCTACTGCCAATCCGTAGGAAAGGTACGTCACCGGACGGCTCTCCTCCCTCTCGGCAAGGGCAACTACGGGAACTCTCCCTCCTGTGGACTTGCGAGCGGTGCGAATCATGCGAACCATCTAAAACAAAAAGAATTTAAAATTAGGTTAGATAAACTCTCAACAAAAATCCTATTTTGAATGAAAGTTGGGGTAAGATGAAGAAAGTGACTCATTTAAATAACACTTTTCAATCCACACCTTTGTAAAATAGTTTTTAAGAAAATAGGGCCCTTAAATACGTCCATTTCTACCTAGGTCCACGTTCCTACGGGCAACCTTGGCTCTGATACCACCTCTGTCACACCCGTTTTTTCCGAAGAACAACCAAGTGAATATCACATGTATGCCAGGATCATTTTCTCATACATGTGATGACAAATAGTGAAGCATCATTTATTACAAGCCAGGTGTCGAATATAAATTAGTCTTACATGGCAAATGTCTCGATGGACAATAATAAGTTCATCACAAATAAACAAACTAGCAGCGGAATATTATTCTTGAGGGCTCCATCACAGGCGTTGCCCGGGGTCTCCATGAACCTAGAAACCTTCTTCGGGTCCAAAGTCTTGGTCATTATATACCACCTCATTATCTTGACCTGAGCAGCAATATAGACCAACAAATATGGAAGGTTGAGTACCAATGGTACTCAGCAAGTGTGGGAAAACTATATCATGCATGGCTAGAACAAGGAGAGGTTGAACTCATGGTTAAAGCACTATGCAATTAATACCTATCACCTTAGCTTATTAAGCACCTACATTACTACACAGGTGAAATGGTCCCAATCTCCCATCCCATCATCATAATCCAATAACCATAACATCATTTCCAATGTTAAGCTTCCCGCTTAACATCCTTAACTTCCAAAACCATCACTCCTCTAATCATGAATAAGTCCAAGCCGCTCTTGACCGTGAGCACGGCTGTCATGACAGTTTTGACTCTGCAGAGTTTGTACCACTGTACCCACATGTAGTGATTTCATCCCCCGTTGCCGGGTGGACTAAAAGAACCTCCATTATGCCAGTGGATACGATCCACATTCACACTTCCCAGGTGTATAGTCAGGAGATCACTACGAAGCCTTTACAAAGGGATTCCCGACGAGCGTGGGCCCACTGAGGTTTCACCCCTAACAGCATACAAGAGGCTCCAACCCCGCTGCAGTGGCCCCCTCTTGGGCCTTGCGGTTCATATGGTAGTCCAGCTGACACCTACTCCCCGCACCATCCAACACACCCATACTACGCCGGGGATACACCTAATTAATTGGCCAAGCTGCCCCATCTCAGCATGTGGTTGGCACGGTAAAGCCGGGTTACATGCTCCATGAACCGGTCCTTAGGATCCAGGCAAATACTAAACACAAACCCGAGTCTCGTGCACCCAGCACACAACCAAAACATCCAACTTGCCTTGATCCCTACCTCTACATATCTCACAATATCTCATTCAAGAGTATGGTAACATAAACTGATGATCTCATATCCCAAATATCCCATTCTAAGCATGGCTAAGCATATGCATAATAATAAATGACATGATAAAATAAATCCCAACCCAAGCTACAAGGAAACAAGGTAATGCAATTCTAGGAAAACTTCCTAACATGGGTTTCATATTTCATTTGACAATGCAAATAATTCTATCTACACATCCTAGCATAGGATCAAAGTGGTCAAGGACACTTGCCTCCTTCTTGCTGCTCTTGAAATGGGTAGTCCTGATCTTGGAAAGGAATAACTTGCTCTTGAGCAGGTTCTACATCATACCATCACACATAGCAAAAGAAAAACAACAATCCATAAGACATAGTTCACACTTCCACTTCATACAAACCACACATTCACATTTATGAAAGTCATTCACCATTATATGTGTTGTGGTTACTCTATGTGTGTTGATTTGTGTCTTGCATACACTTTTAATCATATATATATGATTCCTATTTTTGTGTTCACATTTATACTTACATGCTATATATATGAGTTTCAATTTAAATAAACTCCTTATATACAATTACTACACCTTTTCACTACCAAGTATGTATGAAAAGTATTTTTCTTCTCCATATGTGCCTTTAGAATTTCTACCAACCTTAAACTGAATTCTTTGGATTCTAGAAACTCCATTTATCATTTACTAGTTTCTATATTTTCAGATTTATTTTCCTATACATAAATGTGCTCTTTATTATGAAATTTGTAATACACATCATCTAACAGAATAGGTTCTGGTCCTAAATAATTTAATAACATATTTTGACCTTTGCCTCTGATGTAAACTATTTCACAATTATTTTCCTATTTTCTAAAACTATTCATTGCTTAAAAATGTGTCCCTAAATGTGAATAATAAATTAGACAGATTCAATTCAGCCCAAAATATGTTTTTATCTCACTCCAAAGTTTACTAAATACTAAGAAAGTCTTTAATTAAAATTTGACAATATGTTTGTCCCACCTTTTAATTTTTTAAACACTAGCAACATATTCAATTTCCTAAATTAAATACTAAACAGGGCTAAAAAGGTAAACTCACCCCATTACAGGGTCTATAATATTATTTTCAGAATTTCCAGGGGTCTAGCTATACTTATCAGAGGTGTTTTTCCTAATTTTCATTAAGTCCAGGGGCTAAAACTGATTTTTAAATGAATTTACATGATTTTCTGAAGTTCCAGGGGCTAGATCAGAAGTTTCCGGGGCTAGCTCTTATTTCCCGAGAACCCCAGGGGGTAGCACGTAAGATTTCTAGTCTTTATAACGCGGGGCTGACGTGGACCGTCCGATTTTAAACCGACGGCCGAGATTATAACATCGAACCGGTACGCGGGGGTTTAAACCCTACCGTGCGATTTAAAATAAACGGCGCACAAGCGGCCACGTCGCTCTGATCGAGCGCGGGCGGCGCTGCCAGCGGCGCACGGCGGCGGGAAGCGGCGATCTCGCCGGAGACTTTCGGATCTTTGAAAATTCTTCCTAGAACCGTGATCTTATGGTATAGATCGGTAGAGGGGAGGTCGGGGATCTCACCTCGGGGGTTTTCTTGAGCTCGGAAGTCCTGGAAGGTGATCGGCGACAAGGTCCGAGGCAAAACCACGGCGAAGCTCGTCGGCGCTGCGTTTACACCGCAAATCACCGAGTTTTCTGCACCTGCAAGGTTCCCCGGAGGCGGTGGATCAAGACCAGCGAGTTAGATCGGAATTTCCGAGCTTAGATCGGCCAGAATTCGCCGGAGAAGTCTCGGTTCTCACCGGAGTAAAAATCTGCGATCGTGGGGGAAAAACAGAACGAGGCCGGGGTTTTTATAGACGGGGAAGGGTGGTGGGGTGGTTTAGATCATGTCCGCGTCGCCTACGAACAGAATTCAGCGGGGATACGCCGAAATCCCGATCGGTTTTGATTCGGGTGCGAGGGAGTCCGGCGCGGCGCGAGGTAGACGACGATCGGGTGGGTCCCACCTGTCAGCGGAAGGAAGCGGCGCGCGCGGCCGCGGGCTGGCGCGGGCGCTGGCTGGGCCGGCTGGTGGGTTTCGGCCCACTGGCCGGTTTTTTTTCTGTTTTGTTTTTTTTTTCTATTTCTTTTCTGATTTGAGTTTAATTTGAATTCCAGTTTGAATTTGAATTGTTGCAAAACATGCAACACGTCCAAAAATTTTTAAATCCCCCTCTTAACATGATTTAGGGTTTTGAATCAAAATTTTGGGGTGTTACAATCTACGGCAAGTAACCACCATATAATTCTACCACTTCCACGAACCAAACTTGCTTAGATCTCCCTCCGATTCATGTTCATTAACATCAAGTTCTCATTATCATTATTCTCATGAGTGCAGTAGCTAGACACATTCTATCGCTTCCCATAACCCGTAGATTAGCGAAGCAAAAAGCAAAAACTGACCATACCCGACTGATAAACTTCCCTGGCACCAAGGGTGGTTAACAAAGCTGGTAAACTCCTATAAAAGGGTTTCCCATCAAGTTGACTCAAGCATTTACAATTTTCGTAAACAAAACAGCTTTCAAAACATGAGATCAATATGGCCAAATGGCACTTGCCTTGTTCCTGTGGCTTCTGTTGCTCACGGATCGCGAAGTTTGTTGTTGTAGCTCATCGTAGATAGCTCACTGAGCTTGTCCTTCTACTCACGATCAAGCATATACAAGATTTACAGAGATCAATCATCATGCACAAACTTTACTCAACATGCAATGCTGCATATGCATGCTATTCCTATGGTGTTGTGTTATTAGATCAGTTTGTACGTGTTCTTGCATGGCTTGCATGGGTTTTTACGATGAACAGAGGTATAAAGATCAAATGCAGACGCGGTGATGATCTGGACTCAAGATCTAGATCAAACCGATCAACACGTGATCTGTCCACGAAAAAGCTTCTGTTCGAAGGGATCAAAGAGAACAGATGCAAAGAAAACCTCGATGAGGTCGTAAGGTGGTAACGAAGACCTACCTCATTTCTCTTTGGTCTCGGGGTCTTCCTCCTAGAAAGACAGATCGTCGGGGCTCTCTTCCGGCGACGGCGAGCTTGTCGGCGGTCTCCGGCGACTGAACTCCGGCGAAGGAAATTAACTCGACGAGTTGGGGGCTAGGGCCTCTAAGTCGTCGACTTGGGAATAGATGGTACGACCAAGGGGTGTTTTGGGTTCTATTTATAATCGGGAAAAGAAGAGTCCTAATCTGATTGGATTTTAAATACGAGTCCTATTCAAATTGTTTTTGAATCTTAACAACTTATATTCAATTGATTCGGTGCGGTAGCAACGTGGAATTCATGTCGGTTTCCTCAGTACCGGGTATTCCCGCGCGTACAGGAGAAAAACCGCTTCAGATCTCGTCACCTCTGCGGTGATGAGCTCCGGAGGCTCCACGTGTTCAGAAAAGGCCGGGCCTCCCTTTTCCGTAGAGGCGGGCTCCTGTTGTGCCGCGTGTCAGGCAGCGAGGCCTCCCTCTTTCTCAGAGGCGAGCTCCGCATGTGCCACGCGTCTGGTGGGTCAGGACCTCCCCTCTCAATAGAGACGAGTTCCGCGTACACCACGTGTCAGTGCCGGACCTCCTCTCTCTTCGGAGGTGAGCTCCGAAAGTGCCACGTGTCTGTAGCGTCGGACCTCCTTTCTCCTCGGAGATGAGCTCCGAGGTCAACACGTGTCCATCAGCGTCGGACCTCCCGGAAGTGAGCTCCGAGGTCAACACGTGTCCATCAGCGTCGGACCTCCCGGAAGTGAGCTCCGAGGTCAACACGTGTCCAACAGTGTCAGACCTCTCGGAGGTGAGCTCCGGAGGTGACACGTGTCCGGTAGGACCGGACCTCTCGGAGGTTAGCTCCGAGAGCGACACGTGTCCTGTCGTGTCGGACCTTACTTCCCCGCAGCGACTAGCTCCGGTGGCGACATGTGTCCTACGGGCTGGACTTAGCTTCTCCGCAGAGGCAAGCCCCGGAGGCAACACATGTTCAGCGGGTCGGACCTCGCCCGTTCCACAGAGGCTAGCTCCGAGCCTGCCACGTGTCTGGCGGTGCCGGATGTGACGCCCTCAATTCTGTGGAAAATCACGGAACCGAGAACTAATGCATATGTGTGCCCAGGATGTTCATCACACATACACATACGTTCTACAAACTAAATTCAGATTTTATATTACCGCGAATAACAGAGTTTATTACAATACCTCATGAGTCTTGGACTCATGCTCACAGCGAAGTCCTAATTCTGTGCAGCGGAAGTCCTTATTTAAATGCGGAAGCAAAAACTAATGCGGAAGCAAAACTAAGCAGAAGTGGCTCCATCTCTACTCCTTCCACAGGCAAGGTTGAGAATAGATCACACGCCATAATGTTCCACTTGATCTTCATAGTAGGCTTCTCTTGCTGTTGATGAAGAAATAATAATGCAAGTTTGAGCACAATGATGTACTCAGCAAGTGCGGGAATAACACATGATATGCAGCTCATAAAACAAGGTAGGTACAAAAGGTTTATTTGCAGAAAAGCAGATTTATGAAACCATGACAAAACAGCAACTTAACTTTAGATGAATGTAATCCCAGCATGTATTAAATTACCAACATACCTTCATCACTTCCCGTGTTCCATCCGAACATTAACCAATCTTTTATGCATATTCACGAATACCTCCTCGTATTCGCTACCATCTCACCTCATAAAACAACCTCGTCTCGCACCAAGACCAATCTCATGTCATGACCCATCAGTCATGCAACCATCTCATCTCTCGGACTCCACAGTTCCGAACCAAACCAAACCAATAACCATAACCAAGAACCTTCCCAATAACCATTCGAATAACCATCCCATCAATCATCCCATCTAATCATAGCAGTTTAGCCAGGTGCTCGTAACCGTAAGCTCGGCTATCATGATAGTTTTAATAACTCTGCAGAGTTTGTACCTCTTTACCCACAAGTTTGTGATTTCGTCACCCGTCGGCGACTGCAGAACCTCCATTATACCAGTACACATCCGTCGGTGTATGGCCAAGAGATCACAAAATAGCCTTTACAAAGGGGTTACTAGATGTATGGACTCACTAAGGTTTCACCGGCAGGCTAGAATCTCCAATTCTCCCACCCACGGGCCCCCTCTTGTGCCATGCAGTTCCCAGGGCAGTCCTCACTCGACTACCATTCCCCGCGCCTTCCACAGTCCATAACACTCTAGCAACTTACCTAATTACTCAGCTAAGCCACACCCATATTTGGCCTTGTGGTGGCACTGTTATCCTGGCATGTGCATGCATGAACCGGTCCTTAGATCTACGGAAAGCAAAACCACCATCTCATGCTACCTCATTCACAAACCCAGGCTTGCCTAGATCTCCCTCCGATCCATGTCCATTGTTAACATCAGTTTCTCATTATCATTACGAGTGCAGTTAGCTAGACACATGTATCTCGCTTTCCAATCCCATAGACTCAGCGAAGCATAAACAAAAACCATACCCGACTCATAAACTTCCCAGGCGACAAGGGTGGTTTAATCAAAACTAGTAAACTCCTATAAAAGGGTTTCCCATCATGTTTGACTCAGTACGCACACCTTTTCGCAAATCAAAACAGTTTTACCCAAAACATATGATCAACATGGTCAAGGAGCACTTGCCTTGTTCTTGCGGTTCCGGTTGTTCTTGATTCTCAAAGCCTTGTTGCTGCAGCTCGTCGTAGACAGCTTCCTGAGTTTGTCCTGCTATGTAGGATTCACGTGCATACAAATTCACAGCAATCAATATCATGCACAAACCCTAAACTAGATGCGATGAAGCACATGCATGCTATCCTACGATTAGTTCTATTAGATTGATCTGGTGTTCTTGCATGGCTTGCATGGTCAGAGGTGTTCGGATCAAAGATGAACGTGGCGATGATCTTGTCTTTAGATCAAACTGATCATCGAGTGTTCTGCCCACGAAAAGGCTTCTGTTCGAAAGGAATCGAAGAACAGATGCAAAGAGATGAACATAATGATGTCGTAAGGTGGTATTGAAGTCCTACCTCACGCTCTTCTTGTCTTTGGGGTCCTCCTCAGACCGCTTGGTTCTCCTCCGATGATCTCCCTTGTTGCGCTTTGGTGATGTTTTGCTTGGCGAGTTAGGGCTAGGGCTCTAAGTCGTAGGCTTAGGAGTTGAAAGAGAAGTTCGTGGTTTCGGCCAGAGGTTTTGGGTTCTATTTATAATCAGGAAGAGAAGAGTCCTAATCTGATTGGATCCCGAATAAGAGTCTTATTCAGATCTTTGTTAGATCCTGACGTCTTATCTTCGGTAACCATCGTGGATTTTAGATCGGTTTCTGTTGCGTACCGGTGTCCTTACGCGTAACAACTGCTCCAGAACTCGTTACCTCCGTGATGATGAGCTCCAGAAGCTCCACGTGTCCTCCGGGCCTGGTATCTCCTCATCCGCAGACACGAGCTCCGGTTGTGCCACGTGTCAATCGATCGAGACCTCCCTCTTCTTCGGGGACAAGCCCCACGCACGCCACGTGTGGGTGCCGGTCTTTCCGCTCTCCTTTCCTCAGGGACATGCCCCGAGGTCGACACGTGTTTAGCTGCGACGGACCTTCCGGTGATAAGCTCCGGTGGCGACACGTGTTCGATAGATCCGGACTTCTCTGAGATGAGCTCCGAGATTGACACGTATCCCGTGCGACTGGTCCCCTGACTTCCGCGAGGACTAGCTCCGGGGATGACACGTGTCCTATAAAAATGCCTTTGCTTCTTCCGCAGAGGCTATCTCCGCGGGCAGCACGTGTCCCACAGGGTCGGACCTCTTTCCAATCGCGGAGGTGACCCCCGAGCCTGCCACGTAGCTAGTTTAATGGCGGACCTCTCCCAAATTTCTCGGGGATGAGCTCCGAACACGCCACGTGGTCTGCTGGTCGTGGAAGTTGCCTTCGGTGCTCTCGGAGAGCTTTGTTGGCCATCCTTTTGATACTTGTCTCCGTTCCTTCTTTTCTTAAAATGTTTTTCTTCTTCACAAAACATGAACATATGCTGACACCCGAGATTGAGGGTGTCAGAAATATACCCCCCTTAAAATGAATCTCGTCCTCGAGATTCGTTAGTAGAAAATAGATGGGGAAATTCTGCCTTGATATCCTCTTCTCGCTCCCATGTGGCTTCAGCTTCAGTGTGATGGCTCCATTGTACCTTGCACCATTGAATCACCTTGTTTCGGGTGACCCTTTCCTTTACGTCCAAGATTTGGACAGGGTGTTCTGCGTAGGTCAGGTCTTCTTGAAGTTCAAGTTCTCCCATTGACACTTGTTCCTCTGGTACTCTCAAGCACTTCTTGAGCTGGGATACATGAAACACGTCATGTACGTCGGAGAGGTGGTTTGGGAGCTCTAGTTGATAGGCTACTTCTCCTCGCTTGTCCAGAATCTTAAATGGTCCGATGTAGCGAGGTGCTAGCTTGCCTTTGACGTTAAAACGTCATTAGCCTCGGATAGGTGATACCTTAAGGTATACGAAGTCTCCTACTTCAAAGGTCAACTTCCTACGCCTATTGTCCGCATATCCTTTCTGTCGTGACTGAGCAGCCTTTAAGTTTTCCCGTATCGTTTGGACTTGCTTTTCAGCCTCTTGTAGTACTTCGGGTCCAAACACCTGGTTCTCTCCAGTCTCGCTCCAGAACAGCGGCGTTCTACACCTTCTGCCATATAAGGCTTCGAAAGGCGACATCTTCAAGCTAGCTTGATAGCTGTTGTTATAGGAGAATTCGGCATACGGTAAACTCCTATCCCAACTACGCCCATGTTTCAAGGAGCAAGCTCTCAACATGTCCTCCAAAATTTGGTTCGTCCTCTCGGTTTGCCCATCTGTTTGTGGGTGATAGGCGGAGCTAAAATCCAGTCGTGTACCCATGGCTTTCTGCAGCTTCCTCCAGAATCTAGAGGTAAACTGAGAACCTCGATCTGAGACTATCCTCTTCGGAACTCCATGTCGGCACACGATCTGCTCCATGTACAATTCTGCCAACTGTGTAACGTTGTAACTGGTCTTTACCGGAAGAAAATGGGCGGTTTTCGTCAACCGGTCCACAATGACCCAGATGGAGTCGTATCCTGACTGAGTTCTTGGCAATCCGACAATAAAGTCCATACTGATGTCCTCCCATTTCCATTTAGGTATTTTCAAAGTTGCAACAACCCAGCGGGTTTTTGATGTTCGACTTTTACCCGTTGGCATGTGTCGCATGGGGCAACGTATTCGGCTATATCCCTCTTCATACCATTCCACCAATAGCAAGTTTTCAAGTCCTTGTACATTTTGGTGCTCCCTGGATGTATGGAATAGGGTGAATCATGTGCCTCCTTCAATATCATGTCGCGAAGGTGTCTTATGTTTGGCACACAAATCCTTTTTCCTAGCCAAAGCGTACCCTTTTCATCCTCCTTGAAATCCTTCTCTATCCCTTGTCGGATTCTTTCCTTGATCTCCTTGATCCCCTTGTCCGTTGCTTGTCCCTTTCTTATTTCTTGCTCCAATGAGGCGTGGATCTCCATTATTTCCATGTTATTCAAGAATCCAAGGTGTAACCGTTCGAACTCCTTACGTAGTTCGGGTGGTAGCTCCCGAACCGTGAGTTGGTGGCATGCTCCCTTTCTGCTCAATGCGTCAGCTACTACATTGGCCTTCCCGGGGTGGTAGTTGATTCCTACATCATAATCCTTGATGAGTTCTAACCATCGATGTTGCCTCAAATTCAAGTCCGTTTGTGTAAATATGTACTTGAGGCTTTTATGATCCGTATAGATCTCACATCGATGACCAAGGATATAATGTCTCCAAATCTTCAATGCATGCACCACTGCTGCTAACTCCAAATCATGCGTAGGATAATTAAGCTCATGCTTCTTTAATTGTCGTGAGGCATAGGCTACCACTTGTCCTTCCTGCATGAGTACACACCCGAGCCCTTGTCTGGATGCGTCACAATATATGTCAAAGCTCTTGCTTACGTCTGGCAATACGAGAACTGGTGTTGTGGTTAGCCTTTTCTTGAGTTCCTCAAAACTTTCTTGGCAGCCTTGTGTCCATTGAAAGACTTTTCCCTTCATTAATAACTCCGTCATAGGTTTTGCTATCTTAGAGAAGTTTTTAATGAAGCGCCGATAGTATCCTGCCATCCCAAGGAAACTTCGAATATCCCTTACGCTCTTTGGTTGGTTCCACTTTAGAACATCTCTCACCTTTCCAGGATCAACTGATACCCCTTCTTTGGAGATGATGTGGCCTAGGAAGGATATTTCTTTTAGCCAAAATTGACATTTGTTGAGCTTGGCATACAACTGATGCTCTCGCAACTTCTGCAAGGTCAATCTCAGATGTTCTTCATGCTCCTCCTCACTTTTTGAATACACCATAATGTCGTCGATGAAAACCACGACGAATTTGTCCAAGTACTCCATGAAAACCTTATTCATAAGGTACATGAAGTATGCGGGTGCATTCGTCAATCCAAAAGACATAACGGTATATTCATATGAACCATACCGCGTCCGAAAGGTTGTCTTAGGTATATCGGAGGGCTTAATCTTTAGCTGGAAATATCCCGACCGAAGATCAATCTTGGAGAACACTTGGGCTCCTTTCATTTGATCAAACAGGTCCTCCATACGGGGCAGAGGATATTTATTATTGATTGTTACCTCGTTGAGAGACCTGTAGTCCACGCACATTCTTTGGGTTCCGTCCTTCTTATCCACAAAGAGTACCGGGGCTCCCCATGGTGACGAACTTGGACGGATAAAACCCTTCTCCAACTGTTCTTGAATTTGCTTCTTGAGTTCAACTAACTCGTTGACGGGCATCCTATATGGTCTCTTAGCTATGGGTGCAGTTCCGGGTACCAAATCTATGGCAAACTCGATGTCCCGATCAGGTGGCATTCCTGGAAGCTCTTTCGGGAACACATCCGAAAATTCCTGAACCACTGGAATGTTGTCCAATGTTGTTCCTTCGACGTGGTTCAAATTTGCCCATTCGGTTGTTTGCTGGGCTGACTCAAACTTGACACGGATACCGTGTTCGTTTGTTAACTGCACGCTTCTCTCAGCGCATTGGATTACTCCATTGTGCTTGCTTAACCAGTCCATTCCGAGTATGATGTCAATCCCGTGGGAGTCCAAGACAATAAGGTTGGCAAGGAAGTCTATCCCCCTTATTTTAAGGCTTACCTTAGGACATACTATACTAGTCCTCATTTCTCCTCCGGGAGAATTAACTAACATAGCACATTCTAAGTGGGATACGGGTAGATGATGTTTGGCAACATATTTGGATGATATGAAGGAATGTGATGCTCCGGAATCAAATAAGATGGTGGCTGGGTTGGAGTTGGCAATGAACATACCAATTGCGACGTCCTCAGCCTGTTGTGCTTCCTCAGCAGTGACATGGTTAACGTGGCCACGAGCATAGTTCTTCGGTCCACGGTTTCCTTGGTTGTCCCCTCTGTTTGGTCGCTGGTTCTGCTTGGGCACGTTACCTTGCTGTCCAGGGCCTCGCTTCGGGCTCTGGTTAGCAAAGTGGCCTACTTCCCCGCATGCAAAGCATTCCCTGTTGCCTACGGCATCAGGTACGTTGGGGCGGGGGTTTTGAACAGGAGCGCCATTGTTAGGCCGGGGCACAGGAGGCATGGGCACACGAGGTGCCGGTGCAACCAACCGTTGCTGTGGTGGCTGACCAGGGCGGTTCGTAGGAGTGGTCGATCCATACTGCGGCGCAGGGGGCATGTACCTAGGTCGAACGTTGCTCCCTTGGGGCTGGTACGGCATCTTCCTTTTGCACTCTCGCTCGATCTCTCAGATCTTGTTTTCTACCACAATAGCCTTATCAACTAGCTTCTGGAAGCTTACGTAGTCATTGTTGAGGAGCTGAACTTGGATCTCATTGTTCAACCCTCTCATGAACAGGTACTGCTTCCTCTAATCTGAGTTGACATCTTCGAGGGCATACCGGGACAGTTGTATGAACTTGTTGAGGTATTCGTTCACACTTTTCTGCCCTTGGCGGAGACTTTCAAACTCCTGCCTCTTGAGCATCATTATGCCAACAGGGATGTAGTGGGAGCGGAAACTTTCCTTGAACTCAGTCCAAGTGATTGTCTCCGGGTTGGCATGGGCGTTGCTCAAGGCATCCCACCAGTCAGCAGCTGCTCCCATCAGTTGGTGCGACGCAAAGAGAACCTTCTCTCAGTCGTTGCACTGAACAATGGCGAGCTTCTTCTAGATGGATTTCAACCAATCATCGGCCTCCATTGGATCATTTGCTTGAGCAGAGGTGGGCGGTCGAGTCCTCATGAACTCTCCCAACCTGTTATGAGCCGGCGGTGGTGGTGGCGGTGGTGCCGGAACGGGGTGTTGGTTGGCCTGCAACTGTCCCAAAGTTTGGATCATGGTTTGCATAAGCTGGTTTTGCATGGCCATCAACCTTTCTAGGTTATTTTCGCCAGCTCCGGGGTTAGCAGGAACTTCCTCGTGGTCATCTTCCTAGACGTTCCTTCGGCTGGCGTTTCCTCTCACCATCTGTGAGAGAGAACGAAATAGAATAGAAGGTTAGAAAGTTAGGTAGGTCCTTTCAACTATATGCATCAAGGTGAGTTGGACTATATATATTAGCCCTTATGAGGATGTGAGCAAGTGCCGAAACATCTCACACCTCCTTCTTCTTACGTGTGTATATGGACAACGTTTTTGAGACGTCCCACCACTCACACTAAGCACATATTCACAAATAATCATCACAAGGGCCCACTCAACTCCTATTCAAGGATGATTTCCTATGTCAAGGTGGTTTTAAAGGTCAATCTAGGCTATTCACCTTAGGATGCTTCCTTGGGTCAGCGTGGCTTAGCTACCTGTGACCCTTATTTAGGGTGTAACTTGCTGTTAACCCGTGGCTCTAATATCAATCTAAGGTTTCTATCCAGACGTGTAACCTGCTGTCAACCCGTGGCTCTGATACCAGTCTGTGACGCCCTCAATTCTGTGGAAAACCACGGAACCGAGAACTAATGCATATGTGTGCCCAGGATGTTCATCACACATACACATACGTTCCACAAACTAAATTCAGATTTTATATTACCACGAATAACAGAGTTTATTACAATACCTCATGAGTCTTGGACTCATGCTCACAGCGGAAGTCCTAATTCTGTGCAGCGGAAGTCCTTATTTAAATGCGGAAGCAAAAACTAATGCGGAAGCAAAACTAAGCAGAAGTGGCTCCATCTCTGTCACACCCGGTTTTTCCGAAGAACAACCAAGTGAATATCACATGTATGCCAGGATCATTTTCTCATACATGCGATGACAAATAGTGAAGCATCATTTATTACAAGCCAGGTGTCGAATATAAGTAAGTCTTACATAGTAAATGTCTCGATGGACAATAATAAGTTCATCACAAGTAAATAAACTAGCAGCGGAATATTATTCTTAAGGGCTCCATCACAGGCGTTGCCCGGGGGTCTCCATGAACCTAGAAACCTTCTTCGGGTCCAAAGTCTTGGTCATTATACACCACCTCATTATCTTGACCTGAGCAGCAATATAAACCAACAAATATGCAAGGTTGAGTACCAATGGTACTCAGCAAGTGTGGGAAAATTATATCATGCAGGGCTAGAACAAGGAGAGATTGAACTCATGGTTAAAGCACTACGCAATTAATACCTATCACCTTAGCTTATTAAGCACCTATATTACTACACAGGCGAAATGGTCCCAATCTCCCATACCATCATCATAATCCAATAACCATAACATTATTTCCAATGTTAAGCTCCCCGCTTAACTTCCAAAACCATCAATCCTCTAATCATGAATAAGTCCAGGCCGCTCTTAACCGTGAGCACGGCTGTCAAGACAGTTTTGACTCTGCAGAGTTTGTACCACTGTACCCACATGTAGTGATTTCATCCCCCGTTGCTGGGTGGACTAAAAGAACCTCCATTATGCCAGTGGCCACGAACCACATTCACACTTCCCAGGTGTGTAGCCAGGAGATCACTACGAAGCCTTTACAAAGGGATTCCCGACGAGCATGGGCCCACTGAGGTTTCACCCCTAACAGCATACAAGAGGCTCCAACCCCGCTGCAGTGGCCCCCTCTTGAGCCTTGCGGTTCATATGGTAGTCCAGCTGACACCTACTCCCCGCACCATCCAACACACCCCTACTACGCCGGGGATACACCTAATTAATTGGCCAAGCTGCCCCATCTCAGCATGTGGTTGGCACTGTAAAGCCAGGTTACATGCTCCATGAACCGGTCCTTAGGATCTAGGCAAGTACTAAACACAAACCCAAGTCTCGTGCACCCAGCACACAACCAAAACATCCAACTTGCCTTGATCCTTACCTCTACATAACTCACAATATCTCGTTCAAGAGTATGGTAAAATAAACTGATGATCTCATATCCCAAATATCCCATTCTAAGCATGGCTAAGCATATGCATGCAAATAAATGACATGACAAAATAAATCCCAACCCAAGCTACAAGGAAACAAGGTAATGCAATTCTAGGGAAACTTCCTAGCATGGGTTTCATATTTCATTTGACAATGCAAATAATACTATCTACACAATCCTAGCATAGGATCAAAGTGGTCAAGGGCACTTGCCTCCTTCTTGCTGCTCTTGAAATGGGTAGTCCTGATCTTGGAAAGTGATAGCTTGCTCTTGAACAGGTTCTACTTCATACCATCACACATAGCAAAACAAAAACAACAATCATAAGACATAGTTCACACTTCTACTTCATACAAACCACACATTCACATTTATGAAAGTTCTTTACCATTATATGTGTTGTGGATACTCTATGTGTGTTGATTTGTGGCTTGCATACACTTTTATTTATATGTGTACGATTCCTACTTTGGTGTTCATATTTATACTCACATACTATATATATATATATATATATATATATATATATATATGTATATATGTGTGTTTCAGATTTAAATAAATTCCTTATATTAAACTACCAAGTATGTATGAAAAGTATTTTTCTTCTCCATATGTGCCTTCATAATTTCTATCAACCCTAAACTAAACTCTTTGGATTTTAAAAACTCCATTTATCATTTACTAGTTGCTATAATTTCAGATTTATATTCCTATGCATAATTGTGTATTTTATTATGAAATTAGTAATACACATCATCTAAACAATATAGGTTCTGGTCCTAAATAATTTAATAACATATTTTGACCTTGGCCTCTGATGTAAACTATTTCATAATTATTTTCCCTATTTTTCTACAACTATTCTTTACTTAAAAATGTGTCCCTATACTAATAAATGTGAATAATAGATGAAACAGATTCATTTCAGCCCAAAAATATATTTTTATCTCACTCCAAAGTTTTCTAAGTACTGAGAAAGTTTTTAATTAATTTTGACAATTATGTTTGTCCCCCTTTTAAATTTTTAAACACTAGTTACATATTCAATTTTCTAAATTAAATACTAAACAGGGCTAAAATAATGAATTCACCCCATTACAGGGTCTATAATATTATTTTCATAATTTCCAGGGGTCTAGCTACACTTATCAGAGGTGTTTTTCCTAATTTCTATTAAGTCCAGGGGCTAAAACTGATTTTTAAATGAATTTACATGATTTTCTGGAGTTCCAGAGGCTAGATCTGAAGTTTCCGGGGCTAGATCTCAATTCCAGAGAACCCCAGGGGGTAGCACGTAAGAATTCCAGTCTTTATAATGCGGGGTTGACGTGGACCGTCCGATTTTAAACCGACGGCTGAGATTATAACATCGAACCGGTACGCGGGGTTTTAAAGTCTACCGTGCGATTTAAAATAAACGGCGCACAAGCGGCCACGTCGCTCTGATCGAACGCGGGCGGCGCTGCCGGCGGCGCACGGCGGCGGGAAGCGGCGATCTCGCCGGAAAGTTTCGGATCCTCGAGAATTCTGCCTAAAACTGTGATCTCATGGCATAGATCGGTAGAGGGGAGGTCAGGGATCTCACCTCGGGGGTTTTCTCGAGCTCGGGGGTCCTGGAAAGTGATCGGCGGCGAGGTCCGAGGCAAAACCACGACGAAGCTCGTCGGCGCTGGATTTACACCGTAAGTCTTCGGGTTTTCTGCACCTGCAAAGTTCCCCGGAGGCGGTGGATCAAGACCAGCGAGTTAGATCAGAGTTTCCGAGCTTAGATCGGCCAGAATTCACCGGCGAAGTCTCGGTGCTCACCGGAGTGAAAATCGGCGATCGCGTGAGAAAAACTGATCGGATCGGTGGTTTTTATAGCCGGGGGAGGGCGGTGGGTCTGTTGTGATCGAGTTGGAGTCCTCTGGGACCAGAATTCGGCTGCGGGACGGGCTTTCCCGGTCGGTTGCGATTTCGCGCGCTCGGGAGAAAAGTCCGGGGTCGCGGGGGCTCGGGGTTAGGGATGACAGGTGGGTCCCACCCGTCGGTGAGGGGCAGCGCGGCGCGCGCGGGGGCGGGCTGGCGCGGGAGTAGCTGGGCCGGCTGGCGGGTTTCGGCCCACTGGCCAGTTTTTTTCTCGTTTTCTCTTTTTCTTTTTCCATTTCTTTTCTGTTTTGAGTATAATTTGAATTCCAGTTTGAATTTGAATTTTTGCAAAACATGCAACACGTCCAAAAAATTTTAAATTCCCCTCTGAACATGGTTTAGGGTTTTAAATCAAAATTTGGGGTGTTACAGCTCTACCCCCCTTAAAAGAAATCTCGTCCTCGAGATTGGTGTTTCTAAGAAAACAATTCCGGAAATTGTGCCTTGAGCTCATCTTCCCGTTCCCAGGTGGCTTCCTCTTCTGAGTGATGCTTCCACTGCACCTTGCACATACGGATTCTTTTATTTCTGGTGAGGCGTTCCATTGTCTCCAAAATCTTGTAGGGTCGCTCGGTATAAGACAAATCTTCAGCTACATCCACTTCATTCATGGGTAACACCTCTTCAGACGTCCTCAGGCATTTCTTGAGTTGTGACACATGGAATACATCGTGCACGTCCGATAGATGAACCGGTAACTCTAGTTGGTACGCCACTTTGCCTTTTCTTTCCAAAACTTGAAAGGGTCCGATGTATCGAGGTGACAACTTCCCTTTCACCTTGAACCGACGAAGTCCTCTGATAGGGGACACCTTGAGATAAACATAGTCTCCCACGTTGAAAACGAGCTCTCTTCTTCGTACATCAGCATAACTCTTCTGGCGTGTTTGTGCTATCCTCAAGTTGTTGCGAATCTCACTCACCTTTGTCTCGACTTCTTGTAGCACTTCTGGACCAAACACTTTACTTTCTCCTGTTTGGTTCCAAAATAGGGGAGTTCTGCACTTCCTTCCATACAAAGCTTCAAACGGTGACATCTTCATACTAGCTTGATAGCTGTTGTTATAGGAAAACTCCGCATACGGTAAGTTCTTGTCCCAACTTCTATTGTTTTTGAGTGCACATGCCCTTAACATATCTTCAAGGATCTGATTGGTTCTCTCCGTCTGCCCATCAGTTTGGGGATGATAGGCAGAGCTGAAGTTCAGATGGGTTCCCATGGTTTCATGCAACTTCTGCCAAAACCTCGAGGTGAACTGTGTCCCTCGGTCCGACACTATCTTCTTTGGCACTCCATGGTAACACACAATCCTTGACATGTACAATTCTGCCAATTTGGATCCGCTGTAGCTTTCTTTCACAGGGATGAAATGAGCTACCTTGGTTAGCCTATCAATAATGACCCATATTGAATCATACCCGGATTGGGTCCTAGGCAATCCCACGATAAAATCCATGCTGATTTCTTCCCACTTCCACTCAGGCACTTTGAGTGGTTGCAGCAATCCCGCGGGTCGTTGATGTTCTGCTTTCACCAACTGACATGTGTCACATAGGGCAACATGTTCCGCGACATCTCGCTTCATGCCATACCACCAATACCTGCTCTTGAGGTCCTGGTACATCTTCGTACTCCCAGGATGAATGGAATAGTCGGAATCGTGAGCCTCCTTCAAAATTAATTCACGGATCTCCTTTACTTCTGGCACACAGATCCTTTTCCCGTGCCACACCGTTCCTTGTTCATCCTCTCTAAAACCAGGAGCTTTATTTTCCTTGATGAGCTGTCTGATCTCTTGTATCTTCTCATCATTCCTTTGGCCCTCGCGTATGTCTCGCTCGAGTGTGGAGTCCACTTCCATGGCGATGGCTTCACCACTATTTACCAGAAATAGATTGAGCCTTATAACCTTGTCCTTCAATTCTGCAGGCATGTCCTTCAAGCTCAACTTATTGACCTGCATTTTCCGACTCAAAGCATCGGCCACGACGTTTGCTTTCCCGGGATGATAGTTGATGCCCACATCAAAGTCATTGATTAGCTCTAACCATCTCCTTTGTCTGAGGTTGAGATCAGGCTGTGTGAATATGTACTTCAAACTCTTATGATCCGTATATATCTCTGTCCTCTTCCCCATCAAATAGTGCCGCCAAATTTTCAACGCGTGTACCACTGCAGCTAGTTCTAGGTCATGTGTAGGATAGTTCTTCTCGTGCTTCGGAAGCTGCCGGGATGCATATGCCACGACATGTCCTTCTTGCATGAGAACACATCCCAACCCGTTTCCAGAGGCATCGCAGTACACTGTGAAATTCTTCTGCATATCTGGCATAACCAACACTGGGGCTGTTGTCAATCTCTTCTTTAACTCCTGAAAGCTCGTATCGCACTGGGGCGTCCAGGTGAATGTGATCCCCTTCTCCAACAGTTTGGTGAGAGGTCTCGAGATCTTGGAGAATCCCTCAATAAACCGTCGATAGTATCCAGCCAATCCCAAAAAGCTTCGAACTTCCCCGACATTTTCAGGGGTTTTCCACTTCTGGATATCTTCGATTTTGGCGGGATCTACGGAGATTCCTCCCTCCGAGATTATATGTCCTAAAAAGGGAACTCTCTTCAGCCAAAACTCACACTTGCTCAACTTGGCATATAGTTGGTGTTCTCTCAGCCTCTGTAACACCAACCTTAGATGTTTCTCATGTTCTTCTTCATCTTTGGAGAAGACGAGAATATCATCTATGAAAACCACCACAAATTTGTCCAGATATTCCATGAATACCTTGTTCATGAGGTACATGAAATATGCCGGGGCATTGGTTAGCCCGAAAGGCATGACAGTGTATTCATACAGTCCGTACCGAGATACGAAAGCTGTCTTGGGAATATCAGATTGCCTTATCTTGAGTTGGTGGTATCCCGACCTGAGATCAATTTTCGAGAACACGCAAGCTCCCCTCAACTGATCAAACAAGTCTTCAATGCGGGGTAATGGGTACTTGTTCTTGATGGTCACCTCATTCAAGGCACGGTAATCCACGCATAACCTTTGAGTTCCATCTTTCTTAGGCACAAATATCACCGGAGCTCCCCATGGTGAGGAACTAGGGCGAACATACCCCTTTTCCGTCAATTCTCTCAAATGATCCTTGAGCTCTTCTAGCTGCTTGGAGTCCATTCGATAAGGTCTCTTGTATATCGGGGCTGTTCCCGGTACTAGCTCAATCGCGAATTCCACGTCACGGTCGGGAGGCATACCTGGCAACTCCTCCGGAAAAACATCTGGATATTCCCGGATAGTCCTGATTTCCTCAACTTTCACCTCCACTTGATTTAATTTAATGTCCCTCCTAGGCTCGTGTATCGTTATGAACTTTACTCTTGTGCCACTAGGGTGAGTTAGTTGCACCGTTCTGGTCGAACAATGGATGATTCCTTTATGTTTGGTCAACCAATCCATACCCAAAATAATATCTATCCCTTGTGAATCGATCACTATGAGGTTAGCGGTAAATACTACCCCATTAATGTCTAGGTTCACTTTGGGACACACTTGTCTTGTCCTTATTTCTCCACCTGGAGAGTTTACCGCTAGCATATGGTTCATTTGTGTGGTTGCTAGGTCATGCTTCTTAACAAACCCTTGAGCAATGAACGAATGGGTAGCACCAGAATCAAACAGCAGAGTTGCAAGGTGTAAATTGGCAGGAAACTTACCAACTACCACGTCGGGTGCCTCTTGTGCTTCCTCCATAGTGACGTGGTTCACCCGTCCTCTCATTACATTCTGCTGCTGTGGCTGCGGGGGCTTCTTCTTTGGACACTTATGGGCGTAGTGCCCCACTTCTCCGCAACTAAAACATTGCACCCCAATCTTAGATGCCTGGCCTTTGTTGTCTTGGGGTTGGTTTGGGGGTCCTTGCACTGCTGGTCGAGGTGGATATGCGGGGCGAGGCTGCTGCACAAACTGACGTTGCGGCTGCACTGGTGCTGCGGGAGGCCTGTAGTTTGGGTTGTACCCTCTTGGTGCTGAATAGGGTACCGCAGCACGGCTCGTCTGCCCCGTAGGTTGCTGCATCATACGTGGACGGGTGTTGCTCCCGGAGGCTTGATGTGACCACCCGGCCTTCCTCTTATTCTCATTTTCCAGGGCCTTTAGCTTCCTTTCTACCACAAATGCTCTGTCCACCATCTTTTGGAAGCTTTCATACTCATTTGAGGACATTGCACACTGCATTTCTGCGGTAAGCCCTTCCACGAAACAATCTTGTTTCTGCTCGTCAGTCTCTATGTCCCGTGGGGCATAACGGGATAGTTGAGTGAATTTAGTGAGGTATTCCCTCACCGTCATGTTTCCCTGCTGCAGTCCCAAAAACTCTTTCCTCTTGTTTTTGAGTTCACCTCTTGGGATGTAGTGGTTGCGGAAGCTACGCTTGAACTCTTCCCAAGTGATGCTCTCAGGGTCATGATGGGCGGCCACGTAGGCGGTCCACCAATCAGCAGCAGGTCCATGCAATTGATGAGAGGCAAACAGCACCCTCTCATACCCTTGGCACTGTATGATCCTCATCTTACTTTCAATGGTCTTCAGCCAATCATCTGCCTCCAGAGGTTCAGCAGCACTTGCAAACTTTTGAGGTTGAGTCCCTAGAAACTCACTCAACCTTGGTTGGCGTGGTGCAGCTTGTGGAGGTGGAACTTGATGCAAGTTGGCCACCACTTGAGTCAAGTTCTGGATGAGCTGATTTTGATTCTCCAGCATTTGGTGGAGAGGGTCAACTTCTTCACGGCGACCACCCCGGTCCTGGCCTCCAGAAAGATGAGGGTTGCATGCCTCATCATTGTTGTTGGCGGGGTTGGCAGCACGTCCTTTTCCTCTTCCGGCCATCTGGCAGAATCAACCAATGTTAATTTGAAAGCATTTAGTATCATCTTACTACTTTCACTTGTTTGTACTTTGAAGTGTTGAAGCTTTGTTAAAATTTTACGAGGGTTTATATCTCACACCAAACAAATGCACTATTATTTCCTGTGGGTTTACACACCAAAGCAAAACAATCTGAAGACGAGGCTGTGGACAATTGCTCATGGCTTCCACAACTCACGTCACACACCAAGCATTATCACACCATTAACTACGTAACGACTCGACTACTCGACCTCTTGCTAGCTAGGGGAAAGACTCTACACTACTCGTCCTCTTGAGCTGGCTCCTCGGGATCTTCCTCCTCATTTCGGCTACCTTCTGACTCTGCTTTGGGTGGGGAGGCTGCTGGTGGAGACGTGCGATGACGCCTGATTGCTCGGCGATCCGGGGAGTCAGGGGTCCATGGATCACTCACGGTGACACACAGTTCATTCCCATCTCCTCTTTCTCTCGCCTTTAAGCAAGCTCGCAGCAATGCCTCCGTTTCCTTCAGGGTGTCTCAGACATCCTGAAGCTCTTGTTGACACTCCTGCAGTCGAGTGCTGAGCATAGCAGCATCCTCCAAGCACAAGTCCATGTGCTCATGGGAAGTCCCTTGCTGCACCGGTGGGTACTTGTACTCCGTGGTACCACTCTCACGTTGGAGGACATACATGTACTCAGTTTTGTCCAAGTGGCGACGATAGATGTGACTCTGGCAGGTGATGGCCTCCCAGGTGACATCTCTCTCCGCGTCAACTTGTGTTGCTCGACAAGCTGGAGAGTGGTGAATCTTAAGCAGCTGATTCTCGTGTATAATCCTCATCTCCGAACTCCATTCTTCCCTCTTCTCACGGATGGTCCTGGTGGAGTTATAGTGGATGATGAGCTTGCCTGTATTGCCGGCGGCTTCGAGCATACGTTGAAGACGGCGCAACAAATCTCCTACTGCCAATCCGTAGGAAAGGTACGTCACTGGACGACTCTCCTCTCTTTCAGCAAGGGCAACTACGGGAACTCTCCCTCCCGTGGACTTACGAGCGGTGCGAATCATGCGAACCATCTAAAACAAAAGAATTTTAAAATTAGGTTAGATAAAATCTCAAACAAAAATCCTATTTTGAATGAAAGTTGGGGTAAGATGAAGAAAATAACTCTTTAAATAACACTCTTCAACCCACACCTTGGAAAATAGTTTTTAAGAAAATAGGGCCCTTAAATACGTCCATTTCTACCTAGGTCCACGTTCCTACGGGCAACCTTGGCTCTGATGCCACCTCTGTCACACCCGGTTTTTCCGAAGAACAACCAAGTGAATATCACATGTATGCCAGGATCATTTTCTCATACATGCGATGACAAATAGTGAAGCATCATTTATTACAAGCCAGGTGTCGAATATAAGTAAGTCTTACATAGTAAATATCTCGATGGACAATAATAAGTTCATCACAAGTAAATAAACTAGCAGCGGAATATTATTCTTAAGGGCTCCATCACAGGCGTTGCCCGGGGGTCTCCATGAACCTAGAAACCTTCTTCGGGTCCAAAGTCTTGGTCATTATACACTACCTCATTATCTTGACCTGAGCAGCAATATAAACCAACAAATATGCAAGGTTGAGTACCAATGGTACTCAGCAAGTGTGGGAAAATTATATCATGCAGGGCTAGAACAAGGAGAGATTGAACTCATGGTTAAAGCACTACGCAATTAATACCTATCACCTTAGCTTATTAAGCACCTATATTACTACACAGGCAAAATGGTCCCAATCTCCCATCCCATCATCATAATCCAATAACCATAACATTATTTCCAATGTTAAGCTCCCCGCTTAACTTCCAAAACCATCAATCCTCTAATCATGAATAAGTCCAGGCCGCTCTTAACCGTGAGCACGGCTGTCAAGACAGTTTTGACTCTGCAGAGTTTGTACCACTGTACCCACATGTAGTGATTTCATCCCCCGTTGCCGGGTGGACTAAAAGAACCTCCATTATGCCAGTGGCCACGAACCACATTCACACTTCCCAGGTGTGTAGCCAGGAGATCACTACGAAGCCTTTACAAAGGGATTCCCGACGAGCGTGGGCCCACTGAGGTTTCACCCCTAACAGCATACAAGAGGCTCCAACCCTGCTGCAGTGGCCCCCTCTTGAGCCTTGCGGTTCATATGGTAGTCCAGCTGACACCTACTCCCCGCACCATCCAACACACCCCTACTACGCCGGGGATACACCTAATTAATTGGCCAAGCTGCCCCATCTCAGCATGTGGTTGGCACTGTAAAGCCAGGTTACATGCTCCATGAACCGGTCCTTAGGATCTAGGCAAGTACTAAACACAAACCCAAGTCTCGTGCACCCAGCACACAACCAAAACATCCAACTTGCCTTGATCCCTACCTCTACATAACTCACAATATCTCGTTCAAGAGTATGGTAAAATAAACTGATGATCTCATATCCCAAATATCCCATTCTAAGCATGGCTAAGCATATGCATGCAAATAAATGACATGACAAAATAAATCCCAACCCAAGCTACAAGGAAACAAGGTAATGCAATTCTAGGGAAACTTCCTAGCATGGGTTTCATATTTCATTTGACAATGCAAATAATACTATCTACACAATCCTAGCATAGGATCAAAGTGGTCAAGGGCACTTGCCTCCTTCTTGCTGCTCTTGAAATGGGTAGTCCTGATCTTGGAAAGTGATAGCTTGCTCTTGAACAGGTTCTACTTCATACCATCACACATAGCAAAAGAAAAACAACAATCATAAGACATAGTTCACACTTCTACTTCATACAAACCACACATTCACATTTATGAAAGTTCTTTACCATTATATGTGTTGTGGATACTCTATGTGTGTTGATTTGTGGCTTGCATACACTTTTATTTATATGTGTATGATTCCTACTTTGGTGTTCATATTTATACTCACATACTATATATATATATATATATATGTATATATGTGTGTTTCAGTTTTAAATAAATTCCTTATATTAAACTATCAAGTATGTATGAAAAGTATTTTTCTTCTCCATATGTGCCTTCATAATTTCTATCAACCCTAAACTGAACTCTTTGGATTTTAAAAACTCCATTTATCATTTACTAGTTGCTATAATTTCAGATTTATATTCCTATGCATAATTGTGTATTTTATTATGAAATTAGTAATACACATCATCTAAACAATATAGGTTCTGGTCCTAAATAATTTAATAACATATTTTGACCTTGGCCTCTGATGTAAACTATTTCATAATTATTTTCCCTATTTTTCTACAACTATTCTTTACTTAAAAATGTGTCCCTATACTAATAAATGTGAATAATAGATGAAACAGATTCATTTCAGCCCAAAAATATATTTTTATCTCACTCCAAAGTTTTCTAAGTACTGAGAAAGTTTTTAATTAATTTTGACAATTATGTTTGTCCCCCTTTTTAAATTTTTAAACACTAGTTACATATTCAATTTTCTAAATTAAATACTAAACAGGGCTAAAATAATGAATTCACCCCATTACAGTGTCTATAATATTATTTTCATAATTTCCAGGGGTCTAGCTACACTTATCAGAGGTGTTTTTCCTAATTTCTATTAAGTCCAGGGGCTAAAACTGATTTTTAAATGAATTTACATGATTTTCTGGAGTTCCAGGGGCTAGATCTGAAGTTTCCGGGGCTAGCTCTCAATTCCAGAGAACCCCAGGGGGTAGCACGTAAGAATTCCAGTCTTTATAATGCGGGGTTGACGTGGACCGTCCGATTTTAAACCGACGGCTGAGATTATAACATCGAACCGGTACGCGGGGTTTTAAAGTCTACCGTGCGATTTAAAATAAACGGCGCACAAGCGGCCACGTCGCTCTGATCGAACGCGGGCGGCGCTGCCGGCGGCGCACGGCGGCGGGAAGCGGCGATCTCGCCGGAAAGTTTCGGATCCTCGAGAATTCTGCCTAAAACTGTGATCTCATGGCATAGATCGGTAGAGGGGAGGTCAGGGATCTCACCTCGGGGGTTTTCTCGAGCTCGGGGGTCCTGGAAAGTGATCGGCGGCGAGGTCCGAGGCAAAACCATGGCGAAGCTCGTTGGCGCTGGATTTACACCGTAAGTCTTCGGGTTTTCTGCACCTGCAAAGTTCCCCGGAGGCGGTGGATCAAGACCAGCGAGTTAGATCAGAGTTTCCGAGCTTAGATCGGCCAGAATTCACCGGCGAAGTCTCGGTGCTCACCGGAGTGAAAATCGGCGATCGCGTGAGAAAAACTGATCGGATCGGTGGTTTTTATAGCCGGGGGAGGGCGGTGGGTCTGTTGTGATCGAGTTGGAGTCCTCTGGGACCAGAATTCGGCTGTGGGACGGGCTTTCCCGGTCGGTTGCGATTTCGCGCGCTCGGGAGAAAAGTCCGGGGTCGCGGGGGCTCGGGGTTAGGGATGACAGGTGGGTCCCACCCGTCGGTGAGGGGCAGCGCGGCGCGCGCGGGGGCGGGCTGGCGCGGGAGTAGCTGGGCCGGCTGGCGGGTTTCGGCCCACTGGCCAGTTTTTTCCCGTTTTCTCTTTTTCTTTTTCCATTTCTTTTCTGTTTTGAGTATAATTTGAAATCCAGTTTGAATTTGAATTTTTGCAAAACATGCAACACGTCCAAAAATTTTTAAATTCCCCTCTGAACATGGTTTAGGGTTTTAAATCAAAATTTGGGGTGTTACAATCTCTACTCCTTCCACAGGCAAGGTTGAGAATAGATCACACGCCATAATGTTCCACTTGATCTTTATAGTAGGCTTCTCTTGCTGTTGATGAAGAAATAATAATGCAAGTTTGAGCACAATGATGTACTCAGCAAGTGCGGGAATAACACATGATATGCAGCTCATAAAACAAGGTAGGTACAGAAGGTTTATTTGCAGAAAAGCAGATTTATGAAACCATGACAAAACAGCAACTTAACTTTAGATGAATATAATCCCAGCATGTATTAAATTACCAACATACCTTCATCACTTCCCGTGTTCCATCCAAACATTAACCAATCTTTTATGCATATTCACGAATACCTCCTCGTATTCGCTACCATCTCACCTCATAAAACAACCTCGTCTCGCACCGAGACCAATCTCATGTCATGACCCATCAGTCATGCAACCATCTCATCTTCCGGACTCCACAGTTCCGAACCAAACCAAACCAATAACCATAACCAAGAACCTTCCCAATAACCATTCGAATAACCATCCCATCAATCATCCCATCTAATCATGGCAGTTTAGCCAGGTGCTCGTAACCGTAAGCTCGGCTATCATGATAGTTTTAATAACTCTGTAGAGTTTGTACCTCTTTACCCACAAGTTTGTGATTTCGTCACCCGTCGGCGACTGCAGAACCTCCATTATACCAGTACACATCCGTCGGTGTATGGCCAAGAGATCACAAAATAGCCTTTACAAAGGGGTTACTAGATGTATGGACTCACTAAGGTTTCACCGGCAGGCTAGAATCTCCAATTCTCCCACCCACGGGCCCCCTCTTGTGCCATGCAGTTCCCAGGACAGTCCTCACTCGACTCCCATTCCCCGCGCCTTCCACAGTCCATAACACTGTAGCAACTTACCTAATTACTCAGCTAAGCCGCACCCATATTTGGCCTTGTGGTGGCACTGTTATCCTGGCATGTGCATGCATGAACCGGTCCTTAGATCTACGGCAAGCAAAACCACCATCTCATGCTACCTCATTCACAAACCCAGTCTTGCCTAGATCTCCCTCCAATCCATGTCCATTATTAACATCAGTTTCTCATTATCATTACGAGTGCAGTTAGCTAGACACATCTATCTCGCTTTCCAATCCCATGGACTCAGCGAAGCATAAACAAAAACCATACCCGACTCATAAACTTCCCAGGCGACAAGGGTGGTTTAATCAAAACTAGTAAACTCCGATAAAAGGGTTTCCCATCATGTTTGACTCAGTACGCACACCTTTTCACAAATCAAAACAGTTTTACCCAAAACATAGGATCAACATGATCAAGGAGCACTTGCCTTGTTCTTGCGGTTCCGGTTGTTCTTGATTCTCAAAACCTTGTTGCTGCAGCTCGTCGTACACAGCTTCCTGAGTTTGTCCTGCTATGTAGGATTCACGTGCATACAAATTCACAGCAATCAATATCATGCACAAACCCTAAACTAGATGCGATGATGCACATGCATGCTATCCTACGATTAGTTCTATTAGATTGATCTGGTATTCTTGCATGGCTTGTATGGTCAGAGGTGTTCGGATCAAAGATGAACGTGGCGATGATCTTGTCTTTAGATCAAACTGATCATCGAGTGTTCTGCCCATGAAAAGGCTTCTGTTCGAAAGGAATCGAAGAACAGATGCAAAGAGATGAACACAATGATGTCGTAAGGTGGTATTGAAGTCCTACCTCACGCTCTTCTTGTCTTCGGGGTCCTCCTCAGACCGCTTGGTTCTCCTCTGATGATCTCACTTGTTGCGCTTTGGCGATGTTTTGCTTGGCGAGTTAGGGCTAGGGCTCTAAGTCGTAGGCTTAGGAGTTGAAAGAGAAGTTCGTGGTTTTGGCCAGAGGTTTTGGGTTCTATTTATAATCAGGAAGAGAAGAGTCCTAATCTGATTGGATCCCGAATAAGAGTCTTATTCAGATCTTTGTTAGATCCTGACGTCTTATCTTCGGTAACCATCGTGGATTTTAGATCGGTTTCTGTTGCGTACCGGTGTCCTTACGCGTAACCACTGCTCCAGAACTCGTTACCTCCGTGATGATGAGCTCCGGAAGCTCCACGTGTCCTCCGGGCCTGGTATCTCCTCATCCGCAGACACGAGCTCTGGTTGTGCCGCGTGTCAATCGATCGAGACCTCCCTCTTCTTCGGGGATGAGCCCCGCGCACGCCACGTGTGGGTGCCGGTCTTTCCGCTCTCCTTTCCTCAGGGACATGCCCCGAGGTCGACACGTGTTTAGCTGCGACGGACCTTCCGGTGATAAGCTCCGGTGGCGACACGTGTTCGATAGATCCGGACTTCTCTGAGATGAGCTCCGAGATTGACACGTATCCCGTGCGACTGGTCCCCTGACTTCCGCGAGGACTAGCTCCGGGGATGACACGTGTCCTACAAAAATGCCTTTGCTTCTTCCGCAGAGGCTATCTCCGTGGGCAGCACGTGTCCCACAGGGTCGGACCTCTTTCCAATCGCGGAGGTGACCCCCGAGCCTGCCACGTAGCTAGTTTAACGGCGGACCTCTCCCAAATTTCTCGGGGATGAGCTCCGAACACGCCACGTGGTCTGCTGGTCGTGGAAGTTGCCTTCGGTGCTCTCGGAGAGCTTTGTTGGCCATCCTTTTGATACTTGTCTCCGTTCCTTCTTTTCTTAAAATGTTTTTCTTCTTCACAAAACATGAACATATGCTGACACCCAAGATTGAGGGTGTCACACCGGACCTCTCCCCACTACGCAGGGATGAGCTCCAAACATGCCACGTGGCTAGCAGGCCGCGGAAAGTGTCTACAGCACTCCTCGGCGAACTGGAACTGGCTCTTTTTAGCTATCTTTCTGATTCCTTCTCTGTTTCTACTAATTTTAAAATGTTTCTCTACATGAAATATGAATGCATGCATGATTACGAAATTGAGGGTGTTACAAACCTACCCCCTTTAAATTGAATCTCGCCCTCGAGATTCGATAGAGTGGGGAATAGATGAGGGAATTCTGCATTGATGTCTTCCTCACGTTTCCATGTAGCTTCGGCTTTCGTGTGATGTCTCCATTGTACCTTGCACCAACGGATCACTTTGTTCCTCGTGACCCTTTCGAAATTCGGACAGGGTGCTCTACATAGGTCAGATCCTCTTGAAGTTCAAGTTCATCCATCGGTACTTGCTCTTCCGGTACTCTCAAGCACTTCTTGAGCTGGGATACGTGAAACACGTCATGCACGTCGGAGAGGTGCATCGGGAGTTCTCGTTGATAGGCTACCTCCCCTTGCTTGTCCAAAATATGAAATGGTCCGATGTAGCGAGGTGCTAACTTGCCTTTGACGTTGAAACGTCATTGGCCTCGGATAGGCGATACCTTATGATATACGAAGTCTCCTACTTCGAAGGTCAACTTTCTTCGTCTATTGTCCGCATAGCGTTTCTGTCGTGACTGAGCAGCCTTTAAGTTCTCCCGTATCGTTTGGACTTGCTTCTCAGCTTCTTGCAGCACTTCAGGTCCAAATACTTGGTTCTCTTCGGTCTCCTTCCAAAACAGCGGCGTTCTACACCGTCTACCATAAAATGCTACGAAAGGTGACATCTTCAAACTAGCTTGATAGCTGTTGTTATAGGAGAATTCGGCATACGGCAAACTCCTATCCCAACTACGCCCATGTTTCAAGGCGCAAGCTCTCAACATGTCCTCCAAAATTTGGTTTGTTGTAAGGGCCTCAGTTTTTGACACACACATTTGCAGTGTTCATCACCACACCACACACCTCATTTGAGGAAGGATGATGAACACAAATGAAGAGCAAGTAACAATTATCAACATGCTCATTAGAGAACAAACTCACACATTGCCAAAGTGGTATTTCACACATGTGATATAGATGGGCTGGACATATGAAACCTCCTACACTTTACTAAGGATGTCCATGCCAAGTTTCACCCAAATTCAAAACCTTTTTGAGGTCATTTTGGGTATAGTTAGGAAGAGGGCAGTTTGTAACCATATTCAAATTCAAACTGTTTTTATCCCATGAATTTAAAAGTGGGAGGCATATTCTTACTCAGCATATTTTTGTGAGCTCACACACCAATTTTCACTCCATTTGGAGTTGATCTTGACATGAGCTAAGTGGGAGAAATTCAAACTTTATTTGAATTTCAAACTGAACTTGTGCTGAAATTCATTCAAACCAAACCTCATTTGAACTTTGATCAATTCAAATGGCTCATGGGTGAATAATTTGAATTGCCAAGGGTAGTATGGGGTTCACTGTTTACAACAGTGATTAGGAGTAAATTTCATAGGTTAAAACTGGAAGTGGGACCCACATGTCAGCCACTGCACAGATCAAACCGACTGAGACTTTTTCACTCGGGTCGCCGAGCCGCAGCGGTGATCGCCACCGAGGGCAGCCGCCGCGCCAGCAGCTGCTTGCCCACGCGCGGGCGTGAGGCGGTGCAGAGCCTTCTTAAGGCGCCTGCCCCCCTCCTCGGCCGAGGCACCGCCGTTCTTCCCAGCAAGAACTCAGCGCCGGCCGAAAATTTCCGCAGCTCGGAATCGATCGGAGAACGCCGATCGCAGCTCCCTCCGTCCACTCCAGAGCCCCAGCAAGGTACTAGAGACCTTCCTCCGTCCTCCCCGTTGCTAGAATTCGGTTGAAACCGATTGATATCGGCTGTGCCGAAAGATCAAATTCGGGACTTGGAACCGCCGCACCTTGGGCTCTCGTGGACAGCCCAACCAGGGCGTTGTCACGCCCGAGCCAAGGCACCCTTGGACGTGCTGGTGACCGCTTCTGCTCATCCCTGAGCCACAGCTCGAGTGGTTGCTCACCGGCGGCGAATTTCCACTTTTCCCCTTTCTGTGTGCAGAACGACCTTCGGGTACGGTTCTGTTTAATTCGTGCTCTAGAAAGGATTAGAGGGCCTCAAGCCGCTCTCACACGAGCTAGACACGGTAACGCACAAGTTGCCTTCACAACTCTGGGCCGAAGAACCTCTGTACCCGGCATAATTTGAGGTCTACCAATGGCGGAATGAACGGGCGGCATCGGGCGCACGGTGAGGACCTATTTCGGGCCTTCCCCGAGCTGCCTCGAGCTCATGTCAACCTTCTCTGAGGTCCACTGATGCTTCCCGACTGGTTTCCCAAGTAGTTGAGGTGCTAGGGAAGTCAGCCGACATGGCCGAAGTCGTTCCGAGGTGGCGGCTCGTCGCCGACCATGCTCCGGCCATTGTCATGAGCAGCTGACTGTAGAATCCTGTTCCCCGAGTAAAAGTAGGCAGGGGCGGCAAGAATCGAGAAGTTTGGAGCTGTACAGCAGCCGGCGGCGAGCTCTCCGGCGAGGTCCCTCGGCGGCAGAGCGCGGGCGTCGCGAGGTTGAAGAAGGGGTGGACCCCAGCTGTCAGCGGGAGTTATTTTGAATCGGGATCCGGCTGCAGCCGGGATCCGGTGTGCTGGCGCGCAAAATCATTGTGGGCCGCGGTGTGCTGTCGCCTCGGTGTGCGACGCGTGTCCCCTGGGCCCACGCGTGAGTTTAAACTTTTCCCCGATTTTCAGATTTTCTTCAAACTTCAAATCCTCATAACTTTGGCCAGAAAGCTCCAAATTGAGTGAACCAAATTTTGCTGGATTCAGCTCTCCGAGTACTTTCCAGCAAATCAAGTTTCACTTCATGAAAACCCTTAATTCTCCAGAATTAATTCCTCAAAGTTTAAACTGTTAGGAATTTTAACTGGAGAATCCTTTGGAGGAAAATCCTGAAATTTTGCTGGATGCTCACCAAAATATCCCTGAACTACCATAAAAATTTCAGATCCATTTGAGCTCATATGATCCACCTAATGGTGTGATTAGTGAAACTGTTCCAGAGAAAATAGAAAATGTTCAGAAACATTTTCAGAATTTTCTCTGAAATTGTTTAGCTCATAACTTTAGCTAGGAACCTTCAAAATTAAGTGAGACCAACTCCATTAGAACCCTCTGAAAATCTAGTTTTCAGAAAGTCATAGTTTGTTTCATGAAAATTCCTAGAACACCCTAAGAGTTCCAATTAAGGTCAAGTACATAATTAATTGTGGAGGGCTCAAATGAGCTTTGCTGCAACTAAAACTTGACCAAGTCTCTGTTTAGGTTGTAACCAAGCCACAGTAAAAGTTTCACAGTCATTAGGTCTGTCTAGCAAGGGTTATAGACTTCACAACTTCAAAGTTAGTACAAATGCATTTAAATTGATACATATATTGCTCTTATCATGTAGTCGCTAAGGTCGAGGAGGAACCCAAAGTCCTAGACTTCGTTACTCCGGAGGAACAGCTAGCCTACAACCAAGAGCAGCAAGGCAAGCTCCGGTTTGCATTAACCTTTTTACAATTTTTTATTGTTTTGAGCACATACTTGTTTCCTTTATTCTGTGCATTAGAGTCTTGTTTGGAAGCCCCACTGCATAGCCAAGAGAACCATGGGTTGGGTTTAGGATTGCAAACCCCGTTAGCTACAGCATTGCTAGGATAGAGTAGGATTCGGTACAAGTCGAGTAGTTGGAACTACTCGCGAGAATAGGCTAGAGGCACATTGTTCGGGTAGAGATAGCACATGATACACATGGCAAGAAAATGAGACCAAGCGGAGGGTAAGGGCAGCAGGACTTTGGGGCCTGTGTGCTGTAGCTCCGCTTGTGTCGATTGAGGACCGAGCCGTGTGCGGGCCTGTTGAACAAGCTAGAACAGTACCGAAGACCTACCGGCTATATGGGAACCGGGAAACTGATGTAACTCGGGTAGCTGGGTGTTGAGGCATAGCTGGTCGTTCATAGGGTAGGTTGAGAGCTCGAGGTGTAAATCGGCTGGCGGCGCGGAGATGCGCGTGCAGAGACCTCTTGCTCGGGACGATTGGACCGGTTCAACATTTGGCTAACGGGTGAAAGGTAATCGCGTACGGCGTCCGTGATGGTTGTTGTAGGCAACATCGAGTACGGGCGTACGTGACGGGTTGTTCGGGTAACCCTGCAGGTGTAAATCGATTATAATCGCCGTCCCTCGCGGTCAGTGAGTACCACTTGTTCACTGTACCGTGACGTAGAAAGAACAGGCTAGTCACATGTTAAAATGTTGCTGATTGAAATTGATTGTTAATGATATGCTGTAGCTTAGAGCTAACTAAAGTTCTTTTCAACTTTGGGCAAAGTACATGAGAGAAATGCGTTTCTTGTTTGATTGCGGCTCTCTCATGTGCTTTAGCGTAAGGTTCTCCACAACCTGCTGCTAAAACTTGAAAGTAAGGTCCTACTAATTAGGCGAGTCCTTGCAACTGATTTTTACCTCATGTAACCCATTACCCTCATGTAGAAGTTCCATGTTTAGGTGAGACGGGTCAGACTTGCTGAGCCTTCGTGCTCACTGCTTGTGTTTGAAGCTTTTGCAGGGCTCTATGAGGAAGGGACTCCCGAATAGGAGACGGAACCCCAGGAGGGGAACCCCGTCGAGTGGGAGTCATGCACGCCGCAGAGTTAGTGTGCATGTGTGCTAGCAAGGACACGTTCGAGAGCTGAACGTGCACTTGATGCTTAGTCTACGCCCGCGAGTGTAGACTTAACTTATTTTGATGTAAACATGTTCATAACTTGTTTATGTAATAAAATTTCCGCTTCCGCTTTGTACCTTTGACGTGTGTTATACGGTGCTGTGCAACGCAGCACCCCTCAGCGTGATCCTGGCTCGACAGGACCAATGGGGTCGTGTCAGCGTTGGTATCAGAGCTCGCTTGAGGTTTAACACAGTACAAAGGTCTTCTTTTTCAAAAATCCAGTGAGGAACGAGTTAGTAGCCCGTATAAGGATGTTATTAGCATATAGAAAGTGGCATATTAACCTATTTGTTATGTCGGAAAATCGTGTATCTCGGGACGTTTATGTCTTGGGGGGTACACGTAAGCGCGGTCCACCAGTGCGCACAAGCTCAAGGGTGGAGCCCCACGGGTGGCAGGTAACCCGACCCGCTTTAGTATCCTCTACGACTCTTCATGTCGTTTGGGGTATTCGAGCAACGTCTGTCCTTGGCGTGCGTGGTGCAACTTGGGAGACCCCGTCACGTGGTCTGAAACGTGAACACGTAACTCAAGGCGTGTTTGGCTTGAGAACATCCGGGCGAGTGATGACGGCCGGGTGTACTAACTGTATGGATTCCAGGCTCGGTGTGCAGCCTAGTCTGATGATTGTTTGAGTTTCTGCAGGTAGCCTGACCATGAAACGGTAGACGTGTAGCATCCGTGTGCAAGTGACGTTTAGTGCCACTGAGATAACGAAGCCGGATAAGTCCGGTATAGGTTTTTCTTTGCGAGGACGTAGTACCGACATAATCTGGTGACGCATCGACGTCACACCCAACTAAATGAACAAATTCATTTAAAAACTTGAAAGTTTTGATCCATAGTAGTAAAATTTGATGTAACTCCTTCCCTTGAACAAGATATTCAAAGTTAACAAGTTTTCAACTTATAGGTTGTTAAGGACAGAGTACTCTGGTTTCAGCTGATTTAGGGCTGAAGTTGATCAGAGGTTAGAGGTTGAGTTCTTTCGAGGTTAGGGTCATATGATACATTTCTGGAAAGCTTTGGAAGAGATTTACAACTCTTCTGTTGAGGTCCAGAGGTGTTTCATCACTTAACCAATCGAAAAACGCAGTAGAGTTGAAGCTGTCCAGAAAACAGGACAGAGTAAAGACTCTCTGTAGACTCTCTGTAAAATTGAGCATAACTTCCTGCATAAAAATCCTAAAATAGAAAATGAGGTAGTTCTGGAAATCTTATGAGATGGGTTACAACTTTGTAACAGAAAGTTTTGTCAGATTAGGAACAGAATTAACTGAGATTCTTGGATCAAATCAGTACCTAAAGCAGGAAGGTGCTGTCCAATTGTTTCCAGAAATTCTGTTAACTTTGACATCTCATAACTTTTGAACCAGGACAGATATTAGGCCAAAAAAATACTTGCTGGAAAGCTATTGAAGTTAGCTTTAACTTTGATGTTGAGCTCCAGAATGAGTTTTGCCTTTAACATGGCCTAAATCAGGTTGAAATGGAAACTGGTCAGGGCTGTCATGGGACAGCAGATCAACAGTCAAATTTGTTTAAAATTTGAACTATGTTTCCAAGTTTTATGGGTTCAATGACATGTCTTATGTTATAACTCAATGGTTTACTGTTTAAATAAATATTTGACATTTCTCAAATATATTTTTACAGATGACAGCAGATAAGAAGTTGGAGAACGGGTGGGTGCTGTCCCACTGTTCTCACCGTAGCGGCTACCCGGAAGCATTGTGGCAAATGCTCCAATATTTCGGGTACAATCAGATGCCGCAGTACTTCGCCAAGGAAGAAGGCGAAGAGGGGAACAAGACGTGGACGATCCATGTCGAGGTTCCTGTAGGACCTATGCCACCCGGTTGGGTGCCATTCACCGTCACGGTGAGAGGAAGACAACCGGAAGGGATGTGGCAAGTGGCAGTCCGTGACACTATGTCATGGTTCTGCCAACTACACGTGCAGGCTTTGGAGGGCACTCCATACGCACTCGTTCCGGTGGAGGGACGAGCTCAGCATGTGTGGGAAGAGTGGTACCTGGAGGCAACGGACTCGAGTGGCCCAAGGTACAACCCCGCGGAGGCGAACCTTAGCCTCCAGATGAGGGCGGGAAACGCCGTGATGGACAGCCAAGCTGTTCATACGGAGCATCTCGCCACAAAGCTCAGATCATTTCGAGAGTGCTCACAGCGCACTCCGCAATGTGCTCCTTCCGACGATCAAGCGACTGAACGAACAACACAATCAGTTGCGTCGTCTGAAGAAGGTAAAGAAGAAGAGCCGTGTTGACATCGCGGCGTTGCAAGAGCTGGTGCAGACCCTAACCCAGCAGAATGAGGACCTTGCTCAAGAGCGGGACGATGCTATTGAGGAAGGACAAGGCTGGGAAGAGGACTACAACCAGGCTATGGACGAGGTGCATGCATTGCAGGACCTCGTACCTCCGGTGTTAGGCGTACCGGTGGTCTTGGGTCTTCCAGCAATGGGAGAACCCGGAATGGGGGAAGAGGTGGTAGATCCAGATCCACCAGCAGAGGTACCGGAGGAGGACGACCCACAGGAGATCGAGTTCTACTCCGAGTAGAGGGTTACGGTTGCCAAGTAGGGCAGCTAGGGTAGCGTAACCCAACTTTTGTAATCGGTGACATGTCGTGTAGACAGTAGCATATGTATAGGTAGTGATGACATGAGCACGACTTCTCGGAGATCCGAGAATAATGTATCTTGTATAAAGTTTATGCTTTATCAATATATGTGAATGTTGTGCAAATTAATCATGTGTCACTTCAACACCTACTGTTGCTTATGGAATTTTAAGTAAGACATGTGCTAATTGCTGCTGTTTTGAATTTCAGAATGACGCGTACTCGTGCCAACCCTGACGTTGGGGGTACCAGTCAAGGGGGAGAGACCTCCCAACCACCTCCCGAGGACTCCTCAGGACAGCAGCAGCAACAGCAACAGCAAACACCGCCACCGCCACTGCCAACGGTTACATTGGCCGACATTGTCGCGGCAATGGCGGGCTCGCATCAGCAACACACAGAGTTGCTGCAGACTCTTATTGCAAATACGTCTCACCCAGAGAGACGTCAAGACCGTGAGGAGCGTCAACAGAGCTCCTACTCCGACTTCCTGGCGACTCATCCCCCTGTATTCTCAAGGGCGGATGAACCGCTTGACGCGGACAACTGGCTCCGCGCCATAGAGATGAAGTTCGGGCTGCTCCAGCTCAGCGAGCAGCGCAAGACTCAGTTCGCGGTCCAGCAGCTCCAAGGATCCGCGAGCGCGTGGTGGGCCAACTTCTGTGAGCCCACCGAACGAGATATGACCTGGACGGAGTTCCGGACGGCCTTCAGGGCCTATCATATACCGCCAGGTTTAATGAAGAGGAAGATGCAGGAGTTCTTACACCTGCAGCAAGGGAGCCGGAACCCGCTGGAATACTCCAGAGCGTTCAACGATCTCGCGCTCTACGCGTCGTATCACGCAGATACAGACGAGAAGCAGCGAGACCATTTTTACCAGGGGCTTAACCCGCTCCTGAAGGACAAGTTGGCGATGTTCAATCGCGGCAGCCTCAACGACATCATTGATGCTGCGATTGTTCAGGAGGACTCCGGCAAGGAGTTAGCGGCGGCGGAGAGAAAGCGAAGCACGCCGCAGAGCAGTGGAGAAGGAGGCGGTCCTTCTCAGAAGTTTCGGATGGTGAATCGCCCACCATCAGGTCCACGCTGGCAACCACCACAGCGGTCGATGCCGTTCCGCAGTCGGACGTACTCTTCACCGGCGTTCCGGCCGGCACTGCCAGCACCACCGCAACCACAACAGCAGCAACGGGCGATGCCGCGTGCGTTTGCACCTCAGCAACGCATGCCGGGCTTTCGTCCACCGAGTACTCCACCAGCAGCGGCCACATGTTACAAGTGTGGTCGTCCAGGACACTTCGCGAGCAGTTGCCCGGAGAGGCAAGGCGGCGGGGTGGCACCACAGTTTCCGGGGAGGAATCAACTCCGGAACCCTACTAATGCGCGGCGGGCAAACCCTAGTCCCGGCACTGTCCACCAACTTGCCATTGAGGACGTGCCGGAGGGCGAGCCAATCCTTGCGGGTATGTTCCAACTCCACCAGCATCCCGCTATAGTACTATTTGATTCAGGCGCCACGCATAATTTTATTAGCCAAGCTTTCATTGCTAAACACAGTTTGCCAATACTACCCACCGATAGTCCATATTTAATTTGTTCACCGAGTGGGAAGATTTCAGCAAGCGTAATGGTCTCCAAAGCACCATTATGCTTAGCGGGTAGAGTGTACCCCACGTCTCTCATTATCTTAGAGGGACAGAAGGTCGATGTCATCCTAGGGATGTCGTGGTTAACCCGCCACGGCGCTGTTTTAGACACCGTCCTTCGAGTCGTGCACTTAAACTCAGAGGTGCACGGTTCTCACTCATTATTTCTGGACAGTCCGGAAATAAAACTTCCAAGTGTCTATCAAGCCACAACCATCAGATTGGAAGATATTCCAGTGGTCCGAGAATTCCCTAACGTATTCCCGTATGATTTGCCGGGGATGCCACCCGATAGAGAGGTGGAGTTCAAGATTGAACTTGCACCGGGAACCATGCCAATATCCCGAAGGCCGTACAAGATGACACCCAAGGAGTTGGCTGAACTGAAGACTCAGCTCACGGACCTTCTGGAGAAGGGTTTTATTAGGCCAAGCTCCTCGCCATGGGGCTGTTCGGCATTATTTGGCAAGAAGAAGGATGAGACGTTGCGGCTTTGCGTGGACTACCGTCCATTAAATGCCGTAACCATCAAGAACAAGTACTCGTTGCCACGGATCGACATGTTGTTTGATCAGTTGGTCGAAGCAAAGATCTTTTCCAAGATGGACTTAAGATCCGGGTACCATCAGATTAATATAAGGGCGGAGGACATTCCAAAGACAGCTTTCTCGACAAGGTACGGACTTTATGAGTACCTGGTCATGTCCTTCGGCCTCACCAATGCTCCAGCTCACTTCATGTACTTGATGAACTCGGTATTCATGCCGGAGCTGGACAAGTTTGTCGTGGTCTTCATCGACGACATCCTGGTATATTCCAAGTCGGAGGAAGATCACAAGAAACATCTGCGTATAGTCTTGCAATGGCTGCGGGACCATAAGTTATACGCAAAATTCAGCAAATGCGAGTTTTGGATATCACAAGCGCCTTTCCTCGGGCATATCATCTCAGCGGAGGATATCGCTGTGGAACCGAGCAAGATCACTCAAGTGCTGAATTGGAAATCCCCGAGAACTGTTTACGAGGTATGGAGTTTCCTCGGACTCGCGGGGTATTATCGGAGGTTCATTCTGAACTTCTCGAAGATTGCCAAGCCAATGACAGAGCTGCTGAAGAAGGCTACCAAATATGTTTGGAGTCCAGCATGTGAAGCAGCATTCAAGGCTTTAGTAAAGCACCTGACATCAGCACCGGTTTTGGCGCAGCCGGACACAACAAAACCGTTCGATGTGTACTGCGATGCATCCGGCATTGGGCTCGGATGTGTGCTGATGCAAGACCGAAGAGTGGTCGCGTATGGATCACGGCAGCTTAGGAACCATGAGCAGAATTATCCAACTCACGACTTGGAGCTCGCTGCCGTGGTACTTGCACTAAAAATGTGGAGGCACTACCTACTCGGTAACCTCGTACATTTATATACCGACCACAAAAGACTCAAGTACATATTCACTCAGAAGGAGCTGAACATGAGGCAACGAAGATGGTTAGAACTGATAAAGGATTACGAGATAGAGATCCATTATCATCCGGGCAAGGCAAACATAGTGGCAGATGCGCTGAGCCGTAAATCACACGTCAACAATCTGACCATCACACCGTTGGAAGAGAGCGAACCACCACTACATGTGATTCCATACGGAGCTCTCTACAACCTAGCTTTGATCCCCACCATCCGTGAAGAGATAGCGGCAGCCCAGAAGAATGACAAGGGCATGTCACATTTGCGGAGACGTGTAGATAGTGGGGAGCTGAAATGTTTCCGGAAAGACGGAGATGGCGTCCTATGGTTCAAGGACCGGATCGTCGTACCCCGTAACCCGGAACTACGGAAGAAGATCTTTGATGAGACTCACTTATCAAAGCTCTCTATTCACCCCGGCAGCAACAAGATGTATCAAGAACTCAGAAGCAAGTTTTGGTGGACACGGATGAAGCGAGAGACTGCAAAATACGTGTCCGAGTGTGATACATGTCGAAGGGTGAAGGCAGACCACATGCGGAAACCGGGACTGCTACAACCACTGGGCGTTCCTGCCTGGAAGTGGGAGGACGTGAGCATGGATTTCATCGTCGGTTTACCCACCACCTTGCAGAAACATGATTCTGTGTGGGTGATCGTCGATCGGCTCACCAAAGTTGCCCATTTCATCCCGGTCAACACCAACATCTCACGGATCCTATGCTTATACGGCGTACCCCGTACTATCATATCAGATCGGGGCACTTTATTTGTGTCCCGTTTTTGGGAGCAGCTACACGCTGCCTTGGGGACGAAGCTGATCCGTAGTTCAGCCTACCACCCGCAGACGGATGGGCAAACGGAGCGGGTAAATCAAATCTTAGAAGACATGCTACGAGCTTGCGCTATTAACCACGGCAAGAATTGGGATGATCACTTGCCGTTAGCCGAGTTCTCGTACAACAATGGGTACCAAGCCAGCATCAAAATGGCACCTTACGAGGCGCTATATGGTAGGAAATGCCGCACACCATTGAACTGGTGTGAGTCTGGCGAAAGAGTTACCTTCGGGGTTGACCTTGTCAACAACGCGGAAGAAAAGGTTCGACTAATTCAAGCGAACCTAAAAGCCGCTCAATCCCGTCAGAAACAGTATGCGGACCGGAGAAGGCGCCCATTACAATTTGAAGTTGGAGATCACGTATACCTACGGGTGTCTCCAATGAAGGGCGTAAACAGATTTGGGGTGAGACGGAAGTTAGCACCCCGATTCATCGGTCCATTCCAAATTACCGAAAGATGTGGATCAGTGGCATACCGGCTGAAATTACCAGAAGCACTTTCCGGTGTGCACGACGTCTTTCACATTTCCCAGCTGAGGAAGTGTCTCAAGCTATCAACAACCGTTCAGCTGGAAGACATTGAAGAACTGCAACCGGGTCTCACCTATCAAGAGGAACCGGTGCAAATTATTGATGAAAAGTCCCGAACCACACGCAACCGTACGTTGTGGTTCTACAAGGTTCTATGGAGTAATCACTCCATGGACGAAGCGACATAGGAGAGCGAAGAATTCCTTCGCACTAACTACCCCGAATTTTTCACGTCGCATATCCGGTAATTTTCCACCGTCCTCTCTCTCATTTTCACTTTATAACCTCGGGACGAGATTCTTTTAAGGGGGGAGGAATGTAAGGGCCTCAGTTTTTGACACACACATTTGCAGTGTTCATCACCACACCACACACCTCATTTGAGGAAGGATGATGAACACAAATGAAGAGCAAGTAACAATTATCAACATGCTCATTAGAGAACAAACTCACACATTGCCAAAGTGGTATTTCACACATGTGATATAGATGGGCTGGACATATGAAAACTCCTACACTTTACTAAGGATGTCCATGTCAAGTTTCACCCAAATTCAAAACCTTTTTGAGGTCATTTTGGGTATAGTTAGAAAGAGGGCAGTTTGTAACCATATTCAAATTCAAACTGTTTTTATCCCATGAATTTAAAAGTGGGAGGCATATTCTTACTCAGCACATTTTTGTGAGCTCACACACCAATTTTCACTCCATTTGGAGTTGATCTTGACATGAGCTAAGTGGGAGAAATTCAAACTTTATTTGAATTTCAAACTGAACTTGTGCTGAAATTCATTCAAACCAAACCTCATTTGAACTTTGATCAATTCAAATGGCTCATGGGTGAATAATTTGAATTGCCAAGGGTAGTATGGGGTTCACTGTTTACAACAGTGATTAGGAGTAAATTTCAGAGGTTAAAACTGGAAGTGGGACCCACATGTCAGCCACTGCACAGATCAAACCGACTGAGACTTTTTCACTCGGGTCGCCGAGCCGCACCGGTGATCGCCCCCGAGGGCAGCCGCCGCGCCAGCAGCTGCTTGCCCACGCGCGGGCGTGAGGCGGTGCAGAGCCTTCTTAAGGCGCCTGCCCCCTCCTCGGCCGAGGCACCGCCGTTCTTCCCAGCAAGAACTCAGCGCCGGCCGAAAATTTCCGCAGCTCGGAATCGATCGGAGAACGCCGATCGCAGCTCCCTGCTTCCACTCCAGAGCCCCAGCAAGGTACTAGAGACCTTCCTCCGTCCTCCCCGTTGCTAGAATTCGGTTGAAACCGATTGATATTGGCTGTGCCGAAAGATCAAATTCGGGACTTGGAACCGCCGCACCTCGGGCTCTCGTGGACAGCCCAACCAGGGCGTTGTCACGCCTGAGCCAAGGCACCCTTGGACGCGCTGGTGACCGGTGCTCCTCATCCCCGAGCCACAGCTCGAGTGGTTGCTCACCGGCGGCGAATTTCCACTTTTCCCCTTTCTGTGTGCAGAACGACCTTCGGGTACGGTTCTGTTTAATTCGTGCTTGTCGGTACCTGAGATATGGGGTACCCCTGCACACAGGGGAAAATGCCTAAGGAACTCGCCCTTCTCCGTAGGGAGAGCTCCAAAGGCGCCACGCGACCGGCGGGGCCGGACCTCCCTCTCCTCAGAGGAGAGCTCTGGGCCCGCCACGTGGCATACAGAAGCCGGACCTCCCCCTCCGCGGGAGAGAGGTCCGAAGGCGCCACGCGTCCGGCAGGGCCGGACCTCTCCCTCCTCAGGGAAGAGCTCCGGGCCCGCAACGTGGCCGACAGAAGCCGGACCTCCCCCTCCGCGGGGAGAGGTCCGGAGGCTCCTCGTGCCCCACGGGCCGGACCCTCCTCTCTTTTGAGAAGGGCTCCGGGCCCGCCACGTGGCTAGAAGAATGGCACTGCCTGCCCCCGAGAGATAGGCAGCGGGCGTAAAGACGCCCCATACCTTGCCCGTACAAGGTATTCAAGGCCCGCGTCTTCCCAAGACGCGGAGACGCGGAACACGCCTCTGTCAGGTGACGTTGCGCCCAGTCGCATCACAGACTGGCGCGCGGTGTCAGAACCTGCCAGCCAATAAACACCGCGACAAGACATCCCATGCCGCCTGCGCCGTCATCAACCACTACGACTAGCGTGCGGCATGGGCAGGGCGGCAAGACGGAGACTCGGAAGCCTTCGCCAGAGACAACTACCGGCATAACTGCAGATACGGTAGATAACAGTCAATCTCCCCAGGACCACCTGTCGGGTCCCGGGCCCCCCTTGTAAGCCACCCGAGTCTTGGACTATAAAAGACTCGGGTAGGCGACAATAGCAAGGGTTCGCACTTTAGCCACTCGCACCCTGGGTTCGCACTCGGCAACTCATACGCTAGCCATTCACACCCAAGCTGTAACTCACCCCCAAGCTCGGGACTCCGGCCCCGAGCAGCAAGCAATACAGCGAGCTCCATAGCTCGCCGTGGACGTAGGGTTTTACGCTCCAGCGGCCTGAACCACGTAAAACTCTCTGTGTCAAGCTCTTACTAACTCGTCCATCCGCGCAAGCTCTCCGCAAGGGACTAGCCCCACCGAAAAAAGAACCTCCGCGGCCTGCCCAGTGCAGGCCCGGGGGAAGTGTCGACCGAACACTTCGACATTTGGTGCACCAGGAAGGGGGCTTTTCCCCTAGCGCGACGAGTTTCCGCCGACGAAGATGACCAAGCTTCCTTCAGCGGTGAACTCTCCCCCCTCGCCTCTGCGGCAAACCGCGACCAGGGGGGAGTACATGTCGACACACTCGGGACAGAGTGTGTCGGTACAAGCTGGGAGCCAGCAACCGGCTCTGGCAGCACCGACCCCGGCAATGCAGGCTCCAACCAGCATCAAGTCTTCAGTAACGCTGGGCGTACCCAGGGGGGTGCGCTAGCTGCAGCGAGAGTGCTACTGTACAATCCACCCGCTGGAGACGCGCCTCAGGCAGCGACCCAGCAGTGGATTCGCGAGGTAGACCGTCTCGTCGTCGCCGCCGCAAACCCTTGACTTCGGCGGGGACGACGCTCTGGCCAACCGGTCGTGTCGCTGATGCGCGCACCATTGGTTGACGAGCAGACGGCAGACTCCAGCTCTACCAGGCTCCAATCGACAGATCTGAGGACAAAGCTGGAGCGGTGTCGCCTGGGTCAAGATACCCGGGTATACCTCGAGCAACACCAAGAAAGGCGTCGCTACCAAGAGGCTGACGACAGCATGACGTCAGCCTCGACCCAGCCTGAAGAGCAGACCTTCGCCACGCGATCTCTGCCCCAGGCCTGCGCCGTGCAGAATATGCCACTGTCATACGTCCTGCAGATGGCGCCCCCGGCCTATGGTGCAGCCTTGCCCGTACCGGGGTACGCGGTGCCCAGTGCGAACCAAGCGTTCGCGGCACCAGAACCTGCGGCGACAGAAGCAGGGTGTGCGGCCCTCGCGCCCCACCTTCGCTTCGCGAAGTGGCCGCGCAAGTTTCGGCCGCACCTGCCCGAGAAGTACGACGGCAGCGTCAACCCGGCGGAGTTCCTCCAGATCTACTCCACCGCCGTACTTGCCGCAGGAGGGAATGAAGCCGTCATGGCCAGTTACTTCCCTGTCGCCTTGACTGGCCCAGCCCGGTCTTGGCTCATGAACCTCCCCCAGGGTTCCGTACCTTCCTGGGGAGAGCTTTTCCGGCAGTTCATAGCCAACTTCGGCAGTTCCTACACCCGGCCTAGCAGGGAGCTCGACCTCCACGCCATCCAGCAACAACCTGGGGAGTCGCTGCGCTCTTTCATTCAGCGGTTCTCCCAGGTGCGGAACACCATCCCACACATTCAAAATGCTTCTGTGGTGGTGGCGTTCCGGCAAGGCGTCCGGGACAAGAAGATGCTCGAGAAGCTCGCGACCAGGGAGGTCCGCGATGCCTCAGAGCTCTTCAGCTTGGCAGACAAGTGCGCCAGAGCAGCCGAAGGACGGAACTGGCACTCACAGCCGTCCTCCGAGTCAGGAGGACTGTCCGGATCTGGTCCTACTCCCTATGGAGGCAGCAGGAAGACCAAGAACCGAGGCAGAAGCAAGATAGAATCACCAGCCTCAGCCCCAGTCGTCACTGCAGCGACGCTCAGTGGGGCTCGGGGGCCGCGCCCCGACAAGAGGCAGCGAAGATCACCAATCCCAGAAGGTGATCAAGACAATATGTGCCCCGTGCACGGCAGCTGTCGCCACACTACTGCCGAGTGCCGGGAGATCCAAAAGCTCGCAGAGCGCTTCCGCAAGGAGAAGCGGCAGTGGGCTGATGCCCTGCCCTTCCGTCCAAAGGAAGGCAAACAGAGGGTGGATGTCCCAGACAGCATCGACCACCCAGAGGAGATCCAGGAGCCTCGGCGTGCCATGAAGGCGGCACGCAATCATGAGGACTCAGCTCCAGTGACGATGAGCGTCGAAAGAAGCTCTACATCATATACGGCGGGTCCGCCGACCCCTCGTCCCGAAGCGCAGTCAAGACTCTGCACCGAGCGGTAGCGTCGGTGGCGCCACTCCCAAGTGCTGCACCGCACCTTAAGTGGATGGGGACCCCCATCAGATTTGACGCCACCTACTGCCCCAGGAACATGGCTGGGGCCGGCCAACTACCGCTCTTGGTAGCTCCTACCATCGCCAACGTGAGAATGTACCACGTTTTGGTAGATGGAGGAGCTGGGCTGAACCTCATCAGCCGTGCAGCTTTCCAGAAGCTGCAGATCCCGATGGCCAAGCTCACCCCGTCGAGCCCGTTCTCAGGGGTAGGGCCAGGACAGGTCATTCCCTACGGCAACATTAGCCTCCCGGTGACATTCGGGGCTCCAGACAGCTATCGGACAGAGTACATTCTGTTCGACGTAGCGCAGATAGACCTCCCCTTCAACGCCATAATCGACAGGCCAGCCCTGTACCGGTTCATGGCAGTAGCCCACTACGGCTACCTCGTCCTGAAGATGCCAACACCGACGGGCGTCCTCAGGATTCGTGGGGACCGCACTGCTGCAGTGTCGGCCTTAGAGAAACTCCAAGCGCTCGCAACAGCTGGAGCATCAGCCCCCGGCAATACAGAGCCGGACCAGCTCCGCCCGAGTGCACGTCACCGTGCTTCCGCCACAGCACCCCGCGTGCAACCTTTCGACGAGGGCGGCGTCCCCTTAAAGGTCGTCCAAGTCGGCGCCGAAGCCACCCAGACCACCCGGGTAGCCGGGGGCCTGGATAGCAAATAGGAAGGCGCGCTCGTCACCTTCCTCCAGCACAACGTCGACGTGTTTGCATAGAAGCCGTCACAGATGCCGGGGATCCCCAGGGAGGTGATCCAGCACCACTTAAAAGTCTTCCCCGACGCCCGGCCGGTTCAACAGAAGCCCCGCAAGCAGTCCATCGAGCGGCAAAACTTCATTCGTGAAGAAGTCAAGAAGCTGCTGGACGCTGGCTTCATACGGGAGGTCCACCACCCCCGGTGGTTGGCGAACCCCGTCGTTGTCCCGAAGGCAAGCGGGAAGCTCTGGATGTGCATCGACTACACCAGTCTCAATAAGGCATGTCCCAAAGATCCATTCCCTCTCCCTAGAATAGATCAAATAGTAGACTCAACCTCAGGCTGCGATATGCTGTGCTTCCTAGACGCCTACTCGGGTTTCCACCAGATCCCAATGTCTAGGGAGGACGAGGAGCACACCTCCTTCATCACAGTAGACGGCCTTTATTGCTATGTGTCTATGCCTTACGGCCTAAAGAATGCACTCCACACCTTTGTGCGAGCGACGCACAAAACCTTTGGGGAGTTAATAAGAGACCTAGTTGAGGTGTACGTCGATGACATAGTTGTCAAGGTCAAGCAGGATTCATCTTTGCTAGATAACCTAGCCTTAGTCTTTGCCAAGTTGCGCTCTACGCGCACCAAGCTGAACCCAGATAAATGTGTGTTCGGTGTGTCCTCTGGGAAGCTCTTAGGATTCCTGGTCTCGCACCGAGGGATTGAGGCCAACCCAGAGAAGATCAAGGCCATCGACTTGATGCGGCCCCCTGCCCGCGTCAAGGATGTTCAGAAACTCACGGGATGTCTAGCCGCGCTGAGTCAGTTTATACCGAGGCTAGCAGAGCGAGCACTCCCTTTCTTTAAGCTCCTGCGCAAGTCAGGCCCTTTTGCCTGGACTGACGAAGCAGAAGAGGCTTTCCAGGAGTTGAAGCGACTCCTGATGACCCTACCTATCATGGTAGCCCCTGAGCCCGGAGAGCACCTGCTGCTCTACATTGCGGCGACAACTGAAGTGGTGAGTATGGTCCTCGTCGCAGAGCGGCCAGACCCCTCACCTTCGCAACCTGCACCGGTAGCAGAAGACAGACGCCAGGAGGCCCCGCAGGGCCAAGGCGGTCTCCCGGACCTCCAAGGCAACCCCCCGGAGGTCCAGGTCGACCTCCCGGAGGTCCAGGGCGGTCTCCCGGACCCCCAAGATAAATCCCCGGGGGCCAAATGGGACCTCCCGGAGGTCCCTCAAGACCCCCCCGGAGCTCCCGGATAATCAAGATAGCTTAAGTGCCTCCGGGTCCCAGCTCCCGGAGGCCCCCGTTGGTCCACTCACCTCCAGCGGGCCAGGGCCAATGGACGAGGACCTCCCAAGCCTAAGAGAGAGGGTTCAAACCATACAGAGACCTGTCTACTACATCAGCGAAGTACTTCATGATGCCAAGACAAGGTACCTAGAAGTCCACAAGCTGCTGTATGCGGTGCTCGTGGCCTCCAGGAAGCTCCGCCATTACTTCCATGCCCACCGGGTCTCGGTAGTCACCTCGTATCCGCTGAAGACAATTCTTCACAGCCCCCATGCGACTGGCAACGTTGCTAAATGGGCGGCGGAGCTGGCGGAGTTTGAGCTGGACTTCCTCCCACGCCATGCAGTCAAGAGCCAAGCACTGGCTGACTTTGTGGCGGAGTGGACACCAACAAAGACTGACCCAGGGGGCCATGAAGGTGGTGAGCCAGAGCACCAAGCTCCGGTCTTCACCGAACCCCACTGGACACTTTTCTTTGACGGCTCCTCGAGGAAGCAGGGGGCCGGTGCCGGCGTACTGCTCCTCATGCCATCGGGGGAACAGTTTGGGTATATGGTGCGTCTTAATTTCAAGGCAACCAACAACATGGCGGAGTATGAAGCACTCATCTTTGGCCTGCAGACAGCCCTGTCTTTAGGCGCTCGCCAGTTGTTGGCACAGGGCGACTCCCAACTGGTCATCAAGCAAGTCAAGGGCGAATGCTCCTGCAATGACCCACAGCTAGCTGCGTATCTGCTTCACGTGCAGATGTTGGAGAAAGAATTCCTCGCCTTGGACCTGCATCACGTACCGCGCGCTGGTAATGCCGCAGCTGACAACCTTTCAACGAAGGCTTCCACCGGAGCCCCTGCGCCTGAAGGAGTTTTCGAGAGGACGTTGCTACGGCCTACAGCCCGGCCCGCCGAGCCGGGCGAAGGGGGCTTGACCAGCACCTCGAAGCTGGCGGTTCCGGCGGCCCTGCAGCCATGGATGCTGCCAAGGATCGTAATCGTCACTGGGGACTCCGTGCGACCCAGCGCTCAAGATCCAGAAGCTCAAGTCAGACCCGATGCATGGATCACGGAGATCCGGGACTACTTGAAGGACAACATCCTCCCTGATGAACATGCAACCGCTGAACGGATTGTGCATATGGCTAAGAGATACGCGCTGGTAGAGGGGGATCTCTACCGGCGTGGCGCCAACCACATCCTATTGCGGTGCATAACCCAGGGGGAAGGCTGCGACTTGCTCGCTGAGATCCATGGAGGCGAATGTGGAAGTCACTCTTCCTCACGCACGCTTGTCGGTAAAGCCTTCCGGCATGGCTTCTACTGGCCGACAGCACTCCAGGATGCCGTCAAGCTAGTCGAGAGCTGCAAGGCGTGCCAGTTCCACGCCAAGCAGATCCATACACCGGCTCAGGCGGTACAGATGATCCCGCCCTCGTGGCCATTTGCTGTATGGGGGCTGGACATCTTGGGACCATTTCCCAGAACCGTCGGGGGATTCCGGTACCTCTATGTTGCCATCGACAAGTTCACCAAGTGGCCAGAAGCTACACCAGTTGTCACCATCAACAAACAATCCGCAGTAAAGTTCATCAAGTCTATTGTCTGCCGGTTCGGGGTCCCGAACAGAATCATCACCGACAACGGGACCCAGTTCACCAGCGCAGCATTCCAAGACTACTGCGAGGACCTTGGTATTCAGGTGTGCTACGCCTCTGTCGCCCACCCAAAGAGCAATGGGCAAGTTGAGAGGGCCAACGCGGAGATTCTCCGGGGCCTTAAGACTCGCACATTCGCCAGCCTGAAGAAACATGGTGCCAATTGGGTAGATGAGCTTCCGAGCACACTATGGGCTAACCGGACATCCCAGAGCCGGGCCACCGGGGAGACACCCTTCTTCATGGTGTATGGGGCCGGAGCTGTACTTCCCCTAGAAATCACCATGAAGTCTCACCGTGTCCGGGCTTACGACGAAGCCGCGCAGGACAACCTCCGGCGTGGAGAAATCGACCTCGTCGACGAGGTCCGATTACATGCAGCACTCCGTAACGCGCGGTACAGACAAGCGCTTCGGCGCTACCACCAGAGATCTGTGCGTGCCCGGGAGCTGCAGCAAGGTGACCTGGTGTTGCGGCGCATACTTTCTCGCGAAGGGGCCCACAAACTCTCCCCTAGTTGGGAAGGCCCCTTCCGAGTCGCGAAAGTATGCCGCCCCGGGTGTGTGCGCCTTTCCACCGAGGATGGGGACCTGCTCCCAAACCCTTGGAACATAGAACACCTCCGTAAGTTCTACCCCTAGAGCAAAAATAGGACAATACTTTCTTTTCGTAATAAACTCCATAGAGTCCAGGAGCAGCGCTCGGAGCAGCTAAGCCCCAGCGGACGGTACAGGACTACGTTCAGCTTTGCCTGGTTCCGACTCCAAGCACGTAGAGTCTTGCTTCCCCTCTTAATGAGGCGGGTCGTGGCCTCCATGTTTAGCCTGCCTTCCTCCTGTGGAACGTTGTACGAAAAGAAACCTGCTCTACTTTGCTCTTTCCTCATACTCATTTAAATTGTGTACTAAGTTTTTTATAACCACCCTTGCAGTGCATGGTTGCCATGTGCTCAGCTCCCCCTCCGTACAGTCCCCAAGCACCAAGCATTTGGTTAGGGGCTATAAGTCAAATAAGACTATGAGATAAGGAAGGGGGAGCCCCCAAGGAGAATTACGTTTCCTCTGCCTGTGTGCAGGACCTCCAGGTTATGGCAACGGGGACTGCGTGAAGCGGGGGGAAAAGGAGCTATCAACAGCACCGGCCCAGGACTGGAAGGACTGGGCCCCGCCCCTTCAGCAGGGGCGAGGCCCGAAGGCCCCACGCGTCCAGCAGGTCCGGAGCTCCCGCCTCCCATGAGGGGGGCTCCGGGCTCGCCACGTGGCAGGCAGAAACCGGACCTCCCCCCCGGGGGGAGGGCTCCGAAAGCCCTACGTGTCCAGCAGGGCCGGAGCTTCCGCCTCCTAAGGAGGGGCTCCGGACCCGCCACGTGGCAGGCGGTTTTGGAGCTCCCCATAGGGTGAGATCCGGAGACCCCCGGGGGCCCCTAACACCGTTAGGGCCCGGGGAAGGTGTCTGTGCGGAGCTCCGAGATTGGAGAAGGCCTCTGAGTACCTTGCGGAGCTAAGGACTCAGCTAGGCAAAGCCAAAAGGAGGAGAAAAAGCTTCACAGACACAAATATCTAAAAGAGTCAAACTATGCGAGGCTCCATGAGCTGGACTACAGACTCGATGAAAAGAAAGAAACAAGCCCCAAGGGTCTCCTGACACGACCAGAATCTAGAAGTTGCAAGAACGGCCGCATCACCAGGCTTCAGCCCTGGCAGCACTCTCCCGCTCCACGACCTGATCGCAGGAATCGCCTCCCTCATCACCGGCGCAAAAGCCGGTGTCACCAAGGGAGCTCCTGAGGCCCCCTCCGCAGCATTCAGCGGTCTTCCTGGAGACTCTGCCGTCTGGGATCCTCCATGGTGCATCAGCGGTTTCCTTCTCCTGAAGTTCCCTCATCACCGGCACAAAAGCCGGTCATCAAGGGTTCTCCTGGAGCCTCCTTCCCTCATCACCTGCGCAAAAGCCGGTGTCATCAAGGGTGCTCCTGAGGCTCCCCCCTCCGCAGCTTCAGCGGTCTTCTCGGAGACTCTGCCGCCTGGGATTCTCCTTGGTGCTTCAGCGGTTTCTTTGAAGACTCCACCACCTGAGAAGGGACGCAACGCCAAGGAGCTTTTCTGCCTGCCGTCACCAAGGAAGGGCCCAGTCGGGAGGACAAACCAGAGACCCCTTGGAGGCGCCACCTCCAGAGGCAAGACAGGCAGGCATCCTGGGTCCCAGGCTTGGTGCAGACGCCGTTGCTGGGGGAAATCGAGAGCGATTCTCCCCCTGAAAGGCGGGTTGGGAGCCATGGAAGACGACAAGACCGCAGAGACTCGAGGGAGGCGCAATGGCTGGAGGCCTTATAAGGGGAGAGTACCCCCGTGGCGGTTTCTTTTCCCAACTTCCGGGTGAACCCAAGTCGCCCGACTGAAGTGGTGGGTCAAGGAGTCGGTCTCTTGAGAAGATGAGCCAGCAAGGCACTTCGGTGGTTCCCGAAGAAAGCGCCGCAACATGCAGAAGTGGCAGTCTTGGGAACCGCCGCAGTAAAAGCAACCATCAAGTGAGCGCACGCTCCCACGATCCCGCGGCCGTTCGTGCTCCGGCAGCGGTCAATTTGGGACTTAGAGTAAGTGCGCGGATCGGAAGAGACGGAGGTCCCACCTCGGGCTCGCAATCTCCCCCGAGATGGGCCCGGGGGCCACTGTCGGTACCTGAGATATGGGGTACCCCCGCACACAGGGGAAAATGCCTAAGGAACTCGCCCTTCTCCGCAGGGAGAGCTCCGAAGGCGCCACGCGTCCGGCGGGGCCGGACCTCCCTCTCCTCAGAGGAGAGCTCCGGGCCCGCCACGTGGCATACAGAAGCCAGACCTCCCCCTCCGCGGGAGAGAGGTCCAAAGGCGCCACGCGTCCGGCAGGGCCGGACCTCCCCCTCCTCAGGGAAGAGCTCCGGGCCCGCCACGTGGCCGACAGAAGCCGGACCTCCCCCTCCGCGGGGAGAGGTCCGGAGGCTCCACGTGCCCCGTGGGCCGGACCCTCCTCTCCTCTGAGAAGGGCTCCGGGCCCGCCACGTGGCCAGAAGAACGGCGCTGCCTGCCCCCGAGAGATAGGCAGCGGGCATAAAGACGCCCCATACCTTGCCCGTACAAGGTATTCAAGGCCCGCGTCTTCCCAAGACGCAGAGACGCGGAACACGCCTCTGTCAGGTGCCGTTGCGCCCAGTCGCATCACAGACTGGCGCGCGGTGTCAGAACCTGCCAGCCAATAAACACCGCGACAAGACATCCCATGCCGCCTGCGCCGTCATCAACCACTACGACTAGCGTGCGGCATGGGCAGGGCAGCAAGACGGAGACTCGGAAGCCTTCACCAGAGACAACTACCGGCATAACTGCAGATACGGTAGATAACAGTCAATCTCCCCGGGACCATCTGTCGGGTCCCGGGCCCCCCTTGTAAGCCACCCGAGTCTTGGACTATAAAAGACTCGGGTAGGCGACGATAGCAAGGGTTCGCACTTTAGCCACTCGCACCCTGGGTTTGCACTCGGCAACTCATACGCTAGCCATTCACACCCAAGCTGTAACTCACCCCCAAGCTCGGGACTCCGGCCCCGAGCAGCAAGCAATACAGCGAGCTCCATAGCTCGCCGTGGACGTAGGGTTTTACGCTCCGTCGGCCTGAACCACGTAAAACTCTCTGTGTCAAGCTCTTACTAACTCGTCCATCCGCGCAAGCTCTCCGCAAGGGACTAGCCCCACCAAAAAAAGAACCTCCGCGGGCTGCCCAGTGCAGGCCCGGGGGAAGTGTCGACCGAACACTTCGACAGTGCTCTAGAAAGGATTAGAGGGCCTCAAGCCGCTCTCACATGAGCTAGACACGGTAACGCACAAGTTGCCTTCACAACTCTGGGCCGGAGAACCTCTGTACCCGGCGTAATTTGAGGTCTACCAATGGCGGAATGAACGGGCGGCATCGGGCGCACAGTGAGGACCTATTTCGGGCCTTCCCCGAGCTGCCTCGAGCTCATGTCGACCTTCTCTGAGGTCCACTGATGCTTCCCGACCGGTTTCCCAAGTAGTGGAGGTGCTAAAGAAGTCAGCCGACATGGCCGAAGTCGTTCCGAGGTGGCGGCTCGTCGCCGACCATGCTCCGGCCATTGTCATGAGCAGCTGACCCTAGAATCCTGTTCCCCGAGTAAAAGTAGGCAGTGGCGGCCAGAATCGAGAAGTTTGGAGCTGTACAGCAGCCGGCGGCGAGCTCTCCGGCGAGGTACCTCGGCGGCGGAGCGCGGGCGTCGCGAGGTTGAAGAAGGGGTGGACCCCAGCTGTCAGCGGGAGATATTTTGAATCGGGATCTGGCTGCAGCCGGGATCGGGTGTGCTGGCGCGCAAAATCATTGTGGGCCGCGGTGTGCTGTCGCCTCGGCGTGCGACGCGTGTCCCCTGGGCCCACGCGCGAGTTTAAACTTTTCCCCGATTTTCAGATTTTCTTCAAACTTCAAATCCTCATAACTTTGGCTAGAAAGCTCCAAATTGAGTGAACTAAATTTTGCTGGATTCAGCTCTCCGAGTACTTTCCAGCAAATCAAGTTTCACTTCATGAAAACCCTTAATTCTCCAGAATTAATTCCTCAAATTTAAACTGTTAGGAATTTTAACTGGAGAATCCTTTGGAGGAAAATCCTGAAATTTTGCTGGGATGTTCACCAAAGTATCCCTGAACTACCATAAAATTTCAGATCCATTTGAGCTCATCTGATCCACCTAATGGTGTGATTAGTGAAACTGTTCCAGAGAAAATAGAAAATGTTCAGAAACATTTTCAGAATTTTCTCTGAAATTGTTTAGCTCATAACTTTAGCTAGGAACCTTCAAAATTAAGTGAGACAAACTCCATTAGAACCCTATGAAAAATCTAGTTTTCAGAAAGTCATAGTTTGTTTCATGAAAATTCCTAGAACACCCTAAGAGTTCCAATTAAGGTCAAGTACATAATTAATTGTGGAGGGCTCAAATGAGCTTTGCTGCAACTAAAACTTGACCAAGTCTCTGTTTAGGTTGTAACCAAGCCACAGTAAAAGTTTCACTGTCATTAGGTCTGTCTAGCAAGGGTTATAGACTTCACAACTTCAAAGTTAATACAAATGCATTTAAATTGATACATATATTGCTCTTATCATGTAGTCGCTAAGGTCGAGGAGGAACCCGAAGTCCTAGACTTTGTTACTCCGGAGGAACAGCTAGCCTACGACCAAGAGCAGCAAGGCAAGCTCCGGTTTGCATTAACCTTTTTACAATTTTTTATTGTTTTGAGCACATACTTGTTTCCTTTATTCTGTGCATTAGAGTCTTGTTTGGAAGCCCCACTGCATAGCCAAGAGAACCATGGGTTGGGTTTAGGATTGCAAACCCCGTTAGCTACTGCATTGCTAGGATAGAGTAGGATTCGGTACAAGTCGAGTAGTTGGAACTACTCGCGAGAATAGGCTAGAGGCACATTGCTCGGGTAGAGATAGCACATGATACACATGGCAAGAAAATGAGACCAAGCGGAGGGTAAGGGCAGCAGGACTTTGGGGCCTGTGTGCTGTAGCTCCGCTTGTGTCGATTGAGGACCGAGCCGTGTGCGGGCCTGTTGAACAAGCTAGAACAGTACCGAAGACCTACCGGCTATATGGGAACCGGGAAACTGATGTAACTCGGGTAGCTGGGTGTTGAGGCATAGCTGGTCGTTCAGAGGGTAGGTTGAGAGCTCGAGGTGTAAATCGGCTGGCGGCACGGAGATGCGCGTGCAGAGACCTCTTGCTCGGGACGATTGGACCGGTTCAACATTTGGCTAACGGGTGAAAGGTAGTCGCGTACGGCGTCCGTGATGGTTGTTGTAGGCAACATCGAGTACGGGCATACGTGACGGGTTGTTCGGGTAACCCTGCAGGTGTAAATCGATTATAATCGCCGTCCCTCGCGGTCAGTGAGTACCACTTGTTCACTGTACCGTGACGTAGAAAGAACAGGCTAGTCACATGTTAAAATATTGCTGATTGAAATTGATTGTTAATGATATGCTGTAGCTTAGAGCTAACTAAAGTTCTTTTCAACTTTGGGCAAAGTACATGAGAGAAATACGTTTCTTGTTTGATTGCGGCTCTCTCATGTGCCTTAGCGTAAGGTTCTCCACAACCTGCTGCTAAAACTTGAAAGTAAGGTCCTACTAATTAGGCGAGTCCTTGCAACTGATTTTTACCTCATGTAACCCATTACCCTCATGTAGAAGTTCCATGTTTAGGTGATACGGGTCAGACTTGCTGAGCCTTCATGCTCACTGCTTGTGTTTGAAGCTTTTGCAGGGATCTATGAGGAAGGGACTCCCGAAGAGGAGACGGAACCCCAGGAGGGGAACCCCGTCGAGTGGGAGTCGTGCACGCCGCAGAGTTAGTGTGCGTGTGTGCTAGCAAGGACACGTTCGAGGGCTGAACGTGCACTTGATGCTTAGTCTACGCCCGCGAGTGTAGACTGAACTTATTTTGATGTAAACATGTTCATAACTTGTTTATGTAATAAAATTTCCGCTTCCGCTTTGTACCTTTGACGTGTGTTATACGGTGCTGTGCAGCACCCCTCAGCGTGATCCTGGCTCGACAGGACAATGGGGTCGTGTCATTTGTCCTCTCGGTTTGCCCATCGGTTTGTGGATGATAAGCGGAGCTAAAATCCAGTCGTGTACCCATAGCCTCATGCAGCTTCCTCCAGAACCTAGAGGTAAACTGAGAACCCCGATCTGAGACTATCCTCTTCGAGACTGAATGGCGGCACACGATTTGCTCCATGTACAGCTCGGCTAGTTGTGCAACGTTGTACTTGGAATTAACAGGAAGGAAATGGGCGGTTTTCGTCAATCGGTCCACAATAACCCAGATGGAGTCGCAACCCGACTGAGTACGTGGCAATCCGACGATGAAATCCATACTGATATCCTCCCACTTCCACTCGGGTACTTTCAATGATTGCAACAGTCCAGCGGGTCTTTGATGTTCAGCCTTCACCCGTTGGCATGCGTCGCATAGGGCAACATATTCAGCTATGTCCCTCTTCATACCATCCCACCAATAACAAGTCTTCAAGTCCTTGTACATCTTTGTACTGCCAGGATGTATAGAATAAGTTGAGTCATGTGCCTCCTTTAATATCGTGTCACGGATGTGCTTCACGTTAGGCACACAAATCCTTTTCTCTAACTAAAGTGTACCCTTCTCGTCTTCCTTGAATTCCTTTTCTATGCCTTGTCGGATTCTTTCCTTGATCTCCTTAATATCCTCATCCGTTGCTTGACCATCTCTTATCTCTTATTCCAATGAAGAGTGGAGTTCCATTACTTCCATCTCGTTCAAGAACCCGAGATGTAACCGTTCGAACTCCTTGCACAGCTCGGGCGGTAGCTCCCGAACCGTGAGTTGGTGACATGCTCCCTTTTGGCTCAATGCATCAGATACTACATTGGCCTTTCTGGGGTTATAGTTGATTCAACATCATAATCCTTGATGAGTTCCAACCATCGACGTTGCCTCAAATTCAAATCCGTTTGGGTGAATATGTACTTGAGGCTCTTATGATCCGTATATATCTCACATCGATGACAATGGATATAATGTCTCCAAATCTTTAATGCATGCACCACAGCTGCTAGTTCCAAGTCATGTGTGGGGTAATTGAGCTCGTGTTTCTTTAGTTGTCTCGACGCATAGGCTACCACTTGTCCTTCTTGCATGAGCACGCATCCGAGCCCTTGTCTTGATGCGTCACAATATATGTCAAATCTCTTTCTCACGTCCGGCAATACCAAAACCGGTGCTGTGGTTAGCCTTTTCTTGAGCTCCTCGAAACTTTCTTGGCACGCTGGGGTCCACTGGAACGTCTTTCCCTTCATTAGCAACTTCGTCATAGGCTTTGCTATCTTGGAGAAGTCCTTGATGAACCGGCGGTAGTATCCAGCCATCCCAAGAAAACTCCGGATGTCTCTCACGTTCTGCGGTTGGTTCCACTTCAGAACATCTCCCACTTTTCCGGGATCAACCGATACTCCTTCCTTGGAGATGATGTGGCCTAGGAACGATATCTCCTTTAGCCAAAATTGACATTTGCTAAACTTGGCATACGATTGATGCTCTCGCAGCTTCTGCAATGTCAATCTCAAGTGTTCATGTTCTTCCTCACTTTTTGAATGCACCATGATATCGTCGATGAAAACCACGACGAACTTGTGTAAGTACTCCTTGAAGACCTTGTTCATGAGGTACATGAAATATGCGGGTGCCTTCGTTAACCCAAAAGACATAACGGTATATTCATAAAACCATACCATGTTCGAAAGGCAGTCTTGGGTATATCGGAGGGCTTAATTTTCAGCTGGAAGTATCCCGACCGAAGATCAATCTTGGAAAAGACTCGGGCTCCCTTCATTTGGTCGAACAGGTCCTCTATACGGGGCAGAGGGTACTTGTTCTTGATCGTCACCTCATTAAGAGACCTATGGTCTACGCACATCCTTTGGGTCCCATCCTTCTTGTCTACGAAGAGCACGGGGGCTCCCCATGGTGACGAGCTTGGACATATAAAACCCTTCTCTAGCTGCTCCTGAATTTGCTTAAAGCTCCACTAGTTCATTAACGGGCATCGTATACGGTCTCTTTGCTATAGGTGCAGTTCCGGGTACCAAGTCAATGGAAAACTCAATGTCCCGGTCAGGTGGCATACCTGGGAGTTCTTCCGGGAACACGTCCAAAAATTCTTGAACCACCGGAATGCTTTCCAATGTTGCTCCTTCGACGTGGTTCAACGTTACCTTCTCGGTTGATGGTTGGGCATGTCTTGTTGCCCAAGACAGCGGTGACGTTGGGACGGGGGTTTTGAGCATAAGAACCCATGTTCGGACGGGGTGCAGGAGGCAAAGGCACACGAGGTGCTTGCATAACAGGACGTTGCTGTGGTGGGTTGTTAGGGCGAAATAAGAGCGGACGATCCATACTGCGGTGCAGCCGGGGGCATGTACTGGGGATGTAAATTGCTCCCTTGTGGCTGGTATGGCATCTTTCTTCTGCCCTCTTGCTCGATCTCTCGGATCTTGCTCTCAACCACTATGGCTTTGTCAACTAGCTTCTGGAAGTTTGCATAGTCATTGTTGAGAAGTTGAACTTGGATCTCATTGTTCAACCCTCTCATGAACAAGTACTGCTTCCTTTGGTCGGAGTTGACATCTTTGGGAGCATACCTTGACCGTTGCGTGAACTTGTTGAGTTACTCATTCACGCTTTTCTTGCCTTGGCGGAGACCTTCAAACTCTTGCCTTTTTAGCATCATGACACTAGCATGGACGTAATGAGAGCGGAAACTCTCCTTGAACTCAGTCCAAGTAATAGTCTCCTGATTGACATGAGCGTTGCATAGAGCGTCCCACCAGTCAGCGGCTGCTCCAATAAGTTGGTGCGATACGAAGAGAACTTTCTCTCGATCATTGCACTGAACTATGGCAAGCTTCTTTTCCATGGATTTTAACCAATCGTCAGCCTCCATGGGATCATTAGCTTGTTCAAAAGTAGGTGGTCGAGTCCTCATGAACTCTCCCAATCGGTTGTAAGCGGCGGTGGTGGCGGTGGTGGTGGCGGTGGTGCAGGAATGGGGTTATTGTTGTTGGCTTGCAGCCGACCCAAAGTTTGGATCATAGTTTGCATAAGCTGGTTCTGCATAGCCATCAACCGTTCAAGCTTGTTTCCACCCAGCCTCGGGGTTGACATTCTCAAGAACTTCGACGTGGTCATCCTCTTGGTTGCCACGGACGTTCCTCCTTTGTCGACCGGCGTTTTCTCTCACCATCTATGAGAGAGAGTTGGATAGAATAGAGGTTAGAAGTTTAGATGGATTCCCCCAACTATATGCATCAAGGGTGGATGGACTATATATCATCCTATACGAGGATGTGAACACATGCCGAAGCATCTCACATCTCTCTACTATGTGTGGATATGGGCAACGCTGAAACGTCCCACAACTGACACTAAGCACACAAGCACAAGCAATTATCACAAAAGTTTCACACAACTCCTATTTAAGATTATTCAATGGGAGTCCTATGTGTTTTTAGGGTGATACCAATCTATGACTTCGTCCTATAGTCAATGTGGTTTGGGGTGATACATAGGATACCAATCTGTGATCAATCTGTGACTTTTCCTAGGCTTGCATCCTACGGTCAAGGTGGTTTTGATGCCAATCTATGCATTCTAGGCTTATGTCCTACAGTCAATTGTGGCTCTAAAGCTAATCTGTGACTAGACCTAGGCTTGCATCCTATGTCAGCGTGGCTTCTAATACCAATCTGTGATTTCTACCTAGACTTGTGATCTACAGTCAACCGTGGTAGCTCTGATACCAATCTGTGACGCCCCTGTTCTGAGAAAACATCAGAACCGAGCTGATGCATATGTGTGCCCAGGATGTTCATCACACATACACATGTATTCCACAAACTGAATTCAGAATATATATAACCACGGATGAATAGAGTTTTATTACATTGCCTCATAAATTTCTAACTCATTGTAACAGCGGAAGTCTTTAATCTAGCAGCGGAAGTCTTCTAAACTATTGCGGAAGTAAACTAAACAAAGCAGCGGCTCCATCTCCTACTCCATCCTCACAGGCAAGTTGACGGTGGGTCACACGCCTTCCACATGCTCTTCGAAGTACTCCTCCTGTTGCTGATGATGAAGTAATAATGCAAGTTTGAGTACATGATGTACTAAGCAAGTGCGGAAAAATATGATATGTAGCTTACAGCAAGGTAGGATTAAAAAGGCTCATTGCAGAAAGCGAAGTTTATTTCACAAACATGATAAAAACAGCAACTATCTTTAAATGAATGTAATCCCAACTTTTATCCAATTAAAATATCAACATACCTCCATCATGTTCCACCACTTTTCATGTCTCATCACACATTCATCTTTCTCAGCTTTTTCTCACGCTCATGAATACCATCTCGTATTCATTACCATCTCAACTCATATTCAATTCCATCTCATAACCAAGACCAAAGCTCATTATCATGACTCAACAGTCTAATTCTCATTATCAAGACTCAACAGTCCCGAAACCAAAACCAAAGACTAAACCAGACCAATGACATCCCAATAACCAAAACCAAACCATCCCATCTAATCATGGAAGTTGGCCAGGCGCTTGTGACCGGAAGCTCGGCTATCATGATAGTTTTGTACTCTGCAGAGTTTGCACCACTTTACCCACAAGTTTGTGATTTCGTCACCTGTCGGCGACTGCAGAACCTCCATTATACCAGTACACAACTGTCACTGTATAGCCAAGAGATCACAAAATAGCCTTTACAAAGGGGCTACTAGATGTATGGACTCACTAAGGTTTCACCAGCAGGCTCGAATCACCATTATCCCACCTACGGGCCCCCTCTTATGCCATGCAGTTTCCAGGGCAGTCCTCTCTCGATTCCCATTCCCCGTGCCTTCCACGGTCCATAACAATCTAGTAACTTACCTAATTAGTCAGCTAAGCCGCATCCATACTTGGCCTTGTGGTGCCACTGTATTCCTGGCATGTGCTCGCATGAATCGGTCCTTAGATCTACGGCAAGTAACCACCATATCATTCTACCACTTCCACGAACCAAGCTTGCCTAGATCTCCCTCCGATTCATGTTCATTAACATCAAGTTCTCATTATCATTATTCTCATGAGTGCAGTAGCTAGACACATTCTATCGCTTCCCATAACTCGTAGATTAGCGAAGCGAAAAGCGAAAACCGACCATACCCGACTCATAAACTTTCTTGGCGTCAAGGGTGGTTAACAAAACTAGTAAACTCCTATAAAAGGGTTTCCCATCAAGTTGACTCAAGCATTCACATTTTTCACAAACAAAACAACTTTCAAAACATGGGATCAATATGGTCAAGGGGCACTTGCCTTGTTCCTGTGGCTTCTGTTGCTCTCAATCGCGAAGTCTTGTTGTTGTAGCTCATTGTAGATAGCTCCCTGAGCTTGTCCTTCTACTCACGATCACGCATATACAAGATTTACAGAGATCAATCATCATGCACAAACTTTACTCAAGATGCAATGGTGCATACGTATGCTATTCCTATGATGCTGTTTTATTAGATCAGTTTGTACGTGTTCTTGCATGGCTTGCATGGGTTTTTACGATGAACAGAGGTGTAAAGATCAAATGCGGACGCGGTGATGATCTGGACTCAAGATCTAGATCAAACCGATCAACACGTGAACTGTCCACAGAAAAGCTTCTGTTCGAAGGGATCGAAGAGAACAGATGCAAAGAAAACCGCGATGAGGTCGTAAGGTGGTGACGAAGACCTACCTCACTTCTCCTTGGTCTCGGGGTCTTTATCCTAGCAAGACAGATCGTCGGGGCTCTCTTTCGGCGACGGCGAGCTCGTCGGCGGTCTCTGGCGACTGAACTCCGGTGAAGGGAATTAACTCGACGAGTTGGGGGCTAGGGCCTCTAAGTCGTCGACTTGGGAATAGATGGTACGACCAAGGGGTGTTTCGGGTTCTATTTATAATCGGGAAAAAAGAGTCCTGATCTGATTAAATTTCAAATAAGAGTCCTATTCAAATTGTTTTTGAATCTTAACAACTTATCTTCAATTGATTCGGTGCGGTAGCAACGTGGAATTCGTGTCGGTTTCCTTAGTACCGGGTATTCCCGCGCGTACAGGAGAAAAACCGCTTCAGATCTCGTCACCTCTGTGGTGATGAGCTCCGGAGGCTCCACGTGTCCAGCAGGGGCCGGGCCTCCCTTTTCCATAGAGGCGAGCTCCTGTTGTGCCGCGTGTCAGGCGGCGAGACCTCCCTCTTCCTCAGAGGCAAGCTCCGCGTGCGCCACGCCTCTGGTGGTTCGGAACCTCCCCTCTCAACAGAGGCGAGTCCCGTGTATGCCACGGTTCAGTGTCGGACCTCCCCTCTCTTCGGAGGTGAGCTCCGAAAGTGCCACGTGTCAGTAGCGTCGGACCTCCTTTCTCCTCAGAGATGAGCTCCGAGGTCGACACGTGTCCATCAGCATCGGACATCCCGAAAGTGAGCTCTGAGGTCGACACGTATCCAACAGTGTCAGACCTCTCGGAGGTGAGCTCCGGAGGTGACACGTGTCCGGTAGGACCGGAACTTTCGGAGGTTAGCTCCGAGAGCGACACGTGTCCCGCGGTGTCGGACCTTACTTCCCCGCAGCGACTAGCTCTGGTGGCGACACATGTCCTGCAGGCTGGACTTTGCTTCTCCACGGAGGCAAGCCCCGGAGGCAACACGTGTTCAGCGGGTCGGACCTCGCCCCTTCCATAGAGGCTAGCTCCGAGCCTACCACATGTCTGGCGGTGCCGGACCTCTCCCCACTACGCAGGGATGAGCTCCAAACACACCACGTGGCCAGCAGGCCGCGGAAAGTGTCTACAGCAGTCCTTAGCGAACTCGACTGGCTCTTTTTAGCTATCTTTCTGATTCCTTCTCTGTTTCTACTCATTTTAAAATGTTTCCCTATATGAAATATGAGTGCATGCATGATTACAAAATTGAGGGTGTTACAGAACGTGTATTCCGTCAAGGTCCCGTCCAATCGCACGGGACCGTAGTTTGTGAGTTTTACTGACTTTCCAGATTTTGACCCGGATGGCCATCCGCGCATGCAGAACCATTTAGTTGCACCATCCGAACGTGTATTCCGTCAAGGTCCCGTCCAGCCGCTCAGGACCCAAGTTAGTGAGTTTTGCCGACTATCCCAACTTTCCAGATTTTAACCCATATAGCCACCCGCACATGCAAAACCTTCCGGTTGCACCATCCGAACGTGTATTTCGGCAAGGTCCAGTCCGGCGTCCCAGGAACCGTGTTCATGAGTTTTCTTGACTTTCAAAATTTCGACCTAGATGGGCTTCCGCGCATGCAAAACCATCAAGTTGCACCGTCCAGAGGTGTATTCCGTCAAGGTTCCGTCTGGCTGCCCGGGACCCGAGTTCGTGAGTTTTACCGACTTTCTCAAATTTCACAATTTTTACCCCAATGGCCATCCATGCATGCAAAACCATCAAGTTGCACCATCAGAACGTATATTCTGTCAAGGTCCTTTCCGATCGCACGGGATCCAACTTTGTGAGTTTTATAGAGTTTCCCGATTTTCTCGATTTTGACCCTGGGTGCCATCCGCGCATGAAAACCATCAAGTTGCACCATCCAGACGTGTATTTCGTAAAGGGTTCGTCCGGCCGCCCAGAACCCGAGTTTGTGAGTTTTACAGACTTTCCCGACTTTCTCGACTTTGACCCAGATGGCCATCCGCGCATGCAAAACCATCAAGTTGCACCGTACGGATGTGTATTTCGTCAAGGTTCCGTCCGGCCGCCCGGGACTCGAGTTCGTGAGTTTTACCGACTTTCTCAAATTTCCCAATTTTGACCCTGATGGCCATCCATGCATGCAAAACCATCAAGTTGCACTGTCTGAACTTATATTCCGTCAAGGTCCTGTCCGGCCGCCGGGGACCCGAGTTTGTGAGTTTTCCCGACATTCACTACTTTCCCATTTTCAACCAGATGGCCATCTGAGCATGCAAAACCATCAAGTTGCACTGTCCGATCATGTATTCCGTCAAGGTCCCGTCTAATCGCATGGAACCCTAGTTTGTGAGTTTTACAGACTTTCCAGATTTCGACCCGGATGGCCATCCGCGCATGCAAAACCATTTAGTTGTACCATCCAAACGTGTGTTCCATCAAGGTCCTGATGAGGACATTAACACTGACAAAGGAACGACTACTCCAACTAAACCAGCACAGGCGCCACCAGGACCACTCACTCGAGCTCGTGCATGTGAATTAAAGTTCGTAACGATTCTGAAGAATGAAGGACCAGAAGATTCCTAAGTGCATGTGCCATCTATGCTCATGGTGAACCTGTCCAGACGTGTATTCCGTCAAGGTTCCATCCGGCCGCACGGGACCCGAGTTCGTGAGTTTTACAGACCTTCCCGACTTTCTTGATTTTGACCTAGATGGCCATCCGCGCATGCAAAACCATCATGTTGCACCGTCTGGACGTGTATTCCGTCAATGCTCCATCCGGAAGCCCAGGACCCGAGTTCGTGAGTTTTATAGACTTTCCCGACTTTCTCGATTATCACCTAGATGGGCATCAGCGCATGCAAAATCACCAAGTTGCACTGTCTAGACGTGTATTCCGTCAAGGTTCCGTCCGGCAGCCCGGGACCCGAGTTCGTGAGTTTTACAGACTTTATCGAATTTCCCAATTTCGACTCGGATGGCCATCTATGCATGCAAAACCATCAAGTTGTACAGTCCGAACGTAAATTCCGTCAAGGTCCTGTCCGGCCGCCCGGGATCCAAGTTTGTGAGTTTTACAGAGTTTCTCGACTTTCTTGATTTTGACCAAGAGGGACATCCGCACATGCAAAACCATCAAGTTGCACCGTCCGGACGTGCATTCTGTCAAAGTTCCGTCCGGCCGCCCGGCACCCGGGTTCGTGAGTTTTACCTACTTTCTCGATTTTGACCCTGATGGCCATCCGCGCATGAAAACCATCAAGTTGCACCGTCTGGACGTGTATTCCGTGAAGGTTCCGTCCGGTCGGCCGGAACCTGAGTTTGTGAGTTTTACAAACTTTCCTGACTTTCTAGATTTTGACCCAGATGGCCATCCGCGCATGCAAAACCATAAAGTTGCACCGTCCGTACGTGTATTGCGTCAAGGTTCCGTCCGGCCACCCGGGACCCGAGTTCGTGAGTTTTACTGACTTTCTCAAATTTCCCAATTTTGACCCTGATGGCCATCCATGCATGCAAAATCATCAAGTTGCACCGCCCGAACTTATATTCCATCAAGGTCCTGTCCGACCACCCGGGACCCGAGTTCGTGAGTTTTCCCGACATTCCCTACTTTCCCATTTTCAACCCAGATGGCCATCCGAGCATGCAAAACCATCAAGTGTTGCACTGTCCGAACATGTATTCCGTCAAGGTCCCGTCGAGTCGCACGGGACCCTACTTTGTGAGTTTTAATGACTTTCCAGATTTTGACCCGGATGGCCATCTGCGCATGCAGAACCAATTAGTTGCACCTTCCGAACGTGTGTTTCGTCAGGTCCCGCCCAGCCGCTCGGGACCCGAGTTAGTGAGTTTTGCCGACTATCCCAACTTTCCAGATTTTGACCCAGATAGCCATCCGCACATGCAAAACCTTCCGGTTGCACCATCCGAACGTGTATTCCGGCAAGGTCCAGTCCAGCGTCCCAAGACCCGAGTTCATGAGTTTTCTTGACTTTCCAAATTTCGACCTAGATGGCCATCCGCGCATGCAAAACCATCAAGTTCCACCGTCGGAGGTGTATTCCGTCAAGGTTCCATCCGGCCTCCCGGGACCCGAGTTCGTGAGTTTTACTGACTTTCCCGACTTTCTCGATTTTGACCCAGATGGCCATCCGCGCATGCGAAATCATCAAGTTGCACCGTCCGGACGTGTATTCCGTCAAAGTTCCATTGGGAAGCCTGGGACCCGAGTTCGTGAGTTTTATAGACTTTACCGACTTTCTTAATTTTGACCCAGATGGCCATCCACGCATGCAAAACCATCAACTTGCAGTGTCGGGACGTATATTCCGGCAAGGTTCCGTCCGGCCGCCCTGGACTTCGTGAGTTTGACAAACTTTCTTGAATTTCCCAATTTTGACTCGGATGGCAATGCATGCAAAACCACCAAGTTGCACCGTCCGAACGTATATTTGGTCAAGGTCCTATCCGGTCGCCCGGTATCCAAGTTTCTGAGTTTTACAGAGTTTCCCGACTTTCTCGGTTTTGAACCAGATGGACATCCGCGCATGCAAAACCACAAGTTGCACCTTCCGGACGTGTATTCTATCAAGGTTCAGTCCGGCCGCACGGGACCCGAGTTTGTGAGTTTTACAAACTTTCCCGACTTTCTCGACTTTGACCCAGATGGCCATCCGCGCATGCAAAACCATTAAGTTGCACCGTCCGGCCGCCCGGGACCCGAGTTCGTGAGTTTTACCGACTTCCTCAAATTTACCAATTTTGACCCTGATGGCCATCCATGCATGCAAAACCATCAAGTTGCACTGTCTGAACTTATATTCCGTCGAGGTCCTGTCCAGCCGTCCGAGATCCGAGTTCGTGAGTTTTTCTGACATTCCCTACTTTCACATTTTCAACCAAGATGGCCATCCGAGCATGCGAAACCATCAAGTTGCATTGTCCGAACATGTATTCCATGAAGGTCCCGTCTAATTGCACGGAACCCTAATTTGTGAGTTTTACTGACTTTCCAGATTTTGACCCGGATAGCCATCCGCGCATGCAAAACCATTTAGTTGCACATCCGAATGTGTATTCCATCAAGGTCCTGATGAGGACATCAACCCCGACAAAGGAACGACTACTCCAACTAAACCAGCACAGGCGCCACCAGGACCACTCACTCGAGCTCGTGCACGTGAATTAAACTTTGTAATGATTCTGAAGAATGAAGGACCAGAAACTTCCTAAGTGCATGCGATTTCTATGCTCATAGTGAACCTGTCCAGACATGTATTCCGTCAAGGTTCCGTCCGGCCGCGCGGGACCCGAGTTCGTGAGTTTTACAGACTTTCCCAACTTTCTTGATTTTGACCCAAATGGCCATCCATGCATGCAAAACTATCAAGTTGCACCGTCCGGACGTGTGTTTCGTCAATGTTCCATCTGAAAGCCCGGGACTTGAGTTCGTGAGTTTTATACACTTTCCCGTCTTTTTCCATTTTCACCTAGATGGCCATCAGCGCATGCAAAACCATCAAGTTGCACTGTCTGAACGTGTATTCCGTCAAGGTTCCGCCCGGCAGCCCGGGACCCCAGTTCGTGAGTTTTACAGACTTTATCGAATTTCCCAGTTTCGACTCGGATGGCCATCTATGCATGCAAAACTATCAAGTTGCAGTGTCCGAACGTAAATTCTGTCAAGGTTCTGTCTAGCCGCCCGGGATCCAAGTTTGTGAGTTTTACAGAGTTTACCGACTTTCTCGGTTTTTACCCAGAGGGACATCCGCGCATGCAAACCATCAAGTTGCACCGTCCAGACGTGTATTCCGTCAAGGTTCCATCCGGCCGCCCGGGACTCGTGTTCCTTAGTTTTATCGACTTTCCCGACTTTCTCAATTTTGACTCTGATGGCCATCCGTGCATGAAAACCATCAAGTTGCTTCGTCCGGACGTGTATTCCGTGAAGGTTCCGTCCGGCCGGCCGGAATCCGAGTTCGTGAGTTTTACAAACTTTCCCGACTTTCTAGATTTTGATCTAGATGGCCATCCGCGCATGCAAAACCAACAAGTTGCACCGTCCGGATGTGTATTCCGTCAAGGTTCCGTCCGGCCATCCGGCACCCGAGTTTGTGAGTTTTACCGACTTTCTCAAATTTCCCAATTTTGACCCTGATGGCCATCCATGCATGCAAAACCATCAAGTTGCACCGTTCGAACTTATATTCGGTCAAGGTCCTGTCCGGCCGCCCAGGACCCGAGTTAGTGAGTTTTCCCGACATTCCCTACTTTCCCATTTTCAACCCAGATGGCCATCCGAGCATACAAAACCATCAAGTTGCACTGTCCGAACGAGTATTCCGTCAAGGTCCCGTCCAGTCGCACGGGACCCTAGTTTGTGAGTTTTATTGGATTTCCACATTTTGACCCGGATGGCCATCCGCGCATGCAAAACCATTTAGTTGCACCATCCGAACGTATATTCCGTCAAGGTCCTGTCCATCCGCTCGAGACCCGAGTTAGTGAGTTTTGCCGACTATCCCATCTTTCTAGATTTTGACCCAGATAGCCATCCGCACATGGAAAACCTTCCGGTTGCACCATACGAACCTGTATTCCGGCAAGGTTCCGTCCGGCCGCTCGAGACCCGAGTTCGTAAGTTTTACTGACTTTCTCAAAATTCCCAATTTTTCCCCAATGGCCATCCATGCATGCAAAACCATAAAGTTGCACCATCAGAACGCATATTCTGTCAAGGTCCTTTCCGATCGCCCGGGATCCAACTTTATCTATTTTACAAAGTTTCCCGACTTTCTCGATTTTGACCCTGATGGCCATCCGCGTATGAAAACCATCAAGTTGCACCATCCAGACGTGTATTCCATGAAGGTTCCGTCCACCCACTCGGGACCCGAGTTCGTGAGTTTTACAAACTTTCCCGACTTTCTCGACTTTGACCCAGATGGCCATCCGCACATGGAAAACCATAAAGTTGCACCGTACGGACGTGTATTCCGTCAAGGTTCCATCCGGCCACCCAGTACCCGAGTTCGTGAGTTTTACCGACTTTCTCAAATTTCCCAATTTTGACGCTGATGGCCATCCATGCATGCAAAACCATCAAGTTGCACTGTCTGAACGTATATTCCGTCAAGGTCCTGTCCGGCCGCCGGGGACCCGAGTTCGTGAGTTTTCACGACATTCCCTACTTTCCCATTTTCAACCCATATGGCCATCCGAGCATGCAAAACTATCAAGTTGCACTGTTCGAACATGTGTTCCGTCAAGGTCCTGTCCAATCGCACGGAACCCTAGTTTTTGAGTTTTACTGACTTTCCAGATTTCGACCCGGATGGCCATCCGTGCAAGCAAAACCATTTAGTTGCACCATCCGAACGTGTATTCCATCAAGATACTGATGAGGACATCAACACCGACAAAGGAACGACTACTCCAACTAAACCAGCACAGGTGCACCAGGACCACTCACTCGAGCTCATGCACGTGAATTAAACTTCGTAACGATTCTGAAGAATAAAGGACTAGAAGCTTCCTAAGTGCATGTACCATCTATGCTCATGGTGAACATGTCCAGACGTGTATTCTGTCAAGGTTCCGTTCGGTGGCCCGGGACCCGTGTTCGTGAGTTTTACAAACTTTCCGGACTTTCTCGATTTTGACCTAGAGAGCCATCCACGCATGCAAAACCATCAAGTTGCACCGTCCGGATGTGTATTCGATCAACGTTCCATCCGACCGCCCGGGACCCGAGTTCGTGAGTTTTACAGACTTTCTCGAATTTCCCAATTTCAACCCGGATAGCCATCTATGCATGCAAAACCATCAAGTTGCACTGTCCAAACATATGTTCCGGCAAGGTCCTGTCCGGGTGTCCAGGATCAAGGTTTGTGTGTTTTACATAGTTTCCCGACTTTCTTAGTTATGACCCAGATGGACATCCACGCATGCAACACCATCAAGTTGCACCGTCCGGACGTGTATTACGTCAAGGTTCCGTCCGGCCGCCCGGGACCCAAGTTTGTGAGTTTACCGACTTTCCCGACTTTCTTGATTTTGATCCAGACGGTCATCTGCGCATGCAAAACCATCAAGTTGTACCGTCGAAGGTGTATTCCGTCAAGGTTCCCTCCGGCCTCCCGGGACCCGAGTTCTTGTGTTTTACACACTTTCCCTACTTTCTCGATTTTGACCCAGATGGCCATCCGCGCATGCGAAATCATCAAGTTGCACCGTCCGGACGTGTATTCCGTCAATGTTCCGTTCGGAAGCCCGGGACCCGAGTTCGTGAGTTTTATAGACTTTCCCGACTTTCTCGATTTTGACCCAGATGGCCATCCACGCATGCAAAACCATCAAGTTGCACTGTCTGGACGTGTATTCCGGCAAGGTTCCGTCCGGCCGCTCGGGACCTGAGTTCGTGAGTTTTACAAACTTTCTCGAATTTCCCAATTTTGACCCGGATGACAATCTATGCATACAAAACCATCAAGTTGCACCGTCCGAACGTATATTTGGTCAAATTCCTGTCCGGTTGCCCGGTATCCAAATTTGTGAGTTTTAAGAGTTTCCAGACTTTCTCAGCTTTGAACAGATGGACATCCGCGCATGCAAAACCATCAAGTTGCACCGTCCGGACGTGTATTCCATCAAGGTTCCGTCCGGCCATCTGGGACCCAAGTTTGTGAGTTTTACCGAATTTCTCAACTTTCTCGATTTTGACCCTGATGGCCATCCGCGCATGCAAAACAATCAAGTTGCACCGTCCAGATGTGTATTCTATCAAGGTTCTGTCCGACCGCTCGGGACTTGAGTTTGTGAGTTTTACCGACTTTCTTGACTTTCCCAATTTCGACCCCCATGGCCATCCATGCATGCAAAACCTTTAAGTTGCACCATACGAACGTATATTCCGTCAAGGTTCTGTCCGGCCGCCCGGGACCCGAGTTTGTGAGTTGTAACACCCCAAAATTTTGTTAAGACCCTAAATCATGTTAAGAGGGGAATTTAAAATTTTTTGGACGTGTTGCATGTTTTGCAAAAATTCAAATTCAAACTGGAATTCAAATTAAACTCAAATCAGAAAAGAAATAGAAAAAGAAAAAGAGAAAACAGAAAAAAACCGGCCAGTGGGCCGAAACCCACCAGCCGGCCCACCCAGCAACCGCGCCAGCCCGCAGTCGCGCGCGCTGTTTCCTTCCGCTGACAGGTGGGACCCACCAGCTCGTCTTCTACCTCGCGCCGCGCTGGACTCCCTCTCACCCGAATCAAAACCGATCGGGATTTCTGCGTACCCCCGCTGAATTCTGTTCGTAGGCGACGTGGACTTGATCTAAACCACCCCGCCGCGTTTCCCAGTCTATAAAAACCCCGGCCTCGTTCTGTTTTTCCCACGCGATCCGCCGATTTTCCTCCGGTGAGAACCGAGACTTCTCCGGCGAATTCTGGCCGATCTAAGCTCGGAAATTCCAATCTAACTCGCTGGTCTTGATCCACCGCCATCGGGGAACCTTGCAGGTGCAGAAAACTCGGTGACTTGCGGTGTAAACACAGCGCCGACAAGCCTCGCCGTGGTTTCACCTTGAACCTCGTCGCCGATCACTTTCCAGGACCTCCGAGCTCAAGAAAACCCCCGAGGTGAGATCCCCGACCTCCCCTCTACCGATCTATGCAATAAAATCACAGTTCTAGGAAAAATTCCCGAAGATCCAAAAGTTTCTGGCGAGATCGCCGCTTCCCGCCGCCGTGCGCCGCCGGCAGCGCCGCCCGCGCTCGATCAGAGCGACGTGGCCACTTGTGCGCCGTTTATTTTAAATCGCACGGTAGGGTTTAAATCCCCGCGTACCGGTTCGACGTTATAATCTCAGCCGTCGGTTTAAAATCAGACGGTCCACGTCAGCCCCGCGTTATAAAGACTGGAAATCTTATGTGCTACCCCCTGGGGTTCTCGGGAAGTAAGAGCTAGCCCCAGAAACTTCTGATCTAGCCCCTGGAACTTCAGAAAATCATGTAAATTCATTTAAAAATCAGTTTTAGCCCCTGGACTTAATAAAAATTAGGAAAAACCCCTCTGATAAGTGTAGCTATACCCCTGGAAATTCTGAAAATAATATTATAGACCATGTAGTGGGGTGAGTTTACCTTTTAGCCCTGTTTAGTATTTAATTTAGGAAATTGAATATGTGGCTAGTGTTTAAAAATTAAAAAGTGAGACAAACATATTGTCAAAATTAAATTAAAGACTTTCTCAGTATTTAGGAAACTTTGGAGTGGGATAAAAACATATTTTGGGCTGAATTGAATCTGTTTAATTATTTATTCACATTTAGGGACACATTTTTAAGTAAAGAATAGTTCTAGAAAATAGGGAAAATAATTGTGAAATATTTTACATCAGAGGCAAAGGTCAAAATATGTTATTAAATTATTTAGGACCAGAACCTATTCTGTTTAGATGATGTGTCTTACTATTTTCATAATAAAGTACACATTTATGCATAAGAAAATAAATCTGAAAATATAGCAACTAGTAAATGATAAATGGAGTTTCTAAAATCCAAAGAGTTCAGTTTAGTGTTGGTAGAAATTATGAAGACACATATGGAGAAGGAAAATACCTTTCATGCTTATTTGGTAGTAAAAAGGTGTAGTAGTTGAATATAAGGAATTTATTTAAATTGGAAACTCATATATATAGTATGTAAGTATAAATGTGAACACAAAAGTAGGAATCATATACACATGATTAAAAGTGCATGCAAGCCACAAATCAACACACATAGAGTAACCACAACACACATAATGGTGAATGACTTTCATAAATATGAATGTGTGGTTTGTATGAAGTGGAAGTGTGAACTATGTCTTATGGGTTGTTGTTTTTCTTTTGCTATGTGTGATGGTATGATGTAGAACCTGCTCAAGAGCAAGTTATTCCTTTCCAAGATCAGGACTACCCATTTCAAGAGCAGCAGGAAGGAGGCAAGTGTCCTTGACCACTTTGATCCTATGCTAGGATGTGTAGCTAGAATTATTTGCATTGTCAATTTAAATATGAAACCCATGATAGGAAGTTTCCCTAGAATTGCATTACTTTGTTCCCTTATAGCTTGGGTTGGGATTTATTTTATCATGTCATTATGCATATGCTTAGCCATGCTTAGAATGGGATATTTGGGATATGAGATCATCAGTTTATTTTACCATACTCATGAATGAGATATTGTGAGTTATGTAGAGGTAGGGATCAAGGCAAGTTGGATGTTTTGGTTGTGTGCTGGGTGCACGAGACTCGGGTTTGTGTTTAGTACTTGCCTGGATCCTAAGGACCGGTTCATGGAGCATGTAACCTGGCTTTACAGTGCCAACCACATGCTAAGATGGGGCAGCTTGGCCAATTAATTAGGTGTATCCCCGGCGTAGTATGGGTGTGTTGGATGGTGCGGGGAATAGGTGTCAGCTGGACTACCATATGAACCGCAAGGCTCAAGAGGGGGCCACTGCAGCGGGGTTGGAGCCTCTTGTATGCTGTTAGGGGTGAAACCTCAGTGGACCCACCCTCGTCGGGAATCCCTTTGTAAAGGCTTCGTAGTGATCTCCTGGCTACACACCTGGGAAGTGTGAATGCGGTTCGTAGCCACTGGCATAATGGAGGTTCTTTTAGTCCACCCGGCAACGGGGGATGAAATCACTACATGTGGGTACAGTGGTACAAACTCTACAGAGTCAAAACTGTCATGACAGCCGTGTTCACGGTCAAGAGCGGCTTGGACTTATTCATGATTAGAGTATGATGGCCTTGGAGGGTGTGAGTGTTAAGCGGGGAGCTTAACATTAGAAATGATGTTATAGTTATTTAATTATGATGATGGGATGGGAGATTGGGATCATTTCACTTGTGTAGTAATGTAGGTGCTTAATACGCTAAGGTGATAGGTATTAATTGCGTAGTGCTCTAACCATGAGTTCAACCTCTCCTTGTTCTAGCCATGCATGATATAATTTTCCCACACTTGCTGAGTACCATTGGTACTCAACCTTGCATATTTTGTTGGTTTATATTGCTGCTCAGGTCAAGATAATGAGGTGGTATATAATGACCAAGACTTTGGACCCGAAGAAGGTTTCTAGGTTCATGGAGACCCCGGGCAACGCCTGCAATGGAGCCCACAAAAATAATATTCCGCTGCTAGTTTATTTACTTGTGATGAACTTACTATTGTCCATCGAGACATTTGCTATGTAAGACTTATTTATATTCGACACCTGGCTTATAATAAATGATGCTTCCCTATTTGTCATCACATGTATGAGAAAATGATCCTGGCATACATGTGATATTCACTTGGTTGTTCTTCGGAAAAACCGGGTGTGACAGAAGTGGTATCAGAGCCAAGGTTGCCCGTAGGAACGTGGACCTAGGTAGAAATGGACGTATTTAAGGGCCTTATTTTCTTAAAAACTATTTTTACAAGGTGTGTGTTGAAAAGTGTTATTTAATGAGTCACTTTCTTCATCTTACCCCAACTTTCATTCAAAATAGGATTTTTGTTTGAGAGTTTATCTAACCTAATTTTAAATTCTTTTTGTTTTAGATGGTTCGCATGATTTGCACCGCTCGCAAGTCCACAGGAGGGAGAGTTCCCGTAGTTGCCCTTGCCAAGAGAGAGGAGAGCCGTCCGGTGACGTACCTTTCTTACGGATTGGCAGTAGGAGGCTTATTGCGCCGTCTTCGGCGTATGCTCGAAGCCGCCGGCAACACGGGCAAGCTAATCATCCACTATAACTCCACCACGACCATCCGTGAGAAGAGGGAAGAATGGAGCTCAGAGATGAGGATTATACACGAAAATCAGCTGCTTAAGATTCACCACTCTCCAGCTTGTCGAGCGACACAGGTCGATGCGGAGAAAGATGTCACCTGAGAGGCCATCACCTGCCAGAGTCACATCTATCGTCGCCACTTGGACAAAACTGAGTACATGTATGTCCTCCAACGTGAGAGTGGTACCACGGAGTACAAGCACCCGCCGGTGCAGCAGGGGACTTCTCATGAGCACATGGACTTGTGCTTGGAGGATGCTTCTATGCTCAGCACTTGACTACAAGAGTGTCAGCAAGAGCTTCAGGATGTTCGGGACACCCTGAAGGAAACAGAGGCATTGCTGCGAGCCTGCTTAAGGGCGAGAGAAAGATGAGATGGGAATGAACTATGTGTCACCGCGAATGATACATGGACTCCTGACTCCCCAGATCGCCGGGCAATTAGGCGTCGTCACACTTCTCCACCAACAGCCTCCCCACCCAAAGCAGAGTCAGAAGGAAGCCGAAATGATGAGGAAGATCCCGAGGAGCCTGCTCAAGAAAACGAGTAGTGTAGAATCCTTCCCTTAGCTAGCAAGATGTCGCATAGTCGAGTCGTTAAGTTAAGTTAATGGTGTGTTAATGCTTGGTGTGTGACGTGAGTTGTGGAAGCCATGAGCAATTGTCCACAGCCTCGTCTTTAGATTGCTTTGCTTTGGTGTGTGAACCCACATGAAATAATATTGCGTTTATTTTTGTGTGAGAAGTGAACCCTTAGAGAAGTATAACAAAGCCTCAACACTTCAAAGTACAAACAAATGAAAGTAGTGAGATGATACTAACTGCTTTCAAATTAACATTGGTTGATTCTGCCAGATGGCCGGAAGAGGAAAAGGACGTGCTGCCAACCCCGCCAACAACAACGATGAGGCATGCAACCCTCATCTTTCTGGAGGCCAGGACCGGGGTGGTCGCCGTGAAGAAGTTGATCCCCTCCACCAAATGCTGGAGAATCAAAATCAGCTCATCCAGAACTTGACTCAAGTGGTGGCCAACTTGCATCAAGTTCCACCTCCACAAGCTGCACCACGCCAACCAAGGTTGAGTGAGTTTCTAGGAACTCAACCTCCAAAGTTCGCAAGTGCTGCTGAACCTCTGGAGACAGATGATTGGCTGAGGACCATTGAAAATAAGATGAGGATCATACAGTACCAAGGGTATGAGAGGGTGCTGTTTGCCTCTCATCAATTGCATGGGCCTGCTGCTGATTGGTGGACCGCCTACATGGCCGCCCATCATGACCCTGAGAACATCACTTGGGAAGAGTTCAAGCGTAGTTTCCGCAACCATTACATCCCAAGAGGTGAACTCAAAAACAAGAGGAAGGAGTTTTTGGGGTTGCAGCAAGGTAACATTACTGTGAGGGAATACCTCACTAAATTTACTCAACTATCCCGTTATGCCCCACGAGACATAGAGACTGATGAGCAGAAACAAGATTGTTTCGTGGAAGGACTTACCGCAGAGATGCAGTGTGCAATGTCCTCAAATGAGTATGAAAGCTTCCAAAAGATGGTGGACAGAGCGTTTGTGGTAGAAAGGAAGCTAAAGGCCTTGGAAAATGAGAATAAGAGGAAGGCCGGTTGGTCACATCAAGCCTCGGGTAGCAACACCCGCCCCCGTTTGATGCAGCAACCAGCAGGGCAGACGAACCGTGCTGCGGTACCCTACTCAGCACCAAGAGGGTACAACCCGAACTACAGGCCTCCGGCAGCACCAGCACAGCCGCAACGTCAGTTTGTACAGCAGCCTCGTCCCGCATATCCACCTCGACCAGCAGTGCAAGGACCCCCAAACCAACCCCAAGACAACAAAGGCCAGGCACCTAAGGTTGGGGTGCAATGTTTTAGCTGTGGTGAAGTGGGGCACTACGTCCATAAGTGCCCAAAGAAGAAGCCCGCACAGCCACAACAGCAGAATGTGATGCGAGGACGGGTGAACCATGTCACTATGGAGGAAGCGCAAGAGGCACCCGACGTGGTAGTTGGTAAGTTTCCTGCCAATTTACACCTTGCAACCCTGCTGTTTGATTCTGGTGCTACCCACTCGTTCATTGCTCAAGGGTTTGTTAAGAAGCATGACCTAGCAACAACACAAATGAACCATATGCTAGCTGTAAACTCTCCCGGGGGAGAAATAAGGACAAGACAAGTGTGTCCCAAAGTGAACCTAGACATTAATGGGGTAGTATTTACTGCTAACCTCATAGTGATAGATTCACAAGGGATAGATATTATTTTGGGTATGGATTGGTTGACGAAACATAAAGGAATCATCCATTGTTCGACCAGAACGGTGGAACTAACTCACCCTAATGGCACCAGAGTAAAGTTCATAACAATACACGAGCCTAGGAGGGACATTAAATTGAATCAAGTTGAGGTGAAAGTGGAGGAGATCAGGACCATCAGGGAATATCCAGATGTTTTTCCGGAGGAGTTGCTAGGTATGCCTCCCGACCGTGAAGTGGAATTCGCAATTGAGCTAGTACCTGGAACATCCCCGATTTACAAAAGACCTTATCGGATGGACTCCAAGCAGCTGGAAGAACTCAAGGATCATTTAAGAGAACTGACGGAGAAGGGGTATATTCGCCCTAGTTCCTCACCTTGGGGAGCTCCGGTGATATTTGTGCCCAAGAAGGACGGAACCCAAAGGTTATGCGTGGATTACCGTGCCTTGAATGAGGTAACCATCAAGAACAAGTATCCATTACCCCGCATTGAAGACTTGTTTGATCAGTTGAGGGGAGCTTGCGTGTTCTCGAAAATTGATCTCAGGTCGGGATACCACCAACTCAAGATAAGGCAATCTGATATTCCCAAGACAGCTTTCGTATCTCGGTACGGACTGTATGAATACACTGTCATGCCTTTCGGGCTAACTAATGCCCCGGCATACTTCATGTATCTCATGAACAAGGTATTCATAGAATAACTGGACAAATTTGTGTTTGTTTTCATAGATGGCATTCTCATCTTCTCCAAAGATGAAGAAGAACATGAGAAACATCTAAGGTTGGTGTTGCAAAGGCTGAGAGAACACCAACTATATGCCAAGTTGAGCAAGTGTGAGTTTTGGCTGAAGAGAGTTCCCTTCTTAGGACATATAATCTCGGAGGGAGGAATCTCCGTGGATCCTGCAAAAATCGAGGATATACAGAAGTGGAAGACCCCTGAAAATGTCGGGGAAGTTCGAAGCTTCTTGGGATTGGCTGGATACCATAGACGGTTTATTGAGGGATTCTCCAAGATCTCGAGACCCCTCACCAAACTGTTGGAGAAGGGAATCACATTCACATGGACGCCACAATGCGAGACGACTTTTCAGGAGTTAAAGGAAAGATTGACAACAGCCCCAGTGCTCGTTATGCCAGATATGCAGAAGAACTTTACGGTGTATTGTGATGCCTCTGGAAACGGGTTGGGATGTGTTCTCATGCAAGAAGGGCATGTCGTGGCATATGCATCCCGGCAGCTTCGGAAGAACGAGAAGAACTATCCTACACATGATCTAGAACTAGCCACAGTGGTACACGCGTTGAAAATTTGGTGGCACTATTTGATGGGGAAGAGGACAGATATATATACGGATCATAAGAGTTTGAAGTACATTTTCACACAGCCAGACCTCAACCTCAAACAAAGGAGATGGTTAGAGCTAATCAATGACTTTGATGTGGGCATCAACTACCATCCTGGGAAAGCAAACGTCGTGGCCGATGCTTTAAGTCGGAAAGTGCAGGTCAATAAGTTGAGCTTGAAGGACATGCCTGCAGAATTGAAGGACGAGGTTATAAGGCTCAATCTATGCATGGTGAATAGTGGTGAAGCTATCGCCATGGAAGTGGACTCCACACTAGAGCGAGACATACGCGAGGGTCAAAAGAATGATGAGAAGATACAAGAAAATAGACAACTCATCAAGGAAAATAAAGCTCCGGGTTTTAGAGAGGATGAACCAGGAACGGTGTGGCACGGGAAAAGAATCTGTGTGCTAGAAGTAAAAGAGATCCGTGAATTGATTCTAAAGGAGGCTCATGATTCTGACTATTCCATTCATCCTGGGAGTACGAAAATGTATCAGGACCTTAAGAGCAGGTATTGGTGGTATGGTATGAAGCGAGATGTCGCGGAACATGTTGCCCTATGTGACACATGTCAGTTGGTGAAAGCATAACATCAGCGACCCGCGGGATTATTGCAACCACTCAAAGTGCCTGAATGGAAATGGGAATAAATTAACATGGATTTCATCGTGGGATTGCCTAGGACCCAATCAGGGTATGATTCGATATGGGTCATCATTGATAGGCTAACTAAGGTAGCTCATTTCATCCCCGTGAAAGAAAGCTACAATGGATCCAAATTGGCAGAGTTGTACATGTCAAGGATCGTGTGTTACCATGGAGTGCCAAAGAAGATTGTGTCGGATCGAGGGACACAGTTCACCTCCAGGTTCTGGCAGAAGTTGCACGAAACCATGGGAACCCATCTGAACTTTAGTTCTGCCTATCATCCCCAAACTGATGGGCAGACGGAAAGAACCAATCAGATCCTTGAAGATATGCTAAGGGCATGTGCACTCAAAAACAATAGGAGTTGGGACAAGAACTTACCGTATGCGGAGTTTTCCTATAACAACAGCTATCAAGTTAGTATGAAGATGTCACCGTTTGAAGCCTTGTGCGGGAGGAAGTGCAGAACTCCCCTATTTTGGAATCAAACGGGGGAAAGTAAAGTGTTTGGTCCAGAAGTACTACAAGAAGCCGAGGCGAAGGTAAGGGAAAATCGCAACAATTTGAGGATAGAACAGACACGCCAAAAGAGTTATGCTGATGTACGAAGAAGAGAGCTCGTTTTCAACGTGGGAGACTATGTTTATCTCAAGGTGTCCCCTATCAGAGGACTTCGTCGGTTCAAGGTGAAAGGGAAGTTGTCACCTCGATACATCAGACCCTTTCAAGTTTTGGAGAGGAAAGGCGAAGTGGCGTATCAACTAGAGTTACCAGCTCGTCTATTGGATGTGCACGATGTATTCCATGTGTCACAACTCAAGAAATGCCTGAGGACGCCTGAAGAGGTGTTACCCATGAATGAAGTGGACGTAGCTGAGGATTTGTCTTATGCCGAGCAACCATACAAGATTTTAGAGACAATGGAACGCCTCACCAGAAATAAAAGAATCCGGATGTGCAAGGTGCAGTGGAAGCATCACTCAGAAGAGGAAGCCACTTAGGAGCGGGAAGATGAGCTCAAGGCACAATTTCCGAAATTGTTTTCTTAGAACCACCAATCTCGAGGACGAGATTTCTTTTAATGGGGGTAGAGTTGTAACACCCCAAAATTTTGTTAAGACCCTAAATCATGTTAAGAGGTGAATTTAAAAATTTTTGGACGTGTTGCATGTTTTGCAAAAATTCAAATTCAAACTGGAATTCAAATTAAACTCAAATCAGAAAAGAAATAGAAAAAGAAAAAGAGAAAACAGAAAAAAACCGGCCAGTGGGCCGAAACCTACCAGCCGGCCCACCCAGCAACCGCGCCAGCCCGCAGCCGCGCGCGCTGTTTCCTTCCGCTGACAGGTGGGATCCACCAGCTCGTCTTCTACCTCGCGCCGCGCCGGACTCCCTCTCACCCGAATCAAAACCGATCGGGATTTCTGCGTATCCCCGCTGAATTCTGTTCTTAGGCGACGCAGACTTGATCTGAACCACCCCGCCGCCTTTCCCAGTCTATAAAAACCCCGGCCTCGTTCTGTTTTTCCCACGCGATCCGCCGATTTTCCTCCGGTGAGAACCGAGACTTCTCCGGCGAATTCTGGCCGATCTAAGCTCGGAAATTCCGATCTAACTCGCTGGTCTTGATCCACCGCCCCCGGGGAACCTTGCAGGTGCAGAAAACTCGGTGACTTGCGGTGTAAACACAGCGCCGACAAGCCTCGCCGTGGTTTCACCTCGGACCTCATCGCCAATCACTTTCCAGGACCTCCGAGCTCAAGAAAACCCCCGAGGTGAGATCCCCGACCTCCCCTCTACCGATCTATGCCATAAAATCACAGTTCTAGGAAGAATTCCCGAAGATCCGAAAGTCTCCGGCGAGATCGCCGCTTCCCGCCGCCGTGCGCCGCCGGCAGCGCCGCCCGCGCTCGATCAGAGCGACGTGGACGCTTGTGCGCCGTTTATTTTAAATCGCACGGTAGGGTTTAAACCCCCGCGTACCGGTTCGATGTTATAATCTCAGCCGTCGGTTTAAAATCGGACGGTCCACGTCAGCCCCACGTTATAAAGACTGGAAATCTTACGTGCTACCCCCTGGGGTTCTCGGGAAATAAGAGCTAGCCCCGGAAACTTCTGATCTAGCCCCGGGAAATAAGACTGGAAACTTCATTTAAAAATCAGTTTTAGCCCCTGGACTTAATAAAAATTAGGAAAAACCCCTCTGATAAGTGTAGCTATACCCCTGGAAATTCTGAAAATTTTATTATAGACCCTGTAGTGGGGTGAGTTTACCTTTTAGCCGTGTTTAGTATTTAATTTAGGAAATTGAATATGTGGCTAGTGTTTAAAAATTAAAAAGTGAGACAAACATATTGTCAAAATTAAATTAAAGACTTTCTCAGTATTTAGGAAACTTTGTAGTGAGATAAAAACATATTTTGGGCTGAATTGAATCTGTTTAATTATTTATTCACATTTAGGGACACATTTTTAAGTAAAGAATAGTTCTAGAAAATAGGGAAAATAATTGTGAAATATTTTACATCAGAGGCAAAGGTCAAAATATGTTATTAAATTATTTAGGACCAGAACCTATTCTGTTTAGATGATGTGTCTTACTATTTTCATAATAAAGTACACATTTATGCATAAGAAAATAAATCTGAAAATATAGCAACTAGTAAATGATAAATGGAGTTTCTAAAATCCAAAGAGTTCAGTTTAGGGTTGGTAGAAATTATGAAGACACGTATGGAGAAGGAAAATACCTTTCATGCTTATTTGGTAGTAAAAAGGTGTAGTAGTTGAATATAAGGAATTTATTTAAATTGGAAACTCATATATATAGTATGTAAGTATAAATGTGAACACAAAAGTAGGAATCATATACACATGATTAAAAGTGCATGCAAGCCACAAATCAACACACATAGAGTAACCACAATACACATAATGGTGAATGACTTTCATAAATATGAATGTGTGGTTTGTATGAAGTGGAAGTGTGAACTATGTCTTATGGGTTGTTATTTTTCTTTTGCTATGTGTGATGGTATGATGTAGAACCTGCTCAAGAGCAAGTTATTCCTTTCCAAGATCAGGACTACCCATTTCAAGAGCAGCAGGAAGGAGGCAAGTGTCCTTGACCACTTTGATCCTATGCTAGGATGTGTAGCTAGAATTATTTGCATTGTCAATTTAAATATGAAACCCATGATAGGAAGTTTTCCTAGAATTGCATTACTTTGTTCCCTTGTAGCTTGGGTTGGGATTTATTTTATCATGTCATTATGCATATGCTTAGCCATGCTTAGAATGGGATATTTGGGATATGAGATCATCAGTTTATTTTACCATACTCATGAATGAGATATTGTGAGTTATGTAGAGGTAGGGATCAAGGCAAGTTGGATGTTTTGGTTGTGTGCTGGGTGCACGAGACTAGGGTTTGTGTTTAGTACTTTCCTGGATCCTAAGGACCGGTTCATGGAGCATGTAACCTGGCTTTACAGTGCCAACCACATGCTGAGATGGGGCAACTTGGCCAATTAATTAGGTGTATCCCCGGCGTAATATGGGTGTGTTGGATGGTGCGGGGAATAGGTGTCAGCTGGACTACCATATGAACCGCAAGGCTCAAGAGGGGGCCACTGCAGCGGGGTTGGAGCCTCTTGTATGCTGTTAGGGGTGAAACCTCAGTGGGCCCACGCTCGTCGGGAATCCCTTTGTAAAGGCTTCATAGTGATCTCCTGGCTACACACCTGGGAAGTGTGAATGTGGTTCGTAGCCACTGGCATAATGGAGGTTCTTTTAGTCCACCCGGCAACGGGGGATGAAATCACTACATGTGGGTACAGTGGTACAAACTCTGCAGAGTCAAAACTGTCATGACAGTCGTGCTCACGGTCAAGAGCGGCTTGGACTTATTCATGATTAGAGTATGATGGCCTTGGAGGGTGTGAGTGTTAACCGGGGAGCTTAACATTAGAAATGATGTTATAGTTATTTGATTATGATGATGGGATGGGAGATTGGGACCATTTCACCTGTGTAGTAATGTAGTTGCTTAATAAGCTAAGGTGATAGGTATTAATTGCGTAGTGCTCTAACGATGAGTTCAACCTCTCCTTGTTCTAGCCATGCATGATATAATTTTCCCACACTTGCTGAGTACCATTGGTACTCAACCTTGCATATTTTGTTTGTTTATATTGCTGCTCAGGTCAAGATAATGAGGTGGTATATAATGACCAAGACTTTGGACCCGAAGAAGGTTTCTAGGTTCATGGAGACCCCGGGCAACGCCTGCAATGGAGCCCACAAGAATAATATTCCGCTGCTAGTTTATTTACTTGTGATGAACTTACTATTGTCCATCGAGACATTTGCTATGTAAGACTTATTTATATTCGACACCTGACTTGTAATAAATGATGCTTCACTATTTGTCATCACATGTATGAGAAAATGATCCTGGCATACATGTGATATTCACTTGGTTGTTCTTTGGAAAAACCGGGTGTGACATGAGTTTTCTCGACTTTCCCTACTTTCTTGATTTTGACCCACATAGCCATCCGCGCATGCAAAACCATCAAATTGCACCATCAGAACGTGTATTCCATCAAGGTTCCATCCGGCAGCCCGACCCGAGTTCGTGAGTTTTACAAGCTTTCCTGACTTTCTCGATTTTGATGCAGATGGCCATCCTCGCATGCAAAACCATCAAGTTTCCCCGTCCGAACGTGTATTCCGTCAAGGTTCCGTCCGGCAGCCCGACCCGAGTTCGTGAGTTTTACAGGCTTTCCTGACTTTTTCGATTTTGATGCAGATGGCCATCCCGTGAATGCAAAAACCATCAAGTTGCATCGTGCGGATGTGTATTCCGTCAAGGTTCCCTCCGGCCGCCCGGGACTCGAGTTTGTGAGTTTTACAGACTTTATCGAATTTCCCATTTTTGACCCGGATGGCCATCTATGCGTGCAAAACCATCAAATTGCACAGTCCGAACGTAAATTCCGTCAAGGTCCTATCTGGCCGCCCGGGATCCAAGTTTGTGAGTTTTACAGAGTTTCTCGACTTTCTCGGTTTTGACCCAGATGGACATCCGTGCATGCAAAACCATCAAGTTGCACCGTCCGGACGTCTATTCCGTCAAGGTTCCTTCCGGCCGCCCTGGACCCGAGTTCGTGAGTTTTACCGACTTTCCCGACTTTCTCGATTTTGACCTTGATGGCCATCCGCGCATGAAAACCATCAAGTTGCACCATCTGTACATGTATTCCGTGAAGGTTCCGTCCGGCTGTGACGCCCTCAATTCTGTGGAAAACCACAGAACCAAGAACTAATGCATATGTGTGCCCAGGATGTTCATCACACATATACATATATTTCACAAACTGAATTCAGAATATATATATAACCATGAATAACAGAGTTTATTACAACGTCTCATGAGTCTTGGGCTCATGCTTACAGAGGAAGTCTTATTTCTATGCAGCGGAAGTCTTATTTTAATGCGGAAGCAAAAACTAATGCGAAAGCAAAACTAAGCAGAAGTGGCTCCATCTCTACTCCTTCCACAGGCAAGGTTGAGAACAGATCTCATGCCATAATGCTCCACTTGGTCTTCATAGTAGCCTTCCCTTACTGTTGATGACGAAATAATAATGCAAGTTTGATTACAATGATGTACTCAGCAAGTGTGGGAAAACACATGATATGCAGCTCATAAACAAGGTAGGTATAAAAGGCTTATTTGCAGAAAAGCAGATTTGTAAAACCATGATAAAACAGCAACTTAACTTTAGATGTAATCCCATCATGTATTAAATTACCAACATACTTCCATCACTTCCCGTGTTCCATCCGAATATTAACCAATCCTTTATTCATACTCACGAATACCTCCTCGTATTCGCTACCATTTCTCCTCGTAAATCAACCGCATCTCACACCAAGACCAATCTCATGTCATGTCCCAACAGTCATGCAACCAATCTCGTCACCCAGACTCAACAGTCCCAACAACTAAACCATAACCAAATCCATAACCCCATAACCATCCCAACTAATCATGACAGTTTAGCCAGGTGCTCGTGACCGTAAGCTCGGCTATCATGATAGTTTTTAGACTCTGCAGAGTTTGCACCTCTTTACCCACAAGTTTGTGATTTCGTCACCCGTCGGCGACTGCAGAACCTCCATTATACCAGTACACAACCGTCGGTGTATGGTCAAGAGATCACAAAATAGCCTTTACAAAGGAGTTACTAGATGTATGGACTCACTAAGGTTTCACCAGCAGGCTAAAATCTCCAATTCTTCCACCCACAGGCCCCCTCTTGTGCCATGCAGTTCCTAGGGCAGTCCTCACTCGACTCCCATTCCCCACGCCTTCCACAGTCCATAACACTCTAGCAACTTACGTAATTACTCAGATAAGCCGCACCCATACTTGGCCTTGTGGTGGCACTGTTATCCTTGCATGTGCATGCATGAACCGGTCCTTAGATCTACGGCAAGCAAAATCACCATCTCATGCTACCTCATTCACAAACCCAGGCTTGCCTAGATCTCCCTCCGATCCATGTCCATTATCCGCATCAGTTTCTCATTATCAATACGAGTGCAGTTAGCTAGACACATCTAACTCGCTTCCCAATCCCATAGACTCAGTGAAGCATAAAGCAAAAACCATACCCGACTCATAAACTTCCCAGGCAACAAGGGTGGTTTAACCAAAACTAGTAAACTCCTATAAAAGGGTTTCCCATCATGTTTGACTCAGCACACACACCTTTTCGCAAAATAAAATAGTTTTACCCAAAACATAGGATCAACATGGTCAAGGAGCACTTGCCTTGTTCTTGCGGTTCCGGTTGTTCTTGATTCTCAAAACCTGGTTGCTGCAGTTCATCGTAGACAGCTCCCTGAGCTTGTCCTGCTAGGTAGGATCACGTGCATACAGGATTCACAGCAATCAATATTTATGCACAAACCTTAAACTAGATGTGATGATGCGTATGCACGCTATCTCATGATTAGTTTATTAGATTGATCTGTACGTGTTCTTGCATGGCCTTGTAGGGACAGGGGTGTTCGGATCAAAGGTGGACGTGGCGATGATCTTGTCTTTAGATAAAACTGATCATCAAGTGATCTGCCCATGAGAAGGCTTCTGTTCGAAAGGAATTGAAGAACAGATGCAAAGAAATGAACACAATGATATTGAAGTCCTACCTCACGTTCTTCTTGACTTCGAGGTCCTCCTCAGACCGCTCGGTTCTTCTCCGATGATCTCCCTTGTTGCGCTTCAGCGATGGTTTGCTCGGCGAGTTAGGGCTAGGGCTCTAAGTCGTCGGCTCAGGAGTCGAAAGAGAAGTTTGTGGTTTCGGCTAGAGGTTTTGGGTTCTATTTATAATCGGGAAGAGAAGAGTCCTAATCTGATTGTATCTCGAATAAGAGTCTTATTCAGATCTTTGTTGGATCCTAACATCTTATCTTTAGTAACATCGTGGAACTTAGATCGGTTTCTGTTGCGTACCGGTATTTTTTATGCGTAAAACCTGCTCCAGAACTCGTTACCTCCGTGATGATGAGCTCCGGAAGCTCCACATGTCCTCCGGGGCCTGGTATCTCCTCGTCTGCAGAGACGAGCTCCGGTTGTGCCGCGTGTCACGAGCGAGACCTCCCCCTTCTTTGGAGGTGAGCTCCGCGCACGCCACGTGTTGGCGCCGGTCTTCCCTCTCTTCCTTCCTCAGGGACATGCCCCGAGGTCGACACGTGTCCGGCAACGACAGACCTCCCGGAGATAAGCTCCGGTGGTGACACGTGTTCGATAGATCCAGACTTCTCTGAGATGGGCTCCGAGATCGACACATACCCCGCGCGACTGGTCCTCTGATTTCCGTGAGGACTAGCTCCGAGGATGACACGTGTCTTGCGGAAATGACTTTGCTTCCTCTGCAGAGGCTAGCTCCTTGGGCAACACGTGTCCCACAGGATCGGACCTCTCCCCTTTGTGGCGACGAGCCCCGAACCTGCCATGTAGCTCTTTTAGCGACGGACCTCTCTTCACTTTGCAGGGACGAGCTCCGATCACGCCACGTGGCCAACGGCCGCGGTAAGTTGTCTTCGGCGCTCTCGGAGGGCTTTATTGGCTATTCTTTTGATAATTCTCTCTGTTCCTATTTATCATTAAGATGTTTCCTCTTCATAGAACATGAACATATGCTGACACCCGAGGCGAGGGTGTCACAAATCTACCCCCCTTAAATCGAATCTCGCCCTTGAGATTCGTTAGTAGGAAATAGATGGGGGAATTCTGCCTTGATATCCTCTTCACGCTCCCATGTGGCCTCAGCTTCGGTGTGATGGCTCCATTGTACCTTGCACCATCGAATCACCTTGTTTCGGGTGACCCTTTCCTTTACGTCCAAGATTCGGACAGGGTGTTCTGCGTAAGTCAGGTCCTCTTGAAGTTCAAGTTCCTCCATTGACACTCGTTCTTCTGGCACTCTCAAGCACTTCTTGAGCTGGGATACATGAAACACGTCATGTACGTCGGAGAGGTGGTTTGGAGCTCTAGTTGATAGGCTACTTCTCCTTGCTTGTCCAAAATCTTAAATGGTCCGATGTAGCGAGGTGCTAGCTTGCCTTTGACGTTGAAACGTCGTTGGCCTCGGATAGGCGATACTTTAAGGTATACGAAGTCTCCCACTTCAAAGGTCAACTTCCTACGCCTATTGTACGCATAGCCTCTCTGTCGTGACTGCGCAGCCTTTAAGTTCCCCCGTATCGTTTGGACCTGCTTTTCGGCTTCTTGTAGTACTTCGGGTCCAAACACCTGGTTCTCTTCAGTCTTGTTCTAGAACAGTGGCGTTCTACACCGTCTACCATATAAGGCTTCGAAAGGCGACATCTTTAAGCTAGCTTGATAGCTGTTGTTATAGGAGAACTCGGCATACGGTAAACTCCTATCCCAACTATGCCCACGTTTCAAGGCGCAAGCTCTCAACATGTCCTCCAAAATTTGGTTCGTCCTTTCGGTTTGTCCATCTGTTTGTGGGTGGTAGACGGAGCTGAAATCCAGTCGTGTACCCATGGTTTTCTGCAGCTTCCTCCAGAATCTAGAGGTAAACTGAGAACCTCGATCTGAGACTATCCTCTTCGAAACTCCGTGACGGCACACGATCTGCTCCATGTACAACTCTGCCAATTGTGCAACGTTATAACTGGTCTTTACCGAAAGAAAATGGGCAGTTTTCTTCAATCGGTCCACAATGACCCAGATGGAGTCGTACCCTGACTGAGTACGTGGTAATCCGACGATGAAGTCGATACTGATGTCCTCCCATTTCCATTCGGGTATTCTCAAAGGTTGCAACAATCCAACGGGTTTTTGATGTTCGGCCTTTACCCGTTGGCATGTGTCGCATAGGGCAACGTATTCGGCTATATCCCTCTTCATACCATCCCACCAATAACAAGTTTTTAAGTCCTTGTACATTTTGGTGCTTCCTTGATGTATGGAATAGGGTAAATCATGTGCCTCCTTCAATATCATGTCGCGGAGGTGTCTTATGTTTGGCACACAAATCCTTTTTCCTAGCCAAAGCGTACCCTTTTCATCCTCCTTGAAATCCTTCTCTATTCCTTGTCGGATTCTTTCCTTGATCTCCTTGATTTCCTCGTCCGTTGATTGGCCCTCTCTTATTTCTTGCTCCAATGGGGAGTGGATCTCCATTATCTCCACGTTATTCAAGAATCCGAGGTGTAACCATTCGAACTCCTTCCGTAGTTCGGGTGGTAGCTCCCAAACCGTGAGTTGATGACATGCTCCCTTTCGGCTCAATGCGTCCGTTACCACATTGGCCCTCCCGGGGTGGTAGTTGATTCCCATATCATAATCCTTGATGAGTTCTAACCATCGACGTTGCCTCAAATTCAAGTCCGTTTGTGTAAATATGTACTTGAGGCTTTTATGATCCGTATAGATCTCACATCGATGTCCAAGGATATAATGTCTCCAAATCTTCAATGCATGCACCACTGCTGCTAACTCCAAGTCGTGCGTAGGATAGTTAAGCTCGTGCTTCTTTAATTGTCGTGAGGCATAGGCTACCACTTGTCCTTCCTGCATGAGTACACATCCGAGCCCTTGTCTGGATGCGTCACAATATATGTCAAAGCTCTTGCTTACGTCTGGCAATATCAGAACTGGTGTTGTGGTTAGCCTTTTCTTGAGTTCCTCGAAACTTTCTTGGCAGGCTTGTGTCCATTGAAAGATTTTTTCCCTTCATTAGCAACTCCATCATAGGTTTTGCTATCTTAGAGAAGTCTTTAATGAAGCGCCGATAGTATCCTGCCATCCCAAGGAAACTCCGAATATCCCTCACGCTCTTCGGTTGGTCCCACTTCAGAACATCTCTCACCTTTCCAGGATCAACCGATACCCCTTCCTTGGAGATAATGTGGCCTAGGAAAGATATTTCCTTTAGCCAAAATTGACACTTGTTGAGCTTGGCATACAATTGATGCTCACGCAACTTCTGCAGGGTCAATCTCAGATGTTCTTCATGCTCCTCCTCACTTTTTGAATACACCATAATGTCGTCGATGAAAACTACGACGAACTTGTCCAAGTACTCCATGAAAACCTTGTTCATAAGGTACATGAAGTATGCAGGTGCATTCGTCAATCCAAAATACATAATGGTATATTCATATGAACCATACCGTGTCCGAAAGGCTGTCTTAGGTATATCAGAGGGCTTAATCTTCAGCTGGAAGTATCCCGACCGAAGATCAATCTTGGAGAATACTCGGGCTCCTTTCATTTGATCGAACAGGTCCTCTATATGGGGCAGAGGGTATTTATTTTTGATTGTCACCTCGTTGAGCGACCTGTAGTCCACGCACATTCTTTGGGTTCCATCCTTGTTGTCCACGAAGAGTACCGCAGCTCCCCATGGTGACGAGCTTGGACGGATAAAACCCTTCTCCAACTGTTCTTGAATTTGCTTCTTGAGTTCAACTAGCTCGTTGACAGGCATCCTATATGGTCTCTTAGCTATAGGTGCAGTTCCGGGTACCATTTCTACGGCAAACTCGATGTCCCGGTCAGGTGGCATTCCTGGAAGCTCCTTCAGGAACACGTCCGAAAATTCCTGAACCACTGGAATGTTGTCCAATGTTGTTCCTTCGACGTGGTTCAAATTTGTCCGTTCGGTTGTTTGCTGGGCTGACTCAAACTCGACACGAATACCGTGTTCGTTTGTCAACTGCACGCTCCTTTCAGCACATTGGATTACTCCATCGTGCTTGCTTAACCAATCCATTCCGAGTATGATGTCGATCCCATGGGAGTCCAAGACAATAAGGTTGGCAAGGAAGTCTACCCCCCTTATTTTAAGACTTACTCTAGGACATACTATATTAGTCCTCTTTTCTCCTCCGGGAGAATTAACTAACATAGCACATTCTAAGTGGGATACGGGTAGATGATGTTTGGCAACATATTTGGATGATATGAAGGAATGCGATGCTCCGGAATCAAATAAAATGGTGGCTGGGTTGGAGTTGGCAAGGAACAAACCAATTGCGACATCCTCAGCCTGTTGTGCTTCCTCAGCAGTGACATGGTTTACGTGGCCACGAGCATAGTTCTGCGGTCCACGTTTCCCTTGGTTGTCCCCTCCGTTTGTTTGCTGGTTCTGCTTGGGCACGTTAGCTGTCCAGGGCCTCTCCTCGGGCACTGGTTAGCGAAGTGGCCTACTTCCCCGCATGCAAAGCATGCCCTGTTGCCTACGGCAGCGGTACGTTGGGGTGGGGGTTTTGAACAGGAGCACCATTGTTAGGTCGGGGCGCTGGAGGCATGGGCACACGAGGTGCCGGTGCAACGAATTGTTGCTGTGGTGGCTGACCAGGGCGGTATGCAGGAGTGGTTGATCCATACTGCGGGGCAGGGGGCATGTACCTAGGTCGTACGTTGCTCCCTTGGGGCTGGTATGGCATCTTCCTCTTGCACTCTCGCTCGATCTCTCGGATCTTGTTTTCAACCACAATAGCCTTGTCAACCAGCTTCTGGAAGCTTACGTAGTCATTGTTGAGGAGCTGAACCTGGATCTCATTGTTCAACCCTCTCATGAACAGGTACTGCTTCCTCTGGTCTGAGTTGACATCTTCGGGGGCGTACCGGGACAGTTGTATGAACTTGTTGAGATACTCGTTCACACTCTTCTATCCTTGGCGGAGACCTTCAAACTCCTACCTCTTGAGCATCATTACACCAGCAGGGATGTAGTGAGAGCGGAAACTTTCCTTGAACTCAGTCCAAGTGATTGTCTCCGGGTTGGCATGAGCGTTGCTCAAGGCATCCCACCATTCAGCAGCGGCTCCTATAAGTTGGTGCGATGCGAAGAGAACCTTCTCTCGGTCGTTGCACTGAACAATGGCGAGCTTCTTCTCCATGGATTTCAACCAATCACCGGCCTCCATTGGATCGCTTGCTTGAGCAAAGGTGGGTGGTCGAGTCCTCATGAACTCTCCCAACCTGTTATGAGCCGGCGATGGTGGTGGCGGTGGTACTGGAACGGGGTTTTGGTTGGCCTGCAACTGACCCAAAGTTTGGATCATGGTTTGCATAAGCTGGTTTTGCATGGCCATCAACCTTTCCAGATGGTTTTCACCAGCTCCGGGGTTAGCAGGAACTTCCTTGTGGTCATCCTCCTGGACGTTCCTTCGGCTGGCGTTTCCTCTCACCATCTGTGAGGGAGAACGAAATAGAAGGGAAGCTTAGAAGGTTAGGTAGGTCCCTTCAACTATATGCATCAAGGCGAGTTAGACTATATATATTAGCCCATATGAGGATGTGATCAAGTGCCAAAGCATTTCACACCTCTTTCTTCTTACGTATGGATATGGACAACTGTCGAAGTGTTCGGTCGACACTTCCCCCGGGCCTGCACTGGGCAGCCCGCGGAGGTTCTTTTTTCGGTGGGGCTAGTCCCTTGCGGAGAGCTTGCGCGGATGGACGAGTTAGTAAGAGCTTGACGCGGTGAGTTTTACGTGGTTCAGGCCGCCGGAGCGTAAAACCCTACGTCCACGGCGAGCTATGGAGCTCACTGTATTGCTTGCTGCTCAGGGCCGGAGTCCTGAGCTTGGGGGTGAGTTACAGCTTGGGAGTGTATGGCTAGCGTATGAGTTGCAAAGTGCGAACCCTTGCTATCGTCGCCTACCCGAGCCTTTTATAGTCCAAGACTCGGGCGGCTTACAAGGGGAGCCGGGACCCGACAGGTGGTCCCAGGGAAGATTGTCTATTATCTACCGTATCTGCAGTTATGCCGGTAGTTGTCTCTGGTCGAAGGCTTCTGAGTCTTCATCTTGCCGCCCTGCCCATGCCGCATGCTAGTCGTAGTGGTTGATGACGGCGCAGGCGGCATGGGATGTCTTGTCGCGGTATTTATTGGCTGGCAGGTTTTGACACCGCGCGCCAGTTTGTGATGTGACTGGGCGCAACGGCACCTGACAGAGGCGTGCTCCACGTTTCCGTGTCTTGGGAAGATGCGGGCCTTGAATACCTTGTACGGGTAAGGTATGGGGCGTCTTTACGCCCGCTGCCTATCGCTCGGGGGCAGGCAGCGCCGTTCTGCTGCCACGTGGCGGGCCCGGAGCCCTTCTCAGAGGAGAGGAGGCCCCGGTCCGAGGGGCACGTGGAGCCTCCGGACCTCTCCCCGTGGAGGGGGAGGCTCGGCTTCCGTCGGCCACGTGGCGGGCCTGGAGCTCTCCTCTGAGGAGAGGGAGGTCCGGCCCCGCTGGACGCGTGGCGCCTTCGGACCTCTCTCCCGCGGAGGGGGAGGTCCGGCTTCTGTATGCCACGTGGCGGGCCCGGAGCTCTCCTCTGAGGAGAGGGAGGTCCGGCCCCGCCGGACGCGTGGCGCCTTCGGAGCTCTCCCTGCGGAGAAGGGCGAGTTCCTTAGGCATTTTCCCCTGTGCGCGGGGGTACCCCATATCTCAGGTACCGACAGTGGCCCCAGGGCCCATCTCGGGGGAGATAGCGAGCCCGAGGTGGGACCTCCGTCTCTTCTGATCCGCGCACTTTCTCTAAGTCCCGAATTGACCGCTGCCGGAGCACGAACGGCCGCGGGATCGTGGGAGCGTGCGCTCACTTGATGGTTGCTTTTACTGCGGCGGTTCCCAAGACTGCCACTTCTGCACGTTGCGGCGCTTTCTTCGGGAACCGCCGAAGTGCCTTGCCGGCTCATCTTCTCAGGAGACTGACTCGTTGACCCACCACTTCAGTTGGGCGGCTTGGGTCCACCCGTCATCGGCATTCGGTCTAGGGGCCGAAGCGGTTGCCGATGCGGTGTATTCGAAGAGTTCCGAATCGCTTGGAATTGCACCCGGGAAGTTTTTAGAGGGGATCTTACCCACATTGCGGCTTCCCTTCGCACTTCTCTGCGTTTCTTCTCGGACTCTTGTGCTTTTGCTCCCTTGCCCTTGAGTTCTCCCTCGCCATGGCCTCCAACCCGCCACTAGAGAAGAAGCGCGCTCGATCTCCTCCAGCGGCGGCGTCGGCGCCAAGTCGGGAATCTGGGGTGCCTGGCACTCCCTCCGGTGGCGACTCGAAGAGGCCCCGGGCTGATGCGTTGAGGGAAGCTTCTGGGGCGTCCTCTGTTCCGCCAGTTCAAGCGACTGCGGAGCGGCCGTCAGTGACGGTAGCGGGCTCTGGGAGTCCTACCCCGGCTCGGAAGTCGGGGTTCAGGGCCCGCTGGAGTGTCCGCGCTTCCCGGCCATCCCCGACTTGCGGGGAGTCTGTGTCGTTGCGCTCGGAGCCAGGGGCAACTGCCGCGGCCCCCAGGCCAGCGCGAACTTCTCCTGTTCCGGTGTGCCCGGACTACGCGGCGGCGTCGTCTCTTCCTGCCGAGACGGCCACCCCGGCCCCCAAGCCAGCGCAGGTCGACCCTGCACCAAGCGGCCCGGCCTTTACTCCAGCACCACCTTCCCAGCTCGCCCCTCTCCACAGGTCAAGGAGCCAGAAGCTGAAGAGAGCCCGGCAGGTCCGGCTGCCAGAGCCTCGGAGCCAGCTTCTCCTGATCGGCGTCTCGTCTCGGTTGCTGGTGCGTCGACTCCTCTTGAGGATGAGGTAATGGAGGAGGTCGGGGGGACTGCCCCGGCCTCTGCTGCTCCATTGCCCCTGGCGGATGTCTTCACGCTTGCCGAGACGAGCGTTCGGCAGGTCTTGGCTGCACTAGATCGCGAGCGGGAGGAGTATACGGTTGAACGGGATCGCCTCCTCACCTGGGGGAACCTTTTGCGGGAGAGGACCGCGAAGGTTAAGAGGGAGCTCGACTCCAGGCGGGAGTTGCTCGACTTCAGGGAAGTGCTCCTCGACCGGATGAAGCGGGCTGTCGACCGCATGGACACCCAATCGCGGCGGATCAACAGGGAGGCCCTAGAGGCACACGCCCGGGCCGAGGAGAGCCTCTCTGCTGCTGTGGAGATACGGCAGCAGTTGGAGCGCCGTAACCTCGCCGTTGAGGAACGGGAGCGTTCCACGGCAGCTGAGGCGGAGAGGGTCGCCGCGCAGCTGGCGGCGGGCGAGGATGACCTTCGAGCTCGGATCGAGGAGCTGGAGATCCTGAAGGCAGACCTCGACTTGAGGGAGGAACAGGTCTCCCGTAATCGCCGGGCGGTCTTGGACCGGGAATTGGCCGCCGACTTCAAGGCTGCTGAGTTGGAGCGGCTCGCCAAGACTCTCCATCTTCGGGAGAGCTCCCTGGTGGCCAAGGAGAAGGAATTCTCCGAGAGGAACCTGGAGGCTCTGCAGGCGGCCCGCCGCGAGGTGGAGGAGCTCTCGGCCTTGTGGTCCTCCGAGGCTCTTGCGGTCTCAAGCTTCGTGGATCGAGCGGGGTCCGCCCTGATCCCTCTTGGCTTCAGTCCGGTGAGGGCCGCGGCCCCTGCGTTGAAGGTGGCGGAGGTGATCCCCGTGCTGGAGTCGATCGGCGCCAAGCTGGACAGGCTAGACTCGGTGGTCGCCAGCGAGCTTGAGGCCGAGGGACGCGGCCTAGCCTTAGAGGTCGCCTCACATGTGCTGGCATGCTTTAAGAGCCGCGACCCCTCTTTCTCGCTAGAACCAGCGAGAGAGGGCCCTGTAAAAGCCCAAGAAAAGGGACTTGCAAAAACTTTTATGCACCTCACAACACAACAGTTTTGTTGTGTGTAGATTGTGAAATATTGTGAAGAGCAAGTGGCCTCCATCAAAGGAGTGATTAGAAGGGAAAGCCTTCACTTTCACAATGTAGGGTTTCTACACATGAGCATGAGAGGTTGAGCTCACCCCTAGAATTTAAAAAGTCTTGGGAAGGTTCAGTCCAAAGCTCATGCAAATTCAACAATTTTTGAGGCACTTTTGGGTTATTTCAAAAGTAGGCCAATTTGAATGTAAATTCAAATTGCAGCAACTTTCATCACCCAAATTCAAAAGTTAGCTTCATATCTACACTCAGCACATTTTTCTGAGTAAACCCACCAATTTTCATCCCCATTGGAGTTCATCTTGTCAAGAGCTAAATTTGCTAGAATTCAAAACTGAATTTGAATTTCAGTTTAAATATGAAGCAAATTTAACCAAACAAAGTTTGAATTTGAGAATTCAAATTCAAACAAACACTTGGGGACTAAGTCTCACATTAAATTGTGAGTAGCTGGAGATAATTGAGTGCCAACAGAAATGAAAAGAATTGGAAAGGGGATTAGAGGGGAGAGGGACCCACAGGTCAGTGGGGGAAAATTGGTTTCAGCTGAACGGGTTCGGCTTCTCACCGAAGCAAACGCTCCCGGCGTGCCACCGAGCCGATTCTTCGGACGCCCCCACGTGAGACGACGCAGCCAGCTCCTGCTTCCTCCCTCGCGCTGGCCAGCTGCTTCTGCCGATCATCACGCGCCTACACCGCTGAACAGAGGCGCCGTGTTCTGTTGCCCAAGGAACGACCGAGCGCACGCCGCCGACTTCGTTCGATCAAAACCCGGAAATTCACCGCGAGCAGCGCCTCTCCTAGCCACAAAACCGCACCAGCTACTCGCCCTTTACCTCCTCGGCACGAGAGCAGTCGAGTTCAGCCCTTCCCCAGACTTAGCTCCACGTTTCCGAGCAACACCCGAGAGACCGCCACCACTCGGCTCACGGTGACAGCCCAGCAGAGGGCCTTTCACAGCTGAGCATGGACGGTTTCGGACGCGCCGGTGAGCACTACTGCTCCCACCCAAACCACAGGACCCACCGTGAACAGCTGAGCAAGAATTTGGAGAAACTCCGCCGGCGACCACAGAACAACGTTCCGGTATGAGACCTCCGAATTCCCACTCCCTTCTCGTCATTAGTTCGCTAAACTGTGCACACAGGAGCTAGACTTGACGGCGCCCAAGTTTGCTCCGCAACCCTAGCTTAATTTTGGCTATAGCCGGCGTATTTCCCGGTTTTCCAGCCGCAGTTGTGGCGGGAAAGGTTGGGCTCACGGTGACGACTAGGTTAGAGCTCTCCCCGATCCCTAGCATCGCCTTGTCGACCTTCCATGAGATCCCCCGGTGCTGTAGAGCCTATCCGCCGAGCTTTTGGCGGGCTAATGTGCCCGAGCGACGGTGCCGATAGTCACCGAAGGCCGCGGCTCGTTGCCAGCCTACTTCCGGCCACCGGCAACCCGAGCCAACCCCGTAGACTTGTTCCCCGACCCTGAAAACCCCCAGGCGGCGAGTCTCCGGCCGAGAGGTGGCCGGGAAGCTGGGTCCGGCGAGCTCCAGTACAGCGCCGGCGAGGGGGAGGCGCGGGAGCGAGAGGAGGAAGAAGACCCACCGGGCCCACGTGTCAGCAGCTGAAGATTAAAACCCCGGATCAGCTGTGGCGTGTGATTCCGTGTGGTGGCGCGGGAAAAGGTCTGTGGCCCCCGTGTGGCGCGAGTCCGGCGGTTGACACGTGTAGGGTGGACCCACAGGCAGAGTTTGAACTTTTCCCGAATTAATTTGAATTCCAGATTCGGTTCAAACTTTGGAACTGCATAACTTTTGCTAGGAAGCTCCAAATTTAGTGATTCAAATTGGGTTGGATTCATCTTGCCTAGCTCTGTCCAGATATACCACCCAATCTGTATGAGACCCATTAATTAATTCTGGAAAATTCTTTAAAGCTTTTCAGAAAAAGAATTCTAGAGGGAGTTTGGTTCATCCAAAAATCCCCAAATTTTGCCAGGATGTTCTTTAGGACATTAGGAAACCCCTGTAAAAGTTTCAGACCATTTGGAGTTGATTTGGTCAGAGCAATTCAAATTGAAAGGTGCTGTGTTCATTTGAATACAGAAACATTTTCAGAGAATTTCCAAAAACTTGGAAATTCAATTCTGGGCAAACCTTGACTCCAAAAATGCTAGTAAAATTCATGCAAACTCTATGAGCTATAATAGAAATTGTAGTTCATTAAGTTGAGCATGAACAGGGGTATTACCTCAGAATTAATTCTTCCTTGCTGATTTGCCAAGAGGATTATTCTGAGCAAACCATTCCATGAAAAGTGCTAAGGTTTGGTCCAGAGAGTTTTCTTGTGACAAGGAACTCACACAAAAATTCTCAGCTCCATTGGAGCTCTAGATCACCCTGTCCTGTTTAATCACTTAAGGGATTAATATGGAAAAGGGGGAAAACCACTTAGCATTTAGCCATGTGATTAAGTCCAAGCCAAACCACCAACACCAGTTCATATTTAAATTCTTAAACAAAGTTCCAGGTGTTAGAGGCTGGTTATTAGAACCAATAGTAGAAGTCTTACTCTAAACTCACTTTTGCATATAAATTAACATGTAGTATTTCATTAACGTGTAGCCGTTGAAGAAGAGACTCCGGAAGTGCTGGACTTCCTCCTTCCGGACGAAGAACTAACTCCTGACCAGCAGCAACAAGGCAAGCCCCGGTTTGCATTAACCCTTTTTAAAAGCTTTACTTTGTTCACATGTGTCATATGAAGTATGTATGTGCATTAGGTATAGGATGAATGAAACCCCACTTGCATAACCAAAGGTTCCTAAAAGAGTGAGGGTAGTGTCAAGGACCTCGAGTAGACAGGCTATGCTTAATGAGTCATAGGACTTCGGTACAAGTCGAGTAGTTGGAATCTACTCGCGAGATAGGCTTGGGACACACGGGTTCGGTTGAGTGATGTGAGATCACTTTAGTAATGAAAATGAGACTAGGCAGGGGCTAGGGCGCAGCAAGAGAGAGTCTTGTGTGCGCAGCCCTGCCCGTGTCGATTGAGGACCGATCCGTGTGCGGCCCTGCTGAACAAGTATTGAATGTACCGAAGGCATATCGGATATATGGACCCCGATAAACCGATGTAGCCTAAACCTCCGGGCGTCGAGGCATAGCACACCGATTTATAGGTGTAGGTTGAGGGCAGCAAGGTGGAAATCTGCCAACGGGCATAGAGAGATGCTCCGTGTGGGGAACCTCCTGCTCGTTTCGGTGCGACCGGTTCGACGTTTGGGCTGTTGGGTGAAAGGTTGTCCCGTACGACATCGAGTGAGCGTGCTGTGCAGCTCCACGGGTGGGCGTACGTGACGTGCTCTTTGGGTTTTCCCTGCAGGTGTATATCGAGTCGATTCGCCGTCCCTCGCGGTGACGAGTACTGCTTGTTCACTGCGTCGTAACGTAGACTAATGGATGAAATATATTGATTCAATGATGCTGATTGATATAATTGTATTGCTACATGTGTGCCACCTAATACTGCTTACTAAATTTCAGATTTCCTGAACTGTTAACTTGTTGCTAAAAGATGAACTAAGGATGAACTTGTAGGCGTGTCCTTTTGCTGAAATGTTACTATCCTATGTCCATTGTACACCTCATGTAGAGTTTCATGCTTAGGTGAGTCGGTTAAGCCTTGCTGAGCCTTCGTGCTCACGGTTGCTGCTTAAGTGTTTTTTCAGGTGAGGAGCCACCCACGGACTCGGAGTACGAGTCCACCGGCGAGGGTTACCCTCCGTCGGGGACCACGGCTGAGTGGGAGCCGTACACGCCACGCTGAGCTGAGACGTGCAGCTAGTGTGGGTTGCCCTAGGGCTGGGCAACCGACTTTTGCTGAATAGGCGGGCGTGAGTTGTATAGTGTAGTCTTCCGCTGTGTAATAGAACAATATTTGTAACTTAAGTTTGTACTTGTTTGTACAGTTTCAGCTGTTTTTCCCATGTAATATATTGTGTTCTTATGACGTGTGCTGTCGGGTGTCGCATCGCGCGGCACCACCCTCTGCGATCCTGGATGAGCGGATCCCGGTCCGCCACAGCCTGGTATCAGAGCTGCAGTGGGGATAGCACAGTACTAAAGGACTGCATTATGGGAAAAACTTAGGTATACGGTGAGGATTCGGTAGTTGCCCAAGTAAGGACTATATTAGCATAGTTACTTAAAGTGGCAAAGACTAACTAATGTGTTATAATTCTGAATTTCAATTATGTAACGACGCACCTACGCTCTGGTAAGTATGGTAAGGAACGCCACCGAAAGCGGTTCAATTTCGGTTAGCTCTCCCTGACGAGGAACGGGGTTCAGGGATTGATCTTACAGCTTGGTGTGAGATGTCAATATGAACCTCTTGGACTCTTCATGTCCCTGAGTTCATATGAAACGCTGATCCCTAGCGTGCATTAGGCAAGTAAGTGGAGACCCCATCGCGTGGTCAGTAACGCGAGAGTGTGTTCGTCTGGAAATAGCCCAGGAGGACATGCGCAGCGCTTGCCATCGGCGTGCCCTGCAGGGCAGTAGGTGGTATCTGTTGGGTTGATAACATTCCCAACTGTGACGGCCCGTTCATGACATACTCGGGTTCCCCGTCGTGTGGTGTTGAAACACGATCACGTGCCTTGAGACGTGACTTAGCTCAAGGACGGCCGTATGACAATGATACGGGCGTTTGTATTTACTTTTAGATATGGAACTGCCTGAAATGAACAAACTTTGAGTGCACCATCATTGTGTGGTCTTCTGCAGGTACTAACCACGTATGTATCCGTGTAGAAAACGTGTGCGAGAGACCGTTTAGTGCCACACTTGAGACGTATATACCGGTATGATCCGGTTAGGATTTTCTTTTGTGAGGAACGTAGTACCGAGATATTGTAGGCATATGCATGAGTATAATGATAACGAAAAATTAAAAAAATCTATAGGTTCAACAGTTAGGACCCTGGTTGGGTATAAGAATGAGATAGGGATGAGTGTAGTTCCAAAAAGACTGAAAAACAGAGTGCTCGGTTTTGGGACAGCAAGTTTGCTGATCTTCAACAGGGCATAACTCACAGGTCTTTTAGCCCAGTGAGGTGTGCTATATAGTTCTGGGAAGGTATTCAAGTACTCTACAACTTTGTTGTAGACTTCCAGAGCTGAAACTCGCCTTAAGATGGCTAAAATCCCAGAGGAATGTAAACTATTCAGAATCAGGGCAGAGTAAAACATCCTCTGAACTGATCTGTTTTTCAAATATAACTCCCAGTAGAAAAATCTAAAAATTGTCATATAATCCATCCTTAGAAAGAGTAGAAGATGTTTGACATCTTTGCAATTCAAAGTTTCTGAAGTTTCAGCACAGAATTTAGTGGAAATCAGGATTGGAAACAGCCACTTCCAAGGGAGGTGCTGTTAAAATTCTTCCAGAAATTCTGCTAACTTTGAATTAGCATAACTTTTTAATCAAAGCTGATCTGGGGGCAAATGAGTACTCGTTGGAAAGATACTAAAGTTAACTTTAACTTTGGTATTCAACTTGAGTCATGAAAATGCCCATAACCGGATCAAAACTTGGAATAGGTAGAAACTGGTCATTCTGACGGGAGAATGACAGTTGAACTCATTGGAGAGGGTGTTGTACCCTAAGGGCGATAATAATGTCTCGTAGAGACCAAACCCAGTTATGGTGAGCTTCCAAAGAAGGGGTTCATCAAGTTGGATTAAACTAACTTGTGTTTGGTCTGGTAATGGTGTAGCTTGTGCAAAGTTATTACATTATCTGCTTACGAGATATTTTGCATGTTTTGTTGTCATAATGTTTTTCCGCCCAGTTCTATTGGACTGCATGCAAAATATTGCGGGACTGATGGTTAATGTCGTATGGTTGCAGATGGTTCGTACTAGGACCACGCACGAGGTTGGTGGCTCTAGCCAAGGTGGAGGCGATGACTCCCAGCCACCGGCCTACGACAGCACCCCGCAGCAGCAGCCACCACCGCCGCCTCCGCTTACTCTAGCGGATGTGATAGCGGCATTGGTGGGAGGTCGTGAGGAGCAGACCGACCTGCTCCGCACGATCGTGCAGAATACGTCCCAGGCGGGAGGACGTCAAGAGCGAGGGCCTCGTGAGCCCCGCGAAGTGTCGTACTCGGATTTCATGAGTACGCACCCTCCAGTGTTCACCGAAGCTGAAGAACCACTGGAGGCGGACAACTGGCTGCGGACTATCGAGTCCAAGTTCGGGCTGCTCCAGTGTACGGAGCGGCAGAAGACGCTGTTCGCAGCACAGCAGCTCCACGGTGCCGCTGGTGCGTGGTGGGCGAATTATATCGCCTCACGTCCGGCTGGCCATGCCGTGGAATGGCAAGAGTTCCGGGAGGCGTTCCGCGCCTATCACATTCCTCCCGGAATAATGAAGAGAAAGTTCCAAGAATTTTTGGAACTGAAGCAGGGCGAGAGGAGTGCCCACGACTACTCCCGTGCCTTCAACCATCTGGCGCAGTATGCGTCAGATTACATCTCCACGTTGGAGAAGAAGCGGGAGCACTTCTATCGGGGGTTACACCCCGAAATGAAGACCCACCTCGTACAATGGAACCGCGGCACATTCAACGACCTAGTCAATGCCGCCATCATGCAAGAGGACGCTCAGCTGGAGTTAGCAGCTGAGCAGAGGAAGCGCAGCGCTCCACCTAGCAGCGGTGGGAGTGGCGCTCCCCAGAAGTACCGTATGGTGTATCGGACACCATCCGGGCAGCAGTGGCAACCACCGGCGCGACCGCAACGGTTCGGGGGACGTCCCTTTCAGGCACCTCCGTTCCGTCCGCCGATGCCACCACCAAGACAGCAGCAGCAGCAGACGGTACTCCGGGCGTTTCCACCGCCACAACGCGCCCCAGGTCTCCGTCCACCGATCAGCGGGGGACCGCCCCGTTTCACCTGCTTCACGTGTGGCCAGGCGGGCCACTTTGCGAAGGACTGTCCCCAGGGGCAGCAGAGCAGCGGGCAAGCCCAGTTTCAGGGCGGTGCTCGAGGCCGACCTCCGGCGAAGAAGGTTGGTCAGCGGACTGGAGGCGTCCGCAACCTCGACAATGAGGACGCCCCAGAGGGAGACAACGTGCTGGCGGGTACGTTTACTCTCAACCATCAAGCCATAGTCATATTATTTGATTCGGGTGCAACCCACAGCTTTATAAGTGCATCCTATGTGGCTAAACATCAATTGCAAGTCTTCCCAACCGACTGCACTTATATGATCTGCTCACCGGGAGGGAAGATTTCAGCTAATATGATGGTTCCAAAGGCACCTCTGTGCTTAGGTGGGAAACTATATCCCACCACCTTGATAATCCTTATGGGACAAAAGATTGATGCAATCTTAGGGATGTCATGGCTGCAATACCATGGCGCTTTCCTAGAGACTCGGACACGGACGGTTCACTTAAATTCTCCATTTCACCGTCCGCATTCCATGGTGTTAGACACACCAGTCCGGGAAGTTTTAGCAATTAATAATGCTGAAGTTCTCAAGTTAGAAGACATCCCCGTAGTCCGGGAGTATCCTGATGTGTTCCCGGATGATCTTTCGGGCATGCCACCTGAGCGGGATGTCGAGTTCAAGATTGAACTTGCACCCGGGACTACGCCCATATCACGGAGACCATACAAGATGGCTCCGAATGAGCTGGCTGAACTGAAGGGACAGCTCAATGATCTGTTGAGCAAGGGTTTCATTAGGCCGAGTTCCTCGCCTTGGGGATGCTCGGCGCTATTCGTGAAGAAGAAGGATGAGACCCTGAGGCTGTGTGTGGATTACCGGCCGCTCAACGCCGTCACCATCAAGAATAAGTACCCACTGCCCCGTATTGACATCTTGTTTGATCAACTAGTGGGGGCAAGTGTATTCTCAAAGATGGACCTTCGCTCTGGATATCACCAGATCAAGATCCGGGCGGAGGATACCCCGAAGACGGCGTTCTCGACGAGATACGGCTTATACGAATATCTCGTCATGTCCTTTGGTCTCACAAATGCTCCAGCCCATTTCATGTATCTCATGAACCCGGTGTTCATGCCGGAGCTGGACAAGTTCGTGGTAGTGTTCATCGACGACATCTTGGTTTACTCCAAGACCGAAGCTGAACATGCCGAACACTTGCGGATCGTTCTTCAACGATTGCGAGACCACAAACTCTACGCCAAGTTCAGCAAATGCGAATTTTGGATCAGCCAAGTGCCATTCTTGGGACATATTATCTCAGCTGAAGGCATTGCGGTTGACCCAAGTAAAATAGAGCAAGTGTTGAAATGGAAAGCTCCCACTTCAGTCCATGAAGTCAGAAGCTTCCTCGGGTTAGCAGGATACTACCGGAGATTCATTCCAAGTCTCTCCAAGCTCGCTAAGCCGATGACAGAGTTGCTGAAGAAAGGGACAAAATATGTTTGGAACACGGCGTGTGAAGGAGCGTTCCGAACACTGGTGAAGCATCTCACAACAGCCCCGGTATTAGCTCAGCCGGATACAACAAAGCCCTTCGACGTGTATTGTGACGCGTCCGGTATTGGGCTCGGCTGCGTGTTGATGCAGGGAGGACGTGTGGTCGCTTATGGCTCACGCCAACTTCGGAACCATGAGCAGCACTACCCGACTCACGATCTTGAACTTGCTGCCGTGGTGTTGGCGCTGAAAATGTGGAGGCACTATCTCCTGGGGAACTTGGTGCATCTCTACACCGACCACAAGAGCTTGAAATACATTTTCACCCAGAAGGAGCTGAACATGAGGCAGAGGAGGTGGTTAGAACTGATCAAAGATTATGAGATTGAGATCCATTACCACCCCGGCAAGGCGAATGTGGTTGCCGACGCGCTGAGTCGGAAATCGCATGTCCATCACCTCACCATTACACCGGTGGAAGAGGAAGAGCCAAGTTTATACTTGGTTCCTTATGGATCGCTGTACAACCTTGCCCTCATCCCTACTATTAGGGAGGACATCATTGCAGCTCAGAAAGATGATAAAGGCATGGCACATCTCCGGAGACGAATTGACAATGGAGAAATTAAATGTTTCCGGAAAGATGATGAGGGGACGCTGTGGTTCAATGACCGCATAGTCGTACCCCGAGATAGGGAGTTGAGGAAAAAGATCCTCGATGAAGCTCACTTATCTAAATACTCCATTCATCCAGGCAGCAACAAAATGTAGCAAGATTTGAAAAAGAAATTTTGGTGGACGCGGATGAAGCGGGAGGTAGCTAAGTACGTATCTGAGTGCGATACGTGTAGACGAGTGAAAGCTGATCACATGAAGAAATCAGGGCTGTTGCAACCCCTGAAGATCCCGGCATGGAAATGGGAAGATGTGAGCATGGATTTCATTGTGGGATTACCCCTAACAGCTAACAAGCATGATTCCATATGGGTGATCGTTGATCGGTTAACCAAGACGGCTCACTTCATTCCGGTGAATACCCGTTACAATGCCGGCAAATATGCGGAGCTATACATAGCGAAGATTCTATGCCTATACGGGGTACCCAAGACCATTGTCTCAGATCGAGGTGCATTATTTGTATCTCGCTTTTGGGAGCAGCTACACGCTGCATTGGGTACTAAGTTGATCAGGAGCTCCGCTTATCACCCTCAGACAGATGGCCAGACAGAAAGGGTGAATCAAGTCCTGGAAGACATGTTGAGAGCATGTGCCATCCACCATGGTAGGAACTGGGATGATCACCTACCATTGGCGGAATTCTCGTACAACAACGGTTATCAGGCGAGTATCAAAATGGCACCCTACGAAGCTCTCTATGGTCGCAAGTGCCGCACCCCGTTAAACTGGTGCGAGTCCGGTGAAAGGGTCACCTTCGGAGTTGATGTGGTGAACGACGCCGAAGAGCGCGTTCGGACAATTCAAGCCAATTTGAAGGCCGCTCAATCCCGACAAAAGAGCTACGCTGATAAGAGGCGTAGGCTGTTGCACTTTGACGTTGGGGAACACGTGTACCTCCGCGTGTCTCCAATGAAGGGCGTGCACCGATTCGGTATGAAGGGGAAGCTCGCTCCCCGTTTCATTGGACCCTACGCTATCACCGAGAAGTGTGGACCAGCAGCGTATCGATTGGAGCTACCGGCATCTCTGGCTGGTGTCCATGATATTTTCCATGTTTCGCAACTGCGAAAATGCTTGAAGCATACAACTGCTGTTTCTACCGAAGACATCGGCGAGCTGAAGCCGGATTTAACATATGATGAATATCCGGTGGGAATTCTTGATGAGAAAGCCAGGGCCACGCGTAGCAGAACGTTGTGGTTCTACAAAATACTCTGGAGTAACCACACCGCCGAAGAAGCGACGTGGGAGAGCGAGGAGTTCCTTCGCTCAAATTACCCGGAGTTCATGGCTTCTTAACACGGGTAAGTCCCTATTACATCGCTATCTCTTCTTTTATAATCTCGGGACGAGATTCTTTTAAGGGGGGAGGGATGTAAAAGCCCAAGAAAAGGGACTTGCAAAAACTTTTATGCACCTCACAACACAACAGTTTTGTTGTGTGTAGATAGTGAAATATTGTGAAGAGCAAGTGGCCTCCATCAAAGGAGTGATTAGAAGGGAAAGCCTTCACTTTCACAATGTAGGGTTTCTACACATGAGCATGAGAGGTTGAGCTCACCCCTAGAATTTAAAAAGTCTTGGGAAGGTTCAGTCCAAAGCTCATGCAAATTCAACAATTTTTGAGGCACTTTTGGGTTATTTCAAAAGTAGGCCAATTTGAATGTAAATTCAAATTGCAGCAACTTTCATCACCCAAATTCAAAAGTTAGCTTCATATCTACACTCAGCACATTTTTCTGAGTAAACCCACCAATTTTCATCCCCATTGGAGTTCATCTTGTCAAGAGCTAAATTTGCTAGAATTCAAAACTGAATTTGAATTTCAGTTTAAATATAAAGCAAATTTAACCAAACAAAGTTTGAATTTGAGAATTCAAATTCAAACAAAGACTTGGGGACTAAGTCTCACATTAAATTGTGAGTAGCTGGAGATAATTGAGTGCCAACAGAAATGAAAAGAATTGGAAAGGGGATTAGAGGGGAGAGGGACCCACAGGTCAGTGGGGGAAAATTGGTTTCAGCTGAACGGGTTCGGCTTCTCACCGAAGCAAACGCTCCCGGCGTGCCACTGAGCCGATTCTTCGGACGCCCCCGCGTGAGACGACGCAGCCAGCTCCTGCTTCCTCCCTCGCGCTGGCCAGCTGCTTCTGCCGATCATCACGCGCCTACACCGCTGAACAGAGGCGCCGTGTTCTGTTGCCCAAGGAACGACCGAGCGCACGCCGCCGACTTCGTTCGATCGAAACCCGTAAATTCACCGCGAGCAGCGCCTCTCCTAGCCACAAAACCGCACCAGCTACTCGCCCTTTACCTCCTCGGCACGAGAGCAGTCGAGTTCAGCCCTTCCCCAGCCTTAGCTCCACGTTTCCGAGCAACACCCGAGAGACCGCCACCACTCGGCTCACGGTGACAGCCCAGCAGAGGGCCTTTCACAGCTGAGCAAGGACGGTTTCGGACGCGCCGGTGAGCACTACTGCTCCCACCCAAACCACAGGACCCACCGTGAACAGCTGAGCAAGAATTTGGAGAAACTCCGCCGGCGACCACAGAACAACGTTCCGGTATGAGACCTCCGAATTCCCACTCCCTTCTCGTCATTAGTTCGCTAAACTGTGCACACAGGAGCTAGACTTGACGGAGCCCAAGTTTGCTCCGCAACCCTAGCTTAATTTTGGCTATAGCCGGCGTATTTCCCGGTTTTCCAGCCGCAGTTGTGGCGGGAAAGGTCGGGCTCAGGGTGACGACTAGGTTAGAGCTCTCCCCGATCCCTAGCATGGCCTTGTCGACCTTCCATGAGATCCCCCGGTGCTGTAGAGCCTATCCGCCGAGCTTTTGGCGGGCTAATGTGCCCGAGCGACGGTGCCGATAGTCACTGAAGGCCGCGGCTCGTTGCCAGCCTACTTCCGGCCACCGGCAACCCGAGCCAACCCCGTAGACTTGTTCCCCGACCCTGAAAACCCCCAGGCGGCGAGTCTCCGGCCGAGAGGTGGCCGGGAAGCTGGGTCCGGCGAGCTCCAGTACAGCGCCGGCGAGGGGGAGGCGCGGGAGCGAGAGGAGGAAGAAGACCCACCGGGCCCACGTGTCAGCAGCTGAAGATTAAAACCCCGGATCAGCTGTGGCGTGTGATTCCGTGTGGTGGCGCGGGAAAAGGTCTGTGGCCCCCGTGTGGCGCGAGTCCGGCGGTTGACACGTGTAGGGTGGACCCACAGGCAGAGTTTGAACTTTTCCCGAATTAATTTGAATTCCAGATTCGGTTCAAACTTTGGAACTGCATAACTTTTGCTAGGAAGCTCCAAATTTAGTGATTCAAATTGGGTTGGATTCATCTTGCCTAGCTCTGTCCAGATATACCACACAATCTGTATGAAACCCAATAATTAATTCTGGAAAATTCTTTAAAGCTTTTCAGCAAAAGAATTCTAGAGGGAGTTTGGTTCATCCAAAAATCCCCCAATTTTGCCAGGATGTTCTTTAGGACATTAGGAAACCCCTGTAAAAGTTTCAGACCATTTGGAGTTGATTTGGTCAGAGCAATTCAAATTGAAAGGTGCTGTGTTCATTTGAATACAGAAACATTTTCAGAGAATTTCCAAAAACTTGGAAATTCAATTCTGGGCAAACCTTGACTCCAAAAATGCTAGGAAAATTCATGCAAACTCTATGAGCTATAATAGAAATTGTAGTTCATTAAGTTGAGCATGAACAGGGGTATTACCTCAGAATTAATTCTTCCTTGCTGATTTGCCAAGAGGATTATTCTGAGCAAACCATTCCATGAAAAGTGCTAAGGTTTGGTCCAGAGAGTTTTCTTGTGACAAGGAACTCACACAAAAATTCTCAGCTCCATTGGAGCTCTAGATCACCCTGTCCTGTTTAATCACTTAAGGGATTAATATGGAAAAGGGGGGAAAACCACTTAGCATTTAGCCATGTGATTAAGTCCAAGCCAAACCACCAACACCAGTTCATATTTAAATTCTTAAACAAAGTTCCAGGTGTTAGAGGCTGGTTATTAGAACCAATAGTAGAAGTCTTACTCTAAACTCACTTTTGCATATAAATTAACATGTAGTATTTCATTAACGTGTAGCCGTTGAAGAAGAGACTCCGGAAGTGCTGGACTTCCTCCTTCCGGACGAAGAACTAACTCCTGACCAGCAGCAACAAGGCAAGCCCCGGTTTGCATTAACCCTTTTTAAAAGCTTTACTTTGTTCACATGTGTCATATGAAGTATGTATGTGCATTAGGTATAGGATGAATCAAACCCCACTTGCATAACCAAAGGTTCCTAAAAGAGTGAGGGTAGTGTCAAGGACATCGAGTAGACAGGCTATGCTTAATGAGTCATAGGACTTCGGTACAAGTCGAGTAGTTGGAATCTACTCGCGAGATAGGCTTGGGACACACGGGTTCGGTTGAGTGATGTGAGATCACTTTAGTAATGAAAATGAGACTAGGCAGGGGCTAGGGCGCAGCAAGAGAGAGTCTTGTGTGCGCAGCCCTGCCCGTGTCGATTGAGGACCGATCCGTGTGCGGCCCTGCTGAACAAGTATTGAATGTACCGAAGGCATATCGGATATATGGACCCCGATAAACCGATGTAGCCTAAACCTCCGGGCGTCGAGGCATAGCACACCGATTTATAGGTGTAGGTTGAGGGCAGCAAGGTGGAAATCTGCCAACGGGCATAGAGAGATGCTCCGTGTGGGGAACCTCCTGCTCGTTTCGGTGCGACCGGTTCGACGTTTGGGCTGTTGGGTGAAAGGTTGTCCCGTACGACATCGAGTGAGCGTGCTGTGCAGCTCCACGGGTGGGCGTACGTGACGTGCTCTTTGGGTTTTCCCTGCAGGTGTATATCGAGTCGATTCGCCGTCCCTCGCGGTGACGAGTACTGCTTGTTCACTGCGTCGTAACGTAGACTAATGGATGAAATATATTGATTCAATGATGCTGATTGATATAATTGTATTGCTACATGTGTGCCACCTAATACTGCTTACTAAATTTCAGATTTCCTGAACTGTTAACTTGTTGCTAAAAGATGAACTAAGGATGAACTTGTAGGCGTGTCCTTTTGCTGAAATGTTACTATCCTATGTCCATTGTACACCTCATGTAGAGTTTCATGCTTAGGTGAGTCGGTTAAGCCTTGCTGAGCCTTCGTGCTCACGGTTGCTGCTTAAGTGTTTTTTCAGGTGAGGAGCCACCCACGGACTCGGAGTACGAGTCCACCGGCGAGGGTTACCCTCCGTCGGGGACCACGGCTGAGTGGGAGCCGTACACGCCGCGCTGAGCTGAGACGTGCAGCTAGTGTGGGTTGCCCTAGGGCTAGGCAACCGACTTTTGCTAAATAGGCGGGCGTGAGTTGTATAGTGTAGTCTTCCGCTGTGTAATAGAACAATATTTGTAACTGAAGTTTGTACTTGTTTGTACAGTTTCAGCTGTTTTTCCCATGTAATATATTGTGTTTTTATGACGTGTGCTGTCGGGTGTCGCATCGCGCGGCACCACCCTCTGCGATCCTGGATGAGCGGATCCCGGTCCGCCACAGGCCCAGCCACGTAGCGGGAGGAAGCTGCCAGGGCAGAAGTCGAGGATGTGGCCGCCCTTGTAGCCGCAAGGTTCCGGCGGGAGCCGGGAGGTCCTTAGGACTTGTTTCTCCCTTTTTATCGAGTCTGTAGTCCAGCTCATGGAGCCTCGCTTAGTTCGACTCTTTTAGATATTTGTGTTTGTGATGCTTTTTCTCTCCTTCTTGGCTTTGCCTGACTGGGTCCTTAGCTCCGCAAGGTACTCAGAGGCCATCTCCAATCTCGGAGCTCTGCATAGACACCCTCCCCGGGTCCTAACCGTGTTAGGGGCCCCCGGGGGTCTCCGGATCTCGCCCTATGGGGAGCTCCAAATCTGCCTGCCACGTGGCGGGTCCGGAGCCCCTCCTTAAGAGGCGGGAGCTCCGGCCATGCTGGACACGTAGGGCTTTCGGAGCCCTTCCACCGGGGGGGGGGGAGGTCCGGTTTCCGCCTGCCACGTGGTGAGCCCGGAGCCCTCCTCAGGGGAGGCGAGAGCTCCGGGCCTGCTGGACACATGGGGCCCTCGGGTCCCGCCCCTGCTGAAGGGGCAGGACCCAGTCCTTCCAGTCCTTGGCCGGAGTAGTTGGTAGCTCCTTTCCCCCTGCTTCATGTAGTCCCTGTTGCCGTAACCTGGAGGTCCTGCACACAGGCAGAGGAAACGTAATTCTCCTCGCGGGGTCCTCCCCTCCCGTCTCCTAGTCTTATCCGTCTTACGATCCTGATCCGTTATACGGGGCATGGGCAATTCTGTGCACGAGGCGCCGGAGCTCCGGCTCCCTCCGATGTCCGGGTACGGCCGTCCGATCCCTAGTACCGGGCCATGCGCTGGGGAAGCAGAGTGCACGTGCTTTGGGTTCATGACCAGGCAAAGCGGTTGTACTCCCCTGTACCTCCGGAGGGCAGGATGCGCATGCTTTGGGCTCATGGCCTGCTAAGCTGGATACGCACCCTGGACCCCCCATGCACAACGCAGGCCTTTCCTGGAGGTGACCAACTGGCACCGCAACACCTGACAGGGGGAGGCCCGAGAGACTCACTCGGCCTTCGGCAGGTGCCTCAAGCGCAGCCGCCTTCGGTAGGATAGCGAATGCCGACTATGGATGAGCGCAGGAGAGGGGGAACTAGATGTACGATAAACATACATAGGTAGTGCGATCATAAAAATTAATGCATAATTTAAATGAGCGCATGAGGGAGATCTAAGTAGAACAGGTCCCTTTATTTGTGCCCATAGATGGAATTCTGGCTGTACATGGAGGCAGTATTCCGCCTCGTCTACAAGGGAAGCAAGACTCTACGCGCTTAGGGTCGGAACCAGGCTAAACTGGACGTAGTCCTGTACCGTCCCTTGAGACTTAGCTGCCCCAAGCTCTGTTCCTAAATCCTATGGGATTCATTACAGAAGAGAATAACCCTGTTCTACTGATGCTCGGGAAGTAGGACTTACAGTGTTGCTTCATGGCAAGGATTTTTGGGAACGGATCCCACACTCGGTTGAAAGGCATGTGTACCTGGGGTGGCAGCTTTCATGATTCGGAAGGGACCTTCCCTGCTGGGGGAGAGCTTATGGGTCCTTCTTGGAATAGAGCATGTCGCGACACCAGGTTGCCCTCCTGCAGGCCCCCGATGCGTTCGGTTCTTTGGCGGTAGTGCTTAGAGCATCAGCCGAGACCGCGCGTTGTGGGGTGTTACCTGCAGCCGAGTCTCGTCGACGAGGTTGTCATCTTCGCGCTGGATCAGGTTCTGCGCAGCTTCTCCTGGGGGCCCCCGGGGAGTTCTCCCGTCTGGCTAAGGCCTTCAAGGGGTAGGTGGACCCGAGCTCGCCTTGGATGACCCAAGGCGTCTTCCCCTTCTGGCAAGGCCTTCAAGGGGTTGACAGATCTTGGGCGCCCCCCGGGAGGTATGTCCGAAGCATGGAGGCGTGCCGCAGTTGGCTACCGCCCTGGCCCGTCACCGTCGGAGCTGGAGTCCTCGCCGTTATGCACTGTCTTTGTGACACGCTGAGGCTCCTGGAACCCCACCTGATGGGCGGCGGTGACCGGGGCATCGAACTTCTGTTTGCCATCCCTCTGAGGGTAGGGCGGTGCTTCAGCTCTCTGCTGTCTTCCTTTGTGGAAGCGCTCTGCGAGCCTCTGGATATCCCAGCACTCAGCAGCAGTATGGTTGCCGGCGCCATGCACGGGGCATAGCCGGCCCTGGTCACTATCTGGGGCCGGTGACTGCCGCTGCCTTTTGTCGGGGCGTGGCCCCCGAGCTCCACTAGCCGTCGCTGCTGCAGCGACGGGAGCCGTGAACGATGACTTCATCTTGCCACTCCCCCGGTTCTTGGCATTCTTGCCACCCCCATAGGCAGCAGCGCCGGACCCGGGTTGTTCACCTGGCTCGGAGGTCGGAAGAGCGTGCCAGTTCCGCCCTTCAGCTGCTCTGGCGCACTTGTCAAGCATTTTCTCGTCTCGGACACCCTGTCAGAACGCCACCACCACCGAAGCACTTTGAATATGCGGGATGGTGTTGCGTAACTGGGAGAACCGCTGGATGAAAGAGCGCAGCGACTCCCCAGGTTGTTGCTTGACGGTGTGGAGGTCAAGCTCCATGCCGGGACGGGTGTAGGAGCTGCCGAAGTTGGCAACGAACTGCCGGCAGAGCTCTCCCCAGGAAGTTATGGACCCCTGAGGTAGGTTCATGAGCCAAGACCGAGCTGGGCCGGTCTGGGCGACGGGGAAGTAGTTGGCCATGACAGCCTCGTCCCCTCCTGCGGCAAGTACGGCGGTGGAGTAGATCTGGAGGAACTCCGCCTGGTTGACGCTACCATCGTACTTCTCAGGCAGGTGCGGGCGAAACTTGCGTGGCCACCTCGCGAAGCGAAGGTGGGGTGCAAGAGCTGCACATCCCGCTCCTGCTGCCGCAGGCATTGGCACTGCGAACGCTTGGTTCGCACTTGGGACCGTGTATCCTGGCATGGACAAGGCTGCACCATAGACCGGGGGTGCTGCTTGCGGCGCATACGGTTGTGGCATATGCTGCGTGGCGAATGCCTGAGGCAGGACTCGCCTGGCGAAGACCTGCCCTCCAGGTTGTGTCGAGGCCGACGTCATGCTGTCGCCAGCCTCATGGTTGTGGTGCCTTTCTCGACGTCGCTCGAGGTACACCCGGGCATCCTGGCCCAAGTGGCACCGCTCCAGCTCCCTTATCAGGTCCGTCGACGGGAGCCTGGAGGAGCTAGAATCCGCCGTTTGTCCGTCAACCATGGGCGTGCGCGTCAGCGACACAGCCGGTTGTCCAGGGTGTCGCTCTCGCCGAAACTGAGGGTTCACGGCGGCGACGACGAGGCGGTCCACCTCGCGGACCCACTGTTGGGTCGCAGAATGGGGCGCATCCCCAGCAGGTGGGTTGCGCAGCAGTGCTCTTGCTGCAGCTAGCGCACCCCCATGGTGTACGCTCAGCGCTGTAGAAGACCTCACACTAGTCGGAGCCTGCATCGCCGGAGTCGGCGTTGCCGGAGTCGGCTGCTGGCTACTAGCTTGTGCCGACACACTCCGTCCTGAGTGTGTCAACATGTACTCCCCACTGGTCACGGTTCGCCGTGAACGCGGAGGGGGAGAGTTTTCCGCTGAGGGAAGCTTGGTCATCTTCGTCGGCGGAAACTCGTCGCGCAAGGGGAAAAGCCCGCTACCTGGCGCGCCAAATGTCGAAGTGTTCGGTCGACCCTTCCCCCGGGCCTACACTGGGCAGCCTGCGGAGGTTCTTTTTTTGGAGGGGCTAGTCCCTTGCGGAGAGCTTGCACGGATGGACGAGTTAGTAAGAGCTTGACGCGGTGAGTTTTACGTGGTTCAGGCCGCCGGAGCGTAAAACCCTACGTCCACGGCGAGCTATGGAGCTCGCTGTATTGCTTGCTGCTCAGGGCCGGAGTCCTGAGCTTGGGGGCGAGTTACAGCTTGGGAGTGTATGGCTAGCGTATGATTTGCAAAGTGCGAACCCTTGCTATCGTCGCCTACCCGAGCCTTTTATAGTCCAAGACTCGGGCGGCTTACAAGGGGATCCGGGACCCGACAGGTGGTGCCGGGAAGATTGTCTATTATCTACCGTATCTGCAGTTATGCCGGTAGTTGTCTCTGGTCGAAGGCTTCTGAGTCTTCATCTTGCCGCCCTGCCCATGCCGCATGCTAGTCGTAGTGGTTGATGACGGCGCAGGCGGCATGGGATGTCTTGTCACGGTATTTATTGGCTGGCAGGTTCTGACACCGCGCGCCAGTCTGTGATGCGACTAGGCGCAACGGCACCTGACAGAGGCATGCTCCACGTCTCCGCGTCTTGGGAAGACGCGGGCCTTGAATACCTTGTACGGGCAAGGTATGGGGCGTCTTTACACCCGCTGCCTATCGCTCGGGGGCAGGCAGCGCCGTTCTGCTGCCACGTGGCGGGCCCGGAGCCCTTCTCAGAGGAGAGGAGGCCCCGGTCCGAGGGGGCACGTGGAGTCTCCGGACCTCTCCCCGCGGAGGGGGAGGCTCGGCTTCCGTCGGCCACGTGGCGGGCCCGGAGCTCTCCTCTAAGGAGAGGGAGGTCCGTCCCCGCTGGACGCGTGGCGCCTTCGGACCTCTCTCCCGCGGAGGGGGAGGTCCAGCTTCTGTATGCCACGTGGCGGGCCCGGAGCTCTCCTCTGAGGAGAGGGAGGTCCGGCCCCGTCGGACGCGTGGCGCCTTCGGAGCTCTCCCTGCGGAGAAGGGCGAGTTCCTTAGGCATTTTCCCCTGTGCGCGGGGGTACCCCATATCTCACGTACCGACAACAACGTTTTTGAGACGTCCCACAACTCACATTAAGCACATAATCACAAACAATCATTGCAAGGGCTCATACAGCTCCTATTCAAGGATGGTTTCCTATACCAAGGGGGTTTCAAGGCCAATCTAAGCTATTCACCCTAGGATGCTTCCTTTGGTCAGAGTGGCTTAGCTACCTGTGACTTCTATTTAGGGTGTAACTTGCTGTTCACCCGTGGCTCTAATATCAATCTAAGGTTTCTATCTAGGCGTGTAACCTACTGTCAACCCGTGGCTTTGATACCAATCTGTGACACTCTCAATTCTGTGGAAAACCACAGAACCAAGAACTAATGCATATGTGTGCCCAGGATGTTCATCACACATATACATACATTTCACAAACTGAATTCAGAATATATATATATATATATAACCACGAATAACAGAGTTTATTACAACATCTCATGAGTCTTGGGCTCATGCTTACAACGGAAGTCTTATTTCTATGCAGCGGAAGTCTTATTTTAATGCGGAAGCAAAACTAAGCAGAAGTGGCTCCATCTCTACTCCTTCCACAGGCAAGGTTGAGAACAGATCACACGCCATAATGCTCCACTTGGTCTTCATAGTAGCCTTCCCTTACTGTTGATGATGAAATAATAATGCAAGTTTGAGTACAATGATGTACTCATCAAGTGCGGGAAAACACATGATATGCAGCTCATAAACAAGGTAGGTATAAAAGGCTTATTTGCAGAAAAGCAGATTTGTAAAACCATGATAAAATAGCAACTTAACATTAGATGTAATCCCATCATGTATTAAATTACCAACATACCTCCATCACTTCCCGTGTTCCATCCGAACATTAACCAATCCTTTATTCATACTCACGAATATCTCCTCGTATTTGCTACCATTCTCCTCGTAAATCAACCGTATCTCACACTGAGACCAATCTCATGTCATGTCCCAACAGTCATGCAACCAATCTCGTCACCCAGACTCAACAGTCCCAACAACTAAACCATAACCAAATCCATAACATAATCCATAACCCCATAACCATCCCAACTAATCATGGCAGTTTAGCCAGGTGCTCGTGACCGTAAGCTCGGCTATCATGATAGTTTTTAGACTCTGCAGAGTTTGCACCTCTTTACCCACAAGTTTGTGATTTCGTCACCCGTCGGCGACTGCAGAACCTCTATTATACCAGTACACAACCGTCGGTGTATGGTCAAGAGATCACAAAATAGCCTTTACAAAGGGGTTACTAGATGTATGGACTCACTAAGGTTTCACCGGCAGGCTAGAATCTCCAATTCTCCCACCCACGAGCCCCCTCTTGTGCCATGCAGTTCCCAGGGCAGTCCTCACTCGACTCCCATTCCCCGCGCCTTCCACAGTCCATAACACTCTAGCAACTTACCTAATTACTCAGCTAAGCCGCACCCATACTTGGCCTTGTGGTGGCACTGTTATCCTGGCATGTGCATGCATGAACCGGTCCTTAGATCTACGGCAAGCAAAACCACCATCTCATGCTACCTCATTCACAAACCCAGGCTTGCCTAGATCTCCCTCCGATCCATGTCCATTATCCGCATCAGTTTCTCATTATCAATACAAGTGCAGTTAGCTAGACACATCTAACTTGCTTCCCAATCCCATAGACTCAGCGAAGCATAAAGCAAAAACCATACCCGACTCATAAACTTCCCAGGCGACAAGGGTGGTTTAACCAAAACTAGTAAACTCCTATAAAAGGGTTTCCCATCATGTTTGACTCAGCACACACACCTTTTCGCAAAATAAAATAGTTTTACCCAAAACATAGGATCAACATGGTCAAGGAGCACTTGCCTTGTTCTTGCGGTTCTGGTTGTTCTTGATTCTCAAAACCTGGTTGCTGCAGTTCATCGTAGACAGCTCCCAGAGCTTGTCCTGCTAGGGAGGATCACATGCATACAGGATTCACAGCAATCAATATTTATGCACAAACCTTAAACTAGATGTGATGATGCGTATGCATGCTATCTCATGATTAGTTTTATTAGATTGATCTGTACGTGTTCTTGCATGGCCTTGTAGGGACAGGGGTGTTCGGATCAAAGGTGGACGTGGCGATGATCTTGTCTTTAGATAAAACTGATCATCAAGTGATCTGCCCACGAGAAGGCTTCTGTTCGAAAGGAATTGAAGAACAGATGCAAAGAAATGAACACAATGATATTGAAGTCCTACCTCACGTTCTTCTTGACTTCGAGGTCCTCCTCAGACCGCTCGGTTCTTCTCCGATGATCTCCCTTGTTGCGCTTCAGCGATGGTTTGCTCGGCGAGTTAGGGCTAGGGATCTAAGTCGTCGGCTCAGGAGTCGAAAGAGAAGTTTGTGGTTTCGGCCAAGGGTTTTGGGTTCTATTTATAATCGGGAAGAGAAGAGTCCTAATCTGATTGTATCTCGAATAAGAGTCTTATTTAGATCTTTGTTGGATCCTAACATCTTATCTTTAGTAACATCGTTAAACTTAGATCGGTTTCTGTTGCGTACCGGTATTTTTTACGCGTAAAACCTGCTCCAGAACTCGTTACCTCCATGATGATGAGCTCCGGAAGCTCCACGTGTCCTCCGGGGCCTGGTATCTCCTCGTCTGCAGAGACGAGCTCCGGTTGTGCCGCGTGTCACGAGCGAGACCTCCCCTTCTTTGGAGGTGAGCTCCGCGCACGCCACGTGTTGGCGCCGGTCTTCCTTCTCTTCCTTCCTCAGGGACATGCCCCGAGGTCGACACGTGTCCGGCAACGACAGACCTCCCGGAGATAAGCTCCGGTGGCGACACATGTTCGATAGATCCAGACTTCTCTGAGATTGGCTCCGAGATCGACACGTACCCCGCGCGACTGGTCCTCTGATTTCCGTGAGGACTAGCTCCGAGGATGACACGTGTCTTGCGGAAATGCCTTTGCTTCCTCTGCAGAGGCTAGCTCCGTGGGCAACACGTGTCCCACAGGATTGGACCTCTCCCCTTTGTGGCGACGAGCCCCGAACCTGCCACGTAGCTCTTTTAGCGACGGACCTCTCTTCACTTCGCAGGGACGAGCTCCGATCACGCCACGTGGCCAACGGCCGTGGTAGGTTGTCTTCGGCGCTCTCGGAGGGCTTTATTGGCTATTCTTTTGATAATTCTCTCTGTTCCTATTTCTCATTCAGATGTTTCCTCTTCATAGAACATGAACGTATGCTGACACCCGAGGTGAGGGTGTCACACCGGCCGCCCAGGACCCGTGTTCGTGAGTTTTACAGACTTTCCCGACTTTCTCGACCTTGCCCAAATGGCCACCCGCGCATGCAAAACCATCAAGTTGCACCGTCCGGCTGTGTATTCCGTCAAGATTCTGTCCAGCCATCCGGGACCCGAGTTCGTGAGTTTTACCGACTTTCTCAATTTTCCCAATTTTGACCCTGATGGCCATCCATGCATGCAAAACCATCATGTTGCATTGTCTGAACTTATATTCCGTCAAGGTCCTGTACGGCCGCCCGGGACCCAAGTTCGTGAGTTTTCCCGACATTCCCTACTTTCCCATTTTCTAGCCAGATGGACATCCGAGCATGAAAAACCATCAAGTTGCACTGTCCAAACAAGTATTCCATCAAGGTCCCATCCAATCGCATGGAACCCTAGTTTGTGAGTTTTACTGATTCCAGATTTCGACCTGTATGGCCATCCGCACATGCAAAACCATTTAGTTGCACCATCCAAACCTGTATTCCATCAAGGTCCTGATGAGGATATCAACCCCGACAAATGAACGACTACTCCAACTAAACCAGCACAGGCGCCACCAAGACCACTCACTCGAGCTCGTGCACGTGAATTAAACTTCATAATGATTCTCAAGAAGTGAAGGACCAGAAGCTTCCTAAGTGCATGCGCCATCTATACTCATGGTGAACCTGTCTAGACGTGTATTTCGTCAAGGTTCCGTCCGGCCACACGGGACCCGAGTTCGTGAGTTTTACAGACTTTCCCGACTTTCCTGATTTTGGCCCACATGGCCATCCACGCATGCAAAACATTCAAGTTGCACCGTCCGGACGAGTATTCCGTCAATGTTCCGTCCGGAAGCCCGGGACCAGAGTTCGTGAGTTTTATAGACTTTCCCGACTTTCTCGTTTTTCACCCAGATGGCCATCCGCGCATACAAAACCATTAAGTTGCACTGTCTGGATGTGTATTCTGTCAAGGTTCCGTCCGACCGCCCAGGACCTAAGTTCGTGAGTTTTACAAAGTTTATCAAATTTCCCAATTCCAACACGGATGGCCATCTATGCATGCAAAACCATCAAGTTGCACCGTCCGAACGTAAATTCCGTCAAGGTCCTGTCCGGCCGCCTTGGATCCAAGTTTGTGAGTTTTACAGAGTTTCTCGACTTTCTCGGTTTTGACCGAGATGGACATCCGCGCATGCAAAACCATCAAGTTGCCCAGTCCGGACGTGTATTCCGTCAAGGTTTCGTCTGGCCGACCGGGACCTGAGTTCATGAGTTTTACCGACTTTCCCAACTTTCTCGATTTGACCCTGATGGCCATCCGTGCATGAAAACCATCAAGTTGAACTGTCCGGACGTGTATTCCGTGAAGATTACATCCGGACGGCCGGGACCCAAGTTCGTGAGTTTTACAGACTTTCCTGACTTTCTATATTTTGACCCAGATGGCCATCCGCGCATGCAAAACTATCAAGTTGCACCGTCCGGACATGTATTCCGTCAAGGTTTTGTCCGGCCTCCCGGGACCCAAGTTCGTGAGTTTTATAGATTTTCCCGACTTTCTCGATTTTGACCCAGATGGCCATCCGCGCATGCAAAACCATCAAGTTGCACCGTACGGACGTGTATTCCGTCAAGGTTCCATCCGGCCGCCCGGGACCCGAGTTCGTGAGTTTTACCAACTTTCTCAAATTTCCCAATTTTGACCCTGATGGCCATCCATGTATGCAGAACCATCAAGTTGCACCGTTCGAACTTATATTCCCTCAAGGTCCTGTCCGGCCGCTCGGGACCTGAGTTCATGAATTTTCCCGACGTTCCCTACTTTCCCATTTCAACCCAGATGGTCATCCGAGCATGCAAAACCATCAAGTTGCACTGTCTGAACGTGTATTCCGTCAAGGTCCCGTCCAGTCGCATAGGACACTAGTTTGTGAGTTTTACCGACTTTCCAAATTTTGACCCGGATGGCCATCCGCAGATGCAAAACCATTTATTTGCACCATCCGAATGTGTATTCCATCAACGTTCTTTCTGGTCACCCAGGATCCAACTCTGTGAGTTTATAGAGTTTCCAGACATTCTTGATTTTGACCCAGATGGACATCCGTGCATGTAAAACCATCAAGTTGCACCGTCTGGACGTGTATTCCGTCAAGGTTCCGTTCGGCGGCCCGGAACCCGAGTTTGTGAGTTTTATAGACTTTCTAGACTTTCTCATTTTCCACCCAGATGGCCATCCGCGCATGCAAAACCATCAAGTTGCACCGTCTGGACGTGTATTCCGTCAAGGTTCCGTCCGACCACCCGGGACCCGAGTTCGTGAGTTTTACAGAGTTTATCGAATTTCCCAATTTCAACCCGGATGGCCAACAATGCATTCAAAACCATCAAGTTGCACCGTGCGAACGTAAATTCCATCAAGGTCCTGTTCGGCCACCCGGGATCCAAGTTTGTGAGTTTTACAGAGTTTCTCGACTTTCTCGGTTTTGACCCAGATGGACATCGGCGCATGCAAAACCATCAAGTTGCACCATCCGGACGTGTATTCCATCAAGGTTCTATCCGACCGTCCGGGTCTGAGTTCATGAGTTTACCGACTTTCCCAACTTTCTCGATTTTGACCCTTATGGCCATCCGCGCATGAAAACCATCAAGTTGCACCGTTCAGACGTGTATTCCGTCAAGGTTCCGTCCGGCCTCCCGGGACCCGAGTTCATGAGTTTTACCGACTTTCCCAACTTTCTCGATTTTGACCCTGATGGTCATCCGTGCATGAAAACCATCAAGTTGCACCGTCCGGACGTGTATTCCGTGAAGATTACGTCCGGCCGGCCGGGACCCGAGTTCTTGAGTTTTGCAGAATTTTCTGACTTTCTATATTTTGACCCAGATGGCCAGTCCAGACATGTATTCCGTCAAGGTTTCGTCCGGCCTCCCGGAACCCAAGTTCGTGAGTTTTACAGATTTTCCCGACTTTCTCGATTTTGACCCAGATGGCCATCAGCGCATGCAAAACCATCAAGTTGCACCGTCCGGACGTGTATTCCGTCAAGGTTCCGTCCGACCGCCCGGGACCCGAGTTCGTGAGTTTTACCGACTTTCTCAAATTTCCCAATTTTGACTCTGATGGCCATCCATGCATGCAAAACCATCAAGTTTCACCGTCCGAACTTATATTCCGTCAAGGTCCTGTCCGGCCGCCCGGGACCCGAGTTTGTGAATTTTCCCGACATTCCCTACTTTCCTATTTTCAACCCAGATGGCCATCCGAGCATGCAAAATCATCATGTTGCTCTGTCTGAACATGTATTCTGTCAAGGTCCCGTCCAGTCGCACAGGACCCTAGTTTGTGAGTTTTACCGACTTTACAGATTTTTACCCGGATGGCCATCCGCGGATGCAAAACCATTTAGTTGCACCATCCGAACGTGTATTCCATCAACGTCCTTTCCGGTCGTCCGGGATCCAACTTTGTGAGTTTTACAGAGTTTCCAGACTTTCTCGATTTTTACCTAGATGGACATCCATGCATGCAAAACCGTCAAGTTGCACCATCTGGACGTGTATTCCGTCAAGGTTCCGTTCCCTGGCCCAGGACCCGAGTTCGTGAGTTCTACAGACTTTCCTGACTTTCTCGATTTTGACCCAGAGAGCCATCCGCGCATGCAAAACCATCAAGTTGCACCGTCCAGACGTGTATTCCATCAAGGTTCCATCCGGCCGCCCGGAACCCGAGTTCGTGAGTTTTACAGACTTTCTCGAATTTCCCAATTTCGACCCGGATAGCCATCTATGCATGCAAAACCATCAAGTTGTACCGTCCGAACGTATATTCCATCAAGGTCCTGTCCGGCCGCCCGGGACCCGAGTTCTGTGAGTTTTACAGAGTTTCTCGACTTTCTTAGTTATGACCCAGATGGACATCCGCGCATGCAACACCATCAAGTTGCACCGTCCGGACGTGTATTCCGTCAAGGTTCCATCCGGCCGCCCGGGACCCGAGTTCGTCAGTTTTACCGACTTTCCCGACTTTCTCGATTTTGACCCTGATGGCCATCCGCGCTTGCAAAACCATCAAGTTGCACCGTCCGGACGTGTATTTCATCAAGGTTCCGTCCGGCCACCCGGAACCCGAGTTCGTGAGTTTTACAGACTTTCCCGACTTTCCTGATTTGGACGCAGGTGGCCATCCGCGCATGCAAAACCATCAAGTTGCCCCGTCCGGACATGTATTCCGTCAAGGTTCCGACCGTCCGCCCGGGACTCGACTTTGTGAGTTTTACTGACTTTCTTAAATTTCACAATTTTGACCCCGATGGCCATCCATGCATGCAAAACCATCGAGTTGCACCATCTGAACGTGTATTCCGTCAAGGTCCTGTCCGGCCGCCCGGGACCCGAGTTCGTGAGTTTTCCTGACTTTCCCTAGTTTTCTAGTTTCAATCCAGATGGCCATCCGAGCAAGCAAAACCATCAAGTTGCACTGTCCAAACGTGTATTCCGTCAAGCTCCCGTCCAGTTGCACGGGACCCTAGTTTATGAGTTTTACCAACTTTCCAGATTTTGACCCGGATGGTCATCCGCTCATGCAAACCATTTAGTTGCACCATCCGAACGTGTACTCCGTCAAGGTCCCATCCAGCTGCTCAGGGCCCGAGTTAGTGAGTTTTGCCGACTATGCCAACTTTCCGGATTTTAACCCAGATAGCCGTCCGCGCATGCGAAACTTTCCAGTTGCAGACCCCGAACATGTATTCCAGCAAAGTCCAGTACGGCGTCCCAGGACCCGAGTTCATGAGTTTTCTTGACTTTCAAAATTTCGACCTAGATGGCCATTCGAGTATGCAAAACCATCAAGCTGCACCGTCCGGAGGTGTATTCCGTCAAGGTTCCGTCCAGCCTCCCGGGACCCGAGTTCATGAGTTTTACATACATTCCCCACTTTCTTGATTTTGACCTAGATGGCCATCCGCGCATGCAAAACCATCAAGTTGCACCGTCGCAGGTATATTCCGTCAAGGTTCCGTCCGGCCTCCCGAGACCCGAGTTCGTGAGTTTTACAGACTTTGCCGACTTTCTCGATTTTGACCCAGATGGCCATCAGCGCATGCAAAACCATCAAGTTGCACCGTCGGAGGTGTATTCTGTCAAGGTTCCGTCTGGCCTCCCGGGACCCGAGTTCGTGAGTTTTACAGACTTTCCCGATGTTCTCAATTTTGACCCAGATGGCCATCCGCGCATGCGAAATCATCAAGTTGCACCATCCAGACGTGTAACACCCCAAAATCCTGTTAAGAGGGGAATTTAAAATTTTTTGGACGTGTTGCATGTTTTGCAACAATTTAAATTCAAACTGGAATTCAATTTAAACTCAAAACAGAAAAGAAATAGAAAAAGAAAAAGGAAAACAGAAAAAAACCGGCCAGTGGGCCGAAACTCACCAGCCGGCCCACCCTGCTCCGCGCCAGCCCGAGGCCGCGCGCGCCCCCTTCCTCCCACTGACAGGCGGGACCCGCCAGCTTTTCTTCTTCCTCGCGCCCGCGCCGCGATCGGCCGGACTCTCTCACCCGAATCAAAACCGATCGGGAATTCTCGCGTATCCCAGCCGATTTCCGGACCCCGAAGACTCCAGCTCGATCTAAACTAACCCGCTGCCCTCCCCCGTCTATAAAAACCCCGGCCTTGTCCCGTTTTTCCCACGCGATCCGCCGATTTTACTCCGGTGAGAACCCGAGCACCTCCGGCGAATTCTGCCCGATCTACGCTCGGGAATTCCGATCTAACTCGCTGGTCTTGATCCACCGCCTCCGGGGAATCTCGCAGGTGCAGAAAACTCGGTGGTTTGTGGCTCAAACACAGCGCCGACGAGCCTCGCCGTGAATTCACCTCGGACCTCGTCGCCGATCGCTTTCCAGGACCTCCGAGCTCAAGAAAACCCCCGAGGTGAGATCCCCGACCTCCCCTCCACCGATCTATGCCATAAAATCACAGTTCTAGGAAGAATTCCCAAAGATCCGAAACTCTCCGGCGAGATCGCCGCCTCCCGCCGCCGGCAGCGCCGCCCGCGCTCGATCAGAGCGACGTGGCCGCTTGTGCGCTGTTTATTTTAAATCGCACGGTAGAGTTTAAATCCCCGCGTACCGGTTCGACGTTATAATCTCAGCCGTCTGTTTTAAATCGGACGGTCCACGTCAGCCCCGCGTTATAAAGACTGGAAATCTTACGTGCTACCCCCTGGGGTTCTCGGGAAATAAGAGCTAGCCCCGGAAACTTCTGATCTAGCCCCTGGAACTTCAGAAAATCATGTAAATTAATTTAAAAATCAGTTTTAGCCCTGGACTTAATAAAAATTAGGAAAACTCCTCTGTTATGAGTAGCTAGACCCCTGAAAATTGTTAAAATAATATTATAGACCCTGTAGTGGGGTGAGTTTACCTTTTTAACCCTGTTTGATATTTAATTTAGGAAATTGAATATGTGGCTAGTATTTAAAATTTAAAAAGTGGGACAAACATATTGTCAAAATTAAACTAAAAACTTTCTCAGTACTAAGAAAACTTTAGAGTGAGATAAAAATAGATTTTGGGCTGAAATGAATCTGTTTAATTTATTATTCACATTTATTAGTTATAGGGACACATTTTTAAGTAAAGAATAGTTCTGAAAATAGGGAAAATAAATGTAAAATAGTTTACATCAGAGGAAAAGGTGAAAAATATATTATTAAATATTTTAGATCAGAACCTATTCTGTTTAGATGATGTGTCTTGTTATTTTTATAATAAAGTTCACATTTAGGCATAGGGAATAAATCTGAAAATATAGCAACTAGTAAATGATAAATGAAGTTTCTAAAATCCAAAGAATTCAGTATAGGGTTGGTAGAAATTCTGAAGACACATATGGAGTAGGAAAATACCTTTCATGAATACTTGGTAGCTAAAAGGTGTAGTAATTAAATATAATGAATTTATTAAATTGGAAACTCATATATATAGTATGTAAGCATAAATGTGAATACAAAAGTAGGAATCATATACACATGATTAAAAGTATATGTAAGCCAAAGATCAACACACATAGAGTAACCACAACACATATAATTGTGAATGACTTTCATAAATGTGAATGTGTGGTTTGTTTGAAGTGGAAGTATGAACTATGTCTTATGGATTGTTGTTTTTCTTTTGCTATGTGTGATGGTATGATGTAGAACCTGCTCCAGAGCAAGTTCTCCCTTTCCAAGATCAGGACTACCCATTCCAAGAGCAGCAGGAAGGAGGCAAGTGTCCTTGACCACTTTGATCCTATGCTAGGATGTGTAGCTAGAATTATTTGCATTGTCAATTCAAATATGAAACCCATGTTAGGAAGTTTCCCTAGAATTGCATTACCTTGTTTCCTTGTAGCTTGGGTTGGGATTCATTTTATCATGTCATTTATTATTATGCATATGCTTAGCCATGCTTAGAATGGGATATTTGGGAGATGAGATCATCAGTTTATTTTACCATACTCTTTAATGAGATATTGTGAGTTATGTAGAGGTAGGGATGAAGGCAAGTTGGATGTTTTGGTTGGTGCTGGGTGCACGAGACTCGGGTTTGTGTTTAGTACTTGCCTGGATCCTAAGGACCGGTTCATGGAGCATGTAACCTGGCTTTACCGTGCCAACCACATGCTGAGATGGGGCAGCTTCGCCAATTAATTAGGTGTATCCCCGACGTAGTATGGGTGTGTTGGATGGTGCGGGGAATAGGTGTCAGCTGGACTACCATATGAACCGCAAGGCTCAAGAGGGGGCCACTGCAGCGGGGTTGGAGCCTCTTGTATGCTGTTAGGGGTGAAACCTCAGTGGGCCCACGCTCATCGGGAATCCCTTTGTAAAGGCTTCGTAGTGATCTTCTGGCTACACACCTGGGAAGTGTGAATGTGGTTCGTAGCAACTGGCATAATGGAGGTTCTTTTAGTCCACCCGGCAACAGGGGATGAAATCACTACATGTGGGTACAGTGGTGCAAACTCTGCAGAGTCAAAACTGTCATGACAGCCGTGCTCACGGTCAAGAGCGGCTTGGACTTATTCATGATTAGAGGATTGATGGTTTTGGATGTTGTGGATGTTAAGCGGGGAGCTTAATATTAGAAATGATGTTATGGTTATTTGATTATGATGATGGGATGGGAGATTGGGACCATTTCACCTGTGTAGTAATGTAGGTGCTTAATAAGCTAAGGTAATAGGTATTAATTGCGTAGTGCTTTAACCATGAGTTCAATCTCCCCTTGTTCTAGCCATGCATGACATAACTTTCCCACACTTGCTGAGTACCATCGGTACTCAACCTTGCATATTTTGTTGGTTTATATTGCTGCTCAGGTCAAGATAATGAGGTGGTGTATAATGACCAAGACTTTGGACACGAAAAAGGTTTCTAGGTTCATGGAGACCCCCGGGCAACGCCTGTGACGGAGCCCACAAGAATAATATTCCGCTGCTAGTTTATTTACTTGTGATGAACTTATTATTGTCCATCGAGACATTTGCTATGTAAGACTTATTTATATTCGACACCTGGCTTGTAATAAATGATGCTTCACTATTTGTCATCATATGTATGAGAAAATGATCCTGGCATACATGTGATATTCACCTTGGTTGTTCTTCGGAAAAACCGGGTGTGACAGAAGTGGTATTAGAGCCAAGGTTGCCGTAGGAACGTGGACCTAGGTAGAAATGGACGTATTTAAGGGCCCTATTTTCTTAAAAACTATTTTTACAAGATGTGTGTTGAAAAGTGTTATTTAATGAGTCACTTTCTTCATCTTACCACAATTTTCATTCAAAATAGGATTTTTGTTTAAAAAGTTTATCTAACCTAAGTTTAAATGCTTTTTGTTTTTAGATGGTTCGCATGATTTGCACCGCTCGCAAGTCCACAGGAGGGAGAGTTCCCGTAGTTGCCCTTGCCGAAAGAGAGGAGAGTCATCCGGTGACGTACCTTTCCTACGGATTGGCAGTAGGAGGCTTGTTGCGCCGTCTTCGACGTATGCTCGAAGCCGCCGGCAATACGGGCAAGCTAATCATCCACTATAACTCCACCAGGACCATCCGTGAGAAGAGGGAAGAATGGAGTTCAGAGATGAGGATTATACACGAAAACCAGCTGCTTAAGATCCACCACTCTCCAGCTTGTAGAGCGACACAGGTCGATGCGGAGAAGGATGTCACCTGGCAGGCCATCACCTGCCAGAGTCACATCTATCGTCGACACCTGGACAGGACTGAGTACATGTATGTCCTCCAACGCGAGAGTGGTACCTCGGAGTATAAGTACCCGCCAGTGCAGCAAGGGACTTCCCATGAGCACATGGATTTGTGCTTAGAGGATGTTGCCATGCTTAGCACTCGATTGCAGGAGTGTCAGCAGGAGCTTCAGGATGTTCGTGACACCCTGAAGGAAACCGAGGCGTTGCTTCGAGCCTGCTTGAGGGCGAGAGAAAGAGGAGATGGGAATGAACTGTGTGTCACCGTGAACGATACATGGACTCCTGACTCCCCAGATCGCCGAGCGATCAGGCGTCGTCGCACTTCTCCACCAGCAGCCTCCCCACCCAAAGCAGAATCAGAAGGCAGCCGAAATGATGAGGAAGATCCCGAGGAGCCAGCTCAAGAAAACAAGTAGCGTAGAGCCTTTCCATTAAATTAGAAGGATGTCGAGTAGTCGAGTCGTTACGTTAGTTAATGGTGTGTTAATGCTTGGTGTATGACGTGAGTTGTGGAAGCCATGAGCAATTGTCCACAGCCTCGTCTTCAGACTGTTTTGCTTTGTTGTGTGAACCCACATGAAATAATATTGCAGTTATTTTTGTGTGAGATATGAACCCTCAGAAAAGTATAACAAAGCTTCAACACTTCAAAGTACAAACAAGTGAAAGTAGTAAGATAATACGTAATACTTTGAATTAACATTTGGTTGATCATGCTAGATGGCCGGAAGAGGAAAAGGTCGTGCTGCCAACCCCGCCAACAACAACGATGAGGCCTGCAACCCTCATCTTTCTGGAGGCCAAGACAGGGGTGGACGCCATGAAGGAGTTGATCCCATCCACCAAATGCTGGAGAATCAAAATCAGCTCATCCAGAACTTGACTCAAGTGGTGGACAACTTGCATCAAGTTCCACCTCCACAAGCTGCACCACGCCAACCAAGGTTGAGTGAGTTTCTAGGAACTCAACCTCCAAAGTTTGCAAGTGCTGCTGAACCTCTGGAGGCAGATGATTGGCTAAAGACCATTGAAAGCAAGATGAGGATCATACAGTGCCAAGGGTATGAGAGGGTGCTGTTTGCCTCTCATCAATTGTATGGACCTGGTGCTGATTGGTGGACCGCCTACGTGGCCGCCCATCATGACCCTGAGAACATCACTTGGGAAGAGTTCAAGCGTAGCTTCCGCAACCATTACATCCCAAGAGGTGAACTCAAAAACAAGAGGAAGGAGTTCTTGGGACTGCAGCAGGGAAACATGACGGTGAGGGAATACCTCACTAAATTTACTCAACTATCCCGTTATGCCCCACGGGACATAGAGACTGATGAGCAGAAACAAGATTGTTTCGTGGAGGGACTTGCCGCAGAAATGCAGTGTGCAATGTCCTCAAATGAGTATGAAAGCTTCCAAAAGATGGTGGACAGAGCGTTTGTGGTGGAAAGGAAACTGAAGGCCTTGGAAAATGAGAATAAGAGGAAGGCCGGGTGGTCACATCAAGCCTCAGGGAGCAACACCCGCCCACGTCTGATGCAGCAACCTGTAGGGCAGACGAACCGTGCTGCGGTACCCTACTCAGCACCAATAGGGTACAACCCGAACTACAGGCCTCCGGCAGCACCAGCACAGCCGCAACGTCAGTTTGTACAGCAGCCTCGCCCCGCATATCCACCTCGACCAGCAGTGCAAGGACCCCCAAACCAACCCCAAGACAATAAAGGCCAAGCACCTAAGGTTGGGGTGCAATGTTTTAATTTTGGTGAAGTGGGGCACTACGCCCATAAGTGCCCAAAGAAGAAGCCCACGCAGCCACAACAGCAGAATGTAATGAGAGGACGGGTGAACCACGTCACTATGGAGGAAGCACAAGAGGCACCCGACGTGGTAGTTGGTAAGTTTCCTGCCAATTTACACATTGCAACCCTGCTGTTTGATTCTGGTGCTACCCACTCGTTCATTGCTCAAGGGTTTGTTAAGAAGCATGACCTAGCAACCACACAAATGAACCATATGCTAGCCGTAAACTCTCCAGGTGGAGAAATAAGGACAAGACAAGTGTGTTCCAAGGTGAACCTAGACATTAATGGGGTAGTATTTACTGCTAACCTCATAGTGATAGATTCACAAGGGATAGATATTATCTTGGGTATGGATTGGTTGACCAAACATAAAGGGATTATCCATTGTTCGACCAGAACGGTGGAACTAACTCACCCTAGTGGCACAAGAGTAAAGTTCGTAACAATACACGAGCCTAGGAGGGACATTAAATTGAATCAAGTTGGGGTGAAAGTGGAGGAGATCAGGACCATCAGGGAATATCCAAATGTGTTTCCGGAGGATTTGCCAGGTATGCCTCCCGATCATGAAGTGGAATTCGCAATTGAGCTAGTACCTGGAACAGCCCCGATATACAAGAGACCTTATCGGATGGACTCCAAGCAGCTGGGAGAACTCAAGGATCATTTGAGAGAATTGACGGAGAAGGGGTATATTCGTCCTAGTTCCTCACCATGGGGAGCTCCGGTGATATTTGTGCCCAAGAAGGACGGAACCCAAAGGTTATGCGTGGATTACTGTGCCTTGAATGAGGTAACCATCAAGAACAAGTACCCATTACCACACATTGAAGACTTGTTTGATCAATTGAGGGGCGCTTGTGTGTTCTCGAAAATTGATCTCAGGTCGGGATACCACCAACTCAAGATAAGGCAATCTGATATTCCCAAGACAGCTTTCGTATCTCGGTACGGACTGTATGAATACACTGTCATGCCTTTCGGGCTAACTAATGCCTCGGCATACTTCATGTATCTCATGAACAAGGTATTCATGGAATATCTGGACAAATTTGTGGTGGTTTTCATAGATGACATTCTCGTCTTCTCCAAAGATGAAGAAGAACCTGAGAAACATCTAAGGTTGGTGTCGCAGAGGCTGAGAGAACACCAACTATATGCCAAGTTGAGCAAGTGTGAGTTTTGGCTGAAGAGAGTTCCTTCTTAGGACATATAATCTCGGAGGGAGGAATCTCCGTAGATCCCGCCAAAATCGAGGATATCCAGAAGTGGAAGACACCTGAAAATGTCGGGGAAGTTCGAAGATTTATGGGATTGGCTGGATACTATCGACGATTTATTGAGGGATTCTCTAAGATCTCGAGACCCATTACCAAACTGTTGGAGAAGGGAATCACATTCACATGGACGCCACAGTGCGAAACGAGTTTTCAGGAGTTAAAGAAAAGATTGACAACAACCCCAGTGCTAGTTATGCCAGATATGCAGAAGAACTTTACGGTGTACTGCGATGCCTCTGGAAACGGGTTGGGATGTGTTCTCATGCAAGAAGGGCATGTCGTGGCTTATGCATCCCGACAACTCCGGAAGCACGAGAAAAACTATCCTACACATGACCTAGAACTAGCCGCAGTGGTACACGCGTTGAAAATTTGGCGACACTATTTGATGGGGAAGAGGACAGAGATATATACGGATCATAAGAGTTTGAAGTACATTTTTACACAGCCAGATCTCAACCTCAGACAAAGGACATGGTTAGAGCTAATCAATGACTTTGATGTGGGCATCAACTATCATCCTGGGAAAGCAAACGTCGTGGCCGATGCTTTAAGTCAGAAAGTGCAGGTCAATAAGTTGAGCTTGAAGGACATGCCTGCAGAATTGAAGGACGAGGTTATAAGGCTCAATCTATGCCTGGTAAATAGTGGTGAAGCCATCGCCATGGAAGTGGACTCCACACTCGAGCGAGACATACGCGAGGGTCAAAAGAATGACGAGAAGATACAAGAGATCAGACAACTCATCAAGGAAAATAAAGCTCCTGGTTTTAGAGAGGATGAACAAGGAACGGTGTGGCACGGGAAAAGAATCTGTGTGCCAGAAGTAAAGGAGATCCGTGAATTGATTCTGAAGGAGGCTCATGATTCTGACTATTCCATTCATCCTGGGAGTACGAAGATGTACCAGGACCTCAAGAGCAGGTATTGGTGGTATGGCCTGAAACGAGATGTCGCGGAACATGTTGCCCTATGTGACACATGTCAGTTGGTGAAAGCAGAACATCAACGACCCGTGGGATTATTGCAACCACTCAAAGTGCCTGAATGAAAATGGGAAGAAATCAGTATGGATTTCATAGTAGGACTGCCTAGGACCCAATCAGGATATGATTCGATATGGGTCATCATCGACAGGCTAACCAAGGTAGCTCATTTCATCCCCGTGAAAGAAAGCTACAGCGGATCCAAATTGGCAGAGTTGTACATGTCAAGGATCGTGTGTTACCATGGAGTGCCAAAGAAGATTGTGTCGGATCGAGGGACACAGTTCACCTCAAGGTTCTGGCAGAAGTTGCACGAAACCATGGGAACCCATCTGAACTTTAGTTCTGCCTATCATCCCCAAACTGATGGGCAGACGGAAAGAACCAATTAGATTCTTGAAGATATGCTGAGGGCATGTGCACTCAAAAACAATCGGAGTTGGGATAAGAACTTACCGTATGCGGAGTTTTCCTATAACAACAGCTATCAAGCTAGTATGAAGATGTCACCGTTTGAAGCTTTGTACGGGAGGAAGTGCAGAACTCCCCTATTTAGGAACCAAAGGGGGGAAAGTAAAGTGTTTGATCCAGAAGTACTACAAGAAGCCGAGACGAAGGTGAGGGAAATTCGCAACAATTTGAGGATAGCACAGACACGCCAAAAGAGCTATGCCGATGTACGAAGAAGAGAGCTCGTTTTCAACGTAGGAGACTATGTCTATCTCAAGGTGTCCCCTATCAGAGGACTTCGTCGGTTCAAGGTGAAAGGGAAGTTGTCACCTCGATACATCAGACTCTTTCAAGTTCTGGAAAGGAAAGGCGAAGTGGCGTATCAACTAGAGTTACCGGCTCGTCTATCGTATGTGCACGATGTATTCCATGTGTCACAACTCAAGAAATGCCTGAGAACGCCTGAAGAGGTGTTACCCATGAATGAAGTGGACGTAGCTGAGGATTTGTCTTATGCCGAGCAACCATACAAGATTTTGGAGACAATGGAACGCCTCACTAGAAACAAAAGAATCCAGATGTGCAAGGTGCAATGGAAGCATCACTCAGAAGAGAAAGGCACCTAGGAGCGGGAAGATGAGCTCAAGGCACAATTTCCGGAATTGTTTTCTTAGAACCACCAATCTCGAGGACGAGATTTCTTTTAAGGGGGGTAGAGCTGTAACACCCCAAAATCCTGTTAAGAGGGGAATTTAAAAATTTTTGGACGTGTTGCATGTTTTGCAACAATTTAAATTCAAACTGGAATTCAATTTAAACTCAAAACAGAAAAGAAATAGAAAAGAAAAAGGAAAACAGAAAAAAACCGGCCAGCGGGCCGAAACCCACCAGCCGCCCCACCTGCTCCGCGCCAGCCCAAGGCCGCGCGCGCCCCCTTCCTCCCACTGACAGGCGGGGCCCGCCAGCTTTTCTTCTTCCTCGCGCCCGCGCCGCGATCGGCCCGACTCTCTCACCCGAATCAAAACCGATCGGGAATTCTCGCGTATCCCAGCCGATTTCCGGACCCCGTAGACTCCAGCTCGATCTAAACCAACCTGCCGCCCTCCCCCGTCTATAAAAACCTCGGCCTTGTCCCGTTTTTCCCACGCGATCCGCCGATTTTACTCCGGTGAGAACCCGAGCACCTCCGGCGAATTCTGCCCGATCTACGCTCGGAAATTCCGATCTAACTCGCTGGTCTTGATCCACCGCCTCCGGGGAACCTCGCAGGTGCAGAAAACTCGGTGGTTTGCGGCTCAAACACAGCGCCGACGAGCCTCGCCGTGAATTCACCTCGGACCTCGTCGCCGATCGCTTTCCAGGAACTCCGAGCTCAAGAAAACCCCCAAGGTGAGATCCCCGACCTCCCCTCCACCGATCTATGCCATAAAATCACAGTTCTAGGAAGAATTCCCGAAGATCCGAAACTCTCCGGCAAGATCGCCGTCTCCTGCCGCCGTGCGCCGCCGGCAGCGCCGCCCGCGCTTGATCAGAGCGACGTGGCCGCTTGTGCGCCGTTTATTTTAAATCGCACGGTAGAGTTTAAATCCCCGCGTACCGGTTCGACGTTATAATCTCAGCCGTCTGTTTTAAATCGGACGGTCCACGTCAGCCCCGCGTTATAAAGACTGGAAATCTTACGTGCTACCCCCTGGGGTTCTCGGGAAATAAGAGCTAGCCCCGGAAACTTCTGATCTAGCCCCTGGAACTTCAGAAAATCATGTAAATTCATTTAAAAATCAGTTTTAGCCCTGGACTTAATAAAAATTAGGAAAAACTCCTCTGTTATGAGTAGCTAGACCCCTGAAAATTGTTAAAATAATATTATAGACCCTGTAGTGGGGTGAGTTTACCTTTTTAACCCTGTTTGATATTTAATTTAGGAAATTGAATATGTGGCTAGTATTTAAAATTTAAAAAGTGGGACAAACATATTGTCAAAATTAAATTAAAAACTTTCTCAGTACTTAGAAAACTTTGGAGTGAGATAAAAATAGATTTTGGGCTGAAATGAATCTGTTTAATTTATTATTCACATTTATTAGTTATAGGGACACATTTTTAAGTAAAGAATAGTTCTGAAAATAGGGAAAATAAATGTAAAATAGTTTACATCAGAGGAAAAGGTCAAAAATATATTATTAAATATTTTAGATCAGAACCTATTCTGTTTAGATGATGTGTCTTGTTATTTTCATAATAAAGTTCACATTTAGGCATAGGAAATAAATCTGAAAATATAGCAACTAGTAAATGATAAATGAATTTTCTAAAATCCAAAGAATTCAGTTTAGGGTTCGTAGAAATTCTGAAGACACATATGGAGTAGGAAAATACCTTTCATGCATACTTGGTAGCTAAAAGGTGTAGTAATTAAATATAAGGAATTTATTTAAATTGGAAACTCATATATATAGTATGTAAGCATAAATGTGAATACAAAAGTAGGAATCATATACACATGATTAAAAGTATATGTAAGCCAAAGATCAACACACATAGAGTAACCACAACACATATAATTGTGAATGACTTTCATAAATGTGAATGTGTGGTTCGTTTGAAGTGGAAGTGTGAACTATGTCTTATGGATTGTTGTTTTTCTTTTGCTATGTGTGATGGTATGATGTAGAACCTGCTCCAGAGCAAGTTCTCCCTTTCCAAGATCAGGACTACCCATTCCACGAGCAAGTTCTCCCTGCAGCAGGAAGGAGGCAAGTGTCCTTGACCACTTTGATCCTATGCTAGGATGTGTAGCTAGAATTATTTGCATTGTCAATTGAAATATTAAAACCATGTTAGGAAGTTTCCCTAGAATTGCATTACCTTGTTTCCTTGTAGCTTGGGTTGGGATTCATTTTATCATGTCATTTATTATTATGCATATGCTTAGCCATGCTTAGAATGGGATATTTGGGAGATGAGATCATCAGTTTATTTTACCATACTCTTGATGAGATATTGTGAGTTATGTAGAGGTAGGGATCAAGGCAAGTTGGATGTTTTGGTTGGTGCTGGGTGCACGAGACTCGGGTTTGTGTTTAGTACTTGCCTGGATCCTAAGGATCGGTTCATGGAGCATGTAACCTGGCTTTACCGTGCCAGCCACATGCTGAGATTGGGCAGCTTGGCCAATTAATTAGGTGTATCCCCGGCGTAGTATGGGTGTGTTGGATGGTGCGGGGAATAGGTGTCAGCTGGACTACCATATGAACCGCAAGGCTCAAGAGGGGGCCACTGCAGCGGGGTTGGAGCCTCTTGTATGCTGTTAGGGGTGAAACCTCAGTGGGCCCATGCTCGTCGGGAATCCCTTTGTAAAGGCTTCGTAGTGATCTCCTGGCTACACACCTGGGAAGTGTGAATGTGGTTCGTAGTCACTGGCATAATTGAGGTTCTTTTAGTCCACCCGGCAACGGGGGATAAAATCACTACATGTGGGTACAGTGGTGCAAACTCTGTAGAGTCAAAACTGTCATGACAGCCGTGCTCACGGTCAAGAGGGGCTTGGACTTATTCATGATTAGAGGATTGATGGTTTTGGAAGTTGTGGATGTTAAGCGGGGAGCTTAACATTGGAAATGATGTTATGGTTATTTGATTATGATGATGGGATGGGAGATTGGGACCATTTCGCCTGTGTAGTAATGTAGGTGCTTAATAAGCTAAGGTAATAGGTATTAATTGCGTAGTGCTTTAACCATGAGTTCAATCTCCCCTTGTTCTAGCCATGCATGACATAACTTTCCCACACTTGCTGAGTACCATCGGTACTCAACCTTGCATATTTTGTTGGTTTATATTGCTGCTCAGGTCAAGATAATGAGGTGGTGTATAATGACCAAGACTTTGGACCCGAAGAAGGTTTCTAGGTTCATGGAGACCCCTGGGCAACGCCTGTGACGGAGCCCACAAGAATAATATTCCGCTGCTAGTTTATTTACTTGTGATGAACTTATTATTGTCCATCGAGACATTTGCTATGTAAGACTTATTTATATTCGACACCTGGCTTGTAATAAATGATGCTTCACTATTTGTCATCACATTTATGAGAAAATGATCCTGGCATACATGTGATATTCACCTTGGTTGTTCTTCGGAAAAACCGGGTGTGACAAGACGTGTACTCCGTCAATGTTCCGTTCGGAAGCCCGGAACCCGAGTTTGTGAGTTTTATAGACTTTCCCGACTTTCTCGATTTTGACCCAGATGGCCATCCGCGCATGGAAAACCATCAAGTTGCACTGTCAGGATGTGATTCCGGTAAGGTTCCGTCCGGCCGCCCGGGACCCGAGTTCGTGAGTTTTACAAACTTTATCGAATTTCTCAATTTTGACCCGGATGGCAATCTATGCATACAAAACCATCAAGTTGCACCGTCCGAACGTATATTTGGTCAAGGTCCTGTCCGGTTGCCCGGTATCCAAGTTTGTGAGTTTTACAGAGTTTCCCGACTTTCTCGGTTTTGACCAGATGGACATCCACGCATGCAAAACCATCAAGTTGCACCGTCCGAACGTGTATTCCATCAAGGTTCCGTCCGGCCGCACGGGACCCGAGTTTGTGAGTTTTACTGAATTTCCCGACTTTCTCGATTTTGACCCTGATGGCCATCCGCACATGCAAAACAATCAAGTTGCACCGTCCAGATGTGTATTCCATCAAGGTTCCGTCCGACCGCTCGGGACCCGAGTTTGTGAGTTTTACCGACTTTCTTGACTTTCCCAATTTCGACCCCCATGGCCATCCATGCATGCAAAACCTTTAAGTTGCACCGTACGAACGTATATTCCGTCAAGGTCCTGTCCGGCCGCCCGGGACCCGAGTTTGTGAGTTTTCCTGACTTTCCCTACTTTCTTGATTTTGACCCAGATAGCCATCTGCGCATGCAAAACCATCAAGTTGCACCATCCGAACGTGTATTCCATCAATGTTCCGTCCGGCAGCCCGACCCGAGTTCGTGAGTTTTACAGGCTTTCCTGACTTTCTCAATTTTGATGCAGATGGCCATCCTCGCATGCAAAACCATCAAGTTGCCCCGTCGGAACGTGTATTCCATCAAGGTTCCGTCCGGCAGCCCGACCCGAGTTCGTGAGTTTTACAGGCTTTCTTTACTTTCTTGATTTTGATGCAGATGGCCATCCGCGCATGCAAAACCATCAAGTCGCATCGTCCAGATGTGTATTCCATCAAGGTTCCCTCTGGCCGCCCGGGGCCCGAGTTCGTGAGTTTTACAGACTTTATCGAATTTCCCATTTTCGACCTGGATGGGCATCTATGCATGCAAAACCATCAAGTTGCACCGTCCGAACGTAAATTCTGTCAAGGTCCTATCCGGCCACCCGGGATCCAAGTTTGTGAGTTTTACAGAGTTTCCCGACTTTCTCAGTTTTGACCCAGATGGACATCCACGCATGCAAAACCATCAAGTTGCACCATCCGGACGTCTATTCTGTCAAGGTTTCGTCCGGCCGCCCTGGACCCGAGTTCGTGAGTTTTGCCGACTTTCCCGACTTTCTCAATTTTGACCCTGATGGGCATCCGCGCAAGAAAACCATCAAGTTGCACCATCTGGACGTGTATTCCGTGAAGGTTCCGTCCGGCCGCCCGGGACCCAAGTTCGTGAGTTTTACAGACTTTCCCGACTTTCTCGACTTTGACCCAGATGGCCATCCGCGCATGCAAAACCATCAAGTTGCACCGTCCGACTTTCTCGACTTTGACCCAGATGGCCATCCGCGCATGCAAAACCATCAAGTTGCACCGCCCGGACGTGTATTCCTTCAAGGTTCCGTCCGGCCGTCCGGGACCCGAGTTCGTGAGTTTTACCGACTTTCTCAAATTTCCTAATTTTGACCCTGATGGCCATCCATGTATGCAGAACCATCAAGTTGCACTATCTGAACTTATATTCCGTCAAGGTCCTGTTCGGACGCCGGGGACCCGAGTTCGTGAGTTTTCCCGACATTCCTTACTTTCCCATTTTCAACCCAGATGTCCATCCGAGCATGCAAAACCATCAAGTTGCACTGTCCGAACATGTATTCCGTCAAGGTCCCGTCCAATCACACGGAACCCTAGTTTGTGAGTTTTACTGACTTTCCAGATTTTGACCCGGATGGCCATCCGCGCATGCAAAACCATTTAGTTGCACCATCCAAACCTGTATTCCATTAAGGTCCTGATGAGGACATTAACCCCGACAAAGGAACGACTACTCCAACTAAACCAGCACAGGCGCCACCAGGACCACTTACTCGAGCTCGTGCACGTGAATTAAACTTCGTAACGATTCTCAAGAAATGAAGGACCAGAAGCTTCCTAAGTGCATACGCCATCTATGCTCATTGTGAACCTGTCTAGACGTGTATTCCGTCAAGGTTCCGTCTGGCCGCGCGGGACCCGAGTTCGTGAGTTTTACAGATTTTCCTGACTTTCTTGAATTTGACCTAGATGGCCATCCGCGCCTGCAAAATAATCAAGTTGCACCGTCCGGACGAGTATTCCGTCAATGTTCCGTCTGGAAGCCCGGTGTAAAAGCCCAAGAAAAAGGGACTTGCAAAAATTTTTCATCACCTCACAACACCACAACTTTTGTTGTGGATATCTTGTGGAGACTTGTGAAGAGGATGTAACCACCATAAAAAAGGATGATTAGAGGGGAAAGCCCTAACTTTTACAAAGTAGGATTTCTACACACGAATATGAGAGGTTGTGCTCACCCCTAGAACTTAAAGAGTCTTGGGAAGGTTCAAGCCAAATTTCATGCAAACCCAACACTTTTTGAGGCACTTTTGGAGGCATTTGAAAAAGAGGGAAATTTGAGTGTAAATTCAAATTGCAGAAACTTTCATCACTTGGATTCAAAAGTTGGCTTCATAATCAAACTCAGCACATTTTTCTGAGTTAGTCCACCAATTTTCATCCCCATTGGAGTTCATCTTGTCGGGAGCTAAATTTGCAATAATTCAAAACTGAATTTGAATTTCAGTTCAAATATGAGGCAAATTTAGTCAAACAAATTTCAAATTTGGGAATCCAAATTCAAACTGTGACTTGGTGATTAAGTCTCACATTCAATTGTGAGCAGCTGGGGATATTTTAGTACAAACAGACATGAAAAATTTGAAAAGGAATTAGAGGGGAGGCCCCACTTGTCAGCAGCCTTAACAGAGAAGCTTCCTCAGTGATTTTTCCTCCCTCGGCCGAGAAAACGTGCCAGCGCACGGCAGACATCGGCGCCCGACCGCCTCACCCCTGCCACCTCCTGCTCGGTGACCGAAGGCGCCGGGTGCAACACGCGGTTAAACCGCCAGCCCAAGTGAAGCCGGCCTCATCCCTTCCACTCTGCTCGCACACAGCCGAAACGAAAAACTTCGCCAGCCGCTCTTCTCGGGTCCTTGTCGTGCCGCTGATCCAGGCGTCCTCGCGACCGAAGATCAACAGCAAAGAGACGCGCTGGAGACTGCTCTAACTCACGGTGAAAACCCTACCTCCTCTCGTGCCCTGTAGAGAGAGTATTTCCACGGTTAGTTCTCAGTGTTCAAAGAACCGAGCTAGCAAAGAATCTGAAATTCGTGGTGATCGGTCCACCACTGCATAAACCCAGCCAAGCACATGTTCTACCCGTTCCCACGGTCACCTAGGATCAAAGACCATCAAAAACCATCGAGTCTTGGCGCTGCTATTCAAGTTTTTCGAGCATCCGCCGTTTTAGCCCTAGGTCGACGGTGAGGTCCTATCTCCGGTCGTTTCCATGGCCAACCGAGCTCAGTTTCGTGCTCAGCAGGCCACCATGGAGCTGTAGGAGCAAACTGTTCGGAAAACAAGGCCCTGAGTAGCTCGGACGACATCGCCGGAGTAGAGAGAGCCGCTGTCACCGTCGCGGACGTGGTTCCGGCCATTGCCAAGCTTCGGTGAGGGCACCAGCGTGTTCTCCGAGCCAAGTTAGGCCTAGGCGGTGAGACCCGTCAAAGGTCGTGCAGTGAAACGGCCGGCGGCGAGAACTCCGGCGAAGCACCGCCGCGGGAGTCGCAGGATGGCGCGAGGTAGACGAGGGGGGGGGGGCGGGTCCACCGGCCAACCTCTGTTCTCGCGCGGGGATCCATTGCGGCTGGGATTCAGTGCGGCAGCGCGGGTAAAACCCTGTGGGCTAAGGTGTGGCCGCGTCCTCAGTGGGCCGGTTTAAAGAGTGGGCCCCACCCGCAGAGTTTAAATATTTTGGGAATTTCCTGTTTTAGTGCAAACTTCAAATGCACATAACTTTTGCTAGGAAGCTCCAAATTCAGTGAACCAAATTTTGCTGAACTCAGAATTTTGAGTAATTTCCAGCAATACAAATTTCAGCTCATGAAAGTTAATAGTTTTCCAGAATTAAATCGCTAAAGTTCAAACTGTTAGGAATTTTATCTGGAGTATTACTTCATGAAAAATTCTGAAATTTGGCTGAGAGGTTTATGGGAAAATCCCTGAGTCACAGTAAAATTTTCAGACTCATCCAAGTTCATTTAGTCCCTCTAATGGTGTGATTAAGTGAACTGCCCTGAGAAAATAGAAAATATACAGAAACATTTTTCATATTTTCTCAAATCTTGTTTAGGGCATAACTTCCGCTAGAATTCTTCAAATGGAATCAAACCAATTCCATTAGAACCATCTCAAACTCTAGTTTCCAGAAAGTAATGGTTGGAGCCATGAAAACCCCTGGAATTCCTTAAACGCTCTAATATTGACCAAATAGGTTTTTATTTGTACAAGGCTCAAATGAACCTTGGCTCAAATGAAACTTGGTCAAGACTCTGGTTAGGACCCTACCAAGCCATCATAAAAATTTCAGAACCAAAGGAGAGGGCTAGCTAGAGCTATAGTAATTACTTATTCAAGTTTTGAATTGACATATAATATCTCATGAACGTGTAGTCGCTGAAGGCAAGGAGACTCCAGAAGTGCTCGACTTCTGTCGGTACCCGTGATATGGGGTACCCCCGCGCACAGGGGAAAATGCCTAAGGATCTCGCCCTTCTCCGTAGGGAGAGCTCCGAAGGCGCCATGCGTCCAGCGAGGCCGGAACTCCCTCTCCTCAGAGGAGAGCTCCGGGCTCGCCACGTGGCCTGCAGAAGCCGGACCTCCCCCCCTCCACGGGGGAGAGGTCCGAAGGCGCCACGTGTCCAGCGGGGCCGGACCTCCCTCTCCTCAGAGGAGAGCTCCGGGAGATGAACCCAACGGGTACGGGGGACGCCCTATCTTTCGATGAGAGATGTTGGTAATGAACGAATTTGGTGGAGGCCGATGTTGGCTGCCCGACTACCACAACCAGAATGGTGTGGCGCCTTGAGCGACAGTTACACCGTCTCCTGGTAACTACGATTTGGGTGGAGTTCGACGTTGTGCTACCCGACTACAATAACCACAAGGATATTGCGCCTTAGCGATAGTTACACCGGCTCCTGTTGTTGTTGTACTTGCTGTGCCAAGAACAGCCTTGAACCTGCAAGCAATCGAAGAACAAGCAAGAACAAGATAACAAGCAAACACTCACGGGTGTGAAAAAGTTGGGGTTCTGATTCAAGTAATCGGAAGGTCTCGTCGACACTTGCGTTACAAGGAAGTAGCAATGGCTAAACTTACAGAAAACAAAACCCGCCCTGTCAAGGAGCTCTTGGACTACTTAAATAGGGGAGGGAAGAGGGAAATTCGTCCAGCAACAAAGGTAGGACGTGATCTCCCTTATTCTCTTCCTTTTTCTGTGATAGACTACCATTTAATAGGGAAAGAAAGAGGGAAACCCATCCAGCAGCAAGGTAGGATATGATTTCCTCTATTTCTTTCCTTATTATAGCACATCTATCTTTAAATGGGGGAAGAAAGAGGGAATTTTGTCCAGCAGCAAAGTTGGACGAGATTTCCCTTATTCCTTTCCTTATTTGTCTAAATCTCTCTTTATTACATGGCCCCAGCCTCAAGATTTCCCCTCGGGTGGAGCAGCCTTTATTGCATTAATCCCTCCATCACTCCTAGCTGGATCAATTCCCAAGCACCTGATAATTAAGTTGACGTGCACGAGCGCGTGTCATTGAACCTTGATTATCTGAGAGTGGTGAATGGGCTGGTGTTGTGGTTGTATCAACGGTAGCGATGTCCGCATCATCCTCCCCTTCTTGCAATTGAGTCGTCCTCGACTCAAATGTGTCTTCCTCGCCCATATATGGTTTCAAATCTGCAATATTAAAAGAGGAAGTAACCCCAAAATGTGCAGGCAACTCAATTTCATATGCATTATCATTAATTTTTCGAAGCACTTTGAAGGGTCCAGCAGCTCTAGGTAGTAATTTAGATTTTCTCAAATCAGGAAATCTATCCTTTCTCAAATGCACCAAAACCAAATCACCAGGTTCAAAAGTAACATGCTTCCTACCCTTGCTACCGGCTTGTTGATACTTAGCGTTCATGCTCTCAATGTTTGATTTAGTTTGCTCATGCATTTTAAGAATTAATTCAGCACGGTGAGAAGCATCAAAATTCAATTTCTCTGAAGGTGGCAGAGCCAAAAGATCAATGGGAGCACGAGGAATAAAACCATATACAATCTGAAAAGGGCACAATTTAGTAGTAGAATGCAGCGAACGATTGTAAGCAAATTCAATATGAAGCAAACATTCTTCCCATAATTTGATGTTATGTTTCAGAACAGCCCTTAGCATGGTAGATAAACTACGGTTCACTACTTCGGTCTGTCCTTCAGTTTGAGGGTGACAAGTGGTAGAAAAGAGTAATTTTGTCCCCAACTTAGCCCATAAGGTTTTCCAAAAATGACTAAGAAATTTGGCATCTCTATCTGAAACAATAGTGTTTTGGAACCCCATGCAAACGAACAACTTCTCGAAAGAACAAATCAGCAATATGGGTAGCATCATCAGTTTTGTGGCATGGTATGAAATGTGCCATTTTAGAAAATCTGTCGACAACAACAAAAATACTATCCCTCCCCTTCTTTGTTCTAGGAAATCCTAAAACAAAATCCATAGAGACATCATCCCATGGAGCACTAGGAACAGGAAGAGGCATGTATAAACCATGTGGATTAAGACGGGACTTAGCTTTTTGACAGGTGGTGCAACGAGCAACAAATCGCTCCACATCTCTCCTCATCTTTGGCCAAAAGAAATGGCTTGCTAAGATGTCTTCCGTCTTCTTGAAACCAAAGTGTCCCATCAATCCTCCACCATGTGCTTCCTGCAATAGTAAGATACGCACAGAACCAGCTGGAATGCACAGTTTGTTAGTTCGAAACACAAAACCATTAGTGAGAACAAACTTGTTCCATGTTTTTCCTTCTTTACATTGCAGCAGCACATCTTTGAAATCAGCATCAAAAGCATATTGTTCTTTAATTGTTTCCAAGCCAAAAATCTTAAAATCAAGTTGGGACAACATATTGTAACGGCGAGATAAGGCATCCGCAATGACATTATCTTTTCCTTTCTTGTGTTTGATGACATAAGGAAAGGACATAATGAATTCTACCCACTTGGCATGCCTACGGTTCAGATTAGTTTGGTTCTTAATGTGCTTCAAAGATTCATGATCAGAATGTATAACAAATTCTTTAGGCCATAAATAATGTTGCCATGTTTTCAAAGTTCGTACTAGTGCATATAATTCTTTATCATAAGTGGAATAGTTCAGACTAGGCCCATTCAGTTTCTCGCTAAAATAAGCAATAGGTTTCCCCTCTTGCAACAAGACACCTCCCAATCCAATACCACTAGCATCACATTCCAATTTAAAAGTCTTACTGAAATCTGGTAATTGGAGAAGGGGTGTATGAGTTAACCTATTCTTCGAAGTTGCAAATGCAGCCTCTTGCGCCTTGCCCCATGTGAATGGGGCACCCTTCTTTGTAAGCTCATGCAGTGGGACTGCTATGGTGCTGAAGTCTTTCACAAAACGACGATAGAATCCAGCAAGTCCGAGAAAGCTTCGTACTTGTGTGGCCGTGGTAGGAGTCAGCCAGCTGTGTATCGCCTCCACCTTGGCTTGATCAACTTCAATTCCCTATGGTGTCACAACATAGCCAAGAAAAGAGACTCGATCCGTAGAAAAGGTGCACTTGTCAATGTTACCAAATAAGCGTGCATCACATATAGCATTGAAAACAGCACGGAGATGATCAAGATGAACTTCGAGAGATGCGCTATAGATCAAGATGTCATCAAAATATACTACCACAAATCTTCCAATGAAAGCACGTAAAACCTCATTCATTAATCTCATGAAAGTGCTAGGTGCATTCGTGAGACCAAAAGGCATGACTAACCACTCATACAAACCAAACTTTGTTTTAAACGCTGTTTTCCATTCATCACCTAGCTTCATGCGAATTTGATGGTATTCACTACGCAAATCAATTTTAGAGAAAATCATCGAGCCACTAAGTTCATCAAGCATATCATCTAACCTAGGAATAGGATGACGATATCTAATGGTAATGTTATTAATTGCTCGACAATCTACACACATGCGCCATGATCCATCTTTCTTTGGGACCAAAAGGACAGGAACGGAGCAAGGACTAAGGGACTCACGCACATAACCTTTGTCGAGTAATTCCTGTACTTGCCGCTGAATCTCCTTAGTCTCCTCCGGATTGGTCCTGTATGGTGCTCGGTTGGGCAAAGAAGCCCCAGGGATGAGGTCAATCTGATGCTCAATCCCTCTCAATGGTGGCAGCCCGGCTGGTACCTCTTGTGGAAACACGTCAGCGTATCCTGCAAAAGCTTAGTGATAGAAGGAGGCAAAACACATGGTGTGTCGTGAAGTGAGAACAAAGCTTCTTTGCAAACAAACACATAGCAGATTGCAGTATCACTTTTTAATTCAAACAAATCAGATTTGGAAGCAAAAAAACAAGCGCTCTTTAATTTTATTTCATTCTTCTTCATATGAGCAGATTTGGAATTGTCAGTCTTAGGCTGTACCGATTTCTTCACGACATCTGAATTTTCATTTTCAGCAGATTTCTTATTTTTCTCTTTGCAAGCTCTAGCAATGTCATCCTTCAAAATAGCATCAGGGGACATCGGGTGCAAAACAATTTTCTTCTCATGATGCATGAAAGAGTATTGATTTGATTTACCATGATGTAATGTATCTTTATCAAATTGCCAAGGTCGACCAAATAGCATAGAACAAGCTTGCATAGGTACCACATCACAATCAATGTAATCATGGTAGGAACCAATTGCAAATTCGACACGAACCAGACATGTTACCTTAAGCTTACCACTGTCGTTGAACCATTGGATGTAGTAGGGATGTGGATGTGGAAGTGTTGTCATCCCAAGCTTTTATACCATGGTAGCACTTGCTAAATTGTTGCAGCTTCCTCCATCAATAATAATGCGACACGATCGTTCCAAAATTACACACTTAGTTTGGAATAGATTGTGTCGCTGGTTCTGTTCAGCTTTGATCATTTGGGCACTCAAGACACGCCTCACAACAAGACTCTCATAGTGGGCAGCATGATCAACCCCAATGTGCTCTTCATCATCATTCTTCTTTCCTGCTTCTTGTGCAGCAAGCATGGCATATGTTTCATTATCTAAATCACTAGCGGATGAGTACTCACCATTTTCTCGTACAACCAGCACACGCTTGCTTGGGCAGTCCCTTCGTAGGTGCCCAAAACCCTTGCACTGGAGGCATTGAATGTCTTTTGTTCTCCCGGTAGAAGCAATGGAAGAAGAAGTGTTGGCTGCAACTTGGGTGGATCCTTTTGTTGTCTCGATTGCACGCGAAGGTGCTGATTTTGATGTAGTCCTGGGCAACCCATTGGAAGCATCGTCTGGAGAATCATGCTTAGTACCAGCAGCACTTGAGCGGAACTGCCATGAGGTAGTTCGACCTGCAGAAATGTTAGTTCTTGTACGTCGTTCCTGCACTTCTCTTTCAGCCTTACAAGCAAGATGGAATAATTGAGTGACGTTAGTGTATTCCTTATAAGCCAATATGTCCTGAATTTCTCTTGTTAAACCACCCATAAACCTAGCCATTGCAGCCTCTTCATTTTCAACTAGGCCACAACGCATCATGCCTATTTGAAGTTCTTGATAGTATTCCTCAACAGATTTGTTGCTTGCCTAAGTTGTTGTAATTTATGCAACAGGTCACGAGCATGATAGGAAGGAACAAAACGACGACGCATGATTCGTTTCAAAGCATTCCAAGTTTGTGGTACGGTAGCTGGATTTTTAGTTTGATATTCATGCCACCAAACAGAAGCAAAGTCAGTGAATTCACTAGTGGCAGCTCTAACCTTTTTATCATCAGGAAAATCATGGCATGCAAATTTTTGATCTACTGATAATTCCCAAGACAGATATGCATCCGGATCATATTTACCATCAAAAGGTGGTATGGAGAATTTAATGCTGCGTAGGGAATCGTCATTGTCACGTACCTCGCGTCGTTGAGCTCGACCACCCATACCACGATGGTCGCGACGTGGCTGCCGTCGATACCTGAAAGGTCCATCATCAAGCTCGGTATCCGCCGAATACTCCGCCTCGTCATATCTAGCAGCACTGCCAACGGAGTCGTGGCTGTCATCAACACGTCTTTGCCTCTCTTCGCGTCCAACCTGTTCCATCCTCTCCAATCGCTCAATGATTGCTGCAAGAGAAGTGTTAATAGCCCCAGCAGTGCTTTCTAATGTGGTCAGTTTGGTGTTGGTGCAAATCTGCGTCGACTCTAATTGACCAATGCGTTCATTGGTGACTTGAATATCCTCATTGAGAGCATCTGTGTGTAGCTTTACTTGGCGTTCGAAATGCTGAATGATGCCCCTCGTACGTGGTGAATGTGGATATGTCTCATTCGCATCAGCTGACATGGTTAGTAAAGAAAGGAAATACAACAGCAAGCAGATTAATCCTAACAGTTGCTAAGAGATGGTAGGACAGCACAATTCCTCACTAGCAAGAAATCAAGGTCTTACAAGTTCTTACCATGCGATGCAGGAGGCGCCGGCAATCAGCAAGAACAACAACAAACGGTGGCTGCCAGCACAATCTTATGGTGTCGTAGACAATTTTGTGGAGCTGTAGGTGGCTGCTAGACACAATTTGTGCAAAGGAACAGCTAGTACCACATTAGTCACAACAAGTTGAATAAACGTTCCACGATGGTATTGTGCTGGTCCTAGCTCAAATCTTACTAGAGACGTGAGCCGTAACTCCACGTGACGTTGGATTACTATGGTAGGGAAGTTCGAACAGCCCGATCCGTTGTGTTTCAACAACGTTGAAAACAGCAAGTTGAACTTCGAAACATGAAACAAATGTTACACAAATTGTCTCTCTTTTTTTGTACTTAGAAACTTTTTTTTGTGATTGTAATCAGTGCGGCTTTTCTTTTTGCACGTGCCTTTTTCTTGCTGATCCGTGCAGCTTTTCTTTTGCACTTGCCTTTTTTTTCTCAAATTTGGGTAGATAATGGAAATGGACTGAGAACAAAGTGGCACGAACTCAAAACTCTAGCGGTGAAAAACTTAGGACCAGCAACTTGACACAAAAAGGCAACCGTGAATTCAACACGTCGAGAGCTAAGTAGCCAAGCAAAAGGCTCAAAGTGTTTTTAGGATTTTTTTAGAGCGAACTTTTGTAGGCAAAAGTGGACTGTAGGTAAATGAATAACAAGGAGAAGGAAATCTCTCACCGAGCAACCTGAAATCTGATACCACTTGATGAACCCAACGGGTACAGGGGACGCCCTATCTTTCGATGAGAGATGTTGGTAATGAACGAATTTGGTGGAGGCCGACGTTGGCTGCCCGACTACCACAACCAGAATGGTGTGGCGCCTTGAGCGACAGTTACACCGTCTCCTGGTAACTACGATTTGGGTGGAGGTCGACGTTGCGCTATCCGACTACAACAACCACAAGGATCCTGCGCCTTAGCGATAGTTACACCGGCTCCTGTTGTTGCTGTACTTGCCGTGCCAAGAACAGCCTTGAACGTGCAAGCAATCGAAGAACAAGCAAGAACAAGATAACAAGCAAACACTCACGGGTGTGAAAAAGTTGGGGTTCTGATTCAAGTAATCGGAAGGTCTCGTCGACACTTGCGTTACAAGGAAGTAGCAATGGATCCAAAGGAAGTAGCGGGGAGAGGTCCAAAGGATCCACGTGTCCTGTGGGGCCGGACCCCCCTCTCCTCTGAGGAGAGCTCCGGGCCCGCCATGTGTCCAGCAGAAGAACGCTGCCTGCCCCCGAGCGGTAGGCAGCGGGCGTAAAGACGCCCCATACCTTGCCCGTACAAGGTATTCAAGGCCCGCGCCTTCCCAAGATGCGGAGACACGGAGCACGCCTCTGTCAGGTGCCGTTGCGCCCAGTCGCATCACAGACTGGCGCGTGGTGTCAGAACCTGCCAGCCAATAAACACAGCGACAAGACATCCCCTGCCGCCTCCGCCGTCATCAACCACTACGACTAGCAGGCGGCATGGGCAGGGCGGCAAGATGAAGACTCAGAAGCCTTTGCCAGAGACAACTACCGACATAACTGCGGATACGATAGTCGACAGGCAATCTCCCCGGGACCACCTGTCGGGTCCCGGGCCCCCCTTGTAAGCCACGCGAGCCTTGGACTATAAAAGGCTCGGGTAGGCAACGTTAGCAAGGGTTCGCACTCCAGCAACTCATACCCTAGGCGTAACTCATCCTCAAGCTCAGGACTCCGGTTCTGAGCGACAAGCAATACAGCGAGCACCTTAGCTCACCGTGGACGTAGGGTTTTACGCTCCGGCGGCCTGAACCACGTAAAACTCGCCGTGTCAAGCTCCTCCCTAACTCGTCCCTACGCTCAAGCTCTCTGCAAGTGACTAGCCCCTCCGAAAAAGAACCTCTGCGTGCTGCCCAGTGCAGATCCGGGGGAAGTGTCGACCACACACTTCGACATTTGGCGCGCCAGGTAGGGAGCTTTTCCCTTGCGCGACGAGCTTCTGCCGACGAAGATGACGAAGCTTCCTTCAGCGGCAAGCTCTCCTCCCCCGCGTTCACGACGGATCGTGACTAGCGGGGAGTACGTGTTGACGCACTCTGGACGGAGTGTGTCGGCGCAAGCTGGAAGCCAACAGCCGACTCCGGCAACGCCGACTCCGGCAATGCAGGCTCCAGCTAGCGTAAGATCTTCTGCGGCGCTGGGCGTTCCCCACGGGGGCGCGCTAGCTGCAGCAAGAGCGCTACTGCGCAATCCGCCTGCTGGGGACGCGCCTCAGGCAGCGACCCAGCAGTGGATTCGCGAGGTAGACCGCCTCGTCGTCGCCGCCGCAAACCCTCGACTTCGGCGGGGACGACGCTCCGGCCAACCGGCTGTGTCGCTGACGCGCACGCCAACGGTTGACGGACAGACGGCGGATTCCAGCTCCACCAGGCTTCAGTCGACGGACCTGGGGACAGAGCTGGAACGGTGCCACTCGGGCCAGGATGCCCGGGTGTACCTCGAGCGACGTCGAGAAAGGCGTCGCAACCAAGAGGCTGGCGACAGCATGACGTCAGCCTCGACCCAGCCTGAGGCGCAGACCTTCGCCACGCGATCTCTGCCCCAGGCGTACGCCGCGCAGCATATGCCACAGCCATATGCCCTGCAAACGGCGTCCCCGGTCTATGGCGCAGCCTTGCCCACACCGGGGTACACTGTGCCAGCGGCGAACCAAGCGTTCGCGGCACCAACGCCTGCAGCAACAGGGGCAGGGTGTGCGGCCCTGGCGCCCCACCTTCGCTTCGCGAGGTGGCCGCACAAGTTTCGGCCGCACCTGCCCGAGAAGTACGACGGCAGCGTCAACCCGGCGGAGTTTCTCCAGATCTACTCCACCGCCGTACTTGCCGCAGGAGGGGATGAGGCCGTTATGGCCAACTACTTCCCCGTCGCCTTGACCGGCCCAGCCCGGTCTTGGCTCATGAACCTCCCCCAGGGCTCCATACATTCCTGGGGAGAGCTCTGCCGGCAGTTCATCGCCAACTTCGGCAGTTCTTACACCCGGCCAGGCACGGAGCTCGACCTCCACGCCATCCAGCAACAACCTGGAGAGTCGCTGCGCTCCTTCATCCAGCGGTTCTCCCAGGTGCGGAACACCATCCCACACATCCAAAATGCTTCTGTGGTGGTGGCGTTCCGGCAAGGCGTCCGGGACAAGAAGATGCTCGAGAAGCTCGTGACCAGAGAGGTCCGCGATGTCTCCGAGCTCTTCAGCCTGGCAGACAAGTGCGCCAGAGCAGCCGAAGGGCAGAGCTGGCACTCACTGCCGACCTCCGAGTCAGGAGGACAGCCCGGGTCTGGCGCTGCTTCCTATGGAGGCAGCAAGAAGGCCAAGAACCGAGGCAGAGGCAAGATGGAATCGCTGACCGCAGCCCCCGTCGCCGCAGCAGCGGCACCCAGTGGAGCTCGGGGGCCGCGCCCCGACAAGAGGCAGCGACAGTCACCAGCCCCAGAAGGTGACCAAGACAAGCTATGCCCCGTGCACGGCAGCTGTCGCCATACTACTGCCGAGTGCCGGGAGATCTGGAAGCTCACGGAGCGCTTCCGCAAAGGGAAGCAGCAGCGAACTGATGCTCCACCCTTCCGCCAGAGGGAGGGCAAGCAGAAGGTCGACATCCCAGATAGCGTCGACCACCAAGTGGAGTTCCAGGAGCCTCAGCGCGCCGTGAAGGCGGTGCGCAATCATGAGGACTCCAGCTCCAGCGGTGATGAGCGTCGAAAGAAGCTCTACGTCATATACGGCGGGTCCGCCGACCCCTCGTCCCGAATCGCAGTTAAAACTCTACGCCGAGCGGTAGCGTCGGTGGCTCCACTCCCATGTGCCGCACCGCACCTCAAGTGGATGGGAACCCCCATCAGCTTTGACGCCTCCGACTGCCCCAGGAACATGGCTGGGGCCGTCCAACTACCGCTCTTGGTAGCACCCACCATCGCCAACGTGAGGATGTACCACGTTTTGGTAGATGGCGGAGCTGGGCTGAACCTCATCAGCCGTGCAGCTTTCCAGAAGCTGCAGATCCCGATGGCCAAGCTCACCCCGTCGAGTCTGTTCTCAGGGGTAGGACCGGGACAGGTCGTTCCCTACGGCAACATCAGCCTCCCGGTGACCTTCGGATCTCCGGACAGCTATCGGACAGAATACATTCTGTTCGACGTAGCGGAGATCGACCTCCCCTTCAACGCCATAATTGACAGGCCAGCCCTGTACCGATTCATGGCAGTAGCCCACTACGGCTACCTCGTCCTGAAGATGCCTACACCAACAGGTGTCCTCAGGATTCGTGGAGACCGCACTACTGCAGTGTCGGCCTTGGAAAAACTCCAAGCGCTTGCAACAGCTGGAGCACCAGCCCCTGGCAGTGCAGAACCAGACCAGCTCCACCCGAGTGCACGCCACCATGCCTCCGCCACCGCACCTCGGGTGCAACCCCTCGATGAGGGCGATGTCCCCTTAAAGGTCGTCCAAATCGGCGCCGAAGCCACCCAGACCACCCGGGTAGCCGGGGGCCTGGATAGCAAATAGGAAGGCGCGCTCGTCACCTTCCTCCGGCACAACGTTGACGTGTTTGCATGGCAGCCGTCACAGATGCCGGGGATCCCTAGGGAGGTGATCGAGCACCACTTAAAGGTCTTCCCCGACGCCCGGCCAGTTCAGCAGAAGCCCCGCAAGCAGTCCATCGAGCAGCAAAACTTCATTCGCGAAGAAATCAAGAAGCTGCTGGACGCTGGCTTCATACGGGAAGTCCACCACCCCCGGTGGTTGGCGAACCCCGTCGTTGTCCCGAAGGCCGGCGGGAAGCTCCGGATGTGCATCGACTACACCAGTCTCAATAAGGCATGTCCCAAAGATCCATTCCCTCTCCCTAGAATAGATCAAATAGTAGACTCAACATCAGGCTGCGATATGCTGTGCTTCCTAAACGCAATCCGGGTATGATTCAATATGGGTCATTATTGATAGGCTAACCAAGGTAGCTCATTTCATCCCTGTGAAAGAAAGCTACAGCGGATCCAAATTGGCAGAATTGTACATGTCAAGGATTGTGTGTCACCATGGAGTGCCAAAGAAGATAGTGTCAGACCGAGGGACACAGTTCACCTCGAGGTTTTGGCAAAAGTTGCATGAAACCATGGGAACCCATCTGAATTTCAGCTCTGCCTATCATCCCCAAACTGACGGGCAGACGGAGAGAACCAATCAGATCCTTGAAGATATGTTAAGGGCATGTGCACTCAAAAACAATAGGAGTTGGGACAAGAACTTACCGTATGCGGAGTTTTCCTATAACAACAGTTATCAAGCTAGTATGAAGATGTCACCGTTTGAAGCTTTGTATGGAAGGAAGTGCAGAACTCCCCTATTTTGGAACCAAACAGGAGAAAGTAAAGTGTTTGGTCCAGAAGTGCTACAAGAAGCCGAGGCAAAGGTGAGGGAGATTCGCAACAACTTGAGGATAGCACAAACACGCCAGAAGAGTTATGCTGATGTACGAAGAAGAGAGCTCGTTTTCAACGTGGGAGACTATGTTTATCTCAAGGTGTCCCCTATCATAGGACTTCGTCGGTTCAAGGTGAAAGGGAAGTTGTCACCTCAATACATCGGACCCTTTCAAGTTTTGGAAAGGAAAGGCGAAGTGGCGTACCAACTAGAGTTACCGGTTCATCTATCGGACGTGCACGATGTATTCCATGTGTCACAACTCAAGAAATGTCTGAGGACGCCTGAAGAGGTGTTACCCATGAATGAAGTGGATGTAGCTGAGGATTTGTCTTATGCCGAGCAACCATACAAGATTTTGGAGACAATGGAACGCCTCACCAGAAATAAGAGAATCCGGATGTGCAAGGTGCAGTGGAAGCATCACTCAGAAGAGGAAGCCACCTGGGAACGGGAAGATGAGCTTAAGGCACAATTTCCGGAATTGTTTTCTTAGAAACACCAATCTCGAGGACGAGATTTCTTTTAAGGGGGGTAGAGCTGTAACACCCCAAATTTTGATTCAAAACCCTAAACCAGGTTCAGAGGGGAATTTAAAAATTTTTGGACGTGTTGCATGTTTTGCAAAAATTCAAATTCAAACTGGAATTCAAATTAGACTCAAATCAGAAAAGAAATGGAAAAAGAAAAAGAGAAAACGGGAAAAAACCAGCCAGTGGGCCGAAACCCGCCAGCCGGCCCAGTTTCCCCGCGCCAGCCCGCAGCCGCGCGCGCCCGCGCTCTCTCACACAGACAGGTGGGGCCCACCTGTCATCCCTAACCCCGTGACCCCGGACTCTCCCGCGCGCGCGCGATCTTAACCGATCGGAATCCCGCGTCCCTCAGCCCGAATTCCGGTCCCAGAAGAATCAAACTCGATCACAACCGACCCACCGCCCTCCCCCGGCTATAAAAACCCCAGCCCCGATCGGTTTTTCCCACGCGATCGCTGATTTTCACTCCGGTGAGCACCGAGACTTCGCCGGTGAATTCTGGCCGATCTAAACTCGGAAACTCTGATCTAACTCGCTGGTCTTGATCCACCGCCTCCGGGGAGCTTTGCAGGTGCAGAAAACTTGGAGACTTACGGTGTAAACACAGCGCCGACGAGCTTCGCCGTGGTTTTGCCTCGGACCTCGCCGCCGATCACTTTCCAGGACCCCCGAGCTCGAGAAAACCCCCGAGGTGAGATCCCTGACCTCCCCTCTACCGATCTATGCCATAAGATCACAGTTTTAGGCAGAATTTTCGAGGATCCGAAACTTTCCGGCGAGATCGCCGCTTCCCGCCGCCGTGCGCCGCCGGCAGCGCCGCCCGCGCTCGATCGGAGCGACGTGGCCGCTTGTGCGCCGTTTATTTTAAATCGCACGGTAGACTTTAAAACCCCGCGTACCGGTTCGATGTTATAATCTCAGCCGTCGGTTTAAAATCGGACGGTCCACGTCAGCCCCGCGTTATAAAGACTGGAATTCTTACGTGCTACCCCCTGGGGTTCTCGGGAAATAAGAGCTAGCCCCGGAAACTTCTGATCTAGCCCCTGGAACTCCAGAAAATCATGTAAATTCATTTAAAAATCAGTTTTAGCCCCTGGACTTAATAAAAATTAGGAAAAACACCTCTGATAAGTGTAGCTAGACCCCTGGAAATTATGAAAATAATATTATAGACCCTGTAATGGGGTAAGTTCAGTATTTTAGCCCTGTTTAGTATTTAATTTAGAAAATTGAATATGAAACTAGTGTTTAAAAATTAAAAAGTGGGACAAACATAATTGTCAAAATTAATTAAAAACTTTCCCAGTACTTAGAAAACTTTGGAGTGAGATAAAAATATATTTTGGGCTGAAATGAATCTGTTTCATTTATTATTCACATTATATAGTATAGGGACACAATTTTAAGTAAAAAATAGTTATAGAAAATATGTAAAATAATTATAAAATAGTTTACATCAGAGGCAAAGGTCAAAATATGTTAGTAAATTATTTAGGACCAGAACCTATTCTGTTTAGATGATGTGTATTACTAATTTCATAATAAAATACACATTTATGCATAGGAGAATAAATCTGAAAATATAGCAACTAGCAAATGATAGATGGAGTTTCTAAAATCCAAAGAATTCAGTTTAGGGTTGGTAGAAATTCTGAAGGCACATGTGGAGAAGAAAAATACTTTTCATACATACTTGGTAGTGAAAAGGTGTAGCAGTTTAATATAAGGGATTTATTTAAAACTGAAACACACACATGTATATATATAGTATGTAAGTATAAATATGAACACCAAAGTAGGAATCATATACACATGGTTAAAAGTGCATGCAAGCCACAACTCAACACACATAAAGTAACCACAACACATAGAATGGTAAAGAACTTTTATAAATGTGAATGTGTGGTTTGTATGAAGTAGAAGTGTGAACTATGTCTTATGATTGTTGTTTTTCTTTTGCTATGTGTGATGGTATGAAGTAGAACCTGTTCAAGAGCAAGTTATTCCTTTCCAAGATGAGGACTACCCATTTCAAGAGCAGCAAGAAGGAGGCAAGTGTCCTTGACCACTTTGATCCTATGCTAGGATGTGTAGATAGAATTATTTGCATTGTCAAATGAAATATGAAACCCATGCTAGGAAGTTTCCCTAGAATTGCATTACCTTGTTTCCTTGTAGCTTGGGTTGGGATTTATTTTGTCATGTCATTTATTTACATGCATATGCTTAGCCATGCTTAGAATGGGATATTTGGGATATGAGATCATCAGTTTATTTTACCATACTTTTGATTGAGATGTTGTGAGTTATGTAGAGGTAGGGATCAAGGCAAGTTGGATGTTTTGGTTGTGTGCTGGGTGCACGAGACTTGGGTTTGTGTTTAGTACTTGCCTGGATCCTAAGGACCGGTTCATGGAGCATGTAACCCGGCTTTACAGTGCCAACCACATGCTGAGATGGGGCAGCTTGGCCAATTAATTAGGTGTATCCCCGGCGTAGTATGGGTGTGTTGGATGGTGCGGGGAGTAGGTGTCAGCTGGACTACCATATGAACCGCAAGGCTCAAGAGGGGGCCACTGCAGCGGGGTTGGAGCCTCTTGTATGCTGTTAGGGGTGAAACCTCAGTGGGCCCACGCTCGTCGGGAATCCCTTTGTAAAGGCTTCGTAGTGATCTCCTGGCTGCACACCTGGGAAGTGTGAATATGGATCGTAGCCACTGGCATAATGGAGGTTCTTTTAGTCCACCCGGCAACGGGGGATGAAATCACTACATGTGGGTACAGTGGTACAAACTCTGCAGAGTCAAAACTGTCTTGACAGCCGTGCTCACGGTCAAGAGCGGCCTGGACTTATTCATGATTAGAGGATTGATGGTTTTGGAAGTTAAGCGGGGATGCTTAACATTGGAAATGATGTTATGGTTATTGGATTATGATGATGGGATGGGAGATTGGGACCTTTTCACCTGTGTAGTAAGGTAGGTGCTTAACAAGCTAAGGTGATAGGTATTAATTGCATAGTGCTTTAACCATGAGTTCAACCTCTTCTTGTTCTAGCCATGCATGATATACTTTTCCCACACTTGCTGAGTACCATTGGTACTCAACCTTGCATATTTGTTGGTTTATATTGCTGCTCAGGTCAAGATAATGAGGTGGTGTATAATGACCAAGATTTTGGACCCGAGGAAGGTTTTTAGGTTCATGGAGACCCCCGGGCAACGCCTGTGACGGAGCCCTAAATAATAATATTCCGCTGCTAGTTTATTTACTTGTGATGAACTTATTATTGTCCATCAAGACATTTGCTATGTAAGACTTATTTATATTCGACACCTGGCTTGTAATAAATGATGCTTCACTATTTGTCATCACGTGTATGAGAAAATGATCCTGGCATACATGTGATATTCACTTGGTTGTTCTTCGGAAAAACCGGGTGTGACAGAGGTGGTATCAGAGCCAAGGTTGCCCGTAGGAACGTGGACCTAGGTAGAAATGGACGTATTTAAGGGCCCTATTTTCTTAAAAACTATTTTCCAAGGTGTGGGTGGAAGAGTGTTATTTAAGGAGTCATTTTCCTCATCTTATCCCAAAATTTTCATTCAAAATGGGATTTTTGTTTAAAAAGTTTATCTAACCTAATTTTAAATTCTTTTTGTTTTAGATGGTTCGCATGATTCGCACCGCTCGCAAGTCCACAGGAGGGAGAGTTCCCTTAGTTGCCCTTGCCGAAAGAGAGGAGAGTCGTCCAGTGACGTACCTTTCCTACGAACTGGCAGTGGGAGACTTGTTGCGCCGTCTTCGACGTATGCTCGAAGCCGCAGGCAATACGGGCAAGCTAATCATCCACTATAACTCCACCAGGACCATCCGTGAGAAGAGGGAAGAATGGAGTTCGGAGATGAGGATTATACACGAGAATCAGCTGCTTAAGATTCACCACTCTCCAGCTTGTCGAGCAACACAAGTTGACGCGGAGAAAGATGTCACCTGGGAGGCCATCACCTGCCAGAGTCACATCTATCGTCGCTACTTGGACAAAACTGAGTACATGTATGTCCTCCAACGTGAGAGTGGTACCACGGAGTACAAGTACCCACCGGTGCAGCAAGGAACTTCCCATGAGCACATGGACTTGTGCTTGGAGGATGCTGCTATGCTCAGCACTCGACTGCAGGAGTGTCAACAAGAGCTTCAGGATATCCGAGACACCCTGAAGGAAACGGAGGCGTTTCTGCGAGCTTGCTTAAAGGCGAGAGAAAGAGGAGATGGGAATGAACTGTGTGTCACCGTGAATGATACATGGACTCCTGACTCCCCGGATCGCCGAGCGACCAGGCGTCGTCGCACTTCTCCACCAGCAGCCTCCCCACCCAAAGCAGAGTCAGAAGGTAGCCGAAATGAGGAGGAAGATCCCGAGGAGCCAGCTCAAGAGAACGAGTAGTGTAGAGTCTTTCCCTTAGCTAGCAAGAGGTCGAGTAGTCGAGTCGTTACGTAGTTAACGGTGTGATAATGCTTGGTGTGTGACGTGAGTTGTGGAAGCCATGGGCAATTGTCCACAGCCTCGTCTTTAGATTGTTTTGCTTTGGTGTGTGAACCCACATGAAATAATATTGCATTTGTTTTTGTGTGAGAAATGAACCCTCAGAAAAGTACAACAAAGCCTCAACACTTCAAAGTACAAACAAGTGAAAGTAGTAAGATGATACTAAATGCTTTCAAATTAACATTGGTTGATTCTGCCAGATGGCCGGAAGAGGAAAAGGACGTGCTGCCAACCCCGCCAACAACAACGATGAGGCGTGCAACCCTCATCTTTCTGGAGGCCAGGACAGGGGTGGTCGCCGTGAAGAAGTTGACCCTCTCCACCAAATGCTGGAGAATCAAAATCAGCTCATCCAGAACTTGACTCAAGTGGTGGCCAACTTGCATCAAGTTCCACCTCCACAAGCTGCACCACGCCAACCAAGGTTCAGTGAGTTTCTAGGAACTCAACCTCCAAAGTTTGCAAGTGCTGCTGAACCTCTGGAGGCAGATGATTGGCTGAAGACCATTGAAAGTAAGATGAGGATCATACAGTGCCAAGGGTATGAGAGGGTGCTGTTTGCCTCTCATCAATTGCATGGACCTGCTGCTGATTGGTGGACCGCCTACGTGGCCGCCCATCATGACCCTGAGAGCATCACTTGGGAAGAGTTCAAGCGTAGCTTCCGCAACCATTACATCCCAAGAGGTGAACTCAAAAACAAGAGGAAGGAGTTCTTGGGACTGCAGCAGGGAAACATGACGGTGAGGGAATACCTCACTAAATTTACTCAACTATCCCGTTATGCTCCACGAGACATAGAGACTGATGAGCAGAAACAAGATTGTTTCGTGGAAGGACTTACCGCAGAAATGCAGTGTGCAATGTCCTCAAATGAGTATGAAAGCTTTCAAAAGATGGTGGACAGAGCATTTGTGGTGGAAAGGAAGCTAAAGGCCCTGGAAAATGAGAATAAGAGGAAGGCTGGGTGGTCACATCAACCCTCAGGGTGCAACACCCGCCCACGGTTGATGCAACAACCTACGGGGCAGACGAGTCGTGCTGCGGTACCCTATTCAGCACCAAGAGGGTACAACCCAAACTACAGGCCTCCTGCAGCACCAGCACAGCCGCAACGTCAGTTTGTGCAGCAGCCTCGCCCCGCATATCCACCTAGACCAGCAGTGCAAGGACCCCCAAACCAACCCCAAGACAACAAGGGCCAGGCATCTAAGATTGGGGTGCAATGTTTCAGCTGTGGTGAAGTGGGGCACTACGCCCATAAATGCCCAAAGAAGAAGCCTGCGCAGCCACAGCAGCAGAATGTAATGAGAGGACGGGTGAACCATGTCACTATGGAGGAAGTGCAAGAGGCACCCGACGTGGTAGTTGGTAAGTTTCCTGCCTATTTACACCTTGCAACTCTGCTGTTTGATTCTGGTGCTACCCACTCGTTCATTGCTCAAGGGTTTGTTAAGAAGCATGACCTAGCAACCACACAAATGAACCATATGCTAGCCGTAAACTCTCCAGGTGGAGAAATAAGGACAAGACAAGTGTGTCCCAAAGTGAACCTAGACATTAATGGGGTAGTATTTACGGCTAACCTCATAGTGATAGATTCACAAGGGATAGATATTATTTTGGGTATGGATTGGTTGACCAAACATAAAGGAATCATCCATTGTTCGACCAGAACGGTGGAATTAACTCACCCCAGTGGCACCAGAGTAAAGTTCATAACAATACACGAGCCTAGGAGGGACATTAAATTAAATCAAGTGGAGGTGAAAGTTGAGGAAATCAGGACTATCAGGGAATATCCAGATGTTTTTCCGGAGGAGTTGCCAGGTATGCCTCCCGACCGTGACGTGGAATTTGCGATTGAGCTAGTACCGGGAACAGCCCCGATATAAAAGAGACCTTATCGAATGGACTCCAAGCAGCTAGAAGAGCTCAAGGATCATTTGAGAGAATTGGCAGAGAAGGGGTATATTCGCCCTAGTTCCTCACCATGGGGAGCTCCGGTGATATTTGTGCCCAAGAAAGACGGAACCCAAAGGTTATGCGTGGATTACCATGCTTTGAATGAGGTAACCATCAAGAACAAGTACCCATTACCCCGCATTGAAGACTTGTTTGATCAGTTGAGGGGAGCTTGTGTGTTCTCGAAAATTGATCTCAGGTCGGGATACCACCAACTCAAGATAAGGCAATCTGATATTCCCAAGACAGCTTTCGTATCTCGGTACGGACTGTATGAATACACTGTCATGCCTTTCGGGCTAACCAATGCCCCGGCATATTTCATGAACCTCATGAACAAGGTATTCATGGAATATCTGGACAAATTTGTGGTGGTTTTCATAGATGATATTCTCGTCTTCTCCAAAGATGAAGAAGAACATGAGAAACATCTATGGTTGATGTTACAGAGGCTGAGAGAACACCAACTATATGCCAAGTTGAGCAAGTGTGAGTTTTGGCTGAAGAGAGTTCCCTTTTTAGGACATATAATCTCGGAGGGAGGAATCTCCGTAGATCCCGCCAAAATCGAGGATATCCAGAAGTGGAAGACCCCTGAAAATGTCAGGGAAGTTCGAAGCTTTTTGGGATTGGCTGGATACTATCGACGGTTTATTGAGGGATTCTCCAAGATCTCGAGACCTCTCACCAAACTGTTGGAAAAGGGAATCACATTCACCTGGACGCCACAGTGCGATACAAGCTTTCAGGAGCTAAAGAAGAGATTGACAACAGCCCCAGTGTTGGTTATGCCAGATATGCAGAAGAATTTCACAGTGTACTGCGATGCCTCTGGGAATGGGTTGGGATGTGTTCTCATGCAAGAAGGACATGTCGTGGCATATGCATCCCGGCAGCTTCGGAAGCACGAGAAGAACTATCATACACATGACCTAGAACTAGCTGCAGTGGTACACGCGTTGAAAATTTGGCGGCACTATTTGATGGGGAAGAGGACAGAGATATATACGGATCATAAGAGTTTGAAGTATATATTCACACAGCCAGATCTCAACCTCAGACAAAGGAGATGGTTAGAGCTAATCAATGACTTTGATGTGGGCATCAACTATCATCCCGGGAAAGCAAACGTCGTGGCCGATGCTTTGAGTCGGAAAGTGCAGGTCAATAAGTTGAGCTTGAAGGACATGCCCGCAGAATTGAAGGACGAGGTTATAAGGCTCAATCTATGTCTAGTAAATAGTGGTGAAGCCATCGCCATGGAAGTGGATTCCACACTCGAGCAAGACATACGCGAGGGCCAAAAGAATGATGAGAAGATACAAGAGATCAGACAGCTCATCAAGGAAAGTAAAGCTCCTGGTTTTAGAGAGGATGAACAAGGAACGGTGTGGCACGGGAAAAGGATCTGTGTGCCAGAAGTAAAGGAGATCCGTGAATTAATTTTGAAGGAGGCTCACGATTCTGACTATTCCATTCATCCTGGGAGTACGAAGATGTACCAGGACCTCAAGAGCAGGTATTGGTGGTATGGCATGAAGCGAGATGTCGCGGAACATGTTGCCCTATGTGACACATGTCAGTTGGTGAAAGCAGAACATCAACGACCCGCGGGATTATTGCAACCACTCAAAGTGACTGAATGGAAGTGGGAAGAAATCAGCATGGATTTTGTCGTGGGATTTCCTAGGACCCAATCCGGGTATGATTCAATATGGGTCATTATTGATGGGCTAACCAAGGTAGCTCATTTCATCCCTGTGAAAGAAAGCTACAGCGGATCCAAATTGGCAGAATTGTACATGTCAAGGATTGTGTGTTACCATGGAGTGCCAAAGAAGATAGTGTCGGACCGAGGGACACAGTTCACCTCGAGGTTTTGGCAAAAGTTGCATGAAACCATGGGAACCCATCTGAATTTCAGCTCTGCCTATCATCCCCAAACTGACGGGCAGACGGAGAGAACCAATCAGATCCTTGAAGATATGTTAAGGGAATGTGCACTCAAAAACAATAGGAGTTGGGACAAGAACTTACCGTATGCGGAGTTTTCCTATAACAACAGTTATCAAGCTAGTATGAAGATGTCACCGTTTGAAGCTTTGTATGAAAGGAAGTGCAGAACTCCCCTATTTTGGAACCAAACAGGAGAAAGTAAAGTGTTTGGTCCAGAAGTGCTACAAGAAGCCGAGGCAAAGGTGAGGGAGATTCGCAACAACTTGAGGATAGCACAAACACGCCAGAAGAGTTATGCTGATGTACGAAGAAGAGAGCTCGTTTTCAACGTGGGAGACTATGTTTATCTCAAGGTGTCCCCTATCATAGGACTTCGTCGGTTCAAGGTGAAAGGGAAGTTGTCACCTCGATACATCGGACCCTTTCAAGTTTTGGAAAGGAAAGGCGAAGTGGCGTACCAACTAGAGTTACCGGTTCATCTATCGGACGTGCACGATGTATTCCATGTGTCACAACTCAAGAAATGTCTGAGGACGCCTGAAGAGGTGTTACCCATGAATGAAGTTGATGTAGCTGAGGATTTGTCTTATGCCGAGCAACCATACAAGATTTTGGAGACAATGGAACGCCTCACCAGAAATAAGAGAATCTGGATGTGCAAGGTGCAGTGGAAGCATCACTCAGAAGAGGAAGCCACCTGGGAACGGGAAGATGAGCTTAAGGCACAATTTCCGGAATTGTTTTCTTAGAAACACCAATCTCGAGGACGAGATTTCTTTTAAGGGGGGGTAGAGCTGTAACACCCCAAATTTTGATTCAAAACCCTAAACCAGGTTCAGAGGGGAATTTAAAAATTTTTGGACGTGTTGCATGTTTTGCAAAAATTCAAATTCAAACTGGAATTCAAATTAGACTCAAATCAGAAAAGAAATGGAAAAAGAAAAAGAGAAAACGGGAAAAAACCGGCCAGTGGGCCGAAACCCGCCAGCCGGCCCAGTTTCCCCGCGCCAGCCCGCAGCCGCGCGCGCCCGCGCTCTCTCACACAGACAGGTGGGGCCCACCTGTCATCCCTAACCCCGCGACCCCGGACTCTCCCGCGCGCGCGCGATCTTAACCGAGAGGAATCCCGCGTCCCTCAGCCCGAATTCCGGTCCCAGAAGAATCAAACTCGATCACAACCGACCCACCGCCCTCCCCCGGCTATAAAAACCCCAGCCCCGATCGGTTTTTCCCACGCGATCGCCGATTTTCACTCCGGTGAGCACCGAGACTTCGCCGGTGAATTCTGGCCGATCTAAGCTCGGAAACTCTGATCTAACTCGCTGGTCTTGATCCACCGCCTCCGGGGAGCTTTGCAGGTGCAGAAAACTCGGAGACTTACGGTGTAAACACAGCGCCGACGAGCTTCGCCGTGGTTTTGCCTCAGACCTCACCGCCGATCACTTTCCAGGACCCCCGAGCTCGAGAAAACCCCCGAGGTGAGATCCCTGACCTCCCCTCTACCGATCTATGCCATAAGATCACAGTTTTAGGCAGAATTTTCGAGGATCCGAAACTTTCCGGCGAGATCGCCGCTTCCCACCGCCGTGCGCCGCCGGCAGCGCCGCCCGCGCTCGATCGGAGCGACGTGGCCGCTTGTGCGCCGTTTATTTTAAATCGCACGGTAGACTTTAAAACCCCGCGTACCGGTTCGATGTTATAATCTCAGCCGTCGGTTTAAAATCGGACGGTCCACGTCAGCCCCGCGTTATAAAGACTGGAATTCTTACGTGCTACCCCCTGGGGTTCTCGGGAAATAAGAGCTAGCCCCGGAAACTTCTGATCTAGCCCCTGGAACTCCAGAAAATCATGTAAATTCATTTAAAAATCAGTTTTAGCCCCTGGACTTAATAAAAATTAGGAAAAACACCTCTGATAAGTGTAGCTAGACCCCTGGAAATTATGAAAATAATATTATAGACCCTGTAATGGGGTAAGTTCAGTATTTTAGCCCTGTTTAGTATTTAATTTAGAAAATTGAATATGAAACTAGTGTTTAAAAATTAAAAAGTGGGACAAACATAATTGTCAAAATTAATTAAAAACTTTCCCAGTACTTAGAAAACTTTGGAGTGAGATAAAAATATATTTTGGGCTGAAATGAATCTGTTTCATTTATTATTCACATTATATAGTATAGGGACACATTTTTAAGTAAAAAATAGTTATAGAATATAGGTAAAATAATTATAAAATAGTTTACATCAGAGGCAAAGGTCAAAATATGTTAGTAAATTATTTAGGACCAGAACCTATTCTGTTTAGATGATGTGTATTACTAATTTCATAATAAAATACACATTTATGCATAGGAGAATAAATCTGAAAATATAGCAACTAGCAAATGATAGATGGAGTTTCTAAAATCCAAAGAATTCAGTTTAGGGTTGGTAGAAATTCTGAAGGCACATGTGGAGAAGAAAAATACTTTTCATACATACTTGGTAGTGAAAAGGTGTAGCAGTTTAATATAAGGGATTTATTTAAAACTGAAACACACACATGTATATATATAGTATGTAAGTATAAATATGAACACCAAAGTAGGAATCATATACACATGGTTAAAAGTGCATGCAAGCCACAACTCAACACACATAAAGTAACCACAACACATAGAATGGTAAAGAACTTTTATAAATGTGAATGTGTGGTTTGTATGAAGTAGAAGTGTGAACTATGTCTTATGATTGTTGTTTTTCTTTTGCTATGTGTGATGGTATGAAGTAGAACCTGTTCAAGAGCAAGTTATTCCTTTCCAAGATGAGGACTACCCATTTCAAGAGCAGCAAGAAGGAGGCAAGTGTCCTTGACCACTTTGATCCTATGCTAGGATGTGTAGATAGAATTATTTGCATTGTCAAATGAAATATGAAACCCATGCTAGGAAGTTTCCCTAGAATTGCATTACCTTGTTTCCTTGTAGCTTGGGTTGGGATTTATTTTGTCATGTCATTTATTTACATGCATATGCTTAGCCATGCTTAGAATGGGATATTTGGGATATGAGATCATCAGTTTATTTTACCATACTTTTGATTGAGATGTTGTGAGTTATGTAGAGGTAGGGATCAAGGCAAGTTGGATGTTTTGGTTGTGTGCTGGGTGCACGAGACTTGGGTTTGTGTTTAGTACTTGCCTGGATCCTAAGGACCGGTTCATGGAGCATGTAACCCGGCTTTACAGTGCCAACCACATGCTGAGATGGGGCAGCTTGGCCAATTAATTAGGTGTATCCCCGGCGTAGTATGGGTGTGTTGGATGGTGCGGGGAGTAGGTGTCAGCTGGACTACCATATGAACCGCAAGGCTCAAGAGGGGGCCACTGCAGCGGAGTTGGAGCCTCTTGTATGCTGTTAGGGGTGAAACCTCAGTGGGCCCACGCTCGTCGGGAATCCCTTTGTAAAGGCTTCGTAGTGATCTCCTGGCTGCACACCTGGGAAGTGTGAATGTGGATCGTAGCCACTGGCATAATGGAGGTTCTTTTAGTCCACCCGGCAACGGGGGATGAAATCACTACATGTGGGTACAGTGGTACAAACTCTGCAGAGTCAAAACTGTCTTGACAGCCGTGCTCACGGTCAAGAGCGGCCTGGACTTATTCATGATTAGAGGATTGATGGTTTTGGAAGTTAAGCGGGGATGCTTAACATTGGAAATGATGTTATGGTTATTGGATTATGATGATGGGATGGGAGATTGGGACCATTTCACCTGTGTAGTAAGGTAGGTGCTTAACAAGCTAAGGTGATAGGTATTAATTGCATAGTGCTTTAACCATGAGTTCAACCTCTTCTTGTTCTAGCCATGCATGATATACTTTTCCCACACTTGCTGAGTACCATTGGTACTCAACCTTGCATATTTGTTGGTTTATATTGCTGCTCAGGTCAAGATAATGAGGTGGTGTATAATGACCAAGATTTTGGACCCGAGGAAGGTTTTTAGGTTCATGGAGACCCCCGGGCAACGCCTGTGACGGAGCCCTAAAGAATAATATTCCGCTGCTAGTTTATTTACTTGTGATGAACTTATTATTGTCCATCAAGACATTTGCTATGTAAGACTTATTTATATTCGACACCTGGCTTGTAATAAATGATGCTTCACTATTTGTCATCACGTGTATGAGAAAATGATCCTGGCATACATGTGATATTCACTTGGTTGTTCTTCGGAAAAACCGGGTGTGACAGAAGCTCTTAGGATTCCTGGTCTCGCACCGGGGGATTGAGGCTAACCCAGAGAAGATCAAGGCCATCGACTTGATGCGGCCTCCTGCCCGCATCAAAGATGTCCAGAAACTCACGGGATGCCTAGCCGCGCTGAGTCGGTTTATACCGAGGCTAGCAGAGCGGGCACTTCCCTTCTTTAAGCTCCTGCACAAATCCGGTCCATTTGCCTGGACTGACGAAGCAGAAGAGGCTTTCCAGGAGTTGAAGCGACTCCTGACGACCCTACCTATCATGGTAGCCCCTGAGCCCGGAGAGCACCTGTTGCTCTACATCGCGGCGACAACTGAAGTGGTGAGTATGGTCCTCGTCGCAGAGTGGCCGGACCTCTCATCTTCGCAGCCTGCTCCAGCAGCAGAAGACAGACGCCAGGAAACCCCGCAGGTCCAAGGCGGTCTCCCGGACCTCCAAGACAACCTCCCGGAGGTCCAGGGCAGCCTCCCGGACCCCCAAGACCACCTCCCGAGGGCCCAACGGGACCTCCCGGAGGTCCAGCAGGACCCTCCGGAGCTCCCGGAGAACCAGCGGGGCCCCTCGGAGAGCCAAGATGGCTTAAGGGCCTCCGGGTTCCAACCCCCGGAAGGCCCCCTGGACCCAATCACCTCCAGCGGGCCAGGACCAATGGATGAAGACCTCTCAGACCTAAGAGAGAGGGTTCGAACCATCCAGAGGCCTGTCTACTACATCAGCGAAGTCCTTCACGATGCCAAGACAAGGTACCTAGAAGTCCACAAGCTGCTGTATGCAGTGCTCGTGGCGTCCAGGAAGCTCCGCCACTACTTTTAGGCCCACCGGGTCTCGGTAGTCACCTCCTATCCGCTGAAGACGATCCTTCACAGCCCCCATGCGACTGGCAACATCGCTAAATGGGCAGTGGAGCTGGCGGAGTTCGAGCTGGACTTCCTTCCTCGCCATGCGGTCAAAAGCCAAGCGCTGGCTGACTTCGTGGCAGAGTGGACACCAATGAAGGCTGACCCAGGGGGCCACGAAGATGGTGAACCAGAGCACCGAGCTCCGGTCTTCACCGAGCCCCACTGGATGCTCTTCTTCGACGGCTCCTCGCGAAAGCAGGGGGCCGGTGCCGGCGTACTGCTTCTCATGCCATTGGGGGAGCAGTTTGGGTACATGGTGCGTCTCAATTTCAAGGCAACCAACAACATGGCAGAGTATGAAGCACTCATCTTTGGCCTACAGACAGCCCTGTCTCTGGGCGCTCGCCAGTTGTTGGCACAGGGCGACTCCCAGCTGGTTATCAAGCAGGTTAAGGGCGAATGCTCCTGCAATGACCCGCAGCTAGCTGCTTATCTGCTTCATGTGCAGATGTTGGAGAAAGACTTCCTCGCCTTGGACCTGCGCCAGGTACCACGCGCTGGCAATGCCAAAGCTGACGACCTTTCAACGAAGGCTTCCACTGGAGCCCCCGTGCCCGAAGGAGTCTTCGAGAGGACGTTGCTGCGGCCCACAGCCCGGCCCGCCGAGCCGGGCGAAGGGGGCTGGACCAGCACCTCGAAGCTGGCGGTCCCGGCGGCCCTGCAACCATGGATGCCGCCAAGGATCGTAAGTGTCACTGGGGACTCCGTGCAACCCAGCGCTCTAGATCCAGAAGCTCAAGTCAGACCCGATGCATGGATCACGGAGATCCGGGACTACTTGAAAGACAACATCCTCCCTGATGAACATGCAACCGCTGAACGGATTGTGCGTATGGCTAAGAGATACGTGCTGGTAGAAGGGGATCTCTACAGGCGTGGCGCCAACCACGTCCTATTGCGGTGCATAACCCAGGGGGAAGGCTGCGACTTGCTCGCTGAGATCCATGGAGGCGAATGTGGGAGTCACTCTTCCTCGCGCACGCTTGTCGGTAAAGCCTTCCAACATGGCTTCTACTGGCCGACGGCACTCCAGGATGCCGTCAAGCTGGTCGAGAGCTGCAAGGCGTGCCAGTTCCACGCCAAGCAGATCCATACACCGGCTCAGGTGGTACAGATGATCCCACCCTCGTGGCCGTTTACCGTATGGGGGTTGGACATCCTGGGACCATTCCCCAGAGCCGTCGGGGGATTCCGGTACCTCTATGTCGCCATCGACAAGTTCACCAAGTGGCCGGAGGCCACACTAGTTGTCACCATCAACAAGCAATCAGCAGTAAAGTTCATCAAGTCGATTGTCTGCCGGTTCGGGGTCCCGAACAGAATCATCACTGACAACGGGACCCAGTTCACCAGCGCAGCATTCCAAGACTACTGCGAAGACCTCGGCATCCAGGTGTGCTATGCCTCTGTTGCTCACCCAAAGAGCAATGGGCAAGTTGAGAGGGCCAACGCCGAGATTCTTCGGGGCCTCAAGACTCGCACCTATGCCAGCCTGAAGAAACATGGTGCCAATTGGATGGATGAGCTTCCGAACACACTATGGGCTAACCGGACATCCCAGAGTCGGGCCAACGGAGAGACACCCTTCTTTATGGTGTATGGGGCCGAAGTTGTGCTTCCCCCAGAAATCACCATGAAGTCTCACCGTGTCCGAGCTTACGACGAAGCCGCGTAGGACAACCTCCGGCGTGGAGAAATCGACCTCGTCGACGAGGTCCGATTGCATGCAGCACTCCATAACGCACGGTACAGACAAGCGCTCCGTCGCTACCACCAGAGGTCTGTGCGTGCCCGGGAGCTGCAGGAAGGTGACCTGGTGCTGGCGACACATACTTTCTCGCGAAGGGACCCACAAACTCTCCCCTAGTTGGAAAGGTCCCTTCCGAGTCACAAAAGTGTGCCGCCCCGGGTGCGTACGCCTTTCCAACGAGGATGGAGACCCGCTCCCGAATCCTTGGAACATAGAACACCTCCGTAAGTTCTACCCCTAGAGCAGTGATAGGACAGTCTCTTCTTTTCATAATAAATTCCATAGAGTCCAAGAACAGAGCTCGGAGCAGCTAAGCCCCAGGGGACGGTCCAGGACTACGTTCAGCTTTGCCTGGTTCCGACTCCAAGCGCGTAGAGTCTTGCTTCCCTTCTTAATGGGGCGGGTCGTGGCCTCCATGTTTAGCCTGCCATCCTCCCGTGGAAAATTATATGAAAAGAAACCTGTCCTGCTTTGCTCTTCCCTTGTGCTCATTTAAATTATGTATTAAATTTTTATGAATACACTTCCGGCGTATGCCAGCCCTGCGCTCAGCTCTCTCTTCTCATTCTCACCCCTAGTCGGCATTTGCTGCCCTACCATAGGCGGTTGCGTTGGAGGTACATGCCGATGGCCAAGGGGGCCCCGAGTCCCCGGCACTTCGCGCACTTAAGTCCCCAAGCACCGTGCATGTGGTTAGGGACCGTAAGCCAAATAAGACTATGAGATAAAGGAGGGGGAGCCTCCAAGGTGAATTACGTTTCCCTTACTTGTGTGCAGGACCTCTCAGCCTCAGGTCCCCGCAGGAGTATGGTAGGTGCATACAACCAATGGGACACGCCTACCAGGGGGCCGCTACGGGATAGCGCAAGACCGGAGCTCCAAGGTAAGACCGAAGGTCCCACGTGGCTGGCAGAAGCCGGACCTCCCCCTCTGGGGGGGGGGCTCCGAAGGCCCCACGTGTCCAGCGGGGCCGGAGCTCCCGCCTCCTCAGGAGGGGCTCCGGATTCGCCGCGTGGCCGGCAGAAGCCAGACCTCCCTCTCCGGGGGAGGAGCTCAGAAGGCCCCACGTGTCCCGCAGGGTCGGACCTCCTTCTCCTTAGAAGGCAGCTCCGGGCCCGCCATGTGGCCGGCAGATCCGGACCTTCCCATCCTCATGGGGCGAGCTCCGGAAACCCCCGGGGGCCCTTAATACAGTTAGGACCTGGGGAAGGTGTCTGTGCAGAGCTTCGAAATTGGTGAAGGCCTATGAGTACCTTGCGGAGCTAAGGGCTCGGCCAGGCGAAACCAAGACGAAGACAAGAGCATCACAGAAACGAAGGGTCACAAGAGTCTATGTATTCGTGGCTCCATGAGCTGGACTACAGACTCGATAAAAGGAAGAGACAAGTCCTAAGGTCTTCCCGGTTCACGCCGGAACCTAGAGGCTACGAGAACGGCCATGTCCCCAACTTCAGCCCTGGCGGCGTTCTCCTGCTCCGTGACCCGAGCACAGGGATCATCTCGGCCATCACCAGCGCAGGGGCCGGCGTCATCAAGGATGCTTCTGGAGTCCCCTCCGCTGCTTCAGCGGTTTTCTTGGAGACTCTGCCACCTGGAGTCCTCCCCGGCGCGTCAGCAGTTTCTTTGGAGACTCCATCGCGTGAGGAGAGAGGGTGCAGCTTCCCTGAGGACTCCCCTGACCCGAGCGCATGGATCAATTCGGCCATCACTAGCGCAAGGGCCGCTATCATCAAGGGTGCATCTGAAGCCCCTTCCACCGCTTGAGCAGTTTCCTTGGAGACTCCGCCTAGAGTCCTCTTTGGTGCTTCAGCAGCTTCCTTGGAGACTCCTCCACTTGAAGCCTCCTCGACGTGTCAGCAGTTTCTTTGGAGACTCCACCACTTGAGGAGAAAGGACGCAATGCCTGGGAACCCTCAGCCAGTCGTCGCTCTTCGGGATGATGAACCCGAGGCCTCTTGGAGGCGTCACCTCCATGGGCAAGGCATGCAGGCTCCCTGGATCTCTGACTTGGTGCAGACGCCGCCGCCGGAGGAAATCGAGCGCGATCCCCCTCTGAAGGCGGGATAGAAGCCATGGGAGAAGACAAGGCCGCAGAGACTCAAGAAAAGTGCAAATGCTGGAAGCCTTATAAGGGGAGCCTACCCACGTTGCGACTTCCTTTCATACCTTCTAGGTACAATTGAAAGCGACTCGAAACTCTTCGAGTACACCGCATCGGCAACCGCTTCGGCTCCAAGACCGAGCGCCGATGACAGGTGGACCCAAGCCGCCCAGCTGAAGCGGTGGGTCAAGGAGTCAGCCTCCCAAGAAGACGAGCTGGCAAGGCACTCCAGCGGTTCCCGAAGAAAGCGCCGCAACGTGCAGAAGTGGCAGTCTTGGGAACAGCCGCAGTAAAGGCAACCATCAAGTGGGCGCACGCTCCCACGATCCCGTGACTGTTCGTGCTCCGGCAGCGGTCAATAAGGGACTTAGAGAAAGTGCGCGGAACGGAAGAGACGGAGGTCCCACCTCGGGCTCGCTATCTCCCCCGAGATAGGCCCGGGGGCCACTGTCGGTACCCGCGATATGGGGTACCCCCGCGCACAGGGGAAAATGCCTAAGGATCTCGCCCTTCTCCGCAGGGAGAGCTCCGAAGGGGCCACGCGTCCAGCGAGGCCGGAACTCCCTCTCCTCAGAGGAGAGCTCCGGGCTCGCCACGTGGCCTGCAGAAGCCGGACCTCCCCCCCTCCGCGGGGGAGAGGTCCGAAGGCGTCACGTGTCTAGTGGGGCCGGACCTCCCTCTCCTCAGAGGAGTGCTCCAGGGCCGCCACGTGGCCGACAAAAGCCGGACCTCCCCCTCCGCGGGGAGAGGTCCGAAGGCTCCACGTCTCCTGCGGGGCCGGACCCCCCCCCCCCCTCCTCTGAGGAGAGCTCCGGGCCCGCCATGTGTCCAGCAGAAGAATGCTGCCTGCCCCCGAGCAGTAGGCAGCGGGCGTAAAGACGCCCCATACCTTGCCCGTACAAGGTATTCAAGGCCCGCGCCTTCCCAAGACGCGGAGACACGGAGCACGCCTCTGTCAGGTGCCGTTGTGCCCAGTCACATCACAGACTGGCGCGCGGTGTCAGAACCTGCCAGCCAATAAACACAGCGACAAGACATCCCCTGCCGCCTCCGCCATCATCAACCACTACGACTAGCAGGCGGCATGGGCAGGGCGGCAAGATGAAGACTCAGAAGCCTTCGCCAGAGACAACTACCGACATAACTGCGGATACGATAGTCGGCAGGCAATCTCCCCGGGACCACCTGTCGGGTCCCGGGCCCCCCTTGTAAGCCACGCGAGCCTTGGACTATAAAAGGCTCGGGTAGGCAACGTTAGCAAGTGTTCGCACTCCAGCAACTCATACCCTAGGCGTAACTCATCCTCAAGCTCAGGACTCTGGTTCTGAGCGACAAGCAATACAGCGAGCACCTCAGCTCGCCGTGGACGTAGGGTTTTACGCTCCGGCAGCCTGAACCACGTAAAACTCGTCGTGTCAAGCTCCTCCCTAACTCGTCCCTACGCTCAAGCTCTCCGCAAGTGACTAGCCCCTCCGAAAAAGAACCTCTGCGGGCTGCCCAGTGCAGATCCGGGGGAAGTGTCGACCACACACTTCGACAACTTCCTTCTTCCAGACAAAGCTTTAACCACTGACCAACATCAACAAGGCAAGCCCCGGTTTGCATTAACCCTTTTTATAAAGTTTTGCTTTGTTTACATGTCTAGTGTGAAGTATGAATGTGCATTAGGTATAGGATGGATGGAACCCCACTTGCATAACCAGAATTTGCCTATAAGAGTGAGGGTAGTGTCTAAAACCTCGAGTAGACAGGCCATGCATTCATAGGACTTCGGTACAAGTCGAGTAGATGGAATCTACTCGCGATTTAGGCTTGGGACACACGGGATTGGTTCGAGTGATGTGAGATCACTTTAGTAATGAAAATGAGACTAGGCAGGGGCTATGATGCGGACATCGCTACCGTTGATACAACCACAACACCAGCCCATTCACCACTCTCAGCTAATCAAGGTCCAATGACACGCGCTCGTGCACGTCAACTTAATTATCAGGTGAATTCATTCCTGGCTGTTCAAAGTAATTATCCTTCAAATGGGGACCTATTAAAGCCTTGTGATGACCTTGTTATTATTAGGTGCTTGGGAATTGATCCAGCTAGGAGGGATGGAGGAATTAATGCAATAAAGGCTGCTCCACCCGAGGAGAAATCTTGAGGCTGGGGCCATGTAATAAAGAGAGATTTAGACAAATAAGAAAAGGAATAAGGGAAATCTCGTCCAACTTTGCTGCTGGACAAAATTCCCTCTTTCTTCCCCCATTTAAAGATAGATGTGCTATAATAAGGAAAGAAATAGAGGAAATCATATCCTGCCTTGCTGCTGGATGGGTTTACCTCTTTCTTTCCCTATTAAATGGTAGTCTATCACAGAAAAAGGAAGAGAATAAGGGAGATCACGTCCTACCTTTGTTGTTGGACGAATTTCCCTCTTCCCTCCCCTATTTAAGTAGTCCAAGAGCTCCTTGACAGGGCGGGTTTTGTTTTCTGTAAGTTTAGCCATTGCTACTTCCTTGTAACACAAGTGTCGACGAGACCTTCCGATTACTTGAATCAGAACCCCAACTTTTTCACACCCGTGAGTGTTTGCTTGTTATCTTGTTCTTGCTTGTTCTTCGATTGCTTGCACGTTCAAGGCTGTTCTTGGCACGGCAAGTACAGCAACAACAGGAGCCGGTGTAACTATCGCTAAGGCGCAGCATCCTTGTGGTTGTTGTAGTCGGGTAGCGCAACGTCGACCTCCACCCAAATCGTAGTTACCAGGAGACGGTGTAACTGTCACTCAAGGCACCACACCATTCTGGTTGTGGTAGTCGGGCAGCCAACGTCGGCCTCCACCAAATTCATTCATTACCAACATCTCTCATCGAAAGATAGGGCGTCCCCCGTACCCGTTGGGTTCATCAAGTGGTATCAGATTTCAGGTTGCTCGGTGAGAGATTTCCTTCTCCTTGTTCTTCATTTACCTACAGTCCACTTTTGCCTACAAAAGTTTGCTCTAAAAAAAATCCTAAAAACACTTTGAGCCTTTTGCTTGGCTACTTAGCTCTCGACTTGTTGAATTCACGGTTGCCTTTTTGTGTCAAGTTGCTGGTCCTAAGTTTTTCACCGCTAGAGTTTTGAGTTCGTGCCACTTTGTTCTCAGTCTATTTCCATTATCTACCCAAAGTTGAGAAAAAAGGCAAGTGCAAAAGAAAAGCTGCACGGATCAACAAGAAAAAGGCACATGCAAAAAGAAAAGCCGCACTGATTACAATCACAAAAAAAGTTTCTAAGTACAAAAAAAAGAGAGACAATTTGTGTAACATTTGTTTCATGTTTCGAAGTTCAACTTGCTGTTTTCAACGTTGTTGAAACACAATGGATCAGGCTGCTCGAACTTCCCTACCATAGTAATCCAACGTCACGTGGAGTTACGGCTCACGTCTCTAGTAAGGTTTGAGCTAGGACCAGCACAATACCATCGTGGAACGTTTATTCAACTTGTTGTGACTAATGTGGTACTAGCTGTTCCTTTGCACAAATTGTGTCTAGCAGCCACCTACAGCTCCACAAAATTGTCTACGACACCATAAGGTTGTGCTGGCAGCCACCGTTTGTTGTTGTTCTTGCTGATTGCCGGCGCCTCCTGCATCGCATGGTAAGAACTTGTAAGACCTTGATTTCTTGCTAGTGAGGAATTGTGCTGTCCTACCATCTCTTAGCAACTGTTAGGATTAATATGCTTGCTGTTGTATTTCCTTTCTTTACTAACCATGTCAGCTGATGCGAATGAGACATATCCACATTCACCACGTACGAGGGGCATCATTCAGCATTTCAAACGCCAAGTAAAGCTACACACAGATGCTCTCAATGAGGATATTCAAGTCACCAATGAACGCATTTGTCAATTAGAGTCGACGCAGATTTGCACCAACACCAAACTGACCACATTAGAAAGCACTGCTGGGGCTATTAACACTTCTCTTGCAGCAATCATTGAGCGATTGGAGAGGATGGAACAGGTTGGACGCGAAGAGAGGCAAAGACGTGTTGATGACAGCCACGACTCCGTTGGCAGTGCTGCAAGATATGACGAGGCAGAGTATTCGGCGGATACCGAGCTTGATGATGGACCTTTCAGGTATCGATGGCAGCCACGTCGCGACCATCGTGGTATGGGTGGTCGAGCTCAATGACGCGAGGTACGTGACAATGATGATTCCCTATGCAGCATTAAATTCTCCATACCACCTTTTGATGGTAAATATGATCCGGATGCATATCTGTCTTGGGAATTGTCAGTAGATCAAAAATTTGCATGTCATGATTTCCCTGATGATAAAAAGGTTAGAGCTGCCACTAGTGAATTCACTGACTTTGCTTCTGTTTGGTGGCATGAATATCAAACTAAAAATCCAGCTACCGTACCACAAACTTGGAATGCTTTGAAACGAATCATGCGTCATCGTTTTGTTCCTTCCTGTCATGCTCGTGACCTGTTGCATAAATTACAACAACTTAGGCAAGGCAACAAATCTGTTGAGGAATACTATCAAGAACTTCAAATAGGCATGATGTGTTGTGGCCTAGTTGAAAATGAAGAGGCTGCAATGGCTAGGTTTATGGGTGGTTTAACAAGAGAAATTCAGGACATATTGGCTTATAAGGAATACACTAACGTCACTCGATTATTCCATCTTGCTTGTAAGGCTGAAAGAGAAGTGCAGGGACGATGTACAAGAACTAACATTTCTGCAGGTCGAACTACCTCATGGCAGTTCCACTCAAGTGCTGCTGGTACTAAGCATGATTCTCCAGACGATGCTCCCAATGGGTTGCCCAGGACTACATCAAAATCAGCACCTTCGCGTGCAATCGAGACAACAAAAGGATCCACCCAAGTTGCAGCCAACACTTCTTCTTCCATTGCTTCTACCGGGAGAACAAAAGACATCCAATGCCTCCAGTGCAAGGGTTTTGGGCACCTACGAAGGGACTGCCCAAGCAAGCGTGTGCTGGTTGTACGAGAAAATGGTGAGTACTCATCCGCTAGTGATTTAGATAATGAAACATATGCCATGCTTGCTGCACAAGAAGCAGGAAAGAAGAATGATGATGAAGAGCACATTGGGGCTGATCATGCTGCCCACTATGAGAGTCTTGTTGTGAGGCGTGTCTTGAGTGCCCAAATGATCAAAGCTGAACAGAACCAGCGACACAATCTATTCCAAACTAAGTGTGTAGTTTTGGAACGATCGTGTCGCATTATTATTGATGGAGGAAGCTGCAACAATTTAGCAAGTGCTACCATGGTAGAAAAGCTTGGGATGACAACACTTCCACATCCACATCCCTACTACATCCAATGGTTCAACGATAGTGGTAAGCTTAAGGTACCACGTCTGGTTCGTGTCGAATTTGCAATTGGTTCCTACCATGATTATATTGATTGTGATGTGGTACCTATGCAAGCTTGTTCTATGCTATTTGGTCGACCTTGGCAATTTGATAAAGATACATTACATCATGGTAAATCAAATCAATACTCTTTCATGCATCATGAGAAGAAACTTGTTTTGCACCCGATGTCCCCTGATGCTATTTTGAAGGATGACATTGCTAGAGCTTGCAAAGAGAAAAATAAGAAATCTGCTGAAAATGAAAATTCAGATGTCGTGAAGAAATCGGTACAGCCTAAGACTGACAATTCCAAATCTGCTCATATGAAGAAGAATGAATAAAATTAACGAGCACTTGTTTTTTTGCTTCCAAATCTGATTTGTTTGAATTAAAAAGTGATACTGCAATCTGCTATGTGTTTGTTTGCAAAGAAGCTTTGTTCTCACTTCATGACACACCATGTGTTTGCCTCCTTCTATCACTAAGCTTTTGCAGGAATACGCTTATGTGTTTCCACAAGAGGTACCAGCCGGGCTGCCACCATTGAGAGGGATTGAGCATCAGATTGACCTCATCTCTGGGGCTTCTTTGCCCAACCGAGCACCATACAGGACCAATCCGGAGGAGACTAAGGAGATTCAGCGGCAAGTACAGGAATTACTCGACAAAGGTTATGTGCGTGAGTCCCTTAGTCCTTGCTCCGTTCCTGTTCTTTTGGTCCCAAAGAAAGATGGATCATGGCGCATGTGTGTAGATTGTCGAGCAATTAATAACATTACCATTAGATATCGTCATCCTATTCCTAGGTTAGATGATATGCTTGATGAACTTAGTGGCTCGATGATTTTCTCTAAAATTGATTTGCGTAGTGGATACCATCAAATTCGCATGAAGCTAGGTGATGAATGGAAAACAGCGTTTAAAACAAAGTTTGGTTTGTATGAGTGGTTAGTCATGCCTTTTGGTCTCATGAATGCACCTAGCACTTTCATGAGATTAATGAATGAGGTTTTACGTGCTTTTATTGGAAGATTTGTGGTAGTATATTTCGATGACATCTTGATCTATAGCGCATCTCTCGAAGTTCATCTTGATCATCTCCGTGCTGTTTTCAATGCTTTACATGATGCACGCTTATTTGGTAACATTGACAAGTGCACCTTTTGCACGGATCGAGTTTCTTTTCTTGGCTATGTTGTGACACCACAGGGAATTGAAGTTGATCAAGCCAAGGTGGAGGCGATACACAGCTGGCCGACTCTTACCACGGTCACACAAGTATGAAGTTTTCTCGGACTTGCTGGATTCTATCATCGTTTTGTGAAAGACTTCAGCACCATAGCAGGCCCACTGCATGAGCTTACAAAGAAGGGTGCTCCATTCACAAGGGGCAAGGCGCAAGAGGCTGCATTTGCAACTTTGAGGAATATGTTAACTCATACACCCCTTCTCCAATTACCAGATTTCAGTAAGACTTTTGAATTGGAATGTGATGCTAGTGGTATTGGATTGGGAGGTGTCTTGTTGCAAGACGGGAAATCTATTGCTTATTTTAGCGAGAAACTGAATGGGCCTAGTCTGAACTATTCCACGTATGATAAAGAATTATATGCACTAGTACGAACTTTGGAAACATGGCAACATTATTTATGGCCTAAGAATTTGTTATACATTCTGATCATGAATCTTTGAAGCACATTAAGAACCAAACTAGTCTGAACCGTAGGCATGCCAAGTGGGTAGAATTCATTGAGTCCTTTCCTTATGTCATCAAACACAAGAAAGGAAAAGATAATGTCATTGCGGATGCCTTATCTCGCCGTTACAATATGTTGTCCCAACTTGATTTTAAGATTTTTTGCTTGGAAACAATTAAAGAACAATATGCTTTTGATGCTGATTTCAAAGATGTGCTGCTGCAATGTAAAGAAGGAAAAACATGGAACAAGTTTGTTCTCACTAATGGTTTTGTGTTTCGAACTAACAAATTGTGCATTCCAGCTGGTTCTGTGCGTATCTTACTATTGCAGGAAGCACATGGTGGAGGATTGATGGGACACTTTGGTGTCAAGAAGACGGAAGACATCTTAGCAAGCCATTTCTTTTGGCCAAAGATGAGGAGAGATGTGGAGCGGTTTGTTGCTCGTTGCACCACCTGTCAAAAAGCTAAGTTTCGTCATAATCCACATGGTTTATACATGCCTCTTCCTGTTCCTAGTGCTCCATGGGAGGATGTTTCTATGGATTTTGTTTTAGGATTGCCTAGAACAAAGAAGGGGAGGGATAGTATTTTTGTTGTTGTCGACAGATTTTCTAAAATGGCACATTTCATACCATGCCACAAAACTGATGATGCTACCCATATTGCTGATTTGTTCTTTCGAGAAGTTATTCGTTTGCATGGGGTTCCAAACACTAATGTTTCAGATAGAGATGCCAAATTTCTTAGTCATTTTTGGAAAACCTTATGGGCTAAGTTGGCGACAAAATTACTCTTTTCTACCACTTGTCACCCTCAAACTGATGGACAGACCGAAGTAGTGAACCGTAGTTTTTCTACCATGCTAAGGGCTGTTCTGAAACATAACATCAAATTATGGGAAGAATGTTTGCCTCATATTGAATTTGCTTACAATCGTTCGCTGCATTCTACTACTAAATTGTGCCCTTTTCAGATTGTATATGGTTTTATTCCTCGTGCTCCCATTGATCTTTTGGCTCTGCCACCTTCAGAGAAATTGAATTTTGATGCTTCTCGCCGTGCTGAATTAATTCTTAAAATGCATGAGCAAACTAAAGAAAACATTGAGAGCATGAACGCTAAGTATCAACAAGCCGGTAGCAAGGGTAGGAAGCATGTTACTTTTGAACCAGGTGATTTGGTTTGGGTGCATTTGAGAAAGGATAGATTTCCTGATTTGAGAAAATCTAAATTACTACCTAGAGCTGTTGGACCCTTCAAAGTGCTTCGAAAAATTAATGATAATGCATATGAAATTGAGTTGCCTGCACATTTTGGGATTACTTCCTCTTTTAATATTGCAGATTTGAAACCATATATGGGCGAGGAAGACACATTTGAGTCGAGGACGACTCAATTGCAAGAAGGGGAGGATGATGCGGACATCGCTACCGTTGATACAACCACAACACCAGCCCATTCACCACTCTCAGCTAATCAAGGTCCAATGACACGCGCTCGTGCACGTCAACTTAATTATCAGGTGAATTCATTCCTGGCTGTTCAAAGTAATTATCCTTCAAATATGGGGACCTATTAAAGCCTTGTGATGACCTTGTTATTATTAGGTGCTTGGGAATTGATCCAGCTAGGAGGGATGGAGGGATTAATGCAATAAAGGCTGCTCCACCCGAGGAGAAATCTTGAGGCTGGGGCCATGTAATAAAGAGAGATTTAGACAAATAAGGAAAGGAATAAGGGAAATCTCGTCCAACTTTGCTGCTGGACAAAATTCCCTCTTTCTTCCCCCATTTAAAGATAGATGTGCTATAATAAGAAAAGAAATAGAGGAAATCATATCCTGCCTTGCTGCTGGATGGGTTTCCCTCTTTCTTTCCCTATTAAATGGTAGTCTATCACAGAAAAAGGAAGAGAGTAAGGGAGATCTTGTCCTACCTTTGTTGCTGGACGAATTTCCCTCTTCCCTCCCCTATTTAAGTAGTCCAAGAGCTCCTTGACGGGGCGGGTTTTGTTTTCTGTAAGTTTAGCCATTGCTACTTCCTTGTAACGCAAGTGTCGACGAGACCTTCCGATTACTTGAATCAGAACCCCAACTTTTTCACACCCATGAGTGTTTGCTTGTTATCTTGTTCTTGCTTGTTCTTCGATTGCTTGCACGTTCAAGGCTGTTCTTGGCACGGCAAGTACAGCAACAACAGGAGCCGGTGTAACTATCGCTAAGGCGCAGCATCCTTGTGGTTGTTGTAGTCGGGTAGCGCAACGTCGACCTCCACCCAAATCGTAGTTACCAGGAGACGGTGTAACTGTCGCTCAAGGCGCCACACCATTCTGGTTGTGGTAGTCGGGCAGCCAACGTCGGCCTCCACCAAATTCGTTCATTACCAACATCTCTCATCGAAAGATAGGGCGTCCCCCGTACCCGTTGGGTTCATCAGGCTAGGGCGCAGCAAGAGGAAGTCTTGTGTGTGCAGCCCTGTCCATGTCGATTGAGGACTGATCCGTGTGCGGCCCTGCTGAACAAGTGTTGAACATACCGAAGGCATATCGGATATATGTGCCCCGATAAACCGATGTAACCTATACCTCTGGGCGTCGAGGCATAACGCACCGATTTATAGGTGTAGGCTGAGGGCAGCAAGGTGGAAATCTGCTAATGGGCATAGAGAGATGCTCCGTGTAGGGAACCTCCTACTCGTTTCGGTGCGACCGGTTCGACGTTTGGGCTGTTGGGTGAAAGGTTGTCCCGTACGGCATCGAGTGAGCGTGCTGTGAAGCTCCACGGATGGGCGTACGTGACGTGCTCTTTGGGTATCCCTGCAGGTGTATATCGAGTCGATTCGCCGTCCCTCACGGTGACGATTACCGCTTATTCACTGAGTCGTGACGTAGGCTAATGTATGAAATATGATGATTCAATATTGTTGTTATGATATAATTGTATTGTTACATGGGTGCCACCAAATATTGCTCACTAAATTTCATATTCATGAACTGTTAACTTGTGGCTAAAAGATGAACTAAGGATGAACTTGTAGGTGTGTCCGTTTGCTGCAATCTTACCGTCCCATGTTCATTGTACACTACATGTAGAGTTTCATGCCTAGGTGAGTCGGTTAAGTCTTGTTGAGCTATCGTGCTCATGGTCGCTGCTTAAGTATTTTTCAGGTGAGGAGCCACCCACTGACTCGGGTTACGAGTCCACCGGCGAGGGTTACCCTCCGTCGGGGACTACGGTTGAGTGGGAGCCGTACACGCCGCGCTGAGCTGAGGAGTGCAGCTAGTATGGGTTACCCTAGGGCTGGGCAACCGACTTTTGCTAGATAGGCGGGCATGAGTTGTACAAATTAAAACTTCTGCTGTGTAATGTATACCTTAGTTTGTAACTGAACAGTGTACTACTTTGTACAGTTTTAATTTGTTTTCTATGTAATGCAATGTATCCTTAAGATGTGTGCTGTCGGGTATCGCATTGTGCGGCACCACCCTCTGCGATCCTGGATGAACGGAGTCGGGTCCGCCACAGCCCGGTATCAGAGCTGCATTGGGGATAGCACCCTAATTAAGGACTGTATTACGGGAAAACTTAGGTTTACGGTGAGGATTCGGTAGTTTGCCCAAGTAAGGACTATATTAGCATAGTTACTTAAAGTGGCAAGACTAACATATGTGTTTAGTTCTGAATTTTAATTATGTAACGACGCACCTACGCTCTGGTAATAATGGTAAGGAACGCCACCGAAAGCGGTTCAATTTTGGTTAGCTCCCCTGACGAGGAACGTGGTTCAGGGATAGGTCTCACAGCTGTGAGACGTCAATATGAAACTCTTGGACTCTTCATGTTCCTGAGTTCATATGAAACGCTGATCCCTAGTGTGCATTAGGCAAGTAAGTGGAGACCCCATCGTGTGGTCAGTAACGCGACAGTGTATTCGTCTGGAAATAGCCCAGGAGGACATACGCAGCGCTTGCCATCGGCGTGCCCTGCAGGGCAGTAGGTGGTATCCGTTGGGTTGATAATATTCCCAACCGTGACGACCCATTGATGATATACTCGAGTTCCCTGTCGTGTGGTGTTGAAACACGATCACGTACCTTGAGACGTGACTTAACTCAAGGACGGCCGTATGACAATGATACGGGCGTTTGTATTTAATTTCAAATATGGACCCGCGTGAAATGGAAACAACCATTGAGTGCATCATTATTGTGTGGTCTTCTGCAAGTACTAACCACGTATGTATTTCGTGTAGTATACATGTGCGAGAGCCCATTTAGTGCCACACTTAAGACGTATATGCCGGTATAATCCGGTTAGGATTTTCTTTTGTGAGGAACGTAGTACCGGCATACTATAGGCATGTGCATGAAAAATGAGGATAACAAGGAATTAAAATTACTAAGTTTCAACATTTAGGACCCTGGTTGGGTAGAAAAATTTGATAGTGGATCAGTGTAGCTCTAAAGGATTGAAAAACAGAGTGCTCTGTTTTAGGCAGCAAGTTTGCTGAACCTTAACAGAGCATAACTCACAGATCATGTGGCTAATGGAGGTGTGGGGGATAGTTATGGAAAGCTGTTTAAGCACTCTACAACTTTGTTGTATACTTACAGGGCTGAATCACACCTTAAGATGGCTTAAATCCCAGAGGATTGTAAACTGTCCAGAACCAGGACAGATTTGAAACACTCTCTGGACTGTTCTGTTTTTCAAGCATAACTTACTGTGGAAAAATCTGAAATTATATTATGATACGTCTTTGGAAAGGGTAGGAGATGTGTTACATCTTTGTAATTCAAAGTTTCTGTATTTTCAGCACGGAATTCAGTGGAAACTAGAATAAAAAACAGCAACTTCCAAGGGAGGTGCTATTAAAATTCTTTCATAAATTCTGTTGACTTTGAATTACCATAACGTTTAAACCAGAGCTGATCTGAGGGTAAATAAAGACTCATTGGAAAGATACTGAAGTTGACTTTAACTTTGGTATTCAGCTTGAGTCATGAAAATGCCCAGAACCAGATCAAAATCTGGGATATGTAAAAACTGGTCATTCTGACAGAGGAATGACAGTTGAACTCATTGGAGAGATTGCTGTACCCTAGGGGGTTTAAGTACTTCCAATGGGGTAGAACATACTCATGAGAGGTTATCTTCAACTAGTGAAAGATTTGAGTATATGTCTTATTCAAGTTTCTTTTGCTAGAGACCATGTTTGTGTCGTATTGAAGATAAAAGGGTAGTATACGTGATGACAAAGCGATAGTAACGTCTCGTAGTGACCAAACCTAGTTGTGGTGAGCTTCCAAAGAGGAGGTTCATCAAGTTGGATTTAACTAGCTTGTATTTGGTCTGGTAATGGTGTAGCTTGTGCAAAGTTATTACATTATCCGTATACGAGAGGTATCGCATGTTTTAATGTCATAATGTTTTACGTCTATTTTATTGGACTGCATGCAATATGTTGCGGGATTGATGTTTATTATCGTATGGTTGCAGATGGTTCGCACTCGGACCACGCACGAGATTGGTGGCTCTAGCCAGCAGGGAGGCGATGACTCCCAGCCACCTGCCTACGACAGCACCCCGCATCAGCAACCACCACCGCCGCCTCCGCTTACCATAGCGGATGTGATAGCGGCACTGGTGGGTGGTCGTGAGGAGTAGACCGACCTGCTCCGCACGATCGTGCAGAATACGTCCCAGGCGGGGGGGGGGGGGAGGGCGTCAAGAGTGGGGGCCTTGTGAGCCCATGAAGTAACGTACTCAGACTTCATGAGTACGCACCCTCCGGTGTTCGCAGAAGCCCCAGAATCCCTGGAGGCCATCAACTGGCTGCGGACAATGAGTCCAAGTTCGGGCTGCTCCAATGCACGGAACGGCAGAAGACTCTCTTCGCGGCGCAACAGCTTCACGGTGCCGCTGGTGCATGGTGGGCGAACTATGTCGCCTCACTGCCGGCTGGCCACGCCGTAGAGTGGGAAGAATTCCGGGGGGCGTTCCGCACCTACCATATCCCTCCTGGGATAATGAAGAGGAAGTTCCAAGAGTTCTTGGAGCTAAAGCAGGGCGGAAGGAGTGCCCACGACTACTCCCATGCCTTCAACCATCTGGCACAGTATGCGTCGGATTATGTCTCCACCGAGGAGAAGAAGCGAGAGCAGTTCTATCGGGGGTTAAATCCTGAGATGAAGACGAATCTTGTACAATGCAATCGCGGTACTTTTAATGACCTCGTCAATGCCACGATAATGCAAGAGGATGCTCAGCGGGAATTGGCGGCTGAGCAGCGAAAGCGCAGCGCTCCACCCAGCAGCGGGGGTGGAGCTCCTAAAAATACCACATGGTGTATCGGACACCATCCGGTCAGCAGTGGCATCCACCGGCACGACCTCAGCAGTTCGGGGGTCGTTCTTTCCAGCCACCTTCGTTCCGACCGCCGATGCCATCACCGTGACCGCAACAACAACAGCAGATGGTACCCCCGGCATTTCCACCGCCACAACGCACCCCGGGTTCCGTCCGCCGATCAGCGGAGGACCGCCTCGCTACACCTGCTATACGTGTGGCCAGGCGGGCCATTTCTCGAAGGACTGTCCCCAGGGGCAGCTGAGCAGCGGGCAAGCCCAATATCAGGGCGGTGCTCGAGGCCGAAATCCGGTCAAGAAGCGCGGTCAGCGAACCGGGGGTGTTCACAACCTCGACAATGAGGACGCCCCGGAGGGAGAAAATGTGCTGGCAGGTATGTTCAATCTCAACGATCAAGCAATCATCATATTATTTGATTCTGGTGCAACTCACAACTTCATAACTGCATCATATGTGGTTAAGCATCAACTGGGTATCTTTCCAACAGAGTGCTCTTATATGATCTGCTCACCAGGAGAGAAGATTTTAGCAACTATGATGCTTCCGAAAGCACCACTGTGCTTAGGTGGGAAGATATATCCCAATACTATGATTATTCTTGAGGGGCAGAAGATTGATGCAATCTTAGGGATGTCATGGCTAAGTTACCATGGCGCTGTACTAGACACATTATCACGGACGGTTCACCTCAACTCCACACTATACCTTCCGCAGTCCCTAATACTAGACGATCCAGTCCCGGAAGTTTCAGCCGCCTATACTACTGAAGCTTCCAAGTTAGAGGACGTCCCTGTAGTCTGAGAGTATCTCGACGTGTTCCCGGATGATCTTCCGGGCATGCCACCTGAACGGGATGTGGAGTTCAAGATAGAACTTGCACCCGGGACTACCCCCCATATCATGGAGACCATATAAAATGGCTCCAAACGAGCTGCTGAGTTGAAAGAACAGCTCAATGATTTGTTGAGCAAGGGTTTCATTAGACTGAGTTCCTCACCTTGGGGATGCTTGGCGCTGTTCGTTAAGAAGAATAATGAAACATTGAGGCTGTGTGTGAATTACCGGCCGCTCAACACTGTGACGCCCTCAATTCTGTGGAAAACCACGGAACCGAGAACTAATGCATATGTGTGCCCAGTATGTTCATCACACATACACATATGTTCCACAAACTGAATTCAGATTATATATTACCACGAATAACAGAGTTTATTACAATATCTAATGAGTCTTGGACTCATGCTCACAGCAGAAGTCTTTATTTCTATGCAGCGGAAGTCTTTATTCTAATGCGGAAGCAATCTAACTAATGCGGAAGAAAATCTAAGCAGAAGTGGCTCTATCTCTACTCCCTCCACAGGCAAGGTTGAGAACAGATTACGCGCCTAATGCTCCACTTGGTCTCCATAGAAATCTTCTTCTGCTGCTGATGATGAAATAATAATGCAAGTTTGAGTACAATGATGTACTCAGCAAGTGCGAGAAAAACATGATATGTAGCTCATAACAAGGTAGGTATAAAAAGGCTCATTTGCAGAAAAGCAGATTTATAAAACCTTGATAAAACAGCAACTTAACTTTAGATGAATGTAATCCCAGCATGTATTAAATTACCAACATACCTCCATCACTTTCCATGTTCCACCCGAACATTAACCAACTTCATTCTTGCTCAAGAATACCTCCTCGTATTCGCTACCATCTCACGAATACCTTCTCGTATTCGCTACCATTATATCTCATAAACAACTTCGTCTCACACCGAGACCAATCTCGTTGCCATGACTCAACAGTCATGCAACCATCTTGTCACCCGGACTCAACAGTCCCAAAACCAAACCATAACCATAATCAATAACCATAACCAATAACCATCCCAACTAATCATGGCAGTTGGTCAGGCGCTCGTGACCGTAAGCTCGACTATCATGATAGTTTTAAGAATCCTGCAGAGTTTGCACCTCTTTACCCACAAGTTTGTGATTTCGTCACCCGTCGGCGACTGCAGAACCTCCATTATACCAGTACACAACCGTCGGTGTATGGTCAAGAGATCACAAAATAGCCTTTACAAAGGGGTTACTAGATGTATGGACTCACTAAGGTTTCACCGGCAGGCTAGAATCTCCAATTCTCCCACCCACGGGCCCCCTCTTGTGCCATGCAGTTCCCAGGGCAGTCCTCACTCGACTCCCATTCCCCGCGCCTTCCACAGTCCATAACATTCTAGCAACTTACCTAATTACTCAGCTAAGCCACACCCATACTTGGCCTTGTGGTGGCACTGTTATCCTGGCATGTGCATGCATGAACCGGTACTTAGATCTACGGCAAGTAAATCACCATCTCATGCTACCTTGTTCACAAACCCAGTGTTGCCTAGATTTCCCTCTGATCCATGTTCATTAACATCATCAGTTTCTCATTATCATTACGTTCTTCTCGGTCTCGAGGTCCTCCTCAGAACGTTGGGCTTTCCTTCGGGGATCTTCCTTGCTGCACTCCGGTGATGGTTTACTCGGCGGGTTGGGACTAGGGCTCTAAGTCGTCGGCTCAGGAGTTGGAAAAGAAGTTTGTCGTTTCGGCAGAGGTTCTGGGTTCTATTTATAATCGGGAAGAGAAGAGTCATAATCTGATTGTATCCCGAATAAGAGTCCTGTTCAAAATTTATCGTTGAATCTTACAACTTATCTTTAGTTGATTTGGTGCGTATCATTGTGGAATTCAGGTCGGTTTCTGTTCCGGTATTTCTATGCGTACATAATCCAAAAACCGTCCCTAGAACTCGTTACCTCCTCGGTGATGAGCTCCGGAGGCTCCTCGTGTCCACCGGGTCCTGGTCTCTCCCTCTCCGCAGGGACGAGCTCCGGTTGTGCTGCGTGTCAAGTGAGCAAGACTTCCCTCTCCTTCGGAGGTGAGCTCCGCGTGCGCCACGTATCCTGGCGGTCGGGACCTCCTCTCTTATTCGGAGGTGGCTCCGCACACACCACGTGTCAGTGTCGGACCTTTCCTCTCTTCTTTCCTCAGAGACGAGCTCCGAGGTAGACACGTGTCCAACAGTGACGGATCTCCCGGAGATAAGCTCTGGTAGCGACATGTGTTCAATAGAACCGGACCTCTCGGAGGTGAGCTCCGAGATCGACATGTATCCCGCGCGACCGGTCCTCTGATTTCCATGGTGACTAGCTCCGAAGGTGACATGTGTCCTGCGGAAAATGCCTTTGCTTCTTCCGCAGAGGCTAGCTTCGGGCAACACGTATCCCACAGGATCGGACCTCTCCCCTTTTGTGGAGATGAGCCCCGAGCCTGCCACGTAGCCATTTTAGCGGCGGACCTCTCCCCACTTCGCAGGGATGAGCTCCGAACACGCCACGTAGCCAGCGGGCCGCAGAAGTTGTCTTCGGCGCTCTCTGTGAACTGGATTCGGCTCTTTTTGGCTATCTTTTTGATATTTTTCTCTGTTCCTACTTCTTTTTAAAATGTTTTCTCTACATGAAATATGAATACATGTAGAAACCAGAGATGAGAGTGTCACAAACACCGTCACCATCAAGAACAAATACCCACTGCCCCATCTTGACATCCTGTTTGATCAGCTTGTGGGTGCAAGTGTGTTCTCCAAGATGGACCTTCGCTCCGGGTATCATCAAATAAAAATCCGGGCGGAGGATATCCCGAAGATGGCCTTCTCGACAAGATATGGCTTATATGAATATCTCGTCATGTCTTTAGGTCTCACTAATGCTCCGGCACATTTCATGTATCTCATGAACTCGATGTTCATGCCGCAGCTGGACAAGTTCGTTGTGGTTTTCATTGATGATATCTTGGTGTACTCCAAGACAGAAGCAGAACACGCCGAACACTTGAGGATCGGTCTTCAACGATTGCAGGACCATAAGCTCTATGACAAGTTCAGCAAATGCGAGTTTTGAATCAGCCGAGTGCCATTTTTGGGTCATATCATCTCAATGGAAGGCATTGCGGTTGACCCAAGCAAAATTGAGCAAGTGCTGAAATGGAAAGCCCCTACTTCTGTCCATGAAGTCAGAAGCTTCCTCGGTTTAATGGGATATTACCGGATGTCGAAGCGTCTGCAGTCGACACTTCCCCCGGACCTGCTCTGGGCAGCCCGCGGAGGTTCTTTTTTAGGCGGGGATAGTCCTCTCGCGAGGGTGTCGCCGGAGTGGACGAAGGAAGGAGATGGTTGACACGGGGATTTACGTGGTTCGGGCCGCCGGAGCGTAAAACCCTGCATCCACGGGAGTGCTCGGAGCACTGGTTTCCTTGAGTATGAGGATGACCTAGAGGGAGGCAAACTCAGCCGAGTTCTAACCCCTTGTAACGTTGCCTACCCGAGCCTTTTATAGTTCAAGGCTTGGGCGGCTTACAAGGTGGGCCTCGGGGACCCGACAGGTGGCCCCGGGGTGATTTCCTACCAGCTTCTATGTCTTGGCGCTGGCGTCGAGGTCCTCATCCTACCATCCTGCCCATACCGCAGGCTAGGTGTAGCGTGCAGCCGTTGGTGATGGCAGGGGCGGTAGGGCATGTCCTGTCCGTGTCTGGTTGCTGCCTTCAATGGTCTGCAGCTTTTGACACTGTGCGCCTGTCTTGACTGTGACTGGTCACAGTGGCGCATGGCTGGCGTGCGCCGCGCCTCCGCGTCTTGGGAAGGCGCGGGTCTTGAATGCTTTGTACAGTAAAGGCATGACGTGCCTTTACTCCCGCTGCCTACCGCGCTGGGCGGACAGCGCTGCTCTGCTGGCCACGTGTCAGGCCCGGAGCTCACCTCTAAGGAGAGGGGAGCTCCGGCCCCGCTGGACATGTGGAGCCTTCGGAGCTCACCCCCGCGGAAGGGGCGAGGTCCGTCCTCCTGGGCCACGTGGCAGGCCCGGCGCTATCCTCCGAGAGGAGGGGAGCTCCGGCCCCGCTGGACACGTGGCTTCTTCGGAGCTTGCCCCTGCAGAGGGGGCGAGGTCTTTAGGCGGTTTCACCCTGTGCACGGGGTACCCGGTATTGAGGGTACCGACACCGGAGTGTCATTCCAAGCTTGCTAAGCCAATGATAGAATTACTGAAGAAGGGAACAAAATATGTTTGGAACTCAGCATGTGAAGGAGCGTTCCAAGCATTGGTGAAGCATCTCACAACAGCCCTGGTCTTAGCTCAACCAGATACGACCAAGCCCTTTGATGTGTATTGTGATGCGTCAGGTATCGGGCTCGGCTGCGTGTTGATGCAAGAAGGACGTGTGGTCGCGTATGGCCCACGCCAACTTCGAAACCATGAGCAGCACTATCCGACTCATGATTTTGAGCTCGCTGCTGTGGTTTTGGCGCTAAAAATGTGGAGGCACTATCTCCTGGGGAATTTGGTGCATCTCTACACCGACCACAAGAGCTTAAAATATATCTTCACCCAGAAGGAGCTGAATATGAGGCAAACAAGGTGGTTAGAACTAATCAAAGATTATGAGATTGAGATTCATTGCCAAAGTTGCACAGGGGCATAGCGCTTGTTGCCGGCGAGCTACGGTGGTTAGCCGGTAGTGGCATGGTGTCCAGCATGTTCAGCGTCCAAAATTACGTAGGGGCGGCGAGTTTCACCATCGCCGGCGAGCTAGGTCGCCGGGAACGCCGACCTCGCCGGAGCTCTGGCGGCTCGGGGCGGCGGCGTCGCGAGGTAGACGAAGGGCGCGGGTCCCATGTGCCAGTCACTGCGCTAAGCGCGCGCGCGGTTAGTTTAATTTAAACATGCGGGGCCCGCTGTCAGTCACTGTTTAGGCGCTGGAGGTGATTTTCTTTAGGAAAATAATTCAGGAATCAGCCCATACTTTAGAAATTCGTAACTTTGTGTAGAAGTGTCCAAATCTAGTGAACCAAATTTTTTTGGATTCAACTCTTCGAGTACTATCCAGCAATACAAGTTTCATCTCATGAAACTTATTCTTTTTCCAGAATATATTCCCTAAAATTTAAACTGTTGGGAATTTTATCTGAAGAATTATTTTACAGAAAATTCTAAAATTTGGCTGGGATGTTCATTTGAAAATCCTTGAGTTACAGGAAAATTTTCAGATCCATCCAAGTTCATTTAGTCCCCCTGATGGTGTGATTAAGTGAACTACCCTAAGAAAATGGAAAAATGTACAGAAACATTTTTTAGATTTTCTCAAATCTTATTAAGGGCATAATCTTCTCTAGGATTCTTTAAATGAAATGAAACTAATTCCATTAGAACCATCTCAAACTCTAGTTTCCAGAGAGTAATGGTTGAGCCATGAAAATCTCTAGAAATCCTTAGAGGCTCTAGTAATGACCAAATGAAACATGGTCAAGTCTCTCGTTAGGACCCTACCAAGCCACCATAAAAATTTCAGAGCCAAAAGGTAAGGCTAGCTTGAGTTATGGTCTTTACATATTCAATTTAACACATTGCATTTAATTGGACATATAGTATATTGCTTACGTGTAGTCGCTGAAGGTGAGGAAACCCCGGAAGTGCTGGATTTTCTCCTTCCGGACGAGACACTAAGTTCTGACCAGCAGCAACAAGGCAAACCCCGGTTTGCATTGATAAGTTTTACAAAGTTTTGCTTTATGTATACTTAGCATAAGGTATGTATGTGCATTAGGTGTAGGATGGATGAAACCCCAAGTGCATAACCAGATTATTCCTACAAGAGTGAGGGTAGTGTCTAAGTCCTCGAGTAGTCTGGTTGTGCTTAATGTTCATAGGACTTTGGTACAAGTCGAGTAGTTGGAATCTACTCACGAGTATAGGTGTCGGGACACACAGGGTTGGTTCGAGTGAGGTGAGATCACATTAGTAAGAAAATGAGACTAGGCAGGGGCTAGGGCGCAGCAAGAGGAAGTCTTGTGGGTGCAGCCCTGTCCGTGTTGGTTGAGGACCGATCCGTGTGCGGCCCCGCTGAACAAGTTTTGAACGTACCGAAGGCATATCCGATATATGGGCCCCGATAAACAGATGTAACCTATACCTCCGGGCGTCGAGGCATAACGCACCGATTTATAGGTGTAGGTTGAGGGAAGAAGGTGGAAATCCGCTAACGGGCATAGAGAGATGCTCTGTGTACGGAAAATCCTGTCCATTTGGGTGCGACCGGTTCGACGTTTGGGCTGTTTGGTGAAAGGTTGTCCCGTACAACATCGAGTGAGCGTGCTGTGCAGCTCCACGGGTGAGCGTACGTGACGTGCTCTTCGGGTATCCCTGCAGGTGTATATCAAGTCGATTCGCCGTCCCTATCGGTTATGAGTACTGCTTGTTCACTGTGTCGTGACGTAGCTAAATTATGGAATATTGTGATTCAATTATGCTGATATGTATAAACTGTATTGTTACATGGGTGCTACCAAATATCGCTTAATAAAGTTTAGATTCATGAACTGTTAACCTATGGCTAAAAGATGAATTAAGGATGAACTTGTAGGCGTGTCCTTACTTGCAAGGTGCCATCCCATGTTGGTTATGAAATGCATGTAGAGTTTCATGTATAGGTGAGTCGGTTAAGACTTACTGAGCCATTGTGCTCATGGTTGCTGCTATAAGTGTTTTTCAGGTGAGGACTACCCCACGGACTCGGGGTACGAGTCCACCGGCGAGGGTTACCCTCCGTCGGGGACCACGGCTGAGTGCGAGCCGTACACGCCGCTGCTGAGCTGAGGAGTGGAGCTAGTGTGGGTTATCCGTAGGGCTGGACAACTAACTTTTCCTAGTTAGGTGGGCGTGAGTTGTAAAAAATAAGCTTCTGCATGTATAAACTCTGTACTTAGTGGTAAACTGAAGGTTTATACTAATTTGTACATATTCAGTTGTTTTCTATGTAATACAATGTTTGCCTTATGATTTGTGCTGTCAGGTGTCACATCGTGCGGCACCACCCTCTGAGATCTTGGGCGTGCGGATTCCGGTCCGTCATAGGCTGGTATCGAGTTTTACAGACTTTCCTGACTTTCTCGATTTTGACCCAAAGAGCCATCCGCGCAAGCAAAACCATCAAGTTGCACCGTCCGGACGTGTATTCAGTCAAGGTTCCGTCCGGCCGCCTGGGACCCGAGTTCGTGAGTTTGATAGACTTTCTCGAATTTCCCAATTTTGACCCGGATGGCCATCTATGCATGCAAAACCATCAAGTTGCACCGTCCGAAAGTATATTCCGTCATGGTCCTGTACGGCCGCCCGGGATCCAAGTTTGTGAGTTTTACAGAGTTTCCCGACTTTCTTAGTTATGATCAAAATGGACATCCGGCATGCAAAACCATCAAGTTGCACCATCCGGATGTGTATTCCGTCAAGGTCCCGTCCGGCCGCCCGGGACCCGAGTTCGTGAGTTTTACCGACTTTCCAAACTTTCTCGATTTTGACCCTGGAGGCCATCCGCGCATGCAAAACCATCAAGTTGCACCGTCCAGATGTGTACTCCGTGAAGGTTCCGTCCGGCCGCCCGGGACCTGAGTTCGTGACTTTTACAAACTTTCCCGACTTTCTCGATTTTGACCCAGATGGGCATCCGCGCTTGCAAAACTGTAAGGGCCTCAGTTTTTGACACATATTTGAAGTGTTCATCACCATACACGCACATCTCATTTGAGGAAAGTTGATGAACACAAATGAAGAGCATGTAACCACCATCAACATGCTCATTAGAGAACAAACTCACATATTGCAAAAGTGGCATTTTCCACATGTGATATAGATGGGCTGGACGTATGAAAACTCCTACACATTGCTAAGGATGTCCATGCCAAGTTTCACCCAAATTCAAAACCTTTTTGAGGTCATTTTGGGTATAGCTAGAAAGAGGGCAGTTTGAAACCATATTCAAATTCAAACTGTTTTTATCCCATGAATTTAAAAGTGGGAGGCATATTCCTATTCAGCACATTTTTGTGAGCTCACACACCAATTTTCACTCCATTTGGAGTTGATCTTGACATGAGCTAAGTGGGACAAATTCAAACTTTATTTGAATTCAAAACTGAACTTGTGCTGAAATTCATTCAAACCAAACCCAATTTGAATTCTAATCAATTCAAATGGCTCATGGGTGAATAATTTGAATCACCAGGGGTATTATGGGGCTCACTGTTTACAACAGTGATTAGGAGTAAATTTCAGAGGTTAAAACCCCAAGTGGGACCCACATGTCATAGAGAGAAGAGGCAAAACTTGCACACAAAGTCACAGCCTCGGTGGGAAATTCCACCGAGCAGCTGTCGGTTGTGCCACCGAGCAGCCACCGGCGCCACCAGCTGCTTCCCCTCTACGCGCGCTGGCGCCCAGGGCAGCTTGCTCGCGCCCCCACGCGATCGGCACCGCCTCAGCCGAGCAGGAGTCGGCCGGCTTTATCTTCTCGCGGGCAAACCCGAGCAGCGGCATTGTTTCTCGCCGCAGCTCTCCGCTCAATCGGGAAAACTAGCAAAACAATCTCCTCCTTCGTTCCTGAGCTGCTAGACAGCAACCTGAGGTCGCACTCCACCTCCCCAACGCCAGAAACCCTGAGTTCCGACCTCCTTTGCCCGAAAACGATCGCCACCACGGCGACCTAGCCTCAGCCAAGAGTCAGGCGCCCGTGGACAGCGTTCCACAGGCGTTTTCTGTAAAGGTCCCAAAATGGTGAATACAAAGAAACACTTGTTTGCAAAAGTTGGTTTCATATGTATGAAATTTGGGACTTGTTAAAAACTTTTTCCACATGTGATAACACACATGAGGGTTTTCTTCACACTAGTTCAAATGCTTATTGGAAACTTGGAACCCAAGAGGGGTCAAAAACTAAGAGGGGAAGTTTCCATATGTGTGGGAAAACAAAAATCAGATTTGGAACAATGTGTTCAAACAAAAATTCAAATGAGAGCAACACTAGGAATTTCCAAACTGTTGTGCTACAAATCTCATTTGCAGCAGCCAAATTTAAAATCAGGTTTCATATTTGAATTCCTTGGGTCCAAATTAGGGGTGTGCAAAGTTTCATGATTTATGGAAATAAATTGCAACCCGTTTTCCAAATTGGACTTTAAATGACAAAGAATTCAAACACTCATTTGAATTTGGATGAAACTTGCCCAATTATCCAAATGCATACCAGATTTGAATTCCCACAATTGAATTCACTCAATATTCAAATTGGGGAGATATTTTAGAAGAGATATAGAGGACTGACATGTAGGACCCACATGTCATTGGGAGTACTGAAATTGCAAAAGATCTTCAGTCCTCAGTCTTCATTTGCTCTCCTCCTACGCGAAGCAACGGCCGAAGCCGCCTTCCCTCCGCTCGACACTGAGCTCGGCCGCAGCCACCTCCTGCTGGCTCCACTTCGTGCTGGAGAGCTGCTGGACGTCGGCAGCCACCGCCTCGCACCCTCTCCCGCCTCTTAACCGAAGACACGGCGCTGTTTCCTCTCTTCCTCGCACCGAGAGACAGAAACACGGCCGCTCTTCTTCGATTGCTCGGGTACTCGAGCAGAGCAAGTGAGCAGCGCCTCTGAGCAGCAAAACAACAGCACCATCGTCCCCACGACCTCCTCGATCCATCGCCAAGTGCGTTCGTGCCCTCTACGCCGAGGACATCGAGTTCCCGCGGCGGCCGAACACCCCGGCGGCGACGTGCTCCCGTGGACAGCTCCACCGAGCGGCTTTCACGACCAAGCAAGCGGTCCCTGGGGCGCGCAGGAGCTCCGTGCAGCTTCCACCCGACGCACAGGGCCTGCCTCGGCCTCTCGACGGCGAATTTTAAAGATCCTCTCCGGCCGGTGAAAACCAACCTTCTGGTATGATTCTGTAAAATTCCCGATCAATTGTTGTTTAGACACCACGAGACTTCGCACACACCGGCTACACATGTAGGCGCACCAGTTCTCTTTTGAAACCTTGCATGAAACACCCTGTGCACGGTGCAATTTCAAGCTTTCCGAAGGCGGCTATGGCGGGAAGATGCGGGTGCACGGTGAACCCTAGGGTAGAACCGTTCCCGAGCCCATATGCGGCCATGCCAAGCTTGGCCAACCTCCACTGGTGCTGTAGAACCTTTATAGGAAGCTTTTGGCAGGCTAGCTCAACGGGGCGACGTCGCCGGACTTCATCCGAGCCGGTGCACCGTCGCGGGCTAGTTTGGGGGCCCTGCCAGCTCGAGCAAACCCCATAAGCATGTTCCTCGTGGGGAATTATGGGCTGGCGGCGAGTTTCAGCATCAGGGGTGGCCGGACGACCGATTCCGGAGCTTCTCCGGCGAGCCCGGCGGCGGAATCGCGCGGGAGCGAGAGGTGGAAGACGACCTCCCCGGGCCCGCGTGCCAGTGACTCAGGATAGAAGAGCTAGATCCTCTGTGGCGCCGGATCGGCTGTGACAGCGCGGGAAAAAACCCTGTGACCCCGTGTGGCGCGCTCCCGGCAGCAGACACGTGTCCCATGGTCCCACAGTCAGGTTTAAACTTTTTCCCGGATTTATTCAAATTCCTGATTTTTCCCCAAACTTTAGAAGAGCATAACTTTTGCTAGGAACCTCCAAAATTAGTGATTCAAATTGAGTTAGATTCAGATTAACAAAATCTATCCAATTATGCAACCCAATTTGTATGAAAGTCTTTATTTAATTCTGGAAAATTCTTTAAATTTTTTCAATAAAAGAATTTTAGAGGGAGTTTGATTTATCCAAAAATCCCTAAAATTTGCCAGAACATTTTTTAGGGTGGTCTTAGACACCTGTAAAAGTTTCAGCTCATTTGGAGTTGATTTGATCAGGAGAATTCAGATTGTAAGTTACTGTGTTCAAATGAATACAGAAACATTTTCAGAGAATTTCCAAAACTTGTAAATTCAGTTCTGGGAAATTCTTATCTCCAAAAATCCTAGGAAACTCCATGTAGACTCTATGAACTATAATTGAAATTGTGGTTCACTGAGTTTGACATGAACATGGGTGTTGCCTCAGAATTAATTCATCTTTGACTAAACACTTAGAGAATTATTCTGAATAAACCACTCCATGAAAAGTGCTAAATTTTGGTCCAGAGGACTTTATTGTGACAAGGAACTCACATGAAAATTCGCAGGTCCATTAGAGCTCTGGATCACCACTGTCATGTGTAATCTCTTAAGGTGATCAACACTTAAGTGGGAAAAGCACTTAACATTTGATCTTAGTGTTTAAGCCCAACCCAAACCACTAGAACCAGTGTCATTTTAAATTCTTAAACAAAGTTCCAGTTTTAAAACTGTCCCTAGATCTTATTAGCAAAAGCTTTTCAATTAAATACATATGCATGATCATATCGTGTAGCATATACGTGAAGAAGGTGAGAAGGACTTGAAGTGAAGATCAAGGAGGGAGAAAAACAAGTGATCAAGCTCCAAGTGATCATCACTAACTGATTGTAATCTTAGTCACCTGCAAAACAGGCAATCCCCGGTTTGCATTTGAACAGTTTTATAAAGCATTTTCATTTGTAGAGATCATAACTTTGCATCGTTGATTGCATTACGTCTAGATGATATTGAAAACCCCACTTGCATGACCAGAAATACCGAAGAGAGAAAGGGTAGAATAGCAACTCCTCGAGTGGATTTGGCTACGCTAATGTTAGTAGGAAAGGTTCGGTAGAAGTCGAGTAGTTGGAATCTACTCGCGAGTTTAGGGCTGGTTTACTCGGAACAGGTCCGAATTAGAAAAGATGAGGAAAGTTCACACATAAGAAATGGAGACCGGGCAGGGAGGTTTAGATGCAGCAGGTTGCATACCGTGCGTGAATAGCCCTGCCTGTGTCGGTTAAGGCCCGTCCGTGCTTGGCCCTGTTGGACAAGTTTGAGTTGTGTACCGGGCGCATACTGGCTATATGGGACCCAGGAAACCGATGTACCTTGGGAGATCCATAGTGGAACTTTTCCAACTGCCTTAGGCTTTCGGCGTCAGGGTAGCAGGAGGTACCTCGCTTAAGAACATACCACAGCGGGTATGTACCTTGAGGGAGCTTGCGTACTCGGGGCAGTTGGACTGCGTCCAATGTGGAAGATCTTGGGAAAGGTGGCCGCGTACAACGTCAGTCGAGGTTGCTGCCGGCAACTCGGAGTACGGGTGTACGTGTCGTGTAGTCCGGGCGTGTACTGATTCAAATCATCGTCGCTCGCGGTCATATGAGCATACTTGCCCACTGCGTCTTGACGTAGTAAGAACTGAACTGGTTATTCTTTTGAACTTGATAAGGCTGTGCTATAACTTGTATTGCAACCATGATTGAATTAGCGATAGGCTCATTAAACTTTACGTTCACTTTGTGCAAGGAGCATCGCAACAAAGCGTTTCTTGTTTGATTGTGGAGTTGCGATGCTTTTCGGCTCAAGGTCTGCACAATGAGGCTTAAAATCTGAAAGCTAAGGATCAACTTTAGGCGAGTCCTTTATGCAAATCTAGCCAACCCAATTGCAACCGTCGTGCATGTAGAGTTTCTTGCTTAGGAGAGACGGGTCAGACTTGCTGAGCCTATGTGCTCACGCTTGCTATATAAGTGGTTTTGCAGGTTAACATCGATGCTGAAAAGAAGGTTGTCCGGTGAGACTCGGGGACTCCCGAGTCAGGTAACACATGGAGAACCCAGCCGCTGCTGCTTGTCTTCGTGTTGCTAGCGAGAGGAGTGCGCGGGCTGGACTTCATCTCGAGTGCCCTTAGTTATTCGACGTGAGTTGATATAGACTTCCGCTGTAGTTACTTGATGTAAAGTATTTACAAAGAAAAACTTGTAAGCTTCCGCTATTGTTTTATGTAATACATTGTTCCTCATATGTGTGCTGTTGGGTGCCGCACAACACGGCACCACCCAATGCGATTCTCGGGCGAGTGGCCTGTCTCGGTTGGACGGGCCGCATCAGCGTGGTATCAGAGTTGAGCCCTGTCTCGGTCAGTACCGCGCCCGTCTCAGTTAGTATCAGAGCTGCATTGGTAATAGCACACGGAATAAGGAAGGTATTATGACAAAAATTTAGGTTACGGTGAGGATACGGTACTAGGCCCACATAAGGATTACTATTAGCTTAATATGAAGGTGGCAACCTAACTTATTTGTTATGTCGGAAAATCGTGCATCTCGGGACGAGTTATGTCTTGGGGGATGCACGTAAGCGCTGTCCACCAGTGCGCACAAGCTGAAGGGTGGAGCCCCACGGGTGGCAGGTAACCCGACCCGCTTTAGTATCCTCTACGACTCCTCATGTCGTTTGGGGTACTCGAGCAACGTCTGTCCCAGGCGTGCGTGGTGCAATTTGGGAAACCCCTTCACGTGGTTAGTAACGTGAACACGTAGCTCATGGCATGTTTGGCTTGAGAACACCTGTGCGAGTGACGACAGACGGGTGTAAGAATGTATGGATACCGAGTTCGGTGTGCAGCCGGACCTGACGATTGAGTGTGACTTATGCAGGATTAACCACAAACCGTAGTACGAATAGTACACGTTTGCGAGTGACCGTTTTAGTGCCACCTAAGATACGTTTATGCCGGTATAATCCGGTTAGGATTTTCTTTTGGTAAGGCTACGTAGTACCGACATGCTTCTTACGGTGCATCGACGCCGTACTAAACTTAATAACTCGTTTCCTTTGAAGAAATGACTCATGAACTAACTTTCGACTAAAAATGGAAGTTTGAAACAAATATTAGTTACTGAACACTTATTTTGAGCTAAGATTCAAATGAGAGAAGGACTAGGCTTCAAAGATTTCAAAAACAGAGTGCTCTGTTTTCGGCAGGAATTCTTGCCGGACTTTAACAGAGCATAACCCTGAGTAGCTTGACCCAATTAAGGTGTACGATACAGTTGTGGATAGATTTACAAGTGCTCTACAACTTCTTTGTAGACCTCCAGAGCCAAATCACACACCAAATGGGTAGAAAGTTCAGAGGATGGTAAACTGTCCAGAACCAGGACAGCAGCAAAAACCTCTCTGTACCTTTCTGTTTTTAAGCCATAACTTTCTGTAGAGAAACCCTTAAGAAGCCTATGATACACCATTGGATAGGTTATGAAATGTGCAACATTGTTGTAGTTCAAAGTTTTTTCAGGTTCTTATTGTATTTACATATACAACTGTGATAAAATCAGCCACGTACAAAGGAGGTGCTGGCAAATTTTATCCAGGAATTATATCAACTTTGGAAAATCATAACTTTTAATCCAGAGATTATCTGCAGGCATACGAGTACTCATTTGAAATATACTGAAGTTAACTTTAACTTTGGTATTCAACTTGAGTTATGAAAATTCTCTTAACTAGATCAAAATCTGGAGATAGTGCATAAAGGTCTGTCCTGTACAGATAGGCTGGATAGTTATGCCTACTAAGGAGTTTTGTAAACATGAATTTTGTTACCGCTTTCATAAAGTTTTGACATAATCATGTTTCCATTAGTCTCACATACTGCTGAGTTCTTGTTAACTCATCTCAACTACATTTTGCAGTATGGTTCGTACTCGCTCTAGGAGTAGGGCCGGAAGTTCTCGTCGAGGCGGTGATGCTTCTATTCCACCGCTGGAACCACCATCCACAGGATGGATGGATCTTATGACTCGAGTTATCGAGTCTAACCAAGAGAACGCTAGGCTAATCCAAGAAGCAACGCAAGAACACACACGCTTACTCCAAGCTTTGGTACAACAAGGCGTACTCCAAAACACGCAACAAGTCATTCCACCTCGAAACGCTTATCTGGATTTCTTGGTGACTCAACCGCCAATTTTTACTGAAGCCACCGAACCTGTGGAAGCAGATCAATGGCTTCGTGTCATGGAGTCCAAATTTGGAGTATTCGAGTGCGATGAATACCAGAAGACAAAGTTTGCCATTCAGAAACTCCATGGAGCCGCCGGAAACTGGTGGGTGGATCATCTTGCCACCATTCTGGAGGACCATCAAGTAGCATGGAGTGAATTATGTGAAGCCTTTTGTACTCGTTACATACCACTAGGTATTGTCAAGGCAAAGCGGGAGGAATTTTTGGGCTTGAAGCAAGGGGACATGAGTGTCCTCGAGTATCTCAGGAGATTTAATCTTTTGGCCCAATATGCTCCCGAATATGTGGCGAAAGAAGAGGCACGGTGTGACCTATTCTTCCATGGCCTGAGTGCCATATTACGGGAAAAGCTGGCCGTACACAATAACGGCAGTTACACCGACATGGTCGATGGAGCTTTCATTCAAGAGAAGCCGACACTTGAGTGGCAAGCCGAGAAGAGAAAGATGAGTGAGATCGAGCAGGCTAGCACAAGTTATGTGACTCAGAAGTACCGAGTGGTGTATCGAACGTCACCCGGAGAAAGATGGAGGCCATCTGTACGATCTACTCCGCAGAGGTTGATTGCTGGTCAAGTTCTACAACTTGCACCACCTCCACAGCCGCAGCATCAGACGGTGGTTTGTGCTCCATCGCTGCAGCCATATGTACCTAGCAGTCCACCGCAAGTCAACGAAGAACCGGAGAGGCATCCGTGTTTTACTTGTGGGCGTAAGGGCCATTATGCTAGGCAATGTCCGGAGGGAATTCGAGGCTACGGGTCATCATATTTACAACAATACGATCCGTACCTCAATCTGCAGATAGGAGGGCAGATAAGGGGCAACATTCACTATACTGTGATTGATGATGTTCCGGAAGGAGAAGCCGCTTTAGCAGGGATGTTTTCTCTGAATCAGCTACCGGTTTTAGTTCTCTTTGATTCCGGTGCCACACACAACTTCGTTAGCCAATCTTTTGTGGCTCAACATCAGCTCCAAACAGTTTATACAAAGAGGCAATACCTCATATCTTCGCCCGGGGGCAGCAGTACCGCAAGCGAGGTTGTCTCCCGAGCACCTCTTTGTTTGGGGGGTAAAATATACCTTACGACCCTCATTATTCTTGAAGGTCTGAAGATCGACATCATTTTGGGGATGTCATGGTTGAATTACCACCAGGCGGTTCTTAACATCAGCTCTAGGACTGTTGAGCTCAATTCCCCACAGCACGGTCTTCATATATTAATTCTGGGCGCCAGACGGCAGCAGATTGCAACAGTGAACCATACGGAAGCTGTCAAGATAGATGACATTCTGGTGGTACGTGAGTATCCGGATGTATTTCCCGAGGATTTACCGGGCATGCCGCCCGAACGAGATGTTGAGTTCAAGATTGAACTTATACCTGGAACAACACCGATATCACGAAAGCTGTACAAGATGGCACCCAATGAACTGGCAGAATTGAAGACACAACTGAATGACCTAATGAGCAAGGGCTTTATACGACCAAGTTCGTCACCTTGGGGTTGTTCAGCATCGTTTGTCAAAAAGAAGGACGAAACACTACGGCTTTGTGTTGATTATCGTCCTTTGAACGCCATTACCATCAAGAACAAGTATCCACTACCTCGCATTGATATGCTCTTCGATCAATTAGTGGGTGCGAAGGTATTTTCGAAGATGGATCTTCAATCCAGATATCACCAGATTAAAATCCGGGCAGAAGATATTCCGAAGACGGCATTCTCGACGAGATACGGGCTGTATGAGTATCTCGTTATGTCTTTTGGTTTGACCAACGCCCCGGCACACTTTATGTACCTGATGAATTTAGTGTTCATGCCGGAGTTGGATAAATTCGTCGTTGTCTTCATCGACGATATCTTGGTGTACTCTAAGTCAGAGGAAGAACATGCTGAACATCTGCATATTGTGCTACAAAGATTACGAGATCATCAGCTCTATGCAAAATTCAGCAAGTGTGAATTCTGGATTAATCAAGTACCTTTTCTCGGACACATCATTTCAGCGGAGGGCATCGCTGTAGATCCGAGTAAGATTATCCAAGTGCAGAAATGGGAGTCACCAAAGTCAGTGTAAAAGTCCCAAAAATGCAAAGTCAATAAAGTGAATGTTGATTTCTATTTGTGTTGGAATGCATGAAAATGGGACTTACAAAAAATTTTGTACACGTGATGATGCACATGGGTGTCCCACCAAACGAGCTCTCACGTTCATTTGAAATGTGTTAAGCCAAGGTTGGGTTAACACCCTGTGTAAAGTTCTCATGTGTAAGAGGGAGTCTAAAATACAGATTTGAACTCGTAACATTGAATTCAGGGAAATTCATGGTGGCCACATCCTGATTTCAGGGTGGGCTAAAAAGGAGTCAAATATGACCATTTCCAAATGTGAGCTGAATTCAAATTTGAAAGTGAACTTCACACTGAATTCGGATATTCAAACTTCAGTCCACATTTAAAACCCCCAAAATATCAGATTGAGGGGATTTACATGAAGGAAGATCTTTTGGAAACATTTGGCGGATAAGAAGAGGAGTAGGGGGTAGACCCCACATGTCATTGGGCTGCTTTAACTTGCTCCCGAAGTCTTTCTATGTTCGGTGTCGAACACCACCCGAGCCTCCTCAGAGCGCCACCGAGGGCAGCCACCTCCAGCTTCTTGCATCGAGCTGGCGACCTGCTCGTGGCTTCAACACCTCACAGCATGATCCTCTCACTCACCAACTGAGCTACAAGCGGAGGCCACCTCATCGCTGTTTCTGTCGCGCTGGCGACCAGCTCGTGGGATTGAGTAGCTCCCGACGAGATCTTTTGCTCACAAAAACAGCAACCCTGGGTGTTATCTCCCCTCGCACACGAACTGAACCGAGAGCTCCGAATTTAAAGTTTTGAACCTAACGGAAGGTTAACTCCCGGTAATCAAATTCAGTTTGTGGGAATAGCTGCAAATTTTGAGTTTGAAGTTGGGGAGCCACTGAGTGAGGGGGAGACTGCTTATGGGACCCACCTGTCATTGGCACAGAGTCAAAAAATGAGCTCCTGTTCAGTGTGCGCTTGACACCGAGAAGCATGCATCTCCACCGAGCTGCTTGTGTGCCTGCTGCCTCCGAGTCAGTTAAATCCGTGGCCTATATCAGGGAACAAACGAAGTTCTTTTTCCCTGCCGCTACTCCACAGCACAGCGCTCGTACGCACGCGCTCAGAAGGAAAATGGAGCCGCCTCCTCTCTGCTTGCATCCCCGATCAGCCTACAGCCACTGTGGCGCCCAGCTGAACCTCCTAGGAGCTGCGCCAACCTCCACTGGACGTCCTCCACCACTTCTCAGCTCGTCCCCGGCCTCCCCTCGCTGTGCCCGAGCTGTTCTTCACCGGCAAAACAGACCCGACGTTGCACCTCGCTGCTCCTCATCTTCCGGCCGCTCCAACGCCTCTCCCGCACGTCCAACACCTCCCTAAGGTGCACCAAGGTGTGTAGATCAAGCTACCGCAGTCCCCTTGCCCTTCCCCATCACTGTCTCGCCGGAATTTGAGTTTTGGCGCCGGTACACGTGAAGAACAGCCCCAAACCAAAACTGTAAATTCGTCCAACGTGGTTGATCATCGGTTCTACAATTCAAGCCACAGAAACTAGTGATCCTAGCGCCCTCCCACGCCAAAACACGCATCAAACCATCCACCACACGCCCCGGGCGACGAGAAATCGCCGGCGGCGGCAAAAATGGGTCGGCCCTCCGGTGAACCCCATGTTCCGGCCATTTTCTGCAAGGTTTAGCCTGCGTTCCATATTCCCCGATCATTGTTGATACTTTAGGGCAAGGTAGCTCGCCGGGAGAAACTTCGGACGTGCCAGAACGCGTTGATGCCGAGCTCCTAGCCGCCCCACCGGTGCCGGCCTGTTTTCCACCGTTTTAATGCGTGGAAACCTTGCCCGGCAGCTGCGCCATGTTCCCAGGAGCATGTAGGGCGAAACCGGAGCTAATTTGGTGGAGAAATGAGGGAGAACGAGCCATGCCAAGATTTGAACTGGTGTGCACGCGCGTCTCTGGCGGGAGGTTGAAGAAGGACCTGACGAGTGGGCCCCCCAGTTAAGTCTCAGTGTAGGTTTTAAACAGAGAGCTATCACAGTTTGAAAAATTCATAACTTTGTGTGGACAACTCCAAAACGGGTAAGACCAATTTTGTTTGAATCCTTAGGAGGAGTACTTCACACAGAAACAAATTGCATGCTATGAAAATGCCCAGGAATTTCTGTAGAATTGTTTTTAGTAAATCCTTTAGGGATTTATTACAGGAGCAATTCTTTATGAAATATTTCCAAATTTGGGCAGCTAGTCCTTTTCATAGTGCCTGACCTACAGTAAAAATTTTAGGATTTTTGGAGCTTATTTAGAGGGCTTAATCAGTAGGTTATCTCAGGATTAAATAAATTAGCTAAAAATCATAGAATTGATTTCCAGAAAAATGGTTCAACCTTCATGCCTCCATAACTTTCTGTAGGGATGTCCAAAATTTGTGAAACAAATTTTTTTGGATTTCTCTCAGTCATTACTTTGCATAAATGCAAAGAAATTGATCTGAAGATCTCTGGATATTTCTCCAAGATTCATCAAAGTTAAATTTTTGGGAATTTAGTCCAGGATATCTCTGTTATGGAATTTCCTCAAATTTGGCCAGGAAGTTCCTCATGACATTACTGATCTCCAGTAAAACTTTGAGCTTCATTGGAGTTCATTTGCTAGGTCCAGTTACCTTCCAAAGTTCAGCCTTTAGTTGGAAATTCAAATTTAAACAGAAACTTTTCAGAACTCTGGCCCAACTTCAAAAATGCATCTCTCTCTGATGGTAGCTCCAAAAAAATGGTGAAACAAATTTTGTTAGAACCATGGAGACTTACCCTAATCAGATCTTCCGCTATTAGCTATGTCAAAGCTCCTAATTTGGGCTCACAATTCAGAGAAGCATTGTACTTGTAGGAATTTTAAAGACTACATTGTGCAATGACATGTCTCCAAATTTGGCTCAAATCATCCTTAGAGAGTCTAGTATCCACTGTAAAAATCCCAAAGCCAATTAATGACACGACCCCACTGGTCCTGTCGAGCCAGGATCACGCTGAGGGGTGCTGCGTTGCACAACACCGTATAACACACGTCAAAGGTACAAAGCGGAAGCGGAAGCTTTATTACATAAACAAGTTTATTAACATGTTTACATCAAAATAAGTTTAGTCCACACTCGCGGGCGTAGACTAAGCATCAAGTGCACGTTCAGCCCTCGAACGTGTCCTTGCTAGCACACTCGCACACTAACTCTGCGGCGTGCACGACTCCCACTCGACGGGGTTCCCCTCCTGGGGTTCCGTCTCCTCTTCGGGAGTCCCTTCCTCATAGAACCCTGCAAAAGCTTCAAACACAAGCAGTGAGCACGAAGGCTCAGCAAGTCTGACCCGTCTCACCTAAACATGAAACTTCTACATGAGGGTGATGGGTTGCATGAGGTAAAAATCATTTGCAAGGACTCGCCTAATTAGTAGAACCTTACTTTCAAGTTTTAGCAGCAGGTTGTGGAGAACTTTACGCTAAGGCACATGAGAGAGCCGCAATCAAACAAGAAACGCATTTCTCTCATGTACTTTGCCCAAAGTTGAAAAGAACTTTAGTTAGCACTAAGCTACAACATATCATTAACAATCAATATCCAACTTTCAATCAGCAACATTTTAACATGTAACTAGCCTGTTCTTTCTACGTCACGGTACAGTGAACAAGTGGTACTCACTGACCGCGAGGGACGGCGATTATAATCGATTTACACCTGCAGGGTTACCCGAACAACCCGTCACGTACGCCCGTACTCGATGTTGCCTACAACAACCATCACGGACGCCGTACGCGACTACCTTTCACCCGTTAGCCAAATATTGAACCGGTCCCATCGTCCCGAGCAAGAGGTCCCTGCACGCGCATCTCTGTGCCGCCAGCTGATTTACACCTCGAGCTCTCAACCTACCCTCTGAACGACGGGCAATGCCTCAATACCCAGCTACCCGAGTTACATCAGTTTCCCGGTTCCCATATAGCCGGTAGGTCTTCGGTACTGTTCTAGCTTGTTCAACAGGCCCGCACACGGCTCGGTCCTCAATCGACACAAGCGGAGCTACAGCACACAGGCCCCAAAGTCCTGCTGCCCTTACTCTCCGCTCGGTCTCATTTTCTTGCCATGTGTATCATGTGCTATCTCTACCCGAGCAATGTGCCTCTAGCCTATTCTCGCGAGTAGTTCCAACTACTCGACTTGTACCGAATCCTACTCTATCCTAGCAATGCAGTGGCTAACGGGGTTTGCAATCCTAAACCCCAACCCATGGTTTTCTTGGCTATGCAGTGGGGTTTCCAAACAAGACTCTGATGCACAACATAAAGAAAACAAGTATGTGCTCAAAACAATAAAAATTTATAAAATGGTTAATGCAAACCGGGGCTTGCCTTGCTGCTCTTGGTCGTAGGCTAGCTGTTCCTCCGGAGTAACGAAGTCTAGGACTTCGGGTTCCTCCTCGACCTTAGCGACTACATGATAAGAACAATGTATGTATTAATTAAATGCTTTTGTATTAACTTTGAAGTTGTGAAGTCTATAACCTTTACTAGATAGACCTAATGACTGTGAAACTTTTACTGTGGCTTGGTTACAACCTAAACAGAGACTTGGTCAAGTTTTAGTTGCAGCAAAGCTCATTTGAGCCCTCCACAAATAATTATGTCCTTGACCTTAATTAAAGGCTTTTAGGGTGTTCTAGGTATTTTCATGAAACAAACTATGACTTTCTGAAAACTAGATTTTCAGAGGGTTCTAATGGAATTGGTCTCACTTAATTTGGAAGTCTCTAACTAAAGATATGAGCTAAACAATTTCAGAGAAAATTCTGAAAATGTTTCTGAACATTTTCTATTTTCTCTGGAACAGTTTTACTAATCACACCATTAGGTGGACTAAATGAGCTCAAATGGATCTGAAATTTTTATGGTAGTTCAAGGATATTTTGGTGAACATCTCAGCAAAATTTCAGGATTTTCCTCCAAATGATTCTCCAGTTAAAATTCCTAACAGTTTAAACTTTAAGGAATTAATTCTGGAGAATTAAGGAATCTCATGAAGTGACACTTGATTTTCTGGAAAGTACTCAAAGAGCTGAATCCAGCAAAATTTGGTTCACTCAATTTGGAGCTTTCTAGCCAAAGTTATAAGGATTTGAAGTTTGAAGGAAATCTGAAAATCGGGGAAAAGTTTAAACTCGCGCGTGGGCCCAGGAGACACGCGTCGCACGCCGAAGCGACAGCACACCGCGGCCCACAAGGCTTTTGCGCGCCAGCACACCCGATCCCGGCCGCAGCCGGATCCCGATTCAAAATATCGGCCGCTGACAGCTGGGGTCCACCCCCTTCTTCAACCTCGCGACACCCGCGCTCCGCCGCCGAGGGACCTCGCCGGAGAGCTCGCCGCCGGCTGCTGTACAGCTTCAAACTTCTTGATTCTGGCCGCCCCTGCCTACTTTTACTTGGGGAACATGATCCGAGGGTCAGCTGCTCATGACAACGGCCGGAGCATGGTCGGCGACGAGCCGCCATATCGGAACGACTTCGGCCATGTCGGCTGATGCTCCTAGTGCCTCAGCTACTTGGGAAACCGGTCGGGGAGCATCAGTGGACCTCAGAGAAGGTCGACATGAACTCGGGGCAGCTTGGGGAAGGCCCGAAATAGGTCCTCACCGTGCGCCCGATACCCCCCGTGCGTTCCGCCATTAGTAGACCTTGAATTACGCCGGGCACAGAAGTTCTCCGGCCCAGAGTTGTGAAGGCAACTTGTGCGTCACCGTGTCTAGTTCGTGTGGGAGTGGCCTGAGGCCCTCTAATCCTTTCTAGAGCACGAATTAAACAGAATCGTACCCGAGGGTCGTTCTGCACACAGAAAGGGGAAAAGTGGAAATTCGCCGCCGGTGAGCAACCACTCGAGCTGTGGCTCGGGGATGAGCAGCACCGATCACTTGCGCGTCCAAGGGTGCCTTGGCTCGGGCGTGACAACGCCCAGGTTGGGCTGTCCACGAGAGCCCGAGGTGCGGCGGTTTCCAGTTCCGAGTTTGATCTTTCGGCACAGCCGATATCACTCGGTTTCAATCGATTTCTATCAATGGGAAGGATGGAGGATGGTTGCTAGTACCTTGCTGGGACCTTGGAATGGAAAGAGGGAGCTGCGATCGGCTTGATCAAGCAGGAACTCGAGCGGCGGCGATGGCAGTGGGAAAAGCAGTCGCGCACGTCGGTAGCTCGGGGAAATGGTGACTGAGGCACGCCGGGGAGGGAATAAATAGCTCGGCCGGCTGGCCTCCGGCTTGGGGCACGCAGCAGGAGCTGGCGCCGGCCGGCCCCTTCGGTGGCGCGCGCGCACAACAGCCGGGAACCGACTGAACTGTGGTTCAGTCGGTTTGCTTTGAGGCTGAGGCTGACATGTGGGTCCCACTCCTCTTTTAACCTCTGAAATTTATTCCTAACAGCTGTGGTAAACAGTGAACCCTATTCTACCCTTGGCAACTCAAATTATTCACCCAAGAGCCATTTGAATTGATCAAAGTTCAAATGAGGTTTGGTTTGAATGAATTTCAGCACAAGTGCAGTTTGAAATTCAAATAAAGTTTGAATTTCTCCCCCTTAGCTCATGTCAAGATCAACTCCAAATGGAGTGAAAATTGGTGTGTGAGCTCACAAAAATGTGCTGAGCAAGAATATGCCTTCCACTTTTAAATTCAGTGGGTGAAAACAGTTTGAATTTGAATATGTTTTCAAACTGCCCCTTTCCTATCTACACCCAAGATGACCTCAAAAATGTTTTGAATTTGGGTGAAACTTGGCATGGACATCCTTGGCAAAGTGTAGGAGTTTTCATATGTCCAGCCCATCTATATCACATGTGGGAAGTACCACTTTTGCAATGTGTGAGTTTGTTCCCTAATGAGCATGTTGATAATTGTTACTTGCTCTTTATTTGTGTTCATCATTTTTCCTCAAATGAGGTGTGTGGTGTGGGGATGAACACTGCAAATGGGTGTCAAAAACTGAGGCCCTTACATTCCTCCCCCCTTAAAAGAATCTCGTCCCGAGATTATAAGGTGAAAATGAGAGAGAGGACGGTGGAAAAATTACCGGATATGCGACGTGAGAAAGTCGGGGTAGTTAGTGCGAAGGAATTCTTCGCTCTCCCATGTCGCTTCATCCATGGAGTGATTACTCCACAGAACCTTGTAGAACCACAACGTACGGTTGCGTGTGGTTCGGGCCTTTTCATCAATAATCTGCACCGGTTCCTCCCGATAGGTGAGATCCGGTTGCAGTTCTTCAATGTCTTCCAGCTGAACGGTAGTTGATAGCTTGAGACACTTCCTCAGCTGGGAAATGTGAAAGACGTCGTGCACACCGGAAAGTGCTTCTGGTAATCTTAGCCGGTATGCCACCGATCCACATCTTTCGGTAATCTGGAATGGACCGATGAATCGGGGTGCTAACTTTCCTCTCACCCCAAATCTGTTTACGCCCTTCATTGGAGACACTCGTAGATATACGTGGTCTCCAGCTTCGAATTGTAACGGACGCCTTCTCCGGTCCGCATACTGTTTCTGTCGGGATTGAGCGGCTTTTAGGTTCGCTTGAATTAATCGAACCTTTTCTTCCGCGTTGTTGACAAGATCAATCCCGAAGGTAACCCTCTCGCCAGACTCACACCAATTCAATGGTGTGCGGCATTTTCTCCCGTATAGCGCCTCGTAGGGCGCCATCTTGATGCTGGCTTGGTACCCATTGTTGTACGAGAACTCGGCTAACGGCAAGTGATCATCCCAGTTCTTGCCGTGGTCGATAGCGCAAGCTCGTAGCATGTCTTCTAAGATTTGATTTACCCGCTCCGTTTGCCCATCCGTCTGCGGGTGGTAGGCTGAACTACGGATCAGCTTCGTCCCCAAGGCAGCGTGGAGCTGCTCCCAAAAACGGGACACAAATAAAGTGCCCCGGTCCGATACGATAGTACGGGGTACGCCGTATAAGCATAGGATCCGTGAGATGTACAGTTCAGCGTACTTCTTGGCGTTGTAGTTGGTGTTGACCGGGATGAAATGGGCAACTTTGGTGAGCCGATCGACGATCACCCACACAGAATCATGTTTCTGTAAGGTGGTGGGTAAACCGACGACGAAATCCATGCTCACGTCCTCCCACTTCCAGGCAGGAATGCCCAGTGGTTGCAGCAGTCCCGGTTTCCGCATGTGGTCTGCCTTCACCCGTCGACATGTATCACACTCGGACACGTATTTTGCAGTCTCTCGCTTCATCCGTGTCCACCAAAACTTGCTTCTGAGTTCTTGATACATCTTGTTGCTGCCGGGGTGAATAGAAAACTTTGATAAGTGAGCCTCATCAAAGATTTTCTTCCGTAACTCCGGGTTTCGGGGTACGACGATCCGGTCCTTGAACCATAGGACGCCGTCTCCGTCCTTCCGGAAACATTTCAACTCCCCACTGTCTACACGTCTCCGCAAATGTGATATGCCCTTGTCATTCTTCTGGGCTGCCGCTATCTCTTCACGGATGGTGGGGATCAAAGCTAGGTTGTAGAGAGCTCCATGTGGAATCACATGTAGTGGTGGTTCGCTCTCTTCCAACGGTGTGATGGTCAGATTATTGACGTGTGACTTGCGGCTTAGCGCGTCTGCCACAACGTTTGCCTTGCCCGGATGATAATGGATCTCTATCTCGTAATCCTTTATCAGTTCTAACCATCTTCGTTGCCTCATGTTCAGCTCCTTCTGAGTGAATATGTACTTGAGGCTTTTGTGGTCGGTATATAAATGTACGAGGTTACCGAGTAGGTAGTGCCTCCACATTTTCAGTGCAAGTACCACGGCAGCGAGCTCCAAGTCGTGAGTTGGATAATTTTGCTCATGATTCCTAAGCTGCCGTGACCCATACGCGACCACCCTTCGGTCTTGCATCAACACACATCCGAGCCCAATGCCGGATGCATCGCAGTACACATCGAACGGTTTTGTTGTGTCTGGCTGCGCCAAAACCGGTGCTGATGTCAGGTGCTTGACTAAAGCCTTGAATGCTGCTTCACATGCTGGACTCCAAACATATTTGGTAGCCTTCTTCAGCAGCTCTGTCATTGGCTTGGCAATCTTCGAGAAGTTCGGAATGAACCTCCGATAATATCCCGCGAGTCCGAGGAAACTCCGTACCTCATGAACAGTCCTCGGGGATTTCCAATTCAGCACTTGCGTGATTTTGCTCGGGTCCACAGCGATACCCTCCGCTGAGATGATATGCCCGAGGAAAGGCACTTGCGATATCCAAAACTCGCATTTGCTGAACTTTGCGTATAACTTGTGATCCCGCAGCCGTTGCAAGACTATACGCAGATGTTTCTTGTGATCTTCCTCCGACTTGGAATATACCAGGATGTCGTCGATGAAGACCACGACAAACTTGTCCAGCTCCGGCATGAACACCGAGTTCATTAAATACATGAAGTGAGCTGGAGCATTGGTGAGGCCAAAGGACATGACCAGGTACTCATAAAGTCCGTACCTTGTCGAAAAAGCTGTCTTTGGAATGTCCTCAGCCCTGATCTTAATCTGATGGTACCCGGATCTTAAATCCATCTTGGAAAAGACCTTTGCTTCGACCAACTGATCAAACAACATGTCGATCCGTGGCAACGGGTACTTGTTCTTGATGGTTACGGCATTTAATGGACGGTAGTCCACGCAAAGCCGCAACGTTTCATCCTTCTTTTTGACAAATAATGCCGAACAGCCCCATGGCGAGGAGCTCGGCCTAATAAAACCCTTCTCCAGAAGGTCCGTGAGCTGAGTCTTCAGTTCCGCCAACTCCTTGGGCGCCATCTTGTACGGCCTTCGGGATATTGGCATGGTTCCCGGTGCAAGTTCAATCTTGAACTCCACCTCTCTATCGGGTGGCATCCCCGGCAAATCATCCGGGAATACATCAGGGAATTCTCGGACCACTGGAATGTCTTCCAATCTGATGGTTGTGGCTTGATAGACACTTGGAAGTTTTATTTCTGGACTGTCCAGAAATAATGAGTGAGAACCGTGCACTCCTGAGTTTAAGTGCACGACTCGGAGGACGGTGTCTAAAACAGCGCCGTGGCGGTTTAACCACGACATCCCTAGGATGACATCGACCTTCTGTCCCTCTAAGATAATGAGAGACGTGGGGTACACTCTACCCGCTAAGCATAATGGTGCTTTGGAGACCATTACGCTTGCTGAAATCTTCCCACCCGGTGAACAAATTAAATATGGACTATCGGTGGGTAGTATTGGCAAGCTGTGTTTAGCAATGAAAGCTTGGCTAATAAAATTATGCGTGGCGCCTGAATCAAATAGTACTATAGCGGGATGCTGGTGGAGTTGGAACATACCCGCAAGGATTGGCTCGCCCTCCGGCACGTCCTCAATGGCAAGCTGGTGGACAGTACCGGGCCTAGGGTTTGCCCGCCGCGCATTAGTAGGGTTCCGGGGTTGATTCCTCCCCGGAAACTGTGGTACCACTCCGCCGCCTTGCCTCTCCGGGCAACTGCTCGCGAAGTGTCCTGGACGACCACACTTGTAACATGTGGCCGCTGCTGGTGGAGTACTTGGTGGACGAAAGCCCGGCATGCGTTGCGGAGGTGCAAACGCACGCGGCATCGCCCGCTGCTGCTGTTGTTGTTGCGGTGGTGCTGGCAGTGCCGGCCGGAATGCCGGTGAAGAATACGGCCGACCGCGGAACGGCATCGACCGCTGTGGTGGCTGCCAGCGCGGACCTGATGGTGGGCGATTCACCATCCGAAACTTCTGAGAAGGACCGCCTCCTTCTCCGCTGCTCTGCGGCGCGCTTCGCTTTCGCTCTGCCGCCGCCAACTCCTTGCCGGAGTCTTCCTGAACAATCGCAGCATCAATTATGTCGTTGAGGCTGCCGCGATTGAACATCGCCAGCTTGTCCTTCAGGAGCGGGTTAAGCCCCTGGTAAAAGTGGTCCCGCCGCTTCTCGTCCGTATCTGCGTGATACGACGCGTAGAGTGCGAGATCGTTGAACGCTCTGGAGTACTCCAGCGCGTTCCGGCTCCCTTGTTGCAGGTGTAGGAATTCCTGCGTCTTCCTCTTCATCAAACCGGGCGGTATATGATAGGCCCGGAAGGCCGTCCGGAACTCCGCCCAGGTCATCACTCGGTCGGTGGGTTGTGAAGCACAAAAGTTGGCCCACCACGCGCTCGCGGATCCTTGGAGCTGCTGGACCGCGAACTGAGTCTTGCGCTGCTCGCTGATTTGGAGCAGCCCGAACTTCATCTCTATGGCGCGGAGCCAGTTGTCCGCGTCAAGTGGTTCATCCGCCCTTGAGAATACAGGGGGATGAGTCGCCAGGAAGTCAGAGTAGGAGCTCTGTTGGCGCTCCTCACGATCTTGACGTCTCTCTGGGCGAGACGTATTCGCAATTAACGTTTGCAGCAGCTCTGTATGCTGCTGATGTGAACCCGCCATTGCCGCGACAATGTCGGCCAATGTAACCGTTGGCAGTGGCGGTGGCGGTGTTTGCTGTTGCTGTTGCTGCTGCTGTCCCGAGGAGTCCTCGGGAGGTGGTTGGGAGGTCTCTCCCCCTTGGCTAGTACCTCCAACATCGGGGTTGGCACGAGTACGCGTCATTCTGAAATTCAACACAGCAGCAATTAGCACATGTCTTACTCAAAATTCCATAAACAGGAGTAAGTATTGAAGCGACGCATGATTAACTTGCACAACATTCACATATATTGATAAAGCATAAACTTTATACAAGATACATTATTCTCGGATCTCCGAGAAGTCGTGCTCATGTCGTCACTACCTATACATACGCTACTGTCTACACGACATGTCACCGATTACAAAAGTTGGGTTACGCTACCCTAGCTGCCCTACTTGGCAACCGTAACCCCCTACTCGGAGTAGAACTCGACCTCCTGTGGGTCGTCCTCCTCCGGTACCTCTGCTGGTGGCTCGGGGTCTACCACCTCTTCTCCCATTCCAGGTTCTCCCATGGCTGGAAGACCCAAGACTACCGGTACGCCCAATACCGGGGGCACGAGGTCCTGCAATGCATGCACCTCGTCCATAGCCTGGTTGTAGTCCTCTTCCCAGCCTTGTCCTTCCTCAATAGCGTCGTCCCGCTCTTGAGCAAGGTCCTCATTCTGCTGGGTTAGGGTCTGCACCAGCTCTTGCAACGCCGCAATGTCAACACGGCTCTTCTTCTTTGCCTTCTTCAGACGACGCAACTGATTGTGTTGTTCATTCAGTCGCTTGATCGTCGGAAGGAGCACATTGCGGAGTGCACTGTGAGCACTCTCAAAATGATCTCCACGGCTTGTGCTCTCCTTGAGCTTGGTGGCGAGATGCTCCGTATGAACAGCTTGGCTGTCCATCACAGCGTTTCCCGCCCTCATTTGGAGGCTGAGATTTGCCTCCGCGGGGTTGTACCTTGGGCAACTCGGGTTTGTTGCCTCTAGGTACCTCTCTTCCCACACATGCTGAGCTCGTCCCTCCACCGGAACGAGTGCGTATGGAGTTCCCTCCATAGCCTGTACGTGTAGTTGGCAGAAACGTGACATAGTGTCACGGGCTGCCACTTGCCACATCCCTTCCGGTTGTCTTCCTCTCACCGTGACGGTGAATGGCACCCAACCGGGTGGCGTAGGCCCTGCAGGAACCTCGACATGGATCGTCCACGTCTTGTTCCCCTCTTCGCCTTCTTCCTTGGCGAAGTATTGCGGCATCTGGTTGTACCCGAAATATTGGAGCATTAGCCACAATGCTCCCGGGTAGCCGCTACGGTCAGAGCAGTGGGAAACTACCCACCCGTTCTCCAACCGTTTATCTGCTGCCATCTGTAAAAATATATTTGAGAAATGTCAAATATTTATTTAAACAGTAAACCATTGAGTTATAACATAAGATATGTCATTGAACCCTTAACACTTGGAAACATAGTTCAAATTTTTAAACAAATTTGACTGCTGATCTGCTGTTCCCATGACAGCCCTGACCAGTTTCCATATCAATCTGATTTAGGCCAGGTTAAAAGCAAAACCAGTCCTGGAGCTCAACATCAAAGTTAAAGTTAACTTCAATAGCTTTCCAGAAAGTATTTGGTTGGCCTAAGATCTGCTCTGGTTCAAAAGTTATGAGATGTCAAAGTTAACAGAATTTCTGGGAACAATTGGACAGCACCTCCCTGCCTTAGGTACTGATTTGATCCAAGAATTCCAGTTAATTCTGTTCCTAATCTGACAAAACTTTCTGTTACAAAGTTGTAACCCATCTCATAAGCTTCCCAGAACCACCTCATTTTCTATTTTTGGATTTTTATGCAGGAAGTTATGCTTAATTTACAGAGAGTCTACAGAGAGTCTTTGCTCCGTCCTGTTTTCTGGACAGTTTCAACTCTACTGCATTTTTCGAGTGGTTAAGGGATGAAACACCTCTGGAACTCAACAGAAAAGTTGTAAAGCTCCTCCAAAGCTTTCCAGAAATGTATCATACGACCCCAACCTCGAAAGAACTCAACCTCTAACCTCTGATTAACTTCAGCCTTGATTTAGCTGAAAACAGAGTGCTCTGTCCTTAACATCCTATAAGTTGAAAATTTATTAACTTTGAATATCCTGTTCAAGGGAAGGAGTTACATCAAGTTTTACTACTTTGGATCAAAACCTTCAAGTTTTTAAATGAAGTTGTTCATTTAGTTGGGTGTGACGTCGAGGCGTCACCAGATTATGTCGGTACTACGTCCTCACAAAGGAAAAACCTATACCGGATTTAGCCGGCTTCGTTAGTTCAGTGGCACTACTCGTCACTCGCACACGGATGCTACACGTCTACCGTTTCGTGGTAAGGCTACCTGCAGAAACTCAAACAATCATCAGACTCGGCTGCACACCGAGCCCGGAATCCATACAGTTTGTACACCCGGCCGTCATCACTCGCCCGGATGTTCTCAAGCCAAACACGCCTTGAGTTACGTGTTCACGTTTCAGACCACGTGACGGGGTCTCCCATGTTGCACCACGCACGCCAGGGACAGACGTTGCTCGAATACCCCAAACGACATGAAGAGTCGTAGAGGATATCAAAGCGGGTCGGGTTACCTGCCACCCGTGGGGCTCCACCCTTCAGCTTGTGCGCACTGGTGGACAGCGCTTACGTGCACCCCCCAAGACATGAACGTCCCGAGATGCACGATTTTCCGACATAACAAATAAGTTAATAAGCCACTTTCTATATACTAATAACATCCTTATACGGGCTACTAACTCGTTCCTCACTGGATTTTTGAAAAAGAAGACCTTTGTACTGTGTTAAACCTCAAGCGAGCTCTGATACCACGCTGACACGACCCCACTGGTCCTGTCGAGCCAGGATCACGCTGAGGGGTGCTGCGTTGCACAACACCGTATAACACACGTCAAAGGTACAAAGCGGAAGCGGAAGCTTTATTACATAAACAAGTTTATTAACATGTTTACATCAAAATAAGTTTAGTCCACACTCGCGGGCGTAGACTAAGCATCAAGTGCACGTTCAGCCCTCGAACGTGTCCTTGCTAGCACACTCGCACACTAACTCTGCGGCGTGCACGACTCCCACTCGACGGGGTTCCCCTCCTGGGGTTCCGTCTCCTCTTCGGGAGTCCCTTCCTCATAGAACCCTGCAAAAGCTTCAAACACAAGCAGTGAGCACGAAGGCTCAGCAAGTCTGACCCGTCTCACCTAAACATGAAACTTCTACATGAGGGTGATGGGTTGCATGAGGTAAAAATCATTTGCAAGGACTCGCCTAATTAGTAGAACCTTACTTTCAAGTTTTAGCAGCAGGTTGTGGAGAACTTTACGCTAAGGCACATGAGAGAGCCGCAATCAAACAAGAAACGCATTTCTCTCATGTACTTTGCCCAAAGTTGAAAAGAACTTTAGTTAGCACTAAGCTACAACATATCATTAACAATCAATATCCAACTTTCAATCAGCAACATTTTAACATGTAACTAGCCTGTTCTTTCTACGTCACGGTACAGTGAACAAGTGGTACTCACTGACCGCGAGGGACGGCGATTATAATCGATTTACACCTGCAGGGTTACCCGAACAACCCGTCACGTACGCCCGTACTCGATGTTGCCTACAACAACCATCACGGACGCCGTACGCGACTACCTTTCACCCGTTAGCCAAATATTGAACCGGTCCCATCGTCCCGAGCAAGAGGTCCCTGCACGCGCATCTCTGTGCCGCCAGCTGATTTACACCTCGAGCTCTCAACCTACCCTCTGAACGACGGGCAATGCCTCAATACCCAGCTACCCGAGTTACATCAGTTTCCCGGTTCCCATATAGCCGGTAGGTCTTCGGTACTGTTCTAGCTTGTTCAACAGGCCCGCACACGGCTCGGTCCTCAATCGACACAAGCGGAGCTACAGCACACAGGCCCCAAAGTCCTGCTGCCCTTACTCTCCGCTCGGTCTCATTTTCTTGCCATGTGTATCATGTGCTATCTCTACCCGAGCAATGTGCCTCTAGCCTATTCTCGCGAGTAGTTCCAACTACTCGACTTGTACCGAATCCTACTCTATCCTAGCAATGCAGTGGCTAACGGGGTTTGCAATCCTAAACCCCAACCCATGGTTTTCTTGGCTATGCAGTGGGGTTTCCAAACAAGACTCTGATGCACAACATAAAGAAAACAAGTATGTGCTCAAAACAATAAAAATTTATAAAATGGTTAATGCAAACCGGGGCTTGCCTTGCTGCTCTTGGTCGTAGGCTAGCTGTTCCTCCGGAGTAACGAAGTCTAGGACTTCGGGTTCCTCCTCGACCTTAGCGACTACATGATAAGAACAATGTATGTATTAATTAAATGCTTTTGTATTAACTTTGAAGTTGTGAAGTCTATAACCTTTACTAGATAGACCTAATGACTGTGAAACTTTTACTGTGGCTTGGTTACAACCTAAACAGAGACTTGGTCAAGTTTTAGTTGCAGCAAAGCTCATTTGAGCCCTCCACAAATAATTATGTCCTTGACCTTAATTAAAGGCTTTTAGGGTGTTCTAGGTATTTTCATGAAACAAACTATGACTTTCTGAAAACTAGATTTTCAGAGGGTTCTAATGGAATTGGTCTCACTTAATTTGGAAGTCTCTAACTAAAGATATGAGCTAAACAATTTCAGAGAAAATTCTGAAAATGTTTCTGAACATTTTCTATTTTCTCTGGAACAGTTTTACTAATCACACCATTAGGTGGACTAAATGAGCTCAAATGGATCTGAAATTTTTATGGTAGTTCAAGGATATTTTGGTGAACATCTCAGCAAAATTTCAGGATTTTCCTCCAAATGATTCTCCAGTTAAAATTCCTAACAGTTTAAACTTTAAGGAATTAATTCTGGAGAATTAAGGAATCTCATGAAGTGACACTTGATTTTCTGGAAAGTACTCAAAGAGCTGAATCCAGAAAAATTTGGTTCACTCAATTTGGAGCTTTCTAGCCAAAGTTATAAGGATTTGAAGTTTGAAGGAAATCTGAAAATCGGGGAAAAGTTTAAACTCGCGCGTGGGCCCAGGAGACACGCGTCGCACGCCGAAGCGACAGCACACCGCGGCCCACAAGGCTTTTGCGCGCCAGCACACCCGATCCCGGCCGCAGCCGGATCCCGATTCAAAATATCGGCCGCTGACAGCTGGGGTCCACCCCCTTCTTCAACCTCGCGACACCCGCGCTCCGCCGCCGAGGGACCTCGCCGGAGAGCTCGCCGCCGGCTGCTGTACAGCTTCAAACTTCTTGATTCTGGCCGCCCCTGCCTACTTTTACTTGGGGAACATGATCCGAGGGTCAGCTGCTCATGACAACGGCCGGAGCATGGTCGGCGACGAGCCGCCATATCGGAACGACTTCGGCCATGTCGGCTGATGCTCCTAGTGCCTCAGCTACTTGGGAAACCGGTCGGGGAGCATCAGTGGACCTCAGAGAAGGTCGACATGAACTCGGGGCAGCTCGGGGAAGGCCCGAAATAGGTCCTCACCGTGCGCCCGATACCCCCCGTGCGTTCCGCCATTAGTAGACCTTGAATTACGCCGGGCACAGAAGTTCTCCGGCCCAGAGTTGTGAAGGCAACTTGTGCGTCACCGTGTCTAGTTCGTGTGGGAGTGGCCTGAGGCCCTCTAATCCTTTCTAGAGCACGAATTAAACAGAATCGTACCCGAGGGTCGTTCTGCACACAGAAAGGGGAAAAGTGGAAATTCGCCGCCGGTGAGCAACCACTCGAGCTGTGGCTCGGGGATGAGCAGCACCGATCACTTGCGCGTCCAAGGGTGCCTTGGCTCGGGCGTGACAACGCCCAGGTTGGGCTGTCCACGAGAGCCCGAGGTGCGGCGGTTTCCAGTTCCGAGTTTGATCTTTCGGCACAGCCGATATCACTCGGTTTCAATCGATTTCTATCAATGGGAAGGATGGAGGATGGTTGCTAGTACCTTGCTGGGACCTTGGAATGGAAAGAGGGAGCTGCGATCGGCTTGATCAAGCAGGAACTCGAGCGGCGGCGATGGCAGTGGGAAAAGCAGTCGCGCACGTCGGTAGCTCGGGGAAATGGTGACTGAGGCACGCCGGGGAGGGAATAAATAGCTCGGCCGGCTGGCCTCCGGCTTGGGGCACGCAGCAGGAGCTGGCGCCGGCCGGCCCCTTCGGTGGCGCGCGCGCACAACAGCCGGGAACCGACTGAACTGTGGTTCAGTCGGTTTGCTTTGAGGCTGAGGCTGACATGTGGGTCCCACTCCTCTTTTAACCTCTGAAATTTATTCCTAACAGCTGTGGTAAACAGTGAACCCTATTCTACCCTTGGCAACTCAAATTATTCACCCAAGAGCCATTTGAATTGATCAAAGTTCAAATGAGGTTTGGTTTGAATGAATTTCAGCACAAGTGCAGTTTGAAATTCAAATAAAGTTTGAATTTCTCCCCCTTAGCTCATGTCAAGATCAACTCCAAATGGAGTGAAAATTGGTGTGTGAGCTCACAAAAATGTGCTGAGCAAGAATATGCCTTCCACTTTTAAATTCAGTGGGTGAAAACAGTTTGAATTTGAATATGTTTTCAAACTGCCCCTTTCCTATCTACACCCAAGATGACCTCAAAAATGTTTTGAATTTGGGTGAAACTTGGCATGGACATCCTTGGCAAAGTGTAGGAGTTTTCATATGTCCAGCCCATCTATATCACATGTGGGAAGTACCACTTTTGCAATGTGTGAGTTTGTTCCCTAATGAGCATGTTGATAATTGTTACTTGCTCTTTATTTGTGTTCATCATTTTTCCTCAAATGAGGTGTGTGGTGTGGGGATGAACACTGCAAATGGGTGTCAAAAACTGAGGCCCTTACAATTAAGGATCCTAAATAGCAGTAACTATGAATAGAAGTTCAATTTCTATAAACCTTTAATACTTACACATGTATTTTATTACATTTCATCATAGTGACCGAAGTTGAGGACGCACCGGAGCCTTTGGACGTCCTGCCACCTGAAGCTGAATTCCCCTTGTACTCGCAACCAGGCAAGCCCCGGTTTGCACTTAAGTACCTTTTATAAAGCTTTTCATTTGTATCACTTATGTCTAGCTTGAATTGTATGCATTAGAGTTAGGGTGATGAAACCCCACTTGCATAGCCTTTTAAATCCTATAAAGGGTTGGGTAGTTTACAAACTCGACGAGTAGAGAATGCCATGCTAAGATTTAGGATCTCGGTAGAAGTCGAGTGGTTGGAAGCTACTCGCGAGATAGTACTTATTACACGGAATGAGAAGAGGTAGAAAATGGCTTGAGTTATGAAATTGAGACCCAGCAGGGGGGATAGGATGCAGTGAGAAGAGGTCTCACGTGCGTAGCCCTGCTGGTGTCGGTTGAGAACCGTCCGTGTGCGGCCCTGCTGGACAAGTATCGAACAGTACCGGATGCATACTGGCATATGGGAACCAGGAAACCGATGTAATTGGTTAACCTGGGTGCCGAGGCTTACCCAACCGTAAATAGGAGTGGGTTGAGGGTAGCAAGGTGTAAATCTGCCGGTGGGCACAGTCACGCTCCACGCGGGGACCTCCTACCCGTTACGGATGGACCGGTTCGGCATTTGGGTTTCCTTTGAAAGGTTGTCGCATACAACAGAGTAGGAAGGGGTGTGGAATCACGCTTCTGAAAGTGGGTGTATGTGACGTGTTATCCGGGTGTGTCTTGATTGCAATCACCGTCCCTCGCGGTTATTTGAGTACCCGCTTGTTCACTGCGCTGTGACGTAGTAAGAAGTGAATTAAGCCAACTGTAAATGCTGTATTGATCTATTAATGTCTTGAAAACCTTGATTGCCATAGTTATAGAGCTAATTAAGTTTATATTCCACTTTGGGCGTTGCCACATCGGAGGAAAGCGTTTCTTGTTTGATTGTGGACTTTCGATGTGGGAGCTGCCTAAGGCTCATTAAACTGCTGCTATAAAACTGAAAGTAAGGATCAGCTTATAGGCGTGTCTTTATTGCAAAGTCCTTCCTACCTTACACATCCTTGCACGTAGAGTTTCATGCCTAGGGTTGACGGTTAAGACTTGCTGAGCCATCGTGCTCACGGTTGCAATATTTGAGCTGTATGCAGGTGAGAGCTATGAGGAGGGTTCCGAGGATGAGGCAATGCCCCCGTCAGGGTACACGGCTGAGATGGAGCCCTGCACGCCGCCGTGATTTCTCCGGTTCCATGCTGCTAGCGTGTAGCGTCCCCGGGCTGGACGGCTGCACTTTTGCATAGTTAGGATGAGAGGCTACTACTGTACATTTTTTCTGCTGTATAGTTATATTTTGTAAAAAGACTTCCGCTGTTTTATATCAAATAAAAGTTGGTATGTTGTTCTTTATTCTTTTCGTGTGTGCTGTTGGGTGCCTCATCGTATGGCACCACCCTATGCGATCCTGGAGTGGGTGAACCACGGGGTGGTCCCCACAGTCAGTACATGAAATCCGAAGCTTCCTCGGGTTAGCGGGTTACTACCGGAGGTTCATTCTGAGTTTCTCCAAGATCGCTAAACCGATGATGGAATTATTAAAGAAGAATACCAGATTTGTATGGGGTGCTGCGTGTGAACAAGCTTTCAAGACTTTAGTGAAGCATCTTACAACAGCCCCAGTTCTTGCTCAGCCGGATACGACAAAGCCATTCGACGTTTATTGCGATGCATCTGGCATCGGTCTTGGCTGCGTGCTGATGCAAGAAAGACGAGTGGTCGCTTATGGATCTCGTCAACTCAGAAATCACGAGCAGCATTATCCAACTCATGATCTTGAGTTAGCTGCCGTGGTCCTTGCTTTGAAGATGTGGAGGCATTACTTGCTCGGAAATCTTGTACACCTCTACACCGACCACAAGAGTTTAAAGTACATCTTCACTCAGAAAGAATTGAACATGAGGCAACGAAGATGGTTAGAGCTCATTAAGGACTATGAACTAGAGATTCATTATCATCCAGGAAAGGCGAATGTGGTCGCCGATGCGCTCAGTCGTAAGACGCATATCCATCACGAGATGATGAAGAACCAAGCCTCCGTGTCATTCCGTATGGAGCTCTCTATAATCTCGCTCTCATTCCTACGATCCGAGAGGAGATCATTGAGGCTCAACGAAAAGACAAGGGTATGTCTCACATACAGCGAAGATTAGACAACAGAGAAATGAAGTGCTTCCGGAAGGACGATGAGGGTACTTTGTGGTTTAACGACCAGATAGTAGTACCCCGGGATATGGGACTACGGAAGAAAATTTTGGACGAAGCTCATTTGTCCAAGTTTTCCATTCATCCGGGCAGTAATAAAATGTACCAAGATCTCCGGAAGAAGTTTTGGTGGACACGTATGAAACGTGAAGTTGCAAAGTACGTTTCAGAGTGTGATACGTGTCGAAGAGTCAAGGCCGACCACATGAAGAAGTCAGGCCTGTTGCAGCCACTACAAGTACCGGCATGGAAGTGGGAAGACTTGAGTATGGACTTCATTGTCGGGTTGCCGATGACCTCCCACAACCATGATTCAATTTGGGTAATCGTGGACCGGTTAACCAAATCAGCACATTTCATCCCTGTGCATACTAGGTACAACGCAAAGCAGTATGCGGAGCTGTACATAGCACGGATCTTGTGCTTACATGGAGTTCCCCGCACCATTGTGTCAGATAGAGGATCGCTGTTCGTAGCCCGTTTCTGGGAACAGCTACACGCCTCCTTGGGGACGAAGTTGATTAGAAGCTCTGCGTATCACCCTCAAACCGATGGGCAAACTGAGAGGGTGAATCAAATACTGGAAGATATGCTAAGAGCATGTGCCATCCACCACGGTAAGAGCTGGGATGATCACTTACCGCTGGTGGAGTTCTCGTACAACAACGGATATCAGACGAGCATTAAAATGGCACCATATGAAGCTCTATATGGCCGGAAGTGCCGTACACCATTGAATTGGTGCGAATCCGGTGAACGAGTAACGTTCGGGGTTGATCTTGTCAATGAAGCCGAAGAGAAAGTTCGGATAATACAAGAGAACCTCAAAGCTGCCCAATCTCATCAAAAGAGCTACGCGGACCAGAGACGTCGACCGCTGCATTTCGAAGTCGGAGAGCACGTGTATCTTCGTGTGTCTCTGATGAAGGGGATTCATCGGTTCGGTGTCAAGGGGAAACTTGCTCCCTGATTCATCGGTCGGTTTACTATCACGGAGAAGTGCGTAACTGTAGCCTACCGGCTGGAACTACCGGCAAGTCTTGCCGGTATTCATGACATATTTCACGTGTCCCAGCTGAGGAAGTGTCTCAAGTTTACCGCTGCCATCCGCACCGAAGACATCGATGAGTTGAAGCCGGATCTCACCTATGTGGAGCAACCTGTACAGATTATCGACGAATAGACTCGGATCACCCGATACCGGACTTTAAGATTCTACAAAGTCCTGTGGAGTAATCATACCCCGGAAGAGGCGACGTGGGAAACCAAAGATTACATCCACAAGAACTATCCGGAGCTTTTGTCATAAACCTTGTAATTACCTCCCACCTCGTTCTTCTTTTGAATCTCAGGACGAGATTCTTTTTAAGGGGGGAGGAATGTAAAGGCCCCAAAATGGTGAATACAAAGAAACACTTGTTTGCAAAAGTTGGTTTCATATGTATGAAATTTGGGACTTGTTAAAAACTTTTTCCACATGTGATAACACACATGAGGGTTTTCTTCACACTAGTTCAAATGCTTATTGGAAACTTGGAACCCAAGAGGGGTCAAAAACTAAGAGGAGAAGTTTCCATATGTGTGGGAAAACAAAAATCAGATTTGGAACAATGTGTTCAAACAAAAATTCAAATGAGAGCAACACTAGGAATTTCCAAACTGTTGTGCTACAAATCTCATTTGCAGCAGCCAAATTTAAAATCAGGTTTCATATTTGAATTCCTTGGGTCCAAATTAGGGGGTGTGCAAAGTTTCATGATTTATGGAAATAAATTGCAACCCATTTTCCAAATTGGACTTTAAATGACAAAGAATTCAAGCACTCATTTGAATTTGGATGAAACTTGCCCAATTATCCAAATGCATACCAGATTTGAATTCCCACAATTGAATTCACTCAATATTCAAATTGGGGAGATATTTTAGAAGAGATAAGGACTGACATGTAGGACCCACATGTCATTGGGAGTACTGAAATTGCAAAAGATCTTCAGTCCTCAGTCTTCATTTGCTCTCCTCCCACGCGAAGCAACGGCCGAAGCCGCCTTCCCTCCGCTTGATACCGAGCTCAGCCGCAGCCACCTCCTGCTGGCTCCACTTCGCACTGGAGAGCTGCTGGACGTCGGAAGCCACCGCCTCGCGCCCTCTCCCGCCTCTTAACCGAAGACACGGCGCTGTTTCCTCTCTTCCTCGCACCGAGAGACAGAAACACGGCCGCTCTTCTTCGATCGCTCGGGTACTCGAGCAGAGCAAGTGAGCAGCGCCTCTGAGCAGCAAAACAACACCACCATCATCCCCATGACCTCCTTGAGCCATCGCCAAGTGCGTTCCTGCCCTCTATGCCGAGGACATCGAGTTCCCGCGGCGGCCGAACATCCCGACGGCGACGTGCTCCCGTGGACAGCTCCACAGAGCAGCTTTCACGACCAAGCAAGCGGTCCCTGGGGCGCGCAGGAGCTCCGTGCAGCTTCCACCCGATGCACAGAGCCTGCCTCGGCCTCTCGACGGCGAATTTTGAAGATCCTCTCCGGTCGGTGAAAACCAACCTTCCGGTATGATTCTGTAAAATTCCCGATCAATTGTTGTTTAGACACCACGAGACTTCGCACACACCGGCTAGACATGTAGGCGCACCTGTTCTCTTTTGAAACCTCGCATGAAACACCCTGTGCACGGTGCAATTTCAAGCTTTCCAAAGGTGGCTATGGCGGGAAGATGCGGGTGCACGGTGAACCCTAGGGTAGAGCCGTTCCCGAGCCCATATGTGGACATGCCAAGCTTGGCCAACCTCCACTGGTGCTGTAGAACCTTTCTAGAAAGCTTTTTGCAGGCTAGCTCAACGGGGCGACGTCGCCGGACTTCATCCGAGCCGGTGCACCGTCGCGGGCTAGTTTGGGGGCCCTGCCAGCTCGAGCAAACCCCATCAGCATGTTCCTCGTGGGGAATTATGGGCTGGCGGCGAGTTTCAGCATCAGGGGTGGCCGGACGACCGATTCCGGAGCTTCTCCGGCGAGCCCGGTGGCGGAATCGCGCGGGAGCGAGAGGTGGAAGACGACCTCCCCGGGCCCGCGTGCCAGTGACTCGGGATAGAAGAGCTAGATCCTCTGTGGCACCGGATCGGCTGTGATAGCGCGGGAAACAACCCTGTGACCCCGTGTGGCGCGCTCCCGGCAGCAGACACGTGTCCCATGGTCCCACCGTCAGGTTTAAACTTTTTCCCGGATTTATTCAAATTCCTGATTTTTCCCCAAACTTTAGAAGAGCATAACTTTTGCTAGGAACCTCCAAAATTAGTGATTCAAATTGGGTTAGATTCAAATTGACAAACTCTATCCACTTATGCAACCCAATTTGTATGAAAGTCTATATTTAATTCTTGAAAATTCTTTAAAACTTTTCAGTAAAAGAATTTTAGAGGGAGTTTGGTTTATCCAAAAATCCCCAAATTTTTCCAGAACATTCTTTAGGGTGTTCTTAGACACCTGTAAAAGTTTCAGCTCATTTGGAGTTGATTTGATCAGGAGAATTCAGATTGTAATTTACTGTGTTCAAATGAATACAGAAACATTTTCAGAGAATTTCCAAAACTTGTAAATTCAGTTCTGAGAAATTCTTAGCTCCAAAAATCCTAGGAAAATCCATGTAGACTCTATGAACTATAATTGAAATTTTGGTTCACTGAGTTTGACATGAACATGGGTGTTACCTCAGAATTAATTCATCTTTGACTAAACACTTAGATAATTATTCTGAATAAACCACTCCATGAAAAGTGCTAAATTTTGGTCCAGAAGACTTTCTTGTGACAAGGAACTCACATGAAAATTCTCAGCTCCATTAGAGCTCTGGATCACCACTGTCATGTGTAATCTCTTAAGGTGATCAACACTTAAGTGGGAAAAGCACTTAACATTTGATCTTAGTGTTTAAGCCCAACCCAAACCACTAGCACCAGTGTCATTTTAAATTCTTAAACAAAGTTCCAGTTTTAAAACTGTCCCTAGATCTTATTAGCAAAATCTTTTCAATTAAATAAATATGCATGATCATATCGTGTAGCATATACGTGAAGAAGGTGAGAAGGACTTGAAGTGAAGATCAAGGAGGGAGGAAAACAAGTGATCAAGCTCCAAGTGATCATCACTAACTGATTGTAATCTTAGTCACCTGCAAAACAGGCAAGCCCCGGTTTGCATTTGAACAGTTTTATAAAGCATTTTCATTTGTAGAGATCATACCTTTGCATCGTTGATTGCATTACGTCTAGATGATATTGAAAACCCCACTTGCATGACCAGAAATACCTAAGAGAGAAAGGGTAGAATAGCAACTCCTCGAGTGGATTTGGCTACGCTAATGTTAGTAGGAAAGGTTCGGTAGAAGTCGAGTAGTTGGAATCTACTCGCGAGTTTAGGGCTGGTTTACTCGGAACGGGTCCGAATTAGAAAAGATGAGGAAAGTTCACACATAAGAAATGGAGACCGGGCAGGGAGGTTTAGATGCAGCAGGTTGCAGGCCGTGCGTGCATAGCCCTGCCTGTGTCGGTTAAGGCCCGTCCGTGCTTGGCCCTGTTGGACAAGTTTGAGTTATGTACCGGGCGCATACTGGCTATATGGGACCCAGGAAACCGATGTACCTTGGGAGATCCATAGTGGAACTTTTCCAACTGCCTTAGGCTTTCGGCGTCAGGGTAGCAGGAGGTACCTCACTTAAGAACATACCACAGCGGGTATGTACCTTGAGGGAGCTTGCGTACTCGGGGCAGTTGGACTGCGTCCAATGTGGAAGATCTTGGGAAAGGTGGCCGCGTACAACGTCAGTCGAGGTTTCTGCCGGCAACTCGGAGTACGGGTGTACGTGTCGTGTAGTCCGGGCGTGTACTGATTCGAATCACCATCGCTCGCGGTCATATGAGCATACTTGCCCACTGCGTCTTGACGTAGTAAGAACTGAACTGGTTATTCTTTTGAACTTGATAAGGCTGTGCTATAACTTGTATTGCAACCATGATTGAATTAGCGATAGGCTCATTAAACTTTACTTTCACTTTGTGCAAGGAGCATCGCAACAAAGCGTTTCTTGTTTGATTGTGGAGTTGCGATGCTTTTCGGCTCAAGGTCTGCACAATGAGGCTTAAAATCTGAAAGCTAAGGATCAACTTTAGGCGAGTCCTTTATGCAAATCTAGCCAACCCAATTGCAACCGTCGTGCATGTAGAGTTTCTTGCTTAGGAGAGACGGGTCAGACATGCTGAGCCTATGTGCTCACGCTTGCTATATAAGTGGTTTTGCAGTTTAACATCGATGCTGAAAAGAAGGTTGTCCGGTGAGACTCGGGGACTCCCGAGTTAGGTAACACATGGAGAACCCAGCCGCTGCTGCTTGTCTTCGTGTTGCTAGCGAGAGGAGTCCGCGGGCTGGACTTCATCTCGAGTGCCCTTAGTTATTCGACGTGAGTTGATATAGACTTCCACTGTAGTTACTTGATGTAAAGTATTTACAAAGAAAAACTTGTAAGCTTCCGCTATTGTTTTATGTAATACATTGTTCCTCATATGTGTGCTGTTGGGTGCCGCAGAACACGGGACCACCCAATGCGATTCCCGGGCGAGTGGCCTGTCTCGGTTGGACGGGCCGCGTCAGCGTGGTATCAGAGTTGAGCCCTGTCTCGGTCGGTACCGCGCCCGTCTCATTTTCACGGTCCAGCAAGAGAGGCAACAGGAGCGCGTGACCACCGTGCTGCTCTCCTCCAAGTTTGGAAGCAAACCGTGAAGAATCCACAGAGAATTTCCAGTTTTTGCTCCGGCGACCGTAAACCGAGCTTCCGGTACGGATTCTTCAAATTCACGCTCTATGATCTTTCGGTGGTTATCAAATCTTGCACATAGACGCTGGACTAGCCGGCAATCAAGTTCTTTTCTGCATCCGTGGCGTGAAACTGTCTAGGAGTGATGAATTTCGAGCTCGATCAAGGGCGGTCATGGCGGGCACGATCGGTGCCGACCAACTTGCCGCCATCCCTGAACCCTTTTGACACCTTGTCAAGCTTCCTAGAGGTACACTGATGCTGTAGGACCGTTTGTTCGAGGTGTTGGCGGGTTAGAACCCACGGTCGACGGCGCCGAACCTCAACCGAGGCCGCGGCACGTTGCCGGGCTATTTCAGGTCACCCCCAGCCCGACCTGACACCACCGACGTGTTCCTCGACATCGACAACCCCCTGGCGGCGAGTTTCAGACCATGGGAGGTCCAGTAGCGGCGAGCCGGCGAGCTCCGGGTCTGCTCCGGCGAGGTCGGTGGCGCGGGCGCGAGAGAGCGGCGGGAGGAAGACGAAGCCGGCTGGCCCACGTGTCAGCGGCTGAAGAATTTTAAATCGGGATCGGGTGCGGCCGGGATCGACTGTGCTGGCGCGCAAATACCCTGTGGGCCTCGGTGTGCCGGACACCTCCGCGCTCAACACGTGTTCCCGTGGGCCCCCGAGAGTTTAAACTTTTTCCCCCCATTTTCAGAATTCTTCCAAACTTACAATCCTCATAACCTTAGCTAGAAAGCTCCAAATCGAGTGAACCAAATTTTTTTGGATTCAGCTCTCTGAGCACTTTCCAGCAAATCAAGTTTAACTTCATGAAAATCCTTATTTCTCCAAAATTAATTCCTCAAAATTTAAACTGTTTGGAATTTTAACTGGAGAATCCTTTGGAGGAAAATCCTGAAATTTTACTGGGATGTTCATCAAAATATCCCTGAACTACCATAAAAATTTCAGACCCATTTCAGCTCATTTGATCCACCTAATGGTGTGATTAGTGAAACTGTTCCAGAGAAAATAGAAAATGTTCAGAAACATTTCCAGAATTTTCTCTGAAATTGTTTAGCTCATATGCTTTGCTAGGAACCTTCAAATACCAACTCTATTAGAACCCTATGCAAATCTAGTTTTCAGAAAGTCATAGTTTGTTTCATGAAAATCCTTAGAACACCCTAAAAGCCTTCAATTAAGGTCAAGTACATAATTAATTGTGGAGGGCTCAAATGAGCTTTGCTGCAACTAAAACTTGACCAAGTCTCTGTCTAGGTTGTAACCAAGTTACAGTAAAAGTTTCATAGTCAGTGAGCCTGTCTAGTGGGACTTATAAGCTTCACAAGTTCAAACTTAATACAAATGCATTTAAATTGATACATGTATTTCCTCTATCATGTAGTCGCTAAGGTCGAGGAGGAACCCGAAGTCCTAGACTTCGTTACTCCAGAGGAACAGCTAGCCTACGACCAAGAGCAGCAAGGCAAGCCCCGGTTTGCATTAACCTTTTTATAAATTTTTATTGTTTTGAGCACTTACTTGAGTATTATGATTCTTTGCATTCGAGTCTTGTTTGGAAACCCAATTGCATAGCAAAGAAAACCATGGGTTGGGTTTAGGATTGCAAACACCGTTAGCTAATGCAATGCTAAGATAGTGTAGGATTCGGTACAAGTCGAGTAGTTGGAACTACTCGCGAGCATAGGCTAGAGGCACTCGACTCGGGTAGAGATAGCACATGATACACATGGCAAGAAAGATGAGACCGAGCGGAGAGTAAGGGCAGCAGGACTTTGGGGCCTGTGTGCTGTAGCTCCGCTTGTGTCGATTGAGGACCGAGCCGTGTGCAGGCCTATTGAACAAGCTAGAACAGTACCGAAGACCTACCGGCTATTTGGAAACCGGGAAACTGATGTAACTCGGGTAGCTGGGTGTTGAGGCATAGCTGGTCGTTCAGAGGGTAGGTTGAGAGCTCGAGGTGTAAATCGGCTGGCGGCACCGAGATGCGCGTGCAGAGACCTCTTGCTCGGGACGATTGGACCGGTTCAACATTTGGCTAACAGGTGAAAGGTAGTTGCGTACGGCGTCCGTGATGGTTGTTGTAGGCAACATCGAGTACGGGCGTACGTGACGGGTTGTTCGGGTAACCCTGCAGGTGTAAATCGATTATAATCGCCGTCCCTCGCGGTCAGTGAGTACCACTTGTTCACTGTACCGTAACGTAGAAAGAACAGGCTAGTTACATGTTAAAATGTTGCTGATTGAAAGATGGACTTGATTGCTAATGACTTGCTGTAGTTTAGAGCTAACTAAAGTTCATTTCAACTTTGGGCAAAGTACATGAGAGAAATGCGTTTCTTGTTTGATTGCGGCTCTCTCATGTACCTTAGCGTAAGGTTCTCCACAACCTGCTGCTAAAACTTGAAAGTAAGGTTCTACTAATTAGGCGAGTCCTTGCAAATGATTTTTACCTCATGTAACCCACCACCCCTCATTTAGAAGTTCCATGTTTAGGTGAGACGGGTCAGACTTGCTGAGCCTTCGTGCTCACTGCTTGTGTTTGAAGCTTTTGCAGGGTTCTATGAGGAAGGGACTCCCGAAGAGGAGACGGAACCCCAGGAGGGGAACCCCGTCGAGTGGGAGTCGTGTACGCCGCAGAGTTAGTGTGTGTGTGTGTGCTAGCAAGGACACATTCAAGGGCTGAACATGGACTTGATGCGTAGTCTACGCCCGTGAGTGTAGACTGGAACTATTTTGATGTAAACATGTTCATAAACTTGTTTATGTAATAAAATTTCGCTTCCGCTTTGTACCTTTAACGTGTGTTATCCGGTGCTGTGCAACGCAGCACCCCTCGGCGTGATCCTGGCTCGACAAGACCTTTGGGGTCGTGTCAGCGTTGGTATCAGAGCTCGCTCGAGGTTTAACGCACTACAAAGGTCATCTTTTTCAAAAATCCAGTGAGGAACGAGTTAGTAGCCCGTATAAGGATGTTATTAGCATATAGAAAGTGGCATACTAACCTATTTGATTATGTCGGAAAATCGTATATCTCAGGACGTTTATATCTTGGGGGGTACACGTAAGCGATGTCCACCAGTGTGTACAAGCTGAAGGGTGGAGCCCCACGGGTGGCAGGTAACCCGACCCGCTTTGATATCCTCTACGACTCTTCATGTCGTTTGGGGTATACGAGCAATATATGTCCCTGGCGTGCGTGGTGCAACTTGGGAGACCCCGTCACGTGGTCTGAAACGTGAACACGTAGCTCAAGGCGTGTTTGGCTTGAGAACATCCGGGCCAGTGATGACGGCCGGGTGTACGAACTATATGGATTCCGGGCTCGGTGTGAAGCCGATTCTGATGATTGTTTGAGTTTCTGCAGGTAGTCTGACCACGAAACGGTAGACGTGTAACATCCGTGTGCGAGTGACGTTTACTGCCACTGAAATAACGAAGCCGGCTAAGTCCGGTATAGGATTTTCTTTGTGAGGACGTAGTACCGACATGATCTGGTGACGCATCGACGTCACACCCCCACTAAATGAACAACTTCATTTAAAAACTTCATGTTTTTGATCCAAAGTAGTAAAACTTGATGTAACTCCTTCCCTTGAACAGGATATTCAAAGTTAACATGTTTTCAACTTATAGGTTGTTAAGGACAGAGCACTCTGTGTTCAGCTGAATCAAGGCTGAAGTTAATCAGAGGTTAGAGGTTGCATTCTTTCGAGGTTGGGGTCATATGATACATTTCTGGAAAGCTTTGGAAGAGCTTTACAACTTTTCTGTTGAGGTCCAGAGGTGTTTCATCCCTTAACCAATCGAAAAATGCAGTAGAGTTGAAACTGTCCAGAAAACAGGGCAGAGCAAACACTCTCTGTAAACTCTCTGTAAATTAAGCATAAATTCCTGCTTAAAAATCAAAAAATAGAAAATGAGGTAGTTGTGGAAAGCTTATGAGATGGGTTACAACTTTGTAACAGAATGTTTTGTCAGATTAGGAACAGAATTAACTGGAATTCTTGGATTAAATCAGTGCCTAAAAGCAGGGAGGTGCTATCCAGATTTCTCCAGAAATTCTGTTAACTTTGGCATCTCATAACTTTTGAACCAGGACAGATCTTGAGGGGGCCCGACCCCGATCACAGGGCCGTGCCGCCTCGCCCGGGGATCGCATTGGGTGGTGCCGTGGTGCCGTGTTATGCGGCACCCAACAGCACACATATAAGGAACAATGTATTACATAAATCAAAGCGGAAGCTTACAACTGTTCTTTGTAAATACTTCACATAAAATAGCTACGGCGGAAGTCTATAAACAGCTCACGTCGAATATCTAGGAGGCACTCGAGAAGAGGTCCAGCCCGCGGACTACTCTCGCTAGCAACACGAAGACATGGCAGCGGCTAGGTTCTCCAAGTGTCACACGACTCGGGAGTTCCCGAGTCTCACCGGACAACCTTCATTATAGCGTCGAAATTTACCTACAAAACCACTTATATAGCAAGAGTGAGCACAAGGGCTCAGCAAGACTTAACCGTCTCTCCTAATTCATGCAACTCTACATGAGGGTAACTCAAGACCTGATCTTGTAATTTGCGAAAAGACTCGCCTACGAGTTCATCCTTAACTTTCACATTTTTAGCTATAATAGTAGTGACCTTACGCCCAGAAACATTGGAACTCCACAATCAAACAAGAAACGCTTCATTCCAATGTTACTTGTCCCAAGGTGAAAAATAAATTTAGTTTGCTCTATCTCTACTTCAAACATGGTTTTCATGCAACTTAACATAATCATAACAGCAATTATACTTTTTGCAAACTGTTTCCACACAAGTTGATTACTACGTCACAACATGGGAGCAAGCGGTACTCAATGACCGCGAGGGACGGTGATTCGAATCAAACACTACCCGCCTCTGAAGACCCAACTCTGGCGTCCTTCATTACGTCGTATGTGGCAGCCTTTCTCAGGACACTAGACTGTAGAACCGGTCACGCCGTCTCGGGCTCATAGGTCTAACGAGACGATGTGGTATGCCTCTACAATCCAGTGAACCTGGTACATCGGTTTCCTGGTTCCCATATATCAGTAAGCATCCGGTACACAACTCAATACTTGCTCCTGGACGCTGCATATGCATCGGTCCTTAACCGACACAGGCAGAGCTACTCGACCAAGACCTCGTCTTGTCGCAGCCTAACCCCTCTGCCCGGTCTCATCTTTAGAAATGTAAACTTTAGTTTGCTTCCTTCCCCAACAACACTTTTGATATTCTGAACTATAGCTCGCGAGTAGTTTCCAACTACTCGTCTTCTACCGGATGTCCTAGCCTATTTTGTACGGCCTTATTCTACAGCGATGACACAATGCTACCCCTGACCTCAGGGATTCATGTTTGGTTATGCAAGTGGAGTATCAACATCCTTGACCTAATGCACATACAAACCTTGACCAAATGTAGTGAACAAAGGGAAAACTTTAAAAACAACTTAAGTGCAAACCGGGGCTTGCCTTGGTTTTGCAGGTGACTAGAGTCAGATAATATGGGTTAGTTGCTGATGTCTTGAAGTTCAACTCCTGCCCTTCTTGCTCCTTGACCCAAGCTCAACTTCTCCTTCTTCACTTTCCACGTTTAATCACTACACGATATGAATATGCATACATGTTCAATTATAACACCTTTTGCTAACAAGTGCTAAAGACAAGTTTTTAAAACTGGAATTCTGTTTAAGAATTTAAAATGAAACTGGGGGTGGTGGTTTGGGTGTGTGTCTAAGCACTATCATCAAGTTAGAAGTGAGGTTCATCACTTGGGTGGTGATCACCTAATGAGGTTGAACAGGACATAATGATCCAGGGCTCCAATGGATCTGGAATATTTCTTGTGAGTTCCTTGTCACAAGAAAGTCCTTTGGACCAAAATTCAGAATTTTTCACTAAGTGGATCACCCAGAACAATTCCCTAAGCATCTAGGCAAAGAGGAACTAATTCTGATTAAACTTGCACTTTCATGCAAATCCAAGTGAACTATAATCTCATACATAGCTCAGGGAGTATGCATGAATTTTACTAGGATTTTTGGAGCTAAGGAATGGCTAGAACTGAATTTCCAAGTTTTGGAAATTCTCTGAAAATGTTTCTGTATTTATTTGAATGCAGAAACTTGGAATTAGAATTACCCTAATTAAATCAACTCCAAATGAGCTGAAACTTTTACAGAAGTCTCCTAATATCCTAAAGAATATTCTGGCAAAATTTGGGAAATTTTGGATGAACCAAATTCCCTCTAAAATTCTTTTGCTGAAAAGCTTCAAAGAATTATCCAGAATTTTCTATTGGCTTTCATGCAAATTGGGTTGCATATTTGGATAGAGTTTTTCATCCTGAATCCAACCCAATTTGAATCACTAATTTTGGAGCTACCTAGCAAAAGTTATGCAGTTCTAAAGTTTGAACTAAATCTGGAATTCAAATTAATTCGGAAAAAGTTTAAACCCTGACTGCGGGCCACAGGGCCACGTGTCGACCGCTGAAACACGAGCCACACGGGCCACAGAGTATTTCCCGCATTGTCACAGGCAGATCCGCGGCCACAGAAGATCTATTCCCTCGCACCAGAGACTGACGCGTGGGCCAGCCCCCATCTTCGTCTTCCTCCGGCTGCCCGCGCTCCCGCGCCGCCGAGCTCGCCGGAGCTCTCGCCGGGAGTGGGTTCCGGTGCTCCGAACTTGCTGGATCTCGCTGCCCCCATGTATTCTCGTACGAGGAACACGTTGCCGGGCTTATCTCAGCTCGACGATGACCGGAACTCTAGGTGCTACGGCGACAGCGGCGGTGGCCACTCCGGCGATGTCGCTAGGGCGTTATACTACACCAACCACATAGCCATTTGCGCGTACAGCACCACCACACCGAGGAGAACACGGACCCAACCGCCGATCTCGCTGGAACTCGCCGGAAATATGACCTCACCATCGGCCTAGGTCAAAATCCAGCGAAAATCAAAAAACTCAATGAACAGCGGCTCTGCTCGATGGTTCTCGGTGGTTCTTGATCCTATGAACGCGCGCGGAGGTCTGTAAGATGTATGCTACGTGGTGTGATGAGTAGTTCGACGTGTGCGACAAATTTACCAAATTTCTACCCTCGGTTATTATCGTATGTCGTCGGAAGAATTGAAATTCCGGCGAGCACCGTCCAAGACAGGCCGCCGGAGTTGCGGTGAAGTGAGCAGAGGCATAGGTGAACCTTTTTGATTTTGCAACTCGAGCGGAGGGGCTCTGTTGTGGCTGGGCGATGGATTCTTGCAGTGGCAACTTCGCCCGGTGCCGTGGAGAAAGATTGAGCTCGACGCCGGGGTCCCCGTGGGGTTTGCTCCAGTTTCTTTCGTCGGCCACGCTCAGTGGGGCCTGGCGACGTTGTGGAGAGGCTCAGCACAGCGGTTGCTTCGTCGGGGTGGCCAGGCGTCGACGAGCTGCGCGATTTCTTCCGCGCGGGAGCCGCTCGGCGAGGAGAAACCCGTGATGGCGTCGGTGGGAGTGGGGTTGGCTGTGTGGGCGACACTCACTCGGTGGGAACGATAAGGGTGAGGGGAAACCGCCTCTGGAGCTGCTCGGGAGCTGGCGGCAACGCTGGCCCGGTGGCACGCGCGTGCTGCGCTCGGTGCTTCAACGCCTTCGAGCGAAAAACAGAGAGCCGGTTTGAGTCTGAACAGAGGAAGATATTGCTTAAGTGCTAAGTCTTCCCCCTCTCCACAATGACAATTGGGCCCCACTCACCTCCTCTCCTAAATATCCCAATTTTTGGCACATTGTAAACTTCAGCTCTTAGGAACTCAAATCCAAAAGTCATTTGGCAATTTGACAAGTTGTTCCTCAGTTTTGAGTTTAAATTCAAATTTGGATGAACTTTACAAGTTCCTTTGATAATCATATCAAGGCACCTCCAAATTTGCTCAAAATTTGCCTCCTCCCTAATTTGGATCTGAGGAATTCAAATATGTCCTCTGATCTTTGAGTTGGCTATTGCAAATACACTTTCTCCAACAACAGTTTGAATTTTTCTCTTTTGAACATGCCCTCCTTCTTTTTGAAGTGCACCTCTTAATTCAAACTGAATTCAAAGCTTTATTGCACATGCCAACACTTTCATGAGTAACACAAAAGTTTTTGTAAGTCCCATTTCTTGCATATAAACTCAACTTTATTCATAGCTCAAGTTTTCTATTTACAAGTTTTGGGACTTTTACATTCCTCCCCCCTTAAAAAGAATCTCGTCCCGAGATTCATGATTAAGGACGAGGTGGAGAGGACAACTACTACATATAAGCCTCTAACAACTCCGGATGATTGCGCTGCAAATACTCCTCGCTTTCCCATGTAGCTTCGTCAGACCTGTGATTTTCCCATCGCACCTTGAAAAAATCGCAGCGTCCGGCTTCTGGTCTCGCGAGTCTTTTCATCAATTATCCGGGTTGGACGTTCAACATAAGTGAGGTCCGGCTTCAAATCTGCTATGTCTCCCATGAGAACCTCCGTTGGAACTTTTAAACACTTCCGCAACTGGGATATGTGGAAGACGTTATGCACTCCGGCTAAGGCTGTCGGCAGCTCCAAACGGTATGCTACGGGTCCGCATCTTTCAATGATGACGAAGGGACCGATAAAGCACGGAGCTAATTTTCCTTTCACTCCAAATCGGTGAATGCCCTTCATCGGAGATACGCGGAGGTATACGTGGTCCCCAACATGGAAATCCAGAGGACGACGTCTCCTATCCGCATAGCTCTTTTGTCTGGACTGAGCGGCTTTCAGATGTGCTTGAATAAGCCTTACCCGCTCTTCAGCTTCGTTTACGAGGTCAATCCCGTAAATCACTGTCTCGCCAGATTCACACCAGTTCAAGGGTGTGCGGCACTTCCGGCCGTAGAGAGCTTCATAAGGCGCCATTTTGATACTTGATTGATACCCGTTGTTATATGAGAACTCTGCCAACGGTAAGTGATCGTCCCAGCTTTTACCGTGGTGGATAACACATGCTCTCAGCATATCTTCAAGTATTTGATTCACCCTCTCAGTTTGTCCATCGGTTTGAGGGTGATACGCGGAGCTGTGAATCAATTTAGTTCCCAAGGATGTGTGTAGCTGTTCCCAGAAACGGGATACGAACAGCGATCCTCGGTCGGAGACAATGGTACGGGGAACTCCGTGCAGGCATAAGATTCGTGCTATGTATAACTCCGCATACTGCTTGGCGCTGTAGTTGGTATGCACCGGAATGAAACGTGCCGATTTGGTTAATCGATCAACGATTACCCAAATCGAGTCATGGTGGTGGGAGGTCATCGGCAACCCAACAATGAAATCCATACTCAAGTCTTCCCACTTCCATGCCGGTATTTGTAGCGGTTGCAGCAGGCCCGACTTCTTTACATGGTCGGCCTTAATTCTTCGACACGTATCACATTCTGAAACGTATTTTGCAACTTCACGTTTCATACGTGTCCACCAAAACTTCTTCCGGAGGTCTTGGTACATTTTATTGCTGCCAAAATGAATAGAAAATTTGGATAAGTGAGCCTCATCCAAAATTTTCTTCCGCAGCCTCATATCACGGGGTACGACTATCCGGTCCTTGAATCACAAGGTATCTTCATCATCTAACCGGAAACATTTCATCTCCCTGTTCTTCAACCTCCTTTTGATATGAGCCATGCCCTTGTCTCTCTTTTGAGCTTCCATGACCTCCTCTCTTATTGTGGGTATGAGAGCTAGGTTATGTAGGGCCCCATGTGGAACCAAGTAGAGACTTGGTTCTTCCTCTTCTATCGGCGTGATGGTTAGGTTATGGATATGAGACTTCCGGCTGAGTGCATCGGCAACCACATTTGCCTTGCCCGGATGATAATGGATTTCAATCTCATAGTCCTTGATCAGCTCCAACCATCGCCGTTGCCGCATATTCAACTCCTTTTGAGTGAATATGTACTTCAAACTTTTGTGGTCGGTGTAGAGATGAACCAGATTTCCCAATAGGTAATGTCTCCACATCTTCAAAGCTAATACCACGGCAGCAAGCTCGAGACCATGAGTTGGATAATGTTGCTCATGATTCCGTAATTGCCGTGATCCATATGCGACCACACGTCCTCCTTGCATGAGTACACAACCAAGCCCGATGCCGGATGCATCACAATAAACATCAAAAGGCTTGGTTGTATCCGGTTGAGCTAGAACCGGAGCTGTTGTGAGGTGTTTTAACAACGCTTGAAAAGCTTCCTCACATGGCTTGCTCCAATCATACTTGATGCCTTTCTTCAGTAGCTCCGTCATAGGTTTGAAGATTTTTGAGAAGCTCGGGATGAACCTCCGATAATATCCCGCCAAACCTAAGAAGCTACGAACTTCATGGACTGATGTTGGAGACTTCCACTTCAGCACTTGTTCAATCTTGCTTGGATCAACAGCAATGCCTTCTGCTGAAATAATGTGCCCAAGAAATGGCACTTGGTTGATCCCGAATTCACATTTACTAAACTTTGCATAGAGCTTGTGATCTCTCAGTCGTTGGAGCACAATATGCAAATGTTTAGCGTGTTCCTCTTCAGATTTGGAATAGACCAAGATGTCGTCGATGAATACCACGACGAACTGATCCAGCTCCGGCATGAACACCGAGTTCATAAGATACATAAAGTGGGCCGGAGCATTGGTCAACCCAAATGACATGACAAGATACTCATAGAGTCCATATCTTGTCGAGAATGCTGTTTTCGGGACATCTTCCGTGCGAATCTTGATTTGATGATATCCCGACCTTAGGTCCATTTTGGAGAAGACTTTAGCACCCACTAGCTGATCAAAGAGGATATCAATTCTTGGTAGTGGATACTTGTTCTTTATGGTCACAGCATTTAAAGGACGATAGTCGACGCATAGCCTCAGCATCTCATCCTTCTTCTTCACAAACAAAGCTGAGCAACCCCATGGTGATGAACTTGGACGAATAAACCCCTTGTCCATCAGATCCTTGAGTTGCTCCTTCAACTCGGTTAATTCATTCGGAGCCATTTTGTATGGTCTCCGAGAGATTGGCGTGGTTCCCGGTATCAACTCTATCTTGAATTCCACCTCGCACTCAGGTGGTAGGCCTGGAATATCTTTGGGAAACACGTCCGGATATTCACGGACTACCAGAATGTCTTCTAACTTGCACGCCTCGGCATTACATACTTGCGGGTCTTTGGAATCGCTTCACCGAGGTACAATGTTTGACGTCCGTGAAGTGGAGAGTCCAAGTGAACACTCCTGTTCTCGATGTCCAGAACAGCCTTATGGAAGGTCAACCATGATATTCCCAATATGGTATTGATTCCTTGGTCTTCGAGAATGATGAGGGTGGTAGGATAAATTTTTCCACCCAAGCAGAGTGGTGCTCGAGAGATGACTTCATTAGTTGAGATGTCCCCACCTGGCGAATGAATAAGGTATGAACCTTTTGTGATAGTGGTGGAGATCTGATCCCGGATTACCGTTGCCCCGCTGATGAAGTTATGTGTCGCACCAGAGTCGAATAAAATGACAACTGGCTTGTCATTTAGAGTGAATCTGCCGGCAACAACAGGTCCGCCCTTTGGCAGATCATCAACTGACACATAATTGACTGTTCCCACTTTTGCCATAGCTCTTTTGGGCTGCCCAAGATCACTTTTTGGAACTGGACCCGTGGACACATTGTTGCTGCTCGGTTCAGTTGCTTCATTGACCTTAAGATCATTGTCAAGATGAAGTGGGACAGCACTTGGCTCAGTTGAGAAATCACCTTGTTCATCTTCAACCTCTTGAGGGAAATAATATTCTGATGCACCTTGTTGATACTGAGGTGCATAAGAAATAATTTGCTGCTGCGGCGGAGGTGAATATGACTTCTGTGGAGTAGAAGAGTCGTCACACTCCCAGAATGATTGCACCTCTTGTGGAATCTCTCGTCCGGAAGGTGAACGGATTACCAACCGATACTTCTGGGGTAGATGACTGTCTTCATCCTGTGATGAGTCCCTCTCCCTCTTTTCTTTGAGGTAGAGGTTGGAATAATATTCTTGAGCGATAGCACAGCTCACAAACTCATCAAAATTCTCTTGGCTAACTTGAGCCAATTCACATCGCAGCCTAGCGGTCAGCCCTCGGTAAAAGTGATAACCCTTCATGGCTGGTGATTTCACATAGTCAGGGACATATTGAGCTAAGCGATTGAATTCCTTCGCATACTCAATAACACTCATGTCCCCTTGCTTCAGACTCCAGAATTCATCCAGACTGGTTTGCATTATGGCCGCAGGGATGAAACGAGCACGAAATGTAGCCTGGAACTCCACCCATTTGACACGATGCCCTGCTGGTTGGACAGCAAGGTACTCTGCCCACCATGCTCCCGCAAAGCCGTGAAGCTGCTGAGCGGCATATAGAGTCTTCAAGAATTCATCACATTGGATCAACCCAAACTTGGACTCAAGGACACGTAACCAGTGATTTGCTTCACAATGGTCAGCCACCTCGGAGAATACCGGCGGTTCTGTCGCCAAGAAATCCAGATACGTGCTCTGGGTTGGCATGTGACGTTGAGCTTCTCGATCTACGCCTTGCTGAACTAGAGTTTGGAGAGTTTCATTCATCTTCGCCATAATTTCAGCCCATCCGGTTGGCGATGGCTCTTGTGATGAAGTCGAGTCATTTCCACCTCGACTTGAACCTCCAAGCTCCATTTGAGAATGTGTACGTACCATACTGCACGAAACAAAATTTTGAGTCAATCAAAATTCTATCTCAGTAGTAAGTAAAGATAAGTAAAACATGAACATGTCATGAACTTTATGAAAGCATAACCACATTCATGTTTAAACAAATCTTATGTACGCTCAGCTAATCAGCGGGACTACCCTGACCAGCTCACACAAACTCCAAATTTTACTCAAGTTATCAACAGATTCTTGACTTGAGTTCAATACCAAAGTTTTTGTAAACTTCAGTAGCCTTCCAACAAGTAATTATGTGCTCCTTAAGGATTTTTCTACAGGAAGTTATGGCTTACAAACAGAAAGGTCCAGAGAGGTTTTTGCTACTGTCCTGGTTCTGAACAGTTTGCCTTCAACTGGACTTTTCACCAACTTAAAGTGTGATTTTGCTCTGGAGGCCTACAAGAAAGTTGTAGAGCACTTGAAAATCTTTCCAGAATTGTATCATACACCTTAATTGGTTAAAGCTACTCGGAGTTATGCTCTGTTAAAGTCCAGCAAGAATTTCTGCCAGAAACAGAGCACTCTGTTTTTGAAAACTTTGATACCTAGTTATACTCTCATTTGAATCTTGGCTCAAAATAAGAGTTCAGTAGCTACTACTTGTTTCAAACTTCCATTTTTAGTTGAAAGTTAGTTCATGAATCATTTCTTCATAGGAAAGAGGTTATTAAGTTTGGTATGGCATCGATGCACCGTAAGAACATGTCGGTACTACGTTGCCTCTCCAAAGAAAATCCTACGCCGGATCATACCGGCATATACGTATTATCAGTGGCACTAAGACGGTCTCTCGCACACGTGTACTACACGGGATAAGTACGTGGTTAGTACCTGCAGAAAGACACTCAATAGCGGTGCACCCAAAGGTTGTTTCATTTCAGGCAGTACCATAATTGAAAGTAAATACAAATGCCCGTATCATTGCCATACGGCCGTCCTTGAGTTAAGCCACGTCTCAAGGCACGTGATCATGTTTCAACACCACACGACGGGGAACCCGAGTATGTCATGAACGGGTCGTCACGGTTGGGAATGTTATCAACCCAACGGATACCACCTACTGCCCTGCAGGGCACGCCGATGGCAAGCGCTGCGTATGTCCTCCTGGGCTAGTTCCAGACGAACACACTATCGCGTTACTGACCACATGATTGGGTCTCCACTTACTTGCCTAATGCACGCTAGGGATCAGCGTTTCATATGAACTCAGGAACATGAAGAGTCCAAGAGTTTCATATTGACGTCTCACACAAAGCTGTGAGACCTAGCCCTGAACCACTTTCCTCGTCAGGGGAGCTAACCGAAATTGAACCGCTTTCGGTGGTGTCGTTCCTTACCATTCTTACCTGAGCGTAGGTGCGTCGTTACATAATGAAAGTTCAGAATTAAAACACATATGTTAGTCTTGCCACTTTAAGTAACTATGCTACTATAGCCCTTATGTGGGCCTAATATCGTTTCCTCACCGTATCCTAAGTTTTTGTCGTAATACGCTCCTTATTCCGTGCGCTATTACCACTGCGGCTCTGATACCACGCTGAGGGGGCCCGACCCCGATCACAGGGCCGTGCCGCCTCGCCCGGGGATCGCATTGGGTGGTGCCGTGTTATGCGGCACCCAACAGCACACATATAAGGAACAATGTATTACATAAATCAAAGCGGAAGCTTACAATTGTTCTTTGTAAATACTTCACATAAAATAGCTACAGCGGAAGTCTATAAACAGCTCACGTCGAATATCTAGGAGGCAATCGAGAAGAGGTCCAGCCCGCGGACTACTCTCGCTAGCAACACGAAGACATGGCAGCGGCTAGGTTCTCCAAGTGTCACACGACTCGGGAGTTCCCGAGACTCACCGGACAACCTTCATTATAGCGTCGAAATTTACCTGCAAAACCACTTATATAGCAAGAGTGAGCACAAGGGCTCAGCAAGACATAACCGTCTCTCATAATTCATGCAACTCTACATGAGGGTAACTCAAGACCTGATCCTGTAATTTGCGAAAAGACTCGCCTACGAGTTCATCCTTAACTTTCACATTTTTAGCCATAATAGTAGTGACCTTGCGCCCAGCAACATTGGAACTCCACAATCAAACAAGAAACGCTTCATTCCAATGTTACTTGTCCCAAGGTGAAAAATAAATTTAGTTTGCTCTATCTCTACTTCAAACATGGTTTTCATGCAACTTAACATAATCATAACAGCAATTATACTTTTTGCAAACTGTTTCCACACAAGTTGATTACTACGTCACAACATGGGAGCAAGCGGTACTCAATGACCGCGAGGGACGGTGATTCGAATCAAACACTACCCGGATAACTCGACACATACGCCCGCCTCTGAAGACCCAACTCTGGCGTCCTTCATTACGTCGTATGTGGCAACCTTTCTCAGGACACTAGACTGTAGAACCGGTCGCGCCGTCTCGGGCTCATAGGTCTAACAAGACGATGTGGTATGCCTCTACAATCCAGTGAACCTGGTACATCGGTTTCCTGGTTCCCATATATCAGTAAGCATCCGATACACAACTCAATACTTGCTCCTGGACGCTGCATACGCATCGGTCCTTAACCGACACAGGCAGAGCTACTCGACCAAGACCTCGTCTTGTCGCAGCCTAACCCCTCTGCCCGGTCTCATCTTTAGAAATGTAAACTTTAGTTTGCTTCCTTCCCCAACCACATTTTTGATATTCTGAACTATAGCTCGCGAGTAGTTTCCAACTACTCGTCTTCTACCGGATGTCCTAGCCTATTTAGCACGGCCTTATTCTACAGAGATGACACAATGCTACCCTTGACCTCAGGGATTCATGTTTGGTTATGCAAGTGGAGTATCAACATCCTTGACCTAATGCACATACAAACCTTGACCAAATGTAGTGAACAAAGGGAAAACTTTAAAAACAACTTAAGTGCAAACCGGGGCTTGCCTTGGTTTTGCAGGTGACTAGAGTCAGATAATATGGGTTAGTTGCTGATGTCTTGAAGTTCAACTCCTGCCCTTCTTGCTCCTTGACCCAAGCTCAACTTCTCCTTCTTCACTTTCCACGTTTAATCACTACACGATATGAATATGCATACATGTTCAATTATAACACCTTTTGCTAACAAGTGCTAAAGACAAGTTTTTAAAACTGGAACTCTGTTTAAGAATTTAAAATGAAACTGGGGGTGGTGGTTTGGGTGTGTGTCTAAGCACTATCATCAAGTGAGAAGTGAGGTTCATCACTTGGGTGGTGATCACCTAATGAGGTTGAAGAGGACATAATGATTCAGGGCTCCAATGGATCTGGAAATTTTCTTGTGAGTTCCTTGTCACAAGAAAGTCCTTTGGACCAAAATTCAGAATTTTTCACTAAGTGGATCACCCAGAACAATTCCCTAAGCATCTAGGCAAAGAGGAATTAATTCTGATTAAACTTGCACTTTCATGCAAATCCAAGTGAACTATAATCTCATACATAGCTCAGGGAGTATGCATGAATTTTACTAGGATTTTTGGAGCTAAGGAATGGCTAGAACTGAATTTCCAAGTTTTGGAAATTCTCTGAAAATGTTTCTGTATTTATTTGAATGCAGAAATGGAATTAGAATTACCCTAATTAAATAAACTCCAAATGACCTGAAACTTTTACAGAAGTCTCCTAATATCATAAAGAATATTCTGGCAAAATTTGGGAAATTTTGGATGAACCAAATTCCCTCTAAAATTCTTTTACTGAAAAGCTTCAAAGAATTCTCCAGAATTTTCTATTGGTTTTCATGCAAATTGCGTTGCATATTTGGATAGAGTTTTTCATCTTGAATCCAACCCAATTTGAATCACTAATTTTTGAGCTTCCTAGCAAAAGTTATGCAGTTCTAAAGTTTGAACTAAATCTGGAATTCAAATTAATTCAGAAAAAGTTTAAACCCTGACTGCGGGCCACAGGGCCACGTGTCGACCGCTTAAACACGAGCCACACGGGCCACAGAGTATTTCCCGCATTGTCACAGGCAGATCCGCGGCCACAGAAGATCTATTCCCTCGCACCAGAGACTGACGCGTGGGCCAGCCCCCGTCTTCGTCTTCCTCCGGCTGCCCGCGCTCCCGCGCCGCCGAGCTCGCCGGAGCTCTCGCCTGGAGTGGGTTCCGGTGCTCGGAACTTCCTGGATCTCGCCGCCCCCACGTATTCTCATACGTGGAACACGTTGCCGGGCTTATCTCAGCTCGACGATGACCGGAACCCTAGGTGCTACGGCGACAGCGGCGGTGGCCACTCCGGCGATGTCGCTAGGGCGTTATACTACACCAACCACATAGCCATTTGTGCGTACAGCACCACCGCACCGAGGAGAACACGGACCCAACCGCCGATCTCGCTGGAACTCGCTGGAAATATGACCTCACCGTCGGCCTAGGTCAAAATCCGGCGAAAATCAAAAAACTCGATGAACAGCGGCTCTGCTCGATGGTTCTCGGTGGTTCTTGATCCTATGAATGCGCGCGGAGGTCTGGAAGATGTATGCTACGTGGTGTGATGAGTAGTTCGACGTGTGCGACGAATTTACCAAATTTCTACCCTCGGTTATTATCGTATGTCGTCGGAAGAATTGAAATTCCGGCGAGCACCGTCCAAGACAGGCCGCCGGAGTTGCGGTGAAGTGAGCAGAGGCATAGGCAAACCTTTTTGCTTTTGCAACTCGAGCGGAGGGGCTCTGTTGTGGCTGGGCGACGGATTCTTGCAGCGACGACTTCGCCCGGTGCCGTGGAGAAAGATTGAGCTCGACGCCGGGGTCCCCGTGGGGTTTGCTCCGGTTTCTTTCGTCGACCACGCTCAGTGGGGCCTGGCGACGTTGTGGAGAGGCTCAGCACAGCGGTTGCTTCGTCGGGGTGGCCGGGCGTCGACGAGCTGCGCGATTTCTTCCGCGCGGGAGCCGCTCGGTGAGGAGAAACCCCTGATGGCGTCGGTGGGAGTGGGGTTGGCTGTGTGGGCGACACTCACTGGGTGGGAATGATAAGGGCGAGGGGAAACCGCCTCTGTAGCTGCTCGGGAGCTGGCGGCAATGCTGCCCCGGTGGCGCGCGCGTGCTGCGCTCGGTGCTTCAGCGCCTTCGAGCGAAAAACAGAGAGTCGGTTTGAGTCTGAACAGAGGAAGATATTGCTTAAGTGCTAAGTCTTCCCCCTCTCCTCAATGACAATTGGGCCCCACTCACCTCCTCTCCTAAATATCCCAATTTTTGGCACATTGTAAACTTCAGCTCTGAGGAACTCAAATCCAAAAGTCATTTGGCAATTTGACAAATTGTTCCTCAGTTTTGAGTTTAAATTCAAATTTGGATGAACTTTACAAGTTCCTTTGATAATCATATCACGGCACCTCCAAATTTGCTCAAAATTTGCCTCCTCCCTAATTTGGATCTGAGGAATTCAAATATGTCCTCTGATCTTTGAGTTGGCTATTGCAAATACACTTTCTCCAACAACAGTTTGAATTTTTCTCTTTTGAACATGCCCTCCTTTTTGAAGTGCACCTCTTAATTCAAACTGAATTCAAAGCTTTATTGCACATGCCAACACTTTCATGAGTAACACAGAAGTTTTTGTAAGTCCCATTTCTTGCATATAAACTCAACTTTATTCATAGCTCAAGTTTTCTATTTACAAGTTTTGGGACTTTTACAGATCTTAGGCCAAGCAAATACTTTCTGGAAAGCTATTGAAGTTATCTTTAACTTTGATGTTGAGCTCCAGAATTGGTTTTGCCTTCAACATGGCCTAAATCAGGTTGAAATGGATACTGGTCAGGGCTGTCATTGGAACAGCAGATCAGCAGTCAAATTTGTTTAAAATTTGAACTATGTTTCCAAGTTTTATGGGTTCAATGACATGTCTTATGTTATAACTCAGAGGTTTACTGTTTAAATAAATATTTGACATTTCTGAAATATATTTTTACAGATGACAGCAGATAAGCAATTGGAGAACGGGTGGGTGGTGTCCCACTGTTCTCACCGTAGCGGCTACCCGGAAGCATTGTGGCAAATCCTCCAATATTTCGGGTACAACCAGATGCCGCAGTACTTCACCAAGGAAGAAGGCGAAGAGGGGAACAAGACGTGGATGATCCATGTCGAAGTCCCTGCAGGACCTACGCCACCCGGTTGGGTGCCGTTCACCGTCACGGTGAGAGGAAGACAATCGGAAGGGATGTGGCAAGTGGCAGCCCGTGACACCATGTCACGTTTCTGCCAACTACACGTGCAGGCTATGGAGGGCACTCCATATGTGCTCGTTCCGGTGGAGGGACAGGCTCAGCATGTGTGGGAAGAGAGGTACCTGGAGGCAACGGACCCGAGTTGCCCAAGGTACAACCCCGCGGAGGCAAATCTCAGCCTCCAGATGAGGGTGGGAAACGCCGTGATGGAAAGCCAAGCTGTTCATACGGAGCATCTCGCCACGAAGCTCAAAGAGAGCACGAGCCATGGAGACCATTTCGAGAGTGCCCACAGTGCACTCCGCAATGTGCTCCTTCCGATGATCAAGCGACTGAATGAACAACATAATCAGTTGCATCGTCTGAAGAAGGCGAAGAGAAAAAGCCGTGTCGACATCGCGGCGTTGCAAGAACTGGTACAGAATCTGACCCAGCAGAACGAGGAACTTACTCAAGAGCGGGACGACGCTATTGAGGAAGGGCAAGGCTGGGAAGAAGATTACAACCAGGCTATGGACGAGGTGCATGCTTTGCAGGACCTCGTACCTCCGGTATTGGGCATACCGGTGGTCTTGGGTCTTCCGGCAATGGGAGAACCCAGGATGGGAGAAGAGGTGGTAGATCCAGAGCCACCAGCAGAGGTACCGGAGGAGGACGACCCACAAGAGAATGACGCGTACTCGTGCCAACCCTGATGTTGGGGGTACTAGTCAAGGGGGAGAGACCTCCCAACAGCCTCCCGAGGACTCCTCGGGACAGCAACAGCAACAGCAAACACCGCCAACGCCACTGCCAATGGTTACACTGGCCGACATCGTCGCGGCAATGGCGGGTTCACATCAGCAGCACACGGAGTTGCTGCAAACGCTTATCGCCAATACGTCTCGCCTAGAGAGACGTCAAGACCGTGAGGAGCGTCAACAGAGCTCCTACTCCAACTTCCTGGCAACTCATCCCCCGGTATTCTCAAGGGCGGATGAACCTCTTGACGCGGACAACTGGCTCCGCACCATAGAGATGAAGTTCGGGCTGCTCCAGATAAGTGAGCAGCGCAAGACTCAGTTCGCGGTCCAGCAGCTCCAAGGATCCGCGAGCGCGTGGTGGGCCAACTTCTGTGCTTCACAGCCCACCGACCGAGTGATGACCTGGACGGAGTTCCGGACGGCCTTCAGGGCCTATCATATACCGCCAGGTTTGATGAAGAGGAAGACGCAGGAGTTCCTGCACCTGCAGCAAGGGAGCCGGAATGCGCTGGACTACTCCAGGGCGTTCAATGATCTTGCGCTTTATGCGTCGTATCATGCCGATACCGACGAGAAGCGGCGGGACCATTTTTACCAGGGGCTTAACCCGCTCCTGAAGGACAAGTTGGCGATGTTCAATCGCGGCAGCCTCAACGACATCATTGATGCTGTGATTGTTCAGAAGGACTCCGGCAAGGAGTTAGCGGCGGCAGAGAGAAAGCGAAGCACGCCGCAGAGCAGCGGAGAAGGAGGCGGTCCTTCTCAGAAGTTTCGGATGGTGAATCGCCCACCATCAGGTCCACGCTGGCAGCCACCACAGTGGTCGATGCCGTTCCGCAGTCGGCCGTACTCTTCACCGGCATTCAGGCCGGCACTGTCAGTACCACCGCAACAACAACAGCAGCAGCGGGCGATGCCGCGTGCGTATGCACCTCAGCAGCGCATGCCGGGCTTTCATCCCCCGAGCACTACACCAGCAGCGGCCACATGTTACAAGTGTGGTCGTCCAGGACACTTCGCGAGCAGTTGCCCGGAGAGGCAAGGCGGCGGAGTGGCACCACAGTTTCCGGGGAGGAATCAACCCCGGAACCCTACTAATGCGCAGCGGGCAAACCCTAGGCACGGCACTGTCCACCAGCTTGCCATAGAGGACGTGCCGGAGGGCGAGCCAATCCTTGCGGGTATGTTCCAACTCCACCAGCATCCCGCTATAATATTATTTGATTCAGACGCCACGTATAGCTTCATTAGCCAAGCTTTCATTGATAAGTATAGCTTGCAAATACTACCCACCGATAATCCTTATGTGATCTGTTCACTGGGTGGGAAAATTTCAGCAAGCATGATGGTCCCAAAAGCGCCATTATGCTTAGAGGGTAGAGTTTACCCTACGTCTCTCATAATTTTAGAGGGACAAAAGGTCGATGTCATCTTAGGGATGTCGTGGTTAACCCGCCACGGTGCTGTTTTAGACACCGTCCTCCGAGTTGTGCACTTGAACTCAGGAGTGCACTGTAAGGGCCTCAGTTTTTGACACCCATTTGCAGTGTTCATCATCACACCACACACCTCATTTGAGGAAGAATGATGAACACAAATGAAGAGCAAGTAACAATTATCAACATGCTCATTAGAGAATAAACTCACACATTGCAAAAGTGGTATTTCCCACATGTGATATAGATGGGCTGGACATATGAAAACTCCTACACTTTGCTAAGGATGTCCATGCCAAGTTTCACCCAAGTTCAAAACCTTTTTGAGGTCAGTTTGGGTATAGTTAGGAAGAGGGCAGTTTGAAACCATATTCAAATTCAAACTGTTTTTATCCAATGAATTTAAAAGTGGGGGGCATATTCTTACTCAGCACATTTTTGTGAGCTCACACACCAATTTTCACTCCATTTGGAGTTGATCTTGACATGAGCTAAGTGGGAGAAATTCAAACTTTATTTGAATTTCAAACTGAACTTGTGCTGAAATTCATTCAAACCAAACCTCATTTGAACTTTGATCAATTCAAATGGCTCATGGGTGAATAATTTGAATTGCCAAGGGTAGTATGGGGTTCATTGTTTACAACAGTGATTAGGAGTAAATTTCAGAGGTTAAAACTGGAGGTGGGACCCACATGTCAGCCACTGCTCAGATCAAACCGACTGAGACTTTTTCACTCGGGTCGCCGAGCCGCAGCGGTGATCGCCACTGAGGCCAGCCGCCGCGCCACCAGATGCTTGCCCACGCGCGGGCATGAGGCGGTGCAGAGCCTTCTTAAGGCGCCTGCCCCCTCCTCGGCCGAGGCACCACCGTTCTTCCCCGCAAGAACTCAGCGCCGGCCAAAAACTTCCGCAGCTCGGACTTGATCGGAGAACGCCGATCGCAGCTCCCTCCTTCCACTCCAGAGCCCCAGCAAGGTACTAGAGACCTTCCTCCATCCTCCCCGTTGCTAGAATTCGGTTGAAACCGATTGATATCGGCTGTGCCGAAAGATAAAAATCGGAACTTGGAACCGCCGCACCTCGGGCTCTCGTGGACAGCCCAACCAGGGCGTTGTCACGCCCGAGCCAAGGCACCCTTGGACGCGCGGGTGACCGGTGCTGCTCATCCCCGAGCCACAGCTCGAGTGGTTGCTCACCGGCGGCGAATTTCCACTTTCCCCTTTCTGTGTGCAGAACGACCTTCGGGTACGATTCCGTTTAATTCGTGCTCTAGAAAGGATTAGAGGGCCTCAGGCCGCTCTCACACGAGCTAGACACGGTAACGCACAAGTTGCCTTCACAACTCTGGGCCGGAGAACCTCTGTGCCCGGCGTAATTTGAGGTCTACTAATGGCGGAACGAACGGGCGGCATCGGGCGCACGGTGAGGACCTATTTCGGGCCTTCCCCGAGCTGCCTCGAGCTCATGTCGACCTTCTCTGAGGTCCACTGATGCTCCCCGACCGATTTCCCAAGTAGCTGAGGTGCTAGAGAAATCAGCCGACATGGCCGAAGTCATTCCGAGGTGGCGGCTCGTCGCCGACCATGCTCCGGCCGTTGTCATGAGCAGCTGACCCTCGGATCCTGTTCCCCGAGTAAAAGTAGGCAGGGGCGGCCAGGATCGAGAAGTTTGGAGCTGTACAGCGGCCGGCGGCGAGCTCTCCGGCGAGATCCCTCGGCGGCGGGGCGCGGGTGTCGCGAGGTTGAAGAAGGGGGTGGACCCCAGCTGTCAGCGGGAGATATTTTGAATCGGGATCTGGCTGCGGCCGGGATCGGGTGTGCTGGCGCGTAAAATCATTGTGGGCCGCGGTGTGCTGTCGCCTCAGCGTGCGACGCGTGTCCTCTGGGCCCACGCGCGAGTTTAAACTTTTCCCTGATTTTCAGATTTCCTTCAAACTTCAAATCCTTATAACTTTGGCTAGAAAGCTCCAAATTGAGTGAACCAAATTTTGCTGGATTCAGCTCTCTGAGTACTTTCCAGAAAATAAAGTTTCACTTCATGAAATTCCTTATTTCTCCAGAATTAATTCCTTAAAATTTAAACTGTTAGGAATTTTAACTGGAGAATCCTTTGGAGGAAAATCCTGAAATTTTGCTGAGATGTTCACCAAAATATCCTTGAACTACCATAAAAATTTCAGATCCATTTGAGCTCATTTAATCCACCTAATGGTGTGATTAGTGAAACTGTTCCAGAGAAAATAGAAAATGTTCAGAAACATTTTCAGAATTTTCTCTGAAATTGTTTAGCTCATATCTTTAGTTAGAGACTTCCAAATTAAGTGAGACCAACTCCATTAGAACCCTCTGAAAATCTAGTTTTCAGAAAGTCATAGTTTGTTTCATAAAAATCTTTAGAACACCCTAAAAGCCTTTAATTAAGGTCAAGGACATAATTAATTGTGGAGGGCTCAATTGAGCTTTGCTGCAACTAAAACTTGACCAAGTCCCTGTTTAGGTTATAACCAAGCCACAGTAAAAGTTTCACAGTCATTAGGTCTGTCTAGCAAAGGTTATAGACTTCACAACTTCAAAGTTAATACAAATGCATTTAAATTGATACATATGTTTCCTATATCATGTAGTCGCTAAGGTCGAGGAGGAACCCGAAGTCCTAGACTTCGTTACTCCGGAGGAACAGCTAGCCTACGACCAAGAGCAGCAAGGCAAGCCCCGGTTTGCATTAACCTTTTTACAAATGTTTATTGTTTTGAGCACATCTTTGAATATTGTTCTGTGCATTAGAGTCTTGATTGGAAACCCAACTGCATAGCCAAGAAAACCATGGGTTGGGTTTAGGATTGAAAACCTCGATAGCCACTGCATTGCTAGGATAGAGTAGGATTCGGTACAAGTCGAGTAGTTGGAACTACTCGCGAGAATAGGCTAGAGGCACATTGCTCGGGTAGAGATAGCACATGATACACATGGCAAGAAAATGAGACCGAGCGGAGAGTAAGGGCAGCAGGACTTTGGGGCCTGTGTGCTGTAGCTCCACTTGTGTCAATTGAGGACCGAGCCGTGTGCGGGCCTGTTGAACAAGCTAGAACAGTACCGAAGACCTACCGGCTATATGGGAACCGGGAAACTGATGTAACTCGGGTAGCTGGGTATTGAGGCATTGCCCGTCGTTCAGAGGGTAGGTTGAGAGCTTGAGGTGTAAATCGGCTGGCGGCACGGAGATGCGCGTGCAGAGACCTCTTGCTCGGGACGATGGGACCGGTTCAATATTTGGCTAACGGGTGAAAGGTAGTCGTGTACGGCGTCCGTGATGGTTGTTGTAGGCAACATCGAGTACGGGCGTACGTGATGGGTTGTTCGGGTAACCCTGCAGGTGTAAATCGATTATAATCGCCGTCCCTCGCGGTCAGTGAGTACCACTTGTTCACTGTACCATGACGTAGAAAGAACAGGCTAGACACATGTTAAAATGCTGCTGATTGAAATATGGACATTGATTGTTAATGATATGCTGTAGTTTAGAGCTAACTAAAGTTCATTTCAACTTTGGGCAAAGTACATGAGAGAAATGTGTTTCTTGTTTGATTGCGGCTCTCTCATGTACCTTAGCGTAAGATTCTCCACAACCTGCTGCTAAAACTTGAAAGTAAGGTTGTACTAATTAGGCGAGTCCTTGCAAATGATTTTTACCTCATGTAACCCATTACCCTCATGTAGAAGTTCCATGTTTAGGTGAGACGGGTCAGACTTGCTGAGCCTTCGTGCTCACTGCTTGTGTTTGAAGCTTTTGCAGGGTTCTATGAGGAAGGGACTCCCGAAGAGGAGACGGAACCCCAGGAGGGGAACCCCGTCGAGTGGGAGTCGTGCACGCCGCAGAGTTAGTGTGCGTGTGTGCTAGCAAGGGCACGTTCAAGGGTTGAACGTGCACTTGATGCTTAGTCTATGCCCGCGAGTGTAGACTGAACTTATTTTGATGTAAACATGTTCATAAACCTGTTTATGTAATAAACTTCCGCTTCCGCTTTGTACCTTTGACGTGTGTTATCCGGTGCTGTGAAACGCAGCACCCCTCAGCGTGATCCTGGCTCGACAGGACCAATGGGGTCGTGTCATGCACGAGTCTCACTCATTATTTCTGGACAGTCCAGAAATAAAACTTCCAAGTGTCTATCAAGCCACAACCATCAGATTGGAAGATATTCCAATGGTCCGAGAGTTCCCTGATGTATTCCCGGACGATTTGCCGGGGATGCCACCCGATAGAGAGGTGGAGTTCAAGATTGAACTTGCACCGGGAACCATGCCAATATCCTGAAGGCCGTACAAGATGGCGCCCAAGGAGTTGGCTGAACTGAAGACTCAGCTCATGGACCTTCTGGAGAAGGGTTTTATTAGGCCGAGCTCCTCGCCATGGGGCTGTTCGACATTATTTGTCAAGAAGAAGGATGAGACGTTACGGCTTTGCATGGACTATCATCCTTTAAATGCCGTAACCATCAAGAACAAGTACCCGTTGCCACAGATCGACATGTTGTTTGATCAGTTGGTCGAAGCAAAGATCTTTTCCAAGATGGACTTAAGATCCGGGTACCATCAGATTAAGATAAGGGCTGAGGACATTCCGAAGACGGCTTTCTCGATGAGGTACGGACTTTATGAGTACCTGGTCATGTCCTTCGGCCTCACCAATGCTCCAGCTCACTTCATGTACTTAATGAACTCGGTATTCATGCCAGAGCTGGACAAGTTTGTCGTGGTCTTCATCGACGACATAATGGTATATTCCAAGTCGGAGGAAGATCACAAGAAGCATCTGCATATAGTCTTGCAACGGCTGCGGGATCACAAGCTATACGCGAAATTCAGCAAATGCGAATTCTGGATATCGCAAGTGCCTTTTCTCGGGCATATCATCTCAGTGGAGGGTATCGCTGTAGACCCGAGCAAGATCACTCAAGTGCTGAATTGGAAATCCCCGAGAACTGTTTACGAGGTACGGAGTTTCCTCGGACTCGCGGGATATTATCGGAGGTTCATTCCGAACTTCTCAAAGATTGCCAAGCCAATGATAGAGCTGCTGAAGAAGGCTACCAAATATGTTTGGAGTCCAGCATGTGAAGCAGCGTTCAAGGCTTTAGTCAAGCACCTGACATCAGCACCGGTTTTGGCGCAGCCAGACACAACAAAACCGTTCGATGTGTACTGCGATGCATCCGGCATTGGGCTCGGATGTGTGCTGATGCAAGACCGAAGAGTGGTCGCGTATGGATCATGGCAGCTTAGAAACCATGAGCAGAATTATCCAACCCACGACTTGGAGCTCGCTGCCGTGGTACTTGCACTGAAGGTGTGGAGGCACTACCTACTCGGTAACCTCGTACATCTATATACCGACCACAAAAGCCTCAAGTGCATATTCACTCAGAAGGAGCTGAACATGAGGCAACGAAGATGGTTAGAACTGATAAAGGATTACGAAATAGATATCTATTATCATCCGGGCAAGGCAAACGTTGTGGCAGATGCGCTGAGCCGCAAGTCACACGTCAACAATCTGACCATCACACTGTTGGAAGAGAGCGAACCACCACTACATGTGATTCCACACGGAGCTCTCTACAACCTAGCTTTGATCCCCACCATCCGTGAAGAGATAGCGGCAGCTCAGAAACATGACAAGGGCATGTCACATTTGCGGAGACGTGTAGATAGTGGGGAGCTGAAATGTTTCCGGAAGGACGGAGACGGCGTCCTATGGTTCAAGGAGCGGATCGTCGTACCCCGTAACCCGGAATTACGGAAGAAATTTTTTGATGAGGCTCACTTATCAAAATTTTCTATTCACCCCGGCAGCAACAAGATGTATCAAGAACTCAGAAGCAAGTTTTGGTGGACATGGATGAAACGGGAGACTGCAAAATACATGTCCGAGTGTGATACATGTCGAAGGGTGAAGGCAGACCATATGCGGAAACCGGGACTGCTGCAACCACCTGGCATTCCTGCCTGGAAATGGGAGGATGTGAGCATGGATTTCATCATCGGTTTACCCACCACCTTGCAAAAACATGATTCTGTGTGGGTGATCGTCGATCGTCTCACCTAAGTTGCCCATTTCATCCCGGTCAACACCAACTACAACGCCAAGAAGTACGCTGAACTGTACATCTCACGGATCCTATGCTTGTACGGCGTACCCCGTATCATTATATCGGATCGGGGCACTTTATTTGTGTCCCGTTTTTGGGAGCAGCTGCACGCTGCCTTGGGGACGAAGCTGATCCGTAGTTCAGCCTACCACCCACAGACGGATGGGCAAACCGAGCGGGTAAATCAAATCCTAGAAGACATGCTACGAGCTTGCGCTATCAACCACGGCAAGAATTGGGATGATCACTTGCCGTTAGCCGAGTTCTCGTACAACAATGGGTACCAAGCCAGCATCAAGATGGCGCCCTACGAGGCGCTATACGGAAGAAAATGCCGCACACCATTGAACTGGTGTGAGTCTGGCGAAAGGGTTACCTTCGGGATTGACCTTGTCAACAACGCGGAAGAAAAGGTTCGACTGATTCAAGCGAACCTAAAAGCCGCTCCATCCCGTCAGAAACAGTATGCGGACCGGAGAAGGCGCCCATTACAATTCGAAGTTGGAGATCACGTATATCTACGGGTGTCCCCAATGAAGGGCGTAAACAGATTTGGGGTGAGAGGAAAGTTGGCACCCCGATTCATCGGTCCATTCCAGATTACCGAAAGATGTGGATCGGTGGCATACCGGCTGAAATTACCAGAAGCACTTTCCGGTGTGCACGACGTCTTTCATATTTCCCAGCTGAAGAAGTGTCTCAAGCTATCAACTACCGTTCAGCTGGAAGACATTGAAGAACTGCAACCGGATCTCACCTATCGGGAGGAACCGGTGCAGATTATTGATGAAAAGGCCCGAACCACACGCAACCGTACGTTGTGGTTCTACAAGGTTCTATGGAGTAATCACTCCATGGACGAAGCGACATGGGAGAGCGAAGAATTCCTTCGCACTAACTACCCCGACTTTTTCACGTCGCATATCCGGTAATTTTCCACCGTCCTCTCTCTCATTTTCACCTTATAATCTCGGGACGAGATTCTTTTAAGGGGGGAGGAATGTAAGGGCCTCAGTTTTTGACACCCATTTGCAGTGTTCATCACCACACCACACACCTCATTTGAGGAAGAATGATGAACACAAATGAAGAGCAAGTAACAATTATCAACATGCTCATTAGAGAACAAACTCACACATTGCAAAAGTGGTATTTCCCACATGTGATATAGATGGGCTGGACATATGAAAACTCCTACACTTTGCTAAGGATGTCCATGCCAAGTTTCACCCAAGTTCAAAACCTTTTTGAGGTCAGTTTGGGTATAGTTAGGAAGAGGGCAGTTTGAAACCATATTCAAATTCAAACTGTTTTTATCCAATGAAATTAAAAGTGGGGGGCATATTCTTACTCAGCACATTTTTGTGAGCTCACACACCAATTTTCACTCCATTTGGAGTTGATCTTGACATGAGCTAAGTGGGAGAAATTCAAACTTTATTTGAATTTCAAACTGAACTTGTGCTGAAATTCAATCAAACCAAACCTCATTTGAACTTTGATCAATTCAAATGGCTCATGGGTGAATAATTTGAATTGCCAAGGGTAGTATGGGGTTCACTGTTTACAACAGTGATTAGGAGTAAATTTCAGAGGTTAAAACTGGAGGTGGGACCCACATGTCAGCCACTGCTCAGATCAAACCGACTGAGACTTTTTCACTCGGGTTCGCCGAGCCGCAGCGGTGATCGCCACCGAGGCCAGCCGCCGCGCCACCAGCTGCTTGCCCACACGCGGGCATGAGGCGGTGCAGAGCCTTCTTAAGGCGCCTGCCCCCTCCTCGGCCGAGGCACCACCGTTCTTCCCCGCAAGAACTCAGCGCCGGCCATAAACTTCCGCAGCTCGGACTTGATCGGAGAACGCCGATCGCAGCTCCCTCCTTCCACTCCAGAGCCCCAGCAAGGTACTAGAGACCTTCCTCCATCCTCCCCGTTGCTAGAATTCGGTTGAAACCGATTGATATCGGCTGTGCCGAAAGATAAAAATCGGAACTTGGAACCGCCGCACCTCGGGCTCTCGTGGACAGCCCAACCAGGGCGTTGTCACGCCCGAGCCAAGGCACCCTTGGACGCGCGGGTGACCGGTGCTGCTCATCCCCGAGCCACAGCTCGAGTGGTTGCTCACCGGCGGCGAATTTCCACTTTTCCCCTTTCTGTGTGCAGAATGACCTTCGGGTACGATTCCGTTTAATTCGTGCTCTAGAAAGGATTAGAGGGCCTCAGGCCGCTCTCACACGAGCTAGACACGGTAACGCACAAGTTGCCTTCACAACTCTGGGCCGGAGAACCTCTGTGCCCGGCGTAATTTGAGGTCTACTAATGGCGGAACGAACGGGCGGCATCGGGCGCACGGTGAGGACCTATTTCGGGCCTTCCCCGAGCTGCCTCGAGCTCATGTCGACCTTCTCTGAGGTCCACTGATGCTCCCCGACCGATTTCCCAAGTAGCTGAGGTGCTAGAGAAGTCAGCCGACATGGCCGAAGTCATTCCGAGGTGGCGGCTCGTCGCCGACCATGCTCCGGCCGTTGTCATGAGCAGCTGACCCTCGGATCCTGTTCCCCGAGTAAAAGTAGGCAGGGGCGGCCAGGATCGAGAAGTTTGGAGCTGTACAGCGGCCGGCGGCGAGCTCTCCGGCGAGATCCCTCGGCGGCGGGGCGCGGGTGTCGCGAGGTTGAAGAAGGGGGTGGACCCCAGCTGTCAGCGGGAGATATTTTGAATCGGGATCTGGCTGCGGCCGGGATCAGGTGTGCTGGCACGTAAAATCATTGTGGGCCGCGGTGTGCTGTCGCCTCGGCGTGCGACGCGTGTCCCCTGGGCCCACGCGCGAGTTTAAACTTTTCCCCGATTTTCAGATTTCCTTCAAACTTCAAATCCTTATAACTTTGGCTAGAAAGCTCCAAATTGAGTGAACCAAATTTTGCTGGATTCATCTCTCTGAGTACTTTCCAGAAAATCAAGTTTCACTTCATGAAATTCCTTATTTCTCCAGAATTAATTCCTTAAAGTTTAAACTGTTAGGAATTTTAACTGGAGAATCCTTTGTAGGAAAATCCTGAAATTTTGCTGAGATGTTCAACAAAATATCCTTGAACTACCATAAAAGTTTCAGACCCATTTGAGCTCATTTAATCCACCTAATGGTGTGATTAGTGAAACTGTTCCAGAGAAAATAGAAAATGTTCAGAAACATTTTCAGAATTTTCTCTGAAATTGTTTAGCTCATATCTTTAGTTAGAGACTTCCAAATTAAGTGAGACCAACTCCATTAGAACCCTCTGAAAATCTAGTTTTCAGAAAGTCATAGTTTGTTTCATAAAAATCCTTAGAACACCCTAAAAGTCTTTAATTAAGGTCAAGGACATATTTAATTGTGGAGGGCTCAATTGAGCTTTGCTGCAACTAAAACTTGACCAAGTCCCTGTTTAGGTTGTAACCAAGCCACAGTAAAAGTTTCACAGTAATTAGGTCTGTCTAGCAAAGGTTATAGACTTCACAACTTCAAAGTTAATACAAATGCATTTAAATTGATACATATGTTTCCTATATCATGTAGTCGCTAAGGTCGAGGAGGAACCCGAAGTCCTAGACTTCGTTACTCTGGAGGAACAGCTAGCCTACGACCAAGAGCAGCAAGGCAAGCCCCGGTTTGCATTAACCTTTTTACAAATGTTTATTGTTTTGAGCACATCTTTGAATATTGTTCTGTGCATTAGAGTCTTGATTGGAAACCCAACTGCATAGGCAAGAAAACCATGGGTTGGGTTTAGGATTGAAAACCTCGATAGCCACTGCATTGCTAGGATAGAGTAGGATTTGGTACAAGTCGAGTAGTTGGAACTACTCGTGAGAATAGGCTAGAGGCACATTGCTCGGGTAGAGATAGCACATGATACACATGGCAAGAAAATGAGACCGAGCGGAGAGTAAGGGCAGCAGGACTTTGGGGCCTGTGTGCTGTAGCTCCGCTTGTGTCAATTGAGGACCGAGCCGTGTGCGGGCCTGTTGAACAAGCTAGAACAGTACCGAAGACCTACCAGCTATATGGGAACCGGGAAACTGATGTAACTCGGTTAGCTGGGTATTGAGGCATTGCCCGTCGTTCAGAGGGTAGGTTGAGAGCTTGAGGTGTAAATCGGCTGGCGGCACGGAGATGCGCGTGCAGAGACCTCTTGCTCGGGACAATGGGACCGGTTCAATATTTGGCTAACGGGTGAAAGGTAGTCGTGTACGGCGTCCGTGATGGTTGTTGTAGGCAACATCGAGTACGGGCGTACGTGACGGGTTGTTCGGGTAACCCTGCAGGTGTAAATCGATTATAATCGCCATCCCTCGCGGTCAGTGAGTACCACTTGTTCACTGTACCGTGACGTAGAAAGAACAGGCTAGACACATGTTAAAATGCTGCTGATTGAAATATGGACATTGATTGTTAATGATATGCTGTAGTTTAGAGCTAACTAAAGTTCATTTCAACTTTGGGCAAAGTACATGAGAGAAATGCGTTTCTTGTTTGATTGCGGCTCTCTCATGTACCTTAGCGTAAGATTCTCCACAACCTGCTGCTAAAACTTGAAAGTAAGGTTGTACTAATTAGGCGAGTCCTTGCAAATGATTTTTACCTCATGTAACCCATTACCGTCATGTAGAAGTTCCATGTTTAGGTGAGACGGGTCAGACTTGCTGAGCCTTCGTGCTCACTGCTTGTGTTTGAAGCTTTTGCAGGGTTCTATGAGGAAGGGACTCCCGAAGAGGAGACGGAACCCCAGGAGGGGAACCCCGTCGAGTGGGAGTCGTGCACGCCGCAGAGTTAGTGTGCGTGTGTGCTAGCAAGGGCACGTTCAAGGGCTGAACGTGCACTTGATGCTTAGTCTATGCCCGCGAGTGTAGACTGAACTTATTTTGATGTAAACATGTTCATAAACCTGTTTATGTAATAAACTTCCGCTTCCGCTTTGTTCCTTTGACGTGTGTTATCCGGTGCTGTGAAACGCAGCACCCCTCAGCGTGATCCTGGCTCGACAGGACCAATGGGGTCGTGTCATGCACGAGTCTCACTCATTATTTCTGGACAGTCCAGAAATAAAACTTCCAAGTGTCTATCAAGCCACAACCATCAGATTGGAAGATATTCCAATGGTCCGAGAGTTCCCTGATGTATTCCCGGACGATTTGCCGGGGATGCCACCCGATAGAGAGGTGGAGTTCAAGATTGAACTTGCACCGGGAACCATGCCAATATCCTGAAGGCCGTACAAGATGGCGCCCAAGGAGTTGGCTGAACTGAAGACTCAGCTCATGGACCTTCTGGAGAAGGGTTTTATTAGGCCGAGCTCCTCGCCATGGGGCTGTTCGACATTATTTGTCAAGAAGAAGGATGAGACGTTACGGCTTTGCATGGACTATCATCCTTTAAATGCCGTAACCATCAAGAACAAGTACCCGTTGCCACAGATCGACATGTTGTTTGATCAGTTGGTCAAAGCAAAGATCTTTTCCAAGATGGACTTAAGATCCAGGTACCATCAGATTAAGATAAGGGCTGAGGACATTCCGAAGACGGCTTTCTCGATGAGGTACGGACTTTATGAGTACCTGGTCATGTCCTTCGGCCTCACCAATGCTCCAGCTCACTTCATGTACTTAATGAACTCGGTATTCATGCCAGAGCTGGACAAGTTTGTCGTGGTCTTCATCGACGACATACTGGTATATTCCAAGTCGGAGGAAGATCACAAGAAGCATCTGCATATAGTCTTGCAACGGCTGCGGGATCACAAGCTATACGCGAAATTCAGCAAATGCGAATTCTGGATATCGCAAGTGCCTTTTCTCGGGCATATCATCTCAGTGGAGGGTATCGCTGTAGACCCGAGCAAGATCACTCAGGTGCTGAATTGGAAATCCCCGAGAACTGTTCACGAGGTACGGAGTTTCCTCGGACTCGCGGGATATTATCGGAGGTTCATTCCGAACTTCTCAAAGATTGCCAAGCCAATGATAGAGCTGCTGAAGAAGGCTACCAAATATGTTTGGAGTCCAGCATGTGAAGCAGCGTTCAAGGCTTTAGTCAAGCACCTGACATCAGCACCGGTTTTGGCGCAGCCAGACACAACAAAACCGTTCGATGTGTACTGCGATGCATCCGGCATTGGGCTCGGATGTGTGCTGATGCAAGACCGAAGAGTGGTCGCGTATGGATCACGGCAGCTTAGAAACCATGAGCAGAATTATCCAACCCACGACTTGGAGCTCGCTGCCGTGGTACTTGCACTGAAGGTGTGGAGGCACTACCTACTCGGTAACCTCGTACATCTATATACCGACCACAAAAGCCTCAAGTGCATATTCACTCAGAAGGAGCTGAACATGAGGCAACGAAGATGGTTATAACTGATAAAGGATTACGAAATAGATATCTATTATCATCCGGGCAAGGCAAACGTAGTGGCAGATGCGCTGAGCCGCAAGTCACACGTCAACAATCTGACCATCACACTGTTGGAAGAGAGCGAACCACCACTACATGTGATTCCACACGGAGCTCTCTACAACCTAGCTTTGATCCCCACCATCCGTGAAGAGATAGCGGCAGCTCAGAAACATGACAAGGGCATGTCACATTTGCGGAGACGTGTAGATAGTGGGGAGCTGAAATGTTTCCGGAAGGACGGAGGCGGCGTCCTATGGTTCAAGGAGCGGATCGTCGTACCCCGTAACCCGGAATTACGGAAGAAATTTTTTGATGAGGCTCACTTATCAAAATTTTCTATTCACCCCGGCAGCAACAAGATGTATCAAGAACTCAGAAGCAAGTTTTGGTGGACACGAATGAAACGGGAGACTGCAAAATACGTGTCCGAGTGTGATACATGTCGAAGGGTGAAGGCAGACCATATGCGGAAACCGGGACTGCTGCAACCACCTGGCATTCCTGCCTGGAAATGGGAGGATGTGAGCATGGATTTCATCGTCGGTTTACCCACCACCTTGCAAAAACATGATTCTGTGTGGGTGATCGTCGATCGGCTCACCTAAGTTGCCCATTTCATCCCGGTCAACACCAACTACAACGCCAAGAAGTACGCTGAACTGTACATCTCACGGATCCTATGCTTGTACGGCGTACCCCGTATCATTATATCGGATCGGGACACTATATTTGTGTCCCGTTTTTGGGAGCAGCTGCACGCTGCCTTGGGGACGAAGTTGATCCGTAGTTCAGCATACCACCCGCAGACGGATGGGAAAACGGAGCGGGCAAATCAGATCCTAGAAGACATGCTACGAGCTTGCGCTATCAACCACGGCAAGAATTGGGATGATCACTTGCCGTTAGCCAAGTTCTCGTACAATAATGGGTACCAAGCCAGCATCAAGATGGCACCTTACGAGGCGCTATACGGTAGGAAGTGCCGCACACCATTGAACTGGTGTGAGTCTGGCGAAAGGGTTACCTTCCGGATTGACCTTGTCAACAGCGTGGAAGAAAAGGTTCGACTGATTCAAGCGAACCTAAAAGCCGCTCAATCCCGTCGGAAACAGTATGCGGACCGGAGAAGGCGCCCATTACAATTCGAAGTTGGAGATCACGTATATCTACGGGTGTCTCCAATGAAGGGCGTAAACAGATTTGGGGTCAGAGGAAAGTTGGCACCCCGATTCATCAGTCCGTTCCAGATTACCGAAAGATGTGGAACAGTGGCATACCGGCTGGAATTACCAGAAGCACTTTCCGGTGTGCACGATGTCTTTCACATTTCCCAGCTGAGGAAGTGTGTCAAGCTATCAAATACAGTTCAGCTGGAAGATATTGAAGAACTGCAACCGGATCTCACCTATCGGGAGGAACCGGTGCAGATTATTGACGAAAAGGCCCGAACCACACGCAACCGTACGTTGTGGTTCTACAAGGTTCTATGGAGTAATCACTCCGTGGATGAAGCGACATGGGAGAGTGAAGGATTCCTTCGCGCTAACTACCCCGACTTTTTCACGTCGCATATTCGGTAATTTTCCACCGTCCTCTCTCTCATTTTCACCTTATAATCTCGGGACGAGATTTTTTTAAGGGGGAGGAATGTAAGGGCCTCAGTTTTTGACACGTATTTGAAGTGTTCATCACCATACACACAAATCTCATTTGAGGAAAGTTGATTGTCGAAGTGTGCGATCGACACTTCCCCCGGGCCTGCATTGGGCAGCCCGCGGAGGTTCTTTTTTCGGAGGGGCTGGTCCCTAGCGGAGAGCTTGCGCAGATGGACGAGTTAGTAAGAGCTTGACACGGCGAGATTTACGTGGTTCAGGCCGCCGGAGCGTAAAACCCTACGTCCACGGCGAGCTATGGAGCTCGCTGTATTGCTTACAGCTCAGGGCCGGAGGCCTGAGCTTGGGGGTGAGTTACAGCTTGAGAGTGTATGGCTAGCGTATGAGTTGCAAAGTGCGAACCCTTGCTATCGACGCCTACCCGAGCCTTTTATAGTCCAAGACTCGGGCGGCTTACAAGGGAAGCCGGGACCCGACAGGTGGTCCTGGGAAGATTGTCTATTATCTACCGTATCTGCAGTTATGCCGGTCGTTGCCTCTGGTCGAAGGCTTCTGAGTCTTCATCTTGCCGCCCTGCCCATGCCGCATGCTAGTCATAGTGGTTGATGACGGTGCAGGCGGCATGGGATGTCTTGTCGCGGTGTTTATTGGCTGACAGGTTCTGACACCGCGCGCCAGTCTGTGATGCGACTGGGCGCAACGGCACCTGACAGAAGCCTGCTCCGCGTCTCCGCGTCTTGGGAAGACGCGGGTCTTGAATACCTTGTACGGGCAAGGTATGGAGCGTATTTACGCCCGCTGCCTATCGCTCGGGGCAGGCAGCGTCATTCTGCTGCCACGTGGCGGGCCCGGAGCCCTTCTCAGAGAAGAGGAGGGTCAGCCCCGCGGGGCACGTGGAGCCTCCAGACCTCTCCCCGTGGAGGGGGAGGTCCGGCCTCTGTATGCCACGTGGCGGGCCCGGAGCTCTCCTCTGAGAAGAGGGAGGTCCGGCCCTACTGGACACGCGGCGCCTTCGGGCCTCTGTCCCGCGGAGAGGGAGGTCCGGCTTCTGTTTGCCATGTGGCGGGCCCGGAGCTCTCCTCTGAGGAGAGGGAGGTCCGGCCCCGCCGGACGCGTGGCGCCTTCGGAGCTCTCCCTGCGGAGAAGGGCGAGTTCCTTAGGCATTTTACCCTGTGCGCGGGGGTACCCCACATCTCAGGTACCGACAGTGGCCCCCGGGCCCATCTCGGGGGAGATAGCGAGCCCGAGGTGGGACCTCCGTCTCTTCTGATCCGCGCACTTCCTCAAGTCCCGAATTGACCGCTGCCGGAGCACGAACGGCCAAGGGATCGTGAGAGCGTGTGCTCACTTGATGGTTGCTTTTACTGCGGCGGTTCCCAAGACTGCCACTTCTGCACGTTGCGGCGCTTTCTTCGGGAACCGCCAAAGTGCCTTGTCGGCTCATCTTCTCAGGAGACTGACTCCTTGCCCCCACCGCTTCAGTTAGGTGGCTTGGGCCCACCCGTCATCGGCACTCGGTCTGGGAACCGAAGCGGTCACCGGTGCAGGGTATTCGAAGAGTTCCGAATCGCTTGGAATTGTACCCGGGAAGTTTTTTAGAGGGGGTCTCACCCACATTGCAGCTTCCCTTCGCACTTCTATGCATTTCTCCTTGGACTCTTGTGCTTTTGCTCTCTTGCTTTTGAGTTCTCCCTTGCCATGGCATCCAACCCGCCGCCAGAGAAGAAACGCGCTCAATCTCCTCTGGCAGCGGCGTCTGTGCCAAGTCGGGATTCTGGAGTGCCTGACACCCCCTCCGGTGGCGACTCAAAGAGGCCCCGGGTTGATGCGCTGGGGGAAGCCTCTGGGGCGCCCCCTGTTCCGCCAGTCCAAGCGACTGCGGAGCGGCCGTCGGTGACGGTAGCGGGCTCTGGAAGTCCTACCCCGGCTCGGAAGTCGGGGTTCAGAGCCCGCTGGAGTGTCCGCGCTTCCCGGCCTTCCCCGACTTGCGGGGAATCTGTGCCGCTGCGCTCGGAGCCAGGGGCAACTGCCGCGGCCCCCAGGCCAGCGCGAACTTCTCCAGTTCCGGTGTGCCCGGACTCCGCGGCGGCGTCGTCTCTTCCTGCCGAGACGGCCACCGCGGCCCCCAAGCCAGCACAGGTTGACCCTGCACTAGACGGCCCGGCCTCTTCTTCAGCACCGTCTTCCCCGGCTCGCCCCTCTCCTCAGGTCAAGGAGCTAGAAGCTGAAGAGAGCCCGGCTGGCCTGGCTGCCAGAGCCTCAGAGCCAGCTTCTCCTGATCGGCGTCTCGTCTCGGTTGCTGGTGAGTCGGCTCTTCCTGAGGACGAGGTAATGGAGGAGGTCGGGGGGACTGCCCCGGCCTCTGTTGCTCCATTGCCTCTGGCGGACGCCTTCGCGCTTGCCGAGTCGAGCGTCCGGCAGGTCTTGGCTGCACTAGGGCGCGAGCGGGAGGAGTATACGGTTGAACGGGACCGCCTCCTCATCTGGTGGAACCTTTTGCGGGAAAGGACCGCGAAGGTTAAGAGTGAGCTCGACTCCAGGCGGGAGTTGCTCGACTTCAGGGAAGCGCTCCTCGACCGGATGAAGCGGGCTGTCGACCGCATGGACACCGAATCGCGGCGTATCAACCGGGAGACCCTGGAGGCACACGCCCGGGCTGAGGAGAGCCTTTCTGCTGCTGTGGAGATACGGCAGCGGTTGGAGCGCCGTGAACTCGCCGTTGAGGAACGGGAGCGTTGCGTGGCAGCTGAGGCGGAGAGGGTCGCCGCGCAGCTGGCTGCGGGCGAGGATGACCTTCGAGCTCGGATGGAGGAGCTGGAGATCCTGAAGGCAGACCTCGACTTGAGGGAGGAACAGGTCTCCCGTTATCGCCGGGCGGTCTTGGACCGGGAGTTGACCGCCGGCTTCAAGGCCGCTGAGTTGGAGCGGCTCGCCAAGGCTCTCCACCTTCGGGAGAGCTCCCTGGCGGCCAAGGAGAAGGAATTCTCCGAGAGGAACCTGGAGGCTCTGCAGGCGGCCCGCCGCGAGGTGGAGGAGCTTTCGGCCTTGCCGTACTCCGAGGCTCTTGCAGTCTCGAGCTTCGTGGATCGAGAGGGGTCCGCCCTGATCCCTCTTGGCTTCAGTCCGGTGAGGGCCGCGGCCCCTGCGTTGGGGGTGATCCCCGTGCTGGAGTCGATCGGCTCCAAGCTGGACAGGCTAGACTCGGTGGTCGCCAGCGAGCTTGAGGCCGAGGGGCGCGGCCTAGCCTTAGAGGTCGCTTCACATGTGCTGGCATGCTTTAAGAGCCGCGACCCCTCTTTTTCACTAGAACCAGCGAGAGAGGGCCCAGCCGCAGAGCGGGAGCAAGTTGCCAGGGCAGAAGTCGAGGATGTGGCCGCCCTTATAGCCGCAAGGTTCTGGCGGGAGCCGGGAGGTCCTTAGGACTTGTTTCTCCCTTTTTATCGAGTCTGTAGTCCAGCTCATGGAGCCTTGCTTAATTTGACTCTTTTGGATACTTGTGTCTGTGATGCTTTTTCTCTCCTTCTTGGCTTTGCCTGGCTGAGTCCTTAGCTCCGCAAGGTACTCAGAGGCCATTTCCAATCTCGGAGCTTTGCACAGACACCCTCCCCGGGCCCTAACCGTGTTAGGGGCCCCCGGGGGTCTCCGGATCTCGCCCTATGGGGAGCTCCAGATCTGCCTGCCCCGTGGCGGGTCCGGAGCTCCTTCCTAAGAGGCGGGAGCTCCGGCCATGTTGGACACGTAGGGCTTTCGGAGCCCTCCCACCGAGGGGGAGGTCCGTCTTCTGCCCACCATGTGGCGAGCCCGGAGCCCTCCTCAAGGGAGGAGAGAGTTCCGGGCCTGCTGGACAAGTGGGGCCCCCGGGCCCCGCCCCTGCTGGAGGGGCAGGTCCCGGTCCTTCCAGTCCCAGGCCGGAGTAGCTGGTAGCTCCTTTCCCCCCGCTTCATGCAGTCCCTGTTGCCGTAACCTGGAGGTCCTGCACACAGGCAGAGGAAACGTAATTCTCCTCGGGGGGTCCTCCCCTCCAGTCTCCTAGTCTTATCCGTCTTACGACCCCGATCCGCTGTACGGGGCTTGGGCAATTCTCTGCACGAGGCGCCGGAGCTCCGGCTCCCTCCGAGGTCCGGGTACGGCCGTCCGATCCCTAGTACCGGGCCATGCGCTGGGGAAGCAGAGTGCACGCGCTTTGGGTTCATTACCAGGCAAAGCGGACGTACTCCCCTGGACCTCCGGAGGGCAGGATGCGCATGCTTTGGGCTCTGAGCCGGCTAAGCTGGATACGCACCCTGGACCCCCCATGCACAACGCAGGCCTTTCCTGGAGGTAACCAACTGGCACCGCAACACCTGACTGGGGGAGGCCCGAGAGACCCACTCGGCCATCTGCAGGTGCCCCCAAGCGCAGCCGCCTTCGGAAGGATAGCGAATGCCGACTATGGATGAGCACAGGAGAGGTGGAGCTAGATGTACGATGAACATACAGAGATAGTGCGATCATAGAAATTAATGCATAATTTAAATTAGAGCATGAGAGAGAGCTAAGTAGAACGGGGCTCTGTATTCGTACCCATAGGTGGAATTCTGGCTGTACTAGGGGGCAATGTTTCGCCTTGTCTCCAAGGGAAGCAAGACTCTACGCGCTTAGGGTCGGAACCGGGCTAAACTGGACGTAGTCCTGTACCGTCCCTTGAGACTTAGCAGCCCCAAGCGCTGTTCCTAAATTCTATGGGATCTATTACAGAAGGGAATAACCCTGTTCTACTGATGCTCAGGAAGTAGGACTTACAGCGTTGCTCCATGGCAAGGATTTTTGGGAACGGATCCCACTCTCGGTTGGAAGGCATGTGTGCTTGGGGTGGCAGCTTTCATGATTCGGAAGGGACCTTCCCTGCTGTGGGAGAGCTTATGGGTCCTTCTTGGAATAGAGCGTGCCGCTTCACCATGTTGCCCTCCTGCAGGCCCCCGACGCGTTTGGTTCTTTGGCGGTAGTGCTTAGAGCATTAGCCGGGACCGTGCGTTGCGGGGTGTTTCCTGCAGCCGAGTCTTGTCGTCGAGGTTGTTATCTTCACGCTGGATCAGGTCCTGCGCGGCTTTTCCTGGGGGCCCCCGGGGAGTTCTCCCCTTCTGGCTAAGGCCTTCAAGGGGTAGGTAGACCCGGGCTCGTCTTGGATGACCTAAGGCGTCTTCCCCTTCTGGCGAGGCCTTCAAGGGGTTGACAGACCTTATGCGGCCCCCGAGAGGTATGCTCGTGGCCCGGAGGCGCACCGCAGTTGGCTAACGCCCTGGCCTGTCACCGTCGGAACTGGAGTACTCACCGTCATGCACTGTCTTTATGACACGCTGAGGCTCCTGGAACCCCACCTGGTGGGCAGCAGTGACTGGGGCATCGACCTTCTGTTTGCCATCCCTCTGAGGGTAGGGCGGCGCTTCAGCCCTCTGCTGTCTTCCTTTGCGGAAGCGCTCTGCGAGCCTCTGGATCTCCCAGCACTCAACAGCAGTATGGTTGCAGGTGCCATGCACGGGGCATAGCCCGCCTTGGTCACTGTCTGGGGCCGATGATTGCCGCTGACTTTTGTCGGGGCGTGGCCCCCGAGCTCCGCTGGTCATCGCAGCTGCGGCGACGGGGGCCGTGAATGGCGACTTCATCTTGCCACCCCCCCCCTTCGGTTCTGGGTCTTCTTGCCACCCCCATAGGCAGCAGCACCGGACCCGGGCTGTCCTCCTGACTCGGAGGCCGGCAGAGCGTGCCAGTTCCGCCCTTCAGCTGCTCTGGCGCACTTGTCCGCCAGGCTGAAGAGCTCCGAGACGTCGCGAACCTCTCTGGTCGCGAGCTTCTCAAGCATTTTCTCGTCCCGGACACCCTGTCGGAACGCCACCACCACAGAGGCACTTTGGATATGCGGGATGGTGTTGCGTACCTGAGAGAACCGCTGGATGAAAGAGCGTGGAGGTCAAGCTCCGTGCCGGGACGGGTGTAGGAGCTGCCGAAGTTGGCGACGAACTGCCGGCAGAGCTCTCCCCAGGAGGTTATGGACCCCTGAGGTAGATTCATGAGCCAAGACCGAGCTGGGCCGGTCAAGGCGACGGGGAAGTAGTTGGCCATGACAGCCTCATCCCCTCCTGCGGCAAGTACGGCGGTGGAGTAGATCTGGAGGAACTCCACCGGGTTGACGCTACCGTCGTACTTCTCGGGCAGATGCGGGCGAAACTTGCGTGGCCACCTTGCGAAGCGAAGGTGAGGTGCAAGGGCCGCACATCCTGCACCTGCTGCTGCAGGTACTGGCGCTGCGAACGCTTGGTTCGCACCTGGCACCGCATATCCCGGCATGGGCATGGCTGCACCATAGACCGGGGCCGCTACTTGCGGCGCATATAGCTGTGGCATATGCTGCGCAGCATATGCCTGAGGAAGGGCTCGCGCGGCGAAGGCCTGCCCTTCTGGTTGTGTCGAGGCCGACGACATGCTGTCGCCTACCTCATGGCTGTGACGCCTCTCTCGGCGTCGCTCGAGGTACACCCGGGCGTCCTGGCCCAAGTGGCACCATTCCAGTTTCCTTCGCAGGTCCGTCGACAGGAGCCTGGAGGAGCTGGAATCCGCCGTTAGCCCGTCAACCGTGGGTGTATGCGTCAGCGACACAGCCGGTTGTCCTAGGCGCCGTCCTCGCCGAAACCGAGGGTTCGCGGCGGCGACGACGAGGCGGTCCACCTCGTGGACCCATTGTTGGGTCGCTGAATGGGGCGCATCCCCTGCAGGTGGGTTGCGCAGCAGCGCTCTTGCTGCAGCTAGCGCACCTCCATGGTGTACGCTCAGCGCTGCAGAAGATCTCACACTGGTTGGGGCCTGCATAGCCGGAGTTGGCGTCGCCGGAGTCGGCTGCTGGCTACCAGCTTGTGCCGACACACTCCGTCCTTAGTGTGTCGACATGTACTCCCCAGTGGTCACGGTTCGCCGTGAACGCGGAGGGGGAGAGTTTGCCGCTGAAGGAAGCTTGGTCATCTTCGTCGGCGGAAACTCGTCGCGCAAGGAGAAAAGCCCCCCTACCTGGCGCGCCAAATGTCGAAGTGTGCGATCGACACTTCCCCCGGGCCTGCACTGGGCAGCCCGCGGAGGTTCTTTTTTCGGAGGGGCTGGTCCCTAGCGCAGAGCTTGCGCAGATGGACGAGTTAGTAAGAGCTTGACACGGCGAGATTTACGTGGTTCAGGCCGCCGGAGCGTAAAACCCTACGTCCACGGCGAGCTATGGAGCTCGCTGTATTGCTTACTGCTCAGGGCCGGAGGCCTGAGCTTGGGGGTGAGTTACAGCTTGAGAGTGTATGGCTAGCGTATGAGTTGCAAAGTGCGAACCCTTGCTATCGACGCCTACCCGAGCCTTTTATAGTCCAAGACTCGGGCGGCTTACAAGGGAAGCCGGGACCCGACAGGTGGTCCCGGGAAGATTGTCTATTATCTACCGTATCTGCAGTTATGCCAGTCGTTGCCTCTAGTCGAAGGCTTCTGAGTCTTCATCTTGCCGCCCTGCCCATGCCGCATGCTAGTCGTAGTGGTTGATGACGGCGCAGGCGGCATGGGATGTCTTGTCGCGGTGTTTATTGGCTGACAGGTTCTGACACCGCGCGCCAGTCTGTGATGCGACTGGGCGCAACGGCACCTGACAGAAGCGTGCTCCGCGTCTCCGCGTCTTGGGAAGACGCGGGTCTTGAATACCTTGTACGGGCAAGGTATGGAGCGTATTTACGACCGCTGCCTATCGCTCGGGGCAGGCAGCGTCATTCTGCTGCCACGTGGCGGGCCCGGAGCCCTTCTCAGAGAAGAGGAGGGTCAGCCCCGTGGGGCACGTGGAGCCTCCGGACCTCTCCCCGTGGAGGGGGAGGTCCAGCCTCTGTATGCCACGTGGCGGGCCCGGAGCTCTCCTCTGAGGAGAGGGAGGTCCGGCCCTACTGGACACGCAGCGCCTTCGGGCCTCTCTCCCGCGGAGGGGGAGGTCCGGCTTCTGTTTGCCACGTGGCGGGCCCGGAGCTCTCCTCTGAGGAGAGGGAGGTCCGGCCCCGCCGGACGCGTGGCGCCTTCGGAGCTCTCCCTGCGGAGAAGGGCGAGTTCCTTAGGCATTTTACCCTGTGCGCGGAGGTACCCCACATCTCAGGTACCGACATTGATGAACACAAATGAAGAGCAAGTAACCACCATCAACATGCTCATTAGAGAACAAACTCACATATTGCAAAAGTGGCATTTTTCACATGTGATATAGATGGGATGGACATATGAAAACTCCTACACATTGCTAAGGATGTCCATGCCAAGTTTCACCCAAATTCAAAACCTTTTTGAGGTCATTTTGGGTATATCTAGAAAGAGGGCAGTTTGAAACCATATTCAAATTCAAACTGTTTGTATCCCATGAATTTAAAAGTGGGAGGCATATTCCTATTCAGCAGATTTTTGTGAGCTCACACACCAATTTTCACTCCATTTGGAGTTGATCTTGACATGAGCTAAGTGGGACAAATTCAAACTTTATTTGAATTCAAAACTGAACTTGTGCTGAAATTCATTCAAACCAAACCCAATTTGAATTCTAATCAATTCAAATGGCTCATGGGTGAATAATTTGAATCACCAGGGGTATTATGGGGCTCACTGTTTACAACAGTGATTAGGAGTAAATTTCAGAGGTTAAAACCCCGGGTGGGACCCACATGTCAAAGAAGGAGGCAAAACTTGCACACAAAGTCACAGCCTCGGTGGGAAATTCCACCGAGCAGACACAGGCGCCACCAGCTGCTTCCCCTCTACGCGTGCTGGCGCCCAGGGCGGCTTGCTCGCGCCCCCACGCGTCCGGCACCGCCTCAGCCGGGCAGGAGTCGGCCGGCTTTATCTTCTCGCGGGCAAACCCGAGCAGCGGCATTGTTTCTCGCCGCAGCTCTCTGCTCAATCAGGAAAACTAGCAAAACAATCTCCTCCTTCGTTCCTGAGCTGCTAGACAGCAACCTGAGGTCGCACTCCACCTCCCCAACGCCAGAAACCCCGAGTTCCGACCTCCTTTGCCTGAAAACGATCGCCACCGCGGCGACCTAGCCTCAACCGAGAGTCAGGCACCCGTGGACAGCGTTCCACAGGTGTTTTCACGGTCCAGCAAGAGAGGCAACAGGAGCGCGCGACCACCGTGCTGCTCTCCTCCATGTTTGGAAGCAAACTGTGAAGAATCCACAGAGAATTTCCAGTTTTTGCTCCGGCGACCGTAAACTGAGCTTCATGTACGGATTCTTCAAATTCTCGCTCTATGATCTTTCGGTGGTTATCAAATCTTGCACATGGACGCTGGACTAGCCGGCGATCAAGTTCTTTTCTGCATCCGTGGCGTGAAACTGTCTAGGAGTGATGAATTTCGAGCTCGATCAAGGGCGCTCATGGCGGGCACGATCGGTCACACGGTGCCGACCGACTTGCCGCCATCCCTGAACCCTTTTGACACCTTGTCAATCTTCCTAGAGGTACACTGATGCTGTAGGACCATTTGTTTGAGGTGTTGGCGGGTTAGAACCCACGGTCGACGGCGCCGAACCTCAACCGAGGCCGCGGCACGTCGCCGGGCTATTTCCGGTCACCCCCAGCCCGACCTGACACCACCGACGTGTTCCTCGACGTCGACAACCCCCTGGCGGCGAGTTTCAGACCATGGGAGGTCCGGCAGCGGCGAGCCGGTGAGCTCCGGGTCTGCTCCGGCGAGGTCGGCGGCGCGGGCGCGAGAGTGCGGCAGGAGGAAGACGAAGCCGGCTGGCCCACGTGTCAGCGGCTGAAGAATTTTAAATCGGGATCGGGTGTGGCCGGGATCGGCTGTGCTGGCGCGCAAATACCCTGTGGGCCTCGGTGTGCCGGACACCTCCGCGCTCAACACGTGTTCCCGTGGGCCCCTGAGAGTTTAAACTTTTTCCCCCGATTTTCAGAATTCTTCCAAACTTCAAATCCTCATAACCTTGGCTAGAATGCTCCAAATCAAGTGAACCAAATTTTGTTGGATTCAGCTCTCTGAGAAATTTCCAGCAAATCAAGTTTCACTTCATGAAAATCCTTATTTCTCCAGAATTAATTCCTCAAAGTTTAAACTGTTTGGAATTTTAACTGGAGAATCCTTTGGGGGAAAATCCTGAAATTTTACTGGGATGTTCACCAAAATATCCCTGAACTACCATAAAAATTGCAGACCCATTTGAGCTCATTCGATCCACCTAATGGTGTGATTAGTGAAACTGTTCCAGAGAAAATAGAAAATGTTCAGAAATATTTCCAGAATTTTCTCTGAAATTGTTTAGCTCATATCCTTAGCTAGGAACCTTCAAATTAAGTGATACCAACTCCAATAGAACCCTCTGCAAATCTAGTTTTCAGAAAGTCATAGTTTGTTTCATGAAAATCCTTAGAACACCCTAGAAGCCTTCAATTAAGGTCAAGTACATAATTAATTGTGGAGGGCTCAAATGAGCTTTGCTGCAACTAAAACTTGACCAAGTCTCTGTCTAGGTTGTAACCAAGCCACAGTAAAAGTTTCATAGTCAGTGAGCCTGTCTAGTGGGACTTATAAGCTTCACAAGTTCAAATTTAATACAAATGCATTTAAATTGATACATGTATTTCCTCTATCATGTAGTCGCTAAGGTCGAGGAGGAACCCAAAGTCCTAGACTTCGTTACTCCAGAGGAACAGCTAGCCTACGACCAAGAGCAGCAAGGCAGGCCCCGGTTTGCATTAACCTTTTTATAATTTTTTATTGTTTTGAGCACTTACTTGAGTATTATGATTCTTTGCATTAGAGTCTTGTTTGGAAACCCAATTGCATAGCCAAGAAAATCATGGGTTGGGTTTAGGATAGCAAACACCGTTAGCTACTGCAATGCTAAGATAGTGTAGGATTAGGTACAAGTCGAGTAGTTGGAACTACTCGCGAGCATAGGCTAGAGGCACTCGACTCGGGTAGAGATAGCACATGATACACATGGCAAGAAAGATGAGACCGAGCGGAGAGTAAGGGCAGCAGGACTTTGGGGCCTGTGTGCTGCAGCTCCGCTTGTGTCGATTGAGGACCGAGCCGTGTGCGGGCCTGTTGAACAAGCTAGAACAGTACCGAAGACCTACCGGCTATATGGGAACAAGGAAACTGATGTAACTCGGGTAGCTGGGTGTTGAGGCATAGCTGGTCGTTCAGAGGGTAGGTTGAGAGCTCGAGGTGTAAATCGGCTGGTGGCACTGAGATGCGCGTGCAGAGACCTCTTGCTCGGGACGATTGGACCGGTTCAACATTTGGCTAACGGGTGAAAGGTAGTTGCGTACGGCGTCCGTGATGGTTGTTGTAGGCAACATCGAGTACGGGCGTACGTGACGGGTTGTTTGGGTAACGCTGCTGGTGTAAATCGATTATAATCGCCGTCCCTCGCGGTCAGTGAGTACCACTTGTTCACTGTACCGTGACGTAGAAAGAACAGGCTAGTTACATGTTAAAATGTTGCTGATTGAAAGATGGACTTGATTGCTAATGACTTGCTGTCGTTCAGAGCTAACTAAAGTCCATTTCAACTTTGGGCAAAGTACATGAGAGAAATGCATTTCTTGTTTGATTGCGGCTCTCTCATGTACCTTAGCGTAAGGTTCTCCACAACCTGCTGCTAAAACTTGAAAGTAAGGTTCTACTAATTAGGCGAGTCCTTGCAAATGATTTTTACCTCATGTAACCCACCACCCCTCATTTAGAAGTTCCATGTTTAGGTGAGACGGGTCAGATTTGCTGAGCCTTCGTGCTCACTGCTTGTGTTTGAAGCTTTTGCAGGGTTCTATGAGGAAGGGACTCCCGAAGAGGAGACGGAACCCCAGGAGGGGAACCCCGTCGAGTGGGAGTCGTGCACGCCGCAGAGTTAGTGTGCGTGTATGCTAGCAAGGACACGTTCAAGGGCTGAACGTGGACTTGATGCGTAGTCTACGCCCGTGAGTGTAGACTGGAACTATTATGATGTAAACATGTTCATAAACTTGTTTATGTAATAAAATTTCGCTTCCGCTTTGTACCTTTAACGTGTGTTATCCGGTGCTGTGCAACGCAGCACCCCTCAGCGTGATCCTGGCTCGACAAGACCTTTGGGGACGTGTCAAAAACCATCAAGTTGCACCGTCCGGACGTGTATTCCGTCAGGGTTCCGTCTGGCCGCCCGGGACCCGAGTTCATGAGTTTTACCGACTTTCTCGAATTTCCCAATTTTGATCCCGATGGCCATCCATGCTTGCAAAACCATGAAGTTGCACCGTCCGAACTTATATTCCGTCAAGGTCCTGTCCGGCCGCCCGGGACCCGAGTTCGTGAGTTTTCCTGACATTCCCTACTATCCCAATTTCAGCCCAGATGGCCATCCGACCATGCAAAACCATCAAGTTGCACTGTCCGAACGTGTATTCCGTCAAGGTCACATCCAGACGCACGGGACCCTAGTTTTTGAGTTTTACCGACTTTTCAGATTTTGACCCGGATGGCCATCCGCGCATGCAAAACCATTTACTTGCACCATCCGAACGTGTATTCCATCAAGGTCCCGTCCAGCCGCTTGGGACCCGAGTTAGCGAGTTTGTCCGACTATCCCAACTTTCCGGATTTTGACCTAGATAGCCATCCGCGCATGCAAAACCTCCCAGTTGCACCATCCGAACGTGTATTTCGACACGATCCAGTCCGGCGTCCCAGGACCTGAGTTCATGAGTTTTCTTGACTTTCCAAATTTTGACCTAGATGGCCATCTGCGCATGCAAAACAATCAAGTTGCACTGTCCGGAGGTGTATACGGTCAAGGTTCCATCCGGCCTCCCGGGACCCGAGTTCGTGAGTTTTACAGACTTTCTCGACTTTCTCGATTTTGACCCAAATGGCCATCCGCGCATGCAAAACCATCAAATTGCACCGTCCGAAGGTGTATTCCGTCAAGGTTCCGTCCGGCCTCCCGGGACCCGAGTTTGTGAATTTTACAGACTTTCCCGACTTTCTCGATTTTGACCCAGATGGCCATCCGCGCATGCAAAACCATCAAGTTGCACCGTCCGGATGTGTATTCCGTCAAGGTTTCGTCTGGCCTGTCGGGACCCGAGTTCGTGAGTTTTACAGACTTTCTCGATTTTGACCCAGATGGCCATCCGCGCATGCAAAACCATCAAGTTGCACAGTCTGGACGTGTATTCCGTCAAGGTTTCGTCCGGCAGCCTGGGACCCGAGTTCGTGAGTTTTACAGACTTTCTCGATTTTGACACAGATAGCCATCCGCGCATGCAAAACCATCAAGTTGCGTTGTCCAGACGTGTATTCCATCAAGGTTCCGTCCGGCCGCCCGGGACTCGAGTTCGTGAGTTTTATAGACTTTCTCAAATTTTCCAATTTTTACCCGGATGGCCATCTATGCATGTAAAACCATCAAGTTGCACCGTCCGAACGTATATTTTGTCATGGTCCTACCTGGCGCGCCAAATGTCAAAGTGTGTTGTCGACACTTCCCCCGGGCCTGTTCTGGGCAGCCCGCAGAGGTTCTTTTTCGGAGGGGCTAGTCACTCACGGAGAGCTTACACGTTAGGGACGATTGAAGGAGAAGCTTGACACAGGGATTTTTACGTGGTTCAGGGTGCCGGAGTGTAAAACCCTACATCCACGGTGAGCAGAGGTGCTCGTTGTATTGCTCGGTGCTCAGAACCGGAGTTCTGAGCTTGGGGATGATCTAAGCGCTGGGGTGCGAATGGCTAAGGTGCGAGTGTGTAAAAGCCGAACCCTTGCTAACGTTGCCTACCCGAGCCTTTTATAGTCCAAGGCTCGGGTGGCTTACAAGGCGGGCTCGGGACCCGACAGGTGGTCCCGGGAAGATTGCCTGCCATCTACCGTATCCGCAGTTACGCCGTCAGTTGTCTCTGGCGAGGGCTTCTAAGTCTTCGTTCTGCTGCCCTGCCCATGCCGCAAGCTAGTCGTAGTGGTTGATGATGGCAGGGGCGGCAGGAAATGTCTTGTCGCTGTGTTTATTGGCGTACAGCCTCTAACGCGGCGCGCCAGTCTTCACTGCGATGGGATTGGGCGCAACGGCACCTGACAGAGGCGTGCTCCGCGTCTCCGCGCCGTGGGAAGGCGCGGGTCTTGAATACCTTGTATGGGCAAGGTATGGCGCGTCTTTACTCTTGCTGCCTACCGCGCGGGGGCGGGCAGCGCTATTCTGCTGGCCACGAAGCGGGCCCGGAGCTTTCCTCTGAGGAGAGGGAGGTCCGGCCCCGCTGGACACGTGGAGCCTTTGGAGCTCTCCCCACGGAGGGGGGAGGTCCGGCTCTGCTGGCCACGTGGTGGGCCCGGAGATCTCCTCCGAGGAGAGGGAGGTCCGGCCCCGCTGGACACGTGGAGCCTTCGGAGCTCTCCCCAGGGGGAGGTCCGGCTCTGCTGGCTACATGGCGGGCCCGGAGCTCTCCTCTGAGGAGAGGGAGGTCCGGCCCCGCTGGACACGTGGAGCCTTCGGAGCTCTCCCCGCGGAGGGGGGAGGTCCGGCTCTGTTGGCCACATGGCGGGCCCAGAGCTTTCCTCTGAGGAGAGGGACGTCCGGCCCCGCTGGACATGTGGCGCCTTCGGAGCTCTCCCTGTGGAGAAGGGCGAGGTCCTTAGGCAGTTTCCCCTGTGTGCGGGGGTACCCCATATTGAGGGTACCAACAGTAGTTGTCCGGTGCCCCGAAGGTCACCGGTAGGCTGATGTTGCCGTAAGGGACGACTTGTCCCGGCCCTACCCCTGAGAACGGGCTTGAGGGGGCGAGCTTGGCCATCGGGATCTGCAGCTTCTGGAAGGCTGCATGACTGATGAGGTTGAGGCTGGCCCTGCCATCCACCAGGACGTGGTACATCTTCACGTTGGCGATGGTGGGAGCTACCAAGAGCGATAGCTGCCCGGTCCCAGCCATGTTCTTGGGGCAGTCGGTGGCGTCAAAGGTAATGGGGGTCCGTACCCACTGGAGGTGTGGTGTTGCACGCAGGGTAGGGGCCACTGATACCACCGCTCGACGCAGAGTCTTGACTGCATTCCGGGATGAGGGGTCCGAGGACCCTCTATAGATGATGTGGAGCGCCTTGCGGTGGTGGACCATCTTCAGAGCGCGCTGGAGCTCCTGGAACTCCATCTGCTGGTCGACGTTGTCTCGGGGGTCGACCTTCTGCTTGCACTCCCTCTGACGGAAGGGAGGGGCATCCGCGCACGGTTGCTTCCCCTTGTGGAAGCGTTCCGTGAGCTTCTGAATCTCCAGGCATTCAGCAGCAGTACGGCTGCTGGTGTTGTGCACGGGGCACGGCTCGCTGTGGTCACCGCCAGGGGCTGGTGACTGTCGCGGGCCTCTTGTCGAGGCGTGGCCCCCAAGCTCTGGTGGGTGCTGCAGCTGCAGCAACGGGAGCTCCGGCCGACGGCTTGATCTTGCCGCCGCCCTTCTTGGTCTTCTTGCTGCTCCCATGGGAAGCAGCGCTAGACCCGGGATGTCCTCCGGCTTCGGAGGCTGGCTGCGAGTGCCAGTTGCGTCCTTCCGCCGCTCTGACGCACTTATCCGCCAGGCTGAAGAGCTCCGAGACGTCGCGCACCTCTCTGGTGGCGAGCTTCTCGAGCATCTTCTTGTCCCTTACACCCTGCCGGAACGCCACCACAACAGAAGCATTTTGGATATGGGGGATGGTGTTCCGTACCTGGGAGAACCGCTGGATGAAGGAGCGCAGCGACTCTCCAGGCTGTTGTTGGATGGCGTGGAGGTCAAGCTCCGTGCCTGGACAGGTGTAGGAGCTGCCAAAGTTGGCGGTGAACTGTCGGCAGAGCTCTCCCCAGGAGGTTATGGAACCCTGGGGGAGGTTCATAAGCCAAGACCGTGCTGGACCGGTCAAGGCGACGGTGAAGTAGTTGGCCATGATGGCCTCATCCCCTCCTGCAGCAAGGATGGCGGGGGAGTAGATCTGGAAGAACTCCGCCGGGTTGACGCTGCCATCGTACTTCTCTGGCAGGTGTGGCCGGAACTTGCGCGGCCACTTCGCGAAGCGAAGGTGCGGCGCCAAGGCTGCGCACCCTGCTCCTGTTGCTGCCGGTGTTGGTTCCACGAACGCTTGGTCTGCTGTTGGCACGGTGTACCACGACATGGGCAAAGGTGCGCCATAAACCGGGATGCAATTTGCAGGGCATATGGCTGAGGCATATGCTGCATGGCGTACGTCTGGGGCAGAGATCGCGTAGCGAATGTGTGCGGCCCAGGCTGGGTCGAGGCGGTCGACATTCTGTCGCCGGACTCATGGTTGCGACGCCTTTCTCGTCGTCGCTCGATGGTCACGCGGGCATCTTCACCCAGGTGACGTTGCTGCAACTCCGCTGATGGGAGCCTGGTGGAGCGGGAATCTGCCCTCTGCCCGTCAACCGTCGGCGTGCGTGACAGCGACACATCCGGTTGACTGGGGTGTTGTCCCCGCTGAAGCTGAGGGTTGGCGGCGGCGACGACGAGACGGTCGACGTCGCGAATCCACTGCTGGGTCGCCGCCTGAGGCGCGTCCCCAGCTGGTGGATTGCACAGTAGCGCTCATGCTGCAGCTAGTGTACTCCCATGAGTGACACTCGGTGCTGCAGCAGATCTTGGACTTGCTGGAGTCCGTGTTGCCGAAGTCGGCTGCTGGCTTCCAGCTTGTGCCGACACACTCCTCCCTGAGTGCGTCGAGACGTAAGCCTCGCTAGTCATTGTTCGCCGGGAACAAGGCTGAGGGGAGCTTGCCGCGGACGGAAGCTTGGTCATCTTCGTGAGCGAAGACTCGACGCGAGAGGGAAAAGCCTCCTAGCTTGCGCGCCATATGTCGAAGGGTCTGTGGTCGACACTTCCCTCGGGCCAGCACTGGGCAGCCGCGGAGGTTCTTTTTCGGAGGGGCTAGTCCCCCTGCATGAGTCTCGCTGTACTGGACAAAGGAAACAGATGAACACAAGGGTTTTTTACGTGGTTCGGGCCGCCGGTGCGTAATACCCTACGTCCACGGTGAGTAGAGGTGCTCGTTGTATTGCTTGGTGCTCAGAACTGGAGTTCTGAGCTTGAGGATGAGCTGAGTGCTAGAGTGTGAGTGTGCCCAGAGGCGAACCCCTTGTAACGTCACCTACCCGAGCCTTTTATAGTCCAAGGCTCAGTCGGCTTACAAGGTGGGTTCTGGGGCCCGACAGGTGGTCCCTGGGAGATCTCTACCATCTACCATATCTTCAATAACGCCGGTAGTTGTCTCTGGCGAGCGCTTTTGAACCTCTGGCCTGCCGCCCTGCCTACGCCGCAGGCTAGGCGTAGTGGTTGATGATGGTAGGGGCGATAGGGGATGTCTTGTCGCTGCGTTTATTGGTGTACAACACCTGACATTGCGTGCCTGTCTTCACTGTGACGCGACTGGGCGCAACGCCTCCTGGCAGGGGTGTGCTCCGCGTCTCTGCATCTTGGGAAGGCGCGGTCCTTCAATACCGCGCCTTGGGAAGGCGCGGGTCTTGAATACCTTGTACGAACAAGGCATGGGGTGGCTTTACTCCTGCTGCCCACCACATTGGGTAGGCAGCGCTGCTCTGCTGGCCACGTGGTAGGCCCGGAGCTCTCCTCTGAGGAGAGTGAGGTCCGGCCCCGCTGGACACGTGGAGCCTTCGGAACTCTCCCCGAGGAGGGGGGAGGTCCAGATCTGCTGGCCACGTGGCGGGCTCGGAGCTCTCCTCTGAGGAGAGGGAGGTCCGGCCCCGCTGGACACGTGGAGCCTTCGGGGCTCTCCCTGCGGAGGGGGGAGGTCCGGCTCTGCTGGCCACGTGGCGGGCCCGGAGCTCTCCTCTGAGGAGAGGAAGGTCCGGCCCCGCTGGACACGTGGAACCTTCGGAGCTCTCCTCACGGAGAGGGGAGGTCTGGCTTGGATGCCCTAGGAGTTCGCCCCTGCGGAGGGGGCGAAGTCCTTAGATGATTTTCCCCTGTGCGCGGGGGTACCCCATATTGAGGGTACTGACAGCCCTGGACCGGTATGCGGGGCTTGGGTAATTCAATGCACCCAGCACCGGAGGTCCGGCTCCCTCTGAGGTCAGGGTGCAACCGTCCGGCCCCTAGTACTAGACCGTAGCGTTGGGGAGGCAGAGTGTGCATGCTTTGGGTACGGAACCAGGCAAAGCAGGCTACACACCCTGGACCTCCCGAGAGGTAGAGTGCACACGCTTTGGGTACGGAACCAGACGAAGCAGGCTACGTACCCTGGACCCCACATGACTGGCGGAGATTTTTCCTGGAGGTGACCAACTGGCGTCACAGTACCTGACTGGGAGAGGTCCGAAATCCCCCCTGGCCTTCGGCAGGTATCTCAAGCACGACCACCTTCGGTCAGGATAGCAATTGTCAACTAGGGATGAGAGTGGGAAAGGAGAGCTGGGTATACGATGAGCGCATACTGTTTTTGAGCATGAGGAGGTGGTCATAAAAATTAATTGCATAATTTAAATGAACACATGACAGAGCGTGGTAGGACAGGGTTCTTTCCATATATAAACATCTATAGGAGGAAGGCAGGCTGTACATGGAGGCAACGACCCACCCCATTATGAAGGGGGGCAGGGCCTACGCGCTTAGGGTACGGAACCAGGCCAAGCTGGACATAGTCCTGGACCGCCCCCTGGGACTTAGTTGCTCCGAGCGCTGTTCCTGGGCTCTATGGGATCTATTACGGAAAGAAAAGGAAACCTGCCCTACTACTGCTCTAGGGATAGAACTTACGGAGGTGTTCTATGTTCCAAGGGTTTGGGAGCGGGTCCTCGTCCTCAGTGGAAAGGTGCACGCACCCAGGGCGGCAAACTTTCGTGACTCAGAAGGGACCTTCCCAGCTGGGGGAGAGTTTGTTGGTCCCTTCTCGAGAAAGTATGCGCCGCAGCACCAAGTCGCCTTCCTTGAGCTCCCGGACACGCACGGTCCTCTGGTGGTAGCGCCGGAGCGCCTGCCGGTACCGTGCGTTGCGGAGCGTAGCTTGCCATCTTGCCTCATCGACGAGGTCGATGTCCTCACGCTGGAGCTGGTCCTGCGTGGCTTCGTCGTAAGCTCGAACACGGGGGGAACCCATGGTGACTTCTGGGGTAAGCAAGGCTTCGGCCTGGTACACCATGAAGAAGGGTGTCTACCCAGTGGTCCGGTTCTGGGATGTCCGGCTAGCCCACAGTGCGCACAGAAGCTCATCCACCCACTTGGCATCATGTTTCTTCAAGCTGGCATAGGTGCGAGTCTTGAGGCCCCGAAGGATCTCGGCGTTGGCCCTCTCGACTTGCCCATTGCTCTTTGGATGAGTGACAGAGGCATAGCACACCTGGATGCCAAGGTCTTCGCAGTACCCTTGGAACGCTGCGCTGGTGAACTGGGTCCCGTTGTTGGTGATGATTCTGTTCGGGACCCCGAACCCGCAGACGATTGTAAGGGCCTCAGTTTTGACAACCATTTGCAGTGTTCATCACCACACCACACACCTCATTTGAGCAAGAATGATGACCACAAATGAAGAGCAAGTAACAATTATCAACATGCTCATTAGAGAACAAACTCACACATTGCAAAAGTGGTATTTCCCACATGTGATATAGATGGGCTGGACATATGAAAACTCCTACACTTTGCTAAGGATGTCCATGCCAAGTTTCACCCAAACTGAAAACCTTTTTGAGGTCATTTTGGGTATAGTTAGGAAGAGGGCAGTTTGAAACCATATTCAAATTCAAACTGTTTTTATGCCATGAATTTGAAAGTGGAAGGCATATTCTTACTCAGCACATTTTTGTGAGCTCACACACCAATTTTCACTCCATTTGGAGTTGATCTTGACATGAGCTAAGGGGGAGAAATTCAAACTTTATTTGAATTTCAAACTGAACTTGTGCTGAAATTCATTCAAACCAAACCTCATTTGAACTTTGATCAATTCAAATGGCCTTTGGGTGAATAATTTGAATTGCCAAGGGTAGAATAGGGTTCACTGTTTACCACAGCTGTTAGGAGTAAATTTCAGAGGTTAAAAGAGGGGTGGGACCCACATGTCAGCCTCTGCCTCAAAACAAACCGACTGAAACACAGTTCAGTCGGTTCCCGGCTGCTGTGCGCGCGCGCCACCGAAGGGGGGCAGCCGGCGCCAGCTCCTGCTGCGCGCCCCAAGCCGGAGGCCAGCCGCCGGGCTATTTATTCCCTCCCCGGCGTGCTTCAGTCGCCATTCCCCGAGCTGCCGACGTGCACGAACCGTTTTTCCACTGCCATCACCGCCGCTCGAGCTCCCGCTCGATCAAGCCGATCGCAGCTCCCTCCTTCCACTCCAGGGTCCCAGCAAGGTACTAGAGACCTTCCTCCATCCTCCCCATTGCTAGAAGTCGATTGAAACCGAGTGCTATCGGCTGTGCCAAAAGATAAAAATCGGAACTGGAAACCGCCGCACCTCGGGCTCTCGTGGACAGCCCAACCTGGGCGTTGTCACGCCCGAGCCAAGGCACCCTTGGACGCGCAGGTGACCGGTGCTGCTCATCCCCGAGCCACAGCTCGAGTGGTTGCTCACCGGCGGCGAATTTCCACTTTTCCCCTTTCTGTGTGCAGAACGACCTTCGGGTACGATTCTGTTTAATTCGTGCTCTAGAAAGGATTAGAGGGCCTCAGGCCACTCCCACACGAGCTAGACACGGTGACGCACAAGTTGCCTTCACAACTCTGGGCCGGAGAACCTCTGTGCCCGGCGTAATTCAAGGTCTACTAATGGCGGAACGAACGGGGGGTATCGGGCGCACGGTGAGGACCTGTTTCGGGCCTTCCCGGAGCTGCCTCGAGTTCATGTCAACCTTCTCTGAGGTCCACTGATGCTCCCCGACCGATTTCCCAAGTAGCTGAGGTACTAGGAGAGTCAGCCGACATGGCCGAAGTCGTTCCGATATGGCGGCTCGTCGCCGACCATGCTCCGGCCGTTGTCATGAGCAGCTGACCCTCGGATCATGTTCCCCAAGTAAAAGTAGGCAGGGGCGGCCAGAATCAAGAAGTTTGGAGCTGTACAGCAGCCAGCGGCGAGCTCTCCGGCGAGGTCCCTCGGCGGCGGGGCGCGGGTGTCGCGAGGTTGAAGAAGGGGGTGGACCCCAGCTGTCAGCGGCCGATATTTTGAATCGGGATCCGGCTGCGGCCGGGATCGGGTGTGCTGGCGCGCAAAATCCCTGTGGGCCGCGGTGTGCTGTCGCTTCGGCGTGCGACGCGTGTCCCCTGGGCCCACGCGCGAGTTTAAACTTTTCCCCGATTTTCAGATTTCCTTCAAACTTCAAATCCTTATAACTTTGGCTAGAAAGCTCCAAATTGAGTGAACAAAATTTTGCTGGATTCAGCTCTCTGAGTACTTTCCAGAAAATCAAGTTTCACTTCATGAAATTCCTTAATTCTCCAGAATTAATTCCTTAAAATTTAAACTGTTAGGAATTTTAACTGGAGAATCCTTTGGAGGGAAATCCTGAAATTTTGCTGGGATGTTCACCAAAATATCCTTGAGCTACCATAAAAATTTCAGATCCATTTGAGCTCATTTAGTCCACCTAATGGTGTGATTAGTAAAGCTGTTCCAGAGAAAATAGAAAATGTTCAGAAACATTTTCAGAATTTTCTCTGAAATTGTTTAGCTCATATCTTTAGTTAGAGACTTCCAAATTAAGTGAGACCAACTCCATTAGAACCCTCTGAAAATCTAGTTTTCAGAAAGTCATAGTTTGTCTCACGAAAATTCCTAGAACACTCTAAGAGTTCCAATTAAGGTCAAGGACATAATTATTTGTGGAGGGCTCAAATGAGCTTTGCTGCAACTAAAACTTGACCGATTCTTTGTTTAGGTTGTAACCAAGCCACAGTAAAAGTTTCACAGTCATTAGGTCTGTCTAGCAAGGGTTATAGACTTCACAACTTCAAAGTTAATACAAATGCATTTAAATTAATACATACATTGTTCTTATCATGTAGTCGCTAAGGTCGAGGAGGAACCCGAAGTCCTAGACTTCGTTACTCCGGAGGAACAGCTAGCCTACGACCAAGAGCAGCAAGGCAAGCCCCGGTTTGCGTTAACCTTTTTACAAATTTTTATTGTTTTGAGCACATACTTGTTTTCTTTGTTCTGTACATTAGAGTCTTGTTTGGAAATCCAACTGCATAGCCAAGAAAACCACGGGTTGGGTTTAGGATTGAAAACCCCGTTAGCCACTGCATTGCTAGGATAGAGTAGGATTCGGTACAAGTCGAGTAGTTGGAACTACTCGCGAGAATAGGCTAGAGGCACATCGCTCGGGTAGAGATAGCACATGAAACACATGGCAAGAAAATGAGACCGAGCGGAGAGTAAGGGCAGCAGGACTTTGGGGCCTGTGTGCTGTAGCTCCGCTTGTGTCGATTGAGGACCGAGCCGTGTGCGGGCCTGTTGAACAAGCTAGAACAGTACCGAAGACCTACCGGCTATATGGGAACCGGGAAACTGATGTAACTCGGGTAGCTGGGTATTGAGGCATTGCCCGTCGTTCAGAGGGTAGGTTGAGAGCTCGAGGTGTAAATCAGCTGGCGGCACAGAGATGCGCGTGCAGGGACCTCTTGCTCGGGACGATGGGACCGGTTCAATATTTGGCTAACGGGTGAAAGGTAGTCGCGTACGGCGTCCGTGATGGTTGTTGTAGGCAACATCGAGTACGGGCGTACGTGACGGGTTATTCGGGTAACCCTGCAGGTGTAAATCGATTATAATCGCCGTCCCTCGCGGTCAGTGAGTACCACTTGTTCACTGTACCGTGACGTAGAATGAACAGGCTAGTTACATGTTAAAATGTTGCTGATTGAAAGCTGGACATTGATTGTTAATGATATGCTGTAGCTTAGTGCTAACTAAAGTTCTTTTCAACTTTGGGCAAAGTACATGAGAGAAATGCGTTTCTTGTTTGATTGCGGCTCTCTCATGTGCCTTAGCGTAAGGTTCTCCACAACCTGCTGCTAAAACTTGAAAGTAAGGCTCCACTAATTAGGCGAGTCCGTGCAAATGATTTTTGTTCCCTCAAGCAACCCATTACCCTCATGTAGAAGTTCCATGTTTAGGTGAGACGGGTCAGACTTGCTGAGCCTTCGTGCTCACTGCTTGTGTTTGAAGCTTTTGCAGGGTTCTATGAGGAAGGGACTCCCGAAGAGGAGACGGAACCCCAGGAGGGGAACCCTGTCGAGTGGGAGTCGTGCACGCCGCAGAGTTAGTGTGCGTGTGTGCTAGCAAGGACACGTTCGAGGGCTGAACGTGCACTTGATGCTTAGTCTACGCCCGCGAGTGTGGACTAAACTTATTTTGATGTAAACATGTGCATAAACTTGTTTATGTAATAAAGCTTCCGCTTCCGCTTTGCACCTTTGACGTGTGTTATACGGTGCTGTGCAACGCAGCACCCCTCAGCGTGATCCTGGCTCGACAGGACCATTGGGGTCGTGTCAGCGTGGTATCAGAGCCCGCTTGAGGTTTAACACAGTACAAAGGTCTTTTTTTTTCAAAAATCCAGTGAGGAACGAGTTAGTAGCCCGTATAAGGATGTTATTAGCATATAGAAAGTGGCATATTAACCTATTTGTTATGTCGGAAAATCGTGCATCTCGGGACGTTCATGTCTTGGGGGGTGCACGTAAGCGCTGTCCACCAGTGCGCACAAGCTGAAGGGTGGAGCCCCACGGGTGGCAGGTAACCCGACCCGCTTTGATATCCTCTACGACTCTTCATGTCGTTTGGGGTATTCGAGCAACGTCTGTCCCTGGCGTGCGTGGTGCAACAGGGGAGACCCCGTCACGTGGTCTGAAACGTGAACACGTAACTCAAGGCGTGTTTGGCTTGAGAACATCCGGGCGAGTGATGAAGGCCGGGTGTACAAACTGTATGGATTCCGGGCTCGGTGTGCAGCCAAGTCTGATGATTGGTTGAATTTCTGCAGGTAGCCTTACCACGAAACGGTAGACGTGTAGCATCCGTGTGCGAGTGACGAGTAGTGCCACTGAACTAACGAAGCCGGATAAGTCCGGTATAGGTTTTTCTTTGTGAGGACGTAGTACCGACATGATCTGGTGACGCATCGACGTCACACCCAACTAAATAAACAACTTCATTTAAAAACTTGAAGGTTTTGATCCAAAGTAGTAAAACTTAATGTAACTCCTTCCCTTGTACAGGATATTCAAAGTTAACAAGTTTTCAACTTATAGGATGTTAAGGACAGAGCACTCTGTTTTCAGCTGAATCAAGGCTGAAGTTAATCAGAGGCTAGAGGTCGAGTTCTTTCGAGGTTGGGGTCGTATGATACATTTCTGGGAAGCTTTGGAAGAGCTTTACAACTTTTCTGTTGAGGTCCAGAGGTTTTTCGTCCCTTAACCACTCGAAAAATGCAGCAGAGTTGAAACTGTCCAGAAAACAGGACAGAGCAAAGACTCTCTGTAGACTCTCTGTAAATTAAGCATAACTTCCTGCATAAAAATCCAAAAATAGAAAATGAGGTAGTTCTGGAAAGCTTATGAGATGGGTTACAACTTTGTAACAGAAAGTTTTGTCAGATTAGGAAGAGAATTAACTGGGATTCTTGGATCAAATCAGTACCTAAGGCAGGGAGGTGCTGTCCAATTGTTCCCAGAAATTCTGTTAACTTTGACATCTCATAACTTCTGAACCAGGACAGATCTTAGGCCAACCAAATACTTTCTGGAAAGCTATTGAAGTTAACTTTAACTTTGATGTTGAGCTCCAGAATTGGTTTTGCCTTTAACATGGCCTAAATCAGGTTGATATGGAAACTGGTCAGGGCTGTCATGGGGACAGCAGATCAGCAGTCAAATTTGTTTAAAAAAATTTGAACTATGTTTCCAAGTGTTATGGGTTCAATGACATACCTTATGTTATAACTCAATGGTTTACTGTTTAAATAAATATTTGACATTTCTCAAATATATTTTTACAGATGGCAGCAGATAAACGGTTGGAGAACGGGTGGGTAGTTTCCCACTGCTCTGACCGTAGCGGCTACCCGGAAGCATTGTGGCAAATGCTCCAATATTTCGGGTATAACCAGATGCCGCAATACTTCGCCAAGGAAGAAGGCGAAGAGGGGAACAAGACGTGGACGATCCATGTCGAGGTTCCTGTAGGGCCTACGCCACCCGGTTGGGTGCCATTCACCGTCACGGTGCGAGGAAGACAACCGGAAGGGACGTGGCAAGTGGCAGCCCGTGACACTATGTCACGTTTCTGCCAACTACACGTACAGGCTATGGAGGGAACTCCATATGCACTCGTTCCGGTGGAGGGACGAGCTCAGCATATGTGGGAAGAAAGGTACCGGGAGGCAACAGACCCGAGTTGCCCAAGGTACAGCCCCGCGGAGGCAAACCTCAGCCTCCAGATGAGGGCGGGAAACGCTGTGATGGACAGCCAAGCTGTTCATACGGAGCATCTCGCCACCAAGCTCAAGGAGAGCACAAGCCGTGGAGATCATTTCGAGGGTGCTCACAGCGCACTCCGCAATGTGCTCCTTCCGACGATCAAGCGACTGAATGAACAACACAATCAGTGCGTCGTCTGAAGAAGGCAAAGAAGAAGAGCCGTGTTGACATCACGGCGTTGCAAGAGCTGGTGCAGACCCTAACCCAGCAGAATGAGGACCTTGCTCAAGAGCGGGACGACGCTATTGAGGAAGGACAAGGCTGGGAAGAGGACTACAACCAGGCTATGGACGAGGTGCATGCATTGCAGGACCTCGTGCCCCCGGTATTGGGCGTACCGGTAGTTCTGGGTCTTCCAGCCATGGGAGAACCCGGAATGGGAGAAGAGGTGGTAGACCCCGAGCCACCAGCCGAGGTACCGGAGGAGGACGACCCACAGGAGGTCGAGTTCTACTCCGAGTAGGGGGTTACGGTTGCCAAGTAGGGCAGCTAGGGTAGCGTAACCCAACTTTTGTAATCGGTGACATGTCGTGTAGACAGTAGCGTATGTATAGGTAGTGACGACATGAGCACGACTTCTCGGAGATCCGAGAATGATGTATCTTGTATAAAGTTTATGCTTTATCAATATATGTGAATGTTGCGCAAGTTAATCATGCGTCGCTTCAATACCTACTGCTGTTTAGGGAATTTTGAGTAAGACAGGTGCTAATTGCTGCTGTGTTGAATTTCAGAATGACGCGTACTCGTGCCAACCCTGATGTTGGAGGTACTAGCCAAGGGGGAGAGACCTCCCAACCGCCTCCCGAGGATTCCTCGGGCCAGCAGCAGCAACAGCAACAGCAAACACCGCCACCGCCACTGCCAACGGTTACATTGGCCGACATTGTCGCGGCAATGGCGGGTTCACATCAGCAGCATACAGAGCTGCTGCAAACGTTAATTGCGAATACGTCTCGCCCAGAGAGACGTCAAGATCGTGAGGAGCGCCAACAGAGCTCCTACTCCGACTTCCTGGCGACTCATCCCCCTGTATTCTCAAGGGCGGATGAACCACTTGACGCGGACAACTGGCTCCGCGCCATAGAGATGAAGTTCGGGCTGCTCCAAATTAGCGAGCAGCGCAAGACTCAGTTCGCGGTCCAACAGCTCCAAGGATCCGCGAGCGCGTGGTGGGCCAACTTCTGTGCTTCACAGCCCACCGACCGAGCGATGACCTGGGCGGAGTTCCGGACGGCCTTCAGGGCCTATCATATACCGCCCGGTTTGATGAAGAGGAAGACGCAGGAGTTCCTACCCCTGCAACAAGGGAGCCGGAACGCGCTGGAATATTCCAGGGCGTTCAACGATCTCGCGCTCTACGCGTCGTATCACGCAGATACGGACGAGAAGCGGCGGGACCATTTTTACCAGGGGCTTAACCCGCTCCTGAAGGACAAGCTGGCGATGTTCAATCACGGCAGCCTCAACGACATAATTGATGCGGCGATTGTTCAGGAGGACTCCGGCAAGGAGTTGGCGGCGGCAGAGCGAAAGCGAAGCGCGCCGCAGAGCAGCGGAGAAGGAGGTGGTCCTTCTCAGAAGTTTCGGATGGTGAATCGCCCACCATCAGGCCCACGCTGGCAACCACCACAGCGGTCGATGCCGTTCCGCAGTCGGCCGTACTCTTCACCGGCATTCCGGCCGGCACTGCCAGCACCACCGCAACAACAGCAGCAGCAGCGGGCGATGCCGCGTGCGTTTGCACCTCCGCAACGCATGCCGGGCTTTCGTCACCCGAGTACTCCACCAGCAGCGGCCACATGTTACAAGTGTGGTCGTCCAGGACACTTCGCGAGCAGTTGCCCGGAGAGGCAAGGCGGCGGAGTGGCACCACAGTTTCCGGGGAGGAATCAACCCCGGAACCCTACTAATGCGCGGCGGGCAAACCCTAGGCCCGGCACGGTCCACCAGCTTGCCATTGAGGACGTGCCGGAGGGCGAGCCCATCCTTGCGGGTATGTTCCAACTCCACCAGCATCCCGCTATAGTACTATTTGATTCGGGCGCCACGCATAATTTTATTAGCCAGGCTTTCATTGCTAAACACAGTTTGCCAATACTACCCACCGATAGTCCATATTTAATTTGTTCACCGGGTGGGAAGATTTCAGCAAGCGTAATGGTCTCCAAAGCACCATTATGCTTAGCAGGTAGAGTGTACCCCACGTCTCTCATTATCTTAGAGGGACAGAAGGTCGATGTCATCCTAGGGATGTCGTGGTTAACCCGCCACGGCGCTGTTTTAGACACCGTCCTTCGAGTCGTGCACTTAAACTCAGAGGTGCACGGTTCTCACTCATTATTTCTGGACAGTCCAGAAATAAAACTTCCAAGTGTCTATCAAGCCACCACCATCAGATTGGAAGACATTCCAGTGGTCCGAGAGTTCCCGGATGTATTCCTGGACGATTTGCCGGGGATGCCACCCGATAGAGAGGTGGAGTTCAAGATTGAACTTGCACCGGGGACCATGCCAATATCCCGAAGGCCGTACAATATGGCGCCCAAGGAGTTGGCTGAACTGAAGACTCAGCTCACGGACCTTCTGGAGAAGGGTTTTATTAGGCCGAGCTCCTCCCCATGGGGCTGTTCGGCATTATTTGTCAAGAAGAAGGATGAAACGTTGCGGCTTTGCGTGGACTACCGTCCATTAAATGCCGTAACCATCAAGAACAAGTACCCGTTGCCACGGATCGACATGTTGTTTGATCAGTTGGTCGAAGCAAAGATCTTTTCCAAGATGGATTTAAGATCCGGGTACCATCAGATTAAGATAAGGGCGGAGGACATTCCAAAGACAGCTTTCTCGACAAGGTACGGACTTTATGAGTACCTGGTCATGTCCTTTGGCCTCACCAATGCTCCAGCTCACTTCATGTACTTAATGAACTCGGTGTTCATGCCGGAGCTGGACAAGTTTGTCGTGGTCTTCATCGACGACATCCTGGTATATTCCAAGTCGGAGGAAGATCACAAGAAACATCTGCGTATAGTCTTGCAACGGCTGCGGGATCACAAGTTATACGCAAAATTCAGCAAATGCGAGTTTTGGATATCGCAAGTGCCTTTCCTCGGGCATATCATCTCAGCGGAGGGTATCGCTGTGGACCCGAGCAAGATCACACAAGTGCTGAATTGGAAATCCCCGAGAACTGTTCACGAGGTACGGAGTTTCCTCGGACTCGCGGGATATTATCGGAGGTTCATTCCGAACTTCTCGAAGATTGCCAAGCCAATGACAGAGCTGCTGAAGAAGGCTACCAAATATGTTTGGAGTCCAGCATGTGAAGCAGCATTCAAGGCTTTAGTCAAGCACCTGACATCAGCACCGGTTTTGGCGCAGCCAGACACAACAAAACCGTTCGATGTGTACTGCGATGCATCCGGCATTGGGCTCGGATGTGTGCTGATGCAAGACCGAAGAGTGGTCGCGTATGGATCACGGCAGCTTAGGAACCATGAGCAAAATTATCCAACTCACGATTTGGAGCTCGCTGCCGTGGTACTTGCACTGAAGATGTGGAGGCACTACCTACTCGGTAACCTCGTACATTTATATACCGACCACAAAAGCCTCAAGTACATATTCACTCAGAAGGAGCTGAACATGAGGCAACGAAGATGGTTAGAACTGATAAAGGATTACGAGATAGAGATCCATTATCATCCGGGCAAGGCAAACGTTGTGGCAGATGCGCTGAGCCGCAAGTCACACGTCAATAATCTGACCATCACACCGTGAGAAGGGAGCGAACCACCACTACATGTGATTCCACACGGAGCTCTCTACAACCTAGCCTTGATCCCCACCATCCGTGAAGAGATAGCGGCAGCCCAGAAGAATGACAAGGGCATGTCACATTTACGGAGACGTGTAGACAGTGGGGAGTTGAAATGTTTCCGGAAGGACGGAGACGGCGTCCTATGGTTCAAGGACCGGATCGTCGTACCCCGAAACCCGGAGTTACGGAAGAAAATATTTGATGAGGCTCACTTATCAAAATTTTCTATTCACCCCGGCAGCAACAAAATGTATCAAGAGCTCAGAAGAAGATTTTGGTGGACACGGATGAAGCGAGAGACTGCCAAATACGTGTCCGAGTGTGGTACATGTCGAAGGGTGAAGGCGGACCACATGCGGAAACCGGGACTGCTGCAACCACTGGGCGTTCCTGCCTGGAAGTGGGAAGACGTGAGCATGGATTTCGTCGTCGGTTTACCCACCACCTTACAGAAACATGATTCTGTGTGGGTGATCGTCGATCGGCTCACCAAAGTTGCCCATTTCATCCCGGTCAACACCAACTACAACGCCAAGAAGTACGCTGAACTGTACATCTAACGGATTCTGTGCTTATATGGCGTACCCCGTACCATCATATCGGACCGGGGCACTTTATTTGTGTCCCGTTTTTGGGAGCAGCTACACGCTGCCTTGGGGACGAAGCTGATCCGTAGTTCAGCCTACCACCCGCAAACGGATGGACAAACCGAGCGGGTAAATCAGATTCTAGAAGAAATGCTACGAGCTTGCGCTATCGACCACGGCAAGAATTGGGATGATCACTTGCCGTTAGCCGAGTTCTCGTACAACAATGGGTACCAAGCCAGCATCCAGATGGCGCCCTACGAGGCGCTATACGGAAGAAAATGCCGCACACCATTGAACTGGTGTGAGTCTGGCGAAAGGGTTACCTTCGGGATTGACCTTGTCAACAACGCGGAAGAAAGGGTTCGACTAATTCAAGCGAACCTAAAAGCCGCTCAATCCCGACAGAAACAGTATGCGGACCGGAGAAGGCGCCCATTACAATTCGAAGTTGGAGATCACGTATACCTACGAGTGTCTCCAATGAAGGGCGTAAACAGATTTGGGGTGAGGGGAAAGTTAGCACCCCGCTTCATCGGTCCATTCCAGATTACTGAAAGATGTGGATCGGTAGCATACCGGCTGAAATTACCAGAAGCACTTTCCGGTGTGCACGACGTCTTTCACATTTCCCAGCTGAGGAAGTGTCTCAAGCTATCAACTACCGTTCAGCTGGAAGACATTGAAGAACTGCAACCGGATCTCACCTATCGGGAGGAACCGGTGCAGATTATTGATGAAAAGGCCCGAACCACACGCAACCGTACGTTGTGGTTCTACAAGGTTCTATGGAGTAATCACTCCATGGACGAAGCGACATGGGAGAGCGAAGAATTCCTTCGCACTAACTACCCCGACTTTTTCACGTCACATATCCGGTAATTTTCCACCGTCCTCTCTCTCATTTTCACCTTATAATCTCGGGACGAGATTCTTTTAAGGGGGGAGGAATGTAAGGGCCTCAGTTTTGACAACCATTTGCAGTGTTCATCACCACACCACACACCTCATTTGAGCAAGAATGATGAACACAAATGAAGAGCAAGTAACAATTATCAACATGCTCATTAGAGAACAAACTCACACATTGCAAAAGTGGTATTTCCCACATGTGATATAGATGGGCTGGACATATGAAAACTCCTACACTTTGCTAAGGATGTCCATGCCAAGTTTCACCCAAACTCAAAACCTTTTTGAGGTCATTTTGGGTATAGTTAGGAAGAGGGCAGTTTGAAACCATATTCAAATTCAAACTGTTTTTATGCCATGAATTTGAAAGTGGAAGGCATATTCTTACTCAGCACATTTTTGTGAGCTCACACACCAATTTTCACTCCATTTGGAGTTGATCTTGACATGAGCTAAGGGGGAGAAATTCAAACTTTATTTGAATTTCAAACTGAACTTGTGCTGAAATTCATTCAAACCAAACCTCATTTGAACTTTGATCAATTCAAATGGCTTTTGGGTGAATAATTTGAATTGCCAAGGGTAGAATAGGGTTCACTGTTTACCACAGCTGTTAGGAGTAAATTTCAGAGGTTAAAAGAGGGGTGGGACCCACATGTCAGCCTCTGCCTCAAAACAAACCGACTGAAACACAGTTCAGTCGGTTCCCGGCTGCTGTGCGCGCGCGCCACCGAAGGGGGGCAGCCGGCGCCAGCTCCTGCTGCGCGCCCCAAGCCGGAGGCCAGCCGCCGGGCTATTTATTCCCTCCCCGGCGTGCTTCAGTCGCCATTCCCCGAGCTGCCGACGTGCACGAACCGTTTTTCCACTGCCATCACCGCCGCTCGAGCTCCCGCTCGATCAAGCCGATCGCAGCTCCCTCCTTCCACTCCAGGGTCCCAGCAAGGTACTAGAGACCTTCCTCCATCCTCCCCATTGCTAGAAGTCGATTGAAACCGAGTGCTATCGGCTGTGCCGAAAGATAAAAATCGGAACTGGAAACCGCCGCACCTCGGGCTCTCGTGGACAGCCCAACCTGGGCGTTGTCACGCCCGAGCCAAGGCACCCTTGGACGCGCAGGTGACCGGTGCTGCTCATCCCCGAGCCACAGCTCGAGTGGTTGCTCACCGGCGGCGAATTTCCACTTTTCCCCTTTCTGTGTGCAGAACGACCTTCGGGTACGATTCTGTTTAATTCGTGCTCTAGAAAGGATTAGAGGGCCTCAGGCCACTCCCACACGAGCTAGACACGGTGACGCACAAGTTGCCTTCACAACTCTGGGCCGGAGAACCTCTGTGCCCGGCGTAATTCAAGGTCTACTAATGGCAGAACGAACGGGGGGTATCGGGCGCACGGTGAGGACCTGTTTCGGGCCTTCCCCGAGCTGCCTCGAGTTCATGTCGACCTTCTCTGAGGTCCACTGATGCTCCCCGACCGATTTCCCAAGTAGCTGAGGTATTAGGAGAGTCAGCCGACATGGCCGAAGTCGTTCCGATATGGCGGCTCGTCGCCGACCATGCTCCGGCCGTTGTCATGAGCAGCTGACCCTCGGATCATGTTCCCCAAGTAAAAGTAGGCAGGGGCGGCCAGAATCAAGAAGTTTGGAGCTGTACAGCAGCCAGCGGCGAGCTCTCCGGCGAGGTCCCTCGGCGGCGGGGCGCGGGTGTCGCGAGGTTGAAGAAGGGGGTGGACCCCAGCTGTCAGCGGCCGATATTTTGAATCGGGATCCGGCTGCGGCCGGGATCGGGTGTGCTGGCGCGCAAAATCCTTGTGGGCCGCGGTGTGCTGTCGCTTCGGCGTGCGACGCGTGTCCCCTGGGCCCACGCGCGAGTTTAAACTTTTCCCCGATTTTCAGATTTCCTTCAAACTTCAAATCCTTATAACTTTGGCTAGAAAGCTCCAAATTGAGTGAACCAAATTTTGCTGGATTCAGCTCTCTGAGTACTTTCCAGAAAATCAAGTTTCACTTCATGAAATTCCTTAATTCTCCAGAATTAATTCCTTAAACTTTAAACTGTTAGGAATTTTAACTGGAGAATCCTTTGGAGGGAAATCCTGAAATTTTGCTAGGATGTTCACCAAAATATCCTTGAGCTACCATAAAAATTTCAGATCCATTTGAGCTCATTTAGTCCACCTAATGGTGTGATTAGTAAAACTCTTCCAGAGAAAATAGAAAATGTTCAGAAACATTTTCAGAATTTTCTCTGAAATTGTTTAGCTCATATCTTTAGTTAGAGACTTCCAAATTAAGTGAGACCAACTCCATTAGAACCCTCTGAAAATCTAGTTTTCAGAAAGTCATAGTTTGTCTCACGAAAATTCCTAGAACACCCTAAGAGTTCCAATTAAGGTCAAGGACATAATTATTTGTGGAGGGCTCAAATGAGCTTTGCTGCAACTAAAACTTGACCGATTCTTTGTTTAGGTTGTAACCAAGCCACAGTAAAAGTTTCACAGTCATTAGGTCTGTCTAGCAAGGGTTATAGACTTCACAACTTCAAAGTTAATACAAATGCATTTAAATTAATACATACATTGTTCTTATCATGTAGTCGCTAAGGTCGAGGAGGAACCCGAAGTCCTAGACTTTGTTACTCCGGAGGAACAGCTAGCCTACGACCAAGAGCAGCAAGGCAAGCCCCGGTTTGCATTAACCTTTTTACAAATTTTTATTGTTTTGAGCACATACTTGTTTCCTTTGTTCTGTACATTAGAGTCTTGTTTGGAAATCCAACTGCATAGCCAAGAAAACCACGGGTTGGGTTTAGGATTGAAAACCCCGTTAGCCACTGCATTGCTAGGATAGAGTAGGATTCGGTACAAGTCGAGTAGTTGGAACTACTCGCGAGAATAGGCTAGAGGCACATCGCTCGGGTAGAGATAGCACATGAAACACATGGCAAGAAAATGAGACCGAGCGGAGAGTAAGGGCAGCAGGACTTTGGGGCCTGTGTGCTGTAGCTCCGCTTGTGTCGATTGAGGACCGAGCCGTGTGCGGGCCTGTTGAACAAGCTAGAACAGTACCGAAGACCTACCGGCTATATGGGAACCGGGAAACTGATGTAACTCGGGTAGCTGGGTATTGAGGCATTGCCCGTCGTTCAGAGGGTAGGTTGAGAGCTCGAGGTGTAAATCAGCTGGCGGCACAGAGATGCGCGTGCAGGGACCTCTTGCTCGGGACGATGGGACCGGTTCAATATTTGGCTAACGGGTGAAAGGTAGTCGCGTACGGCGTCCGTGATGGTTGTTGTAGGCAACATCGAGTACGGGCATACGTGACGGGTTATTCGGGTAACCCTGCAGGTGTAAATCGATTATAATCGCCGTCCCTCGCGGTCAGTGAGTACCACTTGTTCACTGTACCGTGACGTAGAATGAACAGACTAGTTACATGTTAAAATGTTGCTGATTGAAAGCTGGACATTGATTGTTAATGATATGCTGTAGCTTAGTGCTAACTAAAGTTCTTTTCAACTTTGGGCAAAGTACATGAGAGAAATGCGTTTCTTGTTTGATTGCGGCTCTCTCATGTGCCTTAGCGTAAGGTTCTCCACAACCTGCTGCTAAAACTTGAAAGTAAGGCTCCACTAATTAGGCGAGTCCGTGCAAATGATTTTTGTTCCCTCAAGCAACCCATTACCCTCATGTAGAAGTTCCATGTTTAGGTGAGACGGGTCAGACTTGCTGAGCCTTCGTGCTCACTGCTTGTGTTTGAAGCTTTTGCAGGGTCCTATGAGGAAGGGACTCCTGAAGAGGAGACGGAAACCCAGGAGGGGAACCCCGTCGAGTGGGAGTCGTGCACGCCGCAGAGTTAGTGTGCGTGTGTGCTAGCAAGGACATGTTCGAGGGCTGAACGTGCACTTGATGCTTAGTCTACGCCCGCGAGTGTGGACTAAACTTATTTTGATGTAAACATGTGCATAAACTTGTTTATGTAATAAAGCTTCCGCTTTGCACCTTTGACGTGTGTTATACGGTGCTGTGCAACGCAGCACCCCTCAGCGTGATCCTGGCTCGACAGGACCATTGGGGTCGTGTCAACGATCGACTTGATGAACTTTACTGCAGATTACTTGTTGATGGAGATGACTGGTGCAGCTTCCGGCCACTTGGTGAACTTGTCGATGGTGACGTAGAGGTACCGGAATCCCCCGATGGCTTTGGGGAATGGCCCCAGGATGTCCAACCCCCATACCGTGAACAGCCACGAGGGCGGGATCATCTGCAGCGTCTGCGCCGGTGTGTGGATCTGCTTGGCATGGAACTGGCACGCCTTGCATCTCTTGACCAGCTTGACGGCATCCAGGAGAGCTGTCGGCCAGTAAAAGCCATGCCGGAAGGCTTTACCGACCAGCGTGCGTGAGGAAGCGTGATCCCCGCACTCACCTCCGTGGATCTCTTCGAGCAGGTTGCAGCCTTCCTCTTGGGTTATGCACCGCAATAGGATGCCGTTGGCGCCACGCCGGTCGAGATCCATTCAGCGGATGCATGTTCATCAGGAAGGATGTTGCCCTTCAAGTAGTCCCGGACCTCCGTAATCCATGCATCGGGACTGACTTGAGCTTCTAGATCTTGAGCACTGGGTAGCACGGAGTCCCCAATGGCGCTTACGATCCTTGGCGGGCACCATGGTTGCAGAGCCGCCGGGACCGCCAGCTTCGAGGTGCTGGTCTCGCCCCCTTCGCTCGGCTTGGTAGGTTGGGCTGTGGGCCGTGGCAACGTCCTCCCGAAGGCTCATTCGGGCACCGGGGCTCCGGTGGAGGCCTTCGTTGAAAGGTCGTCGGCCACGGTGTTATCGGCGCGCGGTACATGGCACAGGTCCAAGGCATCGAAGTCCTTCTCCAGCATCTGGACGTGGAGGAGGTAGGCAGCCAGTTGCGGGTCGTTGCAGGAGCATTCACCCTTGACTTGCTTGATGATTAGCTGGGAGTCACCCTTGACCAGCAACAGGCGGATGCCAAGGGACAACACCATCTTCAGGCTGAAGATGAGAGCTTCATACTCGGCCATGTTGTTGGTTGCCTTGAAGTTGAGACATCATGTACTTGAACTGCTCCCCCGGATGGCGTGAGGAGCAGTACGCTGGCTCCGGCCTCCTGCTTCCGCGAGGAGCCGTCGAAGTAGAGCGTCCAGTGGGGCTCGGTGAAGACCGGTGCTCGGGGCTCCGGTTCGCCGCCTTCGGTGCCCCCTGGGTTGGTTGGTGATGGCGTCCACAAAGCCACGAAGTCAGCCAGTGCTTGGCTCTTGACCGCGTGACATAGTAGGAAGTCCAGCTCGAACTCCGCCAGCTCCGCGGCCCACTTGGCGATGTTGCCAGTCGCGTTGGGGCTATGGAGGATTGTCTTCAGCGGGTATGTCGGTACCCTCGATATGGGGTACCCCCACGCACAGGGGAAAATGCCTAAGGACCTCACCCTTCTCCGCAGGGAGAGCTCCGAAGGCGCCACGTGTCCAGCGGGACCTGACCTCCCTCTCCTCAGAGGAGAGCTCCGGACCTGCCACGTGGCCAACTGAGCTGGACCTCCCCCCTCCGTGGGGAAAGCTCCGAAGGCTCCACGTGTCCTGCGGGACTGGACCTACCTCTCCTCAGAGGAGAGCTCCGGGCCCGCCATGTGGCCAGCAGCTGCCGGACTTCCCCCCTCCGCGGGGAGAGCTCCGAAGGCTCAACGTGTCCCGCGGGGCCGGACCTCCCTCTCCTCAGAGGAGAGCTCCGGGCCCACCATGTGGCCAGCAGTACCGTGCTGCCTACCCCCGCGCGGTAGGCAGCAGGAGTAAAGACGCGCCATACCTTGCCCGTACAAGGTATTCAAGACCCGCGCCTTCCCAAGGCGCGGAGACGCAGAGCACGCCTCTGTCAGGTGCCGTTGCGCCCAGTCACATCACAGACTGACACGCCGCGTCAGAGCCTGCCCGCCAATAAACACAGTGACAAGACATCCCCTGCCGCCCCTGCCAACCACTACGGCTAGCTTGCGGTATGGGCAGGGCGGCAGAACGAAGACTCGGAAGCCCTCGCCAGAGACAACTACCGGCGTAACTGCAGATACGGTAGATGGCAGACAATCTCCCCGGGACCACCTGTCGGGTCTCGAGCCCACCTTGTAAGCCACCCGAGCCTTGGACTATAAAAGGCTCGGGTAGGCAACGTTAGCAAATCGCCTCTTACACACTCTGGCCCCTAGCGGTTCGCACTTTAGCCATTCGACATCTTACAATCCCAAGCTCAGGACTCCGGTTCTGAGCAACAAGCAATACAACGAGCACCTCTGCTCACCGTGGACGTAGGGTATTACGCTCCGGCGGCCTGAACCACGTAAAAATCCCTGTGTCAAGCTTCTCCCTCAATCGTCCCTAACGCGTGAGCTCTCCGCGAGTGACTAGCCCCTCCCAAAAAGAACCTCCGCGGGCTGCCCAGAGCAGGCCCGGGGGAAGTGTCGGCAACACACTTCGACATTTGGCGCGCCAGGAAGGGGCTTTTCCCTTGCGCAACGAGATTCTGCCGGCGAAGATGACCAAGCTTCCTTCAGCGGCAAGCTCTCCTCCCCCGCATTCACGACGGACAGTGACTAGCGGGGACTACGTCTCGACACACTCTGGACGGAGTGTGTCGGCGCAAGCTGGAAGCCAGCAGCCGACTCCGGCAGCGCCAACTCCGGCAACGCTGGCTCCAGAGAGCGTGAGAGGAGACCCAGCAGTGGATTCGCGAGGTAGACCGTCTCGTTGTCGCCGCCGCAAACCCTCGACTTTGGCGGGGACGACGGTCCAGCCAACAAGCTGTGTCGCTGACACGCACGCCAACGGTTGATGGGCAGACGGCAGATTCCAGCTCCACCAGGCTCCCATCGACAGACCTGAGGACAGAGCTGGAACGATGCCACTTGGGCAAGGATGCCCGAGTGTTTATTGAGCGATGGCGAGAAAGGCGTCGCAACCAAGAGGCCGGTGACAGCATGACGTCTGCCTCAACCCTGCCTGAGGCGCAGACGTTCGCTACGCGATCTCTGCCCCAGGCATACGCCACGCAGCATGTGCCCCAGCCATATGCCCTGCAAGCGGTGCCCCCGGTCTATGGCGCAGCCTTGCCCATACCGGGGTACACAGTGCCAGCAGCGAACCAAGCATTCGCGGCACCAACGCCTGCAGCAACAGGAGCAGGATGTGCAGCCCTGGCGCCACACCTTAGCTTCTCGAGGTGGCCGCGCAAGTTTCGGCCGCACCTGCCCGAGAAGTACGACGGCAGCGTCAACCCGGCGGAGTTCCTCCAGATCTACTCCACCGCCGTCCTTGCTGCAGGAGGGGACGAGGCCGTCATGGCAAACTACTTCCCCATCGCCTTGACCGGCCCAGCCCGGTCTTGGCTCATGAACCTCCCCCAGGGTTCCATAACCTCCTAGGGAGAGCTCTACCGGCAGTTTACTGCCAACTTCGGCAGCTCCTACACCCGGCCTGGCACGGAGCTTGACCTCCACGCCATTCAGCAACAACCTGGAGAGACGCTGCGCTCCTTCATCCAGCGGTTCTCCCAGGTACGCAACACCATCCCGCACATCCAAAGTGCTTCTGTGGTGGTGGCGTTCCGGCATGGTGTCCGGGACGAGAAGATGCTTGAGAAGCTCGTGACCAGAGAGGTTCGCGACGTCTCAGAGCTCTTCAGCCTGGCGGACAAGTGCGCCAGGGCAGCTGAAGGGTGGAACTGGCACTCTCTGCCAGCCTCCGAGTCAGGAGGGCAGCCCGAATCTGGCGCTGCTTCCTATGGAGACGGCAAGAATATCAAGAACCGGGGCGGTGGCAAGATGAAACCACCGGCTGCGGCTCCTGTTGCTGCAGCAGCAGCACCCAGTGGGGCTCGGGGGCCACACCCCGACAAAAGGCAGCGACAGTCACCAGCTCCAGAGGGAGACCAAGGTGAACTGTGCCCGTGCACGGCACCAGGTACCATACTGCTGCTGAGTGCCGGGACATCCAGAGGCTCGCAGAGCGCTTCTGCAAAGGGAGGCAGCTGCGAGCTGATGCACCGCCCTTCCGTCAAAGGGAGGGCAAGCAGAAGGTTGACGCCCCAGACAACGTCGGCCACCAGGTGGGGTTTCAGGAGCCTCAGCGCGCCATAAAGACGGTGCACAACGGTGAGGACTCCAGCTCCAGCGATGACGAGCCGGGGCAGTAGCCGACTACGGCTGCCCCAAAAAGATCAGTGGAGACTGCACTGCTGCGATATCAGCCTTGGAGAAGCTCCAAGCAGTTGCAGCAGCCCAAGCACCAGCCCCGGCGGTGCAGAACCGGGCCAGTTCCACCCGAGTCCACATCTCTGTGCCTCGGCCTCACCTCCCGGGGGCCGCCCAGGATCTGTCAACCTCTTGACGGCCTTAGCCAGAAGGGGAAAGACATAGTGGGTCTCCCAAGAAGAGTCCGGGTCCTCCTACCTCTTGATGACCTTAGCCAGAAGGGGAAGGTACCCCGGGGCTCACGGGAGAAGCCGCGATGGACCTGCTCCAGCGTGAAGATATCTACCTCGTCGGCGAGGCACGAGAGCAGGTAACACCCCACAACGCACGGCCCGGCTGGTGCTCTAGCACTACCGCCAAAGGACCAAGCGCGTCAGGGACCTGCGAGAAGGCAACCTGGTGCCGCGGCACACACTTTCCCGTGAAGGACCTATAAACTCTCCCCCAGCCCGGAAGGTCCCTTCCGAGTCACGAAAGTTGCCGTCCCAGGTACACATGCCTTTCAACCAAGGATGGGATCCGTTCCTGAACCCTTGGAGCATGGAACATCACAGTAAGTCCTACCTCCTGAGCATTAGTAGAACAGGCCTTTACCTTTCTGTAATAAATCCCATAGAGTCCAGGAACAGCGCCAGGAACAGCTAAGCCTCAGGGGACGGTCCAGGACTACGGCCAGCTTGGCCTGGCTCCGACCCCAAGCACGTAGAGTCTTGCTTCCCTTCTTAATGGGGCGGGTCGTTTCCTCCATGTACAGCCTGCCTTCCTCCTATGGGCATTTACACAGAAACCTGTTCTACCTCGCTCTCACTTATGTGCTCATTTAAATTGTGCATTAATTTTTATGACCGCACTTTCTATGTATGCTCACGTACATCTAGCTCCCCTTTCCCGCTCTCGTCCATAGTCAGCATTTGCTATCCTACCGAAGGCGGTCTCGCTTGAGGCACCTGCCGATAGCCAGGGGGCCTCTCGGGCCTCCCCCAGTCAGGTGTTGTGGTGCCAGTTGGTCACCTCCAGGAAAGGCCTGCGCCGTGCATGGGGGGTCCAGGGTGCGTATCCCGCTTATCCGGCTCTGTACCCAAAGCGTGCGCACCCTGCCCTCCGGAGGTCTAGGGGAGTACAGCCGCTTTGCCTGGTTCCGTACCCAAGGCCTGTTAACTCTGCTTCCTGGCATACGGTCCGGTACTAGGGGTTCGATGGTCGTATGCTGACCTCGGAGGGAGCCGGAGCCCCGGTGCCTCGCGCACAGAATTGCCCAAGCCCCGTATACCGGGCTAGGACTGTAAGCCAAATAAGACTAAGAGACGGGGAGGGGAGAACCCCCCGAGGAGAATTACGCTTCCTCTACCTGTGTGCAGGACCTCCAGGTTCTAGCTACGGGGACCGCATCAAGTGGGGAGCAAGGAGCTATCGGCTACTCCAGCGCAAGACCGGAGGATCTGGGTTTCGCCCTTTCTGCAAGGATGAGTCCCGAAGGCCCCACGTGTCCAGCGGGGCCGGAGCTCCCCTCTCCTCAGGAGGAGCTCCGGGCCCGCGACGTGGCCGACAAAAGCCGGACCTCCCCCTCCGCAGGGAGAGCTCCGAAGGCTCCATGTGTCCCGCAGGGCCGGACCCCCCTCTCCTCAGAAGAGAGCTCCGGGCCCACCACGTGGTCGGCAGATCTGGACCTCCACATTCTCATGGGGCGAGTTCCGGAGACCTCCGGGGCCCTTAATACAATAAGGACCCGGGGAAGGTGTCTGTGTAGAGCTTCGAGATTGGTGAAGGCCTCTGAGTACCTTGCGGAGCTAAGGGCTCGGCCATGCAAAACCAAGACGAATACAAGAGCACAACAGACACAAAAAGTCACAAGAGTCTATTTATTTATGGCTCCATGAGCTGGACTACAGACTCAATAAAAAAAGGGAGATACAAGTCCTAGGTTTCCCCTGGCTCGCGCCGGAACCTAGAGGATACAAGGGCGGCCACGTCCCCAAATTCAGCACTGGCGGTTTCCTCCCGCTCCGCGGCAGGGCCCTGTCTCGCTGGCTCCAGTGAGAAGAAAGGGTCCCGGCTCCTGAAGCATGCCAACACGTGCGTGGCAACCTCCACGGCCAGGCCCCGCCCCTCTGCCTCGAGCTCGCCGGCGACCACCGCATCTAGCCTGCTCAGCTTGGTGCCGATTGACTCGAGCGCGGGGATCACCTCGGGCACCTTCAGCGCAGGGGCCGCCGTCTTCACCGGGCTGAAGCCAAGGGGGACCAGGACGGACCCTTCCTGGTCGATGAAGCTCGAGACCGCATGCGCCTCGGAAGACCGCGAGGCCAAGAGCTCCTCTACCTCACGGCAGGCAGCCAGCAAGGCGTCGTGGCTCCCCTCGGAGAATTCCTTCTCCCTGGCCGCCAGAGAGCTTTCCCGAAGGCGGAGGTTCCGGGCGAGGCGCTCCAACTCTGAAGCCCGGAAGTCGGCAGCCAGCTCCCGATCCAGGATCGCCTGGCGCTCCCGGGAGACCTGCTCCTTCCTCGTGGCAAGGTCTGCCTTTCGGGCCTCTAGCTCCGTAGCCCGGGCTCGTAGGTCGCCCTCGCCCGCCGCCAGCCGCACGGCGACTCTCTCCGCCTCGGCCGCCACGGAGCGCTCCTGATACGCAATGGCGCGCTCACGGCGCGCCAGCCTCTGCCGCACCTCCTCCAGGGCAGAGAAGTTCTCCTCGGCCCGGGCATGCGCCTCGTGGGCCTCCTTGTGGAGCCGCCGCGTCTCGGAGTCCAGACGGTCGACGGCCCGCTTCTGTCGGTCGAGGAGCGCCTCCATGATATCAAGCGACTCCCGCCTGGAGTCGAGCTCCCCCTTGACCTTCGCGGTCCGCTCCCGCAAAAGGTTCCCCCAGGTGAGGAGGCGATCCCTCTCAAACGCCTGCTCCTCTCGCTCGCGACCGAGCGCGGCCAGGACCTGCCGGACGCTCGTCTGGGCGAGCACGAGAGCGTCTGCCAGGGGCAATGGGGCAGCAGAGGCCGGAGCGGCGCCCCCGACCTCCTCCATCACGTCGTCTTCAAGAGAAGACGACGCACCGGCAACCCGGACGAGACGCCGGTCAGGAGAAGCCGACGCCAGGACGGACTCACTCTCATCACGCCCTGGTTCGATGCCCCCCGTAAGGCCGGTGGCAGTTCCATCCGCTCCGGCAACAGGAGGTGGGACTTCGACAGCCGGACCCGCCGAACCCTCACCGACAGCTGGCTCCCGAGCCAGTGAAGAAGGACAACTGGAGGGAGTCGACGCTGCCATAGAAGCCGGGCCGACTGGTACAGGAGGAACTTGCACTGGCTTGTGGGCCGCGGCAACCGACTCGGCAAGAGGAGTCGACGCAGCCATAGAATCCGGCCTGACTGGTAGAGGAGGAACTTGCACTAGCTTGGGGGCCGCAGCAACCGACCCGGCTTCCGAGCGCTGCGGTGTAGACCCCCCATCAGTCAAGGATGGCCGAGAAACACAAGCACTCCAACGGGCTCTAAACCCCGGCTTCCGAGCCGGGGTAGGACCGCTAGAGCCCGCCGTCGCCGCTGACGGCTGCCCCGCAGTCGCCCGGGCTGACGGAGCAGGGGATGCTTCTGAAGCCCCCCTCGACGCGTCAGCAATTTTCTTGGAGACTCCACCGCCTGAGAAGGGAGGACACGACGCCCGGGAACCATCAGCCCGTCGTCCATCAAGAGGAGTCCCGTCGGGATGATGAGCCCGAGACCTCTTGGGGTCGCCACCGGACGGGGAGCCATCCCCAGAAACAGGGCGTGCAGGCGCCCTAGACCCCTGACTTGACGCAGACGCCGCTGCTGGAGGAGATCGAGCGTGCTTCTTCTCCGGAGGCGGGTTGGAAGCCATGGCAGAAGGCAAAGGCGCAAGAACTCACGGAAGGTGCAAGCGCTAGGAAGTGCGAAGGGAAGCCGCAATGCGGGTAAGATCCCCTTTTAAAACTTCCCAGGTGTGATTCAAAGCGATTCAAAACTCTTCGAATATGCCGCTTGTGCAACCGCTTCGGCTCCAAGACTAAGCGTCGATGACAAGTGGACCCAAGTCATCCAGCTGAAGCGGTGGGCCAAGAAGTCAGTCTCCCAAAGAGACGAGCCGGCAAGGTGCTTCGGCGGTTCCTGAAAAAAGCGCCGCCACGCGCAGAAGTAGCAGCCTTGGGAACCGCCGCAGTAAAAGCAACCATCAAGTGGGCTCACGCTCCCACGATCCCACGACTGTTCGTGCTCCGGCAACGGTCAATGTGGGACTCAGAGAAGGTGCGCGGAATGGAAGAGACGGAGGCCCCACCTCGGGCTCGCTATCTCCCCCAAGATGGGCCCAGGGGCCACTGTCGGTACCCTCGATATGGGGTACCCCCGCGCACAGGGGAAAATGCCTAAGGACCTCGCCCTTCTCCGCAGGGAGTGCTCCGAAGGCGCCACGTGTCCAGCAGACCTGACCTCCCTCTCCTCAGAGGAGAGCTCCGGACCTGCCACGTGGCCAACCGAGCCGGACCTCCCCCCTCAGTGGGGAAAGCTTCGAAGGCTCCACGTGTCCTGCGGGACCGGACCTCCCTCTCCTCAGAGGAGAGCTCCGGGCCCGCCACGTGGCTAGCAGCTGCCGGACCTCCCCCCTCCACGGGGAGAGCTCCGAAGGCTCCACGTGTCCCACGGGGCCGGACCTCCCTCTCCTCAGAGGAGAGCTCCGGGCCCGCCACGTGGCCAGCAGTACCGCGCTGCCTAACCCCGCACGGTAGGCAGCAGGAATAAAGACGCGCCATACCTTGCCCGTACAAGGTATTCAAGACCCGCGCCTTCCCAAGGCGCGAAGATGTGTAGCACGCCTCTGTCAGGTGCCGTTGCGCCTAGTCACATTGCAGACTTACACGTCGCGTCAGAGCCTGCCCGCTAATAAACACAGCGACAAGACATCCCCTGCCGCCCCTGCCAACCACTACGGCTAGCTTGCGGTATGGGCAGGGCGGCAGAACGAAGACTCGGAAGCCCTCGCCAGAGACAACTACCGGCGTAACTGCAGATACGGTAGATGGCAGACAATCTTCCCGGGACCACCTGTCTGGTCCCGGGCCCACCTTGTAAGACGCCCGAGCCTTGGACTATAAAAGGCTCGGGTAGGCAACGTTAGCAAGGGTTCGCCTCTTACACACTCTGGCCCTTAGCGGTTCGCACTTTAGCCATTCGACATCTTACAATCTCAAGCTCAGGACTCCGATTCTGAGCAACAAGCAATACAACGAGCACCTCTGCTCACCGTGGACGTAGGGTATTATGCTCCGGCGGCCTGAACCACGTAAAAATCCCTGTGTCAAGCTTCTCCCTCAATCGTCCCTAACGCGTGAGCTCTCCGCGAGTGACTAGCCCCTCCAAAAAAGAACCTCCGCGGGCTGCCCAGAGCAGGCCAAGGGGAAGTGTCGGCTACACACTTCGACAGGGTAGGAGGTGATCACCGAGATTCGGTGGGCTTGGAAGTAGTGCCGGAGCTTCCTGGACGCCACAAGCACTGCATACAACAGCTTATGGACCTCCAGGTATCTTGTCTTGGCGTCGTGGAGGACTTTGCTGATGTAGTAGACGGGCCTCTGGATGGTCCGGATCCTCCCTGGGGGACCCGGGATGTCTTCCTCCATTGGCTCAGGCCGACAGGAGGTAGACAGGTCCGGGCAGCCTCTGGGGGCTGGGACCCGGAGGCTTCTTGGCCGTCTTGGACCTCCGGGAGGTCCCCTTGGACCTCCGGCAGGTTGTCTTGAACTTTCGGGAGGTCATCTTGGATCTTCGGGAGGTCGTCTTGAACCACCGGGTGGTCCCCTTTGACCTCCGGGAGGTTGTCTTGGACCTCCGGTATCTCCTGGCTGTTGGGGTCCCCCATGGGGCCCGGGCAGCCTTGGTGCTTGACTTCAGCTGCTGGAGCTAGATGCAGTGATGAGGGGTCCGGCCGCTCTGCGACGAGGACCATGCTCACCACTTCTGTTGTCGCCGCAATGTAGAGCAGTAGGTGCTCACCGGGCTCAGGGGCTACCATGATGGGCAGCATCGTCAGGACCTGTTTCAACTCCTGGAATGCTTCTTCTGCTTCTTCGGTCCAAACAAATGGACTGGCTTTGCGCAGGAGCTTGAAGAAGGGAAGAGCCCGCTCAGGTAGCCTTGGTATGAACCGACTGAGCGCAGCTAGACATCCCGTGAGCTTCTGGACATCCTTGATGTGAGCCGGAGATTGCATCAGCTCGATGGCCTTGATCCTCTCTGGGTTGGCCTCGATCCCTCGGTGTGAGACCAGGAATCCAAGGAACTTTCTAGAGGATACACCGAACACGCACTTTTCCGGGTTTAGAATAGTGCCCGTGGTGCGCAACTTGTTAAAGACTAGAGCTAGGTTATATAAAAAGGATGAGCTCTGTTTGACTTTGACAACGATGTCATCGACATACACTTCAACTAAGTCTCGGATTAGCTCTCCAAATGTTTTATGCATTGCGCGTACAAAAGTGGGGAGAGCATTATTAAGACCATAAGGCATGGAGACATAACAATACAGGCCGTACAGTGATAAAAGCAGTATGTTCTTCATCTTCTCTAGACATTGGTATTTGGTGGAAGCCTGAGTAGGCGTCTAGGAAGCATAACATATCACAGCCTGATGTTATTTGATCTATTCTAGGGAGAGGGAATGGATCTTTGGGGCATGCCTTATTGAGACTGGTGTAGTTGATGCACATCCGGAGCTTCCCGCCGGCCTTCAGGACGACAACAGATTTGGGCAACCACCGAGGGTGGTGGACCTCCCGTATGAAGCCAGCATCGAGCAGCTTCTTGATTTCTTCACGGATGAAGTTCTGCCGCTCGATGGACTGCTTCCGGGGCTTCTGCTGGATCGGCCGAGCATCGGGGAAGATCTTCAGATGGTGCTCGATCACCTCCCTAGGGATCCCGGGCATATGTAACGGTTGCCATGCAAACACGTCGACGTTGTCCCGGAGGAAGGTGATGAGCGTGCCTTCCTATTTGCTGTCTAGGCCCCCGGCTATCCGGGTGGTCTGGGCAGCTTCAGCGCCGACTTGGACGACCTTCAGGGGGACGTCGCCCTCGTCGAGGGGTTGCACTCGAGGTGCAGAGGTCGAGGCACGGTGGCGTGCACTCAGGTGGAGCTGGCCTGGTTCTGCACCGCCAGGGGCAGGTGCTCGGGCTGTCGCAAGTGCTTGGAGCTTCTCCAAGGCTGACACTGCGGCAGTGCAGTCTCCACAGATCCTGAGGACGCCGGTTGGTGTAGGCATCTTCAAAACGAGGTAGCCGTAGTGGGCTACTGTCATGAATCGGTACAGGGCCGGCCTGCCGATGATGGCGTTGAAGGGGAGGTCGACCTCCGCCACGTCGAACAGAATGTATTCTGTCCGGTAGTTGTCCGGTGCTCCGAAGGTCACCGGAAGGCTGATGTTGCCGTATGGGACGACTTGTCCTGGCCCCACCCCTGAGAACGGGCTCGACGGGGTGAGCTTGGCCATCAGAATCTGCAGCTTTTGGAAAGCTGCACGGCTGATGAGGTTGAGGCCGGCCCCGCCATCCACCAGGACGTGGTACATCTTCACGTTGGCGATGGTGGGAGCTACCAAGAGAGGTAGCTGTCCGGCGCCAGCCATGTTCTTGGGGCAGTCAGTGACGTCGAAGCTGATGGGGGTCCCTACCCACTTGAAGTGTGGTGCCGCGCTTGGGGTAGGATCCACCGACGCCACTGCTCGGCGCAGGGTCTTGACTGCATTCTGGGACGAGGGGTCTGAGGACCCACTGTAGATGACGTGGAGCGCCTTCCGGTGCTCGTCTTCGCCGGAGCTAGAGTTCCCACGGTGATGGACCGCCTTCAGAGTGCGCTGGGGCTCCTGGTACCCCATCTTTTGGTCGCCGACGTCCCGGGGATCGACCTTCTGCTTGCCCTCCCTCTGGCGGAAGGAAGCACCATCTGCGCGCGACTGCTTCCCCTCGCGGAAGCGCTCCGCGAGCTTCTTGATCTCCCAGCACTCACCAGCAGTGTGGCTCCTGGTGTTGTGTACCGAGCACAGCTCACCACGGTTGCCACCATCGGGTGGCTGTCGTGGTCTCTTGTCGGGGCGTGGCCCCTGAGCTCCGCCGGGTGCTACAGTCGCAGCGATGGGAGCTTCAGCGGGCAGCTTGATCTTGCCACCGCCCTTCTTCTTGCTCTTCTTGCTGCTCACTTGGGAAGCAGCGCTAGCTCCGTGCTGTCCTCCTGCTTCGGAGGCTGGCTGTGAGTGCCAGTTGCGCCCTTCTGCTGTCCTAGCGCACTTGTCCGCCAGGCTGAAGAGCTCTGAGACATCGCGCACCTCCCTAGTGGCCAACTTCTCGAGCATCTTCTCGTCCCTAACACCCTGTCAGAACACCACCACCACCGACGCATTCTAGATGTGGGGGATGGTGTTCCACACCTGGGAGAACCGCTGGATGAAGGAGCGCAGGATTCTCCAGGTTGTTGTCAGATGGCGTGGAGGTCGAGCTCCGTGCCGGGACGGGTGTAGGAGTTGCCGAAGTCGCCATGAACTGTCGGCACAACTCTCCCCAGGAGGTTATGGAATCCTGGGGGAGGTTCATGATCCATGACCGGGCTGGGCCGGTCAAGGCGACAGGGAAGTAGTTGGCCATGACGGCCTCATCCCCTCCTGCCTGTGACACCCTCAACTCGGGTGTCAGCATATGTTCATGTGTTATGAAGAAGAAAAATATTTTAAGAAAAGAAGTAACAATGACAAATATCAAAAGGATAGCCAACAAAGCTTTCAGAGAGCACCGAAGGAAACTTCCGCGTCCAGCAGGCCACGTGGCGTGTTCGGAGCTCGCCCCTGCGAGGTGAAGAGAGGTTTGCCTCTAAACTGGCTACGTGGAAGGCTTGGGGGACACCTCCACAATTGGAAAAAGGTTCGACCCTGCGGGACACGTGTTGCCCACGGAGCTAGCCTCTGCGGAAGAAGCAAAGGCATTTTTCGTAGGACACATGTCATCCCCGGAGCTAGTCCTCGTGGAAATCAGAGGACCCGTCACGCGGGATCCTAACTCGCCGAGCAAAACATCGCCGAAGCGCAACAAGGGAGATCATCAGAGAAGGACCAAGCAGTCTGAGGAGGACCTTGAAGACAAAGAAGAGCGTGAGGTTGGACTTCAATACCACCTTACGACATCATTGTGTTCATCTCTTGCATCTGTTCTTCAATTCCTTTCAAACAGAAGCCTTCTCATGGGCAGATCACTCGATGATCAGTTTAATATAAAAGACAAGATCATCGCCACGTCCACCTTTGATCCGAACACCTCTGCCCATGCAAGCCATGCAAGAGCACACCAATCTAATAAAAATCATAGGATAGCATGCATGTGCATCATCGCATCTAGTTTAAGGTTTGCGCATGATATTGATTGCTGTGAATCCTGTATGCACGTGATCCTACCTAGCAGGACAAGCTCAGGGAGCTGTCTACGACGAGCTGCAGCAACAAGGTTTTGAGAATCAAGAACAACCGGAACCGCAAGAACAAGGCAAGTGCTCCTTGACCATATTGATCCTATGTTTTGGGTGAAACGGTTTTGTTTTGCAAAAAGGTGTGTGTGCTGAGTCAAGCATGATGGGAAGCCCTTTTATAGGAGTTTACTAGTTTTGATTAAACCACCCTTGTCGCCTGGGAAGTTTATAAGTCGGGTACGGTTTTTGCTTTATGCTTCGCTGAGTCTACGGGATTGGGAAGCGAGATAGATGTGTCTAGCTAACTGCACTCGTACTGATAATAAGTAACTGATGAGGTTAATGAACATGGATCGGAGGGAGATCTAGGCAAGCCTGGGTTTGTGAATGTGGTAGCATGAGATGGTGGTTTTACTTGCCGTAGATCTAAGGACCGGTTCATGCACGCACATGCCAGGATAACAGTGCCACCACAAGGCCAAATATGGGTGCGGCTTAGCTGAGTAATTAGGTAAGTTGCTAGAGTGTTATGGACTGTGGAAGGCGCGGGGAATGGGACTCGAGTGAGGACTGCCCTGGGAACTGCATGGCACAAGAGGGGGCCCGTGGGTGGGAGAATTGGAGATTCTAGCCTGCCGGTGAAACCTTAGTGAGTCCATACATCTAGTAACCCCTTTGTAAAGGCTATTTTGTGATCTCTTGACCATACACCGACGGTTGTGTACTGGTATAATGGAGGTTCTGCAGTCGCCGATGGGTGACGAAATCACAAACTTGTGGGTAAAGAGGTGCAAACTCTGCAGAGTTATTAAAACTATCATGATAGCCGAGTTTACGGTTACGAGCACCTGGCTAAACTGCCATGATTAGTTGGGATGATTTTCGGGATGGTTACTGGGAAGGTTCTTGGTTATGGTTATTGGTTTGGAACTGTTAAGTCTGGATGATGAGATGGTTGCATGACTGTTGGGTCATGACATGAGATTGGTCTCGGTGCGAGACGAGGTTGATTTGTGAGATGAGATGGTAGCGAATACGAGGAGGTATTCGCGAGTATGAATAAAGGATTGATTAATGTTTGGATGGAACACCGGAAGTGATGAAGGTATGTTGGTAATTTAATATATGCTGAGATTACATCTAAAGTTAAGTTGCTGTTTATCATGATTTCACAAATCTGCTTTTCTGCAAATAAGCCTTTTATGCCTACCTTGTTTATGAGCTGCATATCACGTGTTTTCCCGCACTTGCTGAGTACATCATTGTGCTCAACCTTGCATTATTACTTCATCATCAGCAGCAGGAGAAGCCTACTATGAAGATCAAGTGGAGCATTATGGCGTGTGATCTGTTCTCAACCTTGCCTGTGGAGGGAGTAGAGATGGAGCCACTTCTGCTTAGTTTTGCTTCCGCATTAAAATAAAGACTTCCGCTGCATAGAAATAAGACTTCCCCTGTGTGCACGAGTCCAAGACTCATGAGGTATTGTAATAAACTCTGTTATTCGTGGTAATATATAATCTGAATTCAGTTTGTGGAACGTATGTGTATGTGTGATGAACATCCTGGGCACGCATATGCATCAGTTCTCGGTTCCGTGGTTTTCCACAGAATTGAGGGCGTCACAGATTGGTATCAGAGCCACAGGTTGACAGTAGGTTACACGCCTAGGTAGAAAGCCTTAGATAGATAATAGAGCTACGGGTTAACCCCAAGAAGGAGTTACAGGCACCCTAGGGTGAATAGTTAGATTGACCTTTAAAAACCACCTTGACATAGGAAACCCTCCTTGAATAGGAGTTGTGTGGACCCTTGTGATGATTATTTGTGAATATGTGTTTAAATATGAGTTGTGGGACGTCTCAAAAACGTTGTCCATATCTATACGTAAGAAGAAAGAGGTGTGAAATGCTTCGGCACTTGATCACATCCTCATAAGGACTAATATATATAGTCCAACTCACCTTGATGCATATAGTTGAAGGGACCTACCTAACCTTCTAACCTTCTATTCTATTTTGATCTCTCTCACAGATGGTGAGAGGAAACGCCAGCCGAAGGAACGTCCAGGAAGATGACCACGAGGAAGTTCCTGCTAACTCCGGAGCTGGTGAAAACCATCTGGAAAGATTGATGGCCATGCAAAACCAGCTTATGCAAACCATGATCCAAACTTTGGGTCAGTTGCAGGCCAACCAAAACCCCGTTCCGGCACCACCGCCACCACCACCGCCGGCTCATAACAGGTTGGGAGAGTTCACGAGGACTCGACCACCCACCTTTGCTCAAACTAGTGACCCCATGGAGGCCGATGATTGGTTGAAATCCATGGAGAAGAAGCTCGCCATTGTTCAGTGCAACGACCGAGAGGAGGTTTTCTTTGCGTCGCACCAACTTATGGGAGCTGCCGCCGACTGGTGGGATGCCTTGAGCAACGCCCATGCCAACTCGGAGACAATCACTTGGACTGGGTTCAAGGAAAGTTTCCGCTCTCACTACATCCCTGTTGGTGTAATGATGCTCAAGAGGCAGGAGTTTGAAGGTCTCTGCCAAGGACAGAAGAGTTTGAATGAATATCTCAACAAGTTCATACAACTGTCCCGGTATGCCCCCAAAGATGCCAACTCAGATCAGAGGAAGCAGTACCTGTTCATGAGAGGGTTGAACACTGAGATCCAAGTTCAGCTCCTCAACAATGACTACGTAAGCTTCCAGAAGCTGGTTGATAAGGCTATTGTGGTTGAAAACAAGATCCGGGAGATCGAGCGATAGTGCAAGAGGAAGATGCCATACCAGCCCCAAGGGAGCAACGTACAACCTAGGTACATGCCCCCTGCACCGCAGTATGGATCGACCACTCCTACGTACCGCCCTGGTCAGCCACCACAGCAACAATTCGTTGCACCGACACCTCATGTGCTCATGCCTCCTGCGCCCCGGCCTAACAATGGCGCTCTTGTTCAAAACCCCCGCCCCAACGTACCTGCTGCCGTAGGCAACAGGGCATGCTTTGCATGCGGGGAAGTAGGCCACTTAGCTAACCAGTGCCCGAGGAGAGGCCCTGGACAGCAAGGTAACGTGCCCAAGCAGAACCAGCGACCAAACGGAGGGGACAACCAAGGGAACCGTGGACCACAGAACTATGCTCGTGGCCACGTTAACCATGTCACTGCTGAGGAAGCACAACAGGCTGAGGACGTCGCAATTGGTATGTTCCTTGCCAACTCCAACCCAGCCACCATTTTATTTGACTCCGGAGCATCACATTCCTTCATATCATCCAAATATGTTGCTAAACATCATCTACCCGTATCCCACTTAGAATGTGCTATGTTAGTTAATTCTCCCGGAGGAGAAATGAGGACTAATATAGTATGCCCTAAAGTAAGCCTTAAAATAAGGGGGGGTAGACTTCCTTGCCAACCTTATTGTTTTGGACTCCCACGGGATTGACATCATACTCGGAATGGATTGGTTAAGCAACCACAATGGAGTAATCCAATGTGCTGAGAGAAGCGTGCAGTTGACAAACGAACACAGTATTCGTGTTGAGTTTGAGTCAGCCCAGCAAGCAACCGAATGGGCAGATTTGAACCATGTCGAAGGAACAACATTAGACAGCATTCCAGTGGTTCAGGAGTTTTCGGACGTGTTCCCGGAAGAGCTCCCAGGAATGCCACCTGACCGGGACATCGAGTTTGCCATAGATTTGGTACCAGGAACTGCATGTATAGCTAAGAGACCATATAGGATGCCCGTCAACGAGTTAGTTGAACTCAAGAAACAAATTCAAGAACAGTTGGAGAAGGGTTTTATCCGTCCAAGCTCATCACCATGGGGAGCTCCGGTACTCTTCGTGGACAAGAAGGACGGAACCCAAAGAATGTGCGTGGACTACAGGTCTCTCAACGAGGTGACAATCAAGAATAAATACCCTCTGCCCCGTATAGAGGACCTGTTCGATCAAATGAAAGGAGCCCAAGTATTCTCCAAGATTGATCTTTGGTCGGGATATTTCCAGCTAAAGATTAAGCCCTCCGATATACCTAAGACAGCCTTTCGAACACGGTATGGTTCATATGAATATACCGTTATGTCTTTTGGATTGACGAATGCACCCGCATACTTCATGTACCTTATGAACAAGGTTTTCATGGAGTACTTGGACAAGTTCGTCGTGGTTTTCATCGATGACATTATGGTGTATTCAAAAAGTAAGGAGGAGCATGAAGAACATCTGAGATTGACCTTGCAGAAGTTGCGCGAGCATCAGTTGTATGCCAAGATCAACAAGTGTCAATTTTGGCTAAAGGAAATATCTTTCCTAGGACACATCATCTCCAAGCAAGGGGTATCGGTTGATCCTGGAAAGGTGAGAGATGTTCTAAAGTGGGACCAACCAAAGAGCATGAGGGATATTCGAAGTTTCCTTGGGATGGCAGGATACTATCATCGCTTCATTAAAGACTTCTCTAAGATAGGAAAACCTATGACGGAGTTGCTAATGAAGGGAAAAGTCTTTCAATGGACACAAGCCTGCCAAGAAAGTTTTGAGGAACTCAAGAAAAGGCTAACCACAGCACCAGTTCTGGTATTGCCAGACGTAAGCAAGAGCTTTGACATATATTGTGACGCATCCAGACAAGGGCTCGGATGTGTGCTCATGCAGGAAGGACAAGTGGTAGCCTATGCCTCACGACAATTAAATAAGCATGATCTTAACTATCCTACACATGATTTGGAGTTAGCAGCAGTGGTGCATGCATTGAAGATTTGGAGACATTATATCCTTGGTCATCGGTGTGAGATCTATACGGATCATAAAAGCCTCAAGTACATATTCACACAAACGGACTTGAATTTGAGGCAACGTCGATGGTTAGAACTCATCAAGGATTATGATGTGGGAATCAACTACCACCCCAGGAAGGCCAATGTAGTAGCTGACGCATTGAGCAGAAAGGGAGCATGCCACCAACTCACGGTTCGGGAGCTACCACCCAAACTACGTAAGGAGTTCGAACGGTTACACCTCGGATTCTTGAATAATATGGAGATAATGGAGATCCACTCCCCATTGGAGCAAGAAATAAGAGAGGGACAAGCAACGGACAAGGAAATCAAGGAGATCAAGGGAAGAATCCAACAAGGGATAGAAAAGGATTTCAAGGAGGATGAAAAGGGTACGCTTTGGCTAGGAAAAAGGATTTGTGTGCCAAACATAAGACACCTTCGCGATATGATATTGAAGGAGGCACATGATTCACCTTATTCCATACATCCAGGGAGCACCAAAATGTACAAGGATTTGAAAACCTGCTATTGGTGGGATGGTATGAAGAGGGATATAGCCGAATACGTTGCCCTATGCGACACATGCCAACGGGTAAAAGCCGAACATAAAAAACCCGCTGGATTGCTGCAACCTTTGAGAATACTCGAATGGAAGTGGAAGGATATCAGTATGGACTTCATCGTCGGATTACCACGTACTCAGTCATGTTATGACTCCATCTGGGTTATCATGGACCGATTGACGAAAACCGCCCATTTTCTTCCGGTAAAGACCAGTTACAACGTTGCACAATTGGCAGAATTGTACATGGAGCAGATCGTGTGCCGTCACGGAGTTCCGAAGAGGATAGTCTCAGATCGAGGTTCTCAGTTTACCTCTAGATTCTGGAGGAAGCTGCAGAAAGCCATGGGTACACGACTGGATTTTAGCTCCGCCTATCACCCACAAACAGATGGACAAACCGAAAGGACGAACCAAATTTTGGAGGACATGTTGAGAGCTTGCGCCTTGAAACATGGGCGTAGTTGGGATAGGAGTTTACCGTATGCCGAATTCTCCTATAACAACAGCTATCAAGCTAGCTTGAAGATGTCGCCTTTCGAAGCCTTATATGGTAGACGGTGTAGAACACCACTGTTTTGGAACGAGACTGAAGAGAACCAGGTGTTTGGACCCGAAGTACTACAAGAGGCTGAAAAGCAAGTCGAAACGATACAGGAGAACTTAAAGGCTGCTCAGTCACGACAGAAAGGCTATGCGGACAATAGGCGTAGGAAGTTGACCTTTGAAGTAGGAGACTTCGTATACCTTAAGGTATCGCCTATCCGAGTCCAACGACGTTTCAACGTCAAAGGCAAGCTAGCACCTCGCTACATCGGACCCTTTAAGATTCTGGACAAGCGAGGAGAAGTAACCTATCAACTAGAACTCCCAAACCACCTCTCCAACGTACATGACGTGTTTCATGTATCCCAGCTCAAGAAGTGCTTGAGAGTACCAGAGGAACAAGTGTCAATGGGAGAACTTGAACTTCAAGAGGACCTGACTTACGCAGAACACCCCGTACGAATCTTGGACGTAAAGGAAAGGGTCACCCGAAACAAGGTGATTCGATGGTGCAAGGTACAATGGAGCCATCACACTGAAGCTGAAGCCACATGGGAGCGTGAAGAGGATATTAAGGCAGAATTCCCCCATCTATTTTCTACTAACGAATCTCGAGGGCGAGATTCAATTTAAGGGGGGTAGATTTGTGACACCCTCAACTCAGGTGTCAGCATATGTTCATGTGTTATGAAGAAGAAAAACATTTTAAGAAAAGAAGGAACAATGACAAATATCAAAAGGATAGCCAACAAAGCTTTCAGAGAGCACCGAAGGCAACTTCCGCGGCCAGCAGGCCACGTGGCGTGTTCGGAGCTCGCCCCTGCGAGGTGAAGAGAGGTTCGCCTCTAAACTAGCTACGTGGAAGGCTCGGGGGACACCTCCACAATTGGAAAAAGGTTCGACCCTGCGGGACACGTGTTGCCCAGGGAGCTAGCCTCTGCGGAAGAAGCAAAGGCATTTTTCGTAGGACACATGTCATCCTCGGAGCTAGTCCTCACGGAAATCAGAGGACCCGTCACACGGGATACGTGTCGATCTCGGACCTCATCTCAGAGAAGCCCGGATCTATCGAACACGTGTCGCCACCGGAGCTTATCTCCAGGAGGTCTTTTGTTGCTAGACAAGTGTCGACCTCGGGACATGTTCATAAGGAAGGGAGAGAGGGAAGACAGGCGCCAACACGTGGTGTGCGCGGAGCTCACCTGCAAAAGAGGGGGAGGTCTCAGTCGATTGACACGTGGCACAACCGGAGATCGTCTCTGCGGAGAAGTAGATACCAGGCCCCGGGAGGACACGTGGAGCCTCCAGAGCTCATCGCCACGAAGGTAACGAGTTCTGGAACGGTTTTTACGCGTAAAGATACCGGTACGAAACAGAAACCGATCTAAATTTCCATGATGTTACCAAAGATAAGACGATTAGGATTTAACAAAGATCTGAATAAGACTCTTATTCGGGATCCAATCAGATTAGGACTCTTCTCTTCCCGATTATAAATAGAACCCAAAACCTCTGGCCGAAACCACAAACTTCTCTTTCAACTCCTGAGCCGACGACTTAGAGCCCTAGCCCTAACTCGCCGAGCAAAACATCGCCGAAGCGCAACAAGGGAGATCATCAGAGAAGGACCAAGCGGTGTGAGGAGGACCTCGAAGACAAAGAAGAGCATGAGGTAGGACTTCAATACCACCTTACGACATCATTGTGTTCATTTCTTGCTTCTGTTCTTCAATTCCTTTCAAACAGAAGCCTTCTCGTGGGCAGATCACTCGATGATCAGTTTAATCTAAAAGACAAGATCATCGCCACGTCCACCTTTGATCCGAACACCTCTTCCCATGCAAGCCATGCAAGAGCATACCAATCTAATAAAAATCATAGGATAGCATGCATGTGCATCATCGCATCTAGTTTAAGGTTTGCGCATGATATTGATTGCTGTGAATCCTGTATGCAAGTGATCCTACCTAGCAGGACAAGCTCAGGGAGCTGTCTACGACGAGCTGCAGCAACAAGGTTTTGAGAATCAAGAACAACCGGAACCGCAAGAACAAGGCAAGTGCTCCTTGACCATATTGATCCTATGTTTTGGGTGAAACGGTTTTGTTTTGCAAAAAGGTGTGTGTGCTGAGTCAAGCATGATGGGAAGCCCTTTTATAGGAGTTTACTAGTTTTGATTAAACCACCCTTGTCGCCTGGGAAGTTTATAAGTTGGGTACGGTTTTTGCTTTATGCTTCGCTGAGTCTACGGGATTGGGAAGCGAGATAGATGTGTCTAGCTAACTGCACTCGTACTGATAATAAGTAACTGATGAGGTTAATGAACATGGATCGGAGGGAGATCTAGGCAAGCCTGGGTTTGTGAATGTGGTAGCATGAGATGGTGGTTTTACTTGCCGTAGATCTAAGGACCGGTTCATGCATGCACATGCCAGGATAACAGTGCCACCACAAGGCCAAATATGGGTGCGGCTTAGTTGAGTAATTAGGTAAGTTGCTAGAGTGTTATGGACTGTGGAAGGCGCGGGGAATGGGAGTCGAGTGAGGGAACTGCATGGCACAAGAGGGGGCCCGTGGGTGGGAGAATTGGAGATTCTAGCCTGCCGGTGAAACCTTAGTGAGTCCATACATCTAGTAACCCCTTTGTAAAGGATATTTTGTGATCTCTTGACCATACACCGACGGTTGTGTACTGGTATAATGGAGGTTCTGCAGTCGCCGACGGGTGACGAAATCACAAACTTGTGGGTAAAGAGGTGCAAACTCTGCAGAGTTATTAAAACTATCATGATATCCGAGCTTACGGTTACGAGCACCTGGCTAAACTGCCATGATTAGTTGGGATGATTTTCAGGATGGTTACTGGGAAGGTTCTCGGTTATGGTTATTGGTTTGGAACTGTTAAGTCTGGATGATGAGATGGTTGCATGACTGTTGGGTCATGACATGAGATTGGTCTTGGTGTGAGACGAGGTTGATTTGTGAGATGAGATGGTAGCGAATACGAGGAGGTATTCGCGAGTATGAATAAAGGATTGATTAATGTTTGGATGGAACACGGGAAGTGATGAAGGTATGTTGGTAATTTAATATATGCTGAGATTACATCTAAAGTTAAGTTGCTGTTTATCATGATTTCACAAATCTGCTTTTCTGCAAATAAGCCTTTTATGCCTACCTTGTTTATGAGCTGCATATCACGTATTTTCCCGCACTTGCTGAGTACATCATTATGCTCAACCTTGCATTATTACTTCATCATCAGCAGCAGGAGAAGCCTACTATGAAGATCAAGTGGAGCATTATGGCGTGTGATATGTTCTCAACCTTGCCTGTGGAGGGAGTAGAGATGGAGCCACTTCTGCTTAGTTTTGCTTCCGCATTAGTTTTTGCTTCCGCATTAAAATAAAGACTTCCGCTGCATAGAAATAAGACTTCCGCTGTGTGCACGAGTCCAAGACTCATGAGGTATTGTAATAAATTCTGTTATTCGTGGTAATCTATAATCTGAATTCAATTTGTGGAACGTATGTGTATGTGTGATGAACATCCTGGGCACACATATGCATTAGTTCTCGGTTCCGTGGTTTTCCACAAAATTGAGGGCGTCACAGTGCCGCAAGGATAGCGGTGGAGTAGATCTGCAGAAACTCCGCCGGGTTGACGCTTCAGTCGTATTTCTCCGGCAGGTGTGGCCGAAACTTGCGTGGCCACCTGGTCATCGTTCGCTGGGAACGAGGGCGAGGAGAGCTTGCCGCCAAAGGAAGCCTGGTCATCTTCACCGGCGAAGACTCGTCGCAAGAGGGAAAAGCCCCCCACCTGGCACGCCAAATGTCGAAGCATCTGCGGTCGACACTTCCCCCGGGCCTGCTCAGGGCAGCCCGCGGAGGTTCTTTTTCGGATGGGCTAGTCCTCTCGGAGGGTCTCGCGTGTTGGACGAAGGAAGGAGATGATTGACACAAGGATTTTTACGTGATTTGGGCCGCCGGAGCGTAAAACCCTACGTCCACGGGAGCAGAGTTGCTCGTTGTGTTGCTTCCAGCTTAGAACCGGAGTTCTAAGCCTAAAACCCTAGAACCGGAGTTCTTAGCCTTGGTATGAGGATGAATTAGCTGGGTTGTGAACCAGCAAAGTGGCAAACCCTTTGCAACATTGTCTACCCGAGCCTTTTATAGCTCAAGGCTCGGGCGGCTTACAAAGGGGGCCCCGGGACCCGACAGGTGGCTCTGGGGTGATTTCCTGCCATCTACTGTATCTTGCAGTAAATGCCGGTAGCTGTCTCTAGCGGTAGCTTCTAAGCCTCCATCCTGCCGCCCTGCCCACGCCATAACCTAGGCGTAGTGGTTGATGATGGCAGGGGCGGCAGGGGTTGTCTTGTCACCGTGGTTATTGGTCTGCGGCTTCTGGCATTCTGCGCTCGTCTTCACTGTGATGTGACTGGGCGCAACGCCTCCGGATAGAGGCGTGCTCCGCGTCTTGGGAAGGCGTGGGTCTTGAATGCCTTGTACGGACAAGGCATGGGGCACCTTTACTCCTGCTGCCTACCACGCCGGACGGGCAGTGCTGCTCTGCTGGCCACGTGGCCAGCCCGGAGCTCACCTCTGAGGAGAGGGGAGGTCTGGCCCTGCTGGACACGTGGAGCCTTTGGAGCTCACCCCCGCGGAGGGGGGAGGACTGGCTCTGCTGGCCATGTGGCGGGCCTGGAGCTCACCTCTGAGGAGAGGGGAGGTCCGGCCCCGCTGAACACATGGAGGCTTCCGAGCTCACCCCCACGGTGGGGTGAGGTCCGGCTCTGCTGGCCACGTGGCAGGCCCGGAGCTCACCTCTAAGGAGAGGGGAGGTTCGGCCCCGCTGAACACGTGGAGCCTTCGGAGCTCACACCCGCGGAGGGGTCCTGGTGGCGCCTATGCTGGTTTAGTTGGAGTAGTCGTTCCTTTGTCGGGGTTGATGTCCTCATCAGGACCTTGATGGAGTACACTGTTGGTACCCTCAATACCTGGTAACCCCGCACACAAGCCAAAAACCGGCTAAGGACCCCCCCCTCCGCAGGGGTGAGCTCCGAAGGCTCCACGTGTCCAGCGGGGCCGAACCTCCCCTCTCCTCAGAGAAGAGCTCTGGGCCCGCCATGTGGCCAGCAGAGCCGCGCTACCTGCCCCGGAGCAGTCGGCAGCGGAAGTAAAGACCCGTGCCTTCCCAAGGTGTGGCATTGAAGATCTGCGTCTTCCCAAGACGCGAAGACGCGGAGCACGCCTTTGCCAGGAGGCGTTGCGCCCAGTCACATCACAGTGAAGACAGGCGCAGAAGGCCAGAAGCCGTGGACCAATAAACACAGCGACAAGACAACCCCTGCTGCCCCTGCCATCATCAACCACTACGCCTAGCTTGTGGCATGGGCAGGGCAGCAGGACGGAGGCTCAAAAGCTACTGCCAGAGACAGCTACCGGCGTTACTGTGAGATACGGTAGATGGCAGGAAATCACCCCGGGACCACCTATCGGGTCCCGGGGCCCCCATTGTAAGCCGCCCGAGCCTTGGACTATAAAAGGCTCGGGTAGCCAATGTTGCAAAGGGTTCGGACTCCAGCGAGTTCAGCTCTCTAGCTCTCAGTAGACATACGCACTTCATCCCCAAGCTTAGAACCGGGGTTCTAAGCCTCAAGCAATACAACGAGCACCTCTGCTCACCGTGGACGTAGGGTTTTACGCTCCGGCGGCCTGAACCACGTAAAAATCCCCTGTGTTCATCTCCTTCCTTCATCCATTCCAGTGAGACCCACGCGAGAGGACTAGCCCCTTCGAAAAAGAACCTCCACTGGCTGCCCAGAGCAGGCACGGGGGAAGTGTCGACCGCAGACGCTTCGACATTTGGCGTGCCAGGTAGGGGACTTTTCCCTCCTGCATCGAGTCTTCACTGACGAAGATGACCAAGCTTCCGTCTGCGGCGAGCTCTCCTCACCCTCGTTCCCGGCGAACGATGACAGGCTTACGTCTTGACGCACTCAGGGAGGAGTGTGTCGGCACAAGCTGGAAGCCCGTGACCGACTCCAACAACACGGACTCCAGCAAGCCCAAGATCTGCTGCAGCGCCGAGTGTCACCCATGGGGGTACATTAGCTGCAGCATGAGCGCTACTACACAATCCACCTGCTGGGGACGCTCCCCAGGGGGCTACCCAGCAGTGGATTTGCGACGTCGACCGTCTCGTCGTCGCCGCCGCCAACCCTCCGCTCCGGCGGGGACGACGCCCCAGTCACCCGGATGTGTCGCTGTCACGCACACCAATGGTTGACGGGCAGACGGCAGACTCTCGCTCTACCAGGCTCCCAATGGCGGACCTGAGGACAGAGCTGGAGCGACATCACCTGGGCGAAGATACCAGCATGACCATCGAGCGGCGACGAGAAAGCGTCGCAACCACGAGGCCGACGACAGCATGTCGACCGCCTCGACTCTCCCTGGGCCGCAGACGTTTGTCACGTGACCTCTGCCCCAGGCATACACCATGCAGCATATGCAGCAGCCATATGTCTTGCAGACGGTGCCCCCGGTCTATGGTGCACCTTTGCCCATACAGGGGTACAACGTGCCAACAGCGGACCAAGCGTTCGCGGCACCAGGAACTGCAGCAGCAGGAGCGGGGTGTGTGGCCCTGGCGCCCCACCTTCGCTTCGCAAGGTGGCCGCGCAAGTTCCGGCCACACCTGCCGGAGAAGTACGACGGCAGCGTCAACCTGGCGGAGTTTCTGCAAATCTACTCCACCGCCATTCTTGCTGCAGGAGGGGATGAGGCCGTCATGGCCAACTACTTCCCCGTCGCCTTGACCGACCCGGCCTGGTCTTGGCTCATGAAGCTCCCCCAGGGTTCCATAACTTCCTGGGCAGAGCTCTGCCGACAGTTCACTGCGAACTTCGGCAGCTCCTACACCCGTCCCGGCACAGAGTTTGACCTCTACGCCATCCGACAACAACCTGGAGAGTCGCTGCGGCTCCTTCATCCTGCGGTTCTCCCAAGTACGGAACACCATCCCCCACATCCAAAATGTATCTGTGGTGGTGGCATTCCGACAGGGTGTTAGAGATGAGAAGATGCTCGAGAAGTTGGCCACCAGGGAGGTGTGCGACGTCTCAGAGCTCTTCAGCCTGGCGGACAAGTGCGCCAGAGCAGCAGAAGGGCGCAGTTGGCATTCACAGCCAGCCTCCGAAGCAGGAGGACAACCCGGTGCTAGCGCTGCTTCCCATGGGAGCAGCAAGAAGATCAAGAATAAGGGCGGTGGCAAGATCAAGCCGCCAGCCGGAGCTCCCGTTGCTGCAACTGCAGCACCCAGCGGAGCTCGGGGCCGCACCCCGACAAGAGGCCATGACAGTCACCCGGCCGCGGTGACCGAAGTGAGCCATGCCCCGTGCACAACACCAGGAGCCACACTGCTGCTGTATGCCAAGACAAGATACCTGGAGGTCCATAAGCTGCTGTATGCAGTGCTCGTGGCATCCAGGAAGCTCCGACACTACTTCCAAGCCCACTGAATCTCGGTGGTCACCTCCTACACGCTGAAGACAATCCTTCACAGCCCCAGCGCGACCGGCAATGTCACCAAGTGGGCAGCAGAACTAGCAGAGTTCGAGCTGGACTTCCTTCCTCGTCACGCAGTCAAGAGCCAAGCACTGGCTGACTTCGTGGCTGAGTGGACGCCATCGGCAACCAACCCAGGGAGCCTCGAAGACGGTGAACCAGAGCCCCGAGTCCCAGTCTTCACCGAGCCCCACTGGACGCTCTTCTTCGACAGCTCCTCGTGAAAGCAGGGGGCCGGAGCCGGTGTACTGCTTCTCATGCCATCGGGGGAGCAGCTCCGGTATGTGGTGCATCTCAATTTCAAGGCAACCAACAACATGGCCGAGTATGAAGCTCTCATCTTCGGCCTGAAGACGGCGCTGTCCCTCGGCGTCCGCCAGTTGCTGGTCAAGGGCGACTCCCAGCTCATCATCAAGAAAGTCAAGAGTGAATGCTCCTGCAATGACCCGCAACTGGCTGCATACCTCCTCCACGTCCAGATGCTGGAGAAGGACTTCGTTGCCTTGGACCTGCACGATGTACCGCGCGCCGACAACGCCGTGGCCGACAACCTCTCAACGAAGGCCTCCACCGGAGCCCCTGTGCTCGAAGGAGCCTTCGAGAGGACGTTGCCCCGGCCCACAGCCCGGCCTGCCGAGCCGGGCGAAGGGGGCAAGACCAGCACCTCGAAGCTGACGGTCCCGGCGGCCTTGCAACCATGATGCCTGCCAAGGATCGTAAGCGTCACTGGGAACTCCGTGCTACCCAGCGCTCAAGATCCAGAAGCTCAAGTCAGACCCGATGCATGGATCACGGAGATCCGGTGATATGCACGCGCCTAGACAGCACGTGTAACAAGTTGTTATGGCCCGATCTTCTCGTAGGATCTGCGAACTTGATAAATTGTCGTTGCGCGACCAGGTGAAGAGGCAGCGCACCGCGAGGCTGTCCATGCGACGAACTACCGAGACAATCACCCTTCCACGTATCGACAAAACAGCCCACGCAATCACGCCCTATAGACGTAAAGGCACAAACTGGGTGAACCGCAGTTCGGCGTTCTACAACTCCCTCAGGAATCGAAAGAACAAATATTGCAAGCCTCTCAAGACTCACGCATAAACAAAACTCCACGAGTTTGTGTATTCTGAATTCAATAAAAATAAGATCTCCCCTTTTTTATTGTCTAGTACAAGATATATATAGAGATAGGGGCGTTCAGCTTTGAGTAAATGGCTGCATGCGCATGCTCTAGTGGATTTCGTGGCTGGTTCGCGCGTCTTTTCAGTTTCTGGCAGCAGTTACTAAAATGAGCATAACTCCTTATTAGGACATCCAAATAATGAACCGTTTGATGGGCTGTAAAATAGACTTGTAGACGCTTCCATCCACTTATAGAACACCATCTAACTCCTTGTATCCTGTCCGCAGTGATGCATGGAATTCGTACAATGTGTCAGTCATCTAGCTTCTGGTTGCATTCCCATGCTAAGGTGATGAACCACCATTTTATTCATGCACACCATAGGCTTCTTGGTTCAGATGTCCAGAGGTTTGAATCCATCTTGATCCCATGCTGGTTCATACACTTCATCATTCCTAAGGACATTGTAACAAGAACTCAAAAGCATAGGCTCATTCAACATAGACTGATTATTAAACATAAGGTTAGCGTTCACGTGAGAATGAATTTCCTTCTGCAATTGTTTAGCTCTACTCCTTGTAATTGGACCAGCTATATCAAGTGGATTTTCATTTGAAGATGAGTGAATGCTAGGCATGACCTCATTAGCCTCCCCCTCTTGAGAAGGAGTCATCCTCGACTCAAGCTCACCAACAAATGGAAGCAAGTCTTTGACATTGAATGTTGTACTCACATTGGAATATTCAGGTGGCAGCTCGATTTTGTAAGCATTATCATTTATCTTTTGGAGAACCTTGAACGGAACATCACCCCGAGTAGATAACTTACTCTTACGCTGTTGGGGAAAGCGATCCTTTCGTAGATGCAACCATACAAGATCTCCTAGCTGAAATGTAACCTTCTTCTTACCTTTGTTTGCTTGCTTTGCATATTGTGCTGATTTCTTCTCAATATTCTTTCTTGTCTCCGCATGTAACCGCTTGATAAAGTCTGATCTTTTGTGGCATCCAAGTTAACTTGTTCCTGTAATGATAAAGGCAAAAGATCGATGGGAGTATGCAGTTTAAACCCATAAACTATTTCAAATGGACAAGAGTTTGTTGTGGAATGGACTGCCCTGTTATAAGCAAATTCAACATGTGGAAGCGTCTTCCCAGATCTTCAAATTCTTTTTCAACACAGCACGCAACATGGTTGACAAGGTACGGTTGACAACTTCAGTTTGGCCATCCGTTTGTGGATGACAAGTGGTTGAAAATAACAACTTTGTGCCAAGCTTAGCCCACAATGTCTTCTAAAAGTAGCTGAGAAATTTAGTATCCCGGTCTGAAACAATAGTCTTTGGAACTCCATGTAAACGAACAATCTCCCTCAAAAACAAATCAGCAACGTGTGAAGCATCATCGCTCTTATGACAGGGGATAAAATGTGCCATTTTAGGAAAGCGATCTACAATAACAAAAATAGAATCCCTCCCCCTCTGAGACCGAGGTAACCCCAGAACAAAGTCCATAGATATATCTTCCCAAGGTACATGTGGAATAGGTAATGGAGTATATAAACCATGGGTATTGAGGCGGGACTTAGCTTTCAAGCAAACGATGCAGCACCCAACGTGCCGCTGGACATCACGTCGCATATGTGGCCAAAAGAAATGATCAGAGAGCATGTCCAATATCTTTTTGACACCAAAATGACCAGCTATTCCACCTGCATGTGCTTCCTGCAAAAGAACTTGACGAATCGAGCAAGCTGGAATGCATATTTTGTTAGTCCGAAACAAGAAGCCATCATGCGTATAATATTTATCCCAATGTTTTCCATCAATGCAACGAGAGAAAGGTTCTTTAAAATCAGAATCACCAGCATAAAGTGTTTTAATGGATTCCAAACCAAGCACTTTTGTATCTAGTTGTGTAATCAACGCACATCTTCTAGACAAGGCATCGGAAACAATGCTATCTTTACCACGCTTATGTTTGACAACATAGGGAAACATTTCAATGAACTCAATCCATTTAGCATGTCGGCGGTTTAGCTTGCTTTGACTTTTAAGATATTTCAAAGCTTCATGATCAGAATGAATTATAAATTCTTTAGGTAACAAGTAATGTTGCCAAACTTCCAAAACGCGAACTAACACATAAAGCTCCTTGTCATGAACTGAGTAATTCATATGTGGACCATTTAGCTTTTCAGAAAAGTAGGCAACAGGTTTACCTTCTTGCAGCAGTACACCTTCTATGCCAATACCACTTGCATCACATTCGATCTCAAATGTCTTACCAAAATCAGGAAGTTGCAGCAGCGGTGCTTCACAAAGCTTTGTTTTCAGCGTTTGAAATGCTTGGTCTTTGTCATGTCCCCATTTGAATAGAACATCCTACTTTGTGAGATTATTAAGTGGTGCAGCGAGAGTGCTGAAATCTTTGACAAAACGCCTATAGAAACTTGCAAGACCATGAAAGCTTCGAACTTGGCTCACATTTACCGGTGTAGGCCAATCCTTTATTGCTTTAACCTTCTCTTCATCAACGTGAATACCATTTGCGAAAACAACAAAGCCAAGGAAAACAACACGGTCTGTGCAAAAGGTGCACTTAGCAATGTTGCCATACAATTTCTCTCCCCTCAAAACAGCAAGTACTTGACGGATATGATCAAGATGTTGATCAAATGATTTGCTATAGATCAGAATATCATCAAAATAAACAACTACAAACTTGTCAATGAAAGCTCATAAAACATGATTCATTAAGCGCATAAAAGTTGAAGGAGCATTTGTCAAGCCAAATGACATCACAAGCCATTCATAGAGACCAAATTTAGTTTTAAACGTTGTTTTCCATTCATCACCAAGTTTCATGCGGATTTGATGATAACCACTATGCAAATCTATCTTGGTGAAAATGATTGAACCACTCAATTCATCTAACATGTCATCAAGTCATGGAATGGGATGGTGATATCGAACAGTTATAGCATTGATAGTACGACAATCAACACACATGCGCCAAGAACCATCTTTTTTTGGGACTAAAAGAACAGAAACTGCACATGGTGATAAGGATTCACGAACATACCCTTTGTCCAAAAGCTCTTTTACCTGTCGCTGAATTTCCTTTGTTTCTTCAGGATCGGTGCGGTAGGTTGGACGATTTGGAAGCGAAGCACCTGGTACCAAATCAATTTGATGCTCAATTCCACGGAGTGGAGGAAGTCCAGTTGGTATCTCATCGGGAAAAACATCTTCGAAGTCCTGTAAGAGATCAAGAACAACACTAGGCAGCGATAAAGGTAAATCGTGAGTTGAAAGTAGGACCTCCTTGTGCAAGAGCACAAAGAATGGGGCTGTGGTGTCTCTCACTTCTCTCAAATCACTCTTGCTCACAAAGAGACACTCACTGTGGCGTGGCTGTTTAGGATTGGCATGAGGCTTTATGTGGCTGGATGGGTTAGAACTCTCTCCCTTACTTGGGTTGAGGGTCTCGCTCAATTTTCTTTTGTCTGATTCCTCTCTTTTCTTGCGAGCCATATCTGAAGTATGTATCTCCTCTGGAGATAATGGAACAAGAACCACCTTCTTGTCATTGTGAATGAAAGTGTATTTGTTAGACCGTCCAAAATGCACCGAGTCCACATCAAATTGCCAGGGCCGACCAAGCAGCAAATGGCATGCTTGCATGGGGACAATATCACAATCCACCACTCCATGATAACCACCAATGGAAAATGACAAACGAATCATGGTTGAAACCTTAACTGTCCTGGAATTATTCAGCCATTGCATATGGTACAGATGTGGATGGCGACGTAGCTGCAAACCAAGCTTCTCAACTAGAAAAGCACTAACAATATTATTGCAGCTCCCACCATCTATGATGAAACGGCACACTTGGCATTGCACTTTGCATCGGGACTGAAATAAATTATGGCGTTGTCCTTGTTCAGCTGCAACAAACTGAGTGGAAAGAACTCTTCTAACCACCAAAGAAGGAGATGGTGTATTCATTGTAGAAGGCTCGAAAGCAAGAAAATCAGCAAGCAACTCATCAAAATCAGCACTAGTAATATCATCAGAAGATGGAGAAATAACATCTTGTAACATGTCATTGGGAACAAAAGTTGGAATAGGTTGAATCACTAAACATTTCAGACCTAGCTCAAATGTACCATCCTCTGCTGAATACTCACAAGTGTCAAGATTAAAATCTGCAAATACATTGGTAAACTCGTCCTCCTCTTCACTTTGTGAATCATAAGAACCATCTGCAAGGGAAATAATAGTACGACGATTGGGACATTCAGCTTGTTTATGCCCATGACCACCACACTTCAAACACTAAATCTTGCTTGTCTTGCGTTGGGTGGCTGTAGTAGAAGAAGTGGGCTGATTTGAACTCACAGCTTTACCTTTCGCATCCAATTGTTTGGAAGAAGGTGGAATGAATCTATTTGTTCCACGCGATGAGGATTTGGGCGTTGCAGCTCCTTTCTGTTGGAATTGAGGAGTGACATCCCCTTGCTGTTGGGAATGACGCCATGAAGCATTGTATTAGTAAGACGTAACAACTTGCCGTTCAGCCCTCTTTGCAAAATGAACCAACTCAGTGAGACAAGTGTAATTTGCCATATCCACTTTATCAGCAATGGATTTATTGAGGCCAACCATAAACCGGGCCATTGTGGATTCCTCATCTTCAGTTATCCCTGTACGAAGTAAACACATTTCCAATTCTTGAAAATATTCATCAACAGTACGAGTACCTTGCACAAGACGTTTCAGCTTCAAATGTAGGTCACGAGAATAATATGTAGGAACAAAACGACGTCGCATTTTCCTATTCATGTCTTCCCAAGTTATACGAACATGCCCAACTCTTTGATATTCAGTACGGAGCTGATTCCACCAAGTTATGGCATAGCCTTTAAACTCAATGGCTGCAAGCTTTGCCTTCTTTTCAGCAGGGTATTCATACAAATCAAATAGTTGCTCCACTTTGGTTTCCCATTTAAAGTAATCATCAGCATTCTCCTTGCCGCTGAATGGAGGAATGGACACTTTAACCTTGCCCAAACCATCATCATTATGACGTCGTTCATGATGACGTCGACGGTGATCACCATAACGACCACGGGCTCCAAAACGGCAAAAGTTGTCACCACCATGATCATCATATGCACCACGGCGACCATAAGGATCACCTCCATGTTCAGCACTATAATTTGAAAATGTTTCAGCATCAAAATCAGGAGGATGCCCAACAGGAACACGTCGTGCACGACCAAAACCAGCAGCAAATCCTCAGCCACGGCCACCTGCAAAGTTATCAAAACCAGTAGCGAATTCACTTAGGATAGCTTTCACTTAGGACACCACAGCCCCATTCTGTGCTCTTGCACAAGGAGGTCCTACTTTCAACTCATGATTTACCTTCATCGCTGCCTAGTGTTGTTCTTGATCTCTTACAGGACTTCGAAGATGTTTTTCCCGATGAGATACCAGCTGGACTTCCTCCACTCCGTGGAATTGAGCATCAAATTGATTTGGTACCAGGTGCTTCGCTTCCAAATCGTCCAACCTACCGCACCAAACCTGAAGAAACAAAGAAAATTCAGCGACAGGTAAAAGAGCTTTTGGACAAAGGGTATGTTCGTGAATCCTTATCACCATGTGCAGTTCCCGTTCTTTTAGTCCCAAAAAAAGATGGCTCTTGGCGCATGTGTGTTGATTGTCGTACTATCAATGCTATAACTGTTCGATATTGCCAACCCATTCCACGACTTGATGACATGTTAGATGAATTGAGTGGTTCTATCATTTTCACCAAGATAGATTTGCGTAGTCGTTATCATCAAATCCGCATGAAACTTGGTGATGAATGGAAAACTATTTAAAACTAAATTTGGTCTCTATGAATGACTTGTGATGCCATTTGGCTTGACAAATGCTCCTTCAACTTTTATGCGCTTAATGAATCATGTCTTACGAGCTTTCATTGGCAAGTTTGTAGTTGTTTATTTTGATGATATTCTGATCTATAGCAAATCATTTGATGAACATCTTGATCATATCCGTCAAGTACTTGCTGTTTTGAGGGGAGAGAAATTGTATGGAAACATTGCTAAGTGCACCTTTTACACAGACCGTGTCGTTTTCCTTGGCTTTGTTGTTTCCGCAAATGGTATTCAGGTTGATGAAGAGAAGGTTAAAACAATAAAGGATTGGCCTACACTGGTAAATGTGAGCCAAGTTCGAAGCTTTCATGGTCTTGCAAGTTTCTATAGGCGCGTGTATATCATATGCCACAACAAAGTTGTCCGGGTAATATGCAGCGGAAGCATGTGGGCCCATAACCCACAGGTCCCAGGATCGAAACCTGGCTTTGATACCAGATGATATGCACGCGTCTAGGCAGCACGTGTAACAAGTTGTTGTGGCCCGATCTTCTCGTAGGATCTGCGAACTTGATAAATTGTCGCTGCGTGACCTGGTGAAGAGGCAGCGCACCACGAGGCCGTCCACGCGACGAACTACCGAGACAATCACCCTTTCACGTATCGTGAAACAGCCCACGCAATCACGCCTGTCGAAGTGTGCGATCGACACTTCCCCCGGGCCTGCACTGGGCAGCCCGCGGAGGTTCTTTTTTCGGCAGGGCTAGTCTCCTAGCGGAGAGCTTGCGCGGATGGACGAGTTAGCGAGAGCTTGAAACGGCGAGTTTTACGTGGTTCAGGCCGCCGGAGCGTAAAACCCTACGTCCACGGCGAGCTACGGAGCTCGCTGTATTGCTTGCTGCTCAGGGCCGGAGGCCTGAGCTTGGGGGTGAGTTACAGCTTGAGAGTGTATGGCTAGCGTATGAGTTGCAAAGTGCGAACCCTTGCTATCGACGCCTACCCGAGCCTTTTATAGCCCAAAGCTCGGGCGGCTTACAAGGGAAGCCGGGACCCGACAGGTGGTCCCGGGAAGATTGTCTATTATCTACCGTATCTGTAGTTACGCCGGTGGTTGCCTCTGGTCGAAGGCTTCTGAGTCTTCATCTTGCCGCCCTGCCCATGCCGCATGCTAGTCGTAGTGGTTGATGACGGCGCAGGCGGCATGGGATGTCTTGTCGCGGCGTTTATTGGCTGGCAGGTTCTGACACCGCGCGCCAGTCTGTGATGCGACTGGGCGCAACGGCACCTGACAGACGCGTGCTCCGCGTTTCCGCGTCTCGGGAAGACGCGGGCCTTGAATACCTTGTACAGGCAAGGTGAGGAGCGCCTTTACGCCCGCCGCCTACCGCTCGGGGGCAGGAAGCACCGTTCTTCTGGCCACGTGGCGGGTCCGGAGCCCTTCTCTGAGGTGAGAAGGGTCCAGCCTGCGGGGCACGTGGAGCCTCCGGACCTCTCCCCGCGGAGGGGGAGGTCTGGCCTCTGTATGCCACGTGGCGGGCCCGGATCTCTCCTCTGCGGAGGGGGAGGTCCGGCCCCGCTGGACGCGTGGCGTCTTCGGACCTCTCTCCCGCGGAGGGGGAGGTCCGGCTTCTGTATGCCACGTGGCGGGTCCGGAGCTCTCCTTTGAGGAGAGGGAGGTCCGGCCCCGCCGGACGCGTGGCGCCTTCAGAGCTCTCCCTGCGGAGAAGGGGGAGTACCTTAGGCATTTTACCCTGTGCGCGGGGGTACCCCATATCTCAGGTACCGACAACGCCCTATAGATGTAAAGGCACGAAATGGGTGAACCGCAGTTCGGCATTCTACAACTCTCTCAGGAATCGAAAGAACAAATATTGCAAGCCTCTCAAGACTCACGCATAAACAAAACTCCACGAGTTTGTGTATTCTGAATTCAATAAAAATAAGATCTCCCCTTTTTTCATTGTCTAGTACAAGATATATATAGAGATAGGGGCATTCAGCTTTGAGTAAATGGCTGCATGCGCATGCTCTAGTGGATTTCGTGACTGGTTCGCGCGTCTTTTCAGCTTCTGGCAGCAGTTACTAAAATGAGCATAACTCCTTATTAGGACATCCAAATAATGAACCGTTTGATGGGATGTAAAGTAGACTTGAAGACGCTTCCATCCATTTATAGAACTCCGTCTAACTCTTTGTATCCTGTCCGCAGTGATGCTTGGAATTCGTACCATGTGTCAGTCATCTAGCTTCTGGTTGCATTCCCATGCTAAGGTGATGAACCACCATTTTATTTATGCACACCATAGGCTTCTTGGTTAAGATATCCAGAGGTTTGAATCCATCTTGATCCCATGCTGGTTCATACACTTCATCATTCCTAAGGACATTGAAACAAGAACTCAAAAGCATAGGCTCATTCAATATAGACTGATTATTAAACATAAGGTTAGCGTTCACCTAAGAATGAATTTCTTTCTGCAATTGTTTAGCTCTACTCCTTGTAATTGGACCAGCTATATCAAGTGGATTTTCATTTGAAGATGAGTGAATGCTAGGCATGATCTCATTATCCGGGACTACTTGAAAGACAACATCCTTCCTGATGAACATGCATCCGCTGAACGGATTGTGTGCATGGCTAAGAGATACGCGCTGGTAGAAGGGGATCTCTACAGGCATGGCGCCAACCACATCCTATTGCGGTGCATAACCCAGGAGGAAGGCTGTGACTTGCTCGCTGAGATCTATGGAGGCGAGTGCGGGAATCACGCTTCCTCACACACGCTGGTCGGTAAAGCCTTCCGACATGGCTTCTACTGGCCGACAGCACTCCTAGATGCCGCCAAGCTGGTCAAGAGATGCAAGGCGTGCCAGTTCCATCACAAGCAAATCCACACACCAGCTCAGGCGCTGCAGATGATCCTGCCCTCGTGGCCATTCACGGTATGGGGGTTGGACATCCTTGGGCCATTCCCCAAAGCCGTCGGGGGATTCCTGTACCTCTACGTCGCCATCGAAAAGTTCACCAAGTGGCCAGAAGCTGCACCAATCGTCACCATAAACAAGCAATCCGCAGTCAAGTTCATCAAGTCGATCGTCTGCAGGTTCGAGGTCCCGAACAAAATCATCACCGACAACAGGACCCAGTTCACCAGTGCAGCGTTCCAAGAATACTGCAGCATCCAGGTGTGCTATGCCTCTGTCGCTCATCCAAAGAGCAATGGGCAAGTCAAGAGGGCCAATGCCGAGATCCTTCGGGGCCTCAAGACTCGCACCTATGCCAGCTTGAAGAAACATGGTGCCAAGTGGGTGGACGAGCTTCCGAGCGCACTATGGGCTAGCCAGACATCCCAGAGCCGGGCCACCGGGGAGACACCCTTCTTCATGGTCTACGGGGCTGAAACCGTGCTTCTCCCAGAAGTCACCATGGGATCCCCCCGTGTCCGAGCCTACGACGAAGCCGCACAGGACCAGCTCCGGCGAGAGGACATCGACCTCGTCGACGAGGCTCGACTGCAAGCAGCACTCCACAACGCACAGTACCAGCAGTCGCTCCGGCGCTACCACCAGAGGACCGTGCGTGTCCGGGAGCTCAAAGAAGGTGACCTGGTGCTGCAGCGCATAGTTTCTCGAGAAGAGACCAATAAACTCTCCCCCAGCTGGGATGGTCCCTTCCGAGTCATGAAAGTTTGCCGCCTCGGGTGCGTGCGCCTTTCCACCGAGGACGGGGACCCTCTTCCAAACCCTTGGAACATAGAACATCTCCATAAGTTCTATCCCTAGAGCAGTAGTAGGACAGTTCCTTTTGTTTCTGTAATAAATCCCATAGATCCTAGGAACAACTCTCGGAGCAGCTAAGCCCCAGGGGGCGGTCCAGGACTACGTCCAGCTTGGCCTGGTTCCGTACCCTAAGCGCGTAGACTGTTGCCCTCCTTCATAATGGGGTGGGTCGTTGCCTCCATGTATAGTCTGCCTCCCTCCTATGGATGTTTATATAGAAAGAATCTTGTCCTACCATGCTCTTACTCTTGTGTTCATTTAAATTACACATTAATTTTTATGATCACACCTCCCCTTGCTCAAAAACAGTGTATGCTCATCGTACACTAAGCTCTCCTTTCCCACTCTCATCCATAGTCGGCATTTGCTATCCTACCAAAGGCTGTCATGCTTGAGTTACCTGCCGATGGCCAGGGGGCCTCTCGGACCTCCCCCAGTCAGGTGTTGCGACGCCAGTTGGTCACCTCTAGGAAAAACCTACACTGTGCATGGGGGGTCCAGGGTGCGTAGCCTGCTTTGCCTGGTTCCGTACCCAAAGCGTGCGCACTATGCCTTTCAGAGGTCCAGGGTGTATAGCCTGCTTTGCCTGATTCCATACCCAAAGCGTGTGCACTCTGCCTCCCTGGCGTTACGGTCCAGTACTAGGGGCCGGATGGTCGTACCCTGACCTCGGAGGGAGCCAGACCTCTGGTGCCGGGCGCACTGAATTGCCCAAGCCCCGTATACCCGTCCAGGACCGTAAGCCAAATAAGACTAAGAGAACAGGGAAGGGAGAGCCCCCGAGGAGAATTACGGTTCCCCTACTTGTGTGCAGGACCTCCTGAGAGGTCTCTCGGACCTCCGGAGCCGGGGTGCCGGCACCGCTGTGCTCCGGGCAGACAGGAGGGCCCTGGCCTTAGCTCTCCCGCAGGAATGTGGTAGGTGCGCCCAAACAATTGGCCACAGCTACCAGGGGGCCACTACGGGGACTGCACAAGGGAGGACCAGAGCACCCGGCGGTACGGGCCACTACTGGAGTTCCAGGGCTTTTGAAGACCGGAGCTCCTGACTCCAACCAAAGACCAGAAGGGCCAGACCTCGCCCCCTCCGCAGGGATGAGCTCCGAAGGCTCCACGTGTTCGGCGGGGCTAGACCTCCCTCTCCTTAGAGGAGAGCTCCGGGTCTGCCACGTGGCCAGCAAAGCCGGACCTCGCCCCCTCCGCAGGGGCGAGCTCCGAAGGCTCCACGTGTCCAGCAGGGCCGGACCTCCCTCTCCTCATAGGAGAGCTCCGAGCCCGCTACGTGGCCGGCAGAGCCGGACCTCGCCCCCTCCGCAGGGGCAAACTCCGAAGGCTCCAAGTGTCTAGCAAGGCCGGACCTCCCTCTCCTCAGAGGAGAGTTCCGGGCCCGCCACGTGGCAAGCAGAGCCGGACCTCGCCCTCTCCGCAGGGGCGAGCTCCGAAGACCCCTTGGGTCCTTATGACAACAAGGACCCAAGGAAGGTGTCTGTGCAAAGCTTGGAGATCAGTGGAGACCTCCTAGGGCCCTTGCAGAGCTAAGGACTCGGGCAGGACAAGCCAAGAAGAGAAGCAAAGAGCAGACACATAAAACAACAAGTCCATTCATCAAAAGATCCATGAGCTGGACTACATACACAACAAAAAATAAAAGATACAAGGCTCTCCAGCTACAAGGGAAAGCCCCTAAGAGTCCTCGGACTCCCGCTGGAACCTAGACGCGACGAGGGCGGCGACGTCCCCGACTCTGGCCCTGGCGACCTCCTCCTGCTCAGCGACGGGGCCCTGAACCACCGGCTCCAGAGAGACGGAAGAGTCCCAGCTCTGGAAGCACGTCAGCACATGCGTGGCGACCTCCTTCGCCAAGCTCCGTCCCTCCGTCTCGAGCTCATCGGTGATCACAGCCTCGAGCCTATCCAGCTTGGCGCCGATGGACTCAAGTGCCGGAAGCGCATCGACCACCTCTTGCGCCGGAGCCCCCGTCCTCACGGGGCTGAAACCAAGAGGCACCAGGGCGGATCCCACCTGGCCAAGGAAGCTCCAGAACGCTCGGGCCTCGATGGACCGTGAAGTCCGGAGCTTCTCCACCTCCTGGCGAGCCGCCAGCAGAGCGCCGGGACCTTCCTCGGCGAATATCCTCTCCTTCACCGCAAGGTCCTTCTCCTGGAGCTGGAGGTCCCGGGTGGACTGCTCCAACTCCGATGCCCGGAAGTCGGTGGCCAACTCCCGGTCCAGCGCCGCCTGGTGGTCCCGGGCGACCTGCTCCTCCCTCTCAGCCAGAGTTGCCTCCCGAAGCTCCAGCTCTTCAGCCCGGGCCTTCAGGTCGCCCTCTCCAGCCTCCAGCTGCTCGGCGACCTTCTTCTCCTTGGTCACCACGGCGCGCTCCCGATCATCGACGGCGCACTCGTGGCGCACCACCTGCAGCCGCAGCTCCTCGTTGGCGTCGGAGCGGGCCCGAACACTAGCATAAGCCTCACGGGTCTCCTGCAAGATCCGCCGGCTCTTGGCGACCAGGCGGTCGATGGCTCTCCTCTGCACCTCGAGGAGCTCCTCCTCAGCATCAAGCCTGGCCCGCTTGGAGTCGAGCTCTTCCTCGACCTCGCGGGTCCGCAGTTTCAAGAGCCGCCCCCAGCTGCGGAGGCAGTCCCTCTCATCAGCCAAGGCCTCCGGCTCGCGCTCCAGAGCACCTGGAGCTGCCGGACGCTGGTCTGGGCAAGCTCCATTGCGTCTCGGCAACCAGGACGATGCGTCGATCTGGAGGCAGAAGCTGGAGCCACGCCACATACCTCCTCCATGACATCGTCCAAAGGAGGAGACGCTGGCATCTCGGCAACCAGGACGATGCGTCGATCTGGAGAAGACGGCGCCAAAGCAGGGCCAGTCCCGACGCGCCCCTGCTCGTCGCCGCCAGCCGGCTCCGCCAAGTCTTCATCAACAGCCAGCTCCCAAACTGGCGAAGGAGGAGGAGCGGCACCGCCACCGCTACAGAGGCCGGTTCTGCCGGCCCAGAAGGGGGAGACACCTGGACCTGCACGGGGGCCGGTGAATCTGCTGCAGCGTCCTGACGCTGTGGCGCTGGACCCCTGCCAACCGGAGTAGGCCGGGGAACAGATGCGTCCCCGGCAGCCGAAGAATCCCTGCAAGCACAGGGAGCTCTCAAGACAAGAAAAGAAGTACGCAAGTACTAAGATCCAGTGAGTGCAAACTTACCAAGGAACGCGAACACTCCAGTGGGCATGGAGCCCTGGCTTCCGAGCCGGGGCAGGGCTGCCGGATCCTGCCGTCGCCGCCGGGGCCTGCGCCGAAGGCACCCGGACCGGCAGAGCAGGGGGTGTTCCTGGAGCCCCCCTAGAAGATGAAGCAGCAGAGCTCCCACCGGCAGCACCTCTGGCGCCACTCACCGAACCAGCCCCTGAAGCCCGGGGCGCCTGCGTCCCCGGATGAGTCCCGGCTGCGCTCCCTCTGGCACCGCCGCCTGCAGCAGGGACACTCGACGGCCGGGGCACCTGAGCCCTTGGCTCAGCCCCGGACGCCACAGCACCGGCGTCCCTCCTCGGAGCTCCACCACCTGTGGAAGGAGGGTGGGACACCCGGGGCTCCTCTGACCTCTGCTGTCCAAGAGGAGTCCCGTCAGCACAGAAGACCCGAGGCCTCTTGGAGTTGCCGCCCGACGAACCAACGCCTCCCGATGAAGGGCACGGGGGGGACTCCGGTCCCCTGACTCGGCGCGAAAGATGCCCTCGGCGGAGATCGGGAGCGCTTCTTTGTCGCTGAACTGGAGGCCAGCTCCTTGCCCTTCCCCTTGTGTGACGCCCTTAATTCTGTGGAAAACCACGGAACTGAGAACTGATGCATATGTGTGCCCAGGATGTTCATCACACATACACATATGTGCCACAAACTGAATTCAGAATATATATAACCACGAATAACAGAGTTTATTACAATGTTTCATGAGTCTTGGACTCATGCTCACAGCGGAAGTCTTAATCTAACAGCGGAAGTATTATTTCTATGCAGCGGAAGTCTTCTAACTAGTGTGGAAGCAATTCTAAGCAGTAGCGGTTCCATCTCTACTCCATCCCCACAGGCAAGGTTGAGAACAGATCACACGCCTAATGCTCCACTTGGTCTTCATAGAAATCTTCTTCTGTTGCTGATGATGAAATAATAATGCAAGTTTGAGCACAATGATGTACTCAGCAAGTGCAGGAAAAATATGATATGAAGCTCATAACAAGGTAGGTATAAAAAAGGCTCATTACAGAAAAGCAAAGTTATTTATCAAAAACCACGATAAAACAACAACTTATCTTTAGGTGAATGTAATCCCAACATGTATTAAAATACCGATCATACCTCCATTATGTTCATTACCTTCCATGTTACAACCAGACATCAATCAACCTCATTCTTGCTCACGAATACCTCCTCGTATTCGCTACCATATCACGAATACCATCTCGGATTCGCTACCATTTCATCATAAACAACTTCGTCTCCCACTGAGACCAACCTTGTTGCCATGACTCAAAAGTCATGCAACCCATCTTATCACTCGGACTCAACAGTCCCGAAAACCAAACCATCCAAAACCAGGCGCTCGTGACTGTAAGCTCGGCTATCATGATAGTTTTAGAATCTGCAGAGTTTGCACCTCTTTACCCACAAGTTTGTGATTTTGTCACCCGTCGGCGACTGCAGAACCTCCATTATACCAGTACACAACCGTCGGTGTATGGCCAAGAGATCACAAAATAGCCTTTACAAAGGGGCTACTAGATGTATGGACTCACTAAGGTTTTAACCGGCAGGCTAGAATCTCCAATTCTCCCACCCACGGGCCCCTCTTGTGCCATGCAGTTCCTAGGACAGTCCTCACTCGACTCCCATTCCCCGCGCCTTCCACGGTCCATAACAATCTAGCAACTTACCTAATTAGTCAGCTAAGCCGCACCCATACTTGGCCTTGTGGTGGCACTGTTATCCTGGCATGTGCTCGCATGAACCGGTCCTTAGATCTACGGCAAGTAAACCACCATTTCATGCTATCTCATTCACAAACCCAGTCTTGCCTAGATCTCCCTCCGATCCATGTTCATTAATAACATTAGTTTCTCATTTATCATTACGAGTGCAGTTAGCTAGACACATCTATCTCGCTTCCCAATCCCATGGACTCAGCGAACCATAAAAGTAAAAACCATACCCGACTCATAAACTTCCCTGACGACAAGGATGGTTTTAACCAAAACTAGTAAACTCCTATAAAAGGGTTTCCCATCATGTTTGACTCAGCACACACACCTTTTCGCAAAACAAAACAGTTTTTCCCAAAACGTAGGATCAATATGGTCAAGGGGCACTTGCCTTGTTCTTGCGGTTCTGGTTGCTCCTGGATCTCGAAACCTTGTTGTTGCAGCTCGTCGTAGATAGCTCCCTGAGTTTGTCCTGCTATACAGGATCACGCACATACAAGATCCACAGCAATCAATATCATGCACAAACTTTAACTAGATGTGATGATGCATATGCATGTTATCCTATAATGCAATTTAGTTTTATTAGGTCAGTTTGTACGTGTTCTTGCATGGTTTTATGATGAACAGAGGTGTTCGGATCAGATGTGGACGTGGCGATGACCTTGTCTACCCGATCAACAAGTGATCTATCCACGAAAAGCTTCTGTTCAAAAGGAATCGAAGAACAGATGCAAAGAAAACATAACGATGCCGTAAGGTGGTATTGGAGACCTACCTTACGTTCTTCTCCTAGCAAGACAAATCGTTGGGCTCCCTTCCGGTGATCTTCCTCGACTGAACTCCGGCGACGGGCTTACTCGGCGAGTTGGGGCTAGGGCTCTAAGTCGTCGGCTGAGGAGTTGAAAAGAAGTTTGTGGTTTTCGTCCAAGGGTTCTTGGTTCTATTTATAATTGGGAGAAGAAGAGTCCTAATCTGATTGTATTCCGAATAAGAGTCCTATTCAGATTGTCATTGAATCTTAACAACTTATCTTTAGTTGATTCGGTGTGGTAACATTGTGGAATTCAGGTCGGTTTCTTCTCCGTACCGATATTTCTACGCGTACAGAATCTAAAAACCAGTTCCAGAACTCGTTACCTCCGCGGTGATGAGCTCCGGAAGCTCCACGTGTCCTCCGGGGCCCGTGGGCGTAGAGTAGTAGTAGCACCTACTTCCTGAGTCCCGTTCTATTGAGTTGAGCTCGTAACGAACAAAGGGTGTGATCGACTTGTGGAGGGAAGTACTTAACACGCGTTTCAAGAACAACCCAGGGAAAGAAGACTGGTGAGATATGGAATGGAAAAGGTTGGATAAAGGGTCTTAGTCGAGGGAAACTCTCCTTTTGTCTCGTACCTCCGCTCCTAAGCTAACTAAGAGCGTTGGCTTTTGGTTTAATGAAAATCTCTCCTTGCCAGTCACTATCTGAATGACTAAACAAATACCAGCTAACGAACCGAACCCCCACCAATAACTAAGATTGCTCGACGATTAGGTAGAGCTCTTACGGGGGCTAGGTTACAGATCTTCCTATTACGGGGAAACCCGCAGAAGTTCGAATGGGAAGAGGAAAAGGAAATCCGTATCTCCTTCTCCGCAGAGACGAGCTCCGGTTGTGCCGCGTGTCAAGCGAGCGAGACCTCCCTTCTCCTTCGGAGGTGAGCTCCGTGTGCGCCACGTATCTTGGCGGTCGCGACCTCCTCTCTATTCGGAGGTGGCTCCGCGCATGCCATGTGTCAGTGCCGGAACTTTCCTCTCTCCGGAGGTAGCTCCGGGTGTGCCACGTATCCATTCCGGACCTCCCTCTTTTCGGAGGTGAGCTCTGTGAATGCGACGCGTCAAGTAGCGCCGGACTTTTCCTTTTTCCTCAGAGACGAGCTCCGAAGTAAACACGTGTCCAACAGTGACGGACCTCCCGGAGATAAGCTCCGGTGACGACATGTGTCCAATAGAACCGGACCTCTCGGAGGTGATCTCCGAGATCAAAACGTATCCCGCGGGACTGGTCCTCTGATTCCGTGGTGACTAGCTCCGAAGGTGACATGTGTCCTGCGGAACTGTCTTTGCTTCTTCCGCAGAGGCTAGCTCCGGGGGCAACATGTGTCCCACAGGGTCGGACATCTCCCCCTTTGCGGAGATGAGCCCCAGCCCGCCACGTAGCCAGTTTAGCGGTGGACCTCTCCTCTCTTCGCAGGGATGAGCTCCGAACACGCCACGTGGCCAGCGGGCTGAGGAAGTTGTCTTCGGCGCTCTCTGGGAACTGGATTCGGCTCTTACTGGCTATCTTTTTTTGATATTTTTCTCTGTTCCTACTTCTTTTAAAATATTTTCTCCTCATAAAACATGAATATATGCAGAAACTAAAAATGAGGGTGTCACAAATCTACCCCCCTTAAATTAAATCTCGCCCTCGAGATTCGTTAGTAGAGAATAGATGAGGAAATTCTGCCTTGATGTCTTCTTCACGCTCCCATGTGGCTTCAGCTTCGGTGTGATGGCTCCATTGTACCTTGCACCATCGGATCACTTTATTCCTGGTGACCCTTTCCTTTACGTCCAAAATTCAGACAGGGTGCTCCGTATAAGTCAGATCCTCTTGAAGTTCAAGGTTTTCCATTGGTACTCGCTCCTCCGGTACTCTCAAGCACTTCTTGAGCTGGGATACATGAAATACGTCATGTACGTCGGATAGATATATTGGGAGCTCTAGTTGATAGGCAACTTCTCCTCGCTGGTCCAAAATCTTAAATGGTCCGATGTAGCGAGGTGCTAGCTTGCCCTTAACGTTGAAACATCGTTGGCCACGGATAGGTGATACCTTAAGGTATACGAAGTCTCCTACTTCGAAGGTCAACTTCCTTCGCCTATTGTCCGCATAGCCTTTATGTCGTGACTGAGCAACCTTTAAGTTGTCCCGTATCGTTTGGACTTGTTTTTCAGCTGCTTGTAGCACTTCGGGTACAAACACCTAGTTCTCTCCGGTTTCGTTCCAAAACAGCGGCGTTCTACACCGCCTACAATACAATGCTTCGAAAGGCGACATCTTCAGTCTAGTTTGATAGATGTTATTATAGGAAAATTCGGCGTACGGTAAACTCCTATCCCAACTACGCCCACGTTTCAAGGCGCAAGCTCTCAACATGTCCTCCAAAATTTGGTTTGTCCTTTCGGTTTACCCATCGGTTTGTGGGTGATAGGCGGAGCTAAAATCCAGTCGTGTACCCATAGCTTTCTGCAGCTTCCTCCAGAATCTAGAGGTAAACTGAGAACCTCGATCTGAGACTATACTCCTTGGGACTGCATGACGGCACACGATCTGCTCCATGTACAACTCGGCTAGTTGTGCAACATTGTACTTGGCCCTTATAGGGAGAAAATGGGCTGTTTTCATCAATCGGTCCATGATAACCCAGATGGAGTCGTAACCTGACTGAGTACGTGGCAATCCAACGATTAAATCCATACTGATGTCCTCCCACTTCCACTCTGGTACCTTCAAAGGTTGCAACAATCCAGCGGGTCTTTGATGTTCGGCCTTCACCCGTTGGCATGTGTCGCATAGGACAACATATTCGGCTATATTCCTTTTCATACCATCCCACCAGTAACAAGTCTTTAAGTCCTTGTACATTTTGGTACTTTCGGGATGTATGGAATAGGGTGAATCATGTGCCTGCTTCAATATCATGTCGCGGAGGCGCTTCACGTTAGGCACACAAATCCTTTTTCCTAGCCAAAGTGTACCCTTCTCATATTCTTTGAAATCCTTCTCTATTCCTTGTCGGATCCTTTCCTTGATCTCCTTGATCTCCTCATCCGTTGCTTGGCCATCTCTTATCTCTTGCTCCAATGAAGAGTGGATCTCCATCATTTCCATGTTGTTCAAGAATCCGAGGTGTAACCATTTGAACTCCTTATGTAGTTCGGGTGGTAGATCCCGAACCGCGAGGTGGTGACATGCTCCCTTCGCCGAAGCGTGCTACAACTCACACTAGCACACAAACACAAGCAATCATCACAAAAGTTCAACACACCACTCCTATTCAAGCTACTACAATTTAAACGTTCCTATTATGGCTTATTCAATGGGAATCCTAAACTTAATCATGTGATCCGGTGCTGTTCTCGCCATGTGACGGAGGTGGTCCATCGGACACCTCAATGGGGTTAAGTGCACTCCCACGTGGTGGTGAGCGAGTACTTATGCGTGCCGTGCTCCGGATCACCGGCATCTTTATAATAAGCTACGAGAAGCTTTAGAGAAGCAAGAAATAACTTCCAAACTTCAGGAGTTATAGGGCAAGAAAGCGAAGGTGTTGCTATCCAAAAGAAGAGAAAAAGAGGGGCTGAAAATAGCATTTTGCGGTGGCTGTCTTGACAAGAAAAGTGCAGCATCAAGCAATTTTCAAAAATAGCAGTTTAGAGGGGTGTGCCTATGTGTTTTAGATTGTCCATTCTACCTAGGCTTGCGTCCTACGGTCAACGTGGCTCTGATACCAATCTGTGACTGTCACACCCGGTTTTTCCGAAGAACAACCAAGTGAATATCACATGTATGCCAGGATCATTTTCTCATACATGTGATGACAAATAGTGAAGCATCATTTATTACAAGCCAGGTGTCGAATATAAATAAGTCTTACATCACAAATGTCTCAATGAACACTAATGCTTCATCACAAGTAAATAAACTAGCAGCGGAATATTATTCTTTAGGGCTCCATCACAGGTGTTGCCCGGGGGTCTTCATGAACCTAAAAACCTTCCTCGGGTCCAGAATCTTGGTCATTATACACCACCTCATTATCTTGACCTTAGCAGCAATATAAACCAACAAATATGCAAGGTTGAGTACCAATGGTACTCAGCAAGTGTGGGAAAATTATATCATGCATGGCTAGAACAAGGAGAGGTTGAACTCATGGTTAAAGCACTACGCAATTAATACCTATCACCTTAGCTTATTAAGCACCTACATTACTACACAGGTGAAATGATCCAAATCTCCCATCCCATCATCATAAACCAATAACCATAATCATCATTTCCAATGTTAAGCTCCCCGCTTAACTTCCAAAACCATCAATTCTCTAATCATGAATAAGTCCAGGCCGCTCTTAACCGTGAGCACGGCTGTCAAGACAGTTTTGACTCTGCAGAGTTTGTACCACTGTACCCACAAGTAGTGATTTCATCCCCCGTTGCCGGGTGGACTAAAAGAACCTCCATTATGCCAGTGGCTACGAACCACATTCACACTTCCCAGGTGTGTGGCCAAGAGATCACTACGAAGCCTTTACAAAGGGATTCCCGACGAGCGTGGGCCCACTGAGGTTTCACCCCTAACAGCATACAAGAGGCTCCAACCCCGCTGCAGTGGCCCCCTCTTGAGCCTTGCGGTTCATATGGCAGTCCAGCTGACTCCTATTCCCCGCACCATCCAACACACCCATACTACGCCGGGGATACACCTAATTAATTGGCTAAGCTGCCCCATCTCAGCATGTGGTTGGCACTGTAAAGCCGGGTTACATGCTCCATGAACCGGTCCTTAGGATCCAGGCAAGTACTAAACACAAACCCAAGTCTCGTGCACCCAGCACACAACCAAAACATCCAACTTGCCTTGATCCCTACCTCTACATAACTCACAATATCTCATTCAAGAGTATGGTAATATAAACTGATGATCTCATGTCCCAAATACCCCATTCTAAGCATGGCTAAGCATATGCATGGAAATAAATGACATGGTAAAATAAATCCCAACCCAAGCTACAAGGAAACAAGGTAATGCAATTCTAGGGAAACTTTCCTAGCATGGGTTTCATATTTCATTTGACAATGCAAATAATTCTATCTACACATCCTAGCATAGGATCAAAGTGGTCAAGGACACTTGCCTCCTTCTTGCTGCTCCTGAAATGGGTAGTCCTGATCTTGGAAACTGATAGCTTGCTCTTGAACAGGTTCTACTTCATACCATCACACATAGCAAAAGAAAAACAACAATCATAAGACATAGTTCACACTTCTACTTCATACAAACCACACATTCACATTTATGAAAGTTTCTTTACCATTTTATGTGTTGTGGATACTCTATGTGTGTTGATTTGGGGCTTGCATACACTTTCATTTACATGTGTAGGATTCCTACTTTGGTGTTCATATTTATACTCACATACTATATATATATATATACATGTATATATGTGTGTTTCAGTTTTAAATAAATTCCTTATATATTAAACTACCAAGTATGTATGAAAAGTATTTTTCTTCTCCATATGTGCCTTCATAATTTCTATCAACCCTAAACTGAATTCTTTGTACTTTAGAAACTCCATTTATCATTTACTAGTTTCTATATTTTCAGATTTATATTCTTATGCATAATTGTGCATTTTATTATTAAATTAGTAATACACACTACCTAAACAGATTAGGTTCTGGTCCTAAATAATTTAAGATCATATTTTGACCTTGGCTTCTGATGTATACTATTTCATAATTATTTTCCCTATTTTTCTTTAACTATTTCTTTACTTAAAAATGTGTCCCTATACTATTAAATGTGAATAATAGATGAAACAGATTTATTTCAGCCCCAAAAATATATTTTTATCTCACTCCCAAAGTTTTCTAAGTACTGAGAAAGTTTTTAATAATTTTGACAATTAGGTTTGTCCCCCTTTTTAATATTTAAACACTAGTTACATATTCAATTTTCTAAATTAAATACTAAACAGGGCTAAAATAATGAATTCACCCCATTACAGGGTCTATAATATTATTTTCATAATTTCCAGGGGTCTAGCTACACTTTTCAGAGGTGTTTTTCTTAATTTCTATTAAGTCTAGGGGCTAAAACTGATTTTTAAATGAATTTACATGATTTTCTGGAGTTCCAGGGGCTAGATCTGAAGTTTCCGGGGCTAGCTCTCAATTCCAGAGAATCCCAGGGGGTAGCACGTAAGAATTCCAGTCTTTATAACGCGGGGCTGACGTGGACCGTCTGATTTTAAACCGACGGCTGAGATTATAACATCGAACCGGTACGCGGGGTTTTAAAGTCTACCGTGCGATTTAAAATAAATGGCGCACAAGCGGCCACGTCGCTCTGATCGAGCGCGGGCGGCGCTGCCGGCGGCGCACGGCGGCGGGAAGCGGCGATCTCGCCGGAAACTTTCGGATCCTCGAGAATTCTGCCTAGAACTGTGATCTTATGGCCTAGATCGGTAGAGGGGAGGTCAGGGATCTCACCTCGGGGGTTTTCTCAAGCTCGGGGGTCCTGGAAAGTGCTCGGCGGCGAGGTCCGAGGCAAAATCACGGCGAAGCTCGTCGGAGCTGGATTTGCACCGTAAGTCTTCGGGTTTTCTGCACCTGCAAAGTTCCCCGGAGGCGGTGGATCAAGACCAACGAGTTAGATCGGAGTTTCCGAGCTTAGATCGGCCAGAATTCACCGGCGAAGTCTCGGTGCTCACCGGAGTGAAAATCGGCGATCGCGTGAGAAAAACTGATCGGATCGGTTGTTTTTATAGCCGGGGGAGGGCGGTGGTTTTGTTGTGATCGAGTTAGAGTCCTCAGGGTCCAGAATTCGGCTGCGGGACGCGGTTTCCCGATCGGTTGCGATCGCGCGCGCGGGGGAGAAGTCCGGGGTCGCGGGGTTAGGGATGACAGGCGGGTCCCACCCGTCAGCGAGGGGCAGCGCGGCGCGCGCGGGGGCGGGCTGCGCGGGGGTTTGCTGGGCCGGCTGGGGTTTCGGCCCACTGGCCAGTTTTTTTCCGGTTTTCCTTTTTCTTTTTCCATTTCTTTTCTGTTTTGAGTCTAATTTGAATTCCAGTTTGAATTTGAATTTCTGCAAAACATGCAACACGTCCAAAAATTTCTAAATTCCCCTCTGAACATGGTTTATGGTTCTAAATCAAAATTTGAGTTTTGACTAAAAATTTGGGGTGTTACAGCTCTACCCCCCTTAAAAGAAATCTCGTCCTCGAGATTGGTGTTTCTAAGAAAACAATTCCGGAAATTGTGACTTAAGCTCATCTTCCCGTTCCCAGGTGGCTTCCTCTTCTGAGTGATGCTTCCACTGCACCTTGCACATCCTGATTCTCTTATTTCTGGTGAGGCGTTCCATTGTCTCCAAAATCTTGTATGGTTGCTCGGCATAAGACAAATCCTCAGCTACATCCACTTCATTCATGGGTAACACCTCCTCAGGCGTCCTCAGACATTTCTTGAGTTGCGACACATGGAACACATCGTGCACGTCCGACAGATGAACCGGCAACTCTAGTTGGTACGCCACTTCGCCTTTTCTTTCCAAAACTTGAAAGGGTCCGATGTATCGAGGTGACAACTTCCCTTTCACCTTGAACCGACGAAGTCCTCTGATAGGGGACACCTTGAGATAAACATAGTCTCCCACGTTGAAAACGAGTTCTCTTCTTCGTACATCAGCATAACTCTTCTGGCATGTCTGTGCTATCCTCAAGTTGTTGCGAATCTCCCTCACCTTTGCCTCGGCTTCTTGTAGCACTTCTGGACCAAACACCTTACTTTCTCCTGTTTGGTTCCAAAATAGGGGAGTTCTGCATTTCCTTCCATACAAAGCTTCAAACGGTGACATCTTCATACTAGCTTGATAACTGTTGTTATAGGAAAACTCCGCATACGGTAGGTTCTTGTCCCAACTCCTATTGTTTTTGAGTGCACATGCCCTTAACATATCTTCAAGGATCTGATTGGTTCTCTCCGTCTGTCCGTCAGTTTGGGGATGATAGGCAGAACTGAAATTCAGATGGGTTCCCATGGTTTCATGCAACTTTTGCCAAAACCTCGAGGTGAACTGTGTCCCTCGGTCCGACACTATCTTCTTTGGCACTCCATGGTAACACACAATCCTTGACATGTACAATTCTGCCAATTTGGTTCCGCTGTAGCTTTCCTTCACCGGAATGAAATGAGCTACCTTGGTTAGCCTATCAATAATAACCCATATTGAATCATACCCGGACTGGGTCCTAGGCAATCCCACGACAAAATCCATGCTGATCTCTTCCCACTTCCATTCAGGCACTTTGAGTGGTTGCAGCAATCCCGCGGATCGTTGATGTTCTGCTTTCACCAACTGACATGTGTCACATAGGGCAACATGTTCCGCGACATCTCGCTTCATGCCATACCACCAATACCTGCTTTTGAGGTCCTGATACATCTTCGTACTCCCAGGATGAATGGAATAGTCGGAATCGTGAGCCTCCTTCAAAATTAATTTACCAATCTCCTTTACTTCTGGCACACAGATCCTTTTCCCGTGCCACACCGTTCCTTGTTCATCCTCTCTAAAACCAGGAGCTTTATTTTCCTTGATGAGCTGTCTGATCTCTTGTATCTTCTCATCATTCTTTTGTCCCTCGCGTATGTCTCGCTCAAGTGTGGAGTCCACTTCCATGGCGATGGCTTCACCACTATTTACTAGACATAGATTGAGCCTTATAACCTCGTCCTTCAATTCTGCAGGCATATCCTTCAAGCTCAACTTATTGACCTGCACTTTCCGACTCAAGGCATCGGCCACGACGTTTGCTTTCCCGGGATGATAGTTGATGCCTACATCAAAGTCATTGATTAGCTCTAACCATCTCCTTTGTCTAAGGTTGAGATCTGGCTGTGTGAATATGTACTTCAAACTCTTATGATCCGTATATATCTCTGTCCTCTTCCCCATCAAATAGTGCCGCCAAATTTTGAACGCGTGTACCACTGCAGCTAGTTCTAAGTCATGTGTAGGATAGTTCTTCTCGTGCTTCCGAAGCTGCCGGGATGCATATGCCACGACATGTCCCTCTTGCATGAGAACACATCCCAACCCGTTTCCAGAGGCATCGCAGTACACCGTGAAATTCTTCTGCATATCTGGCATAACCAACACGGGGGCTGTTGTCAATCTCTTCTTTAGCTCCTGAAAGCTCGTATCGCACTGTGGCGTCCAGGTGAATGTGATTCCCTTTTCCAACAGTTTGGTGAGAGGTCTCGAGATCTTGGAGAATCCCTCAATAAACCGTCGATAGTATCCAGCCAATCCCAAAAAGCTTCGAACTTCCCCGACATTTTCAGGGATTTTCCATTTCTGGATATCTTCGATTTTGGCGGGATCTACGGAGATTCCTCCCTCCGAGATTATATGTCCTAAAAAGGGAACTCTCTTTAGCCAAAACTCACACTTGCTCAACTTGGCATATAGTTGGTGTTCTCTCAGCCTCTGTAACACCAACCTTAGATGTTTCTCATGTTCTTCTTCATCTTTGGAGAAGACGAGAATATCATCTATGAAAACCACCACAAATTTGTCCAGATATTCCATGAATACCTTGTTCATGAGGTACATGAAATATGCCGGGGCATTGGTTAGCCCGAAAGGCATGACAGTGTATTCATACAGTCCGTACCGAGATACGAAAGCTGTCTTGGGAATATCAGATTGCCTTATCTTGAGTTGGTGGTATCCCGACCTGAGATCAATTTTCGAGAACACGCAAGCTCCCCTCAACTGATCAAACAAGTCTTCAATGCGGGGTAATGGATACTTGTTCTTGATGGTCACCTCATTCAAGGCACGGTAATCCACGCATAACCTTTGAGTTCCATCTTTCTTAGGCACAAATATTACCGGAGCTCCCCATGGTGAGGAACTAGGGCGAACATACCCCTTTTCCGTCAATTCTCTCAAATGATCCTTGAGCTCTTCTAGCTGCTTGGAGTCCATTCGATAAGGTCTCTTGTATATCGGGGCTGTTCCCGGTACTAGCTCGATTGCGAATTCCACGTCACGGTCGGGAGACATTCCTGGCAACTCCTCCGGAAAAACATCTGGATATTCCCTGATAGTCCTGATTTCCTCAACTTTCACCTCCACTTGATTTAATTTAATGTCCCTCCTAGGCTCGTGTATCGTTATGAACTTTACTCTTGTGCCACTAGGGTGAGTTAGTTCCACCGTTCTGGTCGAACAATGGATGATTCCTTTATGTTTGGTCAACCAATCCATACCCAAAATAATATCTATCCCTTGTGAATCGATCACTATGAGGTTAGCGGTAAATACTACCCCATTAATGTCTAGGTTCACTTTGGGACACACTTGTCTTGTCCTTATTTCTCCACCTGGAGAGTTTACCGCTAGCATATGGTTCATTTGTGTGGTTGCTAGGTCATGCTTCTTAACAAACCCTTGAGCAATGAACGAATGGGTAGCACCAGAATCAAACAGCAGAGTTGCAAGGTGTAAATTGGCAGGAAACTTACCAACTACCACGTCGGGTGCCTCTTGTGCTTCCTCCATAGTGACGTGGTTCACCCGTCCTCTCATTACGTTCTGCTGCTGTGGCTGCGTGGGCTTCTTCTTTGGACACTTATGGGCGTAGTGCCCCACTTCACCACAGCTGAAACATTGCACCCCAATCTTAGATGCTTGGCCCTTGTTGTCTTGGGGTTGGTTTGGGGGTCCTTGCACTGCTGGTCGAGGCGGATATGCAGGGCGAGGCTGCTGCATAAACTGAGGTTGCGGCTGTGCTGGTGCTGCGGGGGGCCTGTAGTTTGGGTTGTACCCTCTTGGTGCTGAATAGGGTACCGCAGCACGGCTCGTCTGCCCCGTAGGTTGCTGCATCATACGTGGGCGGGTGTTGCTCCCTGAGGCTTGATGTGACCACCCAGCCTTCCTCTTATTCTCATTTTCCAGGGCCTTTAGCTTCCTTTCCACCACAAACGCTCTGTCCACCATCTTTTGAAAGCTTTCATACTCATTGGAGGACATTGCACACTGCATCTCTGCGGTAAGTCCTTCCACGAAACAATCTTGTTTCTGCTCATCTGTCTCTATGTCTCGTGGAGCATAACGGGATAGTTGAGTGAATTTAGTGAGGTATTCCCTCACCGTCATGTTTCCCTGCTGCAGTCCCAAAAACTCTTTCCTCTTGTTTTTGAGTTCACCCCTTGGGATGTAATGGTTGCGGAAGCTACGCTTGAACTCTTCCCAAGTGATGCTCTCAGGGTCATGATGGGCGGCCACGTAGGCGGTCCACCAATCAGCAGCAGGTCCATGCAATTGATGAGAGGCAAACAGCACCCTCTCATACCCTTGGCATTGTATGATCCTCATCTTACTTTCAATGGTCTTCAGCCAATCATCTGCCTCCAGAGGTTCAGCAGCACTTGCAAACTTTGGAGGTTGAGTTCCTAGAAACTCACTCAACCTTGGTTGGCGTGGTGCAGCTTGTGGAGGTGGGACTTGATGCAAGTTGGCCACTACTTGAGTCAAGTTCTGGATGAGCTGATTTTGATTCTCCAGCATTTGGTGGAGAGGATCAACTTCTTCACGGCGACCACCCCGGTTCTGGCCTCCAGAAAGATGAGAGTTGCATGCCTCATCATTGTTGTTGGCGGGGTTGGCAGCACGTCCTTTTCCTCTTCCGGCCATCTGGTAGAATCAACAAATGTTAATTTGAAAGCATTTAGTATCATCTTTCTACTTTCACTTGTTTGTACTTTGAAGTGTTGAAGTTTTGTTAAAATCTTACGAGGGTTTTATATCTCACACCCAATAAATGCACTATTATTTCCTGTGGGTTCACACACCAAAGCAAAACAATCTGAAGACGAGGCTGTGGACACTTGCTCATGGCTTCCACAACTCACGTCACACACCAAGCATTATCACACCATTAACTACGTAACGACTCGACTACTCGACCTCTTGCTAGCTAGGGGAAAGACTCTACACTACTCATCCTCTTGAGCTGGCTCCTCGGGATCTTCCTCCTCATTTCGGCTACCTTCTGACTCTGCTTTGGGTGGGGAGGCTGCTGGTGGAGAAGTGCGACGACGCCTGATCGCTCGGCGATCCGGGGAGTCAGGGGTCCATGGATCACTTACGGTGACACACAGTTCATTCCCATCTCCTCTTTCTCTCGCCTTTAAGCAAGCTCGCAGCAATGCCTCCGTCTCCTTCAGAGTATCTCGGACATCCTGAAGCTCTTGTTGACACTCCTGCAGTCGAGTGCTGAGCATAGCAGCATCCTCCAAGCACAAGTCCATGTGCTCATGGGAAGTCCCTTGCTGCACCGGTGGGTACTTGTACTCCGTGGTACCACTCTCACGTTGGAGGACATACATGTACTCAGTTTTGTCCAAGTGGCGACGATAGATGTGGCTCTGGCAGGTGATGGCCTCCCAAGTGACATCTCTCTCCGCGTCAACTTGTGTTGCTCGACAAGCTGGAGAGTGGTGGATCTTAAGCAGCTGATTCTCGTGTATAATCCTCATCTCCGAACTCCATTCTTCCCTCTTCTCACGGATGGTCCTGGTGGAGTTATAGTGGATGATGAGCTTGCCCGTATTGCCGGCGGCTTCGAGTATACGTCGAAGACGGCGCAACAAATCTCCCACTGCCAATCCGTAGGAAAGGTACGTCACAGGACGACTCTCCTCTCTTTCAGCAAGGGCAACTACGGGAACTCTCCCTCCCGTGGATTTACGAGCGGTGCGAATCATGCGAACCATCTAAAACAAAAGAATTTAAAATTAGGTTAGATAAAATTTCAAACAAAAATCCTATTTTTGAATGAAAGTTGGGGTAAGATGAAGAAAATGACTCTTTTGATAACACTTTTTCACCCACACCTTGGAAAATTTTTTTTTTTAGAAAATAGGGCCCTTAAATACGTCCATTCCTACCTAGGTCCACGTTCCTACGGGCAACCTTGGCCTCTGATACCACCTCTGTCACACCCGGTTTTTCCGAAGAACAACCAAGTGAATATCACATGTATGCCAGGATCATTTTCTCATACATGTGATGACAAATAGTGAAGCATCATTTATTACAAGCCAGGTGTCGAATATAAATAAGTCTTACATCACAAATGTCTCAATGAACATTAATGCTTCATCACAAGTAAATAAACTAGCAGCGGAATATTATTCTTTAGGGCTCCATCACAGGTGTTGCCCGGGGGTCTTCATGAACCTAAAAACCTTCCTCGGGTCCAAAATCTTGGTCATTATACACCACCTCATTATCTTGACCTGAGCAGCAATATAAACCAACAAATATGCAAGGTTGAGTACCAATGGTACTCAGCAAGTGTGGGAAAATTATATCATGCATGGCTAGAACAAGGAGAGGTTGAACTCATGGTTAAAGCACTACGCAATTAATACCTATCACCTTAGCTTATTAAGCACCTACATTACTACACAGGTGAAATGATCCAAATCTCCCATCCCATCATCATAAACCAATAACCATAATCATCATTTCCAATGTTAAGCTCCCCGCTTAACTTCCAAAACCATCAATTCTCTAATCATGAATAAGTCCAGGCCGCTCTTAACCGTGAGCACGGCTGTCAAGACAGTTTTGACTCTGCAGAGTTTGTACCACTGTACCCACAAGTAGTGATTTCATCCCCCGTTGCCGGGTGGACTAAAAGAACCTCCATTATGCCAGTGGCTACGAACCACATTCACACTTCCCAGGTGTGTGGCCAAGAGATCACTACGAAGCCTTTACAAAGGGATTCCCGACGAGCGTGGGCCCACTGAGGTTTCACCCCTAACAGCATACAAGAGGCTCCAACCCCGCTGCAGTGGCCCCCTCTTGAGCCTTGCGGTTCATATGGCAGTCCAGCTGACTCCTATTCCCCGCACCATCCAACACACCCATACTACGCCGGGGATACACCTAATTAATTGGCTAAGCTGCCCCATCTCAGCATGTGGTTGGCACTGTAAAGCCGGGTTACATGCTCCATGAACCGGTCCTTAGGATCCAGGCAAGTACTAAACACAAACCCAAGTCTCGTGCACCCAGCACACAACCAAAACATCCAACTTGCCTTGATCCCTACCTCTACATAACTCACAATATCTCATTCAAGAGTATGGTAATATAAACTGATGATCTCATGTCCCAAATACCCCATTCTAAGCATGGCTAAGCATATGCATGGAAATAAATGACATGGTAAAATAAATCCCAACCCAAGCTACAAGGAAACAAGGTAATGCAATTCTAGGGAAACTTTCCTAGCATGGGTTTCATATTTCATTTGACAATGCAAATAATTCTATCTACACATCCTAGCATAGGATCAAAGTGGTCAAGGACACTTGCCTCCTTCTTGCTGCTCCTGAAATGGGTAGTCCTGATCTTGGAAACTGATAGCTTGCTCTTGAACAGGTTCTACTTCATACCATCACACATAGCAAAAGAAAAACAACAATCATAAGACATAGTTCACACTTCTACTTCATACAAACCACACATTCACATTTATGAAAGTTTCTTTACCATTTTATGTGTTGTGGATACTCTATGTGTGTTGATTTGGGGCTTGCATACACTTTCATTTACATGTTTAGGATTCCTACTTTGGTGTTCATATTTATACTCACATACTATATATATATATACATGTATATATGTGTGTTTCAGTTTTAAATAAATTCCTTATATATTAAACTACCAAGTATGTATGAAAAGTATTTTTCTTCTCCATATGTGCCTTCATAATTTCTATCAACCCTAAACTGAATTCTTTGTACTTTAGAAACTCCATTTATCATTTACTAGTTTCAATATTTTCAGATTTATATTCTTATGCATAATTGTGCATTTTATTATTAAATTAGTAATACACACTACCTAAACAGATTAGGTTCTGGTCCTAAATAATTTAAGATCATATTTTGACCTTGGCTTCTGATGTATACTATTTCATAATTATTTTCCCTATTTTTCTTTAACTATTTCTTTACTTAAAAATGTGTCCCTATACTATTAAATGTGAATAATAGATGAAACAGATTTATTTCAGCCCCAAAAATATATTTTTATCTCACTCCCAAAGTTTTCTAAGTACTGAGAAAGTTTTTAATAATTTTGACAATTAGGTTTGTCCCCCTTTTTAATATTTAAACACTACTTACATATTCAATTTTCTAAATTAAATACTAAACAGGGCTAAAATAATGAATTCACCCCATTACAGGGTCTATAATATTATTTTCATAATTTCCAGGGGTCTAGCTACACTTTTCAGAGGTGTTTTTCTTAATTTCTATTAAGTCTAGGGGCTAAAACTGATTTTTAAATGAATTTACATGATTTTCTGGAGTTCCAGGGGCTAGATCTGAAGTTTCCGGGGCTAGCTCTCAATTCCAGAGAACCCCAGGGGGTAGCACGTAAGAATTCCAGTCTTTATAATGCGGGGCTGACGTGGACCGTCTGATTTTAAACCGACGGCTGAGATTATAAAATCGAACCGGTACGCGGGGTTTTAAAGTCTACCGTGCGATTTAAAATAAACGGCGCACAAGCGGCCACGTCGCTCTGATCGAGCGCGGGCGGCGCTGCCGGCGGCGCACGGCGGCGGGAAGCGGCGATCTCGCCGGAAACTTTCGGATCCTCGAGAATTCTGCCTAGAACTGTGATCTTATGGCCTAGATCGGTAGAGGGGAGGTCAGGGATCTCACCTCGGGGGTTTTCTCGAGCTCGGGGGTCCTGGAAAGTGCTCGGCGGCGAGGTCCGAGGCAAAATCACGGCGAAGCTCGTCGGAGCTGGATTTGCACCGTAAGTCTTCGGGTTTTCTGCACCTGCAAAGTTCCCCGGAGGCGGTGGATCAAGACCAACGAGTTAGATCGGAGTTTCCGAGCTTAGATCGGCCAGAATTCACCGGCGAAGTCTCGGTGCTCACCGGAGTGAAAATCGGCGATCGCGTGAGAAAAACTGATCGGATCGGTTGTTTTTATAGCCGGGGGAGGGCGGTGGTTCTGTTGTGATCGAGTTAGAGTCCTCAGGGTCCAGAATTCGGCTGCGGGACGCGGTTTCCCGATCGGTTGCGATCGCGCGCGCGGGGGAGAAGTCCGGGGTCGCGGGGTTAGGGATGACAGGCGGGTCCCACCCGTCAGCGAGGGGCAGCGCGGCGCGCGCGGGGGCGGGCTGCGCGGGGGTTTGCTGGGCCGGCTGGGGTTTCGGCCCACTGGCCAGTTTTTCTCCGGTTTTCCTTTTTCTTTTTCCATTTCTTTTCTGTTTTGAGTCTAATTTGAATTCCAGTTTGAATTTGAATTTCTGCAAAACATGCAACACGTCCAAAAATTTCTAAATTCCCCTCTGAACATGGTTTATGGTTCTAAATCAAAATTTGAGTTTTGACTAAAAATTTGGGGTGTTACAGTGACACCTGGTCCCGTAAAACACGGAACCGAGCTAATGCATATGTGTGCCCAGGATGTTCATCACACATACACATGTAATCCACAAACTGAATTCAGAATATAACCACGAATAAATAGTGTTTAAGTACTTTATTACATCGACTATTTGTCTCATTTATGAACCTCTAACTTATTCTTGCAGCGCAAGTCTCTAAACAACAGCGGAAATAACTAAATAGCAGCGGCTCCATCTTCAACTCCACAGCCATGTTGACGGTAGGTTCGCACACCTAGTACTCCACATGGTCCTCGAAGTACTCTTCTCCTGTTGCTTTTATGTAATAATGCAAGGTTGAGTACATGACATACTCAGCAAGTGCGGAAAAAATATGACATGCAGCTTACAACAAGGTAGGAATAAAAAGGGCTCATTGTAGCAAGCAAATTTTATTTCACAAACACGATAAAACACAGCAACTATTTCTAAGTGGTATTTATCCCAACATGACCAAGTAATTCAGCATCTTTTTCTCCATCATAACTCACCCTTTTATCAAGTCTCAACCAGCCATTAACCTTTCTCAAGTTCATCTCATAATCATAAACATTCATAACCATCTCATATTCATATAACCGAAGCCAAACTTATTTCCATGACACAAACACCGTCCCAAAACCAATCCCAATAACCATACCATAACCATACCGAACATCCATCCCAAGTTTTCCCTTCTAATCATGTGAGTTAGCCAGTGCTTGTGACCGGAAGCACGGCTATCATGATAGTTTTACACTCTGTAGAGGTGGCACCACTTCACCCACAAGTTTGTGATTTCATCACCCGTCGGTGACCGCAGAACCTCCATTATACTAGTATAGAACCGTCGGTGTATGGTCAAGAGATCACAAAATAGGCTTTACAAAGGGGCTACTAGATGTATGGACTCACTAAGGTTACACCAGCAGGCTCAAATCACCATTCTCCCACCCACGAGCCCCCTCTTGTGTCATGCAGTTCCCAGTGCAGTACTCTCTCGACTCTCATTCCCCGCACCATCCACGGTCCATAACAAGCTAGCAACACACCTAATTAGTCACCTAAGCCGCACCCATATGCTGGCATGAACCGGTCCTTAGATCTATGACAAGTAAACCACCATCTCATTCAGCAACATCCACGAACCAAGTTTTCCTAGATCTCTCCCGATTCATTGCTCATTATCATCATCAAGTTCTCATTATCATTATTCATATGATGCAGTAGCTAACCATGTTTTAATTCAGCTTCCCGTATCCTATGGATTAAGCGAAGCAAAAAGGAAAAACAACCATACCCGACTTATCAACTTTCCCAGCAACAAGGATGGTTAACAAAACTAGTAAACCCTATAAAAGGGTGCCCCATCAAGTTGACTCAAGCGTACAAGTTTTCGCAAATAAAACAGTTTCAAAACATGGGATCAATATGGTCAAGGGGCACTTGCCTTGCTCCTGTGGCTCTTGTTATTCAAGCGTCTCGAAGTCTTGGCGCTATAGTTCTTTGTAGATGGCTTCTTAAGTTTGTCCTTCTACTCACGACCACGCACATACAATATTTACAGCAATCAAACATCATGCACAACTCTACTCAAGATGCAGTGGTGTAGATGAATGCCAATCCTATGGTGTTGTTTTATTAAACCAGTTTGCACGTGTTCTTGCATGTTTTAATGGGCTTGCATGGGGTTTTATGATGAAAAAGGGTGTAGGGATCAAGTGTGGACGTGGTAATGATCTTGACTCAAGATCTAGATCAATTCCACCGTCAAAAACCGATCAAACACGATCTGTCCAAACGTAAAAGTTTCTGCCTGAAAAAAGCGAAGAAAATGGATGCGCAGAAACAACGAAGATCTTGCTTGTTCTTCGATTGCTTGCAGGTTCAAGGCTGTTCTTGGCACGGCAAGTACAGCAACAACAGGAGCCGGTGTAACTATCGCTAAGGCGCAGCATCCTTGTGGTTGTTGTAGTCGGGTAGCACAACGTCGACCTCCACCCAAATCGTAGTTACCAGGAGACGGTGTAACTATCGCTCAAGGCGCCACACCATTCTGGTTGTGGTAGTCGGGCAGCCAACGTTGGCCTCCACCAAATTCGTTCGTTACCAACATCTCTCATCGAAAGATAGGGCGTCCCCCGTACCCGTTGGGTTCATCACCGGGGCCTCTCCTCTCCTCAGAGGCGAGCTCCAGTGGCGACACGTGTCCAGCAAGGCCGGGGCCTCTCCTCTCCTTAGAGGCAAGCTCCGGTGGCAACACGTGCCAGCGGGTCGGGGCCTCTCCTCTCCTCAGAGGCGAGCTCTGGTGGCGACACGTGTCCAGCAGGCCAGGACCTCTCCTCTCCTCAGAGGCGAGCTCCGGTGGCGACAAGTGTCCAGCGGGGGCGGACCTCCCTCCTCCTCAGAGGAGAGCTCCGAGAGTGACACGTGTCCAGCGGTGCCGGACCTCACCCCCTCCGCGGAGGTGAGCTCCGCGGGCGACACGTGTCTAGCGGAGCCAGACCTCATCCTTTCCGCAGGGACGAGCTTTGAAGGCGCTACGTGTCCCGCGTGTTGGGCCTCGCTTCTCCTCCGAGGTGAGCTCCGAGGATGACACGTGTCCCGCAGGGTCAGACCTCCCCTCTCTCCGCGGAAGTGAGCTCCGAGGGCGACACGTGTCCAGCGGTGCCGGACCTCACCCCCTCCGCAGAGGTGAGCTCCACGGGCGACACGTGTCCAGCGGCGCCGGACCTCATCCCTTCCGCAGGGGTGAGCTTCGAAGGCGCCACGTGTCCCTCGTGGCCGGACCTCATCCCTTCCGCAAGGGTGAGCTCCGCGGGCTCCACGGGCGCCACGTGTCCCGCGGTGCCAGACCTCACCCCCTCCGCAGGGGTGAGCTCCACGGGCGCAACGTGTCCCGTGGTGCCGGAGAAAGTGTCGACGGCGCACTTCGACAAATTGGAATTTGGCTTATTCCAGCTATCTTTTTCCCTATTTTTATAATTCTTCCCCAATTCTACTTCTTTTTAAAAATGTTTCTCTATGAAAAATGTATGCAATGCAAGGAAGTGAATTTGGGGGTGTTACATTTACAGACATTCCCGACTTTCTCGATTTTGACCCAGAGAGCCATCCGCGCATGTAAAACCATCAAGTTGCACCATCCGGACGTGTTTTCCATCATGGTTCCGTCCGGCCGCCCGGAACTCGACCCGGATGGCCATCTATGCATGCAAAACTATCAAGTTGCACCGTCTGAACGTAAATTCCATCAAGATCCTATCCGGCCGCTCGGGATCCAAGTTTGTGAGTTTTACAAAGTTTCCCGACTTTCTTGGTTTTAACCCAGATGGACATCCGCGCATGCAAAACCATCAAGTTGCACCGGCCGGACGTGTATTCAATCAAGATTCCGTCCGGCCGCCCTAGACCCAAGTTTGTGAGTTTTACTGACTTTCCCGACTTTCTCGATTTTGACCCTGATGGCCATCCGTGAATGAAAACCATCAAGTTGCACCGTCCGGACGTGTATTCCGGGAAGGTTCCGTCCGGCCACCCGGGACCCGAGTTCTTGAGTTTTATAGACTTTCCCGACTTTCCCGATTTGGACCCAGATGACCATCCGCGCATGCAAAACCATCAAGTTGCCCCATCCAGACATGTATTCCGTCAAGGTTCCGTCTGGCCGCCCAGGACTCGAGTTCGTGAGTTTTACCGACTTTCTCAAATTTCACAATTTTGACCCCGATGGCCATCCATGCATGCAAAACCATCAAGTTGCACCGTCTGAACCTATATTCCGTCAAGGTGCTGTCCGGCCGCCCATGACCTGAGTTCGTGAGTTTACATGACTTTCCCTACTTTACCAATTTTAACCCAGTTGGCCATCCGAGCATGCAAAACCATCAAGTTGCATTGTCCAAACGTGTATTCCGTCAAGCTCCCGTCCAGTCGCGCGGGGCCCTAGTTTGTGAGTTTTACCGACTTTCCAGATTTCGACCCGGATGGCTATCCGCGCATGCAAACTATTTAGTTGCATCATCCAAACGTGTACTCCATCAAGGTCCCGTCCAGCCGCTCGGGACCCGAGTTAGTGAGTTTTGCCGACTATCCCAACTTTCCGTATTTTGACCCAGATAGCCATCCGCGCATGCAAAACCTTCCATTTTCAGCATCCGAACATGTATTCCAGCAAGGTCCAGTCCGGCGTCCCAGGACCCGAGTTCATGAGTTTTCTTGACTTTCGAAATTTCGACCTAGATGGCCATCCGAGTATGCAAAACCATCAAGTTGCACTGTCCGGAGGTGTATTCCGTCAAGGTTCCGTCCGGCCTCCCGGGGCCCGAGGTCGTGAGTTTTACATACCTTCCCGACTTTCTTGATTTTGACCCAGATGGCCATCCGCGCATATAAAACCATCAAGTAGCACTGTCGGAGGAGTATTCCATCAAGGTTCTGTCCGGCCTCCCGGGACCCGAGTTCATGAGTTTTACAAACTTTTCCGACTTTCTTGATTTTGACCAAGATGACCATCTACCCATGCAAAACCATCAAGTTGCACCGTCCGAACGTGTATTTCGTCAATGTTCCGTCCGGAAGCCCGGGACCCAAGTTCGTGAGTTTTATAGACTTTCCAAACTTTCTCGATTTTGAACCAGATGGCCATCCGCGCATGCAAAACCATCAAGTTACCCCTTCCGAACGTGTATTCCGTCAAGGTTCCGTCCGGCAGCCCGACCCGAGTTCGTGAGTTTTACAGGCTTTCCTAACTTTCTCAATTTTGATGCAGATGGCCATCCGCACATGCAAAACCATCAAGTTGCATCGTCCAGATATGTATTCCGTCAAGGTTGCGTCCGGCCGACCGGGATCCGAGTTCGTGAATTTTACAGACTTTATCAAATTTCTCAATTTCGACCCGGATGGCCATCTATGCATGTAAAACCATCAAGTTGCACCGTCCAAACATAAATTCCGTCAAGGTCCTATCCGGCCGCTCGGGATCCAAGTTTGTGAGTTTTACAAAGTTTCCCGACTTTCTCGGTTTTGACCCAGATGGACATCCGCGCATGCAAAACCATCAAGTTGCACCGTCCGGACGTGTATTCCGTCAAGATTCCGTCCGGCCGCCCTGGACCCGAGTTCGTGAGTTTTACCGACTTTCTCGATTTTAACCCATATGGCCATCCGCGCATGAAAACCATCAAGTTGCACCGTCCGGACGTGTATTCCGTGAAGGTTCCGTCCGGCTGCCCGGGACCCGAGTTCGTGAGTTTTACAAACTTTTCCGACTTTCCCGATTTGGACCCAGATGGCCATCCGCGCATGCAAAACCATCAAGTTGCCCCGTCCGGACATGTATTCTGTCAAGGTTCCGTCCGGCCGCCCGGGACTCGAGTTCGTGAGTTTTACCGACTTTCTCAAATTTCGCAATGTTGACCCCGATGGCCATCCATGCATGCAAAACCATCAAGTTGCACCATCTGAACGTATATTCCGTCAAGGTCCTGACCGGCCGCCTGGGACCTGAGTTTGTGAGTTTTCCTGACTTTCCCTACTTTCCCAATTTTAACCTAGATGGCTATCCGAGCATGCAAAACCATAAGGTTGCATTGTCCAAACGTGTATTCCGTCAAGCTCCCGTCCAGTCGCACGGGGCCCTAGTTTGTGAGTTTTACCGACTTTTCAGATTTTGACCCGGATGGCCATCCACACATGCAAACCATTTAGTTGCACCATTCGAACGTGTACTCCGTCAAGGTCCCGTCTAGCCGCTCGGGGCCCGAGTTAGTGAGTTTTGCCGACTATCCTAACTTTCTGTATTTTGACCCAAATAGCCATCCGCGCATGCAAAACCTTCCAGTTGCAGCATCCGAACGTGTATTCCAGCAAGGTCCAGTCCGGCGTCCCAGGACCCGAGTTCATGAGTTTTCTTGACTTTCGAAATTTCGACCTAGATGGCCATCAGAGTATGCAAAACAATCAAGTTGCACTGTTCGGAGGTGTATTCCATCAAGGTTCCGTCCGGTCTCCCAGGACCCGAATTCGTGAGTTTTACATACTTTCCTGACTTTCTTGATTTTGACCAAGATGGCCATCCACACATATAAAACCATCAAGTTGCACCGTCGGAGGCGTATTACGTCAAGGTTCCATCCGGCCTCCCGGGACCCGAGTTCAGGAGTTTTACAGACTTTCCCGACTTTCTTGATTTTGACCCAGATGACCATCTGCGCATGCAAAACCACCAAGTTGCACCGTCCGGACGTGTATTCCGTCAATATTCCGTCCGGAAGTCCGGGACCCGAGTTCGTAAGTTTTATAGACTTTCCCGACTTTCTTGATTTTGACCCAGATGGCCATCCGCGCATGCAAAACCATCATGTTGCCCCGTCCAAACGTGTATTCCGTCAAGGTTCCGTCCAGCAGCCCGACCCGAGTTCGTGAGTTTTACAGGCTTTCCTAACTTTCTCGATTTTGATGCAGATGGCCATCCGCGCATGCAAAACCATCAAGTTGCATTGTCCGGATATGTATTCCGTCAAGGTTGCGTCCGGCCGCCCGGGACCCGAGTTCGTGAGTTTTATAGATTTGATAGAATTTCCCAATTTCGACCCGGATGACCATCTATACATGTAAAACCATCAAGTTGCACCGTCCAAACGTAAATTCCGTCAAGGTCCTATCCGGCGGCTTGGGATCCAAGTTTGTGAGTTTTACAAAGTTTTCCGACTTTCTAGGTTTTGACCCAGATGGACATCCACGCATGCAAAACCATCAAGTTGCACCGTCCGGACGTGTACTCCGTCAAGGTTTTGTCCGGCCGCCCTGGACCCGAGTTCGTGAGTTTTACCGACTTTCTCAATTTTGACCCTGATGGCCATCCGCGCATGAAAACCATCAAGTTGCACCGTCCGGACCTGTATTCCGTGAAGGTTCCGTCCGGCAGCCCCGAACCCGAGTTCGTGAGTTTTACAGACTTTTCCCACTTTCCCAAATTTGGACCCAGATGTCCATCCGCACATGCAAAACCATCAAGTTGCCCCATCCGGACATGTATTCCGTCAAAGTTCCGTCCGGCCGCCCGGGACTCAAGTTTGTGAGTATTACCGACTTTCTCGAATTTCGCGATTTTGACCCCGATGGCCATCCATGCATGCAAAACCATCAAGTTGCACCGTCTGAACGTATATTCCGTCAAGGTCCTGTCCGGATGCCCGAGACCTGAGTTCGTGAGTTTTCCTGACTTTCCCTACTTTTCCAATTTTAACCCAGATGGACATTCGAGCATGCAAAACCATATGGTTGCATTGTCCAAACGTGTATTCCGTCAATCTCCCGTCCAGTCGCACAGGGCCCTAGTTTGTGAGTTTTACCGACTTTCCAGATTTCGACCTGGATGGCCATCCGTGCATGCAAACCATTTAGTTGGACCATCGGAACGTGTACTCCGTCAAGGTCCCGTCCAGCTGCTCGGGACCCGAGTTAGTGAGTTTTGCCGACTATCCCAACTTTCTGTATTTTGACGCAGATAGCCATCCGCACTTGCAAAAACTTCTAGTTGCATCATCCGAACGTGTATTCCAGCAAGGTCCATTCCGGCGTCCCAGGACCCGAGTTCATGAGTTTTCTTGACTTTCGAAATTTTGACCTAGATGGCCATATGCAAAACCATCAAGTTGTACTGTCCGGAGGTGTATTCCGTCAAGGTTCCGTCCGGCCTCCCGGGACCCGAGTTCGTGAGTTTTACATACTTTCCCGATTTTCTTGATTTTGATCTAGATGGCTATCCGCGCATATAAAACCATCAAGATGCACTGTCGTAGGAGTACTCCGTCAAGGTTCTGTCCGGCCTCCCGGGACCCGAGTTCATGAGTTTTACAGACTTTCCCGACTTTCTTGATTTTGACCCAGATGACCATCTGCGCATGTAAAACCATCAAGTTGCACCGTACGGATGTGTATTCCATCAATGTTCCGTCTGGAAGCCCGGGACCCGAGTTCGTGAGTTTTATAGACTTTCCCGACTTTCTTGATTTTGACCCAGATGGCCATCCGCGCATGCAAAACCATCAACTTGCCCCGTCCGAACGTGTATTCCGTCAAGGTTCCGTCCGACAGCCCGACCCGAGTTCGTGAGTTTTACAGGCTTTTCTAACTTTCTTGATTTTGATGAAGATGGCCATCCGCGCATGCAAAACCATCAAGTTGCATCGTCCAGATATGTATTCCGTCAATGTTGTGTACGGACGCCCGGGACCAAGTTCGTGAGTTTTACAGACTTTATCGAATTTCGCAATTTCGACCCGGATGGCCATCTATGCATGTAAAACCATCAAGTTGCACCATCCAAACGTAAATTCCGTCAAGGTCCTATCTAGCCGTTCGGGATCCAAGTTTGTGAGTTTCACAAAGGTTCCCGACTTTCTCGGTTTTGACCCAGATGGACATCCGCGCATGCAAAACCATCAAGTTGCACCGTCCGGACGTGTATTCCGTCAAGGTTCCGTCTGGCCGCCAGTCACCCGAGTTTGTGAGTTTTACCGACTTTCTAGACTTTCTCAATTTTGACCCTGATGGCCATCCACGCATGAAAACCATCAAGTTGCACCGTCCGGACCTGTATTCCATGAAGGTTCCGTCCGGCCGCCCGGGACCCGAGTTCATGAGTTTTACAGACTTTTCCGACTTTCCCGATTTGGACCTAGATGGCCATCTGCGCATGCAAAACCATCAAGTTGCCCCATCCGGACATGTATTCCGTCAAGGTTTCGTCCGCCGCCAGGGACTCGAGTTCGTGAGTTTTACCGACTTTCTCGAATTTCGCAATTTTGACCCTGATGGCGATCCATGCATGCAAAACATTCAAGTTGCACCATCTGAACGTATATTCCGTCAAGGTCCTATCCTGCCGCCCGGGACCTGAGTTTGTGAGTTTTCCTGACTTTCCCTACTTTCCCAATTTTAACCCAGATGGCCATCCGAGCATGCAAAACCATAAGGTTGCATTGTCCAAACGTGTATTCCGTCAATCTCCCGTCCAGTCGCACGGGGCCCTAGTTTGTGAGTTTTACCGACTTTCCAGATTTCGACCCGGATGGCCATCCGCGCATGCAAACCATTTAGTTGCACCATCCGAACATGTACTCCGTCAAGGTCCCGTCCAGCCGCTCGGGACCCGAGTTCGTGAGTTTTATAGATTTCCCGACTTTCTCGACTTTGACCCAGATGGCCATCCGCGCATGCAAAACCATCAAGTTGCCCCGTCCGAACGTGTATTCTGTCAAGGTTCCTTCCGGGTGCCTGACCCGAGTTCGTGAGTTTTACAGGCTTTCCTAACTTTCTCGATTTTGATGCAGATGGCCATCCTCGCATGCAAAACCATCAACTTGCATCGTCCGGATATGTATTCCGTCAAGGTTGCGTCCGGCTGCACGGGACCCGAGTTCGTGAGTTTTACAGACTTTATCAAATTTCCCAATTTCGACCCGGATGACCATCTATACATGTAAAACCATCAAGTTGCACCGTCCAAACGTAAATTCCGTCAAGGTCCTATCCGGCCGCTTGGGATCCAAGTTTGTGAGTTTTACAAAGTTTTCCGACTTTCTCGGTTTTGACCTAGATGGACATCCGCGCATGCAAAACCATCAAGTTGCACCGTCCGGACGTGTACTCCGTCAAGGTTCCGTCCGACCGCCCTGGACCCGAGTTCGTGAGTTTTACCGACTTTCTCGATTTTGACCCTGATGGCCATCCGCACATGAAAACCATCAAGTTGCACCGTCCGGACCTTTATTCCGTGAAGGTTCCGTCCGGCCGCCCGGGACCCAAGTTCGTGAGTTTTACAGACTTTTCTGACTTTCCCGATTTGGACCCGGATGGCCATCCGTGCATGCAAAACCATCAAGTTGCCCCGTCCAGACATGTATTCCGTCAAGGTTCCATCCGACCGCCGGGGACTCGAGTTCGTGAGTTTTACCGACTTTCTCGAATTTTGCAATTTTGACCCCGATGGCCATCCATGCATGCAAAACCATCAAGTTGCACCGTCTGAACGTATATTCCGTTTAGGTCCTGTCCGGCCGCTCGGGACCTGAGTTTGTGAGTTTTCCTGACTTCCCTACTTTCCCAATTTTAACCCAGATGGCCATCCGAGCATGCAAAACCATAAGGTTGCATTGTCCAAACGTGTATTCCGTCAAGCTCCCGTCCAGTCGCACGGGGCCCTAGTTTGTGAGTTTTACCGACTTTCCAGATTTCGACCCGGATGGCCATCCACGCATGCAAACCATTTAGTTGCACCATCCGAACGTGTACTCCTTCAAGGTCCCGTCCAGCCGCTCGGGACCCGAGATAGTGAGTTTTGCCGACTATCCCAACTTTCCGTATTTTGACCAAAATAGCTATCCGAGCGTGCAAAACCTTCCAGTTACAGCATCCGAACGTGTATTCCAGCAAGGTCCAGTCTTGCGTCCCATGACCCGAGTTCATGAGTTTTCTTGACTTTCGAAATTTCGACCAAGATGGCCATCTGAGTATGCAAAACCATGAAGTTGTACCGTCCGGAGGTGCATTTCGTCAAGGTTCCATCCGGCCTCCCGGGACCCGAGTTCGTGAGTTTTACATACTTTCCCGACTTTCTAGATTTTGACCCACATGGCCATCCACGCATACAAAACCATCAAGTTGCACTGTCGGAGGAGTATTACGTCAAGGTTCCGTCCGGCCTCCCGGCACCCGAGTTCAGGAGTTTTACAGTCTTTCCCGACTTTTTTGATTTTGACCGAGATGACCATCTGCGCATGCAAAACCACCAAGTTGCACCGTCCGGACGTTTATTCCGTCAATGTTCCGTCCGGAAGTCCGGGAGCCGAGTTCGTGAGTTTTATAGACTTCCTGACTTTCTCGATTTTGACCCAGATGGCCATCCGCGCATGCAAAACCACCAAGTTGCCCCGTCCGAACGTGTATTCTGTCAAGGTTCCGTCCGGCAGCCCGACCCGAGTTCGTGAGTTTTACAAGCTTTCCTAACTTTCTCGATTTTGATGCAGATGGCCATCCGCGCATGCAAAACCATCAAGTTGCACCGTCCGGACCTGTATTCCGTGAAGGTTCCGTCCGGCCGCGCGGGACCTGAGTTCGTGAGTTTTACAGACTTTTCCGACTTTCCCGATTTGGACCTGTAGGATCGAAGAGCACGTGAAAAGCTACCAGAGGGGGGTGAATGGTAGATTTAAAACTTTTCGCAGCGGAAACAACAAAAACCCCTCAGCAAAAAATCAATCGGTTAAAGAAACCGTGTGTGCAAGTGTTTTCAAACGTGTTCAACCATGACAAATCAAGTAGAGAGGTAGAGAATCAAGTCACGGATCTAATGCAACAAGAATCACTTGAAAACACGAAGTAAAACTTGAGATACGATCAAAACATTAAACGAAGATCAATCTGTTCTACACGATATAAAACAGATCTGCAACGCTGCAAAGAAACTCGTGTATCTCAAAAACTACAGCTCCGAAGCTCGTGAAAATTTCACAGATGATAGATAATTGAGTTGTGAAGACAACCCAAAAAGAATCACGTCAATCGGATCTGTAAAACTCGAGTTATGAACGAAACACCGAAGCAACGTCGGTCTGTCCAGAAACTCGGCGAGAAAGACTTGACGAAAAACAAGTCGGACGAACAAGCCACAAAAGCTCCTCGAAACTATGAACTTTATTCAATAGAAACACAAGAGGAACAGCCCAAAGTTCTCTACCCACGAGAGCTCTGGCCTCCCTTGCTTTTATAGCCAGCCCTCAGGCTAAACAATCCAATCTAGGACTCCTACTCCTAATTGGACTCGTATCCTAACTTACCATAACTGCTCAGGACTCTCCTATTCGCAGATAGAAGCAATCGTGAGACTTCCAAACACCTTAGGAACGTGCTAAAAATTCCTAAAACAACTCAACTTCATGCCTAGCACGAAATCCTATCATAACCAACTCAAATCTTCCATATTTGAGCCATATCCGACTCAGCCTCAGCCTGAGTACGCAATCCAGCTGGTTGGACCTTTCCGACCAATTCTTTACGTCCACTTCTCGTCATCACGCCTTGGAACAATGTTGCCACGTCCATGCACTCCTTGCACACGTGCAAACACCTTCCAACGACGTACACGCAACCTTCATATGCACTGCCTTTGATCCAAACATGCTGCGCGACCTCCCGATCAACTCAACCACAACTCCTCCCAAACTTGGTTGTTGGAACCTCATCTCCTCCCTGAGACTAGTCCAAGGATCCCGTCACCAGCCATGTCTTGAAATCAAGCAACACCTGCACATGAATAAACAACCAATTCTTCCGAGCACAAGTCCTCGACTTTACTCACGTTAGTTCAAAAACCACAACACCTTACATGAGCACGTCACATAAGCATGTTGCAAACCATATCAAATGATAACAGCCATAACCACCAAAACACACCAAAAACTTAGCAAATTAATACTAAGCGAACCTTCCCATAAAGCAAGTTTGAAACATTGCGAGTTAAAAGCAAAAACAAGACGCTGCAGTTCTACGAGTTGAACTTCACGGGAGCTCCCTAAAAACAAGCTCCGGACCTCACAGAAGCTCTCCGGACCTTGCAGGAGCTCTCCAGACCTTGCGTCGGACCTTGCCAACACTTGGCGGACCTAACAAAGAACTTGTCGGACCTTGCCACAGAAGAATGTTTTGGCAATATTCAAAACATTGAATGTTAATGCTAACTTTTATCCTAATTGCCAATGTATTCAGCACACATAGGTCTCACAATCTCCCCCTTGATGAATGCATATGGCGGACCGGGATCCGCTCATCCAGGATCGTAGAGGGTGGTGCCGCACGAGCGACACCCGACAGCACACGTCATAAGAACATAATATATTACATGGGAAACAACTGAAACTGTACAAACAGGTACAAACTTCAGTTACACTATTGTTTACATTACACAGCGGAAGTCTACACTATACAACTCACGCCCGCCTATTTAGCAAAAGTTGGTTGCCCAGCCCTAGGGCAACCCACACTAGCTGCACTCCTCAGCTCAGCGCGGCGTGTACGGCTCCCACTCAGCCGTGGTCCCCGACGGAGGGTAACCCTCGCCGGTGGACTCGTACTCCAAGTCCGTGGGTGGCTTCTCACCTGAAAAACACTTAAGCAGCAACCGTGAGCACAAAGGCTCAGCAAGGCTTAACCGACTCACCTAAGCATGAAACTCTACATGAGGGGTACAATGGGAATAGGATAGTAACATTTCAGCAAAAGGACACGCCTACACGTTCATCCTTAGTTCATCTTTTAGCAACAAGTTAACAGTTCATGAAATCTGAAATTTAGTAAGCAGTATTTGGTGGCACACATGTAGCAATACAATTATGTCAATCAGCATCTTTGAATCAACATATGTCATCCATTAGTCTACGTTACGGCGCAGTGAACAAGCGGTACTCGTCACCGCGAGGAACGGCGAATCGACTCGATATACACCTGCAGGGAAAACCCAAAGAGCACGTCACGTACGCCCACCCGTGGAGCTGCACAGCACGCTCACTCGATGTCGTACGGGACAACCTTTCACCCAACAGCCCAAACGTCGAACCGGTCGGACCGAAACGAGCAGGAGGTTCCCCACACGGAGCATCTCTCTATGCCCGTTGGCAGATTTCCACCTTGCTGCCCTCAACCTACACCTATAAATCGGTGTGCTATGCCTCGACGCCCGGAGGTTTAGGCTACATCGGTTTATCGGGGCCCATATATCCGATATGCCTTCGGTACGTTCAATACTTGTTCAGCAGGGCCGCACACGGATCGGTCCTCAATCGACACGGGCAGGGCTGCGCACACAAGACTCTCTCTTGCTGCGCCCTAGCCCCTGCCCAGTCTCATTTTTATTACTAAAGTGATCTCACATCACTCAACCGAACCCGTGTGTCCCAAGCCTATCTCGCGAGTAGATTCCAACTACTCGACATGTACCGAAGTCCTATGACTCATTAAGCATAGCCGGTCTACTCGAGGTCTTAGACACTACCCTCACTCTTTTAGGAACCTTTGGTTATGCATGTGGGGTTCCATTCATCCTACACCTAATGCACAATCATACTTCACATGACTCATGTAAACAAAAGAAAACTTATAAAAAGGTTAATGCAAACCGGGGCTTGCCTTGTTGCTGCTGGTCAGTAGTTAGTTCCTCGTCCGGAAGAAGGAAGTCCAGCACTTCCGGAGTCTCTTCTTCAACGGCTACACGTTAATGAAATACTACATGTTAATTTAGATGCAAATGTGAGTTTTAGAGTAAGACTTCTACTATTAGTTCTAATAACCAGCCTCTAACACCTGGAACTTTGTTTAAGAATTTAAAGATGAACTGGTGTTGGTGGTTTGGCTTGGACTTAATCACATGGTTAAATGCTAAGTGGTTTTCCCCCCTTTTCCACATTAATCCCTTAAGTGGTTAAACAGGACAGGGGTGATCTAGAGCCCCAATGGAGCTGAGAATTTTTGTGTGAGTTCCTTGTCACCAGAAAACTCTCTGGACCAAACATTAGCACTTTTCATGGAGTGGTTTGCTCAGAATAATTCTCTTGGCAAATCAGCAAGGAAGCATTTATTCTGAGGTAATACCCCTGTTCATGCTCAACTTAATGAACTACAATTTCAATTATAGCTCATAGAGTTTGCCTGAATTTTCCTAACATTTTTGGGGTTAAGAATTGCCCAGAACTGAATTTCCAAGTTTTGGAAATTCTCTGAAAATGTTTCTGTATTCAAATGAACACAGCACCTTTCAATTTGAATTGCTCTGACCAAATCAACTCTAAATGGTCTGAAACTTTCACAGGGGTTTACTAATGTCGTAAAGAACATTCTGGCCAAATTTGGGGATTTTTGGATGAACCAAACTCCCTCTAAAATTCTTTTTTCTGAAAAGATTTAAAGAATTTTCCAGAATTAATTAATGGGTTTCATACAAATTGGGTGGTATATATGGATAGAGCTAGGCAAGATGAATCCAACCCAATTTGAATCACTAAATTTGGAGCTTCCTAGCAAAAGTTATGGGGTTCTAAAGTTTGCACCAAAACTGGAAATTCCAAAAATGTTTAAATCCTGCGGGTGGGACCCACTCCTCGAGCCGGCCCACTCAGAAAGCGGCCACACCGCGGCCTACGGGGTTTTACCCGCGCTTCCGCACCGAATCCCGGCCGCAAACCCGATCCCCGCGCGAGATCGGAGGCTGACCGGTGGACCCGGCCCCCCCTTCGTCTACCTCGCGCTCTCCCGCAGTTCCCGCGGCGGCGCTTCGCCGGAGCGCTCGCCGCCGGGCGTTTCCCCGCCCGACCTTTGACAAAACTTGCCGCCTGTGCCTAACTCGACTCGGAGAACACGCTGGTGCTCTCACCGGAGCTCGGCAATGGCCGGAACTATGCCCGCGACGGCGACAGAGCCTCCCTCTACTCCGGTGACGTCGTCCGGGCTACTCCGGGCCTTATTTCTCATCGGTTTGCTCCTACAGCTCCACCGTAGCATGCTGCGCACGAATATGAGCTCGGTTGGCCATGGAAATAGCCGGAGCTGGGACCTCACCATCGACCTAGGCCCGATATCGACTGTTGCTCGAAAAACTTGGATATCAGCGCAAAGGCTCGATGGTTTTCGATGGTTTTGGATCCTAGGTGGCCGTGGGGGCGTGTAGAACCTATGCTCAGCTAGGTTTACGCTGTGCAGGACCGATCGCTGCGAATTTCAACATTTCTGCTCACTCGTTTTTGTCGAGCACCGAGGACTAGACGGGGAAATACTCCCCCTACAAAGCATGGAAGAGAGTAGGGTCTTCACCGTGAGCTCGAGCAGTCCCCGGCGCGTGTCATTGCTGTTGAACTCCGGTCGCGAGGTCGCCTGGATCAACGGCGCGATGAGGAGCCGAGGGGAGCGGCGGTGTCGTTTTTCATTTCGGGTAGGAACGGGCAGAGCGGAGGAGATGAGGCTGGCTCACGTGGGCTGGGAACTTAAACCGCGTCGGGCACGCGTGCGCGCGGTCGCCGAGCAGGAGGTGGCGAGGTGAGGCGGTCGGACGCCGGTGCTGTCCGCAGCTGGCGCGAGGTGTTCGACCGACGTTGGGAGAAAACAGCCACGCTCGGTTTGGGAAACAAGTTTCCCCCACTGACTTGTGGGCCCACTCTCCCCCTAATTCTCTCTTCTCCATTTCTTTTGTAAATATCCCAGCAACTACACATTGAATGAGAGACTTAGACCCCAAGTCTTGGTTTGAATTTGAGTTCTCAAATTCAAACTTTGTTTGGTTAAATTTGCTTCATGTTTAAACTGAAATTCAAATTCAGTTTTGAATTATTGCAAATTTGGCTCCCGACAAGATGAACTCCAATGGGGATGAAACTTGGTGGGTTTACTCAGAAAAATGTGCTGAATATAGATATGGAGCTAACTTTTGTATTTGGGTGATGAAAGTTGCTGCAATTTGAATTTACATTCAAATTGGCCTTTTTTTGCAATAACCCAAAAGTGCCTCAAAAAGTGTTAAATTTGCATGAGCTTTGGACTGAACCTTCCCAAGACTTTTTAAATTTTAGGGGTGAGCTCAACCTCTCATGTTCATGTGTAGAAACCCTACTTTGTGAAAGTGAAGGCTTTCCCCTCTAATCACTCCTTTGATGGAGGCCACTTGCTCTTCACAATATTTCACAATCTACCCACAACAAAACTGTTGTGTTGTGAGGTGCATAAAAATTTTTGCAAGTCCCTTTTCTTGGGCTTTTACATCCCTCCCCCCTTAAAAGAATCTCGTCCCGAGATTATAAAAGAAGAGATAGCGATGTAATAGGGACTTACCCGTGTTGAGAAGCCATGAACTCCGGGTAATTTGAGCGAAGGAACTCCTCGCTCTCCCACGTCGCTTCCTCGGCGGTGTGGTTGCTCCAGAGTATTTTGTAGAACCACAATGTTCTGCTGCGTGTGGTTCTGGCTTTCTCATCAAGAATTCCCACCGGATATTCATCATATGTTAAATCCGGTTTCAGCTCGCCGATGTCTTCGGTAGGAACAGCAGCTGTATGCTTCAAGCATTTTCGCAGTTGCGAAACATGGAAAATATCATGGACACCAGCCAGAGATGCCGGTAGTTCCAATCGATACGCCGCTGGTCCACACTTCTCGGTGATAGCGTAGGGTCCAATAAAACGGGGAGCGAGCTTCCCCTTCACACCGAATCGGTGCACGCCCTTCATTGGAGACACGCGGAGGTACACGTGTTCCCCAACGTCAAAGTGCAACGGCCTACGCCTCTTATCAGCGTAGCTCTTTTGTCGGGATTGAGCGGCCTTCAAATTGGCTTGAATTGTCCGAACGCGCTCTTCGGCGTCGTTCACCACATCAACTCCGAATGTGACCCTTTCACCGGACTCGCACCAATTTAATGGGGTGCGGCATTTACGACCGTAGAGAGCTTCGTAAGGTGCCATCTTGATACTCGCCTGATAACCGTTGTTGTACGAGAATTCCGCCAATGGTATGTGATCATCCCAATTCCTACAATGGTGGATGGCACATGCTCTCAACATGTCTTCCAGGACTTGATTCACCCTTTCTGTCTGGCCATCTGTCTGAGGGTGATAAGCGGAGCTCCTGATCAACTTAGTACCCAATGCAGCGTGTAGCTGCTCCCAAAAGCGAGATACAAATAATGCACCTCGATCTGAGACAATGGTCTTGGGTACCCCGTATAGGCACAGAATCTTCGCTATGTATAGCTCCGCATATTTGCCGGCATTGTAACGTGTATTCACCGGAATAAAGTGAGCCGTCTTGGTTAACCGATCAACGATTACCCATATGGAATCATGCTTGTTGGCTGTTAGGGGTAATCCCACAATGAAATCCATGCTCACATCTTCCCATTTCCATGCCGGGATCTTCAGGGGTTGCAACAGCCCTGATTTCTTCATGTGATCAGCTTTCACTCGTCTACACGTATCGCACTCGGATACGTACTTAGCTACCTCCCGCTTCATCCGTGTCCACCAAAATTTCTTTTTCAAATCTTGGTACATTTTGTTGCTGCCCGGATGAATGGAGTATTTGGACAAGTGAGCTTCATCGAGGATCTTTTTCCTCAACTCTATATCTCGGGGTACGACTATGCGGTCATTGAACCACAACGTCCCCTCACCATCTTTCCGGAAACATTTGATCTCCCCATTGTCAATTCGTCTCCGGATATGTGCCATGCCTTTATCATTTTTCTGAGCTGCAATGATGTCCTCCCTAATAGTAGGGACGAGGGCAAGGTTGTACAGCGATCCATAAGGAACTAAGTATAAACTTGGCTCTTCCTCCTCCACCGGTGTAATGGTGAGGTGATGGGCATGTGATTTCCGACTCAGCGCGTCGGCAACCACATTCGCCTTGCCGGGGTGGTAATGGATCTCAATCTCATAATCTTTGATCAGTTCTAACCACCTCCTCTGCCTCATGTTCAGCTCCTTCTGGGTGAAAATGTATTTCAAGCTCTTGTGGTCGGTGTAGAGATGCACCATGTTCCCCAGGAGATAGTGCCTCCACATTTTCAGCGCCAACACCACGGCAGCAAGTTCAAGATCGTGAGTCGGGTAGTGCTGCTCATGGTTCCGAAGTTGGCGTGAGCCATAAGCGACCACACGTCCTTCCTGCATCAACACGCAGCCAAGCCCAATACCGGACGCGTCACAATACACGTCGAAGGGCTTTGTTGTATCCGGCTGAGCTAACACCGGGGCTGTTGTGAGATGCTTCACCAATGTTCGGAACGCTCCTTCACACGCGGTGTTCCAAACATATTTTGTCCCTTTCTTCAGCAACTCTGTCATCGGCTTAGCGAGCTTGGAGAAGCTTGGAATGAATCTCCGGTAGTATCCCGCTAACCCGAGGAAGCTTCTGACTTCATGAACTGAAGTGGGAGCTTTCCATTTCAACACTTGCTCTATTTTACTTGGGTCAACCGCAATGCCTTCAGCTGAGATGATATGTCCCAAGAACGGCACTTGGCTGATCCAAAATTCGCATTTGCTGAACTTGGCGTAGAGCTTGTGGTCTCGCAATCGTTGAAGAACGATCCGTAAGTGTTCGGCATGCTCGGCTTCTGTCTTAGAGTAAACCAAGATATCATCGATGAACACTACCACGAACTTGTCCAGCTCTGGCATGAACACCGAGTTCATGAGATACATGAAATGGGCTGGAGCATTTGTGAGACCAAAGGACATGACGAGATATTCGTATAAGCCGTATCTCGTTGAGAACGCCGTCTTCGGGATATCCTCCGCCCGGATCTTGATCTGGTGATATCCAGAGCGAAGGTCCATCTTTGAGAATACACTTGCCCCCACAAGTTGATCAAACAAGATGTCAATACGGGGCAGTGGGTACTTATTCTTGATGGTGACGGCGTTGAGCGGCCGGTAATCCACACACAGCCTCAGGGTCTCATCCTTCTTCTTCACGAATAGCGCCGAGCATCCCCAAGGCGAGGAACTCGGCCGAATGAAACCCTTGGTCAACAGATCATTGAGCTGTTCTTTTAGTTCAGCCAGCTCATTTGGAGCCATCTTGTATGGTCTCCGTGATATGGGCGTAGTCCCGGGTGCGAGCTCGATCTTGAACTCGACATCCCGCTCAGGTGGCATGCCCGGAAGATCGTCCGGGAACACGTCGGAATACTCCCGGACTATGGGGATGTCTTCTAACTTGAGAACTTCAGCATTATTAATTGCTAAAACTTCCCGGACTGGCGTGTCTAACACCATGGAATGCGGACGGTGGAATGGAGAATTTAAGTGAACCGTCCGTGTCCGAATCTCTAGAACAGCACCATGGTATTGCAGCCATGACATCCCTAAGATTGCATCAATCTTTTGTCCCATAAGGATTATCAAGGTGGTGGGATATAGTTTCCCACCTAAGCACAGAGGTGCCTTTGGAATCATCATATTAGCTGAAATCTTCCCTCCCGGTGAGCAGATCATATAAGTGCAGTCGGTTGGGAAGACTTGCAATTGATGTTTAGCCACATAGGATGCACTTATAAAGCTGTGGGTTGCACCCGAATCAAATAATATGACGATGGCTTGATGGTTGAGAGTAAACGTACCCGCCAGCACGTTGTCTCCCTCTGGGGCGTCCTCATTGTCGAGGTTGCGGACGCCTCCAGTCCGCTGACCAACCTTCTTCGCCGGAGGTCGGCCTCGAGCACCGCCCTGAAACTGGGCTTGCCCGCTGCTCTGCTGCCCCTGGGGACAGTCCTTCGCAAAGTGGCCCGCCTGGCCACACGTGAAGCAGGTGAAACGGGGCGGTCCCCCGCTAATCGGTGGACGGAAACCCGGGGCGCGTTGTGGCGGTGGAAACGCCCGGGGTACCGTCTGCTGTTGCTGTCTTGGTGGTGGCATCGGCGGACGGAACGGGGGTGCTTGGAACGAACGTCCCCCGAACTGTTGAGGTCGCGCCGGTGGACGCCACTGCTGCCCGGATGGTGTCCGATACACCATACGGTACTTCTGGGGCGCGCCACCACCGCTGCTAGGTGGAGCGCTGCGCTTCCTCTGCTCAGCTGCTAACTCCCGCTGAGCGTCCTCTTGCATGATGGCGGCATTGACTAGGTCGTTGAATGTGCCGCGGTTCCAGTGTACGAGGTGGGTCTTCATTTCGGGGTGTAACCCCCGATAGAAGTGCTCCCTCTTCTTCTCCTCCGTGGTGATGTAGTCTGACGCATACTGCGCCAGATGGTTGAAGGCACGGGAGTAGTCGTGGGCACTCCTCCCGCCCTGCTTCAGTTCCAAAAATTCTTGGAACTTCCTCTTCATTATTCCGGGAGGAATGTGATAGGCGCGGAACGCCTCCCGGAACTCTTGCCATTCCACGGCATGGCCAGCCGGACGTGAGGCGACATAATTCGCCCACCACGCACCAGCGGCACCGTGGAGCTGCTGTGCTGCGAACAGGGTCTTCTGCCACTCCGTACACTGGAGCAGCCCAAACTTGGACTCGATGGTCCGCAGCCAGTTGTCAGCCTCCAGTGGTTCTTCAGCTTCGGTGGACACTGGAGGGTGCGTACTCATGAAATCCGAGTACGACACTTCGCGGGGCTCACGAGGCCCTCGCTCTTGACGTCCCCCCGCCTGGTACGTAACGATCGTGCGGAGCAGGTCGGTCTGCTCCTCACGACCCCCCACCAGTGCCGCTATCACATCCGCTAGAGTAAGCGGAGGCGGCGGTGGTGGCTGCTGCTGCGGGGTGCTGTCGTAGGCCGGTGGCTGGGAGTCATCACCTCCCTGTTGGCTAGAGCCACCAACCTCGTGCGTGGTCCTAGTACGAACCATCTGCAACCACACGACATTACACATCAGTCCCGCAACATTTTGCATGCAGTCCAATAGAAATGGGCGTAAAAACATTATGACAACAAAACATGCGAAATATCTCGTAAATAGATAATGTAATAACTTTGCACAAGCTACACCATTACCAGACCAAACACAAGCTAGTTTAATCCAACTTGATGAACCTCCACTTTGGGAGCTCAACATAACTAGGTTTGGTCGCTACGAGACATTACTATCGCGTTGTCATCACGCATACCACCCTTAGGGTACAACACCCTCTCCAATGAGTTCAACTGTCATTCTTCCGTCAGAATGACCAGTTCCTACCTATTCCAAGTTTTGATCTGGTTCTGGGCATTCTCATGACTCAAGTTGAATACCAAAGTTAAAGTTAACTTCAGTATCTTTCCAACGAGTACTCATTTGCCCCCAGATCAGCTTTGGTTAAAAAGTTATGCTAATTCAAAGTTAGCAGAATTTCTGGAAGAATTTCAACAGCACCTCCCTTGGAAGTGGCTGTTTTCAACCCTGATTTCCACTAAATTCTGTGCTGAAATTTCAGGAACTTTGAATCGCAAAGGTGTCGCACATCTTCTACTCTTTCTAAGGATGTATTATATGACAATTTTAGATTTTTCTACTGGGAGTTTATCCTTGAAAAACAGAACAGTCCAGAGAATGTTTTAACACTGTCCTAGTTCTGGACAGTTACATGTCTCTGGGATTTAAGCCATCTTAAGGTGAGTTTCAGCTCTGGAAGTCTACAACAAAGTTGTAGAATACTTAAATACCTTTCCAGAACTATATAGCACACCTCTCTCGGCTAAAAGACCTGTGAGTTATGCCCTGTTGAAGATCAGCAAACTTGCTGTCCCAAAACAGAGCACTCTGTTTTTCAGTCTTTTTGGAACTACACTCCTCACTATCCCACTCTTATACCCAACCAGGGTCCTAAATGTGGAACCTATAGATTTTAATTCCTTGTTCTCAATATTTTCATGCATATGCCTACAATACCTCGGTACTACGTTCCTCACCAAAGAAAATCCTAACCGGATCATACCGGCATATACGTCTCAAGTGTGGCACTAAACGGTCTCTCGCACACGTTCTCTACACGGATACATACGTGGTTAGTACCTGCAGAAGACCACACAATAATGGTGCACTCAAGGTTTTGTTTCCATTTCAGGCAGTACCATATTTGAAAGTAAATACAAACGCCCGTATCATTGTCATACGGCCGTCCTTGAGTTAGGTCACGTCCCAAGGTACGTGATCGTGTTTCAACACCACACGAAGGGGAACCCGAGTATGTCATGAACGGGTCGTCACGGTTGGGAATGTTATCAACCCAACAGATACCACCTACTGCCCTGCAGGGCACGCCGATGGCAAGCGCTGCGTATGTCCTCCTGGGCTATTTCCAGACGAACACACTCTCGCGTTACTGACCACGCGATGGGGTCTCCACTTACTTGCCTAATGCACGCTAGGGATCAGCGTTTCATATGAACTCAGGAACTTGAAGAGTTCAAGAGGTTCATATTAACGTCTCACACCAAGCTGTGAGATCAATCCCTGAACCACGTTCCTCGTCAGGGAGAGCTAACCGAAATTGAACCGCTTTCGGTGGCGTTCCTTACCATACTTACCAGAGCGTAGGTGCGTCGTTACATAATTGAAATTCAGAATTATAACACATAAGTTAGTCTTTGCCACTTTAAGTAACTATGCTAATATAGTCTTTACTCGGGCAGCTACCAATTCCTCACCGTAGACCTAAGTTTTTCTCATAATGCAGTCCTTTAGTACTGTGCTATCCCCACTTCAGCTCTGATACCAGGCTGTGGCGGACCGGAATCCGCTCATCCAGGATCACAGAGGGTGGTGCCGCGCGATGCGACACCCGACAGCACACGTCATAAGAACATAATATATTACATGGGAAACAACTGAAACTGTACAAACAGGTACAAACTTCAGTTACACTATTGTTTACATTACACAGCGGAAGTCTACACTATACAACTCACGCCCGCCTATTTAGCAAAAGTTGGTTGCCCAGCCCTAGGGCAACCCACACTAGCTGCACTCCTCAGCTCAGCGCGGCGTGTACGGCTCCCACTCAGCCGTGGTCCCCGACGGAGGGTAACCCTCGCCGGTGGACTCGTACTCCGAGTCCGTGGGTGGCTTCTCACCTGAAAAACACTTAAGCAGCAACCGTGAGCACAAAGGCTCAGCAAGGCTTAACCGACTCACCTAAGCATGAAACTCTACATGAGGGGTACAATGGGCATAGGATAGTAACATTTCAGCAAAAGGACACGCCTACACGTTCATCCTTAGTTCATCTTTTAGCAACAAGTTAACAGTTCATGAAATCTGAAATTTAGTAAGCAGTATTTGGTGGCACACATGTAGCAATACAATTATGTCAATCAGCATCTTTGAATCAACATATCTCATCCATTAGTCTACGTTACGGCGCAGTGAACAAGCGGTACTCGTCACCGCGAGGAACGGCGAATCGACTCGATATACACCTGCAGGGAAAACCCAAAGAGCACGTCACGTACGCCCACCCGTGGAGCTGCACAGCACGCTCACTCGATGTCGTACGGGACAACCTTTCACCCAACAGCCCAAACGTCGAACCGGTCGCACCGAAACGAGCAGGAGGTTCCCCACACGGAGCATCTCTCTATGCCCGTTGGCAGATTTCCACCTTGCTGCCCTCAACCTACACCTATAAATCGGTGTGCTATGCCTCGACGCCCGGAGGTTTAGGCTACATCGGTTTATCGGGGCCCATATATCCGATATGCCTTCGGTACGTTCAATACTTGTTCAGCAGGGCCGCACACGGATCGGTCCTCAATCGACACGGGCAGGGCTGCGCACACAAGACTCTCTCTTGCTGCGCCCTAGCCCCTGCCCAGTCTCATTTTTATTACTAAAGTGATCTCACATCACTCAACCGAACCCGTGTGTCCCAAGCCTATCTCGCGAGTAGATTCCAACTACTCGACTTGTACCGAAGTCCTATGACTCATTAAGCATAGCCGGTCTACTCGAGGTCTTAGACACTACCCTCACTCTTTTAGGAACCTTTGGTTATGCAAGTGGGGTTCCATTCATCCTACACCTAATGCACAATCATACTTCACATGACTCATGTAAACAAAAGAAAACTTATAAAAAGGTTAATGCAAACCGGGGCTTGCCTTGTTGCTGCTGGTCAGTAGTTAGTTCCTCGTCCGGAAGAAGGAAGTCCAGCACTTCCGGAGTCTCTTCTTCAACGGCTACACGTTAATGAAATACTACATGTTAATTTAGATGCAAATGTGAGTTTTAGAGTAAGACTTCTACTATTAGTTCTAATAACCAGCCTCTAACACCTGGAACTTTGTTTAAGAATTTAAAGATGAACTGGTGTTGGTGGTTTGGCTTGGACTTAATCACATGGTTAAATGCTAAGTGGTTTTCCCCCCTTTTCCACATTAATCCCTTAAGTGGTTAAACAGGACAGGGGTGATCTAGAGCCCCAATGGAGCTGAGAATTTTTGTGTGAGTTCCTTGTCACCAGAAAACTCTCTGGACCAAACATTAGCACTTTTCATGGAGTGGTTTGCTCAGAATAATTCTCTTGGCAAATCAGCAAGGAAGCATTTATTCTGAGGTAATACCCCTGTTCATGCTCAACTTAATGAACTACAATTTCAATTATAGCTCATATAGTTTGCCTGAATTTTCCTAACATTTTTGGGGTTAAGAATTGCCCAGAACTGAATTTCCAAGTTTTGGAAATTCTCTGAAAATGTTTCTGTATTCAAATGAACACAGCACCTTTCAATTTGAATTGCTCTGACCAAATCAACTCTAAATGGTCTGAAACTTTCACAGGGGTTTACTAATGTCGTAAAGAACATTCTGGCCAAATTTGGGGATTTTTGGATGAACCAAACTCCCTCTAAAATTCTTTTTCTGAAAAGTTTTAAAGAATTTTCCAGAATTAATTAATGGGTTTCATACAAATTGGGTGGTATATCTGGACAGAGCTAGGCAAGATGAATCCAACCCAATTTGAATCACTAAATTTGGAGCTTGCTAGCAAAAGTTATGGGGTTCTAAAGTTTGCACCAAAACTGGAAATTGCAAAAATGTTTAAATCCTGCGGGTGGGACCCACTCCTCGAGCCGGCCCACTCAGAAAGCGGCCACACCGCGGCCCACGGGGTTTTACCCGTGCTTCCGCACCGAATCCCGGCCGCAAACCCGATCCCCGCGCGAGATCGGAGGCTGACCGGTGGACCCGGCCCCCCCCTCGTCTACCTCGCGCTCTCCCGCAGTTCCCGCGGCGGCGCTTCGCCGGAGCGCTCGCCGCCGGGCGTTTCCCCGCCCGACCTTTGACAAAACTTGCCGCCTGTGCCTAACTCGAATCGGAGAACACGCTGGTGCTCTCACCGGAGCTCGACAATGGCCGGAACTATGCCCGCGACGGCGACAGAGCCTCCCTCTACTCCGGTGACGTCGTCCGGGCTACTCCGGGCCTTATTTCTCAAGCGGTTTGCTCCTACAGCTCCGCCGTGGCATGCTGCGCACGAATATGAGCTCGGTTGGCCATGGAAATAGCCGAAGCTGGGACCTCACCGTCGACCTAGGCCCGATATCGACTGTTGCTCGAAAAACTTGGATATCAGCGCAAAGGCTCGATGGTTTTCGATGGTTTTGGATCCTAGGTGGCCGTGGGGGCGTGTAGAACCTATGCTCAGCTAGGTTTACGCTGTGCAGGACCGATCGCTGCGAATTTCAACATTTCTGCTCACTCGTTTTTGTCGAGCACCGAGGACTAGACGGGGAAATACTCCCCCTACAAAGCATGGAAGAGAGTAGGGTCTTCACCGTGAGCTCTAGCAGTCCCCGGCGCGTGTCTTTGCTGTTGAACTCCGGTCGTGAGGTCGCCTGGATCAACGGCGCGACGAGGAGCCGAGGGGAGCGGCGGTGTCGTTTTTCGTTTCGGGTAGGAACGGGCAGAGCGGAGGAGATGAGGCTGGCTCACGTGGGCTGGGAACTTAAACCGCGTCGGGCACGCGTGCGCGTGGTCGCCGAGCAGGAGGTGGCGAGGTGAGGCGGTCGGACGCCGGTGCTGTCCGCAGCTGGCGCGAGGTGTTCGACCGACGTTGGGAGAAAACAGCCACGCTCGGTTTGGGAAACAAGTTTCCCCCACCGACTTGTGGGCCCACTCTCCCCCTAATTCTCTCTTCTCCATTTCTTTTGTAAATATCCCAGCAACTACACATTGAATGAGAGACTTAGACCCCAAGTCTTGGTTTGAATTTGAGTTCTCAAATTCAAACTTTGTTTGGTTAAATTTGCTTCATGTTTAAACTGAAATTCAAATTCAGTTTTGAATTATTGCAAATTTGGCCCCCGACAAGATGAACTCCAATGGGGATAAAACTTGGTGGGTTTACTCAGAAAAATGTGCTGAATATAGATATGGAGCTAACTTTTGAATTTGGGTGATGAAAGTTGCTGCAATTTGAATTTACATTCAAATTGGCCTTTTTTTGCAATAACCCAAAAGTGCCTCAAAAAGTGTTAAATTTGCATGAGCTTTGGACTGAACCTTCCCAAGACTTTTTAAATTTTAGGGGTGAGCTCAACCTCTCATGTTCATGTGTAGAAACCCTACTTTGTGAAAGTGAAGGCTTTCCCCTCTAATCACTCCTTTGATGGAGGCCACTTGCTCTTCACAATATTTCACAATCTACCCACAACAAAACTGTTGTGTTGTGAGGTGCATCAAAATTTTTGCAAGTCCCTTTTCTTGGGCTTTTACAATGCATTGGCAACACCAATTAAAATCCGAACATTGGCTTATGAAAAATTTTGAAAAGCTTTGAAAACTCATTTCTCCCCCTTTATTAATTTCTCCCCATTTTTTAAAATCAGAGAAGGAAGAAAGTGTATAACATATGCAAAGTGTAAAAAAATCTCTCCTTATACATATTTCTCCCCCTTTGACAATGTATTCAGCAAGGTTCAAAAGAGAAATTTTTAAATGTTATGAGCATATTATAACATATACATACAAAACAATGCTCATCCAAGTCATACTATCAGGTTACTTACACTATCACATCAATGAGATACATAAAGTAGTGTAAGCCATGCTAGAGATCAAATGTATTTTTCAGTTTAAGCAAGTCATGATCTCCCTTACTCAACTATTTCAAAACCTGAAAACATGACACTTGTTGCTGCATTTTTATTATTCATAATCATTTAAGGCAGAAAGTTGATCATATGATATTTGCAAGAGATTATATGCCGCATCAGCCTTATTCTAACCAACCAAGCCAAGCCTATGTCATTTGACAATCAGAAGCTTAAGGACATGGTTTTAGTCATACACAATTCCTTCCAAGTTCATATCTTAGTGCAATGATAAGCAATCTCAAAAGAAGAAGTGCGATGCATGCATATTCTCTTGATCTTTTCTCAAATTTTTATTTGAAAACTCAACATGTGAGCTGATCACTTGATTAATTTTTTATGATTAAAAGCACTTGTGAGCACGCAACAAGTTCAAAACAGCAAGAAAGTTCGATCATGACTAGATTTAGTGTAAGTAATTATTCCAATTACTAGTCATGGCAAAAACTACAAAATGTATAACATGAGTAATGTAGTAAGAACTTTCAGCCTATAAAAGGAATCACAAAGTCATATATGTATGAAATACTATGCTCATATTATTTTAGTTTCAGATTCACACATAGACTTTCAAAGTTTCAAAAACTCCCCCTCAATTTAAGCCATGAGGATGCATAACCCCTATTTCACTACGAATGAAACAAAAACGAGTGAAATCCAAAGGTTTTGTAAAAATATCAGCCAATTGTTGTTCGGTATCGACATGGTGAAGCACAATGTTTCCTTTTTCAACATTATCACGAAGAAAGTGATACCTAATGTCAACGTGCTTAGTTCTAGAGTGTTTCACGGGGTTTTTAGCAATACAAATTGCACTAGTGTTATCACAAAACAGTGGAACACTATCTAAATCAACCCCATAGTCCTTAAGTGTTTGAACAATCCAAAGAATTTGTGAGCAAGCGCTAGCCGCAGCTACATATTCAGATTCGGCCGTGGATTGTGCAACTGAACTTTGTTTTCTAGAGGACCAAGCAACAAGTGAATTACCAAGAAAATGACAAGCACCCGAAGTACTTTTCCTATCAATCCTACAACTCCCAAAATCAGCATCCGAAAAAGCTTTCAAAGAAACGGTTGAGGAAGAAGGAAGAAAAATGCCAAATTCATGAGTTCCATGTAGGTACCTGAGTCCTTTTGATGGCTTGGCGATGTGAAGCACGTGGAGAAGCTTGAAAACAAGCACAAAGACATACGCTGAATTGTATGTCCGGTCTTGACGCCGTGAGATACAAAAGTGATCCAATCATACTTCTGTATTCTTTTTTATCGACCGGATCACCATCTTCGTCAAGTTCAAGTGTTGTTGCTGTTCCCATTGGTGTCCGAAGAGGCTTGCATTTGTCCATGTTGAAGCGCTTGCCGAAGAGGCTTGCATTTGTCCATGTTGAAGCGCTTAAGAAGGTCCTTTGTATACTTAGTTTGATGCACAAAAGTTCCTTCTTTTGTTTGCTTGATTTGCAGCCCCAAAAAGTATGTGAGTTCTCCCCTCATACTCATCTCAAATTCTGAACTCATCATAGCTGAAAACTTGGACACGAGATCATGAGAAGCACAACCAAAGATAATATCATCCACATACACTTGAACGAATAATGAGTCATTGCCATGCTTAAGTACAAAAAGAGTTTTATCAACCTTGCCCATGGTAAACCCCTTTTCAAGTAAGAATGTTTTTAACCTATCATACCATGCTCTAGGGGCTTGTTTTAGACCGTACAAGGCTTTGGACAGTTTGTAAACATGATTAGGAAAATTTGGATTTTCAAAACCCGGTGGCTGCTTAACATAAACCTCCTCCTCTATGTAGCCATTAAGAAAAGCACTTTTAACACCCATTTGATATAACTTGAAACCTTTAGATGCAGCAAATGCTAATAAAATTCTTATAGCTTCTAATCTAGCAACAGGAGCAAGTGTTTCATCAAAATCTAGACCTTCAATTTGAGTGAAACCTTGAGCATCCAACCTAGATTTATTCCTAACCACAACCCCATCCTCACTTTGCTTATTTTTAAATACCCATTTAGTTCCAATTAATGTGTGACCTTGAGATGGAGTGTGACACCCTCATCTCGGGTGTCAGCAAATGTTCATGTTTTATGAAAAAAACATTTTAAGAAAAGAAGGAACAGAGACAAGTATCAAAAGAATGGCCAATAAAGCTCTCCGAGAACACCGAAACGCAACTTCCACGGCCAGCAGACCACGTGGCGCGTTCGGAGCTCATCCCCGAGAGATTGGGAGAGGTCCGACGCTAAACCAGGCTACGTGGCAGGCTCGGGGGGGTCACCTCCGCAATTGGAAAGAGGTCCGACCCTGTGGGACACGTGCTGCCCGCGGAGCTAGCCTCTGCAGAAGAAGCAAAGGCATTTTTCATAGGACACGTGTCAATCTCGGAGCTCATCTCAGAGAGAAGTCCGGGTCTATCGAACGTGTGTCGCCACCGGAGCTTATCACCGGAAGGTCCGTCGCAAAACACGTGGCGTGCGCGGAGCTCGTCTCCGAAGAAGAAGGAGGTCTCGCTCGTGACACGTGGCACAACCGGAGCTCGTCTCTGCGGGAGAAGAGATACCAGGCTCAGAAGGACACGTGGAGCTTCCAGAGCTCATTACCGCGGAGGTAACGATTCTGAAGCGCTTCTTACGTGTAAAGATACCGGTGCGCAACGAAAACCGATCTAAACTCCACGATCCTTACCGAAGATAAGACGTCAGGATCTAACAAAGATCTGAATAAGACTCTTATTCGGGATCCAATCAGATTAGGACTCTTCTCTTCCCGATTATAAATAGAACCCGAAACCTCTGGCCGAAACTACGAACTTCTCTTTCAACTCCTGAGCCGACGACTTAGCACCCTAGCCCTAACTCGCCGAGCAAAACATCGCCGAAGCACAACAAGGGAGATCATCGGAGAAGAACCGAGTGGTCTGAGGAGGACCTCGAAGTCAAGAAAAGCGTGAGGTAGGACTTCAATACCACCTTACGACATCATGGTGTTCATCTCTTGCATCTGTTCTTCAATTCCTTTCGAACAGAAGCGTTTTCGTGGGAAGAACACTCGATGATCAGTTTGATCTAAAGACAAGATCATCGCCACGTTCATCTTTGATCTAAAAACCTCTGACCATGCAAGCCATGCAAGAACATCAGATTAATCTAATAGAACTAATCGTAGTACAGCATGCATGTGCATCATCGCATCTAGTTTAGGGTTTGTGCATAATATTGATTGCTGTGAATTTGTGTGCACGAGAATCCTACATAGCAGGACAAACTCAGGAAGCTGTCTACGAAGAGCTGCAGCAACAAGGTTTTGAGAATCAAGGACAACCGGAACCGCAAGAACAAGGCAAGTGCTCCTTGACCATGTTGATCCTATGTTTTGGGTAAAACTGTTTTATTTTGCGAAAAGGTGTGTGTGCTGAGTCAAACATGATGGGAAACCCTTTTTATAGAAGTTTACTAGTTTTGATTAAACCATCCTTGTCGCCCGGGAAGTTTATGGGTCGGGTATGGTTTTTGCTTATTGCTTCGCTGAGTTTATGGGATTGGGAAGCGAGATAGATGTGTCTAGCTAACTGCACTCGTACTGATAATAAGTAATTGATGAGGTTAATGAACATGGATCGGAGGGAGATCTAGGCAAGCCTGGGTTTGTGAATGAGGTAGTATGAGAAGGGTGGTTTTGCTTGCCGCAGATCTAAGGACCGGTTCATGCATGCACATGCCAGGATAACAGTGCCACCACAAGGCCAAGTATGGGTGCGGCTTAGCTGAGTAATTAGGTAAGTTGCTAGGATGATATGGACTATGGAAGGCGTGGGGAATGGGAGTCGAGTGAGGACTGCCCTAGGAACTGCATGGCACAAGAGGGGGCCCGTGGGTGGGAGAATTGGAGATTCTAGCCTGCCGGTGAAACCTTAGTGAGTCCATACATCTAGTAACCCCTTTGTAAAGACTATTTTGTGATCTCTTGACCATACACCGACGGTTGTGTACTGGTATAATGGAGGTTCTGCAGTCGCCGACGGGTGACGAAATCACAAACTTGTGGGTAAAGAGGTGCAAACTCTGCAGAGTTATTAAAACTATCATGATAGCCGAGCTTACGGTCACGAGCACCTGGCTAAACTGCCATGATTAGATGGGATGGTTACTGGAATGGTTTTTGGGAAGGTTCTTGGTTATGGTTTTTGGTTATGGTTTGGTTTGGAATTGTTAAGACTGGATGATGAAAGGGTTGCATGACTGGTGGGTCATGATATGAGATTGGTCTCGGTGCGAGACAAGGTTGTTTCATGAGGTGAGATGGTAGCGAATACGAGGAGGTATTCGTGAGTATGGGTAAAGGATTGGTTAATGTTTGGATGGAACACGGGAAGTGATGGAGGTATGTTGGTAATTTCATACATGCTGGGAATACATTCATCTAAAGTTAAGTTGCTGTTTTATCACGGTTTTATAAATCTGCTTTTCTGCAAATAAGCCTTTTATACCTACCTTGTTTATGAGCTGCATGTCATGTGTTATTCCCGCACTTGCTGAGTACATCATTGTACTCAAACTTGCATTATTATTTCTTCATCAACAGCAAGAGAAGACTACTATGAAGACCGAGTAGAGCATTATGGCGTGTGATCTGTTCTCAACCTTGCCTGTGGAGGGAGTAGAGATGGAGCCACCTCTGCTTAGTTTTGCTTCCGTATTAGTTTTTGCTTCCGCATTAAAATAAGATTTCCGCTGCATAGAAATAAGACTTCCGCTGTAAAGCATGAGTCCAAGACTCATAAGATATTGTAATAAACCCTGTTATTCGTGGTAATATATAATCTGAATTCAGTTTGTGGAACGTATGTGTATGTGTGATGAACATCCTGGGCACACATATGCATTAGTTCTCGGTTCCGTGGTTTTCCACAGAATTGAGGGTGTCACATGGAGGTACAAGTTTCCAAACATTATTTCTTTCAAAATTTTCTAACTCTTCTTGCATGGCATTAATCCAAGATTCATTAGTGAGTGCGTGTGATATATCCTTGGGTTCAAAAGAAGCAATAAAAGCAGAATGAGCATGAGAGTTTGGATCGCAAAACCTGGACCGAGTGACTCGTTCATGCAAGCTTCCAATGATTTGTTGTGGAGGATGACTTTTGAGTACTCGGAGGGGAGTAGACACTTCACAAGCACCTTCTTCTTCATGTTCGGACCTTTGATTAGGAGAGCTTGTTGATTGAGGAAGGTCCGAACCAGCAGTAGTGACTGTTCGTGCTGGTTGTGGTGCAAAATCAGAAGCTTGATCGTTATTTACTTCCGAGTTTTCAGGCAGCAGCACTACTTCTTCATCTTCTTCAATAAAAATACTCCCCCCCTGTGGATATGGATCCGGACCTGCAATATTGGAGCTAGTACTTGGGCTAGCTTCATCAAAAGAAACCTCGCAAGTCTCCACAATTTTGTTAGTGTCAAGTAAAAGCACACGGTAGCCTCTAGTATGAGATGGATAACCAAGAAACATGCCATCAACAGATCTAGCTTCAAATTTATCAAGATTACCATGTTTCTTAACAAAGCATTTGCAACCAAAAACCCTAAAGTGTGTAACACTAGGCCTATGTCCAAACCGGAGCTCATATGGGGTTTTTCCAAGCTTAGCACGCAAGAAAACACGATTTGAGACATAACAAGCGGTTGTAATTGCATCAGCCCAAAATTTCCTAGGAGTTTGATATTCATCAAGCATAGTCCTAGCCATCTTAACTAAGGTCCTGTTCTTTCTTTCTACGACACCATTTTGTTGTGGTACATAGGGTGAAGAGTATTGATGATCTATTCCATTTTCAGCACAAAAGTGATCAAAGGATTGGTTTTTAAATTCAGTTCCGTTATCACTTCTAATTGCTTTTAATGATCCTGGGTGATCAATAGATAATCTAAGAAATAAAGTTCTAAAATGGCTAAAAGCTTCATTCTTAGATGCCATAAAATAAACCCAAGAATATCTGGAATAATCATCAACAATCACAAGCACATACCATTTACCTCCGAAGGATTGAACCCGTGCCGGACCTACTGTGTCAAGATGTAAAAGTTGTCCCGGTTCAGCTGTCATGGTCATTGTGAGAGGAGCATGTGAACCTGCAACAAACTTAGCATGTCTACAAGAAGAGCACACAATATCATTGTCCTTTTTAAGCTTCGGCAGCCCACGTATGCGATCGAGAGCACTAACACGAGTGAGATGATCAAAGCCTATGTGACCAAGTCTACGATGCCAAAAATATAGATCCTTTGTATCATTAGCAACTAGACATCGATGCTTAGAAGTTGACAAATCAAAATCAGCTTTAAAAACTCTTCCAAACCTAGACATGTTAAACAAAAGCTCACCTTTTGAATCTACAACCTTGCAGCAATTTTTAGCAAAGCTAACCTCTAGATTTTCATCTAGCAATTGAAACCGAAAGCAAGTTGTATTTCAAATTTTTAACAAGTGCCACATCTTTCAAAGTGTAGAGATTGTTTACTCTAACCGAACCTTTAGCAATTATGGGAGTAGAAGAGTTATCGGCGAAAGTAACATTTTCTACACATGACACAAAAGAGAGAGAGGAGAACCATTCTTTGTTACCGGTCATGTGGCGTGAGCAACCTGAATCCACAATCTAAATGCTCTCCTTCCTCAAACGTGAAACCTACACAGTAGCACAATACGTCGATGACTCAATACTGGGGTTAGTTAAAAGACTTTTAGAAATCCAGTACTGAGTCACACGACGTCCAGCAGGAATAACACGCGAAAGATGAGAAGGTACATCAGGTTTATGAGCCAAACATCGAAAATTTTTGTTCCCAACTACTGACTTAGAAGATGTGTTATATGTAGCACAAAAAACAGTAGGTCTGGGAGCAAGTTTTTGACTCATTACAGCAGGTTGCAAGCTCCGAACATTCGGTCTAGCAGATTTTGCTTGGTTGTTATGTGATCTAGCAAGTATTCTTTGTTTCTTATCGTGTTTAGCTAGTCTATAACAAAAATCCATGACATGACCATCTCTACCACAGTAGGTACAATGAAAAATAACCTTATTATCATGTCTAGATGAGCAAGCAACACGTTTATTAGAACCCGAATGGGACAGTACTCCTGCAGATTTGAAAATCACATCTTTTTGTCTAGGAGCTGTTTGAATCAAACCGCTTCCTAATGACTTTACAACTTTAGGTGGGTGTGCCTTAGCATGAGCATGAGAATTAAAACCTAAACCAGTTTTATCATTACAAGACTTGGAAGAATTCAGCAGCAAGTTTAGGTTCTTATTTGCATTAGAAAACCGATCTAGTGTCCTATGCATGTCATCAAGTTTATTGGACAGATCAAAGCAGTTTTCACATGAAGTTTTTCCTTTTAGTTTGCAATTTGAACAATATTTAACTTCATGCACACGTAAAGCATTGTTCAAAATAGAAATCTCATTCATAGCATCATTTAGTTTCTTATTCAGATCATCACATGAAGAACAATGCAAATCAATTGTAGAACAACAAGCATCTTTCAAATTTTTATCATTAAGTGCAGCAAGCTCTTTGTTCTTTTCAATTTCAAGTTCAAGTTTATCATGTGTAGATGCGTGTGCACTTCTTAAAGAGGATAATTGTTCATAAATCAAATCACATGAGGAACAAGAATCATCACTAAGAATCAAAGTTTTTAAACGATTAATTTCAGATTCTAGTGATTCAATTTTAACAGCATTGTTCGTAAGTTTTTTATCCTTTTTCTTTAATATAACAGTGGCACGAGAAATAGCATCACACATTTCTTCGCAAGTGGGACATACCTCTTCATCGTCGCTGTTGTGTTCTGCCTCCTCGGAGCTTGAACTTGACTTGCTCGCCATGCAGCACATATTTGCCATAGCTTCTTCATCTTCATCACTACTGGTGTCCACATCACTTGAGCCGAAATCTTGAAGTGCAGAAATCATACTATGCACTATGTTGCGCATTGATAAATCTTTCTTCTTCTTATTTTTGCAAACGATTTCTTCGGCCTTGTTTCCTTTTCTTCACGTGAAGTCGGACCTGAAAGGTTAGGGCACTCCGTACGAAAATGTCCTGTCTTACCACATTCAAAACATCGTTGAGGTCCGGAGCTTCCTCTCCTTCTAGTTCTCACATTTTGCAATGCTTTTGAGAACCAAGTAGAGATGAGTGCAAGCTCCTCCTCTGGAAACTCTTCAATCTGTTCAAGGGTTAGAGGGGACAGAAAAGAGAGTGCACCACTAGATGATGATTGACTAGAACTAGACATGTCACGTTGCGAAACAAATGCAATAGACTTGTTGGGGTTTTTACGTGAGACGATGTCAATTTCATGAGTTTTCAATTTAGAATAAAGCACGTCTAAAGTAATAGAACTCATGACAGTAGATTCACGAATAGATGTAACTTTCATCTCCCAAATTGACATATCTAATGCTCCTAACAATTGTCTAGCATTTTCAGCATCTGAAAAGTTAACATTGACACTACGCAAGTTGCTGAGAATTTTATTAAAGCGAGCAAAAAGGTCGTCAAATGACTCACTGGGTTGCATCTCAAAACGCATGTATTCTTTCTTGAACATATCTTGCCTTACCTCCTTGATCGTATTGGATCCTTCATGGTAGTCACAAAGAGCTTTCCAAACATCATATGCAGATCAGAGGTGTGCAACACGGTCGAAGTCGCTTTGAGTCAATCCTTGGATGATCAAGTTGCGAGCCTTGTTGTTGTTGTCAACATCTCTCATGTTCGCAGTCATAACTTGATCGTTGGGTGGTACATCGAAGTTCCGGTAGACCTTTTCCCATATGGCGAAGCCTTGCGCCTGTATGTAGGCCTCCATCCGCGCCTTCCAAACCTGAAAATCGATGCCATTGAACACACAAGGTTTTGCGGAGTACTTCTCCATGATGGTTAGTCAAAACACGTGAAAATTACAAAGATTAGAGCACCTTGGCTCTGATACCAATTGTAGGATCGAAGAGCACGTGAAAAGCTACCAGAGGGGGGTGAATGGTAGATTTAAAATTTTTCGCAGCGGAAACAACAAAAACCCCTCAGTAACAACTCAATCAGTTAAAGAAACTGTGTGTGCAAGTGTTTTCAAACGTGTTCAACTGTGACAAATCAAGTAGAGAGGTAGAGAATCAAGTCACGGATCTAATGGAACAAGAATCACTTCAAAACACGAAGTAAAACTTGAGATAAAGACATTAAACGAAGATCAATCTGTTCTACCCGATATAAAACAGATCTGCAACGCTGCAAAGAAACTCGTGTATCTCAAAAACTACAGATCCGAAGCTCGTGAAAATTTCACAGATGATAGATAATTGAGTTGTGAAGACAACCCAAAAAGAATCACGTCAATCGGATCTGTCAAACTCGAGTTATGAACGAAACACCGAAGCAACGTCGGTCTATCCAGAAACTCGGCGAGAAAGACTTGACGAAAAACAAGTCGGACGAACAAGGCACAAAAGCTCCTCGAAACTATGAACTTTATTCAATAGAAACACAAGAGGAACAGCCCAAAGTTCTCTACCCATGAGAGCTCTGGCCTCCCTTGCTTTTATAGCCAGCCCTCAGGCTAAACAATCCAATCTAGGACTCCTACTCCTAATTGGATTCGTATCCTAACTTACCATAACTGCTCAGGACTCTACTATTCGCAGATAGAAGCAATCGTGAGACTTCCAAACACATTAGGAACGTCCTAAACATTCCTAAAATAACTCAACTTCGTGCCTAGCACGAAATCCTATCATAACCAACTCAAATCTTCCATATTTGAGCCATATCCGACTCAGCCTCAGTCTGAGTACGCAATCCATCCGGTTGGACCTTTCTGACCAATTCTTTACGTCCACTTCTCTTCATCACGCCTTGGAACAATGTTGCCATGTCCATGCACTCCTGCACACGTTCAAACACCTTCCAACGACGTACACGCAACCTTCATATGCACTGCCCTTGATCCAAACATGCTGCGCGACCTCCCAATCAACTCAACCACAACTCCTCCCGAACTTGGTTGTTGGAACCTCATCTCCTCCCTGAGACTAGTCCAAGGATCCCGTCACCAGCCATGTCTTGAACTAAAGCAACACCTGCACATGAATAAACAACCAATTCTTCCGAGCACAAGTCCTCGACTTGACTCACGTTAGTTCGAAAACCACAACACCTTACATGAGCACGTCACATAAGCATGTTGCAAACCATATCAAATGATAACAGCCATAACCACCAAAACACACCAAAAACTTAGCAAATTAATACTAAGAAAACCTTCCCATAAAGCAAGTTTGAAACATTGCGAGTTAAAAGCAAAAACAAGACGCTGCAGTTCTACGAGTTGAACTTCACGGGAGCTCCCTAAAAACAAGCTCCGGACCTCACAGAAGCTCTCCGGACCTTGCAGGAGCTCTCCGGACCTTGCGTCGGATCTTGCCAACACTTGGCGGACCTAACAAAGAACTTGTCGGACCTTGCCACAGAAGAATGTTTTGGCAATATTAAAAACTTTGAATGTTAATGCTAACTTTTATCCTAATTGCCAATGTATTCAGCACACATAGGTCTCACAGGACCCAGATGGCCATCCGCGCATGCAAAACCATCAAGTTGCCCCGTCCGGACTGTATTCCGTCAAGGTTCCGTCCGACCGCCGGGGACTCGAGTTCGTGAGGTTTACCGACTTTCTTGAATTTCGCAATTTTGACCCCGATGGCCATCCATGCATGCAAAACCATCAAGTTGCACCGTCTGAACGTATATTCCGTCAATGTCCTGTCCGGCCGCCCGGGACCTGAGTTTGTGAGTTTTCCTGACTTTCCCTACTTTCCCAATTTTAACCCAGATGGCCATCCGAGCATGCAAAACCATAAGGTTGCATTGTACAAACGTGTATTCCGTCAATCTCCCGTCCAGTCGCACGGGGCCCTAGTTTGTGAGTTTTACCGACTTTCTAGATTTCGACCCGGATGGCCATCCGCGCATGCAAACCATTTAGTTGCACCATCCGAACATGTACTCCATCAAGGTCCCGTCCAGCCGCTCGGGACCCGAGTTAGTGAGTTTTTTTTACTATCCCAACTTTCCGTATTTTGACGCAGATAGCCATCTGCACATGCAAAACCTTCCGGTTGCAGCATCCGAACGTGTATTCCAGCAAGGTCCAGTCTGGCGTCCCAGGACCAGAGTTCATGAGTTTTCTTGACTTTCGAAATTTCGACCTAGATGGCCATCTGAGTATGCAAAACCATCAAGTTGCACTGTCCGGAGGTGTATTCCGTCAAGGTTCCTCCCGGAACCCGAGTTCGTGAGTTTTACATACTTTCCCGACTTTCTTGATTTAGACCCAGATGGCCATACGCGCATATAAAACCATCAAGATGCACTGTCGGAGGAGTATTCCGTCAAGGTTTTGTCCGGCCTCCCGGGACCCGAGTTCATGAGTTTTACAGACTTTCCCGACATTCTTGATTTTGACCCACATGACCATCTGCGCATGCAAAGCCATCAAGTTGCACCCTCCGGACGTGTATTCCGTCAATGTTCCGTCCGGAAGCCCGGGACCGGAGTTTGTGAGTTTTATAGACTTTCCCGACTTTCTCGATTTTGACCCAGATGGCCATCCGCGCATGCAAAACCATCAACTTGCCCCATCCGAACGTGTATTCCGTCAAGGTTCCGTCCGACAGCCCGACCCGAGTTCGTGAGTTTTACAGGCTTTCCTAACTTTCTTGATTTTGATGCAGATGGCCATCCGCGCATGCAAAACCATCAAGTTGCATTGTGCGGATATGTATTCCGTCAATGTTGCATCCGGCCGCCCGGGACCGAGTTCGTGAGTTTTACAGACATTATCGAATTTCCAATTTCGACCCGGATGGCCATCTATGCATGTAAAACCAATAAGTTGCACCGTCCAAACGTAAATTCTGTCAAGGTCCTATCCAGCTGCTCGGGATCCAAGTTTGTGAGTTTTACAAAGTTTCCCGACTTTCTCGGTTTTGACCCAGATGGACATCCGTGCATGCAAAACCATCAAGTTGCACCATCCGGACGTGTATTCCGTCAAGGTTCCGTCCGGCCGCCCTGGACCCGAGTTCGTGAGTTTTACCGACTTTCTCGACTTTCTCAATTTTGACCCTGATGGCCATCCGCGCATGAAAACCATCAAGTTGCACCGTCCGGACCTGTATTCCGTGAAGGTTCCGTCCGGCCGCCCGGGACCCGAGTTCGTGGGTTTTACAGACTTTTCCGACTTTCCCGATTTGGACCCAGATGGCCATCCGCGCATGCAAAACCATCAAGTTGCCCCGTCCGGACATGTATTCCGTCAAGGTTCCGTCCGACCGCCGGGGACTCGAGTTTTTGAGTTTTACCGACTTTCTCGAATTTCACAATTTTGACCCCGATGGCCATCCATGCATGCAAAACCATCAAGTTGCACCGTCTGAAAGTATATTCCGTCAAGGTCCTATCCGGCCGCCCGGGACCTAAGTTTGTGAGTTTTCCTGACTTTCCCTACTTTCCCAATTTTAACCCAGATGGCCATCTGAGCATGCAAAACCATAAGGTTGCATTGTCCAAACGTGTATTCCGTCAAGCTCCCGTCCAGTCGCACGGGGCCCTAGTTTGTGAGTTTTACCGACTTTCCAGATTTTGACCCGGATGGCCATCCGTGCATGCAAACCATTTAGTTGCACCATCCGAACGTGTACTCCGTCAAGGTCCCGTCCAGCCGCTCGGGACCCGAGTTAGTGAGTTTTGCCGACTATCCCAACTTTCCGTATTTTGACCCAAATAGCTATCCGCGCGTGCAAAACCTTCTAGTTACAGCATCCGAATGTATTTTCCAGCAAGGTCCAGTCCGGCGTCCCATGACCCGAGTTCATGAGTTTTCTTGACTTTCAAAATTTTGACCTAGATGGCCATCCGAGTATGCAAAACCATCAAGTTGCACCGTCCGGAGGTTCATTCCGTCAAGGTTCCGTCCGGCCTCCCGAGACCCGAGTTCGTGAGTCTTACATACTTTCCCTACTTTCTTGATTATGACCCAGATGGCCATCCGCGCATATAAAACCATCAAGTTGCACTGTCGGAGAAGTATTCCATCAAGGTTCCTTTCGGCCTTCCGGGACCCGAGTTCGTGAGTTTTACAGACTTTCCCGACTTTCTTGATTTTGACCCAGATGGCCATCTGCGCATGCAAAACCATCAAGTTGCACCGTCCGTACGTGTATTCTGTCAATGTTCCGCCCGGAAGCCCGAGACCCGAGTTCGTGAGTTTTATAGACTTTCCCGACTTTCTCAATTTTGACCCAGATGGCCATCCGCGCATGCAAAACCATCAAGTTGCACTGTCTGGACGTGTATTCCGTCAATGTTCCATCCGGCCGCCCGGGACCCAAGTTCATGAGTTTTTACAAACTTTCTACAATTTCCCAATTTCGACCCGGATGGCCATCTATGCATGCAAAACCACCAAGTTGCACCGTCTGAACGTATATTTGGTCAAGGTCTTGTCCGGTCGCTCGGTATCCAAGTTTGTGAGTTTTACAGAATTTCCCGACTTTCTCGATTTTGACCCAGATGGACATCCGCGCATGCAAAACCAACAAGTTGCACCGTCCTGACGTGTATTCCATCAAGGTTCCGTCTGGCCCCTGGGACCCGAGTTCGTGAGCTTTACCGACTTTTCTGACTTTCTCGATTTTGACCCTAATGGCCATCCGCGCATGCAAAACCATCAAGTTGCACCGTCCGGACGTGTATTCCATCAAGGTTCCGTCCGGCCGCTCGGGACCCATGTTTGTGAGTTTTACCAACTTTCTTGACTTTCCCAATTTTGACACCCATGGTCATCCATGCATGCAAAACCTTTAAGTTGCACCGTACGAATGTATATTCCGTCAAGGTCCTATTCGGCTGCCTGGGACCTGAGTTCGTGAGTCTTCCCGACTTCCTCTACTTTCTCAATTTTGACCCAGATAGCCATCCGCGCATGCAAAACATCAAGTTGCACCGTTCAAACGTGTATTCCATTAAGGTTCCGTCCGGCAGCCTGACCCGGGTTCGTGAGTTTTACAGGCTTTCCTGACTTTCTTGATTTTGATGCAGATGGCCATCCTCGCATGCAAAACCATCAAGTTGCCCCATCCGAACATGTATTCCATCAAGGTTCCGTCCGGTAGCCCGACCCGAGTTCGTGAGATTTACAGGCTTTCCTCACATTCTCGATTTTGATGCAGATGGTCATCCGCGCATGCAAAACCATCAAGTTGCATCGTCTGGATGTGTATTCCGTCAAGGGTTCGTCCGGCCGCCCGGGACCCGAGTTCGTGAGTTTTACATACTTTATCAAATTTCCCAATTTCAACCCGGATGGCCATCTATGCATGCAAAACCATCAAGTTGCACCGTCCGAACGTAAATTCCATCAAGGTCCTATCCGGACGCTCGGGATCCAAGTTTGTGAGTTTTACAGAGTTTCCCGATTTTCTCGGTTTTGACGCAGATGGACATCCGGGCATGCAAAATGATCAAGTTGCACCGTTCGGATGTGTATTCCGTCAAGGTTCCGTCCGGCAGCCCTGGACCCGAGTTTGTGAGTTTTACCGACTCTCCCGACTTTCTCAATTTTGACCCTGATGGCCATCCGCGCATGAAAACCATAGGGTTGCACCGTCCGGACGTGTATTCCGTGAAGGTTCCGTCCGGCCACTCGGGACCCGAGCTCGTGAGTTTTACAGACTTTCCCGATTTGGACCCAGATGGCCATCCGCGCATGCAAAACCATCAAGTTGCCCCGTCCGGACATGTATTCCGTCAAGGTTCCGTCCGGCCGCCCGGGACTCGAGTTCGTGAGTTTTACGGACTTTCTCGAATTTCAAAATTTTGACCCCGATGGCCATCCATGCATGCAAAACCATCAAGTTGCACCGTCTGAACATATATTCCGTCAAGGTCCTGTTCAGTCGCCCGGGACCTGAGCTCGTGAGTTTTCCTAACTTTCCCTACTTTTCCAATTTTAACCCAGATGGCCATCCGAGCATGAAAAACCATCAAGTTGCATTGTCCAAACGTGTATTCCGTCAATATCCGGTCCAGTTGCACGGAGCCCTAGTTTGTGAGTTTTACCGACTTTCCAGATTTTGAACCGGATGGCTATCCGCGCATGCAAACCATTTAGTTGCACCATCCGAACGTGTACTCCGTCAAGGTCCCGTCCAACCGCTCGGGACCCGAGTTAGTGAGTTTTGCTGACTATCCCAACTTTCCGTATTTTGACTCAGATAGTCATCCGCGCATGTAAAACCTTCCAGTTGCAGCATCCGAACGTGTATTCCAGCAAGGTCCAGTCCGGCGTCCCAGGACCCGAGTTCATGAGTTTTCTTGACTTTTGAAATTTCGACCTAGATGGCCATCCGAGTATGCAAAACCATCAAGTTGCACCGTCCCGAGGTGTATTTCGTCAAGGTTCCGTCCGGCCTCCCGGGACCCGAGTTCGTGAGTTTTACATACTTTCCTGACTCTCTTGATTTTGACCCAGATGGCCATCCGTGCATATAAAACCATCAAGTTGCACTATCGGAGGAGTATTCCGTCAAAGTTCCGTCTGGCCTCCCGGGACCCGAGTTCGGTGTCACACCAGAAAGGCTATGCGGACAATAGGCGAAGGAAGTTGACTTTTGAAGTAGGAGACTTCGTATACCTTAAGGTATCGCCTATTCGTGGCCAATGACGTTTCAACGTCAAAGGCAAGCTAGCACCTCGCTATATCAGACCGTTTAAGATTTTGGACAAGCGAGGAGAAGTAGCCTATCAACTAAAGCTCCCAACGCACCTCTCCGACATACATGACGTGTTTCATGTATCCCAGCTCAAGAAGTGCTTGAGAGTGCCGGAAGAGCAAGTACCAATGGATGAACTTGAACTTCAAGAGGACCTGACCTATGCAGAGCACCCTGTCCGAATTTTGGACGTAAAGGAAAGGGTCACGAGGAACAAAGTGATCCGTTGGTGCAAGGTACAATGGAGCCATCATACGGAAGCAGAAGCCACATGGGAACGTGAAGAAGACATCAAGACAGAGTTTCCTCATCTATTCTCTACTAACGAATCTCGAGGGCGAGATTCAATTTAAGGGGGGTAGATTTGTGACACTCTCATTTTCGGGTTCTGCATGTATTCGTGTTTCAAGTAGAAAAACACTTTTAAAATAAGTTGAAACCGAGAAAGAGTCAAAAAGTTAGCCAAAAAGAGCAAATTGCACTTCGCCGAGGAGCGCTGTAGAAAATTTCCGTGGCTCGCTGGCCACGTGGCGTGTTCGGAGCTCATCTCCGCTAATGGAGAGAGGTCCGCCGCTAAACTGGCTACGTGGCAGGCTTGAAGCTCATCCCCGCAAAGGGGGAGAGGTCCGACCCTGTGGGACACGCGTTGCCCCGGAGCTAGCCTCTGCGGAAGGAGCGAGGTCAGTCCCGCAGGACACGTGTCGGCTACGGAGCTTGTCACCGTGGGGAAAGAGAGCCAGTCGTTCAGGATACGTGTCGCTCTCGGAGCTCACCTCCAAGAGGTCCGGTCCCGCTAGACACATGTCGCTCTCGGAGCTCACCTCTGAGAGGCCCGGTCCTATTGGACAAGTGTCACCTCCGGAGCTCACCTCCGGGAGGTCCGACACTACCGGACACGTGTCACCTCCGGAGTTCGCCTCCGGGAGGTCCTACGCTGATGGACACGTGTTGACCTCGGAGCTCGTCTCTGAGAAGAAAGGAATTCTGGCGCTGTTAGGACACGTGACATTCTCGGAGCTCACCTCCGAAGAGAGGGGAGGTCCGGAATTGACACATGACACCCCCGGAGCCACCTCCGAAGAGAGGGGGAGGTCCGGAACTGACACGTGGCGTTCGCGGAGCCCGCCTCTGTTGAAAGGGGAGGTCCCGACCCACCAAGAAAAGGGACTTGCAGAAACTTTTCATCACCTCACAACACCACAGTTTTTATTGTGGATATCTTAGAAAAAATTGTGAAGAGCAAGTAACCTCCATCAAAAGAGTGATTAGAAGGGAAAGCCTTCACTTTCACCAAGTAGGATTTCTACACATGAACATGAGAGGTTGAGCTCACCCCTAGGACTTGAAAAGTCTTGGGAAGGTTCAAGCCAAGTTTCATGCAAATCCAACAATTTTTGAGGCACTTTTGGAGGTATTTGAAAAAGAGGCCAATTTGAATGTAAATTCAAATTGCAGCAACTTTCATCCCTCAAATTCAAAAGTTAGCTTCATATTCAAACTCAGCACATTTTTCTAAGTTAGCCCACCAATTTTCATCATCATTGGAGTTCATCTTGTCAAGAGCTAAATTGCAAGAATTCAAAACTGAATTTGAATTTCAGTTTAAACATGAAGCAAATTTAGCCAAACACAGTTCAAATTTGAGAACTCAAATTCAAACTAAGACTTGGTGACTAAGTCTCACATTCAATTGTGAGTAGCTGAGGATATTTTGGCACAACAGAGTTGAGAAAAATGGAAAAAGAAAGAATTAGAGGGGAGGTCCCACCTGTCAGCAAACTTAACAGAGAAGTCTCCCCACTGATCTTTCCCTCTCTCGGCCGAGACCGCACGCCAGCTGCGGCCAGCACCGGCGTCCGACCGCCTCACCCTGCCATCTCCTGCTCGGTGACCGAGCGCACGGGTGCACGGCGCGGTTAAAAACCCCAGCTCACGTGAGCCGGCCTCATCTCCTCCACTCTGCCCGCTCTCACCCGAAACGAAAAACGGCACCAGCCGCTCCCCTCGGCTCCTCGTCGTGCCGTTGATCCAGGCAACCTCGCGACCGGAGATCAACAGCAAAGATACGCGCCGGGGACTGCTCGAACTCACGGTGAAGACCCTACCCTTTTTCATGCTCTGTAGGGAGAGTATTTCCCCGTCTAGTCCTCGGTGTTCAACAAAAACGAGTGAGCAGAGAATCTGAAATTCACGGTGATCGGTCCTTCACTGCGTAAACCCAGCCAAGCACATGTTCTACACGTCCCCGCGGCCATCTAGGATCCAAGACCATCGAAGACCATCGAGTCTTTGCACTGATATCCGAGTTTTTCGAGAAACAGCCAATATCGGGCCTAGGTCGACGGTGAGGTCCTAGTTCCGCCCATTTCCATGGCCAACCGAGCTCATATTCGTGCTGAGCATGCCACGGCGGAGCTGTAGAAGCAAACCGCTTGGAAAATAAAGCCATGGGTAGCCCCGGTGACATCGCCGGAGTAGGGAGAACCTCTGTCACCGTCGCGGGCATGGTTCCGGCCATCGCCGAGCTTCGGTGAGGGCACCAGAGTGTTCTCCGAGTCGAGTTAGGCACAGGCGGCAAGTTTCATCGAAGGTCGAGCGGTGGAACGGCCGGCGGCGAGCGCTCCGGTGAAGCGCCGCCGCGGGAGCTGCGGGAGGGCGCGAGGTAGACGAAGGGAGGGCCGGGTCCACCGGTCAGCCCCTGGTGTCGCGCGGGGATCCGGTTGCGGCCGGGATTCGGTGTGGCAGCGCGGGTAAAACTCCGAGGGCCGCGGTGTGGCCGCATTCTGAGTGGGCCGGCTTGAGGAATGGGCCCCACCCGTAGAATTTAAACATTTTGGGGATTTTCAGTTTTAGTTCAAACTTCCAATGGATAGAACTTTTGCTAGGAATCTACAAATCCAATGAACCAAATTTTGCTGAACTCATAATTCTGAGTACTTTCCAGCAATACCAATTTCATCTCATGAAACTTAATAGTTTTCCAGAATTAAATCCCTAAAGTTCAAACTGTTAGGAATTTTATCTGGAGAACTACTTCATGAAAAATTCTGAAATTTGGTTGAGAGGTTCATTGGAAAATCCTTGAGTCAAATTAAAATTTTCAGAAGCATCTAAGTTCATTTAGTCCCCCTAATTGGGTGATTAAGAGTACTGCCCTGAGAAAATAGAAAAATGTACAGAAACATTTTTCAGATTTTCTCAAATCTTAATTAGGGCGTAACTTTCAGTAGGATTCTTCAAATGACATGAAACCAATTCCATTAGAACCATCTTAAATTTTAGTTTCCAGAAAGTAATGGTTGGAACCATGAAAACCCCTGGAATTGCTTAGAGGCTCAAATATTGACCACATGGGCTTTTATTTGTATAAGGTCCAAATGAACTTTATTTCAAATGAAACTTGGTCAAGATTCTAGTTAGGACCCTACCAAGCCACCATAAAAATTTCAGAACCAAAAGGGAGGGCTAGCTAGAGTTATTAGTATTATGTATTCAAGTTACACATTGCATTTAAATTGACATGTAGTATTTCATTAACGTGTAGTCGCTGAAGGCGAAGAGACTCCGGAAGTGCTGGACTTCCTCCTTCCGGAAGAAGAACTAACTACTAACCAGCAGCAACAAGGCAAGCCCCGGTTTGCATTAAACTATTTTTCAAGTTTTGCTTTATAAACACTTAGTATGAAGTATGGGTGTGCATTAGGTGTAGGATGAATGGAACCCCATTTGCATAAACAGAATTTTTCTATAAGAGTGAGGATAGTGTCTAAGACCTTGAGTAGACGGGCTATGCTTAATGATTCATAGGACTTCGGTACAAGTCCAGTAGTTGGAATCTACTCGCGAGTTAGGTTTGGGACACACGGGTTTGGTTCGAGTGATGGGAGATCACATTAGTAATGAAAATGAGACCAGGCAGGGGCTAGGGCGCAGCAAGATGAAGTCTTGTGTGCGCAGCCCTGTCCGTGTTGATTGAGGACCGATCCGTGTGCGGCCCTGCTGAACAAGTATTGAACGTACCGAAGGCATATCGGATATATGGGCCCCGATAAACCGATGTAACCTAAACCTCCGGTCGTCGAGGCATAACGCACCGATTTATAGGTGTAGGCTGAGGGTAGCAAGGTGGAAATCTGCCAACGGGCATAGAGAGATGCTCCGTGTGGGGAACCTCCTGCTCATTTCGATGCGACCGGTTCGACGTTTGGGCTGTTGGGTGAATGGTTGTCCCGTACGACATCGAGTGACCGTGCTGTGCAGCTCCACGGGTGGGCATACGTGACATGCTCTTTGGGTTTCCCTGCAGGTGTATATCGAGTCAGTTCGCCGTCCCTCGCGGTGACAAGTACCACTTGTTCACTGCATCGTAACGTAGATAATTTATGGAATGTTATGATGCAATACTGCTGTTATGATATAATTATATTGCTACATGTGTGCCACCAAATATTGCTTACTAAATTTCCGATTTCCGAACTGTTAACTTGTGGCTAAAAGATGAACTAAGGATAAACTTGTAGGCGTGTCCATTGATGCACTGTTACTATCCTATGTCCATTGTACCCCTCATGTAGAGTTCCATGCTTAGGTGAGTCGGTTAAGTCTTGTTGAGCCATCGTGCTCACGGTTGCTGCTTAAGTGTTTTTCAGGTGAGGAGCCACCCACGGACTCGGAGTACGAGTCCACCGGCGAGGGTTACCCTCCGTCGGGGACCACGGCTGAGTGGGAGCCGTACACGCCGCGCTGAGCTGAGGAGTGCAGCCAGTGTTGGCTGCCCTAGGGCTGGGCAGCCGACTTTTGCTAGATAGGCGGGCGTGAGTTGTACAGTGTAGACTTCCGCTGTGTAATAGAAACAATAGTTGTAACTGAAGTTTGTACCTGTTGTACATTTCAGTTGTTTTTCCCATGTAATATATTGTGTTCTTATGACGTGTGCTGTCGGGTGTCGCATCGTGCGGCACCACCCTCTGCGATCCTGGATGAGAGGATCCCGGTCCGCCACAATTCATTACCACCCCGGCAAGGCGAATGTGGTTGCCGACGCACTGAGTCGGAAATCACATGTCCATAACCTCACCATTACACCAATGGAGGAGGAAGAGCCGAGTTTATACTTGGTTCCATATGGATCACTCTACAACCTTGCTCTCATCCCTACCATTAGGGAGGATACTATTGCACCTCAAAAAGTTGACAAGGGCATGGCACATCTCCAGAGACGGCTGGACAGCGGGGATATCAAATGTTTTCAGAAGTATGATGAGGGGACGCTATGGTTCAATAATCGCATAGTCGTACCCCGGAATATGGAGCTGAGAAAGAAGATCCTTGATGAAGCTCACTTGTCTAAGTTCTCCATTCATCCGGGCAGCAACAAAATGTAGCATGATTTGAAGAGGAAATTTTGGTGGACATGGATGAAGCGGGAAGTTGCAAAGTACGTATCCGAGTGTGATACGTGTAGACGAGTGAAGATCCTATAGACGAGTGAAGGCGGATCACATGAGGAAATCAGGGTTGTTGCAACCCCTGAAAATCCCAGCATGGAAGTGGGAAGATGTGAGCATGGATTTTATTGTGGGATTACCCCTGACTTCTGTGACACCCGGTTCTGAAAATAGAACCAAGTGAATGCATATGTGTGCCCAGGATGTTCATCACACATACACATGTAATCCACAAACTGAATTCAGAATATAACCACGAATTAATAGGGTTTAAGTACTTTATTACAGTGACTCAATGTCTCACTCATGAATGTCTATCTTATTCTTGCAGCGGAAGACTCCAAACGACAGCGGAAAATGACTAAAGACAGCAGGCTCCATCTTCAACTCCACAGGCATGTTGACGGTAGTTCGCACGTCTAGTACTCCACATGGTCCTCGAAGTACTCATCTCCTGTAGCTGATGTTTATGTGGTAATGCAAGGGTGAGTACATGTCGTACTCAGCAAGTGCGAGAAAAGTATGACATGTAGCTTACAACAAGGTATGGAATAAAAAGACTCATTGCAGCAAGCAAATTTTATTTCACAAACATGGTAAAAACAGCAACTAAGTCTAGATGAATTAAATCCCAATATAACCAAGTTAAACAACAACATTCTTTCATCATAATTCACCATTTATCAAGTCTCATCCAGCCATTAATCTTTCTCAAGTTCATCTCATGCTCATAAATATTCATAACCATCTCATATTCATATAGCCAAAGCCAAACTCATTTGTCATGACTCAAACTGTTCCAAAACCAATCCCAATGACCATATCATAACCATACCAAATAACCATCCCAAGATTTCCCTCTAATCATGGAAGTTGGCCAGGTGCTTGTGACCGGAAGCACGGCTATCATGATAGTTTTACACTCTGCAGAGGTGGCACCACTTTACCCACAAGTTCGTGATTTCGTCACCCGTCGGCGACTGCAGAACCTCCCTTATACCAGTACACAACCGTCAGTGTATGACCAAGAGATCACAAAATATCTTTTACAAAGGGGCTACTAGATGTATGGACTCACTGAGGTTTCACCGGCAGGCTCGAATCACCACTCTCCCACCCACGGGTCACCTCTTGTGCTATGCAGTTCCCAGGGAAGTCCTCCTTGACTCCCTTTCCCCGCGCCATCCACGGTCCATAACAAGCTAGCAACACACCTAATTAATCCGCTAAGGCGCACCCATACATGGCCTTGTGGAGGCACTATTTTTCTGGCATATTCTCGCATGAACCGGTCCTTAGATCTACGGCAAGTTCTGCCATCTCATCCAGCAACATTCACGAACCAAGCTTGCCTAGATCTCCCTGATTCCATGCCCATTAACATCATTAAGATCTGATCATCATTATCCATATGAGTGCAGTAGCTAGACATGTTTTATTTCAGCTTCCCGTATCCCGTGAATTAAGCGAAGCAAAAAGGAAAAATTACCATAACTGACTCATCAACTTTTCTGGCGACAAGGATGGTTAACAAAACTAGTAAACTCCTATAAAAGGGTGTCCCATCAAGTTGACTCAAGCATACACGTTTTCGCAAACAAAAAAGTTTCGAAACATGGGATCAATATGGTCAAGGGGCACTTGCCTTGCTCCTGTGGCTCTTGTTATTCGAGCGTTTCGAAGTCTTGGTGTTGTAGTTCCTCGTAAATGGCCTCTTGAGCTTGTTCTTCTACTCACGATCACGTACATACAAAATTCACAGCAATCAATCATCATGCACAAACTTTACTCAAGATGCAATGGGGTAGATGAATGCAAATCCTATGGTGCTGTTTTATTAAACCAGTTTGTACGTGTTATTGCATGTTTTAACGGGCTTTCGTGGGGTTTTATGATGAACAAGAGTGTAGGGATCAAGTGTGGACGTGATGATGATCTTGACTCAAGATATAGATCAATTCTACTGTCAAAAATCGATCAAAACACGATCTGTCCACACGTAAAAGTTTCTGCTGGAGGGAGGCGAAGAAAACGGATGCGTAGAAACAGCGGTGACGTCGTAAGATGACGGGGCTCAACGGAGATCGACGGTGATGGCAGGGCTCGACGGAGCTCGACGGCGGCCAAATTCCGGCAAGGGGGGGGGGACTTGGCGACTTGGCAGCAAGGAAGGGGGCTTGGCAGCAAGGGGACGACCAAAAGAGAGAGGATTTCGGCCAGGGGTGGGGGTTATATTTATAAGGGGGAAAAAGAGGAGTCCTACTCCAATTGGAGCTCAAATAAGAGTCCTATTCAATTTTTTTTGGATCTTAACAAACTTATCTCGTGTGGTGCAGCAGCCTTGGGGATTTTATCCCTAAAATGTGGGTAAAATTCCCCTTTTTGGGAATTGGAGAATTTAGAAATTTTGGGGGAAATTTGGGAATGCCTCATTTCAGCTATCTTTTTTCCATTCCTCACCCTTTCTATGTCACTTGTTCCATTTCTCCATTCCCCTCTCCATTTCTATGTCCCATTCTCCATTTCTACATTCTCCTCTTCATTTTTATGTCTCATTCTCCATTTCTACATTGCCCTTCTCCATTTGTATATTCCCTTCTCCATTTCTGTGGTTTTTCTTCCATTTCTATGGTTCCTTCCTCCATTTCTATGGTTCTTTCTCCATTACTATGGTTCTTCTCTCCATTTCTATGGTTCTTTCTCCATTTATATAGTTTTTTCTCCATTTCTATGGTTCTTTCTTCATTTCTATAGTTCTTTCTCTATTTCTATAGTTCTTTCTCCATTCCTACTTCTTTTATAATGTTTTTCTACATGAAAAATGTATGCATGCATGGAAATTAATTTGAGGATGTTACAACTTCCAACAAGCATGATTCCATTTGGGTAATCGTTGACCGATTAACCAGGTCGGCTCACTTCATTCCTGTGCATACACATTACCATGCCAGCAAGTATGCAGATGTAACACCCTCAAATTCATTTCCGTGCATTGCATACATTTCATGTAGAGAAGCATTATAAAAGAAGTAGAAATGGAGAAACAACTATAGAAATGGAGAAAGAACCATAGAAATGGAGAAAGAACCATAGAAGTGGAGAAAGAACCATAGAAAAAGAGGAGGAGACCATAGAAATGGAGGAAAAACCACAGAAATGGAGAAGGGAAATATAAAAATGGAGAATGGGGCATAGAAATGGAGAGGGGAATGTAGAAATGGAGAATGGGACATAGAAATGAAGAGGGGAATGTAGAAATGGAGAATGGGACATAGAAATGGAGAGGGGAATGTAGAAATGGAGAGGGGAATGTAGAAATGGAACAAGTGACATAGAAATGGTGAGGAATGGAAAAAATATAGCTGAAATGAGCCATTTCCAAATTTCTCCAAAATTTCAAAATTCCCCTATTCCACAAAAGGGGAATTTTCCCCACATTTGGGGGGGATTTTCCCCCAAATTGGCCAAACCAATTAAGGGGGAGACCCCTTGGCCGCAGCCCTTAAGGGGGGGAAACCCTATTCCCCACCTTGAGGACTCTTTGGTTAAGTCGCCCACCTCTAGCACTCTTTGGTTAAATCCACCACCATTAGGACTCTTTGTTTCCACCTTTAGGACTCTTTGGTTGAGTCCCATCTTGCTAGGACTCTTTGTTTCCACCCCTAGAACTCTTTGGTTGAGTCCCATCTTGCTAGGACTCTTTGTTTCCACCCCTAGGACTCCTTTTTTCCCCTTATAAATATAACCCCCACCCCCTGGCCGCACCCCTCTCCCTTTTTGTCGTCCCCCCTGCTGCCAAGCCTCCTTCCTTGCTGCCAAGTCGCCAAGTTCCCCCTTGCCGGAATTTGGACGCCGTCGAGCCCCGTCACGCCTAGCCGTCGCCGGAAAAGAAGCCCGACAATCTGTCCTACCAAAATTTTCCATAGAAAAATTCTCCGCTACTGCCGTTGCTAGGAGAAAGGACCTGCCACAAGGAGGAAGTGAGGTAGGTCTTCATTACCCATCTTACGACGTCGCCGCTGTTTCTATGCATCCGTTTTCTTCGCCCCGTTCAAGCAGAAACTTTTGTGTGTGGAGAGATCGTGTCTTGATCCCTACACCCTTGTTCATCATAAAACCCCATGAAAACCCATTAAAACATGCAAGAACACGTACAAAACTCAATTAATAAAATTGCACCATAGGATTTGCATTCATCTACCCCATTGCATCTTGAGTAAAGTTCGTGCATGATATTTGATTGCTGTAAATTTTGTATGTGCGTGGTCGTGAGTAGAAGAACAAGCTTAAGAGGCCATCTACGAGGAACTACAGCACCAAGACTTCGAGACGCTTGAACCACAAGGACCACGGGAGCAAGGCAAGTGCCCCTTGACCATATTGATCCCATGTTTCGAAACTGTTTTGTTTACGAAAACTTGTATGCTTGAGTCAACTTGATGGGACACCCTTTTATAGGAGTTTACTAGTTTTGTTAACCATCCTTGTCCCCGGGAAAGTTGATGAGTCGGGTATGGTCGTTTTTCCTTTTTGCTTCGCTTAATTCACGGGATACGGGAAGCTGAAATAAAACCTGTCTAGCTACTGCACTCATATAAATAATGATGATGAGATCTTGATGATGTTAATGGGCATGGAATCAGGGAGATCTAGGCAAGCTTGGTTCGTGGATGTTGTTGTATGAGATGGTGGTACTTGCCGTAGATCTAAGGACCGGTTCATGCAAGAATATGCCAGGAAAACAGTGCCACCACAAGGCCAAGTATGGGTGCGGCTTAGCTGATTAATTAGGTGTATTGCTAGCTTGTTATGGACCGTATATGGCGCGGGGAATAGGAGTCGAGGAGGACTGCCCTGGGAACTGCATGGCAGAAGAGGGGGCTCTTGGGTGGGAGAATGGTGATTCGAGCCTGCCGGTGAAACCTCAGTGAGTCCATACATCTAGTCACTACAGGAAAAACGATCATTGACAACGGCCAAATTTATTGAAGACGGCTTTATCTAGCCGTCGTCAACCGTCGTCAATAACTAAATTCGGACCCACCCGAGGAGTTATTGACGACGGTGACCTGGTACCATCGTCAACAAGTCCTTATTGACGATAGTTTCCTAGCACCGTCATCAATAACGGGGTATATAACCCGTGCGCAAGCCGGGAGGCGGCCAGTGCCGCCTCCCGACTCCCACCGGTCGCCGCCGCCGTCCCGGTTGCCGCCGCCCGTCCCCGCCACCACCGCCGCCCGTCTCCGGCCGAGGTAAGTCCCCTCCCCCTCCCCTCCGGCCTCTCCCCGGCTTTTGTCGGGGCCGCGCCGCCGGCCACCGGCCGGCCCGGCCCCCGGCCGGCCCGGCCCCGGCACCTCCCCCTCTGGCCCGGCCCCTGTGCTAAGCTGTTGATGATTGATGGATTACTAGCTACATTATAAGAATTAAACTTCTATTACTAGCTACTGCAAAATTCCTGTGCATCTAGTCGCATATGCCTGTGCTCCCCCTCCGGCCCGGCCCCGGTGCTCGCCAAGTGCTCGAGCAAATGCCTGTGCATCTAGTCGCATATTTCTTAATACCCTTAAGAACTTCAGTGGCCTTGTGTGTCGTATATATTTTTTGTTCCAATACTTGTCTTAGTTTATACTTTTCTTCGTTTGAGATCAATCTCTAGCTTATTCAGTTCAGCTTGCTATCCGTGCTTGGCTCTGTTCCATAGTTGTGGGTGATGCATTCTTGATATTAGTAGTGACCAATACTAGGATAAAAGGCATAAGCAACTTCGATAAGCAAAAAACTGCATGATCTAGAAGGGCCCTCCTATATATATACACGAATTTATTTGTCTAGTATCTGGAAACAGATATATTACACAGTGGACACTAGCATGGCAGAATTGAGAAGAAGTTGATGTACCCTATTGAACTGGATTTTTGTACAAACAATCTGAACATAGTTAGAACCATTCTTTATCAATTCTAAATAAGAATACAATGTATCATTTGATACAATAGAGCAAAATTCATTCCTTGGCTGCTTTCTTTTTCTTTTTTCTATATGTCTAGAAGGGAATAACACCATTAAGTGAGATATGGAGACCTACGTACAACAGAGCAACTAGTACAAAAATAACTGGCATCAAGACTACAAGGATGATAGGCCTCTTTTCCCACCGCCCCATGATTGCTAGTGCAAATGGGTACAGGAGAAACATGACCCATATGTTGAACAGCAGACCCATCGCTGCATGCTTCTTCTGTGCTATTGTCCATACTCTAAAGTATACCGTGGTTTTGCCCAGTGCTACCCCAATGGCACCAACATTGAAAATCAGAACTACCACTGACGGGAATAGCATTGGCACCCATCTAAAATCATACAAATCAGCATACTTGTCATTGTCGTCAGCTGTTGTTTGCTTGGAAGTGACCCTGAAGTGTATGCCCTTCTTTGTGAGGAGGTTCACAACCATGTGCAGTACTGCTGCTGGGTATGCACTTGTCGAGCCGATCATGAAGAACTGTTCGTTCCGCCAGTAGTCAAGCCATGTAATCCCGGCCCACTTGATCTCAAGCCAACCAATCATGTGAATCATCACAATGATTACAAGAAGGTACTCAATATACCTAGTAAATGGTCTCTGGATGTATACCTCAGCAGGGATAAGCCACATCACTGGGCTAAGGGCGTAGATTAGGATGAATATTGATGTCACTGGGTAGACTGTCATATTGAGGTAGGAGACCCGCTGAATAAGCCATAGTTTCTTGCCGCCGATGAGTGGGTTGTTGTGGGAGAAAAACATCTCTAGAGACCCACCAGACCAACATACAATTTGATGGAGGCGCTCAGTGAGGTTGATTGGTGCAGTGCCACAGAATGCGTCATGCTCCATTGTACAATACATAGAGCGCCACCACTGTTCGTGGATGCAAAAACCTGTTACTATATCTTCTGTGGCTATGTCATAGATGTATCCAACACCCTTACCCCAGTCAGTCCCTTTGTCAAAAGCACATGACACAACCCTCTCTAACTCAGCAAAAAATGTGTCATCAAATGGTGGTGGTATGGTTGATCTTTCTTGCTTTAGGGCTTTTGACACTGAGTCTAGGAAGAGTGTTGAGTTACCAAACTTGCTTGCTTGGGCTGTAATGTTATTTGCTCTGCAACGGGGTGAGTCAATACCATAGAGTGCCAAGCGACGGAACATCGCTACAGGAAAAACGATCATTGATGACGGCCAAATTTATTGACGACGGGGCCATCGTCTTTAATGTTATTGACGACGACTTTATCTAGCCGTCGTCAATAACTTAGTTATTGACGACGGATAGACGAGAACCGTCGTCAATAAATTATTGACGACGGTGGCCGTCGTCTTTAACAAGATTCGGGCCCACCCAAGGAGTTATTGACGATGGTGACCTAGTACCGTCGTCAACAAGTCCTTATTGACGACAGTTTCCTAGCACCGTCGCAGCCGCTGCCGTCCTGCCCCAACGCAGCCGCTGCCTTCCCGCCCCAAGCCCCGCCCGGCCGCCCCAGCTCGCGCTGAGCCCCGGCCGCGCCTCGGCCGCCGCCGCTCGCCGCGCCCCGCCTCGAGCCCTGCCCTGCTGTGCCGCCCGGCCCCGCCCCAAGCCCCGCCCTGCCGCGCCGCCCGAGCTTAGTTGATTAATTGTTTAATTAGTATTGTAATTGATTATTATTTAAATAATACTTTGATTGATTGCGTGATTAGTTACTATATGTAAATAAATGGGTTTCGGCCCGGTCCGGCCTGACACGACCCATTTAGGGTCTGTCACGGCCCATTTATTGGTAATTGTCACACCCGGTTTCTCCGAAGAACAACCAAGTGAATATCACATGTATGCCAGGATAATTTTCTCATACATGTGACGACAAATAGTGAAGCATCATCATATTACAAGCCAGGTGTTCGAATATAAATAAGTCTTACATAGCATACATCTCGATGGACGATAATAAGTTCATAACATGTAAATAAAACAGCAGCGGAATATAAGTCTTGTGGGCTCCATCACAGGCGTTGCCCGGGGGACTCCGTGAACCTAGAATCCTTCCTCGGGACTAAAGTTTTGGTCATTAAACATCACATCATTCTCTTGACCTGAGCAGCAATATAAACCAACAGAAAAGCAAGTTTGAGTACCGTTGGTACTCAGCAAGTGTGGGAAAGTTATGTCATGCATGGCTAGAGCAAGGAGAGATTGACTCATTGTTAATGCACTACGCAATTAATACCTATCACCTTAGCTTATTAAGCACCTACATTACTACACAGGTGAAATGGTCCCAATCTCCCAACTCATCATCAGAATCAAGTAAACATAGTCTCATCTCAAATGTTAAGCTTCCCGCTTAACATCCACAACTTCCTAATCCATCATCCTCTAATCATGAATAAGTCCAAGCCGCTCTTGACCGTGAGCACGGCTGTCATGACAGTTTTGACTCTACAGAGTTTGCACCACTGTACCCACATGTAGTGATTTCATCCCTCGTTGCCGGGTGGACTAAAAGAACCTCCATTATGCCAGTGGCCGCGAACCACATTCACACTTCCCAGATGTGTAGCCAGGAGATCACTACGAAGCCTTTACAAAGGGATTCTCGACGAGCGTGGGCCCACTGAGGTTTCACCCCTAACAGCATACAAGAGGCTCCAACCCCATTGCAGTGGCCCCCTCTTGAGCCTTGCGGTTCATATGATAGTCCAGCTGACACCTATTTCCCGCACCATCCGAAACACCCATACTACGCCGGGGATACACCTAATTAATTGGCCAAGCTGCCCCATCTCAGCATGTGGTTGGCACGGTAAAGCCAGGTTACATGCTCCATGAACCGGTCCTTAGGATCCAGGCAAGTACTAAACACAAACCAGAGTCTCGTGCACCCAGCACCAACCAAATCATCCAACTTGCCTCGATCCCTACCTCTACATAACTCATAATATCTCATTCAAGAGTAAGGTAAATAAATTGATAATCTCATATCCCAATTATCCCGTTCTAAGCATGGCTAAGCATAAGCATATAAATAAATGACATAATAAAATAATTCCCAACCCAAGCTACAAGGAAACAAGGTAATGCAATTCTAGGGAAACTTCCTAGCATGGGTTTCATATTTCAATTGACAATGCAAATAATTCTATCTACACGTCCTAGTATAGGATCAAAGTGGTCAAGGACACTTGCCTTCTTCCTGCTGCTCTGGGAATGGAAAGTCTTGATCTTGGAAGGGGAGAACTTGCTCTGGGGCAGGTTCTAATCATGCCAATACACATAGCAAAAGAAAACAACAATCCAAAAGACATAGTTCACACTTTCACTTCATACAAACCACACATACATACCTATGAAAGTCATTCACATTTCTAAGTGTTGTGGTTACTCTACATGTGTTGATTTTTGGCCTACATGTACTTTTAAACATATGTATATGATTTCTAACTTGTATTCAGATATTTGTTTGCACACTATATATGAATTTCCAATTTGAACAAATTCTTTATATTTAATTAATACACTTCTTAGCTACCAAGTTTGCATGAAAGGTAATTTCATACTCCAAATAGGTTTTCAGATCTTCTACCAAATCCTAGACTGAAGTTTTTGGATTTGGAGACTTCATTTATCATTTTCTAATTATGCATACCTATTTTCCTATATTTTTCAGATTTATTTTCTATGCCTAAAAGTAAGTTTTAATATTAAATAGTAGGACATATCATCTAAACAGAATAGGTTCTGATCTAAAATATTAAATAATATATTTTTGAACTTCTCCTCTGATGTGAACTAATTTAAATTTATTTTATCAGTTTTCAGAATTATTTCCTAGCCTAAAAATGTCTTTCTAGAACTAATAAATATGAACAACACTTAGGCAGATTTCATTTCAGCCTAAAATCTATTTTTTACTCATTCTAAAGTTTTCCAAGTGCTAGGGGAGTTTAAATTTGAATTTACACATGTGTTTGCCTTACCTTTTAAATTTAAATCCTAGTCACATATTCAAATTTCTGAATTTAATATCATATAGGGTCAAAAAGGTAAATCCACCCTACTGCAGGGTTTAATTTATTATTTCCTAAATTTCCAGGGGTCTAACTACACATAACAGACGGGTTTTCCTAATTTTTATTAAGTCTAGGGGCTAAAACTGATTTTTAAATGAATTTACACGAATTTCTGAAAGTCCAGGGGCTAGATCAGAAGTTTCCGGGGCTAGCTCGTGTTTTCCAAGATCCCCAGGGGGTGGTGCGTAAGAATCCCAGCCTTTATAGTGCGGGGCTGACGTGGACCGTCCGATTTAAAACAGACGGCTCAGATTAGATCACCGAACCGGTACGCGTCGGTTTTATTTCTACCGTGCGATTTAAAATAGACGGCCCTCAAGGGACCACATCGCCCTGGCCGGAGCCAGCCCGCGCGCGCGGCGCCCCGCGGCGGCGGGGGGTGGCGATCTCACCGGCGCAGCCTCGGTTTTTGCCGCTACACGCTAGAGCTCGCATCTTTTTGCATGGATCGGCTGCGGAGAGTTAGGGGATGCTCACCGAGGGGTTTTTCTGCACTCGGAGGCCCTGGAAATCGGTCGGCGGCGAGCTTCAACGGCGATGGTCTTCGGTGCACATCGGGGTGGCAGTTGGGGCGCAAGACACGTCGTTTCCTTCATCTGCAGGGCTCCCCGGCGGCGGTGGAACGTGATCAGCATGTTAGATCAGGAAAATTGAGCAAAGATCGAAGGAAATCAGCGGTAGAAGCTTCGGTTCTCACCGGAGAGAAAAACGGCTGAACAGGGAGGAAAAAGGGGCGGATTTTGGCGTTTAAATAGATGAGGGAGGGCGATGGTCTGTTGTTATCATGTTGGGGGCGTCCGGGACCGGAAATCGGGCTGGGAGCGTGGGTTCTGGGGGTTGTTTTGATCGGGCGCGAGAGAAGAGTCCGGGGTCGGGTGGGCGCGCGGGAGGAGAGGGATGACACGCGGGCCCCGCGTGTCAGTGAGAAGGAGAGAGGGGGGCGCGGGTTCGGGTTGGCACGGGGGTATTGGGCCGGCTGGCGGGTTTCAGCCCACTAGCTGGTTGGGGTTTTCTTTTCCTTTTTCTGTTTTGATTTGAATTTAAATTCCTGTTTGAATTTGAATTTCTGCACCACATGCAATACGTCCAAAAATTTTTAAATCCCCCTCTTTAGCAGGTTTTGGGGTGTTACAGCTCTACCCCCCTTAAAAGAAATCTCGTCCTCGAGATTGGTGGTTCTAGGAAAACAATTCCGGAAACTGTGTCTTAAGCTCGTCTTCTCGCTCCCAAGTGGCTTCCTCTTCCGAGTGATGCTTCCACTGCATCTTGCACATCCGGATTCTTTTATTTCTTGTGAGGCGTTCCATCATCTCCAAAATCTTGACCGGTTGCTGGGCATAAGACAGATCCTCTCGTACGTCAACCTCATTCATGGGTAACATCTCTTCAGGCGTCCTTAGACATTTCTTGAGCTGTGACACATGGAATACATCGTGCACATCCGATAGGTGAGCCGATAGTTCTAGTTGATATGCCACTTCGCCTTTCCTCTCCAGAATCTGAAAGGGTTCGATGTATCGAGGTGATAACTTCCCTTTCACCTTGAACCGATGAAGTCCTCGAATAGGTGACACCTTGAGATAAACATAGTCTCCCACGTTGAAAACGAGCTCTCTTCTCCGTACATCGGCATAGCTCTTTTGTCGGGTTTGTGCTATCCTCAAGTTGTTGCGGATTTCCCTCAATTTCGCCTCGGCTTCTTGTAGTACTTCGGGCCCAAACACTTTACTTTCCCTTGTTTGGTTCCAAAATAGTGAAGTTCTGCACTTCCTCCCATACAAAGCCTCAAATGGTGACATCCTCATACTAGCCTGATAGCTGTTGTTATAGGAGAACTCCGCATACGGTAAGTTCTTATCCCAACTCCTATTGTTCTTGAGCGCACATGCTCTCAGCATATCCTCAAGGATCTGATTGGTTCTTTCCATCTGCCCGTCAGTCTGGGGGTGATAGGCAGAACTAAAATTTAGATGAGTTCCCATGGTTTCATGTAACTTCTGCCAGAACCTTGAGGTGAACTGTGTCCCTCGGTCCGACACTATCTTCTTTGGCACTCCATGGAAACACACGATCCTTGACATGTACAATTCCGCCAATTTGGATCCGCTGTAGCTTTCTTTTACGGGGATGAAATGAGCTACCTTGGTTAGTCTGTCGACGATGACCCATATCGAATCATATCCCGATTGGGTCCTGGGTAGTCCAACTATGAAATCCATACCGATTTCTTCCCATTTCCATTCAGGCACTTTGAGTGGTTGCAATAGTCCCGCGGGTCGTTGATGTTCTGCTTTCACCAACTGGCATGTGTCACATAGGGCAACATGTTCCGCGACATCTCGCTTCATGCCATACCACCAAAATCTGCTCTTGAGGTCATGATACATCTTCGTACTCCTAGGATGAATGGAATAGTCGGAATCATGAGCTTCCTTCAAAATCAATTCACAGATCTCCTTCACCTCAGGCACACAGATTCTTTTCCCGTGCCACATCGTACCTTGTTCATCCTCTCTGAACCCAGGGGCTTTATTTTCTTTGATGAGTTCTCTAATCTCTTGTATCTTCTCATCATTCTTCTGACCGTTGCGTATGTCTTGCTCTAATGTGGAGTCCACTTCCATGGCGATGGCCTCACCACTATTCACCAGACATAGATTGAGTTTTACAACCTCTTCCTTCAGTTCTGTAGGCATGTCCTTTAAGCTCAACCTATTGACTTGCACCTTCCGGCTTAAAGCATCTGCTACGACGTTCGCTTTCACAGGATGATAGTTGATGCCCACATCAAAGTCGTTGATTAGCTCTAACCATCTCCTTTGTCTGAGGTTGAGATCTGGCTGTGTGAAAATGTACTTTAAGCTCTTATGATCCGTATATATCTCTGTCCTCTTCCCCATCAAGTAATGCCGCCAGATCTTCAATGCGTGTACCACTGCGGCTAGCTCTAGGTCATGTGTAGGATAGTTCTTCTTGTGTTTTCGGAGCTGCCGGGACGCGTAGGCCACGACATGCCCCTCTTGCATGATAACACATCCCAACCCGTGTCTAGATGCATCGCAGTACACCGAAAAATTCTTCTGCATATCCGGCATAACTAGCACTGGGGCTGTTGTCAATCTTTTCTTCAATTCTTGAAAACTCGTTTCTCACTGCGGTGTCCATGTGAATGTGATTCCCTTCTCTAACAATTTGGTGAGGGGTCTTGAAATCTTGGAGAAACCCTCGATAAACCGTCGATAATACCCAGCCAATCCTAAGAAGAACTTCCCCGACATTTTCAGGGGTCTTCCACTTCTGCACATCCTCGATCTTGGCGGGATCTACGGAGATTCCTCCCTCCGAGATTATATGTCCAAAGAAGGGAACTCTCTTCAACCAAAACTCACACTTGCTCAACTTGGCATATAGTTGGTGTTCTCTCAGCTTTTGCAACACCAACCTTAAATGTCCCTCATGTTCTTCTTCATTTTTGGAGAAGACGAGAATGTCATCAATGAAAACCACCACAAATTTGTCCAGATATTCCATGAATATCTTGTTCATGAGATACATGAAGTATGCCGGGGCATTAGTTAGCCCGAAAGGCATGACGGTGTATTCATACAGCCCGTACCGAGATACGAAAGGTGTCTTTGGAATGTCGGTTTGCCTTATCTTAAGTTGGTGGTATCCCGACCTGAGATCAATTTTTGAGAACACACAAGTTCCTCTCAGCTGATCAAATAAGTCTTCAATGTGGGGTAATGGGTACTTGTTCTTGATGGTTACTTCATTCAAAGCACGGTAGTCTACGCATAACCTTTGGGTTCCATTCTTCTTGGGCACAAATATCACTGGAGCTCCCCATGGTGAGGAACTAGGACGAATATACCCCTTCTCCGTCAATTCTCTTATATGCTCCTTGAGTTCTTCCAGCTGTTTGGAGTCCATCCGACAAGGCCTCTTGTATATTGGAGCTGTTCCAGGCACTAGCTCAATCGCGAATTCCGCTTCACGATCGGGAGGCATACCTGGCAACTCCTCCGGAAAAAACGTCTGGGTATTCCCTGATAATCCTGATCTCTTCCACTTCCACCTCAACTTGATTGAGTTTAAAGCCCCTCCCAGGGTTTTGTACTGTTATGAACTTTACTCTTGTGCCACTAGGGTGAGTTAGTTCCACCGTTCTTGTCGAACAATGGATGATTCCCTTCTGTTTGGTCAACCAATCCATACCCAAAATAATATCTATCCCTTGTGAGTCTATCACTATGAGGTTTGCAGTAAATACTACCCCATTAATGTCTAGATTCATCTTGGGACACACTTGCCTTGTCCTTATTTCTCCCCTGGAGAGTTTACTGCTAGCATATGGTTCATTTGTGTTGTTGCTAGATCATGCTTCTTAACAAACCCTTGAGCAATGAACGAGTGGGTAGCACCAAAATCGAACAACAAGGTTGCGATGTGTAAATTGGCAGGAAACTTACCAATTACCACGTCAGGTGCCTCTTGCGCTTCCTCCATGGTCACGTCTCACGCGAAAATAAATGCACTCTTAATTCATAGGGGTTCACACATCAAAGCAAAGCAACCTAAAGACGAGGTTGTGGACAAATGCCCATGTCTTCCGCAACTCACGTCACACACCAAACATTAACACACAAATAACTAAGGTATTGACTCGACTACTCGATAACCTGTTGAAATAAGGGAAAGAACTCTAAACGACTCGTATCACTGAGCTGGCTCTTCGGGGTCTTCCTCATTATTGCGGCTGCCCTCTGATTCCGCTTTGGGTGGGGAAACTGCTGGTGGAGAAGTGCGGCGACGCCTGCTCGCCCGGCGGTCTGGGGAGTCAGGAGTCCACGTGTCATTTACGGTAACACACAGTTTATTCCCATCTCCTTTTTCTCTCGCCCTCAAGCTGGCACGAAGCAACGCCTCCGTTTCCTTCAGGGTGTCACGAACATCCTGAAGCTCTTGCTGGCACCCCTGCAGTCGAGTGCTGAGCATAGCAGCATCCTCCAAGCACAGGTCCATGTGCTCATGGGAAGTCCCCTGCTGCACTAGCGGGTACTTGTACTCCGCGGTGCCACTCTCTCGCTGGAGGACATATATGTACTCCATCCTGTCCAGGTGGTGATGGTTGATGTAACTCTGGCAGATGATGGCCTCCCAGGTGACATCCTTCTCAGCATCAGCCTGAGTCGCCCGACAGGCTGGAGAGCGGTGGATCTTGAGCAGCTGATTTTCATGGATAATCCTCATCTCCGAGCTCCATTCTTCCCGTTTCTCACGGATGGTCCTGGTGGATCTGTAGTGTATCATTAGCTTGCCCGTATTGCCGGCGGCGTGGAGCATATGCCGAAGGCGGCGCAACAAGCCTCCTACTGCCAATCCGTAGGAGTGGTATGTCATCGGACGGTTCTCCTCTCTCAAGGCAAGGGCAACTACCGAAACTCTCCCTCCGGTGGACTTGCGGGCGGTGCGGATCATGTGAACCATCTAAAACATAAAGCATTTAAAATTAAGTTAGATAAGAGTTAAATAAAAATTGTATTTTGAATAAAAGTTGGGGCAAGATGAATAAAGTGACCCCATTAAATAACATCTTCAACCCACACCTTTTTTAAAATAGTTTTTAAGAAAATAGGGTCCTTAAGTACGTCCATTTCTACCTAGGTCCACGTTCCTACGAGCAACCTTGGCTCTGATACCACTTCTGTCACACCCGGTTTCTCCGAAGAACAACCGAGTGAATATCACATGTATGCCAGGATCATTTTCTCATACATGTGATGACAAATAGTGAAGCATCATCATATTACAAGCCAGATGTTCGAATATAAATAAGTCTTACATAGCATACGTCTCGATGGACGATAATAAGTTCATAACATGTAAATAGAACAGCAGCGGAATATAAGTATTGTGGGCTCCATCACAGGCGTTGCTCGGGGGACTCCGTGAACCTAGAATCCTTCCTCGGGACCAAAGTCTTGGTCATTAAACACCACATCATTCTCTTGACCTGAGCAGCAATATAAACCAACAGAAAAGCAAGTTTGAGTACCGTTGGTACTTAGCAAGTGTGGGAAAGTTATGTCATGCATGGCTAGAGCAAGGAGAGATTGACTCATGGTTAATGCACTAAGCAATTAATACCTATCACCTTAGCTTATTAAGCACCTACATTACTACACAGGTGAAATGGTCCCAGTCTCCCAACTCATCATCAGAATCAAGTAAACATAGTCTCATCTCAAATGTTAAGCTTCCCGTTTAACATCCACAACTTCCCAATCCATCATCCTCTAATCATGAATAAGTCCAAGCCACTCTTGACTGTGAGCACGGCTGTCATGACAGTTTTGACTCTGCAGAGTTTGCACCACTGTACCCACATGTAGTGATTTCATCCCCCCTTGCCGGGTGGACTAAAAGAACCTCCATTATGCCAGTGGTCGCGAACCACATTCACACTTCCCAGGTGTGTAGCCAGGAGATCACTACGAAGCCTTTACAAAGGGATTCCCGACGAGCGTGGGCCCACTGAGGTTTCACCCCTAACAGCATACAAGAGGCTCCAACCCCGCTGCAGTAGCCCCCTCTTGAGCCTTGCGGTTCATATGGTAGTCCAGCTGACACCTATTCCCCGCACCATCCAATACACCCATACTACGCCGAGGATACACCTAATTAATTGGCCAAGCTGCCCCATCTCAGCATGTGGTTGGTACGGTAAAGCCAGGTTACATGCTCCATGAAGCGGTCCTTAGGATCCAGGCAAGTACTAAACACAAACCCGAGTCTCGTGCACCCAACACCAACCAAATCATTCAACTTGCCTCGATCCCTACCTCTACATAACTCATAATATCTCATTCAAGAGTAAGGTAAATAAATTGATGATCTCATATCCCAATTATCCCATTCTAAGCATGGCTAAGCATAAGCATATAAATAAATGACATGATAAAATAATTCCCAACCCAAGCTACAAGGAAACAAGGTAATGCAATTCTAGGGAAACTTCCTAGCATGGGTTTCATATTTCAATTGACAATGCAAATAATTCTATCTACACATCCTAGTATAGGATCAAATTGGTCAAGGACACTTGCCTTCTTCCTGCTGCTCTGGGAATGGAAAGTCTTGGTCTTGGAAGGGGAGAACTTGCTCTGGGGCAGGTTCTACTCATGCCAATACACATAGCAAAAGAAAACAACAATCCATAAGACATAGTTCACACTTTCACTTCATACAAACCACACATACATACCTATGAAAGTCATTCACATTTCTAAGTGTTGTGGTTACTCTACATATGTTGATTTTTGGCCTACATGTACTTTTAAACATATGTATATGATTTCTAACTTTTGTATTCAGATTTCTGTTTGCACACTATATATGAATTTCCAATTTGAACAAATTCTTTATATTTAATTAATACACTTCTTAGCTACCAAGTTTGCATGAAAGGTAATTTCCTACTCCAAATAGGTTTTCAGATCTTCTACCAAATCCTAGACTGAAGTTTTTGGATTTGGAGACTTCATTTATCATTTTCTAATTATGCATACCTATTTTCCTATATTTTCAGATTTATTTTCTATGCCTAAAAGTGAGTTTTAATATTAAATAGTAGGACATATCATCTAAACAGAATAGGTTCTGATCTAAAATATTAAATAATATATTTTTGAACTTCTCCTCTGATGTGAACTAATTTAAATTTATTTTATCAGTTTTCAGAATTATTTCCTAGCCTAAAAATGTGTTTCTAGAACTAATAAATATGAACAACACTTAGGCAGATTTTATTTCAGCCTAAAATCTATTTTTTACTCATTCTAAAGTTTTCCAAGTGCTAGGAGAGTTTAAATTTGAATTTGCACATGTGTTTGCCTTATCTTTTAAATTTAAATCCTAGTCACATATTCAAATTTCTGAATTTAATATCATATAGGGTCAAAAAGGTAAATCCACCCTACTGCACGGTTTAATTTATTATTTCCTAAATTTCCAGGGGTCTAACTACACATAACAGAGGGGTTTTCCTAATTTTTATTAAGTCTTGGGGCTAAAACTGATTTTTAAATGAATATACACGAATTTCTGAAAGTCCAGGGGCTAGATCCGAAGTTTCCGGGGCTAGCTCGTGTTTTCCGAGATCCCCAGGGGGTAGCGCGTAAGAATCCCAGCCTTTATAATGCGGGGCTGATGTGGACCGTCCGATTTAAAACAGACGGCTCAGATTAGATCGCCGAACTGGTACGCGTCGGTTTTATTTCTACCGTGCGATTTAAAATAGACGGCCCTCAAGGGGCCACGTCGCCCTGGCCGGAGCCAGCCCGCGCGCGCGGCGGCGGGGGGTGGCGATCTCGCCGGCGCAGCCTCGGTTTTTGCCGCTACACGCTAGAGCTCGCATCTTTTTGCACGGATCGGCTGCGGAGGGTTAGGGGATGCTCACCGAGGGGTTTTCCTGCACTCGGAGGCCCTGGAAATCGGTCGGCGGCCAGCTTCAACGGCGATGGTCTTCGGTGCACGTCGGGGTGGCAGTTGGGGCGCAAGACATGTCGTTTCCTTCACCTGCAGGGCTCCCCGGCGGCGGTGGAACGTGATCAGCACGTTAGATCAGGAAATTTGAGCAAAGATCAAAGGAAATTGGCGGTAGAAGCTTCGGTTCTCACCGGAGAGAAAAACGGCTGATCGGGGAGGAAAAAGGGGCGGATTTCGGCGTTTAAATAGACGAGGGAGGGCGGCGGTCTGTTGAGATCTTGTTGGGGGCGTCCGGGACCAGAAATCAGGCTGGGAGCGTGGGTTCCGGGGGTTGTTTTGATCGGGCGCGAGAGAGAAGTCCGGGGTCGGGTGGGCGCGCGGGAGGAGAGGGATGACACGCGGGCCCCATGTGTCAGCGAGAAGGAGAGAGGGGGGCGCGGGTTCGGGTTGGCACGGAGGTATTGGGCCGGCTGGCGGGTTTTGGCCCACTGGCCGGTTGGGGTTTTCTTTTTCTTTTTCTGTGCCATCGTTCCGCACCTTCTGAGCGCGAGAGCTAGCCATCCATGGTGTGTTTTGAGCGTTAAACGCCTCACCCGCGGCGAACCACAGCCAGCCGATGATCGGGCGCACGCGGGCAGCCTTCCACAAGGGTTGTTACGTCCAAGCAAGCCCGACCATGGGAGCGCGCCATCGTGCTGCTGCTCTCCCCCAAAGCCTGGAGCAAACCGTGGAGGATCGGCGGCCAATTTGGAGATTTTGTCCCGGTGACCTCAAATAGAGCATCCGGTAATCGCCGCCAAAATTCTCGCTCTCCAATCCTCTGTAGCTTGTCAAATCTTGCACACACGAGCTGGACTAGCCGGTGATCATTTGCCCTTTTGCATCCAATGCCTGAAAACCATTGTGCACGACGTATTTCACACCTTTCCGACGGTGGTTATGGTGGGGCGATTCGGGCTCCCGATGAGAGCTAGGTTAGGGCCATTTCCAGGCTGCTTCACCACCCGGACGATCCTCCTTGGCGTCCACTGATGCTATAGCGCCGTTTCACCGGTGTGTTGGCGGGTTAGGTTAGCCGGGCAACGTCACCGAACTGGTCCAGAGCCGTCGCGCCGTGGACGGCTAGATTAGAGCCACCGCCGGCCAGGGGAAGGGGTCCCATATTGTTCAGCACGTGAAATTAGGCCCTGGCAGCGAGGGAGGGCTCGGGGGATGGCAGGGAGACCGAAATCCGTCGAACTCCGGCGAGCCCGGCGGCGCGCAGGCGCGGGGGCCGGAGGTAGAAGACGACCCGGCGGGTCCCGCCTGTCAGCGACGGTGTTTCAAATCTCTGATCGGCTGTGGCGCAGGGATCTGGTGTGGCGGCGCGGGAAATACCCAGTAGCCCCGTGTGGCTTGCCTCGGCGAACGACACCTGTCCCCTGGACCCACAGCCAGTATTTGAACATTTTGTGGAATTTCAGATTTCAGTTCAAAGTTTAAACAGCCACAACATTGGGTAGGAGAATCCAAAAATTGTGAAACAAGTTTTGTTGGATTCCTCTGATAGATTACTATCCAAATATGAAACCCAATTTGTGTGAAACCCTTTATTTAATTTTGTAAAATTCTTTAAAGCTTTTTACCAAAAGAATTTTAGAGGGAGCTTGGTTAATCCAAAAATCCTCAAATTTTGCCAGAATAGTCTTAAGGGTATTAGTGAACCCCTGTAAAAGTTACAGCTCAATTGGAGTTGATTTGATCAGGGAAATTTAGATTTGAAGATGATGTGTTCAATTGAATACAGAAACATTTTCAGAGAATTTCCAAAACTTGGAAATTCAGTTCTGGGCAGATCTTAGCTCCAAAAATGCTAGGAAAATTCATGCAAACTTTATGAGCTATAATTGAAACTTTAGTTCACTAATTTTTGCATGAACATGGGTGTGATCTCAGAATTAATTCTTCTTTGCTTAATTGTTTAGAAAATTATTCTGAACAAACCACTCATTGAAAAGGATTTTTGGTCCAGAGGATTTTCTTGTGACAAGGAACTCACATGAAAATTCTCAGCTCCATTGGAGCTCTGGATGACCCCTGTTCTGTTTAACCTCTTTAGGGGATCAATATAGAAGAGGGGGGAAAACCACTTAGCACTTAATCATGTGTTTAGATCCAAACCTAAACCACTAGCATCAGTGTCATTTTAAATTCTTAAACAGAGTTCCTGTTTTGAAAACTTGTTATTAGGACTTGTAGCAAAGTCTTTACAATTAAACAATTGTGCATATGCATTACGTGTAACATCTACGTGAAGGACTTGAAGTCATTGGAGTAGAGATCAAAGGAGGGAGGCAAGAGATCAAGTCAAGTGGTCTTCACTAACTACATATATATATAAGGCACCTGCAAAACAAATGCAAGCCCCGGTTTGCATCAAATTTACAAGTTTTTATTTGTATTCACTTCATACGTCTAGCATTATATCTATTGCATTACGTCTAGATGGTATGAAACTCCAAATGCATGACCCAGAAAACCCCTGGCGTTTAATGTAGGATATGTTATCAATTAATTATAACTGCTGATCTCAACAAAAGTGGATTAAAAGAAGCAAAACTCGAGTGGGCAGATTCCTACTCATGAACAGGGATTTAGGGGGATCAATCGGAAGAGTTGGGAATTGATCCTCATAGTTGGGAATGGAGACCGGGCAGTGGATGGAAGGTCAAGGACGTGGTCCTGTGAGCCTAGTATATATCTGAGTTGATTAAGGCCCGTTCTCGTGTGCGGCCCGTTGGGCAAGTTTGAGTTGTGTACCGGATGCATACTGGCTATATGGGACCCAGGAAACCGATGTAACATGTTAACCTGGGTGTCGAGGCATACCTCACCGTCTGATGCCGATGCTGAAAGGATAGAGAAGTCTGCTCTACGAGGGTTTGCCATAGAGAGACTTAATCCCAGTCAGTGGGACCGGTTTGACATTTGGGTGTCGTGTGAAAGGTGGCCACGTACGACGTCAGTGACGGTTGCTGTGTGCAACGTCGAGTACGGGCGTACGTGTCGTGTCAGCCGGGTGTTTTTGATTGCAATCACCGTCGCTCGCGGTAGTGAGCATACTTGTTCTCTGCGTGGTGACGTAGTAAGAAACTGGGAAAAGTTAATAATGCTTCGTGAGTAATCCTCATAATGGAGATGAGGAATGATCAACACTTTCACTAAATTTATTTTTCCACCTTGGGCTAGTAGCGTCGAGGCAAAGCGTTTCTTGTTTGATTGTGGAGTCTCGACGTTGATGGCGCAAGGTCTGTATGAGTCTAGGGTAGTTCACTAAAGTTACATTCACCTCGGGCAAGTGATGTTGAGATGAAGCGTTTCTTGTTTGATTGTGGAGTCTCGATGTAAGTTGCGCAAGGACTATAAAAGTTGATTAAAACTGGAAGTAATGACTCTCCTTTAGCTCAAGTTTATCGTTTATGCAAACTGCTATAATCAGCCCTCTATTTCCATCATATAGGGTTTCATGACTAGGGTGACGGGTCAGTCTTGCTGAGCTTCGTGCTCACAGATACTGCACAAGTTGTTTTGCAGGTAATAACTGTAGGCTGATATGTACGGGTGCCCGATGAGACTCGGAACTCCCCGAGTGGTGAACTCATGGCAACCCCTGCCGCTGCTATCATGACAGTGTTGCTAGCGAGAAGGGTCCGCGGGCTGGACACCTTCTCTGTTGCTTAGCATAGGTATGAGACGTGAGTTGTAATAGTCTTCCGCTGTAGCATATTTTTGAGAAGTATTTGTAAAATCAACACTTTGTAAGCTTCCGCTTGTTTTATGTAATATGATGCTTTATTATGTGTGCTGTTGGGTGCCGCATCGCACGGCACCATCCAATGTGATTCCCGGGCGAGGTGCCCCGTCCCCGTGAGTGATCGGGACGGTGGGGTCCTCACAGCGTGGTATCAGAGCCGCATTGGTAATAGCACATGGAATAAGGATCGTATTACGACAAAAACTTAGGATACGGTGAGGAAACAATATTAGGCCCACATAAGGACTATAGTAGTATAGTTACTTAAAGTGGCAGCACTAACATAATTGTCATAATTCTGAAATTTTTATTACGTAACGACGCACCTACGCTCAGGTAAGCATGGTAAGGAACGCCACCGAAAGCGGTTCAATTTCGGTTAGCTCTCCTGACGAGGAAAGTGGTTCAGGGCTAGATCTCACAGCTTGGTGTGAGATGTTAATATGAAACTCTTGAACTCTTCATGTTCCTGAGTTCATATGAAACGCTGAGCCCTAGCGTGCATTAGGCAAGTAAGTGGAGACCCCATCGCGTGGTCAGTAACGCGAGAGTGTGTTCGTCTGGGAGTAGCCCAGGAGGACATACGCAGCGCTTGCCATCGGCGTGCCCTGCAGGGCAGTAGGTGGTATCCGTTGGGTTGATAACATTCCCAACCGTGACGACCCATTCATGATATACTCGGGTTCCCCGTCGTGTGGTGTTGAAACACGATCGCGTACCTTGAGACGTGACTTAATCAAGGACGGCCGTATGACAATGATAGGGGCGTTCGTATTTACTTTCAATTATAGAACTGCCTGAAATGAGAAAAACTTTGAGTGCACCACTATTGAGTGATCTTCTGCAGGTACTAACCAAGTACGTATCCCGTGTAGTACACGTGTGCGAGAGACCATCTTAGTGCCACTGATCATACGTATATGCCGGTATAAGCCGGTTTAGGATTTTCTTTTGGAGAGGCAACGTAGTACCGACATTGTTCTTACGGTGCATCGACACCGTACCACACATAATAACCTCTTCCCTTTGAAGAAATGATTCATGAGCTAACTTTCAACTAAAAATGGAAGTTTGAAACAAATATTAGTTACTGAACTCTTATTTTGAACTAAGATTCAAATGAGAGAGTGTCTAGATTTTAAAGATTTCAAAAACAGAGTGCTCTGTTTCTGGCAGAAATTTTTGCTGGACTTTAACAGAGCATAACTCTGAGTAGCTTTAACCAATTAAGTTGTATGATACAGTTATGGAAGGATTTTCAAGTGCTCTACAACTCTCTTGTAGACCTCCAGAGCAAAAATCATAAGTTAAGTTGGTGAAAAGTCCAGTTGAAGGCAAACTGTTCAGAACCAGGACAGTAGCAAAACCTCTCTGGACCTTTCTGTTTTTAAGCCATAACTTCCTGTAGAAAAATCCCTAGGGAGCCTGTGATACACCGTTGGAAGGGTTATGAGATATGCAACTTGTTATAGTTCAAAGGTTGTTCAGATTCTTGTTGTATTCGTATATACAACTGTGATAAAGTCAGCCACATACAAAGGAGATGCTGGCAAATTTTATCCAGAAAGTCTGTCAACTCTGCGAAATCATAACTTTTGATCCAGAAGTGATATGGAGGCATTTGGATACTCATTGGAAAGATATTAAAGTTAACTTTAACTTTGGTATTCAACATGAGTTATGAAAATGCTTTAACTGGATCAAAATCTGGTTTGTTAAGGACCGGTCAATCTGCTTTAAATCCTTGCTGTTAGATACATCAGTTTGCGCTTAAATCATTTTGCTTCCATGTTGAGGTTTCATTATCAGTGTTGCACTACTTTGTTTATGGAATAAATCAAGTGATAGTGTTGAACTGATAATGAACTCTTGCAATTGCAGAATGGTGCGAACTCGTTCCATGAGTGAGGTGGGTGGTTCCAGTGGCGGTGGTGGTGATAACTCTCCACAGCGGGAGCAGCGAGCTCCGCAACCGCGGCCTCCACCAGGACTTTCACCCACGGTCACAATGGCGGACATTCTGGCCGCCATGACGGGTGCAAGCGATGAGCGAACCGACTTGCTCCGCACCCTGGTGATGAATACATCCCGTCAAGGGGGATGTCAAGATGACGACTTGCGCCAAGCTCAACTGAACTCCTATGTTGAGTTCCTGGCAACTCAACCACCGGTTTTCGTTGAATCTGAGGATCCTCTGGTGGCGGATAGCTGGATCCGTACCATTGAGTCTAAGTTTGAGTTGCTCCAATGCACCGAACATCAGAAGGTTTTATACGCAGCGCAACAACTTCACGGGTCCGCCAGTGCATGGTGGGCAAATCAACTCGCCTCCTTACCAGCTGGACATGACTGTACATGGGCAGAATTCCGGAAGGAATTTCTCGCGTATCATGTTCCTTCCGGAAAAATTCAGCGGAAACTCGAGGAGTTTCTTGCCTTAAAACAAGGAGGGAGGGGTGCTTACGAGCATTCGCGAGTGTTCAACAAGCTGGCGCAGTATGCACCTCAACATGTGAACACCGAAGCACAAAAGTGTGAATGGTTCTTCCGCAGCCTCAATCCCAAGCTAAAGGAGAGACTCGTTTTAGCTGATCAAAAGAACTTCAACGAATTGATGAGTGCTGCCATCATGGTTGAAGATGCTCAGCGGGAAGTTCAGGCTGAGAAAAGAAAGAACCATGTACCACCGGAGTGTAGCAGTAGTGCTCCGCAGAAATACAGGGTGGTAGACAGTACCTTGAACTGTCATCTGATGCAGCCGGCTCGACGACTCCAGCAATATTCTAGTCGATCATCCCAATACTCTGATTTCGGACAGCTGCAACAACGGTATATGCAGTCACGTTATTCTGCTCCTCAAGTGTTCTTGCCACAGCAGAATACCACTAATGTCCATGCACAGAGCAACCAGGAACCGGCTGAAAAACCGTGCTTCACGTGCGGGTACTTGGGTCACGTCAGCAGGAAGTGTCCAGAAAGGATACACCATAGAGAAACTACAACGGGGCGGGGTATAAATCAACCCCGTGCTCAGCTTCAAGGAACTGCACCAAAACCCGGTTGCATTTATCATACAGCTCTAGAGGATGTGCCAGATGGGGCACCTGTGCTAGCGGGAATGTTCACCCTCAATGGACTGCCCGTATTAATTCTGTTTGACTCTGGAGCTACACACAATTTCATCTGCAGGTTGTTTGTGTGCAAAGCTGAGCTCTCCACCTCTACACCGAAGGATCACTATCTTATCCGCTCACCGGGCGGAAATATAGCTGCTAATGAAGTAGTGATCAAAGCACCCTTGTGCTTAGGTGGAAACGTATACCCCACCACCCTCATTGTGTTGGAGGGGCAGAAGATCGACGTGATTATAGGAATGGCGTGGATGAACTACCACAGGGCTGTTCTTGATATTGGTCCACGGATTGTTAGTTTGGACTCTCCAATCTACAGTCTCCAAACGCTCATACTTGAAGCCATGGATTCTAAAAATCCAGTGGTGTACCACAGTGTGACCACAAAACTGGAGGATATTCCAGTGGTCCGTGAGTACCCAGATGTGTTTCCCGACGATCTTCCAGGGATGCCGCCTGAGAGGGATGTGGTATTCAAGATCGAGTTAGCACCGGGAACCACACCAATATCTCGGAGGCCGTACAAAATGTCTCCGAAGGAATTAGCTGAACTGAAAGAACAGCTAAAGGACTTAATGGACAAAGGGTTCATCCGACCAAGCTCATCGCCATGGGGCTGTTCAGCCCTCTTTGTGAAGAAAAAGGATGAGCCACTTCGATTATGTGTGGATTATCGGCCGCTGAATGCAGTGACGATCAAAAATAAATATCCACTGCCGCAGATTGATATATTGTTTGATCAGTTGGTGGGTGCCAAGGTATTCTCCAAGATGGACTTACGGTCTGGTTATCATCAGATAAAAATCAAAGCGGAGGATATACCGAAGACGGCTTTCTCGACTAGATACGGGCTCTATGAGTATCTAGTCATGTCTTTCGGGCTAACAAATGCACCCGCACACTTCATGTATCTCATGAATTCTGTATTCATGCCAGAGTTTGATCAGTTCGTCGTGGTTTTCATCGACGACATTCTCGTGTACTCCAAATCGGAGGAGGAGCACACCAAACATCTTCATATTGTGCTCCAACGCTTACGGGAACATAAGATGTATGCCAAATTCAGCAAATGTGAATTTTGGATCAGCAAGGTACCATTTTTAGGCCACATTATTTCAGCGGAGGGTGTGGCCGTGGATCCAAACAAAATTGAGCAAGTCTTGAAGTGGGAGTCTCCAACATCGGTTCATCAAATCCGCAGTTTTCTAGGACTAGCGGATTATTACCAGAGATTTATTCCCAGCTTCTCAAAGGTGGCTAAACCAATGACAGAGTTGCTGAAGAAGAGCAGCAAGTATGTGTGGACAGAGGCCTGTGAAGAGGCATTTCAAACTTTGAAGAAACATCTCACAACGGCACCGGTGTTAGCCCAACCGGATACAACAAAGCCATTTGATGTTTATTGTGATGCCTCGGGCATTGGACTTGGCTGTGTCTTAATGCAAGATAGACGCATGATCGCGTACGGGTCTCATCAACTCCGCAACCACGAGTAGCACTATCCCACTCATGACCTAGAACTCGCTGCAGTGGTGCTTGCGTTGAAGATGTCGAGGCACTACTTACTTGGAAATTTAGTGCACCTCTACACCGACCATAAGAGCCTCAAATATATATTCACTCAGAAGGATATCAACATGAGGCAGCGGAGATGGTTGGAATTAATCAAAGATTATGAGCTCGAGATCCATTACCATCCGGGCAAAGCTAACGTGGTGGCTGATGCACTCAGTCGTAAATCCCACGTAAATAACTTGTCAGTTGTTCCGGATGAGGATGAAGAACCAAGCTTGCGGGTGATTCCGTATGGGGCGTTGTATAATCTTGCTCTTGTGCCCACCATTAGAGAAGAGATTGTACAAGCCCAGAAGAGAGATAAAGGAATGCGGAAAATCCGGGCAAGAATCAATGAGGATAAAATGAAATGTTTCCAGGAAGATGAACAAGGTGTGTTATGGTTTAACAACCGTATCGTGGTGCCCCGGAACCTGAAGCTAAGGAAGAAAATCCTCGATGAAGCTCATATGTCCAAGTACTTGATACATCCAGGGAGCAATAAGATGTATCAAGACCTTAAGACAAAATTTTGGTGGACTCAGATGAAGCGAGAAATTGCCAAGTATGTATCTGAGTGTGATACATGTCGGCGAGTCAAAGCTGATCATATTAAGAAAGCGGGAATGCTCCAACTGTTAAGTACTCCGGCATGGAAGTGGGAGGACATCAGCATGGACTTTATTGTGGGACTACCTCTCACGTCCAGAAGGCATGACTCCATTTGGGTGATTGTTGATCGCTTAACAAAATCAGCCCACTTCATCCCAGTGAGTACAAGATTTTCAACTAAGCAATATGCAGAGTTGTATCTTTCAAGGATTGTGTGCTTACACGGAGTCCCCAAAACCATCATATCTGATCGAGGTTCGATATTTGTTGCTCGTTTCTGGGAGCTACTACATGAATCTCTAGGAACAAAATTAATCAGAAGCTCAGCATACCTTCCCAAGACGGATGGTCAAACGGAGAGGGTGAACCAGATTTTGGAAGATATGCTGAGGGCATGTGCCATAGATCATGGAAAGAACTGGGATAACCATTTGCCATTAGCAGAGTTCTCTTACAACAATGGTTACCAATCCAGTATTAAAATGGCACCATACGAAGCACTCTATGGCAGGAAGTGTCGCACACCACTCAATTGGTGTGAATCGGGCGAGAGGGTGATTTTTAGAATTGATCTTGTAAAAGATGCCGAAGAACGAGTCCAGCTGATTCAAGAAAACCTCAGGGCCGCTCAATCTCGTCAGAAGAGCTATGCGGACCAGCGACGCCGACCCTTGTGTTTTGAAGTCGGAGATCACGTCTATCTCCGAGTATCCCCGATGAAGGGAATTCATCGATTTGGGGTCAAGGGTAAGCTAGCGCCTCGCTTTGTGGGTCCGTTCGTTATTACAGAACGGTGTGGGCAGGTATCCTACCGTTTGGAGCTGCCGCTATCCTTATCGGGCATCCACGACATCTTCCATGTCTCACACTTGAGAAAGTGTTTGAAGAGATCGACGGAGATCTTTTCAGAAGACATGGAGATATTGCAACCGGATCACACCTACGCCGAGAAGCCCATCAAGATTATCAACGAGAAGAGCCGGATCACTCAAAATCGGACTTTGAAATTTTACAAAGTCCTGTGGAGTAATCACACACCGGAAGAAGCGACTTGGGAGAGTGAAGATTACCTCCACAAGAACTATCCGGAACTTTTGTCGTAGTTGTTGTAATTACCTTCCGCCTCATCTTTCTTTTGTAATCTCGGGACGAGATTCTTTTAAGGGGGGAGGATTGTAAAGGTCCCAAAAATGTGAATACAAAGAAACATGAGTTTGCACAAATGTTGGAGTCATGTGTATGAAAAATGGGGCTTAGTTGAAACTTTTTCCTCATATGATAACATAGGTGAGATTCTTCTAAACCAACTTAGGGTTATTGCATGGATGGACCTCATGTGGATTAAAACCACAGTAATGAAGAGCTCAAGTGCAATGGAAGGGTTTAAAAATCAGTGCTGAACTAAATGTAGATTCAAACTTCAAGTGAGGGGAAGACACAATGGAAATTCAAAACTGTTGTGTCCAAACTATTGTTTGCAGCAGCTAACACAAGAATCCAGTGGCATATTTGGATTCCTTAGGTCCAAATTAGTGGGGAGGCAAAGTTTCATTAATTTTTGAAAAGGTTTGCTACCCATTTTTACAAATGGAGTTAAATGTGCAAGGAATTCAAATAGACATTTGAATGTGGATGGAATTTGTCCAACTATGCAAATGCAGCTCAGTTTCCAACTTTCAGATAATTGGAGTTGAATATTTGTCAAACTTTGGAGATCTTTTTGCAGGGAAATTGAGTGGGCCCCACCTGTCATTGGGGAGGTTAAACACTGTGAAAGATCTCCCGTTACTTCAGCCGTAAGTCTCCACTCATCGAACGGGTCTCACCGGGTGTCACCGCGAGGGGGCTACCCGAGCCACGTCCTGCTCTATGGCCGGGCCGCTGGCAGCATGGGAGTCGGCGGTGCTCTCTCCACGTGAGCCCTCCCGCGTAGCCAAGGCGACCATGGGTGTTTTCCCCTCCTCACACGCGCGTTCTCCAGAAAATGAAACCGAGCTCGCCGCTCCCCTGGAAAGCCACCGGGAGCCGGCTAAACCACGCCACAGCGCCTCCCCGAGCTGCACAACGACGCTGTGCCATCGTTCCGCACCTTCTGAACGCGAGAGCTATCCATCCGTGGTGTGTTTTGAGCATTAAACGCCTCACCCGCGGCGAACCACAGCCAGCCGACGATCGGGCGCACGCGGGCAGCCTTCCACAAGGGTTGTTACGTCCGAGCAAGCCCGACCACGGGAGCGCGCCATCGTGCTGCTGCTCTCCCCCAAAGCCTGGAGCAAACCGTGGAGGATCGGCGGCCAATTTCGAGATTTTGTCCCAGCGACCTCAAACAGAGCATCCGGTAATCGCCGCCAAAATTCTCGCTCTCCAATCCTCTGTAGCTTGTCAAATCTTGCACACACGAGCTGGACTAGCCGGCGATCATTTGCCCTTTTGCAACCAATGCCTGAAAACCATTGTGCACGACGTATTTCACACCTTTCCGACGGCGGTTATGGTGGGGCGGTTCGGGCTCCTGAAGAGAGCTAGGTTAGGGCCATTTCCAGGCTGCTTCACCACCCGGACGATCCTCCTTGGCGTCCACTGATTCTATAGCGCCGTTTCACCGGTGTTTTGGCGGGTTAGGTTAGCCGGGCAACGTCGCCGAACTGGTCCAGAGCCGCCGCGCCGTGGACGGCTAGATTAGAGCCACCGCCGGCCAGGGGAAGGGGTCCCATATTATTCAGCACGTGAAATTAGGCCCTGACAGCGAGGGAGGGCTCGGGGGATGGCCGGGAGACCGAAATCCGTCGAACTCCGGCGAGCCCGGTGGCGCGCGGGCGCGGGGGCCGGAGGTAGAAGACGACCCGGCGGGTCCCGCCTGTCAGCGACGGTGTTTCAAATCTCTGATCGGCTGTGGCGCGGGGATCTGGTGTGGCGGCGCGGGAAATACCCAGTAGCCCCGTGTGGCTTGCCTCGGCGAATGACACCTGTCCCCTGGACCCACAGCCAGTATTTGAACATTTTGGGGAATTTCAGATTTCAGTTCAAAGTTTAAACAGCCACAACTTTGGGTAGGAGAATCCAAAAATTGTGAAACAAATTTTGTTGGATTCCTCTGATAGAGTACTATCCAAATATGAAACCCAATTTGTATAAAACCCTTTATTTAATTCTGTAAAATTCTTTAAAGCTTTTTAGCAAAAGAATTTTAGAGGGAGTTTGGTTAATCCAAAAATCCTCAAATTTTGCTAGAATAGTCTTTAGGGTACTAGTGAACCCCTGTAAAAGTTTCAGCTCAATTGGAGTTGATTTGATAAGGGAAATTTAGATTTGAAGATGCTGTGTTCAATTGAATACAGAAACATTTTCAGAGAATTTCCAAAACTTGGAAATTCAGTTCTGGCAGATCTTAGCTACAAAAATGCTAGGAAAATTCATGCAAACTCTATGAGCTATAATTGAAATTTTAGTTCACTAATTTTTGCATGAACATGGGTGTGATCTCAGAATTAATTCTTCTTTGCTTAATTGCTTAGAAAATTATTCTGAACAAACCACTCAATGAAAAGTGATAATTTTTGGGCCAGAGGATTTTCTTGTGACAAGGAACTCACATGAAAATTCTCAGCTCCATTGGAGCTCTGGATGACCCCTGTTCTGTTTAACCTCTTTAGAGGATCAATATAGAAGAGGGGGGAAAACCATTTAGCACTTAATCATGTGTTTAGATCCAAACCTAAACCACTAGCATCAGTGTCATTTTAAATTCTTAAACAGAGTTCCAGTTTTGAAAACTTGTTATTAGGACTTGTAGCAAAGTCTTTACAATTAAATAATTATGCATATGCATTACGTGTAACATCTACGTGAAGGACTTGAAGTCATTGGAGTAGAGATCAAAGGAGGGAGGCAAGAGATCAAGTCAAGTGGTCTTCACTAACTGCATATATATATAAGGCACCTGCAAAACAAAGGCAAGCCCCGGTTTGCATCAAATTTACAAGTTTTTATTTGTATTCACTTCATACGTCTAGCATTATATTTATTGCATTACGTCTAGATGGTATGAAACTCCAAATGCATTGTAAAAGCCCAAGAAAAGGGACTTGCAAAAACTTTTTCTTCACCGCACAACACCACAGTTTTTATTGTGGACACCTTAGGAAATGTTGTGAAGAGCAAGTAACCTCCATCAAAAGAATGATTAGAGGGGAAAGCCTTCACTTTCACAAAGTATGGTTTCTACACTTGAACATGAGAGGTTGAGCTCACCCCTAGAATTTAAAAAGTCTTGGGAAGGTTCAGTCCAAAGCTCATGCAAATTCAACACTTTTTGAGGCACTTTTGGGTTATTTCAAAAAGAGGCCAATTTGAATGTAAATTCAAATTGCAGCAACTTTCATCACCCAAATTCAAAAGTTAGCTCCATATCTAAACTCAGCATATTTTCCTGAGTAGTCCCACCAATTTTCAGTCCCATTGGACTTCATCTCATCGGGAGCCGAATTAGTAACAATTCAAACTGAGTTTGAATTTTCAAATTTAAATATGAAGGGAATGTGGCCAAATTAGTTTGAAGTTGATGAATTCAAATTCTACCTCTGAATTGGTTGCTAAATTCCCTTTTCAAGTCTGAGTAGGTGGGATATTTGCACAACAGAGAAGATTAGGGGGGAGGAGAGGGCCCACCAGTCAGCTAGACTTCGGCCCTAAGTCAACACCGAGCGAACTCGGTTTACCGGGCCTCGGCAGAGCTCGACACCGAGCCGACCGAGCAGCCACCTCGCCCCCCCCTCCGCACGCGCTGGCGACCAGCTTGCCGGCTCCGCCGCCTCAACCCGATCGTTAACCCGGGAGCAAACAGCAGCACGTTGCCTTCTTCATTGATCGCACGCTCGCTGTTTCCCTCACCCCGCACTAAACCGGAGCTCACCCCGCGCTCTCCTTTCCCGATCGCCGGCAGCAACCGAGCCCCGGTTGCTCGTGCCAGCAGCACCAAAAAGCAGCGCCCGTGCGTGCTCTATCACGACAGCCCCGCAAATCCGAGACTCCTAGCCTGTGGCGCGTGCAATTCGGCAACGATCGCCGAGGAACAGAGCACCGGCGGAAAGCCACGAACTGCTCCCTGCGGACAGCACGCCACGGCCAGTTTCACCGCCGGACTCCTACACGAAAAAGGTGCGCTGTGCTCTCTAGATCGTGTAGATGCAAGCCGAATAGCGGTTGAACCCCCGGATGAAGAGTATTTCCAGTTCTTCCGAAACGTAGTGCATTCGGGTAGAGCGCCGTCTACCCCAAAATTCCTGCTACTCGTTTAGCTATTGGCCGCGCAGGCTGGCCAATACCTTCCTCACTCCCTAGCGGCCCTCCTCGACCAAGAATCAAGGGAAATGACCCAGAAATGGCCGGGTTTAGGTTGTTTTTCGGGCCGCCATAGAATAACAGCTCGGTTCACCGTGGAGCTCTAGGTTGCCGACCTTTTCATGGGGTTTGGCGGCCATTTCCATCACCCTCGAGCTTCCACGGTGCTCTCCGACCCTTTGCCGATCATTTTGATGCGTTGTGACGCATTCCCGACCCCACCGAAACCCTAACCGCCGCTGTCACCGTCGGGAGCCCTGTTCCGGTGAGCTACGGCCACCGGCGACACCACCAACGAGTTCAGCGTCGTGAGTTAGGGCGGGGCGGCAAGTTTGGGGCCGGGAGACGGCCGGGAGAGCAGTTCCGGCGACGCTCGCCGGAGTGCGCCGCCGCGGGCCCCTGTTTGGCGCGAGGAAGGGGAAGACTGCCGGGTGGGACCCACCGGCAGACATTTAAACATTTTGAAATGTCCAGTTTGTAGTTCAAACTTTGGAGGACCACAACTTGGGTTAGGAGAATCCAAAAATTATGAAACAAATTTTGTTGGATTCCTCTAACAGAGTACAATCCAAACCTGAAACCCAATTTTTATAAAACCCATTAATTAATTCTGGAAAATTCTTAAAACTTTTCAGCAAAAGAATTTTAGAGGGAGTCTGGTTCATCCAAAAATCCCCAAATTTTGCCAGAATGTTCTTTAGGACATTAGTAAACCCCTGTAAAAGTTTCAGACCATTTGGAGTTGATTTGGTCAGAGCAATTCAAATTGGAAGGTGCTGTGTTCATTTGAATACAGAAACATTTTCAGAGAATTTCCAAAACTTGAAAATTCAGTTCTGGGCAAATATTAACCCCAAAAATATTAGGAAAATTCATGCAAACTCTATGAGCTATAATTGAAATTGTAGTCCATTAAGTTGAGCATGAACAGGGGTATTACCTCAGAATAAATTCTTCCTTGCTGATTTGCCAAGATAATTATTCTGAGCAAACCACTCCATGAAAAGTGCTAATGTTTGGTCCAGAGGGTTTTCTTGTGACAAGGAACTCACACAAAAATTCTCAGCTCCATTGGAGCTCTAGATCACCCCTGTCCTGTTTACCCACTTAAGGGATTAATATGGAAAAGGGAGAAAACCACTTAGCATTTAACCATGTGATTAAGTCCAAGCCAAACCACCAACACCAGTTCATATTTAAATTCTTAAACAAAGTTCCAGGTGTTAGAGGCTGGTTATTATAACTAAAAGTAGAAGTCTTACTCTAAAACTCACATTTGCATCTAAATTAACATGTAGTATTTCATTAACGTGTAGCCGTTGAAGAAGAGACTCCGGAAGTGCTGGACTTCCTTCTTCCGGACGAAGAACTAACTCCGGACCAGCAGCAACAAGGCAAGCCCCGGTTTGCATTAACCCTTTTATAATTTTTCCTTTGTTTACATGAGTCATGTGAAGTATGTATGTGCATTAGGTATAGGATGAATAAAACCCCACTTGCATAACCAGAGGTTCCTAAAAGAGTGAGGGTAGTGTCAAGGACCTCGAGTAGACAGGCTACACTTAATGAGTCATAGGACTTCGGTACAAGTCGAGTAGCTGGAATCTACTCGCGAGATAGGCTTGGGACACACGGGTTCGGTTGAGTGATGTGAGATCACTATAGTAATGAAAATGAGACTAGGCAGGGGCTAGGGCGCAGCAAGAGGAAGTCTTGTGTGCGCAGCCCTGTCCGTGTCGATTGAGGACCGATCCGTGTGCGGCCCTGCTGAACAAGTATTGAACGTACCGAAGGCATATCGGATATATGGGCCCCGATAAACCGATGTAGCCTAAACCTCCGGGCGTCGAGGCATAGCACACCGATTTATAGGTGTAGGTTGAGGGCAGCAAGATGGAAATCTGCCAACGGGCATAGAGAGATGCTCCGTGTGGGGAACCTCCTGCTCGTTTCGGTGCGACCGGTTCGACGTTTGGGCTGTTGGGTGAAAGGTTGTCCCGTACGACATCGAGTGAGCGTGCTGTGCAGCTCCACGGGTGGGCGTACGTGACGTGCTCTTTGGGTTTTCCCTGCAGGTGTATATCGAGTCGATTCGCCGTCCCTCGCGGTGACGAGTACCGCTTGTTCACTGCGTCGTAACGTAGACTAATGGATGAAATATGTTGATTCAATGATGCTGATTGATATAATTGTATTGCTGCATGTGTGCCACCAAATACTGCTTACTAAATTTCAGATTTCATGAACTGTTACCTTGTTGCTAAAAGATGAACTAAGGATGAACTTGTAGGCGTGTCTTTTTGCTGAAATGTTACTATCCTATGTCCATTGTACCCCTCATGTAGAGTTTCATCCTTAGGTGAGTCGGTTAAGCCTTGCTGAGCCTTTGTGCTCACGGTTGCTGCTTAAGTGTTTTTCAGGTGAGGAGCCACCCACGGACTCGGAGTACGAGTCCACCGGCGAGGGTTACCCTCCGTCGTGGACCACGGCTGAGTGGGAGCCGTACACGCCGCGCTGAGCTGAGGAGTGCAGCTAGTGTGGGTTGCCCTAGGGCTGGGCAACCAACTTTTGCTAGATAGGTGGGCGTGAGTTGTGTAGTGTAGACTTCCGCTGTGTAACATAAACAATAGTTGTAACTGAAGTTTGTACCTGTTTGTACAGTTTCAGTTGTTTCCCATGTAATATATTATGTTCTTATGACGTGTGCTGTCGGGTGTCGCATCGCGCGGCACCACCCTCTGTGATTCTGGATGAGCGGATTCCGGTCCGCCACAGCCTGGTATCAGAGCTGCAGTGGGGATAGCACAGTACTAAAGGACTGCATTATGGGAAAAACTTAGGTATACGGTGAGGAATCGGTAGCTGCCCAAGTAAGGACTATATTAGCATAGTTACTTAAAGTGGCAAAGACTAACCTATGTGTTATAATTCTGAATTTCAATTATGTAACGACGCACCTACGCTCTGGTAAGTATGGTAAGGAACGCCACCGAAAGCGGTTCAATTTCGGTTAGCTCTCCCTGACGAGGAACGTGGTTCAGGGATTTGTCTCATAGCTTGGTGTGAGACATCAATATGAACCTCTTGAACTCTTCATGTTCCTGAGTTCATATGAAACGCTGATCCCTAGCGTGCATTAGGCAAGTAAGTGGAGACCCCATCGCATGGTCAGTAACGCGAGAGTGTGTTCGTCTGGAAATAGCCCAGGAGGACATACGCAGCGCTTGCCATCGGCGTGCCCTGCAGGGCAGTAGGTGGTATCTGTTGGGTTGATAACATTCCCAACCGTGACGACCCGTTCATGACATACTCGGGTTCCTCGTCGTGTGGTGTTGAAACACGATCACGTACCTTGAGACGTGACCTAACTCAAGGACGGCCGTATGACAATGATACGGGCGTTTGTATTTACTTCTAAATATGGAACTGCCTGAAATGAATAACCATTGAGTGCACCATTATTGTGTGGCCTTCTGCAGGTACTAACCACGTAAGTATCCGTGTAGTAAACGTGTGCGAGAGACCGTTTAGTGCCACATTTGAGACGTATATGCCGGTAAAATCCGGTTAGGAATTTCTTTTGTGAGGAATGTAGTACCGAGATATTGTAGGCATATGCATGAGAATAATGATAACAAAGAATTAAAATCTATAGGTTCAACATTTAGGACCCTGGTTGGGTATAAAAATGGGATAGTGAAGTAGGATAGCCAAATGGATGAAAAACAGAGTGCTCTGTTTTGGACAGCAAGTTTGCTGATCTTCAACAGGGCATAACTCACGGGTCCTTTAGCCCAAAGAGGTGTGCTATATAGTTCTGGAAAGGTATTCAAGTCCTCTACAACTTTGTTGTGGACTTCCAGAGCTGAAACTCACCCTAAGATGGCTTAAATCCCAAAGGGATGTAAACTGTCCAGAACCAGGACCGAGTGGAACACTCTCTGGACTGTTCTGTCTTTCAAACATTACTCCCAGTAGAAAATTTTAAAATGTTCATATGATACATCCTTAGAAAGAGTAGGAGATGTGTGACATTTTTGCAGTTCAAAGTTTCTGAAATTTCAGCACAGATTTCAGTGGAAACCAGAGTTGAAAACAGCAACTTCTCAAGGGAGGTGCTGTTAAAATTCTTCCAGAAATTCTACTGATTTTGAATTAGCATAACTTTTTAACCAAAGCTTATCTGGCGGCAAATGAATACTCGTTGGAAAGATACTGAAGTTAACTTTAACTTTGGTATTCAACTTGAGTCATGAAAATGCACAGAACCAGATCAAAACTTGGAATAGGTAGAAACTGGTCATTCTGACAGAAGAATGACAGTTGAGCTCATTGGAGAGGGTGTTGTACCCTAAGGGTGGTATACGTGATGACAAGCGATAGTAATATCTCGTAGTGACCAAACCTAGTTATGGTGAGCTTCCAAAGAGGAGGTTCATCAGGTTGGATTAAACTAGCTTATGGTTGGTCTGGTAGTGGTGTAGCTTCTGCAAAGTTATTACACTGTCTACTTACGAGATATATCGCATGTTTTCATTGTCATTATGTTTTACACCTATTTCATTTAGACTGCATGCAAAATGTTGCGGGACTGATGTGTAATGTCGTGTGGTTGCAGATGGTTCGTACTAGGACCACGCACGAGGTTGGTGGCTCTAGCCAACAGGGAGGTGATGACTCCCAGCCACCGGCCTACGACAGCACCCCGCAGCAGCAGCCACCACCGCCGCCTCCGCTTACTCTAGCGGATGTGATAGCGGCATTGGTGGGAGGTCGTGAGGAGCAGACCGACCTGCTCCGCACGATCGTGCAGAATACGTCCCAGGCGGGGGGACGTCAAGATAGAGGGCCTCGGGAGCCCCGTGATGTGTCGTACTCGGATTTCATGAGTACGCACCCTCCAGTGTTCACCGAAGCTGAAGAACCACTGGAGACTGACAACTGGCTGCGGACCATCGAGTCCAAGTTTGGGCTGCTCCAGTTTACGGAGCGGCAGAAGACCCTGTTCGCAGCACAGCAGCTCCACGGTGCCGCTGGTGCGTGGTGGGCGAATTATGTCGCCTCACGTCCGGCTGGCCATGCCGTGGAATGGCAAGAGTTCCGGGAGGCGTTCCGCGCCTATCACATCCCTCCCGGAATAATGAAGAGGAAGTTCCAAGAATTTTTGGAACTGAAGCAGGGTGGGAGGAGTGCCCACGACTACTCCCGTGCCTTCAACCATCTGGCGCAGTATGCGTCAGACTACATCTCCACGGAGGAGAAGAAGAGGGAGCACTTCTATCGGGGGTTACACCCCGACATGAAGACCCACCTCATACAGTGGAACCGCGGCACATTCAACGACTTAGTCAATGCCGCGATCATGCAAGAGGATGCTCAGCGGGAGTTGGCAGCTGAGCAGCGGAAGCGCAGCGCTCCACCCAGCGGTGGGAGTGGCGCTCCCCAGAAGTACCGTATGGTGTATCGGATACCATCCGGGCAGCAGTGGCAACCACCGGCGCGACCGCAACGGTTCGGGGGACGTCCCTTTCAGGCACCTCCGTTCCGTCCGCCGATGCCACCACCAAGACAGCAACAGCAGACGGTACCCCGGGCGTTTCCACCGCCACAACACGCCCCGGGTTTCCGTCGACCGATTAGCGGGGGACAGCCCCGTTTCACCTGCTTCACGTGTGGCCAGGCGGGCCACTTCGCGAAGGACTGTCCCCAGGGGCAGCAGAGCAGCGGGCAAGCCCAGTTCCAGGGCGGTGCTCGAGGCCGACCTCTGGCGAAGAAGGTTGGTCAGCGGACTGGAGGCGTCCGCAACCTCGACAATGAGGGCGCCCCAGAGGGAGACAACGTGCTGGCGGGTACGTTTACTCTCAACAATCAAGCCATCGTCATATTATTTGATTCTGGTGCAACCCACAGCTTTATAAGTGCATCCTATGTGGCTAAACATCAATTGCAAGTCTTCCCAACCGACTGCACTTATATGATATGCTCACCGGGAGGGAAGATTTCAGCTAATATGATGATTCCAAAGGCACCTCTGTGCTTAGGTGGGAAACTATATCCCACCACCTTGATAATCCTTATGGGACAAAAGATTCATGCAATCTTAGGGATGTCATGGCTACAATACCATGGCGCTGTCCTAGAGGCTCGGACACGGACGGTTCACTTAAATTCTCCATTCCACCGTCCGCATTCCATGGTGTTAGACACGCCGGTCCGGGAAGTTTTAGCAATTAATAATGCTGAAGCTCTCAAGTTAGGAGACATCCCCGTAGTCCGGGAGTATCCTGATGTGTTCCCGGATGATCTTCCGAGCATGCCACCTGAGCGGGATGTCGAGTTCAAGATTGAACTTGCACCCGGGACTACGCCCATCTCACGGAGACCATACAAGATGGCTCCGAATGAGCTGGCTGAACGGAAAGAACAACTCAATGATCTGTTGAGCAAGGGTTTCATTAGGCCGAGTTCATCGCCTTGGGGATGCTCGGCGCTATTCGTGAAGAAGAAGGATGAGACCCTGAGGCTGTGTGTGGATTACCGGCCGCTCAACGCCGTCACCATCAAGAATAAGTACCCACTGCCCCGCATCGACATATTGTTTGACCAACTTGTGGGTGCCAGTGTGTTCTCCAAGATGGACCTTCGCTCTGGATATCACCAGATAAAAATCCGGGCGGAGGATATTCCGAAGACGGCATTCTCGACGAGATATGGACTATATGAATATCTCGTCATGTCATTTGGTCTAACAAATGCTCCAGCCCATTTCATGTATCTCATAAACTCGGTGTTCATGCCGGAGCTGGACAAGTTCGTGGTAGTGTTCATCGACGATATCTTGGTTTACTCCAAGACGGAAGCCGAACATGCCGAACACTTGCGGATCGTTCTTCAACGATTGCGAGACCATAAACTCTACGCTAAGTTCAGTAAATGCGAATTTTGGATCAACCAAGTGCCATTCTTGGGACATATCATCTCAGCTGAAGGCATTGCGGTTGACCCAAGCAAAATAGAGCAAGTGCTGAAATGGAAAGCTCCCACTTCAGTCCATGAAGTCAGAAGTTTCCTCGGGTTAGCGGGATACTACCGGAGGTTCATTCCAAGCTTCTCCAAGCTCGCTAAGCCGATGACAGAGTTGCTGAAGAAAGGGACGAAATACGTTTGGAACACGGCGTGTGAAGGAGCGTTCCGAACATTGGTGAAGCATCTCACAACATCCCCGGTGTTAGCTCAGCCGGATACAACAAAGCCCTTCGACGTGTATTGTGACGCGTCCGGTATTGGGCTTGGCTGCGTGTTGATGCAGGAAGGACGTGTGGTCGCTTATGGCTCACGCCAGCTTCGGAACCATGAGCAGCACTACCCGACTCATGATCTTGAACTTGCTGCCGTGGTGTTGGCGCTGAAAATGTGGAGGCACTATCTCCTGGGGAACTTGGTGCATCTCTACACCGACCACAAGAGCTTGAAATACATTTTCACCCAGAAGGAGCTGAACATGAGGCAGAGGAGGTGGTTAGAACTGATCAAAGATTATGAGATTGAGATCCATTACCACCCTGGCAAGGCGAATGTGGTTGCCGACGCGCTGAGTCGGAAGTCACATGTCCATCGCCTCACCATTACACCGGTGGAGGAGGAAGAGCCAAGTTTATACTTGGTTCCTTATGGATCGCTGTATAACCTTGCCCTCATCCCTACCATTTGGGAGGACATCATTGCAGCTCAGAAGACGGATAAAGGCATGGCACATCTCCGGAGACGGATAGACAACGGGGAAATAAAATGTTTTCGGAAGGATGATGAGGGGACGCTATGGTTCAATGACCGCATAGTCGTACCCCGGGATATGGAGTTGAGAAAGAAGATCCTCGATGAAGCTCACTTGTCCAAGTACTCCTTCATCCGGGCAGCAACAAAATGTACCAAGATTTGAAAAAGAAATTTTGTTGGACACGGATGAAGCGGGAGGTAGCTAAGTACGTGTCCGAGTGTGATACGTGTAGACGAGTGAAAGCTGATCACATGAAGATATCAGGGCTGTTGCAACCCCTGAAGATCCCGGCATGGAAATGGGAAGATGTGAGCATGGATTTCATTGTGGGATTACCCCTAATGTCCAACAAGCATGATTCCATATGGGTAATCGTTGATCGGTTAACCAAGACGGCTCACTTCATCCCGGTGAATACACGTTACAATGCCGGCAAATATGCGGAGCTGTACATAGCAAAGATTCTATGCCTATACGGGGTACCCAAGACTATTGTCTCGGATCGAGGTGCATTATTTGTATCTCGCTTTTGGGAGCAGCTACATGCTGCATTGGGTACTAAGTTGATCAGGAGCTCCGCTTATCACCCTCAAACAGATGGCCAGACAGAGAGGGTGAATCAAGTTCTGGAAGACATGTTGAGAGCATGTGCCATCCACCATGGTAGGAACTGGGATAATCACCTACCATTGGCGGAATTCTCGTACAACAACGGCTATCAGGCGAGTATCAAGATGGCACCCTACGAAGCTCTCTACGGTCGCAAGTGCCGCACCCCATTAAATTGGTGCGAGTCCGGTGAAAGGGTCACATTCGGGGCTGATGTGGTGAACGACGCCGAAGAGCGCGTTCGGACAATTCAAGCCAATTTAAAAGCCGCTCAATCCCGGCAGAAGAGCTACGCTGATAAGAGGCGTAGACCGTTGCACTTTGACGTTGGTGAACACGTGTACCTCCGCGTGTCTCCGATGAAGGGCGTGCATCGGTTCGGTGTGAAGGGGAAGCTCGCTCCCCGTTTTATTGGACCCTACGCTATCACCGAGAAGTGTGGACCAACGGCGTATCGATTGGAACTACCGGCATCTCTTGCGGGTGTTCATGATATTTTCCATGTTTCGCAACTGCGAAAATGTTTGAAGCATACAGCTGCTGTTCCTACCAAAGACATCGGCGAGTTGAGACCGGATTTAACATATGATGAGTATCCGGTGGCCATTCTTGATGAGAAAGCCCGAACCACGCGTAGCAGAACGTTGTGGTTCTACAAAATACTCTGGAGTAACCACACCACCGATGAAGCGACGTGGGAGAGCGAGGAGTTCCTTCGCTCAAATTACCCAGAGTTCATGGCTTCTCAACACGGGTAAGTCCCTATTACATCGCTATCTCTTCTTTTGGTAATCTCGGAACGAGATTCTTTTAAGGGGGGAGGGATGTAAAAGCCCAAGAAAAGGGACTTGCAAAAACTTTTTCTTCACCGCACAACACCACAGTTTTTATTGTGGACACCTTAGGAAATGTTGTGAAGAGCAAGTAACCTCTATCAAAAGAATGATTAGAGGGGAAAGCCTTCACTTTCACAAAGTATGGTTTCTACACTTGAACATGAGAGGTTGAGCTCACCCCTAGAATTTAAAAATTCTTGGGAAGGTTCAGTCCAAAGCTCATGCAAATTCAACACTTTTTGAGGCACTTTTGGGTTATTTCAAAAAGAGGCCAATTTGAATGTAAATTCAAATTGCAGCAACTTTCATCACCCAAATTCAAAAGTTAGCTCCATATCTAAACTCAGCATATTTTCCTGAGTAGTCCCACCAATTTTCAGTCCCATTGGACTTCATCTCATCGGGAGCCGAATTAGTAACAATTCAAACTGAGTTGAATTTTCAAATTTAAATATGAAGGGAATGTGGCCAAACCAGTTTGAAGTTGATGAATTCAAATTCTACCTCTGAATTGGTTGCTAAATTCCCTTTTCAAGTCTGAGTAGGTGGGATATTTGCACAACAGAGAAGATTAGGGGGGAGGAGAGCGCCCACCAGTCAGCTAGACTTCGGCCCTAAGTCAACACCGAGCGAACTCGGTTTACCGGGCCTCGGCAGAGCTCGACACCGAGCCGACCGAGCAGCCACCTCGCCCCCCCCTCCGCACGCGCTGGCGACCAGCTTGCCGGTTCCGCCGCCTCAACCCGATCGTTAACCCGGGAGCAAACAGCAGAACGTTGCCTTCTTCATTGATCGCATGCTCGCTGTTTCCCTCACCCCGCACTAAACCGGAGCTCACCCCGCGCTCTCCTTTCCCGATCGCCGGCAGCAACCGAGCCCCGGTTGCTCGTGCCAGCAGCACCAAAAAGCAGCGCCCGTGCGTGCTCTATCACGACAGCCCCGCAAATCCGAGACTCCTAGCCTGTGGCGCGTGCAATTCGGCAACGATCGCCGAGGAACAGAGCACCGGCGGAAAGCCGCGAACTGCTCCCCGCGGACAGCACGCCACGGCCAGTTTCACCGCCGGACTCCTACACGAAAAAGGTGCGCTGTGCTCTCTAGATCGTGTAGATGCAAGCTGAATAGCGGTTGAACCCCCGGATGAAGAGTATTTCCAGTTCTTCCGAAACGTAGTGCATTCGGGTAGAGCGCCGTCTACCCCAAAATTTCTGCTACTCGTTTAGCTATTGGCCGCGCAGGCTGGCCAATACCTTCCTCACTCCCTAGCGGCCCTCCTCGACCAAGAATCAAGGGAAATGACCCAGAAATGGCCGGGTTTAGGTTGTTTTTCGGGCCACCATAGAATAACAGCTCGGTTCACCGTGGAGCTCTAGGTTGCCGACCTTTTCATGGGGTTTGGCGGCCATTTCCATCACCCTCGAGCTTCCATGGTGCTCTCCAACCCTTTGCCGATCATTTTGATGCGTTGTGACGCATTCCCGACCCCACCGAAACCCTAACCGCCGCTGTCACCGTCGGGAGCCCTGTTCCGGTGAGCTACGGCCGCCGGCGACACCACCGACGAGTTCAGCGTCGTGAGTTAGGGCGGGGCGGCAAGTTTGGGGCCGGGAGAGCAGTTCCGGCGACGCTCGCCGGAGTGCGCCGCCGCGGGCCCCTGTTTGGCGCGAGGAAGGGGAAGACTGCCGGGTGGGACCCACTGGCAGACATTTAAACATTTTGAAATGTCCAGTTTGTAGTTCAAACTTTGGAGGACCACTACTTGGGTTAGGAGAATCCAAAAATTATGAAACATATTTTGTTGGATTCCTCTGACAGAGTACAATCCAAACCTGAAACCCAATTTTTATAAAACCCATTAATTAATTCTGGAAAATTCTTTAAAGATTTTCAGCAAAAGAATTTTAGAGGGAGTTTGGTTCATCCAAAAATCCCCAAATTTTGCCAGAATGTTCTTTAGGACATTAGTAAACCCCTGTAAAAGTTTTAGACCATTTGGAGTTGATTAGGTCAGAGCAATTCAAATTGGAAGGTGCTGTGTTCATTTGAATACAGAAACATTTTCAGAGAATTTCCAAAACTTGGAAATTCAGTTCTGGGCAAATATTAACCCCAAAAATATTAGGAAAATTCATGCAAACTCTATGAGCTATAATTGAAATTGTAGTTCATTAAGTTGAGCATGAACAGGGGTATTACCTCAGAATAAATTCTTCCTTGCTGATTTGCCAAGAGAATTATTCTGAGCAAACCACTCCATGAAAAGTGCTAATGTTTGGTCCAGAGGGTTTTCTTGTGACAAGGAACTCACACAAAAATTCTCAGCTCCATTGGAGCTCTAGATCACTCCTGTCCTGTTTACCCACTTAAGGGATTAATATAGAAAAGGGAGAAAACCACTTAGCATTTAACCATGTGATTAAGTCCAAGCCAAACCACCAACACCAGTTCATATTTAAATTCTTAAACAAAGTTCCAGGTGTTAGAGGCTGGTTATTATAACTAATAGTAGAAGTCTTACTCTAAAACTCACATTTGCATCTAAATTAACATGTAGTATTTCATTAACGTGTAGCCGTTGAAGAAGAGACTCCGGAAGTGCTGGACTTCCTTCTTCCGGACGAAGAACTAACTCCGGACCAGCAGCAACAAGGAAAGCCCCGGTTTGCATTAACCCTTTTATAATTTTTCCTTTGTTTACATGAGTCATGTGAAGTATGTATGTGCATTAGGTATAGGATGAATGAAACCCCACTTGCATAACCAGAGGTTCCTAAAAGAGTGAGGGTAGTGTCAAGGACCTCGAGTAGACAGGCTACGCTTAATGAGTCATAGGACTTCGGTACAAGTCGAGTAGTTGGAATCTACTCGCGAGATAGGCTTGGGACACACGGGTTCGGTTGAGTGATGTGAGATCACTATAGTAATGAAAATGAGACTAGGCAGGGGCTAGGGCGCAGCAAGAGGAAGTCTTGTGTGCGCAGCCCTGTCCGTGTCGATTGAGGACCGATCCGTGTGCGGCCCTGCTGAACAAGTATTGAACGTACCGAAGGCATATCGGATATATGGGCCCCGATAAACCGATGTAGCCTAAACCTCCGGGCGTCGAGGCATAGCACACCGATTTATAGGTGTAGGTTGAGGGCAGCAAGGTGGAAATCTGCCAACGGGCATAGAGAGATGCTCCGTGTGGGGAACTTCCTGCTCGTTTCGGTGCGACCGGTTCGACGTTTGGGCTGTTGGGTGAAAGGTTGTCCCGTACGACATCGAGTGAGCGTGCTGTGCAGCTCCACGGGTGGGCGTACGTGACGTGCTCTTTGGGTTTTCCCTGCAGGTGTATATCGAGTCGATTCGCCGTCCCTCGCGGTGACGAGTACCGCTTGTTCACTGCGTCGTAACATAGACTAATGGATGAAATATGTTGATTCAATGATGCTGATTGATATAATTGTATTGCTACATGTGTGCCACCAAATACTGCTTACTAAATTTCAGATTTCATGAACTGTTAACTAGTTGCTAAAAGATGAACTGAGGATGAACTTGTAGGCGTGTCTTTTTGCTGAAATGTTACTATCCTATGTCCATTGTACCCCTCATGTAGAGTTTCATGCTTAGGTGAGTCGGTTAAGCCTTGCTGAGCCTTTGTGCTCACGGTTGCTGCTTAAGTGTTTTTCAGGTGAGGAGCCACCCACGGACTCGGAGTACGAGTCCACCGGCGAGGGTTACCCTCCGTCAGGGACCACGGCTGAGTGGGAGCCGTACACGCCGTGCTGAGCTGAGGAGTGCAGCTAGTGTGGGTTGCCCTAGGGCTGGGCAACCAACTTTTGCTAGATAGGCGGGCGTGAGTTGTGTAGTGTAGACTTCCGCTGTGTAACATAAACAATAGTTGTAACTGAAGTTTGTACCTGTTTGTACAGTTTCAGTTGTTTCCCATGTAATATATTATGTTCTTATGACGTGTGCTGTCGGGTGTCGCATCGCGCGGCACCACCCTCTGTGATCCTGGATGAGCGGATTCCGGTCCGCCACATGCATGACCCAGAAAACCCCTGGAGTTTAATGTAGGATATGTTATCAATTAATTATAACTGCTGATCTCAACAAAAGTGGATTAAAAGAAGCAAAACTCGAGTGGGCAGATTCCTACTCGTGAACAGGGATTTAGGGGGATCAATCGGAAGAGTTGGGAATTGATCCTCATAGTTGGGAATGGAGACCGGGCAGTGGATGGAAGGTCAAGGACGTGGTCCTCTGAGCCTAGTCTATGTCTGAGTCAATTAAGGCCCGTTCTCGTGTGCGGCCCATTGGGCAAGTTTGAGTTGTGTACCGGATGCATACTGGCTATATGGGACCCAGGAAACCGATGTAACATGTTAACCTGGGTGTCGAGGCATACCTCACCGTCTGATGCCGATGCTGAAAGGATAGAGAAGTCTGCTCTACGAGGGTTTGCTGTAGAGAGACTTAATCCCAGTCGGTGGGACCGTTTCTACATTTGGGTGTGGTGTGAAAGGTGGCCACGTATGACGTCAGTGACGGTTGCTATGTGCAACGTCGAGTACGGGCGTACGTGTCGTGTCAGCCGGGTGTTTTTGATTGCAATCACCGTCGCTCGCAGTAGTGAGCATACTTGTTCTCTGCGTCGTGACGTAGTAAGAAACTGGGAAAAGTTAATAATGCTTCGTGAGTAATCCTCATAATGGAGATGAGGAATGATCAACACTTTCACTAAATTTATTTTTCCACCTTGGGCTAGTAGCATCGAGGCAAAGCGTTTCTTGTTTGATTGTGGAGTCTCGACGTTGATGGCGCAAGGTCTGTATGAGTCTAGGGTAGTTCACTAAATTTACTTTCACCTCGGGCATGTGACATCGAGATGAAGCGTTTCTTGTTTGATTGTGGAGTCTCGATGTAAGTTGTGCAAGGACTATAAAAGTTGATTAAAACTGGAAGTAAGGACTCTTCTTTAGCTCAAGTTTATCGTTTATGCAAACTGCTATAATCAGCCCTCTATTTCCATCATATAGAGTTTCATGACTAGGGTGACGGGTCAGTCTTGCTGAGCTTCGTGCTCACAGATACTGCACAAGTTGTTTTGCAGGTAATAACTGTAGGCTGATATGTACGGGTGCCCGATGAGACTCGGAACTCCCCGAGTGGTGAACTCATGACAACCCCTGCCGCTGCTATCATGACAGTGTTGCTAGCGAGAAGGGTCCGCGGGCTGGACACCTTCTCTGTTGCTTAGCATAGGTATGAGACGTGAGTTGTAATAGTCTTCCGCTGTAGCATATTTTTGAGAAGTATTTGTAAAATCAACACTTTGTAAGCTTCCACTTGTTTTATGTAATATGATGCTTTATTATGTGTGCTGTTGGGTGCCGCATCGCACGGCACCACCCAATGTGATTCCCGGGCGAGGTGCCCCGTCCCCGTGAGTGATCGGGATGGTGGGGTCCTCACAGACAGGCACTGAGGACGGCAAGCTCCCGCGCGTGGACTACGGGCCCCGACGGTGCGGTTTCATATTTGACCCACTTACGACTGGGCATAACGTACGACGGCTAACCCTAAAGGCGTCGTAAGATAATGGCAGGCCCCAGCGGGGCATAACTTAGGACGGCTGACCCACTTCTTTGTCTCTCGTTCTTTCCCTCTCTCTCGTTCTTTCCTCTCTCTCTTTTAAATGACTCAAAAATTAAAGATTTACGTAAACCTATACAACATGCATCACCCGTTTTGAATGGGCCCGTCTCACATGTGTTACGCATGTGAGGCGTGTACGTTCGGAATTGTCCCTTTTTGGACAGCCTGGGAGTGACCGAGGGGGCATGGCTTGTAATGAGACGTGGGTTTAGATCTAGACGAGATTTCGATGGCATAACATTGTTGTTCTCTTCTGCACCATTTTCGGGCGTGCAGTGGAGAACAGCGGGGTTATGCTGCCGAAATTTCGTTCAGATCCATACCACGCGTCTCGTCATGAGCACGCTCCGCTCGGTCACTCTTGGGTGGGTTTAGGACCTATCCTTTCCAATAGATGTAGGGCCGTGACATAAATAAGTTATAAAGTAACTATAATTTCCTTGACATTAAACTGCAGATTCAAACATGGGTGAGGATCGTAGTTGGATGTATACCGGTTGGAAGAACAGTTCTGGTGGTCACTCGGATGAGTGGTTCGCCAAGACAGATGCTTTTGTAGATCGAGCTTTTTCATTGTCAAAGATCGATAAGGTGCGGTGCCCATGTACGAAATGTCAAGGTGCAAAGTGTTGGGACAAAGTGAATTTGGCGTTTCACTTGTGTCGATACGGTTTCATGCAAGATTATGAGGTGTGGACCTTTCACGGTGAGACATCTTCTCAACCCTTACAAGTTTTAGATGAGGATGACAACATGGGGGTCGATAGGATGGACGAGATGCTTGATGCCATAAATCCTGAATTGATGGAGGATCCTCCTACAACGGAGGTTGAAGCGTTTTTCACGCTTCTCAAAGCTTCAGAAGAGCCATTGCATGAACACACCGAAGTGACGCTCCTTACTTTTATGACTAGATTTATGGCCATTAAGTCTAAGTATTTCTTCTCCAATAACTGCTACAACGATCTCATCAAATTGATCAGCGATATCCTTCCACAACCACATAAAGTGCCAGGTCAACGCTGTCCTGGGCCAGCTCATCCGTTGTCACTACCCGGTCTAGTGAACGGACGGGCTGCTACGTCTTGGGTCGATTACGCTACGGCCAAGGACATTACCTACGGCAACCACCAGGAGCATGTGTGGCATGAATTCATGGTAAGTAAATCGTCTATTCGTTAAATATATACCTATTATATGTTAAATACATTAACTTGTATATTTCTTCTTGTAGAAATATTACCATTTGGAGGATGAGGCCCAGCTGGATCACGCTCGCCTGATCTTCAACAACAACGCTAGAAAGCTCCTGACACAGTCGATGTCAACGGCTCGCATTCAGGCTACAAAGGCGTACTATAAGTTGCATCCGGACGAGGGTTAGCCGCGGCAGTTTAGGGATGTGGCGGACAAGTACTTGATGGAGGCACATTACGCAGAGGTAAAATCTTTATTTTACTTTGCTTCATTATCCAATTTTCATCAATATTTTCATCCAATAACAAATGTGTGCAGGTCAGCGTACCGTGGCTTGAGTCCTGTCTGGACGCCTACATTTCCCTGTGTGCTCGTTGGGCGAGCCAAGGCTTCCAAGGCGTGTCGATGACCCGCCGACAGAGTCGAGGGACGGACGGGAAACACCGTCTTGGTGGGGACGGCTATGTACGCCTTGCTAAACGGATGGTAAGTGATACTCGAATTATATTCTAGTTAATTTCTATCGCTATCATTGTGCTAACATGTATCGATAGGAGCGCAAGATTGGTCAGGAGCCGACCGCTATCTAGGTGTGGAGGAGGGGTCACATGGGAAGTGACCCCTCGCAGCCTGTTCAGCTGTCTTCTCAGACAGCGATGGAGACGTTGGTGAGTACTTTAGTTAACTTAATTGTATTCTCTTTAAAACTTCTGATGACTTTAATCTTCTGTATTTTCAGGAAAAGTATGGGGAGGAGGTGTGGAGGCTTCGAGGCGATGATTACGATTGGCAGAACTCGCCGATCGTACCTGAAGCCGCCTATGCAAACGATGGCGGTAAACCTCACGACCGGAGAGTTCTGTTGTTTTTCATTTACTTTCATGAACTTCGAGACACGAAAATTAATAATCTTACTTCGTTATGTAGGTTGGCCATCTTCGATGGAGTACTCGACTCGAGGGAGGCGCGGTCTTCCTCGAGGGTCTCTTCATCGCAGGGTGGATGCTGTAAAAGCCCAAGAAAAGGGACTTGCAAAAACTTTTCTTCACCTCACAACACCACAGTTTTATTGTGGACATCTTAGGAAATATTGTGAAGAGCGAGTAACCTCCATCAAAAGAGTGATTAGAGGGGAAAGCCTTCACTTTCACAAAGTAGGGTTTATACACATATGATCACACATGAGAGGGTGATTCAAAACTGTTGCATTCAAATTCATGATTGCAGCAGCTAAAACAAGGATCAAAGTGCATAATTGGATTCCTCAGGTCCAAATTAGTGGGGAGGCAAAGTTTCAAGAATTTTTGAAAAGATTTGCTACCCATTTTTTCCAAAAAGGATCCAAATATGCCAAGAATTCAAATATACATTTGAATTTGAGGTAAATTTTCCAAACCATACCAATGTAGCACAGTTTGAGATTTCCAACATTTGAATTCATCTTTTGTCAAGTTTTGGAGATATTTTGAGAGGTGGTAGAGCACTGACCAGTGGGGCCCACATGTCATTTAGTGAAATAGACTTAGCCGCCAAGTCTTCTCTCTGTTTCTCAGTCAACCAAGCGCAGCCAGCTGCCGCGCGCGCACCGCCGGCCGAACGGCCACCTCCTGGTTCTCGTCACTCACGCTGGCAGCCGGGAAACGGCGCGCCCTCTCCTCTACGTGACCCCCTCGCCAAGCCACCGAAGACGTACGCGTGTTTCTTTGCAAAACAGCGAGCCCACCTCTGCTGGGTCACCGACGCCGCTCCCCCGATCCTCCCCTGCACGCCGACGTCCACTCGGCCTTTGCCCGAGCTCCCAACACAGAAAGGGAGCGCCGGTGTGTGCTCTAGCTAGCCATCTCACCACCCCACGATGTTAGCACCGCACTCGATCACAAATCGACGATCGCCACTGAGAGCTCAGGCCACCGGCGGAAAGACGAGGACTGCTCCCCGTGGACAGCACGCCACGGCCAGTTTCACCGCCGGACTCCTACACGAAAAAGGTGCGCCGTGCTCTCTAGATCGTGTAGAGGCAAGCCGAATAGAGGTTGAACCACCGGATGAAAAGTATTTCCAGTTCTTCCGAAACGTAGTGCATTCGGATAGAGCGCGGTCTACCCCAAAATTCCTGCTACTCGTTTAGCTATTGGCCGCGCAGGCTTGCCAACACCTTCCTCACTCCCTAGCGGCCCTCCTCGACCAAGAATCAAGGGAAATGACCCAGAAATGGCCGGGTTTAGGTTGTTTTTCGGGCCGCCATAGAATAACAGCTCCGTTCACCGTGGAGCTCTAGGTTGCCGACTTTTCATGGGGTTTGGCGGCCATTTCCATCACCCTCGAGCTCCCGTGGTGCTCTCCGACCCTTTGCCAATCATTTTGATGCGTTGTAACGCATTCCCGACCAAGCAAGAACCCTAACCGCCGCTGCCACCGTCGGGAGCCCTGTTCCGGTGAGCTGCGGCCGACGGCGACACCACCGACGAGTTCAGCGACGTGAGTTAGGGCGGGGCGGCAAGTTTGGGGCCGGGAGACGGCCGGGAAAGCATTTCCGGCGACGCTCGCCGGAGTGCGCCGCCGCGGGCCCCTGTTTGGCGCGAGGAAGGAGAAGACTGCCGGGTGGGACCCACCGGCAGACATTTAAACATTTTGAAATGTCCAGTTTGTAGTTCAAACTTTGGAGGACCACAACTTGGGTTAGGAGAATCCAAAAAATTATGAAACAAATTTTGTTGGATTCCTCTAACAGAGTACAATCCAAATCTGAAACCCAATTTGTATGAAACCCATTAATTAATTCTGGAAAATTCTTTAAAGCTTTTCAGCAAAAGAATTTTAGAGGGAGTTTGGTTCATCCAAAAGTCCCCAAATTTTGCCAGAATGTTCTTTAGGACATTAGTAAACCCCTGTAAAAGTTTCAGACCATTTGGGGTTGATTTGGTCAGAGCAATTCGATTTGGAATGTGCTGTGTTCATTTGAATACAGAAACATTTTCAGAGAATTTCCAAAACTTGGAAATTCAGTTCTGGGCAAATATTAACTCCAACAATGTTAGGAAAATTCATGCAAACTCTATGAGCTATAATAGAAATTTTAGATCATTAAGTTGCGCATGAACAGGGGTATTACCTCAGAATAAATTCTTCTTTGCTGATTTGCCAAGAGAATTATTCTGAGCAAACCACTCCATGAAAAGTGCTAATGTTTGGTCCAGAGAGTTTTCTTGTGACAAGGAACTCACACAAAAATCCTCAGCTCCATTGGAGCTTTAGATCACCCCTGTCCTGTTTAACAACTTAAGGGATTAATATGGAAAAGGGGGAAAAACCACTTAGCATTTAACCATGTGATTAAGTCCAAGCCAAACCACCAACACCAGTTCATCTTTAAATTCTTAAACAGAGTTCCAGGTTTTAGAGACTGGGTATTAGAACTAATAACAGTAACCTTACAATAACTTGTATGCATATTAATTAACATGTAGTATTTCATAAACGTGTAGTCACTGAAGAAGAGACTCCGGAAGTGCTGGACTTCCTTCTTCCGGACGAAGACTTAACCCCTGACCAGCAGCAACAAGGCAAGCCCCGGTTTGCATTAACCTTTGTATAAGTTTTAATTTGTTTACATGTGTCATATGAAGTATGTATGTGCATTAGGTATAGGATGAATGAAACCCCACTTGCATAACCAAAGGTCCCTTAACGAGTGAGGGTAGTGTCTAAGACCTCGAGTAGATAGGCTATGCTTAAAGATTCATAGGGCTTTGGTACAAGTCGAGTAGTGGAATCTACTCGCGAGATAGGCTTGGGACACACGGGTTCGGTTGAGTGATGTGAGATCACTTTAGTAATGAAAATGAGACTAGGCAGGGGCTAGGGCGCAGCAAGAGGAAGTCTTGTGTGCGCAGCCCTGTCCGTGTCGATTGAGGACCGAGCCGTGTGCGGCCCATGCTGATCAAGTTTGAACGTACCGAAGGCATATCGGATATATGGTCCCCGATAAACCGATGTAGCCTAAACCTCCGGGCATCGAGGCATAGCACACCGATTTATAGGTGTAGGTTGAGGGCAGCAAGGTGGAAATCTGCCAACGGGCATAGAGAGATGCTCCGTGTGGGGAACCTCCTGCTCGTTTCGGTGCGACCGGTTCGACGTTTGGGCTGTTGGGTGAAAGGTTGTCCCGTACGACATCGAGTGAGCGTGCTGTGCAGCTCCACGGGTGGGCGTACGTGACGTGCTCTTTGGGTTTCCCTGCAGGTGTATATCGAGTCGATTCGCTGTCCCTCGCGGTGAAGAGTACCACTTGGTCACTGAGTCGTGACGTAGATTAATGGATGAAACATGTTGATTCAATATTGCTGGTTGATATAATTGTATTGCTACATGTGTGCCACCAAATACTGCTTACTAAATTTCAGATTTCAAGAACTGTAAACTTGTTGCTAAAAGATGAACTAAGGATGAACTTGTAGGCGTGTCCTTTTGCTGAAATGTTACTATCCATTGTACCCCTCATGTAGAGTTTCATGCTTAGGTGAGTCGGTTAAGCCTTGCTGAGCCTTCGTGCTCATGGTTGCTGCTTAAGTGTTTTTCAGGTGAGGAGCCACCCACGGACTCGGAGTACGAGTCCACCGGCGAGGGTTACCGTCCGTCGGGGACCACGGATGAGTGGGAGCCGTACACGCCGCGCTGAGCTGAGGAGTGCAGCTAGTGTGGGTTGCCCTAGGGCTAGGCAACCAATATTTGCTAGATAGGCGGGTGTGAGTTGTATAGTGTAGACTTCCGCTGTGTAATATAAACAATAGTTGTAACTGAGGTTTGTACCTGTTTGTACAGTTTCAGTTGTTTTTCCCATGTAATATATTATGTTCTTATGATGTGTGCTGTCGGGTGTCGCATCGCGTGGCACCACCCTCTGCGATCCTGGATGAGCGGATTCCGGTCCGCCACAGCCTGGTATCAGAGCTGCAGTGGGGATAGCACAGTACTTAAGGACTACATTATGGGAAAACTTAGGATACAGTGAGGAATCGGTAGCTGCCCAAGTAAGGACTATATTAGTATAGTTACTTAAAGTGGCAAATACTATCCTATGTGTTATAATTCTGAATTTTAATTATGTAACGACGCACCTACGCTCTGGTAAGTATGGTAAGGAACGCCACCGAAAGCGGTTCAATTTCGGTTAGCTCCCCCTGACGAGGAACGTGGTTCAGGGATAGAGTCTCACAGCTTGGTGTGAGATGTCAATATGAAACTCTTGGACTCTTCATGTTTCTGAGTTCATATGAAACGCTGATCCCTAGCGTGCATTAGGCAAGTAACTGGAGACCCCATCGCGTGGTCAGTAACGCGAGAGTGTGTTCGTCTGGAAGTAGCCCAGGGGGACATACGCAGCGCTTGCCATCGGCGTGCCCTGCAGGGCAGTAGGTGGTATCTGTTGGGTTGATAACATTCCCAACCGTGACGACCCGTTCATGACCTACTCGGGTTCCCCGTCGTGTGGTGTTGAAACATGATCACGTACCTTGAGACGTGACCTAACTCAAGGACGGCCGTATGACAATGATACGGGCGTTTGTATTTACTTTCAAATATGGAACTGCCTGAAATGAATAACCATTGAGTGCACCATTATTGTGTGGTCTTCTGCAGGTACTAACCACGTAAGTATCCGTGTAGTAAACGTGTGCGAGAGACCGTTTAGTGCCACATTTGAGACATATATGCCGGTAAAATCCGGTTTGGATTTTCTTTTGTGAGGAACGTAGTACCAAGATATTGTAGGCATATGCATGAGAATAATGATAACAAAGAATTAAAATCTATAGGTTCAACATTTAGGACCCTGGTTGGGTATAAGAATGGGATAGTGGAGCAGTATAGCCAAAAGTATGAAAAGCAGAGTGCTCTGTTTTGGGCAGCAAGGTTGCCGAACTTTAACAGAGCACAACTCACAGGTATTTTAGCCGAGTGAGGTGTGCTATATAGTTCTGGAAAGGTATTGAAGTACTCTACAACTTTGTTGTAGACTTCCAGAGCTGAAACTCATCTTAAGATGGCTTAAATTCCAGAGGAATGTAAACTGTTAAAAACTAGGACAAAGTAAAACATTCTCTGAATTGTTCCGTTTTTCAAACATAACTCCCAGTTGAAAAATCTAAAATTGTCATATAATACATCCTTAGAAAGAGTAGAAGATGTTTGAAATCTTTGCAATTCAAAGTTCCTGAAATTTCAGCACAGAACTTAGTGGAAACTTGAATGGAAAACAGCAACTTCCAAGGGAGGTGCTGTTAAAAATTCTTCCAGAAATTCTGCTAAATTTGAATTAGCATAACTTCTTAACCAAAGCTGATCTGGGGGCAAATGAATACTCGTTGGAAAGATACTGAAGTTAACTTTAACTTTGGTATTCAACTTGAGTCATGAAAATGCACAGAACCAGATCAAAATTTGGAATAGGTAGAAACTGGTCATTCTGACAGAAGAATGACAGTTGAACTCATTGGAGAGGGTGTTGTACCCTAAGTGTGCTATACGTGATGACAAAGCGATAGTAATGTCTCGTAGTGACCAAACCCAGTTATGGTGAGCTTCCAAAGAGGGGGTTCATCAAGTTGGATTAAACTAGCTTGTGTTTGGTCTGGTAATGGTGTAGCTTGTGCAAAGTTATAACATTATCTACTTACGAGATATATCGCATGTTTTGTTGTCATAATGTTTTTACGCCCATTTCTATTGGACTGCATGCAAAATGTTGCGGGACTGATGTTTAATGTCCTGTGGTTGCAGATGGTTCGTACTAGGACCACGCACGAGGTGGGTGGCTCTAGCCAACAGGGAGGTGATGACTCCCAGCCACCGGCCTACGACAGCACCCCGCAGCAGCAGCCACCACCGCCGCCCCCGCTTACTCTAGCGGATGTGATAGCGGCATTGGTGGGAGGTCGTGAGGAGCAAACCGACCTGCTCCGCACGATCGTGCAGAATACGTCCCAGGCGGGGGGACGTCAAGAGCGAGGGCCTCGTGAGCCCCGCGAAGTGTCGTACTCGGATTTCATGAGTACGCACCCTCCAGTGTTCACCGAAGCTGAAGAACCACTGGAGGCTGACAACTGGCTGCGGACCATCGAGTCCAAGTTTGGGCTGCTCCAGTGTACAGAGCGGCAGAAGACCCTGTTCGCAGAACAGCAGCTCCACGGTGCCGCTGGTGCGTGGTGGGCGAATTATGTCGCCTCACGTCCGGCTGGCCATGCCGTGGATTGGCAAGAGTTCTGGGAGGCGTTCCGCGCCTATCACATTCCTCCCGGAATAATGAAGAGGAAGTTCCAAGAATTTTTGGAACTGAAGCAGGGCGGGAGGAGTGCCCACGACTACTCCCGTGCCTTCAACCATCTGGCGCAGTATGCGTCAGACTATATCTCCACGGAGGAGAAGAAGAGGGAGCATTTCTATCGGGGGTTACACCCCGAAATGAAGACGCACCTCGTTCAGTGGAATCGCGGCACATTCAACGACTTAGTCAATGCCGCGATCATGCAAGAGGACGCTCAGCGGGAGTTGGCAGCTGAGCAGAGGAAGCGCAGCGCTCCACCTAGCAGTGGTGGTGGCGCGCCTCAGAAGTACCGTATGGTGTATCGGACACCATCCGGGCAGCAGTGGCGTCCACCGGCGCGACCTCAACAGTTCGGGGGACGTTCATTCCAAGCACCCCCGTTCCGTCCGCCGATGCCACCACCAAGACAGCAACAGCAACAGCAGCAGCAGACGGTACACCGGGCGTTTCCACCGCCACAATGCACCCCGGGATTCCGTCCACCGATCAGCGGGGGACCGCCCCGTTTCACCTGCTTCACATGTGGCCAGGCGGGCCACTTCGTGAAGGACTGTCTCCAGGGGCAGCAGAGCAGCGGGCAAGCCCAGCTCCAGGGCGGTGCTCGAGGCCGACCTCCGGTGAAGAAGGTTGGTCAGCGGACTGGAGGCGTCCGCAACCTCGACAATGAGGACGCCCCAGAGGGAGACAACGTGCTGGCGGGTACGTTTACTCTCAACAATCAAGCCATCGTCATATTATTTGATTTTGGTGCAACCCACAACTTTATAAGTGCATCCTATGTGGCTAAACATCAATTGCAAGTCTTTCCAACCGACTGCACTTATATGATCTGCTCACCGGGAGGGAAGATTTCAGCTAACATGATGATTCCAAAGGCACCTCTGTGCTTAGGTGGGAAATTATATCCCACCACCTTGATAATCCTTATGGGACAAAAGATTGATGCAATCTTAGGGATGTCATGGCTACAATACCATGGCGCTGTCCTAGAGACTCGGACATGGACGGTTCACTTAAATTCTCCATTCCACCGTCCGCATTCCATGGTGTTAGACACGCCAGTCCGGGGAGTTTTAGCGATTAATAACGCTGAAGCTCTCAAGTTAGAGGACATCCCCGTAGTCCGGGAGTATCCTGATGTGTTCCCGGATGATCTTCCGGGCATGCCACCTGAGCGGGATGTCGAGTTCAAGATCGAGCTCGCACCCGGGACTACGCCCATATCATGGAGACCATACAAGATGGCTCCAAATGAGCTGGCTGAACTGAAAGAACAGCTCAATGACCTGTTGAGCAAGGGTTTCATTAGGCCGAGTTCCTCGCCTTGGGGATGCTCGGCGCTATTCGTGAAGAAGAAGGATGAGACCCTGAGGCTGTGTGTGGATTACCGGCCGCTCAACGCCGTCACCATCAAGAATAAGTACCCACTGCCCCGCATTGACATATTGTTTGATCAACTTGTTGGTGCAAGTGTGTTCTCCAAGATGGACCTTCGCTCTGGATATCACCAGATAAAGATCCGGGCGGAGGATATCCCGAAGACGGCCTTCGCAACGAGATATGGATTATATGAATATCTCGTCATGTCCTTTGGTCTCACAAATGCTCCAGCCCATTTCATGTATCTCATGAACTCGGTGTTCATGCCGGAGCTGGACAAGTTCGTGGTAGTGTTCATCGATGATATCTTGGTTTACTCCAAGACAGAAGCCGAACATGCTGAACACTTGCGGATCGTTCTTCAACGATTGCGAGACCACAAGCTTTACGCCAAGTTCAGCAAATGCGAGTTTTGGATCAGCCAAGTGCCATTCTTGGGACAGCTCATCTCAGCGGAAGGCATTGCAGTTGACCCAAGCAAGATAGAGCAAGTGCTGAAATGGAAAGCTCCCACTTCAGTCCATGAAGTCAGAAGCTTCCTCGGGTTAGCAGGATACTATCGGAGATTCATTCCAAGTTTCTCCAAGCTCGCTAAGCCGATGACAGAATTACTGAAGAAAGGGACGAAATATGTTTGGAACACGGCGTGTGAAGGAGCATTCCAAGCATTGGTGAAGCATCTCACAACAGCCCCGGTGTTAGCTTAGCCGGATACAACAAAGCCCTTCGACGTGTATTGTGACGCGACCGGTATTGGGCTTGGCTGCGTGTTGATGCAGGAAGGACGTGTGGTCGCTTATGGATCACGCCAACTTCGGAACCATGAGCAGCATTACCCTACTCATGACCTTGAGCTTGCTGCAGTGGTTTTGGCGCTTAAAATGTGGAGGCACTATCTCCTGGGGAACTTGGTGCATCTCTACACCGACCACAAGAGCTTAAAATATATTTTCACCCAGAAAGAGCTGAACATGAGGCAAAGGAGGTGGCTAGAATTAATCAAAGACTATGAAATTGAGATCCACTACCACCCCGGCAAGGCGAATGTGGTTTCCGACGCGCTGAGTCGGAAATCACATGTCCATCACCTCACCATTACACCGGTGGAGGAGGAAGAGCCAAGTTTATACTTGGTTCCTTATGGATCGCTGTACAACCTTGCCCTCATCCCTACTATTAGGGAGGACATCATTGCAGCTCAGAAAAATGATAAAGGCATGGCACATCTCCGGAGACGGATTGACAATGGGGAGATCAAATGTTTCCGGAAAGTGATGAGGGGACGCTGTGGTTTAATGACCGCATAGTCGTACCCCGGGATATGGAGTTGAGAAAGAAGATCCTCGATGAAGCTCACTTGTCCAAGTACTCCATTCATCCGGGCAGCAACAAAATGTACCAAGATTTGAAAAAGAAATTTTGGTGGACACGGATGAAGCGGGAGGTAGCTAAGTACGTATCCGAGTGTGATACGTGTAGACGAGTGAAGGCTGATCATATGAGGAAATCAGGGCTGCTGCAACCCCTGAAGATTCCAGCATGGAAATGGGAGGATGTGAGCATGGATTTCATTGTGGGATTACCCCTAACATCCAACAAACATGATTCCATTTGGGTGATTGTTGACCGACTGACCAAGTCAGCTCACTTCATCCCCGTACATACATATTTTCATGCCAACCGATATGCGGAGTTATACATTGCCAGGATTCTATGCCTGCATGGTGTACCCAAGACCATAGTCTCAGACCGAGGTGCATTGTTTGTATCTCGCTTTTGGGAGCAGTTGCACGCTGCATTGGGTACTAAGTTGATCAGGAGCTCCGCTTATCACCCTCAAACAGATGGCCAGACAGAGAGGGTGAATCAAGTTCTGGAAGACATGTTGAGAGCATGTGCCATCCACCATAGTAGGAACTGGGATGATCACCTACCATTGGCGGAATTCTCGTACAACAACGGCTATCAGGCGAGTATCAAGATGGCACCCTACGAAGCTCTCTACGGTCGCAAATGCCGCACCCCATTAAATTGGTGCGAGTCCGGTGAAAGGGTCACATTCGGGGTTGATGTGGTGAACGACGCCGAAGAGCGCGTTCGGGCGATTCAAGCTAACTTGAAGGCCGCTCAATCCCGGCAGAAGAGCTACGCTGATAAGAGGCGTAGACCGTTGCACTTCGACGTTGGGGAACACGTGTACCTCCGCGTGTCTCCGATGAAGGGCGTGCACCGGTTTGGTGTAAAGGGGAAGCTCGCTCCCCGTTTCATTGGACCCTACGCTATCACCGAGAAGTGTGGACCAGCGGCGTATCGATTGGAACTACCGGCATCTCTGGATGGTGTCCATGATGTTTTCCATGTTTCACAACTGCGAAAATGCTTGAAGCATACAGCTGCGGTTCCTACCGAAGACATCGGCGAGCTGAAACCGGATTTAACTTATGATGAGTATCCGGTGGAAATTCTTGATGAGAAAGCACGAACCACGCGTAGCAGAGCATTGTGGTTCTACAAAATCCTCTGGAGCAACCACACCGCTGATGAAGCGACGTGGGAGAGCGAGGAGTTCCTTCGCTCAAATTACCCGGAGTTCATGGCTTCTCAACACGGGTAAGTCCCTACTACATCGCTATCTCTTGTTTTGTAATCTCGGGACGAGATTCTTTTAAGGGGGGAGGGATGTAAAAGCCCAAGAAAAGGGACTTGCAAAAACTTTTCTTCACCTCACAACACCACAGTTTTATTGTGGACATCTTAGGAAATATTGTGAAGAGTGAGTAACCTCCATCAAAAGAGTGATTAGAGGGGAAAGCCTTCACTTTCACAAAGTAGGGTTTATACACATATGATCACACATGAGAGGGTGATTCAAAATTGTTGCATTCAAATTCATGATTGCAGAAGCTAAAACAAGGATCAAAGTGCATAATTGGATTCCTCAGGTCCAAATTAGTGGGGAGGCAAAGTTTCAAGAATTTTTGAAAAGATTTGATACCCATTTTTCCAAAAAGGATCCAAATATGCCAAGAATTCAAATATACATTTGAATTTGAGGTAAATTTGCCAAACCATACCAATGTAGCTCAATTTGAGATTTCCAACATTTGAATTCATCTTTTGTCAAGTTTTGGAGATATTTTGAGAGGTGGTAGAGCACTGACCAGTGGGGCCCACATGTCATTGGGTGAAATAGACTTAGCCCCCAAGTCTTCTCTCTGTTTCTCAGTCAACCAAGCGCAGCCAGCTGCCGCGCGCGCACCGCCGGCCGAACGGCCACCTCCTGGTTCCCGTCGCTCGCGCTGGCAGCCGGGAAACGGCGCACCCTCTCCTCTATGTGACCCCCTCGCCAAGCCACCGAAGACGTACGCGTGTTTCTTTGGAAAACAGCGAGCCCACGCTCTGCTCGGTCACCGACGCCGCTCCCCCGATCCTCCCCTGCACGCCGACGTCCGCTCGGCCTTTGCCCGAGCTCCCAACACAGAAAGGGAGCGCCGGTGTGTGCTCTAGCTAGCCATCTCACCACCCCGCGGTGTTAGCACCGCACTCGACTGTGGCGGACCGGAATCCGCTCATCCAGGATCGCAGAGGGTGGTGCCGCGCGATGCGACACCCGACAGCACACGTCAGAAGAACACATTATATTACATGGGAAAACAAACTGAAGGTACAAAGTAGTACACTTCTCAGTTACAAACTAGAGTCTTTATTACACAGCGGAAGTTTCTATTGTACAAATCACGCCCGCCTATCTAGCAAAAGTCGGTTGCCCAGCCCTAGGGCAACCCACACTAGCTGCACGTCTCAGCTCAGAGCGGCGTGTACGGCTCCCACTCAGCCGTGGTCCCCGACGGAGGGTAACCCTCGCCGGTGGACTCGTACTCCGAGTCCGTGGGTGGCTCCTCACCTGAAAAACACTTAAGCAGCAACCGTGAGCACGAAGGCTCAGCAAGGCTTAACCGACTCACCTAAGCATGCAATCTACATGAGGGGTACCATGACATAGGATAGCGATGTTGCAGCAAATGGACACGCCTACAAGTTCATCCTTAGTTCATATTTTAGCAACAGGTTAACAGTTCATGAAGCTGAAATTTAGTAAGCAATATTTGGTGGCACACATGTAGCAACACACTTATATCATAAGAGCAATACTGAATCATAACATTTCATGCATTATTCTACGTTACGACGCAGTGAACAAGCAGTACTCGTCACCGCGAGGGACGGCGAATCGACTCGATATACACCTGCAGGGAAACCCAAAGAGCACGTCACGTACGCCCATCCGTGGAGCTGCACAGCACGCTCACTCGATGTCGTACGGGACAACCTTTCACCCAACAGCCCAAACGTCGAACCGGTCGCACCAAAACGAGCAGGAGGTTCCCCACACGGAGCATCTCTCTATGCCCGTTGGCAGATTTCCACCTTGCTGCCCTCAGCCTACACCTATAAATTGGTGCGTTATGCCTCGACGCCCGGAGGTTTAGGCTACATCAGTTTATCGGGGCCCATATATCCGATATGCCTTCGGTACGTTCAATACTTGTTCAGCAGGGCCGCACACGGATCGGTCCTCAATCGACACGGGCAGGGCCGCGCACACAAGACTCTCTCTTGCTGCGCCCTAGCCCCTGCCTAGTCTCATTTTCATTACTAAATTGATCTCACATCACTCAACCGAACCCGTGTGTCCCCAAGCCTATCTCACGAGTAGATTCCAACTACTCGACTTGTACCGAAGCCCTATGAATCTTTAAGCATAGCCTTTCTACTCGATGTTCTAAACACTACCCTCACTCTTCTAGGAACCTTTGGTTATGCAAGTGGGGTTTCATTCATCCTATACCTAATGCACATACATACTTCATATGACACGTGTAAACAAAATAAAATTTATAAAAAGGTTAATGCAAACCGGGGCTTGCCTTGTTGCTGCTGGTCAGGGGTTAGTTCCTCTTCCGGAAGGAGGAAATCCAGCACTTCCGGGGTCTCTTCTTCAATGGCTACACGTTGAATATAATACTACATGTAAATTTAAATGCAATGTGTGAACTTAAGTACATAATTGCTAATAACTCTAGCTAGCCCTCCCCTTTGGTTCTGAAATTTTTATGGTGGATTGGTAGGGTCCTAACCAGAGTTGTGACCATGTTTTATTTGAAACAAAGTTCAATTGAACCTTGTACAAATAAAAGCCTCATTGGTCAATAATTGAGCCTCTAAGTAATTCCAGGGATTTTCATGGCTCCCACCATTACTTTCTGGAAACTAGAATTTAGGATGGTTCTAATGGAATTGGTTTCATGTCATTTGAAGAATCCTACAGAAAGTTATGTCCTAATTAAGATTGGAGAAAATCTGAAAAATATTTCTGTACATTTTTCTATTTTCTCTGGGCAGTCCCCTTAATCACCCAATTAGGGTAACTAAATGAACTTGGATGAGTCTGGAAATTTTACTGGGATTCAGGGATTCTCCAATGAACCTTTCCGCCAAATTTCAGAATTTTTCATAAAGTAGTTCTCCAGATAAAATTCCCAACAGTTTAAACTTTAGGGATTTAATTCTGGAAATCTATTCACTTTTATGAGCTGAATTTGGTATTGCTGGAAAGTGCTCAGAGAGCTGAATCCAACAAAGATTGGTTCACCCAATTTGGAGCTCTCTAGCCAAAGTTATGAGGATTTGAAGTTTGGAAGAATTCTGAAAATCGAGGGAATAGTTTAAACTCTCGGGGCCCGCGGGGACACGTGTCGAGCGCGGAGGTGTCCGGTACACCGGAGATACCACACGTGTCGAGCGCGGAGGTGTCCGGCACACCGGAGCTCACAGGGTATTCGCGCGCCAGCACAGCCGATCCCTGGCCACACCCGATCCCGATTTAAATTCTTCAGCCGCTGACATGTGGGCCAGCCGGCTTCGTCTTCCTCCCGCCGTTCTCTCGCGCCCGCGCCGCCGACCTCGCCGGAGCAGACTCGGGGCTCGCCGCTGCCGGACCTCCCAAGGCCTGAAAATCACCGCCAGGGGGTTGTCGACGTCGAGGAACACGTTGGTGGTGACAGTCCGGTCTGGGGGTGACCGGAAATAGCTCGGCGACGTGCCGCGGCCTCGGTTGAGGTTCGACACCGTCGACCGTAGTTTCTAAACCTGCCAACACCTCGAACAAACGGCCCTACAGCATCAGTGTACCTCTAGGAAGCTCGACAAGGTGTCAAAAGGGTTCAGGGATGGCGGTAAGTCGGTCGGCACCGTGTGACCGATCGTGCCCGCCATGACCGCCCACGATCGAGCTTGAAATTCGTCACTCCTAGAAAGTTTCACGCTACGGATGCAGAAAAGAACTTGATCACCGGCTAGTCCAGCGTCTATGTGCAAGATTTGATGACCTCCGAAAGACCATAGAGCGAGAATTTAAAGAAACCGTACCGGAAGCTCGGTTTACGGTCGCCGGAGCAAAAACTGGAAATTCTCTACGGATTCTTCACGGTTGGCTTCCAAACATAGAGGAGAGCAACGGTGGTCGCGTGCTCCTGTTGCCTCTCTCGCTGGACCGTGAAAACGCCTGTGGAACGCTGCCCACGGGCGCCTGACTCTCGGCTGAGGTTAAGTCGCCGCTGTGGCGATCGCTCTCGGGCAAAGGAGGTCGGAGCTCGAGGTTTCTGGCGTTGGAGAGGTGGAGTGCGAGCTCAGGTGGCTGTCTAGCAGCTCAGGGACGAAGGAGGAGATGGTTTTGCTGGTTTTCCTGATTGAGCAGAGAGCTGCGGCGAGAAACAATGCCGCTGCTCGGGTTTGCCCGCGAGAAGATAAAGCCGGCCGACTCCTGCTCGGCTGAGGCGGTGCCGGTCGCGTGGGGGCGCGAGCCAGCCGCCCTGGGCGCCAGCGCGCGGAGAGGGAAGCAGCTGGTGGCGCCGGTAGCTGCTCGGTGGCACAGCCGACAGCTGCTCGGTGGAATTTCCCACCGAGACTCTGACATTGGGTGCAAGTTTCTCCTTCTCCCCTCTATGACATGTGGGTCCCACCCGGGGTTTTAACCTCTGAAATTTACTCCTAATCACTGTTGTAAACAGTGAGCCCCATAATGCCCCTGGTGATTCAAATTATTCACCCCTGAGCCATTTGAATTGAATAGAATTCAAATTGGGTTCGGCTTGGGTGAATTTCAGCACAAGTTTAGTTTTGAATTCAAATAAAGTTTGAATTCGTCCCACTTAGCTCATGTCAAGATCAACTCCAAATGGAGTGAAAATTGGTGTGTGAGCTAACAAAAATGTGCTGAATAAGAATATGAAGCTAACTTTTGAATTTGGGTGATGAAAGTTGCTGCAATTTGAATTTACATTCAAATTGGCCTCTTTTTCAATTAACCCAAAAAGTGCCTCAAAAAGTATTGTATTTCTATGAAACTTGGACTGAACCTTCCCAAGACTTTTTAAGTTCTAGGGGTGAGCTCAACCTCTCATGTTCCTATGTCCAAATCCCACTTTGTGAAAAGGAAGACTTTCCCCTCTAATCACTCTTTTGATGAAGGTTACTTGCTCTTCACAATATTTCCTAAGATATCCACAACGAAAACTGTGGTGTTGTGAGGTGAAGAAAAGTTTTTGCAAGTCCCTTTTCTTGGGCTTTTACATCCCTCCCCCTTAAAAGAATCTCGTCCCGAGATTACAAAAGAAGAGATAGGGATGTAGTAGGGACTTACCCGTGTTGAGAAGCCATGAACTCCGGGTAATTTGAGCGAAGGAATTCCCCGCTCTCCCACGTCGCTTCTTCCGCGGTGTGGTTACTCGAGAGGATCTTGTAGAACCACAACGTTCTGCTACGCATGGTTCGGGCTTTCTCATCAAGAATTTCCACCGGATACTCATCATATGTTAAATCCGGTTTCAATTCGCCAATGTCTTCGATAGGAACAGCAGCTGTATACTTCAAACATTTTCGCAGTTGCGAAACGTGGAAGATATCATGGACACTAGCAAGGGATGCCGGTAGCTCCAATCGATACGCTGCTGGTCCACACTTTTCGGTGATAGCGTAGGGTCCAATAAAACGGGGAGCGAGCTTCCCCTTCACACCGAACCGGTGCACGCCCTTCATCGGAGACACGCGGAGGTACACGTGTTCCCCAACGTCAAAGTGCAACGGCCTACGCCTTTTATCAGCGTAGCTCTTCTGTCGGGATTGAGCGGCCTTCAAATTGGCTTGAATTGTCCGAACGCGCTCTTCGGCGTCGTTCACCACATCAACCCCGAATGTGACCCTTTCACCGGACTCGCACCAATTTAATGGGGTGCGGCATTTACGACCGTAGAGAGCTTCGTAAGGTGCCATTTTGATACTCGCCTGATAGCCGTTGTTGTACGAGAATTCCGCCAATGGTAGGTGATCATCCCAGTTCCTACCATGGTGGATGGCACATGCTCTCAACATGTCTTCCAGGACTTGATTCACCCTCTCTGTCTGGCCATCTGTCTGAGGGTGATAGGCAGAGCTCTTGATCAACTTAGTACCCAATGCAGCGTGTAGCTGCTCCCAAAAGCGAGATACAAATAATGCACCTCGATCTGAGACAATGGTCTTGGGTACCCCGTATAGGCATAGAATCTTCGCTATGTATAGCTCCGCATATTTGCCGGCATTGTAACGTGTATTCACCGGAATGAAGTGAGCCGTCTTGGTTAACCGATCAACGATTACCCATATGGAATCATGCTTGTTGGCTGTTAGGGGTAATCCCACAATGAAATCCATGCTCACATATTCCCATTTCCATGCCGGGATCTTCAGGGGTTGTAGCAGCCCTGATTTCTTCATGTGATCAGCCTTCACTCGTCGGCACGTATCACACTCGGATACGTACTTCGCTACCTCCCGCTTCATCCGTGTCCACCAAAATTTCTGTTTCAAATCTTGGTACATCTTGTTGCTGCCCGGATGAATGGAGTATTTAGACAAGTGAGCTTCATCGAGGATCCTTTTCCTCAACTCCATATCTCGGGGCACGACTATGCGGTCATTGAACCACAGCGTCCCCTCATCATCCTCCCGGAAACATTTGATTTCCCTGTTGTCTATCCGTCTCCTCGGAGATGTGCCATGCCTTTATCATCCTTCTGAGCTGCAATGATGTCCTCCCTAATAGTAGGGATGAGGGCAAGGTTGTACAGCGATCCATAAGGAACCAAGTATAAACTTGGCTCTTCCTCCTCCACCGGTGTAATGGTGAGGTGATGGACATGTGATTTCCGACTCAGCGCGTCGGCAACCACATTCGCCTTGCCGGGGTGGTAGTGAATCCCAATTTCATAGTCCTTGATTAATTCTAACCACCTCCTTTGCCTCATGTTCAGCTCTTTCTGGGTGAAAATGTATTTCAAGCTCTTGTGGTCGGTGTAGAGATGCACCAGATTCCCCAGGAGATAGTGCCTCCACATTTTCAGCGCCAACACCACGGCAGCAAGTTCAAGATCATGAGTAGGGTAGTGCTGCTCATGGTTCCGAAGTTGGCGTGAGCCACATGCGACCACACGTCCTTCCTGCATCAACACGCAGCCAAGCCCAATACCGGACGCGTCACAATACACGTCGAAGGGCTTTGTTGTATCCGGCTGAGCTAACACCGGGGCTGTTGTGAGATGCTTCACCAATGCTTTGAACGCTCCTTCACACGCCGTGTTCCAAACATACTTCGTCCCTTTCTTCAGCAATTCTTTCATCGGCTTAGCGAGCTTGGAGAAACTTGGAATGAATCTCCGGTAGTATCCCGCTAACCCGAGGAAGCTTCTGACTTCATGAACTGAAGTGGGAGCTTTCCATTTCAGCACTTGCTCTATTCTGCTTGGGTCAACCGCAATGCCTTCCGCTGAGATGATATGTCCCAAGAAAGGCACTTGGCTGATCCAAAATTCGCATTTGCTGAACTTGGCGTAGAGCTTGTGGTCTCGCAGTCGTTGAAGAACGATCCGCAAGTGTTCGGCATGTTTGGCTTCTGTCTTGGAGTAAACCAAGATATCGTCGATGAACACTACCACGAACTTGTCCAGCTCCGGCATGAACACCGAGTTCATGAGATATATGAAATGGGCTGGAGCATTTGTGAGACCAAAGGACATGACGAGATATTCATATAATCCATATCTCGTCGAGAAGGCCGTCTTCGGGATATCCTCCGCCCGGATCTTGATCTGGTGATATCCAGAGCGAAGGTCCATCTTTGAGAACACACTTGCACCCACAAGTTGATCAAACAATATGTCGATGCGGGGCAGTGGGTACTTATTCTTGATGGTGACGGCGTTGAGCGGCTGGTAGTCCACACACAGCCTCAGGGTTTCATCTTTCTTCTTCACGAACAGCGCCGAGAATCCCCAAGGCGAGGAACTCGGCCTAATGAAACCCTTGCTCAACAGATCATTGAGCTGTTCTTTCAGTTCAGCCAGCTCATTTGGAGCCATTTTGTATGGTCTCCGTGATATGGGCGTAGTCCCGGGTGCAAGTTCAATCTTGAACTCGACGTCCCGCTCAGGTGGCATGCCCGGAAGATCATCCGGGAACACGTCGGGATACTCCCGGACTACGGGGATGTCCTCCAACTTGAGAGCTTCAGTATTGTTGATCACTGAAACTTCCCGGACTGGATTATCTAATAGGAGGGACTGCGGACGGTGTAACGGGGAGTTGAGGTGAACCGTCCGTGTTAGAGTTTCCAGGACAGCGCCATGGTAACTTAGCCATGACATTCCCAAGATTGCATCAATCTTCTGCCCCCTTAAGATAATCATAGTGGTGGGATATATCTTCCCACCTAAGCACAATGGTGCTTTTGGAACCATCATAGTTGCTGAAGTCTTTCCTCCCGGTGAGCGGATCATATAAGAACACTCGGTTGGAAAGGTTTCCAGCTGATGCTGAGCCAAATATGATGCACTAATGAAGTTGTGGGTTGCACCAGAATCGAACAATATTATGATGGCTTGATGGTTGAGAGTGAACGTACCCGCCAGCACGTTGTCTCCTTCTGGGGCGTCCTCATTGTCGAGGTTGCGGACGCCTCCAGTCCGCTGACCAACCTTCTTCACCGGAGGTCGGCCTCGAGCACCGCCCTGGAGCTGGGCTTGCCCGCTGCTCTGCTGCCCCTGGGGACAGTCCTTCGCGAAGTGGCCCACCTGGCCACACGTGAAGCAGGTGAAACGGGGTGGTCCCCCGCTGATCGGTGGACGGAATCCCGGGGCGCGTTGTGGCGGTGGAAATGCCCGGGGTACCGTCTGCTGCTGCTGTCTTGGTGGTGGCATCGGCGGACGGAATGAGGGTGACTGGAACGGACGTCCCCCGAACCGTTGAGGTCGCGCCGGTGGATGCCACTGCTGCCCGGATGGTGTCCGATACACCATACGGTACTTCTGTGGCGCGCCACCACCACTGCTAGGTGGAGCGCTGTGCTTCCTCTGCTCAGCTGCCAACTCCCGCTGAGCATCCTCTTGCATAATCGCGGCATTGACTAGGTCGTTGAAAGTGCCGCGATTCCACTGAACGAGATGGGTCTTCATTTCGGGGTGTAATCCCCGATAGAAGTGCTCCCGCTTGTTCTCCTCGATGGAGATGTAGTCTGACGCGTATTGCGCCAGATGGTTGAAGGCACGGGAATAGTCATGGGCACTCCTCCCGCCCTGCTTCAGCTCCAAGAATTCTTGAAACTTCCTCTTCATGATTCCGGGAGGAATGTGATAGGCGCGGAACGCCTCCCGGAACTCTTGCCATTCCACGGCATGGCCAGCCGGACGTGAGGCGACATAGTTCGCCCACCACGCACCAGCGGCACCGTGGAGCTGCTGTGCTGCGAACAGAGTCTTCTGCCGCTCCGTACATTGGAGCAGCCCGAACTTGGACTCGATGGTCCGCAGCCAGTTGTCCGCCTCCAGTGGTTCTTCGGCTTCGGTGAACACTGGAGGGTGCGTACTCATGAAATCCGAGTACGACACATCACGGGGCTCCCGAGGCCCTCTATCTTGACGTCCCCCCGCCTGGGACGTATTCTGCATGATCGTGCGGAGCAGGTCGGTCTGCTCCTCACGACCTCCCACCAATGCTGCTATCACATCCGCTAGAGTAAGCGGAGGCGGCGGTGGTGGCTGCTGCTGCGGGGTGCTGTCGTAGGCCGGTGGCTGGGAGTCATCACCTCCCTGTTGGCTAGAGCCACCAACCTCGTGCGTGGTCCTAGTACGAACCATCTGCAACCACACGACAATAATCATCAGTCCCGCAGCATTGTTGCATGCAGTCCAATAAAAATGGGCGTAAAACATTATGACAACAAAAACATGCGATATATCTCGTAAGTTGATAATGTGATAACTTTGCACAAGCTACACCATTACCAGACCAAACACAAGTTAGTTTAATCCAACTTGATGAACCTCCACTTTGGAAGCTCACCATAACTAGGTTTGGTCTCTACGAGACATTACTATCGCGTTGTCATCACGTAGACCACCCTTAGGGTACAACACCCTCTCCAATGAGTTCAACTGTCATTCTTCTGTCAGAATGGCCAGTTTCCACCTATTCAAGTTTTGATCTGGTTCTGGGCAGTCTCACGACTCAAGTTGAATACCAAAGTTAAAATCAACTTCAGTATCTTTCCAACGAGTATTCATTTGCCCCCAGACGCTTTGGTTAAAAAGGTTATGCTAATTCAAAGTTAGCAGAATTTCTGGAAGAATTTAACAGCACCTCCCTTGAAAAGTTGCTGTTTTCAATTCGAGTTTCCACTGAAATCTGTGCTGAAACTTCAGAAACTTTGAATTGCAAAGATGTCACACATCTTCTACTCTTTCAAAGGAGGTATCATATGAAAATTTAAATTTTTCTACTGGGAGTTATCCTTGAAAAACAGAACAGTCCAGAGAATGTTTTAACACTGTCCTAGTTCTGGACAGTTACGTGTCTCTGGGATTTAAGCCATCTTAAGGTGAGTTTCAGCTCTGGAAGTCTACAACAAAGTTGTAGAATACTTAAATACCTTTCCATAACTATATAGCACACCTCTCTCGGCTAAAAGACCTGTGAGTTATGCCCTGTTGAAGATCAGCAAACTTGCTGTCCCAAAACAGAGCACTCTGTTTTTCAGTCTTTTTGGTACTACACTCCTCACTATCCCATTCTTATACCCAATCAGGGTCCTAAATGTGGAACCTATAGATTTTAATTCCTTGTTCTCAATATTTTCATGCATATGCCTACAATACCTCGGTACTACGTTCCTCACCAAAGAAAATCCTAACCGGATCATACCGGCATATACGTCTCAAGTGTGGCACTAAACGGTCTCTCGCACACGTTCTCTACACGGATACATACGTGGTTAGTACCTGCAGAAGACCACACAATAATGGTGCACTCAAGGTTTTGTTTCCATTTCAGGCAGTACCATATTTGAAAGTAAATACAAACGCCCGTATCATTTCCATACGGCCGTCCTTGAGCTAGGTCACGTCTCAAGGTACATGATCGTGTTTCAACACCACACGACGGGGAACCCGAGTATGTCATGAACGGGTCGTCACGGTTGGGAATGTTATCAACCCAACAGATACCACCTACTGCCCTGCAGGGCACGCCGATGGCAAGCGCTGCGTATGTCCTCCTGGGCTATTTCCAGACGAACACACTCTCGCGTTACTGACCACGCGATGGGGTCTCCACTTACTTTCCTAATGCACGCTAGGGATCAGCGTTTCATATGAACTCAGGAACATGAAGAGTTCAAGAGGTTCATATTGACATCTCAAACCAAGCTGTGAGACAAATCCCTGAACCACGTTCCTCGTCAGGGAGAGCTAACCGAAATTGAACCGCTTTCGGTGGCGTTCCTTACCATACTTACCAGAGCGTAGGTGCGTCGTTACATAATTGAAATTCAGAATTATAACACATAGGTTAGTCTTTGCCACTTTAAGTAACTATGCTAATATAGTCCTTACTTGGGCAACTACCGATTCCTCACCGTATACCTAAGTTTTTCCCATAATGCAGTCCTTAAGTACTGTGCTATCCCCAATGCCGCTCTGATACCAGGCTGTGGCGGACCGGACTCCGCTCATCCAGGATCGCAGAGGGTGGTGCCGCGCGATGCGACACCCGACAGTACACGTCAGAAGAACACATTATATTACATGGGAAAACAAACTGAAGGTACAAAGTAGTACACTTCTCAGTTACAAACTAGAGTCTTTATTACACAGCGGAAGTTTCTATTGTACAACTCACGCCCGCCTATCTAGCAAAAGTCGGTTGCCCAGCCCTAGGGCAACCCACACTAGCTGCACGTCTCAGCTCAGCGCGGCGTGTACGGCTCCCACTCAGCCGTTGTCCCTGACGGAGGGTAACCCTCGCCGGTGGACTCGTACTCCGAGTCCGTGGGTGGCTCCTCACCTGAAAAACACTTAAGCAGCAACCGTGAGCACGAAGGCTCAGCAAGGCTTAACCGACTCACCTAAGCATGCAACTCTACATGAGGGGTACCATGACATAGGATAGCAATGTTGCAGCAAATGGACACGCCTACAAGTTCATCCTTAGTTCATCTTTTAGCAACAGGTTAACAGTTCATGAAGCTGAAATTTAGTAAGCAATATTTGGTGGCACACATGTAGCAACACACTTATATCATAACAGCAATACTGAATCATAACATTTCATGCATTATTCTACGTTACGACGCAGTGAACAAGCGGTACTCGTCACCGCGAGGGACGGCGAATCGACTCGATATACACCTGCAGGGAAACCCAAAGAGCACGTCACGTACGCCCATCTGTGGAGCTGCACAGCACGCTCACTCGATGTCGTACGGGACAACCTTTCACCCAACAGCCCAAACGTCGAACCGGTCGCACCAAAACGAGCAGGAGGTTCCCCACACGGAGCATCTCTCTATGCCCGTTGGCAGATTTCCACCTTGCTGCCCTCAGCCTACACCTATAAATCGGTGCGTTATGCCTCGGCGCCCGGAGGTTTAGGCTACATCAGTTTATCGGGGCCCATATATCCGATATGCCTTCGGTACGTTCAATACTTGTTCAGCAGGGACGCACACGGATCGGTCCTCAATCGACACGGGCAGGGCCGCGCACACAAGACTCTCTCTTGCTGCGCCCTAGCCCCTGCCTAGTCTCATTTTCATTACTAAAGTGATCTCACATCACTCAACCGAACCCGTGTGTCCCCAAGCCTATCTCGCGAGTAGATTCCAACTACTCGACTTGTACCGAAGCCCTATGAATCTTTAAGCATAGCCTTTCTACTCGATGTTCTAAACACTACCCTCACTCTTCTAGGAACCTTTGGTTATGCAAGTGGGGTTTCATTCATCCTATACCTAATGCACATACATACTTCATATGACACATGTAAACAAAATAAAATTTATAAAAAGGTTAATGCAAACCGGGGCTTGCCTTGTTGCTGCTGGTCAGGGGTTAGTTCCTCTTCCGGAAGGAGGAAATCCAGCACTTCCGGGGTCTCTTCTTCAATGGCTACACGTTGAATATAATACTACATGTAAATTTAAATGCAATGTGTGAACTTAAGTACATAATTGCTAATAACTCTAGCTAGCCCTCCCCTTTGGTTCTGAAGTTTTTATGGTGGATTGGTAGGGTCCTAACCAGAGTTGTGACCATGTTTTATTTGAAACAAAGTTCAATTGAACCTTGTACAAATAAAAGCCTCATTGGTCAATAATTGAGCCTCTAAGTAATTCCAGGGTTTTTCATGGCTCCCACCATTACTTTCTGGAAACTAGAATTTAGGATGGTTCTAATGGAATTGGTTTCATGTCATTTGAAGAATCCTACAGAAAGTTATGTCCTAATTAAAATTGGAGAAAATCTGAAAAATGTTTCTGTACATTTTTCTATTTTCTCTGGGCAGTCCCCTTAATCACCCAATTAGGGTAACTAAATGAACTTGGATGAGTCTGGAAATTTTACTGGGATTCAGGGATTCTCCAATGAACCTTTCCGCCAAATTTCAGAATTTTTCATAAAGTAGTTCTCCAGATAAAATTCCCAACAGTTTAAATTTTAGGGATTTAGTTCTGGAAAACTATTCATTTTATGAGCTGAATTTGGTATTGCTGGAAAGTGCTCAGAGAGCTGAATCCAACAAAATTTGGTTCACCCAATTTGGAGCTCTCTAGCCAAAGTTATGAGGATTTGAAGTTTGGAAGAATTCTGAAAATCAGGGGAATAGTTTAAACTCTCGGGGCCCGCGGGGACACGTGTCGAGCGCGGAGGTGTCCGGTACACCAGAGATACCACACGTGTCGAGCGCGGAGGTGTCCGGCACACCGGAGCTCACAGCGTATTCGCGCGCCAGCATAGCCGATCCCTGGCCACACCCGATCCCGATTTAAATTCTTCAGCCGCTGACACGTGGGCCAGCCGGCTTCGTCTTCCTCCCGCCGTTCTCTCGCGCCCGCGCCGCCGACCTCGCCGGAGCAGACTCGGAGCTCGCCGGCTCGCCGCTGCCGGACCTCCCAAGGCCTGAAAATCACCGCCAGGGGGTTGTCGACGTCGAGGAACACGTCGGTGGTGACAGGTCGGTCTGGGGGTGACCGGAAATAGCTCGGCGACGTGCCGCGGCCTCGGTTGAGGTTCGACACCATCGACCGTAGTTTCTAAACCTGCCAACACCTCGAACAAACGGCCCTACAACATCAGTGTACCTCTAGGAAGCTCGACAAGGTGTCAAAAGGGTTCAGGGATGGTGGTAAGTCGGTCGGCACCGTGTGACCGATCGTGCCCGCCATGACCGCCCTCGATCGAGCTTGAAATTCGTCACTCCTAGACAGTTTCACGCTACGGATGCAGAAAAGAACTTGATCACCGGCTAGTCCAGTGTCTATGTGCAAGATTTGATGACCTCCGAAAGACCATAGAGCGAGAATTTAAAGAAACCGTACCGGAAGCTCGGTTTACGGTCGCCGGAGCAAAAACTGGAAATTCTCTACGGATTCTTCACGGTTGGCTTCCAAACTTAGAGGAGAGCAGCACGGTGGTCGCGCGCTCCTGTTGCCTCTATCGCTGGACCGTGAAAACGCCTGTGGAATGCTGCCCACGGGCACCTGACTCTCGGCTGAGGTTAAGTCGCCGCTGTGGCGATCGCTCTCGGGCAAAGGAGGTCGGAGCTCGAGGTTTCTGGCGTTGGAGAGGTGGAGTGCGAGCTCAGGTGGCTGTCTAGCAGCACAGGGACGAAGGAGGAGATGGTTTTGCTGGTTTTCCCGATTGAGCAGAGAGCTGCGGCGAGAAACAATGCCGCTGCTCGGGTTTGCCCGCGAGAAGATAAAGCCGGCCGACTCCTGCTCGGCTGAGGCGGTGCCGGTCACGTGGGGGCGCGAGCCAGCTGCCCTGGGCGCCAGCGTGCGGAGAGGGAAGCAGCCGGTGGCGCCGGTAGCTGCTCGGTGGCACAGCCGACAGCTGCTCGGTGGAATTTCCCACCGAGACTCTGACTTTGGGTGCAAGTTTCTCCTTCTCCCCTCTATGACATGTGGGTCCCACCCGGGGTTTTAACCTCTGAAATTTACTCCTAATCACTGTTGTAAACAGTGAGCCCCATAATGCCCCTGGTGATTCAAATTATTCACCCCTGAGCCATTTGAATTGAATAGAATTCAAATTGGGTTCGGCTTGGGTGAATTTCAGCATAAGTTTAGTTTTGAATTCAAATAAAGTTTGAATTCGTCCCACTTAGCTCATGTCAAGATCAACTCCAAATGGAGTGAAAATTGGTGTGTGATCTCACAAAAATGTGCTGAATAAGAATATGAAGCTAACTTTTGAATTTGGGTGATGAAAGTTGCTGCAATTTGAATTTACATTCAAATTGGCCTCTTTTTCAATTAACCCAAAAAGTGCCTCAAAAAGTATTGTATTTCTATGAAACTTGGACTGAACCTTCCCAAGACTTTTTAAGTTCTAGGGGTGAGCTCAACCTCTCATGTTCCTATGTCCAAATCCCACTTTGTGAAAAGGAAGACTTTCCCCTCTAATCACTCTTTTGATGAAGGTTACTTGCTCTTCACAATATTTCCTAAGATATCCACAACGAAAACTGTGGTGTTGTGAGGTGAAGAAAAGTTTTTGCAAGTCCCTTTTCTTGGGCTTTTACATCGACCACAAATCGACGATCGCCACTGAGAGCTCAGGCCACCGGCGGAAAGACGAGGACTGCTCCCCGTGGACAGCACGCCACGGCCAGTTTCACCGCCGGACTCCTACACGAAAAAGGTGCGCCGTGCTCTCTAGATCGTGTAGAGGCAAGCCGAATAGCGGTTGAACCACCGGATGAAAAGTATTTCCAGTTCTTCCGAAATGTAGTGCATTCGGATAGAGCGCGGTCTACCCCAAAATTCCTGCTACTCGTTTAGCTATTGGCCGCGCAGTCTTGCCAACACCTTCCTCACTCCCTAGCGGCCCTCCTCGACCAAGAATCAAGCGAAATGACCCAGAAATGGCCGGGTTTAGGTTGTTTTTCAGGCCGCCATAGAATAACAGCTCGGTTCACCGTGGAGCTCTAGGTTGCCGACCTTTTCATGGGGTTTGGCGGCCATTTCCATCACCCTCGAGCTCCCGTGGTTCTCTCCGACCCTTTGCCAATCATTTTGATGCGTTGTAACGCATTCCCGACCACACCAGAACCCTAACCGCCGCTGTCACCGTCGGGAGCCCTGTTCCGGTGAGCTGCGGCCGCTGGCGACACCACCGACGAGTTCAGCGACGTGAGTTAGGTCGGGGCGGCAAGTTTGGGGCTGGGAGACGGCCGGGAAAGCAGTTCCAGCGACACTCACCGGAGTGCGCCGCCGCGGGCCCCTGTTTGGCGCGAGGAAGGAGAAGACTGCCGGGTGGGACCCACCGGCAGACATTTAAACATTTTGAAATGTCCAGTTTGTAGTTCAAACTTTGGAGGACCACAACTTGGGTTAGGAGAATCCAAAAAATTATGAAACAAATTTTGTTGGATTCCTCTAACAGAGTACAATCCAAATCTGAAACCCAATTTGTATGAAACCCATTAATTAATTCTGGAAAATTCTTTAAAGCTTTTCAGAAAAAGAATTTTAGAGGGAGTTTGGTTCATCCAAAAGTCCCCAAATTTTGCCAGAATGTTCTTTAGGACATTAGTAAACCCCTGTAAAAGTTTCAGACCATTTGGGGTTGACTTGGTCAGAGCAATTCGATTTGGAAGGTGCTGTGTTCATTTGAATACAGAAACATTTTCAGAGAATTTCCAAAACTTGGAAATTCAGTTCTGGGTAAATCTTAACTCCAAAAATGTTTGAGCTATAATTGAAATTGTAGATCATTAAGTTGGGCATGAACAGGGGTATTACCTCAGAATAAATTCTTCTTTGCTGATTTGCCAAGAGAATTATTCTGAGCAAACCACTCCATGAAAAGTGCTAATGTTTGGTCCAGAGAGTTTTCTTGTGACAAGGAACTCACACAAAAATCCTCAGCTCCATTGGAGCTCTAGATCACCCCTGTCCTGTTTAACCACTTAAGGGATTAATATGGAAAAGGGGGGAAACCACTTAGCATTTAACCATGTGATTAAGTCCAAGCCAAACCACCAACACCAGTTCATCTTTAAATTCTTAAACAGAGTTCCAGGTGTTAGAGACTTGGTATTAGAACTAATAACAGTAACCTTACAATAACTTGTATGCATATTAATTAACATGTAGTATTTCATAAACGTGTAGTCACTGAAGAAGAGACTCCGGAAGTGCTGGACTTCCTTCTTCCGGATGAAGACTTAACCCCTGACCAGCAGCAACAAGGCAAGCCCCGGTTTGCATTAACCTTTGTATAAGTTTTAATTTGTTTACATGTGTCATATGAAGTATGTATGTGCATTAGGTATAGGATGAATGAAACCCCACTTGCATAACCAAAGGTTCCTTAACGAGTGAGGGTAGTGTCTAAGACCTCGAGTAGATAGGCTATGCTTAAAGATTCATAGGGCTTCGGTACAAGTCGAGTAGTGGAATCTACTCGCGAGATAGGCTTGGGACACACGGGTTCGGTTGAGTGATGTGAGATCACTTTAGTAATGAAAATGAGACTAGGCAGGGGCTAGGGCGCAGCAAGAGGGAGTCTTGTGTGCGCAGCCCTGTCCGTGTCGATTGAGGACCGAGCCGTGTGTGGCCCACGCTGATCAAGTTTGAACGTACCGAAGGCATATCGGATATATGGGCCCCGATAAACCGATGTAGCCTAAACCTCCGGGCGTCGAGGCATAGCACACCGATTTATAGGTGTAGGTTGAGGGCAGCAAGGTGGAAATCTGCCAACGGGCATAGAGAGATGCTCCGTGTGGGGAACCTCCTGCTCGTTTCGGTGCGACCGGTTTGACGTTTGGGCTGTTGGGTGAAAGGTTGTCCCGTACGACATCGAGTGAGCGTGCTGTGCAGCTCCACGGGTGGGCGTACGTGACGTGCTCTTTGGGTTTCCCTGCAGGTGTATATCGAGTCGATTCGCCGTCCCTCGCGGTGAAGAGTACCACTTGGTCACTGAGTCGTGACGTAGATTAATGGATGAAACATGTTGATTCAATATTGCTGGTTGATATAATTGTATTGCTACATGTGTGCCACCAAATACTGCTTACTAAATTTCAGATTTCATGAACTGTTAACTTGTTGCTAAAAGATGAACTAAGGATGAACTTGTAGGCGTGTCCTTTTGCTGAAATGTTACTATCCTATGTCCATTGTACCCCTCATGTAGAGTTTCATGCTTACGTGAGTCGGTTAAGCCTTGCTGAGCCTTCGTGCTCACGGTTGCTGCTTAAGTGTTTTTCAGGTGAGGAGCCACCCACGGACTCGGAGTACGAGTCCACCGGCGAGGGTTACCCTCCGTCGGGGACCACGGCTGAGTGGGAGCCGTACACGCCGCGCTGAGCTGAGGAGTGCAGCTAGTGTGGGTTGCCCTAGGGCTAGGCAACCAACGTTTGCTAGATAGGCGAGCGTGAGTTGTATAGTGTAGACTTCCGCTGTGTAATATAAACAATAGTTGTAACTGAGGTTTGTACCTGTTTGTACAGTTTCAGTTGTTTTTCCCATGTAATATATTATGTTCTTATGATGTGTGCTGTCGGGTGTCGCATCGCGTGGCACCACCCTCTGCGATCCTGGATGAGCGGATTCCGGTCCGCCACAGATGCAGCAAGCGTGGAAGACGAGATCTGGAGCCCTAGAGTGTCCAGGAGGAGCTCCAGAGGACGCAGGAAGCGCTGAGGCTCGCGAACGAGAGGCAAGCAGCCGAGCTCAGAGCTAGGGACGAGAGACAGGCAGCCGAGCTCCGGGCTAGGGACGAGTATCAACACTCATACATGCTACAGCTGCAAGCTGCCATGCAGGTAAGTTCAGATCGTTGTACTCAACGTTTCTAATATAGAATGACATGTATAATAATTTACTTCATATTTGCAGGCTATGGCCACAGGACAACCTGTTGTCTTTCCTCAGTGGGCGCCACCACCGATACAGCTATGTGACACCCTCGCCTCGGGTGTCAGCATACGTTCATGTTCTATGAAGAGGAAACATCTTAATGAGAAATAGGAACAGAGAGAATTATCAAAAGAATAGCCAATAAAGCCCTCCGAGAGCGCCGAAGACAACTTACCGCGGCCATTGGCCACAGGGCGTGATCGGAGCTCGTCCCTACGAAGTGAAGAGAGGTCCGTCGCTAAAAGAGCTACGTGGCAGGTTCGGGGCTCGTCGCCATAAAGGGGAGAGGTCCGATCCTGTGGGACACGTGTTGCCCACGGAGCTAGCCTCTGCAGAGGAAGCAAAGGCATTTCCGCAAGACACGTGTCATCCTCGGAGCTAGTCCTCACGGAAATCGGAGGACCAGTCGCGCGGGGTATGTGTCGATCTCGGAGCCCATCTCAGAGAAGTCCGGATCTATCGAACACGTGTCGCCACCGGAGCTTATCTCCGGGAGGTCTGTCGTTGCCGGACACGTGTCGACCTCGGGGCATGTCCCTGAGGAAGGAAGAGAGGGAAGACCGGCGCCAACACGTGGCGTGCGCGGAGCTCACCTCCAAAGAAGGGGGAGGTCTCGCTCGTGACACGCGGCACAACCGGAGCTCGTCTCTGCAGACGAGGACATACCAGGCACCGGAGGACACGTGGAGCTTCCGGAGCTCATCATCACGGAGGTAACGAGTTCTGGAGCAGGTTTTACGCGTAAAAAATACCGGTACGCAACAGAAACCGATCTAAGTTCCACGATGTTACTAAAGATAAGATGTTAGGATCCAACAAAGATCTGAATAAGACTCTTATTCGAGATACAATCAGATTAGGACTCTTCTCTTCCCGATTATAAATAGAACCCAAAACCTCTGGCCGAAACCACAAACTTCTCTTTCGACTCCTGAGCCGACGACTTAGAGCCCTAGTCCTAACTCGCCGAGCAAACCATCGCTGAAGCGCAACAAGGGAGATCATCGGAGAAGAACCGAGCGGTCTGAGGAGGACCTCGAAGTCAAGAAGAACGTGAGGTAGGACTTCAATATCATTGTGTTCATTTCTTTGCATCTGTTCTTCAATTCCTTTCGAACAGAAGCCTTCTCGTGGGTGTGTGCTGAGTCAAACATGATGGGAAACCCTTTTATAGGAGTTTACTAGTTTTGGTTAAACCACCCTTGTCGCCTGGGAAGTTTATGAGTCGGGTATGGTTTTTTCTTTATGCTTCGTTGAGTCTATGGGATTGGGAAGCGAGTTAGATGTGTCTAGCTAACTGCACTCGTATTGATAATGAGAAACTGATGCGGATAATGGACATGGATCGGAGGGAGATCTAGGCAAGCCTGGGTTTGTGAATGAGGTAGCATGAGATGGTGGTTTTGCTTGCAGTAGATCTAAGGACCGGTTCATGCATGCACATGCCAGGATAACAGTGCCACCACAAGGCCAAGTACTGGTGCGGCTTAGCTGAGCAATTAGGTAAGTTGCTAGAGTGTTATGGACTGTGGAAGGCGCGGGGAATGGGAGTCGAGTGAGGACTGCCCTGGGAACTTCATGGCACAAGAGGGGGCCCGTGGGTGGGAGAATTGGAGATTCTAGCCTGCCAGTGAAACCCAAGTGAGTCCATACATCTAGTAACCCCTTTGTAAAGGCTATTTTGTGATCTCTTGACCATACACCGACGGTTGTGTACTGGTATAATGGAGGTTCTGCAGTCGCCGACGGGTGACGAAATCACAAACTTGTGGGTAAAGAGGTGCAAACTCTGCAGAGTCTAAAAACTATCATGATAGCCGATCTTACGGTCACGAGCACCTGGCTAAACTGCCATGATTAGTTGGGATGGTTATGGGGTTATGGATTTGGTTATGGATTTGGTTATGGTTTAGTTGTTGGGACTGTTGAGTCTGGGTGACGAGATTGGTTGCATGACTGTTGGGACATGACATGAGATTGGTCTCGGTGTGAGATGCGGTTGATTTACGAGGAGAAATGGTAGCGAATACGAGGAGGTATTCGTGAGTATGAATAAAGGATTGGTTAATGTTCGGATGGAACACGGGAAGTGATGGAGGTATGTTGGTAATTTAACACATGATGGGATTACATCTAAAGTTAAGTTGCTGTTTTATCATGGTTTTACAAATCTGCTTTTCTGCAAATAAGCCTTTTATACCTACCTTGTTTATGAGCTGCATATCATGTGTTTTCCCGCACTTGCTGAGTACATCATTGTACTCAAACTTGCATTATTATTTCGTCATCAACAGTAAGGGAAGGCTACTATGAAGACCAAGTGGAGCATTATGGCGTGTGATCTGTTCTCAACCTTTCCTGTGGAAGGAGTAGAGATGGAGCCACTTCTGCTTAGTTTTGCTTCCGCATTAGTTTTTGCTTCCGCATTAAAATAAGACTTCCGCTGCATAGAAATAAGACTTCCGCTGTAAGCATGAGCCCAAGACTCATGAGACGTTGTAATAATCTCTGTTATTCGTGGTTATATATATATTCTGAATTCAGTTTGTGAAATATATGTATATGTGTGATGAACATCCTGGGCACACATATGCATTAGGTCTTGGTTCCGTGGTTTTCCACAGAATTGAGGGCATCACAGATTGGTATCAGAGCCACGGGTTGACAGTAGGTTACACGCCTAGATAGAAACCTTAGATTGATATTAGAGCCACGGGTGAACAGCAAGTTACACCCTAAATAGAAGTCACAGGTAGCTAAGCCACGCTGACCAAAGGAAGCATCCTAGGGTGAATAGCTTAGATTGGCCTTGAAACCCCCTTGGTATAGGAAACCATCCTTGAATAGGAGTTGTATGAGCCCTTGCAATGATTGTTTGTGATTAAGTGCTTAATGTGAGTTGTGGGACATCTCAAAAACGTTGTCCATATCCATACGTAAGAAGAAAGAGGTGTGAAATGCTTCGGCACTTGATCACATCCTCATATGGGATAATATATATAGTCTAACTCACCTTGATGCATATAGTTGAAGGGACCTACCTAACCTTCTAACCTTCCCTTCTATTTCGTTCTCCCTCACAGATGGTGAGAGGAAACGCCAGCCGAAGGAACGTCCAGGAGGATGACCACGAGGAAGTTCCTGCTAACCCCGGAGCTGGTGAAAACCATCTGGAAAGGTTGATGGCCATGCAAAACCAGCTGATGCAAACCATGATCCAAACTTTGGGTCAGTTGCAGGCCAACCAAAACCCCGTTCCGGTACCACCGCCACCACCACCGCCGGCTCATAACAGGTTGGGAGAGTTCATTAGGACTCGACCACCCACCTTTGCTCAAGCAAGCGATCTAGTGGAGGCCGATGATTGGTTGAAATCCATGGAGAAGAAGCTTGCCATTGTTCAGTGCAACGACCGAGAGAAGGTTCTCTTTGCATCGCACCAACTTACAGGAGCTGCTGCTGACTGGTGGGATGCCTTGAGCAACGCTCATGCCAACCCGGAGACAATCACTTGGACTGAGTTCAAGGAAAGTTTCCGCTCTCACTACATCCCTGCTGGTGTAATGATGCTCAAGAGGCAGGAGTTTGAAGGTCTCCACCAAGGACAGAAGAGTGTGAACGAGTATCTCAACAAGTTCATACAACTGTCCCGGTACGCCCCCGAAGATGTAAACTCAGACCAGAGGAAGCAGTACCTTTTCATGAGAGGGTTGAACAATGAGATCCAGGTTCAGCTCCTCAACAATGACTACGTAAGCTTCCAGAAGCTGGTTGACAAGGCTATTGTGGTTGAAAACAAGATCCGAGAGATCGAGCGAGAGTGCAAGAGGAAGATGCCATACCAGCCCCAAGGGAGCAACGTACGACCTAGGTACATGCCCCCTGCCCCGCAGTATGGATCAACCACTCCTGCGTACCGCTCTGGTCAGCCACCACAGCAACAATTCGTTGCACCAGCACCTCGTGTGCCCATGCCTCCAGCGCCCCGACCTAACAATGGTGCTCCTGTTCAAAACCCCCGCCCCAACGTACCTGCTGCCGTAGGCAACAGGGCATGCTTTGCATGCAGCGAAGTAGGCCACTTCGCTAACCAGTGCCCGAGGAGAGGCCCTGGACAGCAAGGTAACGTGCCCAAGCAGAACCAGCAACCAAACGGAGGGGACAACCAAGGGAAACGTGGACCGCAGAACTATGCTCGTGGCCACGTAAACCATGTCACTGCTGAGGAAGCACAACAGGCTGAGGACGTCGCAATTGGTATGTTCCTTGCCAACTCCAACCCAGCCACCATTTTATTTGATTCTGGAGCATCACATTCCTTCATATCATCCAAATATGTTGCCAAACATCATCTACCCGTATCCCACTTAGAATGTGCTATGTTAGTTAATTCTCCCAGAGGAGAAATGAGGACTAATATAGTATGTCCTAGAGTAAGTCTTAAAATAAGGGGGGTAGACTTCCTTGCCAACCTTATTGTCTTGGACTCCCACGGGATCGACATCATACTCGGAATGGATTGGTTAAGCAAGCACAATGGAGTAATCCAATGTGCTGAAAGGAGCGTGCAGTTGACAAACAAACACGGTATTTGTGTCGAGTTTGAGTCAGCCCAGCAAACAACCGAACGGGCAAATTTGAACCACGTCGAAGGAACAACATTGGACAACATTCCAGTGGTTCAGGAATTTTCGGACGTGTTCCCGAAGGAGCTTCCAGGAATGCCACCTGACCGGGACATCGAGTTTGCCATAGATTTGGTACCCGAAACTGCACCTATAGCTAAGAAACCATATAGGATGCCCGTCAACGAGCTAGTTGAACTCAAGAAGCAAATTCAAGAACAGTTGGAGAAGGGTTTTATCCGTCCAAGCTCGTCACCATGGGGAGCTCCGGTACTCTTCGTGGACAAGAAGGATGGAACCCAAAGAATGTGCGTAGACTACAGGTCGCTCAACGAGGTGACAATCAAAAATAAATACCCTCTGTCCCGTATAGAGGACCTGTTCGATCAAATGAAAGGAGCCCGAGTATTCTCCAAGATTGATCTTCGGTCGGGATACTTCCAGCTGAAGATTAAGCCCTCTGATATACCTAAGACAACCTTTCGGACACGGTATGGTTCATATGAATATACCGTTATGTCTTTTGGATTGATGAATGCACCCGCATACTTCATGTACCTTATGAACAAGGTTTTCATGGAGTACTTGGACAAGTTCGTTGTGGTTTTCATCGACGACATTATGGTGTATTCAAAAAGTGAGGAGGAGCATGAAGAACATCTGAGATTGACCCTGCAAAAGTTGCGTGAGCATCAATTGTATGCCAAGCTCAACAAGTGTCAATTTTGGCTAAAGGAAATATCTTTCCTAGGCCACATTATCTCCAAGGAAGGGGTATCGGTTGATCCTGGAAAGGTGAGAGATGTTCTGAAGTGGGACCAACCGAAGAGCGTGAGGGATATTCGGAGTTTCCTTGGGATGGCAGGATACTATCGGCGCTTCATTAAAGACTTCTCTAAGATAGCAAAACCTATGACGGAGTTGCTAATGAAGGGAAAAATCTTTCAATGGACACAAGCCTGCCAAGAAAGTTTCGAGGAACTCAAGAAAAGGCTAACCACAACACCAGTTCTGATATTGCCAGACGTAAGCAAGAGCTTTGACATATATTGTGACGCATCCAGACAAGGGCTCGGATGTGTACTCATGCAGGAAGGACAAGTGGTAGCCTATGCCTCACGACAATTAAAGAAGCATGAGCTTAACTATCCTACGCACGACTTGGAATTAGCAGCAGTGGTGCATGCATTGAAGATTTGGAGACATTATATCCTTGGACATCGATGTGAGATCTATACGGATCATAAAAGCCTCAAGTACATATTTACACAAACGGACTTGAATTTGAGGCAACGTCGATGGTTAGAACTCATCAAGGATTATGATATGGGAATCAACTACCACCCCGGGAGGGCCAATGTGGTAGCGGACGCATTGAGCCGAAAGGGAGCATGTCATCAACTCACGGTTCTGGAGCTACCACCCGAACTACGGAAGGAGTTCGAACGGTTACACCTCGGATTCTTGAATAACGTGGAGATAATGGAGATCCACTCCCCATTGGAGCAAGAAATAAGAGAGGGCCAATCAACGGACGAGGAAATCAAGGAGATCAAGGAAAGAATCCGACAAGGAATAGAAAAGGATTTCAAGGAGGATGAAAAGGGTACGCTTTGGCTAGGAAAAAGGATTTGTGTACCAAACATAAGACACCTCCACGACATGATATTGAAGGAGGCACATGATTCACCCTATTCCATACATCCAGGAAGCACCAAAATGTACAAGGACTTAAAAACTTGTTATTGGTGGGATGGTATGAAGAGGGATATAGCCGAATACGTTGCCCTATGCGACACATGCCAACGGGTAAAGGCCGAACATCAAAAACCCGCTGGATTGTTGCAACCTTTGAGAATACCCGAATGGAAATGGGAGAACATCAGTATGGACTTCATCATCGGATTACCACGTACTCAGTCAGGGTACGACTCCATCTGGGTCATTGTGGACCGATTGACGAAAACTGCCCATTTTCTTCCGGTAAAGACAAGTTATAACGTTGCACAATTGGCAGAGTTGTACATGGAGCAGATCGTGTGCCGTCACGGAGTTCCGAAGAGGATAGTCTCATATCGAGGTTCTCAGTTTACCTCTAGATTCTGGAGGAAGCTACAGAAAACCATGGGTGCACGACTGGATTTCAGCTCCACCTACCACCCACAAACAGATGGACAAACTGAAAGGACGAACCAAATTTTGGAGGACATGTTGAGAGCTTGCGCCTTGAAACGTGGGCGTAGTTGGGATAGGAGTTTACCGTATGCCGAGTTCTCCTATAACAACAGCTATCAAGCTAGCTTAAAGATGTCGCCTTTCGAAGCCTTATATGGTAGACGGTGTAGAACGCCACTGTTCTGGAACGAGACTGGAGAGAACCAGGTGTTTGGACCCGAAGTACTACAAGAAGCCGAAAAGCAGGTCCAAACGATACGGGAGAACTTAAAGGCTGCCCAGTCACGACAGAAAGGCTATGCGGACAATAGGCGTAGGAAGTTGACCTTTGAAGTGGGAGACTTCGTATACCTTAAAGTATCGCCTATCCGAGGCCAACGACGTTTCAATGTCAAAGGCAAGCTAGCACCTCGCTACATCGGACCATTTAAGATTTTGGACAAGCGAGAAGAAGTAGCCTATCAACTAGAGCTCCCAAACCACCTCTCCGACGTACATGACGTGTTTCATGTATCCCAACTCAAGAAGTGCTTGAGAGTGCCAGAACAACGAGTGTCAATGGAGGAACTTGAACTTCAAGAGGACCTGACTTACGTAGAACACCCTGTCCGAATCTTGGACCTAAAGGAAAGGGTCGCTCGAAACAAGGTGATTCGATGGTGCAAGGTACAATGGAGCCATCACACCGAAGCTGAGGCCACATGGGAGCGTGAAGAGGATATCAAGGCAGAATTCCCCCATCTATTTCCTACTAACGAATCTCGAGGGCGAGATTCGATTTAAGGGGGGTAGATTTGTGACACCCTCGCCTCGGGTGTCAGCATACGTTCATGTTCTATGAAGAGGAAACATCTTAATGAGAAATAGGAACAGAGAGAATTATCAAAAGAATAGCCAATAAAGCCCTCCGAGAGCGCCGAAGACAACTTACCGCGGCCGTTGGCCACGTGGCGTGATCGGAGCTCGTCCCTGCGAAGTGAAGAGAGGTCCGTCGCTAAAAGAGCTACGTGGCAGGTTCGGGGCTCGTCGCCATAAAGGGGAGAGGTCCGATCCTGTGGGACACGTGTTGCCCACGGAGCTAGCCTCTGCAGAGGAAGCAAAGGCATTTCCGCAAGACATGTGTCATCCTCAGAGCTAGTCCTCACGGAAATCGGAGGACCAGTCGCGCGGGGTACGTGTCAATCTCGGAGCCCATCTCAGAGAAGTCCGGATCTATCGAACACGTGTCGCCACCGGAGCTTATCTCCGGGAGGTCTGTCGTTGCCGGACATGTGTCGACCTCGGGGCATGTCCCTGAGGAAGGAAGAGAGGGAAGACCGGCGCCAACACGTGGCGTGCGCGGAGCTCACCTCCAAAGAAGGGGGAGGTCTCGCTCGTGACACGCGGCACAACCGGAGCTCGTCTCTGCAGACGAGGACATACCAGGCACCGGAGGACACGTGGAGCTTCCGGAGCTCATCATCACGGAGGTAACGAGTTCTGGAGCAGGTTTTACGCGTAAAAAATACCGGTACGCAACAGAAACCGATCTAAGTTCCACGATGTTACTAAATATAAGATGTTAGGATCCAACAAAGATCTGAATAAGACTCTTATTCGAGATACAATCAGATTAGGACTCTTCTCTTCCCGATTATAAATAGAACCCAAAACCTCTGGCCGAAACCACAAACTTCTCTTTCGACTCCTGAGCCGACGACTTAGAGCCCTAGCCCTAACTCGCCGAGCAAACCATCGCTGAAGCGCAACAAGGGAGATCATCGGAGAAGAACCGAGCGGTCTGAGGAGGACCTCGAAGTTAAGAAGAACGTGAGGTAGGACTTCAATATCATTGTGTTCATTTCTTTGCATCTGTTCTTCAATTCCTTTCGAACAGAAGCCTTCTCGTGGGCAGATCACTTGATGATCAGTTTTATCTAAAGACAAGATCATCGCCACGTCCACCTTTGATCCGAACACCCCTGTCCCTACAAGGCCATGCAAGAACACGTACAGATCAATGTAATAAAACTAATCATGAGATAGCATGCATACGCATCATCACATCTAGTTTAAGGTTTGTGCATAAATATTGATTGTTGTGAATCCTGTATGCACGTGATCCTACCTAGCAGGACAAGCTCAGAGAGCTGTCTACAACGAACTGCAGCAACCAGGTTTTGAGAATCAAGAACAACCGGAACCGCAAGAACAAGGCAAGTGCTCCTTGACCATGTTGATCCTATGTTTTGGGTAAAACTATTTTATTTTGCGAAAAGGTGTGTGTGCTGAGTCAAACATGATGGGAAACCCTTTTATAGGAGTTTACTAGTTTTGGTTAAACCACCCTTGTCGCCTGGGAAGTTTATGAGTCAGGTATGGTTTTTGCTTTATGCTTTGCTGAGTCTATGGGATTGGGAAGCGAGTTAGATGTGTCTAGCTAACTGCACTCGTATTGATAATGAGCAACTGATGCAGATAATGGACATGGATCGGAGGGAGATCTAGGCAAGCCTGGGTTTGTGAATGAGGTAGCATGAGATTGTGGTTTTGCTTGCCGTAGATCTAAGGACCGGTTCATGCATGCACATGCCAGGATAACAGTGCCACCACAAGGCCAAGTATGGGTGCGGCTTAGCTGAGTAATTAGGTAAGTTGCTAGAGTGTTATGGACTGTGGAAGGCGCGGGGAATGGGAGTCAAGTGAGGACTGCCGTGGGAACTGCATGGCACAAGAGGGGGCCCGTGGGTGGGAGAATAGGAGATTCTAGCCTGCCGGTGAAACCTTAGTGAGTCCATATATCTAGTAACCCCTTTGTAAAGGCTATTTTGTGATCTCTTGACCATACACCGATGGTTGTGTACTGGTATAATGGAGGTTCTGCAGTCGCCGACGGGTGACGAAATCACAAACTTGTGGGTAAAGAGGTGCAAACTCTGCAGAGTCTAAAAACTATCATGATAGCCGAGCTTACGGTCACGAGCACCTGGCTAAACTGCCATGATTAGTTGGGATGGTTATGGGGTTATGGGGTTATGGATTTGGTTATGGTTTAGTTGTTGGGACTGTTGAGTCTGGGTGACGAGATTGGTTGCATGACTGTTGGGACATGACATGAGATTGGTCTCGGTCTGAGATGCGGTTGATTTACGAGGAGAAATGGTAGCGAATACGAGGAGGTATTCGTGAGTATGAATAAAGGGTTGGTTAATGTTCAGATGGAACACGGGAAGTGATGGAGGTATGTTGGTAATTTAATACATGATGGGATTACATCTAAAGTTAAGTTGTTGTTTTATCATGGTTTTACAAATCTGCTTTTCTGCAAATAAGCCTTTTATACCTACCTTGTTTATGAGCTGCATATCATGTGTTTTCCCGCACTTGCTAAGTACATCATTGTACTCAAACTTGCATTATTATTTCGTCATCAACAGTAAGGAAAGGCTACTATGAAGACCAAGTGGAGCATTATGGCGTGTGATCTGTTCTTAACCTTGCCTGTGGAAGGAGTAGAGATGGAGCCACTTCTGCTTAGTTTTGCTTCCGCATTAGTTTTTGCTTCCGCATTAAAATAAGACTTCCGCTGCATAGAAATAAGACTTCCGCTGTAAGCATGAGCCCAAGACTCATGAGACGTTGTAATAAACTCTGTTATTTGTGGTTATATATATTCTGAATTCAGTTTGTGAAATATATGTATATGTGTGATGAACATCCTGGGCACACATATGCATTAGTTCTTGGTTCCGTGGTTTTCCACAGAATTGAGGGCGTCACAGGCTACCACAGGGGCCGATGTCAGGAGCACATGTACAAAATTTCTCATAATAGCTGCAACTAGTTAAACTTGCTCAAATTTAGTTGAATTTGATCAAACTTACTCAAACTTAGGGAAAACTAGTTAAACATCCTCAAACTGAGTAAAATATGGTACAACTTACTCAACCATAATCAAATATGAGCAAACTTACTCAAACATAGTCAAAACTAGTTGAACTAGCTCAAACACAAACACTACTAGTCTATACTTCTCAAACTTAGTAAAATATGAGCAAACTTACTCAAACATAGCCAAATCTAGCTAACTTGCTCAATTCTAACTTGTAATGAGTTTATTTAATCATATACACATTTGTGAACTTCTAATTTGTCTAACTATACATGTACATCACAGGGATCGGCGACGCGGGCTCAGGAAACTCCATCCCCTCAGCAACCGGCGTTTGGACGAGCGCGCGACGACTTCCTAGACTCCGGTGGCAGCAGTCGGGGTAGCGTAGAATAGTGTGGTGTGCGTATAGTGTTTTTTGCCTGCCTGCGATGTATTTTTGATTGCCTGTGATCTGGCCATCGAGCCAGGGCTTGCCTCGAAGCCAGGGCAGGATTTTCTGTTTTTTTAAAAAAATTGCAAAGCTTATTGATGACGGTTTCTGGTACCTGGCCGTCGTCAATAAGCCATTAATATTGACGATGGCCAGGTACCAGAAACCATCGTCAATAAGCCATTGTTATTGACGACGGCAAAAAACTTGGCCGTTTTGGCCGTTGTCAATAACCCATCGTTATTGACGACGGTAAAAACCCTGGCCGTCGTCAATAAGCTAGCTTATTGACGAGAGCCTGACCTTGGCCGTCGTCAATATGCTGCTGTAGCTTATTGACGACAGCCGGATTTAGCTGTCGTCAATAAGCTTATTGATGACGGTTACCGTCGTCAATAAGCTTAATGACGACTAATAATTGACGACAGCAATAAACCGTCGTCTATAACGTTTTACCGTCGTCAATAAGTTATTGACGACGGTATTTGCTTATTGACGATGGTTTTTGGCCGTCGTCTATTGTCCGGATTCCTGTAGTGAGTAGCCCCTTTGTAAACGCTATTTTGTGATCTCTTGTACATACACCGATGGTTGTGTACTGGTATAATGGAGGTTCTGCAGTCGCCGACGGGTGAGGAAATCACGAACTTGTGGGTAAAGTGGTGCCACCTCTGCAGAGTGTAAAACTATCATGATAGCCGTGCTTCCGGTCACAAGCACCTGGCCAACTTCCATTATTAGAGGGAAATCCTGGGATGGTTTTTAGGTATGGTTGTGGTATGGTCATTGGGATTGGTTTTGGGACTGTTTGATTCATGATAATGAGTTTGGTTTCGGTTATATGAATATGAGATGGTTATGAATGTTTATGAGTATGAGATGAACTTGAGAAATATTAATGGCTGAATGAGACTTGATAAGTGGTGAATTATGATGAAAGAATGTTGCTGAATTACTTGATTATGATGGGATAAATTTCACCTAGAAATAGTTGCTGTTTTTTACCATGTTTGTGAAATAAAATTTGCTTTCTGCAATGAGCCTTTTTATTTCCTACCTTGTTGTAAGCTACATGTCATACTTTTTCCGCATTTGCTGAGTACGGCATGTACTCACCCTTGCATTACCACATATACATCAGCCACAGGGGATGAGTACTTCGAGGACCATGTGTTGTATTAGGCGTGCGAACTACCGTCAACATGTGTGGAGTTGAAGTTGGAGCCTGCTGTTTAGTTATTTCCGCTGTCATTTGGAGACTTCCGCTGCAAGAACAAGTTAGATATTCATGAGTGAGACATTGAGTCATTGTAATAAAGTACTTAAACACTATTTGGTTATATTCTGAATTTAGTTTGTGGATTACATGTGTATGTGTGATGAACATCCTGGACACACATATGCATTCACTTGGTTCTATTTTCAGAACCGGGTGTCACAGATTGACATCAGAGCCACGTTGACCATAGGACGCAAGACTAGGTAGAATGGACACTTTAAAACACATAGGAACACCCCTCTAAACTGCTATTCTTGAAAATTGCTTGCTGCTTCACTTTACTTGTCAATTCAGCCACCGCAAAGTGCTATTTTCAGGCCCTCCTTTTCTCTTCTTTTGACAGCAACACCTTTGCTTTCTTGCTCCATAGCTTCTGAAGTTTTGGAGTTATTTCTTCCTTCTCTAAAGTTTCTCATGTCTTATTTATAGATGCCGGTGACCAGGAGCACAACACGCATAAGAACTCGTCCATCACCACATGGGAGTGCTCTTAACCCCATTGAGGTGTCCGATGGACCATATTGGGAGGAAGTGAAGACGGAACCTCGTGATAAAGATGAAGTCAATAGCTATATGCATGAGGAAGAGGATCTGGAGGTGGTGGAACCATTCGAAGACGACATGGAGGATGATCCACAAGAACAGCATTGGTACGCACCTCAGGAGGAGTTTCACGCGGGCTTACACCCCGTGGAGCCTCATGAAGCTATGACGGGAGGAGATGAACCCGAGAAGGAGTCACCCCTTGCTGAGGCCGAGAATGAAGGTGATGAATGGGCCAACCATTCAGTTCAAGAATTTCGGTCCAACGGAACGGAAGGAGGAAACGTATCTAGGGAGCTCAAAGAATTTCTGGATTGCTTCAGCCTATACCTGGAGTATCTCCTCAAGAAAGTCCCTCGTCTCGGACATGAAGAGTGGAAGGCTGACGTAACCATCCTATCTAATGGTAGGGTTGTCACCCGGCACTTCACACCCACATGGAGAGCTACAAGGGCAGAAGCTATCGATGATGCTGCATGGAAAGCACTCACCGGACTGTGCTACGCCTTCCCTGAGCAGCTTGAGGACACAACTTTTGAGCTGCACCCATATCAGAAGAGTGGTACAAGGGAGATCATTGGAGCCCATGTAACAGCTCTTTCCAACCCACAAGATGCTGACAAGTCTTAGAGGTTGCTCGTGGAGTTAGGAAACCGCTAGGAAAGTGCACAAGAAGAGATCCGTTACCTCCGCAAGAAGCTGTATTTGCTAGAGAAACAAGAGGAGACTCGTGCCAATGTGGGAGCAAATGGAGAACCAGCGTCATCTAACCCTACATGGACTGCCGACTCATCATGGCGTGCGCCCATGTATGGATCACCCCCGTCACATGGCGAGAACAGCACCGTTTCTCACGAGAAGTGTAGGTTTCCATTGAATAAAGCTGTAATAGGAACGTTAAGATCGTAGTAGCTTGAATAAGTGTAACACCCCAAAAATCTTGTTAAGAACCTAAATCATGTTAAGAGGGGAATTTAAAATTTTTTGGACGTGTTGCATGTTTTGCAAAAATTCAAATTCAAACTGGAATTCAAATTAAACTCAAAACCGAAAAGAAATAGAAAAAGAAAAAAGAAAACAGAAAAAAAACCGGCCAGTGTGCCGAAACCCACCAGCCGGCCCAACCAGCGCCCGCGCCAGCCCGCAGCCGCGCGCGCCCTTTCCTCCCACTGACAGGCCGGGCCCGCCAGTTCATCGTCTACCTCGCGCCAGCGCCAGACTCTCTCACCCGAATCGAAACCGATCAGGAATTCTCGCGTATTCCAGCCGAGTTCCGTTCGGGGGCGACGCAAACTCGATCTAAACCACCCCGCCGCCCTCCCCCGTCTATAAAACCCCCGGCCTCGTTCCGTTTTTCCCACGCGATCCGCCGATTTTCCTCCGGTGAGAACCGAGACTTCTCCGGCAAATTCTGGCCGATCTAAGCTCGGAAATTCCGATCTAACTCGCTGGTCTTGATCCACCGCCTCCGGGGAACCTTGCAGGTGCAGAAAACTCGGTGACTTGCGGTATAAACACAGCGCTGATGAGCCTCGCCGTGAATTCACCTCGGACCTCGTCGCCGAGCACCTTCCAGGACCTCCGAGCTCAAGAAAACCCCCGAGGTGAGATCCCCGACCTCCCCTCCACCGATCCATGCCATAAAATCACAGTTCTAGGAAGAATTCTCGAAGATCTGAAAGTCTCCGGCGAGATCGCCGCTTCCCGCCGCCGTGCGCCGCCGGCAGCGCCGCCCGCGCTCGATCAGAGCGACGTGGCCGCTTGTGCGCCGTTTATTTTAAATCGCACGGTAGGGTTTAAATCCCCGCGTACCGGTTCGACGTTATAATCTCAGCCGTCGGTTTAAAATCGGACGGTCCACGTCAGCCCCGCGTTATAAAGACTGGAAATCTTACGTGCTACCCCCTGGGGTTCTCGGGAAATAAGAGCTAGCCCCGGAAACTTCTGATCTAGCCCCTGGAACTTCAGAAAATCATGTAAATTCATTTAAAAATCAGTTTTAGCCCCTGGACTTAATAAAAATTAGGAAAAACTCCTCTGATAAGTGTAGCTAGACCCCTGGAAATTCTGAAAATAATATTATAGACCCTGTAGTGGGGTGAGTTTACCTTTTTAGCCCTGTTTAATATTTAAATTGGGAAATTGAATATATGGCAAGTGTTTAAAACTTAAAAAGTGGGACAAACATATTGTCAAAATTAAATTGAAGACTTTCTCAGTATTTAGGAAACTTTGGAGTGAGATAAAAACATATTTTGGGCTGAATTGAATCTGTTTAATTTATTATTCACATTTAGGGACACATTTTTAAGTAAAGAATAGTTCTAGAAAATAGGGAAAATAATTGTGAAATAGTTTACATCAGAGGAAAAGGTCAAAAATATGTTAGCAAGTATTTTAGATCAGAACCTATTCTGTTTAGATGATGTATCTTGTTATTTTTATAATAAAGTTCACACTTAGGCATAGGAAATAAATCTGAAAATATAGCAACTAGTAAATGATAAATGGAGTTCTAAAATCCAAAGAATTCAGTTTAGGGTTGGTAGAATTCTGAAGACAATTATGAAGAAGGAAAATAACTTTCATGCATACTTGGTAGCAAAAAGGTGTAGTGTTGAATATAAGGAATTTATTTAAATGGGAAACTCATATATATAGTATGTAAGTATAAATGTGAACACAAAAGTAGGAATCATATACACATGATTAAAAGTGCATGCAAGCCACAAATCAACACACATAAATATGAATGTGTGGTTTGTATGAAGTGGAAGTGTGAACTATGTCTTATGGATTGTTGTTTTTCTTTTGCTATGTGTGATGGTATGATATAGAACCTGCTCAAGAGCAAGTTATTCCTTTCCAAGATCAGGACTACCCATTTCAAGAGCAGCAGGAAGGAGGCAAGTGTCCTTGACCACTTTGATCCTATACTAGGATGTGTAGATAGAATTATTTGCATTGTCAAATGAAATATGAAACCCATGCTAGGAAGTTTCCCTAGAATTGCATTACCTTGTTTCCTTGTAGCTTGGGTTGGGATTTATTTTATCATGTCATTTATTATTATGCAAATGCTTATCCATGCTTAGAATGGGATATTTGGGATATGAGATCATCAGTTTATTTTACCATACTCTTGAATGAGATATTGTGAGTTATGTAGAGGAGGGATCAAGGCAAGTTGGATGTTTTGGTTGTGTGCTGGGTGCACGAGACTCGGGTTTGTGTTTAGTACTTGCCTGGATCCTAAGGGCCGGTTCATGGAGCATGTAACCTGGCTTTACAGTGCCAACCACATGCTGAGATGGGGCATCTTGGCCAATTAATTAGGTGTATCCCCAGCGTAGTATGGGTGTGTTGGATGGTGTGGGGAATAGGTGTCAGCTGGACTACCATATGAACCGCAAGGCTCAAGAGGGGGCCACTGCAGCGGGGTTGGAGCCTCTTGTATGCTGTTAGGGGTGAAACCTCAGTGGGCCCACGCTCGTTAGGAATCCCTTTGTAAAGGCTTCGTAGTGATCTCCTGGCTACACACCTGGGAAGTGTGAATGTGGTTTGAGGCCACTGGCATAATGGAGGTTCTTTTAGTTCACCCGGCAACGGGGGATGAAATCACTACATGTGGGTACAGTGGTACAAACTCTGCAGAGTCAAAACTGTCATGACAGCCGTGCTCACGGTCAAGAGCGGCTTGGACTTATTCATGATTAGAGGATTGATGGTTTTGGAAGTTAAGCGGGGAGCTTAACATTTGAAATGATGTTATGGTTATTGGATTATGATGATGGGATGGGAGATTGGGACCATTTCACCTGTGTAGTAATGTAGGTGCTTAATAAGCTAAGGTGATAGGTATTAATTGCGTAGTGCTTTAACCATGAGTTCAACCTCTCCTTGTTCTAGCCATGCATGATATAATTTTCCCACACTTGCTGAGTACCATTGGTACTCAACCTTGCATATTTGTTGGTTTATATTGCTGCTCAGGTCAAGATAATGAGGTGGTGTATAATGACCAAGACTTTGGACCCGAAGAAGATTTCTAGGTTCATGGAGACCCCGGGCAACGCCTGTGACGGAGCCCTCAAGAATAATATTTCGCTGCTAGTTTATTTACTTGTGATGACCTTATTATTGTCCATCGAGACATTTGCTATGTAAGACTTATTTATATTCGACACCTGGCTTGTAATAAATGACGCTTCACTATTTGTCATCACATGTATGAGAAAATGATCCTGGCATACATGTGATATTCACTTGGTTGTTCTTCGGAAAAACCGGGTGTGACAATAAGAGTGTTGTGCTGAAATTTTTGTGATGATTGCTTGGTTTGTGTGCTGATGTGAGTTGTGAAACGCTTCGGCAAATGTCCACATCCACACATAGTAGAGAGATGTGAGATGCTTCGACACGTGTTCACATCCTCATCTAGGCTGATATTAATAAAAGAAGTTGCTTAGTTCATACACCTTGATGCATATAGTGGCGAAATCGCTTCTTTCAAATCTGAATTCTAGCTCCTACAAATATAGTGTGTCTGAAAGTAAGCCTTAAAATAAGGGGGTAGAGTTTCTTGTCAACCTTATTGTCTTGGATTCCCAAGGGATTGACATAATACTTGGAATGGATTGGCTAAGCAAGCACAACGGAGTGATTCAATGTGCTGAGAGGGTCGTGCAGTTGACAAGTGAGCACGGTACTCGTATTGAGTTCGAGGCTGCCCAACCGGCAACTGAGAAGGCAGCGCTGAACCACATCGAAGAAGCAACATTGGATAGCATTCCGGTGGTTCAAGAATATTCAGATGTGTTCCTGGAAGAACTTCCAGGTATGCCACCTGACCGAGACACTGAATTTGCCATCGATTTAGTACCCGGAACTGCACCTATAGCGAAGAGGCCGTATAGGATGCCTGCTAATGAAATAATGGAGCTCAAGAAGCAAATCCAGGAGCAGCTAGAAAAGGGTTTTATAAACCCAAGCTCGTCCCCATGAGGAGCCCCCGTGCTCTTTGTAGACAAGAAGGATGGGACCCAAAGGATGTGTGTGGATTATAGGTCTCTCAATGAGGTGACGATCAAGAATAAATACCCGCTGCCCCGTATAGAGGACCTGTTCAATCAAACGAAAGGTACCTGAATTTTCTTCAAGATTGATCTTCGGTCGGGATACTTCCAGCTGAAGATTAAACCCTCCGACATACCCAAGACTGCATTTCGAACACGGTATGGTTCGTATGAATATACCGTTATGTCTTTTGGGTTAACGAATGCACCCGCATACTTTATGTACCTCATGAATAAGGTCTTCATGGAGTACTTGGACAAGTTCGTCGTGGTTTTCATCGACAACATCATAGTGTATTCGAAAAGCGAGGAAGAACATGAAGAACATTTGAGGTTGACGTTGCAGAAACTGCGAGAGCATCAATTGTATGCTAAGTTCAGCAAGTGTCAATTTTGGCTAAAGGAGATATAGTTCCTAGGCCACATCATCTCCGAGGGAGGAGTATCGGTTGATCCTGGAAAAGTGGAAGATATTCTGAAGTGGAACCAACCGCAAAATGTGATAGATATTTGGAGTTTCCTTGGGATGGCTGGATACTACCGCCGGTTCATCAAGGATTTCTCCAAAATAGCAAAGCCTATAACTGAATTTCTAATGAAGGGAAAAGCATTTCAGTGGACACCAGCGTGTTAAGAAAGCTTTGAGGAGCTAAAGAAGAGATTAACCACAGCGCCGGTTTTGGTATTGCCGGACGTGAGCAAAAGATTCGACATATATTGTGACGCATCAAGACAAGGGCTTGGATGTGTGCTCATGCAAGAAGGACAAGTGGTAGCCTATGCGTCGAGACAACTAAAGAGACATGAGCTGAATTACCCCACACATGACTTGAAACTTGTAGCCATGGTACATGCCCTGAAGATTTAGAGACATTATATCCTTGGCCACCGATGTGAGATCTATATGGATGACAAAAGCCTCAAGTATATATTCACGCAAATGGATCTGAATTTGAGGCAACGTCGATGGTTGGAACTCATCAAGGATTAAGATGTTGGAATCAACTACCACCCCAGAAAGGCCAATGTAGTAGCTGATGCGTTGAGTCAAAAGGGAGCATGTCACCAACTCACGGTTCGGGAGCTGCCACCCGAACTGCGTAAGGAGTTCGAACGGTTGAATCTTGGGTTCTTGAACGAGATGGAGGTGATAGAACTGAACTCCTCGCTGGAACAAGAGATACGAGATGGCCAAGTAACGGATGAAGAAATCAAGGAAATCAAGGAAAGAATCCGACAAGGCATAGAAAAGGATTTCAAGGAAGACGGGAAAGGCACGCTTTGGTTAGGAAAAAGGATTTGTGTGCCTAACATGAAGCACATCCGTGACACGATATTAAAGGAGGCACATGACTCACCTTATTCCATACACCCCGGCTGTACAAAGATGTACAAGGTCTTGAAAACTTGCTATTGGTGGGATGGTATGAAAAGGGACATAGCTGAATATGTTGCCTTATGCGATACGTGCCAACTGGTGAAGGCCAAATATAAAAGACCCGCTGGACTGTTGCAGCCATTGAAAGTACCCGAGTGGAAGTGGGAAGACATCAGCATGGATTTCATCGTCGGATTGCCACGTACTCAATTGGGTTACGATTCTATTCGGCTTATCATTGACCGATTGACGAAAACAGTCCATTTCCTTCCTGTTAGAACCAAGTACAGCGTTGCACAACTAGCTGAGCTGTATATGGAGCAAATCGTGTGTCGCCACGAAGGATAGTTTCAGATCGGGGTTCTCAATTTATCTCTAGGTTCTGGAAGAAGCTGCATGAAGCCATGGGTACACGACTGAATTTCAGCTCCGCTTATCACCCGCAAACTAACGGGCAAACTGAGAGGACAAACCAAATTTTGGAAGACATGTTGAGAGCTTGCGCCTTGAAACATGGGCTTAGTTGGGATAGGAGCTTGCCGTATGCTGAATTCTCATACAACAACAGCTATCAAGCCAGCTTGAAGATGTCACCTTTCGAAGCATTGTATGGTAGACGGTGTAGAACGCTGCTGTTCTGGAATGAGACTGGAGAGAGTCAAGTGTTTGGACCCGAAGTGCTGCAAGACGCCGAGAAGCAAGTCCAAACGATACGAGAAAACTTGAAGGCTGCTCAATCACGACAAAAAGGTTATGCGGACAATAGGCAAAGAAGGTTGACCTTCAAAGTGGGAGACTTCGTGTATCTTAAGGTATCGCCTATCCAAGGCTAACGACGGTTCACCGTCAAAGGCAAGTTGGCACCTCGCTACATCGGTCCATTCAAGAATTTGGGCAAGCGAGGAGAAGTAGCCTATCAACTAGAGATGCTAAGGCACCTCTCCGACATGCACGATGTATTTCACGTATCCCAACTCAAGAAGTGCTTAAGAGTACCGGAAGAACAAGTACCGATGGATGAGCTCGAGCTTCAAGAGGATCTAACCTACGCGGAACACCCCATCAAAATCTTAGATGTGAAGGAAAGGGTCACGAGGAACAAAGTGATCCGTTGGTGCAAGGTACAATGAAGCCATCACACGGAAGCCGAAACTACATGGGAGCGTGAGGAAGATCTCAAGGCAGAATTTCCTCATCTATTCTCCACTCTATCGAATCTCGAGGGCGAGATTCAGTTTAAGGGGGTAGGTTTGTAACACCCTCAAATTCATTTGAATGCATTGCATACATTTTTCATGTAGAAAAGCATTATAAAAGAAGTAGAAATGGAGAGAGAACCCTATAAATAGAGAAAGAACTATAGAAATGGAGAAAGAACCATAGAAATGGAGAAAGAACCATAGAAATGGAGAAAGAACCATAGAAATGGAGGAAGGGACCATAGAAATGGAGGAAAAACCACAGAAATGGAGAAGGGAAATATAAAAATGGAGAATAGGGCATAGAAATGGAGAGGGGAATGTAGAAACAGAGAATGGGACATAGAAATGGATAGGGGAATGTAGAACTGGAACAAGTGACATAGAAATGGTGAGGAATGGGAAAAAGATAGCTGAAATGAGCCATTCCCAAATTTCCCTAAATTTTCCCCAAAATTTCCAAATTCCCCAATTCCACAAAGGGGAAATTTTCCCCATATTTGGGGAGAATTGTCCCCAAATTGGCCGCACCAGTTAAGGGGGAGACCCCTTGGCCACAGCCCTTAAGGGGGGAAACCATATTCCCCACCTTTAGGACTCTTTGGTTAAGTCCCCCACCTCTAGGACTCTTTGGTTAAATCCCCCACCATTAGGACTCTTTGTTTCCACCTTTAGGACTCTTTGGTTGAGTCCCATCTTGCTAGGACTCTTTGTTTCCACCCCTAGGACTCTTTGGTTGAGTCCCATCTTGTTAGGACTCTTTCTTTCCACCCCTAGGACTCTTTTTTCCCTTTTGAATATAACCCCCTCCCCCTGGCCGCACCCCTCTCCCTTTTTGTCATCCCCCCTGCTGCCAAGCCTCCTTTCTTGCTCCCAAGTCGCCAAGTTCCCCCCTTGCCGGAATTTGGCCACCGTCGAGCCCCGTCATGCCTCGCCGTCATCGGAAAAGAAGCCCGACGATCTGTCCTACCAAAATTTTCCATAAAAAATTCTCCGCTGCTGCCGTTGCTAGGAGAAAGGCCCTGCCGCAAGGAAAAAGTGAGGTAGGTCTTCACTACCCATCTTACGATGTCGCCGCTGTTTTTATGCATCTGTTTTGTTTGCCCGCTTCGAGCAGAAACTTTTGCGTGTGAACAGATGTGTTTTGATCATTTTTTTTACGGTGGAATTGATCTAGATCTCAAGTCATGATCATCACCACGTCCACACTTGATCCCTACACCCTTGTTCATCATAAAACCCTATGAAAACCCATTAAAACATGCAAGAACACGTACAACCTGGATTATTAAAACTGCACCATACGATTTGCATTCATCTACCCCATTGCATCTTGAGTAAAGTTTGTGCAACTGAGAGGGTGAATAAAGTATTAGAAGACATGTTGAGAGCGTGTGCCATCCACCACGGTAGAAATCGGGATGATCATCTACCGTTGGCGGTATTCTCGTACAACAATGGCTATCAAGCGAGTATCAATATGGCACCATATGAGGCTCTCTACGGTCGCAAATGCCGCACCCCATTGAACTAGTGCGAGTTTGGTGAAAGGGTCACGTTAGGGATTGATTTGGTGAACAACTCCGAAGAGCGCGTTCGGATGATTCAAGCAAACTTGAAGGTCGCTCAATCCCGACAGAAAAGTTATGCTTATAAGAGGCGTAGGCCGCTGCACTTCGCTGTCGGGGAACACGTATACCTTTGTGTATCTCCAATGAAAGGCGTGCACCGCTTCGGCGTGAAGGGGAAACTCGCTCCCCGATTTATTGGACCCTATGCTATCACCGAGAAGTGCGGTCCAGTGGCGTATCGACTGGAACTACCAGCGTCTCTTGCTGGTGTTCACGACGTTTTCCATGTCTCACAACCCCGGAAATGTCTGAAGTATACGGCTGCTGTTCCCACCGAAGACATTGGCGAGTTGCAACCGGATTTGACTTATGCTGAATATCCAGTGGAGATTATTGATGAGAAGGCTCGGACCACGCGTAAGCGAACACTGCGGTTCTACAAAATATTGTGGAGCAACCACACCGCTGAGGAAGCGACGTGGGAGAGCATAGAATTTCTTCGCTCCAACTACCCGGACTTCATGGCGTCTTATCCCGGTTAATCTCTTTTACATCTTCGGCTCTTCTTTTGTAATCTCGGAATGAGATTCTTTTAAGGGGGGAGGGATGTAAAATCTCTAGAATTACTTGCTAAAATGTTCATCACATCACCACACCACAGCTCATTTGGTGGATAGCTCATGAACATTTGTGAAGAGCAAGTAAACACCATCAAGAGGGTGATTAGAGGAAAAACCCATAACTCCAAAAAGTAGGAGCTCACACACCTAAACATGAGAGGATGAGTTTACCATTAGGCCCTAAACATTATTAGGGTGCTCATGCCAAGTTTCATGCAAATCCGAATCAGTTTGAGGCACTTTTGGAGACATTTGTAAAAAGGGCTAATTTGAATGCAAATTCAAATTTCAGCTACTTTCATCACTTGGATTCAAAGGTTGGCTTCATATTCAAACTCAGCACATTTTTCTAAGTTAGTCCACCAATTTTCATGCTCATTAGATTTCATCTTGTCGGGAGCTAAATTTGCATTAATTCAAAAATGAGTTTGAATTCCAAATTTAAATGTGAAGCAAATTTAGCCAAATCAACTTCAATTTGCAGAATTCAAATTCATTCCATGACTTTGTGGCAAAGTCTCCCATTCAATTGTGAATAGTTGAGATATTTGCAGCAGAGAGGGGAAAAGAATTAGAGGGGAGAAGTGCACCCACATGTCAGGCAAACCACTGAGTGAAGCAACGCACACGCGCGCACTTTGTTCTTTGGGGCTCTGCAGCGGGTGCCACGAGACAGCACGATCGCCACCTCCTCGGTTTACCGTCATGCTGGCGACCAGCTTCGGTGCCCCCTTGCTCACGAAGGCACCCCAGCGCTGCACAACCACGAGACCTGTGCTCTGTTTCGGCCGCTCGACAGAAAACCCAGTCGCACCGCCGCACCTCTGCCTCCCTCGGCGGTGATCCACTCTGGTGGGTTTCACGATGGACCGAGCTGCTCAGAGGCTGCGTTCGCTGTCCCATGACGTTTCCGAAGAGAGAAATCGGAGGTAGCTGCCCTAGAATGGGGTAGCAAGCTCGATTTGCTTCGTCGACGCCGTGCGTCGCCGCCGCTACAAAATCTCGTCGCTCGGCCACGAGCATCCTTCTTCTTCGGAGTTTAGCACGCCAAAAGGTTCGCCTTGGAGTACACTTCCTTTTCTGCAACCCTGGCCACATGCCACAGAGTGTGCTCGCCGGAATTTCAGTTCTTGCCGATAGCATGTGATATAGACTGCGGCCATCTAAATCAAAAATTCATGCTAACCGGTCAAGAAAACGTCCCTCAACTTAGGCAACCATCAGGAAACGCTTGTGCGAATCCATACGATCAAGAACCGCGGGAAACCGTCGAGAAACCACTGAGTTCCTTGAGTTTTTTGTTCTTCTTCGGATTTAGACCTAGGTCGCACTATGAAGTACTATTTGTCGCCACCTTTAGCAAGATCAGGGTCTGGTTCGTTGCTCCTTAGGTCATAGCGGTGCTATAGGAGCCAACAGATGAGGTTTTGAGGCACTACAGCGCCATCCCGACCTTGCCGAACTTGCCACGTTGACTGTCGCCATCGCACGACCATTTCCGGTGATCGCCGGCCAATGATGAGGTCAGTAACGGGTTCCCCGAGCAATTTTAGATGGAGGCGGCGAGTTTGGTTGAGTTCCGGGCACGGAAACCCTCTTCTGGCATGTGACGCCCTAAATTCTGTAGAACACAGAACCGAGAACTGATGCGTATGTGTGCCCAGAATGTTCATCACACGTACACATATACTTCACAAACTGAATTCAGAATATATATATATATAACCATGAATAACAGGGTTTATTACAATGTCTCATGAGTCTTGGACTCATTCTAGCAGCGGAAGTCTTATCTAGCAGCGGAAGTCTTCTAACTAATGCGGAAGCAAACTAAGCAGCAGCAGCGGCTCCATCTCTACTCCACAGGCAAGGTTGAGGACAGAGTACACGCCTAATTCTCCACATGGTCTTTATAGTACTCCTCTCCTGTTGCTAATGATGAAGTAATAATGCAAATTTGAGTACATGATGTACTCAGCAAGTGCGGGAAAATATGATATGTAGCTCACAACAAGGAAGGTATAAAAGGCTCATTGCAGAAAGCAAAATTTATTTCCCAATGCACGATAAAAACAGTAACTCAGCTTTAAGTGACTATAATCCCAATATTAACATACCTCCATTATGATTCATCCTTTTCCATGCCTCAACCAGGCATCAACTTTGCTCATGAATACCATCTTGTATTCACTACCATCTCATGAATACCATCTCGTATTCACTACCATTCATTTCATAATCAATTCCGTCTAATTCCGAGACCCAAATCTCGTTGCCATGACTCAACAGCCATGCAACCAATCTCAATACCCGGACTCAACAGTCCCAAAAACCAAATCCAAATACCCAACCATAACCGAAACCAAACCATCCAAAACCATCCCAATAACCATTCCATCTAATCATGTGAGTTGTTCAGGCGCTCGTGACCGTAAGCTCGGCTATCATGATAGTTTTAAGACTCTGCAGAGTTTGTACCACTTTACCCACAAGTTTATGATTTCGTCACCTGTCGGCGACTGCAGAACCTCCATTATACCAGTACACAACCGTCGGTGTATGGCCAAGAGATCACAAAATAGCCTTTACAAAGGGGTTACTAGATGTATGGACTCACTAAGGTTTCACCGACAGGCTAGAATCTCCAATTCTCCCACCCACGGGCCCCCTCTTGTGCCATGCAGTTCCCAGGGCAGTCCTCACTCGACTCTCATTCCCCGCGCCTTCCATGGTCCATAACAATCTAGTAACTTACCTAATTACTCAGCTAAGCCACACCCATACTTGGCCTTGTGGTGGCACTGTTATCCTGGCATGGCTGGCATGAACCGGTCCTTAGATCTACGACAAGTAAACCACCATCTCATTCTACCTCATCCACAAACCAAGGCTTGCCTAGATCTCCCTCCGATCCATGTTCATTAACATCAAGTTCTCATTATCATTATGAGTGCAGTTAGCTAGACACATCTATCTCGCTTCCCATATCCCATGGACTCAGCGAAACATAAAAGCAAAAACCATACCCGACTCATAAACTTCCCTGGCGACAAGGGTGGTTTAACCAAAACTAGTAAACTCCTATGAAAGGGTTTCCCATCATATTGACTCAAGCATACATACCTTTTCGCAAACAAAACTGTTTTCCGAAATATGGGATCAATATGGTCAAGGGGCACTTGCCTTGTTCTTGCAGTTCCTGTTGCTCAAATCCTTGTTGTTGCAGTCCGTCGTAGGTAGCTCCCTGAGATTGTCCTTCTATACGTGATCACGCACATACAAGATTCATAGCAATCAATCATTATGCACAAACTCTACCTTAAGATGCAATGATGCATATGCATGTTAATCCTATGATGCAGTTTAGTTTGTACATGTTTTTGCATGTCTTGCATTGGTTTTACGATGAACATAGGTGTAAAGATCAATTGTGGACATGGTGATGATCTTGACTTTAGATCAAACCGATCAACACGTGATCTGTCCATGAAAAAGCTTCTGTTCCAAAGAAATCAAAGAACAGATGCAAAGAAAATGCAATGATGTCGTAAGGTGGTATTGGAGACCTACCTTACGTTCTTCTTGGTCTCGGGGTCCTTCTCCTAGCAAGACAGATCATCGGGGCTCTCTTCCGGCAATCTCCGGCGACTGAACTCCGGTGAAGGGGTTTAGCTCGACGAGCTGGGGCTAGGGCTCTAAGTTGTCGGCTCAGGAGGTGGAAAAGAAGTTCATGGTTGCGGCCAAAGGTTTTCGGTTCTATTTATAAGAGGAAACTGTAACACCCCAAAATCCTGTTAAGAAGGGAATTTAAATTTTTTTGGACATATTGCATGTGGTGCAAAAATTTAAATTCAAACTGGAATTCAAATTAAACTCAAAATAGAAATGAAAAAGAAAAAGAAAAATAAAAAATAAACCTCCCCGGCCAGTGGGCCGAAACCCACCAGCCGGCCCACCTCACTCCCGCGCCAGCCCGCAGCCGCGCGCCCGCGTATCTCTCGCAGACAGGCGGGACCCACCTGTCATCCCCGACCTCCCGCTCGCGCCAACCCCGGACTGTTCCCCGCGCGCGCGCGATCGTAACCGACCGGATTTCCGCGTCCCTCAGCCCGACTCCCGGTCCCAGAAGGCTCCAGTTCGATCTAAACAAACCCAGGCATCTCCCCGTTTTTCCCCCACGATCCGCCGTTTTTCGTTCCGGTGAGAACCCGAGTTTCTCCGACCAATTTCGCTCGATCTTCGCTCGGGATTTCTCATCTAACGCGCTGATCTTGATCCACCGCCTCCGAGAACCGCGCAGGTGCAGGAAACTCGGTGGTTTGCGCTTCAAACACAGTGCCGACGAGCCTCGCCGTGAATTCACCTCGGACCTCGTCGCCGACCGCTTTCCAGGACCTCCGAGCTCAAGAAAACCCCCGAGGTGAGATCTCCGACCTCCCCTCTACCGATCTATGCCATAAAATCATAGTTCTAGGAAGAATTGATGAAGATCCGAAACTCTCCGGCGAGATCGCCGCCTCCCGCCGCCGTGCGCCGCCGGGCAGCGTCGCCCGCGCTCGATCAGAGCGACGTGGACGCTTGTGCGCCGTCTATTTTAAATCGCACGGTAGAATTTAAACCCCCGCGTACCGGTTCGACGTTATAATCTCAGCCGTCTGTTTTAAATCGGACGGTCCACGTCAGCCCCGCGTTATAAAGGCCGGAATTCTTACGCGCTACCCCCTAGGGTTCTCAGAAAATATGAGCTAGCCCCGGAAACTTCTGATCTAGCCCCTGGAACTTCAGAAAATCATGTAAATTCATTTAAAAATCAGTTTTAGCCCCTTGACTTAATAAAAATTAGGAAAACCCCTCTGTTATGTGTAGTTAGACCCTTGGAAATTCTTAAAATAATATAATAGACCCTGTAGTGGGGTGAGTTTACCTTTATAACCCTATGTGATATTAAATTTAGGAATTTGAATATGTGTTTAGTATTTAAAATTTAAAAGATGGGACAAGCACATTGTAAATTCAAATTAAAAACTTTCCTAGTACTTGGAAAACTTTGGAATGAGATAAAAATAGATTTTTGGCTGAAATGAATCTGTCTAATTGATTATTCACATTTATTCGTTATAGGGACACATTTTTAGGTAGAGAATAATTCTGAAAATTAGTAAAATAAATGTAAAAATAGTTCACATCAGAGGAGAAGTTCAAAAATATATTATTTAATATTTTAGACCCAAAACCTATTCTGTTTAGATGAGGTGTCTTACTATTTTCATAATAAAGTTCACATTTAGGTATAGGAAATAATCTGAAAATATAGCAAGCTAGGTATGAATAACTAGAAAATGATAAATGAAGTTTCCAAAATCCAAAGAATTCAGTTTAGGGTTGGTAGAAGGTCTGAAGACACATTTGGAGTAGGAAAATACCCTCCATGCACACTTGGTAGCTAAAAGGTGTATCGATTGAATAGAAGGAATTTATTTAAATTGGAAACTCATATATAGTATGCAACTTAAATATGAATACAAAAGTAGAAATCATATGCACATGTTTAAAAGTGCATGTAAGCCCAAAAATCAACACACATAGAGTAACCACAACACATAGGAATGGGAATGGCTTTCATAAATGGGAATGTGTGGTTTGTATGAAGTGGAAGTGTGAACTATGTCTTATGGATTGTTGTTTTCTTTTGCTATGTGTGATGGTATGATGTAGAACCTGCTCCAGAGCAAGTTCTTCCTTTCCAAGATCAGGACTACCCATTTCCAGAGCAGCAGGAAGAAGGCAAGTGTCCTTGACCACTTTGTTCCTATACTAGGATGTGTAGATAGAATTATTTGCATTGTCAATTGAAAATATGAAACCCATGCTAGGATGTTTCCCTAGAATTGCATTACCTTGTTTCCTTGTAGCTTGGGTTGGGATTCATTTTATCATTTATTATTATGCATATGATTAGCCATGCTTAGAATGGGATATTTGGGATATGAGATCATCAATTTATTTTACCATACTCTTGAATGAGATATTGTGAGTTATGTAGAGGTTGGGATCAAGGAAGGTTGGATGTTTTGGTTGCTGCTGGGTGCACGAGACTCGGGTTTGTGTTTAGTACTTGCCTGGATCCTAAGGACCGGTTCATGGAGCATGTAACCTGGCTTTACCGTGCCAACCACATGCTAAGATGGGGCAGCTTGGCCAATTAATTAGGTGTATCTCCGGCGTAGTATGGGTGTGTTGGATGGTGCGGGGAATAGGTGTCAGCTGGACTACCATATGAACCGCAAGGCTCAAGAGGGGGCCACTGCAGCGGGGTTGGAGCCTCTTGTATGCTGTTAGGGGTGAAACCTCAGTGGGCCCACGCTCGTCGGGAATCCGTTTGTAAAGGCTTCGTAGTGATCTCCTGGCTACACACTTGGGAAGTGTGTATGTGGTCCGTGGCCACTGGCATAATGGACGTTCTTTTAGTCCACCTGGCAATGGGGGATGAAATCACTACATGTGGGTACAGTGGTGCAAACTCTGCAGAGTCAAAACTGTCATGACAGCCGTGCTCACGGTCAAGAGCGGCTTGGACTTATTCATGATTAGAGGAGTGATGGTTTTGGAAGTTAAGGATGTTAAGCGGGGAGCTTAACATTGAAAACGATGTTATGGTTATTTGATTATGATGATGGGATGGGAGATTGGGACCATTTCACCCGTGTAGTAATGTAGGTGCTTAATAAGCTAAGGTGATAAGTTTTAATTGCGTAGTGCTTTAACCATGAGTTCAACCTCTCCTTGCTATAGCCATGCATGACATAACTTTCCCACACTTGCTGAGTACCATCAGTACTCAACCTTGCATATTTGTTGGTTTATATTGCTGCTCAGGTCAAGATAATGAAGTGGTGTTTAATGATCAAGACTTTGGACCCGAAGAAGGTTTCTAGGTTCATGGAGTCACCCGGGCAACGCCTGTAACGGAGCCCACAAGAACAATATTCCGCTGCTAGTTTATTTACATGTTATGAACTTATTAATCATCCATCGAGACGTATGCTTTGTAAGACGTATTTATATTCGACACCTGGCTTGTAATAAATGATGCTTCAGTATTTGTCATCACATGTATGAGAAAATGATCCTGGCATACATGTGATATTCACTCGGTTGTTCTTCGGAGAAACCGGGTGTGACAGAAGTGGTATCAGAGCCAAGGTTGCCCGTAGGAACGTGGACCTAGGTAGAAATGGACGTATTTAAGGGCCCCATTTTCTTAAAAACTATTTTACAAGGTGTGTGTTGAAAAGTGTTATTTAATGGAGTCACTTTCTTCATCTTACCCCAACTTTCATTAAAAATAGGATTTTTGTTTAAAAGTTTATCTAACCTAAGTTTAAATGCTTTCTGTTATAGATGGTTCGCATGATTCGCACCGCTCGCAAGTTCACAGGAGAAAGAGTTCCCGTAGTTGCCCTTGCCCAAAGAGAGGAGAGCCGTCCGGTGACGTACCTTTCCTACGGATTGGCAGTAGGAGGCTTGTTGCGCCGTCTTCGATGTATGCTCCAAGCCACCGGCAATACGGGCAAGCTAATCATACACTATAGCTCCACCAGGACCATCCGTGAGAAGAGGGAAGAATGGAGTTCAGAGATGAGGATTATCCACGAAAATCAGCTGCTCAAGATCCACCGCTCTCCAGCTTGTCGAGCGACACAGGTCGATGCGGAGAAGGATATTACCTGGGAGGCCATCACCTGCCAGAGTCACATCTATCGTTGACACCTGGACAGAACTGAGTACATGTATGTCCTCCAGCGCGAGAGTGGTACAACGGAGTATAAGTACCCGCCAGTGCAGCAAGGGACTTCCCATGAGCACATGGACTTGTGCTTGGAGGATGCTGCTATGCTCAACACTCGACTGCAGGAGTGTCAGCAGGAGCTTCAGGATGTTCGGGACACCCTGAAGGAAACCGAGGCGTTGCTTCGAGCCTGCTTGAGGGTGAGAGAAAGAGGAGATGGGAATGAACTGTGTGTCACCGTGAATGATACATGGACTCCTGACTCCCCAGACCGCCGGGCGATCAGGCGTCATCGCACTTCTCCACCAGCAGCCTCCCCACCCAAAGCGGAGTCAGAAGGCAGCCGCAATAATGAGGAAGATCTCGAGGAGCCAACTTAGGGATACGAGTAGTGTAGAGTCTTTCCCTTAGTTAGCAAGATGTCGAATAGTCGAGTCGTTACCTTAGTTAATGGTGTGTTAATGCTTGGTGTGTGACGTGAGTTGTGGAAGCCATGAGCAATTGTCCATGGCCTCGTCTTCATATTGTTTTGCTTTGGTGTGTGATCCCACATGAAATAATAGTGCATTTATTTTTGTGTGATACATGAACCCTCAGAAAGTATAACAAAGCCTCAACGCTTCAAAGTAAAACCAAGTGAAAGTAGTAAGATAATACGTAATGCTTTAAATTAACATTTGGTTGATCATGCTAGATGGCCGGAAGAGGAAAGGGTCGTGCTGCCAACCCCGCCAACAACAACGATGAGGCCTGCAACCCTCATCTTTCTGGGAGCCAAGACAGGGGTGGGCGCCATGAGGGAGTTGATCCCATCCACCAAATGCTTGAAAATCAAAATCAGCTCATCCAGAACCTGACTCAAGTGGTGGCCAACTTGCATCAAGTTCCACCTCCAGAAGCTGCACCACGCCAACCAAGGTTGAGTGAGTTTCTAGGAACTCAACCTCCGAAGTTTGCAAGTGCTTCTGAACCACTAGAGGCAGATGATTGGCTAAAGACCATTGAGAGCAAGATGAGGATCATACAGTGCCAAGGGTATGAGAGGGTGCTGTTTGCCTCTCATCAATTGCATGGACCTTCTGCTGATTGGTGGACCGCCTACGTGGCCGCCCATCATGACCCTGAGAACATCACTTGGGAAGAGTTCAAGTGTAGCTTCCACAACCATTACATACCAAGGGGTGAACTCAAAAACAAGATGTAACACCCGGTTTTTCCGAAGAACAACCAAGGTGAATATCACATGTATGCCAGGATCATTTTCTCATACTTGTGATGACAAATAGTGAAGCATCATTTATTACAAGCCAGGTGTTGAATATAAATAAGTCTTACATAGCAAATGTCTCGATGGACAATAATAAGTTCATCACAAGTAAATAAACTAGCAGCGGAATATTATTCTTGTGGGCTCCGTCACAGGCGCTGCCCGGGGGTCTCCATGAACCTAGAAACCTTCTTCGGGTCCAAAGTCTTGGTCATTATACACCACCTCATTATCTTGACCTGAGCAGCAATATAAACCAACAAAATATGCAAGGTTGAGTACCAATGGTACTCAGCAAGTGTGGGAAAGTTATGTCATGCATGTCTAGAACAAGGGGAGATTGAACTCAGGGTTAAAGCACTACGCAATTAATACCTATTACCTTAGCTTATTAAGCACCTACATTACTACACAGGTGAAATGGTCCCAATCTCCCATCCCATCATCATAATCAAATAACCATAACATCATTTCCAATGTTAAGCTCCCCGCTTAACATCCAAAACTTCCAAAACCATCAATCCTCTAATCATGAATAAGTCCAAGCCGCTCTTGACCGTGAGCACGGCTGTCATGACAGTTTTGACTCTGCAGAGTTTGCACCACTGTACCCACATGTAGTGATTTCATCCCCCGTTGCCGGGTGGACTAAAATATCCTCCATTATGCCAGTGGCTACGAACCACATTCACACTTCCCAGGTGTGTAGCCAGGAGATCACTACGAAGGCTTTACAAAGGGATTCCCGACGAGCGTGGGCCCACTGAGGTTTCACCCCTAACAGCATACAAGAGGCTCCAACCCCGCTGCAATGGCCCCCTCTTGAGCCTTGCGGTTCATATGGTAGTCCAGCTGACACCTATTCCCCGCACCATTCAACACACCCATACTACGCCGGGGATACACCTAATTAATTGGCCAAGCTGCCCCATCTCAGCATGTGGTTGGCACGGTAAAGCCAAGTTACATGCTCCATGAACCGGTCCTTAGGATCCAGGCAAGTACTAAACACAAACCCGAGTCTCGTGCACCCAGCACACAACCAAAACATCCAACTTGCCTTGATCCCTACCTCTACATAACTCACAATATCTCATTCAAGAGTATGGTAAAATAAACTGATGATCTCATCTCCCAAATATCCCATTCTAAGCATGGCTAAGCATATGCATAATAATAAATGACATGATAAAATGAATCCCAACCCAAGCTACAAGGAAACAAGATAATGCAATTCTAGGGAAACTTCCTAGCATGGGTTTCATATTTCATTTGACAATGCAAATAATTCTATCTACACATCCTAGCATAGGATCAAAGTGGTCAAGGACACTTGCCTCCTTCCTGCTGCTCTTGGAATGGGTAGTCCTGATCTTGGAAAGGGAGAACTTGCTCTGGAGCAGGTTCTACATCATACCATCACACATAGCAAAAGAAAAACAACAATCCATAAGACATAGTTAACACTTCCACTTCAAACAAACCACACATTCACATTTATGAAAGTCATTCACAATTATATGTGTTGTGGTTACTCTATGTGTGTTGATCTTTGGCTTACATATACTTTTAATCATGTGTATATGATTCCTACTTTTGTATTCACATTTATGCTTACATACTATATATATGAGTTTCCAATTTAAATAAATTCCTTATATTTAATTACTTCACCTTTTAGCTACCAAGTATGCATGAAAGGTATTTTCCTACTCCATATGTGTCTTCAGAATTTCTACCAACCCTAAACTGAATTCTTTGGATTTTAGAAACTTCATTTATCATTTACTAGTTGCTATATTTTCAGATTTATTTCCTATGCCTAAATGTGAACTTTATTACGAAAATAACAAGACACATCATCTAAACAGAATAGGTTCTGATCTAAAATATTTAATAATATATTTTTGACCTTTTCCTCTGATGTAAACTATTTTACATTTATTTTCCCTATTTTCAGAACTATTCTTTACTTAAAAATGTGTCCCTATAACTAATAAATGTGAATAATAAATTAAACAGATTCATTTTAGCCCAAAATCTATTTTTATCTCACTCCAAAGTTTTCTAAGTACTGAGAAAGTTTTTAATTTAATTTTGACAATATGTTTGTCCCACTTTTTAAATTTTAAATACTAGCCACATATTCAATTTCCTAAATTAAATATCAAACAGGGTTAAAAAGGTAAACTCACCCCACTACAGGGTCTATAATATTATTTTAACAATTTTCAGGGGTCTAGCTACTCATAACAGAGGAGTTTTCATAATTTTTATTAAGTCTAGGGCTAAAACTGATTTTTAAATGAATTTACATGATTTTCTGAAGTTCCAGGGGCTAGATCAGAAGTTTCCGGGGCTAGCTCTTATTTCTCGAGAACCCCAGGGGGTAGCACGCAAAATTTACAGTCTTTATAACGCGGGGCTGACATGGACTGTCCGATTTAAAACAGACGGCTGAGATTATAACGTCGAACCGGTACGCGGGGATTTAAACTCTACCGTGCGATTTAAAATAAACGGCGCACAAGCGGCCACGTCGCTCTGATCGAGCGCAGGTGGCGCTGCCGGCGGCGCACGGCGGAGGGAGGCGGCGATCTCGCCGGAGAGTTTCGGATCTTCGGGAATTCTTCCTAGAACTGTGATTTTATGGCATAGATCGGTGGAGGGGAGGTCGGGGATCTCACCTCGGGGGTTTTCTTGAGCTCGGAGGTCCTGGAAAGCGATCGGCGACGAGGTCCGAGGTGAATTCATGGCGAGGCTCGTCGGTACTGTGTTTGAGCCGCAAACCACCGAGTTTTCTGCACCTGCGAGGTTCCCCGGAGGCGGTGGATCAGGACCAGCGAGTTAGATCGGAATTCCCGAGCGTAGATCGGGTAGAATTCGCCGGAGGTGCTCGGGTTCTCACCGGAGTAAAATCGGCGGATCGCGTGGGAAAAACGGGACAAGGCCGGGGTTTTTATAGACGGGGGAGGGCGGCGGGTTGGTTTAGATCGAGCTGGAGTCTTCAGGGTCCGGAAATCGGCTGGGATACGCGAGAATTCCTAATCGGTTTTGATTCGGGTGAGAGAGTCCGGCCGATCGCGGCGCGGGCGCGAGGAAGAAGAAAAGCTGGCGGGCCCCGCCTGTCAGTGGGAGGAAGGGGGCGCGCGCGGCCTCGGGCTGGCGCGGAGCAGGGTGGGCCGGCTGGTGGGTTTCGGCCCACTGGCCAGTTTTTTCTTTTTCTATTTCTTTTCTGTTTTGAGTTTAAATTGAATTCCAGTTTGAATTTAAATTGTTGCAAAACATACGACACGTCCAAAAATTTTTAAATTCCCCTCTTAACAGGATTTTGGGGTGTTACACAAGAGGAAGGAGTTCTTGGGGTTGCAGCAAGGAAACATGACTGTGAGGGAATACCTCACTAAATTTACTCAACTCTCCCGTTATGCCCCACGGGACATAGAGACTGATGAGCAGAAACAGGATTGTTTCGTGGAAGGACTTACCGCAGAAATGCAGTGTGCAATGTCCTCCAACGAGTATGAATGCTTCCAAAAGATGGTGGACAGAGCATTTGTGGTAGAAAGGAAGCTGAAGGCCTTGGAAAATGAAAACAAGAAGAAGGCCGGGTGGTCACACCAAGCCTCCGGGAGAAACACCCGCCCACGTCTGATGCAGCAACCCGCAGGGCAGATGAACCGTGCTGCAGTATCCTACTCAACACCAAGAGGGTACAACCCGAACTACAGGCCTCCGGCAGCACAAATACAGCCACAACGTCAGTTCGTACAGCAGCCTCGCCCTACATATCAACCTCGACCAGCAGTGCAAGGACCCCCAAACCAACCCCAAGACAACAAAGGCCAGGCACCTAAGGTTTGGGTGCAATGTTTTAACTGTGGTGAAGTAGGGCACTATGCCCATAAGTGCCCAAAGAAGAAGCCCGTGCAGCCGCAACAGCAGAATGTAATGAGAGGACGGGTGAACCACGTCACCATGGAGGAGGCGCAAGAGGCATCCGACGTGGTAGTTGGTAAGTTTCCTGCCAATTTACACATTGCAACCCTGTTGTTTGATTCTGGTGCTACCCACTCGTTCATTGCCCAAGGGTTTGTTAAGAAGCATGACCTAGCAACAACACAAATGAATCATATGCTAGCAGTAAACTCTCCAGGTGGAGAAATAAGGACAAGACAAGTGTGTCCCAAAGTGAACCTAGACATTAATGGGGTAGTATTTACTGCTAACCTCATAGTGATAGATTCACAAGGGATAGATATTATCTTGGGTATGGATTGGTTGACCAAACATAAAGGAATCATCCATTGTTCGACCAGAACGGTGGAACTAACTCACCCTAGTGGCACAAGAGTAAAGTTTATAACAATACAAGAGCCTAGGAGATACATTAAATTAAATCAAGTTGAGGTGAAAGTGGAGGAGATCAGGACCATCAGGGAATATCCAGATGTTTTTCCGGAGGAGTTACCAGATATGCCTCCTGATCGTGAAGTGGAATTCGCAATTGAGCTAGTGCCTGGAACAGCCCCGATATACAAGAGACCTTATCGGATGGACTCCAAGCAGCTGGGAGAACTCAAGGATCATTTGAGAGAATTGACGGGCAGACGGAAAGAACCAATCAGATTCTTGAGGATATGCTGAGAGCGTGTGCACTCAAAAACAATCGGAGTTGGGACAAGAACTTACCGTATGCGGAATTCTCCTATAACAACAGCTATCAGGCTAGTATAAAGATGTCGCCGTTTGAAGCTTTGTATGGAAGGAAGTGTAGAACTCCACTATTTTGGAACCAAACGGGGGAAAGTAAAGTGTTTGGTCCTGAAGTACTACAAGAAGCCGAGGCAAAAGTGAGGGAAATTCGCAACAACTTGAGGATAGCACAGACACGACAAAAGAGCTATGCCGATGTACGAAGAAGAGAGCTCGTCTTCAACGTGGGGGACTATGTCTATCTCAAGGTGTCCTCTATCCGAGGACTTCATCGGTTCAAGGTGAAAGGGAAGTTGTCACCTCGATACATCGGACCATTTCAAGTTCTGGAGAGGAAAGGCGAAGTGGCGTATCAACTAGAATTACCGGCTCGCCTATCAGATGTGCACGATGTATTCCATGTGTCACAGCTCAAGAAATGTCTGAGAACGCCTGAAGAGGTGTTACCCATGAATGAGGTTGATATAGCTGAGGATTTGTCTTATACCGAGCAACCATCCAAGATTTTGGAAACAATGGAACGCCTCACAAGAAATAAAAGAATCCGGATGTGCAAGGTGCAGTGGAAGCATCACTCGGAAGAGGAAGCCACCTGGGAGCGAGAAGATGAGCTTAAGGCACAATTTCCGGAATTGTTTTCTTAGAACCACCAATCTCGAGGACGAGATTTCTTTTAAGGGGGTAGAGCTGTAACACCCCAAAATCCTGTTAAGAGGGGAATTTAAAAATTTTTGGACGTATTGCATGTGGTGCAAAAATTTAAATTCAAACTAGAATTCAAATTAAACTCAAAACAGATATGAAAAAGAAAAAGAAAAAGAAAAAAAATAAACCTCCCCGGCCAGTGGGCCGAAACCCACCAGCCGGCCCACCTCACTCCCGCGCCAGCCCGCTGCCACGCGCCCGCGTATCTCTCGCAGACAGGCAGGACCCACCTGTCATCCCCGACCTCCCGCTCGCGCCAACCCCGGACTGTTCCCCGCGCGCGCGCGATCGTAACCGACCGGATTTCCACGTCCCTCAGCCCGACTCCCGGTCCCAGAAGGCTCCAGTTCGATCTAAACAAACCCGCCGACCTTCCCCGGCTATATAAACCCCGGCATCTCCCTGTTTTTCCCCCACGATCCGCCGTTTTTCCTTCCGGTGAGAACCCGAGTTTCTCCGGCCAATTTTGCTCGATCTTCGCTCGGGATTTCTCATCTAACGCGCTGATCTTGATCCACCGCCTCCGGGGAACCGCGCAGGTGCAGAAAACTCGGTGGTTTGCGCTTCAAACACAGCGCCGACGAGCCTCGCCATGAATTTACCTCAGACCTCGTCGCCGACCGCTTTCTAGGACCTCCGAGCTCAAGAAAACCCCCGAGGTGAGATCCCCAACCTCCCCTCTACCGATCTATGCCATAAAATCACAGTTCTAGGAAGAATTGACGAAGATCCGAAACTCTCCGGCGAGATCGCCGCCTCCCGCAGCCGTGCTCCGCCGGGCAGCGCCGCCCGCGCTCGATCAGAGCGACGTGGCCGCTTGTGCGCCATCTATTTTAAATCGCACGGTAGAATTTAAATCCCCGCGTACCGGTTCGACGTTATAATCTCAGCCGTCTGTTTTAAATCGGACGGTCCACGTCAGCCCCGCGTTATAAAAGCCGGAATTCTTACGCACTACCCCCTGGGGTTCTCGGAAAATACGAGCTAGCCCCGGAAACTTCTGATCTAGCCCCTGGAACTTCAGAAAATCATGTAAATTCATTTAAAAATCAGTTTTAGCTCCTGGACTTAATAAAAATTAGGAAAACCCCTCTGTTATGTGTAGTTAGGAATTTGAATATGTGTTTAGTATTTAAAATTTAAAAGATGGGACAAGCACATTGTAAATTCAAATTAAAAACTTTCCTAGTACTTGGAAAACTTTGGAATGAGATAAAAATAGATTTTTGGCTGAAATGAATCTGTCTAATTGATTATTCACATTTATTAGTTATAGGGACACATTTTTAGGTAGAGAATAATTCTGAAAATTAGTAAAATAAATGTAAAAATAGTTCACATCAGAGGATAATTTCAAAAATATATTATTTAATATTTTAGACCCAAAACCTATTCTGTTTGGATGAGGTGTCTTACTATTTTCATAATAAAGTTCACATTTAGGCATAGGAAATAAATCTGAAAATATAGCAAGCTAGGTATGAATAACTAGAAAATAATAAATGAAGTTTCCAAAATCCAAAGAATTCAGTTTAGGGTTGGTAGAAGGTCTGTAGACACATTTGGAGTAGGAAAATACCCTCCATGCACACTTGGTAGCTAAAAGGTGTATCAATTGAATATAAGGAATTTATTTAAATTGGAAACTCATATATAGTATGTAACTTAAATATGAATACAAAAGTAGAAATCATATGCACATGTTTAAAAGTGCATGTAAGCCCAAAAATCAACACACATAGAGTAACCACAACACATAGGAATGGGAATGGCTTTCATAAATGGGAATATGTGGTTTGTATGAAGTGGAAGTGTGAACTATGTCTTATGAATTGTTGTTTTCTTTTGCTATGTGTGATGGTATGATGTAGAACCTGCTCCAGAGCAAGTTCTTCTTTTCCAAGATCAGGACTACCCATTCCCAGAGCAGCAGGAAGAAGGCAAGTGTCCTTGACCACTTTGTTCCTATACTAGGATGTGTAGATAGAATTATTTGCATTGTCAATTGAAAATATGAAACCCATGCTTGGATGTTTCCCTTGAATTGCATTAACTTGTTTCCTTGTAGCTTGGGTTGGGATTCATTTTATCATTTATTATTATGCATATGCTTAGCCATGCTTAGAATGGGATATTTGGGATATGAGATCATCAATTTATTTTACCATACTCTTGAATGAGATATTGTGAGTTATGTAGAGGTAGGGATCAAGGCAAGTTGGATGTTTTGGTTGGTGCTGGGTGCACGAGACTCGGGTTTGTGTTTAGTACTTGCCTAGATCCTAAGGACCGGTTCATGGAGCATGTAACCTGGTTTTACCGTGCCAACCACATGCTGAGATGGGGCAGCTTGGCCAATTAATTAGGTGTATCCCCGGCGTAGTATGGGTGTGTTGGATGGTGCGGGGAATAGGTGTCAGCTGGACTACCATATGAACCGCAAGGCTCAAGAGGGGGCCACTGCAGCGGGGTTGGAGCCTCTTGTATGCTGTTAGGGGTGAAACCTCAGTGGGCCCACGCTCGTCGGGAATCCCTTTGTAAAGGCTTCGTAGTGATCTCCTGGCTACACACCTGGGAAGTGTGTATGTGGTTCGTGGCCACTGGCATAATGGAGGTTCTTTTAGTCCACCCGGCAATGGGGGATGAAATCACTACATGTGGGTACAGTGGTGCAAACTCTGCAGAGTCAAAACTGTTATGACAGCCGTGCTCACGGTCAAGAGCGGCTTGGACTTATTCATGATTAGAGGAGTGATGGTTTTGGAAGTTAAGGATGTTAAGCGGGGAGCTTAACATTGAAAATGATGTTATGGTTATTTGATTATGATGATGGGATGGGAGATTGGGACCATTTCACCTGTGTAGTAATATAGGTGCTTAATAAGCTAAGGTGATAGGTATTAATTGCGTAGTGCTTTAACCATGAGTTCAACCTCTCCTTGCTCTAGCCATGCATGACATAACTTTCCCACACTTGCTGAGTACCATCGGTACTCAACATTGTATATTTGTTGGTTTATATTGCTGCTCAGGTCAAGATAATGAAGTGGTGTTTAATGATCAAGACTTTGGACCCGAAGAAGGTTTCTAGGTTCATGGAGTCCCCCGGGCAATGCCTGTAACGGAGCCCACAAGAACAATATTCCGCTGCTAGTTTATTTACATGTTATGAACTTATTAATCGTCCATCGAGACGTATGCTTTGTAAGACGTATTTATATTCGACACCTGGCTTGTAATAAATGATGCTTCACTATTTGTCATCACATGTATGAGAAAATGATCCTGGCATACATGTGATATTCACTCGGTTGTTCTTCGGAGAAACCGGGTGTGACAGAAACGAAGAGTCCTCCTCTGATCGGAATTCAAATAAGAGTCCTATTCAATTTTTTTTGGATCTTAACAACTTATCTTCAGTTGATTTAGTGCGGTAGCAACGTGGAATTCGTGTCGGTTCCCTCCCATATCGGTATTCCCACGCGTACAGAAGCAAAAACTGCATCAGATCTCATCACCTCCGCGGTGACGAGCTCCGGAGGCTCCACGTGTCCTGCAGAACCTGGGCTCCCTCTTCCGCAGAGACCAGCTCCGGTTGTGCCGCGTGTCAGGCGGGCGAGACCTCCCTCTTACTCAGAGGCGAGCTCCACGTGCGCCACGCATCCTGGCGGGCGAGACCTCCCTTTCTCCAGAGGCGAGCTCCGCGTGCGCCACGTGTCTGGTGGGTCGGGACCTCCCCTCTCAACAGAGGCGAGCTCCGTGAATGCCACGTGTTAGTTGCAGACCTCCCCTCTCTTCGGAGGTAGCTCCGAATGTGCCACGTGTCAGTGTCGGACATCCCCTCTCTTCGGAGGTGGTTCTAGATGTGCCACGTGTCCTAGCAGCGCCGGACTTCCTTTCTTCTCGGAGACGAGCTCCGAGGTTGACACGTGTCCAGTAGTGTCGGACCTCTTGGAGGTGAGCTCCGGAGGTGACACGTGTCCGGTAGTGTCGGACCTCCCGGAGGTGAGCTCCAGAGGTGACACGTGTCCAATAGGACCGGACCTCTCGGAGGTGAGCTCCGAGAGCGACACGTGTCTGGCGTGGCCGGACCTCTCAGAGGTAAGCTCCGAGAGCGACACGTGTCCAGTGGGTCGGACCTCTCGTAGATGAGCTCCGAGAGCGACATGTGTCCCGCGCGGCTGGACCTTTCTCTTTCGCGGTGACTAGCTCCGCAGCCGACACGTATCCTGCGGGGCCTGCCTCGCTCTTCCGCAGAGGCTAGCTCTGGGGGCAACACATGTCCCATGGGGTCGGACATCTCCCCCTTCGTAGAGACGAGCCCCGAGCCTGCCACGTAGCCTGTTTGGCGGCGGACCTCTCCCTCTCTGCAGGGATGAGCTCCGGGCGCGCCACGTGGCCAACGGCCGCCGAAATTTTCTTCAGCGCTCTCGGTGAACTGGAATTTGCTCTTTTTGGCTACCTTTTTAATATTTTCTCTATTTCTACTTATTTTAAAATATTTTTCTATATGAAACTATGAATACATGCAGAAGTCAAAAATGAGGGTGTCACACGGCGAGTGCTCCAGCGAGGGACGCGAGGAAGACGAAGACTCACGGGCCCCACGTGTCAGTCTTTGTTAAGACCGTGCTGGATCGTCTGTGGCTCCGGATCAAGTGTGTCTACGTGAGAAAATCCCTGTGACCCCGTGTGTCTGGCTCTCGGGTGGCGCCACGTCACCCAGGGACTTAGCTGTCAGAATTTAAACATTTCAACCAATTTCAGATTGCAGTTCAACTTCAAATGCCCATAACCTTTGCTAGGGTGGTCCAAATTTAGTGAACCAAATTTTGTTGGATTAAGCTCTTCGAGTACTATCCAGCAAAATAAGTTTCAGCTCATGAAACTTAATATTTTTCCAGAATTAATTCCCTAAAATTTAAACTGTTGCAAATTTTATCTGGAGAATTCTTTTATGAAAAATTCTGAAATTTGGCCAGGAGGTTCGTTTGAAAAGCCTTGATTCACAGGAAACATTTCAGATCCATCCAAGTTCATTTAGTCCCACTAATAGTGTGATTAAGTGAACTGCCCTGAGAAAATAGAAAAAATGTATAGAAATATTTTTTAGATTTTCTCAAATCTTGTTTAGGGCATAACTTCCTCTAGGATTCTTCAAATGACATGAAACCAACTCCATTAGAACCATCTCAAACTCTAGTTTCCAGAAAGTAATGGTTTGATCCATGAAAATCCCTGTAAATCCATAGAAGCTCTAGTAATGACCATTTAGACTTTTATTTGTGCAAAGCTCAAATCAGCTTGGGTTCAAATGAAATTTGGTCAAGTCTCTGGTTAGGTACTTACCAAGCCACCATAAACATTTCAGAGGCAAAGTGGAGGTCTAGCTAGATTCATGGTCTTTACATACTAAATTTAACACATTGCATTTAAATTGACATATTGTTACATTGCTCCTGTGTAGGCGCTGAAGGCGAGGAGACCCCAGAAGTGTTGGACTTCCTACTTCCGAACGATACCCTGACCCCTGACTAGCAGCAACAAGGCAAGCCCCGGTTTGCATTGAACAAGTTTTAAAAGTTTTGCTTTATATACACTTAGTGTGAAGTATATGTGTGCATTAGGTGTAGGATGGATGAAATCCCAAATGCATAACCAGATCATGCTAACAAGAGTGAGGGTAGTGTCTAAGTCCTTGAGTATTTTATGCTCTGCTTAATGTGTATAGACTTTGGTACAAGTCGAGTAGTTGGAATCTACTCGCGAGTATAGGATTCGGGACACACGGAATTGGTTCGAGTTGTGAGAAATTTTTTAGAAAGAATAAATGGAGACTAGACAGGGGCTAGGACGCAGCAAGAGGAAGTCTTGTGTGCGTAGCCCTGTCCGTGTCGATTGAGGACCGATCCATGTGCGGCCCCGCTGAACAAGTTTGAATGTACCGAAGACATATCGGATATATGGGCGCCAATAAACCGATGTAATCTATACCTCCGGGCGTCGAGGCATAATGCACCAATTTATAGGTGTAGGTTGAGGGCAGCAAGGGGTTTTGGATTCTGTATGCGTAGAAATACCGGTACGGAGAAGAAACCGACCTGAATTCCACAATGTTACCACTAGTTGTTAAGATTCAACGACAATCTGAATAGGACTCTTATTCAAAGTCCAACCAGATTAGGACTCTTCTTCTCGCGATTATAAATAGAATCCAGAACCTTTGGCCGAAACCACAAACTTCTTTTCCAACTCCTGAGCCGACGACTTAGAGCCCTAGCCCCAACTCGCCGAGTAAGCCCATCGCTGGAGTTCAGTCGAGAAAGATCGCCTGAAGGGAGCCCAACGATCTGTCTGATCAGAGAAGGACCCCGAGACTGTAAAAGTCCCAAAAACGTGAATGCAAAGGAACGGATGATTGAACGTCACTGTGTTTCTGTTCATGAAAAATGGGACTTACAAAAAACTTTCTTACATGGGATGGTACACATGAGGTGCAACCACATGGGTTCAAGCATGCTTTTGCAAGTGTTGGACCAATGTGGAGTTAAACTCATGTGTAAGCATACATGAACAGGAGAAAGAACAAAAATAAGGTCTTTAGACCAAAAGGCTCAGCTCAAATTGCCGCCAAACTTTTGTATACACATGGAGCCTCATACATTTGAATTGAGGAGATGTTAATGTGAAACTCTTGAACTCTTCATGTTCCTGAGTTCATATGAAATGCTGATCCCTAGCGTGCATTAGGCAAGTAAGTGGAGACCCCATCGTGTGGTCAGTAACGCGATAGTGTGTTCGTCTGGAAATAGCCCAGGAGGACATACGCAGCGCTTGCCATCGGCGTGCCCTGTAGGGCAGTAGGTGGTATCCGTTGGGTTGATAACATTCCCAACCGTGATGACCCATTCATGACATACTCGGGTTCCCCGTCGTGTGGTGTTGAAACACGATCACGTACCTTGAGACGTGACTTAACTCAAGGACGGCCGTATGGCAATGATACGGGTGTTTGTATTTATTTTCAAATATGGAACTGCCTGAAATGAAACAAACCTTTGAGTGCACCACTATTGAGTGTTCTTCTGCAGGTACTAACCACGTACGTATCCCGTGTAGTACACGTGTGTGAGAGACCGTTTTAGTGCCACTGCTCATACGTATATGCCGGTGTAATCCGGTTAGGATTTTTATTTTGGTGAGGCTACGTAGTACCAACATGTGTCTTACGGTGCATCGACACCGTACTACACTTAATAATCCTCTTTCCTCTGAAGAAATGATTCATGAACTAACTTTCAACTAAATGTGGAAGTTTGAAACAAATATTAGATACTGAACTCTTATTTTGAGCTAAGATTCAAATGAGAGTATAATTAGGTGTCAAAGTTTTCAAAAACAGAGTGCTCTGTTTCTGGCAGGAATTCTTGCTGGACTTTAACAGAGCATAACACTGAGTAGCTGGACCCAAATAAGGTGTATGATACAGTTCTGGAAGTATTTTCAAGTGCTCTACAACTTTCTTGTAGGCCTCCAGAGCAGAATCACACGTTACATGGGTGAAAAGTCCAGTTGAAGGCGAACTGTTCAGAACCAGGACAGTACCAAAAACCTCTCTGGACCTTTCTGTTTTTAAGCCATAACTTCCTGTAGAGAAATCCTTAAGGAGCCTATGATACACTGTTAGAAAGGTTATGAAATTTGCAACATTGTTGTAGTCAAAGTTTGCTCAGATTCTTATTGTATTTTCATATACAACTAGGATAAAAGTAGCCACATACAAAGGTCATGCTGGCAAATTATATCCAGGAATTCTGTCAACTTTGAGAAATCATAACTTTTGATCCAGAGATGATCTGAAGGCGTATAAATACTCGTTGAAAAGATACTGAAGTTAACTCTAACTTTTGTATTCAACTTGAGTTATGAAAATGCTGTTCAACGGATCAAGAATCTGGATGAAGACAGAAGAGTCCGTTCGGTACAGCAAAGAGAACGGGCTAGGCCTATCCCATGGGAGTGATTAAACTCGAGGAGTTTCCGGTGGGACGTGAAGAACCGATGTGTTTCCAATGAGTTACTGGGCATGCCGGCTAACGAGACGTCAAGTTCAAGATTGAACTGACGCCGGAAACAACACCGATTTCACGAAGGCTGTGTAAGATGGCACCCAATGAACTAGAGGAGTTGAAGGAGCAACTAAGTGCACTTATGAGCAACGTGTAACACCCCAAAACCTGTTAAGAGGGGAATTTAAAAATTTTTGGACGTATTGCATGTGGTGCAGAAATTCAAATTCAAATTGGAATTCAAATTAAACTCAAAACATAAAAGAAAAAGAAAAAGAAAAAGAAAAAAACAAACCTCCCCGGCCAGTGGGCCGAAACCCACCAGCCGGCCCACCTCACCCCCGCCCCAGCCCGCAGCCGCGAGCCCGCTTCCCTCTCACTGACATGCGGGGCCCGCCTGTCATCCCTGACCTCCCGCTCGCGCCGACCCCGGATTCTTCCCCGCGCGCGCGATCGTAACCAACCCGGATTTCCGCGTCCCTCAGCCCGACTCTCGGTCCCAGAAGACTCAAACTCGATCTAAACAAACCCGCCGCCCTCCCCCGGCTATATAAACACCGGCATCTTCCCGATTTTCACCCACGATCAGCCGTTTTTCCTTCCGGTGAGAACCCGAGTTTCTCCGGCCAATTTTGCTCGATCTTCGCTCGGGATTTCTGATCTAACGCGCTGATCTTGATCCACCGCCTCCGGGGAATCACGCAGGTGCAGAAAACTCGGTGGTTTGCGCTTCAAACACAGCGCCGACGAGCCTCGCCGTGAATTCACCTCGGACCTCGTCGCCGACCGCCTTCCAGGACCTCCGAGCTCAAGAAAACCCCCGAGGTTAGATCCCCGACCTCCCCTCTACCGATCTATGCCATGAAATCCCAGTTTTAGGAAGAATTGACGAAGATCCGAAGTTTTCCGGCGAGATCGCCGCCTCCCGCCACCGCGCGCCGCCGGGCAGCGCCGCCCACGCTCGATCAGAGCGACGTGGCCGCTTGTGCGCCATCTATTTTAAATCGCACGGTAGAATTTAAATCCCCGCGTACCGGTTCGACGTTATAATCTCAGCCGTCTGTTTTAAATCGGACGGTCCACGTCAGCCCCGCGTTATAAAGGCCGGGATTCTTACGCGCTACCCCCTGGAGATCTTGGAAAATATGAGCTAGCCCCGGAAACTTCTGATCTAGCCCCTAGAACTTCAGAAATTCATGTAAATTCAATTAAAAATCAGTTTTAGCCCCTGGACTTAATAAAAATTAGGAAAACCCCTCTGTTATGTGTAGATAGACCCCTGGAAATTTATGAAATAATATAATAGACCCTGTAGTGGGGTGAGTTTACTTTTTAACCTTATATAATATTAAATTTAGGAATTTGAATATGTAATTAAGATTTAAATTTAAAAGGGTGAGGCACACACATTGTAAATTCAAGTTTAAACTCCACTAACAATTGGAAAACTTTAGAATGAGCTAAAAATAAATTTTAGGTTGAAATGAAATCTGTTTGGGTGTGTTCATGTTTATTTGATCTAGAAACACATTTTAGGCTAGGAAATAATTCTGAAAATTTGTAAAATAAATGTAAAATAGTTCACATCAGAGGAGAAGTTCAAAAATATATTATTTACTATTTTAGATCAGAACCTATTCTGTTTAGATGATGTGTTTTACTATTTTCATAATAAAGTTCACAATTAGGTATAGAAAATAAATCTTAAAATATAGGAAAATAGGTATGCATAACTAGAAAATGATAAATGAAATCTCCAAAACCCAAAGATTTCAGTTTAGGATTTGGTAGAAGATCTGAAAACCCATTTGTAGTAGGAAAATACCTTCCATCCATACTTGGTAGCTAAGATGTGTATTAATTGAATATAAGAAATTTGTTTAAATTGGAAATTCATATATAGTGTACAAATATAAATCTGAATACAAAAGGTAGAAATCATATGCACATGTTTAAAAGTGCATGTAAGCCCAAAATCAACACACATAGAGTAACCACAACACATAGAAATGTGAATGACTTTCATAAATGAATGTGGTTTGTATGAAGTGAAAGTGTGAACTATGTCTTATGGATTGTTGTTTTCTTTTGCTATGTGTGATGGTATGAGTAGGACCTGCTCCAGAGCAAGTTCTTCCTTTCCAAGATCAGGACTATCCATTCCCAGAGCAGCAGGAAGAAGGCAAGTGTCCTTGACCACTTTGATCCTATGCTAGGATGTGTAGATAGAATTATTTGCATTGTCAATTGAAATATGAAACCCATGCTAGGAAGTTTCCCTAGAATTGCATTACCTTGTTTTCCTTGTAGCTTGGGTTGGGATTTGCTTTATTATATCATTCATTCATATTACTTATGCTTAGCCATGCTTAGAATGGGATAAGTGGGATATGATATCATCAATTTATTTACCTTACTCTGGAATGAGACATTATGAGTTATGTAGAGGTAGGGATCGAGGCAAGTTGGATGTTTTGGTTGGTGCTGGGTGCACGAGACTCAGGTTTGTGTTTGTACTTGCCTGGATCCTAAGGACCGGTTCATGGAGCATGTAACCTGGCTTTACCGTGCCAACCACATGCTGAGATGGGGCAGCTTGGCCAATTAATTAGGTGTATCCCCGGCGTAGTATGGGTGTGTTGGATGGTGCGGGGAATAGGTGTCAGCTGGACTACCATATGAACCGCAAGGCTCAAGAGGGGGCCACTGCAGCGGGGTTGGAGCCTCTTGTATGATGTTAGGGGTGAAACCTCAGTGGGCCCACGCTCGTCGAGAATCCCTTTGTAAAGGCTTCGTAGTGATCTCCTGGCTACACACCTGGGAAGTGTGAATGTGGTTCATAGCCACTGGCATAATGGAGGTTCTTTTAGTCCACCCGGCAATGGGGGATGAAATCACTACATGTGGGTACAGTGGTGCAAACTCTGCAGAGTCAAAACTGTCATGACAGCCGTGCTCACGGTCAAGAGCGGCTTGGACTTATTCATGATTAGAGGATGGATGGCTTTGGAAGTTGAGGATGTTAAGCGGGGAGCTTAACATTGGAAATGATGTTATGGTTATTTGATTATGATGATGGGTTGGGAGATTGGGACCATTTCATCTATGTAGTAATGTAGGTGCTTAATAAGCTAAGGTGATAGGTTTTAATTGTGTAGTGCTTTAACCATGAGTTCAACCTCTCCTTGTTCTAGCCATGCATGACATAACTTTCCCACACTTGCTGAGTACCATCGGTACTCAACCTTGCATATTTGTTGGTTTATATTGCTGCTCAGGTCAAGAAAATGATGTGGTGTTTAATGATCAAGACTTCGGACCCGAAGAAGGATTCTAGGTTCATGGAGTCCCCCGGGCAACGCCTGTGACGGAGCCCACAAGAATAATATTTCTGCTGCTGTTTTATTTACATATTATGAACTTATTATCGTCCATCGAGACGTATGCTATGTAAGACTTATTTTATTCGACACCGGGCTTGTAATAAATGATGCTTCACTATTTGTCATCACATGTATGAGAAAATGATCCTGGCATACATGTGATATTCACTCGGTTGTTCTTCGGAGAAACCGGGTGTGATAGAAGTGGTATCAGAGCCAAGGTTGCCCGTAGGAACGTGGACCTAGGAAGAAATGGACGTAGATAGGGACCCTATTTTCTTAAAAACTATTTTACAAAGGTGTGGGTTGAAAAGTGTTATTTAATGGGCCACTTTATTCATCTTCCCCCATCTTTTAATCAAAATAGGATTTTTGTTTAAAATCTTATCTAACTTAATTTTAAATGCTTTATGTTCTAGATGGTTCGCATGATCCGCACCGCCCGCAAGTCCTCCGGAGGGAGAGTTCCCGTAGTTGCCCTTGCCCTGAGAGAGGAGAACCGTCCGATGACGTATCTCTCCTACGGATTGGCAGTAGGAGGCTTGTTGCGCCGTCTTCGACGCATGCTCCAAGCCGCCGGCAATACGGGCAAGCTAATAATACACTATAGCTCCACCAGGACCATCCGTGAGAAGAGGGAAGAATGGAGTTCAGAGATGAGGATTATCCACAAAAATCAGCTGCTCAAGATCCACCGCTCTCCAGCTTGTCGAGCGACACAGGTCGATGCGGAGAAGGATGTCACCTGGGAGGCAATCACCTGTCAGAGTCACATCTATCGTCGTCACCTGGACAGGACTGAGTACATGTATGTCCTCCATTGCGAGAGTGGTACCACGGAGTACAAGTACCCGCCAGTGCAGCAGGGGACTTCCCATGAGCACATGGACTTGTGCTTGGAGGATGCTGCTATGCTCAGCACTCGATTGCAGGAGTGTCAGCAGGAGCTTCAGGATGTTCGTGACACCCTGAAGGAAACCGAGGCGTTGCTTCGAGCCTGCTTGAGGGCGAGAGAAAGAGGAGATGGGAATGAACTGTGTGTCACCGTGAATGACACATGGACTCCTGACTCCCCAGATCGTCGGGCGATCAGGCGTCGTCGCACTTCTCCACCAGCAGCCTCCCCACCGAAAGCGGAGTCAGAAGGCAGCCGCAATAATGAGGAAGATCCCGAGGAGCCAGCTCAGTGATACGAGTAGTGTAGAGTCCTTCCCTTAGTTTAGCAGAATGTCGAGTAGTCGAGTCGTTACCTTAGTTAATGGTGTGTTAATGCTTGGTGTGTGACGTGAGTTGTGGAAGCCATGGGCGTTTGTCCACAACCTCGTCTTCAGGTTGTTTTGCTTTGGTGTGTGAATCCATATGAATTAAGTGTGCATTTATGTTCACGTAAGACATGAAATCTTCAGAAAATATAAATGAAATAAGTTCTCAAAATCTTAAAGTTTAAACAACCAAAAACTGGTGAGTTAATACGTAATGCTTTAAATTAACATCTGGTTAATCATGTTAGATGGCCGGAAGAGGAAAGGGCCGTGCTGCCAACCCCGCCAACAACAACGATGAGGCAGGCAACCCTTATCTTTCTGGAGGCCAAGACAGTGGTGGTCGCCGTGAAGGAGTTGATCCCATCCACCAAATGCTTGAGAATCAAAATCATCTCATCCAGAACCTGACTCAAGTGGTGGCCAACTTGCACCAAGCTCCACCTCCACAAGCTGCACCACGCCAACTAAGGTTGAGTGAGTTTCTAGGAACTCAACCTCCGAAGTTTGCAAGTGCTGCTGAACCCCTGGAGGCAGATGATTGGCTAAAGACCACTGAGAGCACGATGAGGATTATACAATGCCAAGGGTATGAGAGGGTGCTGTTTTCCTCTCACCAATTGCATGGACCTGCGGCTGATTGGTGGACCGCATACGTGGCCGCCCATCATGACTCTGAGAATATCACTTGGGAAGAGTTCAAGCGTAGCTTCCGCAACCATTACATACCTAGGGGTGAACTCAAAAACAAGAGGAAGGAGTTCTTGGGATTGCAGCAAGGAAACATGACCGTGAGGGAATACCTCACTAAATTCACTCAACTCTCCCGTTATGCCCCACGGGACATAGAGACTGATGAGCAGAAACAGGATTGCTTCGTGGAAGGACTTACAGCAGAAATGCAGTGTGCAATGTCCTCCAATGAGTATGAAAGTTTCCAAAAGATGGTGGACAGAGCATTTGTTGTAGAAAGGAAACTGAAGGCCTTGGAAAATGAAAACAAGAGGAAGGCCGGGTGGTCACACCAAGACTCGGGTAGCAACACCCGCCCATGTCTGATGCAGCAACCCGCAGGGCAGATGAGCCGTGCTGCGGTACCCTACTCAGCACCAAGAGGGTACAACCCGAACTTCAGGCCTCCGGCAGCACCAACACAGCGTCAGTTTGTACAGCAGCCTCACCCTACATATTAATCTCGACCAGAAGTACAAGTACCCCCAAACCAACCCCAAGACAACAAAGGCCAGCCACCTAAGGTTGGGGTGCAATGCTTTAACTGTGGTGAAGTGGGGCACTACGCCCATAAGTGCCCAAAGAAGAAGCCCGTGCAGCCGCAACAGCAGAATGTAATGCAAGGACGGGTGAACCACGTCACCATGGAGGAGGCGCAAGAGGCACCCGACGTGGTAGTTGGTAAGTTTCCTGCCAATTTACACATTGCAACCCTGCTGTTTGATTCTGGTGCTACCCACTCGTTCATTGCTCAAGGGTTTGTTAAGAAGCATGACCTTGCAACAACACAAATGAACCATATGCTAGCAGTAAATTCTCCAGGTGGAGAAATAAGGACAAGACAAGTGTGTCCCAAGGTGAATCTAGACATTAATGAAGGGTGGTATTTACTGCCAACCTCATAGTGATATATTCACAAGGGATAGATATTATTTTGGGCATGGATTGGTTGACCAAGCATAAGGGAATCATCCATTCTTCGACCAGAACGGTGGAACTAACTCACCCTAGTGGCACAAGAGTAAAGTTCATAACAATACAAGAGCCTAGGAGGGACATTAAATTAAATCAAGTTGAGGTGAAAGTGGAGGAGATCAGGATTATCAGGGAATACCCAGACTTTTTTCCGGAAGAGTTGCCAGGTATGCCTCCCGATCGTGAAGTGGAATTCGCAATTGAGCTAGTGCCTGGAACAGCTCCGATATACAAGAGACCTTATCGGATGGACTCCAAACAGCTGGGAGAACTCAAGGATCATTTAAGAGAATTGACGGAGAAGGGGTATATTCGTCCTAGTTCCTCACCATGGGGAGCTCCAGTGATATTTGTGCCGAAGAAGGACGGAACCCAAAGGTTATGCGTAGACTACCATGCCTTGAATGAAGTAAGCATCAAGAACAAGTACCCATTACCCCGCATTGAAGACTTGTTTGATCAGTTGAGGGGAGCTTGTGTGTTCTCGAAAATTGATCTCATGTCGGGATACCACCAACTTAAGATAAGGCAAACCGATATTCCAAAGACAGCTTTCGTATCTCGGTACGGACTGTATGAATACACTGTCATGCCTTTCGGGCTAACTAATGCCTCGGCATACTTCATGTATCTCATGAACAAGGTATTCATGGAATATATGGACAAATTTGTGGTGGTTTTCATAGATGACATTCTCGTCTTCTCCAAAGATGAAGAGGAACATGAGAAACATCTAAGGTTGGTGTTGCAGAAGCTGAGGGAACACCAACTATATGCCAAGTTGAGCAAGTGTGAGTTTTGGCTGAAGAGAGTTCCCTTCTTAGGACATATAATCTCGGAGGGAGGAATCTCCATAGATCCCGCCAAGATCGAGGATATACAGAAGTGGAAGACCCCTGAGAATGTCGGGGACGTTCGAAGCTTCTTGGGATTGGCTGGATACTATCGACGATTTATTGAGGGATTCTCCAAGATCTCGAGACCCCTCACCGAACTGTTAGAGAAGGGAATCACATTCACATGGACGCCTCAGTGCGAGACGAGTTTTTAGGAGCTAAAGAAAAGATTGACAACAGCCCCAGTGCTAGTTATGCCAGATATGCAGAAGAACTTTTCGGTGTACTGCGATGCCTCTGGAAACGGGTTGGGATGTGTTCTCATGCAAGAAGGGCATGTCGTGGCTTATGCGTCCCGGCAGCTCCGAAAACACGAGAAGAACTATCCTACACATGACCTAGAACTAGCCGCAGTGGTACACGCGTTGAAAATTTGGCAGCACTACTTGATGGGGAAGAGGACAGAAATATATACGGATCATAAGAGTTTAAAATACATTTTCACACAGCCAGATCTCAACCTCAGACAAAGGAGATGGTTAGAGCTAATTAACGACTTTGATGTGGGAATCAACTATCATCCTGGGAAAGCGAATGTCGTGGCGGATGCTTTAAGCCGGAAAGTGCAGGTCAATAGGTTGATCTTGAAGGACATGCCTGCAGAATTGAAGGACGATGTTATAAGACTAAATCTATGCCTGGTGAATAGTGGTGAAGCCATCGCCATGGAAGTGGACTCCACACTAGAGCATGACATACGCAATGGTCAAAAGAATGACGAGAAGATACAAGAAATCCGACAACTCATCAAGGAAAATAAAGCCCCTGGTTTCAGAGAGGATGAACAAGGTATGATGTGGCACGGGAAAAGAATCTGTGTGCCTGAAATAAAGGAGATCCGTGAATTGATTTTGAAGGAGGCTCACGATTCTGACTATTCCATTCATCCTGGGAGTACGAAGATGTACCAGGATCTCAAGAGCAGGTATTGGTGGTATGGAATGAAGCGAGATGTCGCAGAACATGTTGCACTATGTGACACATGTCAGTTGGTGAAAGTGGAACATCAACGACCCGCGGGATTATTGCAACCACTCAAAGTGCCTGAATGGAAATGGGAAGAAATCAGTATGGATTTCATAGTGGGATTGCCTAGGACCCAATCAGGATATGATTCGATATGGGTCATCATCGACAGGCTAACCAAGGTAGCTCATTTCATCCCCGTGAAAGAAAGCTACAGCGGATCCAAATTGGCGGAGTTGTACATGTCAAGGATCGTGTGTTACCATGGAGTGCCCAAGAAGATAGTGTCAGATCAAGGGACATAGTTCACCTCAAGGTTCTGGCAGAAGTTGCATGAAATCATGGGAACCCATCTGAATTTTAGTTCTGCCTATCATCCCCAAACTGACGGGCAGATGGAAAGAACCAATCAGATCCTTGAGGATATGCTGAGAGCGTGTGCACTCAAAAACAATCGGAGTTGGAATAAGAACTTACCGTATGCGGAGTTCTCCTATAACAACAGCTATCAGGCTAGTATGAAGATGTCACCGTTTGAAGCTTTGTACGGAAGTGTAGAACTCCACTATTTTGGAACCAAACGGGGGAAAGCAAAGTGTTTGGACCCGAAGTACTACAAGAAGCCAAGGCGAAAGTGAGGGAAATTCGCAACAACTTGAGGATAGCACAGACACGACAAAAGAGCTATGCCGATGTACGAAGAAGAGAGCTCATTTTCAACGTGGGGGACTATGTCTATCTCAAGGTGTCCCCTATCTGAGGACTTCGTCGGTTCAGGGTGAAAGGGAAGTTATCACCTCGATACATTGGACCTTTCAAGTTCTGAAGAGGAAAGGCGAAGTGGCGTATCAACTAGAATTACCGGCTCGCCTATCGGATGTGCATGACATATTCCATGTGTCACAACTCAAGAAATGTCTGAGAACACCTGAAGAGATGTTACCCCTGAATGAGGTTGACGTAGCTGAGGATCTGTCGTATGCCAAGCAACCGTTCAAGATTTTGGAGACAATGGAACGCCTCACAAGAAATAAAAGAATCCGAATGTGCAAGGTGCAGTGGAAGCATCACTCGGAAGAGGAAGCCACATGGGAGCGAGAAGACGAGCTTAAGGCACAGTTTCCGGAATTGTTTTCTTAGAACCACCAATCTCGAGGACGAGATTTCTTTTAAGGGGGGTAGAGCTGTAACACCCCAAAACCTGTTAAGAGGGGAATTTAAAAATTTTTGGACGTATTGCATGTGGTGCAGAAATTCAAATTCAAATTGGAATTCAAATTAAACTCAAAACAGAAAAGAAAAAGAAAAAGAAAAAGAAAAAACAAACCTCCCCAGCCAGTGGGCCAAAACCCACTAGCCGGCCCACCTCACCCCCGCCCCAGCCCGCAGCCGCGCGTCCGCTTCCCTCTCACTGACATGCGTGGCCCGCCTGTCATCCCCGACCTCCCGCTCGCGCCGACCGCGGATTCTTCCACGCGCGGGCGATCGTAACCAACCCGGATTTCCGCATCCCTCAGCCCGACTCTCGGTCCCAGAAGACTCAAACTCGATCTAAACAAACCCGCCGCCCTCCCCCGGCTATATAAACACCGGCATCTTCCCGATTTTCACCCACGATCAGCCGTTTTTCCTTCCGGTGAGAACCCGAGTTTCTCCGGCCAATTTCGCTCGATCTTCGCTCGGGATTTCTGATCTAACGCGCTGATCTTGATCCACCGCCTCCGGGGAATCACGCAGGTGCAGAAAACTCGGTGGTTTGCGCTTCAAACACAGCGCCGACGAGCCTCGCCGTGAATTCACCTCAGACCTCGTCGCCGACCGCCTTCTAGGACCTCTGAGCTCAAGAAAACCCCCGAGGTGAGATCCCCGACCTCCCCTCGACCGATCTATTCCATGAAATCCCAGTTTTAGGAAGAATTGACGAAGATCCGAAGTTTTCAGGCGAGATCGCCGCCTCCCGCCGCCGGGCAGCGCCGCCCGCGCTCGATCAGAGCGACGTGGCCGCTTGTGCGCCGTCTATTTTAAATCGCACGGTAGAATTTAAATCCCCGCGTACCGGTTCGACGTTATAATCTCAGACGTCTGTTTCAAATCGGACGGTCCACGTCAGCCCCGCGTTATAAAGGACGGGATTCTTACGCGCTACCCCCTGGGGATCTCGGAAAATACGAGCTAGCCCCGGAAACTTCTGATCTAGCCCCTGGAACTTCAGAAATTCATGTAAATTCAATTAAAAATCAGTTTTAGCCCCTGGACTTAATAAAAATTAGAAAAACCCCTCTGTTATGTGTAGATAGACCCCTGGAAATTTATGAAATAATATAATAGACCCTGTAGTGGGTGAGTTTACTTTTTAACCTTATATAATATTAAATTTAGGAATTTGAATATGTAATTAAGATTTAAATTTAAAAGGGTGAGGCACACACATTGTAAATTCAAGTTTAAACTCCACTAACAATTGGAAAACTTTAGAATGAGCTAAAAATAAATTTTAGGCTGAAATGAAATCTGTTGGGTGTGTTCTTGTTTATTTGATCTAGAAACACATTTTAGGCTAGGAAATAATTCTGAAAATTTGTAAAATAAATGTAAAATAGTTCACATCAGAGGAGAAGTTCAAAAATATATTATTTACTGTTTTAGATCAGAACCTATTCTGTTTAGATGATGTGTCTTACTATTTTCATAATAAAGTTCACAATTAGGTATAGAAAATAAATCTTAAAATATAGGAAAATAGGTATGCATAACTAGAAAATGATAAATGAAATCTCCAAAACCCAAAGATTTCAGTTTAGGATTTGGTAGAAGATCTGAAAACCCATTTGGAGTAGGAAAATACCTTCCATGCATACTTGGTAGCTAAGATGTGTATTAATTGAATATAAGAAATTTGTTTAAATTGGAAATTCATATATAGTGTACAAATATAAATCTGAATACAAAAGTTAGAAATCATATGCACATGTTTAAAAGTGCATGTAAGCCCAAAATCAACACACATAGAGTAACCACAACACATAGAAATGTGAACGACTTTCATAAATGAATGTGACGTTTGTATGAAGTGAAAGTGTGAACTATGTCTTATGGATTGTTGTTTTCTTTTGCTATGTGTGATGGTATGAGTAGAACCTGCTCCAGAGCAAGTTCTTCCTTTCCAAGATCAGGACTATCCATTCCCAGAGCAGCAGGAAGAAGGCAAGTGTCCTTGACCACTTTGATCCTATGCTAGGATGTGTAGATAGAATTATTTGCATTGTCAATTGAAATATGAAACCCATGCTAGGAAGTTTCCCAAGAATTGCATTACCTTGTTTTCCTTATAGCTTGGGTTGGGATTTGCTTTATTATATCATTCATTCATATTACTTATGCTTAGCCATTCTTAGAATGGGATAAGTGGGATATGATATCATCAATTTATTTACCTTACTCTGGAATGAGACATTATGAGTTATGTAGAGGTAGGGATCGAGGCAAGTTGGATGTTTTGGTTGGTGCTGGGTGCACGAGACTCGGGTTTGTGTTTAGTACTTGCCTGGATCCTAAGGATCGGTTCATGGAGCATGTAACCTGGCTTTATCGTGCCAACCACATGCTGTGATGGGGCAGCTTGGCCAATTAATTAGGTGTATCCCCGGCGTAGTATGGGTGTGTTGGATGGTGCGGGGAATAAGTGTCAGCTGGACTACCATATGAACCGCAAGGCTCAAGAGGGGGCCACTGCAGCGGGGTTGGAACCTCTTGTATGCTGTTAGGGGTGAAACCTCAGTGGGCCCACGCTCGTCGGGAATCCCTTTGTAAAGGCTTCGTAGTGATCTCCTGGCTACACACCTGGGAAGTGTGAATGTGGTTCGTAGCCACTGGCATAATGGAGGTTCTTTTAGTCCACCCGGCAACGGGGGATGAAATCACTACATGTGGGTACAGTGGTGCAAACTCTGCAGAGTCAAAACTGTCATGACAGCCGTGCTTACGATCAAGAGCGGCTTGGACTTATTCATGATTAGAGGATGGATGGCTTTGGAAGTTGAGGATGTTAAGCGGGGAGCTTAACATTGGAAATGATGTTATGGTTATTTGATTATGATGATGGGTTGGGAGATTGGGACCATTTCATCTATGTAGTAATGTAGGTGCTTAATAAGCTAAGGTGATAGGTATTAATTGCGTAGTGCTTTAACCATGAGTTCAACCTCTCCTTGTTCTAGCCATGCATGACATAACTTTCCCACACTTGCTGAGTACCATCGGTACTCAACCTTGCATATTTGTTGGTTTATATTGCTGCTCAGGTCAAGAAAATGATGTGGTGTTTAATGATCAAGACTTCGGACCCGAAGAAGGATTCTAGGTTCATGGAGTCCCCCGGGCAACGCCTGTGACGGAGCCCACAAGAATAATATTTACGCTGCTGTTTTATTTATATATTATGAACTTATTATCGTCCATCGAGACGTATGCTATGTAAGACTTATTTATATTCGACACCAGGCTTGTAATAAATGATGCTTCACTATTTGTCATCACATGTATGAGAAAATGGTCCTGGCATACATGTGATATTCACTCGGTTGTTCTTCGGAGAAACCGGGTGTGACACAACGGTTTTACACAACCAAGCTTATCACCTTGGGGTTGCTCTGCGCTGTTTGTTAAGAAGAACGATGTGACACTAAGATTAAGTGTTGATTGTCGTTCACTCAATGCTGTCACTATAAAGGACAATGAGGGTACTCTATGGTTTAAAGACCATATAGTGATACCTCGTAATATGAAACTCTAGACAGCCGGAAATGTCGCACACCGCGGAAGTGGTGTGAGTACGGTGAAAGAGTGCTGTTCGGGGTTGATTCGTCAATGAAGACAACGACTGAGTTCGGGCGATAGAAGCGAACTTGGAGGCTGTGCAATCCCGACAGAAAAGTCACGATGGTCAAAGGCATAGACCGTTGCATTTCGACGGAGGAGAACACGTTGTCTTTGCATGTCTCTGATGGAAAGGAATTCACCGGTCCAATGTAAAAGGGACATTTTGCTTCCCTAGTCTTACATCCATTTGCTGTCACGGAAAAGTGTGGACCCATAGCTTACCAGCTGTAACTACCGGCAAACTTTGCTGGTATTCACGACATATTTCATGTGTCACAGCTATGGAGGTACTTTAAAACCACCATCGCTGTCCACACCGAAGAACTTGACTAGTTGAAGCCGGATCATACCTACACCGAGCGACCGGTTCAGACTATTGATGAGAAGAATCCGGAACACCTGGAATCGGATATTAAGATTTTACCAGGTCCTGTGGGGTAATCATACCATGGAAGAAACAACGTGGAGAGCAAAGATTACCTCCGCATGAACTATCCGGAGTTTTTATCGTCATACCACTTGGCATTACCTCTCCCGTCTCGTTTCCCTATTGGAATCTCGGGACGAGATTCTTTTTAGAGGGGAGGAATGTAAAAGTCCCAAAAACGTGAATTCAAAGGAACGGATGATTGAACGTCACTGTGTTTCTGTTCATGAAAAATGGGACTTACAAAAAACTTTCTTACATGAGATGGTACACATGAGGTGCAACCACATGGGTTCAAGCATGCTTTTGCAAGTGTTGGACCAATGTGGAGTTAAACTCATGTGTAAGCATACATGAACAGGAGAAAGACCAAAAATAAGGTCTTTAGACCCAAAGGCTCAGCTCAAATTGCCGCCAAACTTTTGTATACACATGGAGCCTCATACATTTGAATTGAGGAGATTATGATGGCAACTTTCTGATTTGAGGGTGAGCTAAAAAGGAACGGATTATGATCATGTTGGGTTCATGCTGAATTCAAACATGTTAAGGCAAGGGAATGATTTGAGTTATGTCACATGAAATGATAAACTCAAACATGGGCATGTGGTGAAAGCTAAAATGTTCTTTAGCTCATACTGAACCCATGCTAACCTAGAGAAGGATTTCACTCCCAAAAAGCTAACTCATATGCACATTCTCTATGAGTAGAGGGGAGGTAAGTTTAAACCCCATTTTTGAACCCTTGCAAAGCATTTATGTTCAGATGGTCCAAAAGCATATATGTGAGATGACCATTGCAGTCCTCAGGTATTAAAGAGCTTAAGTTCCAAAATTTGAGAGATTCCAAGCTCACATACCACTTGTTCAAAGCATTGTTTGAGATCACCTTCAAATTCAAATTTGAGGGGCATGGTCCAAAAACTGAACTTGTAAGGTTCAGCTTGGGACCAAAGTTGATCAAGCATGTGCTAGGAGCAAACCAAAGTGTTCACCCAAATTCAGATGGGTCATCACCAAAGAGGACTTAAATTTCAGTTTGAATTAAATAGTTTACTTCAAGGCAAAGAAGGCCCTTTCCAAAAAGAAAATTCAAACTGTTGTTGGAAAATTTGTATTTGCAATGGCCAACTCAAAAATCAGAGGGCATATTTGGATTCCTCAGGTCCAAATTATGAGGGAGCCAAGTTTTGAGCAAATTTGGAGGTGCTTTGATATGAATATCAAAGGAACTTGTGAATTCCATCCAAATTTTAATTTGAAACTGTGGCATAAATTGTCAAATGGCAAAATGGCTTTTGAATTTGGATCCCTCATAGCTGAATTTGCAATGTGTCAAAATTTGAAGATCTTCTGGGGCAGAGGGGGGTTGTGGGCCCCACTTGTCATTGAGAGGGGGGTATAACTTACTGGTTAAGTCAGCCTCTGTGTATCGGTTCACACCCGAGCTCGAACCGGGTCACCGCGAGCTGCCACCGCGCTGCCGTCTGAAAACCGTGGAGCCACCTCCTGCTACGCGCGATGGGCTGGCGACCTGCTGCTGCTCTCGGCAATGTGTGAAGGGATCAGTTCGCCCAACGAACGGAGGCCCTTGAGTCGGTTCTCCCTCGCACGACAAAAAGACCGAGAACGCCGCCGCCTCGGGCGATCGATCGGGAACTGAGGAAAACCGAGCGCGCAGAGGCCAGCCAAGCTGGAAAACCACACGGTGGGCTCGTCGTCCACCTCCTGAGCACAGAATCCAGCGAGTTGCTGCATCTCCGACCCGAAATTGGCTCGTCGCTGCAGCGACTTCACTTCACCGAGGGTTGGGGCGCTCGTGGACAGCCTAACCCAGGCACTTCCACGCTCAAGCAAGGCCACCTCCAGACGCGCTGGTGAACCCTTCTGCTCACCCCCAAGCCTCAAGTCGAGCTGTGAATCACCGAGAGCAAATTCGGGAATTTTCACTCGGAGGACGCAATTCGACCTTCCAGTACGAGGTGATTAAATTCGATTGCAACTCGTGTTTGTAGTTCATCAAATCATGCACGAATAAACTAGACTGGCCAGTGGTCCGATCCCCTTCACAACCCTAGCTAGAAACTGTCAGACCTATGTGTGCTGAATACATGGCAATTAGGATAAAAGTTAGCATTAACATTCAAAGTTTTGAATATTGCCAAAACATTCTTCTGTGGCAAGGTCCGACAAGTTCTTTGTTAGGTCCGCCAAGTGTTGGCAAGGTCCGACGCAAGGTCCGGAGAGCTCCTGCAAGGTCCGGAGAGCTTCTGTGAGGTTCGTAGCTTGTTTTTAGGGAGCTCTCATGAAGTTCAACTCGTAGAACTGCAGCGTCTTGGTTTTGCTTTTAACTCACAATGTTTCAAACTTGCTTTATGGGAAGGTTTGCTTAGTATTAATTTGCTAAGTTTTTGGTGTGTTTTGGTGGTTATGGCTGTTATCATTTGATATGGTTTAATGTTTTGATCGTATCTCAAGTTTTACTTCGTGTTTTCAAGTGATTCTTGTTGCATTAGATCTGTGACTTGATTCTCTACCTCTCTACTTGATTTGTCACGGTTGAACACGTTTGAAAACACTTGCACACACGGTTTCTTTAAACGATTGATTTTTTGCTGAGGGGTTTTTGTTGTTTCCGCTGCGAAAAGTTTTAATCTACCATTCACCCCCCTCTAGTAGATTTTCACGTGCTCTTCGATCCTACAATTGGTATCAGAGCCAAGGTGCTCTAATCTTTGTGATTTGCACGTGTTTTGACTAACCATCATGGAGAAGTACTCCACAAAACCTTGTGTGTTCAATGGCATCGATTTTCAGGTTTGGAAGGCGCGGATGGAGGCCTACATACAGGCGCAAGGCTTCGCCATATGGGAAAAGGTCTACCGGAACTTCGATGTACCACCCAACGATCAAGTTACGGCTGCGAACATGAGAGATGTTGACAACAACAACAAGGCTCGCAACTTGATCATCCAAGGATTGACTCAAAGCGACTTCGACCGTGTTGCACACCTCCGATCTGCATATGATGTTTGGAAAGCTCTTTGTGACTACCATGAAGGATCCAATACGATCAAGGAGGTAAGGCAAGATATGTTCAAGAAAGAATACATGCGTTTTGAGATGCAACCCGGTGAGTCAATTGACGACCTTTTTGCTCGCTTTAATAAAATTCTCAGCAACTTGCGTAGTGTCAATGTTAACTTTTCAGATGCTGAAAATGCTAGACAATTGTTAGGAGAATTAGATATGTCAATTTGGGAGATGAAAGTTACATCTATTCGTGAATCTACTATCATGAGTTCTCTTACTTTAGACGTGCTTTATTCTAAATTGAAAACTCATGAAATTGACATCATCTCACGTAAAAACCCCAACAAGTCTATTGCATTTGTTTCGCAACGTGACATGTCTAGTTCTAGTCAATCATCATCTAGTGGTGCACTCTCTTTGCTGTCCTCTCTAACCCTTGAACAGATTGAAGAGTTTCCAGAGGAGGAGCTTGCACTCATCTCTACTCGGTTCTCAAAAGCATTGCAAAATGTGAGAACTAGAAGGAGAGGAAGCTCCGGACCTCAACGATGTTTTGAATGTGTTAAGACAGGACATTTTCGTACGGAGTGCCCTAACCTTTCAGGTCCGACTTCACGTGAAGAAAAGCAAACAAGGCCGAAGAAATCGTTTGCAAAGAATAAGAAGAAGAAAGATTTATCAATGCGCAACATAGTGCATAGTATGATCTCTGCACTTCAAGATTTCGGCTCAAGTGATGTGGACACTGGTAGTGATGAAGATGAAGAAGCTATGGCAAATATGTGCTGCATGGCGAGCAAGTCAAGTTCAAGCTCCGAGGAGGCAGAACACAACAGCGACGATGAAGAGGTATGTCCCACTTGCGAAGAAAAGTGTGATGCTATTTCTCGTGTCACTGTTATATTAAAGAAAAAGGATAAAAAAAACTTAGGAACAATGCTGTTAAAATTGAATCACTAGAATCTGAAATTAATCGTTTAAAAACTTTGATTCCTAGTAATGATTCTTGTTCCTCATGTGATTTGATTTATGAACAATTATCCTCTTTAAGAAGTGCACACGCATGTACACTTGATAAACTTGAACTTGAAATTGAAAAGAACAAAGAGCTTGCTGCACTTAATGATAAAAATTTGAAAGATGCTTGTTGTTCTACAATTGATTTGCATTGTTCTTCATGTGATGATCTGAATAAGAAACTAAATGATGCTATGAATGAGATTTCTATTTTGAACAATGCTTTACGTGTGCATGAAGTTAAATATTGTTCAAATTGCAAACTAAAAGGAAAAACTTCATGTGAAAACTGCTTTGATCTGTCCAGTAAACTTGATGACATGCATAGGACACTAGATCAGTTTTCTAATGCAAATAAGAACCTAAACTTGCTGCTGAATTCTTCCAAGTCTTGTAATGATAAAACTGGTTTAGGTTTTAATTCTCATGCTCATGCTAAGGCACACCCACCTAAAGTTGTAAAGTCATTAGGAAGCAGTTTGATTCAAACAGCTCCTAGACAAAAAGAGGTGATTTTCAAATCTGCAGGAGTACTGTCCCATTCGGGTTCTAATAAACGTGTTGCTTGCTCATCTAGACATGATAATAAGGTTATTTTTCATTGTACCTACTGTGGTAGAGATGGTCATGTCATGGATTTTTTTTATAGACTAGCTAAACACGATAAGAAACAAAGAATACTTGCTAGATCACATAACAACCAAGCAAAATCTGCTAGACCGAATGTTCGGAGCTTGCAACCTGCTGTAATGAGTCAAAAACTTGCTCCCGGACCTACTGTTTTTTGTGCTACATGTAAAAGCCCAAGAAAAGGGACTTGCAAAAACTTTTTATCACCTCACAACACCACAGTTCTTGTTGATGATAGATGGTGAAAAAGTGGGAAGAGCAAGTAACCTCCATCAAAGGAGTGGTTAGGGGGGAAACTTACACCTTCACAACATGGGAAAATTCTACACATATGATCACACATGGGAGGGAAATTTCAAATTGTTGCATTCAAATTCATGATTGCAGCAGCTAAAACAAGGAGCAAAGGGCATAATTGGATTCCTTGGGTTCAATTTAGTGGGGAGACAAAGTTTCAATAATTTTTTAAAACATTTGCTACCCATTTTTCCAAAGAGGATCCAAATATGCCAAGAATTCAAATATACATTTGAATTTGAGGGAGATTTGCCAAATCATACCAATTTAGCTCAGATTGAGACTTCCAACATTTGAATTCATCATTTATCAAGTTTTGGAGATCTTTTGAGAAGTGGTAGAGCACTGGCAAGTGGGGCCCACATGTCATAGGACTTAGTTGGCTTAATCCCTAAGCAATGTGATCGGGTTGCACTCCACCGGGAGAAGCACAGAGCGACACCGGGGGGGGGGGGGGGGAGCCGGACGCCACCTCCTGCTGGATTTCATGCGCTGGCGAGCTCCTCGTGGGGGTGCCTTAACTCCCAGCCGCGCTCAGCGAGCCACGGCACCGAGAGACGACGGTCCCTTCCCTCTCATCGCCAGAGAACCGAGACGCCGCCGCCATCGCAAAAACTCACTCGGAGCGATCGCAGCTCGCGCGAAAGCATCGGCAGCGCAGCAAACCAGAATTCCCAGACCTCCCACGCACTCCCCGCATCATTTTCGGTCGAGTTGAGCCACTACAAACCGAGCAAAACAACGTTTCCGTGGCCGCCGGGAAGAACCGAGCAAAGGTGCTACCGTGGGCAGCTCGGCAGAAGACTTTTCACGACCAAGAAGGAGCAGTTTTGGACGCGCCTAGACTCCACGCTGCTCAACCCCAAAGCCTAGAACCAGTGACCGATCATCGCCGGCGAATTTCGCAAAACATCTCCAACCGGTGCAGAACTACCCTCGGGTAAGAAAACCACAAATTCCCAACGTATGATTGCTTAGAGTTTATCAAACTGCACACACAGGAGCTAGACTTGATGGCGCCCAAGTTTGCTCTGCAACCCTAGCTTAATTTTGGCTGTAGCCGGCGTATTTCCCGGTTTTCCAGCCGCGGTTATGACGGGACAGGTCGGGCTCACGGTGACGACTAGGTTAGAGCTCTCCCCGAGCCCTAGCATGGCCTTGTCGACCTTCCATGAGATCCCCCGGTGCTGTAGAGCCTTTCCACCGAGGTTTTGGTGGGCTACGATGGCCGGGCGCCATAACTGAAGGGAGTCCGAGCCGCTGCACCGTCGCCAGCTAGGTTAGGGCCACCGCCGACCGGAGCAGGCGGTACCAGCGTGTTCAGCGCGCGAAAATAGACCCAGGCGGCGAGTTTCAGGCCGGGAGGCGGTCGGGAAGCCAAATCCGGCGAGCTGCCGAGGTGTGCCGGCGAGGGGGCGGCGTGGGAAAAAGGGCGGGCGCAAGGAAGAAGACGAGCCGGCCGGGCCCGCTCGTCAGTCCCTCGCGGCACAGTGTGGGGATTTTCTGTTACACCGGATCGGCTGTGAACACGCGGAAAACAATCCTGTGGCCCCGTGTGGTGCAGCCGAGGTGATGACACGTGGGGCCGGGCCCGCTGTCAGAAGTTTGAACTTTTCCCGGTTAATTCGAATTCCAGAAATTCCCCAAACTTTAGAGCTCCATAACTTTTGCTAGGAAGCTCCAAATTTAGTGATTCAAATTGGGTTGGATTAATATTGCCTAGCTCTGTCCAAATATACAACCCAATTGTATGAAACCCATTAATTAATTCTGGAAAATTCTTTAAAACTTTTCGGAAAAAGAATTTTAGGGGGAGTTTGGTTCATCCAAAAATCCTCAAATTTTGCCAGAATGTTCTCTAGGACATTAGTGAACCCCTGTAAATGTTTCAGACCATTTGGAGTTGATTTGGTCAGAGCAATTCAAATTGGAAGGTGCTGTGTTCATTTGAATACAGAAACATTTTCAGAGAATTTCCAAAACTTGGAAATTCAGTTCTGGGCAAATCTTAACTCCAAAAATGTTAGGAAAATTCATGCAAACTCTATGAGCTATAATTGAAATTGTAGTTCACTAAGTTGGTCATGAACAGGGGTATTACCTCAAAATTAATTCTTCTTTGCTTAATTGCTAAGAGAATTATTCTGAGCAACCACTCCATGAAAAGTGCTAGTGTTGGGTCCAGAGAGTTTTTCTTGTGACAAGGAACTCACACAAAAATTCTCAGCTCCATTGGAGCTCTGGATCACCCCTGTCCTGTTTAGCCACTTGAGGGGTTAATATGGAAAAGGGGGAAGACCACTTAGCATTTAACCAGGAGGATTAAGTCTAAGCCAAACCACCAACACCCAGTTCATCTTTAAATTCTTAAACAAGGTTCCAGATGTTAGAGGCTGGTTATTAGGACTAATAGTAAAAGCCTTACCCTAAACTCACATGTGCATCTAAATTAACATGTAGTGTTTCATTAACGTGTAGCCATTGAAGAAGAGACCCCGGAAGTGCTGGACTTCCTTCTTCCAGACGAAGACTTAACCCCTGACCAGCAGCAACAAGGCAAGCCCCGGTTTGCATTAACCTTTTTATAAATTTTTCCTTTGTTTACATGTGTCATATGAAGTATGTATGTGCATTAGGTATAGGATGAATGAAACCCCACTTGCATAACCAAAGGTTCCTTAACGAGTGAGGGTAGTGTCTAAGACCTCGAGTAGATAGGCTATGCTTAAAGATTCATAGGGCTTCGGTACAAGTCGAGTAGTTGGAATCTACTCGCGAGATAGGCTTGGGACGCACGGGTTCGGTTGAGTGATGTGAGATCACATTAGTAATAAAAATGAGACTGGGCAGGGGCTAGGGCGCAGCAAGAGGGAGTCTTGTGTGCGCAGCCCTGTCCGTGTCGTTTGAGGACCGAGCCGTGTGCGGCCCACGCTGATCAAGTTTGAACGTACCGAAGGCATATCGGATATATGGGCCCCGATAAACCGATGTAGCCTAAACCTCCGGGCGTCGAGGCATAACGCACCGATTTATAGGTGTAGGCTGAGGGCAGCAAGGTGGAAATCTGCCAACGGGCATAGAGAGATGCTCCGTGTGGGGAACCTCCTGCTCGTTTCAGTGTGACCGGTTCGACGTTTGGGCTGTTGGGTGAAAGGTTGTCCCGTACGACATCGAGTGAGCGTGCTGTGCAGCTCCACGGGTGGGCGTACGTGACTTGCTCTTTGGGTTTCCCTGCAGGTGTATATCGAGTCGATTCGCCGTCCCTCGCGGTGATGAGTACCACTTGGTCACTGAGTCGTGACGTAGACTAATGTATGAAACATGGTGATTCAATACTGCTGATTTGATATAATATTGTATTGCTACATGTTTGCCACCAAATGTTGCTTACTAAATTTCAGCTTCCTGAACTGCTAACTTGTTGCTAAAAGTTGAACTAAGGATGAACTTGTAGGCGTGTCCATTTGCTGCAACATTGCTATCCTATGTCATTGTACACCTCATGTAGAGTTTCATGCTTAGGTGAGTCGGTTAAGCCTTGCTGAGCCTTCGTGCTCACGGTTGCTGCTTAAGTGTTTTTCAGGTGAGGAGCCACCCACGGACTCGGAGTACGAGTCCACCGGCGAGGGTTACCCTCCGTCGGGGACCACGGCTGAGTGGGAGCCGTACACGCCGCGCTGAGCTGAGACGTGCAGCTAGTGTGGGTTGCCCTAGGGCTGGGCAACCGACTTTTGCTAGATAGGCGAGCGTGAGTTGTACAAAAGAAACTTCCGCTGTGTAATAAAGACTCTAGTTTGTAACTGAGAAGTGTACTACTTTGTACCTTCAGTTTGTTTTCCCTTGTAATATAATGTGTTCTTATGACGTGTGCTGTCGGGTTTCGCATCGCGCGGCACCACCCTCTGCGATCCTGGATGAGCGGATTCCGGTCCGCCACAGCCTGGTATCAGAGCTGCAGTGGGGATAGCACAGTACTTAAGGACTACTTTATGGGAAAACTTAGGCTACGGTGAGGATTCGGTAGTTGCCCAAGTAAGGACTATATTAGCATAGTTACTTAAAGTGGCAAAGACTAACTTATGTGTTATACTTCTGAATTTTAATTATGTAACGACGCACCTACGCTCTGGTAAGCATGGTAAGGAACGCCACCGAAAGCGGTTCAATTTCGGTTAGCTCCCCCTGACGAGGAACGTGGTTCAGGGATAGAGTCTCACAGCTTGGTGTGAGACGTCAATATGAACCTCTTGGACTCTTCATGTCCCTGAGTTCATATGAAACGCTGATCGCTAGCGTGCATTAGGCAGGTATGTGGAGACCCCATCGCGTGGTCCGTAACGTGAGAGTGTGTTCGTCTGGAAGTAGCCCAGGAGGACATACGCAGCACTTGCCATCGGCGTGCCCTGCAGGGCAGTAGGTGGTATCTGTTGGGTTGATAACATTCCCAACCGTGACGACCCGTTCATGACATACTCGGGTTCCCCGTCGTGTGGTGTTGAAACACGATCACGTACCTTGAGACGTGACCTAGCTCAAGGACGGCCGTATGACAATGATACGGGCGTTTGTATTTACTTTTAAATATGGAACTGCCTGAAATGAACAACCTTTGAGTGCATCACTATTGTGTGGTTTTCTGCAGGTACTAACCACGTTGTATTCGTGTAGTAAACGTGTGCGAGAGATCGTTTAGTGCCACACTTGAGACGTATATGCCGGTATAATCCGGTTAGGATTTTCTTTTGTGAGGAACGTAGTACCGAGATATCATAGGCATATGCATGCAAAATAATGAGAATAAAGAGTTAAAATCTATAGGTTCAACATTTAGGACCTGGTTGGGTATAAGAATGGGATAGTGGAGCAGGATAGCCAAAGGGATGAAAAGCAGAGTGCTCTGTTTTGGGCAGCAAGGTTGCTGAACTTCAACAGAGCACCGCTCGCAGGTCTTTTAGCCGAGGGAGGTGGGCTATATAGTTCTGGAAAGGTCTTTGAGTACCCTACAACTTTGTTGTAGACTTCCAGAGCTGAAACTCACCTTAAGATGGCTGAAATCCCAAAAGAATGTAAACTGTCCAGAACCAGGACAAAGTAAAACATTCTCTGAATTGTTCCGTTTTTCGAACATAACTCCCAGTTGAAAAATCTAAAATTGTCATATAATACATCCTTAGAAAGAGTAGAAGATATTTGACATCTTTGCAATTCAAAGTTCCTGAAATTTCAGCACAGAATTTAGTGGAAACTTGAATGGAAAACAGCAACTTCCAAGGGAGGTGCTGTTAAAATTCTTCCAGAAATTCTGCTGACTTTGAATTAGCATAACTTTTTAACCAAAGCTGATCTGGGGGCAAATGAATACTCGTTGGAAAGATACTGAAGTTAAATTTAACTTTGGTATTCAACTTGAGTCATGAAAATGCACAGAACCAGATCAAAATTTGGAATAGGTAGAAACTGGTCATTCTGACAGAAGAATGACAGTCGAACTCATTGGAGAGGGTGTTGTACCCTAAGGGTGCTGTACGTGATGAAAAAGCGATAGTAATGTCTCATAGTGACCAAACCCAGTTATGGTGAGCTTCCAAAGAGGGGGTTCATCAAGTTGGATTTAACTAGCTTGTGTTTGGTCTGGTAATGGTGTAGCTTGTGCAAAGTTATTACATTATCTACTTACGAGATGTATCGCATGTTTTTATTGTCATTATGTTGTTACATCTATTGTTATTAGACTGCATGCGATATGTTGCGGGACTGATGTTTATTGTCGTATGGTTGCAGATGGTTCGCACTAGGACCACGCACGAGGTTGGTGGCTCTAGCCAAGGGGGAGGCGATGACTCCCAGCCACCGGCCTACGACAGCACCCCGCAGCAGCAGCCACCACCGCCGCCTCCGCTTACTCTAGTGGATGTGATAGCGGCACTGGTGGGAGGTCGTGAGGAGCAGACCGACCTGCTCCGCACGATCGTGCAGAATACGTCCCAGGCGGGGGGACGTCAAGACAGAGGGCCTCGTGGGCCCCGGGAAGTGTCGTATTCGGACTTCATGAGTACACACCCTCCATTGTTCACCGAAGCCGAAGAACCACTGGAGGCGGATAACTGGCTGCGGACCATCGAGTCCAAGTTCGGGCTGCTCCAATGTACGGAGCGGCAGAAGACTCTGTTCGCATCGCAGCAACTCCACGGTGCCGCTGGTGCGTGGTGGGCGAACTATGTCGCCTCACGTCCGGCTGGCCATGCCGTGGAATGGCAAGAGTTCCGGGAGGCGTTCCGCGCCTATCACATTCCTCTCGGAATCATGAAGAGGAAGTTCCAAGAATTCTTGGAGCTGAAGCAGGGCGGGAGGAGTGCCCATGACTACTCCCATGCCTTCAACCATCTGGCGCAGTATTCGTCCGACTACATCTCCACCGAGGAGAAAAAGCGGGAGCACTTCTATCGGGGGTTACACCCCGAAATGAAGACCCATCTCGTTCAGTGGAATCGCGGCACATTCAACGACTTAGTCAATGCCGCGATCATGCAAGAGGATGCTCAGCGGGAGTTGGCAGCTGAGCAGCGGAAGCGCAGCGCTCCACCCAGCGGTGGGAGTGGCGCTCCCCAGAAGTACCGTATGGTGTATCGGACACCATCCGGGCAGCAGTGGCGTCCACCGGCGCGACCTCAACAGTTCGGGGGACGTTCGTTCCAAGCACCCCCGTTCCGACCGCCGATGCCACCACCAAGACAGCAGCAGCAGCAGCAGCAGCAGCAGCAGACGGCACCCTGGGTGTTTCCACCGCCACAACGCGCCCCGGAATTCCGTCCACCGATCAGCGGGGGACCGCCCCGTTTCACCTGCTTCACGTGTGGCCAGGCATGCCACTTCGCGAAGTACTGTCCCCAGGGGCAGCAGAGCAGTGGGCAAGCCCAGTTCCAGGGCGGTGCTCGAGGCCGACCTCCGGTGAAGAAGGTTGGTCAGCGGACTGGGGGCGTCCGCAACCTCGACAATGAGGACGCCCCAGAGGGAGACAACGTGCTGACGGGTACGTTTACTCTCAACCATCAAGCCATCATCATACTTTTTGATTCTGGTGCAACCCACAACTTTATAAGTGCATCATATGTGGTTAAGCATCAGCTGGAAACCTTTCCAACCGAGTGTTCGTATATGATCTGCTCACCGGGAGGAAAGATTTCAGCAACGATGATGGTTCCGAAAGCACCACTGTGCTTAGGTGGGAAAATGTATCCCACCACTATGATTATCCTTGAGGGGCAGAAGATTGATGCAATCTTAGGAATTTCATGGCTAAGCTACCATGGCGCTGTCCTGGAAACCCCATCACAGACGGTTCACCTCAACTACCCATTACACTGTCCGCAGTCCCTCTTATTAGATAATCCAGTCCGGGAAGTTTCAGTGATCAATAGTGCTGAGGCTCTCAAATTAGAAGACATCCCCGTAGTCCGGGAGTATCCCGACGTGTTCCCGGATGATCTTCCGGGCATGCGACCTGAGCGGGATGTCGAGTTCAAGATTGAACTTGCACCCGGGACTACGCCCATATCACGGAGACCCTAAAAAATGGCTCCAAATGAGCTGGCTGAACTGAAAGAACAGCTCAATGATCTGTTGAGCAAGGGTTTCATTAGGCCGAGTTCTTCGCCTTGGGGATGCTCGGCGCTGTTTGTAAAGAAGAAGGACGAAACCCTGAGGTTGTGTGTGGACTACCGGCCGCTCAACGCCGTCACCATCAAGAATAAGTATCCACTGCCCCGCATCGACATATTGTTTGATCAACTTGTGGGTGCAAGTGTGTTCTCAAAGATGGACCTTCGCTCTGGATATCACCAGATAAAGATCCGGGCGGAGGATATTCCGAAGACGGCCTTCTCAACGAGATATGGATTATATGAAAATCTCGTCATGTCCTTTGGTCTCACAAACGCTCCAGCCCATTTCATGTATCTCATGAACTCGGTGTTCATGCCGGAGCTGGACAAGTTCGTGGTAGTGTTCATCGACGATATCTTGGTTTACTCCAAGACAGAAGCCGAACATGCCGAACACTTGCGGATCGTTCTTCAACGATTGCGAGACCACAAGCTCTATGCCAAGTTCAGTAAATGCGAGTTTTGGATCAGCCAAGTGCCATTCTTGGGACATATCATCTCAGCTGAAGGCATTGCAGTGGATCCAAGCAAGATAGAGCAAGTACTGAAATGGAAAGCTCCCACTTCAGTCCATGAAGTCAGAAGCTTCCTCGGGTTAGCGGGATACTATCGGAGATTCATTCCAAGCTTCTCCAAGCTCGCTAAACCAATGACAGAATTGCTGAAGAAAGGGACGAAATATGTTTGGAACACGGCGTGTGAAGGAGCATTCCAAACATTGGTGAAGCATCTCACCACAGCCCCGGTCTTAGCTCAGCCAGATACAACAAAGCCCTTCGACGTATATTGTGACGCGTCCGGTATTGGGCTTGGCTGCGTGTTGATGCAGGAAGGACGTGTGGTCGCATATGGCTCACACCAACTTCGGAACCATGAGAAGCATTATCCCACTCATGACCTTGAGCTTGCTGCAGTGGTTTTGGCGCTAAAAATGTGGAGGCACTATCTCCTGGGGAATCTGGTGCATCTCTACACCGACCACAAGAGCTTAAAATATATTTTTACCCAGAAGGAGCTGAACATGAGGCAAAGGAGGTGGTTAGAGCTGATCAAAGATTATGAGATTGAGATCCATTACCACCCCGGCAAGGCGAATGTGGTTGCCGACGCGTTGAGTCGGGAATCACATGTCCATCACCTCACCATTACACCGGTGGAGGAGGAAGAGCCAAGTTTATACTTGGTTCCTTATGGGTCGCTGTACAACCTTGCCCTCATCCCTACTATTAGGGAGGACATCATTGTGGCTCAGAAGACTGATAAAGGCATGGCACATCTCCGGAGACGGATAGACAACGGGGAGATCAAGTGTTTCCGGAAAGATGATGAGGGGACGCTGCGGTTCAATGACCGCATAGTCGTACCCTGGGATATGGAGTTGAGAAAGAAGATCCTCGATGAAGCCCACTTGTCCAAGTACTCCATTCATCCGGGCAGCAACAAAATGTACCAAGATTTGAAAAAGAAATTTTGGTGGACACGGATGAAGCGGGAGGTAGCGAAGTACGTATCCGAGTGCGATACGTGTAGACGAGTGAAGGCTGATCATATGAGGAAATCAGGGCTGCTGCAACCCCTGAAAATTCCGGCATGAAAATGGGAAGATGTGAGCATGGATTTCATTGTGGGGTTACCCTTAACATCCAACAAACATGATTCCATTTGGGTGATCGTTGACCGACTGACCAAGTCAACTCACTTCATCCCCGTACATACACATTTCCATGCCAACAGATATGCGGAGTTATATATCGCCAGGATCCTATGTTTGCATGGCGTACCCAAGACCATAGTCTCAGACCGAGGTGCATTGTCTGTATCTCGCTTTTGGGAGCAGTTGCATGCTGCTTTGGGTACTAAACTGATTAGAAGCTCTGCTTACCACCCTCAGACAGATGGCCAGACAGAGAGGGTGAATCAGGTTTTAGAAGACATGTTGAGAGCATGTGCCATCCACCATGGTAGGAACTGGGATGATCACCTACCCTTGGCGGAATTCTCGTACAACAATGGCTATCAGGCGAGTATCAAGATGGCACCCTATGAAGCTCTCTACGGTCGTAAATGCCGCACCCCATTAAATTGGTGCGAGTCCGGTGAAAGGGTCACATTCGGGGTTGATGTGGTGAACGACGCCGAAGAGCGCGTTCGGACAATTCAAGCCAATTTGAAGGCCGCTCAATCCCGGCAGAAGAGCTACGCGGATAAGAGGCGTAGGCCGTTGCACTTTGACGTTGGGGAACACGTGTACCTACGCATGTCTCCGATGAAGGGCGTGCACCGGTTAGGTGTGAAGGGGAAGCTCGCTCCCCGTTTTATTGGACCTTACGCTATCACCGAGAAGTGTGGACCAGCGGCGTATCGATTGGAGTTACCGGCATCCCTTGCTGGTATCCATGATGTTTTCCATGTTTCGCAACTGCGAAAATGTTTGAAGCATACAGCTGCTGTTCCTACCAAAGACATCGGCGAGCTGAAACCGGATTTAACTTATGATGAGTATCCGGTGGCCATTCTTGATGAAAAAGCCACGACCACACGCAGCAGAACGTTGTGGTTCTACAAAATACTCTGGAGCAACCACACCGCCGAAGAAGCGACGTGGGAGAGCGAGGAGTTCCTTTGCTCAAGCTACCCAGAGTTCATGGCTTCTCAACATGGGTAAGTCCCTATTACATCGCCATCTCTTCTTTTATAATCTCAGGACGAGATTCTTTTAAGGGGGGAGGGATGTAAAAGCCCAAGAAAAGGGACTTGCAAAAACTTTTTATCACCTCACAACACCACAGTTCTTGTTGAGGATAGATGGTGAAAAAGTGGGAAGAGCAAGTAACCTCCATCAAAGGAGTGGTTAGGGGGGAAACTTACACCTTCACAACATGGGAAAATTCTACACATATGATCACACATGGGAGGGAAATTTCAAAATGTTGCATTCAAATTCATGATTGCAGCAGCTAAAACAAGGAGCAAAGGGCATAATTGGATTCCTTGGGTTCAATTTAGTGGGGAGACAAAGTTTCAATAATTTTTGAAAACATTTGCTACCCATTTTTCCAAAGAGGATCCAAATATGCCAAGAATTCAAATATACATTTGAATTTGAGGGAGATTTGCCAAACCATACCAATTTAGCTCAGATTGAGACTTCCAACATTTGAATTCATCATTTATCAAGTTTTGGAGATCTTTTGAGAAGTGGTAGAGCACTGGCCAGTGGGGCCCACATGTCATAGGACTTAGTTGGCTTAATCCCTAAGCAATGTGATCGGGTTGCACTCCACCGGGAGAAGCACCGAGCGACACCGCGGGGGGGGGGGGGGGGGGGGGGAGCCGGACGCCACCTCCTGCTGGATTTCATGCGCTGGTGAGCTCCTCGTGGGGGTGCCTTAACTCCCAGCCGCGCTCAGCGGGCCACGGCACCGAAAGACGCCGGTCCCTTCCCTCTCATCGCCAGAGAACCGAGACTCCGCCGCCATCGCAAAAACTCGCTCGGAGCGATCGCAGCTCACGTGAAAGCATCGGCAGCGCAGCAAACCAGAATTCCCAGACCTCCCACGCACTCCCCGCATCATTTCCGGTCGAGTTGAGCCACTACAAACCGAGCAAAACAACGTTTCCGTGGCCGCCGGGAAGAACCGAGCAAAGGTGCTCCCATGGGCAGCTCGGCAGAAGACTTGTCACGACCAAGAAGGAGCAGTTTTGGACGCGCCTAGACTCCACGCTGCTCAACCCCAAAGCCTAGAACCAGTAACCGATCATCGCCGGCGAATTTCGCAAAACATCTCCAACCGGTGCAGAACTACCCTCGGGTGAAAACCACAAATTCCCGACGTATGATTGCTTAGAATTTATCAAACTGCACACACAGGAGCTAGACTTGATGGCGCCCAAGTTTGCTCCGCAACCCTAGCTTAATTTTGGCTGTAGCTGGCGTATTTCCCGGTTTTCCAGCCGCGGTTATGGCGGGAAGGGTCGGGCTCATGGTGACGACTAGGTTAGAGCTCTCCCCGAGCCCTAGCATGGCCTTGTCGACCTTTCATGAGATCCCCCGGTGCTGTAGAGCCTTTCCACCGAGGTTTTGGTGGGCTACGATGGCCGGGCGCCATAACTGAAGGGAGTCCGAGCCGCTGCACCGTCGCCAGCTAGGTTAGGGCCACCGCCGACCGGAGCAGGCGGTACCAGCATGTTCAGCGCGCAAAAATAGGCCCAGGCGGCGAGTTTCCGGCCGGGAGGCGGTCGGGAAGCCAAATCCGGCGAGCTGCCGAGGTGTGCCGGTGAGGGGGCGGCGCGGGAAAAAGGGCGGGCGCGAGGAAGAAGACGAGCCGGCCGGGCCCGCTTGTCAGTCCCTCGCGGCACAGTGTGGGGATCTTCTGTTACACCGGATCGGCTGTGAACACGCAGAAAACAATCCTGTGGCCCCGTGTGGTGCAGCCGAGGTGATGACACGTGAGGGCCGGGCCCGCTGTCAGAAGTTTGAACTTTTCCCGGTTAATTCGAATTCCAGAAATTCCCCAAACTTTAGAGCTCCATAACTTTTGCTAGGAAGCTCCAAATTTAGTGATTCAAATTGGGTTCGATTCATCTTGCCTAGCTCTGTCCAAATATACAACCCAAATTGTATGAAACCCATTAATCAATTCTGGAAAATTCTTTAAAACTTTTCAGAAAAAGAATTTTAGGGGGAGTTTGGTTCACCCAAAAATCCTCAAATTTTGCCAGAATGTTCTCTAGGAAATTAGTGAACCCCTGTAAAAGTTTCAGACCATTTGGAGTTGATTTGGTCAGAGCAATTCAAATTGGAATGTGCTGTGTTCATTTGAATACAGAAACATTTTCAGAGAATTTCCAAAACTCGGAAATTCAGTTCTGGGCAAATCTTAGCTACAAAAATGTTAGGAAAATTCATGCTAACTCTATGAGCTATAATTTAAATTGTAGTTCACTAAGTTGGGCATGAACAGGTGTATTACCTCAAAATTAATTCTTCTTTGCTTAATTGCTAAGAGAATTATTCTGAGCAAACCACTCCATGAAAAGTGCTAGTGTTGGGTCCAGAGAGTTTTTCTTGTGACAAGGAACTCACACAAAAATTCTCAGCTCCATTGGAGCTCTGGATCACCCCTGTCCTGTTTAGCCACTTGAGGGGTTAATATGGAAAAGGGGGAAGACCACTTAGCATTTAACCAGGAGGATTAAGTCTAAGCCAAACCACCAACACCCAGTTCATCTTTAAATTCTTAAACAAGGTTCCAGATGTTAGAGGCTGGTTATTATGACTAATAGTAAAAGCCTTACCCTAAACTCACATGTGCATCTAAATTAACATGTAGTGTTTCATTAACGTGTAGCCATTGAAGAAGAGACCCCGGAAGTGCTGGACTTCCTTCTTCCGGACGAAGACTTAACCCCTGACCAGCAGCAACAAGGCAAGCCCCGGTTTGCATTAACCTTTTTATAAAATTTTCCTTTGTTTACATGTGTCATATGAAGTATGTATGTGCATTAGGTATAGGATGAATGAAACCCCACTTGCATAACCAAAGGTTCCTTAACGAGTGAGGGTAGTGTCTAAGACCTCGAGTAGATAGGCTATGCTTAAAGATTCATAGGGCTTTGGTACAAGTCGAGTAGTTGGAATCTACTCGCGAGATAGGCTTGGGACGCACGGGTTCGGTTGAGTGATGTGAGATCACATTAGCAATAAAAATGAGACTGGGCAGGGGCTAGGGCGCAGCAAGAGGGAGTCTTGTGTGCGCAGCCCTGTCCGTGTCGTTTGAGGACCGAGCCGTGTGCGGCCCACGCTGATGAAGTTTGAACGTACCGAAGGCATATCGGATATATGGGCCCCGATAAAACCGATGTAGCCTAAACCTCCGGGCGTCGAGGCATAACGCACCGATTTATAGGTGTAGGCTGAGGGCAGCAAGGTGGAAATCTGCCAACGGGCATAGTGAGATGCTCCGTGTGGGGAACCTCCTGCTCGTTTCGGTGTGACCGGTTCGACGTTTGGGCTGTTGGGTGAAAGGTTGTCCCGTACGACATCGAGTGAGCGTGCTGTGCAGCTCCAAGGGTGGGCGTACGTGACGTGCTCTTTGGGTTTCCCTGCAGGTGTATATCGAGTCGATTCGCCGTCCCTCACGGTGAAGAGTACCACTTGGTCACTGAGTCATGACGTAGACTAATGTATGAAACATGGTGATTCAATACTGCTGATTTGATATAATATTGTATTGCTACATGTTTGCCACCAAATGTTGCTTACTAAATTTCAGCTTCCTGAACTGCTAACTTGTTGCTAAAAGTTGAACTAAGGATGAACTTGTAGGCGTGTCCATTTGCTGCAACATTGCTATCCTATGTCATTGTACACCTCATGTAGAGTTTCATGCTTAGGTGAGTCGGTTAAGCCTTGCTGAGCCTTCGTGCTCACGGTTGCTTCTTAAGTGTTTTTCAGGTGAGGAGCCACCCACGGACTCGGAGTACGAGTCCACCGGCGAGGGTTACCCTCCGTCGGGGACCATGGCTGAGTGGGAGCCGTACACGCCGCGCTGAGCTGAGACGTGCAGCTAGTGTGGGTTGCCCTAGGGCTGGGCAACCGACTTTTGCTAGATAGGCGAGCGTGAGTTGTACAAAAGAAACTTCCGCTGTGTAATAAAGACTCTAGTTTGTAACTGAGAAGTGTACTACTTTGTACCTTCAGTTTGTTTTCCCTTGTAATATAATGTGTTCTTATGACGTGTGCTGTCGGGTGTCGCATCGCGCGGCACCACCCTCTGCGATCATGGATGAGCGGATTCCGGTCCGCCACACTACATATAACACATCTTCTAAGTCAGTAGTTGGGCACAAAAATTTTCGATGTTTGGCTCATAAACCTGCTGTACCTTCTCAGCTTTCGCGTGTTATTCCTGCTGGACGTCGTGTGACTCAGTACTGGATTCCTAAAAGTCTTTTAACTAACCCCAGTATTGAGTCATCGACGTATTGTGCTGCTGTGTAGGTTTCACGTTTGAGGAAGGAGAACATTTGGATTGTGGATTCAGGTTGCTCACGCCACATGACCGGTAACAAAGAATGGTTCTCCTCTCTCTCTTTTGTGTCACGTGTAGAAAATGTTACTTTCGCCGATAACTCTTCTACTCCCATAATTGCTAAAGGTTCGGTTAGAGTAAACAATCTCTACACTTTGAAAGATGTGGCACTTGTTAAAAATTTGAAATACAACTTGCTTTCGGTTTCACATTTGCTAGATGAAAATCTAGAGGTTAGCTTTGCTAAAAATTGCTGCAAGGTTGTAGATTCAAAAGGTGAGCTTTTGTTTAACATGTCTAGGTTTGGAAGAGTTTTTAAAGCTGATTTTGATTTGTCAACTTCTAAGCATCGGTGTCTAGTTGCTAATTATACAAAGGAACTATATTTTTGGCATCGTAGACTTGGTCACATAGGCCTTGATCATCTCACTCGTGTTAGTGCTCTCGATCGCATACGTGGGCTGCCGAAGCTTAAAAAGGACAATGATATTGTGTGCTCTTCTTGTAGACATGCTAAGTTTGTTGCAGGTTCACATGCTCCTCTCACAATGACCATGACAGCTGAACCGGGACAACTTTTACATCTTGACACAGTAGGTCCAGCACGTGTTCAATCCTTCGGAGGTAAATGGTATGTGCTTGTTATTGTTGATGATTATTCCAGATATTCTTGGGTTTATTTTATGGCATCTAAGAATGAAGCTTTTAGTCATTTTAGAACTTTATTTCTTAGATTATCTATTGATCACCCAGGATCATTAAAAGCAATTAGAAGTGATAACGGAACTGAATTTAAAAACCAATCCTTTGATCACTTTTGTGCTGAAAATGGAATAGATCATCAATACTCTTCACCCTATGTACCACAACAAAATGGTGTCGTAGAAATAAAGAACAGGACCTTAGTTGAGATGGCTAGGACTATGCTTGATGAATATCAAACTCCTAGGAAATTTTGGGCTGATGCAATTGCAACCGCTTGTTATGTCTCAAATCGTGTTTTCTTGCGTGCTAAGCTTGGAAAAACCCCATATGAGCTCCGGTTTGGACATAGGCCTAGTGTTACACACTTTAGGGTTTTTGGTTGCAAATGCTTTGTTAAGAAACATGGTAATCTTGATAAATTTGAAGCTAGATCTGTTGATGGCATGTTTCTTGGTTATCCATCTCATACTAGAGGCTACCGTGTGCTTTTACTTGACACTAACAAAATTGTGGAGACTTGCGAGGTTTCTTTTGATGAAGCTAGCCCAAGTACTAGCTCCGATATTGCAGGTCCGGATCCATATCCGCAGGGGGAGAGTATTTTTATTGAAGAAGATGAAGAAGTGGTGCTGCTGCCCGAAAACTCGGAAGTAAATAACGATCAAGCTGCTGATTTTGCACCACAACCAGCACCAACAGTCACTACTGCTGGTTCGGACCTTCCTCAATCAACAAGCTCTCCTAATCAAAGGTCCGAACATGAAGAAGAAGGTGCTTGTGAAGTGTCTACTCTCCTCCGAGTACTCAAAAGTCATCCTCCACAACAAATCATTGGAAGCTTGCATGAACGAGTCACTCGGTCCAGGTTTTGCGACCCAAACTCTCATGCTCATTCTGCTTTTGTTGCTTCTTTTGAACCCAAGGATACATCACACACACTCACTAATGAATCTTGGATTAATGCCATGCAAGAAGAGTTAGAAAATTTTGAAAGAAATAATGTTTGGAAACTTGTACCTCCACCTCAAGGTCACACATTAATTGGAACTAAATGGGTATTTAAAAATAAGCAAAGTGAGGATGGGGTTGTGGTTAGGAATAAAGCTAGGTTGGTTGCTCAAGGTTTCACTCAAATTGAAGGTCTAGATTTTGATGAAACATTTGCTCCTGTTGCTAGATTAGAAGCTATAAGAATTTTATTAGCATTTGCTGCATCTAAAGGTTTCAAGTTATATCAAATGGATGTTAAAAGTGCTTTTCTTAATGGCTACATAGAGGAGGAGGTTTATGTTAAGCAGCCACCGGGTTTTGAAAATCCAAATTTTCCTAATCATGTTTACTAACTGTCCAAAGCCTTGTACAGTCTAAAACAAGCCCCTAGAGCATGGTATGATAGGTTAAAAACATTCTTACTTGAAAAGGGGTTTACCATGGGCAAGGTTGATAAAACTCTTTTTGTACTTAAGCATGGCAATGACTCATTGTAACACCCCAAAATTTTGATTCAAAACCCTAAATCATGTTAAGAGGGGGATTTAAAAATTTTTGGACGTGTTGCATGTTTTGCAAAAATTCAATTTCAAACTGGAATTCAAATTAAACTCAAATCAGAAAAGAAATAGAAAAAGAAAAAGAGAAAACAGAAAAAAAAACGGCCAGTGGGCCGAAACCCACCAGCCGGCCCAGCCAGCGCCAGCCCGCAGCCGCGCGCGCTGCTGCCTCACACTGACAGGCGGGACCCACCCGATCTTCGTCTACCTCGCGACAGCGCCAGACTCCCTCGCACTCGAATCAAAACCGATCGGGATTTCGGCGTATCCCCGCTGAATTCTGTTCGTAGGCGACGCGGACATGATCTAAACCACCCCGCCGCTCTCCCCCGTCTATAAAAACCCCGGCCTCATTCTGTTTTTCTCACGCGATCGGCTGTTTTTACTCCGGTGAGAACCGAGACTTCTCCGGCGAATTCTGGCCAATCTAAGCTCGGAAATTCCGATCTAACTCGCTGGTCTTGATCAACCGCCTCCGGGGAACCTTGCAGGTGCAGAAAACTCGGTGACTTGCGGTGTAAACACAGCGCCGACGAGCTTCGCCGTGGTTTCGCCTCGGACCTCGTCGCCGATCACTTTCCAGGACCTCCGAGCTCAAGAAAACCCCCGAGGTGAGATCCCCGACCTCCCCTCTACCGATCTATGCCATAAAATCATAGTTCTAGGAAGAATTCGAAGATCCGAAAGTTTCCGGCGAGATCGCCGCTTCCCGCCGCCGTGCGCCGCCGGCAGCGCCGCCCGCGCTCGATCAGAGCGACGTGGCCGCTTGTGCGCCGTTTATTTTAAATCGCACGGTAGGGTTTAAATCCCCGCGTACCGGTTCGATGTTATAATCTCGGCCGTCGGTTTAAAATCGGACGGTCCACGTCAGCCCCGCGTTATAAAGACAGGAAATCTTACGTGCTACCCCCTGGGGTTCTCGGGAAATAAGAGCTAGCCCGGAAACTTCTGATCTAGCCCCTGGAACTCCAGAAAATCATGTAAATTCATTTAAAAATCAGTTTTAGCCCCTGGACTTAATAAAAATTAGGAAAAACACCTCTGATAAGTGTAGCTAGACCCCTGGAAATTCTGAAAATAATATTATAGACCCTGTAATGGGGTGAGTTTACTTTTTTAGCCCTGTTTAGTATTTAATTTAGGAAATTGAATATGTGGCTAGTGTTTAAAAATTAAAAAGTGGGATAAACATATTGTCAAAATTAAATTAAAGACTTTCTCAGTATTTAGAAAACTTTGGAGTGAGATAAAAACATATTTTGGGCTGAAATGAATCTGTTTAATTTATTATTCACATTTAGGGACACATTTTTAAGTAATGAATAGTTTTAGAAAATAGGGAAAATAATTGTGAAATAGTTTACATCAGAGGCCAAGGTCAAAATATGTTATTAAATTATTTAGGACCAGAACCCATTCTGTTTAGATGATGTGTATTACTAATTTCATAATAAAGCACACATGTATGCATAGGAAAATAAATCTGAAAATATAGCAACTAGCAAATGATAAATGGAGTTTCTAAAATCCAAAGAATTCAGTTTAGGGTTGGTAGAATCTCTGAAGGCACATATGGAGAAGGAAAATGCCTTTCATGCATACTTAGTAGCTAAAAGGTGTAGTAATTAAATATAAGGAATTTATTTAAGTTGGAAACTCATATATGTATGTATAGTATGTAAGTATAAATGTGAACACCAAAGTAGGAATCATATACACATGATTAAAAGTGTATGCAAGCCACAAATCAACACACATAGAGTAACCACAACACACATAATGGTGAATGACTTTCATAAATATGAATGTGTGGTTTGTATGAAGTGGAAGTGTGAACCATGTCTTATGGATTGTTGTTTTTCTTTTGCTATGTGTGATGGTATGATGTAGAACCTGCTCAAGAGCAAGTTATTCCTTTCCAAGATTAGGACTACCCATTTCAAGAGCAGCAGGAAGGAGGCAAGTGTCCTTGACCACTTTGATCCTATGCTAGGATGTTTAGATAGAATTATTGCATTGTCAAATGAAATATGAAACCCATGCTAGGAAGTTTCCCTAGAATTGCATTACCTTGTTTCCTTGTAGCTTGGGTTGGGATTTATTTTATCATGTCATTTATTATTATGCATATGCTTAGCCATGCTTAGAATAGGATATTTGGGATATGAGATCATCAGTTTATTTTACCATACTCTTGAATGAGATATTGTGAGTTATGTAGAGGTAGGGATCAAGGCAATATGGATGTTTTGGTTGTGTGCTGGGTGCACGAGACTTGGGTTTGTGTTTAGTACTTGCCTGGATCCTAAGGACCGGTTCATGGAGCATGTAACCTGGCTTTACCGTGCCAACCACATGCTGAGATGGGGCAGCTTGGCCAATTAATTAGGTGTATCCCCGGCGTAGTATGGGTGTGTTGGATGGTGCGGGGAATAGGTGTCAGCTGGACTACCATATGAACCGCAAGGCTCAAGAGGGGGCCACTGCAGCGGGGTTGGAGCCTCTTGTATGCTGTTAGGGGTGAAACCTCAGTGGGCCCACGCTCGTCGGGAATCCCTTTGTAAAGGCTTCGTAGTGATCTCCTGGCTACACACCTGGGAAGTGTGAATGCGGTTCGTAGCCACTTGCATAATGGAGGTTCTTTTAGTCCACCCAGCAACGGGGGATGAAATCACTACATGTGGGTACAGTGGTACAAACTCTGCAGAGTCAAAACTGTCATGACAGCCGTGCTCACGGTCAAGAGCGGCTTGGACTTATTCATGATTAGAGGATTGATGGCTTTGGGAGTTAAGCGGGGAGCTTAACATTGGAAATGATGTTATGGTTATTGGATTATGATGATGGGATGGGAGATTGGGACCATTTCACCTGTGTAGTAATGTAGGTGCTTAATAAGCTAAGGTGATAGGTATTAATTGCGTAGTGCTTTAACCATGAGTTTAACCTCTCCTTGATCTAGCCATGCATGATGAAATTTTTCCCACACTTGCTGAGTACCGTTGGTACTCAACCTTGCATATTTGTTGGTTTATGTTGCTGCTCAGGTCAAGATAATGAGGTGGTGTATAATGATCAAGACTTTGGACCTGAAGAAGGTTTCTAGGTTCATGGAGACCCCCGGGCAACGCCTGTGATGAAGCCCTCAAGAATAATATTCTGCTGCTAGTTTGTTTACTTGTGATGAACTTATTATTGTCCATTGAGACATTTGCGAATGTAAGACTTATTTATATTCGACACCTGGCTTGTAATAAATGATGCTTCACTATTTGTCATCACATGTATGAGAAAATGATCCTGGCATACATGTGATATTCACTTGGTTGTTCTTCGAAAAAACCGGGTGTGACAGAGGTGGTATCAGAGCCAGGTTGCCCGTAGGAACGTGGACCTAGGTAGAAATGGACGTATTTAAGGGCCCTATTTTCTTAAAAACTATTTTACAAGGTGTGTGTTGAAAAGTGTTATTTAATGGAGTCACTTTCTTCATCTTACCCCAATTTTCATTCAAAATAGGATTTTTGTTTAAGAGTTTATCTAACCTAAGTTTAAATTCCTTTTGTTTTAGATGGTTCGCATGATTCGCACCGCTCGTAAGTCCACAGGAGGGAGAGTTCCCGTAGTTGCCCTTACCGAGAGAGAGGAGTGTCGTCCGGTGACGTGCCTTTCCTACGGATTGGCAGTAGGAGGCTTATTGCGCCGTCTTCGGCGTATGCTCGAAGCCGCCGGCAACACGGGCAAGCTAATCATCCACTATAACTCCACCAGGACCATCCGTGAGAAGAGGGAAGAATGGAGTTCGGAGATGAGGATTATACACGAAAATCAGCTGCTTAAGATTCATCACTCTCCAGCTTGTAGAGCGACACAGGTCGATGCGGAGAAAGATGTCACCTGGGAGGCCATCACCTGCTAGAGTCACATCTATCGTCGCCACTTGGACAAAACTGAGTACATGTATGTCCTCCAGCGTGAGAGTGGTACCACGGAGTACAAGTACCCGCCAGTGCAGCAAGGGACTTCCCATGAGCACATGGACTTGTGCTTGGAGGACGCTGCTATGCTCAGCACTCGACTGCAGGAGTGTCAGCAAGAGCTTCAGGATGTTCGGGACACCCTGAAGGAAACGGAGGCGTTGCTGCGAGCCTGCTTAAGGGCGAGAGAAAGAGGAGATGGGAGTGAACTGTGTGTCACCGCGAATGATACATGGACTCCTGACTCCCCAGATCGCCGAGCGATCAGGCGTCGTCGCACTTCTCCACCAGCAGCCTCCCCACCCAAAGCAGAGTCAGAAGGCAGCCGAAATGATGAGGAAGATCCTGAGGAGCCAGCTCAAGAAAACGAGTAGTGTAGAGTCCTTCCCTTAGTTAGCAACATGTCGAATAGTCGAGTCGTTACGTTAAGTTAATGGTGTGTTAATGCTTGGTGTGTGACGTGAGTTGTGGAAGCCATGAGCAATTGTCCACAGCCTCGTCTTTAGGTTGCTTTGCTTTGGTGTGTGAACCCTTATGAATCAATAGTGCATTTTATTTTCGTGTGAAACGTGAAGCCCAAAGATCTACGCGAAATCTCAAGAAATTGTTTAAATATTAGGGCCTCAAAAATTTAAGTTTAAACAAGCAATTTGGGAAGTTAATACGAATGCTTTAAGTTAACATTTGGTTGACCAAACATAAAGGAATCATCCATTGTTCGACCAGAACGGTGGAACTAACTCACCCTAGTGGCACAAGAGTAAAGTTTATAACAATACAAGAGCCTAGGAGGGACATTAAATTAAATCAAGTTGAGGTGAAAGTGGAGGAGATCAGGACCATCAGGGAATATCCAGATGTTTTTCCGGAGGAGTTGCCAGGTATGCCTCCCGATCGTGAAGTGGAATTTGCAATTGAGCTAGTGCCTGGAACAGCCCCGATATACAAGAGACCTTATCGGATGGACTCCAAGCAGCTAGAAGAACTCAAGAATCATTTGAGAGAATTGACGGAGAAGGGGTATATTCGTCCTAGTTCCTCACCATGGGGAGCTCCGGTGATATTTGTGCCCAAGAAAGACGGAACCCAAAGGTTATGCGTGGATTACCGTGCTTTGAATGAGGTAACCATCAAGAACAAGTACCCATTACCCCGCATTGAAGACTTGTTTGATCAGTTGAGGGGAGCTTGTGTGTTCTCGAAAAATGATCTCAGGTCGGGATACCACCAACTCAAGATAAGGCGATCTGATATTCCCAAGACAGCTTTCGTATCTTGGTACGGACTGTATGAATACACTGTCATGCCTTTCGGGCTAACTAATGCCCCGGCATACTTCATGTATCTCATGAACAAGGTATTAATGGAATATCTGGACAAATTTGTGGTGGTTTTCATTGATGACATTCTCGTCTTTTCCAAAGATGAAGAAGAACATGAGAGGCATTTAAGGTTGGTGTTGCAAAAACTGAGAGAACACCAACTATATGCCAAGCTGAGCAAGTGTGAATTTTGGTTGAAGAGAGTTCCCTTCTTAGGACATATAATCTTGGAGGGAGGAATCTCCGTAGATCCCGCCAAGATCGAGGATGTACAGAAGTGGAAGACCCCTGAGAATGTCGGGGAAGTTCGAAGCTTCTTAGGATTGGCTGGGTACTATCGACGGTTTATCGAAGGATTCTCCAAGATCTCGAGACCTCTCACTAAACTGTTGGAGAAGGGAATCACATTCACATGGACGCCGCAGTGCGAGAAGAGTTTTCAGGAGTTAAAGGAAAGATTGACAACAGCCCCAGTGCTGGTTATGCCAGATATGCAAAAGAGCTTCACGGTGTACTGCGATGCCTCTGGAAACGGGTTGGGATGTGTTCTCATGCAAGAAGGGCATGTCGTGGCATATGCATCCCGGCAGCTTCGAAAGCACGAGAAGAACTATCCTACACATGACCTAGAACTAGCCGCAGTGGTACACGCGTTGAAAATTTGGCGGCACTATTTGATAAGGAAGAGGACCGAGATATATACGGATCATAAGAGTTTGAAGTACATTTTCACACAGCCAGATCTCAACCTCAGACAAAGGAGATGGTTAGAGCTAATCAATGACTTTGATGTGGGCATCAACTATCATCCCGGGAAAGCAAACGTCGTGGCCGATGCTTTGAGTCGGAAAGTGCAGGTCAATAAGTTGAGCTTGAAGGACATGCCTGTAGAATTGAAGGACAAAGTTATAAGGCTCAATCTATGTCTAGTGAATAGTGGTGAAGCCATCGCCATGGAAGTGGACTCCACACTAGAGCAAGACATACGCGATAGTCAAAAGAACGACGAGAAGATACAAGAAATTAGGCAACTCATCAAGGAATATAAAGCCCCTAGTTTCAGGGAGGATGAACAAGGAACAATGTGGCACGGGAAAAGAATCTGTGTGCCAGATGTAAAGGAGATTCGTGAATTGATTTTGAAGGAGGCTCATGACTCTGACTATTCCATTCATCCTGGGAGTACGAAAATGTACCAGGACCTCAAGAGCATGTATTGGTGGTATGGCATGAAGCGAGATGTTGCGGAACATGTTGCCCTATGTGACACATGTCAGTTGGTAAAAGCAGAACATCAACGACCCGCGGGATTATTGCAACCACTCAAAGTGCCTGAATGGAAATGGGAAGAAATCAGCATGGATTTCATCATGGGATTGCCTAGGACCCAATCAGGATATGATTCAATATGGGTCATCATTGATAGACTAACCAAGGTAGCTCATTTCATCCCCGTGAAAGAAAGCTACAGTGTATCCAAATTGGCAGAGTTGTACATGTCAAGGATCGTGTGTTACCATGGAGTGCCAAAGAAGATTGTGTCGGATCGAGGGACACAGTTCACCTCAAGATTCTGGCAAAAGTTGCACGAAACCATGGGAACCCATCTAAACTTTAGTTCTGCCTATCATCCCCAAACTGATGGGCAGACGGAAAGAACCAATCAGATCCTTGAAGATATGCTAAGGGCATGTGCACTCAAAAACAATAGGAGTTGGGACAAGAACTTACCGTATGCGGAGTTTTCCTATAACAACAGCTATCAAGCTAGTATGAAGATGTCACCGTTTGAAGCCTTGTACGGGAGAAAGTGCAGAACTCCCCTATTTTGGAACCAAACAGGGGAAAGTAAAGTGTTTGGTCCAGAAGTACTACAAGAAGCCGAGGCGAAGGTGAGGGAAATTGGCAATAACTTGAGGGTAGAACAGACACGCCAAAAGAGCTATGCCGATGTACGAAGAAGAGAGCTCGTTTTCAACGTGGGAGACTATGTCTATCTCAAAGTGTCCCCTATCAGAGGACTTCGTCGGTTCAAGGTGAAAGGGAAGTTGTCACCTCGATACATCGGACCCTTTCAAGTTTTGGAAAGGAAAGGCGAAGTGGCGTATCAACTAGAGTTACCGGCTCGTCTATCGGATGTGCACGATGTATTCCATGTGTCACAACTCAAGAAATGCCTGAGGACGCCTGAGGAGGTGTTACGCATGAATGAAGTGAACGTAGCTAAGGATTTGTCTTATGCCGAGCAACCATACAAGATTTTGGAGACAACGGAACGCCTCACCAGAAATATAAGAATCCGGATGTGCAAGGTGCAGTGGAAGCATCACTCAGAAGAGGAAGCCACCTGGGAGCGGGAAGATGAGCTCAAGGCACAATTTCCGGAATTGTTTTCTTAGAACCACCAATCTCGAGGACGAGATTTCTTTTATGGGGGGTAGAGCTGTAACACCCCAAAATTTTGATTCAAAATCCTAAATCATGTTAAGAGGGGGATTTGAAAATTTTTGGACGTGTTGCATGTTTTGCAAAAATTCAAATTCAAGCTGGAATTCAAATTAAATTCAAATTAGAAAAGAAATAGAAAAAGAAAAAGAGAAAACAGAAAAAAACCGGCCAGTGGGCCGAAACCCACCAGCCGGCCCAGCCAGCGCCCGCGCCAGCCCGCAGCCGCATGCGCTGCTGCCTCACACTGACAGGCGGGACCCACCCGATCTTCGTCTACCTCGCGACAGCGCCGGACTCCCTCGCACCCGAATCAAAACCAATCGGGATTTCGGCGTATCCCCGCTGAATTCTGTTCGTAGGCGACGCGGACATGATCTGAACCACCCCGCTGCCCTCCCCCGTCTATAAAAACCCCGGCCTCGTTCTGTTTTTCTCACGCGATCGGCTGTTTTTACTCCGGTGAGAACCGAGACTTCTCCGGCGAATTCTGGCCAATCTATGCTCGGAAATTCCGATCTAACTCGCTGGTCTTGATCCACCGCCTCTGGGGAACCTTGCAGGTGCAGAAAACTCGGTGACTTGCGGTGTAAACACAGCGCCGACGAGCTTCGCCGTAGTTTCGCCTCGGACCTCGTCGCCGATCACTTTCCAGGACCTCCGAGCTCAAGAAAACCCCCGAGGTGAGATCCCCGACCTCCCCTCTACCGATCTATGCCATAAAATCACAGTTCTAGGAAGAATTCCCGAAGATCCAAAAGTTTCCGGCGAGATCGCCGCTTCCCGCCGCCGGCAGCGCCGCCCGCGCTCGATCAGAGCGACGTGGCCGCTTGTGCGCCGTTTATTTTAAATCGCACGGTAGGGTTTAAATCCCCGCGTACCGGTTCGATGTTATAATCTCGGCCGTCGGTTTAAAATCGGACGGTCCACGTCAGCCCCGCGTTATAAAGACTGGAAATCTTACGTGCTACCCCCTGGGGTTCTCGGGAAATAAGAGCTAGCCCCGGAAACTTCTGATCTAGCCCCTGGAACTCCAGAAAATCATGTAAATTCATTTAAAAATCAGTTTTAGCCCCTGGACTTAATAAAAATTAGGAAAAACACCTCTGATAAGTGTAGCTAGACCCCTGGAAATTCTGAAAATAATATTATAGACCCTGTAATGGGGTGAGTTTACTTTTTTAGCCCTGTTTAGTATTTAATTTAGGAAATTGAATATGTGGCTAGTGTTTAAAAATTAAAAAGTGGGACAAACATATTGTCAAAATTAAATTAAAGACTTTCTCAGTATTTAGAAAACTTTGGAGTGAGATAAAAACATATTTTGGGCTGAAATGAATCTGTTTAATTTATTATTCACATTTAGGGACACATTTTTAAGTAATGAATAGTTTTAGAAAATAGGGAAAATAATTGTGAAATAGTTTACAACAGAGGCCAAGGTCAAAATATGTTATTAAATTATTTAGGACCAGAACCCATTCTGTTTAGATGATGTGTATTACTAATTTCATAATAAAGCACACATGTATGCATAGGAAAATAAATCTGAAAATATAGCAACTAGCAAATGATAAATGGAGTTTCTAAAATCCAAAGAATTCAGTTTAGGGTTGGTAGAATCTCTGAAGGCACATATGGAGAAGGAAAATGCCTTTCATGCATACTTAGTAGCTAAAAGGTGTAGTAATTAAATATAAGGAATTTATTTAAGTTGGAAACTCATATATGTATGTATAGTATGTAAGTATAAATGTGAACACCAAAGTAGGAATCATATACACATGATTAAAAGTGTATGCAAGCCACAAATCAACACACATAGAGTAACCACAACACACATAATGGTGAATGACTTTCATAAATATGAATGTGTGGTTTGTATGAAGTGGAAGTGTGAACCATGTCTTATGGATTGTTGTTTTTCTTTTGCTATGTGTGATGGTATGATGTAGAACCTGCTCAAGAGCAAGTTATTCCTTTCCAAGATCAGGACTACCCATTTCAAGAGCAGCAGGAAGGAGGCAAGTGTCCTTGACCACTTTGATCCTATGCTAGGATGTTTAGATAGAATTATTGCATTGTCAAATGAAATATGAAACCCATGCTAGGAAGTTTCCCTAGAATTGCATTACCTTGTTTCCTTGTAGCTTGGGTTGGGATTTATTTTATCATGTCATTTATTATTATGCATATGCTTAGCCATGCTTAGAATGGGATATTTGGGATATGAGATCATCAGTTTATTTTACCATACTCTTGAATGAGATATTGTGAGTTATGTAGAGGTAGGGATAAAGGCAAGATGGATGTTTTGGTTGTGTGCTGGGTGCACGAGACTTGGGTTTGTGTTTAGTACTTGCCTGGATCCTAAGGACCGGTTCATGGAGCATGTAACCTGGCTTTACCGTGCCAACCACATGCTGAGATGAGGCAGCTTGGCCAATTAATTAGGTGTATCCCCGGCGTAGTATGGGTGTGTTGGATGGTGCGGGGAATAGGTGTAAGGCTCAAGAGGGGGCCACTGCAGCGGGGTTGGAGCCTCTTGTATGCTGTTAGGGGTGAAACCTCAGTGGGCCCACGCTCGTCGGGAATCCCTTTGTAAAGGCTTCGTAGTGATCTCCTGGCTACACACCTGGGAAGTGTGAATGTGGTTCGTAGCCACTGGCATAATGGAGGTTCTTTTAGTCCACCCGGCAACAGGGGATGAAATCACTACATGTGGGTACAGTGGTACAAACTCTGCAGAGTCAAAACTGTCATGACAGCCGTGCTCACGGTCAAGAGCGGCTTGGACTTATTCATGATTAGAGGATTGATGGCTTTGGGAGTTAAGCGGGGAGCTTAACGTTGGAAATGATGTTATGGTTATTGGATTATGATGATGGGATGGGAGATTGGGACCATTTCACCTGTGTAGTAATGTAGGTGCTTAATAAGCTAAGGTGATAGGTATTAATTGCGTAGTGCTTTAACCATGAGTTTAACCTCTCCTTGATCTAGCCATGCATGATGAAATTTTTCCCACACTTGCTGAGTACCGTTGGTACTCAACCTTGCATATTTGTTGGTTTATATTGCTGCTCAGGTCAAGATAATGAGGTGGTGTATAATGATCAAGACTTTGGACCTAAAGAAGGTTTCTAGGTTCATGGAGACCCCCGGGCAACGCCTGTGATGAAGCCCTCAAGAATAATATTCCGCTGCTAGTTTATTTACTTGTGATGAACTTATTATTGTCCATTGAGACATTTGCGAATGTAAGACTTATTTATATTCGACATCTGGCTTGTAATAAATGATGCTTCACTATTTGTCATCACATGTATGAGAAAATGATCCTGGCATACATGTGATATTCACTTGGTTGTTCTTCGGAAAAACCGGGTGTGACACTCATTATTCGTTCAAGTGTATGTGGATGATATTATCTTTGGTTGTGCTTCTCATGATCTCGTGTCTAAGTTTTCAGCTATGATGAGTTCAGAATTTGAGATGAATATGATGGGAGAACTCACATACTTTTTGGGGCTGCAAATATGGCAAACAAAAGAAGGAACTTTTGTGCATCAAACTAAGTATACAAAGGACCTTCTTAAGCGCTTCAACATGGACAAATGCAAGCCTCTTCGGACACCAATGGGAACAGCAACAACACTTGAACTTGACGAAGATGGTGACCCGGTCGATAAAAAAGAATACAGAAGTATGATTGGATCACTTTTGTACCTCACGGCGTCAAGACCGGACATACAATTCAGCGTATGTCTTTGTGCACGTTTTCAAGCTTCTCCACGTGCTTCACATCACCAAGCCATCAAAAGGATTCTCAGGTACCTACATGGAACTCAAGAATTTGGCATTTTTCTTCCTTCTTCCTCAACCGTTTCTTTGAAAGCTTTTTCGGATGCTGATTTTGGGGGTTGTAGGATTGATAGGAAAAGTACTTCGGGTGCTTGTCATTTTCTTGGTAATTCACTTGTTGCTTGGTCCTCTAGAAAACAAAGTTCTTTGGATTGTTCAAACACTTAAGGACTATGGGGTTGATTTAGATAGTGTTCCACTGTTTTGTGATAACACTAGTGCAATTTGTATTGCTAAAAACCCCGTGAAACACTCTAGAACTAAGCACATTGAAATTAGGTATCACTTTCTTCGTGATAATGTTGAAAAAGGAAACATTGTGCTTCACCATGTCGATACCGAACAACAATTGGCTGATATTTTTACAAAACCTTTGGATTTCACTCGTTTTTGTTTCATTCGTAGTGAAATAGGGGTTATGCATGCTCATGGCTTAAATTGAGGGGGAGTTTTTGAAACTTTGAAAGTCTATGTGTGAATCTGAAACTAAAATAATATGAGCATAGTATTTCATACATATATGACTTTGTGATTCCTTTTACAGGCTGAAAGTTCTTACTACATTACTCATGTTATACATTTTGTAGTTTTTGCCATGACTAGTAATTGGAATAATTACTTACACTAAATCTGGTCATGATCGAACTTTCTTGCTGTTTTGAACTTGTTGCGTGCTCACAAGTGCTTTTAATCATAAAAAATTAATCAAGTGATCAGCTCACATGTTGAGTTTTCAAATAAAAAATTGAGAAAAGATCAAGAGAATATGCATGCATCGCACTTCTTCTTTTGAGATTGCTTATCATTGCACTAAGATATGAACTTGGAAGGAATTTTGTATGACTAAAACCATGTCCTTAAGCTTCTGATTGTCAAATGACATAGGCTTGGCTTGGTTGGTTAGAATAAGGCTGATGCGGCATATAATCTCTTGCAAATATCATATGATCAACTTTCTGCCTTAAATGATTATGAATAATAAAAATGCAGCAACAGGTGTCATGTTTTCAGGTTTTGAAATAGTTGAGTAAGGGAGATCATGACTTGCTTAAACTAAAAAATACATTTGATCTCTAGCATGGCTTACACTACTTTATGTATCTCATTGATGTGATAGTGTAAGTAACCTGATAGTATGACTTGGATGAGCTTCGTTTTGTATGTATATGTTATAATATGCTCATAACATTTAAAAATTCTCTTTTGAACCTTGCTGAATACATTGTCAAAGGGGGAGAAATATGTATAAGGAGAGATTTTTTTACACTTTGCATATGTTATACACTTTCTTCCTTCTCTGATTTTAAAAAATGGGGAGAAATTAATAAAGGGGGAGAAATGAGTTTTCAAAGCTTTTCAAAATTTTTCATAAGCCAATGTTTGGATTTTAATTGGTGTTGCCAATGCATTCATCAAGGGGGAGATTGTGAGACCTATGTGTGCTGAATACATTGGCAATTAGGATAAAAGTTAGCATTAACATTCAAAGTTTTAAATATTGCCAAAACATTCTTCTGTGGCAAGGTCCGACAAGTTCTTTGTTAGGTCCGCCAAGTGTTGGCAAGGTCCGACGCAAGGTCCGGAGAGCTCCTGCAAGGTCCGGAGAGCTTCTGTGAGGTCCGGAGCTTGTTTTTAGGGAGCTCCCGTGAAGTTCAACTCGTAGAACTGCAGCGTCTTGTTTTTGCTTTTAACTCGCAATGTTTCAAACTTGCTTTATGGGAAGGTTTGCTTAGTATTAATTTGCTAAGTTTTTGGTGTGTTTTGGTGATTATGGCTGTTATCATTTGATATGGTTTGCAACATGCTTATGTGACGTGCTCTTGTAAGGTGTTGTGGTTTTCGAACTAACGTGAGTCAAGTCAAGGACTTGTGCTCGGAAGAATTGGTTGTTTATTCATGTGCAGGTGTTGCTTGAGTTCAAGACATGGCTGGTGACGGGATCTTTGGACTAGTCTCAGGGAGGAGATGAGGTTCCAACAACCAAGTTCGGGAGGAGATGTGGTTGAGTTGATCGGGAGGTCGCGCAGCATGTTTGGATCAAGGGCAGTGCATATGAAGGTTGCGTGTACGTCATTGGAAGGTGTTTGCACGTGTGCAAGGAGTGCATGGACGTGGCAACATTTTTCCAAGGCGTGATGAAGAGAAGTGGACGTAAAGAATTGGTTGGAAAGGTCCAACCGGCTGGATTGTGTACTCAGGCTGAGGCTGAGTCGGATATGGCTCAAATATGGAAGATTTGAGTTGGTTATGATAGGATTTCGTGCTAGGCACGAAGTTGAGTTGTTTTAGGAATGTTTAGGACGTTCCTAAGGTGTTTGGAAGTCTCACGATTGCTTCTATCTGCGAATAGGAGAGTTCTGAGCAGTTATGGTAAGTTAGGATACGAGTCCAATTAGGAGTAGGAGTCCTAGATTGGATTGTTTAGCCTGAGGGCTGGCTATAAAAGCAAGGGAGGCCAGAGCTCTCGTGGGTAGAGAACTTTGGGCTGTTCCTCTTGTGTTTCTATTGAATAAAGTTCATAGTTTCGAGGAGCTTTTGTGCCTTGTTCGTCTGACTTGTTTTTCGTCAAGTCTTTCTCGCCGAGTTTCTGGACAGACCGACGTTGCTTCGGTGTTTCGTTCATAACTCGAGTTTTACAGATCCGATTGACGTGATTCTTTTTGGGTTGTCTTCACAACTCAATTATATATCATCTGTGAAATTTTCACGAGCTTAGGATCTGTAGTTTTTGAGATACATGAGTTTCTTTGCAGCGTTGCAGATCTGTTTTATATCGGGTAGAACAGATTGATCTTCGTTTATTGTTTTGATCGTATCTCAAGTTTTACTTCGTGTTTTCAAGTGATTCTTGTTGCATTAGATCCGTGACTTGATTCTCTACCTCTCTACTTGATTTGTCACGGTTGAACACGTTTGAAAACACTTGCACACACGGTTTCTTTAACCGATTGATTTTTTGCTGAGGGGTTTTTGTTGTTTCCGCTGCAAAAAGTTTTAATCTACCATTCACCCCCCTCTGGTAGCTTTTCACGTGCTCTTCGATCCTACAAAAACCCCGTGTTAGCGACGAATTCCAAGCTTTCTGATCGGCGGCTATGGCGGGAACGCGCGGGCGCACGGTGACAACCGAGTTGCCGCCATTTCCTAGCCAGTTTGAGGCCGTGCCGAGGTAGCCTGACCTTCACTGATGCTTTAGAGCAATTTCCCCGAGCCTTTGGCGGGTTAGGATGCTCGGGCCACGGCGCCGAAGCTGTACCGAGGGGTGCGCACGTCGCCGACCGGTTTCCGGTCGCCGGCAGCCCGAATGCACCGCACCGTTGGATTCCTCGTGGCTGAAAACCCCCAGGCGGCATGTACCGAGCCGGGAGACGGCCGGGAAGCTGACTCCGGTGAGCCCCGACGAGTTGCCGGCGAGGGGGTGGCGCGGGAAAGGGGACGGGCCGAGGAAGAAGAAGGACCGGCGGGTCCCACGTGTCAGTGGCGGAAAAATTAAATCCCCAATCAGCTGTGGCCCCGAGATCCTTTACAACAGCGCGGGAAGTAGTCTGTGGCCCCGTGCGGCTTAGCTCCGGCAACTGACACGTGTAGGGTGGACCCACAGACAGAGTTTGAACCTTTCCCGAATTAATTTGAATTCCATATTTAGTTCAAACTTTAGAACCTCATAACTTTTGCTAGGAAGCTCCAAAATTAGTGATTCAGATTGGGTTGGATTCAGGAGGTAAAACTCTATCTAAATATGCCACCCAATTTGTATGAAAATCAATAGAAAATTCTGGAAAGTTCTTTAAAACTTTTCAGCAAAAGAATTTTAGAGGGAGTTTGGCTCATCCAAAATCCCCAAATTTTGCCAGGATATTCTTTAGGATATTAGGAGACTCCTGTAAAAGTTTCAACTCATTTTGATTTGATTTTGGTTGGATAATTCTGGTTTCAAGTTTCTGTATTCAAATGAATACAGAAACCTTTTCAGGAAATTTCCAAAACTTGTAAATTCAGTTCAGGGCATTCCTTAGCTCCAAAAATCCTAGGAAAATTCATGCATGCTCCCTAAGCTATGTATGAAATTGTAGTTCACTTGAATTTGCATGAAAGTGCAAATTTATTCAGAATTAATTCCTTTATGCCTAAACACTTAGAGAATTATTCTGGGTGATCCACTTAATGAAATATTCTGAATTTTGGTCCAGAGGACTTTCTTGTGACAAGGAACTCACAAGAAAATTTCCAGCTCCATTGGAGCCTTGGATCAGTAGTGTTCTGTTCAACCATCACTTGATCCCCACCCAAGTGATTAAACCCCCACTCATCACTTGATCTTAGTACCTAAACACAAACCCAAACCCCTAGCACCAGTGTCATTTTAAATTCTTAAACAAAGTTCCAGTTTTAAACTTGTCTTTAGAACTGTTAGCAAAAATTTTACAATTAAATATGTATGCATATTCATAAGGTGTAGTGATTAAACGTGGAAAGTGAAGAAGGAAAAGGTGAACTTGGATCAAGGAATAAGAAGGGCAGGAGTGAACTTCAAGACATCAGAAACTGACTTCCTCTTAACTGATTTTAGTTATCTGCAAAACCAAGGCAAGCCCCGGTTTGCATTTAAGTTGTTTTCTAAAGTTTTTACTTTGTTCACTACTATGGGTCAAAGTTTGTATGTGCATTAGCTCAAGGATGTTTTATACTCCACTTGCATGACCAAAAAGAACCCTGGGATCAAGGGTAGAATTATGTCATCGCTGTAGAATAAGGCCATGCTAAATAGACTAGGGCATCCGGTAGAAGACGAGTAGTTGGAATCTACTCGCGAGCTGTAGTTCAGAAGATCATAAGTGTGGTTGGGAAAGGAAGCAAACTAAAGTTTACATTTCTAAAGATGAGACCGGGCAGAGGGGTTAGGCAGCGACAAGACGCGGTCTTGGTCGAGTAGCTCTGCCTGTGTCGGTTAAGGACCGATGCGTATGCCGCGTCCAGGAGCAAGTATTGAGTTGTGTACCGGATGCTTACTGATATATGGGAACCAGGAAACCGATGTACCAGGTTCACTGGATTATAGAGGCATACCAAATCGTCTCGTTAGACCTATGAGCCCGAGACGGCACGACCGGTTCTACAGTTTAGTGTCCTGAGAAAGGTTGCCACATACGACGTAATGAAGGACGCCAGAGTTGGGTCTTCAGAGGCGGGCGTATGTGTCGAGTTATCCGGGTAGTGTTTGATTCGAATCACCGTCCCTCGTGGTTATTGAGTGCCGCTTGCTCCCGTGTTGTGACGTAGTAATCAACTTGTGTGGAAACAGTTTGCAAAAGTATAATTGCTGTTATGATTATGTTAAGTTGCATGAAAACCCTGTTTGAAGTAGAGATAGAGCAAACTAAAGTTATTTTTCCACCTTGGGACAAGTAACATTGGAATGAAGTGTTTCTTGTTTGATTGTGGAGTTCCATGTTGCTAGGCGCAAGGTCACTACTATTATGGCTAAAATCTGAAAGTTAAGGATGAACTCGTAGGCGAGTCTTTTCGCAAATGACAGGCTTAAGTCTTAGGTTACTTTCATGTAGAGTTTCATGTCTTAGGAGAGACGTTTAAGTCTTGCTGAGCCTTTGTGCTCACTCTTGCTATATAAGTGGTTTTGCAGGTAAACCTCGACGCTATAAAGAAGGTTGTCCGGTGAGACTCAGGAACGTCCGAGTCATGTCACACTTGGAGAACCTAGCCGCTGCCATGTCTGTGTGTTGCTAGCGAGAGGAGTCCACGGGCTGGATCTCTTCTCGAGTGCTTCTTAGATATTCATCGTGAGCTGTTTATAGACTTCCGCTGTAGTTATTTTATGTAAATTATTTACAAAGAACAGTTGTAAGCTTCCGCTTTGATTTATGTAATACATGGTTCCTTATATGTGTGTTGTTGGGTGCCGCATAACACGACACCACCCAATGTGATTCCTCAGGCGAGGTGGCACGACCCCGTGATGGAGGTCGGCCCCTCTCAGCGTGGTGTCAGAGCTGCATTTGTAATAGCGCACGGAATAAGGATGGTATTACGACAAAAACTTAGGATACGGTATTAGGCCCACATAAGGACTATAGTAGTATAGTTACTTAAAGTGGCATTGCTAACTTACTTGTTATAATTCTGAATTTTGATTATGTAATGACGCATCTACGCTCAGGTAAGCATGGTAAGGGACGCCACCGAAAGCGGTTCAATTTCGGTTAGCTCCCCTGACGAGGAAAGTGGTTCAAGGTTAGATCTCACAGCTTGGTGTGAGATGTTAATATGAAACTCTTGAACTCTTCATGTTCCTGAGTTCATATGAAACGCTGATCCCTAGCGTGCATTAGGCAAGTAAGTGAAGACCCCATCGTGTGGTCAGTAACGCGATAGTGTGTTCTTCTGGAAATAGCCCAGGAGGACATACGCAGCGCTTGCCATCGGCGTGCCCTGCAGGGCAGTAGGTGGTATCCGTTGGGTTGATAACATTCCCAACCGTGACGACTCGTTCATGACATACTCGGGTTCCCCGTCGTGTGGTGTTGAAACACGATCACGTACCTTGAGACATGACTTAACTCAAGGACGGCCGTATGGCAATGATACGGGCGTTTGTATTTATTTTCAAATATGGAACTGCCTGAAATGAAACAAACCTTTGAGTGCACCACTATTGAGTGTTCTTCTGCAGGTACTAACCACGTACATATCCCGTGTAGTACACGTGTGTGAGAGCCGTTTTAGTGCCACTGCTCATACGTATATGCCGGTGTAATCCGGTTAGGATTTTTATTTTGGTGAGGCTACGTAGTACCAACATGTGTCTTACGGTGCATCGACACCGTACTACACTTAATAATCCTCTTTCCTATGAAGAAATGATTCATGAACTAACTTTCAACTAAAATTGGAAGTTTGAAACAAATATTAGATACTGAACTCTTATTTTGAGCTAAGATTCAAATGAGAGTATAATTAGGTGTCAAAATTTTCAAAAACAGAGTGCTCTGTTTCTGGCAGGAATTCTTGCTGGACTTTAACAGAGCATAACTCTGAGTAGCTGGACCCAAATAAGGTGTATGATACAGTTCTGGAAGGATTTTCAAGTGCTCTACAACTTTCTTGTAGGCCTCCAGGGCAGAATCACACGTTACATGGGTGAAAAGTCCAGTTGAAGGCGAACTGTTCAGAACCAGGACAGTACCAAAAACCTCTCTGGACCTTTCTGTTTTTAAGCCATAACTTCCTGTAGAGAAATCCTTAAGGAGCCTATGATACACTGTTAGAAAGGTTATGAAATTTGCAACATTTTTGTAGTCAAAGTTTGCTCAGATTCTTATTGTATTTTCATATACAACTAGGATAAAAGTAGCCACATACAAAGGTCATGCTGGCAAATTTTATCCAGGAATTCTGTCAACTTTGAGAAATCATAACTTTTGATCCAGAGATGATCTGAAGGCGTATAAATACTCGTTGAAAAGATACTGAAGTTAACTCTAACTTTTGTATTCAACTTGAGTTATGAAAATGCTGTTCAACGGATCAAGAATCTGGATGAAGGCAGAAGAGTACGTTCGGTACAGCAAAGAGAACGGGCTAGGCCTATCCCATGGGAGTGATTAAACTCGAGGAGTTTCCGGTGGGACGTGAAGAACCGATGTGTTTCCAATGAGTTACCGGGCATGCTGGCTAACGAGACGTCAAGTTCAAGATTGAACTGACGCCGGAAACAACACCGATTTCACGAAGGCTGTGTAAGATGGCACCCAATGAACTAGCGGAGTTGAAGGAGCAACTAAGTGCACTTATGAGCAACGATTTTACACAACCAAGCTTATCACCTTGGGGTTGCTCTGCGCTGTTCGTTAAGAAGAACGATGTGACACTAAGATTAAGTGTTGATTGTCGTTCACTCAATGCCGTCACTATAAAGGACAATGAGGATACTCTATGGTTTAAAGACCATATAGTGATACCTCATAATATGAAACTCTAGACAGCCGGAAATGTCGCACACCGCGGAAGTGGTGTGAGTACAGTGAAAGAGTTCTGTTCGGGGTTGATTCGTCAATGAAGACAATGACCGAGTTCGGGCGATAGAAGCGAACTTGGAGGTTGTGCAATCCCGACAGAAAAGTCACGATGGTCAAAGGCATAGACCGTTGCATTTCGACGGAGGAGAACACGTTGTCTTTGCGTGTCTCCGATGGAAAGGAATTCACCGGTCCAATGTAAAGGGGAGATTTTGCTTCCCTAGTCTTAGATCCATTTGCTGTCACGGAAAAGTGTGGACCCGTAGCTTACCGGCTGTAACTACCGGCAAACTTTGCTGGTATTCACGACATATTGCATGTGTCACAGCTACGGAGGTACTTTAAAACTACCATCGCTGTCCACACCGAAGAACTTGACTAGTTGAAGCCGGATCGTACCTACACCGAGCGACCGGTTCAGACTATCGATGAGAAGAATCCGTAACACCTGGAATCGGATATTAAGATTTTACCAGGTGCTGTGGGGTAATCATACCATGGAAGAAACAACGTGGAGAGCAAAGATTACCTCCGCATGAACTATCCGGAGTTTTTATCGTCATACCACTTGGCATTACCTCTCCTGTCTCGTTTCCCTATTGGAATCTCGGGACGAGATTCTTTTTAAGGGGGGAGGAATGTAAAAGTCCCAAAAACGTGAATGCAAAGGAACGGATGATTGAACGTCACTGTGTTTCTGTTCATGAAAAATGGGACTTACAAAAAACTTTCTTACATGGGATGGTACACATGAGGTGCAACCACATGGGTTCAGGCATGCTTTTGCAAGTGTTGGACCAATGTGGAGTTAAACTCATGTGTAAGCATACATGAACAGGAGAAAGAAAAAAAATAAGGTCTTTAGACCCAAAGGCTCAGCTCAAATTGCCGCCAAACTTTTGTATACACATGGAGCCTCATACATTTGAATTGAGGAGATTATGATGGCAACTTTCTGATTTGAGGGTGAGCTAAAAAGGAACGGATTATGATCATGTTGGGTTCATGCTGAATTCAAACATGTTAAGGCAAGGGAATGATTTGAGTTATGTCACATGAAATGATAAACTCAAACATGGGCATGTGGTGAAAGCTAAAATGTTCTTTAGCTCATACTGAACCCATGCTAACCTAGAGAAGGATTTCACTCCCAAAAAGCTAACTCATATGCACATTCTCTATGAGTAGAGGGGAGGGAAGTTTAAACCCCATTTTTGAACCCTTGCAAAGCATTTATGTTCAGATGGTCCAAAAGCATATATGTGAGATGACCATTGCAGTCCTCAGGTATTAAAGAGCTTAAGTTCCAAAATTTGAGAGATTCCAAGCTCATATACCACTTGTTCAAAGCATTGTTTGAGATCACCTTCAAATTCAAATTTTAGGGGCATGGTCCAAAAACTGAACTTGTAAGGTTCAGCTTGGGACCAAGGTTGATCAAGCATGTGCTAGGATCAAACCAAAGTGTTCACCCAAATTCAGATGGGTCATCACCAAAGAGGACTTAAATTTCAGTTTGAATTAAATGGTTTACTTCAAGGCAAAGAAGGCCCTTTCCAAAAAGAAAATTCAAACTGTTGTTGGAAAATTTGTATTTGCAATGGCGAACTCAAAAATCAGAGGGCATATTTGGATTCCTCAGGTCCAAATTATGAGGGAGCCAAGTTTTGAGCAAATTTGGAGGTGCTTTGATATGAATATCAAAGGAACTTGTGAATTCCATCCAAATTTGAATTTGAAACTGTGGCATAAATTGTCAAATGGCAAAATGGCTTTTGAATTTGGATCCCTCATAGCTGAATTTGCAATGTGTCAAAATTTGAAGATCTTTTGGGGCAGAGGGGGGTTGTGGGCCCCACTTGTCATTGAGAGGGGGGGGTATAACTTACTGGTTAAGTCAGCCTCTGTGTATCGGTTAACACCCGAGCTCGAACCGGGTCACCGCGAGCTGCCACCGTGCTGCCGTCTGAAAACCGTGGAGCCACCTCCTGCTACGCTCGATGGGCTGGCGACCTGCTGCTGCTCTCGGCAACGTGTGAAGGGATCAGTTCGCCCACCGAACGGAGGCCCTTGAGTCGGTTCTCCCTCGCACGACAAAAAGACCGAGAACGCCGCCGCCTCGGGCGATCGACCGGGAACTGAGGAAAACCGAGCATGCAGAGGCCAGCCAAGCTGGAAAACCACACGGTGGGCTTGTCCTCCACCTCCTGAGCACAGAATCCAGCGAGTTGCTGCATCCCCGACCCGAAATTGGCTCGTCGCCGCAGCGACTTCACTTCACCGAGGGTTGGGGCGCTCGTGGACAGCCTAACCCAGGCACTTCCACGCTCAAGCAAGGCCACCTCCAGACGTGCTGGTGAACCATTCTGCTCACCCCAAGCCTCAAGTCGAGCTGTGAATCACCGAGAGCAAATTCGGGAATTTTCACTCGGAGGACGCAATTCGACCTTCCAGTACGAGGTGATTAAATTCGATTGCAACTCATGTTTGTACTTCATCAAATCATGCACTAATAAACTAGACTGGCCAGCGGTCCGATCCCCTTCACAACCCTAGCTAGAAACCCCGTGTTAGCGATGAATTCCAAGCTTTCCGATCGGCGGCTATGGCGGAACGCGCGGGCGCACGGTGACAACCGAGTTGCCGCCATTTCCTAGCCAGTTTGAGGCCGTGCCGAGGTAGCCTAAGCTTCACTGATGCTTTAGAGCAATTTCCCCAAGCCTTTGGCGGGTTAGGATGCTCGGGCCAAGGCGCCGAAGCTGTACCGAGGGGTGCGCACGTCGCCGACCGGTTTCCGGTCGCCGGCAGCCCGAATGCACCGCACCGTTGGATTCCTTGTGGCTGAAAACCCCCAGGCGGCATGTACCGAGCCGGGAGACGGCCGGGAAGCCGACTCCGGCGAGCCCCGACGAGTTGCCGGCGAGGGGGCGGCGCGGGAAAGGGGACAGGCCGAGGAGGAAGAAGGACCGGCGGGTCCCACGTGTCAGTGGCGGAAAAATTAAATCCCCGATCAGCTGTGGCCCCGAGATCCTTTGCAACAGCACGGGAAGTAGTCTGTGGCCCCGTGTGGCTTAGCTCCGGCAACTGACACGTGTAGGGTGGACCCACAGGCAGAGTTTGAACATTTCCCGAGTTAATTTGAATTCCAGATTTAGTTCAAACTTTAGAACCTCATAACTTTTGCTAGGAAGCTCCAAAATTAGTGATTCAAATTGGGTTGGATTCAGGAGGTAAAACTCTATCCAAATATGCCACCCAATTTGTATGAAAATTAATAGAAAATTCTGGAAAATTCTTTAAATCTTTTCATCAAAAGAATTTTAGAGGGAGTTTGGCTCATCCAAAAATCCCCAAATTTTGCCAGGATATTCTTTAGGATATTAGGAGACTCCTGTAAAAGTTTCAACTCATTTGGAGTTGATTTTGGTTGGGTAATTCTGGTTTCAAGTTTCTGTATTCAAATGAATACAGAAACCTTTTCAGGAAATTTCCAAAACTTGGAAATTCAGTTCAGGGCATTCCTTAGCTCCAAAAATCCTAGGACAATTCATGCATGCTCCGTAAGCTATGTATGAAATTGTAATTCACTTGAATTTGCATGAAAGTGCAAATTTATTCAGAATTAATTCCTTTATGCCTAAACGCTTAGAGAATTATTCTGGGTGATCCACTTAATGAAATATTCTGAATTTTGGTCCAGAGGACTTTCTTGTGACAAGGAACTCACAAGAAAATTTCCAGATCCATTGGAGCCCTGGATCAGTAGTGTTCTATTCAACCATCACTTGATCCCCACCCAAGTGATGAAACCCCCACTCATCACTTGATCTTAGTACCTAAACACAAACCCAAACCCCTAGCACCAGTGTCATTTTAAATTCTTAAACAAAGTTCCAGTTTTAAACTTGTCTTTAGAACTGTTAGCAACAATTTTACAATTAAATATGTATGCATATTCATAACGTGTAGTGATTAAACGTGGAAAGTGAAGAAGGAAAAGGTGAACTTGGATCAAGGAACAAGAAGGGCAGGAGTGAACTTCAAGACATCAGAAACTGACTTCCTCTCAACTGACTTTAGTTATCTGCAAAACCAAGGCAAGCCCCGGTTTGCATTTAAGTTGTTTTCTAAAGTTTTTACTTTGTTCACTACTATGGGTCAAAGTTTGTATGTGCATTAGGTCAAGGATGTTTTATACTCCACTTGCATGACCAAAAAGAACCCTGGGATCAATGGTAGAATTATGTCATCGCTGTAGAATAAGGCCATGCTAAATAGACTAGGGCATCCGGTAGAAGACGAGTAGTTGGAATCTACTCGCAAGCTATAGTTCAGAAGATCATAAGTGTGGTTGGGAAAGGAAGCAAACTAAAGTTTACATTTCTAAAGATGAGACCGTGCAGAGGGGTTAGGCAGCGACAAGACGCGGTCTTGGTCGAGTAGCTCTGCCTGTGTCGGTTAAGGACCGATGTGTATGCCGCGTCCAGGAGCAAGTATTGAGTTGTGTACCGGATGCTTACTGATATATGGGAACCAGGAAACCGATGTACCAAGTTCACTGGATTGTAGAGGCATACCACATCGTCTCGTTAGACCTATGAGCCCGAGACGGCGCGACCGGTTCTACAGTTTAGTGTCCTGAGAAAGGTTGCCACATACGACGTAATGAAGGACGCCAGAGTTGGGTCTTCATAGGCGGGCGTATGTGTTGAGTTATCCAGGTAGTGTTTGATTCGAATCACCGTCCCTCGCGGTTATTGAGTACCGCTTGCTCCCATGTTGTGACGTAGTAATCAACTTGTGTGGAAACAGTTTGCAAAAGTATAATTGCTGTTATGATTATGTTAAGTTGCATGAAAACCCTGTTTGAAGTAGAGATAGAAAGTTATTTTTCAACCTTGGGACAAGTAACATTGGAATGAAGCGTTTCTTGTTTGATTGTGGAGTTCCAATGTTGCTAGGCGCAAGGTCACTACTATTATGGCTAAAATCTGAAAGTTAAGGATAAACTCGTAGGCGAGTCTTTTCGCAAATGACAGGCTTAAGTCTTAGGTTACTTTCATGTAGAGTTTCATGTCTTAGGAGAGACGGTTAAGTCTTGCTGAGCCTTTGTGCTCACTCTTGCTATATAAGTGGTTTTGCAGGTAAACCTCGATGCTATAAAGAAGGTTGTCCGGTGAGACTCGGGAACGTCCGAGTCATATCACACTTGGAGAACCTAGCCGATGACACGTCTATGTGTTGCTAGCGAGAGGAGTCCGCGGGCTGGATCTCTTCTCGAGTGCTTCTTAGATATTCATTGTGATTTATAGACTTCCGCTGTAGTTATTTTATGTAAATTATTTACAAAGAACAGTTGTAAGCTTCCGCTTTGATTTATGTAATACATGGTTCCTTATATGTGTGCTGTTGGGTGCCGCATAACACGGCACCACCCAATGTGATTCCTCGGGCGAGGCGGCACGACCCCGTGATGGAGGTCGGCCCCTCTCAGAGAACAAGAAGAACGTAAGGTAGGTCTCCAATATCACCTTACGACATCATCGTGTTTTTTGCATCTGTTCTTTGATTCCTTTCGAAGAGAAGCTTTCTCGTGGACAGATCACTTGTTGATTGGGTTGATCTAAAAGACAAGGTCATCGCCACATCCACGTTTGTTCCGAACACCTCTGATCATCATAAAATCCATGCAAGCCATGCAAGAATACGTACAAACCGATCTAATAAAAACTGCATCATAGGACTAACATGCATATGCATCATCGCATCTGGTCAAAGTTTGTGCATGGTATTGATTGTTATGAATCTTGTATGTGTGTGACATGAATAGAAGGACAAGCTCAGGGAGCTGTCTACGACGAGCTGCAACAACAAGGTTTCGAGATCCAAGAGCAACTGGAACCGCAAGAACAAGGCAAGTGCCCCTTGACCATATCGATCCTATGTTTTGGGAAAAAACTGTTTTGTTTTGCGAAAAGGTGTGTGTGCTGAGTCAAACATGATGGGAAACCTTTTTATAGGAGTTTACTAGTTTTGGTTAAACCAAACTTGTCGCCCGGGATGTTTATGAGTCGGGTATGGTTTTTACTTTTATGCTTCGCTGAGTCCGTGGGATTGGGAAGCGAGATAGATGTGTCTACCTAACTGCACTCATAATGATAATGAGAAAGTGATGTTGTTAATGAACATGGATCGGAGGGAGATCTAGGCAAGACTGGGTTTGTGAATGAGGTAGCATGAGATGGTGGTTTACTTGCCGTAGATCTAAGGACCGGTTCATGCGAGCAAATGCCAGGATAACAGTGCCACCACAAGGCCAAGTATGGGTGCGGCTTAGCTGAGTAGTTAGGTAAGTTGCTAGATTGTTATGGACCGTGGAAGGCGCGGGGAATGGGAGTCGAGTGAGGACTGCCCTGGGAGCTGCATGGCACAAGAGGGGACCGTTGGTGGGAGAATTGGAGATTCTAGCCTGCCGGTGAAACCTTAGTGAGTCCATACATCTAGTAGCCCCTTTGTAAAGGCTATTTTGTGATCTCTTGGCCATCCATACACCGATGGTTGTGTACTGGTATAATGGAGGTTCTGCAGTCGCCGACGGGTGACAAAATCACAAACTTGTGGGTAAATAGGTGCAAACTCTGCAGAGTATAAAACTATCATGATAGCTGAGCTTACGGTCACGAGCGCCTGGCCAAATTCCATGATTAGTTGGGATGGTGATTGGATATGGTTATTGGTTATGGTTTGGTTTTGGTTTGGTTTGGTTTTCAGGACTGTTAAGTCCGGGTGATAAGATGGGTTGCATGACTGTTGAGTCATGGCAACAAGGGTTGGTCTCGGTGGGAGACGAAGTTGTTTATGAGATGAAATGGTAGCGAATACGAGATGGTATTCGTGAAATGATAGCGAATACGAGGAGGTATTCGTGAGCAAGAATGAGGTTGATTGATGTCTGGTTGTGACATGGAAGGTAATGAACATAATGGAGGTATGATTGGTATTTTAATACGTGTTGGGATTACATTCACTTAAAGATGAGTTGCTGTTTTATCATGGTTTTGATAAATAACTTTGCTTTCTGCAATGAGCCTTTTTATACCTACCTTGTTATGAGCTTCATATCATTTTTTCCCCGCACTTGCTGAGTACATCATTGTACTCAAACTTGCATTATTATTTCATCATCAGCAATAGGAGAAGATTACTATGAAGACCAAGTGGAGCATTAGGCATGTAATCTATTCTCAACCTTGCCTGTGGGGATGGAGTAGAGATGGAGCCGCTACTGCTTAGATTGCTTCCGCACTAGTTAGAAGAATTCCGCTGCATAGAAATAAGACTTCCGCTGTTAAATTAAGATTTCCGCTGTGAGCATGAGTCCAAGACTCATGAAACATTGTAATAAACTCTGTTATTCGTGGTTATATATTCTGAATTCAGTTTGTGGAACATATATGTATGTGTGATGAACATCCTGGGCACACATATGCATCAGTTCTCGGTTCCGTGGTTTTCCACAGAATTGAGGGCATCACAGATTGGTATCAGAGCCACGGTTGAGGGTAGATTACACACCTAGATACAATCACAGATTGGTACCAGAACCACGGGTTGACGGTAGGTTAGACGCTTAGATAGATCACAAATTGGTATCAGACACAGATTGGTATCAACCTGCCACGGATAGATCACACAACCTAGATAGACACAGATTGGTAGCTAAGCCACGCTGACCATAGGATGCAAGCCTAGGATGCATAGATTGGCCTTGAAACTACCTTGACATAGGATACAAGCCTAGGAAAGGCCATAGTTGGATCACCAAATTTGCAACACCCTAAGCCATATAGGACCCTGTCAAAGTTTGTAGCCGACACTTCCCCCCGGCCTGCTCTGGGCAGCCCGCGGAGGTTCTGTTTCGGAGGGGCTAGTCACTCACGGAGAGCTTCAGCGTTAGGGACGATTGAGGGAGAAGCTTGACACAGGGATTTTTACGTAGTTCAGGCCGCCGGAGCGTAAAACCCTACGTCCACGGTGAGCAGAGTTGCTCATTGTATTGCTTGTTGCTCAGAACCGGAGTGAGCGTGAGAGTGTAAGATGTTGAATGGCTGGGGTGCAAACCCTTGCTAACGTTGCCTACCCGAGCCTTTTATAGTCCAAGGCTCGGGCGGCTTACACGGTGGGCCTGGGACCCGACAGGTGGTCCTAGGGAGATTGCCTGCCATCTACCATATCTGCAGTTACGCCGGTAGTTGTCTCTGGCGAGGGCTTCCGAGTCTTCGTTCTGCCGCCTTGCCCATGCCACAAGCTAGTCGTAGTGGTTGGCAGGGGCGGCAGGGGATGTCTTGTCGCTGTGTTTATTGGCGGGCAGGCTCTGACACGGCGTGCCAGTCTGCGATGTGACTGGGTGCAACGGCACCTGACAGAGGCGTGCTCCACGTCTCCGCGCCTTGGGAAGGCGCGGGTCTTGAATACCTTGTACGGGCAAGGTATGGCGCGTCTTTACTCTTGCTACCTACCGCGCGGGGGCAGGCAGCGCTGCTCTACTGGCCACGTGGCGGGCCTAGAACTCTCCTCTGAGGAGAGGGAGGTCTGGCCCCGCGGGACACGTGGAGCCTTCGGAGCTCGCCCCGTGAGAACGGGGAGGTCCGGATCTGCTGGCCACGTGGCGGGCCCGGAGCTCTCCTCTGAGGAGAGGGAGGTCCGGCCCCGAGGACACGTGGAGCCTCCGGAGCTCTCCCCGCGGAGGGGGGAGGTCCGGCTCAGTTGGCCACGTGGCGGGTCCGGAGCTCTCCTCTGAGGAGAGGGAGGTCCGGCCCCGCTGGACACGTGGAGCCTCCGGAGCTCTCCCCGCGGAGGGGGGAGGTCCGGCTCAGTTGGCCACGTGGCGGGCCCGGAGCTACCCTCTGAGGAGAGGGAGGTCCGGCCCCGCTGGACACATGGCGCCTTCGGAGCTCTCCCTGCGGAAAAGGGTGAGGTCCTTAGGCAGTTTCCCCTGTGCGTGGGGGTACCCCTTATTGAGGGTACCGACAGTGGCCCCTGGGCCTATCTCGGGGGAGATAGCGAGCCCGAGGTGGGGCCCCAGTCTCTTCCGCTCCGCGCACCTTCTCGAAGACCCACATTGATCATTTCGGGAACACGAACAGTCGTGGGATCATGGGAGCGTGTGCCCCACTTGATGGCTGCTTTTACCGCGGCAGTTCCCAAGGCTGCCACTTCTGCACTTTACCGCGACTATTCGGGAACCGCCGAAGTGTCTCGCCGGCTCGTCTCCTTGGGAGACTGACTTCTTGGCCCACCGCTTCAGCCGGACGGCTCGGGTCCACTTGTCATCGACACTTTGTCTTGGAACCGAAGCGGTTCTCCAAGCGGCATATTCGAAGAGTTTCGAATCACTTTGAATCGCGCCTGGAAAGTTTAAAAGGGGATCTTACCCGCATCGTGGCTTCCCTTCGTACTTCCCAGCGCTTGCATCTTCCTTGAGCTCTTGCGCCCTTGTCTTCCCTGTCCTTGAGCTTTTTCCTGCCATGGCTTCCAACCTGCCTCCGGAGAAGAAACGCGCTCGGTCTCCTCCGGCGGTAGCGTTTGTGCCAAGTCAAGAATCCAGGGTGTCTGCACGTCCTGCTTCTGGAGATGGCACTCCGTCTGGCGGCGACTCCAAGAGGCCTCGGGGTCACCATCCCGATGGGACTCCTCTCGAGCGGCGATGGGATGATGGTTCCCGGATGTAGCGTCCTCCTTCCTCAGGAGGCAGAGCCTCGAGGGGGAGTGCTGGTGCGTCGACGCCCAGGGGCGAGTCAAGAACTCAGGTGCCCCGGGCTCCGGGAGGCGGATCAGCTCCTAGGGGGCTTCAGAAGCTTCCCCTGTTCTGCCAGCCCGTGCGACCGAGGGGCAGCCCTCAGCGACGACGGCGGGCTCTAGTGGACCTACCCCGGTTTGAAAGCCGGGGTTCAGAGCCTGTTGGAGCGCTCGTGTTCCTCGGTAGGTGTCGCCCTTACCGAGTTCCAGAGCATGTATTCTTATCTTCTTTTCTTAACTCCGAGAGTCTCCCATGTTTGCAGGGACCCCTCAAATGCCGGTAACGTTTTCGTTTCCAGCCATCCCCGACTGACGGGGGATCTGCGCCACAGTGCCCGGGAGCCGAAACGGTCGCAGCGGCCCCCAAGCCAGCGCAAATTCCTTCTGGACCGGTAGGCCCGGCTCCTGCAGCAGCGGCGACTCCTGCGCCGGTAGGCCGGGCTCCTGCGGCAGCAGTGACTCCTCCTGTTCATCCCCCTTCACCGGCTCGGGAGCCGGCTGTTGCTGAAGGTTCAGCGGGACCGGCTGGCGGTGTCCTGCCTCCTGTTGCCGAAGCGGGTGAAGCTGCCACGGGCCCTATGGTAGGCAGCGGGCCGGGGCGCACCGGGAGCGAGCCTGCCCCAGTGCCGGCTTCTTCTGATCAGCGCCTTATCCCGGTTGCCAGAGCGTCGACTTCTCCCGAGGACAACGTGATGGAGGAAGTCGGGGCGCGGGTTCGGCCTCTGTCACCCCGCTGCCCCTGGCAGATGCCCTCATGCTCGCCCATACAAGCGTCCGGCAGGTTCTGGCTGCGCTCGGTCGCGAGCGTGAGGAGCAGGTAGGTGAGAGGGATCGCCTCCTCACCTGGGGGCGCCTCTTGAAGGAGCGAACCGAGGAGGTCAGGGAGGAGCTTGACTCTAGGCGGGCATCGCTCGATGTCATGGAGGCGCTTCTCGACCGTCAGAAGAGGGCCGTCGACCGTCTGGACTCCGAGACGCAGCGGCTACACAAGGAGGCCCTCGAGGCACATGCCTGGGCCGAAGAGAACTTCTCTGCTTTGGAGGAGGTGCGGCAGAGGCTGGCGCGCCGTGAGCGCGCCGTCGCGGACCAGCAGCGCTCCGTGGTGGCTGAGGCGGAGAAAGTCGCCGCGCGGCTGGAGGCGGGCGAGGGCGACCTGAGGGCCCGAGCTAAGGAGCTAGAGACCCGGAAGGCAGACCTGGTCGCGAGGGAGGAGCAGGTCTCCTGGAAGCGTCAGGCGGTCCTGGATTGTGAGCTAGCAGCCAACTTCCGGGCTTCAGAGTTGGAGCGGCTTGCCCAGACTCTCCAGCTTCGGGAAAGCTCTCTGGTAGCCAAGGAGAAGGAATTCTCCGAGGGGAGCCTCGACGCCTTGCTGGCAGCCCGCCGTGAGGTGGAGGGGCTCCTGGCCTCGCGGTCCTCCGAGGCCCATGCGGTCTCGAGCTTCGTCGACCAGGCAGGGTCCGCCCTGGTCCCCCTTGGCTTCAGCCCGGTGAAGGCAGAGGCCCCGGCGCTGAAGGTGGCCGAGGTGATCCCCGCGCTCGAGTCTATCAGTGCCAAGCTGAACAGGCTTGATGCGGTGGTCGCCGGTGAGCTCGAGGCAGAGGGACGGGGCCTGGCGATGGAGGTTGCCACGCATGTGTTGGCGTGCTTCCGAAGTCAGGATCCTTCCTTCTCACTAGAGCTAGCGAGACAGGGCCCCGCCACGGAGCGGGAGGTAGCTGCCAGGGCTGAAGTTGGGGACGTGGCCGCCCTTGTAGCCTCTAGGTTCCGGCGCGAGCCAGGGGAATCCTAGGGCTTGTATCTTTTCTTTTTCTTTTGTCGAGTCTGTAGTCCAGCTCGTGGAGCCTTGAATGAATATACTCTTGTTGTTTTCTGTGTCTAAGTTCCTTTATATTCTTCTTGGCTTGGCCTGGCCGAGTCCTTAGCTCCACAAGGTACTCAGAGGTCTTCACCAACATTGAAGTCTTGTACAGACACCTTCCCCGGGTCCTTATTGTATTAAGGGCCCAAGGGATCTTCGGAGCTCGCCCCGCAAGAACAGGGAGGTCCAGACCACCGGCCACGTGGCGGGCCCGGAGCTCTACTTTGAGAAGATGGAGGTCCGACCCCGCGGGACACGTGGGGCCTTCGGAGCTCACCCCTGCGGAGGGGGCGAGGCCCGGCTCTGCCGGCCACGTGGCGGGCCCGGATCTACCCTCTGAGGAGAGGGGGGCTCCGGCCCCGCCGGACACGTGGGGCCTCCGGAGCCCGCCCCTGCGGAGGGGGCGAGGTCCGGATCCTTCGGTCTTGCGCTGGAGCTCCGGTCTTGCATGGTCTCGTAGTGGCCCCCTGGTAGGTGTGGCCAATTGTTTGGGCGCACCTACCATACTCCTGCGGGGGAGCTAAGGTCGGGAGGTCCTGCACACAAGTAAGGGAAACGTAATTCTCCTTGGGGCTCCCCCTTCCCTATCTCATAGTCTTATTTGGCTTTACGATCCTGATCCGGTATACGGGGCTTGGGTACTTCAGTGCACGAAGTGCCGGGGGCTCGAGGCCCCCTGGCCATCGGCAGGTGCCTCAAATGCGACCGTCTTCCGTAGGATAGCAAATGCCGACTAGGGGTGAGAATGGGAAAAAGAAGCTGAGTGCATGGTGAGCATACACAGGAACTGCGGTCATAAAAATTAATACGTAATTTAAATGAGCACAAGGGAAGAGCAAAGCTGGACAGGTTTCTTTCCATACAAATTTCCATAGGAGGAAGGCAGGCTAAACATGGAGGCAACGGCCCGCCCCATTAAGAAGGGAAGCAAGACTCTACGCGCTTAGGGTCGGAACCAGGCCAAGTTGAACATAGTCCTAGACTGTCCCCTGAGACTTAGCTGCTCCGAGCGCTGTTCCTGGACTCTATGGAATCTATTACAGAAAGAAAAGACTGTCCTACTATTGCTCTAGGGGTAGAACTTATGGAGGTGTTCTATGTTCCAAGGGTTTGGGAGCGGATCCCCATCCTCGGTGGAAAGGCGTATGCACCCGGGGCGGCAAACTTTTGTGACTTGGAAGGAACCTTCCCAGCTGGGGGAGAGTTTGTCGGTCCCTTCGCGAGAAAGTATGCGCCGCAACACCAGGTCGCCTTCCTGCAGCTCTCGAACACGCACAGTCCTTTGGTGGTAGCGCCGGAGCGTTTGCCGGTACCGTGCGTTGCGGAGTGCTGCATGTAATCGGGCCTCGTCGACGAGGTCGATGTCTTCATGCCGGAGGTCGTCCTGCGCGGCTTCATTTTAAGCTCGGACACGGAGAGACCCCATGGTGATCTCTGGGGGAAGCACAGCTTCGGCCCCGTACACCATGAAGAAGGGTGTCTCTCCGGTGGCCTGGCTCTGGGATGTCCGGTTAGCCCATAGTGTGCTCAGAAGCTCGTCCACCCACTTGGCGCCATGTTTCTTCAAGCCGGCATAGGTGCGAGTCTTGAGGCCCCGAAGAATCTCGGCGTTGGCCCTCTCGACTTGCCCATTGCTCTTTGAGTGATTAACGGAGGCATAGCACACCTGGATGTCAAGGTCTTTGCAGTAGTCTTGGAACGCTGCGCTGGTGAACTGGGTCCCGTTGTCAGTGAAGATTCTGTTCGGGACTCCGAACCGGCAGACGATCGACTTGATGAACTTTACTGCGGATTGCTTGTTGATGGTGACGACGGGTGTGGCTTCTGGCCACTTGGTGAACTTGTCGATGGCAACGTAGAGGTACTGGAATCCCTCGACGGCTTTGGGGAATGGTCCCAGAATGTCCAACCCCCATACGGAGAACAGCCACGAGGGCGGGATCATCTGAACCGCCTGAGCCGGTGTGTGGATCTGCTTGGCGTGGAACTGGCACGCCTTGCAGCTCTCGACCAGCTTGACGGCATCCTGGAGTGCTGTCGGCCAGTAGAAGCCATATCGGAAGGATTTACCGACGAGCGTGCGTGAGGAAGAGTGACTCCCACATTCGCCTCCATGGATCTCAGCGAGCAAGTCGCAGCCTTCCCCCTAGGTTATGCACCGCAATAGGACGTGGTTGGCACCACGCCGGTAGAGATCCCCTTCTACCAGCGCGTACTTTTTAGCCATGCGCACGATCTGTTCAGCGGATACACGTTCATCAGGGAGGATGTTGTCTTTCAAGTAGTCCCGGATCTCCGTGATCCATGCATCGGGTCTGACCTGAGCTTCTAGATCTTGAGCGCTGGGTTGCACGGAGTCCCCAGTGATGCTTACGATCCTTGGCGGCGTCCATGGCTGCAGGGCCGTCGGGATCGCCAGCTTCGAGGTGCTGGTCCAGCCCCCTTCGCCCGGCTCAGCAGGCCGCGCTGTGGGCCGCAGCAACGTCCTCTCGAAGACCCCTTCGGGCACAGGGGCTCCGGTGGAGGCCTTCGTTGAGAGGTCGTTGGCTGCGGCATTGCCAGCGCACGGTACATGGCGCAGGTCCAAGGCGAGGAAGTCTTTCTCCAACATCTGCACGTGGAGCAGATAAGCAACTAGTTGTGAGTCATTGCAGGAGCATTCACCCTTAACTTGCTTGATGACTAGCTGGGAGTCACCCTATGCCAACAACTGGCGAGCGCCCAGAGACAGGGCTGTCTTTAGGCCAAAGATGAGTGCTTCATACTCTGCCATGTTGTTGGTTGCCTTGAAACTGAGACGCACCATGTACCCAAACTGTTCCCCCGATGGCATGAGAAGCAGTACGCCAGCACCGGCCCCCTGCTTTCGCGAGGAGCCGTCGAAGAAGAGCGTCCAGTGAGGCCCGGTGAAGACCGGAGCTCGGGGCTTTGGTTCACCGTCTTTGTGGCCCCCTGGGTTAGCCTTCGTTGGCGTCCACTCGGCCACGAAGTCAGCCAGTGCTTGGCTCTTGACTGCATGGCGAGGAAGGAAGTCCAGCTCAAACTCCGCCAGTTCCTCTGCCCATTTAGCGACATTGCCGGTCGCGTGGGGGCTGTGAAGGATCACCTTCAGCGGGTAAGAGGTGACCACCAAGATCCGGTGGGCTTGAAAGTAGTGGCGGAGCTTCCTGGATGCCACGAGTACTGCATACAGCAGCTTGTGGACCTCCAGGTACCTTGTCTTGGCGTCGTGGAGGACTTCGCTGATGTAGTAGACAGGCCTCTGGATGGTCCGGACCCTCCCTCCCGGGCCTGAGATGTCCTCATCCATTGGCTCAGGCCGACCGGAGGTAGGTCGGTCCGGGGGAGCCTCCGGGAGCTGGGACTCGAAGGCTCCTAGGCCGTCTTGAACCTCCGGGAGATCCCACTGGTTTTCCAGGTGGTCATCCTAGACCCTCGGGAGGACGTCTTGTCCTCTTGGGAGGTTCCTTTTGGTCTCCGGGGAGTTACCCCGGAGCTCCGCGAGGTCCCGTTGGACCTCCGGGAGGTTGTCTTGGAGCTCCGGGAGGTCCCGTTGGACCTCCGTGAGGGTGTCTTGGAGGTCTCGGAGGTCGTCTTGGACCTCCGAGGTCTTCTGGTGCTTGTCTTCTGCTATCGGAGCAGGCTGCGGTGACGAGAGGTCCGGCCGCTCTTCGACGAGGACCATGCTCACCACTTCAGTTGTTGCCGCGATGTAGAGCAACAAATGCTCTTCGGGCTTAGGGGCTACCATGATGGGTAGGGTCATCAGGAGCTGCTTCAACTCCTTGAAAGCTTCTTCTGCTTCGTCGGTCCAAGCAAATGGACCGGATTTGCACAGGAGCTTAAATAAGGGGAGCGCTCGCTCTGCTAGCCTCGGTACGAACTGACTCAGCGCGGCTAGGAATCCCGTGAGTTTCTGGACTTCTTTGATGCGGGCGGGGGCCGCATCAGGTCGATGGCCTTAATCTTCTCTGGGTTGGCCTCAATTCCTCGGTGTGAGACCAGGAATCCTAGGAGCTTCCCAGAGGATACGCCGAACACACACTTGTCGGGGTTCAGCTTAGTGCGCGTGGAGCGCAGTTTGTCAAAGACTAGGGCCAGGTTATCTAACAAGGATGAGCTCTGCCTGACGTTGACAACGATGTCATCGACATACACCTCGACTAAGTCTCTTATTAGCTCTCCAAAGGTTTTGTGCATTGCACGTACAAAGGTAGGAAGAGCATTCTTTAAGCCATAAGGCATAGAGACATAACAATACAGGCCGTCTACTGTGATGAAGGAAGTGTGATCTTCATCTTCTCTAGACATAGGGATCTGATGGAAACCCGAGTTGGCATCTAGGAAGCATAGCATATCACAGCCTGATGTCGAGTCTACTATTTGATCTATTCTAGGGAGAGAGAATGGATATTTGGGACATGCCTTATTGAGACTAGTTAGTCGATGCACATCCAGAGCTTCCCACCGGCCTTCGGGACGACGACGGAGTTCGCCAACCACCGGGGGTGGTGGACTTCCCGTATGAAGCCAGCATCCAGCAGCTTCTTGATTTCTTCTCGGATGAAGTTCTGCCGCTCAATGGACTGCTTGCGAGGCTTCTGTTGGACTGGCCGGGCGTCGAGGAAGATCTTCAGGTGGTGCTCGATCACCTCCCTAGGGATCCCCGGCATCTGCGACGGCTGCCATGCAAACACGTTGACGTTGTACCGGAGGAAGGTGATGAGCGCGCCTTCTTATTTGCTGTCTAGGCCCCCGGCTACCCGGGTGGTCTGGGCAGCATCGGCGCTGACTTGAACGACCTTCAGGGGGACGTCGCCCTCGTCGAGGGGTTGGACGCGGGGTGCTGTGGTAGAGGACGGTGGCGTGCACTCGGGTGGAGCCGGTCCGGTTCTGCACTGCCAGGGGCTGGTGCTCGAGCTGTTGCAAGTGCCTGGAGCTTCTCCAAGGCTGACATTGCAGCAGTGCGGTCTCCACGAATCTTGAGGATGCCTGTTGGTGTAGGCATCTTCAAGACAAGGTAGCCATAGTGGGCTACTGCCATGAATCGATACATGGCTGGCCTGCCGATTATGGCGTTGAAGGGGAGGTCGATCTCCGCCACGTCGAACAGAATGTACTCTGTCCGATAGCTGTCCGGTGCCCCAAAGGTCACCGGAAGGCTGATGTTGCCGTAGGGAACGACTTGTCCCGGCCCTACCCCTGAGAACGGGCTCGATGGGGTGAGCTTGGCCATCGGGATCTGCAGCTTCTGGAAGGCTGCGCGGCTGATGAGGTTCAGCCCAGCCCCGCCATCTACCAGAACGTGGTACATCCTCATGTTGGCGATGGTGGGTGCTACCAAGAGCGGTAGTTGGCCGGCCCCAGCCATGTTCCTGGGGCAGTCGGTGGCATCGAAGCTGATGGGGGTTCCCATCCACTTGAGGTGCGGCGCAGCACTTGGGAGAGGAGCCACCGATGCTACCGCTCGGCGCAGAGTCTTAACCGCGCTTTGGGACGAGGGGTCAGCGGACCCACCGTAGATGACGTAGAGCATCTTCCGGCGCTCGTCATCGCTGGAGCTGGAGTGCTCATGGTTGCGCACCGCCTTCACGGCGCGCTGAGGCTCCTGGAACTCCACTTGGTGGTCGGCGCTGTCTTGAGTGTCGACCTTCTGCTTGCCCTCCCTTTGACGGAAGGGAGGGGCGTCAGCACGCGGTTGCTTCCCCTTGCGGAAGCGCTCATCTTCTGAATCTCCCGGCACTCAGTAGCAGTATGGCTGCTGGTGTTGTGCACGGGGCACGGCTCGCCTTGGTCACCTTCTGGAGCTGGTGACTGTCGCTGCCTCTTGTCGGGGCATGGCCCCCGAGCTCCACTGGGTGCTGCAGCTGCAGCAACGGGAGCCGCGGTCGGTGGTTTCATCTTGCCACCGCCCCGGTTCTTGATCTTCTTGCCGCTTCCATGGGAAGCAGCACCAGATACGGGCTGTCCTCCTGACTCGAAGGCTGGCAGTGAGTGCCAGTTCCGCCCTTCTGCTGCCCTGGCGCACTTGTCCGCCAGGCTGAAGAGCTCTGAGGCGTCGCGAACCTCTCTGGTTGCGAGCTTCTCAAGCATCTTCTCGTCCCGTACACCCTGCCGGAACGCCACCACAACAGAAGCATTTTGGATATGCGGGATGGTGTTCCGTACCTGGGAGAACCGCTGAATGAAGGAGCGCAGCGTCTCTCCAGGTTGTTGCTGGATGGTGTGGAGGTCGAGCTCCGTGCCAGGCCGGGTGTAGGAGCTGCCGAAGTTAGCAGTGAACTGCCAGCAGAGCTCCTCCCAGGAGGTTATGGACCCCTGGGGAAGATTCATGAGCCAAGACCGGGCTGGGCCGGTCAAGGCGACGGGGAAGTAGTTGGCCATGACGGCCTCGTCCCCTCCTGCAGCAAGGATGGCGGTGGAGTAGATCTGGAGGAACTCCGCCGGGTTGACGCTGCCGTCGTACTTCTTGGGCAGGTGCTGCCGGAACTTGCGCGGCCACTTCGTGAAGCGAAGGTGTGGCGCCAGGGCAGCACATCCTGCTCCTGTTGCTGCAGGTGTTGGTGCCGCAAACGCTTGGATCGCTGAAGGCATTGTGTACCCCGGTATGGGCAAGTCTGCGCCATAGACCGGGGGCACCATTTGCAGGGCATATGGCTGTGGCATATGCTGCGTGGCGTATGCCTGGGGCAGAGATCGCATAGCGAACATCTGCGGCTCAGGCTGGGTCGAGGCGGTTGACATGCTGTCGCCGGCCTCTTGGTTGCGACGCCTTTCTCACCGGCTTCCAGGTGGCGTCGTTCTAGCTCCGACCTCAGGTCCGCCGATGGGAGCCTGGCTGAGCGAGAGTCTGCCGTCTGCCCGTCAACCATTGGCGTGCGCGTCAGCGACACAGCCGGTTGACTGGGACGTCGTCCCCGCCGAAGTTGAGGATATGCGGCGGCGACGACGAGACGGTCTACGTCGTGAATCCACTGCTGGGTCGCTGACTGAGGCGCGTTCCCAGCAGGTGGATTGCGCAGTAGCGCTCGTGCTGCAGCTAGTGCGATCCCGTGGGAGACACTCAACGCTGCAGTGGATCTTGGGCTTGCTGGAGTTGGCGCTGCCGGAGTCGGCTGCTGGCTTCCAACTTGCGCCGACACACTCCGTCCTGAGTGTATCGAGACATAGTCCCCGCTGGTCACCGTTCGTCGTGAACGTGGGCGGGGAGAGCTTGCCGCTGAAAGAAGCTTCGTCATCTTCGTTGGCGAAAGCTCGTCGCACAAGGGAAAAGCCCCCTTCCTGGCGCGCCAAATGTCGAAGTGTGTTGTCGACACTTCCCCCGGGCCTGCTCTGGGCAGCCCGCGGAGGTTCTTTTTCGGAGGGGCTAGTCACTCACGGAGAGCTCACGCGTTAGGGACGATTGAAGGAGAAGCTTGACACAGGGATTTTTACGTGGTTCAGGCCGCTGGAGCGTAAAACCGTACGTCCACGGTGAGCAGAGATGCTCGTTGTATTGCTTGGTGCTCAGGAGCGAACCCTGCGTGTGAGTGTGTAAAAGGCGAACCCTTGCTAACGTTGCCTACCCGAGCCTTTTATAGTCCAAGGCTCGGGTGGCTTACAAGGTGGGCCCAAGACCCGACAGGTGGTCCCGGGGAGATTGCCTGCCATCTACCGTATCCGCGGTTAGGCCAGCAGTTGTCTCTGGCGAGGGCTTCTAAGTCTTCGTTCTGCCGCCCTGCCCGTGCCGCAAGCTAGTCGTAGTGGTTGATGATGGCAGGGGCGGCAGGGGATGTCTTGTCGCTGTGTTTATTGGCGTACAGCCTCTGACGCGGCGTGCCAGCCTTCACTGCGATGTGATTGGGCGCAACGGCACCTGACAGAGGCGTGCTCCGCGTCTCCGCGCCTTGGGAAGGCGCGGGTCTTGTATACCTTGTACGGGCAAGGTATGGCGCGTCTTAACTCTTGCTGCCTACCGCGCGGGGGCAGGAAGCGCTGTTCCGCTGGCCACGTGGTGGGCCCGGAGCTCTCCTCTGAGGAGAGGGAGAGGTCCGGCCCCGCTGGACACGTGGAGCCTTCGAGGCTCTCCTCGTGGAGGGAGGAGGTCTGGCTCTGCTGACCACGTGGCGGGCCCGGAGCCCTCCTCTGAGGAGAGGGAGGTCCGGCCCCGCTAGACTCGTGGAGCCTTCGGAGCTCTCCCCGCGGAGGGGGGAGGTCCGGCTCTGTTGGCCACGTGGCGGGCCCGGAGCTATCCTCTTAGGAGAGGGAGGTCCGGCCCCGCTGGACACGTGGCGCCCTCGGAGCTCTCCCCGCGGAGAGGGGCGAGGTCCTTAGGCAGTTTCTCCTGTGCGCGGGGGTACCCCATATTGAGGGTACCGACAGGAACCATGGACATGATCAACAGGTAAAGGGAGGAGGATTTGGGGACGTTGACAACCAGATGGGACATCCACAAGTTGATGGAAACAGTTGCCAACTCGGACTCGAGTTCAACTCGGAGTCCAAAAGCAGTACATCTTAAAACGGATGTGCAGGATGCATACGGACTCCGTTTTCGACGTTCTACATATGCATGGAAAGATGAGAAGATAAAATTTTCAATTATTCTGGTTCTACATTAAAATTTGCCAGGAGTCATTGGGAATTGTCGAAACAAGTCGAATTCGGGGTTCTGTCCGGTGTTGCACCAACGTATTGGGCTTTTGGGCCTTGTATCCCGTATGAGCCCATTAGGGACGCGTCTAAGGGTCTTATGGACGAACCCTAGCCTTTAAATACTGCAGCGTCCGGCCATATTCGGTGGGTTTTGCTTAGATAAACAGCCGCTGTTCTACGGTTTTGGTGAAACCCCAACTTCATGACTTTCAGATCATGTCTTCTACGTTCTTGCTCGTGTTCTCGGTTTCACCTGCAGGGATTAGCCTTCTTGGTGAAGTCAAGCGTGTGCTGCACGGTTGATAACCAACGGAGCAGTGGTGTAGTGATTGCAGGGGTGTTCAAACTGCTCGAGTGCCGCACATCATCAACGTCGAGTTCTCCACCTCAATCGACCTACCTTTCAGAAGATCGGGCCTAAACCACTCATCAGAAACAGTGCAACTTGATGGTTTTAAATGCGTGGATGGCTATGTGGGTCAAATTCGAGAAAGTCGAGAAAGTCTGTAAAACTCAGGAACTTGGGTCTCGGGCGGCCGAACAGGACCTTGATGGAATATATGTTCCGATGTTGCAACTTGATTGCTTTGCATGCACAGATGGCCATCTGGGTCGAAATTGAGAAAGTCGGGAAAGTCGGTAATACTCACAAACTCAGATGGTTTTTCATGATCGGATGGCCATCTGGGTAAATATCAGGAAAGTCGGTAATACTCACAAACTCAGATCCTGGGCGGCCAGACGGAACCTTGACAGAATACATGTCTTGACGGTGCAGCTTGATGGTTTCACATGCACAGATGGCCATCACGGTCGAAATCGAGAATGTCGGGAAAGTCGGTAACAACACACGAACTCGGGTCCCGGGCGGCCGGACAGGATCTTGACGTAATACACATTCAGATGGTGCAACTTGATGGTTTTGCATGCGCGGATGGCCATCTAGTTCCATATCAAGAAAACTCACGAACTAGGGTCCCGGGCAACCGGATGGAACATTGACGGAATACACGTCTAGACGGTGCAACTTGATGGTTTTGCATGCGCGGATGGACATCTGGGTCGAAATCAAGAAAGTCGGGAAAGTCGGTAAAACTCACGAACTTGGGTCCCAAGCGGCCGGAAGGGACCTTAACGGAATACACGTGCAGATGGTTCAACTTGATGGTTTTGCATGCGCGGATGGCTGTCTAGGTCGAGATTGAGAAAGTCTTGAAAGTCGGTAAAACTCACAAACTCGGGTCTCGGGCGACCAGACGGGACCTTGACGGAATACATGTCCGGACAGTGCAACTTGATGGTTTTACATGCGCGGATGGTGTGACACACTCAATTTCATATTCATGCATGCATTCATATTTCATATAGAGAAAACATTTTAAAAGAAGTAGAACAGTGAAAGATAGCTAGAAAGAGCCAATTCCAGTTCGCCGAGGAGCGCTGAAGACACTTTCCGTGGCCCGCTGGCCACGTGGAGCTTTTGGAGCTCATCCCTGCAAAAAGGATGAGGTCCAGCATCGCCAGACACGTGGCAGGCTCAGAGCTAGCCTCTATGGAAGGGGCGAGGTCCGACCCGCTGAACACGTGTTGTCTCCGGGGCTTGTCTCTGCGGAAAAGCAAGGCCCAACCCCGCGGGACACGTGTCGCTCTCGGAGCTCACCTCCGAGAGGTCTGACCCAGCGGGACACGTGTCGCTCTCGGAGCTCGCTCTCGAGAGGTCCGCCCCACGGGACACGTGCCACCCTCGGAGCTCACCTCCGGGAGGTCGGACGCTGTTGGACCCGTGTCGACCTTGGAGCTCGCCTCCGAGAGGTCCGACACCAATGGACACGTGTCGACCTCGGAGCTCGTCTCTGAGGAGAAAGGAAGTCTGGTGCTATTAGACACGTGGCATTCTCGGAGCCCACCTCCGAAGAGAGGGGAGGTCCGGCTCTGACACGTGGCATTCTTGGAGCCCACCTCCGAGGAGAGGGGAGGTCCGGCTCTGACACGTGGCACTCTCGGAGCTCACCTCCGAAGAGAGGGGTGGTCCGGCACTGACACGTGGCACACGTGGAGCTCACCTCTGAGGAGAGGGGAGGTCCCGCCCCCCAAGACACGTGGCGCACGTGGAGCTTGTCTCTGAGAGAGAGGGAGGTCCCGCCCGCCTGACACGCGGCACAACCGGAGCCCGCCTCTGAAGAGAAGGGAAGCCCGGCCGCCCGTTCAACATGTGGAGCCTCCGGAGCTCATCCCTGCGGAAGGACGAGAGTCTTAAGCGGTTTTCCCCTGTGCGCGAATGCCCGGTGCTAAGGAAACCGACACGAATTCTTCCACGTTGAATACTGCAACCAAATCGATTAGAGATAAGTTGTTAAGATCCAAAAACAAATCAAATAGGACTCTTATTCAAACTCCAATCAGAGTAGGACTCTTTTTGACCCCTTATAAATAGAACCCGAAACCCCTGGCCGTGACCACGTACTCTTTTTTCCCCCTCCCTAAGTCGGCGACTTGGAAGCCCTAGCCCTAGCTCGCCGAGTTAGACTTTCCACCCCTTCGCCGGTGAGCACCGCCGACGAGCTCCCCGCTGCTGCCATTGCTTGGAGAAAGGCCCCGAAGGAAATAAGGTAGGTCTCCATTACCACCTTATAACGTCATCGCGGTTTTCTTCGCATATGTTTTTCTTCCAACGGAAGCTGTTTCGTGTGGACAGATCACATGTTGATCGGTTTGATCTAGATCTTGAGTCAAGATCATCACCACGTCCATACTAGATCCTTACACCCTTGTTCATCATAAAACCCCATGCAAAGCCCAGTAAAACATGCAAGAACACGTACAAACTGATCTAATGAAACAGCACCATAGGTTAGCATGCATATGCGTCAGTGCATCTTGAATAGAGTTTGTGCATAATGTTTGATTGCTGTGAGTCTTGTACGTGCATGATCGTGAGTAGAAGGACAAGCTCAGGGAGCTACCTACGAAGGACTACAACACCAAGACTTCGAAGCGCCTGAGCAACAGAAGCCACAGGAACAAGGCAAGTGCTCCTTGACCATATTGATCCCATGTTTTGGAACTGTTTTGATTGCGAAAACATGTGTGTGCTTGAGTCAACTTGATGGGAAACCCTTTTATAGGAGTTTACTAGTTTTGTTAACCCCCCTTGTCGCCGGGAAAGTTAATGAGTCGGGTATGGTCATTTTGCTTTTTGCTTCGCTAATCTACGGGATATGGGAAGTGAGATAGAATGTGTCTAGCTACTGCACTCATATGAACAATGTTAATGAGAACTTGATGATAATAATGAACATGGATCGGGGGAGATCTAGGCGAGCTTGGTTTGAGGATGTGGTAGAATGAGATGGTGGTTTACTTGCCGTAGATCTATGTGACACCCTCATTTTTTATTTCTGCACATATTCATATTTTATATAGAGAAAACATTTTAAAATAAGTTGAAACAAAGAAAGAATAAAAAATAGCCAAAAAGAGCCAAATCCAGTCCACAGAGAGCGCCGAAGACAATTCCCGCGGCGGTTGGCCACGCGGCGCGTCCGGAGCTCATCACTGCAGAGGGGGAGAGGTCCGCCGTCAAACTGGCTACGTGGCAGGCTCGGGGCTCATCCCCGCAAAGGGGGAGAGGTCCAACCCCGTGGGACACATGTTGCCCCCGGAGCTAGCCTCTGCGAAGTAGCGAGGCCAGTCCCGCAGGACACGTGTCGTCACCAGAGCTAGTCACCGCGGAAGAGAGAGGACCAGCAGCGCGGGACACATGTCGCTCTTGGAGCTCACCTCCGAGAGGTCCGGCCCCGCTAGACACATGTTGCTCTCGGAACTCACTTCGAGAGGTTTGGTCCTATTGGACACGTGTCACCTCCGGAGCTTATCTCCGGGAGGTCCGACAATATCGGACACGTGTCACCTCCGGAGCTTACCTCCGGGAGGTCCGACGCTGATGGACACGTGTTGACCTCAAAGTTTACCTCCGGGAGGTCCGACGCTGATGGACACGTGTCGACCTTGGAGCTCGTCTCTGAGGAGGAAGGAAGTCTGGAGCTGTTAGGACACGTGGCACTATCGGTGCTCACCTCCGAAGAGAAGGGAGGTCTGGCACTGACACGTGGCACCCCCGGAGCCACCTCCGAAGAGAGGGGAGGTCCGGAACTAACACGTGGCATTCACGGAGCTTGCCTCTGTTGAGAGGGAGGTCCCGACCCACCAGACACATGGCGCACGGGGAGCTCGCCTCTGAGGGAGAGGGAGGTCTCGCCCGCCAGGACGCGTGGCGCACGCGGAGCTCGCCTCTGAGGAGAGGTAGGTCTCGCCAGCCTGACACGCGGCACAACCGGAGCTTGTCTCTGCGGAAAAGGGAGCCCAGTTTCCCGCAGGACACGTGGAGCTTCCGGAGCTCACTGCCCCGAAGGAAACGAGATTTGAAGCGGTTTTTGCTTCTGTACGCGTGGGTACCGGTACGGGAGGAAACCAACATTCCACGTTGCTACCGCACTAAATCAATTAAAGATAAGTTGTTAAGATTCAAAAACAATTTGAATAGGACTCTTATTCAAAATCCAATCAAATTAGGACTCTTCTCTTCCTGATTATAAATAGAACCCGAAACGACCGCTTCGTCGTAACATCTTTTCTAAGCCGACAACCTAGAAGCCCTAGCCCCAAACTTGCCGAGCTAAACCCCTTCGCCGGAGTTCGACCACCTAAGAGATCGTCGATGATCCCAGACACGATCGCCGTCGCCGGAAGAGAGCCCCGACGATCTGTTTTTCTGGAGGAAGGACATGAAGAAAGTAAGGTAGGTCTCCAATACCACCTTACGACATCATCGCATTTTCTTTGCATCTATTCTTTGATCCTTTCGAACAGAAGCTTTTTCGTGGACAGATCACGTGTTGATCGGTCTGATCTAGATTTTTGAGTCGAGATCATCGCCACGTCCACATTTGATCCCTACACCTTTGTTCATCGTAAAATCCATGCAAACATGCAAAAACACATACAAACTGATCTAATAAAACAGCACCGTAGGATTAACATGCATATGCATCATTGCATCTTAAAGTAGAGTTTGTGCATGATAATTGATTGCTGTGAATCTTGTATGTGCGTGATCGTGTATAAAAGGACAAGCTTAGGGAGCTACCTGCGATGGACTACAACAGCAAGAATTTGAGCAACAGAAACCGCAAGAACAAGGCAAGTGCTCCTTGACCATATTGATCCCATGTTTTTGGAAAACTATTTTGTTTGCAAAAAGGTGTGTGTGCTTGAGTCAACTTGATGGGAAACCCTTTCATAGGAGTTTACTAGTTTTGTTAGCCACCCTTGTCACCTGGACAGTTAATGAATCGGGTATGGTTTTTGCTTTTATGCTTCGCTGAGTCCATGGGATACGGGAAGCGAGATAGATGTGTCTAGCTAACTGCACTCGTATGAATAATGAGAAACGGATATTGTTAATGAACATGAATCGGAGGGAGGTCTAGGGAAGCCTGGTTTTGTGGAAGAGGTAGAATGAGATGGTGGTTACTTGCCGTAGATCTAAGGACCTGTTCATGTGAGCACATGCTAGGATAACAGTGCCACCACAAGGCCAAGTATGGGTGTGGCTTAGCTGAGTAATTAGGTAAGTTACTAGATTGTTATGGACCGTGGAAGGCGCGGGCAATGGGAGTCGAGTGAGGACGGCCCTAGGAACTGCATGGCACAAGAGGGGGCCTGTGGGTGGGAGAATTGGAGATTCTTGCCTGCCGGTGAAACCTTAGTGAGTCCATACATCTAGTAGCCCCTTTGTAAAGGCTATTTTTTTATCTCTTGGCCATACACCAGCGGTTGTGTACTGGTACAATGGAGGTTCTGCAGTCGCCGACGGGTGACGAAATCACAAACTTGTGGGTAAAGAGGTGCAAACTCTGCAGAGTCTAAAACTATCATGATAGCCGAGCTTACGGTCACGAGGGCCTGGCCAACTTCCATGATTAGTTGGGATGGTTTTTGGGATTGTTTGGTTTTGGTTATGGTTTGGTTTCTGGATTTTGTTTTCGGGACTGTTGAGTCCGGGTAATGAGATTGGTTGCATGACTGTTGAGTCATGGCAACAAGATTGGGTCTCGGAATGAGACAGAATTGAATATGAGATGAAATGGTAGTGAATACAAGATGATATTCATGAGATGGTAGTGAATACAAGATGGTATTCATGAGCAAAGATGAGAAAGAATAATGTCTGGTTGAGACATGGAAAGGGATGAATCATAATGGAGGTATGTTATTGTTTAAATACATGTTGGAATTACATTCACTTAAAGCTAAGTTGCTGTTTTTATCGTGTTTTGAGAAATAAACTTTGCTTTCTGCAATGAGCCTTTTTATATCTTCGTTGCTGTGATCTACATATCATATTTTCCCGCACTTGCTGAGTACATCATGTACTCAAACTTGCATTATTACTTCATCATCAGCAATAGGAGAGGAGTACTATGAAAACCCCGTGGAGTATTAGGCGTGTAATCTGTCCTCAACCTTGCCTGTGGAGTAGAGATGGAGCCGCCGCTGCTGCTTAGTTGCTTCCGCAGTAGTTAGAAGACTTCCGCTGCTAGAATAAAGACTTCCGCTGCTAAGACAGAATAAAGACTTCCGCTGCTAGGTTAAGACTTCCGCTGCTAAGCATGAGTTTGAGACTCATGAGACTTTGTAATAAAACCCTGTTCATTCATGGTATTATATTCTGAATTCAGTTTGTGGATAATATGTGTATGTGTGATTGTGACACCCTCATTTTCAGATTCTGCATATATTCATATTTTATATGTAGAAAACATTTTAAAATAAGTAGAAACAAAGAAAAAAATAAAAAAGATAGCCAAAAAGAGCCAAATTCAATCCACAGAGAGCGCCGAAGACAATTTCCGTGGCCCGCTGGCCACGTGGCATGATCGGAGCTCATCTCCGCAAATGGGGAGAGGTCTGCCGCCAAACTGGCTACGTGGCAGGCTTGGGGCTCATCCCCGCAAAAGGGGAGAGGTCCGACCCCATGGGACGCGTGTTGCGCCCGGAGCTCTCTGCGGAAGAGCGAGGCCTGTCCCGCAGGACACGTGTCAGCTGCGGGGCTCTTCGCTGCGGAAGAGAGAGGACCAGTCACGCGGGACACATGTCGCTCTCGGAGCTCACCTTCGAGAGGTCCGACACTATCGGACACGTGTCACCTCCGGAGCTCATCTTCAGGAGGTCCATCACTGTTGGACACGTGTCAACCTCGGAGCTTGTCTCTGAAAAGAAAGGAAGTCAGGTGCTACTGGACACGTGGCATTTTCGGAGCCCACCTCCGAAGAGAGGGGAGGTCCGGCTCTGACACGTGGCACTATCAGAGCTCACCTTCGAAGAGAGGGGAGGTCCGGAACTGACACGTGGCGTTTGCGAAGCTCACCTCTGTTGAGAGGGGAGGTCTCGACCCACCAGACACGTGGCGCACGTGGAGCTCGCCTCTGAGGAGAGGGAGGTCTTTCCCGCCTGACACGCGGCACAACCGGAGCTTGTCTCTGCAGAAAAGGGAGCCGATATTCCCGCAGGACACGTGGAGCCTCCGGAGCTCATCACCTCATAGGGACGCGATTCTGAAGCGGTTTTTGCTTCTGTACGCGCGGGAATCCCCGGTACTGAGGGAATCAACACGATTTCCACAATGTTACCGCACCAAATCAACTAAAGATAAGTTGTTAAGATTCAAAAACAATTTGAATAGGACTCTTACTTGAATTCCGATCAGATTAGGACTCTTCTCTTCCCAATTATAAATAGAACCGAAAACCTTTGGCCGCAACCACGAACTTCTTTTCCACCTCCTGAGCCGACAACTTAGAGCCATAGCCCTAGCTCGCCGAGTAAACCCCTTCGCCGGAGTTTGACCAACGGAGAGACCGCCGACGAGCCTGGATCATGATTTCCATCTGTGACACCCATATTTTTGGTTTCTGCATGTATTCGTGTTTAATGTAGAAAATATTCTTAAAATAAGTTGAAACAAAGAAAGAATAAAAAAGATAGCCAAAAAGAGCCAATTCCAGTTCACAGAGAGCGCCGAAGACAATACCCCCGGCCCGCTGGCCATGTGGCACCTTCGGAGCTCATCCCTGCAAAGGGGGAGAGGTCCGCCGCCAGACTGGCTACGTGGCAGGCTCGGGGCTCATCCGCGCAAAGGGGGAGAGGTCCGACCTCCGTGGGACACATGTTGCCCTCGGAGCTAGCCTCAGCGGAGGGAGCGAGGCCAGTCCCACAATACACTTGTCGTCCCCGGAGCTATTCACTGCGGAAAAGAGAGGGCTAGCCGTGCGGGACACGTGTCGCTCTCGGAACTCACTTCCGAGAGGTCTGACCCGCAGAACACGTGTCAGCTCCGGAGCTCATCTCCGGGAGGTCCGTCACTATTGGACACGTGTCTACCTCGGAGCTCGCCTCCGAGCAAAAAGGAAGTTCGGCGCTACTTGATGCGTGGCATTCTCGGTGCTCACCTCCGAAGAGAGGGGAGGTACGGAATTGACACATGGCACACTCGGAGCCCACCTTCGAAAAGAGGGGAGGTCTGGCTTTGACACGTGGCACACTCGGAGCCACCTCCGAAGAGAGGGGGAGGCCCGGAACTGACACGTGGCATTCACGGAGCTCGCCTCTGATTGAGAGGGGAGGTCCCGACCCACCAGACACGTGGTGCACGTGGAGCTCTCCTCTGGAGAGAGGGAGGTCCCACCCGCTAGGACACGTGGCGCACGTGGAGCTCCCCTCTGAGGAAGAGGGAGGTCTCGCCCGCCTGACACGCGGCACAACCGGAGCTTGTCTCTGCGGAAAAGGGAACCAAGGTCCCGCAGGACACGTGGAGCTTCCGGAGCTCATCACCGCGAGGCTGATGAGATTTGAAGCAGTTTTGCTTCTATACGCACGGGAATACCAGTACGGGAGGAAACCGACACGAATTTCATGTTGCTACCGCACCAAATCCACTAAAGATAAGTTGTTAAGATTCAAAAACAATTTGAATAGGACTCTTATTCGAATTCCGATCAGATTAGGACTATTTCCTTCCCGATTAGAAATAGAACCGAAACCCTTTGGCCGCAACCACGAACTTCTTTTCCATCTCCTGAGCCGACAACTTAGAGCCCTAGCCCCAGCTCGCCGAGCTAAACCCCTTCGCCGGAGTTCAGTCACCGGAGATTGCCGGAAGAGAGCCCCGACGATCTAACTTGCTAGGAGAAGGACCCCAGGACCAAGAAGAACGCAAGGTAGGTCTCCAATACCACCTTACCACATCATTGCGTTTTCTTTGCATCTGTTCTTCAATTCCTTTTGAACAGAAGCTTTTTCATGGACAGATCACGTGTTGATCGGTTTGATCTAAAGTCAATATCATCGCCACGTCCACAATTGATCTTTACATCTCTGTTCATCGTAAAAGCCATGCAAACATGCAAGAACACGTACAAACAAATCTAATAAAAACTGCATCATAGGATTTGCATGCATATGCATCATCGCATCTGGTTAAAGTTTGTGCATGGTATTGATTGCTATGAATCTTGTATGTGTGTGATCGCATATAGAAGGACAATCTCAGGGAGCTGTCTACGACGAGATGCAACAACAAGGTTTTGAGATCCAAGAGCAACAGGAACCGCAAGAACAAGGCAAGTGCCCCTTGACCATATTGATCCCATATTTTGGAAAACTGTTTTGTTTGTGAAAAGGTGTGTGTGCTTGAGTCAATATGATGGGAAGCCTTTTATAGGAGTTTACTAGTTTTGTCAAACCACCCTTGTCGCCAAGGAAATTAATAAATCGGGTATTGTTTTTACTTTTTACTTCGCTGAGTCCATGGGATATGGGAAGCTAGATAGATGTGTCTAGCTAACTGCACTCGTAAGAATGATGAGAAACTGATGTTGTTAATGAACATGGATTGGAGGGAGATCTAGGCAAGCCTTGGCTTGTGGATGAGGTAGAATGAGATGATGGCTTTACTTGCCATAGATCTAAGGATCGGTTCATGCCAGCCATGCCAGGATAACAGTGCCACCACAAGGCCAAGTATGGGTGCGGCTTAGCTGACTAATTAGGTAAGTTACTAGATTATTATGGACCGTGGAAGGCGCGGGGAATGGGAGTCGAGTGAGGACTGCCCTGGGAACTGCATAGCACAAGAGGGGGCCCGTGGATGGGAGAATTGGAGATTCTAGCCTGCCGGTGAAACCTTAGTGACTCCATACATCTAGTAGCCCCTTTGTAAAGGCTATTTTGTGATCTCTTGGCCATACACCGACGGTTGTGTACTGGTATAATGGAGGTTCTACAGTCGCTGACGGGTGACAAAATCACAAACTTGTGGGTCAAGAGGTACAAACTCTGCAGAGTTCTAAAACTATCATGATAGCCGAGCTTACGATCACGAGCGCCTGGACAACCCACATGATTAGATGGGATGGTATTTGGGATGGTTTTTTTGATTATGGTTTGGTTTTTGGGACTGTTGAGTCCGAGTAATGAGATTTGTTGCATGACTGTTGAGTCATGGCAACAAGATTTGGTCTCGGAATGAGACAGAATTGAATGGTAGCGAATACGAGATGGTATTCGTGAGATGGTAGCGAATACGAGATGGTATTCGTGCGATGGTAGTGAATACGAGATGGTATTCATGAGCAAAGTTGATTAATGTCTGGTTGAGACATGGAAAAGGGATGAATCATAATGGAGGTATGTTAATGTTTAAATACATGTTGGGATTACATTCACTTAAAGCTAAGCTGTTGTTTTTATAGTGTTTTAAGAAATAAACTTTGCTTTCTGCAATGAGCCTTTTTATACCTTCCTTGTTGTGAGCTACATATCATATTTTTCCGCACTTGCTGAGTACATCATTGTACTCAAACTTGCATTATTACTTGATCATCAGCAACAGGAGAGGAATACTATGAAGACCAAGTGGAGCGTTAAGGCGTGTAATCTGTCCTCAACCTTGCGTGTGGGGACGGAGTAGAGATGGAGCCACTGCTGCTGCTTAGTTTGCTTCCGCACTAGATTAAGACTTCCGCGTTTAGATTTAGACTTCCGCTGCTAAGATAAGACTTCCGCTGCTAGCATGAGTCCAAGACTCATATTGTAATAAACCTTGTTATTTGTGGTAATATATATATTCTGAATTTAGTTTGTGAATAATATGTGTATGTGTGATGAACATCCTGGGCACACATACGCATCAGTTCCAGGTTCCGTGGTTTTACACAGGACCGGGGCGTCACAGATTGGTATCAGAGGCACGGTTTGATGGTAGGTTACACGTCTAGATAGAAAACACAAATTGGTATCAACCTGCCACGGGTTGATCGTAGATCACATACCTAGATAGGTCACAGATTGATATTAGAGCTGCCATGTCTAGTCACAGATTGGTACAATCCACAGATTGATATCAAGCTACCACGGTTGACTGTAGGTCACAAACATAGAATAATCACAGATTGGTTATAGAGCCACGATTGACTGTAGGACGCACCCCTAGTAACAGATTGGTATTAGAAGCCACGCGGACCATAGGATGTGATATACACCGAATTTGATTCGGTGAAGGGTGGCCCGATCTTCACGACAGGAGGCTCAAGAACAAGATAACTTGCTGTAGAAACAGCGCGGATAACTAGCTTTATACCTGATCAAGGTTGGATTCGACCAAGCGACGGGGAGAGAGACACCGAAACCGCGAAGACTTCGACTTGATCTCCGAACGACCGCAGAACCACAACCGGAGCTAATCAACACAAGACGGGGCAGCCGTACTGGAACCCGCATAGCACGAATTAGTGGATCTCAGAGAGATCTCTCCACAAGTCCAAGAAGAACAAGGAAGAACAAGGGTTGAGTAAGACACTCAAGCACCTCGGCTGCAAATATCACTGGATTAATCTTAATTCATCAAAAAGTCCCTTGGCTTACAAAAAGAGCGGTATTTATGCCAACAACTAGTCTAAAAATAGATGTGAACTGAAAAAAGCCACGTGGGAAGGTGGAAGGCCAACTGGCTTGATCATTCATGCAGTGGTCATCAATTTCCCGCATGTCTTCTGGCCTTTTGAGTGGTCTTCAATGTTTTAATCATAACTAAACCTAGGGACATCCAAAAGACACGGGACCAGATGCGTTGGAAAGCTAATTCGATAACCTTTCACACCATGTGTAGCATGATTCACGAAACATTGTAGAGTGATACAGTTTCTCACGGAAACTTGGATATCAGGCTGACTATTGATCTTCTGAACAGTCTGCACCAAAAGCACTCGGCTGCCAAGCTGGGAGCTCTAAAGCACTCGGCACTTAGTGGCATTAGAAAGTTGACTTCAACACCTTTCCAACAAGTACTCATGGACCTTCACAGATTCTATGAATCAAGAGATATGAATGTTTCTTCATGACAGTTCTGCCAGACCGAACTGGCTCGACGTAGTTCTCCTCTCTGGTTCAGTCTCGGCGTGTCCTTGTCATCCTCCTTGGTGAACCTGAGTAATAGAAACATGTACAATTTAGGAAGTATATAATTCTCATTAATAAATGGAATTTCACAAAGTAGCGCGTGCACCTCTTGTTGTAGCTGTTTAGCTCGGCTACGAGTAATTGGTCCATCGAAGACATGAGCTGGTGCAGCTTGACTTGATGATTGTTCCATCTTGCTTGATGTAGTCGGTATACTTGATGGTGTGGTCGGCGTGGGCATATCATCCTCCCCCCCTTGAAAAAGAGTCGTCCTCGACTCTTCCAATCCAAAGAATGGAGAGAGGTCGGACACATTGAAACTGGTACTCACACCATAAGTACTTGGCAGATCAATTTCATAAGCGTTGTCGTTGGTCTTGCGTAGAACTTTGATTGGTCCATCAGCCCGGGATTGCAACTTGCTCTTGTGCAGCTCTGGAAAACGATCCTTTCGAAGGTGCACCCAAACCAAGTCCCCTGGTTCGAACAACACCTTCCTGCGACCCTTGTTAGCGTGCTTCTCATACTTCTTGGTCATCTTTTCAATATTGGCCCGAGCCCTATGATGAATGTTCTTGACAAATTCAGCTCGCTTGCTTGCATCGAAGTTCACACGTTCCTGCATGGGTAAAGACAAAAGATCTATGGGAGCAGTGGGTGTGAATCCATATACAATTTCAAATGGACAAAATCTAGTGGTCGAATGTACTGCCCTATTGTATGCAAACTCAACATGTGGCAAGCTTTCTTCCCATAGTTTCAGGTTCTTCTTAAGGACAGCTCAGAGCAACATTGATAGTGTTCGATTCACAACTTCAGTTTGGCCGTCCGTTTGCGGATGACATGTTGTGGAGAACAACAGTCTTGTCCCAAGTTTGCCCCACAATGTCTTCCAAAAGTAGCTCAAGAACTTGGTGTCACGATCCGACACAATGGTACGTGGCATTCCATGTAGTCGCACGATTTCCCTGAAAAATAATTCAGCAATACGGGAAGCATCGTCGCTCTTGTGGCAAGCAATAAAATGTGCCATTTTGCTGAAACGATCAACCACGACAAAAATTGAATCCCTTCCCCTTTTGGTCCGTGGTAACCCAAGAACAAAATCCATTGAAATGTCCTCCCAAGGTGCATTAGGAATACGAAGAGGAGTATATAAACCATGAGGGTTCAGACGAGACTTAGCTTTGTGGCAGTTTTCGCAGTGAAGAACATGTCTCTCTACATCTTGTCGCATTTTTGGCCAAAAGAAATGGTCGGCCAGCACTTGCTCCGTCTTCTTGGCTCCAAAATGGCCCATAAGTCCACCTGCATGAGCTTCCTGCACGAGTAAAAGTCGAACAGAGCAATCTGGAATACAAAGTTTGTTAGTGCGAAATAAAAATCCATCATGCACATGATACTTTTCCCGTCCTTTGCCATTACGGCACTTGGCATATGGTTCAGCAAAGTACGAATCAGTGGCATATAATTCCTTTATACTTTCCAATCCGAGAATTTTAGCATCAAGTTGTGTGAGCAAAGCATGACGTCGAGATAAAGCATCAGCTACAATATTGTCTTGACCTTTCTTATATTTGACAATATAAGGAAAGTACTCAATAAATTCACTCCACTTAGCATGTCGTTTATTCAGTTTTAATTGTCCCTTAATATGTTTCAATGATTCATGGTCTGAATGTATTACAAATTCTTTAGGATAAAGGTAGTGTTGCCAAGTTTCCAAACTCTGAACGAGAGCATATAATTCTTTATCATAAACTGAATAATTCAAAGTCGGACCACTCCACTTGCATCACATTCAATTTCAAATGTCTTGTTGAAATCAGGAAGTGCAAGGACTGGGGATGTTGTGAGCTTCTTCTTTAATTCTTCAAAAGCCTTTTGTTGTGCTTCTCCCCATTTGAAAGGTACATCTTTCTTGGTCAGCTCATTGATTGGAGCAGCGATCGTGCTGAAATCTTTCACGAAGCGCCGGTAGAAACCAACAAGTCCAAGGAAGCTTCTCACTTGGATCACGTTCTGTGGAAGCGTCCATTCGTGTACATCCTTGACTTTCTCAGCATCCACCTCCACGCCTTGTCCTGAAATAACAAAACCAAGGAAAACTAACTTGTCGGTGCAGAAGGTGCACTTCTCAAGGTTAGCGTACAATTTTTGTTTACGCAGGACAGCAAGCACGCTCTGCATATGTGCAACATGTTCTTCAAGAGTCTTGCTGTAGATTAGGATGTCATCAAAATAAACTACAACAAATTTACCAATGAAAGTTCTAAGCACATGATTCATTAATCGCATAAATGTACTAGGTGCATTGGTTAAACCGGAATGCATCACTAACCATTCATACAATCCAAATTTTGTTTTAAATGCTGTTTTCCACTCATCTCCTTCTTTCATATGAATCTGATGATAGCCACTTCTTAAATCAATTTTAGTGAAAAATTAGCACCACTAAGTTCATCAAGCATATCATCTAAGCGAGGAATGGGATGCCTATATCTTACTGTGATGTTGTTAATTGCGCGGCAATCCACACACAGTCTCCAAGACCCATCTTTCTTAGGCACTAAAAGAACAGGGACAGCACAAGGGGAAAGACTTTCCTGTACATACCCTTTTTTCATCAATTCCTCCACTTGTCGCTGAATTTCTTTTGTCTCCTCTGGGTTGGTGCGGTATGCAGCCCTGTTCGGAAGTGACGCACCAGGAACCAAGTCAATTTGATGCTCGATCCCTCTCTTAGGTGGCAGTCCTGGTGGTACTTCGTCCGGAAAGACATCTTCATATTCCTGCAAGACATTCAAAAGAGTACTCGGCAGGGTAGAGGGTAAGGCATTAGTAGAAAGAAAAGTGTCCTTGTACATAAGTACAAAGAACATGGCATCGGGTTCACTCAATGCTTTGACATCCCCCTTCCTAGCCATCATTACTAAACCCTCTTTTCCCGGTTCCTGGGTTCCTTGCAGCTGTGGGGTTTGATTTGGCTGTGGACACTCTTCCTTACTATTTTTGTGGCTCACTCGCAAGTGGTGCTCGCTCTCGCGCTGTTTCTTCCTGATATCATCCTTCAAAATTTCTTCCGGTGTCAAAGGAAGCAAGGAAATTCGCTCTCCTTTGTACACAAAAGACAGCTTGTTGGTCCTTCCAAAAATCTGGACATCACGATCATATAGCCATGGTCGACCGAGCAGAAGCTGGCAGGCTTGCATAAGCACCACAACGCACTCCACATGATCATTGTATTTACCAACAGAGAATGGTACAGTCATAGTATGACTGACACGTAGTGCACCACAATCATTAAGCCACTGCATCTTGTATGGACTAGGATGACGCCGTGGTTTCAGTCCCAATCTGTCCACCAATTCTTGGCTAGCAATATTGTTGCAGCTGCCATTATCAACGATGATGCAACACACCTTATCTTTGATTAGTCCACGGGTATGGAACAAATTATGTCGCTGCCCGTTGTCTTCCTTTTCTGCTGTTACACTAAGCACTCGTAGAGAAATAAAGCAATTATGTTCTCCTTCTTCAGGCTGGATCTCATTCCCTTCCTCCTCAATTTCTTCATCACATATCGGTCCAGCATCTTCCGGATCACTCTCGGATTCCCATTCACCTTTCTCATTCAACAACATGGCCCTCTTACTTGGGCATTGGGCAGCAATGTGCCCACGGCCGTGGCATTTATGGCATACAATTTTTCTGCTTCGAGAAGAAGATGTAGCTCCTGAGACATTGCTGTGGGCTGCTGAACTTGCAGCGGGTCGCTGCTGAGTTGTTGGTGATGACGCGGTGGAGGCTGCCATCTTCGATGGAACAAATGATTGAGAAGACTTGGCTGCAGCCCCTTGAGATCGTCCACCACCATAGGAAGTACTTGACTGCTGTTTGCGCCATGGGGCAGCAATAGAATAACTGCCGTAAGATTTTCCACGTGACTCTTGCTGAATCTTCTTCTCTGTTCGCATAGCTTGATCAACAAGATCCTGCAATGTACGATATGGAAACATCTCCACAAAACCAAAAATTTCTTCATTAAGACCTCTTAGAAATCTTGCCATTGTTGACTCTGCATCTTCTCTTATTCCAGCCCGCACCAACAGTAGCTCCATCTCCTTGAAATACTCATCAACTGATCTCTTCCCTTGCTTTAACATTTGCAACCGGTTCCTGAGATCACGCTGATAGCTAGATGGCACGAATCGCCTTCTCATCACTTGCTTCATCTCCTCCCATGTATTGATATATCCGCGTCCTAAATCACGTTGATTCTCCTGCACTTGGTTCCACCAAGTGAGAGCATATCCAGAGAGTTCCACAGAAGCAAGATTCACACGGCACTGAGCCGAAAGATTATGTACTTGGAATATTTGATCACACTGCTCAGCCCATTCAAGAAATTCATCAGGATTCTCCTTTCCAGTAAACTTTGGAATACTCAACTTGACACGAGCGATGTTATCTGGGTTGTCATGAGGACGTCGACCATGATGGTATTCCCTTTCTTCAAAATCAGCAGGCCGGCGATGATGATGCTGATCAAACCTGCCACCTTGACCGAAAGGATTTTCATCATCATGAGATCCTTCTTCATGATCTTGATCTTCTAACTCTTCGTCTTCAAAATGCACGCGGCGACCATCAGCATTGTGCCTATGTGCGTGACGCCCACCATGGTAATTATTAAAATCAGCATGGCGACCACCACCAGATCCGTCAGGGCCATCTCCGAAGCGATTGAATCCATGGCCGAAACCAGAGTTCTCGTCGCCGGACTCCTCTCGATGACGGTCCTCTTGATCATGACATGCTCGACGTCCTCCAGCCGCGGGAAGACGCTCATCGAGGAGCCTGCCCATGGCCTCCATGAGTGAATCAGCCATGCGACGCATCTCATCCCGTGAGACAGGGGGTTCCCTATCACCATGGTGTCCACCATGAACACTTGAATCTGAGTCTGCCATGTTAGGAGCAGCAAAAAAAAAGAAAAAAAATATATATATGTGGACACACTCGATCTCACCTCTTACTTACCAAAATTCTTGCCTGATCTCAAGAACTGTGATGGTGCTGGTGTGACAGCTTCAACGGAGGTGGTAAAGAGGCCGTAAGGAGTACAAATCGAAAGTCCCGGTTCAGGTTTTTGGTGGAGCTATAGGTGGCTGAACAAGGAGGGCTTCGGTACTGCCAATCAAGTGAAAAAGATGTGCTCAAAAAATTGCTGCTATCAAGATTACCACCAACTTGGATATGAGAACTGAAAATTTCAACACCCAACCGTAACACAAAATTCTTCAGAATCTTTTCACTTGTGCTCTTTTTTTTTTACTCTTCTTTTTTTTATAACACTAACAGGGGTGCTGATTACAAAAGATATAGGTAAACAGTGGTGACGAGCAACTGGAAGAACACAAACACAAGATAACAGTACCGTCGAAATGGCTATAGGTATTTTTTTTAGGCTTTGGACTATAGGACAAACAAATATATGTAAAAGATAAACACAGGGATGAATATGTGGATGGTGAAAACTGTAACAGATTGAAAAAGGGTGGGAGGGTGGGTGATAAAAAAAATGAACCTACCATGACAACGATAGCTCTGATTACCACATGATATACACCGAATTTGATTCGGCGAAGGGTGGCCCGATCTTCACGACAGGAGGCTCAAGAACAAGATAACTTTCTGTAGAAACAGCGCGGATAACTAGCTTTATACCTGACCAAGGTTGGATGCGACCAAGCGACGGGGAGAGAGACACCGAAACCGCAAAGACTTCAACTCGATCTCCGAACGACCGCAGAACCACAACCGGAGCTAATCCACACAAGACGGGGCAGCCGTACTGGAACCCGCAGAGCACGAATTAGTGGATCTTAGAGAGATCTCTCCACAAGTTCAAGAAGAACAAGGAAGAACAAGGGTTGAGTAAGACACTCAAGCAGCTCGGCTGCAAATATCACTGGATTAATCTTAATTCATCAAAAAGTCCCTTGGCTTATAAAAAGAGCGGTATTTATGCCAACAACTAGTCTAAAAATAGATGTGAACTGAAAAAAAGGCACGTGGGAAGGTGGAAGGCCAACTGGCTTGATCATTCATGCAGTGGTCATCAATTTCCCGCATGTCTTCTGGCCTTTTGAGTGGTCTTCAATGTTTTAATCATAACTCCACCTAGGGACATCCAAAAGACACAGGACCAGATGCGTTGGAAAGATAATTCAATAACCTTTCACACCATGTGTAGCATGCTTCACGAAATATTGTAGAGTGATACAGTTTCTCACGGAAACTTGGATATCAGACTGACTATTGATCTTCTGAACAGTCTGCACCAAAAGCACTCGGCTGCCAAGCTGGGAGTTCTAAAGCACTCGGCACTTAGTGGCATTAGAAAGTTGACTTCAACACCTTTCCAACAAGTACTCATGGACCTTCACAGCTTCTATGAATCAAGAGATATGACTGTTTCTTCATGACAGTTCTGCCAGGCTGAACTGGTTCGACGTAGTTCTCCTCTCTGGTTCAGTCTCGGCGTGTCCTTGTCATCCTCCTTGGTGAACCTGAGTAATAGAAACATGTACGATTTAGAAAGTATATAATTCTCATTAATAAATTGAATTTCACAAAGTAGCGCGTGCACCTCTTGTTGTAGCTGTTTAGCTCGGCTACGAGTAATTGGTCCATCGAAGACATGAGCTGGTGCAGCTTGACTTGATGATTGTTCCATCTTGCTTGATGTAGTCGGTATACTTGATGGTGTGGTCGGCGTGGGCATATCAGGATGCAAGCCTAGGATGCATAGATTGGCATTGGAACCACCTTGACATAGGATGCAAGCCTAGGAGAAGCCATAGTTGGATCACAGATTGGTATCACCAAACCACCTTGACATAGGGTGAAATCACAAATTGGTATCACCCCAAAAACCCTATAGGACTCCCATTGAATAAGCCTTGAATAGGAGTTGTGTGCTAAACTTTGTGATGATTGCTTGTGATTGTGTGCTTAGTGTGAGTTGTGGGACGTTTCAGCGTTGTCCATATCCACACAAAGTAGAGAGATGTGAGATGCTTCGGCACTTGTTCACATCCTCATGTGGGCTAATATATATAGTCCAATCCACCTTGATGCATATAGTTAGGGGGATCCATCTAACCTTCTAACCTCTATTCCATTCCGTTCTCTCTCACAGATGGTGAGAGGAAACGCCGGCCGCCAAGAAAGGAACGTCTGTGGCAACCAAGAGGATGGCCACAATGAAGTTCCTGTTAACCCCAGAGCTGGTGAAAACAACCTGAAATGGTTGATGGCCATGCAGAATCAGCTTATGCAAACCATGATCCAAACTTTGGGTCAGCTGCAGGCCAACAACAACAACCCCATTCCGGCACCACCGACACCACCACCGGCTCACAATAGGCTGGGAGAGTTCATGAGGACTCGACCACCCACTTTTGCTCAAGCCAACGACCCCATGGAGGCCGACGATTCGTTGAAGTCCATGGAGAAGAAGTTTGCCATAGTTCAGTGCAACGACCGAGAGAAGGTTCTCTTTGCGTCACACCAACTCATGGGAGCAGCCGCTGACTGGTGGGATGCCCTTTGTAACGCTCACGTCGACCTGGAGACTATTACTTGGACTGAGTTCAAGGAGAGTTTCCGCTCTCATTACATCCCTGCTGGTGTAATGATGCTCAAGAGACAGGAGTTCGAAGGTCTCCGCCAAGGACAAAAAAGTGTGAATGAGTACCTCAACAAGTTCACACAACTGTCCGGGTATGCCCCCGAAGATGTCAATTCGGACCAAAGGAAGCAGTATATGTTCATGAGAGGGTTGAACAATGAGATCCAGGTTCAGCTCCTCAACAATGACTACGCGAGCTTCCAGAAGCTGGTTGACAAGGCTATAGTGGTTGAAAGTAAGATTCGAGAGATCGAGCGAGAGGGCAAGAGGAAGATGCCATACCAGCCACAAGGGAGCCCGAGTCTTCTCCAAGATTGGTCTTCGGTCGAGATATTTCCAGCTGAAGATTAAGCCCTCCGATATACCCAAGACTGCCTTTCGAACACGGTATGGTTCGTACGAATATACTGTGATGTCTTTTGGGTTAACGAACGCACCTGCATACTACATGTACCTCATGAACAAGGTTTTCATGGATAAGTTCATCGTGGTTTTTTCATTGACGATATCATGGTGTATTCGAAAAGCGAGGCGGAGCATGAAGAACATTTGAGATTGACATTGCAAAAGCTGCGGGAGCATCAATTATATGCCAAGCTTAGCAAATGTCAATTTTGGCTAAAGGAGATATCGTTCCTAGGCCACATTATCTCCGAGGAAGGAGTATCGGGTGATCCCGGAAAAGTGGGAGATGTTCTAAAGTGGAACCAACCGCAAAACGGGAGGGATATTCAGAGTTTTCTTGGGATGGCTGGATACTGCCGAAGGTTCATCAAGGACTTCTTTAAGATAGCAAAGCCTATGACGGAGTTGCTAACGAAGGGAAAAGCCTTCCAATGGACAGCAGCGTGCCAAGAAAGCTTTGATGAGCTCAAGAAGAGGCTAACCACAGCGCCGATTTTGGTGTTGCCAGACGTAAGCAAGAGCTTTGACATATATTGTGACGCGTCCAGATAAGGGCTTGGATGTGTGCTCATGCAAGAGGGACAAGTGGTAGCCTATGCGTCGAGACAACTCAAGAAACACGAGCTCAATTACCCCACACATGACTTGGAACTCGCAGCCGTGGTGCATGCATTGAAGATTTGGAGACATTATATCCTTGGTCATCGATGTGAGATCTATACGGATCATAAAAGCCTCAAGTACATATTCACCCAAACGGATTTGAATTTGAGGCAACGTCGATGGTTGGAGCTCATCAAGGATTATGATGTTGAAATCAACTGTCACCTCAGAAAGGCCAATGTAGTAGCCAATGCTTTGAGCCGGAAGGGAGCATGTCACCAACTCAAGGTTCGGGAGCTACCACCCGAGCTACGAAAGGAGTTCGAACGGTTACATCTCGGGTTTTGAATGAGATGGAAGTGATAGAACTCCAGTCTTCATTGGAACAAGAGATAAGAGACGGCCAAGCTACAGATGAGGAGATTGAGGATATCAAGGAAAGGATCCGATAAGGAATAGAGAAGGACTTCAAGGAAGACGAGAAGGGTACACTTTGGCTAGGAAAAAGGATTTGTGTGCCTAACATGAAGCACATCCACGACACGATATTAAAGGAGGCACATGACTCACTCTATTCTATACATCCCAGAAGTACCAAGATGTACAAGGACCTGAAGACTTGTTATTGGTGGGATGGTATGAAGAGGGACATAGCCGAGTATGTTGCCCTATGCGACACCTGCCAACGGGTGAAGGTCGAACATCAAAGACCCACTGGACTGTTGCAACCCTTGAAGGTACACGAGTGGAAGTGGGAAGACATCAGTATGGATTTCATTGTCGAATTGCCACGTACTCGGTCGGGTTACGACTCCATCTAGGTTATCGTGGACTGATTGACGAAAACCACTCATTTTCTTCCTGTTAAAACCACGTACCATTTGGCAGATCTAGCCGAGCTGTACATGGAGCAAATCGTGTGCCGTCATGGAGTCCCGAAGAGGATAGTCTCAGATCGGGGTTCTCAGTTTACCTCTAGATTTTGGAGGAAGCTGCAGAAAGCTATGTGTACACGAATGGGTTTTAGCTCCGCCTACCACCCGCAAACCGATGGGCAAACCGAAAGGACAAACCAAATTTTGGAGGACATGTTGAGAGCTTGCGCCTTGAAACATGGGCATAGTTGGGATAGGAGTTTACCGTACGCTGAATTCTCCTATAACAACAGCTATCAAGCTAGCTTGAAAATGTCACCTTTCGAAGCATTGTAGGTAGACGGTGTAGAACGCCGTTAGTTTGGAACGAGACGGGAGAGAACCAAGTGTTTGGACTCGAAGTGCTACAAGACGCTGAGAAGCAAGTCCAAACAATACGGGAGAACTTAAAGGCTGCTCAGTCACGCCAAAAGGGCTATGCGGACAATAGGCGAAGGAAGTTGACTTTCGAAGTAGGAGACTTCGTATACCTTAAGGTATCGCCTATCCGAGGCCAACGATGTTTTAACGTCAAAGGCCTCGCTACATCGGGCCATTTAAGATATTGGACAAGCGAGGAGAAGTAGCCTATCAACTAGAGCTCCTAACGCACCTCTCCGACGTACATGACGTGTCTCATGTATCCCAGCTCAAGAAGTGCTTGAGAGTGCCGGAAGAGCAAGTACCAATGGATGAACTTGAACTTCAAGAGGACCTGACCTATGCAGAGCACCCTGTCCAAATTTTGGACATAAAGGAAAGGGTCACGAGGAACAAAGTGATCCGATGGTGCAAGGTACAATGGAGCCATCACACAGAAGCTGAAGCCACATGGGAGCGTGAAGAAGACATCAAGACAGAGTTTCCTCATCTATTCTCTACTAACGAATCTCAAGGGCGAGATTCAATTTAAGCGGGGGGTAGATTTGTGACACCCTCATTTTTTGTTTCTGCATGTATTCGTGTTTCATGTAGAAAAATATTCTTAAAATAAGTTGAAACCAAGAAAATATTCAAAAAGATAGCCAAAAAGAGCCAATTCCAGTTCAAGAGAGCGCCGAAGACAATACCCGCGACTCGCTGGCTACGTGGCGCTTTCGGAGCTCATCCCCGCAAAGGGGGAGAGGTCCGCCGCTAAACTGGCTACGTGACAGGCTCGGGGCTCGTCTCTGCAGAAGAAGGCGAGATCCGACCCCGTGGGACACGTGTTGCCCCGGAGCTAGCCTCTGCGGAGAAGCGAGGCCAGTCCCGCAGGACACGTGTCGGCTACGGAGCTAGTCACCGCAGAAAAGAGAGAGGACCAGCCGCGCGGGACATGTGTCGCTCTCGGAGCTCACTTCCGAGAGGTCCGGCCCCGCTAGACACATGTCGCTCTCGGAGCTAAACCTCCGAGAGGTCCGTTCCTGCTGGACATGTGTCACCTCCGGAGCTTACCTCCGGGAGGTCCAACGCTGATGGACGCGTGTTACCTCCGGAGCTCATCTCCGGGAGGTCCATCACTGTTGGACACGTGTCGACCTCGGAGCTCATTTCTGAGGAGAAAGGAAGCACGGTGCTACTTGACACGTGGCATTCTTGGAGCTCACCTCCGAAGAGAGGGGAGGTCCGGAATTGACACATGGCAGACTCGGAGCCACCTCCGAAGAGAGGGGGAGGTCCGGAACTGACACGTGACGTTCGCGGAGCTCGCCTTTGTTGAGAAGGGAGGTCCCGACCCACCAGACACATGGTGCATGCGGAGCTCGCCTCTGGAGAAAGAGGAAGGTCCTGCCCGCCACGACGTGTGGCGCACGCGGAGCTCACCTCTGAGTAAGAGGGAGGTCTCGCCCGCCTGACACGCGGCACAACCAGAGCTTGTCTCTGCGGAAAAGGGAGCCCAGGTCCCGCAGGACACGTGGAGCCTCTAGAGCTTATCCCTGCGAAAGGACGTGATTCTGAAGCGGTTTTCTTCTATACGTGAGTACCCGTTGCTGAGGAAACCGACACGAACTCTTCTACGCTGAATACTGCAACCGAATCAATCTAAGACAAGTTGTTAAGATTCAAAAACAATTTGAATAGGACTCTTATTCGAATTCCGATCAGAGGAGGACTCTTCTCTTCCCGATTATAAATAGAACCGGAAACAACCCCTTGCTCGTAACATCTCTTCTAAGCCGACAACTTAGAGCCCTAGCCCCCAAACTCGCCAAGCTAAACCCCTTTGCCGGAGTTTGACCACCAGAAGAGATCGCCGACGAGCCTGGATCACGATCGCCATCGCCAGAGGAGAGCCGACGATCTGTTCTTGCTAGGAGAAGGACCCCGAGACCAAGAAGAACGTAAGATATGTCTCCAATACCACCTTACGACATCATCACGTTTTCTTTGCATCTGTTCTTCGATTCCTTTCGAACAGAAGCTTTTCCATGGATAGATCACGTGTTGATCGGTTTGATCTAAAATCAAGATCATCGCCACGTCCACAATTGATCTCTACACCTTTGATCATCGTAAAATCCATGCAAGCCATGCAAGAACACGTACAAACTAAACTGCATCATAGGATTAACATACATATGCATCATTGCATCTAAAAGTAGAGTTTGTGCATGGTATTGATTGCTATGAATCTTGTATGTGCATGATCGCGTATAGAAGGACAAGCTTAGGAAGCTGCCTACGACGGACTACAACAGCAAGAATTTGAACAACATCAGTGCCCCTTGACCATATTGATCCCATATTTTGGAAAACTGTTTTATTTGTGAAAAGGTGTGTGTGCTTGAGTCAATATGATGGGAAGCCTTTTATAGGAGTTTACTAGTTTTGTCAAACCACCCTTGTCGCCAGGACAGTTAATGAGTCAGGTATGGTTTTTACTTTTTGCTTCGCTGAGTCCATGGGATATGGGAAATGAGATAGATGTGTCTAGCTAACTGCACTCGTAAGAATAATGAGAAACTGATGTTGTTAATGAACGTGAATCGGAGGGAGATCTAGGCAAGCTTGGGTTTGTGAATGAGGTAGGATGAGATTGTGGTTTTACTTGTCGTAGATCTAAGGACCGGTTCATGCCAGCCATGCCAGGATAACAGTGCCACCACAAGGCCAAGTATGTGTGCGGCTTAGCTGAGTAATTAGGTAAGTTGCTATATTGTTACGGACCATGGAAGGTGCGGGGAATGGGAGTCGAGTGAGGACTGCCCTGAGAACTGCATGGCACAAGAGGAGGCCCGTGGGTGGGAGAATTGGAGATTCTAGCCTGTCGGTGAAACCTTAGTGAGTCCATACATCTAGTAGCCCCTTTGTAAAGGCTATTTTGTGATCTCTTGTCCATACACCGACGGTTGTGTACTGGTATAATGGAGGTTCTGCAGTCACCGACGGGTGACGAAATCACAAACTTGTGGGTAAAGTGGTACAAACTCTGCAGAGTCTAAAACTATCATGATAGCCGAGCTTACGGTCACGAGCGCCTGGACAATTCACATGATTAGTTGGGATGGTTTTGGTTTGGTTTTTGGGACTGTTGAGTCTGGGTAATGATATTGGTTGCATGACTGTTGAGTCATGGCAACGAGATTTGGTCTCGGAATGAGACAGAATTGAATGGTAGCGAATACGAGATGGTATTCGTGAGATGGTAGGGAATACGAGATGGTATTCGTGAGATGGCAGTGAATACGAGATGGTATTCATGAGCAAAGTTGATTAGTGTCTGGTTGAGACATGGAAACGGATGAATCATAATGGAGGTATGTAAATGTTTAAATACATGTTGGGATTACATTCACTTAAAGCTGAGTTGCTGTTTTTATCGTGTTTTGAGAAATAATCTTTACTTTATGCAATGAGCCTTTTTATACCTTCCTTGTTGTGAGCTACATATCATATTTTCCCGCACTTGCTGAGTACATCATTGTACTCAAACTTGCATTATTACTTCATCATCAGAAACAGGAGAAGAATACTATGAAGACCCCGTGGAGCATTAGGCGTGTAATCTGTCCTCAACCTTGCATATGGGAATGGAGTAGAGATGGAGCCGCTGCTGCTGCTTAATTGCTTCCGCACTAGTTAGAAGACTTCCGCTGCTAGAACAAAGACTTCCGCTGCTAGATTTAGACTTCCACTGCTTAGATAGGACTTCCGCTGTTAGCATGAGTCCAAGACTCATGAGACATTGTAATAAACCCTGAAACTAAGCAGCAGCAGCGGCTCCATCTCTACTCCATTCCCACAGGCAAGGTTGAGGATAGATCATACGCCTAATACTCCACGTGGTCTTCATAGTACTACTCTCCCGTTGCTGATGATGAAGTAATAATGCAAGTTTGAGTACATGATGTACTCAGCAAGTGCGGAAAAATATGATATGTAGCTCACAACAAGGTAGTTATAAAAAGGCTCTGAGACGGCCCCATAAGACCTCGTCGGGTGGTGCCGTGTTATGCGGCACCCAACAGCACACGGGTTGCAGAAACACATCATATTACATAAAGAGTTTGCGGAAGCGGACAAGAATGTTTTTACAAATAAGTATTATCAGAGTAAACTACAGTGGAAGACTATCACTCTCACGACGCATATCTAAACTAGCAACAAAGAAACGGTCCAGCCCGCGGACATTTCTTACTAGCAACACGAAGACAATCTGCAGCGGCGAGGATGCTCTTTGAGTAAGCACTCGGAGGTTCCCGAGTCTCATCGGCACCCCTTCTCATAAGCATCGAGTCAATTACCTGCAAAATAACTCGGATAGCATCCGTGAGCATAACGCTCAGCAAGACTTAACCGTCACCCTAAACATGAAACTCTAAGTGAGGTTATCAACCTAACATAGGATGGCATAAGCATAATTAAACTCGCCTAAAAGTGAATCCTTACTTTCAGGTATTAATTGCAGCATTTTAAGTAACCCTGGGCACGCCACATCGGGAGTCCACAATCAAACAAGAAAAGCTTTCCCCCGATGTAAATTGCTCATGACATAAAAGAATCGAGTTTGCACTAGCCTATTCATCAAGATCCAATACAACGCTAGTATAATACTTCACATCAATATGATTAGTTCCTTTCTCATGCAAGTTCTTACTACGTCACGACTGTGAGAACAAGTATGCTCGGTCCATTCCGCGAGCGACGGTGATTCGAATCAATAACACCCAGACTACATGACACGTACGCCTGTACTCGACGTTGCCTACAACAACCATCACTGACGTCGTATGTGGCAGCCTTTCCCCCGTTTCACCCCCGCTGAATCGATCAAGTCGCCCCGTACAGTAGCTACTCTCATGGTGCACCTTCCGACGTGAGATGTCATGAGAATATTCCCCACATACTGCACACCACTAGACTTCTACCGAACCGTACTTAAGCATGGCAGTTCTACACGGTGAAAAACACCTACCCAATACTCCATGGGTCATTTGGCTATGCAAGAGGAGTATCAAACATTAGACATAATGCACAGTTCAAATCTTAACCGAAAGTGAATACAAAAGAAAAACTTAACAGCTGTTAAATTCAAACCGGAGCTTGCCTGTTTTGCAGGGTAGTCGTATATAAACCGTTAGTGTCCTTGCAGATCCACCCTTGACTCTCCGGAGCTTGATCCACTTCAATGAATCACTCCTTTGAGTCCCCTTCGTTGTGGTTCCTATTGAAATGCATATGCACATGTTTTATAGAATGTAATGGAAAGAAGTTATAGAATTAATCTCTTAGGAACAGAGGTTGTGTGGAAAAGCCAAGCATGGCTTGGTTTGCCTCTGTTGTGCAAAGAACAGAAATAAACTAATTTGACCTTAAGGCCTTAGCTATACACTAATCATTTTCCCTAATGAACATAATAGATAAGCTGAAATGATTTGAGTGCAACTGAAGAACAAGAACTCCAATGGCCTCAAAACCTTTACAGCAGGTTCTATACTACCTAAGGATTTAGCTGGCCAAATTTCAGCTAATGTGGAGTCATATTGTGTCCTCCCTAATTCTCACAATATCTCCTATGTATTTTTCCCCTATACATAAGTATGGAGAATAAGAACAGGGAGTTCCAGGACTCATCTTGGGCTGATAATTTACATGTGAGTTCTTGATCACATGAGAGTCATCTGGTCCAAAATTCAGCCCTTTTACTTAAGTAGTTCTCCCAGAACAATTCTTTAAGCATTTGTACTCAAAAGAATTAATTCTGTAGAAATGTGCATTTCCATGCCCAATTAAGAGAACTACAATTCCAAGTATGTCTCAGAGACCTTGACTAAATTTTCCTATGATTTTTGGAGCTATGGATTGCTTAGAACAGATTTTTGAAGTGGGAAACATTTTCTGAAAATGTTTCTGGACTCTTTTGAACACAGTAGTTTGCATTTAGCAAATTCCTATACAAATGATCTTCAAATGAGCATAAAATTTGCTAGTAGGTCAACAATATGCTAAAGAATATTCTGGCAAAGTTTGGGGATTTTTGGATAATCCAAACTCCCTCAATAATTCTTTTTCAGAAAACCTTCAAAGAATTTTCCAGAATATAATATTGACTTTCATACAAAGCTGAGTTCATATTTGGATAGAACTCAGAGAGATAAATCCAACCCAATTGGAATCACTCAAATTGGAGTTTTCTACAGGGAGATATGAATTTCCAAAGATTGAGCTAACCCTGAAATTATTTTCCTATTGAAAATCTGGCTGGACCCACAGTTTTGAATTCCAGCAAATAGAAACGAAGCCACACCGGGCCACAGCGTGTCTGCGCGCCAACACACGGGATCCCGGCCACACCCGATCCCGGGTTTAAAATTTGAGCTGCTGACAGGCGGGGCCCACGCGTCTTCTTCTTCCTCCGGCTTCCTCTCTCGCGCCCGCGCTGCCCCTCGCCGGCCCGACGCCGGAGCTCGCCGGCTCACCGTTTTCGGCCACCGCCTGAGCTGAAACTCGCCGCCAGGGAGTCTGTGACACCGAGGAACACGACTGTGGGGTCTGCTTGGGCTGCCGGCGGCCGGAAACTGGCCGGCGACGTGCGGCAGCCACTGTGGAGTTTCGGTAGCGTTGCCTAGGGTTTCCAGCCCGCCAAAACCTGCGCCGACGCGCCCTACAGCACCAGCGCAGCTCTAGGAAGATCGGCACGACCTAAAAATGGCTCAGGAGTGGCTGTAAATAGGTTGTCGCCGTGCGACCGAATGGGTCCGCCATGAATACCTCTAGTCGAGCTCGAATTCCGTCGTGCTGAGGCGTTTTCATGCGCTGGATCCTAAAGGAGAAATGACCGCCGGCTAATCCAGCGTCTATGTGCCAAATTTGATGACTTAAGGAGGATCAGCGGGCAAGAATTTGAAAGAATCATACTGGAAGCTCGGAATGAGGTCGCCGGAGCAAAACCTCATAATTCGCCGCCGATAGCTTGCGGCACGGCCTGAGCTTGGGCTGAGAGCAGCACCGCACCCGTGCGCGTCCGTAGGTGTGATCGCTCGGCCGTGAAACCCGCTGTGGAGGGCTGTCCACGAGCGCCCGATCACTTTCTCAGATTAGGTCGCCGCGGCGGCGGTCGTTCTCGGGCACCGGAGGCCGCAGCTCACTTGCTCGTGGGTCAGGGAGGTGGAGGTTGATCTCGTGGGAGTGTTTAGCAGCTCGGGGGATGGAAGACACGATTGCTTTGCTGTTTCTTTGATCGGACCAAGAGAGCGGTGGGGAGAAACAGCCGCTGTCCGTGTGCTCGCGAAGGGAGAAGAACAACTGGGTCTTCGCTCGGCTGAGGCACGATAACATCGAAGGAACCGCCTTCGGTGGCCGCGCGTGGGGGAAAGAAGCAGCTGGTGGCGCTGCCGAGCATCCCCGTGGCTCCACGGTGGAAGCTGCTCGGGGCTCACGTGTTGTTCGGTGAATTTCCCCACTGGGCTGAGACTTAGGGTGCAAGGTTTCTTCCTTTAGCTCTATGACATGTGGGTCCCACTCCACATGTACCTCCCAAATATCTGTTCAAGCTGATCCTCTTAATTCCCACAATTCAGTGTTTTAAAATGTGGGTTAGAATTTGAATCTTTCCAATTCAGTTTGAATTTGCTTGCCAAATTTGAATTTGGGTGAAGTTTGCAAATTCTTCTCTTTAACTCCTTTTTGAGCCCACCCTACAAATAGAAAGTTGGGGATCAAACTCCTCCCTATAATTCCAACTATGTGGCTGCAGTTTTAATCAAAGTCCTTGGTCACTACATGGGTGAACTTTGAATCCCAAATCTGATTTTTAAACTTACATGCAAAGAGGTATTTAACTCCTTATTTGTTCAACACTTTTAAATAAAATTGTGAGACTCATGTTGGATGTTCATCCATGTATTACCTTGCATGAAGAAAAGTTTTAGCAAGTCCCCTTTTTCATGTCTTTGCCACACATATGAACTCAAACCTTGGTTTTTATTCATACACTTTTTTGGGACTTTGACATTCCTCCCCCCTTAAAAGAATCTCATCCCGAGGTTACAAGAGGAACGAGACGGGAGAGGTAATTACAAACTGTACAAAGCTAAAAATTCCGGATAGTTGGTGCGGAGGTAATCTTCACTTTCCCACGTCGCCTCTTCCGTGGTGTGATTACTCCACAGCACCTTGAAGAATCTGATCATTCGGTTCCGGGTTACCCGGGTCTTTTCATCCAAAATCTGAACCGGTCGCTCGGTGTAGGTCAGGTCTGGTTTCAATTCGTCGATTTCCTCGGTGCGAACAGCAGCGGTGAATTTGAGGCACTTCCGCAGCTGTGAAACATGAAATACATCATGAACACCCGCTAGACTTGCCGGTAACTCCAGCCGGTAGGCTACGGGTCCGCACTTCTCCGTGATAGCAAAAGGACCAATAAAACGGGGAGCGAGCTTCCCCTTTACACCGAACTGGTGAATTCCCTTCATTGGAGATACACGAAGATATACGTGCTCTCTGACGTCAAAATGTAACGGTCTACGCCTTTGATCAGCGTAGCTCTTCTGTCGGGATTGTGCAGCCTTCAAGTTCTCTTGTATCAACCGAACTCGGTCTTCGGCTTCGTTGACAAGATCAATCCCAAACAGAACTCTTTCGCCGGACTCACACCAATTCAGTGGTGTGCGACACTTCCGGCCGTAGAGAGCTTCATACGGTGCCATTTTAATACTCGCTTGATAACCATTGTTATATGAAAACTCCGCCAGCGGTAGGTGATCGTCCCAATTCCTACCGTGGTGGATGGCACACGCTCTCAACATATCCTCAAGCACTTGATTCACCCTCTCAGTTTGTCCATCGGTTTGAGGGTGATATGCGGAGCTTCTAATTAGCTTGGTGCCCAACGAGGCATGCAGCTGCTACCAAAACCGAGCAACGAACAGCGCACCTCGATCTGAAATGATGGTCTTCGGGACACCATGTGAGCATATAATTCTAGAGATAAACAACTCCGCATATTGCCTTGCTCGATAATGAGTGTTCACCGGTATGAAATGAGCCGACTTCGTCAACCGGTCGACGATCACCCATATCGAGTTATGCTTCCTGGATGTGAGCGGTAATCCGACGATGAAGTCCATACTCACATCCTCCCATTTCCATGCCGGTATCTTCAAAGGTTGTAGCGGTCCGGCTTTCCGCAAATGATCAGCCTTGACCCGTCTACACGTATCGCATTCGGATACGTATTTAGCAATCTCCCTCTTCATCCTCGTCCACCAAAATTTCTGTTTCAAATCTTGGTACATTGTTACTTCCGGGATGAATGGAAAACTTAGACAGGTGGGCTTCATCTAAGATCTTTTTCCGGAGTTTCATATTACGCGGTACCACTATACGGTCATTAAACCATATCGTACCGTTCTCATCCTTCCAGAAACATTTTATCTCTCCGTTGTCTAGTCTCCTCCGTATGTGAGACATACCTCTGTCTCTTCTTTGAGCCTCAACAATCTCTTCACGGATTGTTGGAATGAGCGCGAGATTATAAAGCGCGCCATACGGAATGACACGGAGGCTCGGTTCTTCGTCTTCTAACTCAGCAGCCGCTAAGTTGTGAACGTGGGCTTTCCGACTAAGTGCGTCGGCCACCACGTTTGCTTTTCCTGGATGATAGTAGATCTCAATATCATAATCTTTTATGAGCTCCAACCATCTCCGTTGCCTCATATTCAGCTTCTTCTGCGTGAAGATATACTTCAATCTTTTATGGTCGATGTAGAGGTGAACAAGATTACCTAGTAGGTAATGCCTCCACATCTTTAACGCCAACACCACTGCAGCCAGCTCAAGATCGTGAGTTGGATAATGCTGCTCGTGGTTTCGCAGTTGACGAGACCCATAGGCGACTACACGCCCTTCTTGCATCAGAACGCAGCCGAGACCGATGCCGGATGCATCACAGTATACATTGTCACACCCGGTTTTTCTGAAGAACAACCGAGTGAATATCACATGTATGCCAGGATCATTTTCTCATACATGTGATTACAAATAGTGAAGCATCATTTATTACAAGCCAGGTGTCGAATATAAATAAGTCTTACATAGCAAATGTCTCGATGGACAATAATAAGTTCATCACAAGTAAATAAACTAGCAGCGGAATAATTATTCTTGTGGGCTCCGTCACAGGCGTTGCCCGGGGGTCTCCATGAACCTAGAAACCTTCTTCTGGTCCAAAGTCTTGGTCATCATACACCACCTCATTATCTTGACCTGAGCAGCAATATAAACCAACAAATATGCAAAGTTGAGTACCGATGGTACTCAGCAAGTGTGGGAAAGTTATGTCATGCACGGCTAGAACAAGGGGAGGTCGAACTCATGGTTAAAGCACTACGCAATTAATACCTATCACCTAGCTTATTAAGCACCTACATTACTACACAGGTGAAATGGTCCCAACCTCCCATCCCATCATAAAAATCAAATAACCATAACATCATTTCCAATGTTAAGCTCCCCGCTTAACATCCACAACTTCCAAAACCATCAATTCTCTAATCATGAATAAGTCCAAGCCGCTCTTGACCGTGAGCACGGCTGTCATGACAGTTTTGACTCTGCAGAGTTTGCACCACTGTACCCACATGTAGTGATTTCATCCCCCGTTGCCGGGTGGACTAAAAGAACCTCCATTATGCCAGTGGCTATGTAACACCCCAAAATCTTGTTAAGACCCAAAATCATGTTAAGAGGGGAATTTAAAAAATTTTGGACGTGTTGCATGTTTTGCAATAATTTAAATTCAAACTGGAATTCAAATTAAAATCATAACAGAAAAGAAATAGAAAAAGAAAAAGGAAAACAGAAAAAAACCGGCCAGTGAGCCGAAACCCACCAGCCAGCCCACCCTGCCCCCGCGCCAGCCCGCAGCCGCGCGCCCGTGCTCTCTCTCTCAGACAGGTGGGACCCACCTGTCATCCCTAACCCCCGATCGTCCGAAACTCGGACTGTTCACCCGCACGCGCGCGATCGCAACCGACCGGATTTCCGGCCGAATTCTGGTTCCGGAGGACTCCCACTCGATCTAAACAAACCCACCGCCCTCCCCCGTCTATAAAAACCCCGGCCTCGTTCTGTTTTTCCCACGCGATCCGCCGATTTTTCTCCGGTGAGAAACCGAGCCTTCTCCGGCGAATTCTGGCCGATCTAAGCTCGGAAATTCCGATCTAACTCGCTGGTCATGATCCACCGCCTCCGGGGAACCCTGCAGGTGCAGAAAACTCGGTGACTTGCGGTTCAAACACAGCGCCGACGAGCCTCGCCGTGGTTTCACTTCGGACCTCGTCGCCGACCGCCTTCCAGGACCTTCGAGCTCAAGAAAACCCCCGAGGTGAGATCCCCGACCTCCCCTCCACCGATCTATGCCATAAAATCACAGTTCTAGGAAGAATTCCCGAAGATCTGAAACTCTCCGGCGAGATCGCCGCCTCCCGCCGCTGTGCGCCGGATCAGAGCGACATGGCCGCTTGTGCGCCGTCTATTTTAAATCGCACGGTAGACTTTAAATCCCCGCGTACCGGTTCGACGTTATAATCTCAGCCGTCTGTTTTAAGTCGGACGGTCCACGTCAGCCCCGTGTTATAAAGACTGGAAATCTTACGTGCTACCCCCTGGGGTTCTCGGGAAATAAGAGCTAGCCCCGGAAACTTCTGATCTAGCCCCTGGAACTTCAGAAAATCATGTAAATTCATTTAAAAATCAGTTTTAGCCCCTGGACTTAATAAAAATTAGGAAAAACTCCTCTGTTCTGAGTAGCTAGACCCCTGAAAATTGTTAAAATAATATTATAGACCCTGTAGTGGGGTGAGTTTAACTTTTTAGCCCTGTTTGATATTTAATTTAGGAAATTGAATATGTGGCTAGTATTTAAAATTTAAAAAGTGGGACAAAACATATTGTCAAAATTAAATTAAAAGCTTTCTCAGTACTTAGAAAACTTTGGAGTGAGATAAAAATATATTTTGGGCTGAAATGAATCTGTTTCATTTATTATTCACATTTATTAGTGTAGGGACACATTTTTAAGTAAAGAATAGTTCTGAAAATAGTGAAAATAATTGTAAAATAGATTACATCAGAGGAAAAGGTCAAAAATATATTAGTAAATATTTTAGATCAGAACCTATTCTGTTTAGATGATGTGTCTTGTTATTTTCATAATAAAGTTCACATTTAGGCATAGGAAATAAATCTAAAAATATAGCAACTAGAAAATGATAAATGGAGTCTCTAAAATCCAAAGAATTCAGTTTATGGTTGGTAGAAATTCTGAAGACACATATGGAGAAGGCAAATACCTTTCATGCATACTTGGTAGCAAAAAGGTGTAGTAATTGAATATAAGGAATTTATTTAAATTGGAAACTCATATACATAGTATGTAAGCATAAATGTGAATACAAAAGTAGGAATCACATACACATGATTAAAAGTGCATGCAAGCCACAAATCAACACATAGAGTAACCACAACACATATAATTGTAAAAGACTTTCATAAATATGAATATGTGGTTTGTATGAAGTGGAAGTGTGAACTATGTCTTATGGATTGTTGTTTTTCTTTTGCTATGTGTGATGGTATGATGTAGAACCTACTCAAGAGCAAGTTATTCCTTTCCAAGATCAGGACTACCCATTTCAAGAGCAGCAGGAAGGAGGCAAGTGTCCTTGACCACTTTGATCCTATACTAGGATGTTTAGATAGAATTATTGCATTGTCAAGTTAAATATGAAACCCATGCTAGGAAGTATTCCCTAGAATTGCATCACCTTGTTTCCTTGTAGCTTGGGTTGGGATTTATTTTATCATGTCATTTATTATTATAAATATGCTTAGCCATGCTTAGAATGGGATATTTGGGATATGAGATCATCAGTTTATATTACCATACTCTTGAATGAGATATTGTGAGTTATGTAGAGGTAGGGATCAAGGCAAGTTGGATGTTTTGGTTGGTGCTGGGTGCACGAGACTCGGGTTTGTGTTTAGTACTTGCCTGGATCCTAAGGACCGGTTCATGGAGCATGTAACCTGGCTTTACAGTGCCAACCACATGCTGAGATGAGGCAGCTTGGCCAATTAATTAGGTGTATCCCCGACGTAGTATGGGTGTGTTGGATGGTGCGGGGAGTAGGTGTCAGCTGGACTACCATATGAACCGCAAGGCTCAAGAGGGGGCCACTGCAGCGGGGTTGGAGCCTCTTGTATGCTGTTAGGGGTGAAACCTCAGTGGGCCCACACTCGTCGGGAATCCCTTTGTAAAGGCTTCGTAGTGATCTCCTGGCTACACACCTGGGAAGTGTGAATGTGGTTCGTAGCCACTGGCATAATGGAGGTTCTTTTAGTCCACCCGGCAACGGGGGATGAAATCACTACATGTGGGTACAGTGGTACAAACTCTGCAGAGTCAAAACTATCATGACAGTCATGCTCACGGTCAAGAGCGGCTTGGACTTATTCATGATTAGAGGATTGATGGTTTTGGAAGTTGTGGATGTTAAGCGGGAAGCTTAACATTGCAAATGATGATATGGTTATTTGATTATGATGATGGGATGGGAGATTGGGACCATTTCACCTGTGTAGTAATGTAGGTGCTTAATAAGCTAAGGTAATAGGTATTAATGGCATAGTGCTTTAACCATGAGTTCAACCTTCCCATGTTCTAGCCATGCATGACATAACTTTCCCACACTTGCTGAGTACCATCGGTACTCAACCTTGCATATTTGTTGGTTTATATTGCTGCTCAGGTCAAGATAATGAGGTGGTGTATAATGATCAAGACTTTGGACCCGAAGAAGGTTTCTAGGTTCATGGAGACCCCGGGCAACGCCTGTGATGGAGCCTACGAGAATAATTATTCCGCTGCTAGTTTATTTACTTGTGATGAACTTATTATTGTCCATCGAGACATTTGCTATGTAAGACTTATTTATATTCGACACCTGGCTTGTAATAAATGATGCTTCACTATTTGTCATCACATGTATGAGAAAATGATCCTGGCATACATGTGATATTCACTTGGTTGTTCTTCGGAAAAACCGGGTGTGACAGAAAGTGGTATCAGAGCCAAGGTTGCCCGTAGGAACGTGGACCTAGGTAGAAATGGACGTATTTAAGGGCCCTATTTTCTTAAAAACTATTTTACAAGGTGTGTGTTGAAAAGTGTTATTTAATGAGTCACTTTCTTCATCTTACCCCAACTTTCATTCAAAATAGGATTTTTGTTTAAGAGTTTATCTAACCTAAGTTTAAATTCTTTTTGTTTTAGATGGTTCGCATGATTCACACCGCTCGCAAGTCCACAGGAGGGAGAGTTCCCGTAGTTGCCCTTGCCCAAAGAGAGGAGAGCCGTCCGGTGACGTACCTTTCCTACGGATTGGCAGTAGGAGGCTTGTTGCGCCGTCTTCGACGTATGCTCGAAGCCGCCGGCAATACGGGCAAGCTAATCATCCACTATAACTCCACCAGGACCATCCGTGAGAAGAGGGAAGAATGGAGTTCAGAGATGAGGATTATACACGAAAATCAGCTGCTTAAGATCCACCGCTCTCCAGCATGTAGAGCGACACAGGTCGACGCGGAGAAGGATGTCACCTGGGAGGCCATCACCTGCCAGAGTCACATCTATCGTCGACACCTGGACAGGACTGAGTACATGTATGTCCTCCAGCGTGAGAGGGGTACCACGGAGTACAAGTTCCCGCCAGTGCAGCAAGGGACTTCCCATGAGCACATGGACTTGTGCTTGGAGGATGCTGCTATGCTCGGCACTCGATTGCAGGAGTGTCAGCAAGAACTTCAGGATGTTCGTGACACCCTGAAGGAAACGGAGGCATTGCTGCGAGCCTGCTTGAGGGCGAGAGAAAGAGGTGATGGGAATGAACTGTGTGTCACTGTGAATGATACATGGACTCCTGACTCCCCAGATCGCCGAGCGATCAGGCGTCGTCGCACTTCTCCACCAGCAGCCTCCTACCCAAAGCAGAGTCAGAAGGCAGCCGAAATGATGAGGAAGATCCCGAGGAGCCGGCTCAAGAAAACGAGTAGCGTAGAGCCTTTCCCTTAAATTAGAAGGATGTCGAGTAGTCGAGTCGTTACGTAGTTAATGGTGTGTTAATGCTTGGTGTGTGACGTGAGTTGTGGAAGCCATGAGCAATTGTCCACAGCCTCGTCTTTAGATTGTTTTGCTTTGGTGTGTGAACCCACATGAAATAATATTGCATTTATTTTTGTGTGAGAAGTGAACCCTTAGAGAAGTATAACAAAGCCTCAACACTTCAAAGTACAAACAAATGAAAGTAGTAAGATGATACTAAATGCTTTCAAATTAACATTGGTTGATTCTGCCAGATGGCCGGAAGAGGAAAAGGACGTGCTGCCAACCCCGCCAACAACAACGATGAAGCATGCAACCCTCATCTTTCTGGAGGCCAGGACCGGGGTGGTCGCCGTGAAGGAGTTGATCCCCTCCACCAAATGCTGGAGAATCAGAATCAGCTCATCCAGAACTTGACTCAAGTGGTGGCCAACTTGCATCATGTTCCACCTCCACAAGCTGCACCACGCCAACCAAGGTTGAGTGAGTTTCTAGGAACTCAACCTCCAAAGTTTGCAAGTGCTGCTGAACCTCTAGAGGCAGATGATTGGCTTAAGACCATTGAGAGCAAGATGAGGATCATACAGTGCCAAGGGTATGAGAGGGTGCTGTTTGCCTCTCATCAATTGCATGGACCTGCTGCTGATTGGTGGATTGCCTACGTGGCTGCCCATCATGACCCTGAGAACATCACTTGGGAAGAGTTCAAGCGTAGATTCCGCAACAATTACATCCCACGAGGTGAACTCAAAAACAAGAGGAAGGAGTTCTTGGGACTGCAGCAGGGAAACATGACGGTGAGGGAATATCTCACTAAATTTACTCAACTATCCCGCTATGCCCCCCGGGACATAGAGACTGATGAGCAGAAACAAGATTGTTTCGTGGAGGGACTTACCGCAGAGATGCAGTGTGCAATGTCCTCAAATGAGTATGAAAGCTTCCAAAAGATGGTGGACAGAGCATTTGTGGTAGAAAGGAAGCTAAAGGCCTTGGAAAATGAGAATAAGAGGAAGGCCGGGTGGTCACATCAAGCCTCAGTGAGCAACACCCGCCCACGTCTGATGCAGCAACCAGCAGGGCAGACGAACCGTGCTGCGGTACCCTACTCAGCACCAAGAGGGTACAACCCGAACTACAGGCCTCCGGCAGTACCAATACAGCCACACCGTCAGTTCGTACAGCAGCCTCGCCCTGCATATCCACCTCGACCAGCAGTACAGGGACCTCCAAACCAACCCCAAGACAGCAAAGGCCAGGCACCTAAGGTTGGGGTGCAATGTTTTAGCTGCGGTGAAGTGGGGCACTACGCCCATAAATGCCCAAAGAAGAAGCCCGCACAGCCACAACAGCAGAATGTGATGCGAGGACGGGTGAACCACGTCACTATGGAGGAAGCGCAAGAGGCACCCGACGTGGTAGTTGGTAAGTTTCCTGCCAATTTACACCTTGCAACCCTGCTGTTTGATTCTGGTGCTACACACTCGTTCATTGCTCAAGGGTTTGTTAAGAAGCATGACCTAGCAACCACACAAATGAACCATATGCTAGCCGTAAACTCTCCGGGTGGAGAAATAAGGACAAGACAAGTGTGTCCCAAGGTGAACCTAGACATTAATGGGGTAGTATTTACTGCTAACCTCATAGTGATAGATTCACAAGGGATAGATATTATCTTGGGTATGGATTGGTTGACAAAACATAAAGGAATCATCCATTGTTCGACCAGAACGGTAGAACTAACTCACCCTAGTGGCACAAGAGTAAAGTTTATAACAATACACGAGCCTAGGAGGGACATTAAATTAAATCAAGTTGATGTGAAAGTTGAGGAAATCAGGACCATCAGGGAATATCCAGATGTTTTTCCGGAGGAGTTGCCAGGTGTGGCGGACCGGAATCCGCTCATCCAGGATCGCAGAGGGTGGTGCCGCGTGATGCGACACCCGACAGCACACGTCATAAGAACACATTAAATTACATGGGAAAAACAAACTGAGTGTACAAAATAGTACACTTCTCAGTTACAAACTAGGGTCTTTTATTACACAGCGGAAGTTTCTTTTATACAACTCACGCCCGCCTATCTAGCAAAAGTCGGTTGCCCAGCCCTAGGGCAACCCACACTAGCTGCACTCCTCAGCTCAGCGCGGCGTGTACGGCTCCCACTCAGCCGTAGTCCCCGACGGAGGGTAACCCTCGCCGGTGGACTCGTACTCCGAGTCCGTGGGTGGCTCCTCACCTGAAAAACACTTAAGCAGCAACCGTGAGCACAAAGGCTCAGCAAGGCTTAACCGACTCACCTAAGCATGAAACTCTATATGAGGTATACCAAGACATAGGTTAGTAACATTTCAGCAAAATGACACGCCTACAAGTTCATCCTTAGTTCATCTTTTAGCAACAAGTTAACAGTTCATGAAATCTGAAATTTAGTAAGCAGTATTTGGTGGCACACATGTAGCAATACAATTATATCAATCAGCATCATTGAATCAACATATTTCATCCATTAGTCTACGTTACGACGCAGTCAACAAGTGGTACTCGTCACCGCGAGGGACGGCGAATCGACTCGATATACACCTGCAGGGAAACCCAAAGAGCACGTCACGTACGCCCACCCGTGGAGCTGCACAGCACGCTCACTCGATGTCGTACGGGACAACCTTTCACCCAACAGCCCAAACGTCGAACCGGTCACACCGAAACGAGCAGGAGGTTCCCCACACAGAGCATCTCTCTATGCCCGTTGGCAGATTTCCACCTTGCTGCCCTCAACCTACACCTATAAATCGGTGTGCTATGCCTCGACGCCCGGAGGTTTAGGCTACATCGGTTTATCGGGGCCCATATATCCGATATGCCTTCGGTACGTTCAATACTTGTTCAGCAGGGCCGCACACGGATCGGTCCTCAATCGACACGGGCAGGGCTGCGCACACAAGACTCACTCTTGCTGCTCCCTAGCCCCTGCCTAGTCTCATTTTTATTACTAAAGTGATCTCACATCACTCAACCGAACCCGTATGTCCCAATGCCTATCTCGCGAGTAGATTCCAACTACTCGACTTGTACCGAAGTCCTATGACTCATTAAGAATAGCCTGTCTACTCGAGGTCCTTGACACTACCCTCACTCTTTTAGGAACCTTTGGTTATGCAAGTGGGGTTTCATTCATCATATACCTAATGCACATACATACTTCATATGACACATGTAAACAAAGTAAGACTTATAAAAAGGTTAATGCAAACCGGGGCTTGCCTTGTTGCTGCTGGTCAGGGGTTAGTTCCTCTTCCGGAAGGAGGAAGTCCAGCACTTCCGGAGTCTCTTCTTCAACGGCTACACGTTTAATACAATACTACATGTTAATTTGAATGCAAAGTGTAAACTTGAATACTTATTTACTAATAACTCTAGCTAGCCCTCCCCTGTGGTTCTGAAATTTTTATTGTGGCTTGGTAGGATCCTAACCAGAGTCTTGACCAATTTTCGTTTGAAACCAAGTTCATTTGAACCTTGTACAAATAAAAGCCTCTTTGGTCAATAATTGGGCCTCTAAGTAATTCCAGGGGTTTTCATGGCTCCCACCATTACTTTCTGGAAACTAGAATTTAGGATAGTTCTGATGGAATTGGTTTCATGTCAATTGAAGAATTCTACAGAAAGTTATGTCCTAATTAAGATTGGAGAAAATATGAAAAATGTTTCTGTACATCTTTCTATTTTCTCTGGGCAGTTCCCTTAATCACCCAATTAGGGTAACTAAATGAACTTGGATGAGTCTGAAAATTTTACTGGGATTCTGGGATTCTCCAATGAACCTTTCAGCCAAATTTCAGAATTTTTTCATAAAGTAGTTCTCCAGATAAAATTCCCAACAGTTTAAATTTTAGGGATTTAATTCTGGAAAACTATTCACTTTCATGAGCTGAATTTGGTATTGCTGGAAAGTGCTCAGAGAGCTGAATCCAACAAAATTTGGTTCACCCGATTTGGAGCTCTCTAGCCAAAGTTATGAGGATTTGAAGTTTGGAAGAATTCTGAAAATCGGGGGAAGAGTTCAAACTCTCGGGGCCCGCGGGGACACGTGTCGAGCGCGGAGGTGTCCGGCACACCGGAGCTCACAGGGTATTTGCACGCCAGCGCAGCCGATCCCTGGCCACCCGATCCCGATTTAAATTCTTCAGCCGCTGACACGTGGGCCAGCCGGCTTCGTTTTCCTCCCGCCGTTCTCTTGCGCCCGCGCCGCCGACCTCGCCGGAGCAGACTCGGGGCTCGCCGGCTCGCTGCTGCCGGACCTCCCATGGTCTGAAACTCGCCGCCAGGGGGTTGTTGACGTCGAGGAACACGTCGGGGGTGACAGGTCGGGCTGGGGGTGACCGGAAGTAGTTCGGCGACGTGCCGCGGCCTCGGTTGAGGTTCGACACCGTCGACCGTGGTTTCTAAACCCGCCAACACCTCGAACAAACGGCCCTACAGCATCAGTGTACCTCTAGGAAGCTCGACAAGGTGTCAAAACGGTTCAGGGATGGCGGCAAGTCGGTCGGCACCATGTGACCGATCGTGCCCGTCATGACCGCCCTCGATCGAGCTCGAAATTCGTCACTCCTAGAAAGTTTCACGCTACGGATGCAGAAAAGAACTTGATCGCCGGCTAGTCCAGCGTCTATGTGCAAGATTTGACGACCTCCGAAAGATCATAGAGCGAGAATTTAAAGAAACCGTACCGGAAGCTCGGTTTACGGTTGCCGGACCAAAAACTGGAAATTCTCTGCAGATTCTTCACGGTTGGCTTCCAAACTTGGAGGAGAGCAGCATGGTGGTCGCGCGCTCCTGTTGCCTCTCTCGCTGGACCGTGAAATCGCCTGTGGAACGCTGCCCACGGGCGCCTGACTCTCGGCTGAGGTTGAGTCGCCGCTGTGGCGATCGCTCTCGGGCAAAGGAGGTCGGAGCTCGAGGTTTCTGGCGTTGGAGAGGTGGAGTGCGAGCTCAGGTGGCTGTCTAGCAGCTCAGGGACGAAGGAGGAGATGGTTTTGCTGGTTTTCGCGGTTGAGCAGAGAGCTGCAGCGAGAAACAATGCCGCTGCTCGGGTTTGCCCGCGAGAAGATAAAGCCGGCCGACTCCCGCTCGGCTGAGGCGGTGCCGGTCGCGTGGGGGCGCGAGCCAGCCGCCCTGGGCGCCAGCGCACGGAGAGGGAAGCAGCTGGTGGCGCCGGTAGCTGCTCGGTGGCACAGCCGACAGCTCCTCGGTTTCCCACCGAGACTCTGACTTTGGGTGCAAGTTTATCCTTCTCCCCTCTATGACATGTGGGTCCCACCCGGGGTTTTAACCTCTGAAATTTACTCCTAATCACTGTTGTGAACAGTGAGCCCCATAATACCCCTGGTGATTCAAATTATTCACCCCTGAGCCATTTGAATTGAATAGAATTCAAATTGGGCTCGGTTTGAGTGAATTTCAACACAAGTTCCGTTTTGAATTCAAATAAGGTTTGAATTCGTCCCACTTAGCTCATGTCAAGATCAACTCCGAATGGAGTGAAAATTGGTGTGGTGTGGTGATGAACACTTCAAATGTGTGCCAAAACTGAGGCCCTTACATTCCTCCCCCCTTAAAAGAATCTCGTCCCGAGATTACAAAGGAAGAGATAGCGATGTAGTAGGGACTCACTCGTGTTGAGAAGCCATGAACTCCGGGTAATTTGAACGAAGGAATTCCTCGCTCTCCCACGTCGCTTCTTCCACGGTGTGGTTACTCCAGAGGATCTTGTAGAACCACAACGTTCTGCTACGCGTGGTTCGGGCTTTCTCATCAAGGATTTCCACCAGATACTCATCATATGTTAAATCCGGTTTCAACTCGCCGATGTCTTCGGTAGGAACAGCAGCTGTATGCTTCAAACATTTTCGCAGTTGCGAAACATGGAAAACATCATGGACACCAACAAGAGATGCCGGTAGCTCCAATCTATACGCTGCTGGTCCACACTTCTCGGTGATAGTATAGGGTCCAATAAAACGGGGAGCGAGCTTCCCCTTGACGCCGAACCGGTGCACGCCCTTCATCGGAGACACGCGGAGGTACACGTGTTCCCCGACGTCAAAGTGCAACGGCCTACGCCTCTTATCAGCGTAGCTCTTCTGTTGGGATTGAGCGGCCTTCAAGTTGGCTTGAATGGTACGAACGCGCTCTTCGGCGTCGTTCACCACATCAACCCCGAATGTGACCCTTTCACCGGACTCGCACCAATTTAGTGGGGTGCGGCATTTACGACCGTAGAGAGCTTCGTAGGGTGCCATCTTGATACTCGCCTGATAGTCGTTGTTGTACGAGAATTCCGCCAATGGTAGGTGACTATCCCAGTTCCTACCATGGTGGATGGCACATGCTCTCAACATGTCCTCCAGAACTTGATTCACCCTCTCTGTCTGGTCATCTGTCTGAGGGTGGTAGGCGGAGCTCCTAATCAGTTTAGTACCCAAAGCAGTGTGTAGCTGCTCCCAAAAGCGAGATACAAATAATGCACCTCGATCTGAGACAATGGTCTTGGGTACCCCGTATAGGCATAGAATCTTCGCTATGTATAGCTCTGCATATTTGTCGGCACTGTAACGTGTATTTACCGGAATGAAGTGAGCCGTCTTGGTTAACCGATCAACGATTACCCATATGGAATCATGCTTGTTGGCTGTTAGGGGTAATCCCACAATGAAATCCATGCTCACATCTTCCCATTTCCATGCCGGGATCTTCAGGGGTTGCATCAGCCCTGATTTCTTCATGTGATCAGCCTTCACTCGTCGGCACGTATCACATTCGGATACGTACTTCGCTACCTCCCGCTTCATCCGTGTCCACCAAAATTTCTTTTTCAAATCTTGGTACATTTTGTTGCTGCCTGGATGAATGGAGTATTTAGACAAGTGGGCTTCGTCGAGGATTTTCTTCCTCAGTTCCATGTCCCGGGGTACGACTATGCGGTCGTTGAACCATAGCGTCCCCTCATCATCTTTCCGGAAACATTTGATCTCCCCATTGTCAATCCGTCTCCGGAGATGTGCCATGCCTTTATCATTTTTCTGAGCTGCCATGATGTCCTCCCTGATAGTAGGGACAAGGGTAAGGTTATACAGCGATCCATAAGGAACCAAGTATAAACTTGGCTCTTCCCCCTCCACCGGTGTAATGGTGAGGTGATGGACATGTGATTTCCAACTCAGCGCGTCGGCAACCACATTCGCCTTGCCGGGGTGGTAATGGATCTCAATCTCATAATCTTTGATCAGTTCTAACCACCTCCTCTGCCTCATGTTCAGCTCCTTCTGGGTGAAAATGTATTTCAAGCTCTTGTGGTCGGTGTAGAGATGCACCAAGTTCCCCAGGAGATAGTGCTCCACATTTTCAGCGCCAACACCACGGCAGCAAGTTCAAGATCGTGAGTCGGGTAGTGCTGCTCATGGTTCCGAAGTTGGCGTGAGCCATAAGCGACCACACGTCCTTCTTGCATCAACACGCAGCCAAGCCCAATACCGGACGCGTCACAATACACGTCGAAGGGCTTTGTTGTATCCGGCTGAGCTAACACCAGGGCTGTTGTGAGATGCTTCACCAATGTTCGGAACGCTCCTTCACACGCCGTGTTCCAAACATATTTCGTCCCTTTCTTCAGCAACTCTGTCATCGGCTTAGCGAGCTTGGAGAAGCTTGGAATGAATCTCCGGTAGTATCCCGCTAACCCGAGGAAGCTTCTGATTTCATGAACTGAAGTGGGAGCTTTCCATTTCAACACTTGCTCTATTTTACTTGGGTCAACCGCAATGCCTTCAGCTGAGATGATATGTCCCAAGAATGGCACTTGGCTGATCCAAAATTCGCATTTGCTGAACTTGGCGTAGAGCTTGTGGTCTCGCAATCGTTGAAGAACGATCCGTAAGTGTTCGGCATGCTCGGCTTCTGTCTTGGAGTAAACCAAGATATCGTCGATAAACACTACCACGAACTTGTCCAGCTCCGGCATGAACACCGAGTTCATGAGATACATGAAATGGGCTGGAGCATTTGTGAGACCAAAGGACATGACGAGATATTCATATAGTCCATATCTCGTCGAGAAGGCCGTCTTCGGGATATCCTCCGCCCGGATCTTGATCTGGTGATATCCAGAGCGAAGGTCCATCTTGGAGAACACACTGGCACCCACAAGTTGATCAAACAATATGTCGATGCGGGGCAGTGGGTACTTATTCTTGATGGTGACGGCGTTGACGGCCGGTAATCCACACACAGCCTCAAGGTCTCATCCTTCTTCTTCATGAATAGTGCCGAGCATCCCCAAGGCGAGGAACTCGGCCTAATGAAACCCTTGCTCAACAGATCATTGAGCTGTTCTTTCAGTTCAGCCAGCTCATTTGGAGCCATTTTGTATGGTCTCCGTGATATGGGCGTAGTCCCGGGTGCAAGTTCAATCTTGAACTCGACATCCCGCTCAGGTGGCATGCCCGGAAGATCATCCGGGAACACATCAGGATACTCCCGGACTACGGGGATGTCTTCTAACTTGAGAGCTTCAGCGTTATTAATTGCTAAAACTTCCCGGACTGGCGTGTCTACCACCATGGAATGCGGACGGTGGAATGGAGAATTTAAGTGAACCGTCCGTGTCCGAGTCTCTAGGACAGCGCCATGGTATTGTAGCCATGACATCCCTAAGATTGCATCAATCTTTTGTCCCATAAGGATTATCAAGGTGGTGGGATATAGTTTCCCACCTAAGCACAGAGGTGCCTTTGGAATCATCATATTAGCTGAGATCTTCCCTCCCGGTGAGCAGATCATATAAGTGCAGTCGGTTGGGAAGACTTGCAATTGATGTTTAGCCACATAGGATGCACTTATAAAGCTGTGGGTTGCACCAGAATCAAATAATATGACGATGGCTTGATTGTTGAGAGTAAACGTACCCGCCAGCACGTTGTCTCCCTCTGGGGCGTCCTCATTGTCGAGGTTGCGGACGCCTCCAGTCCGCTGACCAACCTTCTTCACCGGAGGTCGGCCTCGAGCACCGCCCTGGAGCTGGGCTTGCCCGCTGCTCTGCTGCCCCTGGGGACAGTCCTTCGCAAAGTGGCCCTCCTGGCCACACGTGAAGCAGGTGAAACGGGGCGGTCCCCCGCTGATCGGTGGACGGAAACCCGGGGCGCGTTGTGGCGGTGGAAACGCCCGGGGTACCGTCTGCTGCTGCTGTTGCTGCTACTGTCTTGGTGGTGGCATCGGCGGACGGAACAGAGGTGCCTGAAAGGGGCGTCCCCCGAACCGTTGCGGTCGCGCCGGTGGTTGCCACTGCTGTCTGGATGGTGTCCGATACACCATACGGTACTTCTGGGGAGCGCCACTCCCACCGCTGGGTGGAGCGCTGCGCTTCCGCTGCTCAGCTGCCAACTCCCGCTGAGCATCCTCTTGCATGATCGCGGCATTGACTAAGTCGTTGAAGGTGCCGCGGTTCCACTGTACGAGATGGGTCTTCATTTCGGGGTGCAACCCCCAATAGAAGTGCTCCCTCTTCTTCTCCTCCGTGGAGATGTAGTCTGACGCATACTGCGCCAGATGGTTGAAGGCACGGGAGTAGTCGTGGGCACTCCTCCCGCCCTGCTTCAGCTCCAAGAATTCTTGGAACTTCCTCTTCATGATCCCGGGAGGAATGTGATAGGCGCGGAACGCCTCCCGGAACTCTTGCCATTCCACGGCATGGCCAGCTGGACGTGAGGCGACATAGTTCGCCCACCACGCACCAGCGGCACCGTGGAGCTGCTGTGCTGCGAACAGAGTCTTCTGCCGCTCCGTACATTGGAGCTGCCCGAACTTGGACTCGATGGTCCGCAGCCAGTTGTCAGCCTCCAGTGGTTCTTCAGCTTCGGTGAACACTGGAGGGTGCGTACTCATGAAATCCGAGTACGACACTTCGCGGGGCTCACGAGGCCCTCGCTCTTGACGTCCCCCCGCCTGGGACGTATTCTGCACGATCGTGCGGAGCAGGTCGGTCTGCTCCTCACGACCTCCCACCAGTGCCACTATCACATCCGCTAGAGTAAGCGGAGGCGGCGGTGGTGGCTGCTGCTGCGGGGTGCTGTCGTAGGCCGGTGGCTGGGAGTCATCACCTCCCTGTTGGCTAGAGCCACCAACCTCGTGCGTGGTCCTAGTACGAACCATCTGAACCACACGATAATAATCATCAGTCCCGTAGCATCGTTGCATGCAGTCCAATAAAAATGGGCGTAAAAGCGTTATGACAACAATTCATGCGATACATCTCGTATGTAGATAATGTAAGAACTTTGCACAAGCTACACCATTACTAGACCAAACACAAGCTAGTTTAATCCAACTTGATGAACCTCCACTTTGGAAGCTCACCATAACTAGGTTTGGCCACCACGAGACATTACTATCGCGTTGTCATCACGTATACCACCCTTAGGGTACCACACCCTCTCCAGTGGGTTCAACGGTCATTCTTCTGTCAGAATGACCAGTTTCTACCTATTCCAAGTTTTGATCTGGTTCGGGGCATTTTCATGACTCAAGTTGAATACTAAAGTTCCAGTTAACTTCAGTATCATTCCAACAAGTACTCATTTGCCCCCATATCAGCTTTGGTTAAAAAGTTATGCTAATTCAAAGTCAGCAGAATTTCTGGAAGAATTTTAACAGCACCTCCCTTGGAAGTGGCTGTTTTCAATCCTGATTTCCACTAATTCTGTGCTGAAATTTCAGGAACTTTGAATTGCAAAGGTGTCACACATCTTCTACTCTTTCTAGGGATGTATTATATGACAATTTTAGATTTTTCTACTGGGAGTTAGGTTTGAAAAACAGATCAGTTCAGAGGATGTTTTACTCTGCCCTGGTTCTGGACAGTTTACATTCCTCTGGGATTTCAGCCATCTTAAGGCGAGTTTCAGCTCTGGAAGTCTACAACAAAGTTGTAGAGGACTTAAATACCTTTCCAGAACTATATAGCACACCTCCCTGGGCTAAAAGACCTGTGAGTTATGCCCTGTTGAAGATCAGCAATCTTGCTGTCCAAAACAGAGCACTCTGTTTTTCATCCCTTTAGCTATCCTGGTCCACTATCCCATTCTTATACCCAACCAGAGTCTTAATTGTTGAACCTAATGATTTTAGTTCCTTGTTCTCAATATTTTCATGTATATGCCTACAATGTCTCGGTACTACGTTCCTCACCAAAGAAAATCCTAACCGGATCATACCGGCATATACGTCTTAAGTGTGGCACTACACGGTCTCTCGCACACGTTTTCTACACGGATACATACGTGGTTAGTACCTGCAGAAGACCACACAATAATGGTGCACTCAATGGTTATTCATTTCAGGCAGTTTCATAACAATACACGAGCCTAGGAGGGACATTAAATTAAATCAAGTTGATGTGAAAGTTGAGGAAATCAGGACCATCAGGGAATATCCAGATATTTTTCCGGAGGAGTTGCCAGGTGTGGCGGACCGGAATCCGCTCATCCAGGATCGCAGAGGGTGGTACCGCGCGATGCGACACCCGACAGCACACGTCATAAGAACACATTAAATTACATGGGAAAAACAAACTGAGTGTACAAAATAGTACACTTCTCAGTTACAAACTAGGGTCTTTTATTACACAGCGGAAGTTTCTTTTATACAACTCACGCCCGCCTATCTAGCAAAAGTCGGTTGCCCAGCCCTAGGGCAACCCACACTAGCTGCACTCCTCAGCTCAGCGCGGCGTGTACGGCTCCCACTCAGCCGTAGTCCCCGACGGAGGGTAACCCTCGCCGGTGGACTCGTACTCCGAGTCCGTGGGTGGCTCCTCACCTGAAAAACACTTAAGCAGCAACCGTGAGCACGAAGGCTCAGCAAGGCTTAACCGACTCACCTAAGCATGAAACTCTACATGAGGTATACCAAGACATAGGTTAGTAACATTTCAGCAAAACGACACGCCTACAAGTTCATCCTTAGTTCATCTTTTAGCAACAAGTTAACAGTTCATGAAATCTGAAATTTAGTAAGCAGTATTTGGTGGCACACATGTAGCAATACAATTATATCAATCAGCATCATTGAATCAACATATTTCATCCATTAGTCTACGTTACGACGCAGTGAACAAGCGGTACTCGTCACCGCGAGGGACGGCGAATCGACTCGATATACACCTGCAGGGAAACCCAAAGAGCACGTCACGTACGCCCACCCGTGGAGCTGCACAGCACGCTCACTCGATGTCGTACGGGACAACCTTTCACCCAACAGCCCAAACGTCGAACCGGTCGCACCGAAACGAGCAGGAGGTTCCCCACACGGAGCATCTCTCTATGCCCGTTGGCAGATTTCCACCTTGCTGCCCTCAACCTACACCTATAAATCGGTGTGCTATGCCTCGACGCCCGGAGGTTTAGGCTACATCGGTTTATCGGGGCCCATATATCCGATATGCCTTCGGTACGTTCAATACTTGTTCAGCAGGGCCGCACACGGATCGGTCCTCAATCGACACGGGCAGGGCTGTGCACACAAGACTCACTCTTGCTGCGCCCTAGCCCCTGCCTAGTCTCATTTTTATTACTAAAGTGATCTCACATCACTCAACCGAACCCGTATGTCCCAATGCCTATCTCGAGAGTAGATTCCAACTACTCGACTTGTAACGAAGTCCTATGACTCATTAAGCATAGCCTGTCTACTCGAGGTCCTTGACACTACCCTCACTCTTTTAGGAACCTTTGGTTATGCAAGTGGGGTTTCATTCATCATATACCTAATGCACATACATACTTCATATGACACATGTAAACAAAGTAAGACTTATAAAAAGGTTAATGCAAACCGGGGCTTGCCTTGTTGCTGCTGGTCAGGGGTTAGTTCCTCTTCCGGAAGGAGGAAGTCCAGCACTTCCGGAGTCTCTTCTTCCATGGCTACACGTTTAATACAATACTACATGTTAATTTGAATGCAAAGTGTAAACTTGAATACTTATTTACTAATAACTCTAGCTAGCCCTCCCCTGTGGTTCTGAAATTTTTATTGTGGCTTGGTAGGATCCTAACCAGAGTCTTGACCAATTTTCGTTTGAAACCAAGTTCATTTGAACCTTGTACAAATAAAAGCCTCTTTGGTCAATAATTGGGCCTCTAAGTAATTCCAGGGTTTTTCATGGCTCCCACCATTACTTTCTGGAAACTAGAATTTAGGATAGTTCTGATGGAATTGGTTTCATGTCAATTGAAGAATTCTACAGAAAGTTATGTCCTAATTAAGATTGGAGAAAATCTGAAAAATGTTTCTGTACATCTTTCTATTTTCTCTGGGCAGTTCCCTTAATCACCCAATTAGGGTAACTAAATGAACTTGGATGAGTCTGAAAAATTTACTGGGATTCTGGGATTCTCCAATGAACCTTTCAGCCAAATTTCAGAATTTTTCATAAAGTAGTTCTCCATATAAAATTCCCAACAGTTTAAACTTTAGGGATTTAATTCTGGAAAACTATTCACTTTCATGAGCTGAATTTGGTATTGCTGGAAAGTGCTCAGAGAGCTGAATCCAACAAAATTTGGTTCACCCGATTTGGAGCTCTCTAGCCAAAGTTATGAGGATTTGAAGTTTGGAAGAATTCTGAAAATCGGGGGAAGAGTTCAAACTCTCGGGGCCCGTGGGGACACGTGTCGAGCGCGGAGGTGTCCGGCACACCGGAGCTCACAGGGTATTTGCACGCCAGCGCAGCCGATCCCTGGCCACCCGATCCCGATTTAAATTCTTCAGCCGCTGACACGTGGGCCAGCCGGCTTCGTTTTCCTCCCGCCGTTCTCTTGCGCCCGCGCCGCCGACCTCGCCGGAGCAGACTCAGGGCTCGCCGGCTCGCCGCTGCCGGACCTCCCATGGTCTGAAACTCGCCGCCAGGGGGTTGTCGACGTCGAGGAACACGTCGGGGGTGACAGGTCGGGCTGGGGGTGACCGGAAGTAGTTCGGCAACGTGCCGCGGCCTCGGTTGAGGTTCGACACCGTCGACCGTGGTTTCTAAACCTGCCAACACCTCGAACAAACGGCCCTACAGCATCAGTGTACCTCTAGGAAGCTCGACAAGGTGTCAAAACGGTTCAGGGATGGCGGCAAGTCGGTCGGCACCATGTGACCGATCGTGCCCGCCATGACCGCCCTCGATCGAGCTCGAAATTCGTCACTCCTAGAAAGTTTCACGCTACGGATGCAGAAAAGAACTTGATCGCCGGCTAGTCCAGCGTCTATGTGCAAGATTTGACGACCTCCGAAAGATCATAGAGCGAGAATTTAAAGAAACCGTACCGGAAGCTCGGTTTACAGTTGCCGGAGCAAAAACTGGAAATTCTCTGCAGATTCTTCACGGTTGGCTTCCAAACTTGGAGGAGAGCAGCACGGTGGTCGCGCCCTCCTGTTGCCTCTCTGGCTGGACCGTGAAATCGCCTGTGGAACGCTGCCCACGGGCGCCTGACTCTCGGCTGAGGTTGAGTCGCCACTGTGGCGATCTCTCTCGGGCAAAGGAGGTCGGAGCTCGAGGTTTCTGGCATTGGAGAGGTGGAGTGCGAGCTCAGGTGGCTGTCTAGCAGCTCAGGGACGAAGGAGGAAATGGTTTTGCTGGTTTTCCCGGTTGAGCAGAGAGCTGCGGCGAGAAACAATGCCGCTGCTCGAGTTTGCCCGCGAGAAGATAAAGCCGGCCAACTCCCGCTTGGCTGAGGCGGTGCCGGTCGCGTGGGGGCGCGAGCCAGCCGCCCTGGGCGCCAGCGCGCGGAGAGGGAAGCAGCTGGTGGCGCCGGTAGCTGCTCGGTGGCACAGCCGACAGCTGCTCGGTGGGATTTCCCACCGACACTCTGACTTTGGGTGCAAGTTTCTCCTTCTCCCCTCTATGACATGTGGGTCCCACCCTGGGTTTTAACCTCTGAAATTTACTCCTAATCACTGTTGTGAACAGTGAGCCCCATAATACCCCTGGTGATTCAAATTATTCACCCCTGAGCCATTTGAATTGAGTAGAATTCAAATTGGGCTCGGTTTGAGTGAATTTCAACACAAGTTCAGTTTTGAATTCAAATAAGGTTTGAATTCGTCCCACTTAGCTCATGTCAAGATCAACTCCAAATGGAGTGAAAATTGGTGTGGTGTGGTGATGAACACTTCAAATGTGTGCCAAAACTGAGGCCCTTACACCAGGTATGCCTCCCGATCGTGAAGTGGAATTTGCAATTGAGCTAGTGCCTGGAACAGCCCCGATATACAAGAGACCTTATCGGATGGACTCCAAGCAGCTAGAAGAACTCAAGGATCATTTGAGAGAATTGACGGAGAAGGGGTATATTCGCCCTAGTTCCTCACCATGGGGAGCTCCGGTGATATTTGTGCCCAAAAAGGACGGAACCCAAAGGTTATGCGTGGATTACCGTGCCTTGAATGAGGTAACCATCAAGAACAAGTACCCATTACCCCGCATTGAAGACTTGTTTGATCAGTTGAGGGGAGCTTGTGTGTTCTCGAAAATTGATCTCAAGTCGGGATACCACCAACTCAAGATAAGGCAATCTGATATTCCCAAGACAGCTTTCATATCTCGGGACAGACTGTATGAATACACTGTCATGCCTTTCGGGCTAACTAATGCCCCGGCATACTTCATGTATCTTATGAACAAGGTATTCATGGAATATCTGGACAAATTTGTGGTGGTTTTCATAGATGACATTCTTGTCTTCTCCAAAGATGAAGAAGAACATGAGAAACATCTAAGGTTGGTGTTGCAGAGGCTGAGAGAACACCAACTATATGCCAAGTTGAGCAAGTGTGAGTTTTGGCTGAAGAGAGTTCCCTTCTTAGGACATATAATCTCGGAGGGAGGAATCTCCGTGGATCCTGCCAAAATCGAGGATATACAGAAGTGGAAGACCCCTGAAAATGTCGGGGAAGTTCGAAGCTTCTTGGGATTGGCTGGATACTATTGACGGTTTATTGAGGGATTCTCCAAGATCTCGAGACCCCTCGCCAAACTGTTGGAGAAGGGAATCACATTCACATGGATGCCACAGCGCGAGATGAGTTTTCAGGAGCTAAAGAAAAGATTGACAACAGCCCCAGTGTTGGTTATGCCAGATATGCAGAAGAATTTCACGGTGTACTGCGATGCGCCTCTGGAAATGGGTTGGGATGTGTTCTCATGCAAGAAGGGCATGTCGTGGCATATGCATCCCGGCAGCTTCGGAAGCACGAGAAAAACTATCATACACATGACCTAGAACTAGCCGCAGTGGTACACGCGTTGAAAATTTGGCGGCACTATTTGATGGGGAAGAGGACGGAGATATATACGGATCATAAGAGTTTGAAGTACATTTTCACACAGCCAGATCTCAATCTCAGACAAAGGAGATGGTTAGAGCTAATTAATGACTTTGATGTGGGCATCAACTATCATCCTGGGAAAGCAAACGTCGTGGCCGATGCGTTAAGTCGGAAAGAGCAGGTCAATAAGTTGAGCTTGAAGGACATGCCTGCAGAATTGAAGGACGAGGTTATAAGGCTCAATCTATGCCTGGTAAATAGTGGTGAAGCCATCGCCATGGAAGTGGACTCCACACTAGAGCGAGATATCCGCGAGGGTCAAAAGAACGACGAGAAGATACAAGAAATCAGGCAACTCGTCAAGGAAAATAAAGCTCCTGGTTTCAGAGAGGATGAACAAGGAACGGTGTGGCACGGGAAAAGAATCTGTGTGCCAGAAGTAAAGGAGATCTGTGAATTGATTTTGAAGGAGGCTCATGATTCTGACTATTCCATTCATCCTGGGAGTACGAAGATCTACCACAACCTCAAGAGCAGGTATTGGTGGTATGGCATGAAACGAGATGTCGCGGAACATGTTGCCCTATGTGACACATGTCAGTTGGTGAAAGCAGAACATCAACGACCCACGGGGTTATTGCAACCACTCAAAGTGTCTGAATGGAAATGGGAAGAAATCAGTATGGATTTCATAGTGGGACTGCCTAGGACCCAATCAGGATATGATTTGATATGGGTCATCATCGATAGGCTAACCAAGGTAGCTCATTTCATGCCCGTGAAAGAAAGCTACAGCGGATCCAAATTGGCAGAATTGTACATGTCAAGGATCGTGTGTTACCATGGAGTGCCAAAGAAGATTGTGTCGGATCGAGGGACACAGTTCACTTCCAGGTTCTGGCAGAAGTTGCATGAGACCATGGGAACCCATCTGAATTTCAGCTCTGCCTATCATCCCCAAACTGACGGGCAGACGGAAAGAACCAATCAGATTCTTGAAGATATGCTGAGAGCGTGTGCACTCAAAAACAATCGGAGTTGGGATAAGAACTTACCGTATGCGGAATTTTCCGATAACGACAGCTATCAAGCTAGTATGAAGATGTCACCGTTTGAAGCTTTGTACGGGAGGAAGTGCAGAACTCCCCTATTTTGGAACCAAACACTGGGGCTGTTGTCAATCTTTTCTTTAGCTCCTGAAAACTCGTCTCGTGCTGTGGCGTCCATGTGAATGTGATTCCCTTCTCCAACAGTTTGGTAATGGGTCTCGAGATCTTAGAGAATCCCTCAATAAACCGTCGATAGTATCCAGCCAATCCCAAAAAACTTCGAACTTCCCCGACATTTTCAGGGGTCTTCCACTTCTGGATATCCTCGATTTTGGTGGGATCTACAGAGATTCCTCCCTCCGAGATTATATGTCCTAAGAAGGGAACTCTCTTCAGCCAAAACTCACACTTGCTCAACTTGGCATATAGTTGGTGTTCTCTCAGCCTCTGCAACACCAACCTTAGATGTTTCTCATGTTCTTCTTCATCTTTGGAGAAGACGAGAATGTCATCTATGAAAACCACCACAAATTTGTCCAGATATTCCATGAATACCTTGTTCATGAGATACATGAAGTATGCCGGGGCATTAGTTAGCCCGGCATGACAGTGTATTCATACAATCCGTACCGAGATACGAAAGCTGTCTTGGGAATATCAGATTGCCTTATCTTGAGTTGGTGGTATCCCGACATGAGATCAATTTTCGAGAACACACAAGCGCCCCTCAATTGATCAAACAAGTCTTCAATGCGGGGTAATGGGTACTTGTTCTTGATGGTTACCTCATTCAAGGCACGGTAATCCATGCATAACCTTTGGGTTCCGTCCTTCTTGGGCACAAATATCACCGGAGCTCCCCATGGTGAGGAACTAGGACGAATATACCCCTTCTTCGTCAATTCTCTCAACTGATCCTTGAGTTCTCCCAGCTTCTTGGAGTCCATCCGATAAGGTCTCTTGTATATCGGGGTTGTTTCAGGCACTAGCTCAATTGTGAATTCCACTTCACGATCGGGAGGCATACCTGGCAAATCCTCCGGAAAAACATCTGGATATTCCTTGATGGTCCTGATCTCCTCAACTTGATTTAATTTAATGTCCCTCCTAGGCTCGTGTATTGTTATGAACTTTACTCTTGTGCCACTAGGGTGAGTTAGTTCCACCGTTCTGGTCGAACAATGGATGATTCTTTTATGTTTGGTCAACCAATCCATACCCAAAATAATACCTATCCCTTGTGAATCTATCACTATGAGGTTAGCAGTAAATACTACCCCATTAATGTCTAGGTTCACTTTGGGACACACTTGTCTTGTCCTTATTTCTCCACCTGGAGAGTTTACGGCTAGCATATGGTTCATTTGTGTTGTTGTTAGGTCATGCTTCTTAACAAACCCTTGAACAATGAACAAGTGGGTAGCACCAGAATCAACCAGCAGGGTTGCAATGTGTAAATTGGCAGGAAACTTACCAACTACCACGTCGGGTGCCTCTTGTGCTTCCTCCATAGTGACGTGGTTCACCCGTCCTCTCATTACATTCTGCTGTTGTGGCTGCGTGGGCTTCTTCTTTGGGCACTTATGGGCGTAGTGCCCCACTTCACCACAATTAAAACATTGCACCCCAACCTTAGGTGCTTGGCCTTTATTGTCTTGGGGATGGTTTGGGGGTCCTTGCACTGCTAGTCGAGGTGGATATGCGGGGCGAGGCTGCTGTACAAACTGACGTTGCGGCTGTGCTGGTGCTGCCGGAGGCCTGTAGTTCGGGTTGTACCCTCTTGGTGCTGAGTAGGGTACCGCAGCACGGTTCGTCTGCCCTGCAGGTTGCTGCATCAGACGTGGCGGGTGTTGCTCCCTGAGGCTTGATGTGACCACCCGGCCTTCCTCTTATTCTCATTTTCCAAGGCCTTCAGTTTCCTTTCCACCACAAACGCTCTGTCCACCATCTTTTGGAAGCTTTCATACTCATTTGAGGACATTGCACACTGCATTTCTGCGGTAAGTCCCTCCACGAAACAATCTTGTTTTTGCTCATCAGTCTCTGTCCCGTGGGGCATAACGGGATAGTTGAGTAAATTTAGTGAGGTATTCCCTCACCGTCATGTTTCCCTGCTGTAGTCCCAAGAACTCCTTCCTCTTGTTTTTGAGTTCACCTCTTGGGATGTAATGGTTGCGGAAGCTACGCTTGAACTCTTCCCAAGTGATGTTCTCAGGGTCATGAGGGCGGCCACGTAGGCGGTCCACCAATCAGCAGCAGGTCCATGCAATTGATGAGAGGCAAACAGCACCCTCTCATACCCTTGGCATTGTATGATCCTCATCTTGCTTTCAATGGTCTTTAGCCAATCATCTGCCTCCAGAGGTTCAGCAGCACTTGCAAACTTTGGAGGTTGAGTTCCTAGAAACTCACTCAACCTTGGTTGGCGTGGTGCAGCTTGTGGAGGTGGAACTTGATGCAAGTTGGCCACCACTTGAGTCAAGTTATGGATGAGCTGATTTTGATTCTCCAGCATTTGGTGGAGGGGATCAACTCCTTCATGGCGTCCACCCCTGTCTTGGCCTCTAGAAAGATGAGGGTTGCAGGCCTCATCATTGTTGTTGGCGGGGTGGGCAGCACGACCTTTTCCTCTTCCGGCCATCTAGCATGATTAACCAAATGTTAATTTAAAGTATTACATATTATCTTACTACTTTCACTTGTTTGTACTTTGATGTGTTGAAGCTTTGTTATACTTTTCTGAGGGTTCATATCTCACACAAAAATAACTGCAATATTATTTCATGTGGGTTCACACACCAAAGCAAAACAATCTGAAGACGAGGCTGTGGACAATTGCTCATGGCTTCCATAACTCACGTCACACACCAAGCATTAACACACCATTAACTAGCGTAACGACTCGACTACTCGACATCCTTCTAATTTAAGGGAAAGGCTCTACGCTACTCGTTTTCTTGAGCTGTCTCCTCGGGGTCTTCCTCATCATTTCGGATGCCTTCTGACTCTGCTTTGGGTGGGGAGGCTGCTGGTGGAGAAGTGCGACGACGCCTGATCGCTCGGCGAGCTGGGGAGTCAGGAGTCCATGTATCATTCACGGTAACACACAGTTCATTCCCATCTCCTCTTTCTCTCGCCCTCAAGCAGTCTCGAAGCAACGCCTCGGTTTCCTTCAGGGTGTCACGAACATCCTGAAGCTCCTGCTGACACTCCTGCAATCGAGTGCTAAGCATGGCAGCATCCTCTAAGCACAAATCCATGTGCTCATGGGAAGTCCCTTGCTGCACTGGCGGGTACTTATACTCCGAGGTACCACTCTCGCGTTGGAGGACATACATGTACTCAGTCCTGTCTAGGTGTCGATGATAGATGTGACTCTGGCAGGTGATGGCCTCCCAGGTGACATCCTTCTCCGCATCGACCTGTGTCGCTCTACAAGCTGGAGAGCGGTGGATCTTAAGCAGCTAGTTTTCGTGTATAATCCTCATCTCTGAACTCCATTCTTCCCTCTTCTCACGGATGGTCCTGGTGGAGTTATAGTGGATGATTAGCTTGCCCGTATTGCCGGCGGCTTCGAGCATACGTCAAAGACGGCGCAACAAGCCTCCTACTGCCAATCCGTAGGAAAGGTACGTCACCGGACGGCTCTCCTCTCTTTCGGCAAGGGCAACTACGGGAACTCTCCCTCCTGTGGACTTGCGAGCGGTGCGAATCATGCGAACCATCTAAAAACAAAAAGCATTTAAACTTAGGTTAGATAAACTTTTTAAACAAAAATCCTATTTTGAATGAAAATTGGGGTAAGATGAAGAAAGTGACTCATTAAATAACACTTTTCAACACACATCTTGTAAAAATAGTTTTTAAGAAAATAGGGCCTTTAAATACGTCCATTTGTACCTAGGTCCACGTTCCTACGGGCAACCTTGGCTCTGATACCACTTCTGTCACACCCGGTTTTTCCGAAGAACAACCGAGTGAATATCACATGTATGCCAGGATCATTTTCTCATACATGTGATGACAAATAGTGAAGCATCATTTATTACAAGCCAGGTGTCGAATATAAATAAGTCTTACATAGCAAATGTCTCGATGGACAATAATAAGTTCATCACAAGTAAATAAACTAGCAGCGGAATAATTATTCTTGTGGGCTCCGTCACAGGCGTTGCCTGGGGATCTCCATGAACCTAGAAACCTTCTTCGGGTCCAAAGTCTTGGTCATTATACACCACCTCATTATCTTGACCTGAGCAGCAATATAAACCAACAAATATGCAAGGTTGAGTACCGATGGTACTCAGCAAGTGTGGGAAAGTTATGTCATGCACGGCTAGAACAAGGGGAGGTCGAACTCATGGTTAAAGCACTACGCAATTAATACCTATCACCTAGCTTATTAAGCACCTACATTACTACACAGGTGAAATGGTCCCAACCTCCCATCCCATCATCAAAATCAAATAACCATAGCATCATTTCCAATGTTAAGCTCCCCGCTTAACATCCACAACTTCCAAAACCATCAATTCTCTAATCATGAATAAGTCCAAGCCGCTCTTGACCGTGAGCACGGCTGTCATGACAGTTTTGACTCTGCAGAGTTTGCACCACTGTACCCACATGTAGTGATTTCATCCCCCGTTGCCGGGTGGACTAAAAGAACCTCCATTATGCCAGTGGCTACGAACCACATTCACACTTCCCAGGTGTGTAGCCAGGAGATCACTACGAAGCCTTTACAAAGGGATTCCCGACGAGCGTGGGCCCACTGAGGTTTCACCCCTAACAGCATACAAGAGGCTCCAACCCCGCTGCAGTGGCCCCCTCTTGAGCCTTGCGGTTCATATGGTAGTCCAGCTGACACCTATTCCCCGCACAATCCAACACACCCATACTACGCCGGGGATACACCTAATTAATTGGCCAAGCTGCCCCATCTCAGCATGTGATTGGCACGGTAAAGCCAGGTTACATGCTCCATGAACCGGTCCTTAGGATCCAGGCAAGTACTAAACACAAACCCGAGTCTCGTGCACCCAGCACACAACCAAAACATCCAACTTTCCTTGATCCCTACCTCTACATAACTCACAATATCTCATTCAAGAGTATGGTAAAATAAACTGATGATCTCATATCCCAAATATCCCATTCTAAGCATGGCTAAGCATATGCATAATAATAAATGACATGATAAAATAAATCCCAACCCAAGCTACAAGGAAACAAGGTAATGCAATTCTATGGAAACTTCCTAGCATGGGTTTCATATTTCAATTGACAATGCAAATAATTCTAGCTACACATCCTAGCATAGGATCAAAGTGGTCAAGGACACTTGCCTCCTTCCTGCTGCTCTTGAAATGGGTAGTCCTGATCTTGGAAAGGAATAACTTGCTCTTGAGCAGGGTCTACATCATACTATCACACATAGCAAAGGAAAAACAACAATCCATAAGACATAGTTCACACTTCCACTTCATACAAACCACACATTCACATGTAACAAATCCATTCACAACTTCTATGTGTTGTGTTTACTCTATGTGTGTTGACCTTTGGCTTACATGCACTTTTAATCATGTGTATATGATTCCTACTTTTGTATTCACATTTATGCTTGCATACTTTATATATGAGTTTCCAATTAAATAAATTCCTTATATTTAATTACTACACCTTTTAGCTACCAAGTATGCATGAAAGGTATTTTCCTACTCCATATGTGTCTTCAGAATTTCTACCAACCCTAAACTGAATTCTTTGGATTTTAGAAATTTCATTTATCATTTACTAGTTGCTATATTTTCAGATTTATTTCCTATGCCTAAATGTGAACTTTATTATGAAAATAACAAGACACATCATCTAAACAGAATAGGTTCTGATCTAAAATATTTACTAATATACTTTTGACCTTTTCCTCTGATGTAAACTATTTTACATTTATTTTCCCTATTTTCAGAACTATTCTTTACTTAAAATGTGTCCCTATAACTAATAAATGTGAATAATAAATTAAACAGATTCATTTCAGCCCAAAATCTATTTTTATCTCACTCCAAAATTTTCTAAGTACTGAGAAAGTTTTAATTTAATTTTGACAATATGTTTGTCCTACTTTTAAATTTTAAATACTAGCCACATATTCAATTTCCTAAATTAAATATCAAACAGGGTTAAAAAGGTAAACTCACCCCACTACAGGGTCTATAATATTATTTTAACAATTTTCAGGGGTCTAGCTACTCATAACAGAGGAGTTTTTCCTAATTTTTATTAAGTCCAGGGGCTAAAACTGATTTTTAAATGAATTTACATGATTTTCTGAAGTTCCAGGGGCTAGATCAGAAGTTTCCGGGGCTAGCTCTTATTTCTCGAGAACCCCAGGGGGTAGCGCGTAAGAATTCCAGTCTTTATAACGCGGGGCTGACGTGGACCGTCCGATTTAAAACAGACGGCTGAGATTATAACGTCGAACCGGTACGCGGGGATTTAAAATCTACCGTGCGATTTAAAATAAACGGCGCACAAGCGGCCACGTCGCTCTGATCGAGCGCGGGTGGCGCTGCCGGCTGCGCATGGCGGTGGGAGGCGGCGATCTCGACGGAGATTTTCGGATCTTCGAGAATTCTTCCTAGAACTGTGATTTTATGGCATAGATCGGTGGAGGGGAGGTCGGGGATCTCACCTCGGGGGTTTTTTTGAGCTCGGAGGTCCTGGAAAGCGACCGGCGACGAGGTCCGAAGTGAAACCACGGCGAAGCTCGTCGGCGCTGTGTTTGAACCGCAAGTCACCGAGTTTTCTGCACCTGCAAGGTTCCCCGGAGGCGGTGGATCAAGACCAGCGAGTTAGATCGGAATTTCCGAGCGTAGATCGGCCAGAATTCGCCGGAGAAGGCTCGGGTTCTCACCGGAGTAAAAACGGAGGATCGCGTGGGAAAAACAGAACGAGGCCGGGGTTTTTATAGACGGGGGAGGGCGGCGGGTTGGTTTAGATCTAGCTGGAGTCTTCGGGGTCCGGAAATCAGCTGGGATACGCGAGAATTCCCGATCAGTTTTGATTCGGGTGAGAGAGTCCCGGCCGATCGCGGCGCGGCCGCAAGGAAGAAGAAGGCTGGCGGGCCCCGGCTGTCAGTGGGAGGAAGGGGGCGCGCGCGGCTGCGGGCTGGCGAGGAGCAGAGTGGGCCGGCTGGTGGGTTTCGGCCCACTGGCCGGTTTTTTTCTGTTTCCCTTTTTCTTTTTCTATTTCTTTTCTGTTTTGAGTTTAAATTGAATTCCAGTTTGAATTTAAATTGTTGCAAAACATGCAACACGTCCAAAAAATTTTAAATTCCCCTCTTAACAGGATTTTGGGTTTTAACAGAATTTTGGGGTGTTACATACATCGAATGGCTTCGTCGTGTCCGGCTGAGCAAAAACTGGAGCCGTTGTGAGATGTTTCACCAAAGTTTTGAATGCGGCTTCACATGCTGCATTCCACATGTATTTAGTGCCCTTCTTCAGCAGCTCCGTCATTGGTTTAGAAATCTTTGAGAAACTCGGAATAAACCTCCGATAATACCCCGCTAAACCTAGGAAACTTCGGACCTCGTGGACTGATTTGGGAGATTCCCACTTTAGCACTTGTTCAATCTTGCTGGGGTCCACGGCGATACCTTCTGCTGAAATAATATGGCCTAGGAAAGGCACTTGATCAATCCAAAACTCGCACTTGCTGAACTTGCCATATAATTGGTGCTCCCGCAACCGTTGTAGCACGATACGCAGATGTTTAGCGTGCTCTTCTTCAGATTTGGAGTAAACCAATATATCATCGATGAATACCACGACAAACTTGTCTAACTCCGGCATGAACACAGAATTCATCAAGTACATGAAGTGTGCCGGAGCGTTGGTTAACCCAAATGACATGACGAGGTACTCATAGAGTCCGTATCTCGTCGAGAAAGCTGTCTTCGGTATGTCCTCCGGTCGGATTTTGGTTTGATGGTATCCCGACCGAAGATCCATCTTCAAAAATATCTTTGCACCCACAAGTTGATCGAACAGGATGTCGATGCGGGGCAAAGGATACTTGTTCTTGATCGTGACAGCATTTAGAGGACGGTAATGTGGCGGACCAGAATCCGCTCATCCAGGATCGCAGAGGGTGGTGCCGCGCGATGCGACACCCGACAGCACACGTCATAAGAACACATTATATTACATGGGAAAAACAAACTGAATGTACAAAGTAGTACACTTCTCAGTTACAAACTAGGGTCTTTATTATACAGCGGAAGTTTCTTTTATACAACTCACGCCCGCCTATCTAGCAAAAGTGGTTGCCCAGCCCTAGGGCAACCCACACTAGCTGCACTCCTCAGCTCATCGCGGCGTGTACGGCTCCCACTCAGCCGTGGTCCCCGACGGAGGGTAACCCTCGCCGGTGGACTCGTACTCCGAGTCCGTCGGTAGCTCCTCACCTGAAAAACACTTAAGCAGCAACCGTGAGCACGAAGGCTCAGCAAGGATTAACCGACTCACCTAAGCATGAAACTCTACATGAGGTGTACAATGACATAGGATAGCAATGTTGCAGCAAATGGACACGCCTACCAGTTCATCCTTAGTTCATCTTTTAGCAACAAGTTAACAGTTCATGAAGCTGAAATTTAGTGAGCAATATTTCGTGGCACACATGTAGCAATATAATTATATCATAACAGCAATATTGAATCATAACATTTCATTAATTAGTCTACGTTACAACGCAGTGAACAAGCGGTACTCATTACCGCGAGGGACGGCGAATCGATTCGATATACACCTGCAGGGAGACCCAAAGAGCACGTCACGTACGCCCACCCTTGGAGCTGCACAGCACGCTCACTCGATGTCGTACGGGACAACCTTTCACCCAACAGCCCAAACGTCGAACCGGTCGCACCGAAACGAGCAGGAGGTTCCCCACATGGAGCATCTCTCTATGCCCGTTGGCAGATTTCCACCTTGCTGCCCTCAGCCTACACCTATAAATCGGTGCGTTATGCCTCGACGCCCGGAGGTTTAGGCTACATCAGTTTATCGTGGCCCATATATCTGATATGCCTTCGGTACGTTCAATACTGTGACGCCCTCAATTCTGTGGGAAAACCACGGAACCGAGAACTAATGCATATGTGTGCCCAGGATGTTCTTCACACATACACATACGTTCCACAAACTGAATTCAGATTATATATTACCACGAATAACTGAGTTTGTTACAATACCTCATGAGTCTTGGACTCATGCTCACAGCGGAAGTCTTATTTCTATGCAGCGGAAGTCCTTATGTAAAAGCGGAAGCAAAAACTAATGCCGAAGAAAAAATAAGCAGAAGTGGCTCCATCTCTACTCCCTCCACAGGCAAGGTTGAGAACAGATCACACGCCTAATGTTCCACTTGTTCCTCATAGTAGGCTTCTCCTGCTGCTGAGGATGAAGTAATAATGCAAGGTTGAGTACAATGATGTACTCAGCAAGTGCGGGAAAACACATGATATGCAGCTCATAAACAAGGTAGGCATAAAAGGCTTATTTGCAGAAAAGCAGATTTATAAAACCATGATAAAACAGCAACTTAACTTTAGATGAATGCAATCCCAGCATGTATTAAATTACCAACATACCTTCATCACTCCCCGTGTTCCATCCGAACATTAACCAATCCTTTATTCATACTCACGAATACCTCCTCGTATTCGCTACCATCTCATCTCACAAATCAACCTCGTCTCACACCGAGACCAATATCATGTCATGACACAACAGTCATGCAAACATCTCATCATCCAGACCCAACAGTTCCAACCAATAACCATAACCAAATCCACAACCAAATCCATAACCAAGAATTTTCCCTATAACCATCCCAACTAATCATGTCAGTTTAGCCAGGTGCTCGTGACCGTAAGCTCGGCTATCATGATAGTTTTAATAACTCTGCAGAGTTTGCACCTCTTTACCCACAAGTTTGTGATTTCGTCACCCGTCGGCGACTGCAGAACCTCCATTATACTAGTACACATCCATCGGTGTATGGTCAAGAGATCACAAAATAGCCTTTACAAAGGGGTTACTAGATGTATGGACTCACTAAGGTTTCACCGGCAGGCTAGAATCTCCAATTCTCCCACCCACGGGCCCCCTCTTGTGCCATGCAGTTCCCAGGGCAGTCCTCTCTCGACTCCCATTCCCCGCGCCTTCCACAGTCCATAACACTCTAGCAACTTACCTAATTACTCAGCTAAGCTGCACCCATACTTGGCCTTGTGGTGGCACTGTTATCCTGGCATGTGCATGCATGAACCGGTCCTTAGATCTATGGCAAGTAAACCACCATCTCATGCTACCTCATTCACAAACCCAGTCTTTCCTAGATCTCCCTCCGATCCATGTTCATTATTAACATCAGTTTCTTTTTATCAATACGAGTGCAGTTAGCTAGACACATCTATCTCGCTTTCCAATCCCATAGACTCACCGAAGCATAAAGCAAAAACCATACCTGACTCATAAACTTCCCAGGCAACAAGGGTGGTTTAATCAAAACTAGTAAACTCCTATAAAAGGGCTTCCCATCACGTTTGACTCAGTACGCACACCTTTTCGCAAAACAAAACAGTTTTTTCCCAAAACATAGGATCAATATGGTCAAGGAGCACTTGCCTTGTACTTGCGGTTTCGGTTGTTCTTGATTTTCAAAACCTGGTTGCTGCAGTTCGTCGTAGACAGCTTCCTGAACCTGTCCTGCTATATAGGATTCACGTGCATACAAGATTCACAGCAATCAATATTTATGCACAAACCTTAAACTAGATGCGATGATGCACATGCATGCTATCCTATGATTTTTATTAGATTGGTGTGCTCTTGCATGGCTTGCATGGACAGAGGTGTTCGGATCAAAGGTGGACGTGGCGATGATCTTGTCTTTAGATCAAACTGATCATCGAGTGATCTGTCCACGAGAAGGCTTCTGTTCGAAAGGAATTTGAAGAACAGATGCAAGAGACGAACACGATGATTTCGTAAGGTGGTATTGAAGTCCTACCTTACGCTCTTCTTGTCTTTGAGGTTCTTCCTAGACCGCTTGGTCCTTCTCTGATGATCTTCCTTGTTGCGCTTTGGCGATGTTTTGCTCGGCGAGTTAGGGCTAGGGCTCTAAATCGTCGGCTCAGGAGTTGAAAGAGAAGTTTGTGGTTTCGGCCAGAGGTTTTGGATTCTATTTATAATCGGGAAGAGAAGAGTCCTAATCTGATTGTATCCCGAATAAGAGTCTTATTCAGATCTTTGTTGGATCCTAACATCTTATCTTTAGTAGCATCGTGGAATTTAGATCAGTTTCTGTTGCGTACCGGTATCTTTACGCGTAAAACTTGCTCTAGTACTCGTTACCTTCGCGGTGATGAGCTCCGGAGGCTCCACGTGTCCTCCGGGGTCTGGTGTCTCCTTTCCTGCAGAGACGAGCTCCGGTTGTGCCGCGTGTCAAACGAGCGAGGCCTCCCTCTTCTTCGGAGGTGAGCTTTGTGCATGCCACGTGTTTGTGCCGGTCTACCCTCTCTTCTTTCCTCAGGGACGGCTCCGAGGTCGACACGTGTCCAGCAGCGACAGACCTCCGAAGATAAGCTCCGGTGGCGACACGTGTTCGATAGATCCGGACTTCTCTGAGATGGGCTCCGAGATCGACACGTACCCCGCGCGACTGGTCCTCTGATTTCCGTGAGGACGAGCTCCGAGGATGACACGTGTCTTGCGGAAATGTCTTTGCTTCTTCCGCAGAGGCTAGCTCCGTGGGCAACACGTGTCCCACAGGGTCGGACCCCTTTTCAATTGCGGAGGTGACCCCCGAGCCTGCCACATAGACAATTTAGCGGCAGAACTCTCCCAACTTCTCAGGAACGAGCTCCGATCACGCCGCGTGGCCTGCTGGCCGCAGAAGTTGTCTTCGGTGCTCTAGGAGGGCTTTATTGGCTATTCTTTTGATAATTCTCTCTATTCCTATTTTTCATTAGAATGTTTCCTCTTCATAGGACATGAACATATGCTGACACCCGAGGCGAGGGTGTCACAAATCTACCCCACTTAGATTGAATCTCACCCTCGAGATTCATTAGTAGGGAATAGATGGGGAAATTCTGCCTTGATATCCTCTTCACGCTCCCATGTGGCCTCAGCTTCGGTGTGATGGCTCCATTGTACCTTGCACCATCGAATCACCTTGTTTCGGGTGACCCTTTCCTTTACGTCCAAGATTCGGACAGGGTGTTCTGCGTAAGTCAGGTCCTCTTGAAGTTCAAGTTCCTCCATTGACACTCGTTCCTCTGGCACTCTCAAGCACTTCTTGAGCTGGGATACATGAAACACGTCATGTACGTCGGAGAGGTGGTTTGGGAGCTCTAGTTGGTAGGCTACTTCTCCTCGCTTGTCCAAAATCTTAAATGGTCCGATGTAGCGAGGTTCTAGCTTGCCTCTGATGTTGAAGCGTCGTTGGCCTCGGATAGGCGATACTTTAAGGTATACGAAGTCTCCCACTTCAAAGGTCAACTTCCTACGCCTATTGTCCGCATAACCTTTCTGTCGTGACTGGGCAGCCTTTAAGTTCTCCCGTATCGTTTGGACCTGCTTTTCGGCTTCTTGTAGTACTTCGGGTCCAAACACCTGGTTCTCTCCAGCTTCGTTCCAGAATAGTGGCGTTCCACACCTTCTACCATATAAGGGTTCGAAAGGCGACATCTTTAAGCTAGCTTGATAGCTGTTGTTATAGGAGAACTCGGCATACGGTAAACTCCTATCCCAACTACGCCCACGTTTCAAGGCGCAAGATCTCAACATGTCCTCCAAGATTTGGTTCGTCCTTTCGGTTTGTCCATCTGTTTGTGGGTGATAGGCGGAGCTAAAATCCAGTCGTGTCCCCATGGCTTTCTGCAGCTTCCTCCAGAATCTAGAGGTAAACTGAGAACCTCGATCTGAGACTATCCTCTTCGGAACTCCGTGATGGCACACGATCTGCTCCATGTACAACTCTGCCAATTGTGCAGCGTTGTAACTGGTCTTTACCGGAAGAAAATGGGTGGTTTTCGTCAACCGGTCCACAATGACCGAGATGGAATCGTATCCTGACTGAGTACGTGGTAATCCGACGATGAAGTCCATACTGATGTCCTCCCATTTCCATTCGGGTATTCTCAAAGGTTGCATCAATCCAGCGGGTTTTTGATGTTCGGCTTTTACCCGTTGGCATGTGTCGCATAGGGCAACGTATTCGGCTATATCCCTCTTCATACCATCCCACCAATAGCAAGTTTTCAAATCCTTGTGCATTTTGGTGCTCCCTGGATGTATGGAATAGGGTGAATCATGTGCCTCCTTCAATATCATGTCGCAAAGGTGTCTTATGTTTGGCACACAAATCCTTTTTCCTAGCCAAAGCGTACCCTTTTCATCCTCCTTGAAATCCTTCTCTATCCCTTGTCGGATTCTTTCCTTGATCTCCTTGATCCCCTCGTCCGTTGCTTTGCCCTCTCTTATTTCTTGCTCCAATGGGGAGTGGATCTCTATTATCTCCATGTTATTCAAGAATCCGAGGTGTAACCGTTCGAACTCCTTACGTAGTTCGGGTGGTAGCCCCCAAACCGTGAGTTGGTGGCATGCTCCCTTTCTGCTCAATGCGTCAGCTACTACATTGGCCCTTCCTGGGTGGTAGTTGATTCCCACATCATAATCCTTGATGAGTTCTAACCATCGACGTTGCCTCAAATTCAAATCCGTTTGTGTAAATATGTACTTGAGGCTTTTATGATCTGTATAGATCTCACATCGATGTCTGAGGATATAATGTCTCCAAATCTTCAATGCATGTACCACTGCTGCTAGCTCCAAGTCATGTGTAGGATAATTAAGCTCGTGCTTCTTTAATTGACGTGAGGCATAGGCTACCACTTGTCCTTCCTGCATGAGTACACATCCGAGCCCTTGTCTGGATGCGTCACAATATATGTTAAAGCTCTTGCTTACGTCTGGCAATACTAGAACCGTGTTGTGGTTAGCCTTTTCTTGAGTTCCTCAAAACTTTCTTGGCAGGCTGGTGTCCATTGAAAGACCTTTCCCTTCATTAGCAACTCCGTCATAGGTTTTGCTATCTTAGAGAAGTCTTTAATGAAGCGCCGATAGTATCCTGCCATCCCAAGGAAACTCCGAATATCCCTCACGCTCTTTGGTTGGTCCCACTTCAGAACATCTCTCACCTTTCCAGAATCAACCGATACCCCTTCCTCCGAGATAATGTGGCCTAGGAAAGATATTTCCTTTAGCCAAAATTGACACTTGTTGAGCTTGGCATACAATTGATGCTCACGCAACTTCTGCAGGGTCAATTTCAGATGTTCTTCATGCTCCTCCTCACTTTTTGAATACACCATAATGTCGTCGATGAAAACCACGATGAACTTGTCCAAGTACTCCATGAAAACCTTATTCATAAGGTACATGAAGTATGTGGGTGCATTCGTCAATCCAAAAGACATAACGGTATATTCGTATGAACCATACCGTGTCCGAAAGGCTGTCTTAGGTATATCAGAGGGCTTAATCTTCAGCTGGAAGTATCCCGACCGAAGATCAATCTTGGAGAATACTCAGGCTCCTTTCATTTGATCGAACAGGTCCTCTATACGGGGCAGAGGGTATTTATTCTTGATTGTCACATCGTTGAGAGACCTGTAGTCCACGCACATTCTTTGGGTTCCATCCTTCTTGTCCACGAAGAGTACCAGAGCTCCCCATGGTGACGAGCTTGGACGGATAAAACCCTTCTCCAACTGTTCTTGAATTTGCTTCTTGAGTTCAACTAGCTCATTGACGGGCATCCTATATGGTCTCTTAGCTATAGGTGCAGTTCCGGGTACCAAATCTATGGCAAACTCGATGTCCCGGTCAGGTGGCATTCCCAGGAGCTCTTCCGGGAATACGTCCGAAAATTCTTGAACCACTGGAATGCTGTCTAATGTTGTTCCTTCGACATGGTTCAAATATGCCCGTTCGGTTGCTTTCTGGGCTGATTCAAACTCGACACGGATACCGTATTCGTTCGTCAATTGCACGCTTCTCTCAGCACATTGGATTACTCCATTGTGCTTGCTTAACCAGTCCATTCCGAGTATGATGTCAATCCCGTGGGAGTCCAAAACAATAAGGTTGGCAAGGAAGTCTACCCCCCTTATTTTAAGGCTTACTTTAGGACATACTATATTAGTCCTCGTTTCTCCTCCGGGAGATTTAACTAACATAGCACATTCTAAGTGGGATACGGGTAGATGATGCTTGGCAACATATTCGGATGATATGAAGGAATGTGATGCTCCAGAATCAAATAAAATGGTGGCTGGGCTGGAGTTGGCAAGGAACATACCAATTGCGACGTCCTCAGCCTGTTGTGCTTCCTCAGCAGTGACATGGTTAACGTGGCCACGAGCATAGTTCTGCAGTCCACGGTTCCCTTGGTTGTCCCCTCCGTTTGGTCGCTGGTTCTGCTTGGGCACGTTACCTTGCTGTCCAGGGCCTCTCTTCGGGCACTGGTTAGCGAAGTGGCCTACTTCCCCGCATGCAAAGCATGCCCTGTTGCCTACAGCAGCAGGTACGTTGGGGCGGGGGTTTTGAACAGGAGCGCCATTGTTAGGTCGGGGCGCTGGAGGCTTGGGCACACGAGGTGCCGGTGCAATGAACCGTTGCTGTGGTGGCTGACCAGGGCGGTTCGTAGGAGTGGTCGATCCATTCTGCGGTGCAGGGGGCATGTATCTAGGTCGTACGTTGCTCCCTTGGGGCTGGTATGGCATCTTCCTTTTGCACTCTCGCTCGATCTCTCGGATCTTGTTTTCCACCACAATAGCCTTATCAACTAGCTTCTGGAAGCTTACGTGGTCATTGTTGAGGAGCTGAACTTGGATCTCATTGTTCAACCCTCTCATGAACAGGTACTGCTTCCTCTGGTCTGAGTTGACATCTTCGGGGGCGTACCGGGACAGTTGTATGAACTTGTTAAGATATTCATTCACACTTTTCTGTCCTTGGCGGAGACCTTCAAACTCCTGCCTCTTGAGCATCATTACACCAACAGGGACGTAGTGGGTGCGGAAACTTTCCTTGAACTCAGTCCAAGTGATTGTCTCCGGGTTGGCATGGGCGTTGCTCAAGGCATCCCACCTGTCAGCAGCTGCTCCCATCAGTTGGTGCGACGCAAAGAGGACCTTCTCTCGGTCGTTGCACTGAACAATGGCAAGCTTCTTCTCCATGGATTTCAACCAATCATCGGCCTCCATGGGATCGCTTGCTTGAGAAAAGGTGGGTGGTCGAGTCCTCATGAACTCTCCCAACCTGTTATGAGCCGGCGGTGGTGGTGGCGGTGGTGCTGGAACGGGGTTTTGGTTGGCCTGCAACTGACCCAAAGTTTGGATCATGGTTTGCATAAGCTGGTTTTGCATGGCCATCAATCTTTCCAGATGGTTTTCACCAGCTTCGGAGTTAGCAGGAACTTCCTCGTGGTCATCTTCCTGGACGTTCCTTCGGCTGGCGTTTCCTCTCACCATCTGTGAGAGAGATCAAAATAGAATAGAAGGTTAGAAGGTTAGGTAGGTCCCTTCAACCATATGCATCAAGGTGAGTTGGACTTATATATATTAGTCCTTATGAGGATGTGATCAAGTGCCGAAGCATTTCACACCTCTTTCTTCTTACGTATAGATATGGACAACGTTTTTGAGACGTCCCACAACTCATACTTAAATACATATTCACAAGTAATCATCACAAGGGCCCACACAACTCCTATTCAAGGATGGTTTCCTATGTCAAGGTGGTTTTAAAGGCCAATCTAGGCTATTCACCCTCGGGCGCTTGTAACTCCTTCCTGGTAGTTCTATTATCTATCTAGGGCTTTCTATCTAGGCGTGTAACCTACTGTCAGCCAGTGGCTCTGATACCAATCTGTGACGCCCTCAATTCTGTAGGAAAACCACAGAACCGAGAACTAATGCATATGTGTGCCCAGGATGTTCTTCACACATACACATACGTTCCACAAACTGAATTCAGATTATATATTACCACGAATAACTGAGTTTGTTACAATACCTCATGAGTCTTGGACTCATGCTCACAGCGGAAGTCTTATTTCTATGCAGCGGAAGTCCTTATGTAAAAGCGGAAGCAAAAACTAATGCGGAAGCAAAACTAAGCAGAAGTGGCTCCATCTCTACTCCCTCCACAGGCAAGGTTGAGAACAGATCACACGCCATAATGTTCCACTTGTTACTCATAGTAGGCTTCTCCTGCGGCTGAGGATGAAGTAATAATGCAAGGTTGAGTACAATGATGTACTCAGCAAGTGCGGGAAAACACATGATATGCAGCTCATAAACAAGGTAGGCATAAAAGGCTTATTTGCAGAAAAGCAGATTTATAAAACCATGATAAAACAGCAACTTAACTTTAGATGAATGCAATCCCAGCATGTATTAAATTACCAACATACCTTCATTACTCCCCGTGTTCCATCCGAATATTAACCAATCCTTTATTCATACTCACGAATACCTCCTCGTATTCGCTACCATCTCATCTCACAAATCAACCTCGTCTCACACCGAGACCAATCTCATGTCATGACCCAACAGTCATGCAAACATCTCATCATCCAGACCCAACAGTTCCAACCAATAACCATAACCAAATCCACAACCAAATCCATAACCAAATCCATAACCAAGAATTTTCCCTATAACCATCCCAACTAATCATGTCAGTTTAGCCAGGTGCTCGTGACCGTAAGCTCGGCTATCATGATAGTTTTAATAACTCTGCAGAGTTTGCACCTCTTTACCCACAAGTTTGTGATTTCGTCACCCGTCGGCGACTGCAGAACCTCCATTATACCAGTACACATCCGTCGGTGTATGGTCAAGAGATCACAAAATAGCCTTTACAAAGGGGTTACTAGATGTATGGACTCACTAAGGTTTCACCAGCAGGCTAGAATCTCCAATTCTCCCACCCACGGGCCCCCTCTTGTGCCATGCAGTTCCCAGGGCAGTCCTCTCTCGACTCCCATTCCCCGCGCCTTCCACAGTCCATAACACTCTAGCAACTTACCTAATCACTTAGCTAAGTCGCACCCATACTTGGCCTTGTGGTGGCACTGTTATCCTGGCATGTGCATGCATGAACCGGTCCTTAGATCTATGGCAAGTAAACCACCATCTCATGCTACCTCATTCACAAACCCAGTTGCCTAGATCTCCCTCCGATCCATGTTCATTATTAACATCAGTTTCTTTTTATCAATACGAGTGCAGTTAGCTAGACACATCTATCTCGCTTTCCAATCCCATAGACTCACCGAAGCATAAAGCAAAAACCATACCTGACTCATAAACTTCCCAGGCGACAAGGGTGGTTTAATCAAAACTAGTAAACTCCTATAAAAGGGCTTCCCATCACGTTTGACTCAGTACGCACACCTTTTCACAAAACAAAACAGTTTTCCTAAAACATAGGATCAATATGGTCAAGGAGCACTTGCCTTGTACTTGCGGTTCCGGTTGTTCTTGATTCTCAAAACATGGTTGCTGCAGTTCGTCGTAGACAGCTTCCTGAACCTGTCCTGCTATATAGGATTCACGTGCATACAAGATTCACAGCAATCAATATTATGCACAAACCTTAAACTAGATGCGATGATGCAAATGCATGCTATCCTATGATTTTTATTAGATTGGTGTGCTCTTGCATGGCTTGCATGGACAGAGGTGTTCGGATCAAAGGTGGACCTGGCGATGATCTTGTCTTTAGATCAAACTGATCATCGAGTGATCTGTCCACGAGAAGGCTTCTGTTCGAAAGGAATTTGAAGAACAGATGCAAGAGACGAACACGATGATGTCGTAAGGTGGTATTGAAGTCCTACCTTACGCTCTTCTTGTCTTCGAGGTTCTCCCTAGACCGCTTGGTCCTTCTCTGATGATCTTCCTTGTTGCGCTTCGGCGATGTTTAGCTCGGCGAGTTAGGGCTAGGGCTCTAAATCGTCGGCTCAGGAGTTGAAAGAGAAGTTTGTGGTTTCGTCCAGAGGTTTTGGATTCTATTTATAATCGGGAATAGAAGAGTCCTAATCTGATTGTATCCCGAATAAGTGTCTTATTCAGATCTTTGTTGGATCCTAACGTCTTATCTTTAGTAGCATCGTGTGATTTAGATCGGTTTCTGTTGCATACCGGTATCTTTACGCGTAAAACTTGCTCTAGTACTCTGTCGAAGTGTTCGGTCGACACTTCCCCCGGGCCTGCACTGGGCAGCCCGCGGAGGTTCTTTTTTCGGTGGGGCAAGTCCCTTGCGGAGAGCTTGCGCGGATGGACGAGTTAGTAAGAGCTTGACACGGTGAGTTTTACGTGATTCAGGCCGCCAGAGCGTAAAACCCTACGTCCACGGTGAGCTACGGAGCTCGTTGTATTGCTTGCTGCCCAGAACCGGAGTCCTGAGCTTCTGGGTGGGTTACAGCTTGGGTGTGAATGGCTAGCGTATGAGTTGCTGAGGTGCGAACCCTTGCTAACGTCGCCTACCCGAGTCTTTTATAGTCCAAGGCTAGGGTGGCTTACAAGGGGGGCCCGGGACCTGACAGGTGGTCCCGGGGAGATTTCCTGCAGACTATCGTACCCGCAGTTATGCCGGTAGTTGTCTCTGGCGAAGGCTTCTGAGTCTTCGTCTTGCTGCCCTGCCCCTGCCGCACGCTAGTCGTAGTGGTTGATGACGGCGGAGGCGGCAGGGGATGTCTTGTCGCTACGTTTATTGGCTGGCAGGTTCTGACACCGTGCGCCAGTCTGTGATACGACTGGGTGCAACGGCACCTGACAGAGGCTTGCTCCATGTCTCCGCGTCTTGGGAAGGCGCGGGCCTTGAATACCTTGTACGGGCAAGGTATGGGGCGTCTTTATGCCCGCTGCCTACCGCTCGGGGGCAGGCAGCGCTGTCTGCTGGACACGTGGCGGGCCCGGAGCTCTCCTCTAAGGAGGGGGAGGTCCGGCCCCGCAGGACACGTGGATCCTTCGGACCTCTCCCCGCGGAGGGGGGAGGTCCGGCTTCTATCGGCCACGTGGCGGGTCCAGAGCTCTCCTCTGAGGAGGGGGAGGTCCGGCCCCGCGGGACATGTGTACCTTCGGAGCTCTCCCCATGGAGGGGGAGGTCTGGCTGCTGTAGGCCACGTGGCGAGCCCGGAGCTCTCCTCCGATGGGAGGGAGGTCCGGCCCCATTGGACATGTGACGCCTCCGGAGCTTTCCCTGTGGAGAAGGGCGAGATCCATAGGCATTTTCCCCTGTGCGCGGGGGTACCCCATATCGCGGGTACCGACAGTGGCCCCCGGGGTCACCTCGGGGGAGGTAACGAGCCCGAGGTGAGGCCTTCTCCTACCCACGCACTTTCTTGTCTTGAGTACTCCCTGTGCTGGCAGGGTCTTGACGGCTTCGGAGTTCAGCCTCTTAGGAGAGGGTGAAGCCTGGCATCGGAGCTCGGCCCGGCTGTTGGGGCGGAGGTCCGGAAGTCATCGGAGCTCAGGTCCACGAAGGGCGTGAGGTCCGGCATCAGGGCTCGCCTCTGAAAGGAGGGCGAGGGCTGGCATCGGAGCTCGGCCCAGCTGTGGGGGCGGAGGTCTGGAAGTCATCGGAACTCAGGCCAGTGAAGGGCGTGAGGTCCGGCATCAGCGCTCGCCTCTGAAAGGAGGGCGAGGGCTGGCCTCGGAGCTCGGCCTGGCTGTGGAGGTGGAGTCCGGAAGTCATCGGAGCTCAGGCCAGCGAAGGGCGTGAGGTCCGGCATCAGCGCTCGCCTCTGAAAGGAGGGCGAGGGCTGGCCTCGGAGCTCGGCCCAGCTATGGGGGCGGAGTCCAGAAGTCATCGGAGCTCAGGCCAACGAAGGGCGTGAGGTCCGGTATCAGCGCTCGCCTCTGAAAGGAGGGCGAGGGCTGGCCTCGGAGCTCGGCCCAGCTGTGGGGGCGGAGTCCGGAAGTCATCGGAGCTCAGGCCAGCGAAGGGCGTGAGGTCCGGCATCAGCGCTCACCTCTGAAAGGAGTGCGAGGGCTGGCCTCGGAGCTCGGCCCAGCTGTGGGGGCGGAGTCCGGAAGTCATCGGAGCTCAGGCCAGCGAAGGGCATGAGGTCCGGCATCAGCGCTCACCTCTGAAAGAAGGGCGAGGGCTGGCCTCGGAGCTCGGCCTAGCTGTGGAGGCGGAGTCCGGCAGTCATCGGAGCTCAGGCCAACGAAGGGCGTGAGGTCCGGCATCAGCGCTCGCCTCTGAAAGGAGGGCGAGGGCTAGCATCGGAGCTCGGCCCAGCTGTGGGGGCGGAGGTCCGGAACTGCTCAGCGGTCCCCCCTTTCCTGTCCCTTAGTCTCATTTGGCTTACTGTCCCAGGACGGAATACGGGGCTTGGGTAATCCAGTGCACTTGGTCCCGGAGGTCTGGCCCCAGCCCCAGTCAGGGTGTAACCGTCCGGCCCCCTGGTACTCAGACCGCAGCGCCGGGGGGCAGAGTGTGCATGCTTTGGGTGCAAGACTGGGCAAAGCAAGACTCCTGACCCCCCGGTCTAGCGTAGGTCTTTTCTCGGAGGAGACCAACTGGCGGTACAGTACCCTTACAGGGGGAGATCCAAAAGGCCACCGGGCCTCTGGCAGGTACCCCAAGCACTACCGCCTTCGGCAGGACGGCAAATATCGACTATGCATGAGAGCAGGAAAGAGGAACCGAGTGTACAATGGACGCACACTGTCTAGAGCGTGGGGAGGTGCTCATATAAATTAATGCGTAATTTAAATAAACACCTAAGTAAGCATGGTGAACTTACTGGGGTGGCGTCGGAGCGCCTGTCTTCACGCAGAGCGGGTCATGCGTGGCTTCGTCGTACGCCGGACACGGGGGGACCCCCATGGCGATCTCAGGGGGAAGCACGGCTTCGGCCCCGCATACCATGTGGAAGGATAGTTCCCGTGACCCGGCCATGGGAAGTCCGGCTGGCCCTCGACATGGAGGAGCCGGTTGTGTGGGTCTGCTTGGCGTGGACCTGGCACGCATTGCATCCCTAACCGGTTTGACGGCGTCCAGGTGGCTCTCGGTCAGTAGGAGCCATGCCGGGTGGCTTAACCGACCCGGGACGATGAGCGTTCCCAGCACTCGCCTCCTTGGACTACTGCGAGCTATTCGCAGCCTTCCTCCTGGGTTATGCACCGCAATAGGATGTCATGGCGCCACGCCAGTAAAGATACCAGCGCGTAGCACTTAGCCATCCGCACCACCCGTTCAGCGAATGCACGGTCATCAGGAAGGATGTCCTTCAAGGAGCCCCGGACCTCCGTGGTCCATGCATCGGGACTACTTGAGCTTCTGGATCTTGAGCCCTGGGTTGCACGGAGTCCCCAGTGACGCTTACGATCCTTTGGCGGCATCCATGGCTGCCAGGACTGCCTAGCTTTGAGGCACTGGTTCAGCCACCTTCGCCCGGCTCGGCGGGCCGGGCTGTGGACCGCAGCAACGTCCTCTCGAAGACTCCTTCGGGCGCAGGGGCTCCGATGGAGGCCTTCGTTGAGAGGTCGTCAGCTGCGGCCTTGCCAGCGCGCGGTACATGGCGCAGGTCCAAGGCGAGGAAGTCTTTCTCCAACATCCGCACGTGGAGCAGATAAGCAGCTAGCTGTGGGTCATTGCAGGGGCATTCACCCTTAACTTGCTTGATAACTAGCTGAGAGTCGCCCTGCGCCAACAACTGGCGAGCGCCCAGAGACAGGACTGTCTTTTAGGCCAAAGATGAGTGCTTCATACTCTGCCAAGTTGTTGGTTGCCTTGGAATTGAGACGCACCATGTACCCAGACTGCTCCCCCGATGGCATGAGAAGCAGTACGCCGGCACTGGCCCCCTGCTTTCGCGAGGAGCCGTCGAAGAAGAGCGTCCAGTGAGGCCCGGTGAAGACCGGAGCTCGATACATTGGTTCACCGTCTTCACAGCCCCCTGGGTCAGCCTTCGTTGGCGTCCACTCAGCCACAAAGTCAGCCAGTGCTTGGCTCTTGGCTGTCTGACGTGGTCTGGAGCTCAGCTTGAACTCTGCCGTCTTCGGGCTGTCTTCCGGCTTTGGAAGCTGGCAGTGAGTGCCAATTCCGCCCTTCGGCTGCTCTGGCGCACTTGTCCGCCAGGCTGAAGAGCTCAGAGGCATCGCAGACCTCTCTGGTCGCAAGCTTCTCAAGCATCTTCTCGTCCCGGATACCCTGCCGGAACGCTACCACCACAGAAGCACTTCGAATGTGCGGGATGGTGTTGCGTACCTGGGAGAACCACTGGATGAAGGAGCGCAGTGACTCCCCGGGTTGTTGCTTGATGGCGTGGAGGTCAAGCTCCGTGCCGGGACGGGTGTAGGAACTGCCGAAGTTGGCGATGAACTGCCGGCAGAGCTCTCCCCAGGAAGTTATGGAACCCTGAGGGAGGTTCATTAGCCAAGACCGGGCTGGGCCCGTCAAGGCGACGGGGAAGTAGTTGGCCATGACAGCCTCATCCCCTCCTGCGGCAAGTACGGCGGTGGAGTATATTTGGAGGAACTCCACCGGGTTGACGCTGCCGTCGTACTTTTCGGGTAGGTGCGGCCGAAACTTGCGCGGCCACCTCGCAAAGCGAAGGTGGGACGCCAGGGCCGCACATCCTGCTCCTGTCGCTGCAGGTGTTGGCGCCGCGAACGCTTGGTTCGCCGCTGGCACAGTGTACCCCGGTATGGGCAAGGCTGCTCCATAGACCGAGGGCGCCGTTTGCAGGGCATATGATTGTGGCATATGCTGCGTGTCGTACGCCTGGAGCAGAGCTCGCGTGGCGAAGATCTTCCCTTCAGGCTGGGTCAAGGCCGACGTCATGCTGTCGCCAGCCTCTTGGATGCGACGCCTTTCTCGACGTCGCTCGAGGAACACTCGGGCATCTTGACCCAAGTGGCATCGCTCCAGCTCTGCCCTCAGATCCGTCGACGGAAGCCTGGTGGAGCTGGAGTCCGCCGTCTGCCCGTCAACCATTGGCGTGCGTGTCAGCGACTCAGCCGGTTGACTGGAGCGTCGTCCCCGCCGAAGTCGAGGGTTTGCAGCGGCGACGACGAGGCGGTCTACCTCTCGTATCCACTGCTGGGTTACTGAATGAGGTGCGTCACCAGCAGCTGGGTTGCACAGTAGAGCTCTTGCTGCAGTTAGCGCACCCCTGTGGGGTTCGCTTATCGCTGCAGAAGATCTCATGCTGGTCGGAGCCTGCATTGCCGGGATCGCGCTGCCAGAGCCGGCTGCTGGCTCCCAGCTTGCGCCGACACACTCCGTCCTGAGTGTGTCGACATGTACTCCCCCCTGGTCACGGTTCGCCGCGAACGCGGGGGAGGAGAGTTTGTCGCCATCCTCTTGGTTGCGACGCCTTTCTCGGTGTTGCTCGAGGTATACCCGGGCATCTTGACCCAAGTGACACCGTTCCAGCTCTGTCCTCAGATCCGTTGACTGGAGCCTGGTGGAGCTGGAATCTGCCGTCTGCTCGCCAACCATTGGCGTGCGCATCAGCGACACAGCCGGTTGGCCGGAGCGTCGTCCCCGCCGAAGTCGAGGGTTTGCGGCGGCGACAACGAGACGGTCTAGCTCGCGAATCCACTGCTGGGTCGCTGCCTGAGGTGCGTCCCTAGCAGGCGGACTGTGCAGTAGCGCTCTTGCTGCAGCTAGCGCACCCCCACCAGGTACGCCAGCGCTACTGAAGACCTGACGCTGGTTGGAGCCTGCATTGCCGGGGTCGGCGCTGCCAGAGCCGGCTGCTGGCTCCTAGCTTGCGCCGACACACTCCGTCCTGAGTGTGTCGACATGTACCCCCCCTGGTCAAGGTTCGCCGCGAACGCGGGGGAGGGGAGTTTGCCGCTGAAGGAAGCTTGGTCATCTTCGTCGGCGGAAACTCGTCGCGCAAGGGAAAAGTCCCCCTACCTGGCGCGCCAAATGTTGAAGTGTTCGGTCGACATTTCCCCCGGGCCTGCACTGGGCAGCCCACGGAGGTTCTTTTTTCGGTGGGGCTAGTCCATTGCGGAGAGCTTGCGCGGATGGACGAGTTAGTAAGAGCTTGACACGGTGAGTTTTACGTGGTTCAGGCCGCCGGAGCGTAAAACCCTACGTCCACGGCGAGCTACAGAGCTCGCTGTGTTGCTTGCTGCCCAGAACCGGAGTCCTGAGCTTCTGGGTGGGTTACAGCTTGGGTGTGAATGGCTAGCGTATGAGTTGCAGGGGTGCAAACCCTTGCTAACGTCGCCTACCCGAGTCTTTTATAGTCCAAGGCTCGGGTGGCTTACAAGGGGGGCCCGGGACCCGACAGGTGGTCCCGGGGAGATTTCCTGCAGACTATCGTACCCGCAGTTATGCCGGTAGTTGTCTCTGGCGAAGGCTTCTGAGTCTTCGTCTTGCTGCCCTGCCCATGCCGCACGCTAGTCGTAGTGGTTGATGACTGCGGAGGCGGCAGGGGATGTCTTGTCGCTGCGTTTATTGGCTGGCAGGTTCTGACATCGTGCGCCAGTCTGTGATGCGACTGGGCGCAACGGCACCTGACAGAGGCGTGCTCCACGTCTCCGCGTCTTGGGAAGGCGCGGGCCTTGAATACCTTGTACGGGCAAGGTATGGGGCGTCTTTACGCCCGCTGCCTACCGCTCGGGGGCAGGCAGCGCTGTCTGCTGGACACGTGGCGGGCCCGGAGCTCTCCTCTGAGGAGGGGGAGGTCCGGCCCTGCAGGACACGTGGAGCCTTCGGACCTCTCCCCGCGGAGGGGGGAGGTCCGGCTTCTGTCGACCACGTGGCAGGTCCGGAGCTCTCCTCTGAGGAGGGGGAGGTCCGGCCCCGCGAGACATGTGGCACCTTCGGAGCTCTACCCATGGAGGGGGGAGGTCTGGCTGCTGTAGGCCACGTGGCGAGCCCGGAGCTCTCCTCCGAGGGGAGGAAGGTCCGGCCCCACTGGACACGCGACGCCTCCGGAGCTTTCCCTGTGGAGAAGGGCGAGATCCTTAGGCATTTTCCCCTGTGCGCGGGGGTACCCCATATCGCGGGTACCGACATACTCGTTACCTTCGCGGTGATGAGCTCCGGAGGCTCCACGTGTCCTCCGGGGCCTGGTGTCTCCTTTCCTGCAGAGACGAGCTCTGGTTGTGCCTCGTGTCAAACGAGCGAGGCCTCCCTCTTCTTCGGAGGTGAGCTTTGCGCACGCCACGTGTTGGCGCCGGTCTACCCTCTCTTCTTTCCTCAGGGACGGCTCCGAGGTCAACACATGTCCAGCAGCGACAGACCTCCGAAGATAAGCTCCGGTGGCGACACATGTTCGATAGATCCGGACTTCTCTGAGATGGGCTCCGAGATCGACACGTACCCCGCGCGACTGGTCCTCTGATTTCCGCGAGGACGAGCTCCGAGGATGACACGTGTCTTGCGGAAATGCCTTTGCTTCTTCCGCAGAGGCTAGCTCCATGGGCAACACGTGTCCCACAGGGTCGGACCCCTTTTCAATTGCGGAGGTGACCCCCGAGCCTGCCACGTAGACAATTTAGCGGCGGAACTCTCCCAACTTCTCGGGAACGAGCTCCGATCACACCGTGTGGCCTGCTGGCCGCGGAAGTTGTCTTCGGCGCTCTAGGAGGGCTTTATTGGCTATTCTTTTGATAATTCTCTCTGTTCCTATTTTTCATTAGGATGTTTCCTCTTCATAGGACATGAACATATGCTGACACCCGAGGCGAGGGTGTCACAAATACTTGTTCAGCAGGGCCGCACACGGATCGGTCCTCAATCGACACGGACAGGGCTGCGCACACAAGACTTCCTCTTGCTGCGCCCTAGCCCCTGCCTTGTCTGATTTTCATTACTAAAGTGATCTAACATCACTCAACCGAACCCGTGTGTCCCAAGCCTATCTCGCGAGTAGATTCCAACTACTCGACTTGTACCGAAGTCCTATGACTCATTAAGCATAGCCTGTCTACTCAAGGTCTTAGACACTACCCTCACTCTTTTAGGAAGCTTTGGTTATGCAAGTGGGGTTTCATTCATCCTATACCTAATGCACATACTTCACCCTATGTATGTAAACAAAGTAAAACTTATAAAAAGGTTAATGCAAACCGAGGCTTGCCTTGTTGCTGCTGGTCAGGGGTTAGTTCCTCTTCCGGAAGTAGGAAGTCCAGCACTTCCGGAGTCTATTCTTCAATGGCTACACGTTAATGAAACACTATATGTTAATTTAAATGCAATGTGAGTCTAGGGTAATACTTCTGCTATTAGTTCTAATAACCAGTCTCGAACAACTGGAAGTTTGTTTAAGAATTTGAAGATGAACTGGGTGTTGGTGGTTTGGCTTAGACTTAATCCCCCTGGTTAAATGCTAAGTGGTTTTCCCCCTTTTCCATATTAATCCCTCAAGTGGTTAAACAGGACAGGGGTGATCTAGAGCTCCAATGGAGCTGGGAATTTTTGTGTGAGTTCCTGGTCACAAGAAAACCCTCTGGACCACAATTTAGCACTTTTCATTGAGTGGGTTGTTCAGAATCATTTTCTTAGCAATTAAGCAAAGGAGAATTAATTCTGAGGTAATACCCCTGTTCATGCCCAACTTAGTGAACTACAATTGCAATTATAGCTCATAGAGTTTGCATGAATTTTCCTAGCATTTTTGGAGCTAAGATTTGCCCAGAACTGAATTTCCAAGTTTTGGAAATTCTCTGAAAATGTTTCTGTATTCAAATGAACACAGCACCTTCAAATTTTAATTGCTCTGACCAAATCAACTCCAAATGGTCGGAAACTTTTACAGGGGTTCACTAATGTCCTAAAGAACATTCTGGCAAAATTTGGGGATTTTTGGATGCACCAAACACCCTCTAAAATTCTTTTGCTGAAAAGCTTTAAAGAATTTTCCAGAATTAATTAATGGGTTTCATACAAATTGGGTTTCAGATTTGGATTGTACTCAGTTAGAGGAATCCAACAAAATTTTTTTCATAATTTTTGGATTCTCCTACCCCGAGTTGTGGTCCTCCAAAGTTTGAACTACAAACTGGACATTTCAAAATGTTTAAATGTCTGCCAGTGGGTCCCACCCGGCAGTCTTCTCCTTCCTCGCGCCAAACAGGGGTCCGCGGCGGCGCACTCCGGCGAGTGTCGCCAGAACTGCTTTCCCGGCCGTCTCCCGATCTCAGACTCGCCGCCCCCCCGTAATTCGTGGCGCTGAACTCGTCGGTGGTGTCGCCGGCGGCCGTAGCTCACCGGAACAGGGCTCCCGACGGTGACAGCGGCGGTTTGGGTTCCGGCGTGGTCGGGAATGCGTTACAACGCATCAAAATGATCGGCAAAGGGTCGGAGAGCACCGTGGGAGCTCGGGGTGACGGAAATGACCGCCAAACCCCATGAAACGGTCGGCAACCTAGAGCTCCATGGTGAACCGAGCTATTATTCTATGGCGGCCCGAAAAACAACCCAAACCCGGACATTTCTGGGTCATTTCCCTTGATTCCTGGTCGAGGAGGGCCGCTAGGGAGTGAGGAAGGTGCTGACAAGCCGGCGCGGCCAATAGCTAAGTGAGTAGCATGAATTTTTGGGTTAGACCGCGCTCTATCCAAACACACTACGTTTCGGAAGAATTGGAAATACTCTTCACCCGGTGAATCAACCGCTAAACGGCTTGCACCTACGCAATCTAGAGAGCATGGCGCACCTTTTTCGTGCAGGAGAGGAACGGTGAAAACGGCTGTGGAGCGCTGCCCACGGTGAGCCGGTTGCACCTCGGTCCTCAGCTGCAATTGTCAATTGGTGGCCAAATGAAATGCTAACACCGCAAGGTGGTGAGGTGGTCAGCTAGAGCACACCCAGGCACTTCCTTTTTGTGTGGGTAGCTCGGGCAAAGGCCGAGCAGACGTCAGGGTGCAGGGAAGAATCGGAAGAGCGGCGTCGGGGGAAAGAACTGAGCTCGGTGTGGCGCTGCTCGGGAGAAGGAGGCAAAACAAGATCGGCTCGTGGTCGTGGCGAGCTGGGGCACGGCTGGGTTTTACGGTGCCCCCACGAGGAGCTCGCCAGCGCGCGAGGGGAAGAGCAGGAGGTGGCGCCCGGCGTTTCTCGGGGTGTCACCGTGGAGCCTCGGCTCTGTTCCGAGTGCAATACTTAGCCCCTAAGGCTGTTGACTTTTGTGCAATTTGATCCTCCCCAATGACATTTGGGACCCACTTGTCAGTGCTCCCCCACCCCTCAAAAGATCTCCAAAACTTGGCAAGAGATGAATTCAAATGTTTGGAGTTTCAAACTGATCTACATTTGTATGGTTGGGCAAATCTCCCCCAAATTCAAATGTATATTTGAATTCTTGCACATTTGGATCCTTTTTGGACAAATGGGTAGCAAACCTTTTCAAAAATTATTGAAACTTTGCCTCCCCACTAATTTGGACCTGAGGAATCCAATTATGCACTTTGATCTTTGTTTTAGATGCTGCAACCACGAGTTGAATGTAACAGTTTTGAATCACCCTCTCATGTGTCATGTGTAAACTTCCCCCTTTTTGAAAGTGTAGGTTTTCCCCTCTAACCACTCTTTTGATGGAGGTACTTGCTCTTCACACTTTTTCACAATCTATCCACAACAAAACTGTGGTGTTGTGTGGTGATAAAAAGTTTTTGCAAGTCCCTTTTCTTGGGCTTTTACAGGTAATCAACACATAGCCGTAGTGTTTCGTCCTTCTTCTTAACGAACAGCGCTGAGCAACCCCAAGGTGAAGAACTTGGTCGTATGAAACCCTTGCTCATGAGTTCATTCAGTTGCTCTTTCAACTCCGCTAGCTCGTTAGGTGCCATCTTGTAAGGCCTTCGTGAGATAGGCGTCGTTCCTGGCGCCAGTTCAATCTTGAACTCGACGTCCCGTTCGGGCGGCATGCTCGGTAAGTCATCGGGAAAAACGTCGGGATAATCACGTACCACCGGAATATCTTCAAGCTTCAGCGCTTCCGTATGGTAGGCCTCTACCATATCTGGATCTTTGCTGTCCAAAAACAGCGTGTGCTGTCCGTGAATCGGCGAGTCAATCTGGATAGTCCGGTTACCGATATTGAGAACGGCACCGTGACGATTTAACCAAGACATCCCCAATATAATGTCTATCTTCTGCCTATCCAACATAACCAGCGATGTTGGGTATATTTTTCTGCCCAAACACAAAGCTGCTCGGGACACAATCTGATTGGCAGAGATATTTCCTCCCGGTGATCGTATAAGAAAACTCGTTGTGGGAGTATTGGTGGATAATTGGTGCTGATCCACGCATGTTTTGCTGATAAAATTGTGGGTTGCACCGGAATCAAAAAGTATGAGCACGGGCACGTCTTTGAGAGTGAACATGCCCGCTAACACCGGTGCTCCCTCCGGGACATCCTCAATAGCCAGATGTTGCACACTCCTGGATTGCAATACTGTTATGTTGACTGGAGCAGGTGGCGGCATACCACCTGATGATGATGGCTGTCTGGTGTTCACCAACTTCTCCCGGCATTCTTGCCTAAAATGCCCTGAACGGTGGCAATAAGAACACGGAGGTTTCCCCGATCCTTCGTTGACTTGTGGTTGAGAAGTTGATGTACTTGGCTGCAGCAATGATGCCACAGGTGTCATTCGTTGCTGCGGCAATGGTGTTGCTTCAAGACATGATTCTTGAGCAGGAAATCTGTACGGTGTTGATCTTACTGGTGTTTGCCATATTTCATCGGATGGTGTGTGATACACCACACGGTATTTGCGAGGAACAACTGGTGTGTCTTCTCGCACATCCTCCCGGTCTCTCTTCTCTGCTTGACACTCAAGTGTCGCTTGTTCTTGTAGCAGAGCAGCACTGATCAACTCGGTGTAACTGCCTTGATTGAACAAAGCTAGCTTCTCTTTTAGTATGGCACTCAAGCCATAGAAAAAATAATCACACATTGCAGCTTCGCTCGTCGCATAAGCAGGAGCATATTGTGCCAGAAGGATGAATCGTCTGACATAATCAAGTACACTCATGTCCCCCTGCTTCAAGTTTCTGAATTCTTGCTGTTGGGCCTTGATAAAACCCATAGGAATGTGACAAGCATGGAATGCTTCACGAAATTCCGTCCATTCCACTTGATGGCCTTCCGGAACGGTGGCAAGATAAGCGAACCACCAATTTCCGGCGGCTCCATGGAGCTGTTGAGCTGCAAATAATGTCTTCTGATATTCGTCGCACTCAAACACTCCAAACTTGGACTCCATAACTCGAAGCCACTGATCAGCTTCCACTGGTTCATTGGCTTCCGTGAAGATTGGCGGTTGTGTCGCCAAGAAATCCAAATAGGCGTTCCGAGGTGGAACGTCCTGTTGCGCGTGTTGGAGTAAGCCCTGTTGTACCAAGGCTTGGAGTAGTCTGGTGTTCTCTTGACTTGACTCGACCATCTGAGCCATAATATCCGCCCATACCGTTGATGGCGGTGCCCGTGGTGGAGTCGCGTCATCATCATCTCGGCGAGAACCTTCAGCCCTACTCGGAGAATGAGTACGCACCATACTGCAAAATAATCATTTTTGAAGGGAGTCAAAACTTGATCTCAGCAGTATGTGAAAGTATGTAAAACATGAACATGCTAAAACTTTATGAAAGCATAACAAAATTTCATGTTTACACATCTTTCTAAAGCCAACATATTCAGTCCCTCATTCTGTACAGAACAGACCCTTCTGTACTTAACCCAGAATTTGATCCAGTTACTAGCATTTTCATAACTCAAGTTGAATACCAAAGTTAAATTTAACTTCAGTATTTTTCCAACGAGTACTCACAAGCCCCTAGATCATTTCTGGAACAGAAGTTATGATTGTTCGAAGTTGACAGAATTTTCTGGATAAATTTTGCCAGCACCTCCTTTGTATGTGGCTGTTTTCATCACAGTTTTACATACAAATGGGGTACCATTCTGAACAAACTATGAACTATAAAGTCGTTGCAAATTTCCTAAACTTTCCAATGGTGTCTCATATGATCCTTAGAGATTTTCCTACAGACTGTCTAATTTACAGCAACATACAGAGAAGTTTGCAGCTGCTCTGTTTTCTGAACAGTTTGCATTCATCTGGATATCCAACCAAATTGGTGTCGGATTTGGCTCTGGAGTTCTACAGAAAAGTTGTAGAGCACTTAATAACCTTTCCAGAACTGTATCAAACACCTCCCTTGGGTCAAGCAAATCAGAGTTACCCTCTGTTAAAGCCCAGAAAAATTTCTGTCTGAACAGAGCACTCTGTCTTTGAGATTAAAAGAAGCCTAACAAATCTCTTGTAACACCCTCACCTCGGGTGTCAGCATATGTTCATGTTTTATGAAGAAGAAAAACATTTGAAGAAAAGAAGGAACAGAGAGGGTTATCAAAAGAATAGCCAATAAAGCCCTTAGAGTGCGTCGAAGGCAACTTCCACGGCCAGCAGACCACGTGGCGTGTTTGGAGCTCATCCCCGAGAAAATTTGGGAGAGGTCCGCCGTTAAACTAGCTACGTGGCAGGCTCGGGGGTCACCTCCACAATTGAAAAGAGGTCCGACCCTGTGGGACACGTGCTGCCGCGGAGATAGCCTCTGCGGAAGAAGCAAAGGCATTTTTCATAAGACACGTGTCGTCCACGGAGCTAGTCCTCGCGGAAATCAGAGGACCATCCGCGCGGGATACGTGTAAATCTCGGAGCTCATCTCAGAGAAGTCCGGATCTATTGAACACGTGTCGCCACCGGAGCTTATCTCCGGAGGTCCGTCGCTGCTAAACACGTGTCGACCTCGGGGCAGGTCCCTGAGGGAGGGAAAGGCGGAAAGACCGGCACCCACACGTGGCGTGCGCGGAGCTCACCTCCGAAGAAGAGGGAGGTCTCGATCGATTGACACGCGGCACGACCGGAGCTCGTCTCTGTGGGAGAAAAGATATCAGGCACCAAAGGACACGTGGAGCTTCCGGAGCTCATTACCACGGAGGTAACGAGTCTGAAGCGGTTCTTACGTATAAAGATACCGGTGCGCAACGGAAACCGATCTAAACTCCACGATCCTTACCGAAGATAAGACGTCAGGATCTAACAAAGATCTGAATAAGACTCTTATTCGGGATCCAATCAGATTAGGACTCTTCTCTTCCCGATTATAAATAGAACCCAAAACCTCTGGCCGAAACTACAAACTTCTTTTTCAACTCCTAAGCCGACGACTTAGAGCCCTAGCCCTAACTCGCCGAGCAAAACATCGCCGAAAGCACAACAAGGGAGATCATCAGAGGAGAACCAAGCGGTCTGAGGAGGACCCCGAAGACAAGAAGAACGTGAGGTAGGACTTCAATACCACCTTACGACATCATGTTGTTCATCTCTTTGCATCTGTTCTTCGATTCCTTTCGAACAGAAGCGTTTTCGTGGGCAGATCACTTGATGATCAGTTTGATCTAAAAGCCAAGATCATCGCCACGTCCACCTTTGATCCGAATACCTCTGACCATGCAAGCCATGCAAGAATACGTACAGATCAATCTAATGAAACTAATCATAGGATAGCATGCATGTGCATCATCGCATCTAGTTTAGGGTTTTGTGCATGATATTGATTGCTGTGAATCTTGTATGCACGTGAATCCTACGCAGCAGGACAGGTTCAAGAAGTTGTCTACAACGAGCTGCAGCAACAAGGTTTTGAGAATCAAGAACAACCAGAACCGCAAGAACAAGGCAAGTGCTCATTGACCATGTTGATCCTATGTTTTGGGTAAAACTGTTTTGTTTTGCGAAAAGGTGTGTGTGCTGAGTCAAACATGATGGGAAACCCTTTTATAGGAGTTTACTAGTTTTGATTAAACCATCCTTGTCACCTGGGAAGTTTTATGAGTCGGGTATGGTTTTTGCTTTATGCTTCGCTGAGTCTATGGGATTGGGAAGCGAGATAGATGTGTTTAGCTAACTGCACTCATAATAATAAGGGGAAACTGATGTTAATAATGAACATGGATCGGAGGGAGATCTAGGCAAGACTGGGTTTGTGAATGAGGTAGCATGAGATGGTGGTTTTACTTGCCGTAGATCTAAGGACCGGTTCATGCATGCACATGCCAGGATAACAGTGCCACCACAAGGCCAAGTATGGGTGCGGCTTAGCTAAGTAATTAGGTAAGTTGCTAGAGTGTTATGGACTGTGGAAGGCGCGGGGAATGGGAGTCGAGTGAGGACTGCCCTGGGAACTGCATGGCACAAGAGGGGGCCCGTGGGTGGGAGAATTGGAGATTCTAGCCTGCCGGTGAAACCTTAGTGAGTCCATACATCTAGTAACCCCTTTGTAAAGGCTATTTTGTGATCTCTTGACCATACACCGACGGATGTGTACTGGTATAATGGAGGTTCTGCAGTCGCCGACGGGTGACGAAATCACAAACTTGTGGGTAAAGAGGTACAAACTCTGCAGAGTCTAAAACTATCATGATAGCCGAGCTTACGGTCACGAGCACCTGGCTAAACTGCCATGATTAGATGGGATGGTTATTGGAATGGTTATTGGGAAGGTTCTTGGTTATGATTATTGGTTATGGTTTGGTTTGGGACTGTTGAGTCCTGGAGATGAGATGGTTGCATGACTGATGGGTCATGATATGAGATTGGTCTCGGTGCGAGACGTGGTTGTTTTATGAGGTGAGATGGTAGCGAATACGAGGAGATATTCGTGAGTATGAATAAAAGATTGGTTAATGTTCGGATGGAACATGGAAAGCGATGGAGGTATGTTAGTAATTTAATACATGTTGGGATTACATTCATATAAAGTTAAGACGCTGTTTTATCACGTTCTTATAAATCTGCTTTTCTGCAAATAAGCCTTTTATCACCTACCTTGTTTATGAGATGCATATCATGTGTTATTCCCGCACTTGCTGAGTACATAATTGTACTCAAACTTGCATTATTATTTCTTCATCAACAGCAAGAGAAGACTACTATGAAGACCGAGTAGAGCATTATGGTGTGTGATCTGTTCTCAACCTTGCCTGTGGAGGGAGTAGGGATGGAGCCACTTCTGCTTAGTTTTGCTTCCGCATTTAAATAAAGATTTCCGCTGCATAGAAATAAGACTTCCGCTGTGAGCATGAGTCCAAGACTCATGAGGAATTGTAATAAACTCTGTTATTCGTGGTAATATATAATCTGAATTCAGTTTGTGGAACGTATGTGTATGTGTGGCGAACATCCTGTGCACACATATGCATTAGTTCTCAGTTCCGTGGTTTTCCACAGAATTGAGGGCGTCATAGATTGGTATCAGAGCCACGGGTTGACAGTAGGTTACACGCCTAGATAGAAGCCTTAGATTGATATTAGAATCACGGGTTAACAGCAAGTTATACCCCTAAACAGAAGCTACGCGGACCAAAGGAAGCATCCTAGGATGAATAGCTTAGATTGGCCTTGAAACCACCTTGACATAGGAAACCATCCTTGAATAGGAGTTGAGTGGGCCCTTGTGATGATTATTTGTGAATATGTGCTTAGTGTGAGTTGTGGGGCGTCTCAACAACGTTGCCCATATCCACACGTAAGAAGAAAGAGGAGTGAAATACTTCGGCACTTGATCACATCCTCATAAGGACTAATATATATAGTCCAACTCCCCTTGATGCATATAGTTGAAAGGACCTATCTAACCTTAGATTCTATTTCGTTCTCTCTCACAGATGGTGAGAGGAAACGCCAGCCGAAGGAACGTCCAGGAAAATGACCACGAAGAAGTTCCTGCTAACCCTGGAGCTGGCAAAAACAACCTAGAAAGGTTGATGGCCATGCAAAACCAGCTTATGCAAACCATGATCCAAACTTTGGGTCAGTTGCAGGCCAACCAACACCCCGTTCCGGCACCACCGCCACCACCACCGCCGGCTCATAACAGGTTGGGAGAGTTCATGAGGACTCGACCACCTACCTTTGCTCAAGCAAGCGATCCAATGGAGGCCGATGATTGGTTGAAATCCATGGAGAAGAAGCTTGCCATTGTACAGTGCAACGACCGAGAGAAGGTTCTCTTTGCGTCGCACCAACTGATGGGAGCAGCTGCTGACTGGTGGGATGCCTTGAGCAACGCCCATGCCAACCCGGAGACAATCACTTGGACTGAGTTCAAGGAAAGTTTCCGCTCCCACTACATCCCTGTTGGCGTAATGATGCTCAAGAGGCAGGAGTTTGAAGGTCTCCGCCAAGGGCAGAAGAGTGTGAACGAATACCTCAACAAGTTCATACAACTGTCCCGGTATGCCCCCGAAGATGTCAACTCAGATCAGAGGAAGCAGTACCTGTTCATGAGAGGGTTGAACAATGAGATCCAAGTTCAGCTCCTCAACAATGACTACGTAAGCTTCCAGAAGCTGGTTGATAAGGCTATTGTGGTGGAAAACAAGATCCGAGAGATCGAGCGCGAGTGCAAAAGGAAGATCCCATACCAGCCCCAAGGGAGCAACGTACGACCTAGATACATGCCCCCTGCACCGCAGTATGGATCGACCGCTCCTACGTACCGCCCTGGTCAGCCACCACAGCAACGGCTCGTTGCACCGGCACCTCGTGTGCCCATGCCTCCTGCGCCCTGGCCTAACAATGGCGCTCCTGTTCAAAACCCCCGCCCCAACGTACCTGCTGCCGTAGGCAACAGGGCATGCTTTGCATGCGGGGAAGTAGGCCACTTCGCTAACCAGTGCCCGAAGAGAGGCCCTGGACAGCAAGGTAACGTGCCCAAGCAGAATCAGCGACCAAACGGAGGGGACCACCAAGGGAACCGTGGACCGCAGAACTATGCTCGTGGCCATGTTAACCATGTCACTGCTGAGGAAGCACAACAGGCTGAGGACGTCGCAATTGGTATGTTCCTTGCCAACTCCAACCCAGCCACCATTTTATTGGATTCTGGATCATCACATTCCTTCATATCATCCGATTATGTTGCCAAGCATCATCTACCCGTATCCCACTTAGAATGTGCTATGTTAGTTAATTCTCCCGGAGGAGAAATGAGGACTAATATAGTATGTCCTAAAGTAAGCCTTAAAATAAGGGGGGTAGACTTCCTTGCCAACCTTATTGTCTTGGACTCCCGCGGGATTGACATCATACTCGGAATGGACTGGTTAAGCAAGCACAATGGAGTAATCCAATGTGCTGAGAGAAGCGTGCAATTGACAAACGAACACGGTATCCGTGTCGAGTTTGAGTCAGCCCAGCAAGCAACCGAACGGGCGGATCTGAACCATGTTGAAGGAGTAACATTGGACAACATTCTAGTGGTTCAGGAATTTTCGGATGTGTTCCCGGAAGAACTTCCAGGTATGCCACCTGACCGGGACATTGAGTTTGCCATAGAGTTGGTACCTGGAACTGCACCCATAGCTAAGAGACCATATAGGATGCCCGTCAACGAGTTAGTTGAACTCAAGAAGCAAATTCAAGAACAGTTGGAGAAGGGTTTTATCCGTCCAAGTTCGTCACCATGGGGAGCCCCGGTACTCTTCGTGGACAAGAAGGACGGAATCCAAAGAATGTGCGTGGACTACAGGTCTCTCAACGAGGTAACAATCAAGAATAAATACCCTCTGCCCCGTATAGAGGACCTGTTCGATCAAATGAAAGGAGCCCAAGTGTTCTCCAAGATTGATCTTCGGTCGGGATATTTCCAGCTGAAGATTAAGCCCTCCGATATACCTAAGACAGCCTTTCGGACGCGGTATGGTTCATATGAATATACCATTATGTCTTTTGGATTGACGAATGCACCCGCATACTTCATGTACCTTATGAATAAGGTCTTCATGGAGTACTTGGACAAGTTCATCGTAGTTTTCATCGACGACATTATGGTGTATTCAAAAGTAAGGAGGAGCATGAAGAACATCTGAGATTGACCTTGCAGAAGTTGCGCGAGCATCAGTTGTATGCCAAGCTTAACAAGTGTCAATTTTGGCTAAGGGAAATATCCTTCCTAGGCCACATCATCTCCAAGGAAGGGGTATCGGTTGATCCTGGAAAGGTGAGAGATATTCTAAAGTGGGACCAACCGAGGAGCGTGAGGGATATTCGGAGTTTCCTTGGGATGGCAGGATACTATCGGCGCTTCATTAAAGACTTCTCTAAGATAGCAAAACCTATGACGGAGTTGCTAATAAAGGGAAAAGTCTTTCAATGGACACAAGCCTGTCAAGAAAGTTTTGAGGAACTCAAGAAAAGGCTAACCACAGCACCAGTTCTGGTATTGCCAGACGTAAGCAAGAGCTTTGACATATATTGTGACGCATCCAGGCAAGGGATCGGGTGTGTACTCATGCAGAAAGGACAAGTGGTAGCCTATGCCTCACGACAATTAAAGAAGCACGAGCTTAACTATCCTACTCATGATTTGGAGTTAGCAGCAGTGGTGCATGCATTGAAGATTTCGAGACATTATATCCTTGGTCATCGATGTGAGATCTATACAGATCATAAAAGCCTCAAGTACATATTTACACAAACGGACTTGAATTTGAGGCAACGTCGATGGTTAGAACTCATCAAGGATTATGATGTAGGAATCAATTACCACCCCGGGAAGGCCAATGTGGTCGCTGACGCATTGAGCAGAAAGGGAGCATGCCACCAACTCACGGTTCGGGAGCTACCACCCGAACTACGTAAGGAGTTCGAACGGTTACACCTCGAATTCTTGAATAACATGGAAATGATAGAGATCCACTCCCCATTGGAACCAGAAATAAGAAAGGGACAAGCAACGGACGAGGGGATCTAGGAGATCAAGGAAAGAATCCGACAAGGGATAGAAAAGGATTTCAAGGAGGATGAAAAGGGTACGCTTTGGCTAGGAAAAAGGATTTGTGTGCCAAACATAAGACACCTTCGCGACATGATACTGAAGGAGGCACATGACTCACCCTATTCCATACATCCAGGGAGCACCAAAATGTACAAGGACTTGAAAACTTGCTATTGGTGGGATGGTATGAAGAGGGATATAGCCGAATACGTTGCCCTATGCGACACATGCCAACGGGTAAAAGCCGAACATCAAAAACCCGCTGGGGTGTTGCAACCTTTGAAAATACCTGAATGGAAATGGGAGGACATCAGTATGGACTTCATCGTCGGATTGCCACGAACTCAGTCAGGATACGACTCCATCTGGGTCATTGTGGACCGGTTGACGAAGACCGCCCATTTTCTTCCGGTAAAGACAATTTACAACGTTACACAGCTGGCAGAATTGTACATGGAGCAGATCGTGTGCCGTCATGGAGTTCCAAAGAGGATAGTCTCAGATCGAGGTTCTCAGTTTACCTCTAGATTCTGGAGAAAGTTGCAGAAAGCCATGGGTGCACGACTGGATTTTAGCTCCGCCTATCACCCACAAACAGATGGACAAACCGAAAGGACAAACCAAATTTTGGAAGACATGTTGAGAGCTTGCGCCTTGAAATGTGGGCGTAGTTGGGATAGGAGTTTACCGTATGCCGAGTTCTCCTATAACAACAGCTATCAAGCTAGCTTGAAGATGTCGCCTTTCGAAGCCTTATATGGTAGACGGTGTAGAACGCCACTGTTCTGGAACGAAACTGGAGAGAACCAGGTGTTTGGACCCGAAGTACTACAAGAGGCTGAAAAGCATGTCCAAACAATACAGGAAAACTTAAAGGCTGCTCAGTCACGATAGAAAGGCTATGCGGACAATAGGTGTAGGAAGTTGACCTTTGAAGTTGGAGACTTTGTATACCTTAAGGTATCGCCTATCCGAGGCCAACGACGTTTTAACGTCAAAGGCAAACTAGCGCCTCGCTACATCGAACCATTTAAGATTTTGGGTAAGCGAGGGGAAGTAGCCTATCAACTAGAGCTTCGAAACCACCTTTCCGACGTACATGACGTGTTTCATGTATCCCAGCTCAAGAAGTGCTTGAGAATACCAGAGGAACAAGTGTCAATTGGAGAACTTAAACTTCAAGAGGACCTGACTTACGCAGAACACCCTGTCCGAATCTTGGACGTGAAGGAAAGGGTCACCCGAAACAAGGTGATTCGATGGTGCAAGGTACAATGGAGCAATCACACTGAAGCTGAAGCCACATGGGAACGTGAAGAGGATATCAAGGCAGAATTTCCCCATCTATTTTCTACTAACGAATCTCGAGGGCGAGATTCAATTTAAGGGGGGTAGATTTGTAACACCCTCACCTCGGGTGTCAGCATATGTTCATGTTTTATGAAGAAGAAAAACATTTGAAGAAAAGAAGGAACAGAGAGGGTTATCAAAAGAATAGCCAATAAAGCCCTTAGAGTGCGTCGAAGGCAACTTCCACGGCCAGCAGACCACGTGGCGCGTTCGGAGCTCATCCCCGAGAAAATTTGGGAGAGGTCCGCCGTTAAACTAGCTACGTGGCAGGCTCGGGGGTCACCTCCGCAATTGAAAAGAGATCCGACCCTGTGGGACACGTGCTGCCGCGGAGATAGCCTCTGCGGAAGAAGCAAAGGCATTTTTCATAAGACACGTGTCGTCCACGGAGCTAGTCCTCGCGGAAATCAGAGGACCATCCGCGCGGGATACGTGTAAATCTCGGAGCTCATCTCAGAGAAGTCCGGATCTATTGAACACGTGTCGCCACCGGAGCTTATCTCCGGAGGTCCGTCGCTGCTAAACACGTGTCGACCTCGGGGCAGGTCCCTGAGGGAGGGAAAGGCGGAAAGACCGGCACCCACACGTGGTGTGCGCGGAGCTCACCTCCGAAGAAGAGGGAGGTCTCGATCGATTGACACGCGGCACGACCGGAGCTCGTCTTTGTGGGAGAAAAGATATCAGGCACCAAAGGACACGTGGAGCTTCCGGAGCTCATTACCGCGGAGGTAACGAGTCTGAAACGGTTCTTACGTATAAAGATACCGGTGCGCAACGGAAACCGATCTAAACTCCATGATCCTTACCGAAGATAAGATGTCAGGATCTAACAAAGATCTGAATAAGACTCTTATTCGGGATCCAATCAGATTAGGACTCTTCTCTTCCCGATTATAAATAGAACCCAAAACCTCTGGCCGAAACTACAAACTTCTTTTTCAACTCCTAAGCCGACGACTTAGAGCCCTAGCCCTAACTCGCCGAGCAAAACATCGCCGAAAGCACAACAAGGGAGATCATCAGAGGAGAACCAAGCGGTCTGAGGAGGACCCCGAAGACAAGAAGAACGTGAGGTAGGACTTCAATACCACCTTACGACATCATGTTGTTCATCTCTTTGCATCTGTTCTTCGATTCCTTTCGAACAGAAGCGTTTTCGTGGGCAGATCACTTGATGATCAGTTTGATCTAAAAGCCAAGATCATCGCCACGTCCACCTTTGATCCGAATACCTCTGACCATGCAAGCCATGCAAGAATACGTACAGATCAATCTAATGAAACTAATCATAGGATAGCATGCATGTGCATCATCGCATCTAGTTTAGGGTTTTGTGCATGATATTGATTGCTGTGAATCTTGTATGCACGTGAATCCTACGCAGCAGGACAGGTTCAAGAAGCTGTCTACAACGAGCTGCAGCAACAAGGTTTTGAGAATCAAGAACAACCAGAACCGCAAGAACAAGGCAAGTGCTCCTTGACCATGTTGATCCTATGTTTTGGGTAAAACTGTTTTGTTTTGCGAAAAGGTGTGTGTGCTGAGTCAAACATGATAGGAAACCCTTTTATAGGAGTTTACTAGTTTTGATTAAACCATCCTTGTCACCTGGGAAGTTTTATGAGTCGGGTATGGTTTTTGCTTTATGCTTCGCTGAGTCTATGGGATTGGGAAGCGAGATAGATGTGTTTAGCTAACTGCACTCATAATAATAAGGGGAAACTGATGTTAATAATGAACATGGATCGGAGGGAGATCTAGGCAAGACTGGGTTTGTGAATGCGGTAGCATGAGATGGTGGTTTTACTTGCCGTAGATCTAAGGACCGGTTCATGCATGCACATGCCAGGATAACAGTGCCACCACAAGGCCAAGTATGGGTGCGGCTTAGCTGAGTAATTAGGTAAGTTGCTAGAGTGTTATGGACTGTGGAAGGCGCGGGGAATGGGAGTCGAGTGAGGACTGCCCTGGGAACTGCATGGCACAAGAGGGGGCCCGTGGGTGGGAGAATTGGAGATTCTAGCCTGCCGGTGAAACCTTAGTGAGTCCATACATCTAGTATCCCCTTTGTAAAGGCTATTTTGTGATCTCTTGACCATACACCGACGGATGTGTACTGGTATAATGGAGGTTCTGCAGTCGCCGACGGGTGACGAAATCACAAACTTGTGGGTGAAGAGGTACAAACTCTGCAGAGTCTAAAACTATCATGATAGCCGAGCTTACGGTCACGAGCACCTGGCTAAACTGCCATGATTAGATGGGATGGTTATTGGAATGGTTATTGGGAAGGTTCTTGGTTATGATTATTGGTTATGGTTTGGTTTGGGACTGTTGAGTCCGGGAGATGAGATGGTTGCATGACTGATGGGTCATGATATGAGATTGGTCTCGGTGCGAGACGTGGTTGTTTTATGAGGTGAGATGGTAGCGAATACGAGGAGGTATTCGTGAGTATGAATAAAAGATTGGTTAATGTTCGGATGGAACATGGAAAGCGATGGAGGTATGTTGGTAATTTAATACATGTTGGGATTACATTCATCTAAAGTTAAGACGCTGTTTTATCACGTTCTTATAAATCTGCTTTTCTGCAAATAAGCCTTTTATCACCTACCTTGTTTATGAGCTGCATATCATGTGTTATTCCCGCACTTGCTGAGTACATCATTGTACTCAAACTTGCATTATTATTTCTTCATCAACAGCAAGAGAAGACTACTATGAAGACCGAGTACAGCATTATGGCGTGTGATCTGTTCTCAACCTTGCCTGTGGAGGGAGTAGGGATGGAGCCACTTCTGCTTAGTTTTGCTTCCGCATTAGTTTTTGCTTCCGCATTTAAATAAAGATTTCCGCTGCATAGAAATAAGACTTCCGCTGTGAGCATGAGTCCAAGACTCATGAGGAATTGTAATAAACTCTGTTATTCGTGGTAATATATAATCTGAATTCAGTTTGTGGAACGTATGTGTATGTGTGGCGAACATCCTGAGGGCACACATATGCATTAGTTCTCGGTTCCGTGGTTTTCCACAGAATTGAAGGCGTCACATCTCTTCTTTGAAACTTAGTTCAAATGAAGAACTCAGTAACTGATATATGCTTTATCACATCCATTTTTTGTTTGGAAGTTAGTCATGAATGATTTCTTCATAGGTAAGAATACTATCCAGTGTAGTACGGTGGCGATGCACCGTAAGACATATGACGGTACTACGTTGCCTCACCAAAGAAAAACCTAACCGGATTACACCGGCATATACGTATCCTTAGGTGGCACTAAAACGGTCACTCGCAAACGTTTTCTACCCGCACTAAGGTTTTCGTTGTTAGTACCTACATAAGGCACACTCAATCATCAGGTTCGGCTGCACACCGAACCCGGTATCCATACAGTTCGTACACCCGGCCGTCATCACTCGCCCAGGTGTTCTCAAGCCAAACACGCCTTGAGATACGTGTTCACATTACGGACCACGTGACGGGATCTCCCAAATTGCACCACGCACGCCAGGGATGACGTTGCCCGAATACCCCAAACGACATGAAGAGTCGTAGAGGATACTAAAGTTAGTCGGGTTACCTGCCACCCGTGAGGCTCCATCCTTCAGCTTGTGCGCACTGGTGGACAGCGCATACGTGCACCCCCCAAGACATAAACCGTCCCGAGATGCACGATTTTCTAACATAACAAATAAGTTAGGTTGCCACCTTCATCATATGCTAATAATAGTCCTTATGTGGGCCTAGTACCGTTAACTCACCGTATCCTAAGTTTTTGACATAATATGATGCTCAATCCGTGCTCTGTTCCCAACGCAGCTCTGATACCAGCTGAGACTGCCCTACAAGACCTCGTCGGGTGGTGCCGTGTTATGCGGCACCCAACAGCACACGGGTTGCAGAAACACATCATATTACATAAAGAGTTTACGGAAGCGGACAAGAATGTTTTTACAAATAAGTATTATCAGAGTAAACTACAGCGGAAGACTATCACTCTCACGACGCATATCTAAACTAGCAACAAAGAAACGGTCCAGCCCGCGGACATTTCTTACTAGCAACACGAAGACAATCTGCAGCGGCGAGGATGCTCTTTGAGTAAGCACTCGGAGGTTCCCGAGTCTCATCGGCACCCCTTCTCATAAGAATCGAGTCAATTACCTGCAAAACAACTCGGATAGCATCCGTGAGCATAACGCTCAGCAAGACTTAACCGTCACCCTAAACATGAAACTCTAAGTGAGGTTATGAACCTAACATAGGATGGCATAAGCATAATTAAACTCGCCTAAAAGTGAATCCTTACTTTCAGGTATTAATTGCAGCATTTTAAGTAACCCTGGGCACGCCACATCGGGAGACCACAATCAAACAAGAAACGCTTTCCCCTGATGTAAATTGCTCATGGCATAAAAGAATCGAGTTTGCACTAGCGTATTCATCAAGATCCAATACAACGCTAGTATAATACTTCACATAAATATGATTAGTTCCTTTCTCATGCAAGTTCTTACTACGTCACGACTGTGAGAACAAGTATGCTCGGTCCATTCCGCGAGCGACGGTGATTCGAATCAATAACACCCAGACTACACGACACGTACGCCCATACTCGACGTTGCCTACAACAACCATCACTGACGTCGTACGTGGCAGCCTTTCCCCCGTTTCACCCCCGCTGAATCGATCAAGTCGCCCCGTACAGTAGCTACTCTCATGGTGCACCTTCCGACGTGAGATGTCATGAGAATATTCCCCACATACTGCACACCGGCCGTCCGCCTGAGGCGACCCTAAAAGTCCCAACGACAGCTTCCCGAGGTACATCGGTTTACTGGGTCCCATATAGCCAGCATGAGTCCGGTACACAACTTAAACTTGTTCAACAGGGCCGCATACGGATCGGTCCTTGACCGACACGGACAGGTCTACAGCACCCAGGCCCCTATGTCCTGCTGCTCCTACAACCTTCCGGTCTCAACTTTAACTTGCTAATTCAATTACGTACCAATCCCGTATGCCCCTGTTGTTCATAAATCTGCGAGTAGCATCTCACCACTCGACTTCTACCGAACCGTACTTAAGCATGGAAGTTCTACACGGTGAAAGACACCTACCCAATACTCCATGGGTCATTTGGCTATGCAAGAGGAGTATCAAACATTAGACCTAATGCACAGTTCAAATCTTAACCGAAAGTGAATACAAAAGAAAAACTTAACAGCTGTTAAATGCAAACCGGAGCTTGCCTGTTTTGCAGGGTAGTCGTATATAAACCGTTAGTGTCCATGCAGATCCACCCTTGACTCTCCGGAGCTTGATCCACTTCGATGAATCACTCCTTTGAGTCCCCTTCGTTGTGGTTCCTATAGAAATGCATATGCACATGTTTTATAGAATGTAATGGAAAGAAGTTATAGAATTAATCTCTTAGAAACAGAGGTTGTGTGGAAAAGCCAAGCATGGCTTGGTTTGCCTCTGTTGTGCAAAGAACAGAAATAAACTAATTTGACCTTAAGGCCTTAGCTATACACTAATCATTTTCCCTAATGAACATAATAGATAAGCTGAAATGATTTGAGTGCAACTGAAGAACAAGAACTCCAATGGCCTCAAAACCTTTACAGCAGGTTCTATACTACCTAAGGATTTAGCTGGCCAAATTTCAGCTAATGTGGAGTCATATTGTGTCCTCCCTAATTCTCACAATATCTCCTATGTATTTTTCCGCTATACATAAGTATGGAGAATAAGAACAGGGAGTTCCAGGACTCATATTGGGATGATAATTTACATGTGAGTTCTTGATCACATGAGAGTCATCTGGTCCAAAATTCAGCCCTTTTACTTAAGTAGTTCTCCCAGAACAATTCTTTAAGCATTTGTATTCAAAAGAATTAATTCTGTAGAAATGTGCATTTTCATGCCCAATTAAGTGAACTGCAATTCCAAGTATGCTCAGAGACCTTGACTAAATTTTCCTATGATTTTTGGAGCTATGGATTGCTTAGAACAGATTTTTGAAGTGGGAAACAACTTCTGAAAATGTTTCTGGACTCTTTTGAACACAGTAGTTTGCATTTAGCAAATTCCGACTCAAATGATCTTCAAATGAGCTGAAAATTTGCTAGTATGTCAAAAATATGCTAAAGAATATTCTGGCAAAGTTTGGGGATTTTTGGATAATCCAAACTCCCTCAATAATTCTTTTTCAGAAAATCTTCAAAGAATTTTCCAGAATATAATATTGACTTTCATACAAAGCTGAGTTCATATTTGGATAGAACTCAGAGAGATGAATCCAACCCAATTGGAATCACTCAAATTGGAGTTTTCTACAGTGAGATATGAATTTCCAAAGATTGAGCTAACCCTGGAATTATTTTCCTATTGAAAATCCGGCTGGACCCACAGTTTTAAATTCCAGCAAATAGAAACGAAGCCACACCGGGTCACAGCGTGCCTGCGCGCCAACACACGGCATCCCGGCCACACCCGATCCCGGGTTTAAAATTTGAGCTGCTGACAGGTGGGGCCCACGCGTCTTCTTCTTCCTCCGGCTTCCTCTCTCGTGCCCGTGCTGCCCCTCGCCGGCCCGACGCCGGAGCTCGCCGGCTCGCTGTTTCCGGCCACCGCCTGAGCTGAAACTCGCTGCGAGGGAGTTTGTGACACCGAGGAACACGACTGTGGGGTCTGCTTGGGCTGCCGGCAGCCGGAAACTGGCCGGCGACGTGCGGCAGCCACTGTGGAGGTTCGGTAGCGTTGCCTAGGGTTTCCAGCCCGCCAAAACCTGCGCCGACGCGCCCTACAGCACCAGCGCAGCTCTAGGAAGATCGGCACGACCTAAAAATGGCTCGGGAGTGGCTGTCAATAGGTTGTCGCCGTGCGACCGAATGGGTCCGCCATGAACACCTCTAGTCGAGCTCGAATTCCGTCGTGCTGAGGCGTTTTCATGCGCTGGATCCTAAAGGAGAAATGACCGCCGGCTAATCCAGCGTCTATGTGACAAATTTGATGACTTAAGGAGGATCAGAGGGCAAGAATTTGAAAGAATCATACAGGAAGCTCGGAATGAGGTCCCCGGAGCAAAACCTCAAAATTCGCCGCCGATAGCTTGCGGCACGGCCTGAGCCTGGGCTGAGAGCAGCACCGCACCCGTGCGCGTCCGTAGGTGTGACACCCTCACCTCGGGTGTCAGCATATGTTCATGTTTTGTGAAGAAGAAAACATTTTAAGGAAAGAAGGAACAGAGACAAGTATCAGAAGGATAGCCAATAAAGCTCTCCGAGAGCACCGAAGGCAATTTCCACGGCCAGCAGACCACGTGGCGTGTTCGGAGCTCATCTCCGAGAAATTGGGAGAGGTCCGCCACTAAACTTGCTACGTGGCAGGCTCAGGGGTCACCTCCGCAATTGGAAAGAGGTCCGACACTGTGGAACACGTGCTGCCGCGGAGCTAGCCTCTACGGAAGAAGCAAAGGTATTTTTCATAAGACACGTGTCATCCTCGGAGCTAGTCCTCGCGGAAATCAGAGGACCATCCGCGCAGGATACGTGTCGATCTCGGAGCTCACCTGCGAGAGGTCCTGTTCTATTGGACACGTGTCGACCGCGGGGCATGTCCCTGAGGAAAGAAGAGAGGAAGACCGGCGCCAACATGTGGCGTGCGTGGAGCTCACCTCCGAAGAAGAGGGAGGTCTCGCTCGTGACACGCGGCACAACCGGAGCTCGTCCCTGCGGGAAAAGAGATACCAGGCTCGGAAGGACACGTGGACCTTCCGGAGCTCTTCACCACGGAGGTAACGAGTCTGGAGCGGTTTTTACGCGTAAAGATACCGGTACGCAACGGAAACCGATCTAAACTCCACAATGTTACCGAAGATAAGACGTCAGGATCTAACAAGAATCTGAGTAAGACTCTTATTCGGGATCCAATCAGATTAGGACTCTTCTCTTCCTGATTATAAATAGAACCCAAAACCTCTGGCTGAAACCATGAACTTCTCTTTCAACTCCTGAGGCGACGACTTAGAGCCCTAGCCCTAACTCGCCGAGCAAAACATCGCCAAAGCGCAACAAGGGAGATCATCGGAGGAGAACCAAGAGGTCTGAGGAGGACCCCGAAGAAAAGAAGAGCGTGAGGTAGGACTTCAATACCACCTTACGACATCATTGTGTTCATCTCTTTGCATCTGTTCTTCGATTCCTTTCGAACAGAAGCCTCTCCGTGGGCAGAACACTCGATGATCAGTTTGATCTAAAGACAAGATCATCGCCACGTTCATCTTTGATCCGAACACCTCTGACCATGCAAGCCATGCAAGAACAACAGATCAATCTAATAAAACTAAGCGTAGGATAGCATGCATGTGCATCATCGCATCTAGTTTAGGGTCTGTGCATGATATTGATTGCTGTGAATTTTGTATGCACGTGAATCCTACATAGCAGGACAGATCCAGGAAGCTGTCTACGACGAGCTGCAGCAACAAGGTTTTGAGAATCGAGAACAACCGGAACCGCAAGAACAAGGCAAGTGCTCCTTGACCATGTTGATCCTATGTTTTGGGTAAAACTGTTTTGATTTGCGAAAAGGTGTGCGTACTGAGTCAAACATGATGGGAAACCCTTTTATAGGAGTTTACTAGTTTTGATTAAACCACCCTTGTCGCCTGGGAAGTTTATGAGTCGGGTATGGATTTTGTTTATACTTCGCTGAGTCCATGGGATTGGGAAGCGAGATACATAGCTAACTGCACTCGTATTGATAAAAAGAAACTGATGTTAATAATGAACATGGATCGGGGGAGATCTAGGCAAGCCTGGGTTTGTGAATGAGGTAGCACGAGATGGTGGTTTTGCTTGCCGTAGATCTAAGGACCGGTTCATGCATGCACATGCCAGGATAACAGTGCCACCACAAGGCCAAGTATGGGTGCGGCTTAGCTGAGTAATTTGGTAAGTTGCTAGAGTGTTATGGACTGTGGAAGGCGCGGGGAATGGGAGTCGAGTGAGGACTGCCCTGGGAACTGCATGGCACAAGAGGGGGCCCGTGGGTGGGAGAATTGGAGATTCTAGCCTGCCGGTGAAACCTTAGTGAGTCCATACATCTAGTAACCCCTTTGTAAAGGCTATTTTGTGATCTCTTGACCATACACCGACGGTTGTGTACTGGTATAATGGAGGTTCTGCAGTCGCCGACGGGTGACGAAATCACAAACTTGTGGGTAAAGAGGTACAAACTCTACAGAGTTACTAAAACTATCATGATAGCCGAGCTTACGGTTACGAGCACCTGGCTAAACTGCCATGATTAGATGGGATGTTTACTGGGATGGTTACTGGAATGGTTATTGGGAAGGTTCTTGGTTATGGTTATTGGTTATGGTTTGGTTTGGGACTGTTGAGTCCGGGAGATGAGATGGTTGCATGACTGGTGGGTCATGACATGAGATTGGTCTCAGTACGAGACGGGGTTGTTTTATGAGATGATATGGTAGCGAATACGAGGAGGTATTCGTGAGTATGAGTAAAGGATTGGTTAATGTTTGGTGGAACACGGGAAGTGATGGAGGTATGTTGGTAATTTAGTACATGCTGGGACTACATTCATCTAAAGTTAAGTTGCTGTTTTATCATGATTTTATAAATTTGCTTTTCTACAAATAAGCCTTTTATACCTACCTTGTTTATGAGCTGCATATCATGTGTTATTCCCGCACTTGCTGAGTACATCATTGTGCTCAAACTTGCATTATTATTTCTTCATCAACAGCAAGAGAAGACTACTATGAAGACCGAGTAGAGCATTATGGCGTGTGATCTGTTCTCAACCTTGCCTGTGGAGGGAGTAGAGATGGAGCCACTTCTGCTTAGTTTTGTTTCCGCATTAGTTTTTGCTTCCGCATTTAAATAAGGACTTCCTCTGTGAGCATGAGTCCAAGACTCATGAGGTATTGTAATAAACTCTGTTATTCGTGGTAATATATAATCTGAATTCAGTTTGTGGAACGTATGTGTATGTGTGATGAACATCCTGGGCACACATATGCATTAGTTCTCGGTTCCGTGGTTTTCCACAGAATTGGGGGCGTCACAGATTGGTATCAGAGCCACGGGTTGACAGCAGGTTACACGCCTAGATAGAAACCTTAGATTGATATTAGAGCCATGGGTTAACAGCAAGTTACACCCCTAAATAGAAGTCACAGGTAGCTAAGCCACGCGGACCAAAGGAAGCATCTTAGGGTGAATAGCTTAGATTGGCCTTTAAAACCACCTTGACATAGGGAAACCATCCTTGAATAGGAAGTTGAGTGGGCCCTTGTGATGATTATTTGTGAATATGTGCTTAGTGTGAGTGGTGGGACGTCTCAAAAACGTTGTCCATATCCACACATAAGAAGAAGGAGGTGTGAGATGTTTCGGCACTTGCTCACATCCTCGTAAGGACTAATATATATAGTCCAACTCAACTTGATGCATAGAGTTGAAAGGACCTACCTAACCTTCTATTCTATTTCATTCTCTCTCACAGATGGTGAGAGGAAACGCCAGCCAAAGGAACGTCCAGGAAGATGACCACGAGGAAGTTCCTGCTAACCCCGGAGCTGGCGAAAACAACCTAGAAAGGTTGATGGCCATGCAAAATCAGCTTATGCAAACCATGATCCAAACTTTGGGTCAGTTGCAGGCCAACCAACATCCCGTTCCGGCACCACCGCCACAACCACCGCCGGCTCATAACAGGCTGGGAGAGTTCATGAGGACTCGATCACCCACCTTTGCTCAAGCAAGCGATCCAATGGAGGCCGATGACTGGTTGAAATCCATGGAGAAGAAGCTTGCCATTGTACAGTGCAACGACCGAGAGAAGGTTTTCTTTGCGTCGCACCAACTGATGGGAGCAGCTGCTGACTGGTGGGATGCCTTGAGCAACGCCCATGCCAACCCGGAGACAATCACTTGGACTGAGTTCAAGGAAAGTTTCCGCTCCCACTACATCCCTGTTGGCGTAATGATGCTCAAGAGGAAGGAGTTTGAAGGTCTCCGCCAAGGACAGAAAAGTGTGAACTAATATCTCAACAAGTTCATACAACTGTCCCGGTATGCCCCCGAAGATGTCAACTCATATCAGAGGAAGCAATACCTGTTCATGAGAGGGTTGAACAATGAGATCCAAGTTCAGCTCCTCAACAATGACTACGTAAGCTTCCAGAAGCTGGTTGATAAGGCTATTGTGGTGGAAAACAAGATCCGAGAAATTGAGTGCGAGTGCAAAAGGAAGGTGCCGTACCAGCCCCAAGGGAGCAACGTACGACCTAGGTACATGCCCCCTGCGCCGCAGTATGGATCGACCACTCCTACGAATCGCCCTAGTCAGCCACCACAGCAACGGTTCGTTGCACCGGCACCTCGTGTGCCCATGCCTCCTGCGCGCCGGCCTAACAATGGCGCTCCTGTTCAAAACCCCCGCCCCAACGTACCTGCTGCCGTAGGCAACAGGGCATGCTTTGCATGCGGGGAAGTAGGCCACTTTGCTAACCAGTGCCCGAAGCGAGGCCCTGGACAGCAAGGTAACGTGCCCAAGCAGAACCAGCGACCAAACGGAGGGGGCAACCAAGGAAACCGTGGACCGCAGAACTATGCTCGTGGCCACGTTAACCATGTCACTGCTGAGGAAGCACAACAGGCTGAGGACGTCGCAATTGGTATGTTCCTTGCCAACTCCAACCCAGCCACCATTTTATTTGATTCTGGAGCATCACATTCCTTCATATCGTCCGAATATGTTGCCAAACATCATCTACCCGTATCCCACCTAGAATGTGCTATGTTAGTTAATTCTCCCGGAGGAGAAATGAGGACTAATATAGTATGTCCTAAAGTAAGCCTTAAAATAAGGGGGTAGACTTCCTTGCCAACCTTATTGTCTTGGACTCCCACGGAATTGACATCATACTCGGAATGGACTGGTTAAGCAAGCACAATGGAGTAATCCAATGCGCTGAGAGAAGCCTGCAGTTGACAAACGAACACGGTATCCGTGTCGAGTTTGAGTCAGCCCAGCAAGCAACCGAACGGGTGGATTTGAACCATGTTGAAGGAGTAGCATTGGACAACATTCCAGTGGTTCAGGAATTTTCAGATGTGTTCCCGGAAGAACTTCCAGGTATGCCACCTGACCGGGACATTGAGTTTTCCATAGATTTGGTACCTGGAACTGCACCCGTAGCTAAGAGACCATATAGGATGCCCGTCAACGAGTTAGTTGACCTGAAGAAGCAAATTCAAGAACAGTTGGAGAAGGGTTTTATCCGTCCAAGTTCGTCACCATGGGGAGCCCCGGTACTCTTCGTGGACAAGAAGGACGGAACCCAAAGAATGTGCGTGGACTACAGGTCTCTCAACGAGGTAACAATCAAGAATAAATACCCTCTGCCCCGTATAGAGGACCTGTTCGATCAAATGAAAGGAGCCCAAGTGTTCTCCAAGACTGATCTTCGGTCGGGATATTTCCAGCTGAAGATTAAGCCCTCCGATATACCTAAGACAGCCTTTCGGACGCGGTATGGTTCATATGAATATACCGTTATGTCTTTTGGATTGACGAATGCAACCGCATACTTCATGTACCTTATGAATAAGGTTTTCATGGATTACTTGGACAAGTTTGTCGTGGTTTTCATCGACGATATTATGGTGTATTCAAAAAGTGAGCAGGAGGATGAAGAACATCTGAGATTGACCTCGCAGAAGCTGCGCGAGCATCAATTGTATGCCAAGCTCAACAAGTGTCAATTTTGGCTAAAGGAAATATCTTTCCTAGGCCACATCATCTCCAAGGAAGGGGTATCGGTTGATCCTGGAAAGGTGAGAGATGTTCTAAAGTGGGACCAACCGAGGAGCGTGAGGGATATTCGAAGTTTCCTTGGAATGGCAGGATACTATCGGCGCTTCATTAAAGACTTCTCCAAGATAGCAAAACCTATGACGGGGTTGTTAATGAAGGGAAAGGTCTTTCAATGGACACAAGCCTGCCGAGAAAGTTTTGAGAAGCTCAAGAAAAGGCTAACCACGGCACCAGTTCTGGTATTGCCAGACGTAAGCAAGAGCTTTGACATATATTGTGACGCATCCAGACAAGGGCTCGGGTGTGTACTCATGCAGGAAGGACAAGTGGTAGCCTATGCCTCACGACAATTAAAGAAGCATGAGCTTAATTATCCTACACATGATTTGGAGTTAGCAGCAGTGGTGCATGCATTGAAGATTTGGAGACATTATATCCTTGGTCATCGATGTGAGATCTATACGGATCATAAAAGCCTCAAGTACATATTTACACAAACGGACTTGAATTTGAGGCAACGTCGATGGTTAGAACTCATCAAGGATTATGATGTGGGAATCAACTACCATCCCGGGAAGGCCAATGTAGTCGCTAACGCATTGAGCAGAAAGGGAGCATGCCACCAACTCATGATTCGGGAGCTACCACCCGAACTACGAAAGGAGTTCGAACGGTTACACCTCAGATTCTTGAATAACATGGAAATAATGGAGATCCACTCCTCATTGGAGCAAGAAATAAGGAAGGGCCAAGAAACAGACGAGGAGATCAAGGAGATCAAGGAAAGAATCCGACAGGGGATAGAGAAGGATTTCAAAGAGGATAAAAAGGGTATGCTTTGGCTAGGAAAAAGGATTTGTGTGCCAAACCTAAGACACCTTCGCGACATGATATTAAGGGAGGCACATGATTCACCCTATTCCATACATCCAGGGAGCACCAAAATGTACAAGGACTTGAAAACTTGCTATTGGTGGGATGGTATGAAGAGGGATGTAGCCGAATACGTTGCCCTATGCGACATATGCCAACAGGTGAAAGCTGAACATCAAAAAACCCGTTGGATTGTTGCAACCTCTAAAAATACCTGAATGGAAATGGGAGGACATCAGTATGGACTTCATCGTCTGATTGCCACGTACTCAGTCAGGATATGACTCCATCTGGGTCATTGTGGACCGGTTAACGAAAACCGCCCATTTTCTTCCGGTAAAGACCAGTTACAACGTTGCACAATTGGCAGAATTGTACATGGAGCAGATCATGTGCCGTCACGGAGTTCCAAAGAGGATAGTCTCAGATCGAGGTTCTCAGTTTACCTCTAGATTCTGGAGGAAGCTGCAGAAAGCCATGGGTACACGACTGGATTTTAGCTCCGCCTATCACCCACAAACAGATGGGCAAACCGAAAGGACAAACCAAATTTTGGAGGACATGTTGAGAGCTTGCACCTTGAAACGTGGGCGTAGTTGGGATAGGAGTTTACCGTATGCCGAGTTCTCCTATAACAACAGCTATCAAGCTAGGTTGAAGATGTCGCCTTTCGAAGCTTTATATGGTAGACGGTGTAGAACGCCACTGTTCTGGAACGAAACTGGAGAGAACCAGGTGTTTGGACCCAAAGTACTACAAGAAGCCGAAAAGCAGGTCCAAACGATACGGGAGAACTTAAAGGCTGTCCAGTCACGACAAAAAGGTTATGCGGACAATAGACGTAGGAAGTTGACCTTTGAAGTGGGAGACTTCGTATACCTTAAGGTATCACCTATCCGAGGCCAACGAAGTTTTAACGTCAAAGGCAAGCTAGCACCTCGCTACATCGGACCATTTAAGATTCTGGACAAGCGAGGAGAAGTAGCCTATCAACTAGAGCTCCCAAACCACCTCTCCGACGTACATGACGTGTTTCATGTATCCCAGCTCAAGAAGTGCTTGAGAATGCCAGAGGAACAAGTGTCAATGGGAGAACTTGAACTTCAAGAGGACCTGACTTACGCAGAACACCCTGTCCGAATCTTGGACGTAAAGGAAAGGGTCACCCGAAACAAGATGATTTGATGGTGCAAGGTACAATGGAGCCATCACACTGAAGCTGAAGCCACATGGGAACGTGAAGAGGATATCAAGGCAGAATTTCCCCATCTATTTCCTACTAACGAATCTCGAGGGCGAGATTCAATTTAAGGGGGGTAGATTTGTGACACCCTCACCTCGGGTGTCAGCATATGTTCATGTTTTATGAAGAAGAAAACATTTTAAGGAAAGAAGGAACAGAGACAAGTATCAGGAGGATAGCCAATAAAGCTCTCCGAGAGCACCGAAGGCAATTTCCATGGCCAGCAGACCACGTGGCGTGTTCGGAGCTCATCTCCGAGAAATTGGGAGAGGTCCGCCGCTAAACTTGCTATGTGGCAGGCTCGGGGGTCACCTCCGCAATTGGAAAGAGGTCCGACCCTGTGGAACATGTGCTGCCGTGGAGCTAGCCTCTGCGGAAGAAGCAAAGGCATTTTTCATAAGACACGTGTCATCCTCGGAGCTAGTCCTCGCGGAAATCAGAGGACCATCCGTGCGGGATACGTGTCGATCTCGGAGCTCACCTGCGAGAGGTCCTGTTCTATTGGACATGTGTCGACCGCGGGGCATGTCCCTGAGGAAAGAAGAGAGGAAGACCGGCGCCAACACGTGGCGTGCGTGGAGCTCACCTCCGAAGAAGAGGGAGGTCTCGCTCGTGACACGCGGCACAACCGGAGCTCGTCCCTGCGGGAAAAGAGATACCAGGCTCGGAAGGACACGTGGAGCTTCCGGAGCTCTTCACCACGGAGGTAACGAGTCTGGAGCGGTTTTTACGCGTAAAGATACCGGTACGCAACGGAAACCGATCTAAACTCCACAATGTTACCGAAGATAAGACGTCAGGATCTAACAAGAATCTGAGTAAGACTCTTATTCGGGATCCAATCAGATTAGGACTCTTCTCTTCCTGATTATAAATAGAACCCAAAACCTCTGGCTGAAACCACGAACTTCTCTTTCAACTCCTGAGCCGACGACTTAGAGCCCTAGCCCTAACTCGCCGAGCAAAACATCGCCAAAGCGCAACAAGGGAGATCATCGGAGGAGAACCAAGAGGTCTTAGGAGGACCCCGAAGAAAAGAAGAGCGTGAGGTAGGACTTCAATACCACCTTACGACATCATTGTGTTCATCTCTTTGCATCTGTTCTTCGATTCCTTTCAAACAGAAGCCTCTCCGTGGGCAGAACACTCGATGATCAGTTTGATCTAAAGACAAGATCATCGCCACGTTCATCTTTGATCCGAACACCTCTGACCATGCAAGCCATGCAAGAACAACAGATCAATCTAATAAAACTAATCGTAGGATAGCATGCATGTGCATCATCGCATCTAGTTTAGGGTCTGTGCATGATATTGATTGCTGTGAATTTTGTATGCACGTGAATCCTACATAGCAGGACAGATCCAGGAAGCTGTCTACGACGAGCTGCAGCAACAAGGTTTTGAGAATCGAGAACAACCGGAACCGCAAGAACAAGGCAAGTGCTCCTTGACCATGTTGATCCTATGTTTTGGGTAAAACTGTTTTGATTTGCGAAAAGGTGTGCGTACTGAGTCAAACATGATGGGAAACCCTTTTATAGGAGTTTACTAGTTTTGATTAAACCACCCTTGTCGCCTGGGAAGTTTATGAGTCGGGTATGGTTTTTGTTTATACTTCGCTGAGTCCATGGGATTGGGAAGCGAGATACATAGCTAACTGCACTCGTATTGATAAAAAGAAACTGATGTTAATAATGAACATGGATCGGGGGAGATCTAGGCAAGCCTGGGTTTGTGAATGAGGTAGCACGAGATGGTGGTTTTGCTTGCCGTAGATCTAAGGACCGGTTCATGCATGCACATGCCAGGATAACAGTGCCACCACAAGGCCAAGTATGGGTGCGGCTTAGCTGAGTAATTAGGTAAGTTGCTAGAGTGTTATGGACTGTGGAAGGCGCGGGGAATGGGAGTCGAGTGAGGACTGCCCTGGGAACTGCATGGCACAAGAGGGGGCCCGTGGGTGGGAGAATTGGAGATTCTAGCCTGCCGGTGAAACCTTAGTGAGTCCATACATCTAGTAACCCCTTTGTAAAGGCTATTTTGTGATCTCTTGACCATACACCGACGGTTGTGTACTGGTATAATGGAGGTTCTGCATTCGCCGACGGGTGACGAAATCACAAACTTGTGGGTAAAGAGGTACAAACTCTGCAGAGTTACTAAAACTATCATGATAGCCGAGCTTACGGTTACGAGCACCTGGCTAAACTGCCATGATTAGATGGGATGTTTACTGGGATGGTTACTGGAATGGTTATTGGGAAGGTTCTTGGTTATGGTTATTGGTTATGGTTTGGTTTGGGACTGTTGAGTCCGGGAGATGAGATGGTTGCATGACTGGTGGGTCATGACATGAGATTGGTCTCAGTACGAGACGAGGTTGTTTTATGAGATGAGATGGTAGCGAATACGAGGAGGTATTCGTTAGTATGAGTAAAGGATTGGTTAATGTTCGGATGGAACACAGGAAGTGATGGAGGTATGTTGGTAATTTAGTACATGCTGGGACTACATTCATCTAAAGTTAAGTTGCTGTTTTATCATGATTTTATAAATTTGCTTTTCTGCAAATAAGCCTTTTATACCTACCTTGTTTATGAGCTGCATATCATGTGTTATTCCCGCACTTGCTGAGTACATCATTGTGCTCAAACTTGCATTATTATTTCTTCATCAACAGCAAGAGAAGACTACTATGAAGACCGAGTAGAGCATTATGGCGTGTGATCTGTTCTCAACCTTGCCTGTGGAGGGAGTAGAGATGGAGCCGCTTCTGCTTAGTTTTGTTTCCGCATTAGTTTTTGCTCCCGCATTTAAATAAGGACTTCCGCTGTGAGCATGAGTCCAAGACTCATGAGGTATTGTAATAAACTCTGTTATTCGTGGTAATATATAATCTGAATTCAGTTTGTGGAACGTATGTGTATGTGTGATGAACATCCTGGGCACACATATGCATTAGTTCTCGGTTCCGTGGTTTTCCACAGAATTGAGGGCGTCACAGTAGGTGTGATCGCTCGGCCGTGAAACCCGCTGTGGAGGGCTGTCGACGAGCGCCCGATCACTTTCTCGGATTAGGTCGCCGCGGCGGCGGTTGTTCTCGGGCACCGGAGGCCGCAGCTCACTTGCTCGTGGGTCAAGGAGGTGGAGGTTGATCTCGTGGGAGTGTTTAGCAGCTCGGGGGAGGGAAGACACGATTGCTTTGCTGTTTCTTCGATCGGACCGAGAGAGCGGCGGGGAGAAACACCGCTGTTCGTGTGCTCGCGAGGGGAGAAGAACAACTGGGTCTTCGCTCGGCTGAGGCACGATAACGTCGACGGAACCGCCTTCGGTGGCCGCGCGTGGGGGAAAGAAGCAGCTGGTGGCGCTGCCGAGCGTCCCCGTGGCTCCACGGTGGAAGCTGCTTGGGGCTCACGTGTTGTTCAGTGAATTTCCCCACTGGGCTGAGACTTAGGGTGCAAGGTTTCTTCCTTTAGCTCTATGACATGTGGGTCCCACTCCACATGTACCTCCCAAATATCTGTTCAAGCTGATCCTCTTAATTCCCACAATTCTGAGTTTTAAAATGTGGGTTAGAATTTGAATCTTTCCAATTCAGTTTGAATTTGCTTGCCAAATTTGAATTTGGGTGAAGTTTGCAAATTCTTCTCTTTAACTCCTTTTTGAGCTCACCCTACAAATAGAAAGTTGGGGATCAAACTCCTCCCTATAATTCCAACTATGTGGCTGCAGTTTTAATCAAAGTCCTTGGTCACTACATGTGTGAATTTTGAATCCCAAATCTGATTTTTAAACTTACATGCAAAGAGGTATTTAACTCCTTATTGGTTCAACACTTTTAAATAAAATTGTGAGCCTCATGTTGGATGTTCATCCATGTATTACCTTGCATGAAGAAAAGTTTTAGCAAGTCCCCTTTTTCATGTCTTTGCCACACATATGAACTCAAACCTTGGTTTTTATTCATACACATTTTTGGGACTTTTACAGGCTCATTGTAGAAAGAAAAGTTTATTTCTCAAAACTGGATCAAGACAGCAACTAGCTTTAAATAAATGTAATCCCAACATGTATTTAAACATCAACGTACCTCCATCATGATTCACCACTTTTCATGTCTCTTTCAGACATGTATCTTTCTCAACTTTGCTCATGAATATCATCTCGTATTCACTACCATCTCATGAATACCATCTCGTATTCACTACCATTTCATCTCATATTCCATTCCGTCTCGTACCGAGACCAATGCTCATTGCCATGACTCAACAGTCATGCAACCAATCTCATTGCCCGGACTCAACAGTCCCAAAAACCAAATCCAGAGACCAAACCATAACCAAACCAAATACCATCCCAATAACCATCCCATCTAATCATGGAAGTTGTCCAGGTGCTCGTGACCGTAAGCTCCGCTATCATGATAGTTTTAGACTCTGCAGAGTTTGTACCACTTTACCCACAAGTTTCTGATTTCGTCACCCATCGGCGACTGTAGAACCTCCATTATACCAGTAAACAACCGTCTGTGTATGGCCAAGAGATCACAAAATAGCCTTTACAAAGGGGCTACTAGATGTATGGACTCACTAAGGTTTCACCAGCAGGCTAGAATCTCCAATTCTCCCACCCACGGGCCCCCTCTTGTGCCATGCAGTTCCCAGGACAGTCCTAACTCGACTCCCATTCCCCGCGCCTTCCACAGTCCATAACAATCTAGTAACTTACCTAATTACTCAGCTAAGCCGCACCCATACTTGGCCTTGTGGCGGCACTGTTATCCTGGCATGTGCTCGCATGAACCGGTCCTTAGATCAACGGCAAGTAACCAACATCTCATGCTACCACTTCCACAAAACTAAGCTTGCCTAGATCTCCCTCTGATTCATGTCCATTATCAACATTAGTTTTCTCATTAACATTATTCATACGAGGGCAGTTAGCTAGACACATTCTATCGCTTCCCATATCCCTTAGATTAGCGAAGCAAAAAGCAAAAACGACCATACCCGACTCATCAACTGTCCCGGCGACAAGGGTGGTTAACAAAACTAGTGAACTCCTATGAAAGGGTTTCCCATCATGTTGACTCAAGCACACACACCTTTTCGCAAACAAAACAATCTTTCAAAAACATGGGATCAATATGGTCAAGGGGCACTTGCCTTGTTCTTGCGGTTCCTGTTGCTCAAATTCTTGTTGTTGTAGTCCGTCGTATGTAGCTCCCTAAGCTTGTCCTTCTATATGCGATCACGCACATACAAGATTCATAGCAATCAATCATCATGCACAAACTCTACTTTAAGATGCAATGATTCCTATGCATGTTAATCCTATGATGCAGTTTAGTTTGTACGTGTTCTTGCATGGCTTGCATGAGTGTTATGATGAACAAAGGTGTAAAGATCAATTGTGGACGTGGCGATGATCTCATCACAAGATCTAGATCAAACCGATCAACACGTGATTTGTCCACGAAAAAGCTTCTGTTCGAAGGTATCAAAGAACAGATGCAAAGAAAACCGCGATGATGTCGTAAGGTGGTATTGGAAACCTACCTTGCTTCCTTCTGGTCCTTCCTCCTAGCAAAATAGATTGTCGGCTCTCCTTCGGCGGTGGTGATCGCGTCTGGCTCGTCGGCGGTCTCTTCGGTGGTCAAACTATGGTGAAGGGGTTTAGCTCGGTGAGTTTGGGGGCTAGGGCTTCTAAGTTGTCGGTTTAGAAAAGATGTTACGACCAAGGGGTTGTTTCGGGTTCTATTTATAATCGGGAAGAGAAGAGTACTACTCTGATCAGAATTCGAATAAGAGTCCTATTCAAATTGTTTTTGAATCTTAACAACTTATATTCAATTGATTTGGTTGCAGTATTCAACGTAGAAGAGTTTGTGTCGGTTTCCTCCGTGTCGGGCACTCGTGCATGGGAGAAAAACCACTTCAGATCTCGTCTCCTCCGCGGTGATGAGCTTCGGAGGCTCCACGTGTCCTGCAAAAACCTGAGCTCCCTTTTCCGCAGAGACAAGCTCCGGTTGTGCCGCGTGTCAGGCGGGCGAGACCTCCCTCTTTCTCAGAGGCGAGCTCCCCGTGCGCCACGCATCCTGGCGGGCGGGACCTCCCTCTCTCCAGAGACGAGCTCCACATGTGCCACGTGTCTGGTGGGTCGGGACCTCCCCTCTTTCCAGAGACGAGCTCCGCGTATGCCACGTGTCAGTTCTAGACCTCCCCTCTCTTCGGAGGTAGCTCCAAATGTGCCATGTGTCAGTGTCGGACCTCCCCTCTCTTCGGAGGTGGCTCCGGATGTGCCATGTGTCCTAGCAGCGCCAGACTTCCTTTCTCCTCAGAGACGAGCTCCAAGGTTGACACGTTTCCAACAGTGACGGATCTCCCGGAGGTAAGCTCCGAGGTCGACACGTGTCCATCAGCGTCGGACCTCCCAGAGGTGAGCTCTGGAGGTGACACGTGTCCAATAGGACCGGACCTCTCGGTGGTTAGCTCCGAGAGCGACACGTGTCCCGCGGGTCGGACCTCTCGGAGAAGAGCTCCGAGAGCGACACGTGTCCCGTGCGGCTGGACCTCTCTCTTTCGCGGTGACTAGCTCCGCAGCCGACACGTATCCTGCGGGGCCTGCCTCGCTCCTCCGCAGAGGCTAGCTCCGGGGGCAACACGTGTCCCACGGGGTCGGACCTTGCCCCTTTCGCAGAGACGAGCCCCGAGCCTGCCACGTAGCCAGTTAGCGGCGGACCTCTCCCCCTTTGCAGGGACAAGCTCCGAATGTGCCACGTGGCCAGCGAGCCGGAGGAGTTGTCTTCGGCGCTCTCTGTGAACTGGAATCTGCTCTTTTTGGCTATCTTTTTTATTCTTTTTCTGTTTCCACTTCTTTTAAAATGTTTTTCTACATATAAAATATGAATGCATGCAGAATCGAATTTGAGGGTGTCACAATACTATCGTCGGCTAATCAAGGATTTCTCCAAGATAGCGAAGCCTATGACTGAATTGCTAATGAAGGGAAAAGCATTTCAGTGGACACAAGCGTATCAAGAAAGCTTCGAGGAGCTCAAGAAAAGGCTAACCACCGCACCGGTTTTGGTATTGCCGGACGCGAGCAAAGGCTTCGACATATATTGTGACGCATCAAGACAAGGGCTTGGATGTGTGTTAATGCAAGAAGGACAAGTGGTAACCTATGCATCGAGACAACTAAAGAAACACGAGCTGAATTAGCCCACACATGATTTGGAGCTAGCAGCCGTGGTGCATGCATTAAAGATTTGGAGACATTATATCCTTGGTCATCGATGTGAGATCTATACGGATCACAAAAGCCTCAAGTACATATTCACCCAAACGGATTTGAATTTGAGGCAACGTCGATGGTTGGAACTCATCAAGGATTATGATGTTGGAATCAACTATCACCCCGGAAAGGCGAATGTAGTAGCTGATGCATTGAGCCGAAAGGGAGCATGCCACCAACTCACGGTTCGGGAGCTACCACCCGAGCTGCACAAGGAATTCGAACGGTTATATTTCGGGTTCTTGAACGAGATGGAAGTCATGGAACTCCACTCTTCGCTGGAACAAGATATAAGAGATGCCAAGCAACGGATGAGAAAATCAAGGAGATCAAGGAAAGAATCCGACAAGGCATAGAAAAGGACTTCAAGGAAGACGAGAAGGGTATGCTTTGGTTAGGAAAAAGGATTTGTGTGCCTAACGTGAAGCACATCCGCGACACGATATTAAAGGAGGCACATGACTCACCTTATTCCATACATCCCGATAGTACAAAGATGTACAAGGACTTGAAAACTTGTTATTGGTGGGATGGTATGAAAAGGGACATAGCTGAATATGTTGCCTTATGCGACACGTGCCAACGGGTGAAGGCCGAACATCAAAGACCCGCTGGACTGTTGCAACCATTGAAAGTACCCGAGTGGAACTGGGAAGACATCAGTATGGATTTCATCGTTGGATTGCCACGAACTCAGTCGGGTTACGACTCCGTCTGGGTTATTGTGGACCGATTGACGAAAACAGCTCATTTCCTTCCTGTTAAAACCAAGTACAACGTTGCACAACTAACCGAGCTGTACATGGAGAAAATCGTGTGCCGCCATGGAGTCCCGAAGAGGATCATTTCAGATCGGAGTTCTCAGTTTACCTCTAGGTTCTGGAGGAAGCTGCATGAAGCCATGGGTACACAGCTAAATTTCAGCTCCGCTTATCACCCGCAAACCGACGGGCAAACAGAAAGGACAAACCAAATTTTGGAAGACATGTTGAGAACTTGCGCCTTGAAACATGGGCGTAGATGGGTTAGGAGCTTGCCGTATGCCGAATTCTCCTATAACAACAGCTATCAAGCTAGCTTGAAGATGTCACCTTTCGAAGCATTGTATGGTAGACGATGTAGAACGCCGCTGTTTTGGAACGAGACAGAGAGAATCAAGTATTTGGACCTGAAGTGCTGCAAGAAGCTGAGAAGCAAGTCCAAACGATACGGGAGAACTTGAAGGATGCTCAGTCACGACAAAAAGGCTATGCGGACAATAGGCGAAGAAAGTTGACCTTCGAAGTAGGAGACTTCGTGTACCTTAAGGTATCGCCTATCCGAGGCCAACGACATTTCAACGTCAAAGGCAAGTTAGCACCTCGCTACATAGGACCATTTAAGATTTTGGGCAAGCACGGGGAGGTAGCCTATCAACTAGAGCTTCCGACGCACCTCTCCGACGTGCATGACGTGTTTCACGTATCCCAGCTCAAGAAGTGCTTGAGAGTACCAGAAGAGCAAGTACCAATGGATGAGCTCGAGCTTCAAGAGGATCTGACCTATGTAGAGCACCCTGTCCAAATTTTGGATGTGAAGGAAAGGGTCACGAGGAGCAAAGTGATCCGTTGGTGCAAGGTACAATAGAACCATCACACGGAAGCCGAAGCTACATGGGAGCGCGAGGAAGATCTCAAGGCAGAATTCCGTCATCTATTCTCTATCGAATCTCGAGGGCAAGATTCAGTTTAAGGGGGCTAGGTTTGTGACACCCTCAATTTCATATTCATGCATGCATTCATATTTCATATAGAGAAAACATTTTAAAATAAGTAGACCAGTGAAAGATAGCTAAAAAGAGCCAATTCCAGTTCGCCTAGGAGCGCTAAAGACACTTTCCGCGGCCCGCTGGCCACGTGGCGCTTTCGGAGCTCATCCCTGCAAAAAGGGTAAGGTCCGGCATCGCCAGACACGTGGCAGGCTCGGAGCTAGACTCTGTGGAAGGGGCAAGGTCCGACCCGCTGAACACGTGTTGTCTCCGGGGCTTGTCTCTGCGGAAAAGCAAGGCCCAACCCCGCGGGACACGTGTCGCTCTCGGAGCTCGCCTCCGAGAGGTCCGACCCAGCGGGACACGTGTCACTCTCGGAGCTCGCCTCCGAGGGGTCCACCCCACGGGACACGTGCCACCCTCGGAGCTCATCTCCGAGAGGTCCGACGCTGTTGGACACGTGTCGACCTCGGAGCTCGCCTCCGGGAGGTCCGACACCAATGGACACGTGTCGACCTCAGAGCTCGTCTCTGAGGAGAAAGGAAGTCTGGCGCTACTAGACACGTGGCATTCTCGGAGCCCACCTCCGAAGAGAGGGGAGATCCGGCTCTGACATGTGGTGTTCTCGGACCCCACCTCCGAGGAGAGGGGAGGTCTGGCTCTGACACGTGGCACTCTTGGAGCTCACCTCCGAAGATAGGGGAGGTCCGGCACTGACACGTGGCCCACGCGGAGCTTGCCTCTGAGGTGAGGAGAGGTCTCACCCGCCAAGACATGTGGCGCTCGCGGAACTCGTCTCTGAGAGAGAGGGAGGTCCCGCCCGCCTAACACGCGGCACAACCGGAGCCCGCCTCTGCAGAGAAGGGAAGCACGGCCGCCTGCTGGACACGTGGAGCCTCCGGATCTCATCCCTGTGGAAGGACGAGAGTCTTAAGCGGTTTTCCCCCGTGCGCGAGTGCCCGGTGCTAAGGAAACCGACACAAATTCTTCCACGTTGAATAATGCAACCAAATCGATTAGAGATAAGTTGTTAAGATTCAAAAACAAATAAAATAGGACTCTTATTCGAACTCCAATCTGAGTAGGACTCTTTTTGACCCCTTATAAATAGAACCCGAAACCTCTGGCCACGACCGTGTACTCTTATTTTCCCCTCCCTAAGTCGGCGACTTGGAAGCCCTAGCCCCAGCTCGCCAAGTTAGACTTTTCACCCCTTCGCCGGAGTTCAGTCGCCGGTGAGCACCGCCGACGAGCTCCCCGCAGCTTCCATTGCTAGGAGGAAGGCCCTGAAGGAAGTAAGGTAGGTCTCCATTACCACCTTATGACGTCATCGTGGTTTTCTTCGCATCTGTTTTTCTTCGAACAGAAGTTGTTTCATGTGGATAGATCACATGTTGATCGGTTTGATCTAGATCTTGAGTCAAGATCATCACCACGTCCATACTAGATCCTTACACTCTTGTTCATCGTAAAACCCCATGCAAAGCCCAGTAAAACATGCAAGAACACGTACAAACTGATCTAATGAAACAGCACCATAGGTTAGCATGCATATGCATCATTGCATCTTGAGTAGAGTTTGTGCATGATGTTTGATTGTTGTGAATCTTGTATGTGCATGATCGTGAGTAGAAGTACAAGCTCAGGGAGCTACCTACGAAGGACTACAACACCAAGACTTCGAAGCGCCTGAGCAACAGAAGCTATAGGAACAAGGCAAGTGCTCCTTAACCATATTGATCCCATGTTTTGGAAACTGGTTTGATTGCGAAAACGTGTGTGTGCTTGAGTCAACTTGATGGGAAACCGTTTTATAGGAGTTTACTAGTTTTGTTAACCACCCTTGTCGTCAGGAAAGTTAATGAGTCGGGTATGGTTGTTTTGCTTTTTGCTTCGCTAATCTACGGGATATGGGAAGCGAGATAGAATGTGTCTAGCTACTGCACTCATATGAACAATGTTAATGAGAACTTGATGATAATAATGAACATGGATCGGGGGAGATCTAGGCAAGCTTGGTTTGAGGATGTGGTAGAATGAGATGGTGGTTTACTTGCCTTAGATCTAAGGACCGGTTCATGCGAGCACATGCCACGAAAATAGTACCACCACAAGGCCAAGTATTGGTGCTACTTAGCTGACTAATTAGGTAAGTTGCTAGATTGTTATGGATCGTGGAAGGCGCGGAGAATGGGAGTCGAGAGAGGACTGCCCTGGGAACTGCATGGCACAAGAGGGGGCATGTAGGTGGGAGAATGGTGATTCGAGCCTGCTGGTGAAACCTTAGTGAGTCCATACATCTAGTAGCCCCTTTGTAAAGGCTATTTTGTGATCTCTTGGCCATACACCGACGGTTGTGTACTGGTATAATGCAGATTCTGCAGTCGCCGACGGGTGACGAAATCACAAACTTGTGGGTAAAGTGGTGCCACCTCTGCAGAGTGTAAAACTATCATGATAGCCATGCTTCCGGTCACAAGCACCTGGCCAATTTCCATGATTAGATGGGATGGTTATTGGGATGGTATTTGGTCTGGTTATTGGTTTGGTTTGGTTTGGACTTTGGATTTGGTTTCGGGACTGTTGAGTCTTGGTGATGAGATGGGTTTCATGACTGTTGAGTCATGATAATGAGCTTTGGTCTCGGTTATGATATGGAAATTGAATATGAGATGAGATGGTAATGAATACGAGATGGTATTCATGAGCATAAGAAAAAGTTGAGAAAGATGAATGCCTGATGAGACATAAAAAGAGGTGGAACATGATGGAGGTATGTTGATGTTTTAATTGAATAAATGTTGGGATTACATTCACTTAAAGCTAGTTGCTATTTTATCATGTTTTGTGAAATAAACTTCACTTTCTGCAATGAGCCTTTTAATACCTACCTTGTTGTAAGCTACATGTCATACTTCCTGCACTTGCTGAGTACAACATGTACTCGCCCTTGCATTATCATACATCATTAGCAACAGGAGAGGAGTACTTCGAAGAGCATGTGGAGTACTAGCGTGTGATCTACCGTCAACTTGCCTGTGGAGTAGGAGATGGAGCCGCTACTGCTGTTTAGTTTGCTTCCGCAATAGTTTAGAAGACTTCCGCTGTAGAATAAGACTTCCGCTGCTAGAATGAATTAGAGATTCAAGAGACATTGTAATAAAACCCTATTATTCGTGGTTATATTCTGAATTCAGTTTGTGGATACATGTGTATGTGTGATGAACATCCTGGGCACACATATGCATCAGCTCGGTTCCGAGGTTTTCTCGGAACAGGGGCGTCACAGATGGCCATCTGGGTCAAAATCAGGAAAGTCGGTAAAACTCACGAACTCGGGTCCCGTGCGACCAGACGAGGCCTTGACGGAATACACGTTCAGACGGTGCAATTTGATGGTTTTGAATTCCCGGATGGCCATCTAGGTTTAAATCAGAAAGGTCGTGGAAACTCACGAACTCGGGTCTCGAGCAGCCGAACGAAATCTTGACGGAATACACGTTCGGACGGTGCAACTTGATGGGTTTGCATGCGCAGATGGCCATCTAGGTCGAAATCGAGAAAGTTGGTAAAACACACGAACTCGGGTTCCGGGAGGCCGTACAGGACCTCGATGGAATACACGTTCGGATGGTCCACCTTGATGGTTTTTCATACGTGGATGACCATCGGGGTCCAAATTGGGAAAGTCGAGAAAGTGGGTAAAACTCACGAACTCGGGTCCCTGGCGGCCGGATGGAACCTTGATGGAATACATGTCCGAATGGTGCAACTTGATGGTTTCGCATGCGCGGATGCCCATCTGGGTCAAAATCGAGAAAGTCGTGGAAGTCTGTAAAACTCACAAACTCGGGTCCAGGGCTGCCGGACAGGACCTTGACGAAATATACGTTCAGATAGTGCAACTTGATGATTTTGCATTCATGGATGGCCATCAGGGTCAAAATTGGGAAAGTCAAGAAAGTCGGTAAAACTCACGAACACGGGTCCCGGGCGGCTGGACAGAACCTTGACGGAATACACGTCCAGATAGTGCAACTTAATGGTTTTGCATGCGCGGATGGCCATCTGGGTCAATATCGAGAAAGTCGGGAAAGTCTGTAAAACTCACGAACTCGGGTCCCGGGCGACCGGACGGAACCTTGACGGAACACACATCCGGACGGTGCAACTTGATAGTTTTGCATGTGCGGATGGCCATCTAGGTCGAAATTTGGAAAGTCAAGATAACTTATGAACTCGGGTCCTGTGACGCCGGATTGGCCTTGACGGAATACACGTTTGGATGGTGCAACCAGAAGGTTTTGCATGCTGGATGGCTATCTAGGTCAAAATCGGAAACGTCGGGAAAGTCGGTAAAACTCATAAACTCGGGTCTCGGGCAGCCGGATGGAACCTTGATGGAATACACGTCCAGACGGTGCAACTTGATGGTTTCGCATGCGCGGATGGCCATCTGGGTCGAAATCGAGAAAGTCAGTAAAACTCACGAACTTGGGTCCCGACCAGCCGGAAGGGACCTTAACGGAATACACGTGCGGATGGAGCAACATGATGGTTTTGCATGCACAAATGGCCATCTGGGTCAAAATCAGGGAAGTCGGTAAAACTCACGAACTCGGGTCCCGTCGACCGGACGGGACCTTGACGGAATACACATTCGGACGTTGCAATTTGATGGTTTTGCATGCCCGGATGGTCATCTGGATTGAAATCAGAAAAGTTGGGAAAACTCACGAACTCGGGTTACGGGTGGCCAGACGGGACCTTGACGGAATACACATCCGGATGGTGCAACCTGATAGTTTTGCATGCGCGGATGGCCATCTGGGTTGAAATCGGGAAACTCAGAATAAACTCACAAACTCAGGTCCTGGGTGGCCGGACAGAACCTTGATGGAATAAACGTTCGGATAGTGCAACTTGATGGTCTTGCATGTGCGAATGGCTTTCTTGGTCCATATTGGGAAAGGCGGTAAAACTAATGAAATCAGTTTCCGGGCGGCCGAACGGAACCTTGACGGGATACACGTCCAGACAGTGCAACTTGATGGTTTTGCATGCGCGGATGGCCATCTGGGTTCAAAAGGGAAATTCGGTAAAACTCACGAACTCGGGTCCCGGACAGGACCTTGACGGAATACACGTTCTGATGGTGCAACTTGATGGTTTTGCATGCGCGGATGGCCATCTGGGTCAAAATCTAGAAAGTCGGTAAAACTGACAAACTCGATTCTCGAGAGGCCGGATGGGACCTTGACGGAATACATGTCCGGACGGTCAAACTTGATGGTTTTTCATGCGTGGATGGCCATTAGGGTCAAAATCGGGAAAGTCGGTAGAACTCATGAACTCGGGTCCCCCGGGCGGCCGGACGGAACCTTGACGGAATACACGTCCAGAAGGTGCAACTTGATGGTTTTGCATGTGCGGATGGCCATCTGGGTCGAAATCGAGAAAGTCGGGAAAGTCGGTAAAGCTCATGAACTCGGGTCCCGGGAGGCCGGACGGAACCCTGACGGAATACACATCCGGATGGTTCAACTTGATGGTTTTGCATGCGTGGATGGTCAACGGGGTCAAAATTGAGGAAGTTGGGAAAGTCGGTAAAACTCACGAACTCGGTTCCTGGGCGGACGGACAGAACCTTGACGGAATACATGTCTGGACGGTGCAACTTGATGGTTTTAAATGCGTGGATGGTCATGTGGGGTCAAATTCAAGAAAGTCGAGAAAGTCCGTAAAACTCATGAAGTTGGGTCTCGGATGACCGAACAGGACCTTGATGGAATATACGTTCGGATGGTGCAACTTGATGGTTATGCATGCACGGATGGCCATCTGGGTCGAAATCGAGAAAGTCGGGAAAGTAGGTAAAACTCACGAACTAGTATCCCGGGAGGCCGGACGGGACCTTACGTAATACACGTCCGGACGGTGCATCTTGATGGTTTTTCATGATCGGATGCCCATGTGGGTCAAAATCGGGAAAGTCGGTAAAACTCACAAACTCGGGTCCTGGTCAGCCAGACGGAACCTTTACAGAATACAAGTCTTGACGGTGCAGCTTGATGGTTTTGCATGCGCGGATGGCCATCTGGGTCGAAATCGAGAATGTCGGGAAAGTCAGTAAAACTAACGAACTCGGGTCCTGAGCGGCCGTAAGGGATCTTAACGTAATAAACATTCGGATGGTGCAACTTGATGGTTTTGCAAGCGCGGATAGTGAGACACCCGGTTCCGAAAATGAACCAAGTGAATGCATATGTGTGCCCAGGATGTTCACACACATACACATGTATTCCACAAACTGAATTCAGAATATAACCACGTACAAATAATAGTTAAGTACTTTATTAAATTGACTCAATATCTCACTCATGAATATCTAACTTATTCTTGCAGCGGAAGACTCTAAACGACGGCGGAAAATCACTAAAGACAGCAGGCTCCAACTTTAACTCCACAGGCATGTTCAGGTAGTGCGCACTCCTAGTACTCCACCTGTTCCTCGAAGTACTCTTCTCATGTAGCTGATGTATATATGAGAATGCAAGGGTGAGTACATGTCGTACTCAGCAAGTGTGGGAAAAGTATGACATGTAGCTTACAACAAGGTAGGGAATAAAGAGGTTCGTTGCAGAAAGCAAATTTTATTTCAAAAACATGGTAAAAACAACAACTATTTCTAGGTGAGTGTAACACCCTCAAATTCATTTTCTTGCATTGCATACATTTTTCATAGAGAAACATTATAAAAGAAGTAGAAATGGAGAAAGAATCATAAAATTGGTGGGGAATGGAGAAAAAGATAGCTGAAATAAGCCAATTCCAATTTGTCGAAGTGCGCTGTCGACACTTCCCCGGGGTCCCGCGGGACACATGGCGTCTTCGGAGCTCACCCCTGCGGAAGGGACGAGGTCTGGTCCCGTGGGACACGTGGCGCCTTCGGAGCTCACCCCTGCGGAAGGGATGAGGTCCGGCCCCGCGGGACACGTGGCGCCTTCGGAGCTCACCCCTGCGAAAGGGATGAGATCCGGCCGCACGGGACACGTGGCGCCCTCGGAGCTCACCTCTGAGGAGAGGGGACGTCCGGTGCTGCTGGCCACGTGGCGTCCTCGGAGCTCGCCTCTGAGGACAAGGGAGGTCCAGCCTCGCTGGACACATGGCGCCCTCGGAGCTCGCCTTTGAGGAGAAGGGAGGTCCGGCACTGCTGGACACGTGGCAGGCCCGGGGCTCACCTCTGAGGAGAAGGGAGGCTCGGCCCCGCCAGACACGTGGCGTCCTCAGAGCTCGCCCCTGCGGAGGGGGCAAGGCCCAGCTCCATTGACCGCGTGGCAGGCCCGGAGCTCGCCTCTGAGGAGAGGGGAGGCCCGGCCCCCGCCGGACAAGTGGCACCTTCGGAGGTCACCACTGCGGAGATGCGAGGTCCTTAGGCGGATTTTTCTCCTGTGCGCGGGAGTACCCGGTACTGAGGGTACCGACACAATATCCCCAAGGCCGCCGCACCCAACTGAAAAGATAAGTTTGTTGAAATCCAAAATTTGTGTTGGACTCTTATTTAAGCTCCAATTAGAGTAGGACTCCTCTTTTCCCCTTAAAATAGAACCCAAAACCCCCTCCTTGGCCGCAACCCCTTTCTTTTTCCCCAAGTCGGCGACTTGGGGGTCCTAGCTCCCAACTCGCCGAGTTGGACACCCCCTCCCTCGTCGGAGTTCAGTGGCCGGTGAGCCCGCCGACAAGCCCTATCACGCCTCGCCGTTGCCTGAAAAGAGCTGACGATCATAAGGGAAGTAAGGTAGGTCTTCGTTACCCATCTTACGACGTCGTCGCTGTTTCTACGCATCCGTTTTCTTCGTCCCTCCTCGAGCAGAAACTTTTACGTGTGGATAGATCATGTTTTGATCGGTTTTTGACGGTGGAATTGATCTAGATCTTGAATCAATATCATCACCACGTCCACACTTGATCCCTACACCCTTGTTCATCATAAAATCCCATGAAAGCCCATTAAAACATGCAAGAACACGTACAAACTGGTTTAATAAAACAGCACCATAGGATTTGCATTCATCTACACCATTGCATCTTGAGTAGAGTTGTGCATGATGTTTGATTGCTGTAAATTTTGTATGTGCGTGGTCGTGAGTAGAAGGACAAGCTCAGGAAGCCATCTACGAAGAACTACAGCGCCAAGACTTTGAGACGCTTGAGCAACAAGAGCCACGGGAGCAAGGCAAGTGCCCTTGACCATATTGATCCCATGTTTTGAAACCGTTTTGTTTGCGAAAACTCTATGCTTGAGTCAACTTAATGGGACACCCTTTTATAGGAGTTTACTAGGTTTGTTAACCATCCTTGTCGCTGGGAAAGTTGATGAGTCGGGTATGGTCGTTTTTCCTTTTTGCTTCGCTTAATCTACGGGATATGGGAAGCTGAATTAAAACAGGGTTAGCTACTGCACTCATATGAATAATGATGATGAGAACTTGATGATGTTAATGAGCATGGAATCGGGGGTGATCTAGGCAAGCTTGGTTCGTGGATGTTGCTAAATGAGATGGTGGTTTACTTGGCGTAGATCTAAGGACTGGTTCATGCCAGCACATGCCAGGAAAACAGTGCCACCACAAGGCCAAATATGGGTGCGGCATAGCTGACTAATTAGGTGTGTTACTAGCTTTTTATGGACCATGGATGGCGTGGGGAATGGGAGTCGAGAGAGGACTGCCCTGGGAACTGCATGGCACAAGAGGGGGCCCGTGGGTGGGAGAATGGTGATTCGAGCATGCCGGTGAAACCTTAGTGAGTCCATACGTCTAGTAGCCCCTTTGTAAAGGCTATTTTGTGATCTCTTGGCCATACACCGACGGTTGTGTACTGGTATAATGGAGGTTCTGCAGTCGCCGACGGGTGACGAAATCACAAACTTGTGGGTAAAGTGGTGCCACCTCTGCAGAGTGAAACTATCATGGTAGCCGTGCTTCCGGTCACAAGCACCTGGCCAACTCACATGATTAGAGGGAAAACTTGGGATGTTTATTCGGTATGGTTATGGTATGGGATTGGTTTTGGGACTGTTTGAGTCATGAAAATGAGTTGTGTTTTGGTTATACGAATATGAGATGGATATGAATATTTATGAGCATGAGATGAACTTGAGAAAGATTAATGGTTGGTTGAGACTCGATAAATGGTGAATCATGATGGAGGAATGTTGCTGTTTTACTTGGTTATATTGGGATAAAGATCATTTAGAAATAGTTGCTGTTTTTATCATGTTTGTGAAATAAAATTTGCTTGCTGCAATGAGCCTTTTTATTCCATACCTTGTTGTAAGCTACATGTCATACTTTTCCCGCACTTGCTGAGTACGACATGTACTCACCCTTGCATTATCACATAAACATCAGCAACAGGAGAAGAGTACTTCAAGGAACATGTGGAGTACTAGGTGTGCGAACTACCGTCAACATGCCTGTGGAGTTGAAGATGGAGCCTGCTGCTGTTTAGTTGTTTCCACTGTCGTTTAGAGACTTCCGCTGCAAGAATGTCGCACCCGGTTTCTCCGAAGAACAACCGAGTGAATATCACATGTATGCCAGGATCATTTTCTCATACATGTGATGACAAATAGTGAAGCATCATTTATTACAAGCTAGGTGTCGAATATAAATACGTCTTACAAAGCATACGTCTTGATGGACGATTAATAAGTTCATAACATGTAAATAAACTAGCAGCGGAATATTATTCTTGTGGGCTCCGTTACAGGCGTTGCCCGGGGGACTCCATGAACCTAGAAACCTTCTTTGGGTCCAAAGTCTTGATCATTAAACACCACTTCATTATCTTGACCTGAGCAGCAATATAAACCAACAAATATGCAAGGTTGAGTACCGATGGTACTCAGCAAGTGTGGGAAAGTTATGTCATGCATGGCTAGATCAAGGAGAGGTTGAACTCATGGTTAAAGCACTACGCAATTAATACGTATCACCTTAGCTTATTAAGCACCTACATTACTACACAGGTGAAATGGTCCCAATCTCCCATCCCATCATCATAATCAAATAACCATAACATCGTTTTCAATGTTAAGCTCCCCGCTTAACATCCTTAACTTCCAAAACCATCACTCCTCTAATCATGAATAAGTCCAAGCCGCTATTGACCGTGAGCACGGCTGTCATGACAGTTTTGACTCTACAGAGTTTGCACCACTGTACCCACATGTAGTGATTTCATCCCCCGTTGTCGGGTGGACTAAAAGAACCTCCATTATGCCAGTGGCCACGAACCACATACACACTTCCCAGGTGTGTAGCCAGGAGATCACTACGAAGCCTTTACAAAGGGATTCCCGACGAGCGTGGGCCTACTGAGGTTTCACCCCTAACAGCATACAAGAGGCTCCAACCCCGCTGCAGTGGCCCCCTCTTGAGCCTTGCGGTTCATATAGTAGTCCAGCTGACACCTATTCCCCGCACCATCCAACACACCCATACTACGCCGGGGATACACCTAATTAATTGGCCAAGCTGCCCCATCTCAGCATGTGGTTGGCACGGTAAAGCCAGGTTACATACTCCATGAACCGGTCCTTAGGATCCAGGCAAGTACTAAACACAAACCCGAGTCTCGTGCACCCAGCACCAACCAAAACATCAAACTTGCCTTGATCCCTACCTCTACATAACTCACAATATCTCATTCAAGAGTATGGTAAAATAAATTGATGATCTCATATCCCAAATATCCCATTCTAAGCATGGCTAAGCATATGCATAATAATAAATGATAAAATGAATCCCAACCCAAGCTACAAGGAAACAAGGTAATGCAATTCTAGGGAAACATCCTAGCATGGGTTTCATATTTTCAATTGACAATGCAAATAATTCTATCTACACATCCTAGTATAGGAACAAAGTGGTCAAGGACACTTGCCTTCTTCCTGCTGCTCTGGGAATGGGTAGTCCTGATCTTGGAAAGGAAGAACTTGCTCTGGAGCAGGTTCTACATCATACCATCACACATAGCAAAAGAAAACAACAATCCATAAGACATAGTTCACACTTCCACTTCATACAAACCACACATTCCCATTTATGAAAGCCATTCCCATTCCTATGTGTTGTGGTTACTCTATGTGTGTTGATTTTTGGGCTTACATGCACTTTTAAACATGTGCATATGATTTCTACTTTTGTATTCATATTTAAGTTGCATACTATATATGAGTTTCCAATTTAAATAAATTACTTATATTCAATTGATACACCTTTTAGCTACCAAGTGTGCATGGAGGGTATTTTCCTACTCCAAATGTGTCTTCAGACCTTCTACCAACCCTAAACTGAATTCTTTGGATTTTGGAAACTTCATTTATCATTTTCTAGTTATTCATACCTAGCTTGCTATATTTTCAGATTTATTTCCTATGCCTAAATGTGAAGTTTATTATGAAAATAGTAAGACACCTCATCTAAACAGAATAGGTTTTAGGTCTAAAATATTAAATAATATATTTTTGAACTTCTCCTCTGATGTGAACTATTTTAACATTTATTTTACTAATTTTCAGAATTATTCTCTACCTAAAAATGTGTCCCTATAACTAATAAATGTGAATAATCAATTAGACAGATTCATTTCAGCCAAAAATCTATTTTTATCTCATTCCAAAGTTTTCCAAGTACTAGGAAAGTTTTTAATTTGAATTTACAATGTGCTTGTCCCATCTTTTAAATTTTAAATACTAAACACATATTCAAATTCCTAAATTTAATATCACATAGGGTTATAAAGGTAAACTCACCCCACTACAGGGTCTATTATATTATTTTAAGAATTTCCAGGGGTATAACTACACATAACAGAGGGGTTTTCCTAATTTTTATTAAGTCCAGGGGCTAAAACTGATTTTTAAATGAATTTACATGATTTTCTGAAGTTCCAGGGGCTAGATCAGAAGTTTCCGGGGCTAGCTCGTATTTTCCGAGAACCCCAGGGGGTAGCGCGTAAGAATTCCAGCCTTTATAACGTGGGGCTGACGTGGACCGTCCGATTTAAAACAGACGGCTGAGATTATAACGTCGAACCGGTACACGGGGATTTAAATTCTACCGTGCGATTTAAAATAGACGGCGCACAAGCGGCCACGTCGCTCTGATCGAGCGCGGGCGGTGCTGCCCGGCGGCGCACGGCGGCGGGAGGCGGCGATCTCGCCGGAGAGTTTCGGATCTTCGTCAATTCTTCCTAGAACTGTGATTTTATGGCATAGATCGGTAGAGGGGAGGTCGGGGATCTCACCTCAGGGGTTTTCTTGAGCTCGAAGGTCCTGGAAAGCGGTCGGCGATGAGATCCTAGGTGAATTCACGGCGAGGCTCGTCGGTGCTGTGTTTGAAGCGCAAACCACCGAGTTTTCTGCACCTGCGCGGTTCCCCAGAGGCGGTGGATCAAGATCAGCGCGTTAGATGAGAAATCCCGAGCGAAGATCGAGCGAAATTGGCCGGAGAAACTAGGGTTCTCACCGGAAGGAAAAAACGGCGGATCGTGGGGGAAAAACGGGGAGATGTCGGGGTTTATATAGCCGGGGAAGGGCGGCGGGTTTGTTTAGATCGAACTGGAGCCTTCTGGGTCCGGGAGTCGGGCTGAGGGACGCGGAAATACGGTCGGTTACGATCGCGCGCGCGCGGGGAACAGTCCGGGGTTGGCGCGAGCGGGAGGTCGGGGATGACAGGTGGGTCCCACCTGTCTGCGAGAGATACGCGGGCGCGCGGCTGTGGGCTGGCGCGGGAGTGAGGTGGGACGGCTGGTAGATTTCGGCCCACTAGCCGTGGAGGTTTATTTTTTTCTTTTTCTTTTTCTTTTTCATTTCTATTTTGAGTTTAATTTGAATTCCAGTTTGAATTTAAATTTTTGCACCACATGCAATACGTCCAAAAATTTTTAAATTCCCCTCTTAACAGGATTTTGGGGTGTTATAGCTCTACTCCCCTTAAAAGAAATCTCGTCCTCGAGATTGGTGGTTCTAAGAAAACAATTCCGGAAATTGTGCCTTAAGCTCATCTTCTCGCTCCCAGGTGGCTTCCTCTTCCGAGTGAGGCTTCCACTGCACCTTGCACATCCAAATTCTTTTATTTCTTGTGAGGCGTTCCATTATTTCCAAAATCTTGGATGGTTGCTCGGCATAAGACAAATCCTCAGCTATGTCAACCTCATTCATGGGTAACACCTCTTCAGGCGTTCTCAGACATTTCTTGAGCTGTGACACATGGAATACATCGTGCACATCCGATAGGCGAGCCGGTAGTTCTAGTTGATACGCCACTTCGTATTTCCTCTCCAGAACTTGAAATGGCCCGATGTATCGAGGTGACAACTTCCCTTTCACCTTGAACCGATGAAGTCCTCGGATAGGGGACACCTTGAGATAGACATAGTCCCCCACGTTGAAGACGAGCTCTCTTCTTCGTACATCAGCATAGCTCTTTTGTCGTGTATGTGCTATCCTCAAGTTGTTGTGAATTTTCCTCACTTTTGCCTCGGCTTCTTGTAGTACTTCGGGACCAAACACTTTACTTTCCCCCGTTTGGTTCCAAAATAGTGGAGTTCTACACTTCCTTCCATACAAAGCTTCAAACGGCGACATCTTCATACTAGCCTGATAGCTGTTGTTATAGGAGAATTCCACATATGGTAAGTCCTTGTCCCAACTCCGATTGTTTTTGAGTGCACACGCCCTCAGCATATCCTCAAGAATCTGATTGGTTCTTTCCGTCTGCCCGTCAGTTTGGGGATGATAGGCAGAACTAAAGTTCAGATGTGTTCTCATGGTTTCGTGCAACTTCTGCCAGAACCTCGAGGTGAACTGTGTCCCTCGATCCGACACTATCTTCTTCGGCACTCCATGGTAACACACGATCTTTGACATGTACAATTCTGCCAATTTGGATCCGCTGTAGCTTTCTTTCACGGGGATGAAATGAGCTACCTTGGTTAGCCTGTCGATGATGACCCATATTGAATCATATCCTGATTGGGTCCTAGGCAATCCCACTATGAAATCCATACCGATTTCTTCCCATTTCCATTCAGGCACTTTGAGTGGTTGCAATAATCCCGCGGGTTGTTGATGTGCTGCTTTCACCAACTGGCATGTGTCACATAGGGCAACATGTTCCGCGACATCTCGCTTCATGCCATACCACCAATACCGGCTCTTGAGGTCCTGGTACATCATCGTACTCCCAGGATGAATGGAATAGTAAGAATCGTGAGCCTCCTTCAAAATCAATTCACGGATCTTCTTTACTTCTGGCACACAGATTCTTTTCCCGTGCCACACCGTTCCCTGTTCATCCTCTCTGAAACCAGGGGCTTTATTTTCCTTGATGAGTTGCCTGATTTCCTCCACTTTCACCTCAACTTGATTTAATTTAATGTCCCTCCTAGGCTCTTGTATTGTTATAAACTTTACTCTTGTTCCACTAGGGTGAGTTAGTTCCACCGTTCTGGTCGAACAATGGATGATTCCTTTATGTTTGGTCAACCAATCCATACCCAAGATAATATCTATCCCTTGTGAATCTATCACTATGAGGTTAGCAGTAAATACTATCCCATTAATGTCTAGGTTCACTTTGGGACACACTTGTCTTGTCCTTATTTCTCCACCTGGAGAGTTTACTGCTAGCATATGGTTCATTTGTGTTGTTGCTAGGTCATGCTTCTTAACAAACCCTTGGGCAATGAATGACTGGGTAGCACCAGAATCAAACAACAGGGTTGCAATGTGTAAATTGGCAGGAAACTTACCAACTACCACGTCGGGTGCCTCTTGCGCCTCCTCCATGGTGACGTGGTTCACCCGTCCTCTCATTACACTGCTGTTGCGGCTGCGCGGGCTTCTTCTTTGGGCACTTATGGGCGTAGTGCCCTACTTCACCACAGTTAAAACATTGCAACCCAACCTTAGGTGCCTGGCCTTTGTTGTCTTGGGGTTGGTTTGGGGGTCCTTGCACTGCTGGTCGAGGTTGATATGTAGGGCGAGGCTGCTGTACGAACTGACGTTGTGGCTGTATTGGTGCTGCCGGAGGCCTGTAGTTCGGGTTGTACCCTCTTGGTGCTGAGTAGGGTACCGCAGCACGGTTCGTCTGCCCTGCGGGTTGCTGCATCAGACGTGGGCGGGTGTTGCTCCCGGAGGCTTGGTGTGACCACCCGGCCTTACTCTTGTTTTCATTTTCCAAGGCCTTCAGCTTCCTTTCTACCACAAATGCTCTGTCCACCATCTTTTCGAAGCTTTCATACTCGTTGGAGGACATTACACACTGCATTTCTGCGGTAAGTCCTTCCACGAAACAATCCTGTTTTTGCTCATCAGTCTCTATGTCCTGTGGGGCATAACGGGAGAGTTGAGTAAATTTAGTGAGGTATTCCCTCACAGTCATGTTTCCTTGCTGCAACCCCAAGAACTCCTTTCTTTTGTTTCTGAGTTCACCCCTTGGTATGTAATGGTTGCGGAAGCTACGCTTGAACTCTTCCCAAGTGATGTTCTCAGGGTCATGATGGGCGGCCACGTAGGCGGTCCACCAATCAGCAGCAGGTCCATGCAATTGATGAGAGGCAAACAGCACCCTCTCATACCCTTGGCACTGTATGATCCTCATCTTGCTCTCAATGGTCTTTAGCCAGTCATCTGCCTCTAGTGGTTCAGCAGCACTTGCAAACTTCGGAGGTTGAGTTCCTAGAAACTCACTCAACCTTGGTTGGCGTGGTGCAGCTTGTGGAGGTGGAACTTGATGCAAGTTGGCCACCACTTGAGTCAGGTTCTGGATGAGCTGATTTTGATTTTCAAGCATTTGGTGGATGGGATCAACTCCCTCACGGCGCCCACCCCTGTCTTGGCTCCCAGAAAGATGAGGGTTGCAGGCCTCATCGTTGTTGTTGGCGGGGTTGGCAACACGGCCCTTTCCTCTTCCGGCCATCTAGCATGATCAACCAAATGTTAATTTAAAGCATTACGTATTATCTTACTACTTTCACTTGTTTTTACTTTGAAGCGTTGAGGCTTTGTGATACTTTCTGAGGGTTCATGTCTCACACAAAAATAAATGCACTATTATTTCATGTGGGTTCACACACCAAAGCAAAACAATCTGAAGACGAGGCTGTGGACAATTGCTCATGGCTTTCACAACTCACGTCACACACCAAGCATTAACACACCATTAACTAAGGTAACGACTCGACTATTCGACATCTTGCTAACTAAGGGAAAGACTATACACTACACGTATCCCTGAGCTGGCTCCTCGGGATCTTCCTCATTATTTTGGCTGCCTTCTGACTCCGCTTTGGGTGGGGAGGCTGCTGGTGGAGAAGTGCGACGACGCCTGATCGCCCGGCGATCTAGGGAGTCAGGAGTCCATGTATCATTCACGGTGACACACAGTTCATTCCAATCTCCTCTTTCTCTCGCCCTCAAGCAGGCTCGAAGCAATGCCTCGGTTTCCTTCAGGGTGTCCCGAACATCCTGAAGCTCCTGCTGACACTCCTGCAGTCGAGTTTTGAGCATAGCAGCATCTTCCAAGCACAAGTCCATGTGCTCATGGGAAGTCCCTTGCTGCACTGGCGGGTACTTATACTCCGTTGTACCACTCTCGCGCTGGAGGACATACATGTACTCAGTTCTGTTCAGTTGTCGACGATAGATGTGACTCTGGCAGGTGATGGCCTCCCAGGTAACATCCTTCTCGACCTGTGTCGCTCAACAAGCTGGAGAGCGGTGGATCTTGAGCAGCTGATTTTCGTGGATAATCCTCATCTCTGAACTCCATTCTTCCCTCTTCTCATGGATGGTCCTGGTGGAGCTATAGTGTATGATTAGCTTGCCCGTATTGCCGGCGGCTTGGAGCATACGTCGAAGACGGCGCAACAAGCCTCCTACTGCCAATCCGTAGGAAAGGTACGTCACCGGACGGCTCTCCTCTCTTTGGGCAAGGGCAACTACGGGAACTCTCCCTCCTGTGGACTTGCGAGCGGTGCGAATCATGCGAACCATCTAAAACAGGAAGCATTTAAACTTAGGTTAGATAAACTTTTAAACAAAAATCCTATGTTGAATGAAGGTTGGGGTAAGATGAAGAAAGTGACTATATTAAATAACACTTTTCAACACACACCTTGTAAAATAGTTTTTAAGAAAATAGGGCCCTTAAATACGTCCATTTCTACCTAGGTCCATGTTCCTACGGGCAACCTTGGCTCTGATACCACTTCTGTCACACCCGGTTTCTCCGAAGAACAACCGAGTGAATATCACATGTATGCCAGGATCATTTTCTCATACATGTGATGACAAATAGTGAAGCATCATTTATTACAAGCCAGGTGTTGAATATAAATACATCTTACAAAGCATACGTCTCGATGGACGATTAATAAGTTCATAACATGTAAATAAACTAGCAGCGGAATATTATTCTTGTGGGCTCCGTTACAGACGTTGCCCGGGGGACTCCATGAACCTAGAAACCTTCTTCGGGTCCAAAGACTTGATCATTAACACCACTTCATTATCTTGACCTGAGCAGCAATATAAACCAACAAATATGCAAGGTTGAGTACCGATGGTACTCAGCAAGTGTGGGAAAGTTATGTCATGCATGGCTAGAGCAAGGAGAGGTTGAACTCATGGTTAAAGCACTACGCAATTAATACCTATCACCTTAGCTTATTAAGCACCTACATTACTACACAGGTGAAATGGTCCCAATCTCCCATCCCATCATCATAATCAAATAACCATAACATCGTTTTCAATGTTAAGCTCCCCGCTTAACATCCTTAACTTCCAAAACCATCACTCCTCTAATCATGAATAAGTCCAAGCTGCTCTTGACCGTGAGCACGGCTGTCATGACAGTTTTGACTCTACAGAGTTTGCAGCACTGTACCCACATGTAGTGATTTCATCCCCCGTTGTCGGGTGGACTAAAAGAACCTCCATTATGCCAGTGGCCACGAACCACATACACACTTCCCAGGTGTGTAGCCAGGAGATCACTACGAAACCTTTACAAAGGGATTCCCGACGAGCGTGGGCCCACTGAGGTTTCACCCCTAACAGCATACAAGAGGCTCCAACCCCGCTGCAGTGGCCCCCTCTTGAGCCTTGCGGTTCATATAGTAGTCCAGGTGACACCTATTCCCCGCACCATCCAACACACCCATACTACGCCGGGGATACACCTAATTAATTGGCCAAGCTGCCCCATCTCAGCATGTGGTTGGCACGGTAAAGCCAGGTTACATGCTCCATGAACCGGTCCTTAGGATCCAGGCAAGTACTAAACACAAACCCGAGTCTCGTGCACCCAGCACCAACCAAAACATCAACATGCCTTGATCCCTACCTCTACATAACTCACAATATCTCATTCAAGAGTATGGTAAAATAAATTGATGATCTCATATCCCAAATATCCCATTCTAAGCATGGCTAAGCATATGCATAATAATAAATGATAAAATGAATCCCAACCCAAGCTACAAGGAAACAAGGTAATGCAATTCTAGGGAAACATCCTAGCATGGGTTTCATATTTTCAATTGACAATGCAAATAATTCTATCTACACATCCTAGTATAGGAACAAAGTGGTCAAGGACACTTGCCTTCTTCCTGCTGCTCTGGGAATGGGTAGTCCTGATCTTGGAAAGGAAGAACTTGCTCTGGAGCAGGTTCTACATCATACCATCACACATAGCAAAAGAAAACAACAATCCATAAGGCATAGTTCACACTTCCACTTCATACAAACCACACATTCCCATTTATGAAAGCCATTCTCATTCCTATGTGTTGTGGTTACTCTATGTGTGTTGATTTTTGGGCTTACATGCACTTTTAAACATGTGCATATGATTTGTACTTTTGTATTCATATTTAAGTTGCATACTATATATGAGTTTTTAATTTAAATAAATTCCTTATATTCAATTGATACACCTTTTAGCTACCAAGTGTGCATGGAGGGTATTTTCCTACTCCAAATGTGTCTTCAGACCTTCTACCAACCCTAAACTGAATTCTTTGGATTTTGGGAACTTCATTTATCATTTTCTAGTTATTCATACCTAGCTTGCTATATTTTCAGATTTATTTCCTATGCCTAAATGTGAACTTTATTATGAAAATAGTAAGACACCTCATCTAAACAGAATAGGTTTTGGGTCTAAAATATTAAATAATATATTTTTGAACTTCTCCTCTGATGTGAACTATTTTTACATTTATTTTACTAATTTTCAGAATTATTCTCTACCTAAAAATGTGTCCCTATAACTAATAAATGTGAATAATCAATTAGACAGATTCATTTCAGCCAAAAATCTATTTTTATCTCATTCCAAAGTTTTCCAAGTACTAGGAAAGTTTTTAATTTGAATTTACAATGTGCTTGTCCCATCTTTTAAATTTTAAATACTAAACACATATTCAAATTTCTAAATTTAATATCACATAGGGTTATAAAGGTAAACTCACCCCACTACAGGGTCTATTATATTATTTTAAGAATTTCCAGGGGTCTAACTACACATAACAGAGGGGTTTTCCTAATTTTTATTAAGTCCAGGGGCTAAAACTAATTTTTAAATGAATTTACATGATTTTCTGAAATTCCAAGGCTAGATCAGAAGTTTCCGGGGCTAGCTCGTATTTCCGAGAACCCCAGGGGGTAGCGCGTAAGAATTCGGCCTTTATAACGCGGGGCTGACGTGGACCGTCCGATTTAAAACAGACGGCTGAGATTATAACGTCAAACCGGTACACGGGGATTTAAATTCTACCGTACGATTTAAAATAGATGGCGCACAAGCGGCCACATCGCTCTGATCGAGTGCGGGCGGCGCTGCCCGGCGGCACACGGCGGCGGGAGGCGGCGATCTCGCCGGAGAGTTTCGGATCTTCATCAATTCTTCCTAGAACTGTGATTTTATGGCATAGATCGGTAGAGGGGAGGTCGGGGATCTCACCTCAGGGGTTTTCTTGAGCTCGGAGGTCCTGGAAAGCAGTCGGCGACGAGGTCCGAGGTGAATTCACGGCGAGGCTCGTCGGCGCTGTGTTTGAAGCGCAAACCACCGAATTTTCTGCACCTGCGCGGTTCCCTGGAGGCGGTGGATCAAGATCAGCGCGTTAGATGAGAAATCCCGAGTGAAGATCGAGCGAAATTGGACGGAGAAACTCGGGTTCTCACCGGAAGGAAAAACGGCGGATCGTGGGGGAAAAATAGGGAGATGTCGGGGTTTATATAGCCGGGGAAGGGCGGCAGGTTTGTTTAGATCGAACTGGAGCCTTCTGGGACCGGGAGTCGGGCTGAGGGACGCGGAAATCCAGTCGGTTACGATCGCGCGCGCGCGCGGGGAACAGTCCGGGGTTGGCGCGAGCGGGAGGTCGGGGATGACAGGTGGGTCCCGCCTGTCTGCGAGAGATACGCGGGCGCGCGGCTGCGGGCTGGCGCGGGAGTGAGGTGGGCCGGCTGGTGGGTTTCGGCCCACTGGCCGGGGAGGATTATTTTTTTCATTTTCTTTTTCTTTTTCATTTCTGTTTTGAGTTTAATTTGAATTCCAGTTTGAATTAAATTTTTGCACCACATGCAATACGTCCAAAAATTTTTAAATTCCCCTCTTAACAGGATTTTGGGGTGTTACAAAGAATAAGTTAGAGATTTATAAGTGAGACAATGAGTCGATGTAATAAAGTACTTAAACACTATTTATTCATGGTTATATTCTGAATTCAGTTTATGGATTACATGTGTATGTGTGATGAACATCCTGGGCACACATATGAATTAACTCGGTTCCGTTTACGGAGCTGGGTGTCACAGATTGGTATTAGAGCCATGTTGAACGTAGGACGCAAGCCTAGGTAGAATAGACACTCTAAAACACATAGGCACACTCCTCTAAAACTGCTATTTTTGAAAATTGCTTGCTGTTGTACTTTTCTTGTCAATTCAGCCACCGCAAAGTGCTATTTTCAGCCCCTCTTTTCTTCTTCTTTTGGACAACAACACCTTTGCTTTCTTGCCCTATAACTTCTAAAGTTTTGGAGTTATTTCTTGCTTCTCTAAAGTTTCTCATGTCTTATTATAAGATGCCGGTGACTAGGAGCACCAGCGCCATCTAACCCTACATGGACTGCCGACTCATCATGGCGTGCACCCATGTATAGACCACCTCCGTCACACGGCGAGAACAGCACCGGTTCACATGATTCAGTTTAGGATTCCCATTGAATAAGCTGTAACAGGAACGCTTAAATCGTAGTAGCGTGAATAGGAGTGGTGTGTTGAACTTTTGTGATGATTGCTTGTGTTTGTGTGCTAGTCTGAGTTGTGGGACGCTTCGGCGAATATCCACATCCACACATAGTGGAGAGAGGTGAGATGCTTCGGCATGTGCTCACATCCTCATATAGGTTGAAATTAATAAAGATATTCATACACCTTGATGCATATAGTTGGGGGGATCAATCCAAACTTCTATTCTCTATTCTATTCAACTCACTCTCATAGATGGTGAGGGAAAACGCCAGCCGTCAAAGGAGGAACTTACGTGGTAACCATGAACCAAAAGAGGATGGCAACATTGAAGTTCCTGAAAATGCCAACCCCGGGGCTGATGCAAACAACGTTGAACGGTTGATGGCTATGCAGAACCAGCTCATGCAAACTATGATACAAACGTTGGGACAGCTGCAAGCCAACAACCTCAACAATCCTAACCCTGTTCCTGCACCACCACTACCACCACCGCCACCACCGCCGGTTCACAACAGATTGGGAGAGTTCATGAGGACTCAGCCGCCTACTTTTGCACAAGCTAATGATCCCATGGAGGCTGATGATTGATTGAAATCTATGGAAAAGAAGCTTGCTATTGTTCAGTGCGATGATCGGGAGAAAGTTCTCTTCGCATCGCACCAACTTATGGGAGCAGCCGCTGACTGGTGGGACGCTCTTTGCAATGCTCATGACAACCAGGAGACTATCACTTGGGCTGAATTCAAGGAGAGTTTCCACTCTCATTACGTCCCTGCTGGAGGCATGATGCTTAAAAGGCAAGAGTTTGAAGGTCTCCGCCAAGGAAGGAAGAGCGTGAATGAGTACCTCAACAAGTTCACACAACTGTCAAGGTATGCTCTCGAAGACGTCAACTCGGATCAAAAGAAGCAATACTTGTTGATGAGAGGATTGAACAATGAGATCCAAGTTCAGCTGCTCAACAATGATTATGCAAACTTCCAGAAGCTCGTTGACAAAACTATAGTGGTTGAGAGCAAGATCCGTGAGATCGAGCAAGAGGGCAAGAGGAAGATGCCATACCAGCCACAAGGGAGCAATGTACGTCCCCGTTTCATGCCCCCAGCTGCACCAAAGTATGGCTCGTCCGCTTCTACTTTCCGCCCTGCAAAATCCACCTCGCCCTAATCAGCCACCGCAGCAACGTCCTGTTATGCAAGCACCTCATATGCCTTTGCCTCCTGTGCCCCGTCCCAACATGGGCGCCTATGCTCAAAACCAGCCTCGACCCAACGTTCCTTCTGTTTTGGGCAACAAAGCATGCTTTGCATGCGGAGAGGCGGGACACTTTGCAAGTCAATGCCCAAAGAAAGGCCTTGGATAGCCGACCAACGCACCAAAACAGAACCCACGGTCGAATGGAGGAGCTATGCAAGGTAACCATGGGCAGCAGAACTACGCTCGTGGCAACGTGAATCATGTCTTCGCTGAGAAAGCGCAACAAGCTGAGGATGTCGTGATTGGTATGCTCCTTGCCAACTCCAACCCAGCCACTGTTTTATTTGATTCCGGAGCATCGCATTCATTCGTATCATCCAAGTATGTTGCCAAGTATAATCTGCCCATATCATACATGAAACACACTATGTTGGTTAATTCTCCCGGTGGAGAGATGAGGACTAATATAGTATGTCCGAAAGTAAACCTTAAAATAAGGGGGTAGACTTTCTTGCCAACCTTATTGTCTTGGATTCCCAAGGGATTGATATAATACTTGGAATGGATTGGTTAAGCAAGCACAACAGAGTAATTCAATGTGCTGAGAGGAGTGTGCAGTTGACAAATGAGCACGGTACTTGTATTGAGTTCGAGTCAGCCCAACCGGCAACCGAGAAGGCAGCGATGAACCATGTCGAAGAAGCAACATTAGAAAGCATTCCGGTGGTTCAAGAATTTTCAGACGTGTTCCCGGAAGAACAAGTACCGATGGATGAGCTCGAGCTTCAAGAGGATCTGACCTATGTGGAGCACCCCGTCCAAATTTTGGACGTGAAGGAAAGGGTCACGAGGAACAAAGTGATCCGTTGGTGCAAGGTACAGTTGGGCCATCACACGGAAGCCGAAACTACATGGGAGCGTGAGGAAGACCTCAAAGCAGAATTCCCTCATCTATTCTACTCTATTGAATCTCAAGGGTGAGATTCAGTATAAGGGGGTAGGTTTGTGACACCCTCAAATTCATTTGCATGCATTGCATACATTTTTCATAGAGAAACATTATAAAAGAAGTAGAAATGGAGAAAGAATCATAAAAATGGTGGGGAATGGAAAAAAAAGATAGCTGAAATGAGCCAATTCCAATTTGTCGAAGTGCGCTGTCGACACTTCCCCGGGGCCCTGCGGAACACGTGGCATCTTCGGAGCTCACCCCTGCGGAAGGGATGAGGTCCGGCCCCGTGGGACACGTGGCGCCTTCGGAGCTCACCCCTGCGGAAGGGATGAGGTCCGGCCCCGCGGGACACATGGCGCCTTCGGAGCTCACCTCTGCGGAAGGGATGTGGGGAGATCCGGCGCTACTGGCCACGTGGCGTCCTCGGAGCTCGCCTTTGAGGAGAAGGGAGGTCCGGGCCCGCTGGACACATGGCGCCCTCGGAGCTCGCCTCTAAGGAGAAGGGAGGCCCGACACTGCTGGACACGTGGCAGGCCCGGGGCTCGCCTCTGAGGAGAAGGGAGGCTCGGCCCCGCCGGACACGTGGCGTCCTCGGAGCTCGCCCCTGCGGAGGGGGCAAGGCTCGGCTCTACTGGTCGTGTGGTGGACCCGGAGCTCGCCTCTAAGGAGAGGGGAGGCCCGGCCCCTGCCGGACACATGGCACCTCCGGAGCTCACCACTGTAGAGATGCGAGGTCCTTAGGCAGATTTTTCTCCTGTGTGCGGGAGTACCAGGTACTGAGGGTACCAACACAATATCCCCAAGGCTGCCGCACCTAAATGAAAAGATAAGTTTTTTGAAATCCAAAATTTGAGTTGGACTCTTATTTGAGCTCCAATTGGAGTAGGACTCCTCTTTTTCCCCTTATAAATAGAACCCAAAACCCCCTCCTTGGCTGCAACCCCTTTCTTTTTCCCCAAGTCGGCGACTTGGAGGTCCTAGCCCCCAACTCGCCGAGTTGGACACCCCCCCTCGCCAGAGTTCAGTCACCAGTGAGCCCGCCGGTAAGCCCCGTCACGACTTGCCATCGCCGGAAAAGAGCCGATGATCATAAGGAAAGTAAGGTAGGTCTTCGTTACCCATCTTACGACGTTATCGCTGTTTCTACACATCCATTTTCTCCGTCCCTCTTTGAGCAGAAACTTTTACGTGTGGACAGATCGTGTTTTGATCGGTTTTTGACGGTGAAATTGATCTAGATCTTGGGTCAAGATCATCACCACGTCCACACTTGATCCCTACACCCTTGTTCATCATAAAACCCCATGAAAGTCTATTAAAACATGCAAGAACACGTACAAACTGGTTTAATAAAACAGCACCATAGGATTTGCATTCATCTACACCATTGCATCTTGAGTAGAGTTGTGCATGATGTTTGATTGCTGTAAATTTTGTATGTGCGTGGTCATGAGTACAAGGACAAGCTCAGGAAGCCATCTATGAAGAACTACAGCACCAAGACTTCGAGACGCTTGAGCAACAAGAGCCACGGGAGCAAGGCAAGTGCCCTTGACCATATTGATCCCATGTTTTGAAACTGTTTTGTTTGCGAAAACTCGTATGCTTGAGGCAACTTGATGGGACACCCTTTTATAGGAGTTTACTAGATTTGTTAACCATCCTTGTCGCTGGGAAAGTTAATGAGTCGGCTATGGTCGTTTTTCCTTTTGCTTCGCTTAATCTATGGGATATGGGAAGCTGAATTAAAACAGGGTTAGCTACTGCACTCATATGAATAATGATGATGAGAACTTGATGATGTTAATGAGCATGGAATTGGGGAATGATCTAGGCAAGCTTGGTTCGTGGATGTTGCTGAATGAGATGGTGGTTTACTTGCCGTAGATCTAAGGACCGGTTCATGCCAACACATGCCAGGAAAACAGTGCCACCACAAGGCCAAATATGGGTGCGGCTTAGCTGACTAATTAGGTGTGTTACTAGCTTGTTATGGACCGTGGATGGCGCGGGGAATGGGAGTCGAGAGAGGACTGCCCTGGGAACTGTATGGCACAAGAAGGGGCATGTAGGTGGGAGAATGGTGATTCAAGCCTGCCGGTGAAACCTTAGTGAGTCCATACATCTAGTAGCCCCTTTGTAAAGGCTATTTTGTGATCTCTTGGCCATACACCGGTGGTTGTGTACTGGTATAATGGAGGTTCTGTAGTCGCCGACGGGTGACGAAATCACAAACTTGTGGGTAAAGTGGTGCCACCTCTGCAGAGTGTAAAACTATCATGATAGCCGTGCTTCCGGTCACAAGCACCTGGCCAACTCACATGATTAGAGGGAAAACTTAGGATGTTTATTCGGTATGGTTATGGGATTGGTTTTGGGAATGTTTGAGTCATGAAAATGAGTTTGGTTTTGGTTATATGAATATGAGACGGATATAAATATTTATGAGCATGAGATGAACTTGAGAAAGATTAATGGTTGGTTGAGACTCGATAAATGGGGAATCATGATGGAGGAATGTTGCTGTTTTACTTGGTTATATTGGGATAAAGATCATTTAGAAATAGTTGCTGTTTTTATCATGTTTGTGAAATAGAATTTGCTTACTGCAATGAGCCTTTTTATTCCATACCTTGTTGTAAGCTACATGTCATATTTTTCCCGCACTTGCTGAGTACGACATGTACTCACCCTTGCATTATCACATAAACATTAGCAACAGGAGAAGAGTACTTCGAGAACCATGTGGAGTACTAGGCATGCGAACTACCGTCAACATGTCTGTAGAGTTGAAGATGGAGCCTGCTGTTGTTTAGTTGTTTCCGCTGTCGTTTAGAGACTTCCGCTGCAAGAATAAGTTAGAGATTTATGAGTGAGACAATGAGTCGATGTAATAAAGTACTTAAACACTATTTATTTGTGGTTATATTCTGAATTCAGTTTATGGATTACATGTGTATGTGTGATGAACATCCTAGGCACGCATATGCATTAACTCGGTTCCGTTTACACGTGGTCATGATCTTGACACACTTTGTAGATCAACCCCACCGTCAAAAATCGACCAAAACATGGTTTGTCAACACGCAGAATTTTCTGCTCGCAGGGGGTGGAGAAAACGGGTGCATAGAAACAGCGGCGACGTTGTAAGAGGGGTAACGGAAACCTACCTCACTTGTTCCTCCTCTCTCCCTGGTGGCAGAACCTCCTTCCTTGCAATGGCAGCAGCGGAAGATTTTCTACGGAGAATTATGAGGCTGCGTCGAGGGCAGAACGTCGGGGGCTTCTTCTCCGGCAATGGCGAGGCGTGACGGGGCTCGACGGCGGCAAAACTACAGCTAGGGAGGCAACTTGGGCTGGCAGCAAGGGGGGGCGGCCAAAAATAGAGGTGGGGGTGGCGGCTAGGGGGTTTATTTATAAGGGGAAAAAAGCTAGGGTGGCTAGGATAGCAACCCAATTATCCAATGGCTGAGATTTAATTTCAAAAAAGGTGGGAGCTAGGGGCTGGGATTTTATTACTTATTTTCCACCAATGGCTGAAATTAATTGAGAAATAAAAGCCCACAAAAATCCACAAAGGGGGGCGGCTAGAGTCCCCCCCCTTAATGGATTGTGGCCAAGGGGTGGGACCCATTAGGGTTCCCCCCTAATTGGTGCGGCCAAAATTGGGGTCCCCCCCAAATGCGGGGAAAAATTCCCTAGAGGAATTTTGGGGAATTTGGGGAAAATCAGGAAAACTGGAAAAAAAATTAGGAAACTTAGGTGAGAGGGGAATTTGGGGGAAAATTGGGGAATTTGTGGAAAAATTGGGGTGGCCCAATTTGGCTATTTTCTTTTTCTTTTTATTCCTCTTCCTTTTATATTTATTTTCATTATTTTCTATTTCTATTGCCTTTTACTATTTTATTTGCTTCTATATTCCTCTCTTTATTTCTTTTTTTAATGCTTCTCTATATGAAAAATATATGCAATGCATGGTAGTGAAATTTAGAGTGTTATAAATCTACCCCCCTTAAAATGAATCTCGCCCTCGAGATTCGATAGAGTGGAGAAAAGATGAGGGAATTCCGTCTTGAGGTATTCCTCACACTCCCACGTAGCTTCGGCTTCCGTGTGATGGCTCCATTGTACTTTGCACCAACGGATTACTTTGTTCCTCGTGACCCTTTTCTTTATGTCCATGATTTTGATGGGGTGTTCAGCGTAGGTCAGATCCTCTTGCAGCTCTAGCTCATCCATCGGTACATGTTCTTTCGGTAGTCTTAGGCACTTCTTAAGCTGGGATATGTGAAATACGTCGTGCACGTCGGAGAGGTGCGTTGACAGCTCTAGTTGATAGGCTACCTCTCCTCGCTTGCTCAGAATCTTGAATGGCCCGATGTAGCGAGGTGCTAACTTGCCGTTGACGTTGAACTATCGTTGGCCTCAGATAGGCGACACCTTAAGATACACAAAGTCTTCAACTTTGAATGTCAAACTCCTTCGCCTATTGTCCGCATAACCCTTTTGTCATGACTGAGCGGCCTTCAAGTTTTCACGTATCATTTGGACTTGGTTTTCGGCGTCTTGCAGCACTTCGGGTCCAAATACTTGGCTTTCTCCAGTCTCATTCCAGAACAGCAGTGTCCTACACCGTCTACCGTATAGTGCCTCAAAGGGTGACATTTTCAAGCTGGCTTGGTAACTGTTGTTGTACGAGAATTCAGCATATGGCAAGCTCTTATCCCAACTACGCCCATATTTCGAGGCGCAAGCTCTCAACATGTCTTCCAGGATCTGATTTGTCCTCTTAGTTTGCCCGTCGATTTGCGGGTGATATGCGGAGCTGAAACTCAACCGTGTACCCATAGCTTCATGCAGCTTCCTCCAGAACCTAGAGGTAAATTGAGAACCTCGATCTGAAACTATCCTCTTCAGAACTTCATGGTGACACATGATTTACTCCATATACAGCTCGGCTAATTGTGCCACGGTATACTTAGCCCAAACAGGAATGAAGTGGGCTGATTTCGTCAATCGGTCCACGATAACCCAAACAGAGTCGTAGTCAGACTGAGTACGTGGCAATCTGAAAATGAAATACATGTTGATGCCTTCCCACTTCCACTCGGGAACTTTCAATGGCTGCAATAATCCAGCGGGTATTTGATGGTCGACCTTCACTCCTTGGCACATGTCGCATAGGGAAACATATTCAGCTATGTCCCTTTTTGTACCATCCCACCAATAGCAAGTTTTCAGGTCCTTGTACATATTTGTACAGCTGGGGTGTATGGAATAAGGCGAGTCATGTGCCTCCTTTAGTATCGTGGCACGGATGTGCTTCACGTTAGTCACACAAATCCTTTTCCCTAAACAAAGCGTGTCATTCTCGTCTTCCTTGAAATCCTTCTCTATCCCTTGTCAGATTCTTTCCTTGATTTTCTTTATTTCATCATCTGTTGCTTGGTCATCTCGTATCTCTTGTTCCAACGTTGAGTTCAGTTCTATCACCTCCATCTCGTTCAAGAACCCGAGATGTAACCGTTTAGACTCCTTACGCAGCTCGGGTGGCAGCTCCCAAACCGTAAGTTGGTGACATGCTCCCTTTCGGCTCAACACATCAACTACTACGTTGGCCTTTCCGGGTTGATAGTTGATTCCAACATCATAATCCTTGATAAGTTCCAACAATCGACGTTGCCTCAAATTCAGATCCGTTTGCGTGAATATATACTTGAGGCTTTTGTGATATGTATAGATCTCACATTAGTGACCGGGGATGTAATGCCTCCAAATCTTTAAGTCATGTACCACGGCTGCAAGTTCCACGTCATGTGTGGGGTAATTCAGCTCATGTTTCTTTAATTGCCTCGATGCATAGGCTACCACTTGGCCTCCTTGCATGACCACACATCCAAGCCCTTGTCTTGATGCGTCACAATAAATATCGAAACTCTTGCTCACGTCCGGCAATACCAAAACTGACGTTGTTGTTAATCTCTTCTTTAGCTCCTCAAAGATGTTTTGACACGCTTGTGTCTACTGAAATAATTTCCCCTTCATCAGCAATTCCGTCATAAGATTCGCTATTTTGTAAAAATTCTTGATGAAGCGGCTGTAGTATCCATCCATCCCAAGAAAACTCCGAATATCCTTCACATCCCGCGGTTTTCGTCATTAATCTTCACATCCGTATTGTTGCTTCGGAGTCCATATTCCAAATGTGACACAATAGCTATTTCCAACAAGGATGAAGTGTATGACCTCTACGGCTAAATAGCAAGCAGACTTATTAATCTGTTGTATATTCTATTTTCAAGCAAAAGCAGTTTGATGTTCCTCGGGAAGCGAAAGAAATTCAGCTCAGATGTGGATCGGGAAACTGACAGCAGTGCAGCGTATGTGCGTCAAGGCGTGGCGCACGCGAAGCGAGCGAGGCTTAACCATTAGCTAATGGGTAGCTCGCTTTGAAAATCATTAGCCGATGATGACAAGGGTCCTGACGACAACTACGCTTCGCTCGCCTCCGATTAGAGATGACAATGGATATCCATTACCCGCTTACCCGCAGATATTCGACCCGACGGGTACGGATTTGGGTACAAATTTGTACCCACGGGTACGGGTTCGGGTAACGGATAAAACCCAATGGATAATTTTTATCGGGTAAGAAAACGTCATATTCATATCCGTTTACTCGTACCCGAATAGTAACATATGTGTCCCATGTAACATGTGGATCAACAACTGTCGAAGTGTGTAACCGACACTTCCCCCGGGCCTGCTCTGGGCAGCCCGCGGAGGTTCTTTTTCGGAGGGGCTAGTCACTCACGGAGAGCTTCAGTGTTAGGGACGATTGAGGGGGAAGCTTGACACAGGGAGTTTTACGTGGTTCAGGCCGCTGGAGCGTAAAACCCTACGTCCAAGGTGAGCAGAGATGCTCGCTGTATTGCTTGCTGCTCAGAACCGGAGTCCTGAGCTTGAGGGTGAGAGATGTCGAATGGCTAGAGTGCGAGGGTGCGTATGAGGCGAACCCTTGCTAACGTTGCCTACCCGAGCCTTTTATAGTCCAAGGCTCGAGCGGCTTACAAGGTGGGCCCGGGACCCGATAGGTGGTCCCGAGGAGATCGTCTGCCATCTACCGTATCTGCAGTTACGCCGGTAGTTGTCTCTGGCGAAGGCTTCCGAGTCTTCGTTCTGCCGCCCTGCCCATGCCGCAAGCTAGTCGTAGTGGTTGATGATGGCAGGGGCGACAGGGGATGTCTTGTCGCTGTGTTTATTGGCAGGCAGGCTCTGACACGGCGCGCCAGTCTGCGATGTGACTGGGCGCAACGGCAGCTGACAGGGGCGTGCTCCGCGTCTCCGCGCCTTGGGAAGGCGCGAGTCTTGCATACCTTGTACGGGCAAGGTATGGCGTGTCTTTACCCTTGCTGCCTACCGCGCAGGGGCAGGCAGCACTGCTCCACTGGCCATGCGGCGGGCCCGGAGCTCTCCTCTAAGGAGAGGGAGGTCCGGCCCGGCGGGACACGTGGAGCCTTCGGAGCTCTCCCCGCGGAGGGGGGAGGTCCGGCTGCCGATGGCCACGTGGCGGGCCCGAAGCTCTCCTCTGAGGAGAGGGAGGTCCGGCCCCACAGGACACGTGGAGCCTCCGGAGCTCTCCCCGCGGAGGGGGGGAGGTCCGGCTCAGTTGGCCATGTGGCAGGTTCGGAGCTCTCATCTGAGGAGAGGGAGGTCCGGCCCCGCTGGACACGTGGCGCCTTCGGAGCTCTCCCTGTGGAGAAGGGCGAGGTCCTTAGGCATTTTCCCCTGTGCGCGGGGATACCCCGTATTGAGGGTACCGACAGTGGCCCCCGGGACCATCTTGGGGAAGATAGCGAGCCCGAGGTGGGGCCTCCGTCTCTTCCATTCCGCGCACCTTCTCTAAGACCCGCATTGACCGTTGTCGGAGCACGAACAGTCACGGGATCGTGGGAGCGTGTGCCCCACTTGATGGCTGCTTTTACTATGGCGGTTCCCAAGGCTGCCACTTCTGCACGTCGTAGCGCTTTTTCGGGAACCACCGAAGCGTCTTGCCGGCTCGCCTCCTTGGGAGACTGACTTCTTGGTCCACCGCTTCAGCTGGACGGCTTGGGTCCACTTGTCATCAACGCTTGGTCTTGGAGCCGAAGCGGTTGCCCAAGCGGCGTATTCGAAGAGTTTCGAATCACTTTGAATCGCACCTGGGAAGTTTAAAAGGGGATCTTACCCGCATTGCGGCTTCCCTTCGCACTTCCCAACGCTTGCATCTTCCTTGAGTTCTTGCACCTTTGTCTTCCCTGTCCTTGAGCTTTCTCCTGCCATGGCTTCCAACCTGCCTCCGTCGCGTCTTGCTCGGTCGGCCGAGCTCGGACCAGTGCGCAGGCTGCTGGGCTGGCACGCGGAGGAGCAGAAACGCTGGCTCCGCCAGGGATCTCTCCCTCTGCTCCTGGAGAAGGGGGAGATGGTCTTCTTCGCTGCTTACGCCATGGAGGGGTTTGTCCCGCCAATTTCTTCCTTCTTTGTCACGCTGCATGAGACATACGGTCTCCAGCTCCACCACCTTTCCCCCAACTCCTTCGCAATGGCCGCCGTCTTCGTCCATTTCTGCGAGATGTTCGTGGGGGTGCACGCTTCAGCGACGCTATTCCGCTACTTCTTCGTGTTGCGGACGATGGATGGCAGCTCGAAGACTCAGCTGGGGGCGTACTACTGTCGGTCCAACCACCGAGCGTCACTTCTGGGAGGAGATCCCGGAGCTGGAGCAGGAGTACGCACCGGTCTTGGAGCGGATCCGGTTCCTGGCCAACGAGGGGCTGACGTCCCTGATGGTGCTGATGGATTTCTTGTCGCGCCGTATTGCGCCCTTGCAGCAACGCAACCGCCCGGCATGGTACTACACCGGCGAGCTCGACTGCACCAGGTTGGAGAGGGGTCTCGGCTTCGATCCTTCCGATGAAGAGATGTATGATATGGTGGCCAAGGTGAGCAGAGACTACGTCACCGGCGGCGACCTCGCCTTCCCGGCCTCTGGCACTCTCCTCTTCTTGGAGCCGCAGAGGAGGGCGGAGCTGTTGCGGAAGATGCCGAATCTTGACGACATTGGGATCGCCGCTCATCAGGTTGGGGATGCCCTCCGGGGCATCTCGATTCCCAGGATCGAGCGCTCCGGATCGGAGCGCGAGGCGTCTGTCACTGTCCAACCCGCACCGAGGGCCGACAGGACTCAGGCCGCCGACAAGGGGAAGGGAAAGGAGCCGGCTCCCGGACAGTCAGAGAAGAAACATGCCCGGTCTCTTCCGAGGGCGTCGCAAGCGCCAAGCCAGGGGGCCGGGGCACCCTTGCGCCCATCTCCCGGAGGCGCTGGTTCATCGAGTGGCGACCCAAAGAGACCCCGGGTATCCCACTCCGGCGGGTCTCTTCTCGGACAGCGGCGGTCCGAGGAACCCCAAGCGTCCCACCACCCTTCCTCAGGCGGGGGGGGGGGGGGGGGGCTTCCAAGAAGGACGCCGGTGGGGCGACGCCCGGGAGTGTGCCGGGGGCTCAGATGCCACAGCCAGCGAGCACTCCGGTTGCAGGTCTTGGCGGTTCTGCCCTGGCCCAGAGGCCGGGGCTCCAAGCCCGTCGGACCGCTCACACCGCCCAAAAAGTGTTGCTCTTTCTGGCTTGTAGAAGTAGCATTTCTTTCTCCTCTGTTAGCATGAGAGCTTCCTTTGCCTGCATGGACTCACCGGCTGCCGGGGGTGAGCCTATTCCCCGGCCATCTCCAGTCAGCGGAGGCTCTGCGCCGCAACATCCGGGAACTGTGGTGGTTCCGACGGCCCCCAAGTTGGCGGGGGCTCCTTCTGTGCCGGCGGGTTCGCCCCCTGCGGTGGCGGCGGCAGCACCTGCTCGTCCTCCTTCGCCAGCCCGGAAGCTCGGTGCTGAGGCTGGAGGGGCTCCTGTGGGCGCAGCTGCTGGCTCCCTGGCTCCCTCGGGTCAGCGTCTTGCCTCAGTTGCCGAGGCACCAGCACCTTCACCGGTCGTGGACGCGACGGGGGAGGTCAAGGGCGCGACTCCTGCCCCCGCCGCCCCACTGCCCATATGGGATGCCTTGGGGCGTGCTCAGGCTGGCGTCCGACAGATCCAGGGCGCCTTTGAGCGGGAGCGGGAGGCGCTGGCTGGAGAGAGGGAGCGCCTCCTTAGCTGGGAGCATCTCCTGCAGCAGCGGACCCAGGAGGCTAAGGCAGAGCTTGACTCGAGGCAGTCGAGGCTTGACGCCATGGGTGCTCTGCTCGACGCTCAGAAGAGGGTCGTCGGCCGCCTGGACTCAGAGACCCGGCGGCTCCGCGCTACTTTGCGCGAAGCTCAGGCCAAGGCCAAAGCGCGCTCCACTACCGTGGAGGAGTTGCGGCTGCAGGTAGTTCGCCGAGAGTGCGCCGTCGCCGATCGGGAGCGTGCCGTGGCGGCTGAGGAGGAGAAGGTCGCCGCACAGCTGGAGGCCAGAGAGGGCGAGCTGAGGGCTCGGGCCGAGGAGCTAGAGCTCCGTGAGTCGGCTGCTGCCGCGAGGGAGGAGCAATCTTCCCGGGAGCGCCAGGCGGCGCTGGACCGCGAGCTGGCGGCCCGCCAAGAGGTAGAGAAGCTCCAGGCTTCGCGGTCTGTCGAGGCCCCGGCGGTCTGGAGCTTTGTTACTGAGGCGGGTCCGCCTTGGTTCCCCTTGGTTTTAGCCCGGTGCGGGCGGAGGCTCCAGCGCAGGAGGTGTCTGGGGCAATCCCGACGCTTCAGTCCATCGGCGCCAAGCTGGGCCTGCTCGAAGCGGAGATCGTCTGCCATCTACCGTATCTGCAGTTACGCCGGTAGTTGTCTCTGGCAAAGGCTTCCGAGTCTTCGTTCTGCCACCCTGCCCATGCCGCAAGCTAGTCGTAGTGGTTGATGATGGCAAGGGCGGAAGGGGATGTCTTGTCGCTGCGTTTATTAGCGGGAAGGCTCTGACACGACGCGCCAGTCTGCGGTGTGACTGGGCGCAACGGCAACTGACAGAGGCGTGCTCCGCGTCTCCCCGCCTTGGGAAGGCGCGGGTCTTGAATACCTTGTACGGGCAAGGTATGGCGTGTCATTACTCTTGCTGCCTACCGCGCGGGGGCAGGCAGCGCTGCTCCGCTGGCTGCGCGGCGGGCCCGGAGCTCTCCTCTGAGGAGAGGAAGGTCCGGCCCCGCGGGACACGTGGAGCCTTCGGAGCTCTCCCCGGGGAGGGGGAGGTCCGGCTGCCGCTGGCCACGTGGCGGGCCCGGAGCTCTCCTCTGAGGAGAGGGAGGTCCGGCCCTGCAGGACACGTGGAGCCTCCGGAGCTCTCCCCGCGGAGGGGGGGAGGTCCGGCTCAGTTGGCCACGTGGCGGGTCCGGAGCTCTCCTCTGAGGAGAGGGAGGTCCGGCCCCGCTGGACACATGGCGCCTTCGGAGCTATCCCTGCGGAGAAGGGCGAGGTCCTTAGGCATTTTCCCCTATGCGCGGGGTACCCCGTATTGAGGGTACCGACAATAACAAACTAAATTTCCATTATCATAGAAAAAGAAACTATTTTTGTGGCTATTACTTTTTTATTATTTTAGGGCTAGCAAGATTTTTTTACTATTTGATCATGAATATTGGTTACTTAATTAAACTACTTAGATGAGCAAGAGTTGAAGAGCGGGTAATGCCACGGGTAGAAAATATCCGCGGGTAACGGGTAAGGGTAACATTTCTTATCCATTGCTGAAAACGGGTACGGATTCGGATACGGATATTGTCTAATGGGTATGGGTAGATGAGAACAATCCGCGAATATTTTGCCATTGCCATCCCTACCTCCGATCGACGACGAGATGACACGCCTGGGATCATGTAGAAGAAGGCCATCGCTCGGCTCGATCGATGTTGATCCTATATGCCGCGTGTTCAGCATCACCCATGCACCTAGCCCACCACCTCCGGCCACGGCGACTTCTCTTCCTCGTCGCCGGTGTCCATGGCGGCTAGCTCCTCCACGCACGGCTCTGCCCCATCTCGATTTTCTTCGCTTCTAAAACATTGAGTAGTCAATAATAATGTACTCCCTCCGTTCTAAAATAAATGACATCTAGAATAAAAAATTTAGTTCAATTTAAACTAAAATAGCTATCTTAAGCGTCAATTAATTCAAAACAGAGAGAGCACATAAAAATTACTGCTCTACTCTCTTTGCTCTCGAAATATATAACGTGTAGTACAGCTAATTGAACTATATATTTTTTCTAAACATTATATATTGCAGGAGTTGGTTGATTATTTAGAGTTTAATTTGCATAAATGTTACTCCCTTTGTTTTGTTTTACTTGATGTTAAGACCAGAAAGTTAGTTCAGATTTGTATGAATCATCATGTACGAGCGTCAAATAAAAGAAAACAGGGGGTGTATCTTCTAACTAATCGTTGATCGAATTTAGTTTCAAAGAAGTGGTCACTGATCAAATGGGTGAGTGAGGCTGTTGCTTGTATCGATCTTTGTGTACAAGTGCCATTTTCCTTTTGCTTTAATTCTGCTCTGCGTCGACATGGGAGCGGGAGGGACGTTCGTGCAAGGAACAGGAACGTTTGCGAATTCATGTGTACGAACTAGAGATCAGATTCAGATTATCCAGCCAATTATTGGGCGTGTCAGTATCCGTCTTCGCTTCGCCAAAAACAGTAACTGAAAAAATAGGGAGAGAAATAAAGGACACGCCATTGATTTAAAAAAAACACGAAAAGGTAGCAAAAATGTCCATGCTGGCTGTGGGGTTCGAACCCACGCGCACTTCAGTGCAGAAGATCTTAAGTCTTCCCCCTTAACCACTCGGGCAAACCAGCACTTCAGATAATTTGTCTATTAACAAATATACTTATACAAGTAAAGTTTTGGCCTGCGCTGAAACCTAGTATTGGGCTTCTCGGCTCTGTACAGCAGCAATGCGGCCCACTCGGCCCATAAAAGTCGTCTTCCTCTTCCGCTCCCGGCTGCAGCACACAGTACCGTCGGCTCCTCCTCCTCCTGCTCCCCGGCCGTGTCTTCCCCGGCGAGCCATGTCCGGTGGTGGGTGCAGCGTCCGCGCCATATGGATCCTCACGCCGCACGACACCGTATCCTTCTCCAGGTCCCCCGTCGGAGCTCCTCCCCCCTGTCCTGGTCCGGCCTTTCTGATCCCGCGAGGCTCACGCGTCTTCCTCGTCTTCCTAGGCGGTTCGCGGTGGTAGAGAAGCGGTGGCGCTCCGCGTGGGAAGCGGAGGCGGACGGGAAGGGCGCGGAGGCGCCGCCCCCGGCGGACCACGAGGTCGCCGCCGCCTTCGCGGACCGTAGGAGAAGGTTCGCCACGCGGTTCCTTGTTCCTTGGATTCGCTTGCTATTTTCGTTGGCGTCAATGTTTGAAATCAGTTGCAAATTTACTCGAGAGTAGAAGTAAGTTGGGTGTCAGCAGTTCCTGAAAAAAATGGGTGCCAGCATCTGTCTGAAAACACCTTAATCATCTTAAATCACCACAAACTGAAGCTTCTCGCACAAGTCTAGCAACACGCGCATGGCCATTAGTAACATAGGCTTATAAGAATTGGGGTTCTTAGCCAATCACAGTTCTGTCACTGGAATCATAAGCCTCGTTTGTAGTTATGCAGTGGTGCTGTAGGAGGTAAGAGCGGATGCGATGTGTATTTGATATATTTGGCGTTGTGCAGGGAAGGAACTGCTCGTGGTTCAGGCATTTGTAAAAGTGCGTCATCTGCAGGATCAGATTCTTGGGTTGATGACCCAATCACCCGTCACGTTATATCGCTCCACATTGGTACAAAGGGAGGGGGTGACTTTTTGATGTGGCCTGTGGTTCTGCAGAAGCGTGGAGGTTATTATGTCCTTGTATTGCCTATGGTGGATCCTCAGTCGTTTAGAGCATATGAGAGTCTTCTGAAAAGATCTGATTGTGGTAGTTCGGCCAAGGAGAATGGCAATCTTTCCTCCATCCTGGTCAATCTTCCATGCATAACAGGGTAATGTAAGTTTTGCTTACCTGTTATCATTGTGAGATTGTTTGATTCTGAGTTTCATTTTCTCCATCACCAGTTCCACCTTTACTATCGTGGATGCTATGCAAATGTTTCCGAGTGACATACTGATATCTTCAGTATGATAGATTAATCATCATGTTCATTGCATGAACTGCTGATATACCTCAATTTCTTGCATGCTTACACCTCATGTTTCATGATAAAGGGCATTTATGGTTGCACATGTTATCGGGGACATAATTTCTGGTGATATTTCTGAACCTGAGGTGATCGTCAGTTCTGGGCCTTCTGTTGGTGGACTCTTGGATTCATTGACTGGAAGTATCGGTATCTCATCGCGACCGAAATCTATTGCTGCACCTGTTGCAGCACCTGTTGCGTCAGTCTCTTCGCCTGTTGGTGCTGCTCAGTCAGAGTCTTTAAAAGGTGGTGTGAGACCTTTTGACAAGGATGTACTACGGAACTTTATCATCAGTGCGATGCCTTTTGGTTAGTGACCACTGGGCCTTTGACCATGGAGTATTCAGTTTCATATTGTTCTTTCATAAAGTTTCTTCATGAATCTATATGCTAATGAACCAGCATAGCTAACAAAAATAAATATGCAGGCACACCTCAGGATCTCAATTTTACCAATGTTACTTCGATCAGAACTACTGGATTTTCAGCTGATCCTCTTCCGACAGATCAGAAGCAACCTGCCTGGAAGCCCTACCTATACAAAGGAAGGCAGAGGATTCTTTTCTCTAGCCTGGAGACGATAAATGCTGCACTTTATGACCGTGATGATGTGGCAGATGTTCTTTCCGTTTCAGGGCAAATGACCTGTAGGGCTGAGCTAGAAGGGCTACCTGATGTTTCTTTGCCACTGAATGGTTTAAAAGCTGCTCGTATCGAGGTGTCATCATTCCATCATTGTGTTCAAGCTTCTGAGCCCATTGATCATAAACAAACCCTGGTCTTTCAACCACCACTAGGAAATTTTGTTTTGATGCATTATCAGACACCATGCAACATTGATCCTCCTGTTAAAGGGTTCTATCAATTGTCTATGGTATCTGAGAATGAAGGCGCTTTTCTATATAAGCTGAGATTGATGGATGGTTACAAGTCTCCCTTTATCATGGAATTTTGCATGGTTACGATGCCGTTCCCTTGGCGAAGAGTTGCGTCATATGATGGAAATCCATCTGTTGGAACAGTTTCAATGACAGAACATTCAATTGAATGGAGAATTGTTTCAAGCGGCCGAGGCCTTAGCGGTAGGAGAATTGAGGCTACCTTCTCTGGCACTGTTAGATTTTTTCCTAGAACTACTCAGAGAGTGAATTCATCATTTCAATCAATTTCAAGCTCTGCCTTTGCTGAAGATAGTGACAGTGAGCAGGAGAATGTGAAGAATGGATTCAACTTGGATGACTACCTCATGGAAAAAATGAACAAGGACCTTCAGGCAGTTGACTTACAAGAGCCATTGTGTTGGCAAGCATATAATTACGCCAAGGTATGTCTCTACAAAATGATATATTTCATTATCTCAAAAGCTTGAGATGTCTTCCTGCTCGTTGTTTATTTCAAACACTGGACCATCAAGAATAACCATATATATTGCATAAAAAAGATTTGTCATCTGGTGTAGACAGATTATTTTGTTGGTGCTTTTATCCTCATTTTTTGAGCAATTTTTATCCTTATTTTTTATGAGCATGCACTTTGGTTCTTGATTATCCTTCTCTGTTTATTGATTATGATACCCTTTTTTCTAGGTTTCCTTTAAAATTATTGGAGGCACATTGTCTGGTCTTACAATTGATCCAAAATCTGTGAGTTACAATCTTCCCAGTCACCTATAGTGACAATGCCTCATTCCATTTATGGTTGACCCTCTTAATAGCTAGCATTATTGGTTGATTCATGTATCTTGTAAAATCTTTCACAACTTCAGTGGCTTATAATTTAAGTTACATGTCTTTTTTATGTAGTTTGTAAGTGTTTTTGTTTCTTATAGCTTTATGCAGAAAAGTCCTTATGCTCTTTTAAAATAAACAGATCACAATTATATTCCTTGTTTTAATAATTTAATGGGCACTGCAGGTGAATATTTATCCGTCTGTCAAAGCTCCAGCTGAATACTCAATGCAGGTACCTTTTAAGTGTTTGTTCTGTTAATACTAAAATACTAGTTAATTCACGAAAATTGGATAGCTTCTTTTGAGAAGCCTCATATTTAGCCTGATAAACTTACTATCACCTGCAGCAGCATACACATGCACATAATCAAACCTTTGTTATGTCAGTACCGATCTAGCGATGCCCAATTTATCTGCTGCCAAACTGTTTTGTGGCTTCCTTAAGAAACAGCTCTTTTTGAAGTGACTATCCAATAACTGTCACTACCTGTCCATTTCTATCAAGTAGGAAAAATTAACAAACTTTTGTTAAAACACCGAGATCAAACTAAAGAGAAGCTTTGGAAAGACATCTCTATAGAAGTGTACCAGAAAAGCAATAAGCAACTTTTCTTCTAGGTTTTCTGGCCTCACTCACTTTATACCTACTTTACTTCAACTTTGTTCATAGAACCGATTGGTCTCTTTTCTTTATAACTTAACGTTTTAGTTAATCGATTATAAGGAAAAAACCTTTTACATTAATCAGCTCAGAACAAAACCATTTTTAATCCAAATCTATATGGAAAACTGTACTTGCATATCTATAATCTGTTGCGCTAACTATTACCCTGCTTGTGAGCAAAGAAATTGCATGGAGTTATCGATCTTTTCTTGACTAAATGATGTGAGATGTTCCTCCCTTTGACAGGCCTCCTCTGGAGATTACATACTATGGAATACCTTAGGGAAATGTCCTACTGCTGCTTTGGCTAAAGAATTTTGAACGTCAGCATTCTCTGCTGACAACATCGTTTTTTTTATTATTTGAACCATGAGAAGATCATTTTTTTTCAACTCTTATACTATACAGAGCCCACGCAGTCCATGGCTTCCTCTGATCTTGAAGGCTGTGATCTTGAGAGCAGTAATTTTACCATCTCCTTGAGTTGCGTTTATCTGTCTTACAAGTGAGGATTTGGTACCAGCAGAAGATGTAACTGAGAACTGATAGATCCTGTACATTATGTTGAACTTACTTCTTTATGTGAAGGATTACATAATACTATTGTCTTTACGGTACCCAGTGGATGTTATGTTCTGCGTTGAACAAGAACTTCTGTGAGGCCCATCGAAAAAGCTCCCTTAATTTTAATCACGTTTTTGGTTTACTATGATCTACTACTGTTACTGCCATTCCTGGTTCGTTGAAACAAGACATTCGTTGCCATGCCATGCACCTAGCCGTCTGCACAAAAGCTACACGAATCTAGTTGTAATAAAGCAAGCACTGAAAGCAACGAGACGCAATCATCTACGATTCTCACGAGAGCAACGCAGACTTTCTGTTATTGCCAAAGCTTGATTCTAGCTGCTGTCAGAAACATACTCTGCGACATTATGACCAAAAGAATGGCATGGATGATGCCGCCATGCCGGAGATGGCTGGTGACCACTCCTTTTTCATTATATGTATCCATCCAAAATGAGGTAAAGTTTATAATGAAAATAACCAGTAGGTAAAACTGAATTTGCAAATTCTCACTAATTCCGCACATCCGTTTAAGACAATAAATTTGACTTGCGTACATGACTGTTTTTGAAAAAACGGATTATTTTGTTGTCTCAAGGGCCCATGAAGAGGCCTGATTCATCTCATTCGGACACAAAAGATCCCGATTTAACCTCTTTTCCTAAATTAGGGAGCTCATAATTGTTACTCCCTCTGTTTCAAAATAAATGACGCTAATAGTTTAAAATTGAACTAATTAGCGTCATTTGTTTTTAACTGAAGGGAGTACTGTTAGAGGACATTGAGTGGAACTTGTTGGATCATGTGTGGCGGCTACCTCTATCATCACCATTGGCACAAAGGGTCAAAGGCGCAGCTTTTACGCAGCCCCCTGGACTTGTCTCGAAATTACATGTCAGGCCGTGCCTATAAATTTAGCTACCACCTGCACCTGTTTTACCTCCAAATTTCTTCACCGCTGAGCTTTCATTTTGCAGATACACCCCGACGGAACGCCCGGAGCCCAGCTCTACTGTGCCGCCGATGAGCGCTGCCGCAACGCCGGATACGGAGCCGCAGGGGACCCCACCGTCGACGGGTCTTACGGCGGCGGCGGCGGGTATGATGGCGCGGGAGGCCGCGGCCTGGTGCGCGCTGCACGGGCTCGTCGTCGGGGACCGCTCGGACCCGGTAAGCTTCTCGCCCTCTCTGTTGCGCACACAGTTGGACCTGGAGAATCGTGACGCGTGCAAAGATTCTAGATTTCCAAAGAGTTTAACTACACGGATCCTGATCATATTATGCACTGATTATGGATACCTGTCGAATTGTGAAAATGGCACTGGGAGATGAGCGGTTCTTGGAACACGTGCCAAGATTTACTAGCAAAATGTGATTGGCTCATTTAGCCGTTCCTGAACAGACAACACTGAAGTGAATACTATGAATGACTGCAGCCAATTGATTATCTTTTTCCTCAGGACACAAAGAATAAAATGTCAAATAATCATACATCCATATTTTGGGGGATGTGGAAGACCTTTGACGAATATATTGCTACTAGAATCCTGTCTGTTTCTTTCCACAGTTCTGAAACCTCACGCTCTTTTATACCAAGTGATCTAAGCAATACTAACAGTTCGATTCCCCCAGCTCCTTGGCCAATTGGTTTCGGTAAGGATTTAAAACATTTCTGTAGTGTGCTATTATCCCATTTTTATATACTACTACTAATAATTGATTCTGTTTATTGTTGAACGAATAGAACTCGGGAACGTGCAAACTATTGTCCTGAGTTCTCAACTCCTGACCAAGCATTGTTATTGACATCTTGCAGAAATCAGCAACAGTCCCTGGTGTTGGTTTGGTTCATGCTCCATTCTCCCTACTCCCAGCGCAACTTCCAGAATCCTTTTGGAGGCAGGCGTGCGAGTTGGCTCCCATTTTTAATGAGCTTGTGGATCGTGTTAGCTTGGATGGGAAGTTCTTGCAAGATTCTTTGTCTAAGTAAGTTAAATTTACATATAAAATTATGTTTTGTTTATTATTTATCGTCCAGAGTTCTGCTTGCAACTTAAACCAAGAAACTGAGACTGCTGGTTCATCAAATCCTACTAATTTCTGTTATGCAAAGGACTCATGTATGCTCCCTGAATCATATGTATAAAATGTGAAACAACCTGTCTAATATTGAGTAATAAAAAAGCATCCAAGCTGCCAATTTAGTTTTTTAGGAACTGTCACACTGATGATAGTGATTTATCATGTTGTAATTTCAGAACGAGGCAGGTTGATGATTTCACATCCAGGCTATTGGAGATTCACAGTAAAATGATGTCAATAAATAAGGAGGAGGTAATCGCTAATCTAGATTCTCTACTACAGAGTCAACTTCTGAAGCTGATTATTAATGGCTACATCTTATCTCTAAGTTTTGTGAGTTAGCATCTGTATGGAAATACTGAAAAGTTCTAAAATATTTGCCAGAATATCCGCTTAGGCTTGCACCGATCAGATTTCATGCTGGATTCAGAAACGAGTTCTCTTCTTCAAATAGAACTCAATACTATTTCAGCATCGTTTCCCGGTCTTGGCTCCTTAGTGAGTGAGCTTCACAGGTAAAATATAGTAATTAATGTCTTCTCTTGCTGTGCATGAAGGTATTCTCTTTTGTCAGAATCTTGTTAGAAAAAAAGACTGTTATTAACTTCTTAAAGTTGTATATTCGTTTTCTGTACCTACTTAATATAATTAGTTTTATTTGATAGTAATGGATACCATGACCCAGTAAAAATTCTACTTTTTACAGATATGATAAGCAATTTATCAACTTAGAAGTAATGAGATTCTAGGCCATAGCTATATTATGGATCATCTGCATTCTTCTATATCAGGGCAATAGTTCACGTGAAGGCATAATATTAAATATTTTCTATTAAATTCTTTAAGTTATGTAACAGTAAAGGGGATCGAAGGAGAATGCATTCTCAGTTTCTTGCATACAAGTACTTTCATTTCTTGTCAACGAATGTACTTGGAGTTGTCTCCTTATGGACTCGGTGTCTTCACTAGTTCATTTTGATTAGCATTATTATTATTATTTTTGTTTACCCAGACCCCACATGTGTGGGAGCCTTCGGCACTGGGTACGCCCTTTATTTAGATTAACATTATTATTGGTCCCTCGATGAAGTGAATATAAAAATTTAGTATTTACTTATTGCTATGCAGGACCTTAATCAATCAGTATGGAAATTTATTAAGCCTGGACCCCAAGAGAGTTCCATCAAATGCAGCAAGCAGTCAGTTTGCTAAAGCATTAGCCAAAGCATGGGCTGAGTTCAATGATGAAAGGTTTGGTATGCTCTAGTTGAACATGCATATCTTAACTGTGATAGAATTAGTAAATGATTTTTAACTATCGTTCCTTTTTAAATTTCTCAGTGCCGTGGTCATGATGATTGTTCAGCCTGAAGAAAGAAATATGTATGACCAATACTGGCTCGTCAAACATTTGAAAGAATCATATCCTTTTATTTTCTGCTTTGGTGTTATCTGTAATGATCCTACTTACAAGTTTCTCTCTCTGATACTTGCTTGCTGAGTCAGATTCTTGATGGTTTGGCTTTGTTCACTTACTTTTTCACCCATATAAGTGTTTTTTCTTTTTTTCCCTTCTTGTTTTCTCATGTTCCAATCTTGGGATTGCCTTGCACCTACTGTTTAGTACTACAGTTTGAAGGAATAAGTCTTGTACTCTTGGTCTGTGTGACCCCTAGTTAGGACAACATCTCAGTACTTAGTAGGACAACATATTAGTTCTTTGGTCGAACAACATCTTAGTCCTTTGGTAGGACAACATCTTAGACCAAGAGGACAACATATCATTCCTTGTTAGGACAGCATATTAGTCTCTTGGTAGGACCGCATCTTAGACCAAGAGGAGAACATCTCAGTCCTTGTTAGGACAGCATATTAGTCCTTTGGTAGGACAGCATCTTAGACTATAAATATGTAGCCCCAACCTCTAGGTTGGGCATGACATTGTGTGTGGAATGAAACAAGAAAAATTTCCCAACTCTTAGTGTCATCCTCTCCATGGGAGTAATACTTCAGATACTAACAAGTGGTATCAGAGCCGTTTTATCCTGTAGCATGAACATCTCCTGCTCATCTCCTTCCCACGCCTCTCTTCGTCTTCAGCCGGCAGCAATAACACCGGTTGTTTCAACTCATTCCTCCTCTTCTGCACAGACAAGCAACAGCTTGTCTGAGACATCCTCTTCCCCACACAGCACTCCCCCACTAGCGCGCCATGTCCGAAGGACAGTCTCAGCACTCGGTCGCTTCGAGCGCGCGGCATCGGCAAGAGGCCGAGGTCGCCGCGGCAGAAGAACGCGAGCGAGCAGCAGCAGAGGCTGCGGCGAGGGCGGCGAGGCTGGCGGTTGCGGAACTGGCAGCAGCAAAGGCGGAAGTAGAAGCAGCAGCGGCTGCGGATGCAGCGCGTGCGGCTGCAACAGAGCTTGAGGCTCTGCGTCGCGGTAGCGACGGAGGCTCTGATTCTACCGACGGCGGTACCAACGAAGACCTCAGGCTGGCGAGGAAGGTAGCACGACCACATACGCCACAATGGGCAGACGCGCACCCCCATGAGCGCGGCGGCTGCAACCCAGACGGGCGCGGACGCGCTGGCGACGCTCCCGGCAGGGGTGGTTGGGTCGACGGAGATCAAGGCATTTACATGCGGCGCGACTCTCCCTCCCTGAACATGTACCATGGTCACCACGGGATCCAAGCCATTGTCAGGGACGTTGGTCCCGGCGGTGGGTGTCCTACCCTCACCAAGACCAACTACGTCGAGTGAGCCGCGGTGATGAGGATACGGCTCCAAGTGCGGCACATGTGGGAAGCAGTCCGGTACGGCGACGTCAACTACTACGAGGATCGACGAGCACTGGATGCTCTCATTGCCGCAGTACCGCCCGAGATGCAGTTCTCGCTTTCCAATAAGCGGACTGCCAAGGAGGACTGGGACGCCATCGCTGCGGCACGCATCGGCAGCGATCGCGCCCGCAAGACCACACTACAGGCACTCCGCAAGGAGTGGGAGAACCTGACCTTCAAACCAGGTGAGGATGTTGATGACTTTGCTCTCTGTCTCAACACACTACTGCAGAAGATGGTGCAGTTCGGCGACAACATCTAACGAGGAGAAAGCCGTCGAGAAGCTCTTCCGTTGCATCCCTGAGAAGTACAAGCAGATCGCTCGCTCGATCGTGTCTCTGCTGGACCTCTCCACGATGTCGATCGAAGAGGCGATAGGCCGCCTCAAGGTCATCGACAGCGACGAATCTTAGCCTCTCGGGGCCTATCACCATTGGCGGGAAGCTACATCTCACTCGGGAGCAGTGGGAGGCCTGCCAAGGTGACGGGAAGAAGGGGGAACCCTCCTCCTCGAAAGGCGGCCGCAAGCGCGACAAGCCAAGCAAGGGGCGCGGAGGTGCCCAAGTTGGGGCGTAGAGACGTGCCGAGGGTGGCGCCCATGGAGGCACCCAAAGCGGTGCCGTCGGCAACCGGAAGCCAGCACGAGACGACACCTGCCACAACTGTGGCAAACTTGATCATTGGGCCAGGGAGTGTCGGCAGCAACGACGTGGCCAGGCCCACGTCGCACAGGTGGAGGAGGAGGAGCCGACTCTGCTCCTGGCGCACGCAAGCATCGAGCCACCTCCAGTGGCATCGGCCGCAGCGGCTCTCCTCCACATCGATGAGCAGAGAGCACACGCCTTTCTTGGTGACGGCTCCAGCAACGCAAGACTGACGGGTGGTGCCTCGACACCGGCGCCACCCATCACATGACTGGTCAACGGGAGTTCTTCACTGAGTTCGTCCCAATGTTCGAGGCTCCGTCAAGTTTGAGGACGCCTCTAATGTGGAGATCAAGGGCGTCGGCTCCGTCATCCTCACCGCCGAGTCTAGTGAGCACAGGCTGCTCGTCAGAGTCTACTACATCCCCGCGTTGAGGAACTCTATCATCAGCCTCGGCCAGCTGGATTAGAACGGTTCCCGCGTGGAGATCAAGTACGGAGTCATGAGGATTTGGGATCGCCATCGTCGCCTTCTTGCCAAGGTAACGAGGGGCACCAATCGACTCTACGTCCTTAACGTGCAGGTAGCACAACCTCTCTGTCTTGCTACTCGTCGGGATGACGAGGCGTGGCAGTGGCATGAGCGCTTTGGGCACCTTCACTTCAAGGCCCTGAAGCGGCTCAGTGCCAAGGAGATGGTACGGGGCCTGCCGTGCCTTGACCATGTGGAACAGTTCTGCGATGTCTGCGTAGTGACAAAGCAGAGGCGGCTCCCCTTTCCCCAGCACTCGAGCTTCCGAGCCAAGGAGTGGCTCGACCTCGTGCACGGGGACTTGTGTGGCCCGGTGACACCGGCTACACCGGGAGGACGACGTTACTTCCTGCTGCTTGTCGATGACCTCTCCCTCTACATGTGGGTGATGGTCCTCGTCAGCAAGGGAGAGGCTGCGAACGCCATCAGGCGCGCGCAGGCCATTGCGGAGGCGGAGTGCGGCCGCAAGTTGCGCGTGCTGCACACCGACAACGACGGCGAATTCACGGCGGCTGAATTCGCGTCGTACTGCGCGGATGAGGGTGTTCAGCGCCACTACTCCGCGCCGTACAGCCCGGAGCAGAACGGCGTCGTCGAGCGACGCAACCAAACGGTTGTGGGGATGGCTCGGGCCCTCCTCTAGCAGAGGGGAATGCCGGCTATCTTCTGGGAAGAGGCGGTGGTGACGATGGTCTACATCCTCAACCGCTCGTCCACCAAGGCTCTCAACGGCAGGACGCCGTACGAGGCTTGGCATGGGCGCAAGCCGACAGTCTCTCACCTACGGGTCTTCGGCTGCCTAGCGTTCGCCAAGGAGCTTGGCCACATCAGCAAGCTCGACGACAGGAGCACTCCAGGGGTGTTCATCGACTACGCGGAGGGCTCGAAGGCCTACCGCATTCTCGACCCAGGAACACAGCGCGTGCGCACGGCACGTGATGTAGTGTTCAATGAAGGGCGAGGATGGGCATAGGACAAGGCGGTAGACGACGGCTCGACTCCAACATACGACAACTTTATCGTCGAGTACGTCCACTTCAAGGGAACTGGGGGAGTAGGCATCTCTTCTCCACCAACTTCAGCGCCACGCTCCCGAGTCACGACCTCGGCTGCGACGACCTCTCCACCACCACAGCCGGCGATCCCACGCACTCCAGCACCGACTGCCATCCCTCCGGGTACGTCCACTCCGACACCAGCTCGTGTCGAGCACAAACCGGTGGAGTTTGTTACTCCGCTCTCCCACGACGAGGAGCGCATCGACGCGTACCATGACGGCGAGCCGTTGCGGTATCGTATGATGGAGGATCGTCTCGGTGACCTGTCGGTGCCGGGACTGGTCCCTCGCGATCTGAAGGCGTAGTTGCATCTTGCGTGCGACGACGGTGAGTCTCGGTCTTTCGCGGAGGCTGAGAGACACGCGGCAATGGCGTGCCGCGATGCAGTCGGAGATGGACGCGGTTGAGAACAACCGCACCTGGGAGCTTGCTGACCTCTCTCATGGTCACCGCGCGACCACCCTTAAGTGGGTATTCAAGCTGAAGAGGGATGAAGCCGACGCCATCGTCAAGCACGAGGCTCGCTTGGTGGCACGCGGTTTCGTGTAACAGGAGGGGATCGACTTCGACGATGCCTTCACGCCTGTGGCGCGGATGGAATTTGTGCGACCCCTCCTTGCGCTGGCTGCTCAGGGAGGCTGGCGGGTTCAACACATGGATGTCAAGTCGGCGTTTCTTAACGGCGATTTAAAGGAGGAGGTCTATGTGCACCAGCCGCCGGGATTTATGATTCCTGGCAAGGAGGGCAAGGTGTTGCGCCTGCGCAAGGCCCTCTATGTCCTGCGGCAGGCACCAAGGGCGTGGAATGCCAAGTTGTACTCCACGCTCAAGGGGATGGGCTTCGAGCAAAGCCCGCACGAGGCGGCCATCTACCGGCGGGGCAATGGAGGAAATGCTCTACTGGTGGGTGTCTGCGTCGACGACTTGGTGATCACCGACACCTAGGATGCGGAGGTGGCAGCATTCAAGGAAGCGATGAAAGCCACCTTCTAGATGAGTGACCTGAGATCTCTCTCCTTCTACCTGGGGATCGAGGTGCACCAAGCCGACTCTGGGATCATGCTTTGACAGACTGCCTACGCCAAGCGCATTGTTGAGCTAGCTGGGCTCGCAGACTGCAACCCAGCTCTCACTCCCATGGAGGAGAGACTGAAGCTGAGCCGTAATAGCACGACGGAGGAGGTGGATGCCACGCAGTATCGGCGTCTTGTGGGGAGCCTTCGCTACCTCGCCCACACACGGCCGGACTTGGCATTCTTTGTCGGCTACGTCAGTCGGTTCATGCAGCGACCGACGACGGAGCACCAGCAGGCTGTGAAGAGGATCATCCGCTACGTTGCGGGCACTCTCGACCACGACCTCTACTACCCGAGGTGCCCTGGGTAGGCACACCTTGTCGGGTACAGCGACAGCGACCACGCCGGCGACATCGACACTAGCAAGAGCACGAGCGGGATTCTCTTCTTCCTCGGCAAGTGCCTCGTTAGCTGGCAGTAAGTCAAGCAGTAGGTGGTGGCCCTGTCCAGCTGCGAGGCCGAGTACATAGCGGCCTCTACTGCTTCGACTCAGGCGGTCTAGCTAGTTCGACTGCTTGGTGATCTCCTCGGCAAAGACACCAGAGCGGTGGAACTCAGGGTGGACAACAAGTCCGCTCTGGCTCTAGCAAAGAATCCCGTCTTTCATGAACGGAGCAAGAACATCCGGGTGAGGTACCACTTCCTCTGAGGCTGCTTGGAGGAAGGGAGCATCAAGCCGTGCTACATCAACACCAAGGACCAACTTGCAGACCTGCTCACCAGGCCCCTTGGGAGGATCACGTTCCTTGAGCTTTGCTCCAGGATCGGGATGGTCCAACTCTCCCACAAGACAACGCACAAGGCTTAGGGGGAGAATGAAGGAATAAATCTTGTACTCTTGGTCTGTGTGGCCCCTAGTTAGAACAACATCTCAGTCCTTAGTAGGACAACATATTAGTCCTTTGGTAGGTGTGACGCTCTCAATTCTGTGGGAAAACCACGGAACCGAGAACTAATGCATATGTGTGCCCAAGATGTTCATCACACATACACATACGTTCCACAAACTGAATTCAGATTATATATTACCACGAATAACAGGTTTATTACAATACCTCATGAGTCTTGGACTCATGCTCACAGCGGAAGTCTTATGTCTATGCAGCGAAAGTCTTTTATCCTAATGCGGAAGCAATCAACTAATGCGGAAGCAAATCTAAGCAGAAGTGGCTCCATCTCTACTCCCTCCACAGGCAAGGTTGAGAACAGATCACACGCCTCAATGCCCCACGTGGTCTTTATAGTAAGCTTCTCCTGCTGCTGATGATGAAGTAATAATGCAAGTTTGAGTACAATGATGTACTCAGCAAGTGCGGGAATAACACATAATATGCAGCTCATAAACAAGGTAGGTATAAAAAGGCTTATTTGCAGAAAAGCAGATTTATAAAACCATGATAAAACAACAACTTAACTTTAGATGAATGTAATCCCAGCATGTATTGAATTACCAACATACCTCCATCGCTTTCCATGTTCCACCCAAACATTAACCAACCTCATTCTTACTCACGAATACCTCCTCGTATTTGCTACCATCTCACGAATACCTCCCCGTATTCGCTACCATCTCAAAACAACTTCGTCTCACACCGAGACCAAACTCGTTGCCATGACTCAACAGTCATGCAACCATCATATCACCCGGACTCAACGGTCATAACCAAACCAATAACCATAACCAAGAACCTTTTCAATAACCATCCCAACTAATCATGGCAGTTTAGCCAGGCGCTCGTGACCGTAAGCTCGGCTATCATGATAGTTTTAGACTCTGCAGAGTTTGCACCTCTTTACCCACAAGTTTGTGATTTCGTCACCCGTCGGCGACTGCAGAACCTCCATTATACCAGTACACAACCGTCGGTGTATGGTCAAGAGATCACAAAATAGCCTTTATAAAGGGGTTACTAGATGTATGGACTCACTAAGGTTTCACCGGCAGGCTAGAATCTCCAATTCTCCCACCCACGGGCCCCCTCTTGTGCCATGCAGTTCCCAGGGCAGTCCTCACTCGACTCCCATTCCCCGCGCCTTCCACAGTCCATAACACTCTAGCAACTTACCTAATTATTCAGCTAAGCCGCACCCATACTTGGCCTTGTGGTGGCACTGTTATCCTGGCATGTGCATGCATGAACCGGTCCTTAGATCTATGGCAAGTAAACCACCGTCTCATGCTACCTCATTCACAAACCCAGTCTTGCCCAGATCTCCCTCCGATCCATGTCCATTATTAACATCAGTTTCTCATTATCAATACGAGTGCAGTTAGCTAGACACATCTATCTCGCTTCCCAATCCCATAGACTCAGCGAAGCATAAAGCAAAAACCATACCCGACTCATAAACTTCCCAGGCGACAAGGGTGGTTTAATCAAAACTAGTAAACTCCTATAAAAGAGTTTCCCATCATGTTTGACTCAGCACACACACCTTTTCGCAAAACAAAATAGTTTTACCCAAAACATAGGATCAACATGGTCAAGGAGCACTTGCCTTGTTCTTGCGGTTCCGGTTGTTCTTGAATCCCAAAACCTTGTTGCTGCAGTTCGTCGTAGACAGCTCCCCGAGCTTGTTCTGCTAGGTAGGATCACGCGCATACAAGATTCACAACAATCAATATCATGCACAAACCTTAAACTAGATGCGATGATGCACATGCATGCTATCCTATGATTAATTTTATTAGATTGGTCTGTACGTGTTTTTGCATGGCTTGCATGGACAGAGGTGTTCGGATCAAAGGTGGATGTGGTGATGATCTTGTCTTTAGATCAACCTGATCATCAAGTGATCTATCCACGAGAAGGTTTCTGGAAGGAATCAAAGAACAGATGCAAGGAGAATACAACGATGTCGTAAGGTGGTGTCGGAGTCCTACCTTACGCCCTCCTTGGTTTTCGAGGTCCTCCTCAGACCGCTCGGTTCTCCTCCAATGATCTCCCTTGTTGCGCTTCGGCGACGGTTTACTCGGCGAGTTAGGGCTAGAGCTCTAAGTCGTCGGCTCATGAGTTGGAAAAGAAGTTTGTGGTTTCGGCCAGAGGTTCTGGGTTCTATTTATAATCAGGAAGAGAAAAGTTCTAATCTGATTGTATCCCGAATAAGAGTCTTATTCAGATCGTCGTTAGATCCTATCATCTTATCTTTAGTTGATTTGGTGCGGTAACGTTGTGGAATTCAGGTCGGTTTCCTTTACGTACCGGTATTCTTACGCGTAACAGCCGCTCCAGAACTCGTTACCTTCACGGCGATGAGCTCCGGAGGCTCCACGTGTCCATCGGGCCTGGTCTCTCCCTTTCCGTAGAGACGAGCTCCGGTTGCGCCGCCGCGTGTCAATCGATCGAGACCTCCCCCTCCTTTGGAGGTGAGCTCCGCGCACGCCACGTGTTGGCGCCGGTCTTTCCTCTCTTCTTTCTTCAGGGACATGCCCCGAGGTCGACACGTGTCCAGCAGCGACAGACCTCTTGGAGATAAGCTCCGGTGGCGACACGTGTCCGATAGAACCGGACCTCTCGGAGGTGGGCTCCGAGATCGACACGTATCCCGCGCGACTGGTCCTCTGATTTCCGCGAGGACTAGCTCCGAGGATGACACGTGTCCTGCGGAAATGCCTTTGCTTCTTTCGCAGAGGCTAGCTCCGTGGGCAACACGTGTCCCACAGGATCGGACCTCTCCCCTTTCGCGGAGATGAGTCCCGAACCTGCCACGTAGCTATTTTAGCGGCGGACCTCTCCCCACCTCGCAGGGACGAGCTCCGAACACGCCACGTGGCCAGCGGCCGCGGTAAGTTGTCTTCGGTGCTTTCTGAGAGCTGGATTCGGCTCTTATTGGTTATCTTTTTGATATTTTTCTCTGTCCCTACTTTTCTTAAAGTGTTTCCTCTTCATAAAACATGAACATGCTGACACCCGAGATGAGGGTGTCACAGTAGGACAACATCTTAGTCCTTTGGTAGGACAACGTCTTAGACCAAGAGGACAGCATATCAGTCCTTGTTAGGACAGCATATTAGTCCTTTGGTAGGACAACATCTTAGACAAAGAGGACAACATCTCAGTCCTTGTTAGGACAGCATATTAGTCCTTTGGTAGGACAATATCTTAGACTATAAATATGTAACCCCAACCCCTAGGTTGGACATGGCATTGTGTGTGGAATGAAACAAGAAAAATTTCTCAACTCTTAGTGTCATCCTCTCCATGAGAGTAATACTTCAGATACTAACACAGTTAACCTGTTCAATCTCCCAGTTTGCATATTAAAATTCACTGGATAAGGTTTGGACGGCGTTTCAAGTATCTCATAGCTATTTGTTTTTATATTTTGCAATATGAGAAGTCAATTTTTGGACAGTGTTTCAAGTATCTGATAAGTATTATTGTTTTTTATTTTTGCATTATCAGGAGTCATACAGCCAATTTGTTGTTCCTTGACAATTCTTTACACATGGCGTAACAACTATAAAGAAAACTTTGTCACAGGTTGAGGCGGAAGGCCAGCTTCTCCCAGATGGAACCCTTATGGTGTATGTATCTATAAATTTACTGCTTAGCCTCCAGGAGTAGCATCAATCTAGCAGTATGTTCATTATATTTTTTTTTAATGCAGAGATGGCAGGAAAGTTGCTGTGGTATACTACAGAGCTGGCTATACACCAAATGACTATCCTTCTGAAGCAGTATGAAATACATAAACAAACTATTTTTTCTTCCTTTCAATAAAGAGCTTCTTTTTTATGTTTCCTCTGAGAAAAAAATCTTCCAGCTATTTCTTCACTTTGCTATCTGTTATTTGGATGCATGTCGGTTAGTTTTGAATGATTATATGCTTAAATCATCATGACAAGTTTCTTGTATATTCTAGGAATGGAATGCAAGACTTTTGATGGAACAATCATCTGCGGTGAAGTCTCCTTCAATATCATATCATTTAGTGGGAACCAAAAAGATTCAACAAGAACTAGCAAAGCCTAATGTCCTTGAAAGGTGATTAGATTTTTTTAGTACTAGAAGTTAATGCACACTAGATTAGTCCTGTGATGTGCATATGAAAACTTTACAGACCTACATAACCTCGTGAAGAAATATGGTGCTAGTAGGCCATGTTGTACTATTGCTACTGTTCAGCTTAACTGTGAACATAATGATCAGATCAGTTACCAGTCTTTGGTGTAAAAATCCACAAGCTTTTACCAACCATCATTTGTCCCTTCTATAGGTTCCTTGATAGTAAAGAGGAAATTGCGAAGCTTCGTAAATGCTTTGCTGGGCTATGGAGCTTGGATGATGGAGAGATTATCAAGGCGGCAATTGAAAAACCTGAGTTGTTTGTGTTGAAGCCTCAACGTGAAGGCGGAGGTTGGTATTCACATTAACATATGCATATTGTTTCTTACCGTTTCTTGAGTATGCTATTTGTATACAGGGAACAACATCTACAGTCTTGATTTGCGAGAAACACTTATCAGACTCCAGAAGGAAGGAGGGGATGCGCCTGCAGCTTATATACTGATGCAAAGAATCTTCCCAAAGGCTTGTCTTGCTTACCTGGTCCGTGGTGGTGTCTGTCATGAGGGCCTTGCGATTTCCGAGCTTGGAGTATATGGAGCTTACTTGCGGTATGATTGGTTTGTAAACATAATGGAGTGTTCTGCATTTGATGGTGTTTTTTTTCTGATGAAAATTACTAAAATTCTCGAATCCTGACTAGGAACAAAAATAAGGTGGTAATCAATGATCAATGTGGCTACTTGATGCGAACAAAAGTTTCTTCATCAGATGAAGGTGGCGTTGCTGCAGGGTTTGCAGTTTTGGATAGCTTATATCTGACTGACAAGGTGCTATGCAGCAGTGTTCTATCCCACTAGTTTCCTTTGGATGCATGAATTTTTTTCTGAACAAAAAAATTTGTTTTAAGTGTTTAGGCGTTGGTCAGCAGTCTCAAAATTTTATTACTCCTTTCTTTCTAGTACTGCTTGAAAAACCCTGGATAACAAAATTTGAAATTGACCATGTCACAACCTAACAAGACTTCGAAAACTGCTACTTTATCCAATCTATGTTCTGCTAACAAGTTTGAATCATCTTCCTGATACATACTTCTGCAACCAGTTTCTAAATACTCCCCCTGTTCTGAAATAAATGACGTTTAGAACAGCTAATTTAGTTTAAATTGAACTATATTTTTTGTCTTAAACGTCATTTATTTCAGAACAGAGGGAGTATTACTGTTAGGGTTTACACTTAAATTACAAGACTTTTTTCCCTCAGTTGCCAGTGTGCACTTAAGGTCTCTGAACTAAATTGTAGATGTTTGTGTTCCTTTTCTATTATTCCAGCAGAACTATGAATTGAGTTGTTTGTTTTGTTGCTTCGTGCAGTGAGATCAACAGGGAAGCTTGCTTAATCAAAAAAAAAAAGAAACAGGGGAGCTTTCTGCACACAAGAGCCATATCTGTGACGCACCACATGTCACATTATTTCATGGGAAAATAATAAATATATTATGTGTAGTACATTACATGCGCACAAAAATCCTTGAAAATAAATGAAGTAAATGCTGGAGATACTTTGCCTTCTTAGATGTTCTTGTATCACCCTGACAGCAACTGGAAGTCCTGTCGAAGGCATTGGTGTTGTACGTAATTGATGGTAAAGTTTTCCCCATTGATCACAGCTGCGGAATTGTACAAGCTGAAACGAAAAACATATATAGAGGAATAAATCTGCTGCCCATTCTTGACTTGACGTGTCATTAATCCTGAGACTTATTAGTCGAATGCAATGACCGTAGTGCCATACTTGTTATTTCTCAAGTTTTTTTCTGCTACTTTTCTCTTATTGTGCCATACAAGTAGCAAACGTTTTATGCTTACGTCACAACTAATCAATCAAAGAGAAGCCCAACCATGATCAAGCATCTATACTTCCAAGAACCAATGGGTCTTATAAAGATATACTAGATGCATCTATATATGTTAGGTAATCTCGCCAAACAACGGTTCTTCGTCTTCAGCTTGAAATTTGACAATGGAAACAAAGAAATGGGAAAATCTTTGACAATGTGGCACCACAATTTTCAGCTTGAAAGTTCAATTTTAAATTAGAAAGTAAAAGGCTTGAAAGTTATTTCAAAGTACAAGGTGAGCTGAAGAAGACTTCTATCCAAGAAAGAAACAGATCTCTGACCCCATCCTTTGCTATGTAATTTCAGTATCATGTTTGTAAACATTTCGATTAATACATTTTACCAGTAGGGGTATCCCTGCTGTTTTCCTTTTCAAAAAAAAAATGTTCTTTGTCTTCATCAAGCCTGCTACCATAGTTATTAAGGCGGTAAGGCGACATAAGGCGACCAACCCCCTTTTTACCTTTTAAGCCATAAGGCGTAAGGCGAGTCGACGCCTTAGTAATATACTAATATATTGTTGTGGCGCAGGAAATTCACACGAGTTGTATATGAACTGCAGGCGGGTTTCTGCAGGTAATCAAGTAAGAATTCACCTTTGTCGAAGCGTCTGCGGTCGACACTTCCCCTGGCCTGCTTGGATCAGCCCGCAGAGGTTCTTTTTCGGAGGGGCTAGTCCTCTCGGAGGGTCTCGCGTTGGATGAAGGAGATGAAGATGGATTGACACCAGGATTTTTACGTGGTTCGGGCCGCTAGAGCGTAAAACCCTACGTCCACAGGAGCAGTGTTGCTCGATGTATTGCTTGGCGCTTAGAATCGGAGTTCTAAGCTTGGAGATATGAGCTGAGTTGCCCTTGATGTGTAGAGGGAGCTGAACCCACGGGAGTTCAAACCCTTTGTAACGTTGTCTACCCGAGCCTTTTATAGTTCAAGGCTCGGGCGGCTTACAAAGTGGGCCCCGGGACCCGACAGGTGGCCCCGGGGTGATTTCCTGCCATCTACGATATCTCGCAGTGAATGCTGGTAGCTGTCTTGGCAGTAGCTTCTTGGTCATCGTCCTGCCGCGCCCTGCCCGCGCCACAAGCTAGGCGTAGCGGTTGATGATGGCAGGGTCGGCAGGGCATGTCTTGTCGCTGTGTTTATTGGTGTACAACCTCTAACATTGTGTGCCTGTCCTGACTGTGACTGGTCGCAGTGCCTCCTGATAGGCGTGCGCTCCGTGTCTCCGCGTCTTGGGAAGGCACGGGTCTTGAATGTCTTGTACGGTAAAGGCATGGCGCGCCTTTACTCCTGCTGCCTACTGAGCCGGGGTGGGTAGCGCGGCTCTGTTGGCCACGTGGCGGGCCCGGAGCTCACCTCTGAGGAGAGGGGAGCCCCCGGCCACGCTGTACATGTGGCGCCTTCGGAGCTCACCCCCGGAGGGGGCGAGGTCCGGCTCTGTTGGCCATGTGGCGGGCCCGAAGCTCTCCTCTAAGGAGAGGGGGAGATTCGGCCCCGCGGGACACGTGGCACCTTCGGAGCTCACCCCCGCGGAGGGGGGAGGTCCGGCTCTGCTGGTCACGTGGCGGGCCCCGAGCTCACCTCTGAGGAGAGGGGAGGTCCGACCCTGCTAGACACATGGCACCTCCGGAGCTCACCCCCACGGAGGGGGGAGGTCCGGCTCTGTCGGCCACATGGCGGGCCCGGAGCTCACCTCTAAGGAGAGGGGAGGTCCGGCCCCGCTAGACACGTGTCGCATTTGAAGCTCACCCCCGCGGAGGGGGGAGGTCCGGCTCCGCCGGCCACGTGGCTGGCCCGGAGCTCTACTATGAGGAGAGGGGGAGCAACGGCCCCGCTGGACACGTGGCGCCCTCGGAGCTCACCCCTGCGGAAGGGGCGAGGTCCTTAGCCGGTTTTGTCCTGTGTGCGGGGGTACCCGGTATTGAGGGTACCGACAGTAGCCCCCGGGCCCATCTCGGGGGAGATGACGATCCCGAGGTGGGGCCTTCACCTTTTCTACCCCGCGCACCTTCTCGGAGACTCCTTTTGACCGTTGCACGAGCACGACCGGTCGTGGGGGCGTGAGCCCTGCTTGATGACTGCTTTAACTACGCCGGTTCCCAAGGCTGTCACTACTACAAACGCAATGCCTTGTCAGGAACCACCGGGTTATTCGCTTGGGGGACTGACTTCCTGGTCCACCGCTTCTGCAGGACGGCTTGGGCCCCCTTGTCACTGTTTCTAGGGCTTGGACCTGGGGTGTCTGCCCCGAGCGGCGCATACGAAGCGTTTTGAATTGCTTCTCGGAAGTTTAAAGGGGATCACTTCTGCATTGCAGGCTTCCCTTCACACATTTCCCTACGCCTGAGCCTTCCGGATTCTTCTGTGCGCCCAAGCCTTCTCTGCCTTTCGCGTTCTTGCCTCTTCGTCTTCGATGGCTTCCAGCCTGCCTCCGCCGCGCATCGCCCGGACGAAGGACCTTGGGTCGGTGTGCCGGCTGCTAGGATGGCATTCCGAGGAGCAGAGGCATTGTCTTTAGCGGGGATCTCTCCCCCTGCATCTGGAGAGGGGTGAGACCGTTCTCTTCGTCGCCTACGTCTTGGCGGGGTTTGTCCCGCCAGTTTCTTCCTTCTTCGTGACTCTTCTGGAGACTTATGGCCTCCAGCTTCATCACCTCTCCCCGAACTCCTTCGCTCTGGCCGCCGTCTTTGTGCACTTCTGCGAGATGTTCGTGGGGGTGCGCGCTTCAGTGACGCTCTTCCGTCACTTCTTCTTGATGCGGACGATTGGGCGTGGCTCGAAGAATCAGCTGGGACCCTACTACTTCCAGCACCGCTGCAAGGATCCGAAGGTCTCCAAGTACCTTCTGCTCTTCAGCGCCGCGAGGTGGGATGGCTGGAGGGATGATGTAACACCCCAAAATTCTGTTAAAACCCAAAATCCAGTTAAGAGGGGAATTTAAAATTTTTTGGATGTGTTGCATGTTTTGCAACAATTTAAATTCAAACTGGAATTCAATTTAAACTCAAAACAGAAAAGAAATAGAAAAAGAAAAAGGGAAACAGAAAAAAACCGGCCAGTGGGCCGAAACCCACCAGCCGGCCCACTCTACTCCGCGCCAGCCCGCAGCCGCGCGCGCCCCCTTCCTCCCACTGACAGGCGGGGCCCGCCAGCCTTCTTCTTCCTCGCGCCCGCGCCGCGATCGGCCGGGACTCTCTCACCCGAATCAAAACTGATCGGGAATTCTCGCGTATCCCAGCTGATTTCCGGACCCCGAAGACTCCAGCTCGATCTAAACCAACCCGCCGCCCTCCCCCATCTATAAAAACCCCGGCCTCGCTCTGTTTTCCCACGCGATCCACCGTTTTTACTCCGGTGAGAACCCGAGCCTTCTCCGGCGAATTCTGGCCGATCTACGCTCGGAAATTCTTATCTAACTCGCTGGTCTTGATCCACCGCCTCCGGGGAACCTTGCAGGTGCAGAAAACTCGGTGACTTGTGGTTCAAACACAGCGCCGACGAGCTTCGCCGTGGTTTCACTTCGGACCTCGTCGCCGGTCGCTTTCCAGGAACTCCGAGCTCAAGAAAACCCCCGAGGTGAGATCCCCGACCTCCCCTCCACCGATCTATGCCATAAAATCACAGTTCTAGGAAGAATTCTCGAAGATCCGAAAATCTCCGGGAGATCGCCGCCTCCCGCCGCCGTGCGCAGCCGGCAGCGCCGCCCGCGCTCGATCAGAGCGACGTGGCCGCTTGTGCGCCATTTATTTTAAATCGCACGGTAGATTTTAAATCCCCGCGTACCGGTTCGATGTTATAATCTCAGCTGTCTGTTTTAAATCGGACGGTCCACGTCAGCCCCGCGTTATAAAGACTGGAATTCTTATGCGCTACCCCCTGGGGTTCTCGGGAAATAAGAGCTAGCCCCGGAAACTTCTGATCTAGCCCCTGGAACTTCAGAAAATCATGTAAATTCATTTAAAAATCAGTTTTAGCCCCTGGACCTAATAAAAATTAGGAAAAACTCCTCTGTTATGAGTAGCTAGACCCCTGAAAATTGTTAAAATAATATTATAGACCCTGTAGTGGGGTGAGTTTACCTTTTTAACCCTGTTTGATATTTAATTTAGGAAATTGAATATGTGGCTAGTATTTAAAATTTAAAAGTGGGACAAACATATTGTCAAAATTAAATTAAAAACTTTCTCAGTACTTAGAAAATTTTGGAGTGAGATAAAAATAGATTTTGGGCTGAAATGAATCTGTTTAATTTATTATTCACATTTATTAGTTATAGGGACACATTTTTAAGTAAAGAATAGTTCTGAAAATAGGGAAAATAAATGTAAAATAGTTTACATCAGAGGAAAAGGTCAAAAGTATATTAGTAAATATTTTAGATCAGAACCTATTCTGTTTAGATGATGTGTCTTGTTATTTTCATAATAAAGTTCACATTTAGGCATAGGAAATAAATCTGAAAATATAGCAACTAGTAAATGATAAATGAAGTTTCTAAAATCCAAAGAATTCAGTTTAGGGTTGGTAGAAATTCTGAAGACACATATGGAGTAGGAAAATACCTTTCATGCATACTTGGTAGATAAAAGGTGTAGTAATTAAATATAAGGAATTTATTTAATTGGAAACTCATATATAAAGTATGCAAGCATAAATGTGAATACAAAAGTAGGAATCATATACACATGATTAAAAGTGCATGTAAGCCAAAGGTCAACACACATAGAGTAAACACAACACATAGAAGTTGTGAATGGCTTTGTTACATGTGAATGTGTGGTTTGTATGAAGTGGAAGTGTGAACTATGTCTTATGGATTGTTGTTTTTCCTTTGCTATGTGTGATGGTATGATGTAGACCCTGCTCAAGAGCAAGTTATTCCTTTCCAAGATCAGGACTACCCATTTCAAGAGCAGCAGGAAGGAGGCAAGTGTCCTTGACCACTTTGATCCTATGCTAGGATGTGTAGCTAGAATTATTTGCATTGTCAATTGAAATATGAAACCCATGCTAGGAAGTTTCCATAGAATTGCATTATCTTGTTTCCTTGTGGCTTGGGTTGGGATTTATTTTATCATGTCATTTATTATTATGCATATGCTTAGCCATGCTTAGAATGGATATTTGGGATATGAGATCATCAGTTTATTTTACCATACTCTTGAATGAGATATTGTGAGTTATGTAGAGGTAGGGATCAAGGCAAGTTGGATGTTTTGGTTGTGTGCTGGGTGCACGAGACTCGGGTTTGTGTTTAGTACTTGCCTGGATCCTAAGGACCGGTTCATGGAGCATGTAACCTGGCTTTACCGTGCCAACCACATGCTGAGATGGGGCAGCTTGGCCAATTAATTAGGTGTATCCCCGACGTAGTATGGGTGTGTTGGATGGTGCGGGGAATAGGTGTCAGCTGGACTACCATATGAACCGCAAGGCTCAAGAGGGGGCCGCTGCAGCAGGGTTGGAGCCTCTTGTATGCTGTTAGGGGTGAAACCTCAGTGGGCCCACGCTCGTCGGGAATCCCTTTGTAAAGGCTTCGTAGTGATCTCCTGGCTACACACCTGGGAAGTGTGAATGTGGTTCGTAGCCACTGGCATAATGGAGGTTCTTTTAGTCCACCCGATAACGGGGGATGAAATCACTACATGTTGGTACAGTGGTGCAAACTCTGCAGAGTCAAAACTGTCATGACAGCCGTGCTCACGGTCAAGAGCGGCTTGGATTTATTCATGATTAGAGAATTGATGGTTTTGGAAGTTGTGGATGTTAAGCGGGGAGCTTAACATTGGAAATGATGTTATGGTTATTTGATTTTGATGATGGGATGGGAGGTTGGGACCATTTCACCTGTGTAGTAATGTAGGTGCTTAATAAGCTAGGTGATAGGTATTAATTGCGTAGTGCTTTAACCATGAGTTCGACCTCCTCTTGTTCTAGCCGTGCATGACATAACTTTCCCACACTTGCTGAGTACCATCGGTACTCAACCTTGCATATTTGTTGGTTTATATTGCTGCTCAGGTCAAGATAATGAGGTGGTGTATAATGACCAAGACTTTGGACCCGAAGAAGGTTTCTAGGTTCATGAAGACCCCCGGGCAACGCCTGTGACGGAGCCCACAAGAATAATTATTCCGCTGCTAGTTTATTTACTTGTGATGAACTTATTATTGTCCATCGAGACATTTGCTATGTAAGACTTATTTATATTCGACACCTGGCTTGTAATAAATGATGCTTCACTATTTGTCATCACATGTATGAGAAAATGATCCTGGCATACATGTGATATTCACTCGGTTGTTCTTCGGAAAAACCAGGTGTGACAGAAGTGGTATCAGAGCCAAGGTTGCCCGTAGGAACGTGGACCTAGGTAGAAATGGACGTATTTAAAGGCCCTATTTTCTTAAAAACTTTTTTTACAAGATGTGTGTTGAAAAGTGTTATTTAATGAGTCACTTTCTTCATCTTACCCCAATTTTCATTCAAAATAGGATTTTTGTTTAAAAAGTTTATCTAACCTAAGTTTAAATGCTTTTTGTTTTTAGATGGTTCGCATGATTCGCACCGCTCGCAAGTCCACAGGAGGGAGAGTTCCCGTAGTTGCCCTTGCCGAAAGAGAGGAGAGCCGTCCGGTGACGTACCTTTCCTACGGATTGGCAGTAGGAGGCTTGTTGCGCCGTCTTTGACGTATGCTCGAAGCCGCCGGCAATACGGGCAAGCTAATCATCCACTATAACTCCACCAGGACCATCCGTAAGAAGAGGGAAGAATGGAGTTCAGAGATGAGGATTATACACGAAAACTAGCTGCTTAAGATCCACCGCTCTCCAGCTTGTAGAGCGACACAGGTCGATGCGGAGAAGGATGTCATCTGGGAGGCCATCACCTGCCAGAGTTACATCTATCGTCGACACCTGGACAGGACTGAGTACATGTATGTCCTCCAACGCGAGAGTGGTACCTCGGAGTATAAGTACCCGCCAGTGCAGCAAGGGACTTCCCATGAGCACATGGATTTGTGCTTAGAGGATGCTGCCATGCTTAGCACTCGATTGCAGGAGTGTCAGCAGGAGCTTCAGGATGTTCGTGACACCCTGAAGGAAACCGAGGCGTTGCTTCGAGCCTGCTTGAGGGCGAGAGAAAGAGGAGATGGGAATGAACTATGTGTCACCGTGAACGATACATGGACTCCTGACTCCCCAGATCGCCGAGCGATCAGGCGTCGTCGCACTTCTCCACCAGCAGCCTCCCCACCCAAAGCAGAGTCAGAAGGCAGCCGAAATGATGAGGAAGATCCCGAGGAGCCAGCTCAAGAAAACGAGTAGCGTAGAGCCTTTCCCTTAAATTAGAAGGATGTCGAGTAGTCGAGTCGTTACGCTAGGTAATGGTGTGTTAATTCTTGGTGTGTGACGTGAGTTGTGGAAGCCATGAGCAATTGTCCACAGCCTCGTCTTCAGATTGTTTTGCTTTGGTGTGTGAACCCACATGAAATAATATTGCAGTTATTTTTGTGTGAGATATGAACCCTCAGAAAAGTATAACAAAACTTCAACACTTCAAAGTACAAATAAGTGAAAGTAGTAAGATAATACGTAATACTTTAAATTAACATTTGGTTAATCATGCTAGATGGCCGGAAGAGGAAAAGGTCGTACTGCCCACCCGCCAACAACAACGATGAGGCCTGCAACCCTCATCTTTCTGGAGGCCAAGACAGGGGTGGACGCCATGAAGGAGTTGATTCCCTCCACCAAATGCTGGAGAATCAAAATCAGCTCATCCAGAACTTGACTCAAGTGGTGGCCAACTTGCATCAAGTTCCACCTCCACAAGCTGCACCACGCCAACCAAGGTTGAGTGAGTTTCTAGGAACTCAACCTCCAAAGTTTGCAAGTGCCGCTGAACCTCTGGAGGCAGATGATTGGCTAAAGACCATTGAAAGCAAGATGAGGATCATACAATGCCAAGGGTATGAGAGGGTGCTGTTTGCCTCTCATCAATTGCATGGACCTGCTGCTGATTGGTGGACTGCCTACGTGGCCGCCCACCATGACCCTGAGAACATCACTTGGGAAGAGTTCAAGCGTAGCTTCCGCAACCATTACATCCCAAGAGGTGAACTCAAAAACAAGAGGAAGGAGTTATTGGGACTGCAGCAGGGAAACATGACGGTGAGGGAATACCTCACTAAATTTACTCAACTATCCTGTTATGCCCCACGGGACATAGAGACTGATGAGCAGAAACAAGATTGTTTCGTGGAGGGACTTACCGCAGAAATGCAGTGTGCAATGTCCTCAAATGAGTATGAAAGCTTCCAAAAGATGGTGGACAGAGCGTTTGTGGTGGAAAGGAAACTGAAGGCCTTGGAAAATGAGAATAAGAGGAAGGCCGGGTGGTCACATCAAGCCTCAGGGAGCAACACCCGCCCACGTCTGATGCAGCAACCTGCAGGGCAGACGAACCGTGCTGCGGTACCCTACTCAGCACCAAGAGGGTACAACCCGAACTACGGGCCTCCGGCAGCACCAACACAGCCGCAACGTCAGTTTGTACAGCAGCCTCGCCCCGCATATCCACCTCGACCAGCAGTGCAAGGACCCACAAACCAACCCCAAGACAATAAAGGCCAAGCACCTAAGGTTGGGGTGCAATGTTTTAATTGTGGTGAAGTGGGGCACTACGCCCATAAGTGCCCAAAGAAGAAGCCCACGCAGCCACAACAGCAGAATGTAATGAGAGGACGGGTGAACCACGTCACTATGGAGGAAGCACAAGAGGCACCCGACGTGGTAGTTGGTAAGTTTCCTGCCAATTTACACATTGCAACCCTGCTGTTTGATTATGGTGCTACCCACTCGTTCATTACTCAAGGGTTTGTTAAGAAGCATGACCTAGCAACAACACAAATGAACCATATGCTAGCAGTAAACTCTCCAGATGGAGAAATAAGGACAAGACAAGTGTGTCCCAAAGTGAACCTAGACATTAATGGGGTAGTATTTACTGCTAACCTCATAGTGATAGATTCACAAGGGATAGATATTATTTTGGGTATGGATTGGTTGACCAAACATAAAGGAATCATCCATTGTTCGACCAGAACGGTGGAACTAACTCACCCTAGTGGCACAAGAGTAAAGTTCATAACAATACACGAGCCTAGGAGGGACATTAAATTAAATCAAGTTGAGGTGAAAGTTGAGGAGATCAGGACCATCAGGGAATATCCAGATGTTTTTCCGGAGGATTTGCCAGGTATGCCTCCCGATCGTGAAGTGGAATTCGCAATTGAGCTAGTGCCTGGAACAGCCCCGATATACAAGAGACCTTATCGGATGGACTCCAAGCAGCTGGGAGAACTCAAGGATCATTTGAGAGAATTGACGGAGAAGGGGTATATTCGTCCTAGTTCCTCACCATGGGGAGCTCCGGTGATATTTGTGCCCAAGAAGGACGGAAACCAAAGGTTATGCGTGGATTACCGTGCCTTGAATGAGGTAATCATCAAGAACAAGTACCCATTACCCCGCATTGAAGACTTGTTTGATCAATTGAGGGGCGCTTGTGTGTTCTCGAAAATTGATCTCAGGTCGGGATACCACCAACTCAAGATAAGGCAATCTGATATTCCCAAGACAGCTTTCGTATCTCGGTACGGATTGTATGAATACACTGTCATGCCTTTCGGGCTAACTAATGCCCCGGCATACTTCATGTATCTCATGAATAAGGTATTCATGGAATATCTAGACAAATTTGTGGTGGTTTTCATAGATGACATTCTCGTCTTCTCCAAAGATGAAGAAGAACATGAGAAACATCTAAGGTTGGTGTTGCAGAGGCTGAGAGAACACCAACTATATGCCAAGTTGAGCAAGTGTGAGTTTTGGCTGAAGAGAGTTCCCTTCTTAGGACATATAATCTCAGAGGGAGGAATCTCCGTAGATCCCGCCAAAATCGAGGATATCCAGAAGTGGAAGACCCCTGAAAATGTCGGGGAAGTTCGAAGCTTTTTGGGATTGGCTGGATACTATCGACGGTTTATTGAGGGATTCTCTAAGATCTCGAGACCCATTACCAAACTGTTGGAGAAGGGAATCACATTCACATGGACGCCATTGTGCGAAACGAGTTTTCAGGAGTTAAAGAAAAGATTGACAACAGCCCCAGTGCTAGTTATGCCAGATATGCAGAAGAACTTTACGGTGTACTGCGATGCCTCTGGAAACGGGTTGGGATGTGTTCTCATGCAAGAAGGGCATGTCGTGGCTTATGCATCCCGACAACTCCGGAAGCACGAGAAAAACTATCCTACACATGACCTAGAACTAGCCGCAGTGGTACACGCGTTGAAAATTTGGCGACACTATTTGATGGGTAAGAGGACAGAGATATATACGGATCATAAGAGTTTGAAGTACATTTTTACATAGCCAGATCTCAACCTCAGACAAAGGAGATGGTTAGAGCTAATCAATGACTTTGATGTGGGCATCAATTATCATCCTGGGAAAGCAAACGTCGTGGCCGATGCTTTAAGTCAGAAAGTGCAGGTCAATAAGTTGAGCTTGAAGGACATGCCTGCAGAATTGAAGGACGAGGTTATAAAGCTCAATCTATGCCTGGTAAATAGTGATGAAGCCATCGCCATGGAAGTGGACTCCACACTCGAGCGATACATACGCGAGGGTCAAAAGAATGACGAGAAGATACAAGAGATCAGACAACTCATCAAGGAAAATAAAGCTCCTGGTTTTAGAGAGGATGAACAAGGAACGGTGTGGCATGGGAAAAGAATCTGTGTGCCAGAAGTAAAGGAGATCCGTGAATTGATTCTGAAGGAGGCTCATGATTCTGACTATTCCATTCATCCTGGGAGTACGAAGATGTACCAGGACCTCAAGAGCAGGTATTGGTGGTATGGCATGAAACGAGATGTCGCGGAATATGTTGCCCTATGTGACACATGTCAGTTGGTGAATGCAGAACATCAACGACCCTCGGGATTATTGCAACCACTCAAAGTGCCTGAATGGAAATGGGAAGAAATCAATATGGATTTCATAGTAGGACTGCCTAGGACCCAATCAGGATATGATTCGATATGGGTCATCATCGACAGGCTAACCAAGGTAGCTCATTTCATCCCCGTGAAAGAAAGCTACAGCGGATCCAAATTGGTAGAGTTGTACATGTCAAGGATCGTGTGTTACCATGGAGTGCCAAAGAAGATTGTGTCGGATCGAGGGACACAATTCACCTCAAGGTTCTGGCAGAAGTTGCACGAAACCATGGGAACCCATCTGAACTTTAGTTCTGCCTATCATCCCCAAACTGATGGGCAGATGGAAAGAACCAATCAGATTCTTGAAGACATGCTGAGGGCATGTGCACTCAAAAACAATCGGAGTTGGGATAAGAACTTACCGTATGCGGAGTTTTCCTATAACAACAGCTATCAAGCTAGTATGAAGATGTCACCGTTTGAAGCTTTGTACGGGAGGAAGTGCAGAACTCCCCTATTTTGGAACCAAACGGGGGAAAGTAAAGTGTTTGGTCCAGAAGTACTACAAGAAGCCGAGGCGAAGGTGAGGGAAATTCGCAACAATTTGAGGATAGCACAAACACACCAAAAGAGCTATGCCGATGTACGAAGAAGAGAGCTCGTTTTCAATGTGGGAGACTATGTCTATCTCAAGGTGTCCCCTATCAGAGGACTTCGTCGGTTCAAGGTGAAAGGGAAGTTGTCATCTCGATACATCGGACCCTTTCAAGTTCTGGAAAGGAAAGACGAAGTGGCATATCAACTAGAGTTACCGGCTCGTCTATCGGATGTGCATGATGTATTCCATGTGTCACAACTCAAGAAATGCCTGAGAACGCCTGAAGAGGTGTTACCCATGAATGAAGTGGACGTAGATGAGGATTTGTCTTATGCCGAGCAACCATACAAGATTTTGGAGACAATGGAACGCCTCACCAGAAATAAAAGAATCCAGATGTGCAAGGTGCAATGGAAGCATCACTCAGAAGAAGAAGCCACCTGGGAACGGGAAGATGAACTCAAGGCACAATTTCCGGAATTGTTTTCTTAGAACCACTAATCTCGAGGACGAGATTTCTTTTAAGGGGGGTAGAGCTGTAACACCCCAAAATTCTGTTAAAACCCAAAATCCTGTTAAGAGGGGAATTTAAAAATTTTTGGACGTGTTGCATGTTTTGCAACAATTTAAATTTAAACTGGAATTCAATTTAAACTCAAAACAGAAAAGAAATAGAAAAAGAAAAAGGGAAACAGAAAAAAACCGGCCAGTGGGCCGAAACCCACCAGCCGGCCCACTCTGCTCCGTGCCAGCCCGCAGCCACGCGCGCCCCCTTCCTCCCACTGACAGGCGGGGCCCGCCAGCCTTCTTCTTCCTCGCGCCCGCGCCGCGATCGGCCGGGACTCTCTCACCCGAATCAAAACTGATCGGGAATTCTCGCGTATCCCAGCTGATTTCCGGACCCCGAAGACTCCAGCTCGATCTAAACCAACCCGCCGCCCTCCCCCGTCTATAAAAACCCCGGCCTCGTTCTGTTTTTCCCACGCGATCCGCCGTTTTTACTCCGGTGAGAACCCGAGCCTTCTCCGGCGAATTCTGGCCGATCTACGCTCGGAAATTCCGATCTAACTCGCTGGTCTTGATCCACCGCCTCCGGGGAACCTTGCAGGTGCAGAAAACTCGGTGACTTGCGGTTCAAATACAGCGCCGACGAGCTTCGCCGTGGTTTCACTTCGGACCTCATCGCCGGTCGCTTTCCAGGACCTCCGAGCTCAAGAAAACCCCCGAGGTGAGATCCCCGACCTCCCCTCCACCGATCTATGCCATAAAATCACAGTTCTAGGAAGAATTCTCGAAGATCCGAAAATCTCCGGCGAGACCGCCGCCTCCCGCCGCCGTGCGCAGCCGGCAGCGCCGCCCGCGCTCGATCAGAGCGACGTGGCCGCTTGTGCGCCGTTTATTTTAAATCGCACGGTAGATTTTAAATCCCCGCGTACCAGTTCGACGTTATAATCTCAGCCGCCTGTTTTAAATCGGACGGTCCACGTCAGCCCCGCGTTATAAAGACTGGAATTCTTACGCGCTACCCCCTGGGGTTCTCGGGAAATCAGAGCTAGCCCCGGAAACTTCTGATCTAGCCCCTGGAACTTCAGAAAATCATGTAAATTCATTTAAAAATCAGTTTTAGCCCCTGGACTTAATAAAAATTAGGAAAAACTCCTCTGTTATGAGTAGCTAGACCCCTGAAAATTGTTAAAATAATATTATAGACCCTGTAGTGGGGTGAATTTACCTTTTTAACCCTGTTTGATATTTAATTCAGGAAATTGAATATGTGGCTAGTATTTAAAATTTAAAAGTGGGACAAACATATTGTCAAAATTAAATTAAAAACTTTCTCAGTACTTAGAAAATTTTGGAGTGAGATAAAAATAGATTTTGGGCTGAAATGAATCTGTTTAATTTATTATTCACATTTATTAGTTATAGGGACACATTTTTAAGTAAAGAATAGTTCTGAAAATAGGGAAAATAAATGTAAAATAGTTTACGTCAGAGGAAAAGGTCAAAAGTATATTAGTAAATATTTTAGACCAGAACCTATTCTGTTTAGATGATGTGTCTTGTTATTTTCATAATAAAGTTCACATTTAGGCATAGGAAATAAATCTGAAAATATAGCAACTAGTAAATGATAAATGAAGTTTCTTAAATCCAAAGAATTCAGTTTAGGGTTGGTAGAAATTCTGAAGACACATATGGAGTAGGAAAATACCTTTCATGCATACTTGGTAGATAAAAGGTGTAGTAATTAAATATAAGGAATTTATTTAATTAGAAACTCATATATAAAGTATGCAAGCATAAATGTGAATACAAAAGTAGGAATCATATACACATGATTAAAAGTGCATGTAAGCCAAAGGTCAACACACATAGAGTAAACACAACACATAGAAGTTGTGAATGGCTTTGTTACATGTGAATGTGTGGTTTGTATGAAGTGGAAGTGTGAACTATGTCTTATGGATTGTTGTTTTTCCTTTGCTATGTGTGATGGTATGATGTAGACCCTGCTCAAGAGCAAGTTATTCCTTTCCAAGATCAGGACTACCCATTTCAAGAGCAGCAGGAAGGAGGCAAGTGTCCTTGACCACTTTGATCCTATGCTAGGATGTGTAGCTAGAATTATTTGCATTGTCAATTGAAATATGAAACCCATGCTAGGAAGTTTCCATAGAATTGCATTACCTTGTTTCCTTGTAGCTTGGGTTGGGATTTATTTTATCATGTCATTTATTATTATGCATATGCTTAGCCATGCTTAGAATGGATATTTGGGATATGAGATCATCAGTTTATTTTACCATACTCTTGAATGAGATATTGTGAGTTATGTAGAGGTAGGGATCAAGGCAAGTTGGATGTTTTGGTTGTGTGCTGGGTGCACGAGACTCGGGTTTGTGTTTAGTACTTGCCTGGATCCTAAGGACCGGTTCATGGAGCATGTAACCTGGCTTTACCGTGCCAACCACATGCTGAGATGGGGCAGCTTGGCCAATTAATTAGGTGTATCCCCGGCGTAGTATGGGTGTGTTGGATGGTGCGGGGAATAGGTGTCAGCTGGACTACCATATGAACCGCAAGGCTCAAGAGGGGGCCGCTGCAGCGGGGTTGGAGCCTCTTGTATGCTGTTAGGGGTGAAACCTCAGTGGGCCCACGCTCGTCGGGAATCCCTTTGTAAAGGATTCGTAGTGATCTCCTGGCTACACACCTGGGAAGTGTGAATGTGGTTCGTAGCCACTGGCATAATGGAGGTTCTTTTAGTCTACCCGACAACGGGGGATGAAATCACTACATGTGGGTACAGTGGTGCAAACTCTGCAGAGTCAAAACTGTCATGAGAGCCGTGCTCACGGTCAAGAGCGGCTTGGACTTATTCATGATTAGAGAATTGATGGTTTTGGAAGTTGTGGATGTTAAGCGGGGAGCTTAACATTGGAAATGATGTTATGGTTATTTGATTTTGATGATGGGATGGGAGGTTGGGACCATTTCACCTGTGTAGTAATGTAGGTGCTTAATAAGCTAGGTGATAGGTATTAATTGCGTAGTGCTTTAACCATGAGTTCGACCTCCCCTTGTTCTAGCCGTGCATGACATAACTTTCCCACACTTGCTGAGTACCATCGGTACTCAACCTTGCATATTTGTTGGTTTATATTGCTGCTCAGGTCAAGATAATGAGGTGGTGTATAATGACCAAGACTTTGGACCCGAAGAAGGTTTCTAGGTTCATGGAGACCCCCGGGCAACGCCTGTGACGGAACCCACAAGAATAATTATTCCGCTGCTAGTTTATTTACTTGTGATGAACTTATTATTGTCCATCGAGACATTTGCTATGTAAGACTTATTTATATTCTGACACCTGGCTTGTAATAAATGATGCTTCACTATTTGTCATCACATGTATGAGAAAATGATCCTGGCATACATGTGATATTCACTCGGTTGTTCTTTGGAAAAACCGGGTGTGACAGATGACTGGGTGATCGTGAAGACTGATGAGCACGATCGACTCCAGTTGCCGACTGAAGATCCATCCACCGGGCGCCGCTTCTGGGAGGAGAGCCCGGAGCTGGAGCCGGAGTACGTGCCAGTCCTGGAGCACATCCAGTTCCTGGCGAAGCAGGGGCTGACATCCCTGATGGTTCTGGCGGACTTCCTTTCACGCCGCCTTGCGCCGCTGCAGCAGCGTGATCGTCCGGCGTGGTACTACACCGGCATACATGACTGCACCAGGCTGGAGACGGGCTTAGACTCTGACCCGTCCGTCAAATTGCTGAGGGAGATGGTGACGAGGGTAAGCAGTGACTTCCTCGATGACCGCTCCCTAACAGTTCCTTTTCCTTCCTGCCTCTCTTCGTGGAGCCGGCGCGGAGGTTGAAACTGCTGCGGGAGATGCCGACCTTGGACGATATCGGGATCGTCGTGCACCAGGTCGGTGATGCTTCCCGGGGGATCTCGATTACGGAGGTTGACCGCCCCCGAGAACGGTGCGAGGGGTCGGCCGATGCCCAACCCGCGCCGAGGGGCGACAGAGCTCGGACTGTCGACAAGGGGAAGGGCAAGGCACCGGCCTCCAGTTTGCCGAAGAGGAAGCGCTCCCGGTCTCCACCGAGGGCGTCGTTCGCGCCGAGTTAGGGGACCGGAGTCCCCCCGCGCTCTTCATTAGGAGGCGTCGGCTCGTCGGGCGGCGACCCAAGGAGGCCTCGAGTCTTTCGCGCCGACGGGACTCCTCCTGGACAGCAGCGGTCGGAGGAGCCCCGGGCGTCCCACCCTCCTTCCACAGGTGGAGCTCCGAGGAGGGACGCCGGTGCTGCGGTGCTGGGGCTGAGCCAGGGGCTCAGGTGCCCCGATCGTCGAGTGTCCCTGCTGCAGGATCGGCAAGTGGCGGTGCCGGAGGGAGCGCAGCTGGGACTCATCCGGGGGCGCAGGTGCCCCGACCTTTAGGTGCTTCAGGGGCTGGTACGGGGAGCGGCGCCAGAGGTGCTGCCGGCGGGAGCTCTGCTGCTCCATCTCCCAGGGGGGCTGCGGGTGCACCCCTTGTTCCGTCAGTTCAGGTGCCTTCATCACAGGTCCCGGTGGCGACGGCAGGCTCGGGCAGCCCTGCCCCGGCTCGGAATCTAGGGCTCCATGCCCTCTGGAATGTTCGTGTTCCTTGGTAAGTTATACTTACCGGATCTTAGTACTTGCGTACTTTAATTCTTCTTTACTTGTCTTGAGAGCTCCCTGTGCTTGTAGGGATTCGTCGGCTGCCGGGGACGCGTATGTTCCCCAGCCATCTCCGGTTGGTAGGAGCCCTGTGCCGCAGCGTACGGAGGCCGCGGCCGCTTCACCGGGCCCCGTGCAGGTCCAGATGTCTCCTCCTTCTGGCCCGGCAGGACCAGTTCCTGCAGCGACGGTGGCGCCTGCTCCTCCTCCTTCGCCAGCTCGGGAGATGGCTACTGATGAAGACCCAGCGGAGCAGGCTGGCGGCGACCAGCCTTCGGGCGCTGGTGCAGGAGGAGCTGATGCAGGTCCTCAGGTGGGCGATGAGCAGGGGCACGTCGGGGCTGGCCCTGCCTCAACGTTGTCTCCTTCTGAGCGGCGCATCGTCGTGGCTCCTCCAGAAGTTGCGGCGCCGGCATCTCCTCTGTCGGATGACGACGCCATGGAGGAGGTTCGCGGCGCACCTTCGGCTTTTGCTGCTCCACTGTCCCTGTCGGATGCCATGGACCAGGCCCAGTCCAGCGTACAACAGGTTCAGGCTGTGCTCGAGCGCGAGCGGGAGGTCTTGGCGGATGAGAGGAACCGCCTTCGCGGCTGGGGGCGGCTCTTGAAGCTGCGGACCTGGGAGGTCGAGGAGGAGCTCAATGCTAAGAGGGCGAGGCTCGACGCTGAGGAGGCGCTCCTCGATGTGCAGAGGACAGACGTCGACTACCTGGATACCGAGACCCGAAAGATCATGCAGGAGGCCTGCGAGGCCTATGACAGTGTTCGGGCCCGCTCCGACGCCAACGAGGAGATGCGGCTGCAGCTGGTGCGACGCGAGTGTGCCGTCGCGGAGCAGGAGTGCGCCGTGGAGACCAAGGAGAAGGAGGTTGCCGAGCAGCTGGAAGCGGGTGAAGGCGACCTGAAGGCCCGGACCGGAGAGCTGGAACTCCAGGAGGCAGCCTTGGCCGAAAGGGAGGAGCAGGTCTCCCGGGACCGCCAGGCGGTACTGAACCGGGAGCTTGCTGCCGACTTCTGGGCGTCAGAGCTGGAGAGGCTCGCAAGGGACTTCGCGGCGAAGGAGAGATGGTTCGCCGAGGAAGGGCCTGCGCCCTGCTAGCGGCTCGCCAGGAGGTGGAGAAGCTCCGAGCTTCGCGGACCGTCGAGGCTCAGGGAGTCTGGAACTTCGTCTGCGAGGCGGAGTCTTCTCTAGGCCTCTTGGCTTCAGCCCCGTGAGGACGGGGGCACCGGCGCAAGAGGTGGTCCAGGCGCTCCCGGCACTTGTGTCCATCGGCACCAAGCTGGAGAGGCTGGAGGCCATGATTGCCGACGAGCTCGAGGCCGAGGGGAGGGGCTTGGCGAAGGAGGTCGTCGCGCACGTGCTGACGTGCTTCCGGAGCTGGGACTCCTCCATCTCTCAGGAGCCGGTGGTGCAGGGCCCCGTCGCCGAGCGGGAGGAGGTCGCCAGGGCCGAAGTTGGAGACGTCACCACCCTTGTCGCGTCTAGGTTCCAGCGGGAGGCCGGGGAATCCTAAGCGCTTGCCCTTGTAGCTGGAGGGCCTTTGTATTTTTTATTTTCTGTCTGTAGACCAGCTCGTGGAGCTTTTGAATGAACATACTTGTTGTCTTGTGTGCCTGTGCTTGCTTTCTTTTCTTGGCTTGTCCTGCCCGAGCCCTTAGCTCCGTAAGGGCCCCGGGAGGTCTCCACCAATCTCAAAGCGTTGCACAGGCACCTCCCTTGGGCCCTTGCTGACTTAAGGATCCAAGGGGTCTTGAGTTGGAGTTTGGAGCTCCGGTCTTGAGAAGCCTTGGGACTTCAGTACCACCGGGTGCTCCGGCCTTCCCTTGTGCAGTCTCCGTAGTGGCCCCTGGTAGGTGTGGCCAATGCATTGGGCACACCTACCACATTCCCGCGGGGGAGCTAAGGCCAGGGCCCCCCTGACCGTTCGGAGCACGCCGGTGTCGCAGCTCTGGCGCCAGAGGTCCGGGGGGCCTCTTAGGAGGTCCTGCACACAAGTAGGGAAAAGGTAATTCTGCTCGGGGGTTCTCCCTTCCCTGTCTCTTAGTCTTATTTGGCTTACAGTCCTGGACCGGTATACGGGGCTTGGGCAATTCAGTGCGCCCGACACCGGAGGTCCGGCTCCCTCCGAGGTCAGTGTGCAACCGTTCGGCCCCTAGTACTAAACCGTAGCGCTGGGGAGGCAGAGTGTGCACGCTTTGGGTACGGAACCAGGCAAAGCAGGCTACACATCCTGGACCTCCCGAGAGGCAGAGTGCACACGCTTTGGGTACGGAACCAGGCAAAGCAGACTACGCACCCTAGACCCCCCTTGTTTGGTGTTGGTTTTTCCTGGAGGTGACCAACTGGCGTCACAGTACCCAACTGGGGGAGGTCCGAGAGGCCCCGGTCACGGTAGGTACCTCAAGCACGACCGCCTTCGGCAGGATAGCAAATGCTGACTAAGTATGAGAGTAGGAAAGGAGAGCTGAGTATACGATGAGTGTATACTGTCTTTGAGCGCAGGGAGGTGATCATAAAAATTAATGCATAATTTAAATGAACACATGAGAGAGCGAGGTAGGACAGGGTTCTCTTCATTCATATACATCCATAGGAGGAGGACAGGCTGTACATGGAGGCAACGACCCACTCCATTGTGAAGGGGGCAGGGCCTACATGCTTAGGGTATAGAACCAGGCTAAGCTGGACGTAGTCCTGGACCGCCCCCTGGGGCTTAGTTGCTTCGAGCGCTGCTCCTGGGCTCTATGGGGTCTTACAGAAAAAAGAGAAAAAACCTGTCCTACTATTTCTCTAAGGATAGAACTTACGGAGGTGTTCTATGTTCCAAGGGTTTGGGAGTGGGTCCCCGTCCTCGGTAGCAAGGCGTACACACCCGGGGCGGCAAACTTTCGTGACTCGGAAGGGACCTTCCCAGCTGGGGGAGAGTTTGTTGGTCCCTTCTCGAGAAAGTATGCGCCACAGCACCAGGTCGCCTTCCTTGAGCTCTCGAGCTTGCACGGACCTCTGGTGGTAGCGCCGGAGCGCCTGTCGGTACCGTGCGTTACGGAGCGTTGCTTGCCATCTTGCCTCGTCGACGAGGTCGATGTCCTCACGCCGAAGCTGGTCCTGTGCGGCTTCGTCATAAGCTCGGACACGGGGGGACCCCATGGTGACCTCCAGGGGAAGCACGGCTTCGCCCTGTAGACTATGAAGAAGGGTGTCTCCCCGGTGGCCCGGCTAGCCCACAGTGCGCATGGAAGCTCGTCCACCCACTTGGCACCATGCTTCTTCAAGCTGGCATAGGTGCAAGTCTTGAGGCCCCGAAGGATCTTGGCGTTGGCCCTCTCGACTTGCCCATTGCTCTTTGGATGAGCGACAGAGGCATAACACACCTGGCTACCGAGGTATTTGCAGTACTCTTGGAACGCTGCACTGGTGAACTGGTCCCGTTGTCGGTGATGATCCTGTTCGGGACCCCGAACCTGCAGACGATCGACTTGATGAACTTGACTGCGGATTGCTTGTTGACGGTGATGACTGGTGCAGCTTCCGGCCACTTGGTGAACTTGTCGATGGCGACGTAGAGGTACCGGTATCCCCCGACAGCTTTGGGGAAGGGCCCCAGGATGTCCAACCCTCATACCACGAACGGCCACGAGGGTGGTATCATTTGCAGCGTCTGCGCCGGTGTGTGGATCTGCTTGGCATGGAACTGGCACGCCTTGCATCTCTTGACCAGCTTGACATCATCCAGGAGAGCTGTCGGCCAGTAGAAGCCATGCCGGAAGGCTTTCCCGACCATCGTGCGTGAGGAAGCATGGTTCCCGCACTCGCCTCCATGGATATCTGCGAGCAGGTCGCAGCCTTCATCCTGGGTTATGCACCGCAATAGAATGCCGTTGGCACCACGCTGGTAGAGATCCCCTTCTACCAGCGTGTATCTCTTAGCCATCCGCACAATCCGTTCAGCGGATGCATGTTCATCAGGAAGGATGTTGTCCTTCAAGTAGTCCCGGACCTCTGTGATCCATGCATCAAGACTGACTTGAGCTTTTGGATCTTGGGCGCTAGGTAGCATGGAGTCCCTAGTGGCGCATACGATCCTTGGCGGGCACCATGGTTGCAGGGCCGTCAGGACCGCCAGCTTCGAGGTGCTGGTCTCGCCCCCTTCGCCCGACTCGGCAGGCGAGGCTGTGGGCCGCAGCAACGTCCTTTCGAAGGCTCCTTCGGGCACCGGGGCTCCGATGGAGGCCTTCATTGTGACACCCTCATTTCTGGTTTCTGCATGTATTTATGTTTCATGTAGAGAAAACATTTTAAAAGAAGTGGGAACAGAGAAAATATCAAAAAGATAGCAAAAAAGAATTGAATCCAGTTCACAGAGATCGCCGAAGACAACTCCCGCGGCCCGCTGGCCACGTGGCGTGTTCTGAGCTCATCCCTGCGAAGTGGGGAGAGGTCCGCCGCTAAAATGGCTACGTGGCAGGCTCGGGGCTCATCTCCGCAAATGGGGAGAGGTCCGACCCTGTGAGACACGTGTTGCCCCTGAAGCTAGCCTCTGCGGAGAAGCAAAGGCAGTTCCGCAGGACACATGTCATCTTCGGAGCTAGTCACCACGGAAATCAGAGGACCAGTCGCGCGGGATACGTGTTGACCTCGGAGCTCGTCTCTGAGGAAAAAGGGAGTCTGGCGCTACTTGATGTGTGACATTCACGGAGCTCACCTCCGAAGAAAGGGAGATCTGGAATGGATATGTGACACACCCGGAGCCACCTCCGGAGAGAGGAAAGGTCCGGCACTGACACGTAGCGTGCGCGGAGCCACCTCCGAATAGAGAGGAGGTCCCGACCGCCAGGATACGTGGCGCACGCGGAGCTCACCTCCGAAGGAGAAGGGAGGTCTCGCTCGCTTGACACGCGGCACAACCGGAGCTCGTCTTTGCGGAAAGGAGGAGAGCAGGCCCCAGTGGACACGTGGAGCTTCCGGAGCTCATCACCGCGGAGGTAACGAGTTCTGGAGTGGTTTTTGGATTCTGTACGCGTAGCAATATCGGTACGGAGGTGAAACCGACCTGAATTCCACAATGTTACTGCACCAAATCAACTCAAGATAAGTTGTTAAGATTCAACGATAATCTGAATAGGACTCTTATTCGAAATACAATCAGATTAGGACTCTTCTTCTCCCGATTATAAATAGAACCCAGAACCTTTGGCCAAAAACCACGAACTTCTTTTCCACCTCCTGAGCCGACAACTTAGAGCTCTAGCCCCAACTCGCCGAGTAAGCCCATCGCCGGAGTTCAGTCGAGGAAGATCGCCGGAAGGGAGCCCAATGATCTGTCTGATCAGAAAGGGACCCCAATACCAAGAAGAACGTAAGGTAGGTCTCCAATATCACCTTACAACATCATCGTGTTTTCTTTGCATCTGTTCTTTGATTCCTTTCGAACAGAAGCTTTCTCGTGGACAGATCACTTGTTGATCGGGTTTATCTAAAGACAAGATCATCGCCATGTCCACATTTGATCCGAACACCTCTATTCATCATAAAATCCATGCAAACCATGCAAGAATACATACAAACTGATCTAATAAAACTGATTATAGGATATCATGCATATGCATCATCGCATCTAGTTAAAGTTTATGCATGATATTGATTGCTATGAATCTTGTATGTGCGTGATCCTGTATAGAAGGACAAGCTCAGGGAGCTGTCTACGACGAGCTGCAACAACAAGGTTTCGAGATCCAAGAGCAACCGGAACCGCAAGAACAAGGCAAGTGCCCCTTGATCATATTGATCCTATGTTTGGGAAAAACTGTTTTGTTTTGTGAAAAGGTGTGTGTGCTGAGTCAAACATGATGGGAAACCCTTTTATAGGAGTTTACTAGTTTTGGTTAAACCACCCTTGTCGTCAGGGAAGTTTATGAGTCGGGTATGGTTTTTGCTTTAAGCTTTGCTGAGTCCATGGGATTGGGAAGCGAGATAGATGTGTCTAGCTAACTGCACTCATAATGATAATGAGAAACTGATGTTGTTAATGAACATGGATCGGAGGGAGATCTAGGCAAGACTGGGTTTGTGAATGAGGTAGCATGAGATGGTGGTTTACTTGCCGTAGATCTAAGGACCGGTTCATGCGAGCACATGCCAGGATAACAGTGCCACCACAAGGCCAAGTATGGGTGTGGCTTAGCTGACTAATTAGGTAAGTTGCTAGATTGTTATGGACCGTTGAAGGCGCGGGGAATGGGAGTCGAGTGAGGACTGCCCTGGGAACTGCATGGCACAAGAGTGGTCCCGTGGGTGGGAGAATTGGAGATTCTAGCCTGCCGGTGAAACCTTAGTGAGTCCATACATCTAGTAACCCCTTTGTAAAAGCTATTTTGTGATCTCTTGGCCATACACAGATTGTTGTGTACTGGTATAATGGAGGTTCTGTAGTCGCCGACGGGTGACGAAATCACAAACTTGTGGGTCAAGAGGTGCAAACTCTACAGAGTCTAAAACTATTATGATAGCCGAGCTTACGGTCACGAGCGCCTTGCCAACTTCCATGATTAGTTGGGATGGTTATTGGATATGGTTATTGGTTATGGTTTGGTTTTGGAACTGTTGAGTCCGGGTGATAAGATGAGTTGCATGACTGTTGAGTCATGGTAACGAGCTTGGTCGGTGGGAGACGAAGTTGTTTATGATATGAAATGTTAGCGAATACGAGATGGTATTCATGAGATGGTAGCGAATACGAGGAGGTATTCGTGAGCAAAAAATGAGGTTGATTGATGTCTAGATGGGACATGGAAGGTAATGAACACAATGGAGGTATGATTGGTATTTTAATACATGTTGGGATTACACTCACTTAAAGATAAGTTGTTGTTTTATCGTGGTTTTTGATAAATAACTTTGCTTTCTGCAATGAGCCTTTTTATACCTACCTTGTTATGAGCTACATATCATATTTTCCCGCACTTGCTGAGTACATCATTGTACTCAAACTTGCATTATTATTTCATCATCAGCAACAGGAGAAGATTACTATGGAGACCAAATGGAGCATTAGGCGTGTAATCTGTCCTCAACCTTGCCTGTGGGGATGAAGTAGAGATGGAGCCACTACTGCTTAGAATTGCTTCCGCATTAGTTAGATTGCTTCCGCATTAGAATAAATACTTCCGCTGTTAGATTAAGACTTCCGCTGTGAACATGAGTCCAAGACTCATGGGACATTGTAATAAACTCTGTTATTCGTGGTTATATATATTCTGAATTCAGTTTGTGGAACATATGTGTATGTGTGATGAACATCCTAGGCACACATATGCATCAGTTCTCGGTTCCGTGGTTTTTACACAGAATTGAGGGCGTCACAGATTGGTATCAGAGCCATGGTTGACGGTGGATTACACGCCTAAATAGGAAACACAGACTGGTATCAAAAGCCACGGGTTGACGGTAGGTTACAAGCTTAGATAGATCACAGATTGGTATCAGACACAGATTGGTATCAACCTGCCACGGATAGATCACACAACCTAGATAGACACAGATTGGTAGCTAAGCCACGCTGACCATAGGATGCAAGCCTAGGGTGCTTAAATTGGCCTTGAAACTACCTTGACATATGATACAGGCCTAGGAGAAGCCATAGTTGGATCACAAATTTGACATCACCCTAAGTCATATAGGACCCCCATTGAAAAAAGCCTTGAATAGAAGTTGTGTGAGCCCTTGTGATGATTGTTTGTGATTGTGTGCTTAGTGTGAGTTGTGGGACGTCTCAAGATGTTGTCCATATCCACACACAAGTAGAAAGAGGAGTGAGATGCTTCGGCACTTGTTCACATCCTCATATGGGCTAATATATATAGTCCAACCCACCTTGATGCATATAGTTGAGGGGATCTAACTAATCTTCTAACCTTCTATTCTATTTCGTTCTCTCTCACAGATGGTGAGAGGAAACGCCGGCCGAAGGAACGTCCGTGACAACCAAGAGGATGGCCACAATGAAGTTCCTGTTAACCCGGGAGCTGGTGAGAACAACCTGGAACGGTTGATGGCCATGCAGAATCAACTTATGCAAACCATGATCCAAACTTTGGGTCAGTTGCAGGCCAACAACAACAACCCTGTTCCGGCACCACCGCCACCACCACCGCCGGCTCAAGCTAACGACCCCATGGAGGCCGACGACTGGTTGAAATCCATGGAGATGAAGCTTGCCATAGTGCAGTGCAATGACCGAGAGAAGGTTCTTTTTGCGTCGCACCAACTTATGGGAGGTGCCGCTGACTGGTGGGATGCCCTATGCAACACTCGTGTCGACCCGGAAGCGATCACTTGGACTGAGTTCAAGGAGCGTTTCCGCTCTCATTACATCCCTGCTGGTGTAATGATGATCAAGAGACAGGAGTTCGAAGGTCTCCTCCAAGGACAGAGAAGCGTGAATGAGTATCTCAACAAGTTCACACAACTGTCCCGGTATGCCCCCGAAGATGTCAACTCAGACCAGAGGAAGCAATACCTGTTCATGAGAGGGTTGAACAATGAGATCCAGGTCCAGCTCCTCAACAATGACTACACAAGCTTTCAGAAGCTGGTTGACAAGGCTATAGTAGTCGAAAGCAAGATCCGAGAGATCGAGCGAGAGTGCAAGAGGAAGATGCCGTACCAGCCTCAAGGGAGCAACGTACGACCTCGGTACATGCCCCCATCTGCACCGCAGTATGGATCGCCCGCTCCTGCATACCGCCCTAGTCAGCCACAACAGCAATGATCCGTTGCACAAGCACCTCGTGTGCCCTTGCCTCCTGTGCCCCGACCCAACATGGGCGCTCCTGTTCAAAACCCCCGCCCCAACGTACCTGCTGCCGTAGGCAACAGGGCATGCTTTGCATGCGGGGAAACAGGACACTTCGCGAGCCAGTGCCCGAGGAGAGGCCCTGGACAGCAAGGCAACGTGCCCAAGCAGAACCCGTGATCGAACGGAGGGGACAATCAAGGAAACCGTGGACAGCAGAACAATGCTCGCGGCAACGTGAACCATGTCTCTGCTGAGGAAGCACAACAGGCTGAGGACGTCGTAATTGGTATGTTCCTTGCCAACTCCAACCCAGCCACCATCTTATTTGATTCTAGAGCATCACATTCCTTCATATCATCCAAGCATGTTGCCAAGCATAATCTACCCATATCACACTTAAAATGTGCTATGTTAGTTAATTCTCCCGGTGGAGAGATGAGGACTAATATAGTATGTCCGAAAGTAAACCTTAAAATAAGGGGGTGTAACACCCCAAAAACCTGTTAAGAGGGGAATTTAAAATTTTTTGGACGTATTGCATGTGGTGCAGAAATTCAAATTCAAATTGGAATTCAAATTCAACTCAAAACTGAAAAGAAAAAGAAAAAGAAAAAACAAAACCCCCGAACAGTGGGCCGAAACCCACCAGCCGGCCCACCCACCCCTCGCCAGCCCGCAGCCGCGCGCCCCCCCTCTCCCTCTCACTGACACGCGGGCCCCGCCTGTCATCCCTGACCTTCCGCTTGCGCCAACCGCCGGACTCTTCCGCGCGCACGCGATCGTAACTAACCCGGAAATACGCGTCCCTCAGCCCGACTCCCGGTCCCAGACGACTCAAACTCGATCTAAACAAACTCGCCGCCCTCCCTTGTCTATAATTACGCCGGCATCGCCCTGTTCTTCCCCCACGATCAGCTGTTTTTCCTCCCGGTGAGAACCAGAGTTTCTCCGGCCATTTTCTCTCGATCTTCGCTCGGGATTTCTGATCTAACGCGCTGATCTTGTTCCACCGCCTCCAGGGAATCACGCCGGTGCAGAAAACTCGGTAGATTGCGCCCTAGACACAGCTCTGACGAGCATCACCGCTGTTCCATCTCGGACCTCGTCGCCGACCGCCTTCCAGAACCTCCGAGCTCAAGAAAAACCCCGAGGTGAGATCCCCGACCTCCCCTCTACCGATCTATACCACAAAATCTCAGTTTTAGGAAGAATAAGACGAAGATCCAAAGTTTTCCGGCGAGATCGCCGCCTCCTGCCGCCGCGCGCCGCCGGGCAGCGCCGCCGGCGCTCGATCAGAGCGACGTGGCCGCTTATGCGCCGTCTATTTTAAATCGCACGGCGGAGTTAAAACCCGTGCGTACCGGTTCGGTGATCTAATCTGAGCCGTCTGTTTTAAATCGGATGGTCCACGTCAGCCCCGCGTTATAAAGGACGGGATTCTTACGCGCTACCCCCTGGGGATCTCGGAAAACACGAGCTAGCCTCAAAAACTTCTGATCTAGCCCCTGGAACTTCAGAAATTCATGTAAATTCATTTAAAAATCAGTTTTAGCCCCTGGACTTAATAAAAATTAGGAAAACCCCTCTGTTATGTGTAGTTAGACCCCTGGAAATTTATGAAATAATATAATAGACCCTGTAGTGGGGTGAGTTTACCTTTTTAACTCTACATGATATTAAATTTAGAAATTTGAATATGTGATTAGGATTTAAAATTTAAAAGGTGAGACAAACACATTGTAAATTCAAATTTAAACTCTCCTAGCACTTGGGAAACTTTAGATTGAGTTAAAAGTAGATTTTAAGATGAAATGAATCTGTCTAGTTGATTGTCCATGTTTATTAGTATAGAAACATATTTTAGGCTAGGAAATAATTCTGAAAATTGGAAGAATGAATTTAAATTAGTTCACATCAGAGGAGAAGTTCAAAAATATATTATTTAATATTTTAGAACAGAACCTATTCTGTTTTGATGAGGTGTCTTACTATTTTCATAATAAAATTCACATTTAGGCATAGAAAATAAATCTGAAAATATAGGAAAATAGGTATGCATAACTAGGAAATGATAAATGAAGTTTCCAAAACCAAAGACTTCAGTTTAGTGTTTGATAGAAAATCTGAAAAACCCATTTGGAGTAGGAAAATACCTTCCATGCAGACTTAGTAGCTAAAGGGTGTGTTAATTGAATATAAAGAAATTGTTTAGAATTGAAATTCATATATAAAGTGTGCAAATAAAAATCTGAATACAAAAGTTAGAAATCATATACATATGTTTAAAAGTGCATATAGACCAGAAATCAACACATGTAGAGTAAACACAACACATAGAAATGTGAATGATTTTCATATGTATGTATGTGTGGAATGAAAGTGTGAAACTATGTCTTATGGGTTGTTTTCTTTTGCTATGTGTGTTGACATGAGTAGAACCTGCCCCAGAGCAAGTTCTTCCCTTCCAAGATCAGGACTATCCATTCCCAGAGCAGCAAGAAGAAGGCAAGTGTCCTTGACCACTTTGATCCTATGCTAGGATGTGTAGATAGAATTATTTGCATTGTCAATTGAAATATGAAACCCATGCTAGGAGGTTTCCCTAGAATTGCATTATCTTGTTTTCCTTGTAGCTTGGGTTGGGATTTGCTTTATTATGTCATTCATTCATATTACTTATGCTTAGCCATGCTTAGAATGGGATAAGTGGGATGTGATATCATCAACTTGTTGACCTTATTCTTGAATGAGATATTATGAGTTATGTAGAGGTAGGGATCGAGGCAAGTTGAATGATTTAGTTGGTGCTGGGTGCACGAGACTCGGGTTTGTGTTTAGTACTTGCCTGGATCCTAAGGACCGGTTCATGGAGCATGTAACCTGGCTTTACCGTGCCAACCACATGCTGAGATGGGGCAGCTTGGCCAATTAATTAGGTGTATCCTCGGCGTAGTATGGATGTGTTGGATGGTGCGGGGAGTAGGTGTCAGCTGGACTACCATATGAACCGCAAGGCTCAAGAGGGGGCCACTGCAGCGGGGTTGGAGCCTCTTGTATGCTGTTAGGGGTGAAACCTCAGTGGGCCCACGCTCGTCGGGAATCCCTTGTAAAGGCTTCGTAGTGATCTCCTGCCTACACACCTGGGAAGTGTGAATGTGGTTCGTGGCCACTGGCATAATGGAGGTTCTTTTAGTCCACCCGGCAACGGGGGATGAAATCACTACATGTGGGTACAGTGGTGCAAACTCTGCAGAGTCAAAACTGTCATGACAGCCGTGCTCACGGTCAAGAGCGGCTTGGACTTATTCATGATTAGAGGATGATGATTTTGGAAGTTGTGGGTGTTAAGCGGGGAGCTTAACATTGGAAATGATGTTATGGTTATTTGATTATGATGATGGGATGGGAGATTAGGACCATTTCACCTGTGTAGTAATGTAGGTGCTTAATAAGCTAAGGTGGTAGGTAATAATTGCGTAGTGCTTTAACCCTGAGTTCAACCTCTCCTTGCTCTAGCCATGCATGACATAACTTCCCACACTTGCTGAGTACCCACGGTACTCAACCTTGCATATTTGTTAGTTTAAATTGCTGCTCAGGTCAAGTGGATGATGTGGTGTTCAATGACCAAGACTTCGGACCCGAAGAAGGATTCTAGGTTCATGGAGTTCCCCAGGCAATGCTTGTGACGGAGCCCACAAGAATAACATTCCGCTGCTATTTTATTTATATGTTATGAACTTATTATTGTCCAACGAGACATGTGCTATGTAAGACTTATTTATATTCGATACCTGGCCTGTAATAATTGATGCTTCACTATTTGTCATCACATGTATGAGAAAATGATCCTGGCATACATGTGATATTCACTCGGTTGTTCTTCAGAGAAACCGGGTGTGACAGAAGTGGTATCAGAGACAAGGTTGCCCGTAGGAACGTGGACCTAGGTAGAAATGGACGTATTTAAGGACCCTATTTTCTTAAAAACTATTTTTACAAGGTGTGGGTTGAAAAGTGTTATTTAATGGGGTCACTTTCTTCATCTTACCCCAACTTTTATTCAAAATAGGATTTTTGTTTAAAATCTTATCTAACTTAAGTTTAAATGCTTTATGTTTTAGATGGTTCGCATGATCCGCACCGCTCGCAAGTCCACCGGAGGGAGAGTTCCCGTAGTTGCCCTTGCCCTGAGAGAGGAGAACCGTTCGGTGACGTATCTCTCCTACGGATTGGCAGTAGGAGGCTTGTTGCGCCGTCTTCGACGCATGCTCCAAGCCGCCGGCAATACAGGCAAGCTAATCATACACTACAGCTCCACCCGAACCATCCGTGAGAAGCTGGAAGAATGGAGTTCAGAAATGAGGATTATCCACGAAAATCAGCTGCTCAAGATCCACCGCTCTCCAGCTTGTCGAGCGACACAGGTCGATGCGGAGAAGGATGTCACCTGGGAGGCAATCACCTGCCAGAGTCACATCTATCGTCGCCACCTGGAAAGGACTGAGTACATGTATGTCCTCCAGCGTGAGAGTGGTACAACGGAGTACAAGTAACCACCAGTGCAGCAAGGGACTTCCCATGAGCACATGGACTTGTGCTTGGAGGATGCTGCTATGCTCAGCACTCGACTGCAGGAGTGTCAGCAGGAGCTTCAGGATGTACGTGACACCCTGAAGGAGACTGAGGCGTTGCTTCGAGCCAGCTTGAGGGCGAGAGAAAGAGGAGATGGGAATGAACTGTGTGTCACCGTGAATGACACATGGACTCCTGACTCCCCAGATCGCCGGGCGAGCAGGCGTCACCGCACTTCTCCACCAGCAGCTTCCCCACCCAAAGCGGAGTCAGAGGGCAGCCGCAATAATGAGGAAGATCCCGAGGAGCCAGCTCAGTGAACGAGTAGTGTAGAGTCCTTTCCCTTAGTTTAGAAGGTTGTCGAGTAGTCGAGTCGTTACCTTAGTTAATGGTGTGATTATGTTTGGTGTGTGACGTGAGTTGTGGAAGCCAGGGGCAATTGTCCACAACCTCGTCTTCAGGATTGTTTTACTTTGATGTGTGAACCCCTATGAATAAAGAGTGCATTTATTTCGCGTGAGGCATTAAACCCTCAAAAAATATAAATCTAATAAGGTCTCAAAATTTTAAGTTTAAAACAAGCAAATTGGGAAGTTAATACGTAATGCTTTAAGTTAACATCTGGTTGATCATGCTAGATGGCCGGAAGAGGAAAGGGTCGTGCTGCCAACCCCGCCAACAACAACGATGAGGCTGGCAACCCTCATATTTCTGGAGGACAAGACAGGGGTGGTCGCCATGAAGGAGTTGATCCCATCCACCAAATGCTTGAAAATCAGAATCAGCTCATCCAGAGCCTGACTCAAGTGGTGGCCAACTTGCACCAAGCTCCAGCTCCACAAGCTGCACCACGCCAACCAAGGTTGAGTGAGTTTCTAGGGACTCAACCTCCCAAGTTTGCAAGTGCTGCTGAACCTCTGGAGGAAGATGATTGGCTAAAGACCATTGAGAGCAAGATGAGGATCATACAATGCCAAGGATATGAGAGGGTGCTGTTTGCCTCTCACCAATTGCATGGACCTGCTGCTGATTGGTGGACCGCTTACGTAGCCGCCCATCATGACCCTGAGAACATCACTTGGGAAGAGTTCAAGCGCAGTTTCCGCAACCATTACATACCAAGGGGTGAACTCAAAAACAAGAGGAAGGAGTTCTTGGGGCTGCAGCAAGGAAACATGACTGTGAGGGAGTACCTCACTAAATTCACCCAACTATCCCGTTATGCACCACGGGACATCGAGACTGATGAGCAGAAACATGACTGCTTTGTGGAAGGATTTACAACAGAAATGCAGTGTGCAATGTCCTCCAATGAGTATGAAAGCTTCCAAAAGATGGTGGACAGGGCATTTGTTGTAGAAAGGAAGCTAAAGGCCTTGGAAAATTAAAACAAGAGGAAGGCGGGATGGTCACACCAAGCCTCGGGTAGCAACACCCGCCCACGTCTGATGCAGCAACCCGCAGGGCAGACGAGTCGTGCTGTGGTACCCTACTCCGCGCCGAGAGGGTACAATCCGAATTTCAGGCCTCCGTTGTCACACCCGGTTTTTCTGAAGAACAACCAAGTGAATATCACATGTATGCCAGGATCATTTTCTCATACATGTGATGACAAATAGTGAAGCATCATTTATTACAAGCCAGGTGTCGAATATAAATAAGTCTTACATAGCAAATGTCTCGATGGACAATAATAAGTTCATCACAAGTAAATAAAGTAGCAGCGGAATAATTATTCTCGTAGGCTCCATCACAGGCGTTGCCCGGGGGTCTCCATGAACCTAGAAACCTTCTTCGGGTCCAAAGTCTTGGTCATTATACACCACCTCATTATCTTGACCTGAGCAGCAATATAAACCAACAAATATGCAAGGTTGAGTACCGATGGTACTCACCAAGTGTGGGAAAGTTATGTCATGCATGGCTATAACAAGGGAAGGTTGAACTCATAGTTAAAGCACTACGCAATTGATACCTATCACCTTAGCTTATTAAGCACCTACATTACTACATAGATGAAATGATCCCAATCTCCCATCCCATCATCATAATCAAATGACCATAACATCATTTCCAATGTTAAGCTCCCCGCTTAACATCCACAACTTCCAAAACCATCAATCCTCTAATCATAAATAAGTCCAAGCCGCTCTTGACCGTGAGCACGACTATCATGACAGTTTTGACTCTGCAGAGTTTGTGCCACTGTACCCACATGTAGTGATTTCATCCCCCGTTGCCGGGTGGACTAAAAGAACCTCCATTATGCCAGTGGCTACGAACCACATTCACACTTCCCAGGTGTGTAGCCAGGAGATCACTACGAAGCCTTTACAAAGGGATTCCCGACGAGCGTGAGCCCACTGAGGTTTCACCCCTAACAGCATACAAGAGGCTCCAACCCCGCTGCAGTGGCCCCCTCTTGAGCCTTGCGGTTCATATGGTAGTCCAGCTGACACCTATTCCCCGCACCATCCAACACACCCATACTATGCCGGGGATACACGTAATTAATTGGCCAAGCTGCCCCATCTCAGCATGTGGTTGGCACGGTAAAGCCAGGTTACATGCTCCATGAACCGGTCCTTAGGATCCAGGCAAGTACTAAACACAAACCCGAGTCTCGTGCACCCAGCACACAACCAAAACATCCAACTTGCCTTGATCCCTACCTCTACATAACTCACAATATCTCATTCAAGAGTATGGTAAAATAAACTGATGATCTCATATCCCAAATATCCCATTCTAAGCATGGCTAAGCATATGCATAATAATAAATGACATGATAAAATAAATCCCAACCCAAGCTACAAGGAAACAAGATAATGCAATTCTAGGGAAACATCCTAGCATGGGTTTCATATTTTCAATTGACAATGCAAATAATTCTATCTACACATCCTAGTATAGGATCAAAGTGGTCAAGGACACTTGCCTCCTTCCTGCTGCTCTTGAAATGGGTAGTCCTGATCTTGGAAAGGAATAACTTGCTCTTGAGCAGGTTCTACATCATACCATCACACATAGCAAGCCACTTCATACAAGCCACACATTCATATTTATGAAAGTCATTCACCATTATTTGTGTTGTGGTTACCCTATGTGTGTTGATTTGTGGCTTGCATGCACTTTTAATCATGTGTATATGATTCCTACTTTTGTGTTCACATTTATACTTGCATACTATATATATGAGTTTCCAATTTAAATAAATTCCTTATATTCAATTACTAGACCTTTTAGCTACAAAGTATGCATCAAAGGTATTTTCCTTCTCCATATGTGTCCTCAGAATTTCTACCAACCCTAAACTGAATTCTTTGGATTTTAGAAACTTCATTTATCATTTACTAGTTGCTATATTTTCAGATTTATTTCCTATGCCTAATTGTGAACTTTATTATGAAAATAACAAGACACATCATCTAAACAGAATAGGTTCTGATCTAAAATATTTACTAATATATTTTTGACCTTTTCCTCTGATGTAAACTATCTTACAATTATTTTCACTATTTTCAGAACTATTCTTTACTTAAAAATGTGTCCCTATACTAATAAATGTGAATAATAAATGAAACAGATTCATTTCGGCCCAAAATATATTTTTATCTCACTCCAAAGTTTTCTAAGTACTGAGAAAGTTTTTAATTTAATTTTGACAATATGTTTTGTCTCACTTTTTAAATTTTAAATACTAGCCACATATTCAATTTCCTAAATTAAATATCAAACAGGGCTAAAAAGTTAAACTCACCCCACTACAGGGTCTATAATATTATTTTAACAATTTTCAGGGGTCTAGCTACTCATAACAGAGGAGTTTTTCCTAATTTTTATTAAGTCCAAGGGCTAAAACTGATTTTTAAATGAATTTACATGATTTTCTGAAGTTCCAGGGGCTAGATCAGAAGTTTCTGGGGCTAGCTCTTATTTCCCGAGAACCCCAGGGGGTAGCACGTAAGATTTCCAGTCTTTATAACGCGGGGCTGACGTGGACCGTCCGATTTAAAACAGACGGCTGAGATTATAACGTCGAACCGGTACGCGGGGATTTAAAGTCTACCGTGCGATTTAAAATAGACGGCGCACAAGCGGCCACGTCGCTCTGATCGAGCGCGGGCGGCGCTGCCCAGCGGCGCACGGCGGCGGGAGGCGGCGATCTTGCCGGAGACTTTCGGATCTTCGAGAATTCTTCCTAGAACTGTGATTTTATGGCATAGATCGGTAGAGGAGAGGTCGGGGATCTCACCTCGGGGGTTTTCTTGAGCTCGGAGGTCCTGGAAGGCGGTCGGCGACGAGGTCTGAAGTGAAACCACGGCGACGCTCATCAGCGCTGTGTTTGAACCGCAAGTCACTGAGTTTTCTGCACCTGCAGGGTTCCCCGGAGGCGGTGGATCAAGACCAGCGAGTTAGATCGGAATTTCCGAGCGTAGATCGAGCAGAATTCGCCGGAGAAACTCGGGTTCTCACCGGAGAGAAAATCGGTGGATCGCGTGGGAAAAACGGGACAAGGCCGGGGTTTTTTATAGACGGGGGAGGGCGGTGGGTTTGTTTAGATCGAGTGGGAGTCCTCCGGAACCAGAATTCGGCCGGAAATCCGGTCGGTTGCGATCGCGAGCGCGCGGGTGAACAGTCCGAGTTTCGGACAATCGGGGGTTAGGGATGATAGGTGGGTCCCACCTGTCTGAGAGAGAGAGCGCGGGCGTGCGGCTGCGGGCTGGCGCGGGGCAGGGTGGGCCGGCTGGTGGGTTTCGGCCCACTGGCTGGTTTTTTTTCTGGTTTTCCTTTTTCTTTTTCTATTTCTTTTCTGTTTTGAGTTTAATTTGAATTCTAGTTTGAATTTAAATTGTTGCAAAACATGCAACACGTCCAAAAAATTTTTAAATTCCCCTCTTAACATGATTTTGGGTCTTAACAAGATTTTGGGATGTTACAGCTCTACCCCCCTTAAAAGAAATCTCGTCCTCGAGATTGGTGGTTCTAAGAAAACAATTCCGGAAATTGTGCCTTGAGCTCATCTTCCCGCTCCCAGGTGGCTTCCTCTTCTGAGTGATGCCTCCACTGCACCTTGCACATCCGGATTCTTTTATTTCTGGTGAGGCGTTCCATTGTCTCCAAAATCTTATATGGTCGCTCGGCATAAGACAAATCCTCAGCTACGTCCACTTCATTCATGGGTAACACCTCTTCAGGCGTCCTCAGACATTTCTTGAGTTGTGACACATGGAATACATCGTGCACATCCGATAGGCGAGCCGGCAATTCTAGTTGATACGCCACTTCGCCTTTCCTCTCCAGAACTTGAAAGGGTCCGATGTATCGAGGTGACAACTTCCCTTTCACCTTGAACCGACGAAGCCCTCGGATATGGGACACCTTGAGATAGACATAGTCTCCCACGTTGAAAACGAGCTCTCTTCTTCGTACATCGGCATAGCTCTTTTGGCGTGTCTGTGCTATCCTCAAATTGTTGCGAATTTCCCTCACCTTCGCCTCAGCTTCTTGTAGTACTTCGGGACCAAACACTTTACTTTCCCCCGTTTGGTTCCAAAATAGGGGAGTTCTGCACTTCCTCCCGTACAAAGCTTCAAACGGTGACATCTTCATACAAGCTTGATAGCTGTTGTTATAGGAAAACTCCGCATACGGTAAGTTCTTATCCCAACTCCGATTGTTTTTGAGTGCACACGCTCTCAGCATATCTTCAAGAATCTGATTGGTTCTTTCCGTCTGCCCGTCAGTTTGGGGATGATAGGCAGAGCTGAAATTCAGATGGGTTCCCATGGTTTCATGCAACTTCTGCCAGAACCTGGAGGTGAACTGTGTCCCTCGATCCGACACAATCTTCTTTGGCACTCCATGGTAACACACGATCCTTGACATGTACAATTCTGCCAATTTGGATCCGCTGTAGCTTTCTTTCACGGGGATGAAATGAGCTACCTTGGTTAGCCTGTCGACGATGACCCATATTGAATCATATCCTGATTGGGTCCTAGGCAGTCCCACTATGAAATCCATACTGATTTCTTCCCATTCCCATTCAGGCACTTTGAGTGGTTGCAATAACCCCGCGGGTCGTTGATGTTCTGCTTTCACCAACTGACATGTGTCACATAGGGCAACATGTTCCGCGACATCTCGTTTCATGCCATACCACCAATACCAGCTCTTGAGGTCCTGGTACATCTTCGTACTCCCAGGATGAATGGAATAGTCAGAATCATGAGTCTCCTTCAAAATCAATTCACGGATCTCCTTTACTTCTGGCACACAGATTCTTTTCCCGTGCCACACCGTTCCTTGTTCATCCTCTCTGAAACCAGGAGCTTTATTTTCCTTGATGAGTTGCCTGATTGCTTGTATCTTCTCGTCGTTCTTTTGACCCTCGCGGATATCTCGCTCTAGTGTGGAGTCCACTTCCATGGCGATGGCTTCACCACTATTTACCAGGCATAGATTGAGCCTTATAACCTCGTCCTTCAATTCTGCAGGCATGTCCTTCAAGCTCAACTTATTGACCTGCTCTTTCCGACTTAACGCATCGGCCACGACGTTTGCTTTTCCAGGATGATAGTTGATGCCCACATCAAAGTTATTAATTAGCTCTAACCATCTCCTTTGTCTGAGATTGAGATCTGGCTGTGTGAAAATGTACTTCAAACTCTTATGATCCGTATATATCTCTGTCCTCTTCCCCATCAAATAGTGTCGCCAAATTTTCAACGCGTGTACCACTGCGGCTAGTTCTAGGTCATGTGTAGGATAGTTTTTCTCATGCTTCCAAAGATGCCGGGATGCATATGCCACGACATGCCCTTCTTGCATGAGAACACATCCAACCCGTTACCAGAGGCATCGCAGTACACCGTGAAATTCTTGTGCATATCTGGCATAACCAACACTGGGGCTGTTGTCAATCTTTTCTTTAGCTCCTGAAAACCCGTCTCGCACTGTGGCGTCCATGTGAATGTGGTTCCCTTCTCCAACAGTTTGGTGAGGGGTCTCGAGATCTTGGAGAATCCTCAATAAACCGTCGATAGTATCCAACCAATCCCAAGAAGCTTCGAACTTCCCCGACATTTACAGGGGTCTTCCACTTCTGTATATCCTCGATTTTGGCAGGATCCACGGAGATTCCTCCCTCCAAGATTATATGTCCTAAGAAGGGAACTCTCTTCAGCCAAAACTCACACTTGCTCAACTTGGCATATAGTTGGTGTTCTCTCAGCCTCTGCAACACTAACCTTAGATGTTTCTCATGTTCTTCTTCATCTTTGGAGAAGACGAGAATGACATCTATGAAAACCACCACAAATTTGTCCAGATATTCCATGAATACCTGTTCATGAGATACATGAAGTATGCCGGGGCATTAGTTAGCCCGAAAGGCATGACAGTGTATTCATACAGTCCGTACCGAGATTCGAAAGCTGTCTTGGGAATATCAGATTGCCTTATCTTGAGTTGGTGGTATCCCGACCTGAGATCAATTTTCGAGAACACACAAGCTCCCCTCAACTGATCAAACAAGTCTTCAATGCGGGGTAATGGGTACTTGTTCTTGATGGTTACCTCATTCAAGGCACGGTAATCCACGATAACCTTTGGGTTCCGTCCTTTTTGGGCACAAATATCACCGGAGCTCCCCATGGTGAGGAACTAGGGCGAATATACCCCTTCTCCATCAATTCTCTCAAATGATCCTTGAGTTCTTCTAGCTGCTTGGAGTCCATCCGATAAGGTCTCTTGTATATCGGGGCTGTTCCAGGCACTAGCTCAATTGCAAATTCTACTTCACGATCGGGAGGCATACCTGGCAACTCCTCCGGAAAAACATCTGGATATTCCCTGATGGTCCTGATTTCCTCAACTTTCACCTCAACTTGATTTAATTTAATGTCCCTCCTAGGCTCGTGTATTGTTATGAACTTTACTCTTGTGCCACTAGGGTGAGTTAGTTCTACCGTTCTGGTCAAACAATGGATGATTCCTTTATGTTTTGTCAACCAATCCATACCCAAGATAATATCTATCCCTTGTGAATCTATCACTATGAGGTTAGCAGTAAATACTACCCCATTAATGTCTAGGTTCACCTTGGGACACACTTGTCTTGTCCTTATTTCTCCACCCGGAGAGTTTACGGCTAGCATATGGTTCATTTGTGTGGTTGCTAGGTCATGCTTCTTAACAAACCCTTGAGCAATGAACGAGTGGGTAGCACCAGAATCAAACAGCAGGGTTGCAATGTGTAAATTGGCAGGAAACTTACCAACTACCACGTCGGGTGCCTCTTGTGCTTCCTCCATAGTGACGTGGTTCACCCGTCCTCTCATTACATTCTGCGGTTGTGGCTGCGTGGGCTTCTTCTTTGGGCACTTATGAGCGTAGTGCCCCACTTCACCACAGCTAAAGCATTGCACCCCAACCTTAGGTGCTTGGCCTTTAGTGTCTTGGGGTTGGTTTGGAGGTCCTTGCACTGCTGGTTGAGGTGGATATGCGGGGCGAGGCTGCTGTACAAACTGACGTTGTGGCTGTGCTGGTGCTGCGGGAGGCCTGTAGTTCGGGTAGTACACTCTTGGTGTTGAGTAGGGTACCGCAGCACGGTTCGTCTGCCCTGCATGTTGCTGCATTAGACGTGGGCGGGTGTTGCTCCCTGAGGCTTGATGTGACCACCCGGCCTTCCTCTTATTCTCATTTTCCATGTCCTTTAGCTTCCTTTCTACCACAAATGCTCTGTCCACCATCTTTTGGAAGCTTTCATACTCATTTGAGGACATTGCACACTGCATCTCTGCGGTAAGTCCCTCCACGAAACAATCTTGTTTCTGCTCATCAGTCTCTATGTCCCGTGGGGCATTGCGGGATAGTTGAGTAAATTTAGTGAGGTATTCCCTCACCGTCATGTTTCCCTGCTGCAGTCCCAAGAACTCCTTCCTCTTGTTTTTGAGTTCACCTCGTAGGATGTAATGGTTGCGAAAGCTACGCTTGAACTCTTCCCAAGTGATGTTCTCAGGGTCATGATGGGCAGCCACGTAGGCGGTCCACCAATCAGCAGCAGGTCCATGCAATTGATGAGAGGCAAACAGCACCCTCTCATACCCTTGGCACTGTATGATCCTCATCTTGCTCTCAATGGTCTTAAGCCAATCATCTGCCTCGAGAGGTTCAGCAGCACTTGCAAACTTCGGAGGTTGAGTTCCTAGAAACTCACTCAACCTTGGTTGGCGTAGTGCAGCTTGTGGAGGTGGAACTTGATGCAAGTTGGCCACCACTTGAGTCAAGTTCTGGATGAGCTGATTCTGATTCTCCAGCATTTGGTGGAGGGGATCAACTCCTTCACGGTGACCACCCCGGTCCTGGCCTCCAGAAAGATAAGGGTTGCATGCCTCATCGTTGTTGTTGGCAGGGTCGGCAGCACGTCCTTTTCCTCTTCCGGCCATCTGGCAGAATCAACCAATGTTAATTTGAAAGCATTTAGTTTCATCTTACTACTTTCATTTGTTTGTACTTTGAAGTGTTGAGGCTTTGTTATACTTCTCTAAGGGTTCACTTTTCACACAAAAATAAATGCAATATTATTTCATGTGGGTTCACACACCAAAGCAAAACAATATAAAGACGAGGCTGTGGACAATTGCTCATTGCTTCCACAACTCACGTCACACACCAAGCATTAACACACCATTAACTTAACGTAACGACTCGACTATTCGACATCTTGCTAACTAAGGGAAAGACTCTACACTACTCGTTTTCTTGAGCTGGCTCCTCGGGATCTTCCTCATCATTTCGGTTGCCTTCTGACTCTGCTTTGGGTGGGGAGGCTGCTGGTGGGGAAGTGCGACGACGCCTGATCGCTCGGCGATCTGGGGAGTCAGGAGTCCATGTATCATTCACGGTGACACACAGTTCATTCCCATCTCCTCTTTCTCTCGCCCTCAAGCAGGCTCGAAGCAACGGCTCGGTTTCCTTCAGGGTGTCACGAACATCCTGAAGCTCCTGCTGACACTCCTGCAGTCGAGTGCTGAGCATAGCAGCATCCTCCAAGCACAAGTCCATGTGCTCATGGGAAGTCCCCTGCTGCACTGGCGGGTACTTGTACTCCGTGGTACCACTCTCACGCTGGAGGACATACATGTACTCAGTCCTGTCCAGGTGGCGACGATAGATGTGACTCTGGCAGGTGATGGCCTCCAGGTGACATCCTTCTCCGCATCGACCTGTGTTGCTCTACAGGCTGGAGAGCGGTGGATCTTAAGCAGCTGATTTTCGTGTATAATCCTCATCTCTGAACTCCATTCTTCCCTCTTCTCACAGATGGTCCTGGTGGAGTTATAGTGGATGATTAGCTTGCCCGTATTGCCGGTGGCTTTGAGCATACGTCGAAGACAGCGCAACAAGCCTCCTACTGCCAATCCGTAGGAAAGGTACGTCACCGGACGGCTCTCCTCTCTTTCGGCAAGGGCAACTACGGGAACTCTCCCTCCTGTGGACTTGCGAGCGGTGCAAATCATGCAAACCATCTAAAACAAAAAGCATTTAAACTTAGGTTAGATAAACCTTTTAAACAAAAATCCTATTTTGAATGAAAATTGGGGGTAAGATGAAGAAAGTGACTCATTAAATAACACTTTTCAACACACACCTTGTAAAAATAGTTTTTAAGAAAATAAGGCCCTTAAATACGTCCATTTCTACCTAGGTCCACGTTCCTACGGGCAACCTTGGCTCTGATACCACTTCTGTCACACCCGGTTTTTCCGAAGAACAACCAAGTGAATATCACATGTATGCCAGGATCATTTTCTTATACATGTGATGACAAATAGTGAAGCATCATTTATTACAAGCCAGGTGTCGAATATAAATAAGTCTTACATAGCAAATGTCTCGATGGACAATAATAAGTTCATCACAAGTAAATAAACTAGCAGCGGAATAATTATTCTCGTAGGCTCCATCACAGGCGTTGCACGGGGGTCTCCATGAACCTAGAAACCTTCTTCGGGTCCAAAGTCTTGGTCATTATACACCACCTCATTATCTTGACCTGAGCAGCAATATAAACCAACAAATATGCAAGGTTGAGTACCGATGGTACTCAGCAAGTGTGGGAAAGTTATGTCATGCATGGCTATAACAAGGGAAGGTTGAACTCATAGTTAAAGCACTACGCAATTGATACCTATCACCTTAGCTTATTAAGCACCTACATTACTACACAGGTGAAATGATCCCAATCTCCCATCCCATCATCATAATCAAATGACCATAACATCATTTCCAATGTTAAGCTCCCCGCTTAACATCCACAACTTCCAAAACCATCAATACTCTAATCATGAATAAGTCCAAGCCGCTCTTGACTGTTAGCACGGCTGTCATGACAGTTTTGACTCTGCAGAGTTTGTACCACTGTACCCACATGTAGTGATTTCATCCCCCGTTGCCGGGTGGACTAAAAGAACCTCCATTATGCCAGTGGCTACGAACCACATTCACACTTCCCAGGTGTGTAGCCAGGAGATCACTACGAAGCCTTTACAAAGGGATTCCCGACGAGCGTGAGCCCACTGAGGTTTCACCCCTAACAGCATACAAGAGGCTCCAACCCCGCTGCAGTGGCCCCCTCTTGAGCCTTGCGGTTCATATGGTAGTCCAGCTGACACCTATTCACCGCACCATCCAACACACCCATACTATGCCGGGGATACACCTAATTAATTGGCCAAGCTGCCCCATCTCAGCATGTGGTTGGCACGTTAAAGCCAGGTTACATGCTCCATGAACCGGTCCTTAGGATCCAGGCAAGTACTAAACACAAACCCGAGTCTCGTGCACCCAACACACAACCAAAACATCCAACTTGCCTTGATCCCTACCTCTACATAACTCACAATATCTCATTCAAGAGTATGGTAAAATAAACTGATGATCTCATATCCCAAATATCCCATTCTAAGCATGGCTAAGCATATGCTTAATAATAAATGACATGATAAAATAAATCCCAACCCAAGCTACAAGGAAAAAAGATAATGCAATTCTAGGGAAACATCCTAGCATGGGTTTCATATTTTCAATTGACAATGCAAATAATTCTATCTACACATCCTAGTATAGGATCAAAGTGGTCAAGGACACTTGCCTCCTTCCTGCTGCTCTTGAAATGGGTAGTCCTGATCTTGGAAAGGAATAACTTGCTCTTGAGCAGGTTTTACATCATACCATCACACATAGCAAAAGAAAAACAACAATCCATAAGACATAGTTCACACTTCCACTTCATACAAGCCACACATTCATATTTATGAAAGTCATTCACCATTATTTGTGTTGTGGTTACTCTATGTGTGTTGATTTGTGGCTTGCATGCACTTTTAATCATGTGTATATGATTCCTACTTTTGTGTTCACATTTATACTTGCATACTATATATATGAGTTTCCAATTTAAATAAATTCCTTATATTCAATTACTAGACCTTTTAGCTACAAAGTATGCATGAAAGGTATTTTCCTTCTCCATATGTGTCCTCAGAATTTCTACCAACCCTAAACTGAATTCTTTGGATTTTAGAAACTTCATTTATCATTTACTAGTTGCTATATTTTCAGATTTATTTCCTATGCCTAATTGTGAACTTTATTATGAAAATAACAAGACACATCATCTAAACAGAATAGGTTCTGATCTAAAATGTTTACTAATATATTTTTGACCTTTTCCTCTGATGTAAACTTTTTTACAATTATTTTCACTATTTTCATAACTATTCTTTACTTAAAAATGTGTCCCTATACTAATAAATGTGAATAATAAATGAAACAGATTCATTTCAGCCCAAAATATATTTTTATCTCACTCCAAAGTTTTCTAAGTACTGAGAAAGTTTTTAATTTAATTTTGACAATATGTTTTGTCTCACTTTTTAAATTTTAAATACTAGCCACATATTCAATTTCCTAAATTAAATATCAAACAGGGCTAAAAAGTTAAACTCACCCCACTACAGGGTCTATAATATTATTTTAACAATTTTCAGGGGTCTAGCTACTCATAACAGAGGAGTTTTTCCTAATTTTTATTAAGTCCAGGGGCTAAAACTGATTTTTAAATGAATTTACATGATTTTCTGAAGTTCCAGGGGCTAGATCAGAAGTTTCCGGGGCTAGCTCTTATTTCCCGAGAACCCCGGGGGGTAGCACGTAAGATTTCCAGTCTTTATAACGCGGGGCTGACGTGGACCGTCCGATTTAAAACAGACGGCTGAGATTATAACGTCGAACCGGTACGCGGGGATTTAAAGTCTACCGTGCGATTTAAAATAGACGGCGCACAAGCGGCCACGTCGCTCTGATCGAGCGCGGGCGGCGCTGCCCGGCGGCGCACGGCGGCGGGAGGCGGCGATCTCGCCGGAGACTTTCGGATCTTCGAGAATTCTTCCTAGAACTGTGATTTTATGGCATAGATCGGTAGAGGAGAGGTCGGGGATCTCACCTCGGGTGTTTTCTTGAGCTCGGAGGTCCTGGAAGGCGGTCGGCGACGAGGTCTGAAGTGAAACCACGGCGAGGCTTGTCGGCGCTGTGTTCGAACCGCAAGTCACCGAGTTTTCTGCACCTGCAGGGTTCCCCGGAGGCGGTGGATCAAGACCAGCGAGTTAGATCGGAATTTCCGAGCGTAGATCGAGCAGAATTTGCCGGAGAAACTCGGGTTCTCACCGGAGAGAAAATCGGCGGATCGCGTGGGAAAAACGGGACAAGGCCGGGGTTTTTTATAGACGGGGGAGGGCGGTGGGTTTGTTTAGATCGAGTGGGAGTCCTCCGGAACCAGAATTCGGCCGGAAATCCGGTCGGTTGCGATCGCGCGCGCGCGGGTGAACAGTCTGATTTTCGGACGATCGGGGTTAGGGATGACAGGTGGGTCCCACCTGTCTGAGAGAGAGAGCGCGGGCGCGCCGCTGCGGGCTGGCGCGGGGGCAGGGTGGGCCGGCTGGTGGGTTTCGGCCCACTGGCCGGTTTTTTTTTCTGTTTTCCTTTGTCTTTTTCTATTTCTTTTCTGTTTTGAGTTTAATTTGAATTCCAGTTTGAATTTAAATTGTTGCAAAACATGCAACAGGTCCAAAAAATTTTAAATTCCCCTCTTAACATGATTTTGGGTCTTAACAAGATTTTGGGGTGTTACATCCGTCAGCACCAACACAGCCACAACATCAGTTTGTACAGCAGCCTCGCCCCGCATATCAACCTCGACCAGCAGTACAAGGACCCCAGAACCAACCCCAAGACAACAAAGGACAGGCACCTAAAGTTGGGGTGCAATGCTTCAACTGTGGTGACGTGGGGCACTACGCCCATAAGTGCCCAAAGAAGAAGCCCGTGCAGCCGCAACAGCAGAATGTGATGCGAGGACGGGTGAATCTCGTGACCATGGAGGAAGCACAAGAGGCACCTGACGTAGTAGTTGGTAATTTTTCTGCCAATTTACACATTGCAACTCTGTTGTTCGATTCTGGTGTTACCCACTCGTTCATTGCCCAAGGGTTTGTTAAGAAGCATGATCTAGCAACAACACAAATGAACCATATGCTAGCAGTACACTCTCCAGGTGGAGAAATAAGGACACGACAAGTGTGTCCCAAGGTGAATCTAAACATTAATGGGGTAGTATTTACTGCCAACCTCATAGTGATAGATTCACAAGGGATAGATATTATTTTGGGCATGGATTGGTTGACCAAACATAAGGGAATCATCCATTGTTCGACCAGAACGGTGGAACTAACTCACCCTAGTGGCACAAGAGTAAAGTTCATAACAATACAAGAGCCTAGGAGGGACATTAAATTAAATCAAGTTGAGGGGAAAGTGGAGGAGATCAGGATTATCAGGGATATCCAGACGTTTTTCCGGAGGAGTTGCCAGGTATGTCTCCCGATCGTGAAGTGGAATTCGCGATTGAGCTAGTGCCTGGGACAGCTCCGATATACAAGAGACCTTATCGGATGGACTCCAAGCAGATGGGAGAACTCAAGGATCATTTAAGAGAGTTGACAGAGAAGGGGTACATTCATACTAGTTCCTCACCATGGGGAGCTCCAGTGATATTTGTGCCCAAGAAGGACGGAACCCAAAGGTTATGCGTAGACTACCGTGCCTTGAATGAAGTAACCATCAAGAACAAGTACCCATTACCCCGCATTGAAGACTTGTTTGATCAGTTGAGGGGAGCTTGTGTGTTCTCAAAAATTGATCTCAGGTCGGGATACCACCAACTTAAGATAAGGCAAACTGATATTCACAAGACAGCTTTCGTATCTCGGTACGGACTGTATGAATACACCGTCATGCCTTTCGGGCTAACTAATGCCGCGGCATACTTCATGTATCTCATGAACAAGGTATTCATGGAATATCTGGACAAATTTGTGGTGGTTTTCATAGATGACATTCTCGTCTTCTCCAAAGATGAAGAAGAACATGAGAAACATCTAAGGTTGGTATTGCAGAAGCTGAGAGAACACCAAATATGCCAAGTTAAGCAAGTGTGAGTTTGGCTGAAGAGAGTTCCCTTCTTAGGACATATAATCTCTCGGAGGGAGGAATCTCCGTAGACCCTGCCAAGATCGAGGATGTACAGAAATGGAAGACCCCTGAGAATGTCGGGGAAGTTCGAAGCTTCTTGGGATTGGATGGGTATTATCGACGTTTTATCGAGGGTTTCTCCAAGATCTCGAGACCCCTCACCAAACTGTTGGAGAAGGGAGTCACATTCACATGGACGCCGCAGTGCGAGACGAGTTTCCAGGAACTAAAGAAAAGATTGACAACAGCCCCAGTGCTAGTTATGCCAGATATGCAGAAGAACTTTTCGGTGTACTGCGATGCCTCTGGAAACGGGTTGGGATGTGTTCTCATGCAAGAGGGGCATGTCGTGGCTTACGCGTCTCGGCAGCTCCGGAAACACGAGAAGAACTATCCTACACATGACCTAGAGCTAGCTGCAGTGGTACACGCATTGAAGATTTGGCGGCATTACTTGATGGGGAAGAGAACAGAGATATATACGGATCATAAGAGCTTAAAGTACATTTTCACACAGCCAGATCTCAACCTTAGGCAAAGGAGGTGGTTAGAGCTAATCAACGACTTTGATGTGGGCATCAACTATCATCCTGGAAAAGCAAACGTCGTGGCGGATGCTTTAAGCCGGAAGGTGCAGGTCAATAGGTTAAGCTTGAAGGACATGCCTACAGAATTGAAGGAAGAGGTTATAAAACTCAGTCTATGTCTGGTGAATAGTGGTGAAGCCATAGCCATGGAAGTGGATTCCACCTTAGAGAAAGACATCCACAATGGTCAATAGAATGACGAGAAGATACAAGAGATTAGAGAACTCATCAAGGAAAATAAAGCCCCTGGGTTCAGAGAGGATGAACAAGGTACGGTGTGGCACGGGAAAAGAATCTGTGTGCCTGAAGTAAAGGAGATCCGTGAATTGATTTTGAAGGAGGCTCATGATTCAGACTATTCCATTCATCCTGGGAGTACGAAGATGTACCATGACCTCAAGAGCAGGTATTGGTGGTATGGCATGAAGCGAGATGTCGCGGAACATGTTGCCCTATGTGACACATGTCAGTTGGTGAAAGCAGAACATCAACGACCTGCGGGATTATTGCAACCACTTAAAGTGCCTGAATGGAAATGGGAAGAAATCGGTATGGATTTCATAGTGTGATTACCTAGGTCCCAATCAGGATATGATTCGATATGGGTAATCATTGACAGCTAACCAAGGTAGCTCATTTCATCCCTGTGAAAGAAAGCTACAGCGGATCCAAATTGGCAGAATTATACATGTCAAGGATCGTGTGTTTCCATGGAGTGCCAAAGAAGATAGTGTCAGATCGAGGGACACAGTTCACCTCAAGGTTCTGGCAGAAGTGGCATGAAACCATGGCAACTCATCTGAATTTTAGTTCTGCATATCATTCCCAGACTGACGGACAGACGGAAAGAACCAATCAGATCCTTGAGGACATGCTGAGAGCGTGTGCACTCAAAAACAATCGGAGTTGGGATAAGAACTTACCATATGCGGAGTTCTCCTATAACAATAGCTATCAGGCTAGTATGAAGACGTCACCGTTTGAAGCTTTGTATGGGAGAAAGTGCAGAACCCCACTATTTTGGAACCAAGCCAGGGAATGTAAAGTGTTTGGACCCGAAGTACTACAAGAAGCCGAGGCGAAAGTGAGGGAAATCCGCAACAACTTGAGGATAGCACAGACACGACAAAAGAGCTATGCCGATGTACTGAGAAGAGAGCTCGTTTTCAACGTGGGGGACTATGTCTACCTCAAGGTGTCCCTTATTCGAGGACTTCGTCGATTCAAGGTGAAAGGGAAGTTATCACTTCGATACATCGGACCCTTTCAAGTTCTGGAGAGGAAAGGCGAAGTGGCATATCAACTAGAACTACCGGCTCGCCTATCGGATGTGCATGATGTATTTCATGTGTCACAGCTCAAGAAATGTCTAAGGACGCCTGAAGAGATGTTACCCATGAAGGAGGTTGACTTAGCTGAGAATCTGTCTTATGCCGAGCAACCATTCAAGATTTTGGAGACAATGGAACGCCTCACAAGAAATAAAAGAATCCGGATGTGCAAGGTGCAGTGGAAGCATCACTCGGAAGAGGAAGCCACCTGGGAGGCGAGAAGACGAGCTTAAGGCACAGTTTCCGGAATTGTTTTCCTAGAACCACCAATCTCGAGGACGAGATTTCTTTTAAGGGGGGTAGAGCTGTAACACCCCAAAAACCTGTTAAGAGGGGAATTAAAAAATTTTTGGACGTATTGCATGTGGTGCAGAAATTCAAATTCAAATTGGAATTCAAATTCAACTCAAAACTGAAAAGAAAAGAAAAAGAAAAAAACAGAACCCCCCGGCCAGTGGGCCAAAACCCACCAGCCGGCCCACCCACCCCGCGCCAGCCCGCAGCCGCGCGCCCCCCCTCTCCCTCTCACTGACACGCGGGCCCCGCCTGTCATCCCCGACCTTCCGCTCGCGCCAACCGGCGGACTCTTCCGCGCGCGCGATCGTAACTAACCCGGAAATCCTCGTCCCTCAGCCTGACTCCCGGTCCCAGACGACTCAAACTCGATCTAAACAAACTCGCCCCCTCCCTCGTCTATAAATACGCCGGCATCGCCCCGTTTTTCCCCCACGATCAGCTGTTTTTCCTCCCGGTGAGAACCAGAGTTTCCCCGGCCATTTTCTCTCGATCTTCGCTCGGGATTTCTGATCTAACGCGCTGATCTAGTTCCACCGCCTCCGGGGAATCACGCCGGTGCAGAAAACTCGGTAGATTGCGCGCTAGACACAGCTCCGACGAGCATCGCCTCTGTTCCATCTCGGACATCGTCGCCGACCGCCTTCCAGGACCTCCGAGCTCAAGAAAAACCCCGAGGTGAGATCCCCGACCTCCCCTCTACCGATCTATACCATGAAATCCCAGTTTTAGGAAGAATAAGACGAAGATCCGAAGTTTTCCGGTGAGATCGCCGCCTCCCGCCGCCGCGCGCCGCCGGGCAGCGCCGCCGACGCTCGATCAGGGTGACGTGGCCGCTTATGCGCCGTCTGTTTTAAATCGCACGGCGGAGTTAAAACCCGCGCGTACCGGTTCGGCGATCTAATCTGAGCCATCTGTTTTAAATCGGACGGTCCACGTCAGCCCCGCGTTATAAAGGACGGGATTCTTACGCGCTACCCCCTGGGGATCTCGGAAAACACGAGCTAGCCCCGGAAACTTCTGATCTAGCCCCTGGAACTTCAGAAATTCATGTAAATTCATTTAAAAATCAGTTTTAGCCCCTGGACTTAATAAAAATTAGGAAAACCCCTCTGTTATGTGTAGTTAGACCCCTGGAAATTTATGAAATAATATAATAGACCCTGTAGTGGGGTGAGTTTACCTTTTTAACCCTATATGATATTAAATTTAGAAATTTGAATATGTGATTAGGATTTAAAATTTAAAAGGTGAGACAAACACATTGTAAATTCAAATTTAAACTCTCCTAGCACTTGGGAAACTTTAGATTGAGTTAAAAGTAGATTTTAAGCTGAAATGAATCTGTCTAGTTGATTGTCCATATTTATTAGTATAGAAACATATTTTAGGCTAGGAAATAATTCTGAAAATTGGAAGAATGAATTTAAATTAGTTCACATCAGAGGAAAAGTTCAAAAATATATTATTTAATATTTTAGAACAGAACCTATTCTGTTTTGATGAGGTGTCTTACTATTTTCATAATAAAATTCACATTTAGGCATAGAAAATAAATCTGAAAATATAGGAAAATAGGTATGCATAACTAGGAAATGATAAATGAAGTTTCCAAAACCAAAGACTTCAGTTTAGGGTTTGATAGAAAATCTGAAAAACCCATTTGGAGTAGGAAAATACCTTCCATGCAGACTTAGTAGCTAAAGGGTGTGTTAATTGAATATAAAGAAATTGTTTAGAATTGAAATTCATATATAAAGTGTGCAAATAAAAATCTGAATACAAAAGTTAGAAATCATATACATATGTTTAAAAGTGCATATAGACTAGAAATCAACACATGTAGAGTAAACACAACACATAGAAATGTGAATGATTTTCATATGTATGTATGTATGTATGTGTGGAATGAAAGTGTGAAACTATGTCTTATGGGTTGTTTTCTTTTGCTATGTGTGTTGACATGAGTAGAACCTGCCCCAGAGCAAGTTCTTCCCTTCCAAGATCAGGACTATCCATTCCCAGAGCAGCAAGAAGAAGGCAAGTGTCCTTGACCACTTTGATCCTATGCTAGGATGTGTAGATAGAATTATTTGCATTGTCAATTGAAATATAAAACCCATGCTAGGAGGTTTCCCTAGAATTGCATTATCTTGTTTTCCTTGTAGCTTGGGTTGGGATTTGCTTTATTATGTCATTCATTCATATTACTTATGCTTAGCCATGCTTAGAATGGGATAAGTGGGATGTGATATCATCAACTTGTTGACCTTATTCTTGAATGAGATATTATGAGTTATGTAGAGGTAGGGATCGAGGCAAGTTGGATGATTTGGTTGGTGCTGGGTGCACGAGACTCGGGTTTGTGTTTAGTACTTGCCTGGATCCTAAGGACCGGTTCATGGAGCATGTAACCTGGCTTTACCGTGCCAACCACATGTTGAGATGGGGCAGCTTGGCCAATTAATTAGGTGTATCCTCGGCGTAGTATGGGTGTGTTGGATGGTGCGGGGAGTAGGTGTCAGCTGGACTACCATATGAACCGCAAGGCTCAAGAGGGGGCCACTGCAGCGGGGTTGGAGGCTCTTGTATGCTGTTAGGGGTGAAACCTCAGTGGGCCCACACTCGTCGGGAATCCCTTTGTAAAGGCTTCGTAGTGATCTCCTGGCTACACACCTGGGAAATGTGAATGTGGTTCGTGGCCACTGGCATAATGGAGGTTCTTTTAGTCTACCCGGTAACGGGGGATGAAATCACTACATGTGGGTACAGTGGTGCAAACTCTGCAGAGTCAAAACTGTCATGACAGCCATGCTCACGGTCAAGAGCGGCTTGGACTTATTCATGATTAGAGGATGATGATTTTGGAAGTTGTGGGTGTTAAGCGGGGAGCTTAACATTGGAAATGATGTTATGGTTATTTGTTTATGATGATGGGATGGGAGATTGGGACCATTTCACCTGTGTAGTAATGTAGGTGCTTAATAAGCTAAGGTGGTAGGTAATAATTGCGTAGTGCTTTAACCGTTAGTTCAACCTCTCCTTGCTCTAGCCATGCATGACATAACTTCCCACACTTGCTGAGTACCCACGGTACTCAACCTTGCATATTTGTTGGTTTAAATTGCTGCTCAGGTCAAGGGGATGATGTGGTGTTCAATGACCAAGACTTCGGACCAGAAGAAGGATTCTAGGTTCATGGAGTTCCCCGGGCAACGCCTGTGACGGAGCCCACAAGAATAACATTCCGCTGCTATTTTATTTATATGTTATGAACTTATTATTGTCCAACGAGACATGTGCTATGTAAGACTTATTTATATTCGATACCTGGCTTGTAATAAATGATGCTTCACTATTTGTCATCACATGTATGAGAAAATGATCCTGGCATACATGTGATATTCACTCGGTTGTTCTTCGGAGAAACCGGGTGTGACAGGGGGGTAGACTTCCTTGCCAACCTCATTGTCTTGGATTCCCAAGGGATTGACATAATACTCGGGATGGATTGGTTAAGCAAGCACAACGGGGTAATCCAATGTGCTGAAAGAAGCGTGCAATTGACAAATGAGCACGGTATTCGTGTCGAGTTTGAGTCAGCCCCACAAACAACCAAAAAGGCAATCTTGAACCACATCGAAGGAGCAACATTGGATAGCGTTCCAATGGTTCAAGAATTCTCGGACGTGTTTCCAGAGGAGCTTCCAGGTATGCCACCTGATCGGGACATTGAGTTTGCCATTGATTTGGTACCCGGAACTGCACCCATAGCAAAGAGACCCTATAGGATGCCCGTCAATGAACTAGTAGAACTCAAGAAGCAAATTCAGGAGCAGTTGGAGAAGGGTTTTATACATCCAAGCTCGTCACCATGGGGAGCCCCCGTGCTCTTCTTGGACAAGAAGGATGGGACCCAAAGGATGTGCGTGGACTATAGGTCTCTCAACGAGGTAACAATCAAGAACAAATACCCTCTGCCCCGTATAGAGGACCTATTCGACCAAATGAAAGGAGCCCGAGTGTTCTCTAAGATTGATCTTCGGTCGGGATACTTCCAGCTAAAGATTAAGCTCTCCAATATACCCAAGACTGCCTTTCGAACACGGTATGGTTCGTATGAATATACCGTCATGTCTTTTGGGTTAACAAATGCACCCGCATACTTCATGTACCTCATGAACAAGGTTTTCATGGAGTACTTTGATAAGTTCGTCATAGTTTTCATTGACGACATTATGGTTGTCGAAGTGTGTGGTCGACACTTCCCCCGGATCTGCACTGGGCAGCCCGCGGAGGTTCTTTTTCGGAGGGGCTAGTCACTCGCAGAGAGCTTGAGCGTAGGGACGAGTTAAGGAGGAGCTTGACACGGCGAGTTTTACGTGGTTCGGGCCGCCGGAGCGTAAAACCCTACGTCCACGGCGAGCTGGGGTGCTCGCTGTATTGCTTGTTGCTCAGAACCGGAGTCCTGAGGGTGTGCGAACCCTTGCTAATGTTGCCTACCCGAGCCTTTTATAGTACAAGGCTCGTGTGGCTTACAAGGGGGGCCCGGGACCCGACAGGTGGTCCTGGGGAGATTGCCTGCCGACTATCGTATCCGCAGTTACGTCGGTAGTTGTCTCTGGTGAAGGCTTCTGAGTCTTCGTCTTGCCGCCCTTCCCATGCCGCTGCTAGTTGTAGTGGTTGATGACGGCGGGGGCGGCAGGGGATGTCTTGTCGCTGTGTTTATTGGCTGGCAGGTTCTGACACCGTGCGCCAGTCTGTGATACGACTGGGCGCAATGGCACCTGACAGAGGCGTGCTCCGCGTCTCCGCGTCTTGGGAAGGCGTGGGCCTTGAATACCTTGTACGGGCAAGGTATGGGGCGTCTTTACGCCCGCTGCCTACCGCTCGGGGGCAGGCAGCGCTCTTCTGCTGGAAACGTGGCGGGCCCCGAGCCCTCCTCAGAGAAGAGAGAGGTCCGGCCCCGCAGGTCACGTGGAGCCTTCGGACCTCTCCCCACGGAGGGGGAGGTCCGGCTTCTGACGGCCACGTGGCGGGCCCGGAGCTCTCCTCTGAGGAGAGGGAGGCCCGGCCCCGCTGGACACGTGGCGCCTTCGGACCTCTCCCTACGGAGAAGGGCGAGATCCTTAGGCATTTTCCTCTGTGCGCGGGGGTACCCCATATCGCGGGTATCGACAATGGTGTATTCAAAAAGTGAGGAGGAGCATGAAGAACATTTGAAATTGACCTTGCAGAAAATGCGTGGGAGCCCAAGGTGGGACCTCCGTCTCTTCTGTTCCGCGCACTTTCTCTAAGTCCCGCATTGACCGCTGCCGGAGCACGAACAGTCGCGGGATCGTGGGAGCATGCGCCCACTTGATGGTTGCTTTTACTGCGGCGGTTCCCAAGACTGCCACTTCTGCACATTGCGGCGCTTTCTTCGGGAACCGTCAAAGCGCCTCGCTGGCTCGTCTTCTTGGGAGGCTGACTCCTTGACCCACCGCTTTAGCTAGGCGGCTTGGGTCCACCTGTCATCGGCGCTCGGTCATGGAGCCGAAGCGGTTGCCGATGCGGCGTATTCTAAGAGTCTCAATCGCCTGGAATTGCACCTGGGAAGTTTTAAGAGGGGATCTTACCCGCATTGCGGCTTCCCTTCGCACTTCCCATTGCTTTTCCTTGGACTCTTGTGCTTTTGTCTTCTTGCCTTTGAGTCCTCCCTCGTCATGGCTTCCAACATGTCGAGGTGGCTTCAAGCGGAGGAGTCTCCAAGGAAGCTGCTGAAGCACCAAGGAGGCCTCCAGGCGGCAGAGTCTCCAAGGAAACTGCTCAAGCGGTGGAAGGGGCTTCAGATGCACCCTTGATGATAGCGGCCCTTGCGCTGGTGATGGCCGAAATGATCCCTACGCTTGGGTCAGGGGAGTCCTCAGGGAAGCTGCGCCCTCTCTCCTCAGGCGATGGAGTCTCCAAAGAAACTGCTGACACGCCGGGGAGGACTCCAGGTGGCAGAGTCTCCAAGAAAACCGCTGAAGCGGCGGAGGGGACTCCAGAAGCATCCTTGATGACGCTGGCCCTTGCGCTGGTGATGGCCGAGATGATCCCTGTGCTCGGGTCACGGAGCAGGAGAACGCCGCCAGGGCTGAAGTTGGGGGCGTGGCCGTTCTCGTAGCCTTTAGGTTCCGGCGTGACCTTAGGACTTGTCTCTTTCTTTTATCGAGCCTGTAGTCCAGCTCATGGAGCCACGAATACATAGACTCTTATGACCCTTCGTGTCTGTGATGCTCTTGTCTTCGTCCTGGTTTCGCTTGGCTGAGCCCTTAGCTCCGCAAGGTACTCATAGGCCTTTACCAATCTCGAAGCTCTGCACAGACTCCTTCCCCGGTGTGACACCCTCATCTCGGGTGTCAGCATATGATCATGTTTTATGAAGAAGAAAACATTTTACGAAAAGAAGGAGCAGAGACAAGTCTCAAAAGGATGGCCAACAAAGCTCTCCGAGAGCACCGAAGGCAAATTCCACGGCCAGCAGACCACGTGGTGTGTTCGGAACTCATTCCCGAGAGATTGGGAGAGGTCCGACGCTAAACTGAATACGTGGCAGGCTCGGGGGTCACCTCCGCATTTGGAAAGAGGTCCGACCCTGTGGGACACGTGCTGCCCGCGGAGCTAGTCTCTGCGGAAGAAGCAAAGGCATTTTTCATAGGACACGTGTCATCCCCGGAGCTAGTCCTCGCGGAAATAAGAGGACCCATCGCGCGAGATACGTGTCAATCTCGGAGCTCATCTCAGAGAAGTCCGGATCTACCGAACACGTGTCGCCACCGGAGCTTATCACCGGAAGGTCCGTCGCAGCTAAACATGTGTCGACCTCGGGGCATGTCCCTGAGGAAAGGAGAGCGGAAAGACCGGCACCCTCACGTGGCGTGCACGGAGCTCACCTCCGAAGAAGAGGGATGTCTTGATCGGTTGACACGCGGCACGACCAGAGATCGTCTCTGCGGACGAGGAGATACCAGGCCCGGAGGACAGGTGGAGCTTCCGGAGCTCATCATCACGGAGGTAGCGAGTTTTGGAGCGGCTGTTACACGTAAAGACACCAGTACACAACGGAAACCGATCTAAAATCCACGATGGTTACCGAAGATAAGACGTCAGGATCTAACAAAGATCTGAATAAGACTCTTATTTGGGATCCAATCTGACACGACCCCAATGGTCCTGTCGAGCCAGGATCACGCTGAGGGGTGCTGCGTTGCACAGCACCGTATAACACACGTCAAAGGTACAAAGCGGAAGCGGAAATTTTATTACATAAACAGTTTATGAACATGTTTACATCAAAATAAGTTTAGTCCACACTCGCGGGCGTAGACTAAGCATCAAGTGCACGTTCAGCCCTTGAACGTGTCCTTGCTAGCACACACGCACACTAACTCTGCGGCGTGCATGACTCCCACTCGACGGGGTTCCCCTCCTGGGGTTCCGTCTCCTCTTCGGGAGTCCCTTCCTCATAGAACCCTGCAAAAGCTTCAAACACAAGCAGTGAGCACGAAGGCTCAGCAAGTCTGACCCGTCTCACCTAAACATGGAACTTCTACATGAGGGTAATGGGTTGCATGAGGTAAAAATCATTTGCAAGGACTCGCCTAATTAGTAGAACCTTACTTTCAAGTTTTAGCAGCAGGTTGTGGAGAACCTTACGCTAAGGCACATGAGAGAGCCGCAATCAAACAAGAAACGCATTTCTCTCATGTACTTTGCCCAAAGTTGAAAAGAACTTTAATTAGCTCTAAGCTACAGCATATCATTAACAATCACTGTCCAGCTTTCAATCAGCAACATTTTAACATGTAACTAGCCTGTTCTTTCTACGTCACGGTACAGTGAACAAGTGGTACTCACTGACCGCGAGGGACGGCGATTATAATCGATTTACACCTGCAGGGTTACCCGAACAATCCGTCACGTACACCCGTACTCGATGTTGCCTACAACAACCATCACGGATGCCGTACGCGACTACCTTTCACCCGTCAGCCAAATATTGAACCGGTCCCATCGTCCCGAGCAAGAGGTCTCTGCACGCGCATCTCCGTGCCGCCAGCCGATTTACACCTCGAGCTCTCAACCTACCCTCTGAACAACGGGCAATGCCTCAATACCCAGCTACCCGAGTTACATCAGTTTCCCGGTTCCCATATAGCCGGTAGGTCTTCGGTACTGTTCTAGCTTGTTCAACAGGCCCGCACACGGCTCGGTCCTCAATCGACACAAGCGGAGCTACAGCACACAGGCCCCAAAGTCCTGCTGCCCTTACTCTCCGCTCGGTCTCATTTTCTTGCCATGTGTATCATGTGCTATCTCTACCCGAGCAATGTGCCTCTAGCCTATTCTCGCGAGTAGTTCCAACTACTCGACTTGTACCGAATCCTACTCTATCCTAGCAATGCAGTAGCTAACGAGGTTTGCAATCCTAAACCCAACCCATGGTTCTCTTGGCTATGCAGTGGGGCTTCCAATCAAGACTCTAATGCACAGAATAAAGGAAACAAGTATGTGCTCAAAACAATAAAAATTTGTAAAAAGGTTAATGCAAACCGGAGCTTGCCTTGCTGCTCTTGGTCGTAGGCTAGCTGTTCCTCCGGAGTAACGAAGTCTAGGACTTCGGGTTCCTCCTCGACCTTAGCGACTACATGATATAAGAAACATATGTATCAATTTAAATGCATTTGTATTAATTTTGAAGTTGTGAAGTCTATAACCCTTGCTAGACAGACCTAATGACTGTGAAACTTTTACTGTGGCTTGGTTACAACCTAAACAGAGACTTGGTCAAGTTTTAGTTGCAGCAAAGCTCATTTGAGCCCTCCACAATTAATTATGTCCTTGACCTTAATTGGAACTCCTAGGGTGTTCTAGGAATTTTCATGAGACAAACTATGACTTTCTGAAAACTAGATTTTCAGAGGGTTCTAATGGAGTTGGTCACACTTAATTTGGAAGTCCTTAACCAAAGATATGAGCTAAACAATTTCAGAGAAAATTCGGAAAATGTTTCTGAACATTTTCTATTTTCTCTGGAACAGTTTCACTAATCACACTATTAGGTGGATTAAATGAGCTCAAATGGATCTGAAATTTTTATGGTAGTTCAGGGATATTTTGGTGAACATCTCAGCAAAATTTCAGGATTTTCCTCCAAAGGATTCTCCAGATAAAATTCCTAACAGTTTAAACTTTGAGGAATTAATTCTGGAGAAATGAGGAATTTCATGAAGTGAAACTTGATTTTATGGAAAGTACTCAGAGAGCTGAATCCAGCAAAATTTGGTTCACTCAATTTGGAGCTTTCTAGCCAAAGTTATGAGGATTTGAAGTTTGAAGGAAATCTGAAAATCAGGGAAAAGTTTAAACTCGCGCGTGGGCCCAGGGGACACGCGTCGCACGCCGAGGCGACAGCACACCGCGGCCCACAATGATTTTACGCACCAGCACACCCGATCCCGGCCGCAGCCGGATCCCGATTCAAAATATCTCCCGCTGACAGCTGGGGTCCACCCCCTTCTTCAACCTCGCGACACCCGCGCCCCGCCGCCGAGGGATCTCGCCGGAGAGCTCGCCGCCGGCTGCTGTACAGCTCCAAACTTCTCGATCCTTGCCGCCCCTGCCTACTTTTACTTGGGGAACAGGATCCGAGGGTCAGCTGCTCATGACAACGGCCGGAGCATGGTCGGCGACGAGCCGCCACCTCGGAATGACTTCGGCCATGTCGGCTGACTTCTCTAGCACCTCAGCTACATGGGAAATCGGTCAGGGAGCATCAGTGGACCTCAGAGAAGGTCGACATGAGCTTGAGGCAGCTCGGGGAAGGCCCGAAATAGGTCCTCACCGTGCGCCCGATGCCACCCGTTCGTTCCGCCATTAGGGGATCTCAAATTACGCCGGGCACAGAGGTTCTCCGGCCCAGAGTTGTGAAGGCAACTTGTGCATTACCGTGTCTAGCTCATGTGAGAGCGGCCTGAGGCCCTTTAATCCTTTCTAGAGCACGAATTAAACAGAATCGTACCCGAAGGTCGTTCTGCACACAGAAAGGGGAAAAGTGGAAATTCGCCGCCGGTGAGCAACCACTCGAGCTGTGGCTCGGGGATGAGCAGCACCGGTCACCCACGCGTCCAAGGGTGCCTTGGCTCGGGCGTGACAACGCCCTGGTTGGGCTGTCCACGAGAGCCCGAGGTGCGGCGGTTCCAAGTTCCGATTTTGATCTTTCGGCACATCCGATATCACTCGGTTTCAACCGAATTCTAGCAACGGGGAGGATGGAGGAAGGTCTCTAGTACCTTGCTGGGGCTCTGGAGTGGAAGGAGGGAGCTGCGATCGGCGTTCTCCGATCAAGTCCGAGCTGCGGAAGTTTTCGGCCGGCGCTGAGTTCTTGCGGGGAAGAACGACGGTGCCTCGGCCGAGGAGGGGGCAGGCGCCTTAAGAAGGCTCTGCACCGCCTCATGCCCGCGCGTGGGCAAGCAGCTGGTGACGCGGCGACTGGCCTCGGTGGCGATCACCGCTGCGGCTCGGCGACCCGAGTGAAAAAGTCTCAGTCGGTTTGATCTGAGCAGTGGCTGACATGTGGGTCCCACCTCCAGTTTTAACCTCTGAAATTTACTCCTAATCACTGTTGTAAACAGTGAACCCTATACTACCCTTGGCAATTCAAATTATTCACCCATGAGCCATTTGAATTGATCAAAGTTCAAATGAGGTTTGGTTTGAATGAATTTCAGCACAAGTTCAGTTTGAAATTCAAATAAAGTTTGAATTTCTCCCACTTAGCTCATGTCAAGATCAACTCCAAATGGAGTGAAAATTGGTGTGTGAGCTCACAAAAATGTGCTGAGTAAGAATATGCCTTCCACTTTTAAATTCATGGGATAAAAACAGTTTGAATTTGAATATGGTTTCAAACTGCCCTCTTCCTATCTATACCCAAAATGACCTCAAAAAGGTTTTGAATTTGGGTGAAACTTGGCATGGACATCCTTAGCAAAGTGTAGGAGTTTTCATATGTCCAGCCCATCTATATCACATGTGGGAAATACCACTTTTGCAATGTGTAAGTTTGTTCTCTAATGAGCATGTTGATAATTGTAACTTGCTCTTCATTTGTGTTCATCATTCTTCCTCAAATGAGGTGTGTGGTGTGGTGATGAACACTGCAAATGTGTGTCAGAAACTGAGGCCCTTACATTCCTCCCCCCTTAAAAGAATCTCGTCCCGAGATTATAAGGTGAAAATGAGAGAGAGGACGGTGGAAAATTACCGGATATGCGACGTGAAAAAGTCGGGGTAGTTAGTGCGAAGGAATTCTTCGCTCTCCCATGTCGCTTCGTCCATGGAGTGATTACTCCATAGAACCTTGTAGAACCACAACGTACGGTTGCGTGTGGTTCGGGCCTTTTCATCAATAATCTGCACCGGTTCCTCCCGATAGGTGAGATCCGGTTGCAGTTCTTCAATGTCTTCCAGCTGAACGGTAGTTGATAGCTTGAGACACTTCCTCAGCTGGGAAATATCAAAGACGTCGTGCACACCGGAAAGTGCTTCTGGTAATTTCAGCCGGTATGCCACCGATCCACATCTTTCCGTAATCTGGAATGGACCGATGAATCGGGGTGCCAACTTTCCTCTCACCCCAAATCTGTTTACGCCCTTCATTGGGGACACCCGTAGATATACGTGATCTCCAACTTCGAATTGTAATGGGCGCCTTCTCCGGTCCGCATACTGTTTCTGACGGGATTGAGCGGCTTTTAGGTTCGCTTGAATTAGTCAAACCTTCTCTTCCGCGTTGTTGACAAGGTCAATCCCGAAGGTAACCCTTTCGCCAGACTCACACCAGTTCAATGGTGTGCGGCATTTTCTTCCGTATAGCGCCTCGTAGGGCGCCATCTTGATGCTGGCTTGGTACCCATTGTTGTACGAGAACTCGGCTAACGGCAAGTGATCATCCCAATTCTTGCCGCGGTCGATAGCGCAAGCTCGTAGCATGTCTTCTAGAATTTGATTTACCTGCTCGGTTTGTCCATCCGTCTGCGGGTGGTAGGCTGAACTACGGATCAGCTTCGTCCCCAAGGCAGCGTGCAGCTGCTCCCAAAAACGGGACACAAATAAAGTGCCCCGATCCGAAATGATAGTACGGGGTACGCCGTATAAGCATAGGATCCGTGAGATGTACAGTTCAGCGTACTTCTTGGCGTTGTAGTTGGTGTTGACCGGGATGAAATGAGCAACTTTGGTGAGCCGATCGACGATCACCCACACCGAATCATGTTTCTGTAAGGTGGTGGGTAAACCGACGACGAAATCCATGCTCACGTCCTCCCACTTCCAGGCAGGAATGCCCAGTGGTTGCAGCAGTCCCGGTTTCCGCATGTGATCTGCCTTCACCATTCGACATGTATCACACTTGGACACGTATTTTGCAGTCTCCCGCTTCATCCGTGTCCACCAAAACTTGCTTCTGAGTTCTTGATACATTTTGTTGCTGCCGGGGTGAATAGAAAACTTTGATAAGTGAGCCTCATCAAAGATTTTCTTCCGTAACTCCGGGTTTCGGGGTACGACGATCCGGTCCTTGAACCATAGGACGCCGTCTCCGTCCTTCCGGAAACATTTCAACTCCCCACTGTCTACACGTCTCCGTAAATGTGACATGCCCTTGTCATTCTTCTGGGCTGCCGCTATCTCTTCACGGATGGTGGGGATCAAAGCTAGGTTGTAGAGAGCTCCGTGTGGAATCACATGTAGTGGTGGTTCGCTCTCTTCCAACGGTGTGATGGTCAGAGTATTGACGTGTGACTTGCGGCTCAGCGCATCTGCCACTACGTTTGCCTTGCCCGGATGATAATGGATTTCTATCTCGTAATCCTTTATCAGTTCTAACCATCTTCGTTGCCTCATATTCAGTTCCTTCTGAGTGAATATGTACTTGAGGCTTTTGTGGTCGGTATATAAATGTACGAGGTTACCGAGTAGGTAGTGCCTCCACATCTTCAGTGCAAGTACCACGGCAGCGAGCTCCAAGTCATGAGTTGGATAATTCTGCTCATGGTTCCTAAGCTGCCGTGATCCATACGTGACCACTCTTCGGTCTTGCATCAGCACACATCCGAGCCCAATGCTGGATGCATCGCAGTACACGTCAAACGGTTTTGTTGTGTCTGGCTGCGCCAAAACCGGTGCTGATGTCAGGTGCTTGACTAAAGCCTTGAATGCTGCTTCACATGTTGGACTCCAAACATATTTGGTAGCCTTCTTCAGCAGCTCTGTCATTAGCTTGGCAATCTTCGAGAAGTTCGGGATGAACCTCCGATAATATCCCGTGAGTCCGAGGAAACTCCGTACCTCATGAACAGTTCTCGGGGATTTCCAATTCAGCACTTGCGTGATCTTGCTCGGGTCCACAGCGATACCTTCCGCTGAGATGATATGCCCAAGGAAAGGCACCTGCGATATCCAAAACTCGCATTTGCTGAATTTTGCGTATAACTTGTGATCTCGCAGCCGTTGCAAGACTATACGCAGATGTTTCTTGTGATCTTCCTCCGACTTGGAATATACCAGGATGTCGTCGATGAAGACCACGACAAACTTGTCCAGCTCCGGCATGAACACCGAGTTCATTAAGTACATGAAGTGAGCTGGAGCATTGGTGAGGCCGAAGGACATGACCAGGTACTCATAAAGTCCGTACCTTGTCGAAAAGGCTGTCTTTGGAATGTCCTCCGCCCTTATCTTAATCTGATGGTACCCGGATCTTAAATCCATCTTGGAAAAGATCTTTGCTTCGACCAACTGATCAAACAACATGTCGATCCGTGGCAACGGGTACTTGTTTTTGATGGTTATGGCATTTAATGGACGGTAGTCCACGCAAAGCCGCAACGTTTCATCCTTTTTCTTGACAAATAATGCCGAACAGCCCCATGGCGAGGAGCTCGGCCTAATAAAACCCTTCTCCAGAAGGTCCGTGAGCTGAGTCTTCAGTTCAGCCAACTCCTTGGGCGCCATCTTGTACGGCCTTCGGGATATTGGCATGGTTCCCGGTGCAAGTTCAATCTTGAACTCCACCTCTCTATCGGGTGGCATCCCCGGCAAATCGTCCGGGAATACATCAGGAAACTCTCGGACCACCGGAATATCTTCCAATCTGATGGTCGTGGCTTGATAGACACTTGGAAGTTTTATTTCTGGACTGTCCAGAAATAATGAGTGAGAACCGTGCACCTCTGAGTTTAAGTGCACGACTCGAAGGATGGTGTCTAAAACAGCGCCGTGGCGGGTTAACCACGACATCCCTAGGATGACATCGACCTTCTGTCCCTCTAAGATAATGAGAGACGTGGGGTACACTCTACCCGCTAAGCATAATGGTGCTTTGGAGACCATTACGCTTGCTGAAATCTTCCCACCCGGTGAACAAATTAAATATGGACTATCGGTGGGTAGTATTGGCAAACTGTGTTTAGCAATGAAAGCTTGGCTAATAAAATTATGCGTGGCGCCTGAATCAAACATTACTATAGCGGGATGCTGGTGGAGTTGGAACATACCCGCAAGGATTGGCTCGCCCTCCGGCACGTTCTCAATGGCAAGTTGGTGGACAGTGCCGGGCCTAGGGTTTGCCCGCCGCGCATTAGTAGGGTTCCGGGTTTGATTCCTCCCCGGAAACTGTGGTGCCACTCCGCCGCCTTGCCTCTCTGGGCAACTGCTCGCGAAGTGTCCCGGACGACCACACTTGTAACATGTGGCCGCTGCTAGTGGAGTACTCGGTGGACAAAAGCCCGGCATGCGTTGCGGAGGTGCAAACACACGCGGCATCGCCCGCTGCTGCTGTTGTTGTTGCGGTGGTACTGGCAGTGCCGGCCGGAATGCCGGTGAAGAGTACGGCCGACTGCGGAACGGCATCGACCGCTGTGGTGGCTGCCAGCGTGGACCTGATGGTGGGCGATTCACCATCCGAAACTTCTGAGAAGGACCGCCTCCTTCTCCGCTGCTCTGCGGCGCGCTTCGCTTTCGCTCTGCCGCCGCCAACTCCTTGCCGGAGTCCTCCTGAACAATCGCAGCATCAATGATGTCGTTGAGGCTGCCGCGATTGAACATCGCCAGCTTGTCCTTCAGGAGCGGGTTAAGCCCCTGGTAGAAATGGTCCCGCCGCTTCTCGTCGGTATCAGCATGATACGACGCATATAGCGCGAGATCGTTAAACGCCCTGGAGTATTCCAGCGCGTTCCGGCTCCCTTGTTGCAGGTGTAAGAACTCCTGCGTCTTCCTCTTCATCAAACCTTGCGGTATATGATAGGCCCTGAAGGCCGTCCGGAACTCCGCCCAGGTCATCACTCGGTCGGTGGGCTGGGAAGCACAGAAGTTGGCCCACCACGCGCTCGCGGATCCTTGGAGCTGCTGGACCGCGAACTGAGTCTTGCGCTGCTCGCTGATTTGGAGCAGCCCGAACTTCATCTCTATGGCGCGGAGCCAGTTGTCCGCATCAAGTGGTTCATCCGCCCTTGAGAATACAGGGGGATGAGTCGCCAGGAAGTCGGAGTAGGAGCTCTGTTGGCGCTCCTCACGATCTTGACGTCTCTCTGGGCGAGACGTATTGGCGATGAGAGTCTGCAGCAACTCTGTGTGCTGCTGATGCGAGCCCGCCATTGCCGCGACAATGTCGGCCAATGTAACCGTTGGCAGTGGCGGTGGCGGTGTTTGCTGTTGCTGTTGCTGCTGCTGTCCCGAGGAGTCCTCGGGAGGTGGTTGGGAGGTCTCTCCCCCTTGACTGGTACCCCCAACGTCAGGGTTGGCACGAGTACGCGTCATTCTGAAATTCAAAACAGCAGCAATTAGCACATGTCTTACTAAAAATTCCATACGCAAAAGTAGGTATCGAAGTGACACATGATCAATTTGCACAACATTCACATATATTGATAAAGCATAAACTTTATACAAGATACATTATTCTCGGGTCTCCGAGAAGTCGTGCTCATGTCGTCACTACCTATACATACGCTACTGTCTATACGACATGTCACCGATTACAAAAGTTGGGTTACGCTACCCTAGCTGCCCTACATGGCAACCGTAACCCCCTACTCGGAGTAGAACTCGACCTCCTGTGGGTCGTTCTCCTCCGGTACTTCTGCTGGTGGCTCTGGATCTACCACCTCTTCTCCCATTCCGGGTTCTCCCATTGCTGGAAGACCCAAGACCACCGGTATGCCCAACACCGGGGGCACGAGGTCCTGCAATGCATGCACCTCGTCCATAGCCTGGTTGTAGTCCTCTTCCCAGCCTTGTCCTTCCTCAATAGCATCGTCCCGCTCTTGAGCAAGGTCCTCATTCTGCTGGGTTAGGGTCTGCACCAGCTCTTGCAACGCCGCGATGTCAACACGGCTCTTCTTCTTTGCCTTCTTCAGACGACGCAACTGATTGTGTTGTTCATTCAGTCGCTTGATCGTCGGAAGGAGCACATTGCGGAGTGCGCTGTGAGCACCCTCGAAATGATCTCCATGGCTTGTGCTCTCCTTGAGCTTGGTGGCGAGATGCTCCGTATGAACAGCTTGGCTGTCCACACAGCGTTTCCCGCCCTCATTTGGAGGCTGAGGTTTGCCTCCGTGGGGTTGTACCTTGGGCAATTCGGGTCTGTTGCCTCCAGGTACCTCTCTTCCCACACATGCTGAGCTCGTCCCTCCACCGGAATGAGTGCGTATGGAGTGCCCTCCATAGCCTGCACGTGTAGTTGGCAGAAACGTGACATAGTGTCACGGGCTGCCACTTGCCACATCCCTTCCGGTTGTCTTCCTCTCACCGTGACGGTGAATGGCACCCAACCGGGTGGCGTAGGTCCTGCAGGAACCTCGACATGGATCGTCCACGTCTTGTTCCCCTCTTCGCCTTCTTCCTTGGCGAAGTATTGCGGCATCTGGTTGTACCCGAAATATTGGAGCATTTGCCACAATGCTTCCGGGTAGCCGCTATGGTCAGAGCAGTGGAAAACTACCCACCCGTTCTCCAACCGTTTATCTGCTGCCATCTGTAAAAATATATTTGAGAAATATCAAATATTTATTTAAACACTAAACCATCGAGTTATAACATAAGATATGTCCTTGAACTCATAACACTTGGAAACATAGTTCAAATTTTTAAACAAATTTGACTGCTGATCTGCTGTTCCCATGACAGCCTTGACCAGTTTCCATTTCAACCTGATTTAGGCCAGGTTAACAGCAAAACCAGTCCTGGAGCTCAACATCAAAGTTGAAGCTAACTTCAATAGCTTTCCATCCAGTATTTGCTTGGCCTAAGATCTGTCCTGGTTCAAAAGTTATAAGATGTCAAAGTTAACAGAATTTCTGGGAACAATTGGACAGCACCTCCCTGCCTTAGGTACTGATTTGATCCAACAATCTCAGTTACTTCTGTTCCTAATCTGACAAAACTTTCTGTTACAAAGTTGTAACCCATCTCATAAGCTTTCCAGAACTACCTCATTTTCTATTTTTGGATTTTTATGCAGGAAGTTATGCTTAATTTACAGAGAGTCTACAGAGAGTCTTTACCCTGTCCTGTTTTCTGGACAGTTCCAACTCTACTGCATTTTTCGAGTGGTTAAGGGATGAAACACCTCTGGACCTCAACAGAAAAGTTGTAAAGCTCTTCCAAAGCTTTCCAGAAATGTATCATACAACCCCAATCTCGAAAGAACTCAACCTCTAGCCTCTGATTCACTTCAGCCTTGATTCAGCTGAAAACAGAGTGCTCTGTCCTTAACAACCTATAAGTTGAAAACTTGTTAACTTTGAATATCCTGTTCAAGGGAAGGAGTTACATCAAGTTTTACTACTTTGGAGCAAAACTTTCAAGTTTTAAATGAATTTGTTCATTTAGTTGGGTGTGACGTCGATGCATCACCAGATTATGTCGGTACTACGTCCTCACAAAGAAAAACCTATACCGGACTTAGCCGGCTTCGTTATTTCAGTGGCACTACTCGTCACTCGCACACGGATGCTACACGTCTACTGTTTCGTGGTCAGGCTACCTGCAGAAACTCAATCAATCATCAGACTCGGCTGCACACCGAGCCCAGAATCCATACAGTTCGTACAACCGGCCGTCATCACTCGCCCGGATGTTCTCAAGCCAAACACGCCTTGAGTTACGTGTTCACGTTTCAGACCACGTGACAGGGTCTCCCAAGTTGCACCACGCACTCCAGGGACAGACGCTGCTCGAATACCCCAAACGACATGAAGAGTCGTAGAGGATACTAAAGCGGGTCGGGTTACCTGCCACCCGTGGGGCTCCACCCTTCAGCTTGTGCGCACTGGTGGACAGCGCTTACGTGCACCCCCCAAGACATGAATGTCCCGAGATGCACGATTTTCCGACATAACAAATAGGTTAATATGCTACTTTCTATATGCTAATAACATCCTTATACGGGCTACTAACTCGTTCCTCACTGGATTTTTGAAAAAGAAGACCTTTGTACTGTGTTAAACCTCAAGCGAGCTCTGATACCAACGCTGACACGACCCCAATGGTCCTGTCGAGCCAGGATCACGCTGAGGGGTGCTGCGTTGCACAGCACCGTATAACACACGTCAAAGGTACAAAGCGGAAGCGGAAATTTTATTACATAAACAGTTTATGAACATGTTTACATCAAAATAAGTTTAGTCCACACTCGCGGGCGTAGACTAAGCATCAAGTGCACGTTCAGCCCTTGAACGTGTCCTTGCTAGCACACACGCACACTAACTCTGCGGCGTGCACGACTCCCACTCGACGGGGTTCCCCTCCTGGGGTTCCGTCTCCTCTTCGGGAGTCCCTTCCTCATAGAACCCTGCAAAAGCTTCAAACACAAGCAGTGAGCACGAAGGCTCAGCAAGTCTGACCCGTCTCACCTAAACATGGATCTTCTACATGAGGGTAATGGGTTGCATGAGGTAAAAATCATTTGCAAGGACTCGCCTAATTAGTAGAACCTTACTTTCAAGTTTTAGCAGAAGGTTGTGGAGAACCTTACGCTAAGGCACATGAGAGAGCCGCAATCAAACAAGAAACGCATTTCTCTCATGTACTTTGCCCAAAGTTGAAAAGAACTTTAATTAGCTCTAAGCTACAGCATATCATTAACAATCACTGTCCAGCTTTCAATCAGCAACATTTTAACATGTAACTAGCCTGTTCTTTCTACGTCACGGTACAGTGAACAAGTGGTACTCACTGACCGCGAGGGACGGCGATTATAATCGATTTACACCTGCAGGGTTACCCGAACAACCCGTCACGTACGCCCGTACTCGATGTTGCCTACAACAACCATCACGGACGCCGTACGCGACTACCTTTCACCCGTCAGCCAAATATTGAACCGGTCCCATCGTCCCGAGCAAGAGGTCTCTGCACGCGCATCTCCGTGCCGCCAGCCGATTTACACCTCGAGCTCTCAACCTACCCTCTGAACGACGGGCAATGCCTCAATACCCAGCTACCCGAGTTACATCAGTTTCCCGGTTCCCATATAGCCGGTAGATCTTCAGTACTGTTCTAGCTTGTTCAACAGGCCCGCACACGGCTCGGTCCTCAATCGACACAAGCGGAGCTACAGCACACAGGCCCCAAAGTCCTGCTGCCCTTACTCTCCGCTCGGTCTCATTTTCTTGCCATGTGTATCATGTGCTATCTCTACCCGAGCAATGTGCCTCTAGCCTATTCTCGCGAGTAGTTCCAACTACTCGACTTGTACCGAATCCTACTCTATCCTAGCAATGCAGTAGCTAACGGGGTTTGCAATCCTAAACCCAACCCATGGTTCTCTTGGCTATGCAGTGGGGCTTCCAATCAAGACTCTAATGCACAGAATAAAGGAAACAAGTATGTGCTCAAAACAATAAAAATTTGTAAAAAGGTTAATGCAAACCGGAGCTTGCCTTGCTGCTCTTGGTCGTAGGCTAGCTGTTCCTCAGGAGTAACGAAGTCTAGGACTTCGGGTTCCTCCTCGACCTTAGCGACTACATGATATAAGAAACATATGTATCAATTTAAATGCATTTGTATTAATTTTGAAGTTGTGAAGTCTATAACCCTTGCTAGACAGACCTAATGACTGTGAAACTTTTACTGTGGCTTGGTTACAACCTAAACAGAGACTTGGTCAAGTTTTAGTTGCAGCAAAGCTCATTTGAGCCCTCCACAATTAATTATGTCCTTGACCTTAATTGGAACTCCTAGGGTGTTCTAGGAATTTTCATGAGACAAACTATGACTTTATGAAAACTAGATTTTCAGAGGGTTCTAATGGAGTTGGTCTCACTTAATTTGGAAGTCCTTAACCAAAGATATGAGCTAAACAATTTCAGAGAAAATTCTGAAAATGTTTCTGAACATTTTCTATTTTCTCTGGAACAGTTTCACTAATCACACCATTAGGTGGATTAAATGAGCTCAAATGGATCTGAAATTTTTATGGTAGTTCTGGGATATTTTGGTGAACATCTCAGCAAACTTTCAGGATTTTCCTCCAAAGGATTCTCCAGTTAAAATTCCTAACAGTTTAAACTTTGAGGAATTAATTCTGGAGAAATGAGGAATTTCATGAAGTGAAACTTGATTTTCTGGAAAGTACTCAGAGAGCTGAATCCAGCAAAATTTGGTTCACTCAATTTGGAGCTTTCTAGCCAAAGTTATGAGGATTTGAAGTTTGAAGGAAATCTGAAAATCGGGGAAAAGTTTAAACTCGCGCGTGGGCCCAGGGGACACGCGTCGCACGCCGAGGCGACAGCACACCGCGGCCCACAATGATTTTACACGCCAGCACACCCGATCCCGGCCGCAGCCAGATCCCGATTCAAAATATCTCCCGCTGACAGCTGGGGTCCACCCCCCTTCTTCAACCTCGCGACACCCGCGCCCCGCCGCCGAGGGATCTCGCCGGAGAGCTCGCCGCCGGCTGCTGTACAGCTCCAAACTTCTCGATCCTGGCCGCCCCTGCCTACTTTTACTCGGGGAACAGGATCCGAGGGTCAGCTGCTCATGACAACGGCCGGAGCATGGTCGGCGACGAGCCGCCACCTCGGAATGACTTCGGCCATGTCGGCTGACTTCTCTAGCACCTCAGCTACTTGGGAAATCGGTCGGGGAGCATCAGTGGACCTCAGAGAAGGTCGACATGAGCTCGAGGCAGCTCGGGGAAGGCCCGAAATAGGTCCTCACCGTGCGCCCGATGCCGCCCGTTCGTTCCGCCATTAGGGGATCTCAAATTACGCCGGGCACAGAGGTTCTCCGGCCCAGAGTTGTGAAGGCAACTTGTGCGTTACCGTGTCTAGCTCGTGTGAGAGCGGCCTGAGGCCCTCTAATCCTTTCTAGAGCACGAATTAAACAGAATCGTACCCGAAGGTCGTTCTGCACACAGAAAGGGGAAAAGTGGAAATTCGCCGCCGGTGAGCAACCACTCGATCTGTGGCTCGGGGATGAGCAGCACCGGTCACCCGCGCGTCCAAGGGTGCCTTGGCTCGGGCGTGACAACGCCCTGGTTGGGCTGTCCACGAGAGCCCGAGGTGCGGCGGTTCCAAGTTCCGATTTTGATCTTTCGGCACATCCGATATCACTCGGTTTCAACCGAATTCTAGCAACGGGGAGGATGGAGGAAGGTCTCTAGTACCTTGCTGGGGCTCTGGAGTGGAAGGAGGGAGCTGCGATCGGCGTTCTCCGATCAAGTCCGAGCTGCGGAAGTTTTCGGCCGGCGCTGAGTTCTTGCGGGGAGGAACGACGGTGCCTCGGCCGAGGAGGGGGCAGGCGCCTTAAGAAGGCTCTGCACCGCCTCATGCCCGCGCGTGGGCAAGCAGCTTGTGGCGCGGCGACTGGCCTCGGTGGCGATCACCGCTGCGGCTCGGCGACCCGAGTGAAAAAGTCTCAGTCGGTTTGATCTGAGCAGTGGCTGACATGTGGGTCCCACCTCCAGTTTTAACCTCTGAAATTTACTCCTAATCACTGTTGTAAACAGTGAACCCTATACTACCCTTGGCAATTCAAATTATTCACCCATGAGCCATTTGAATTGATCAAAGTTCAAATGAGGTTTGGTTTGAATGAATTTCAGCACAAGTTCAGTTTGAAATTCAAATAAAGTTTGAATTTCTCCCACTTAGCTCATGTCAAGATCAACTCCAAATGGAGTGAAAATTGGTGTGTGAGCTCACAAAAATGTGCTGAGTAAGAATATGCCTTCCACTTTTAAATTCATGGGATAAAAACAGTTTGAATTTGAATATGGTTTCAAACTGCCCTCTTCCTATCTATACCCAAAATGACCTCAAAAAGGTTTTGAATTTGGGTGAAACTTGGCATGGACATCTTTAGCAATGTGTAGGAGTTTTCATATGTCCAGCCCATCTATATCACATGTGGGAAATACCACTTTTGCAATGTGTAAGTTTGTTCTCTAATGAGCATGTTGATAATTGTTACTTGCTCTTCATTTGTGTTCATCATTCTTCCTCAAATGAGGTGTGTGGTGATGAACACTGCAAATGTGTGTCAGAAACTGAGGCCCTTACACAATCAGATTAGGACTCTTCTCTTCTCGATTATAAATAGAACCCGAAACCTCTGGCCGAAACCACAAACTTCTCTTTCAACTCCTGAGCCGACGACTTAGCGCCCTAGCCATAACTCGCCGAGCAAAACATCGCCGAAGCACAATAAGGGAGATCATCGGAGGAGAACCAAGCTGTCGGTACCTGAGATATGGGGTACCCCCGCGCACAGGGTAAAATGCCTAAGGAACTCGCCCTTCTCCGCAGGGAGAGCTCCGAAGGCGCCACGCGTCCGGCGGGGGCGGACCTCCCTCTCCTCAGAGGAGAGCTCCGGGCCCGTCACGTGGCATACAGAAGCCGGACCTCCCCCTCCGCGGGAGAGAGGTCCGAAGGCGCCACACGTCCAGCGGGGCCGGACCTCCCTCTCCTCAGGGGAGAGCTCCGGGCCCGCCACGTGGACAACAGAAGCCGAGCCTCCCCCTCCGTGGGGAGAGGTCCGGAGGCTCCACGTGCCCCGCAGAGCTGACCCTCCTCTCCTCTGAGAAGGGCTCCGGGCCCGCCACGTGGCAGCAGAATGGCGCTGCCTGCCCCGAGCAGTAGGCAGCGGGCGTAAAGACACCCAATACCTTGCCCGTACAAGGTATTCAAGGCCCGCGTCTTCCCGAGACGCGGAGACGCGGAGCACGCGTCTGTCAGGTGCCGTTGCGCCTAGTCGCATCACAGACTGGCGCGCGGTGCCAGAACCTGCCAGCCAATAAACACCGCGACAAGACATCCCATGCCGCCTGCGCCGTCATCAACCACTACGACTAGCATGCGGCATGGGCAGGACGGCAAGATGAAGACTCGGAAGCCTTCGCCAGAGACAACTACCGGCATAACTGCAGATACGGTAGATAATAGACAATCTTCCCGGGACCACCTGTCGGGTCCCGGCTCCCCTTGTAAGCCGCCCGAGTCTTGGACTATAAAAGGCTCGGGTAGGCGACGATAGCAAGGGTTCGCACTTTGCAACTCATACGCTAGCCATACACTCTCAAGCTGTAACTCACCCCAAGCTCAGGCCTCCGGCCCCGAGCAACAATAAATACAGCGAGCTCCATAGCTCGCCGTGGACGTAGGGTTTTACGCTCTGGCGGCCTAAACCACGTAAAATTCGCCGTGTCAAGCTCTTACTAACTCGTCCATCTGCGCAAGCTCTCCGCTAGAGACTAGCCCCACCGAAAAAAGAACCTCCGCGGGCTGCCCAGTGCAGACTCAGGGGAAGTGTCGACTGAACACTTCGACACAAGCGGTCTGAGGAGGACCCCGATGACAAGAAGAGCGTGAGGTAGGACTTCAATACCACCTTACGACATCATGGTGTTTATCTCTTGCATCTGTTCTTCGATTCCTTTCGAACAGAAGCCTTTTCGTGGGCAGAACACTCGATGATCGGTTTGATCTAAAGACAAGATCATCGCCATGATCATATTTGATCTGAATACCTCTGACCATGCAAGCCAATGAAGAATACGTACAGATCAATCTAATAAAACTAATCGTGGGATAGCATGCATGTGCATCATCGCATCTAGTTTAGGGTTTGTGCATGATATTGATTGCTGTGAATCTTGTATGCACGTGAATCCTACATAGCAGGACAAACTCAGGAAGCTGTCTACGACGAGCTGCAGCAACAAGGTTTTGAGAATCAAGAACAACCGGAACCGCAAAAACAAGGCAAGTGCTCCTTGACCATGTTGATCCTATGTTTTGGGCAAAACTGTTTTGCGGAAAGGTGTGCGTGCTGAGTCAAACATGATGGGAAACCCTTTTTATAGGAGTTTACTAGTTTTGATTAAACCATCCTTGTCGCTTGGGAAGTTTATGAGTCGGGTATGGTTTTTGCTTTATGCTTCGCTGAGTCTATGGGATCGGGAAGCGAGATAGATGTGTCTAGCTAACTGCACTCGTAATGATAATGAGAAACTGATGATAATAATGAACATGGATTGGAGGGAGATCTAGGCAAGACTGGGTTTGTGAATGAGGTAGAATGAGATGGTGGTTTTACTTGCCGTATATCTAAGGACCGGTTCATGCATGCACATGCCAGGATAACAGTGCCACCACAAGGCCAAGTATGGGTGCGGCTTAGCTGAGTAATTAGGTAAGTTACTAGAGTGTTATGGACTGTGGAAGGCGCGGGGAATGGGAGTCGAGTGAGGACTGCCCTGGGAACTGCATGGCACAAGAGGGGGCCCGTGGGTGGGAGAATTGGAGATTCTAGCCTGCCGGTGAAACCTTAGTGAGTCCATACATCTAGTAACCCCTTTGTAAAGGCTATTTTGTGATCTCTTGACCATACACCGACGGTTGTGTACTGGTAAAATGGAGGTTCTGCAGTCGCCGATGGGTGACGAAATCACAAACTTGTAGGTAAAGAGATGCAAACTCTGCAGAGTTATTAAAACTATCATGATAGCCGAGCTTACGGTCATGAGCACCTGGCTAAACTGCCATGATTAGATGGGATGGTTACTGGGATGGTTATTGGAATGGTTATTGGGAAGGTTCTTGGTTATGGTTCTTGGTTATGGTTATTGGTTATGGTTTGGTTTGGGACTATGGAGTCTGGGAGATGAGATGGTTGCATGACTGATGGGTCATGACATGAGATTGGTCTCGGTGCGAGACAAGGTTGTTTCATGAGGTGAGATGGTAGCGAATACGAGGAGGTATTCGTGAGTATGAATAAAGGATTGATTAATGTTCGGATGGAACACGGGAAGTGATGGAGGTATGTTGGTAATTTAATATATGCTGGGACTACATTAATCTAAAGTTAAGTTGCTGTTTTATCACGGTTTTATAAATCTACTTTTCTGCAAATGAGCCTTTTATACCTACCTTGTTTATGAGCTGCATATCATGTGTTATTCCCGCACTTGCTGAGTACATCATTGTGCTCAAACTTGCATTATTATTTCTTCATCAACAGCAAGAGAAGGCTACTATGAAGACCGAGTAGAGCATTATGGCGTGTGATCTGTTCTCAACCTTGCCTGTGGAGGGAGTAGAGATGGAGCCACTTCTGCTTAGTTTTGCTTCCGCATTAGTGTTTGCTTCCGCATTTAAATGCTTCGGCACTTGATCACATCCTCATGAGGACTAATATATATAGTCCAAACTCCCCTTGATGCATATAGTTGAGAGGACCTATCTAAACTTCTAACCTTCTATTCTAATTCGTTCTCTCTCACAGATGGTGAGAGGAAACGCCAGCCGATGGAACGTCCAGGAAGATGACCACGAAGAAGTTCCTGCTAACCCTGGAGCTGGCGAAAACAACCTAGAAAGGTTGATGGCCATGCAAAACCAGCTTATGCAAACCATGATCCAAACTTTGGGTCAGTTGCAGGCCAACCAACACCCCGTTCCGGCACCACCGCCACCACCACCGCCGGCTCATAACAGGTTGGGAGAGTTCATGAGGACCCGACCACCCACCTTTGCTCAAGCAAGCGATCCAATGGAGGCCGATGATTGGTTGAAATCCATGGAGAAGAAGCTTGCCATTGTACAGTGCAACGACCGAGAGAAGGTTCTCTTTGCGTCGCACCAACTGATGGGAGCAGCTGCTGACTGGTGGGATGCCTTGAGCAACGCCCATGCCAACCCGGAGACAATCACTTGGACTGAGTTCAAGGAAAGTTTCCACTCCCACTACATCCCTGTTGGCGTAATGATGCTCAAAAGGCAGGAGTTTGAAGGTCTCCGCCAAGGGCAGAAAAGTGTGAACGAATATCTCAACAAGTTCATACAACTGTCCCGGTATGCCCCCGAAGATGTCAACTCAGATCAGAGGAAGAAGTACCTGTTCATGAGAGGGTTGAACAATGAGATCCAAGTTCAGCTCCTCAACAATGACTACGTAAGCTTCCAAAAGCTGGTTGATAAGGCTATTGTGGTGGAAAACAAGATCCGAGAGATTGAGCGCGAGTGCAAAAGGAAGATCCCATACCAGCCCCAAGGGAGCAACGTACGACCTAGGTACATGCCCCCTGCACCGCAGTATGGATCGACCACTCCTACGTACCGCCCTGGTCAGCCACCACAGCAACGGTTCGTTGCACCGGCACCTCGTGTGCCCATGGCTCCTGCGCCCCGGCCTAACAATGGCGCTCCTGTTCAAAACCCCCGCCCCAACGTACCTGCTGCCGTAGGCAACAGGGCATGCTTTGCATGCGGGGAAGTAGGCCACTTCGCTAACCAGTGCCCGAAGAGAGGCCCTGGACAGCAAGGTAACGTGCCCAAGCAGAACCAGCGACCAAAAGGAGGGGACAACCAAGGAAACCGTGGACCGCAGAACTATGCTCGTGGCCACGTTAACCATGTCACTGCTGAGGAAGCACAACAGGCTGAGGGCATCACACCCGGGTCCTAACTGTATTAGGGGCCCCCGAGGGTTTCCGGAGCTCGCCCCATGAGGATGGGGAGGTCCGGATCTGCCAGCCACGTGGCGGGCCCGGAGCTCCCTTCTAAGGAGAAGGAGGTCCGGCCCCGCGGGACACGTGGGGTCTTCTGAGCTCCTCCCCCGGAGAGGGAGGTCCGTCTTCTGCCGGCCACGCGGCGGATCCGGAGCCCCTCCTAGGGAGGCGGGAGCTCCGGCCCCGCTGGACGCGTGGGGCCTTCGGAGCCCCCCCATAGGGGGAGGTCCGGCTTCTGCCACCCACGCGGGACCTTCGGTCTTACCTTGGAGTTCCGGCCTTGCGCGGTCCCGTAGCGGCCCCTGGTAGGTGTGTCCCATTGGTTGGGTGCACCTACCATACTCCTGCGGGGAGCTGAGGCTGAGAGGTCCTGCACACAAGTAAGGGAAACGTAATTCTCCTTGGGGGGCTCCCCCTCCTCTATCTCATAGTCTTATTTGGCTTACGGTCCCCATCTACTTGTACGGCGCTTGGGGACTATAGTGCACGAAGTGCCGGGAGCTCGGGGCCCCCCTGGCCTTCGGCATGTACCTCCAACACAACCGCCTTTGGTAGGGCAGCAAATGCCGACTAGAGGTGAGAATGAGAAGAGGGAGCCGAGCGCATGGTGAGCATACGCTGAAAGTGCAGTCATAAAAAAATTAATACGTAATTTAAATGAGCACAAGGGAAGAGCAAAGTAGGACAGGTTTCTTTTCATATAAATTTCCATAGGAGGAAGGCAGGCTATACATGGAGGCCACGACCCGCCCCATTAAGAAGGGAAGCAAGACTCTACGCGCTTGGGGTTGGAACCAGGCGAAGCTGAACGTAGTCCTGTACCGTCCCCTGAGGCTTAGCTGCTCCGAGCGCTGTTCCTGGACTCTATGGAATCTATTACCAAAAGAAGAGACTGTCCTAACATTGCTCTAAGGGTAGAACTTACGGAGGTGTTCGATGTTCCAAGTGTTCGGGAGTGGCTCCCCACCCTTGGTGGAAAGGCGTACACACCCAGGACGGCACACTTTTGTGACTCGGAAGGGACCTTCCCAACTAGGGGAGAGTTTGTGGGTCCCTTCACGAGAAAGTATGCGCCGCAGCACCAGGTCGCCTTCCTGCAGCTCCCGAGCACGCACAGACCTCTGGTGGTAGCGGCGGAGCGCTTGTCTGTACCGTGCGTTACGGAGTGCTGCATGCAATCGGACCTCGTCGACGAGGTCGATGTCTCCACGCCGGAGGTTGTCCTGCGTGGCTTCATCGTAAGCTCGGACACGGTGAGACTTCATGGTGATTTCCGAGGGAAGCACAGCTTCGGCCCCATATACCATGAAGAAGGGTGTCTCTCCGGTGGCCCGGCTCTGGGATGTCCGGTTAGCCCATAGTGTGCTCGGAAGCTCGTCCACCCAATTGGAACCATGTTTCTTCAGTCTGGCATAGGTGCGGGTCTTGAGGCCCCGGAGAATCTCGACATTGGCCCTCTCGACCTGTCCATTGCTTTTTGGGTGAGCAACAGAGGCATAGCACACCTGGATGCCGAGGTCTTCGCAGTAGTCTTGGAATTCTGCGCTGGTGAACTGGGTCCCGTTGTCGGTGATGATTCTGTTCGGGACCCCGAACCGGCAGACAATCGACTTGATGAACTTTACTGCTGATTGCTTGTTGATGGTGACAACTGGTGTGGCCTCCGGCCACTTGGTGAACTTGTCGATGGCGACATAGAGGTACCGGAATCCCCCGACGGCTCTGGGGAATGGTCCCAGGATGTCCAACCCCCACACGGCAAACAGCCACGAGGGTGGGATCATCTGTACCGCCTGAGCCAGTGTATAGATCTGCTTGGCGTGGAACTGGCACACCTTGCAGCTCTCGACCAGCTTGACGGCATCCTGGAGTGCTGTCGGCCAGTAGAAGCCATGCCGGAAGGCTTTACCGACAAGCGTGCGCGAGGAAGAGTGACTCCCACATTCGCCTCCATGGATCTCAGCGAGCAAGTCGCAGCCTTCCCCCTGGGTTATGCACCGCAATAGGACGTGGTTGGCGCCACGCCGGTAGAGATCCCCTTCTACCAGCGCGTATCTCTTAGCCATACGCACAATCCGTTCAGCGTTTCCATGTTCATCAGGGAGGATGTTGTCTTTCAAGTAGTCCCGGATCTCCGTGATCCATGCATCGGGTCTGACTTGAGCTTCTGGATCTTGAGCGCTGGGTTGCACGGAGTCCCCAGTGACGCTTACGATCCTTGGTGGCATCCATGGTTGCAGGGCCGCCGGGACCGCCAGCTTCGAGGTGCTGGTCCAGCCCCCTTCGCCCGGCTCGGCGGGCTGTGCTGTGGGCCGCAGCAACGTCCTCTCGAAGACTCCTTCGGGCACGGGGGCTCCGGTGGAAGCCTTCGTTGAAAGGTCGTCAGCTGCGGCATTGCCAGCGTGCGCGGTACGTGGCGCAGGTCCAAGGCGAGGAAGTCTTTCTCCAACATCTGCACATGAAGCAGATAAGCAGCTAGCTGCGGGTCATTGCAGGAGCATTCGCCCTTAACCTGCTTGATAACTAGCTGGGAGTCGCCCTTTGCCAACAACTGGCGAGCGCCCAGAGACAGGGCTGTCTGCAGGCCAAAGATGAGTGCTTCATACTCTGCCATGTTGTTGGTTGCCTTGAAATTGAGACGCACCATGTACCCAAACTGCTCCCCCGATGGCATGAGAAGCAGTACGCTGGCACCGGCCCCCTGCTTTCACGAGGATCCGTCGAAGAAGAGCGTCCAGTGGGGCTCGGTGAAGACCGGAGCTCGGTGCTCTGGTTCACCATCTTCGTGGCCCCCTGGGTCAGCCTTCGTTGGTGTCCACTCTGCCACGAAGTCAGCCAGCGCTTGGATTTTGACCGCATGGCGAGGAAGGAAGTCCAGCTCGAACTCCGCCAGCTCCGCTGCCCATTTAGCGACGTTGCCAGTCGCATGGGGGCTGTGAAGGATCATCTTCAGCGGATAGGAGGTGACCACCGAGACCCGGTGGGCCTAAAAGTAGTGGCGGAGCTTCCTGGACGCCACGAGCACTGCATACAGCAGCTTGTGGACTTCTAGGTACCTTGTCTTGGCATCGAGAAGGACTTTGCTGATGTAGTAGACAGGCCTCTGGATGGTTCGAACCCTCTCTCTTAGGTCTGAGAGGTCTTCATCCATTGGTCCTGGCCCGCTGGAGGTGATTGGGTCAAGGGGGGCTTCCGGGGGTTGGAACCCGGAGTCTCTTAAGCCATCTTGGCCCTCCGAGGGGCCCCGCTGGTTCTCCGGGAGCTCCGGAGGGTCCTTCTGGACCTCCGGGAGGTCCCGTTGGGCCCCCGGGAGGTCCCTCCGGTCCCCAGGGAGGTTGTCTTGGGGGTCCGGGAGGCTGCCCTGGACCTCTGGGAGGTTGTCTTGGAGGTCCGGGAGACCGCCTTGGACCTGCGGGGCTTCCTGGCGTCTGTCTTCTGCTGCTGGAGCAGGCTGTGAAGATGAGAGGTCCGGCCGCTCTGCGACGAGGACCATACTCACCACTTCAGTTGTCGCCGCGATGTAGAGCAGCAGGTACTCTCCGGGCTCAGGGGCTACCATGATAGGTAGGGTCGTCAGGAGTCGCTTCAACTCCTGGAAAGCCTCTTCTGCTTCGTCAGTCTAGGCAAATGGACCGGATTTGCGCAGGAGCTTAAAGAAGGGAAGTGCCCGCTCTGCTAGCCTTGGTATAAACAACTCAGCGCGGCTAGGCATCCCGTGAGTTTCTGGACATCTTTGATGCGGGCAGGAGGCTGCATCAAGTCGATGGCCTTGATCTTCTCTGGGTTGGCCTCAATCCCCCGGTGCGAGACCAGGAATCCTAAGAGCTTCCCAGAGGATACACCGAACACACATTTGTCGGGGTTCAGCTTGGTGCGCGTAGAACGCAATTTGTCAAAAACTAAGGCTAGGTTATCTAACAAAGATGAACTCTGCCTGACCTTGACAACGATGTCATTGACGTACACCTCAACTAAGTCTCTTATTAACTCTCCAAAGGTTTTGTGCATTGCACGCACAAAGGTGGGGAGAGCATTCTTTAGGCCGTAAGGCATAGAGACATAACAATACAGGCCATCTACTGTGATGAAGGTGGTGTGCTCTTCATCTTCTCTAGACATGGGGATCTGATGGAAACCCGAGTAGGCGTCTAGGAAGCACAGCATATCGCAGCCTGATGTTGAGTCTACTATTTGATCTATTCTAGGGAGAGGGAATGGATCTTTGGGACATGCCTTATTGAGACTGGTGTAGTCGATGCACATCCGGAGCTTCCCGCCGGCCTTCGGGACAACGACAGGGTTCGCCAACCACCTGGGGTGGTGGACTTCCCGTATGAAGCCAGCGTCCAGCAGCTTCTTGATTTCTTCGCGAATGAAGTTTTGCCGCTCGATGGACTGCTTGCGGGGCTTCTGCTGAATCGGCCGGGCGTCGGGGAAGACCTTTAAGTGGTGCTCGATCACCTCCCTAGGGATCCCCGACATCTGTGACAGCTGCCATGCAAACACGTCAACGTTGTGCCGGAGGAACGTGACGAGCGCGCCTTCCTATTTGCTATCCAGGCCCCCTGCTACCCGGGTGGTCTGGGTGGCTTCGGCGCCGACTTGGACGACCTTTAAGGGGACGTCGCCCTCATCGAGGGGTTGCACCCGAGGTGCGGTGGCGGAGGCACGGTGGCGTGCACTCGGGTGGAGCTGGTCTGGTTCTGCACTGCCAAGGGCTGGTGCTCCAGCTGTTGCAAGCGCTTGGAGTTTTTCCAAGGCCGACACTGCAGCAGTGCGGTCTCCACGAATCCTGAGGACGCCTGTTGGTTTAGGCATCTTCAGGACGAGGTAGCCGTAGTGGGCTAATGCCATGAATCGGTACAGGGCTGGCCTGCCAATTATGGCGTTGAAGGGGAGGTTGATCTCCGCTACGTCGAATAGAATGTATTCTGTCGGATAGCTGTCCGGAGCTCCGAAGGTCACCGGGAGGCTGATGTTGCCGTAGGGAACGACCTGTCCCGGCCCTACCCCTGAGAACGGACTCGACGGGGTGAGCTTGGCCATCGGGATCTGCAGGTTCTGGAAAGCTGCACGGCTGATGAGGTTCAGCCCAGCTCCGCCATCTACCAAAACGTGGTACATCCTCATGTTGGCGATGGTGGGTGCTACCAAGAGCAGTAGTTGGCCGGCCCCAGCCATGTTCCTGGGGCAGTCGGAGGCGTCAAAGCTGATGGGGTTCCCATCCACTTGAGGTGCGGTGCGACACTTGGGAGTGGAGCCACCGACGCTACCACTCGGCGCAGAGTCTTAACTGCGCTTCGGGACGAGGGGTCGGCGGACCCGCCGTATATGACGTAGAGCTTCTTTCGACACTCATCATCGCTGGAGCTGGAGTCCTCATGGTTGTGCACCGCCTTCACGGCGCGCTGAGGCTCCTGGAACTCCACTTGGTGGTCGACGCCGTCTAGGACGTCGACCTTCTGCTTGCCCTCCCTCTGGCGGAAGGGTGGAGCATCAGTCCGCTGCTGCTTCCCTTTGCGGAAGCGCTCCGCGAGCTTCCGGATCTCCTGGCACTCGGCAGTAGTATGGCGACAGCTGCCGTGCACGGGGCATAGCTTGTCTTGGTCACCTTCTGGGGCTGGTGACTGTCGCTGCCTCTTGTCGGGGCACGGCCCCCGAGCTCCACTGGGTGCCGCTGCTGCGGCAACGGGGGCTGCGGTCGGCAACTCCATCTTGCCTCTGCCTTGGTTCTTGGTCTTCTTGCTGCCTCCATAGGAAGCAGCGCCAGACCCGGGCTGTCCTCCTGACTCGGAGGTCGGCAGTGAGTGCCAGCTCCGCCCTTCGGCTGCTCTGGCGCACTTGTCTGCCAGGCTGAAGAGCTCGGAGACATCGCGGAACTCTCTGGTCGTGAGCTTCTCGAGCATCTTTTTGTCCCGGACGCCTTGCCGGAACGCCACCACCACAGAAGCGTTCTGGATGTGTGGGATGGTGTTCCGCACCTGGGAGAACCGCTGGATGAAGGAGCGCAGCGACTCTCCAGGTTGTTGCTGGATGGCGTGGAGGTCGAGCTCCGTGCCAGGCCGGGTGTAGGAACTGCTGAAGTTGGCGATGAACTGCCGGCAGAGCTCTCCCCAGGAATGTATGGAGCCCGGGGGGGGGGGGTTCATGAGCCAAGATCGGGCTGGGCCAGTCAAGGCGACGGGAAAGTAGTTGGCCATGACGGCCTCATCCCCTCCTGCGGCAAGTACGGCGGTGGAGTAGATCTGGAGAAACTCTGCCAGGTTGACGCTGCTGTCATACTTCTCGGGCAGGTGCGGCCGAAACTTGCGCGGCCACCTCACGAAGCGAAGGTGGGGCGCCAGGGCCGCACACCCTGCCCCTGTTGCTGCAGGCGTTGGTGCTGCGAACGCTTGGTTCGTCGCTGGCACAGTGTACCCCGGTATGGGCAAGACTGCACCATAGACCGGGGGAGCCATTTGCAGGGCATATGGCTGTGGCATATGCTGCGCGGCATACGCCTGGGGCAGAGATCGCGTGGCGAAGGTCTGCGCCTCAGGCTGGGTCGAGGCTGACGTCATGCTGTCACCAGCCTCTTGGTTGCGATGCCTTTCTCGACGTCGCTCGAGGTACACCAGGGCATCCTGGCCCAAGTGGCACCGTTCCAGCTCTGTCCCCAGGTCCGTCGACCGAAGCCTGGTGGAGCTGGAATCCGCCGTTTGTCCGTCAACCGTTGGTGTGCGCGTCAGCGACACAGCCGGTTGGCCGGAGCGTCGTCCCCGCCGAAGTCGGGGGTTTGCGGCGGCGACGACGAGGCGGTCTACCTCGCGAATCCACTGCTGGGTCGCTGCCTGAGGCGCGTCCCCAGCAGGCGGATCGTGCAGTAGCGCTCTTGCTGCAGCTAGCGCGTTCCCGTGGGGAACGCCCAGCACTGCAGAAGATCTTACGCTAGCTGGAGCCTGCATTGCCGGAATCGGCATTGCCGAAGTCTGCTGTTGGCTTCCAGCTTGCGCTGACACACTCCGTCCAGAGTGCGTCGACACGTACTACCCGCTAGTCATGGTCCGTCGTGAACGCGGGGGAGGAGAGCTTGCGGCTGAAGGAAGCTTCGTCATCTTCGTTGGCAGAAGCTCGCCGTGCAAGGGAAAAGACCCCTTCCTGGCGCGCCAAATGTCGAAGTGTGTGGTCGACACTTCCCCCGGATCTGCACTGGGCAGCCCGTGGAGGTTCTTTTTCGGAGGGGCTAGTCACTTGCGGAGAGCTTGAGCGTAGGGACGAGTTAAGGAGGAGCTTGACACGGCGAGTTTTACGTGGTTCGGGCCGCCGGAGCGTAAAACCCTACGTCCACGGCGAGCTGGGGTGCTCGCTGTATTGCTTGTTGCTCAGAACCGGAGTCCTGAGGGTGTGAATGGCTAGAGTGCGAACCCTTGCTAACGTTGCCTACCCGAGCCTTTTATAGTACAAGGCTCGCGTGGCTTACAAGGGGGGCCCGGGACCCGACAGGTGGCCCCGGGGAGATTGCCTGCCGACTATCGTATCCGCAGTTACGTCGGTAGTTGTCTCTGGTGAAGGCTTCTGAGTCTTTGTCTTGCCGCCCTGCCCATGCCGCCTGCTAGTCGTAGTGGTTGATGACGGCGGGGGCGGCAGGGGATGTCTTGTCGCTGTGTTTATTAGCTAGCAGGTTCTGACACCGCGCGCCAGTCTGTGATGCGACTGGGCGCAACGGCACCTGACAGAGGCGTGCTCCGCGTCTCCGCGTCTTGGGAAGGCGCGGGCCTTGAATACCTTTGTCGAAGTGTTCGGTCGACACTTCCCCCGGGCCTGCACTGGGCAGCCCGCGGAGGTTCTTTTTTCGGTGGGGCTAGTCCCTTGCGGAGAGCTTGCGTGGATAGACGAGTTAGTAAGAGCTTGACGCGGTGAGTTTTATGTGGCTCAGGCCGCCGGAGCGTAAAACCCTACGTCCACGGCGAGCTATGGAGCTCGCTGTATTGCTTGCTGCTTAGGGCCGGAGTCCTGAGCTTGGGGGTGAGTTACAGCTTGGGAGTGTATGGCTAGCGTATGAGTTGCAAAGTGCGAACCCTTGCTATCGTCGCCTACCTGAGCCTTTTATAGTCCAAGACTCGGGTAGCTTACAAGGGGGGCCGGGACCCGACAGGTGGTCCCGGGAAGATTGTCTATTATCTACCGTATCTGCAGTTATGCCGGTAGTTGTCTCTGGTCGAAGGTTTCTGAGTCTTCATCTTGCCGCCCTGCCCATGCCGCATGCTAGTCGTAGTGGTTGATGACGGCGCAGGCGGCATGGGATGTCTTGTCGCGGTGTTTATTGGCTGGCAGGTTCTGACACCGCGCGCCAGTCTGTGATGCGACTGGGCGCAACGGCACCTGACAGAGGCGTGCTCCGCGTCTCCGCGTCTTGGGAAGACGCGGGCCTTGAATACCTTGTACGGGCAAGGTATGTGGCGTCTTTACGCCCGCTGCCTATCTCCCGGGGGCAGGCAGCACCGTTCTTCTGGCCACGTGGCGGGCCCGGAGCCCTTCTCAGAGGAGAGGAGGGTCCGGCCTGCGGGGCACGTGGAGCCTCTGGACCTCTCCCTGCGGAGGGGGAGGCTCGGCTTCTGTCGGCCATGTGGCGGGCCCGGAGCTCTCCTCTGAGGAGAGGGAGGTCCGGCCTCGCTGGACGCGTGGCGCCTTCGGACCTCTCTCCCGCGGAGGGGGAGGTCCGGCTTCTGTATGCCACGTGGTGGGCCCGGAGCTCTCCTCTGAGGAGAGGGAGGTCCGGCCCCACCGGACGCGTGGCGCCTTCGGAGCTCTCCCTGCGGAGAAGGGCGAGTTCCTTAGGCATTTTCCCCTGTGCGCGGGGGTACCCCATATCTCAGGTAGCGACAGTGGCCCCCGGGCCCATCTCGGGGGAGATAGCGAGCCCGAGGTGAGACCTCCGTCTCTTCCAATCCGCACACTTTCTCTAAGTCCCGAATTGACCGCTGCCGGAGCACGAACGGCCGTGGGATCGTGGGAGCGTGCGCTCACTTGAAGGTTGCTTTTACTGCGGCGGTTCCCAAGACTGCCACTTCTGCATGTTGCGGCGCTTTCTTCGGGAACCGCCGAAGTGCCTTGCCGGCTCATCTTCTCAGGAGACTGACCCCTTGACCCACCGCTTCAGTTGGGCAGCTTGGGTCCACCCGTCATCGACACTCGGTTTAGGAGCCGAAGCGGTTGCCGATGCAGTGTATCCGAAGAGTTCCGAATCGCTTGGGATTGCACCCGGGGAGGTGTGAAATGAAACCCCCATGTGGGTACGCTCCCCTTATAAGGCTTCCAGCCCCTGTGCTTCCCTCAAGTCTCTGCAGTCTTGTCTTCTTCCATGGCTCTTAACCCGCCTTATGGGGGGGGGGGGGGGGGGAATCGCTCTCGATTTCCTCCAGCGATGGCGTCTGCACCAAGCCTGGGACTCAGGGAGCCTGCCTGCCTTGCCTCTGAGGGTGGCGCCACCAAGGGGTCTCTGGTTCGTCCTCCCAACGGGGCCCTTCCTTGGTGACGGCAGGCAGAAAGCTCCTTGGTGTTGCGTCCCTTCTCAGGTGGTGGAGTCTTCAAAGAAACCGCTGAAGCACCGAGGAGAATCCCAGGCGGCAGAGTCCCCGAGAAGGGCACTGAAGCTGCGGAGAGGGGGCCTCAGGAGCACCCTTGATGACACCGGCTTTTGCGCAGGTGATGAGGGAAGGAGGCTCCATGGGCACCCTTGATGACACCGGCTTTTGCGCCGGTGATGAGGGAACTTCAGGAGAAGGAAGCCGCCGATGCACCATGGAGGATCCCAGACGGCAGAGTCTCCAGGAAGACCACTGAATACTGCGGAGGGGGCCCTAGAAGCTCCCTTGGTGACACCGGCTTTTGCGCCGGTGATGAGGGAGGCGATTCCTGCGCTCAGGTCATGGAGCGGGAGAGTGCCGCCAGGGCTGAAGCCTGGTGATGCGGCCGTCCTTGCAACTTCTAGATTCTGGTCATGCCAGGAGACCCTTGGGGCTTGTTTCTTTCTTTTTATCGAGTCTGTAGTCCAGCTCAAGGAGCCTCGCATAGTTTGACTCTTTTAGATATTTGTGTCTGTGACGCTCTTTCTCTCCTTCTTGGCTTTGCCTGTCTGAGTCCTTAGCTCCGCAAGGTACTCAGAGGCCATCTCCAATCTCGGAGCTCTGCGTAGACACCTTCCCCGGGTCCTAACCGTGTTAGGGTTCCCCGGGGGTCTCCGGATCTCGCCCTATGGGGAGCTCCAAATCTGCCTGCCACGTGGCGGGTCCGGAGCCCCTCCTCAGGAGGCGGGAGCTCCGGCCATGCTGGACACGTAGGGCTTTCGGAGCCCTCCCACCGGGGGGGGGGGGGGGGGGGGAGGTCCGGTTTCTGCCTGCCACGTGGCGAGTCCGGAGCCCCTCTCATGGGAGGCGGGAGCTCCGGACCCGCTGGACGCGTAGGGCCTTCGGGCCTCGCCCCTGCTGAAGGGACGGGGCCCAGTCCTTCCAGTCCTGGGCCGGTGCTGTTGATAGCTCCTTTCCCCCCGCTTTATGTAGTCCCTGTTGCCATAACCTGGAGGTCCTGCACACAGGTAGAGGAAACGTAATTCTTCTTGGGGGCTCCCCCTCCCTTATCTCATAGTCTTATTTGACTTATAGCCCCTAACCATATGCTTGGTGCTTGGGGACTGTAAGGAGGGGGAGCTGAGCACATGGCAACCATGCACTGCAAGGGTGGCTAAAAAACTTAATACACAATTTAAATGAGTACGAGGAAAGAGCAAAGTAGAGCAGGTTTCTTTTCGTACAACTTTCCACAGGAGGAAGGCAGGCTAAACATGAAGGCCACGACCCGCCCCATTAAGAGGGGAAGCAAGACTCTACGCGCTTGGAGTCGGAACCAGGCAAAGCTGAACATAGTCCTGTACCGTCCCCTGGGGCTTATCTGCTCCGAGCGCTGCTCCTGGACTCTATGGAGTTTATTACGAAAAGAAAGTATTGTCCTATTTTTGCTCTAGGGGTAGAACTTACGGAGGTGTTCTATGTTCCAAGGGTTTGGGAGCAGGTCCCCATCCTCGGTGGAAAGGCGCACACATCCGGGGAGGCATACTTTCGCGACTCGGAAGGTGCCTTCCCAACTAGGGGAAAGTTTGTGGGCCCCTTCGCGAGAAAGTATGCGCCGCAACACCAGGTCACCTTCCTGCAGCTCCGGGGCACGCACAGATCTCTGGTGGTAGCGCCGAAGCGCTTGTCTGTACCGCGCGTTACGGAGTGCTGCATGTAATCGGACCTCGTCGACGAGGTCGATTTCTCCACGCCGGAGGTTGTCCTGCGCGGCTTCGTCGTAAGCCCGGACACGGTGAGATTTCATGGTGATTTCTGGGGGAAGTACAGCTTCGGCCCCATACACCATGAAGAAGGGTGTCTCCCCGGTGGCCCGGCTCTGGGATGTCCGGTTAGCCCATAGTGTGCTTGGAAGCTCATCTACCTAGTTGGCACCATGTTTCTTCAGGCTGGCAAAGGTGCGAGTCTTAAGACCCCGGAGAATCTCCGCGTTGGCCCTCTCAACTTGCCCATTGCTCCTTGGGTGGGTGACAGAGGCGTAGCACACCTGAATACCAAGGTCCTCGCAGTAGTCTTGGAATGCTGCGCTGGTGAACTGGGTCCCATTGTCGGTGATGATTCTGTTCGGGACCCCGAACCGGCAGACAATAGACTTGATGAACTTTACTGCGGATTGTTTGTTGATGGTGACAACTGGTGTAGCTTCCGGCCACTTGGTGAACTTGTCGATGGCGACATAGAGGTACCGGAATCCCCCGACGGTTCTGGGAAATGGTCCCAAGATGTCCAGCCCCCATACGGCAAATGGCCACGAGGGCGGGATCATCTGTACCGCCTGAGCCGGTGTATGGATCTGCTTGGCGTGGAACTGGCACGCCTTGCAGCTCTCGACCAGCTTGACGTAATCCTGGAGTGCTGTTGGCCAGTAGAAGCCATGCCGGAAGGCTTTACCGACAAGCGTGCGTGAGGAAGAGTGACTTCCACATTCGCCTCCATGGATCTCAGCGAGCAAGTCGCAGCCTTCCCCCTGGGTTATGCACCGCAATAGGATGTGGTTGGCGCCACGCCGGTAGAGATCCCCCTCTACCAGCGCGTATCTCTTAGCCATACGCACAATCCGTTCAGCGGTTGCATGTTCATCCGGGAGGATATTGTCCTTCAAGTAGTCCCGGATCTCTGTGATCCATGCATCTGGTCTGACTTGAGCTTCTGGATCTTGAGCGCTGGGTTGCACGGAGTCCCCAGTGACGCTTACGATCCTTGGCGGCATCCATGGCTGTAGGGCCGCCAGGACCGCCAGCTTCGAGGTGCTGGTCAAGCCCCCTTCACCCGGCTCGGCGGGCCGGGCTGTAGGCCGCAGCAACGTCCTCTCGAAAACTCCTTCGGGCGCAGGGGCTCCGGTGGAAGCCTTCGTTGAAAGGTTGTCAGCTGCGGCATTACCAGCGCGCGGTACGTGATGCAGGTCCAAGGCGAGGAATTCTTTCTCCAACATCTGCACGTGAAGCAGATACGCAGCTAGCTGAGGGTCATTGCAGGAGCATTCGCCCTTGACTTGCTTGATGACCAGTTGGGAGTCGCCCTGTGCCAACAACTGGCGAGCGCCTAAAGACAGGGCTGTCTGCAGGCCAAAGATGAGTGCTTCATACTCCGCCATGTTGTGGTTGCCTTGAAATTGAGACGCACCATATACCCAAACTGTTCCCCCGATGGCATGAGGAGCAGTACGCCGGCACCGGCCCCCTGCTTTCGCGAGGAGCCGTCGAATAAAAGTGTCCAGTGGGGTTCGGTGAAGACCGGAGCTTGGTGCTCTGGCTCACCGCCTTCATGGCCCCCTAGGTCAGTCTTCGTTGGTGTCCACTCCGCCACAAAGTCAGCCAGTGCCTGGCTCTTGACTGCATGGCGTGGGAGGAAGTCCAGCTCAAACTCCGCCAGCTTCGCCGCCCATTTAGCAACTTTGCCAGTCGCATGGGGGCTGTGAAGAATTGTCTTCAGCGGATACGAGGTGACTACCGAGACCCGGTGGGCCTGGAAGTAATGGCGGAGCTTCCTGGAGGCCACGAGCACCGCATACAGCAGCTTGTGGACTTCTAGGTACCTTGTCTTGGCATCATGAAGTACTTCGCTGATGTAGTAGACAGGCCTCTGTATGGTTCGAACCCTCTCTCTTAGGCTTGGGAGGTCCTCGTCCATTGGCCCTGGCCCGTTGGAGATGAGTGGACCCACGGGGGCCTCCGGGAGCTGGGACCCGGAGGCCCTTAAGCTATTTTGATTATCCGGGAGCTCCAGGGGGTCTTGAGGGACCTCCGGGAGGTCCCAATTGGCCCCTGGGGATTTATCTTGGGGGTCCGGGAGACCGCCCTGGACCTCCGGGAGGTCGACCTGGACCTCCGGGGGGTCCGGGAGACCGCCTTGGCCCTGCGGGGCCCCCTGGCGTATGTATTGCTCTGCGACGAGGACCATACTCACCACTTCAGTCGTTGCCGCGATGTAGAGCAGCAGGTGCTCCCCGGGCTCAGGGGCTACCATGATAGGTAGGGTCGTCAGGAGTCGCTTCAACTCCTGGAAAGCCTCTTCTGCTTCGTCAGTCCAGGCAAAGGGGCCTGACTTGCGCAGGAGCTTAAAGAAAGGGAGTGCCCGCTCCGCAAGCCTTGGTATAAACCGACTCAGCGCGGCTAGACATCCCGTGAGTTTCTGAACATCCTTGACGCGGGCAGGGGGCCGCATCAAGTCGATGGCCTTGATCTTCTCTGGGTTGGCCTCAATCCCTCGGTGCGAGACCAGGAACCCTAAGAGCTTCCCAGAGGACACACCGAACACACATTTATCTGGGTTCAGTTTGGTGCGCGTAGAGCGCAACTTGTCAAAGACTAAGGCTAGGTTATCTAGCAAAGATGAACCCTGCTTGACCTTGACAACTATGTCAGCGACGTACACATCAACTAGGTCTCTTATTAACTCCCCAAAGGTTTTGTGCATCGCTCGCACAAAGGTGGGGAGTGCATTCTTTAGGCTGTAAGGCGTAGACACATAGCAATAAAGGCCGTCTACTGTGATGAAGGAGGTGTGCTCCTCGTCCTCCCTAGACATTGGGATCTGATGGAAACCCGAGTAGGCGTCTAGGAAGCACAGCATATCACAGCCTGACGTTGAGTCTACTATTTGATCTATTCTAGGGAGAGGGAATGGATCTTTGGGACATGCCTTATTGAGACTGGTGTAGTCGATGCACATCCGTGTGGAGGACCGGAATCCGCTCATCCAGGATCGCAGAGGGTGGTGCCGCGCGATGCGACACCCGACAGCACACTTCATAAGAACACAATATATTACATGGGAAAAACAGCTGAAACTGTACAAACAAGTACAAACTTCAGTTACAATTATTGTTCTATTACACAGCGGAAGACTACACTATACAACTCACGCCCGCCTATTTAGCAAAAGTCGGTTGCCCAGCCCTAGGGCAACCCACACTAGCTGCACGTCTCAGCTCAGCGCGGCGTGTACGGCTCCCACTCAGCCGTGGTCCCCGACGGAGGGTAACCCTCGCCGGTGGACTCGTACTCCGAGTCCGTGGGTGGCTCCTCACCTGAAAAACACTTAAGCAGCAACCGTGAGCACGAAGGCTCAGCAAGGCTTAACCGACTCACCTAAGCATGAAACTCTACATGAGGGGTACAATGGACATAGGATAGTAACATTTCAGCAAAAGGACACGCCTACAAGTTCATCCTTAGTTCATCTTTTAGCAACCAGTTAACAGTTCATGAAATCTGAAATTTAGTAAGCAGTATTTGGTGGCACACATGTAGCAATACAATTATATCAATCAGCATCATTGAATCAACATATTTCATTCATTAGTCTACGTTACGACGCAGTGAACAAGCAGTACTCGTCACCGCGAGGGACGGCGAATCGACTCGATATACACCTGCAGGGAAAACCCAAAGAGCACGTCACGTACGCCCACCCGTGGAGCTGCACAGCACGCTCACTCGATGCCGTACGGGACAACCTTTCACCCAACAGCCCAAACGTCGAACCGGTCGCACCGAAACGAGCAGGAGGTTCCCCACACGGAGCATCTCTCTATGCCCGTTGGCAGATTTCCACCTTGCTGCCCTCAACCTACACCTATAAATCGGTGTGCTATGCCTCGACGCCCGGAGGTTTAGGCTACATCGGTTTATCGGGGCCCATATATCCGATATGCCTTCGGTACATTCAATACTTGTTCAGCAGGGCCGCACACGGATCGGTCCTCAATCGACACGGGCAGGGCTGCGCACACAAGACTCTCTCTTGCTGCGCCCTAGCCCCTGCCTAGTCTCATTTTCATTACTAAAGTGATCTCACATCACTCAACCGAACCCGTGTGTCCCAAGCCTATCTCGCGAGTAGATTCCAACTACTCGACTTGTACCGAAGTCCTATCACTCATTAAGCATAGCCTGTCTACTCGAGGTCCTTAACACTACCCTCACTCTTTTAGGAACCTTTGGTTATGCAAGTGGGGTTTCATTCACCCTATACCTAATGCACATACATACTTCATATGACACATGTAAACAAAGTAAAACTTTTAAAAAGGGTTAATGCAAACCGGGGCTTGCCTTGTTGCTGCTGGTCAGGAGTTAGTTCTTCGTCCGGAAGGAGGAAGTCCAGCACTTCTGGAGTCTCTTCTTCAACGGCTTTTCTGTGTAGAAGTCCGGCGGTGAAACTGGCCGTGGCGTGCTGTCAACGGGGAGCAGTTCGCGCCTTTCCGCCGGTGGCCTGAGCTCTCAGTGGCGATCGTCGATTTGTGGTCGAGTGCGGTGCTAACACCGTGGGGTGGTGAGATGGCTAGCTAGAGCACACACCTGCGCTCTCTTTCTGCGTTGGGAGCTCGGGCAAAGGCCGAGCGGACGTCGGCGTGCAGGGGAGGATCGGGGGAGCGGCGTCGGTGACCGAGCAGAGCGGGGGCTCGCTGTTTTGCAAAGAAGCACGCGTACGTCTTCGGTGGCTTGGCGAGGGGGTCATGTAGAGGAGAGGGCGCGCCGTTCTCTGGCTGCCAGCGCGAGCGACGGGAACCAGGAGGTGGCCGTTCGGCCGGCGGTGCGCGCGCGGCAGCTGGCTGCGCTCGGTGGACTGAGAAACAGAGAGCAGACTTGGGGGCTAAGTCATTTTCACCCAATGACAGGTGGGCCCCACTGGTCAGTGCTCTACCCCCTCTCAAAAGATCTCCAAAACTTGACAAAAGATGAATTCAATCGTTGGAAATCTTCAACTGAGCTACATTGGTATTGTTTGGCAAATTTACCTCAAATTCAAATGTATATTTGAATTCTTGGCATATTTGGATCCTTTTTGGAAAAATGGGTAGCAAATCTTTTTGAAAATTTCTGAAACTTTGCCTCCCCACTAATTTGGACCTGAGGAATCCAATTATGCACTTTGATCCTTGGTTTAGCTGCTGAAATCCTGAGTTCGAATGCAACAGTTTGGAAACACACTCTCATGTGTGATCATATGTGTATAATTTTTTTCCCATGTTGTGAAAGTGTAAGTTTCCCCTCTAACCACTTCTTTTGATGGAGGTTACATGCTTTTCACAACATTTCCTAAGGTGTCCACAATACAAACTGTGGTGTTGTGAGGTGAAGAAAAGTTTTTGCAAGTCCCTTTTCTTGGGCTTTTACATCCCTCCCCCCTTAAAAGAATCTCGTCCCGAGATTATAAAAGAAGAGATAGCGATGTAATAGGGACTTACCCGTGTTGAGAAGCCAAGAACTCCGGGTAATTTGAGCGAAGGAACTCCTCGCTCTCCCACGTCGCTTCTTCGGCGGTGTGGTTACTCCAGAGTATTTTGTAGAACCACAACATTCTGCTACGCGTGGTCCTGGCTTTCTCATCAAGAATTCCCACCGGATACTCATCATATGTTAAATCCGGCTTCAGCTCGCCGATGTCTTCGGTAGGAACAGCAGTTGTATGCTTCAAGCATTTTCGCAGTTGCGAAACATGGAAAATATCATGGACACCAGCCAGAGATGCCGGTAGCTCCAATCGATACGCTGCTGGTCCACACTTCTCGGTGATAGCGTAGGGTCCAATGAAACGGGGAGCGAGCTTCCCCTTCACCCCGAATCGGTGCACGCCCTTCATTTGGGACACGCGGAGGTACACGTGTTCCCCAACGTCAAAGTGCAACGGCCTACGCCTCTTATCAGCGTAGCTCTTCTGTCGGGATTGAGCGGCCTTCAAATTGGCTTGAATTGTCCGAACGCGCTCCTCGGCGTCGTTCACCACATCAACCCCGAATGTGACCCTTTCACCGGACTCGCACCAATTTAATGGGGTGCGGCATTTACGACCGTAGAGAGCTTCATAGGGTGCCATTTTGATACTCGCCTGATAACCGTTGTTGTACGAGAATTCCGCCAATGGTAGGTGATCATCCCAGTTCCTACCATGGTGGATGGCACACGCTCTCAACATGTCTTCCAGGACTTGATTCACCCTTTCTGTCTGACCATCGGTTTGAGGGTGATAAGCGGAGCTCCTGATCAGCTTAGTACCCAATGCAGCGTGTAGCTGCTCCCAAAAGCGAGATACAAATAATGCACCTCGATCTGAGACAATGGTCTTGGGTACCCCGTATAGGCATAGAATCTTCGCTATGTATAGCTCCGCATATTTGCCGGCATTGTAACGTGTATTCACCGGAATGAAGTGAGCCGTCTTGGTTAACCGATCAACGATTACCCATATGGAATCATGCTTGTTGGCTGTTAGGGGTAATCCCACAATGAAATCCATGCTCACATCTTCCCATTTCCATGCCGGGATCTTCAGGGGTTGCAGCAGCCCTGATTTCTTCATGTGATCAGCTTTCACTCGTCTACACGTATCACACTCGGATACGTACTTAGCTACCTCCCGCTTCATCCGTGTCCACCAAAATTTCTTTTTCAAATCTTGGTACATTTTGTTGCTGCCCGGATGAATGGAGTATTTGGACAAGTGAGCTTCATCGAGGATCTTTTTCCTCAACTCCATATCCCGGGGTACGACTATGCGGTCATTGAACCACAGCGTCCCCTCATCATCTTTCCGGAAACATTTAATTTCTCCATTGTCAATTCGTCTCCGGAGATGTGCCATGCCTTTATCCGTTTTCTGAGCTGCAATGATGTCCTCCCTAATAGTAGGGACGAGGGCAAGGTTGTACAGCGATCCATAAGGAACCAAGTATAAACTTGGCTCTTCCTCCTCCACCGGTGTAATGGTGAGGTGATGGACATGCGATTTCCGACTCAGCGCGTCGGCAACCACATTCGCCTTGCCGGGGTGGTAATGGATCTCAATCTCATAATCTTTGATCAGTTCTAACCACCTCCTCTGCCTCATGTTCAGCTCCTTCTGGGTGAAAATGTATTTCAAGCTCTTGTGGTCGGTGTAGAGATGCACCAAGTTCCCCAGGAGATAGTGCCTCCACATTTTCAGCGCCAACACCACGGCAGCAAGTTCAAGATCGTGAGTCGGGTAGTGCTGCTCATGGTTCCGAAGTTGGCGTGAGCCATAAGCGACCACACGTCCTTCCTGCATCAACACGCAGCCGAGCCCAATACCGGACGCGTCACAATACACGTCGAAGGGCTTGGTTGTATCCGGCTGAGCTAATACCGGGGCTGTTGTGAGATGCTTCACCAGTGTTTGGAACGCTCCTTCACACGCCGTGTTCCAAACATATTTCTTCCCTTTTTCAGCAACTCTGTCATCGGCTTAGCGAGCTTGGAGAAACTTGGAATGAATCTCCGGTAGTATCCCGCTAACCCGAGGAAGCTTCTGACTTCATGAACTGAAGTGGGAGCTTTCCATTTCAACACTTGCTCTATTTTACTTGGGTCAACCGCAATGCCTTCAGCTGAGATGATATGTCCCAAGAATGGCACTTGGCTGATCCAAAATTCGCATTTGCTGAACTTGGCGTAGAGCTTGTGGTCTCGCAATCGTTGAAGAACGATCCGTAAGTGTTCGGCATGCTCGGCTTCTGTCTTGGAGTAGACCAAGATATCGTCGATGAACACTACCACGAACTTGTCCAGCTCCGGCATGAACACCGAGTTCATGAGATACATGAAATGAGCTGGAGCATTTGTGAGACCAAAGGACATGACGAGATATTCGTATAAGCCGTATCTCGTCGAGAACGCCGTCTTCGGGATATCCTCCGCCCGGATCTTGATCTGGTGATATCCAGAGCGAAGGTCCATCTTTGAGAATACACTTGCCCCCACTAGTTGATCAAACAAGATGTCAATACGGGGCAGTGGGTACTTATTCTTGATGGTGACGGCGTTGAGCGGCCGGTAATCCACACACAGCCTCAGGGTCTCATCCTTCTTCTTCACGAATAGCGCCGAGCATCCCCAAGGCGAGGAACTCGGCCTAATGAAACCCTTGCTCAACAGATCATTGAGCTGTTCCTTCAGTTCAGCCAGCTCATTCGGAGCCATCTTGTAGGGTCTCCGTGATATGGGCGTAGTCCCGGGTGCAAGTTCAATCTTGAACTCGACATCCCGCTCAGGTGGCATGCCCGGAAGATCATCCGGGAACACATCAGGATAATCCCGGACTACGGGGATGTCTCCTAACTTTAGAACTTCAGCATTATTAATTGCTAAAACTTCCCGGACTGGCGTGTCTAACCCCATGGAATGCGGACGGTGGAATGGAGAATTTAAGTGGACCGTCCGGGTCCGAGTCTCTAGGACAGCGCCATGGTATTGCAGCCATGACATCCCTAAGATTGCATCAATCTTTTGTCCCATAAGGATTATCAAGGTGGTGGGATATAGTTTCCCACCTAAGCACCAGAGGTGCCTTTGGAATCATCATATTAGCTGAAATCTTCCCTCCCGGTGAGCAGATCATATAAGTGCAGCCGGTTGGGAAGACTTGCAATTGATGTTTAGCCACATAGGATGCACTTATAAAGCTGTGGGTTGCACCCGAATCAAATAATATGACGATGGCTTGATGGTTGAGAGTAAACGTACCCGCCAGCACGTTGTCTCCCTCTGGGACGTCCTCATTGTCGAGGTTGCGGACGCCTCCAGTCCGCTGACCAACCTTCTTCGCCGGAGGTCGGCCTCGAGCACCGCTCTGAAACTGGGCTTGCCCGCTGCTCTGCTGCCCCTGGGGGCAGTCCTTCGCAAAGTGGCCCGCCTGGCCACACGTGAAGCAGGTGAAACGGGGCGGTCCCCCGCTGATCGGTGGACGGAAACCTGGGGCGCGTTGTGGCGGTGGAAACGCCCGGGGTACCGTCTGCTGCTGCTGTCTTGGTTGTGGCATCGGCGGACGGAACGGAGGTGCCTGAAAGGGACGTCCCCCGAACCGTTGCGGTCGCGCCGGTGGTTGCCACTGCTGCCCGGATGGTGTCCGATACACCATACGGTACTTCTGGGGAGCGCCACTCCCACCGCTGCTAGGTGGAGCGCTACGCTTCCTCTGCTCAGCTGCTAACTCCCGCTGAGCGTCCTCTTGCATGATGGCGGCATTGACTAGGTCGTTGAATGTGCCGCGGTTCCATTGAACGAGGTGGGTCTTCATTTCGGGATGTAACCCCCGATAGAAGTGCTCCCTCTTCTTCTCCTCCGTGGAGATGTAGTCTGACGCATACTGCGCCAGATGGTTGAAGGCACGGGAGTAGTCGTGGGCACTCCTCCCGCCCTGCTTCAGTTCCAAAAATTCTTGGAACTTTCTCTTCATTATTCCGGGAGGAATGTGATAGGCGCGGAACGCCTCCCGGAACTCTTGCCATTCCACGGCATGGCCAGCCGGACGTGAGGCGACATAATTCGCCCACCACGCACCAGCGGCACCGTGGAGCTGCTGTGCTGCGAACAGCGTCTTCTGCCGCTCCGTACACTGGAGCAGCCCGAACTTGGACTCGATAGTCCGCAGCCAGTTGTCCGCCTCCAGTGGTTCTTCAGCTTTGGTGAACACTGGAGGGTGCGTACTCATGAAATCCGAGTACGAAACTTCGCGGGGCTCACGAGGCCCTCGCTCTTGACGTCCTCCCGCCTGGGACGTATTCTGCACGATCGTGCGGAGCAGGTCGGTCTGTTCCTCACGACCTCCCACCAATGCCGCTATCACATCCGCTAGAGTAAGCGGAGGCGGCGGTGGTGGCTGCTGCTGCGGGGTGCTGTCGTAGGCCGGTGGCTGGGAGTCATCGCCTCCACCTTGGCTAGAGCCACCAACCTCGTGCGTGGTCCTAGTACGAACCATCTGCAACCATACGACATTAAACATCAGTCCCGCAACATTTGGCATGCAGTCCAATAGAACTGGGCGTAAAAACATTATGACAACAAAAACATGCGATATATCTCGTAAGCCGATAATGTAATAACTTTGCACAAGCTACACCATTACCAGACCAAACACCAGCTAGTTTAATCCAACTTGATGAACCTCCACTTTGGAAGCTCAACATAAATAGATTTGGTCACTACGAGACATCACTATCGCATTGTTATCACGTATAACACCCTTAGGGTACAACACCCTTTTCCATGAGTTCAACTGTCATTCTTCTGTCAGAATGACCAGTTGCTACCTATTCCAAGCTTTGATCTGGTGCTGGGCATTTTCATGACTCAAGTTGAATACCAAAGTTAAAGTTAACTTTAGTATCTTTCCGACGAGTATGCATTTGTCCCCAGATCAGCTTTGATTAAAAAGTTATGTTAATTCAAAGTTAGCAGAATTTCTGGAAGAATTTTAACAGCACCTCCCTTGGAAGTGGCTGTTTTCAATCCTGATTTCCACTAAATTCTGTGCTGAAACTTCAGAAACTTTGAATTGCAAAGATGTCAAACATCTTCTACTCTTTCTAAGGATGTATTATATGACAATTTTAGATTTTTCTACTGGGAGTTATGTTTGAAAAACAGATCAGTTCAGAGGATGTTTTACTCTGCCCTGATTCTGAATAGTTTACATTCCTCTGGGATTTTAGCCATATTAAGGCGAGTTTCAGCTCTGGAAGTCTACAACAAAGTTGTAGAGTACTTGAATACCTTCCCAGAACTATATAGCACACCTCCCTGGGCTAAAAGACCTGTGAGTTATGCCCTGTTGAGGATCAGCAAACGTGCTGCCCAAAACAGAGCACTCTGCTTTTCATACTTTTGGCTATACTGCTCCACTATCCCATTCTTATACCCAACCAGGGTCCTAAATGTTGAACCTATAGATTTTAATTCTTTGTTATCATTATTCTCATGCATATGCCTACCATATCTCGGTACTACGTTCCTCACAAAAGAAAATCCTAACCGGATCATACCGGCATATACGTCTCAAGTGTGGCACTAAACGGTCTCTCGCACACGTTTTCTACACGGATACATACGTGGTTAGTACCTGCAGAAGACCACACAATGATGGTGCACTCAATGGTTATCCATTTCAGGCAGTTCCATATTTGAAAGTAAATACAAACGCCCGTATCATTTCCATACGGCCGTCCTTGAGCTAAGTCGCGTCTCAAGGCACGTGATCGTGTTTCAACACCACACGACGGGGAACCCGAGTATGTCATGAACGGGTCGTCACGGTTGGGAATGTTATCAACCCAACAGATACCACCTACTGCCCTGCAGGGCACGCCGATGGCAAGCGCAGCGTATGTTCTCCTGGGCTATTTCCAGACGAACACACTCTCGCGTTACTGACCACGCGATGGGGTCTCCACTTACTTGCCTAATGCACGCTAGGGATCAGCGTTTCATATGAACTCAGGAACATTAAGAGTCCAAGAGGTTCATATTAACGTCTCACACCAAGCTGTGAGATCAATCCCTGAACCACGTTCCTCGTCAGGGAGAGCTAACCGAAATTGAACCGCTTTCGGTGGCGTTCCTTACCATACTTACCAGAGCGTAGGTGCGTCGTTACATAATTTAAATTCAGAATTATAACAGATAAGTTAGTCTTTGCCACTTTAAGTAACTATGCTAATATAGTCCTTACTTGGGCAACTACCGATTCCTCACCGTATACCTAAGTTTTTCCCATAATGCAGTCCTTAAGTACTGTGCTATCCCCACTGCAGCTCTGATACCAGGCTGTGGCGGACCGGAATCCGCTCATCCAGGATCGCAGAGGGTGGTGCCGCGCGATGCGACACCCGACAGCACACTTCATAAGAACACAATATATTGCATGGGAAAAACAGCTGAAACTGTACAAACAAGTACAAACTTCAGTTACAATTATTGTTCTATTACACAGCGGAAGACTACACTATACAACTCACGCCCGCCTATTTAGCAAAAGTCGGTTGCCCAGCCCTAGGGCAACCCACACTAGCTGCACGTCTCAGCTCAGCGCGGCGTGTACGGCTCCCACTCAGCCGTGGTCCCCGACGGAGGGTAACCCTCGCCGGTGGACTCGTACTCCGAGTCCGTGGGTGGCTCCTCACCTGAAAAACACTTAAGCAGCAACCGTGAGCACGAAGGCTCAGCAAGGCTTAACCGACTCACCTAAGCATGAAACTCTACATGAGGGGTACAATGGACATAGGATAGTAACATTTCAGCAAAAGGACACGCCTACAAGTTCATCCTTAGTTCATCTTTTAGCAACCAGTTAACAGTTCATGAAATCTGAAATTTAGTAAGCAGTATTTGGTGGCACACATGTAGCAATACAATTATATCAATCAGCATCATTGAATCAACATATTTCATTCATTAGTCTACGTTACGACGCAGTGAACAAGCAGTACTCGTCACCGCGAGGGACGGCGAATCGACTCGATATACACCTGCAGGGAAAACCCAAAGAGCACGTCACGTACGCCCACCCGTGGAGCTGCACAGCACGCTCACTCGATGCCGTACGGGACAACCTTTCACCCAACAGCCCAAACGTCGAACCGGTCGCACCGAAACGAGCAGGAGGTTCCCCACACGGAGCATCTCTCTATGCCCGTTGGCAGATTTCCACCATGCTGCCCTCAACCTACACCTATAAATCGGTGTGCTATGCCTCGACGCCCGGAGGTTTAGGCTACATCGGTTTATCGGGGCCCATATATCCGATATGCCTTCGGTACATTCAATACTTGTTCAGCAGGGCCGCACACGGATCGGTCCTCAATCGACACGGGCAGGGCTGCGCACACAAGACTCTCTCTTGCTGCGCCCTAGCCCCTGCCTAGTCTCATTTTCATTACTAAAGTGATCTCACATCACTCAACCGAACCCGTGTGTCCCAAGCCTATCTCGCGAGTAGATTCCAACTACTCGACTTGTACCGAAGTCCTATCACTCATTAAGCATAGCCTGTCTACTCGAGGTCCTTAACACTACCCTCACTCTTTTAGGAACCTTTGGTTATGCAAGTGGGGTTTCATTCACCCTATACCTAATGCACATACATACTTCATATGACACATGTAAACAAAGTAAAACTTTTAAAAAGGGTTAATGCAAACCGGGGCTTGCCTTGTTGCTGCTGGTCAGGAGTTAGTTCTTCGTCCGGAAGGAGGAAGTCCAGCACTTCCGGAGTCTCTTCTTCAACGGCTTTTCTGTGTAGAAGTCCGGCGGTGAAACTGGCCGTGGCGTGCTGTCCACGGGGAGCAGTTCGCGCCTTTCCGCCGGTGGCCTGAGCTCTCAGTGGCGATCGTCGATTTGTGGTCGAGTGCGGTGCTAACACCGTGGGGTGGTGAGATGGCTAGCTAGAGCACACACCGGCGCTCTCTTTCTGCGTTGGGAGCTCGGGCAAAGGCCGAGCGGACGTCGGCGTGCAGGGGAGGATCGGGGGAGCGGCGTCGGTGACCGAGCAGAGCGGGGGCTCGCTGTTTTGCAAAGAAGCACGCGTACGTTTTCGGTGGCTTGGCGAGGGGGTCATGTAGAGGAGAGGGCGCACCGTTCTCTGGCTGCCAGCGCGAGCGACGGGAACCAGGAGGTGGCCGTTCGGCCGGCGGTGCGCGCGCGGCAGCTGGCTGCGCTCGGTGGACTGAGAAACAGAGAGCAGACTTGGGGGCTAAGTCATTTTCACCCAATGACAGGTGGGCCCCACTGGTCAGTGCTCTACCCCCTCTCAAAAGATCTCCAAAACTTGACAAAAGATGAATTCAATCGTTGGAAATCTTCAACTGAGCTACATTGGTATTGTTTGGCAAATTTACCTCAAATTCAAATGTATATTTGAATTCTTGGCATATTTGGATCCTTTTTGGAAAAATGGGTAGCAAATCTTTTTGAAAATTTCTGAAACTTTGCCTCCCCACTAATTTGGACCTGAGGAATCCAATTATGCACTTTGATCCTTGGTTTAGCTGCTGAAATCCTGAGTTCGAATGCAACAGTTTGGAAACACACTCTCATGTGTGATCATATGTGTATAATTTTTTTCCCATGTTGTGAAAGTGTAAGTTTCCCCTCTAACCACTTCTTTTGATGGAGGTTACATGCTTTTCACAACATTTCCTAAGGTGTCCACAATACAAACTGTGGTGTTGTGAGGTGAAGAAAAGTTTTTGCAAGTCCCTTTTCTTGGGCTTTTACAATCCGGAGCTTCCCGCCGGCCTTCGGGACAACGACGGGGTTCGCCAACCACCGGGGGTGGTGGACCTCCCGTATGAAGCCAGCGTCCAGCAGCTTCTTGACTTCTTAACGGATGAAGTTTTGCCGCTCGATGGACTGCTTGCGGGGCTTCTGTTGAACCGGCCGGCGTCGGGGAAGACTTTCAAGTGGTGCTCGATCACCTCCCTGGGGATCCCCGGCATCTGTGACGGCTGCCATGAAAACACGTCGACGTTGTGCCGGAGGAAGGTGACGAGCGCGCCTTCCTATTTGCTATCCAGGCCCCCGGCTACCCGGGTGGTCTGGGTGGCTTCGGCGCCGACTTGGACGACCTTTAAGGGGACGCCGCCCTCGTCGAGAGGTTGCACGCGGGGTGCTGTGGCGGAAGCACGGTGACGTGCGCTCGGGCAGAGCTGGTCCGGCTCTGTATTGCCGGGGGCTGATGCCCCAGCTGTTGCGAGCGCTTGGAGCTTCTCTAGGGCCGACACTGCAGCAGTGCGGTCCCCATGAATCCTGAGGACGCCCGTCGGTGTTGGCATCTTCAGGACGAGGTAGCCATAGTGGGCTACTGCCATGAACCGGTACAGGGCTGGCCCGCCGATTATGGCGTTGAAGGGGAGGTCTATCTCCGCTACGTCGAACAGAATGTACTCTGTCCGATAGCTGTCCGGGGCCCCGAAGGTCACCGGGAGGCTGATGTTGCCGTAGGGAATGACCTGTCCCGGCCCTACCCCTGAGAACGGGCTCGACGGGGTGAGCTTGGCCATCGGGATCTGCAGCTTCTGGAAAGCTGCACGGCCGATGAGGTTCAGCCCAGCTCCTCCATCTACCAAAACGTTGTACATTCTCACGTTGGTGATGGTAGGGGCTACCAAGAGCGGTAGTTGGCCGGCCCCAGCCATGATCCTGGGGCAGTCGGTGGCGTCAAAGCTGATGGGGGTCCCCATCCACTTAAGGTGTGGTGCAGCACTTGGGAGTGGCGCCACCGACGCTACCGCTCGGCGCAGAGTCTTGACTGCGCTTCGGGACGAGGGGTCGGTGGACCCGCCGTATATGACGTAGAGCTTCTTTCGACGCTCATCGTCACTGGAGCTGGAGTCCTCATGATTGCATGCCGCCTTCACGACACGCTGAGGCTCCTGGATCTCCTCTGGGTGGTCGATGCTGTCTGGAACATCCACCCTCTGTTCGTCTTCCTTTGGACGGAAGGGCAGGGCATCAGCCCGCTGCCGCTTCCCCTTGCCGAAGCGCTCTGCGAGCCTTCGGATCTCCCGGCACTCGGCAGTAGTGTGGCAACAGTTGCCGTGCACGGGGCACATATTGTCTTGATTACCTTCTGGGATTGGTGATCTTCGCTGCCTCTTGTCGGGGCGCGGCCCCCGAGCCCCACTGAGCGTCGCTGCAGTGACGACTGGGGCTGTGGCCGGTGATCTTATCTTGTTTCTGCCTCGGATCTTGGTCTTCCTGCTGCCTCCATAGGGAGTAGGACCAGATCCGGGCAGTCCTCCTGATTCGGAGGACGGCTGTGAGTGCCAGTTCCGTCATTCGGCTGCTCTGGCGCACTTGTCTGCCAAGCTGAAGAGCTCTGAGGCATCGCGGACCTCCCTGGTCGTGAGCTTCTCGAGCATCTTCTTGTCCCGGACGCCTTGCCAGAACGCCACCACCACAGAAGCATTTTGAATGTGTGGGATGGTGTTCCGCACCTGGGAGAACCGCTGGATGAAAGAGCACAGCGACTCCCCAGGTTGTTGCTGGATGGCGTGGAGGTCGAGCTCCGTGCCAGGCCGGGTGTAGGAACTGCCGAAGTTGGCTATGAACTGCCGGCAAAGCACTCCCCAGGAAGTTACGGAACCCTGGGGAAGGTTCATGAGCCAAGACCGGGCTGGGCCAGTCAAGGCGACAGGGAAGTAATTGGCCATGACGGCTTCATTCCCTCCTGCGGCAAGTACGGCGGTGGAGTAGATCTGGAGGAACTCCGCCGGGTTGACGCTGCCGTCGTACTTCTCGGGCAGGTGCGGCCAAAACTTGCGCGGCCACTTCGCGAAGCGAAGGTGGGGCGCGAGGGCCGCACACCCAGCTTCTGTCGCCGCAGGTTCTGGTGCCGCGAACGCTTGGTGCGCACTGAGCACCGCGTACCCCGGTACGGGCAAGGCTGCACCATAGGCCGGGGGCACCATCTGCAGGACATATGACTGTGGCATATTCTGCACGGCGCGGGCCTGGGGCAGAGATCGCGTGGCGAAGGTCTGCTCTTCAGGCTGGGTCGAGGCCGACATCATGCTGTCGTCAGCCTCTTGGTAGCGACGCCTTTCTCGGCGCTGCTCGAGGTATACCCGGGCATCTTGACCCAGGTGACACCGCTCCAGCTCTGTCCTCAGATCTGTCGATTGGAGCCTGGTAGAGCTGGAGTCTGCCGTCTGCTCGTCAACCAATGGTGCGCGCATCATCGACACGACCGGTTGGCCAGAGCGTCGTCCCCGCCGAAGTCGAGGGTTTGCAGCGGCGACGATGAGATGGTCTACCTCGTGGATCCACTGCTGGGTCGCTGCCTGAGGCGCGTCCCCAGCGGGCGGATTGTACAGTAGCGCTCTCGCTGCAGCTAGCGCACCCCCACTGGGTACGCCCAGCGCTACCGAAGACTTGATGCTGGTCGGAGCCTGCATTGCCGGGGTCGGCGCTGCCAGAGCCGGTTGCTGGCTCCCAGCTTGTACCGACACACTCCGTCCCGAGTGTGTCGACATGTACTCCCCCCTGGTCGCGGTTTGCCGCAGAGGCGAGGGGGGAGAGTTCGCCGCTGAAGGAAGCTTGGTCATCTTCATCGGCGGAAACTCGTCGCGCTAGGAGAGAAGCCCCCTACCTGGCGCGCCAAATGTCAAAGTGTTCGGTCGACACTTCCCCCGGGCCTGCACTGGGCAGCCCGCGGAGGTTCTTTTTTCGGTGGGGCTAGTCCCTTGCGGAGAGCTTGCACGGATGGACGAGTTAGTAAGAGCTTGACGCGGTGAGTTTTACGTGGTTCAGGCCGCCGGAGCGTAAAACCCTACGTCCACGGCGAGCTATGGAGCTCGCTGTATTGCTTGCTGCTCAGGGCCGGAGTCCTGAGCTTGGGGGTGAGTTACAGCTTGGGAGTGTATGGCTAGCGTATGAGTTGCAAAGTGCGAACCCTTGCTATCATCGCCTACCTGAGCCTTTTATAGTCCAAGACTCGGGCAGCTTACAAGGGGGGCCGGGACCCGACAGGTGGTCCCGGGAAGATTGTCTATTATCTACCGTATCTGCAGTTATGCCGGTAGTTGTCTCTGGTCGAAGGCTTTTGAGTCTTCATCTTGCCGCCCTGCCCATGCCGCATGCTAGTCGTAGTGGTTCATGACGGTGCAGGCGGCATGGGATGTCTTGTCGCGGTGTTTATTGGCTGGCAGGTTCTGACACCGCGTGCCAGTCTGTGATGCGATTGGGCGCAACGGCACCTGACAGAGGCGTGCTCTGCGTCTCCGTGTCTTGGGAAGACGCGGGCCTTGAATACCTTGTACGGGCAAGGTATGGGGCGTCTTTACGCCCGCTGCCTATCTCTCGGGGGCAGGCAGCACCGTTCTTCTAGCCACGTGGCGGGCACGGAGCCCTTCTCAGAGGAGAGGAGGGTCCGGCCTGCGGGGCACGTGGAGCCTCCGGACATCTCCCCGCGGAGGGGGAGGCTCGGCTTCTGTCGGCCACGTGGCGGGCCCGGAGCTCTCCTCTGAGGAGAGGGAGGTCCGGCCTCGCTGGACGCGTGGCGCCTTCGGACCTCTCTCCCACGGAGGGGGAGGTCCGGCTTCTGTATGCCACGTGGCGGGCCCGGAGCTCTCCTCTGAGGAGAGGGAGGTCCGGCCCCGCCGGACGCATGGCACCTTCGGAGCTCTCTCTGCGGAGAAGGGCGAGTTCCTTAGGCATTTTCCCCTGTGCGCGGGGGTACCCCATATCTCAGGTACCGACAACCTTGTACGGGCAAGGTATGGGGCGTCTTTATGCCCGCTGCCTACCGCTCGGGGGCAGGCAGCGCTCTTCTGCTGGACACATGGCGGGCCCGGAGCCCTCCTCAGAGAAGAGAGAGGTCCGGCCCCGCAGGTCACGTGGAGCCTTCGGACCTCTCCCCGCGGAGGGGGAGGTCCAGCTTCTGACGGCCACGTGGCGGGCCCAGAGCTCTCCTCTGATGAGAGGGAGGCCCGGCCCCGCTGGACACGTGGCGCATTCGGACCTCTCTCCCGCGGAGGGGGAGGTCCGGCTTCTTCAGGCCACGTGGCGATCCCGGAGCTCTCCTCTGAGGAGAGGGAGGTCCGGCCCCGCCGGACGCGTGGCGCCTTCGGAGCTCTCCCTCGGAGAAGGGCGAGATCCTTAGGCATTTTCCCCTGTGCGCGGGTGTATCCCATATCGCGGGTACCGACAATGGTGTATTCAAAAAGTGAGGAGGAGCATGAAGAACATTTGAAATTGACCTTGCAGAAAATGCGTGAGCATCAATTGTATGCCAAGCTTAACAAGTGTCAATTTTGGCTAAAGGAAATATCGTTCCTAGGCCACATTATCTCCGAGGAAGGGGTATCGGTTGATCCTGAAAAAGTGGGAGATGTTCTGAAGTGGAACCAACCGCAAAACGTGAGGGATATTCGGAGTTTTCTTGGGATGGCTGGATACTACCGACGCTTCATCAAGGACTTCTCTAAGATAGCAAAGCCTATGACGGAATTTCTAACGAAGGGAAAAGCCTTTCAATGGACACCAGCATGCCAAGAATGTTTTGAGGAACTCAAGAAAAGGCTAACCACAGCGCCGGTTTTGGTATTGCCAGACGTGAGCAAGAGCTTTGACATATATTGTGACGCATCCCGATAAGGGCTCGGATGTGTGCTCATGAAAGAATGACAAGTGATAGCCTATGCCTCACGACAATTAAAGAAGCACGAGCTTAATTATCCTACACATGACTTGGAGCTAGCAGCAGTAGTGCATGCATTGAAGATTTGGAGACATTATATCCTTGGTCATCGATGCGAGATCTATACGGATCATAAAAGCCTCAAGTACATATTTACACAAACGGACTTGAATTTGAGGCAACGTCGATGGTTGGAACTCATTAAAGATTACGATGTTGGAATCAACTACCACCCAGGGAAGGCCAATGTAGTAGCTGACGCATTGAGCCAGAAGGGAGCATGTCACCAACTCATGGTTCGGGAGCTACCGCCCGAACTACGTAAGGAGTTCGAACGGTTACACCTCGGATTCTTGAACAACATGGAAATGATGGAGATCCACTCTTCATTGGAGCAAGAGATAAGGATGGCCAAGCAACGGATGAGGAGATCAAGAGATCAAGGAAAGGATCTGACAAGGAATGGAGAAGGATTTCAAAGAAGATGAGAAGGGTACGCTTTGGCTAGGAAAAATGATTTGTGTTCCTAACGTGAAGCACATCCGCGACATGATATTAAAAGAGGCACATGATTCACCCTATTCCATGCATCTCGGAAGTACCAAAATGTACAAGGACTTGAAGACTTGTTATTGGTGGGATGGTATGAAAAGGGACATAGCCAAATACGTTGCCCTATGCGACACATGCCAACGGGTGAAGGCCGAACATCAAAGACCCGCTGGATTGTTGCAACCCTTGAAGGTACTCGAGTGGAAGTGGGAGGACATCAGTATGGATTTCATCGTCGGATTGCCACGTACTCAGTCGGGTTATGACTCCATCTAGGTTATCGTGGACCGATTGACGAAAACTGCCCACTTTCTCCCTATAAGGGCCAAGTACACGTTGCACAATTAGCCGAGTTGTACATGGAGCAGATCGTGTGCCGTCATGGAGTCCCGAGGAGGATAGTCTCAGATCGAGGTTCTCAGTTTACCTCTAGATTCTGGAGAAAGCTGCAGAAAGCTATGGGTACACGACTGGATTTTAGCTCCGCCTATCACCCACAAACCGATGGGCAAACCGAAAGGACAAACCAAATTTTGGAGGACATGTTGAGAGCTTGCGCCTTGAAACATGGGCGTAGTTGGGATAGGAGTTTACCGTACGCTGAATTCTCCTATAACAACAGCTATCAAGCTAGCTTGAAGATGTCGCCTTTCGAAGCATTGTATGGTTGGCGGTGTAGAACGCCGCTGTTCTAGAACGAGACTGGAGAGAACCAAGTGTTGGGACCCAAAGTGCTACAAGAAGCTGAAAAGAAAGTCCAAACGATACGGGAGAACTTAAAGGATGCTCAGTCACGACAGAAAGGCTATGCGGACAATAGGCGAAGGAAGTTGACTTTCGAAGTAGGAGACTTCGTATACCTTAAGGTATCGCCTATCCGTGGCCAACGATGTTTCAATGTCAAAGGCAAGTTAGCACCTCGCTACATCGGACCATTTAAGATTTTGGACAAGCGAGGAGAAGTAGCTCATCAACTAGAGCTCCCAAAATATCTCTCCGACATACATGACGTGTTTCATGTATCCCAGGTCAAGACGTGCTTGAGAGTACCAGAGGAGCAAATACCAATGGAAGAGCTTGAACTTCGAGAGGACCTGACTTATGCGGAGCACCCTGTCCGAATTTTGGACGTAAAGGAAAGGGTCACCAGGAACAAAGTGATCCGATGGTGCAAGGTACAACGGAGCCATCACACCGAAGCTGAAGCCACATGGGAGCGTGAAGAAGACATCAAGGCATAATTTCCTCATCTATTCTCTACTAACGAATCTCGAGGGCGAGATTCAATTTAAGGGGGGTAGATTTGTGACACCCTCATTTCTGGTTTCTGCATGTATTCATGTTTCATGTAGAGAAAACATTTTAAAAGAAGTGGGAACAGAGAAAATATAAAAAAGACAGCCAAAAGGAACCGAATCCAGTTCATAAAGAGCGCCAAAGACAACTCCCGTGGCCCGCTGGCCATGTGGCATGTTCGGAGCTCATCCCTGCGAAGTGGGGAGAGGTCCGCCGCTAAAATGGCTACGTGGCAGGCTCGGGGCTCATCTCCGCAAAGGGAGAGATGTCTGACCCTGTGAGACACGTGTTGCCCCCGGAGCTAGTCTCTGTGGAGAAGCAAATGCAGTTCTGCAGGACACATGTCACCTTCGGAGCTAGTCACCACGGAAATCAGAGGACCACTCACGCGGGATATGTGTCAACCTCGGAGCTCGTCTCTGAGGAAAAAGGGAGTCCGGCCCTACTTGATGCGTGGCATTCACGGAGCTCACCTCCGAAGAAAGGGAGATAAGGAATGGATACGTGACACACCCGGAGCCACCTACGGAGAGAGGAAAGGTCCGACACTGACACGTGGCGTGCACGGAGCCACCTCCGAATAGAGAGGAGGTCCCGACCGCCAGGATACGTGGCGCACGCGGAGCTCACCTCCGAAGGAGAAGGGAGGTCACGCTCGCTTGACACGCGACACAACCGGAGATCGTCCGTACGGAAAGGAGGAGACCAGGCCCCGGTGGATACGTGGAGCTTCCGGAGCTCATCACCGCTGTCGAAGTGTGTGGTCGACACTTCCCCTGGACCTGCTCTGGGCAGCCCGTGGAGGTTCGTTTCGGAGGGGCTAGTTGCTTGCGGAGAGCTTAAGCGTTAGGGACGAGTGAGGGAGAAGCTTGTCACGGCAAGTTTTACGTGGCTCGAGCCGCCGGAGCGTAAAACCCTACGTCCACGGTGAGCAGAGGTGCTCGCTGTATTGCTTGCTGCTCAGAACCGGAGTCCTGAGCTTGAGGGTGAGTGATGTCTAGGGTGCGAGTTCACAGAGTTCGAACCTAAGGGTGTGAATGGCTGGAGTGCCCACCCCTGCTAACGTTGCCTACCCGAGCCTTTTATAGTCCAAGGCTCGAGCGGCTTACAAGGTGGGCCCGGGACCCGACAGGTGGCCCCGGGGTGATTTCCTACCAGCTATTATGTCTTGGCGCTGACGTCGAAGTCCTCGTCCTGCCGCCCTACCCATGCCGCAGGCTAAGTGTAGCATGTAGTCGTTGGCGATGGCAGGGGCGGCAGGGCATGTCTTGTCTGGTCTTGTCGCTGCCTTCAATGGTGTGATATCCTGACTCCCGGCTTAATAGGATTGATAGAGTACTCATACCACCAAGGTATACCTTCTTTTCCGGAAGGCCACCTGCAAAGAACTCCGGGGTTAAGCGTGCTTGGCCCGGAGGAATATGGGGGATGGGTGACCGACCGGGAAGTTTTCCCGGGTGCGCACGAGTGAGGACAAAGTGCGCAGAAAAGACGAGTGGTTGTATGTGGGGCCAGTCTATGATCCTAGAGAGCCATCACAAATGGTATCAGAGCCGACCCTCGCAGTTTCACGGGTGCGTACGGGTCAGTGAGAAGGATACGGTAGCGTACGGGTCGGGGACGTGGGTACGTATGCATGACGCGTGGGTCCTCTGTGTGGGACACGGTATGGTACGTATGCTGCTAACCAGACGTACAGTATGCGTATGCCAGCACTGAACATATGGACGTGGCTAAGAGGGGACGTTCTTGTCTTGGCGTTGACCGACGAGGACGTCGGTCTTCTAAGGGGGGTGGTGTGACACCCTCATCTCGGGTGTCAGCATGTGTTCATGTTTTATGAAGAAGAAAAACATTTTTAGAAAAGAGGGAACAGAGACAAGTACCAAAAGGATAGCCAATAAAGCTCTCCGAGAGCACCGAAGGCAATTTCCACGACCAGCAGACCACGTGGTGTGTTCGGAACTCATTCCCGAGAGATAGGGAGAGGTCCGACGCTAAACTAGCTACGTGGCAGGCTCGGGGGTCACCTCCGCAACTGGAAAGAGGACCGACCCTGTGGGATATGTGCTGCCGAGATAGCCTCTGCGTAAGAAGCAAAGGCATTTTTATAGAACACATGTCATCCTCGGAGCTAGTCCTCCCGGAAATCAGAAGACCATTCGCGGGGGATACGTGTCAATTCCAGAGCTCATCTCAGAGAAGTCCGGATCTATCGAATACGTGTCGCCACCGGAGCTTATCATCGGAAGGTCCGTCACAGCTAAACACGTGTCGACCTCGGGGCATGTCCCTAAGGGAAGGAGAGCGGAAAGACCAGCACCCACACGTGGCGTGAGCGGAGCTCGTCTCCGAAGAAGAAGGAGGTCTTGATCGATTGACACGCGGCACAACCGGAGCTCGTCTCCGCGGATGAGGAGATACCAGGCCCGAAGGACACGTGGAGCTTCCGGAGCTCATCACCGCGGAGGTAACGAGTCTGAAGCGGTTCTTACGAGTAAAGATACCGGTGCGCAACGGAAACCGATCTAAAAATCCACGATGGTTACCGAAGATAAGACGTCAGGATCTAACAAAGATCTGAATGAGACTCTTATTCGGGATCCAATCAGATTAGGACTCTTCTCTTCCCGATTATAAATAGAACCCAAAACCTCTGGCCGAAACCAAAAACTCCTCGTTCAACTTTTGAGCCGACGACTTAGAGCCCTAGCCCTAACTCGCCGAGCAAAACATCGCCAAAGCACAACAAGGGAGATCATCGGAGGAGAACCAAGCGGTCTAAGGAGGACCCTGCAGACAAGAAGAGCGTGAGATAGGACTTCGATACCACCTTACGACATCATTGTGCTCATCTTTGCATCTGTTCTTCGATTCCTTTCGAGCAGAAGCCTTTTCGTGGGCAGAACACTCGATGATCAGTTTGATCTAAAGACAAGATCATCGCCACATTCACCTTTAATCCAAACACCTCTGACCATGCAAGCCATGCAAGAATACGTACAGATCAATCTAATGAAACTAATCATAGGATAGCATGCATGTGCATCATCGCATCTAGTTTAGGGTTTTGTGCATGATATTGATTGCGGTGAATCTTGTATGCACGTGAATCCTACGTAGCAGGACAGGTTCAAGAAGCTGTCTACGACGAACTACAGCAACCAGGTTTTGAGAATCAAGAACAACCGGAACCGCAAGAACAAGGCAAGTGCTCCTTGACCATGTTGATCCTATGTTTTGGGTAAAACTGTTTTATTTTGCGAAAAGGTGTGTGCGCTGAGTCAAACATGATGGGAACCCCTTTTTATAGGAGTTTACTAGTTTTGATTAAACCATCCTTGTCGCTTGGGAAATTTATAAGTCGGGTATGGTTTTTTTTATTTTATGCTTCGCTGAGTCCATGGGACGGGGAAGCGAGATAGAGATGTCGAGCTAACTGCACTCGTACTAATAATAAGTAACTGATGAGGATAAATGAACATGGATCGGAGGAAGATCTAGGCAAGCCTGGGTTTGTGAATGAGGTAGCATGAGATGGTGGTTTTACTTGCCGTAGATCTAAGGACCGGTTCATTCATGCACATGCCAGGATAACAGTGCCACCACAAGGCCAAGTATGGGTGCGGCTTAGCTGAGTAATTAGGTAAGTTGCTAGAGTGTTATGGACTGTGGAAGGCGCGGGGAATGGGAGTCGAGTGAGGACTGCCCTGGGAACTGCATGGCACAAGAGGGGGCCCGTGGGTGGGAGAATTGGAGATTCTAGCCTGCCGGTGAAACCTTAGTGAGTCCATACATCTAGTAACCCCTTTGTAAAGGCTATTTTGTGATCTCTTGACCATACACCGACGGTTGTGTACTGGTATAATGGAGGTTCTGCAGTCGCCGACGGGTGACGAAATCACAAACTTGTGGGTAAAGAGGTACAAACTCTGCAGAGTTGTTAAAAAACTATCATGATAGCCGAGCTTACGGTTACGAGCACCTGGCTAAACTGCCATGATTAGATGGGATGGTTATTGGAATGGTTATTGGAAAGGTTCTTGGTTATGACTGTGGGTTTGGTTATGGTTTGGTTTGGAATTATTAAGCCTGGATGATGAAAGGGTTGCATGTCTGGTGGGTCATGACGTGAGATTGGTCTCGGTGTGAGATGTGGTTGTTTTATGAGGTGAAATGGTAGCGAATACGAGGAGGTATTCGTGAGTATGAATAAAAGATTGGTTAATGTTCGGATGGAACATGGAAAGCGATGGAGGTATGTTGGTAATTTAATACATGCTGGGATTACATTCATCTAAAGTTAAGATGCTGTTTTATCACGTTTTTATAAATCTGCTTTTATGCAAATAAGCCTTTTATCACCTACCTTGTTTATGAGCTGCATATCATGTGTTATTCCCGCACTTGCTGAGTACATCATTGTACTCAAACTTGCATTATTATTTCTTCATCAACAGCAAGAGAAGACTACTATGAAGACCGAGTAGAGCATTATGGCGTGTGATCTGTTCTCAACCTTGCCTGTGGAGGGAGTAGAGATGAAGCCACTTCTGCTTAGTTTTGCTTCCGCATTAGTTTTTGCTTCCGCATTTAAATAAAGATTTCCGCTGCATAGAACAAAGACTTCCGCTGTGAGCATGAGTCCAAGACTCATGAGGAATTGTAATAAACTCTGTTATTCGTGGTAATATATAATCTGAATTCAGTTTGTGGAACGTATGTGTATGTGTGGCGAACATCCTGGGCACACATATGCATTAGTTCTCGGTTCCGTGGTTTTCCACAGAATTGATGGCGTCACAGATTGGTATCAGAGCCACGGGTTGACAGTAGGTTACACGCCTAGATAGAAACCTTAGGTTGATATTAGAATCACGGGTTAACAGCAAGTTATACCCCTAAATAGAAGCTACGCGGACCAAAGGAACCATCCTAGGATGAATAGCTTAGATTGGCCTTGAAACCACCTTGACATAGGAAACCATCCTTGAATAGGAGTTGAGTGGGCCCTTGTGATGATTATTTGTGAATATGTGCTTAGTGTGAGTTGTGGGGCGTCTCAACAACGTTGCCCATATCCACACGTAAGAAGAAAGAGGAGTGAAATGCTTCGGCACTTGATCACATCCTCATGAGGACTAATATATATAGTCCAAACTCCCCTTGATGCATATAGTTGAGAGGACCTATCTAAACTTCTAACCTTCTATTCTAATTCGTTCTCTCTCACAGATGGTGAGAGGAAACGCCAGCCGATGGAACGTCCAGGAAGATGACCACGAAGAAGTTCCTGCTAACCCTGGAGCTGGCGAAAACAACCTAGAAAGGTTGATGGCCATGCAAAACCAGCTTATGCAAACCATGATCCAAACTTTGGGTCAGTTGCAGGCCAACCAACACCCCGTTCCGGCACCACCGCCACCACCACCGCCGGCTCATAACAGGTTGGGAGAGTTCATGAGGACCCGACCACCCACCTTTGCTCAAGCAAGCGATCCAATGGAGGCCGATGATTGGTTGAAATCCATGGAGAAGAAGCTTGCCATTGTACAGTGCAACGACCGAGAGAAGGTTCTCTTTGCGTCGCACCAACTGATGGGAGCAGCTGCTGACTGGTGGGATGCCCTGAGCAACGCCCATGCCGACCCGGAGACAATCACTTGGACTGAGTTCAAGGAAAGTATCCGCTCCCACTACATCCCTGTTGGCGTAATGATGCTCAAGAGGCAGGAGTTTGAAGGTCTCCGCCAAGGGCAGAAGAGTGTGAACGAATACCTCAACAAGTTCATACAACTGTCCCGATATGCCCCCGAAGATGTCAACTCAGATCAGAGGAAGCAGTACCTGTTCATGAGAGGGTTGAACAATGAGATCCAGGTTCAGCTCCTCAACAATGACTACGTAAGCTTCCAGAAGCTAGTTGATAAGGCTATTGTGGTTGAAAACAAGATCCGAGAGATCGAGCGCGAGTGCAAAAGGAAGATCCCATACCAGCCCCAAGGGAGCAACGTACGACCTAGATACATGCCCCCTGCACCGCAGTATGGATCGACCACTCCTACGTACCGCCCTGGTCAGCCACCACAGCAACGGCCCGTTGCACCGGCACCTCGTGTGCCCATGCCTCCTGCGCCCCGGCCTAACAATGGCGCTCCTGTTCAAAACCCCCGCCCCAACGCACCTGCTGCCGTAGGCAACAGGGCATGCTTTGCATGCGGGGAAGCAGGCCACTTCGCTAACCAGTGCCCGAAGAGAGGCCCTGGACAGCAAGGTAACGTGCCCAAGCAGAACCAGCGACCAAACGGAGGGGACCACCAAGGGAACCGTGGACCACAGAACTATGCTCGTGGCCATGTTAACCATGTCACTGCTGAGGAAGCACAACAGGCTGAGGACGTCGCAATTGGTATGTTCCAGCCAACTCCAACCCAGCCACCATTTTATTTGATTCCGGAGCATCACATTCCTTCATATCATCCAAATATGTTGCCAAGCATCATTTACCCATATGCCACTTAGAATGTGCTATGTTAGTTAATTCTCCTGGAGGAGAAATGAGGACTAATATAGTATGTCCTAAAGTAAGCCTTAAAATAAGGGGGGTAGACTTCCTTGCCAACCTTATTGTTTTGGACTCCCACGGGATTGACATCATACTCGGAATGGACTGGTTAAGCAAGCACAATGGGGTAATCCAATGTGCTGAGAGAAGCGTGCAGTTGACGAACGAACACGGTATCCGTGTCGAGTTTGAGTCAGCCCAGCAAGCAACGCATGGGCGGATTTGAACCATGTTGAAGGAATCACATTGGACAACATTCCAGTGGTTCAGGAATTTTCGGATGTATTCCCGGAAGAACTTCCAGGTATGCCACCTGACCGGGATATTGAGTTTGCCATAGATTTGGTACCTGGAACTGCACCCATAGCTAAGAGACCATATAGGATGCCCGTCAACGAGTTAGTTGAACTAAAGAAGCAAATTCAAGAACAGTTGGAGAAGGGTTTTATCCGTCCAAGTTCGTCACCATGGGGAGCCCCGGTACTTTTCGTGGACAAGAAAGACGGAACCCAAAGAATGTGCGTGGACTACAGGTCTCTAAACGAGGTGACAATCAAGAATAAATACCCTCTGCCCCGTATAGAAGACCTGTTCGACCAAATGAAAGGAGCCCAAGTGTTCTCTAAGATTGATCTTCGGTCGGGATATTTCCAGCTGAAGATTAAGCCCTCCGATATACCTAAGACAGCCTTTCGGACACGATATGGTTCATATGAATATACCGTTATGTCCTTTGGATTGACAAATGCACCTGCATACTTCATGTACCTTATGAATAAGGTTTTCATGGAGTACTTGGACAAGTTCGTCGTAGTTTTCATCGACGACATTATGGTGTATTCAAAAAGTAAGGAAGAGCATGAAGAACATCTGAGATTGACCTTGCAGAAATTGCGCGAGCATCAGTTGTATGCCAAGCTCAACAAGCGTCAATTTTGGCTTAAGGAAATATCTTTCCTAGGCCACATCATCTCCAAGGAAGGGGTATCGGTTGATCCTGGAAAGGTGAGAGATGTTATAAAGTGGGACCAACCGAAGAGCGTGAGGGATATTCGAAGTTTCCTTGGAATGGCAGGATACTATCGTCGCTTCATTAAAGACTTCTCTAAGATAGCAAAATCAATGACGGAGTTGCTAATGAAGGGAAAGGTCTTTCAATGGACACAAGCCTGCCAAGAAAGTTTTGAGGAACTCAAGAAAAGGCTAACCACAGCACCAGTTCTGGTATTGCCAGACGTAAGCAAGAGCTTCGACATATATTGTGACGCATCCAGACAAGGGCTCGGATGTGTGCTCATGCAGGAAGGGCAAGTGGTAGCCTATTCCTCACGACAATTAAAGAAGCACGAGCTTAACTATCCTACACACGATTTGGAGCTAGCAGCAGTGGTGCATGCATTGAAGATTTGGAGACATTATATCCTTGGTCATCGATGTGAGATCTATACAGATCATAAAAGCCTCAAGTACATATTTACACAAACGGACTTGAATTTGAGGCAACGTCGATGGTTAGAACTCATCAAGGATTATGATGTAGGAATCAATTACCACCCCGGGAAGGCCAATGTGGTCGCTGACGCATTAAGCAGAAAGGGAGCATGCCACCAACTCACGGTTCGGGAGCTACCACCCGAACTACGTAAGGAGTTCGAACAGTTACACCTCAGATTCTTGAATAACATGGAAATAATGGAAATCCACTCCTCATTGGAACAAGAAATAAGAAAGGGACAAGCAACGGACGAGGGGATCAAGGAGATCAAAGAAAGAATCCGACAAGGGATAGAAAAGGATTTCAAGGAGGATGAAAAGGGTACGCTTTGGCTAGGAAAAAGGATTTGTGTGCCAAACATAAAACACCTTCGCGACATGATATTGGAGAAGGCACATGATTCACCCTATTCCATACATCCAGGGAGCACCAAAATGTACAAGGATTTGAAAACTTGCTATTGGTGGGATGGTATGAAGAGAGATATAGCCGAATACGTTGCCCTATGTGACACATGCCAACGGGTAAAAGCCGAACATCAAAAACCCGCTGGATTGTTGCAACCTTTGAAAATACCTGAATGGAAATGGGAAGACATCAGTATGGACTTTATTGTCGGATTACCACGAACTCAGTCAGGATACGACTCCATCTGGGTCATTGTGGACCGGCTGACGAAAACCGCCCATTTTCTTCCGGTAAAGACCAGTTACAACGTTACACAGTTGGCAGAGTTGTACATGGAGCAGATCGTGTGCCGTCATGGAATTCCGAAGAGGATAATCTCAGATCGAGGTTCTCAGTTTACCTCTAGATTCTGGAGGAAGTTGCAGAAAGCCATGGGTACACGACTGGATTTTAGCTCCGCCTATCACCCACAAACAGATGGGCAAACCGAGAGGACAAACCAAATTTTGGAGGACATTCTGAGAGCTTGCGCCTTGAAACGTGGGCGTAGTTGGGATAGGAGTTTACCGTATGCCGAATTCTCCTATAACAACAGCTATCAAGCTAGCTTGAAGATGTCGCCTTTCGAAGCCTTATATGGCAGACGGTGTAGAACGCCGCTGTTCTGGAGCGAGACTGGAGAAAACCAGGTGTTTGGACCCGAAGTACTACAAGAGGCTGAAAAGAAAGTTCAAACGATACGGGAAAACTTAAAGGCTGCTCAGTCACGACAGAAAGGCTATGCGGACAATAGACGTAGAAAGTTGACCTTTGAAGTTGGAGACTTCGTATACCTTAAGGTATCGCCTATCCGAGGCCAACGATGTTTTAACGTCAAAGGCAAACTAGCGCCTCGCTACATCGGACCATTTAAGATTTTGGGTAAGCGAGGAGAAGTAGCCTACCAACTAGAGCTCCCAAACCACCTCTCCGATGTACATGACGTGTTTCATGTATCCCAGCTCAAGAAGTGCTTAAGAATACCAGAGGAACAAGTGTCAATGGGAGAACTTAACCTTCAAGAGGACCTGACTTACGCAGAACACCCTGTCCGAATCTTGGACGTGAAGGAAAGGGTCACCCGAAACAAGGTGATTCGATGGTGCAAGGTACAATGGAGCCATCACACTGAAGCTGAAGCCACATGGGAAAGTGAAGAGGATATCAAGGCAGAATTTCCCCATCTATTTCCTACTAAAGAATCTCGAGGGCAAGATTCAATTTAAGGGGGGTAGATTTGTGACACCCTCATCTCGGGTGTCAGCATGTGTTCATGTTTTATGAAGAAGAAAAACATTTTTAGAAAAGAGGGAACAGAGACAAGTACCAAAAGGATAGCCAATAAAGCTCTCCGAGAGCACCGAAGGCAATTTCCACGACCAGCAGACCACGTGGTGTGTTCGGAACTCATTCCCGAGAGATAGGGAGAGGTCCGACGCTAAACTAGCTACGTGGCAGGCTCGGGGGTCACCTCCGCAACTGGAAAGAGGACCGACCCTGTGGGACACGTGCTGCCGAGATTTCCTCTGCGTAAGAAGCAAAAGCATTTTTATAGAACACATGTCATCCTCGGAGCTAGTCCTCCCGGAAATCAGAAGACCATTCGCGGGGGATACGTGTCAATTCCGGAGCTCATCTCAGAGAAGTCCGGATCTATCGAATACGTGTCGCCACCGGAGCTTATCATTGGAAGGTCCGTCGCAGCTAAACACGTGTCGACCTCGGGGCATGTCCCTAAGGGAAGGAGAGCGGAAAGACCAGCACCCACACGTGGCGTGAGCGGAGCTCGTCTCCGAAGAAGAAGGAGGTCTTGATCGATTGACACGCGGCACAACCGGAGCTCGTCTCCACGGATGAGGAGATACCAGGCACAAAGGACACGTGGAGCTTCCGGAGCTCATCACCGCGGAGGTAACGAGTATGAAGCGGTTCTTACGAGTAAAGATACCGGTGCGCAACGGAAACCGATCTAAAAATCCACGATGGTTACCGAAGATAAGACGTCAGGATCTAACAAAGATCTGAATGAGACTCTTATTTGGGATCCAATCAGATTAGGACTCTTCTCTTCCCGATTATAAATAGAACCCAAAACCTCTGGCCGAAACCAAAAACTCCTCGTTCAACTCCTGAGCCGACGACTTAGAGCCCTAGCCCTAACTCGCCGAGCAAAACATCGCCAAAGCACAACAAGGGAGATCATCGGAGGAGAACCAAGCGGTCTAAGGAGGACCCCGAAGACAAGAAGAGCGTGAGGTAGGACTTCGATAGCACCTTACGACATCATTGTGCTCATCTTTGCATCTGTTCTTCGATTCCTTTCGAGCAGAAGCCTTTTCGTGGGCAGAACACTCAATGATCAGTTTGATCTAAAGACAAGATCATCGCCACATTCACCTTTAATCCAAACACCTCTGACCATGCAAGCCATGCAAGAATACGTACAGATCAATGTAATGAAACTAATCATAGGATAGCATGCATGTGCATCATCGCATCTAGTTTAGGGTTTTGTGCATGATATTGATTGCGGTGAATCTTGTATGCACGTGAATCCTACGTAGCAGGACAGGTTCAAGAAGCTGTCTACGACGAACTACAGCAACCAGGTTTTGAGAATCAAGAACAACCGGAACCGCAAGAACAAGGCAAGTGCTCCTTGACCATGTTGATCCTATGTTTTGGGTAAAACTGTTTTATTTTGCGAAAAGGTGTGTGCGCTGAGTCAAACATGATGGGAAACCCTTTTTATAGGAGTTTACTAGTTTTGATTAAACCATCCTTGTCGCTTGGGAAATTTATAAGTCGGGTATGGTTTTTTTTATTTTATGCTTCGCTGAGTCTATGGGACGGGGAAGCGAGATAGAGATGTCGAGTTAACTGCACTCGTACTAATAATAAGTAACTGATGAGGATAAATGAACATGGATCGGAGGAAGATCTAGGCAAGCCTGGGTTTGTGAATGAGGTAGCATGAGATGGTGGTTTTACTTGCCGTAGATCTAAGGACCGGTTCATGCATGCACATGCCAGGATAACAGTGCCACCACAAGGCCAAGTATGGGTGCAGCTTAGCTGAGTAATTAGGTAAGTTGCTAGAGTGTTATAGACTGTGGAAGGCGCGGGGAATGGGAGTCGAGTGAGGACTGCCCTGGGAACTGCATGGCACAAGAGGGGGCCCGTGGGTGGGAGAATTGGAGATTCTAGCCTGCCGGTGAAACCTTAGTGTCGGTACCTGAGATATGGGGTACCCCCGCGCACAGGGTAAAATGCCTAAGGTACTCGCCCTTCTCCGCTGGGAGAGCTCCGAAGGCGCCACGCGTCCGGCGGGGCCGGACCTCCCTCTCCTCAGAGGAGAGCTCCGGGCCCGCCACGTGGCATACAGAAGCCGGACCTCCCCCTCCGCAGGAGAGAGGTCCGAAGACGCCACGCGTCCAGCGGGGCCGGGCCTTCCTCTCCGCAGAGGAGAGCTCCGGGTCCGCCACGTGGCATACAGAGGCTGGACCTCCCCCTCCGCGGGGAGAGGTCCGGAGGCTCCACGTGCCCCGCAGGCCGGACCCTTCTCGCCTCAGAGAAGGGCTCCGGACCCGCCACGTGTCCAGAATAACGGTGCTGCCTGCCCCCGAGCGGTGGGCAGCGGGCGTAAAGGCGCCCCACACCTTGCCCGTACAAGGCATTCAAGGCCCGCGTCTTCCCAAGACGCGGAAACGCGGAGCACACGTCTGTCTGGTGCCGTTGCGCCCAGTCGCATCACAGACTGGCGCGCGGTGTCAGAACCTGCCAGCCAATAAACGTCGCGACAAGACATCCCATGCCGCCTGCGCCCTCATCAACCACTACGACTAGCACGCGGCATGGGCAGGCCGGCAAGATGAAGACTCAGAAGCCTTCGACCAGAGGCAACCACCGGCGTAACTACAGATACGGTAGATAATAGACAATCTTCCCGGGACCACCTGTCGGGTCCCGGCTTCCCTTGTAAGCCGCCCGAGCCTTGGACTATAAAAGGCTCGGGTAGGCGTCGATAGCAAGGGTTCGCACTTTGCAACTCATACGCTAGCCATACACTCTCAAGCTGTAACTCACCCCCAAGCTCAGGCCTCCGGCCCTGAGCAGCAAGCAATACAGCGAGCTCCATAGCTCGCCGTGGACGTAGGGTTTTACGCTCCGGCGGCCTGAACCACGTAAAACTCGCCGTGTCAAGCTCTCGCTAACTCGTCCATCCGCGCAAGCTTTCCGCTAGGAGACTAGCCCCGCCGAAAAAAGAACCTCCGCGGGCTGCCCAGTGCAGGCCCGGGGGAAGTGTCGATCGCACACTTTGACATTTGGCGCGCTAGGTAGGGGCTTTTCCCCTAGAGCAACGAGTTTCCGCCGACGAGGATGACCAAGCTTCCTTCAACGGCAAACTCTCCCCCTCCGCGTTCACGGCGAACCGTGACCACTGGGGAGTACATGTCGACACACTCAGGACGGAGTGTGTCGGCACAAGCGGGCAGCCAGCAGCCGACTCCGGCAACGCCGACTCCGGCTATGCAGGCCCCGACCAGCGTGAGGTCTTCTGCAGCGCTGAGCGTACACCATGGAGGTGCGCTAGCTGCAGCAAGAGCGCTGCTGCGCAACCCACCTGCGGGGGATGCACCCCATTCAGCGACCCAGCAATGGGTCCGCGAGGTGGACCGCCTCGTCGTCGCCGCCGCGAACCCTCGGTTTCAGCAAGGACGGCACCCAGGGCAACCGGCTGTGTCGCTGACACGCACACCCATGGTTGACGGGCTAACGGCGGATTCCAGCTCCTCCAGGCTCCTGTCGACGGACCTGCGAAGGGAACTGGAACGGTGCCACTTGGGGCAGGACGCCCGGGTGTACCTCGAGCGACGCCGAGAAAGGCGTAGCAACCAGGAGGCAGGCGACAGCATGTCGTCGGCCTCGACACAACCAGAAGGGCAGGTCTTCACCATGCGAGCCCCGCCACAGGCATATGCTGCGCAGCATATGCCACAACCATATGCGCCGCAAGTAGCGGCCCCGGTCTATGGTGCAGCCTTGCCCATGCCGGGATACGCAGCGCCAGGTGTGAACCAAGTTTTCGCAGCACCTATACCTGCCGCAGCAGGTGCAGGATGTGCGGCCCTTGCACCCCACCTTCGCTTCGCAAGGTGGCCACGCAAGTTCCGCCCCCACCTGCCCGAGAAGTACGACGGCAGCGTCAACCCGGCGGAGTTCCTCCAGATCTACTCCACCGCCGTACTTGCCGCAGGAGGGGACGAGGCTGTCATGGCCAACTACTTTCCCGTCGCCTTGACCGGCCCAGCCCGGTCATGGCTCATGAATCTACCTCAGGGGTCCATAACCTCCTGGGGTGAGCTCTGCCGGCAGTTCGTCGCCAACTTCGGCAGCTCCTACACCCGTCCCGGCACGGAGCTCGACCTCCACGCCATCAAACAACAACCTGGGGAGTCGCTGCGCTCTTTCATCCAGCGGTTCTCTCAGGTGCGCAACACCATCCCACATATCCAAAGCGCCTCTGTGGTGGTGGCGTTCCGACAGGGTGTCCGGGACGAGAAAATGCTCGAGAAGCTCGTGACCAGAGAGGTCCGCGACGTCTCGGAGCTCTTCAGCCTGGCGGACAAGTGCGCCAGAGCAGCAGAAGGGCGGAACTGGCACGCACTGCCGACCTCCGAGTCAGGAGGGCAGCCCGGGTCTGGTGCTGCTGCCTATGGGGGTGGCAAGAAGACCAAGAACCGGGGGGGTGGCAAGATGAAGTCACCATTCACGGCCCCCGTCGCCGCAGCTGCGACGACCAGTGGAGCTCGGGGGCCATGCCCTGACAAAAGGCAGCGGCAGTCACCGGCCCCAGACAGTGACCAAGGCGGGCTATGCCCCGTGCATGGCGCCTGCAACCATACTGCTGCCGAGTGCTGGGAGATCCAGAGGCTCGCAGAGCGCTTCCGCAAAGGAAGACAGCAGAGGGCTGAAGCACCACCCTACCCTCAGAGGGATGGCAAACAAAAGGCTGATGCCCCAGTCACCGCTGCCCACCAGGTGGGGTTCCAGGAGCCTCAGCGTGTCATAAAGACAGTGCATGGCGGTGAGGACTCCAGTTCCGACGGTGACGGGCCTGGGCGTTAGCCAACTACAGCACGCCTCCGTGCCTCGGACATACCTCTCGGGAGCCGCCTAAGGTCCGTCAACCCCTTGAAGGCCTTGCCAGAAGGGGAAGACGCCTTAGGTCATCCAAGGTGAGCCCGGGTTCACCTACCCCTTGAAGGCCTTAGCCAGAAGGGGAGAACTCCCCGGGGGCCCCCGAGAGAAGCCGCGCAGGGCCTGATCCAGCGTGAAGATAACAACCTCGACAAGACTCGGCTTGCAGGGAACACCCCACAACGCACGGTCTCGGCTAATGCTCTAAGCACTACCGCCAAAGAACCAAACGCAACGGGGGCCCGCAAGAGGGCAACCTGGTGAAGCGGCACGCTATATTCCAAGAAGGACCCATAAGCTCTCCCCCAGCAGGGAAGGTCCCTTCCGAATCATGAAAGCTGCCGCCCCAGGTACACATGCCTTTCAACCGAGAGTGGGATCCATTCCCAAAGAATCCTTGCCATGAAGCAACACTGTAAGTCCTACTTACTGAGCATCGGTAGAACAGGGTTATTCACTTCTGTAATAGATCCCATAGAATTTAGGAACAGAGCTTGGGGTAGCTAAGTCTCAAGGGACGGTACAGGACTACGTCCAGTTTAGCCTGGTTCCGACCCTAAGCGCGTAGAGTCTTGCTTCCCTTGTAGACAAGGCGGAACATTGCCCCCATGTACAGCCAGAATTCCACCTATGGGTACGAATACAGAGACCTATTCTACTTAGCTCTCTCTCATGCGCTCATTTAAATTAAGCATTAATTTTTATGATCGCACTATCTCTGTATGTTCATCGTACATCTAGCCCCCCCTCTCCTGCGCTCATCAATAGTCGGCATTTGCTATCCTACCGAAGGCGGCTGCGCTTGAGGCACCTGCCGATGGCCGAGTGAGTCTCTCGGGCCTCCCCCAGTCAGGTGTTGCGGTGCCAGTTGGTCACCTCCAGGAAAGGCCAGCGTTGTGCATGGGGTGTCTAGGGTGCGTATCCAGCTTAGCCGGCCCAGAGCCCAAAGCATGCGCATCCTACCTTCCGGAGGTCCAGGGGAGTACGTCCGCTTTGCCTGGTCATGAACCCAAAGCGCGTGCACTCTGCTTCCCCAGCGCATGGCCCGGTACTAGGGATCGGACGGCCGTACCCGGACCTCGGAGGGAGCCGGATCTCCGGCGCCTCGTGCACAGAATTGCCCAAGCCCCGTATAGCGGGTCAGGACCATAAGACGAATAAGACTAGGAGACAGGAGGGGAGGACCCCCCGAGGAGAATTACGTTTCCTCTGCCTGTGTGCAGGACCTCCAGGTTACGGCAACAGGGACTGCATGAAGCGGGGGGAAAGGAGCTACCAGCTACTCCGGCCTGGGACTGGAAGGACCGGGACCTGCCCCTCCAGCAGGGGCGGGGCCCGGGGGCCCCAGTGTCCAGCGGGCCCGGAACTCTCTCCTTCCTTGAGGAGGGCTCCGGGCTCGCCACGTGGCAGGCAGGAACCGGACCTCCCCCCCTCAGTGGGAGGGCTCCGAAAGCCCTACGTGTCCAACATGGCCGGAGCTCCCATCTCTTGAGGAGGAGCTCCGGACCCGCCACGTGGCAAGCGGACTTGGAGCCCCCCATAGGGCGAGGTTCGGAGACCTCCGGGGGCCCCTAACACGGTTAGGACCCGGGGAGGGTGTCTGTGCGAAGCTCCGAGATTGGAAATGGACTCTGAGTACCTTGCGGAGCTAAGGACTCAGCCAGGCAAAGCCAAGAAGGAGAGAAAAAGCATCACAGGCACAAGTATCCAAGGGAGTCAAATTAAACAAGTCTCCATGAGCTGGACTACAGACTCGATAAAAAAGGGAGAAACAAGTCCTAAGGACCTCCCGGCTCTCGCCGGAACCTTGCGGCTACAAGGGCGGCCACATCCTCAACTTCAGCCCTAGCAGCTTCCTCCCGCTCCGCGGCTGGGCCCTCTCTCGCTGGCTCTAGCGAAAAAGAGGGGTCGCGGCTCTTGAAGCATGCCAGCACATGCGAAGCGACCTCTAAAGCTAAGCTGCGGCCCTCGGCCTCAAGCTCGCTGGCGACCACCGAGTCGAGTCTGTCCAGCTTGGCGCCGATCGACTCCAACGCAGGGATCACCTCTGCCACCTTCAGTGCGGGAGACGCGGCCCTCACCGGACTGAAGCCAAGAGGGATCAGGGCGGACCCCGCTCGATCCACGAAGCTTGAGACCGCAAGAGCCTCGGAGGACCGCAAGGCTGAGAGCTCCTCCACCTCGCGGCGGGCCGCCTGCAGAGCCTCCAGGTTCCTCTTGGAGAATTCCTTCTCCTTGGCCGCCAGGGAACTCTCCCGAAGGTGGAGAGTCTCGGCTAGCCGCTCCAACTCAGCGGCCTTGAAGCCGGCAGTCAACTCCCGGTCCAAGACCGCCCGGCGATCATGGGAGACCTGTTCCTCCCTCAAGTCAAGGTCTGCCTTCAGAATCTCCAGCTCCTCCATCCGAGCTCGGAGGTCATCCTCGCCCGCGGCCAGCTGCGCGGCGACCCTCTCTGCCTCAGCTGCCACGGAACGCTCCCGCTCCTCAACGGCGAGTTCGCGGCGCTCCAACCGCTGCCGTATTTCCACAGCAGCAGAGAGGCTCTCTTCGGCCTGGGCGTGTGCCTCCAGGGCCTCCCTGTTGATCCGCCGCGACTGGGTGTCCATGCGGTCAACAGCCCGCTTCATCCGGTCGACGAGCGCTTCCCTGAAGTCAAGCAACTCCCGCCTGGAGTCGAGCTCGCTCTTAACCTTCGTGGTCCTCTCCCGCAAAAGGTTCCCCCAGATGAGGAGGCGGTCCGGTTCAACCGTATACTCCTCCCGCTCGCGCCCTAGCGCAGCCAAGACCTGCCGGACGCTCGACTCGGCAAGCGCGAAGGCGTCCGCCAGAGGCAATGGAGCAACAGAGGCTGGGGCAGTCCCTCCGACCTACTCCATTACATCGTCCTCAGGAAGAGCCGACGCACCAGCAGCCGAGACGAGACACCGATCAGGAGAAGCTGGCTCCGCGGCTCTGGCAGCCAGGCCAGCCGGGCTCTTTTCAGCTTCTGGCTCCTTGACCTGAGGAGAGGGACGAGCCGGGGAAGGCGGTGCTGGAGAAGAAGCCAGACCGCCTAGTGCAGGATCAACCTGTGCTGGCTCGGGGGCCGTGGTTGCCGTCTCGGCAGGAAGAGACGATGCCGCCGCGGAGTCCGGGCACACCGGAACAGAAGAAGTCCACGCTGGCCTGGGGGCCGCGGCAGTTGCCCCTGGCTCCGAGCGCATCGGCACAGATTCCCCGCAAGACGGGGAAGGCCGGGAAGCGCGGACACTCCAGCGGGCTCTAAACCCCGACTTCCGAGCCGGGGTAGGATTTCCAGAGCCCGCAACCGTTGTCGACGACCGCTCCGCAGTCGCTTGGACTGGCGGAACAGGAGACGCCCCAGAGGCTTCCCCCAGCGCATCAACCCGGGGCCTCTTCGAGTCGCCACCGGAGGGAGTGTCAGGCACCCCAGAATCCCGACTTGGCACCGACGCCGTTGCTGGAGGAGATCGAGCGCGTTTCTTCTCTGGCAGCGGGTTGGAAGCCATGGCAAGGGAGAACTCAAAAACACAAGAGTCCGAGAAGAAATGCTGAGAAGTGCGAAGGGAAGCTGCAATGGGGGTGAGACCCCTCTAAAAAGCTTCTCGGTGCAATTCCAAGCGATTCGGAACTCTTCGAATATCCCGCACTGGCAACCGCTTCGGTTCCTAGACCGAATGCCGATGACGGGTGGGCCCAAACCGCTTAACTAAAGCGGTGGGGTCAAGGAGTCAGTCTCCTGAGAAGATGAGCCGGCAAGGCACTTCGGCAGTTCCCGAAGACAGCGCCGCAACGTGCAGAAGTAGCAGCCTTGGGAACCGCCGCAGTAAAAGCAATCATCAAGTGAGCGCACGCTCTCACGAGCAACGGCTGTTCGTGCTCCGGCAGCGGTCAATTCAGGACTTAGAGGAAGTGCGCGGATCGGAAGAGACGGAGGTCCCACCTCGGGCTCGCTATCTCCCCCGAGATGGGCCCGGAGGCCACTGTCGGTACCTGAGATATGGGGTACCCCCGCGCACAGGGTAAAATGCCTAAGGTACTCGCCCTTCTCCGCAGGGAGAGCTCCGAAGGCGCCACGCGTCCGGCGGGGCCGGACCTCCCTCTCCTCAGAGGAGAGCTCCGGGCCTGCCACGTGGCATACAGAAGCCGGACCTCCCCCTCCGCATGAGAGAGGTCCGAAGACGCCATGCGTCCAGCGGGGCCGGGCCTTCCTCTCCGCAGAGGAGAGCTCCGGGCCCGCCACGTGGCATACAGAGGCTGGACCTCCCCCTCCGTGGGGAGAGGTCCGGAGGCTCCACGTGCCCCGCAGGCTGGACCCTTCTCGCCTCAGAGAAGGGCTCCGGACCCGCCACGTGTCCAGAAGAACGGTGCTGCCTGCCCCCGAGCGGTGGGCAGCGGGCGTAAAGGCGCCCCACACCTTGCCCGTACAAGGCATTCAAGGCCCGCGTCTTCCCAAGACGCGGAAATGCGGAGCACGCGTCTATCAGGTGCCGTTGCGCCCAGTCGCATCACAGACTGGCGCGCGGTGTCAGAACCTGCCAGCCAATAAACGCCGCAACAAGACATCCCATGCCGCCTGCGCCGTCATCAACCACTACGACTAGCACGCGGCATGGGCAGGGCGGCAAGATGAAGACTCAGAAGCCTTCGACCAGAGGCAACCACCGGCGTAACTATAGATACGGTAGATAATAGACAATCTTCCCGGGACCACCTGTCGGGTCCCGGCTTCCCTTGTAAGCCGCCCGAGCCTTGGACTATAAAAGGCTCGGGTAGGCGTCGATAGCAAGGGTTCGCACTTTGCAACTCATACGCTAGCCATACACTCTCAAGCTGTAACTCACCCCCAAGCTCAGGCCTCCGGCCCTGAGCAGCAAGCAATACAGCGAGCTCCATAGCTCGCCGTGGACGTAGGGTTTTACGCTCCGGCGGCCTGAACCACGTAAAACTCGCCGTGTCAAGCTCTTGCTAACTCGTCCATCCGCGCAAGCTTTCCGCTAGGAGACTAACCCCGCCGAAAAAAGAACCTCCGCGGGCTGCCCAGTGTAGGCCCGGGGGAAGTGTCGATCGCACACTTCGACACTTAGTGAGTCCATACATCTAGTAACCCCTTTGTAAAGGCTATTTTGTGACCTCTTGACCATACACCGACGGTTGTGTACTGGTATAATGGAGGTTCTGCAGTCGCCGACGGGTGACGAAATCACAAACTTGTGGGTAAAGAGGTACAAACTCTGCAGAGTTGTTAAAAAACTATCATGATAGCCGAGCTTACGGTTACGAGCACCTGGCTAAACTGCCATGATTAGATGGGATGGTTATTGGAATGGTTATTGGAAAGGTTCTTGGTTATGACTGTGGGTTTGGTTATGGTTTGGTTTGGAATTGTTAAGCCTGGATGATGAAAGGGTTGCATGACTGGTGGGTCATGACGTGAGATTGGTCTCGGTGTGAGATGTGGTTGTTTTATGAGGTGAAATGGTAGCGAATACGAGGAGGTATTCGTGAGTATGAATAAAAGATTGGTTAATGTTCGGATGGAACATGGAAAGCGATGGAGGTATTGACACGACCCCATTGGCCCTGTCGAGCCAGGATCACGCTGAGGGGTGCTGCGTTGCACAGCACCGTATAACACACGTCAAAGGTACAAAGCGGAAGCGGAAGCTTTATTACATAAACAAGTTTATTAACATGTTTACATCAAAATAAGTTTAGTCCACACTCGCGGGCGTAGACTAAGCATCAAGTGCACGTTCAGCCCTCGAACGTGTCCTTGCTAGCACACACGCATACTAACTCTGCGGCGTGCACGACTCCCACTCGACGGGGTTCCCCTCCTGGGGTTCCGTCTCCTCTTCGGGAGTCCCTTCCTCATAGAACCCTGCAAAAGCTTCAAACACAAGCAGTGAGCACGAAGGCTCAGCAAGTCTGACCCGTCTCACCTAAACATGGAACTTCTACATGAGGGTAATGGGTTGCATGAGGAAAAATCATTTGCAAGGACTCGCCTAATTAGTAGAACCTTACTTTCAAGTTTTAGCAGAAGGTTGTGGAGAACCTTACGCTAAGGCACATGAGAGAGCCGCAATCAAACAAGAAACGCATTTCTCTCATGTACTTTGCCCAAAGTTGAAAAGAACTTTAGTTAGCACTAAGCTACAGCATATCATTAACAATCAATGTCCAGCTTTCAATCAGCAACATTTTAACATGTAGCTAGCCTGTTCTTTCTACGTCACGGTACAGTGAACAAGTGGTACTCACTGACCGCGAGGGACGGCGATTATAATCGATTTACACCTGCAGGGTTACCCGAATAACCCGTCACGTACGCCCGTACTCGATGTTGCCTACAACAACCATCACGGACGCCGTACGCGACTACCTTTCACCCGTTAGCCAAATATTGAACCGGTCCCATCGTCCCGAGCAAGAGGTCCCTGCACGCGCATCTCTATGCCGCCAGCTGATTTACACCTCAAGCTCTCAACCTACCCTCTGAACGATGGGCAATGCCTAAATACCCAGCTACCCGAGTTACATCAGTTTCCCGGTTCCCATATAGCCGGTAGGTCTTCGGTACTGTTCTAGCTTGTTCAACAGGCCCGCACACGGCTCGGTCCTCAATTGACACAAGCGGAGCTACAGCACACAGGCCCCAAAGTCCTGCTGCCCTTACTCTCCGCTCGGTCTCATTTTCTTGCCATGTGTATCATGTGCTATCTCTACCCGAGCAATGTGCCTCTAGCCTATTCTCGCGAGTAGTTCCAACTACTCGACTTGTACCAAATCCTACTCTATCCTAGCAATGCAGTGGCTAACGAGGTTTTCAATCCTAAACCCAACCCGTGGTTTTCTTGGCTATGCAGTTGGATTTCCAAACAAGACTCTAATGCACAGAACAAAGGAAACAAGTATGTGCTCAAAACAGTAAAAATTTGTAAAAAGGTTAATGCAAACCGGGGCTTGCCTTGCTGCTCTTGGTCGTAGGCTAGCTGTTCCTCCGGAGTGACGAAGTCTAAGACTTCGGGTTCCTCCTCGACCTTAGCGACTACATGATAACAACAATACATGTATTAATTTAATGCATTTGTATTACGTTTGAAGTTGTGAAGTCTATAACCTTTGTTAGATAGACCTAATGACTGTGAAACTTTTACTGTGGCTTGGTTACAACCTAAACAAAGAATTGGTCAAGTTTTAGTTGCAGCAAAGCTCATTTGAGCCCTCCACAAATAATTATGTCCTTGACCTTCATTGGAACTCTTAGGGTGTTCTAGGAATTTTCATGAGACAAACTATGACTTTCTTAAAACTAGATTTTCAGAGGGTTCTAATGGAGTTGGTCTCACTTAATTTGGAAGTCTCCAACTACAGATATGAGCTGAACAATTTCAGAGAAAATTCTGAAAATGTTTCTGAACATTTTCTATTTTCTCTGGAACAGTTTTACTAATCACACCATTAGGTGGACTAAATGAGCTCAAATGGATCTGAAATTTTTATGGTAGTTCAAGGATATTTTGGTGAACATCTCAGCAAAATTTCAGGATTTTCCTCCAAAGGATTCTCCAGTTAAAATTCCTAACAGTTTAAATTTTGAGGAATTAATTATGGAGAAATAATGAATTTCATGGAGTGAAACTTGATTTTCTGGAAAGTACTCAGAGAGCTGAATCCAGCAAAATTTGGTTCACTCAATTTGGAGCTTTCTAGCCAAAGTTATAAGGATTTGAAGTTTGAAGGAAATCTTAAAATCGGGGAAAAGTTTAAACTCGCGCGTGGGCCCAGGGGACACGCGTCGCACGCCGAAGCGACAGCACACCGCGGCCCACAAGGATTTTTGCGTGCCAGCACACCCGATCCCGGCCGCAGCCGGATCCCGATTCAAAATATCGGCCGCTGACAGCTGGGGTCCACCCCCTTCTTCAACCTCGCGACACCCGCGCCCCGCCGCCGAGAGACCTCGCCGGAGAGCTCGCCGCTGGCTGCTGTACAGCTCCAAACTTCTTGATTCTGGCCGCCCCTGCCTACTTTTACTTGGGGAACCTGACCCGAGGGTCAGCTGCTCATGACAACGGCCGGAGCATGGTCGGCGACGAGCCGCCATATCGGAATAACTTCGGCCATGTCGGCTGCCTCTCCTAGTACCTCAGCTACTTGGGAAATCGGTCGGGGAGCATCAGTGGATCTCAGAGAAGGTCGACATGAACTCGGGGCAGCTCGGGGAAGGCCCGAAATAGGTCCTCACCGTGCGCCCGATACCCCCCGTTCGTTCCGCCATTAGTAGACCTTGAATTACGCCGGGCACAGAGGTTCTCCGGCCCAGAGTTGTGAAGGCAACTTGTGCGTCACCGTGTCTAGCTCGTGTGGGAGTGGCCTGAGGCCCTCTAATCCTTTCTAGAGCATGAATTAAACAGAATCGTACCCGAAGGTCGTTCTGCACACAGAAAGGGGAAAAGTGGAAATTCGCCGCCGGTGAGCAACCACTCGAGCTGTGGCTCGGGGATGAGCAGCACCGGTCACCTGCGCGTCCAAGGGTGCCTTGGCTCGGGCGTGACAACGCCCAGGTTGGGCTGTCCACGAGAGCCCGAGGTGCGGCGGTTTCCAGTTCCGATTTTTATCTTTCGGCACAGCCGATAGCACTCGGTTTCAATCGACTTCTAGCAATGGGGAGGATGGAGGAAGGTCTCTAGTACCTTGCTGGGACTCTGGAGTGGAAGGAGAGAGCTGCGATCGGCGTTCTCCGATCAAGTCCGAGCTGCGGAAGTTTTCGGCCGGCGCTGAGTTCTTGCGGGAGAGAACTGTGGTGCCTCGGCCGAGGGGGGGGGCAGGCGCCTTAAGAAGGCTCTGCACCGCCTCATGCCCGCGCGTGGGCAAGCAGCTGGTGGCGCGGTGGCTGGCCTCGGTGGCGATCACCGCTGCGGCTCGGCGACCCGAGTGAGAAAGTCTCAGTCGGTTTGATCTGAGCAGTGGCTGACATGTGGGTCCCACCTCCAGTTTTAACCTCTGAAATTTACTCCTAATCACTGTTGTAAACAGTGAACCCCATACTACCCTTGGCAATTCAAATTATTCCCCCATGAGCCATTTGAATTGATCAAAGTTCAAATGAGGCTTGGTTTGAATGAATTTCAGCACAAGTTCAGTTTGAAATTCAAATAAAGTTTGAATTTCTCCCCCTTAGCTCATGTCAAGATCAACTCCAAATGGAGTGAAATTTGGTGTGTGAGCTCACAAAAATGTGCTGAGTAAGAATATGCATTCCACTTTTAAATTTATGGGATAAAAACAGTTTGAATTTGAATATGTTTTCAAACTGCCCCCTTCTTATCTATACCCAAGATGACCTCAAAAAGGTTTTGAATTTGGGTGAAACTTGGCATGGACATCCTTAGCAAAGTGTAGGAGTTTTTCCTATGTCCAGCCCATCTATATCACATGTGGGAAATACCACTTTTGCAATGTGTAAGTTTGTTCCCTAATGAGCATGTTGATAATTGTTACTTGCTCTTCATTTGTGTTCATCATTCTTGCTCAAATGAGGTGTGTGGTGTGGTGATGAACACTTCAATTATGTGTCAAAAACTGAGGCCCTTACATTTCCTCCCCCCTTAAAAGAATCTCGTCCCGAGATTATAAGGTGAAAATGAGAGAGAGGACGGTGGAAATTACCGGATATGCGACGTGAAAAAGTCGGGGTAGTTAGTGCGAAGGAATTCTTCGCTCTCCCATGTCGCTTCGTCCATGGAGTGATTACTCCATAGAACCTTGTAGAACCACAACGTACGGTTGCGTGTGGTTCGGGCCTTCTCATCAATAATCTGCACCGGTTCCTCCCGATAGGTGAGATCCGGTTGCAGTTCTTCAATGTCTTCCAGCTGAACGGTAGTTGATAGCTTGAGACACTTCCTCAGCTGGGAAATGTGAAAGACGTCATGCACACCGGAAAGTGCTTCTGGTAATCTCAGCCGGTATGCTACTGATCCACATCTTTCGGTAATCTGGAATGGACCTATGAATCGGGGTGCCAACTTTCCTCTCACCCCAAATCTGTTTACGCCCTTCATTGGAGACACTCGTAGGTATACGTGATCTCCAACTTCGAATTGTAATGGGCGCCTTCTCCGGTCCGCATACTGTTTCTGTCGGGATTGAGCGGCTCTTAGGTTCGCTTGAATTAATCGAACCTTTTCTTCCGCGTTGTTGACAAGGTCAATCCCGAAGGTAACCCTTTCGCCCGACTCACACCAGTTCAATGGTGTGCGGCATTTTCTTCCGTATAGCGCCTCGTAGGGCGCCATCTTGATGCTGGCTTGGTACCCATTGTTGTACGAGAACTCGGCTAACGGCAAGTGATCATCCCAATTCTTGCCGTGGTCGATAGCGCAAGCTCGTAGCATGTCTTCTAAAATCTGATTTACCCGCTCGGTTTGTCCATCCGTCTGCGGGTGGTAGGCTGAACTACGGATCAGCTTCGTCCCCAAGGCAGCGTGTAGCTGCTCCCAAAAACGGGACACAAATAAAGTGCCCCGGTCCGATACGATGGTACGGGGTACGCCGTATAAGCATAGGATCCGTGAGATGTACAGTTCAGCGTACTTCTTGGCGTTGTAGTTGGTGTTGACCGGGATGAAATGGGCAACTTTGGTGAGCCGATCGATGATCACCCACACAGAATCATGTTTCTGTAAGGTGGTGGTTAAACCGACGACGAAATCCATGCTCACGTCCTCCCACTTCCAGGCAGGAATGCCCAGTGGTTGCAGCAGTCCCGGTTTCCGCATATGGTCTGCCTTCACCCTTCGACATGTATCACACTCGGACACGTATTTGGCAGTCTCTCGCTTCATCCGTGTCCACCAAAACTTTCTTCTGAGTTCTTGATACATTTTGTTGCTGCCGGGGTGAATAGAAAACTTTGATAAGTGAGCCTCATCAAAGATTTTCTTCCGTAACTCCGGGTTTCGGGGTACGACGATCCGGTCCTTGAACCATAGGATGCCGTCTCCGTCCTTCCGGAAACATTTCAACTCCCCACTGTCTACACGTCTCCGCAAATGGGACATGCCCTTGTCATTCTTCTGGGCTGCCGCTATCTCTTCACGGATGGTGGGGATCAAGGCCAGGTTGTAGAGAGCTCCGTGTGGAATCACATGTAGTGGTGGTTCGCTCTCTTCCAACGGTGTGATGGTCAGATTATTGACGTGTGACTTGCGGCTTAGCGCGTCCGCCACAATGTTTGCCTTGCCCGGATGATAATGGATCTCTATCTCGTAATCCTTTATCAGTTCTAACCATCTTCGTTGCCTCATGTTCAGCTCCTTCTGAGTGAATATGTACTTGAGGCTTTTGTGGTCGGTATATAAATGTATGAGGTTACCGAGTAGGTAGTGCCTCCACATCATCAGTGCAAGTACCACGGCAGCGAGCTCCAAATCGTGAGTTGGATAATTTTGCTCATGGTTCCTAAGCTGCCGTGATCCATACGCGACCACTCTGCGGTCTTGCATCAGCACACATCCGAGCCCAATGCCGGATGCATCGCAGTACACATCGAACAGTTTTGTTGTGTCTGGCTGCGCCAAAACCGGTGCTGATGTCAGGTGCTTGACTAAAGCCTTGAATGCTGCTTCACATGCTGGACTCCAAACATATTTGGTAGCCTTCTTCAGCAGCTCTGTCATTGGCTTGGCAATCTTCGAGAAGTTCGGGATGAACCTCCGATAATATCCCGCGAGTCCGAGGAAACTCCGTACCTCATGAACAGTTCTCGGGGATTTCCAATTCAGCACTTGCGTGATCTTGCTCGGGTCCACAGCGATACCCTCCGCTGAGATGATATGCCCGAGGAAAGGCACTTGCGATATCCAAAACTCGCATTTGCTGAACTTTGCGTATAACTTGTGATCCCGCAGCCGTTGCAAGACTATACGCAGATGTTTCTTGTGATCTTCCTCCGACTTGGAGTATACTAGGATGTCGTCGATGAAGACCACGACAAACTTGTCCAGCTCCGGCATGAACACCGAGTTCATTAAGTACATGAAGTGAGCTGGAGCATTGGTGAGGCCGAAGGACATGACCAGGTACTCATAAAGTCCGTACCGTGTCGAGAAAGCTGTCTTTGGAATGTCCTCCGCCCTTATCTTAATCTGATGGTACCCGGATCTTAAATCCATCTTGGAAAAGATCTTCGCTTCGACCAACTGATCAAACAACATGTCGATCCGTGGTAACGGGTACTTGTTCTTGATGGTTACGGCATTTAATGGACGGTAGTCCACGCAAAGCCGCAACGTTTCATCCTTCTTCTTGACAAATAATGCCGAACAGCCCCATGGCGAGGAGCTCGGCCTAATAAAACCCTTCTCCAGAAGGTCCGTGAGCTGAGTCTTCAGTTCAGCCAACTCCTTGGGCGCCATCTTGTACGGCCTTCGAGATATTGGCATGGTTCCCGGTGCGAGTTCAATTTTGAACTCCACCTCTCTATCGGGTGGCATCCCCGGCAAATCGTCCGGGAATACATCCGGGAACTCTCGGACCACTGGAATATCTTCCAATCTGATGGTTGTGGCTTGGTAGACACTTGGAAGTTTTATTTCTGGACTGTCCAGAAATAATGATTGAGAACCGTGCACCTCTGAGTTTAAGTGCACGACTCGAAGGACGGTGTCTAAAACAGCGCCGTGGCGGGTTAACCACGACATCCCTAGGATGACATCGACCTTCTGCCCCTCTAAGATAATGAGAGACGTGGGGTACACTCTACCCGCTAAGCATAATGGTGCTTTGGAGACCATTACGCTTGCTGAAATCTTCCCACCCGGTGAACAAATTAAATATGGACTATCGGTGGGTAGTATTGGCAAGCTGTGTTTAGCAATGAAAGCTTGGCTAATAAAATTATGCGTGGCGCCTGAATCAAATAGTACTATAGCGGGATGCTGGTGGAGTTGGAACATACCCGCAAGGATTGGCTCGCCCTCCGGCACGTCCTCAATGGCAAGCTGGTGGACAGTACCGGGCCTAGGGTTCGCCCGCCGCGCATTAGTAGGGTTCCGGGGTTGATTCCTCCCCGGAAACTGTGGTGCCACTCCGCCGCCTTGCCTCTCCGGGCAACTGCTCGCGAAGTGTCCTGGACGACCACACTTGTAACAGGTGGCCGCTGCTGGTGGAGTACTCGGGGGACGAAAGCCCGGCATGCGTTGCGGAGGTGCAAACGCACGCGGCATCGCCCGCTGCTGCTGCTGTTGTTGCGGTGGTACTGGCAGTGCCGGCTGGAATGCCGGTGAAGAGTACGGCCGACTGCGGAATGGCATCGACCGCTGTGGTGGTTGCCAGCGTGGACCTGATGGTGGGCGATTCACCATCCGAAACTTCTGAGAAGGACCGCCTCCTTCTCCGCTGCTCTGCGGCGCGCTTCGCTTTCGCTCTGCCGCCGCCAACTCCTTGCCGGAGTCCTCCTGAACAATCGCAGCATCAATTATGTCGTTGAGGCTGCCGCGATTGAACATCGCCAGCTTGTCCTTCAGGAGCGGGTTAAGCCCCTGGTAAAAGTGGTCCTGCCGCTTCTCGTCTGTATCTGCGTGATACGACGCGTAGAGCGCGAGATCGTTGAACGCCCTGGAATATTCCAGCGCGTTTCGGCTCCCTTGTTGCAGGTGTAGGAATTCCTGCGTCTTCCTCTTCATCAAACCGGGCGGTATATGATAGGCCCTGAAGGCCGTCCGGAACTCCGCCCAGGTCATCGCTCGGTCGGTGGGTTGTGAAGCACAGAAGTTGGCCCACCACGCGCTCGCGGATCCTTGGAGCTGCTGGACCGCGAACTGAGTCTTGCGCTGCTCGCTGATTTGGAGCAGCCCGAACTTCATCTCTATGGCGCGGAGCCAGTTGTCCGCGTCAAGTGGTTCATCCGCCCTTGAGAATACAGAGGGATGAGTCGCCAGGAAGTCGGAGTAGGAGCTCTGTTGGCGCTCCTCACGATCTTGATGTCTCTCTGGGCGAGACGTGTTCGCAATTAACGTTTGCAGCAGCTCTGTGTGCTGCTGATGTGAACCCGCCATTGCCGCGACAATGTCGGCCAATGTAACCGTCGGCAGTGGCGGTGGCGGTGTTTGCTGTTGCTGTTGCTGCTGCTGTCCCGAGGAGTCCTCGGGAGGCGGTTGGGAGGTCTCTCCCCCTTGGCTAGTACCTCCAACATCAGGGTTGGCACGAGTACGCGTCATTCTGAAATTCAACACCGCAGCAATTAGCACATGTCTTACTCAAAATTCCATAACAGCAGTAAGTATTGAAGCGACGCATGATTAACTTGCACAACATTCACATATATTGATAAAGCATAAACTTTATACAAGATACATTATTCTCGGATCTCCGAGAAGTCGTGCTCATGTCGTCACTACCTATACATACGCTACTGTCTACACGACATGTCACCGATTACAAAAGTTGGGTTACGCTACCCTAGCTGCCCTACTTGGCAACCGTAACCCCCTACTCGGAGTAGAACTCGACCTCCTGTGGGTCGTCCTCCTCCGGTACCTCAGCTGGTGGCTCTGGATCTACCACCTCTCCTCCCATTCCGGGTTCTCCCATTGCTGGAAGACCCAAGACCACCGGTATGCCCAACACCGGGGGCATGAGGTCCTGTAATGCATGCACCTCGTCCATAGCCTGGTTGTAGTCCTCTTCCCAGCCTTGTCCTTCCTCAATAGCGTCGTCCCGCTCTTGAGCAAGGTCCTCATTCTGCTGGGTTAGGGTCTGCACCAGCTCTTGCAACGCCGCGATGTCAACACGGCTCTTTTTCTTTGCCTTCTTTAGACGACGCAACTGATTGTGTTGTTCATTCAGTCGCTTGATCGTCGGAAGGAGCACATTGCGGAGTGCACTGTGAGCACTCTCAAAATGATCTCCACGGCTTGTGCTCTCCTTGAGCTTGGTGGCGAGATGCTCCGTATGAACAGCTTGGCTGTCCATCACAGCGTTTCCCGCCCTCATTTGGAGGCTAAGGTTGGCCTCCGCGGGGTTGTACCTTGGGCAATTCGGGTCTGTTGCCTCCAGGTACCTCTCTTCCCACACATGCTGAGCTCGTCCCTCCACCGGAACGAGTGCGTATGGTGTGCCCTCCATAGCCTGCACGTGTAGTTGGCAGAAACGTGACATAGTGTCACGGGCTGCCACTTGCCACATCCCTTCCGGTTGTCTTCCTCTCACCGTGACGGTGAATGGCACCCAACCGGGTGGCGTAGGTCCTGCGGGAACCTCGACATGGATCGTCCACGTCTTGTTCCCCTCTTCGCCTTCTTCCTTGGCGAAGTATTGCGGCATCTGGTTATACCCGAAATATTGGAGCATTTGCCACAATGCTTCCGGGTAGCCGCTACGGTCAGAGCAGTGGGAAACTACCCACCCGTTCTCCAACCGTTTATCTGCTGCCATCTGTAAAATATATTTGAGAAATGTCAAATATTTATTTAAACAGTAAACCATTGAGTTATAACATAAGATATGTTATTGAACCCATAACACTTGGAAACATAGTTCAAATTTTTAAACAAATTTGACTGCTGATCTGCTGTTACCATGACAGCCCTGACCAGTTTCCATATCAATCTGATTTAGGCCAGGTTAAAAGCAAAACCAGTCCTGGAGCTCAACATCAAAGTTAAAGTTAACTTCAATAGCTTTCCAGAAAGGATTTGGTTGGCCTAAGATCTGTCCTGGTTCACAAGTTATGAGATGTCAAAGTTAACAGAACTTCTGGGAACAATTGGACAGCACCTCCCTGCCTTAGGTACTGATTAGATCCAAGAATCCAAGTTACTTCTGTTCCTAATCTGACAAAACTTTCTGTTACAAAGTTGTAACCCATCTCATAAGCTTTCCAGAACTACCTCATTTTCTATTTTTGGATTTTTATGCAGGAAGTTATGCTTAATTTACAGAGAGTCTACAGAGAGTCTTTGCTCCGTCCTGTTTTCTGGACAGTTTCAACTCTACTGCATTTTTCGAGTGGTTAAAGGATGAAACACCTCTGGAACTCAACAGAAAAGTTGTAAAACTCCTCCAAAGCTTTCCAGAAATGTATCATACGACCCCAACCTCGAAAGAACTCAACCTCTAACCTCTGATTAACTTCAGCCTTGATTTAGCTGAAAACAGAGTGCTCTGTCCTTAACATCCTATAAGTTGAAAACTTATTAGCTTTGAATATCCTGTTCAAGGGAAGGAGTTACATCAAGTTTTACTACTTTGGATCAAAACCTTCAAATTTTTAAATGAAGTTGTTCATTTAGTTGGGTGTGACGTCGATGCGTCACCAGATCATGTCGGTACTACGTCCTCACAAAGAAAAACCTATACCGGACTTAGCCGGCTTCGTTAGTTCAGTGGCACTACTCGTCACTCGCACACGGATGCTACACGTCTACCGTTTCGTGGTAAGGCTACCTGCAGAAATTCAACCAATCATCAGACTCGGCTGCACACCGAGCCCGGAATCCATACAGTTTGTACACCCGGCCGTCATCACTCGCCCGGATGTTCTCAAGCCAAACACGCCTTGAGTTACGTGTTCACGTTTTAGACCACGTGACGGGGTCTCCCATGTTGCACCACGCACGCCAGGGACAGACGTTGCTCGAATACCCCAAACGACATGAAGAGTCGTAGAGGATATCAAAGCGGGTCGGGTTACCTGCCACCCGTGGGGCTCCACCCTTCAGCTTGTGCGCACTGGTGGACAGCGCTTACGTGCACCCCCCAAGACATGAACGTCCCGAGATGCACGATTTTCCGACATAACAAATAGGTTAATATGCCACTTTCTATATGCTAATAACATCCTTATACGGGCTACTAACTCGTTCCTCACTGGATTTTTGAAAAAGAAGACCTTTGTACTGTGTTAAACCTCAAGCGAGCTCTGATACCACGCTGACACGACCCCATTGGCCCTGTCGAGCCAGGATCACGCTGAGGGGTGCTGCGTTGCACAGCACCGTATAACACACGTCAAAGGTACAAAGCGGAAGCGGAAGCTTTATTACATAAACAAGTTTATTAACATGTTTACATCAAAATAAGTTTAGTCCACACTCGCGGGCGTAGACTAAGCATCAAGTGCACGTTCAGCCCTCGAACGTGTCCTTGCTAGCACACACGCACACTAACTCTGCGGCGTGCACGACTCCCACTCGACGGGGTTCCCCTCCTGGGGTTCCGTCTCCTCTTCGGGAGTCCCTTCCTCATAGAACCCTGCAAAAGCTTCAAACACAAGCAGTGAGCACGAAGGCTCAGCAAGTCTGACCCGTCTCACCTAAACATGGAACTTCTACATGAGGGTAATGGGTTGCATGAGGAAAAATCATTTGCAAGGACTCGCCTAATTAGTAGAACCTTACTTTCAAGTTTTAGCAGCAGGTTGTGGAGAACCTTACGCTAAGGCACATGAGAGAGCCGCAATCAAACAAGAAACGCATTTCTCTCATGTACTTTGCCCAAAGTTGAAAAGAACTTTAGTTAGCACTAAGCTACAGCATATCATTAACAATCAATGTCCAGCTTTCAATCAGCAACATTTTAACATGTAGCTAGCCTGTTCTTTCTACGTCACGGTACAGTGAACAAGTGGTGCTCACTGACCGCGAGGGACGGCGATTATAATCGATTTATACCTGCAGGGTTACCCGAACAACCCGTCACGTACGCCCGTACTCGATGTTGCCTACAACAACCATCACGGACGCCGTACACGACTACCTTTCACCCATTAGCCAAATATTGAACCGGTCCCATCGTCCCGAGCAAGAGGTCCCTGCACGCGCATCTCTATGCCGCCAGCTGATTTACACCTCAAGCTCTCAACCTACCCTCTGAACGACGGGCAATGCCTCAATACCCAGCTACCCGAGTTACATCAGTTTCCCGGTTCCCATATAGCCGGTAGGTCTTCGGTACTGTTCTAGCTTGTTCAACAGGCCCGCACACGGCTCGGTCCTCAATCGACACAGGCGGAGCTACAGCACACAGGCCCCAAAGTCCTGCTGCCCTTACTCTCCGCTCGGTCTCATTTTCTTGCCATGTGTATCATGTGCTATCTCTACCCGAGCAATGTGCCTCTAGCCTATTCTCGCGAGTAGTTCCAACTACTCGACTTGTACCGAATCCTACTCTATCCTAGCAATGCAGTGGCTAACGAGGTTTTCAATCCTAAACCCAACCCGTGGTTTTCTTGGCTATGCAGTTGGATTTCCAAACAAGACTCTAATGCACAGAACAAAGGAAACAAGTATGTGCTCAAAACAGTAAAAATTTGTAAAAAGGTTAATGCAAACCGGGGCTTGCCTTGCTGCTCTTGGTCGTAAGCTAGCTGTTCCTCCGGAGTGACGAAGTCTAAGACTTCGGGTTCCTCCTCGACCTTAGCGACTACATGATAACAACAATACATGTATTAATTTAATGCATTTGTATTACGTTTGAAGTTGTGAAGTCTATAACCTTTGTTAGATAGACCTAATGACTGTGAAACTTTTACTGTGGCTTGGTTACAACCTAAACAAAGAATTGGTCAAGTTTTAGTTGCAGCAAAGCTCATTTGAGCCCTCCACAAATAATTATGTCCTTGACCTTCATTGGAACTCTTAGGGTGTTCTAGGAATTTTCATGAGACAAACTATGACTTTCTGAAAACTAGATTTTCAGAGGGTTCTAATGGAGTTGGTCTCACTTAATTTGGAAGTCTCCAACTACAGATATGAGCTGAACAATTTCAGAGAAAATTCTGAAAATGTTTCTGAACATTTTCTATTTTCTCTGGAACAGTTTTACTAATCACACCATTAGGTGGACTAAATGAGCTCAAATGGATCTGAAATTTTTATGGTAGTTCAAGGATATTTTGGTGAACATCTCAGCAAAATTTCAGGATTTTCCTCCAAAGGATTCTCCAGTTAAAATTCCTAACAGTTTAAATTTTGAGGAATTAATTATGGAGAAATAATGAATTTCATGGAGTGAAACTTGATTTTCTGGAAAGTACTCAGAGAACTGAATCCAGCAAAATTTGGTTCACTCAATTTGGAGCTTTCTAGCCAAAGTTATAAGGATTTGAAGTTTGAAGGAAATCTGAAAATCGGGGAAAAGTTTAAACTCGCGCGTGGGCCCAGGGGACACGCGTCGCACGCCGAAGCGACAGCACACCGCGGCCCACAAGGATTTTTGCGCGCCAGCACACCCGATCCCGGCCGCAGCCGGATCCCGATTCAAAATATCGGCCGCTGACAGCTGGGGTCCACCCCCTTCTTCAACCTCGCGACACCCGCGCCCTGCCGCCGAGAGACCTCGCCGGAGAGCTCGCCGCTGGCTGCTGTACAGCTCCAAACTTCTTGATTCTGGCCGACCCTGCCTACTTTTACTTGGGGAACCTGACCCGAGGGTCAGCTGCTCATGACAACGGCCGGAGCATGGTCGGCGACGAGCCGCCATATCGGAATAACTTCGGCCATGTCGGCTGCCTCTCCTAGTACCTCAGCTACTTGGGAAATCGGTCGGGGAGCATCAGTGGATCTCAGAGAAGGTCGACATGAACTCGGGGCAGCTCGGGGAAGGCCCGAAATAGGTCCTCACCGTGCGCCCGATACCCCCCGTTCATTCCGCCATTAGTAGACCTTGAATTACGCCGGGCACAGAGGTTCTCCGGCCCAGAGTTGTGAAGGCAACTTGTGCGTCACCGTGTCTAGCTTGTGTGGGAGTGGCCTGAGGCCCTCTAATCCTTTCTAGAGCACGAATTAAACAGAATCGTACCCGAAGGTCGTTCTGCACACAGAAAGGGGAAAAGTGGAAATTCGCCGCCGGTGAGCAACCACTCGAGCTGTGGCTCGGGGATGAGCAGCACCGGTCACCTGCGCGTCCAAGGGTGCCTTGGCTCGGGCGTGACAACGCCCAGGTTGGGCTGTCCACGAGAGCCCGAGGTGCGGCGGTTTCCTGTTCCGATTTTTATCTTTCGGCACAGCCGATAGCACTCGGTTTCAATCGACTTCTAGCAATGGGGAGGATGGAGGAAGGTCTCTAGTACCTTGCTGGGACTCTGGAGTGGAAGGAGAGAGCTGCGATCGGCGTTCTCCGATCAAGTCCGAGCTGCGGAAGTTCTCGGCCGGCGCTGAGTTCTTGCGGGAGAGAACTGTGGTGCCTCGGCCGAGGGGGGGGGGCAGGCGCCTTAAGAAGGCTCTGCACCGCCTCATGCCCGCGCGTGGGCAAGCAGCTGGTGGCGCGGTGGCTGGCCTCGGTGGCGATCACCGCTGCGGCTCGGCGACCCGAGTGAGAAAGTCTCAGTCGGTTTGATCTGAGCAGTGGCTGACATGTGGGTCCCACCTCCAGTTTTAACCTCTGAAATTTACTCCTAATCACTGTTGTAAACAGTGAACCCCATACTACCCTTGGCAATTCAAATTATTCCCCCATGAGCCATTTGAATTGATCAAAGTTCAAATGAGGCTTGGTTTGAATGAATTTCAGCACAAGTTCAGTTTGAAATTCAAATAAAGTTTGAATTTCTCCCCCTTAGCTCATGTCAAGATCAACTCCAAATGGAGTGAAATTTGGTGTGTGAGCTCACAAAAATGTGCTGAGTAAGAATATGCATTCCACTTTTAAATTTATGGGATAAAAACAGTTTGAATTTGAATATGTTTTCAAACTGCCCCCTTCTTATCTATACCCAAGATGACCTCAAAAAGGTTTTGAATTTGGGTGAAACTTGGCATGGACATCCTTAGCAAAGTGTAGGAGTTTTTCCTATGTCCAGCCCATCTATATCACATGTGGGAAATACCACTTTTGCAATGTGTAAGTTTGTTCCCTAATGAGCATGTTGATAATTGTTACTTGCTCTTCATTTGTGTTCATCATTCTTGCTCAAATGAGGTGTGTGGTGTGGTGATGAACACTTCAATTATGTGTCAAAAACTGAGGCCCTTACAGTTATGTTGGTAATTTAATACATGCTGGGATTACATTCATCTAAAGTTAAGATGCTGTTTTATCACGTTTTTATAAATTTGCTTTTCTGCAAATAAGCCTTTTATCACCTACCTTGTTTATGAGCTGCATATCATGTGTTATTCCCGCACTTGCTGAGTACATCATTGTACTCAAACTTGCATTATTATTTCTTCATCAACAGCAAGAGAAGACTACTATGAAGACCGAGTAGAGCATTATGGCGTGTGATCTGTTCTCAACCTTGCCTGTGGAGGGAGTAGAGATGAAGCCACTTCTGCTTAGTTTTGCTTCCGCATTAGTTTTTGCTTCCGCATTTAAATAAAGATTTCCGCTGCATAGAACAAAGACTTCCGCTGTGAGCATGAGTCCAAGACTGATGAGGAATTGTAATAAACTCTGTTATTCGTGGTAATATATAATCTGAATTCAATTTGTGGAACGTATGTGTATGTGTGGCGAACATCCTGGGCACACATATGCATTAGTTCTCGGTTCCGTGGTTTTCCACAGATTTGAGGGCGTCACAGGTGGATTGTGTGATATCCTGACTCCCGGCTTAATAGGATTGATAGAGTACTCATACCACCAAGGTATACCTTCTTTTCCAGAAGCCCACCTGCAAAGAACTCCGGGGTTAAGCGTGCTTGGCCCGGAGGAATTTGGGGGATGGGTGACCGACCGGGAAGTTTTCCCGGGTGCGCACGAGTGAGGACAAAGTGCGCAGAAAAGACGAGTGGTGGTATGTGGGGCCAGTCTATGATCCTAGAGAGCCATCACAAATGGCCTGCAGCTTCAGACACTGTACGCCTGTCCTGACTGTGACTGGTCACAACACCTCCTGACAGGCGTGCGCTGTGCCTCTTTGTCTCGGGAAGGCGCGAGTCTTGAATGCTTTGTATGGTAAAGGCATGGCGCGCCTTTACTCCCGCTGCCTACCGCGCCGGGTGGCATCACTGCTCTGCTGGCCACGTGTCGGACCCGGAGCTCTCCTCTGAGGAGAGGGGGAGCTCCGGCTCCGCTGGACACATGGAGCCTTCGGAGCTCACCCCCGCGGAGGGGGCGAGGTCCGGTCTTTCGGGCCACATGGCAGGCTCGGAGCTATCCTTTGAGGAGAGGAGAGCCCCGGCCCTGCCGGACACGTGGCGCCTTTGGAGCTCGCCCTTGCGGAGGGGGCAAGGTCCGGCCTCCTGGGCCACGTGGCAAGCCCGGAGCTATCCTCCGAGGGAAGGGGGGCTCCGGCCCCGCTGGACACGTGGCGCCTTTGGAGCTCGCCCCTGCAGAGGGAGTGAGGTCCGGCCTCCTGGGCCACGTGGCAGGCTCGGAGCTATCCTCCGTGGGGAGGGGAGCTCCGGCCACGCTGGACACGTGGCGCCTTCAAACCTCGCCCCTGCAGAGGGAGCAAGGTCCTTAGGAAGTTTTACCCTGTGCGTGGGGGTACCCAGTATTGAGGGTACTGACAGTGGCCCCCAGGCTCACCTCGGGGGAGGTAACGAGCCCGAGGTGGGGCCTTCTCCTACCCGCGCACTTTCTTGTCTTGAGTACTCCCTGTGCTGGCAGGGTCTTGACGGCTTCGGAGTTCAGCCTCTGAGGAGAGGGTGAAGCCTGGCATCGGAGCTCAGCCCCTGTAAAAGGGGGAGTTCCGGCTTCGGAGCTCGCCTCTAAGAAGAGGGGTGGTCCGGGAAGTCATCGGAGCTCAGGCCCACGGAGGGCGTGAGGTCCGGCATCAGGGCTCGCCTCTGAGAAGAGAGCGAGGGCTGGCATCGGAGCTCGGCCCATCTGTGGGGCGGAGGTCCGGAAGTCATCGGAGCTCAGGCCCACGGAGGGTGTGAGGTCCGGCATCAGGGCTCGCCTCTGAAAGGAGGGTGAGGGCTGGCATCGGAGCTCGGCCCAGCTGTGGGGGCGGAGGTCCGGAAGTCATCGGAGCTCAGGCCCACGAAGGGCATGAGGTCCGGCATCAGGGCTCGCCTCTGAAAGGAGGCGAGGGCTGGCATCGGAGCTCGGCCCAGCTGTGGGGGCGGAGGTCTGGAAGTCATCGGAGCTCAGGCCCATGAAGGGCGTGAGGTCCGGCATCAGGGCTCGCCTCTGAAAGGAGGGTGAGGGCTGGCATCGGAGCTCGGCCCAGCTGTGGGGCGGAGGTCCGTAAGTCATGAGAGCTCAGGCCCACGAAGGGTTTGAGGTCCGGCATCAGGGCTCGCCTTTGAAAGGAGGGCGAGGGCTGGCATCGGAGCTCGGCCCGGCTGTGGGGGCGGAGGTCCAGAAGTCATCGGAGCTCAGGCCCACGGAGGGCGTGAGGTCCGGCATCAGGGCTCGGCTCTGAAAGGAGGGCGAGGGCTAGCATCGGAGCTCGGCCCGGCTGTGGGGGCGGTGGTCTGGAAGTCATCGGAGCTCAGGCCCACGGAGGGCGTGAGGTCCGGCATCAGGACTCGCCTCTGAAAGGAGGGCGAAGGCTGGCATCGGAGCTCGGCCCGGCTGTGGGGGCGGAGGTCCGGAAGTCATCGGAGCTCAGGCCCACAGAGGGCGTGAGGTCCGGCATCAGGACTCGCCTCTGAAAGGAGGACGAGGGCTGGCATCGGAGCTCGGCCCAGCTGTGGGGGCGGATGTCCGGAAGTCATCGGAGCTCAGGCCCACGGAGGGCGTGAGGTCCGGCATCAGGACTCGCCTCTGAAAGGAGGGCGAGGGCTGGCATCGGAGCTCGGCCCAGCTGTGGGGGCGGAGGTCCGGAAGTCATCGGAGCTCAGGCCCACGGAGGGCGTGAGGTCTGGCATCAGGACTCGCCTCTGAAAGGAGGGTGAGGGCTGGCATCGGAGCTCAGCCCAGCTGTGGGAGCGGAGGTCCGGAAGTCATCGGAGCTCAGGCCTACGGAGGGCGTGAGGTCCGGCATCAGAGCACACCCCTGAGGAGGGGTGATGTGCGTCTTCATGGCTCAGCCCAGTGTAGGGCGCAAGGTCCGACTTTGGTGTTCATCCCTGGGGGTGGCGACCGGCTTAGGAGATCACTCCTGCGATAGGGGTGTCGTCCGGCATCGGACCTTAGCCTAGTGTAGGGCACACGGTCCGGCTTCGGTGTTCTCCCCTGTGGGTGTAAGGGCCTCAGTTTTTGACACATAATTGAAGTGTTCATCACCACACCACACACCTCATTTGAGGAAAGATGATGAACACAAATGAAGAGCAAGTAACCACCATCAACATGCTCATTAGAGAACAAACTCACACATTGAAAAATGGGTATTTCCCACATGTGATATAGGTGGCTGGACATATGAAAGCTCCTACACATTGCTAAGGATGTCCATGCCAAGTTTCACCCAAATTCAAAACCTTTTTGAGGTCATTTTGGGTATAGTTAGAAGAGGGCAGTTTGAAACCATATTCAAATTCAAACTGTTTTATCCCATGAATTTAAAAGTGGGAGGCATATTCTTATTCAGCACATTTTTGTGAGCTCACACACCAATTTTCACTTCATTTGGAGTTGATCTTAACATGAGCTAAGTGGGACAAATTCAAACTTTATTTGAGTTCAAAACTGAACTTGTGCTGAAATTCATTCAAATCAAACCCCATTTGAATTCTACTCAATTCAAATGGCTCATGGGTGAATAATTTGAATCACCATGGGTATTTTGGGGCTCACTGTTTACAACAGTGATTAGGAGTAAATTTCAGAGGTTAAAACCCCGGGTGGGGCCCACATGTCATAGAGGGAAGAAGGAGAAACTTGCACCCGAAGTCAGAGTCTCGGTGGGAACTTCCACCGAGCAGCTGCCGACTCCACGCTCGGGAGCAGATGCGCTCGCCACCGAGGAGCAGTAGCGCCACCACCTGCTTCCCGCGCCCACACGCGAGCCCAAGGGCGGTTCCAGGGCCCTCTTAAGGCGCTCCACGGGGGCAGGCACCGATCATTTCCCCCTCTCCCGCGATCACCGAGCCACCAACCTGCCGCCTCTCTGCTCGATCGGAGAAACGCGAAACCAGCTCGCCTTCTCCCTTCCCGAGCTGCTAGACGGCCACCTGAGATCGCACTCCACCTCCCCAACACCAGAAACCCCGAGTTCCGACCTCCTTTGCCCGAGAGCGATCGCCACAGCGGCGACTCAACCACAGCCGAAGGTCAGGCGCCCGTGGACAGCGTTCCACAGGCGTTTTCACGGTCCAGCAAGAGAGGCAACAGGAGCGCGCGACCACCGTGCTGCTCTCCTCCAAGTTTGGAAGCAAACCGTGAAGAATCCACAGAGAATTTCCAGTTTTTGCTCCGGCGACCGTAAACCGAGCTTCCGGTACGGTTTCTTTAAATTCTCGCTCTATGATCTTTCGGAGGTTATCAAATCTTGCACATAGACGCTGGACTAGCCGGCGATCAAGTTCTTTTCTGCATCCGTGGCGTGAAACTGTCTAGGAGTGATGAATTTTGAGCTCGATCGAGGGCGGTCATGGCGGGCACGATCGGTCTCACGGTGCCGACCGACTTGCCGCCATCCCTGAACCCTTTTGACGCCTTGTCGAGCTTCCTAGAGGTACACTGATGCTGTAGGACCGTTTTTTCGAGGTGTTGGCGGGTTAGATCCCACGGTCGACGGCGCCGAACCTCAACCGGGGCCGCGGCACGTCGCCGAGCTATTTCCGGTCACCCCCAGCCCGACCTGACACCACTGACATGTTCCTCGACGTCGACAACCCCCTGGCGGCGAGTTTCAGACCATGGGAGGTCCGGCAGCGGCGAGCCGGCGAGCTCCAAGTCTGCTCCGACGAGGTCGGCGGCGCGGGCGCGAGAGAACGGCGGGAGGAAGACGAAGACGGCTGGCCCACGTGTCAGCGGCTGAAGAATTTAAATCGGGATCGGGTGTGGCCGGGATCAGCGGTGCTGGCGCGCAAATACCCTGTGAGCTCCGGTGTGCCGGACACCTCCGCGCTCGACACGTGTCCCCACGGGCCCCCGCGAGTTTAAACTTTTCCCCCAATTTTCAGAATTCTTCCCAACTTCAAATCCTCATAACTTTGGCTAGAAAGCTCCAAATTGAGTGATCCAAATTTTGTTGGATTCAGCTCTCTGAGCACTTTCCAGAAAATCAAGTTTCACTTCATGAAAATACTTAATTCTCCAGAATTAATTCCTCAAAGTTTAAATTGTTTGGAATTTTAACTGGAGAATCCTTTGGAGGAAGATCCTGAAATGTTGCTGGGATGTTCACCAAAATATCCCTGAACTACCATAAAAATTTCATACCCATTTGAGCTCATTTAATCCACCTAATGGTGTGATTAGTGAAACTGTTCCAGAGAAAATAGAAAATGTTCAGAAACATTTTCAGAATTTTCTCTGAAATTGTTTAGCTCATATCTTTAGCTAGGAACCTTCAAATTAAGTGAGACCAACTCCATTAGAACCCTCTGAAAATCTAGTTTCAGAAACTCATAGTTTGTTTCATGAAAATCCTTAGAGCACCCTAAGAGTTCCAATTAAGGTCAAGGACACCATTAATTGTGGAGGGCTCAAATGAGCTTTGCTGCAACTAAAACTTGACCAAGTCTCTATTTAGGTTGTAACCAAGCCACAGTAAAAGTTTCAGTCATAGAGTCCGTCTAGTGGGACTTATAAGCTTCACAAGTTTAAAACTTAATACAAACACATTTAAATTGATACATATGTTTCTTCTAACATGTAGTCGCTAAGGTTGAGGAGGAACCCGAAGTCCTAGACTTCGTTACTCCGGAGGAACAGCTAGCCTACGACCAAGAGCAAAAGCTCCGGTTTGCATTAATCTTTTACAAATTTTTATTGTTTTGATCACTTACTTGAGTATCATTATTATTTACATTAGAGTCTTGTTTGGAAACCCAAATGCATAGCCAAGAAAACCCTGGGTTGGGTTTGGGATTGCAAACCCCGTTAGCTACTGCAATGCTAAGATAGAGTAGGATTCGCTACAAGTCGAGTAGTTGGAACTACTCGCGAGCATAGGCTAGAGGCACTCGACTCCGGTAGAGATAGCACATGATACACATGGCAAGAAAAATGAGACCGAGCGGAGGGTAAGGGCAACAGGACTTTGGGGCCTGTGTGCTATAGCACCGCTTGTGTCGATTGAGGTGTGCGGGCCTGTTGAACAAGCTAGAACAGTACCAAAGACCTACCGGCTATATGGGAACCGGGAAACTGATGTAACTCGGGTAGCTGGGTATTGAGGCATTGCCCGTCGTTCAGAGGGTAGGTTGAGAGCTCAAGGTGTAAATCGGCTGGCGGCACTGAGATGCGCGTGCAGAGACCTCTTGCTCGGGACGATGGGACCGGTTCAATATTTGGCTGACGGGTGAAAGGTGGTTGTGTACGGCGTCCGTGATGGTTGTTGTAGGCAACATCGAGTACGGGCGTACGTGACGGGTTGTTCGGGTAACCCTGCAGGTGTAAATCGATTATAATCGCCGTCCCTCGCGGTCAGTGAGTACCACTTGTTCACTGTACCGTGACGTAGAAAGAACAGGCTAGTTACATGTTAAAATGTTGGTGATTGATAGATGGACTTTGCTTGTTAATGGTTTGTTGTAGTTTAGAGCTAACTAAAGTTCCTTTCAACTTTGGGCAAAGTACATGAGAGAAATGCGTTTCTTGTTTGATTGCGGCTCTCTCATGTGCCTTAGCGTAAGGTTCTCCACAACCTGCTGCTAAAACTTGAAAATAAGGTTCCACTAATTAGGCGAGTCCTTTGCAAATAATTTTTACCTCATGTACCTATCACCCCTCATGTAGAAGTTCAATGTTTAGGTGAGACGGGTCAGACTTGCTGAGCCTTCGTGCTCACTGCTCGTGTTTGAAGCTTTTGCATGGTTCTATGAGGAAGGGACTCCCAAAGAGGAGACGGAACCCCAGGAGGGGAATCCCGTCGAGTGGGAGTCGTGCACGCCGCAGAGCTAGTGTGCGTGTGTGCTAGCAAGGACACGTTCAAGGTCTGAACGTGCACTTGATGCTTAGTCTACGCCCGCGAATGTAGACTGAACTTATTTTGATGTAAACATGTTCATAACTTGTTTATGTAATAAAATTTCGCTTCCGCTTTGTACCTTTGACGTGTGTTATACGGTGCTGTGCAACGCAGCACCCCTCAGCGTGATCCTGGCTCGACAAGACCGTGGGGTCGTGTCAGCGTTGGTATCAGAGCTCGCTTGAAGTTTAACGCACTACAAAGGTCATCTTTTTCAAAAATCCAGTGAGGAACGAGTTAGTAGCCCGTATAAGGATGTTATTAGCATATAGAAAGTGGCATATTAATCTATTTGATTATGTCAGAAAATCGTGTATCTCGGGACGTTTATGTCTTGGGGGTGCACGTAAGCGCTGTCCACCAGTGTGCACAAGCTGAAGGGTGGAGCACCACGGGTGGCAGGTAACCCGACCCGCTTTGATATCCTCTACGACTCTTCATGTCGTTTGGGGTATTCGAGCAACATCTGTCCCTGGCGTGCGTGGTGCAACTTGGGAGACCCCGTCACGTGGTCTGAAACGTGAACACGTAACTCAAGGCGTGTTTGGCTTGAGAACATCCGGGCGAGTGATGACGGCCGGGTGTACGAACTGCATGGATTCCGGGCTCGGTGTGCAGCCGAGTCTGACGATTGCTTGAGTTTCTGCAGGTAGCCTGACCACGAAACGGTAGACGTGTAGCATCCGTGTGCGAGTGACGTTTAGTGCCACTGAAATAACGAAGCCGGCTAAGTCCGGTATAGGTTTTTCTTTGTGAGGACGTAGTACCGACATAATCTGGTGACATATCGACGTCACACCCAACTAAATGAACAATGTCGAAGTGTTCAGTCGACACTTCCCCCGGGCCTGCACTGGGCAGCCCGCAGAGGTTCTTTTTTCGGTGGGGCTAGTCCCTAGCGGAGAGCTTGCGCAGATGGACGAGTTAGTAAGAGCTTGACACGGCGAGTTTTACGTGGTTCAGGCCGCCGGAGCGTAAAACCCTACGTCCACGGCGAGCTATGGAGCTCGCTGTATTGCTTGCTGCTCAGGGCCGGAGTCCTGAGCTTGGGGGTGAGTTACAGCTTGGGAGTGTACGGCTAGCGTATGAGTTGCAGAGTGCGAACCCTTGCTATCGTCGCCTATCCGAGCCTTTTATAATCCAAGACTCGGGCGGCTTACAAGGGGAGCCGGGACCCGACAGGTGGTCCCAGGAAGATTGTCTATTATCTACCGTATCTGCAGTTATGCTGGTAGTTGTCTCTGGTCGAAGGCTTCTGAGTCTTCATCTTGCCGCCCTGCCCATGCCGCATGCCAGTCGTAGTGGTTGATGACGGCGCAGGCGGCATGGGATGTCTTGTCACTGAGTTTATTGGCTGGTAGGTTCTGACACCGCGCGCCAGTTTGTGATGCGACTGGGCGCAACGGCACCTGACAGAGGCGTGCTCCGCGTCTCCGCGTCTTGGGAAGACGTGGGCCTTGAATACCTTGTACGGGCAGGGTATGGGGCGTCTTTACGCCCGCTGCCTATCTCTCGGGGGCAGGCAGCACCGTTCTTCTCGCCATGTGGCGGGCCCGGAGCCTTTCTCTGAGAAGAGAAGGGTCCGGCCTGCGGGGCACGTGGAGCCTCCGGACCTCTCCCCGCGGAGGGGGAGGCTCGGCTTCTGTCAGCCACGTGGCGGGCACGGAGCTCTCCTCTGAGGAGAGGGAGGTCCGGCCCCGCTGGACGCGTGGCGCCTACGGACCTCTCTCCCGCGGAGGGGGAGGTCCGACTTCTGTATGCCACGTGGCGGGCCCGGAGCTCTCCTCTGAGGAGAGGGAGGTCCGGCCCCGCCGGACGCGTGGCACCTTCGGAGCTCTCCCTGCGGAGAAGGGCGAGTTCCTTAGGCATTTTCCCCTGTGCGCGGGGGTACCCCATATCTCAGGTACCGACAGTAGTCCCGGGCCCATCTCGGAGGAGATAGCGAGCCCGAGGTGGGACCTCCGTCTCTTTCGATCCGTGCACTTTCTCTAAGTCCCGAATTGACCGCTGCCGGAGCACGAACAGTCGCTTGATCGTGGGAGCGTGCGCCCACTTGATGGTTACCTTTACTGCGGCGGTTCCCAAGGCTGTCACTTCTGCATGATGCGGCGCTTTCTTCGGGAACCGCCGAAGAGCCTTGCCGGCTTGTCTTCTTAGGAGACTGACTCCTTGGCCCACCGCTCCGGTCGGGTGGCTTGGGCCCACCTGTCATTGGCGCTCGGTCTAGGAGCCGAAGCGGTTGCTAACGCGGTGTATTCGAAGAGTTCTGAATTGCTTGGGATTGCACCCGGGAAGGTCTTTAGAGGGGATCTTACTCGCATTGCGGTTTCCCTTCGCACCTCCCAGCGTTTCTTCTCGGACTCTCGTGCTTTTGTCCTCCCTAGCCATGGCCTCCAACCCGCCACCAGAGAAGAAGCGTGCTCGATCTCCTCCAGCGACGGCGTCGGCACCAAGTCAGGAATCTGGGGTGCCTGGCACTCCCTCCGGTGGCGACTCAAAGAGGCCCCGGGCTGATGCGTTGAGGGATGCTTCTGGGGCGTCCTCTGTTCCGCCAAATCATGCGACTGCGGAGCGGCCGTCAGTGACGGTAGCGGGCTCTGGGAGTCCTACCCCGGCTTGGAAGTCGGGGTTCAGAGCCCGCTGGAGTGTCCGCGCTTCCCGGCCATCCTCGACTTGCGGGGAGTCAGTGCCGTTACGCTCGGAGCCGGGGGCAACTGCCGCGGCCCCCAGACCAGCGCAAACTTCTCCTGTTCTGGTGTGCCCGGACTCCGCGGCGGCGTCGTCTCTTCCTGCCGAGACGGCCACCGCGGCCCCCAAGCCAGCGCAGGTCGACCCTGCACCAGGCTGCCTGGCCTTTACTCCAGCGCCGCCTTCCCCGGCTCGCCCCCCTCCACAGGTCAAGGAGCCATAAGTTGAAGAGAGCCCGGCAGGTCCGGCTGCCAGAGCTTCGGCGCCAGCTTCTCCTGATCGGCGTCTCGTCTAGGTTACTGGTGCGTCGACTCCTCTTGAGGACGAGGTAATGGAGGAGGCCGGGGGGACTGTCCCGGCCTCTGTTGCTCCATTGCCCCTGGCGGAGGCCTTCGCGCTTGCCGAGACGAGCGTTCGACAGGTCTTGGCTGCACTAGGTCGCGAGCGGGAGGAGTATACGGTTGAGCGGGATCACCTCCTCACCTGGGGGAACCTTTTGCGGGAGAGGACCGCGAAGGTTAAGAGCGAGCTCGACTCCAGGCGGGATTTGCTCGACTTCAGGGAAGTGCTCCTCGACCGGATGAAGCGGGCTGTCGACCGCATGGACACCCAATCGTGGCGGATCAACAGGGAGGCCCTGGAGGCACACGCCCGGGCCGAGGAGAGCCTCTCTGCTGCTGTGGAGATACGGCAACAGTTGGAGCGCCGTGAACTCGCCGTTGAGGAACGAGAGCGTTCCACGGCAGCTGAGGTGGAGAGGGTCGCCACGCAGCTGGCGGCCGGCGAGGATGACCTTCGAGCTCGGATCGAGGAGCTGGAGATCCTGAAGGCAGACCTCGACTTGAGGGAGGAACGGGTCTCCCGTGATCGCCGGGCGGTCTTGGACCGAGAGTTGACCGCCGACTTCAAGGCTGTTGAGTTGGAGCGGCTCGCCAAGACTCTCCATCTTCGGGAGAGCTCCCTGGCGGCCAAGGAGAAGGAATTCTCCGAGAGGAACCTGGAGGCTCTGCAGGCGGCCCGCCGCGAGGTGTGGAGCTTTCGGCCTTGCGGTCCTCCGAGGCTCTTGCGGTCTCGAGCTTCGTGGATCGAGCGGGGTCCGCCCTGATCCCTCTTGGCTTCAGTCCGGTGAGGGCCGCGGCCCCTGCGTTGGAGGTGATCCCCGCGCTGGAGTCGATCGGCGCCAAGCTGGACAGGCTAGACTCGGTGGTCGCCAGCGAGCTTGAGGCCGAGGGACGCGGCTTAGCCTTAGAGGTCGCCTCACATGTGCTGGCATGCTTTAAGAGCCGCGACCCCTCTTTCTCGCTAGAACCAGCGAGAGAGGGCCCAGCCGCAGAGCGGGAACAAGCTGCCAGGGCAGAAGTCGAGGATGTGGCCGCCCTTGTAGCCGCAAGGTTCCGGCGGGAGCCGGGAGGTCCTTAGGACTTGTTTCTCCCTTTTTATCGAGTCTATAGTCCAGCTCATGGAGCCTCGCTTAGTTCGACTCTTTTAGATATCTGTGTCTGTGATGCTTTTTCTCTCCTTCTTGGCTTTGCCTGACTCAGTCCTTAGCTCCGCAAGGTACTCAGAGGCCATCTCCAATCTCGTAGCTCCGCATAGACACCTTCCCCGGGTCCTAACCGTGTTAGGGGCCCCCGGGGGTCTCCGGATCTCGCCCCATGGGGAGCTTCAAATCTGCCTGCCACGTGGCGGGTCCGGAGCCCCTCCTTAAGAGGCTGGAGCTCCGGCCATGCTGGACACGTAGGGCTTTCGGAGCCCTCCCACCGGGGGGGGGGGGGGGGGGGGAGGTCCGGTTTCCGCCTGCCACGTGGCGAGCCCGGAGCCCTCCTCAGGGGAGGTGAGAGCTCCGGGCCCGCTGGACACGTGGGGCCCTCGGGCCCCGCCCCTGCTGGAGGGGCAGGTCCCGGTCCTTCCAGTCCTAGGCCGGAGTAGTTGGTAGCTCCTTTCCCCCTGCTTCATGCAGTCCCTGTTGCCGTAACCTGGAGGTCCTGCACACAGGCAGAGGAAACGTAATTCTCCTCGGGGGGTCCTCCCCTCCCGTCTCCTAGTCTTATCCGTCTTACGATCCTGATCCGTTATACGGGGCTTGGGCAATTCTGTGCACGAGGCGCCGGAGCTCCGGCTCCCTCCGAGGTCCGGGTACGGCCGTCCGATCCCTAGTACCGGGCCATGCGCTGGGGAAGCAGAGTGCACGTGCTTTGGGTTCATGACCAGGCAAAGCGGTTGTACTCCCCTGTACCTCCGGGGGGCAGGATGCGCATGCTTTGGGCTCATGGCCTGCTAAGCTGGATACGCACCCTGGACCCCCCATGCACAACGCAGGCCTTTCCTGGAGGTAACCAACTGGCACCGCAACACCTGACTGGGGGAGGCCCGAGAGACTCACTCGGCCATCGGCAGGTGCCTCAAGCGCAGCCGTCTTCGGTAGGATAGCGAATGCCGACTATGGATGAGCGCAGGAGAGGGGGAGCTAGATGTACGATGAACATATAAAGATATTGCGATCATAAAAATTAATGCATAATTTAAATGAGCGCATGAGAGAGAGAGCTAAGTAGAACAGGTCTCTGTACTCGTGCCCATAGATGGAATTCTGGCTGTACATGGAGGCAATATTCCACCTCGTCTACAAGGGAAGCAAGACTCTACGCGCTTAGGGTCGGAACCAGGCTAAACTGGACGTAGTCCTGTACCGTCTATTGAGATTTAGCTGCCCCAAGCTCTGTTCCCAAATCCTATGGGATTCATTACAGAAGAGAATAACCCTGTTCTACTGATGCTCGGGAAGTAGGACTTACAGTGTTGCTTCATGGCAATAGTCTTTTGGGAACGGATCCCACACTCGATTGAAAGGCATGTGTACCTGGGGCGGCAGCTTTCATGATTTAGAAGGGACCTTCCCTGCTGGGGGAGAGCTTATGGGTCCTTCTTGGAATAGAGCGTGCCGCGACACCGGGTTGCCCTCCTTCAGGTCCCCACTGCGTTCGGTTCTTTGGCGGTAGTGCTTAGAGCATCAGCCGAGACCGCGCGTTGTGGGGTGCTACCTGCAGCCGAGTCTCGTCGACGAGGTTGTCATCTTCACGCTGGATCAGGTCCTGCGCGGCTTCTCCTGGGGGCCCCCGGGGAGTTCTCCCCTTCTGGCCAAGGCCTTCAAGGGGTAGGTGGACCCGGGCTCGTCTTGGATGACCTAAGGCGTCTTCCCCTTCTGGCAAGGCATTCAAGGGGTTGACGGACCTTGGGCGGCCCCCGGGAGGTATGTCCAAGGCACGGAAGCGTGCCGCAGTTGACTACCGCCCTGGCCCGTCACCGTCAGAGCTGGAGTCCTCGCCGTTATGCACTGTCTTTATGACGCGCTGAGGCTCCTGGAACCCCACCTGATGGGCGGCAGTGACTGGGGCATCGACCTTCTGTTTGCCATCCCTCTGAGGGTAAGGCGGTGCTTCAGCTCTCTGCTGTCTTCCTTTGCGGAAGCGCTCTGCGAGTCTCTGGATATCCCAGCATTCGGCAGCAGTATGGTTGCCGGCACCATGCACGGGGCATAGCCCGCCCTGGTCACTGTCTGGGGCCAGTGATTGCCGCTGCCTTTTGTCGGGGCGTGGCCCCCGAGCTCCACTAGTCGTCGCAGCTGCGACGACGGGGGCCGTGAACGGTGACTTCATCTTGCCACTCCCCCGGTTCTTAGCCTTCTTGCCACCCCCATAGGCAGCAGCGCTGGACCCGTGCTGTCCTCCTGACTCGGAGGTCGGCAGAGCGTGCCAGTTCCGCCCTTCAGCTGCTCTGGCGCATTTGTCCGCCAGGCTGAAGAGCTCAGAGACGTCGCGGACCTCTCTGGTCGCGAGCTTCTCAAGCATTTTCTCGTCCCGGACACCCTGACGGAATGCCACCACCACAGAAGCACTTTGAATATGCGGGATGGTGTTGCGTACCTGGGAGAACCGCTGGATGAAAGAGCGCAGCGACTCCCCAGGCTGTTGCTTGATGGCGTGGAGGTCAAGCTCCGTGCCGGGACGGGTGTAGGAGCTGCCGAAGTTGGCGACGAACTGTCGGCAGAGCTCTCCCCAGGAATTTATGGACCCCTGAGGTAGATTCATGAGCCAAGACCGAGCTGGGCCGGTCAAGGCGACGGGGAAGTAGTTGGCCATGACAGCCTCATCCCCTCCTGCGGCAAGTACGGCGGTGGAGTAGATCTGGAGGAACTCCGCCGGGTTGACGCTACCATCGTACTTCTCAGGCAGGTGTGGGCGAAACTTGCGTGGCCACCTCGTGAAAGCGAAGGTGGGGTGCAAGAGCTGCACATCCTGCTCCTGCCGCCGCAGGTATTGGCAGTGCGAACGCTTGGTTCGCACTTGGCACCTTGTATCCCGGCATAGGCAAGGCTGCACCATAGACCGGGGGCGCTGCTTGCGGCGCATATGGTTGTGGCATATGCTGCACGGCATATGCCTGGGGCAGGGCTCGCGTGGCGAAGGCCTGCCCTCCAGGTTGTGTCGAGGCCGACGACATGCTGTCGCCAGCCTCATGGTTGCGGCGCCTTTCTCGGCGTCGCTCGAGGTACACTCGGGCATCCTGGCCCAAGTGGCACCATTCCAGCTCCCTTCTCAGGTCCGTCGACGGGAGCCTGGAGGAGCTGGAATCCGCCGTTTGCCCGTCAACCGTTGGCGTGCGCGTCAACGACACAGCCGGTTGACCGGGGCGTCGCCCTCACCAAAACCAAGGGTTCGCGGCGGTGACGACGAGGCGGTCCACTTCGTGGACCCACTGTTGGGTCACTGAATGGGGCGCATCCCCAGCAGGTGGGTTGCGCAGCAGCGCTCTTGCTGCAGCTAGCGCACCTCCATGGTGTGCGCTCAGCGCTGTAGAAGATCTCACACTGGTCGGAGCCTGCATCGCCGGAGTCGGCGTTGCCGGAGTCGGCTGCTGGCTACCAGCTTGTGCCGACACACTCCGTCCCGAGTATGTCTACATGTACTCCCCAGTGGTCACGGTTCGCCGTGAACGCGGAGGGGGAGAGTTTGCCGCTGAAGGAAGCTTGGTCATCTTCGTCGGCGGAAACTCGTCGCGCTAGGAGAAAAGCCCCCTACCTGGCGCGCCAAAAGTCGAAGTGTTCAGTCGACACTTCCCCCGGGACTGCACTGGGCAGCCCGCGGAGGTTCTTTTTTCGGTGGGGCTAGTCCCTAGCGGAGAGCTTGCGCAGATGGACGAGTTAGTAAGAGCTTGACACGGCGAGTTTTACGTGGTTCAGGCCGCCGGAGCGTAAAACCCTACGTCCACGGCGAGCTATGGAGCTCGCTGTATTGCTTGCTGCTCAGGGCCGGAGTCCTGAGCTTGGGGGTGAGTTACAGCTTGGGAGTGTATTGCTAGCGTATGAGTTGCAGAGTGCAAACCCTTGCTATCGTCGCCTACCCGAGCCTTTTATAGTCCAAGACTCGGGCGGCTTACAAGGGGAGCCGGGACCCGACAGGTGGTCCCGGGAAGATTGTCTATTATCTACCGTATCTGCAGTTATGCCGGTAGTTGTCTCTGGTCAAAGGCTTCTGAGTCTTCATCTTGCCGCCCTGCCCATGCCGCATGCCAGTCGTAGTGGTTGATGACGGAGCAGGCGGCATGGGATGTCTTGTCGCGGAGTTTATTGGCTGGCAGGTTCTGACACCGCGCGCCAGTCTGTGATGCGACTGGGCGTAACGGCACCTGACAGAGGCGTGCTCCGCGTCTCCGCGTCTTGGGAAGACGCGGGCCTTGAATACCTTGTACGGGCAGGGTATGGGGCGTCTTTACGCCCGCTGCCTATCTCTCGGAGGCAGGCAGCACCGTTCTTCTGGCCACGTGGTGGGCCCGGAGCCTTTCTCTGAGGAGAGAAGGGTCCGGCCTGCGGGGCACGTGGAGCCTCCGGACCTCTCCCCGCGGAGGGGGAGGCTCGGCTTCTGTCGGCCACGCGGCGGGCCCGGAGCTCTCCTCTGAGGAGAGGGAGGTCCGGCCCCGCTGGACGCGTGGCGCCTTCGGACCTCTCTCCCGCGGAGGGGGAGGTCCGACTTCTGTATGCCACATGGCGGGCCCGGAGCTCTCCTCTGAGGAGAGGGAGGTCCGGCCCCGCCGGATGCGTGGCGCCTTCGGAGCTCTCCCTGCGGAGAAGGGCGAGTTCCTTAGGCATTTTCCCCTGTGCGCGGGGGTACCCCATATCTCAGGTACCGACAAACAACTTCATTTAAAAACTTGAAGGTTTTTATCTAAATTAGTAAAATTTGATGTGACTCCTTCCCTTGAACAGGATATTTCAAAGTTAACAAGTTTTCAACTTATAGGTTGTTAAGGACAGAGTACTCTGGTTTGAGCTGAAGTAGGGCTGAAGTTGATCAGAGGTTAGAGGTTGAGTTCTTTCGAGGTTGGGGTAATATGATACATTTCTGGAAATCTTTGGAAGAGCTTTACAACTCTTGTGTTGAGGTCCAGAGGTGTTTCATCCCTTAACCAATCGAAAAATGCAGTGGAGTTGAAACTGTCCAGAAAACAGGGCAGAGTAAAGACTCTCTGTAAACTCTCGGTAAATTAAGCATAACTTCCTGCTTAAAAATTCAAAAATAGAAAATGAGGTAGTTCTGGAAAGCTTATGAGATAGGTTACAACTTTGTAACAGAAAGTTTTGTCAGATTAGGAACAGAATTAACTGGGATTCTTGGATCGAGTAAGTACCTAAAGCAGGGAGGTGCTGTCCAATTTTCTCCAGAAATTCTGTTAATTTTGACATCTCATAACTTTTGAACCAAGACAGATGTTAGGCCAAGCAAATACTTTCTGGAAAGCTATTGAAGTTAGCTTTAACTTTGATGTTGAGCTCCAGAATTGGTTTTGCCTTTAGCATGGCCTAAATCAGGTTGATATGGAAACTGGTCAGGGCTGTCATGGGAACAGCAGATCAGCAGTCAAATTTGTTTAAAAACTTGAACTGTGTTTCCAAGTTTTATGGGTTCAATGACATGTCTTATGTTATTACTCAGTGGTTTACTGTTTAAATAAATATTTGACATTTCTCAAATATATTTTTACAGACGACAGCAGATAAGCAATTGGAGAACGGGTGGGTGGTGTCCCACTGTTCTCACCGTAGCGGCTACCCGAAAGCATTGTGGCAAATCCTCCAATATTTCGGGTACGACCAGATGCCGCAGTACTTCACCAAGGAGGAAGGCGAAGAGGGGAACAAGACGTGGACGATCCATGTCGAAGTCCCTGCAGGACCTATGCCACCCGGTTGGGTGCCGTTCACCGTCCCGGTGAGAGGAAGATGCAGGAATTCCTACACCTGCAACAAGGGAGCTGGAACACGCTGGAATACTCCAGGGCGTTCAACGATCTCGCACTTTATGCGTTGTATCATGCTGATACCGACGAGAAGCGGCGAGACCACTTCTACCAGGGGCTTAACCCGCTCCTGAAGGACAAGTTGGCGATGTTCAATCATGGCAGCCTCAATGACATCATTGATGCTGCGATTGTTCAGGAGGACTCCGGCAAGGAGTTAGCAGCGGCGGAACGAAAGTGAAGCGCGCCACAAAGCAGCGGAGAAGGAGGTGGTCCTTCTCAGAAGTTTCGGATGGTGAATCGCCCACCATCAAGTCCCCGCTGGCAACCACCACAGCGGTCGATGCCGTTCCGCAGTCGGCCGTACTCTTCACCGGCATTCAGGCCGGCACTGCCAGTACCACCGCAACAACAACAGCAGCAGCGGGCGATGCCGCGTGCATTTGCACCTCAGCAACGCATGCCGGGCTTTCGTCCCCCGAGCACTACACCAGCAACGGCCACATGTTACAAGTGTGGTCGTCCAGGACACTTCGCGAGCAGTTGCCCGGAGAGGCAAGGCGGCGGAGTGGAACCGCAGTTTCCGGGGAGGAATCAACCCCAGAACCCTACTAATGCGTGGCGGGCAAACCCTAGGCCCGGCACCGTCCACCAGCTTGCCATTGAGGACGTGCCAGAGGGCGAGCCAATCCTTGCGGGTATGTTCCAACTCCACCAGCATCCCGCTATAGTACTGTTTGATTCAGGCACCACGCATAATTTTATTAGCCAAGCTTTCATTGCTAAACACAGCTTGCCAATACTACCCACCGATAGTCCATATTTAATTTGTTCACCGGGTGGGAAGATTTCAGCAAGCGTAATGGTTTCCAAAGCACCATTATGCTTAGCGGGTAGAGTGTACCCCACGTCTCTCATTATTTTAGAGGGACAGAAGGTCGATGTCATCCTAGGGATGTCGTGGTTAACCCGCCACGGCGCTGTTCTAGACACCGTCCTTCGAGTCGTGCACTTAAACTCAGAGGTGCACGGTTCTCACTCATTATTTCTGGACAGTCCAGAAATAAAACTTCCAAGTGTCTATCAAGCCACAACCATCAGATTGGAAGATATTCCAGTGGTCCGAGAGTTCCCTGACGTATTCCCGGATGATTTGCCGGGGATGCCACCTGATAGAGAGGTGGAGTTCAAGATTGAACTTGCACCGGGAACCATGCCAATATCCCGAAGGCCGTACAAGATGGCGCCCAAGGAGTTGGCTGAACTGAAGACTTAGCTCACGGACCTTCTGGAGAAGGGTTTTATTAGGACGAGCTCCTCGCCATGGGGCTGTTCAGCATTATTTGTCAACAAGAAGGATGAGACGTTGCGGCTTTGCGTGGACTATCGTCCATTAAATGCTGTAACCATCAAGAATAAGTACCCTTTGCCACAGATCGACATGTTGTTTGATCAGTTGGTCGAAGCAAAGATCTTTTCCAAAATGGACTTAAGATCCGGGTACCATCAGATTAAGATAAGGGCTGAGGACATTCCGAAGACGGCTTTCTCGACGAGGTACGGACTTTATGAGTACCTGGTCATGTCCTTCGGCCTCACCAATGCTCCAGCTCATTTCATGTACTTGATGAACTCGGTATTCATGCCGGAGCTGGACAAGTTTGTCGTGGTCTTCATCGACGACATCCTGGTATATTCCAAGTCGGAGGAAGATCACAAGAAACATCTGCGTATAGTCTTGCAACGGCTGCGGGATCACAAGTTATACGCAAAATTCAGCAAATGCGAGTTTTGGATATCGCAAGTGCCTTTCCTCGGGCATATTGTGACGCCCTCAATTCTGTGGAAAACCACGGAACCGAGAACTAATGCATATGTGTGCCCAGGATGTTTATCACACATACACATACGTTCCACAAACTGAATTCAGATTATATATTACCACGAATAACAGGGTTTATTACAATATCTCATGAGTCTTGGACTCATGCTTACAGCGGAAGTCTTATTTCTATGCAGCGGAAATCTTATTAAATGCGGAAGCAAAAACTAATGCGGAAGCAAAACTAAGCAGAAGTGGCTCCATCTCTACTCCTCCACAGGCAAGGTTGAGAACAGATCACACGCCATAATGTTCTACTCGGTCTTCATAGTAGTCTTCTCTTGCTGTTGATGAAGAAATAACAATGCAAGTTAGAGCACAATGATGTACTCAGCAAGTGCGGGAATAACACATGATATGCAGCTTATAAACAAGGTAGGTATAAAAGGGCTTATTTGCAGAAAAGCAATCTTGTAAAACCATGATAAAATGGCAACTTTACTTTAGATGAATGTAATCCCAGCATATATTGAATTACCAACATACCTTCATCACTCCCCGTGTTCCATCCGAACATTAACCAATCTTTTATTCATACTCACGAATACCTCCTCGTATTCGCTACCATCTCATCTCATATAACAACCTCGTCTCTCACCGAGACCAATTCTCATTTCATGACTCACCAGTCATGCAACCCTTTCATCATCCAGGCTTAACAATTCCAAACCAAACCATAACCAAAAATCATAACCAAGAACCTTCCCAATAACCATTCCCGTAACCATTCAATAACCATTCCAATAACCATTCCAATAACCATTCCAATAACCATTCCAATAACCATCCCATCTAATCATGGCAGTTTAGCCAGGTGCTCGTGACCGTAAGCTCGGCTATCATGATAGTTTTAATAACTCTGCAGAGTTTGTACCTCTTTACCCACAAGTTTGTGATTTCATCACCCGTCGGTGACTGCAGAACCTCCATTATACCAGTACACAACCATCGGTGTATGGTCAAGAGATCACAAAATAGCCTTTACAAAGGGGTTACTAGATGTATGGACTCACTAAGGTTTCACCGGCAGGCTAGAATCTCCAATTCTCCCACCCACGGGCCCCCTCTTGTGCCATGCAGTTCCCAGGGCAGTCCTCACTCGACTCCCATTCCCCGCGCCTTCCACAGTCCATAACATCCTAGCAACTTACCTAATTACTCAGCTAAGCCGCACCCATACTTGGCCTTGTGGTGGCACTGTTATCCTGGCATGTGCATGCATGAACCGGTCCTTAGATCTACGGCAAGTAAAACCACCATCTCATGCTACCTCATTCACAAACCCAGGCTTGCCTAGATCTCCCTCCGATCCATGTTCATTAACCTCATCAGTTTCCCCTTATTATTATGAGTGCAGTTAGCTAAACACATCTATCTCGCTTCCCAATCCCATGGACTCAGCGAAGCATAAAGCAAAAACCATACCCGACTCATAACTTCCCAAGCGACAAGGATGGTTTAACCAAAACTAGTAAACTCCTATAAAAGGGTTTCCCATCATGTTTGACTCAGCACACACACTTTTTCGCAAAACAAAACAGTTTTACCCAAAACATAGGATCAACATGGTCAAGGAGCACTTGCCTTGTTCTTGCGGTTCCTGTTGTTCTTGATTCTCAAAACCTTGTTGTTGCAGCTCGTCGTAGACAGCTTCTTGAACCTGTCCTGCTACATAGAATTCACGTGCATACAAGATTCACAGCAATCAATATCATGCACAAAACCCTAAACTAGATGCGATGATGCACGTGCATGCTATCCTATGATTAGTTTCATTAGATTGATCTGTACGTATTCTTGCATGGCTTGCATGGTCAGAGGTATTCGGATCAAAGGTGGACGTGGCGATGATCTTGGTTTTTAGATCAAACTGATCATCAAGTGATCTGCCCATGAAAACGCTTCTGTTCGAAAGGAATCGAAGAACAGATGCAAAGAGATGAACAACATGATGTTGTAAGGTGGTATTGAAGTCCTACCTCACGCTTTTCTTGACTTCGAGGTCCTCCTCAGACCACTCGGTTCTTCTCCGATGATCTCTCTTGTTGTGCTTTCGGCGATGTTTTGCTCGGCGAGTTAGGGCTAGGGCTCCAAGTCGTCGGCTTAGGAGTTGAACGAGAAGTTTGTGGGTTCGGCCGGAGGTTTTGGGTTCTATTTATAATCGGGAAGAGAAGAGTCCTAATCTGATTGGATCCCGAATAAGAGTCTTATTCAGATCTTTGTTAGACCCTGACGTCTTATCTTCGGTAACCATCGTGGATTTTAGATCGGTTTCCGTTGCGCACCGATATCTTTACACGTAAGAACCGCTTCAGACTCGTTACCTCCGCGGTGATGAGCTCCGGAAGCTCCACGTGTCCTTCGGGCCTGGTATCTCCTCATCCGCAGAGACGAGCTCCGGTTGTGCCATGTGTCACGAGCGAGACCTCCCTCTTCTTCGGAGACGAGCTCCGCGCACGCCACGTGTTTTGCGACGGACCTTCCGGTGATAAGCTCCGGTGGCGACACGTGTTCGATAGACCCGAACTTCTCTCTGAGATGAGCTCCGAGATTGACACGTATCCCGCGCGGATGGTCCTCTGATTTCCGCGAGGACTAGCTCCGTGGACGACATGTGTCTTATAAAAAATGCCTTTGCTTCTTCCGCAGAGGCTATCTCCGCGGGCAGCTCGTGTCCCACAGGGTCGGACCTCTTTCCAATTGCGGAGGTGACCCCCGGTCCTGCCACGTAGCCTAGTTTAGCGTCGGACCTCTCCCAATCTCTCAGGAATGAGCTCCGAACGCGCCACGTGGTCTGCTGGCCGTGGAAGTTGCGTTTCGGTGTTCTCGGAGAGCTTTATTGGCCATCCTTTTGATACTTATCTCTGTTCCTTCTTTTCAAAAAAAATGTTTTTCTTCTTCATATGCTGACACCCGAGATGAGGGTGTCACACATATCATCTCAGCGGAGGGTATCGCTGTGGACCCGAGCAAGATCACTCAAGTGCTGAATTGGAAATCCCCGAGAACTGTTCACGAGGTACGGAGTTTCCTCGGACTCGCGGGATATTATCGGGGGTTCATCCCGAAATTCTCGAAGATTGCCAAGCCAATGACCGAGCTGCTGAAGAAGGCTACCAAATATGTTTGGAGTCCAGCATGTGAAGCAGCATTCAAGGCTTTAGTCAAGCACCTGACATCAGCACCGGTTTTGGCGCAGCCAGACACAACAAAACCGTTCGATGTGTACTGCGATGCATCCGGCATTGGGCTCGGATGTGTGCTGATGCAAGACCGAAGAGTGGTCGCGTATGGATCACGGCAGCTTAGAAACCATGAGCAGAATTATCCAACTCACGACTTGGAGCTCGCTGCCGTGGTACTCGCACTCAAGATGTGGAGGCACTACCTACTCGGTAACCTCGTACATTTATATACCGACCACAAAAGCCTCAAGTACATATTCACTCAGAAAGAGCTGAACATGAGGCAACGAAGATGGTTAGAATTGATAAAGGATTACGAAATAGAGATCCATTATCATCTGGGCAAGGCAAACATAGTGGCAGATGCGCTGAGCCGCAAGTCACACGTCAATAATCTGACCATCATACCATTGGAAGAGAGCGAACCACCACTGCATGTGATTCGACATGGAGCTCTCTACAACTTAGCTTTGATCCCCACCATCCGTGAAGAGATAGCGGTAGCCCAGAAGAATGACAAGGGCATGTCACATTTGTGGAGACGTGTAGACAGTGGGGAGCTGAAATGTCTCCGGAAGGACGGAGACGGCGTCCTACGGTTCAAGGACCGGATCGTCGTACCCCGTAACCCGGAATTACGGAAGGAGATCTTTGATGAGGCTCACTTGTCAAAGTTTTCTATTCACCCCGGCAGCAACAAGATGTATCAAGAACTCAGAAGCAAGTTTTGGTGGACACGGATGAAGCGAGAGACTGCAAAATACGTGTCCGAGTGTGATACATGTCGAAGGGTGAAGGCAGACCACATGCGGAAACTGGGACTGCTGCAACCACTGGGCATCCCTGCCTGGAAGTGGGAAGATGTGAGCATGGACTTCATCGTCGGTTTACCCACCACCTTGCAGAAACATGATTCTGTGTGGGTGATCGTCGATCGGCTCACCAAAGTTGCCCATTTCATCCCGGTCAACACAAATTACAACGCCAAGAAGTACGCTGAACTATACATCTCACGGATTCTATGCTTGTACGGCGTACCCCGTACCATCATATCGGATCGGGGCACTTTATTTGTGTCCCGTTTTTGGGAGCAGCTGCACGCTGCCTTGGGGACGAAGCTGATCTGTAGTTCGGCCTACCACCCGCAGACGGATGGGCAAACAGAGCGGGTAAATCAGATCTTGGAAGACATGCTACGAGCTTGCGCTATCAACCACGGCAAGAATTGGGATGATCACTTGCCGTTAGCCGAGTTCTCGTACAACAATGGGTACCAAGCCAGTATAAAGATGGTGCCCTACGAGGCGCTATACGGTAGGAAATGCCGCACACCATTGAATTGGTGTGAGTCTGGCGAAAGGGTTACCTTCGGGATTGACCTTGTCAATAACGCGGAAGAAAAGGTTCGACTGATTCACGCGAACCTAAAAGCCGCTCAATCCCGTCAGAAACAGTATGCGGACTGGAGAAGGCGCCCATTACAATTTGAAGTTGGAGATCACGTATACCTACGGGTGTCTCCAATGAAGGGCGTAAACAGATTTGGGGTGAGAGGAAAGTTGCACCCCGATTCATCGGTCCATTCCAGATTACCGAAAGATGTGGATCAGTGGCATACCGGCTGAAATTACCAGAAGCACTTTCCGGTGTGCACGACGTCTTTCACATTGCCCAGCTGAGGAAGTGTCTTAAGCTATCAACTACCGTTCAGCTGGAGGATATTGAAGAACTGCAACCGGATCTCACCTATCGGGAGGAACCGGTGCAGATTATCGATGAAAAGGCCCGAACCACACGCAACCGTACATTGTGGTTCTACAAGGTTCTATGGAGTAATCACTCCATGGACGAAGCGACATGGGAGAGCAAAGAATTTCTTCGCGCTAACTACCCCGACTTTTTCACGTCGCATATCCGGTAATTTTCCACCGTTCTCTCTCTCATTTTCACCTTATAATCTCGGGACGAGATTCTTTTAAGGGGGGAGGAATGTAAGGGCCTCAGTTTTTGACACATAATTGAAGTGTTCATCACCACACCACACACCTCATTTGAGGAAAGATGATGAACACAAATGAAGAGCAAGTAACCACCACCTACATGCTCATTAGAGAACAAACTCACACATTGAAAAACGGGTATTTCCCACATGTGATATAGGTGGGCTGGACATATGAAAGCTCCTACACATTGCTAAGGATGTCCATGCCAAGTTTCACCCAAATTCAAAACCTTTTTGAGGTCATTTTGGGTATAGTTAGAAGAGGGCAGTTTGAAACTGACGGGGCCCGACCTCGATCACGGGGCCGTGCCGCCTTGCCCGAGGAATCGCATTGGGTGGTGCCGTGTTATGCGGCACCCAACAGCACACATATAAGGAACACAGTATTACATAAATCAAAAGCAGAAGGTTACAATTATTCTTTGTAAATAATTTACACAAATTAGCTACAGCGGAAGTCTATAACCAGCTCACGTTGAATAACTATGAAGCACCGAGAAGAGGTCCAGCCCGCGGACTCCTCTCGCTAGCAACACGAAGACAAGGCAGCGGCTAGGTTCTCCAAGTGTGACATGACTTGGAAGTTTCCGAGTCTCACCGGACAACCCTCTTTATAGCGTCGAGATTTACCTGCAAAACCACTTATATAGCAAGAGTGAGCACAAGGCTCAGCAAGACTTAACCATCTCTCCTAAGACATGAAACTCTAGATGAAAGTAACCTAAGACCTAAACCTGTCATTTGCGAAAAGACTCGCCTATGAGTTCATCCTTAACTTTCAAATTTTAGCCATATTAATAATGACCTTGCGATCAGCAACATTGGAACTCCACAATCAAACAAGGAACGCTTCATTCCAATGTTACTTGCCCCAAGGTAGAAAATAACTTTAGTTAGCTCTATCTCTACTTCAAACATGGTTTTCATGCAACTTAACATCATCATAGCAGCAATTATATTTTTGCAAACTGTTTCCATACAAGTTGATTAACTACGTCACAACATGGGAGCAAGCGGTACTCAATAACCGCGAGGGACGGTGATTCGAATCAAACACTACCCGGATAACTCGACACATATGCCCGCCTCTGAAGACCCAACTCTGGCGTCCTTCATTATGTCGTATGTGGCAACCTTTCTCAGGACACTAGACTGTAGAACCGGTCGCGCCGTCTCGGGCTCATAGGTCTAACGAGACGATGTGGTATGCCTCTACAATCCAGTGAACCTGGTACATCGGTTTCCTGGTTCCCATATATCAGTAAGCATCCGGTACACAACTCAATACTTGCTCCTGGACGCGGCATACGCGTCGGTCCTTAACCGACACAGGCAGAGCTACTCGACCAAGACCTCGTCTTGTCGCAGCCTAACCCCTCTGCCCGGTCTCATCTTTAGAAATGTAAACTTTAGTTTGCTTCCTTCCCCAACCACACTTATGATATTCTGAACTATAGCTCGCGAGTAGTTTCCAACTACTCGTCTTCTACCGGATGCCCTAGTCTATTTAGCATGGCCTTACTCTACATCGATGACACAATTCTACCCTTGACCTCAGGGTTCATTTTTGGTTATGCAAGTGGGGTATAAAACATCCTTGACCTAATGCACATACAAACTGAGACCCATAGTAGTGAACAAAGTAAAAACTTTAGAAAACAACTTTAATGCAAACCGGGGCTTGCCTTGGTTTTGCTGGTGACTAAAGTCAGTTGAGAGAAAGTCAGTTTCTGATGTATTGAAGTTCACTCCTGTCCTTCTTGTTCCTTGATCCAAGTTCCCCTCCTCCTTCTTCGCTTTCCACGTTTAATCACTACACGTTATGAACATGCATACATGTTCAATTATAAAACCTTTTTCTAACAAGTGCTAAAGACAAGTTTGAAACTGGAACTTTGTTTAAGAATTTAAATTGACACTGGGGTGGTGGTTTAGGTGTGTGTTTGAGCACTTTCATTAAGTGAGAAGTGAGGTTCATCACTTGGGTGGGGGATCAACTAATGGTTGAACAGAACACTAATGATCCAGGGCTCCAATGGAGCTTGGGATTTTCTTGGGAGTTCCTTGTCACAAGAAAGTCCTCTGGACCAAAATTCAGAACATTTCACTAAGTGGGTCTCCCATAACAATTCCCTAAGCATTTAAGCAAAAAGGAATTAATTCTGATTAAATTTGCACTTTCATGCAAATTCAAGTGAACTATAATTTCGTACATAGCTCAGAGAGTATGCCTGAAATTTTCTAGGATTTGTGGAGCTAGGGAATGGCTAGAACTGAATTTCCATGTTTTGGAAATTCTCTGAAAATGTTTCTGTATTTAGGAATACAGAAACTTGAAGTTAGAATTACCCTAACTAAATCAACTCCAAATGAGCTGGAACTTTTACAGGTGTCTCCTAAAATCCTAAAGAATATCCTGGCAAAATTTGGGCAATTTTGGATGAACCAAACTCCCTCTAAAATTCTTTTGCTGAAAAGCTTTAAAGAATTTTGCAGAATTTTCTATGGGTTTTCATGCAAATTGGGTTGCATATTTGGATAGAGCATTTCATCCTGAATCCAACCCAATTTGAATTACTAAATTTGGAGCTTCCTAGCAAAAGTTATGCATTATACAAGTTTGAACAACTCTGTTTGATTTTAAACAGCACAGTCACACGTGGGGCCCACGGGTCAGGTGCTTCTTCAACCTCCCGCCAGAGCCCGCGGGTGCACACCGGCTGAAAACTTGGCATGGCTAGTTCTCCCTCATTTCTCCACCAAATGAGCTCCGGTTTCGCCCTACATGCTCCTGGGAACGTGGCGCAGCTGCCTGGCAAGGTTTTCCCCGCGTGAAAACGGCTGTAGGTGGGTCGGCACCGGCGGGGCGGCTCGGGAGCTCGACATGGACACGTTCCCGCGTGTCCAAGGCATCTCCCGGCGAGCTACGATGTCCTACAGCATCCCTATGGGTCTAGGAACATGGAACGGAGATCAAATCGTGCAGAACATGGCTGCAAACTAGTCGTCACCGTGGACCGTGGCAGTTTTGGCCGCCGGCGACGATTTCTCGTCGCCCGGGGTATAGGGTGGTCGGTTTGCTTCGTGCTTCGGCGTGGAAGGGCGCTAGGAACCCTAGTAGCTGTGGTCTGAATTGTAGAACGAACAATCAATCGATTGGAGCTAATTTCAGAAATTTGCTGAGGTCGGTCCTTCACGTGCGCTGGCGCCAAAAACGAAATTCCGGCTAGCCCGTCGGGGAAGAGCAGGGGATCGACAGGATGAGGATCAGTACCTCCTGACGCACCTCTGTGGCCTCTTGAGCACGCGGGAGAGGCGCTGGGCTGGCCGGGAGACAGGGAGCAGTGGAGACGGCAGCCTCTGTCAAACTTTTGAACGAGGGGGGCAACAACAGAATTGGCCTTGGGGTTGTGGGCAACAGGACGCGACGAAGGTGATAAGAAGGGGGGGGGGGGGGGAACAGCTCGTCAGCGTGAGGGGGACGAGCAGGAGGTGGAGCTTTGGGGCGTGGAGCAGCAGCTCGCTGTCGCTCAGGGGCAAGGCCTCGGTGGAGTGAGAACAGAGAGAAAGACTTAGGGATTAAGTCTGCTCATTCCTATGACATGTGGGGTCCACCCCTCTTCTTATCCCCTAAAACTCTCACAAATATCTCCAAATTTTGGCACATTGTAAACTTCAGCTCTGAGGAACCTAAATCCAAAAGTCATTTGGCAATTTGATAAGTTATTCCTCAGTTTTGAGTTTAAATTCCAATTTGGATGAAATTTACAAGTTCCTTTGATATTCCTATCAAAGCACCTCCAAATTTGCTCCAAATTTGCCCCCTCTACAAATTGAACCTGGGGAGTTTGAATATGCCCTCTGATCCATGAGTTGGTCATTGCAAATACAACTTTTTAAACATCAGTTTTCATTTTCCTTTTTGGAGATGGCCCTCCTCTTTTTGGAAGTGACCCTCTTAGTTAAAACTGAATTTAGAGTTTTATTGCACATGCCAACACTTTCATGAGTAACACAAAAGTTTTTTGTAAGTCCCATTTCTTGTATTCAAACTCAACTTTATTCATAGCTCAAGTTTTCTATTTACAAGTTTTGGGACTTTTACATTCCTCCCCCCTTAAAAAGAATCTCGTCCTGAGATTCATGATTAAGGACCAGGTGGATAGGACAACTACTACATATAAGCCTCTAACAACTCCGGATGATTGCGCTGCAAATACTCCTCGCTTTCCCATGTAGCTTCGTCGGACGTGTGATTTTCCCATAGCACCTTGAAAAATCGCAGCGTCCGATTCCTGGTTTCGCGAGTCTTTTCATCAATTATCCGGGTTGGTCGCTCAACATACGTGAGGTCCGGCTTCAAATTTTCTATGTCTCCCGTGAGAATCTCCGTTGGAACTTTTAAACACTTCCGCAACTGAGATATGTGGAAGACGTTATGAACTCCAGCTAAGGTTGCCGGCAGCTCCAAACGGTATGCCACTGTTCCACATCTTTCAATGATGACGAAGGGACCGATAAAGCGCGGAGCTAATTTTCCTTTCACTCCAAATCGGTGAATGCCCTTCATTGGAGATACGCGGAGGTATACGTGGTCCCCAACATGGAAATCTAGAGGACGACGTCTCTTATCCGCATAGCTCTTTTGTCTGGACTGAGCGGCTTTAAGATTTTCCTGAATAAGCCTCACCCGCTCTTCTGCTTCATTTACGAGATCAATCCCGTAAATAACTCTCTCGCCGGATTCACACCAGTTCAATGGTGTGCGGCACTTCCGGCCGTAGAGAGCTTCATAAGGCGCCATTCTGATACTTGATTGATACCCGTTGTTATATGAGAACTCCGCCAACGGTAAGTGATCATCCCAGCTCTTACCGTGGTGAATGACACATGCTCTCAGCATATCTTCAAGTATTTGATTCACCCTCTCAGTTTGTCCATCGGTTTGAGGGTGATACACGGAGCTTCGAATCAATTTAGTTCCCAAGGATGTGTGTAGCTGTTCCCAGAAATGGGACATGAACAGCGATCCTCTGTCGGAGACAATGGTTCGGGGAACTCCATGCAAGCATAAGATTCGTGCTATGACAACTCCGCATACTGCTTGGCGCTGTAGTTGGTATGCACCGGAATGAAACGTGCCGATTTGGTTAATCGGTCAACGATTAACCAAATCGAATCATGGTGGTGGGAGGTCATCGGCAACCCAACGATGAAATCCATACTTAAGTCTTCCCACTTCCATGCTGGTATTTGTAGCGGTTGCAGCAGGCCCGACTTCTTCACATGGTCGGCCTTAACTCTTCGACACGTATCACATTCTGAAACATATTTTGCAACTTCACGTTTCATACGTGTCCACCAAAACTTCTTCCGGAGGTCTTGGTACATTTTATTGCTGCCAGGATGAATAGAAAATTTGGATAAGTGAGCCTCATCCAAAATTTTCTTCCTCAGCCTCATATCACGGGGTACGACTATCCGGTCCTTGAACCATAGGGTGTCTTCATCATCTAACCGGAAACATTTCATCTCCCCGTTCTTCAACCTTCTTTTGATATGAGCCATGCCCTTGTCTTTCCTTTGAGCTTCCATAACCTCCTCTTTTATTGTGGGTATGAGGGCTAGGTTATGCAGAGCTCCAAATGGAACCAAGTAAAGACTTGGTTCTTCCTCTTCTAGCGGCGTAATGGTTAGGTTATGAATATGGGACTTCCAGCTGAGTGCATCGGCAACCACATTTGCCTTGCCCGGATGATAATGAATTTCAATCTCATAGTCCTTGATCAGCTCCAACCATCGCCGTTGCCGCATATTCAACTCCTTTTGAGTGAATATGTACTTCATACTTTTGTGGTCGGTGTAGAGATGAACCAGATTTCCCAATAGGTAATGTCTCCACATCTTCAAAGCTAATACCATGGCAGCAAGCTCGAGATCATGAGTTGGATAATGTTGCTCATGATTCCGTAACTGTCGTGATCCATATGCGACCACGCGTCCGCCTTGCATGAGTACACAACCAAACCCGATGCCCGACGCATCACAATAAACATCAAACGGCTTGGTTGTATCCGGTTGAGCTAGAACCGGGGCTGTTGTGAGGTGTTTCACCAACGCTTGAAAAGCTTCCTCACATGGCTTGCTCCAATCATACTTGATGCCCTTTTTCAGTAGCTCAGTCATAGGTTTGGAGATTTTTGAGAAGCTCGGGATGAACCTCCGATAATATCCCGCCAAACCTAAGAAGCTACGAACTTCATGGACTGATGTTGGAGACTTCCACTTCAGCACTTGCTCAATCTTGCTGGGATCAACAGCAATGCCTTCTGCTGAAATAATGTGTCCAAGAAATGGCACTTGGTTGATCCAGAATTCACATTTACTAAACTTTGCATAGAGCTTGTGATCTCTCAGTCGTTGGAGCACAATATGCAAATGTTTAGCGTGTTCCTCTTCAGATTTGGAGTAGACCAAGATGTCGTCGATGAAGACCACGACGAACTGATCCAGCTCCGGCATGAACACCGAGTTCATAAGGTACATAAAGTGGGCCGGAGCATTGGTCAACCCAAATGACATGACAAGATATTCATAGAGCCCATATCTTGTCGAGAAGGCTGTTTTCCGGACATCTTCCGCGCGAATCTTGATTTGATGATATCCCGACCTTAAGTCCATCTTGGAGAAGACTTTAGCACCCACTAGCTGATCGAAGAGGATATCAATCCTTGGTAGTGGATACTTGTTCTTTATGGTCACAGCATTCAAAGAACGATAATCGACGCATAGCCTCAGCGTCTCATCCTTCTTCTTCACAAATAAAGCTGAGCAACCCCATGGTGATGAACTTGGACGAATAAACCCCTTGTCCATTAGATCCTTGAGTTGCTCCTTCAGCTCGGCTAATTCGTTCGGAGCCATTTTGTATGGTCTCCGAGAGATTGGCGTAGTTCCCGGCATCAATTCTATTTTGAATTCCACCTCGCGCTCAGGTGGTAAGCCTAGAAGATCTTCGGGAAACACGTCCGGATATTCACGGACTACCGGAATGTATTCTAACTTGCAAGCCTTGGCATTGCATACTTCAGGGTCTTTGGAACCCGCTTCGCCGAGATACAATGTTTGACGCCCGTGAAGTGGAGAGTCCAAGTGAACACTCCTGTTCTCGATGTCCAGAACAGCCTTATGGAAGGTCAACCATGATATTCCCAATATGGCATTAATTCCCTGGTCTTCGAGAATGATGAGGGTGGTAGGATAAATTTTTCCACCCAAACAAAGTGGTGCTCGAGAGACGACTTCATTAGTGGATATGTCTCCACCTGGCGAATGAATAAGGTATGAACCTTTTGTGACAGTGGTGGAGATCTGATCCCGGATTACCGTTGCCCGGCTAATGAAGTTATGTGTTGCACCAGAGTCGAATAAAATGACAACCGGCTTGTCATTTAAGGTGAACCCGCCAGCCAGAACAGGTCCTCCCTTTGGCAGATCATCGACTGACACATAATTAACTGTCCCCACTTTGGACATAGCTTTTCTTTGCTGCCCAAGATCACTCTGTGGAACTGGACCCGCAGACCCATTGTTGCTGCTCGGTTCAGTTGCTTCATTGACCTTAAGATCATTGTCAAGCTGAAGTGGGACAGCACTTGGCTCGGCTGAGAAATCACCTTGTTCATCTTCAACCTCTTGAGGGAAAAAGCATTCTGGTGCACCTTGTTGATACTGAGGTGCATAAGAAATAAGTTGCTGCTGCGGTGGAGGTGAATAAGACCTCTGTGGAGTAGAAGAGTCGTCACATTCCCAGAATGATTGCACCTCTTGTGGAATCTCTCGACCGGAAGGTGAACGGATTACCAACCGATACTTCTGAGGTAGACGGTTGTCTTCATCTTGTGATGAGTCCCTCTCCCTCTTTTCTTTGAGGTAGAGGTTGGAATAATATTCTTGAGCGATAGCACAGCTCACAAACTCATCAAAATTCTCTTGGCTAACTTGAGCCAATTCACATCGCAGCCTAGCAGTCAGCCCTCGGTAGAAATGATAACCTTTCATGGCTGGTGATTTCACATAGTCAGGGACATATTGAGCTAAGCGATTGAATTCCTTCGCATACTCAATAACACTCATGTCCCCTTGCTTCAGACTCCAGAACTCATCCAGACTGGTTTGCATTATGCCCGCAGGGATGAAACGAGCACGAAATGCAGCCTGGAACTCCGCCCATGTGACACGATGTCCTGCTGGTTGAACAGCAAGGTACTCTGCCCACCATGCTCCAGCAAAGCCGTGAAGCTGTTGAGCGGCATATAGAGTCTTCGAGAATTCATCACACTGGATCAACCCAAGCTTGGAGTCAATGACACGTAACCAGTGATTTGCTTCACAATGGTCAGCCGCCTCAGAGAATACCGGCGGTTGTGTCGCCAAGAAATCCAGATACGTGCTCTGGGTTGGCATGTGACGTTGAGCTTCTCGATTTATGCCTTGCTGAACTAGAGTTTGGAGAGTTTCATTCATCTTCGCCATAATTTCAGCCAATCCGGTTGGCGATGGCTCTTGTGATGAAGTCGAGTCATTCCCACCTCGACTTGAATCTCCAAGCTCCATTTGAGAATGTGTGCGTACCATACTGCACGAAACCAAAATTTTGAGTCTATCAAAATTCTATCTCTGTAGTAAGTAAAGATAAGTAAAACATGAACATGTCATGAACTTTACGTAAGCATAACCACATTCATGTTTAAACAAATCTTATGTACGCTAAGCTAATCAGCGGGACTACCCTGACCAGCTCACACAAACTCCAAATTTTTACTCAAGTTATCAACAGATTCTTGACTTGAGTTCAGTACCAAAGTTTTAGTAAACTTCAGTAGCTTTCCAACAAGTACTTATGTGCTCCTTAAGGATTTTTCTATAGGAAGTTATGGCTTAAAAACAGAAAGGTCCAGAGAGGTTTTTGCTACTGTCCTGGTTCTGAACAGTTTCCCTTCAACTGGACTTTTCACCAACTTAACGTGTGATTCTGCTCTGGAGGCCTACAAGAAAGTTGTAGATCACTTGAAAATATTTCCAGAACTGTATCATACACCTTAATTGGTTAAAGCTACTCAGAGTTATGCTCTATTAAAGTCCAGCAAGAATTTCTGCCAGAAACAGAGCACTCTGTTTTTGAAAATTTTGACACCTAGTTATACTCTCATTTGAATCTTAGCTCAAAATAAGAGTTTAGTAGCTACTACTTGTTTCAAACTTCCATTTTTAGTTGAAAGTTAGTTCATGAATCATTTCTTCATAGGGAAGAGGTTATTAAGTGTAGTACGGTGTCGATGCACCGTAAGAATCATGTCGGTACTACGTAGCCTCACCAAAGAAAATCCTAAACCGGATTATACCGGCATATCCATTTTATCAGTGGCCCTAAGGCGGTCTCTCGCACACGTGTACTACACGGGATATGTACGGGGTTAGTACCTGCAGAAGATCACTCAATAGTGGTGTACTCAAAGGTTGTTTCATTTCAGGCAGTTCTATAATTGAAAGTAAATACAAACGCCCGTAACATTGTCATACGGCCGTCCTTGAGTTAAGTCACGTCTCAAGGTACGCGATCGTGTTTCAACACCACACGACGAAGAACCCGAGTATGTCATGAACGGGTCGTCACGGTTGGGAATGTTATCAACCCAACAGATACCACCTACTGCCCTGCAGGGCACGCCGATGGCAAGCGTTGTGTATGTCCTCCTGGGCTATTTCCAGACGAACACACTCTCGCGTTACTGACCACGCGATGGGGTCTCCACTTACTTGCCTAATGCACGCTAGGGATCAGCGTTTCATATGAACTCAGGAACATGGAGAGTCCAAGAGTTCATATTGACGTCTCACACCAAGCTGTGAGATCTTTCCCTGAACCATATTCCTCGTCAGGGGAGCTAACCGAAATTGAACCGCTTTCGGTGGCGTTCCTTACCATTCTTACCCGAACGTAGGTGCGTTGTTACATAATCAAAATTCAGAATTATAACACATATGTTAGTGCTGCCACTTTAAGTAACTATACTACTATAGTCCTTATGTGGGCCTAGTATCGTTTCCTCACCGTATCCTTAGTTTTTGTCGTAATACGCTCCTTATTCCGTGCGCTATTACCAATGCGGCTCTGATACCACGCTGACGGGGCCCAACCTTGATCACGGGGCTGTGCCGCCTTGCCCGAGGAATCGCATTGGGTGGTGCCGTGTTATGCGGCACCCAACAGCACACATATAAGGAACACAGTATTACATAAATCAAAAGCGGAAGGTTACAATTATTCTTTGTAAATAATTTACACAAATTAGCTACAGCGGAAGTCTATAACCAGCTCACGTTGAATAACTATGAAGCACCGAGAAGAGGTCCAGCCCGCGGACTCCTCTCGCTAGCAACACAAAGACAAGGCAGAGGCTAGGTTCTCCAAGTGTGACATGACTTGGAAGTTTCCGAGTCTCACCGGACAACCCTATTTATAGCGTCGAGGTTTACCTGCAAAACCACTTATATAGCAAGAGTGAGCACAAGGCTCAGCAAGACTTAACCGTCTCTCCTAAGACATGAAACTCTAGAAGAAAGTAACCTAAGACCTAAACCTGTCATTTGCGAAAAGACTCGCCTATGAGTTTATCCTTAACTTTCAAATTTTAGCCATATTAATAATGACCTTGTGATCAGCAACATTGGAACTCCACAATCAAACAAGAAACGCTTCATTCCAATGTTACTTGCCCCAAGGTAGAAAATAACTTTAGTTAGCTCTATCTCTACTTCAAACATGGTTTTCATGCAACTTAACATCATCATAGCAGCAATTATATTTTTGCAAACTGTTTCCACACAAGTTGATTAACTACGTCACAACATGGGAGCAAGCGGTACTCAATAACCGCGAGGGACGGTGATTCGAATCAAACACTACCCGGATAACTCGACACATACGCCCGCCTCTGAAGACCCAACTCTGGCGTCCTTCATTATGTCGTATGTGGCAACCTTTCTCAGGACACTATACTGTAGAACCGGTCGCGCCGTCTCGGGCTCATAGGTCTAACGAGACGATGTGGTATGCCTCTACAATCCAGTGAACCTGGTACATCGGTTTCCTGGTTCCCATATATCAGTAAGCATCCGGTACACAACTCAATACTTGCTCCTGGACGCGGCATACGCATCGGTCCTTAACCGACACAGGCAGAGCTACTCGACCAAGACCTCGTCTTGTTGCAGCCTAACCCCTCCGCCCGGTCTCATCTTTAGAAATGTAAACTTTAGTTTGCTTCCTTCCCCAACCACAGTTATAATATTCTGAACTATAGCTCGCGAGTAGTTTCCAACTACTCGTCTTCTACCGGATGCCCTAGTCTATTTAGCATGGCCTTATTCTACATCGATGACACAATTCTACCCTTGACCTCAGGGTTCATTTTTGGTTATGCAAGTGGGGTATAAAACATCCTTGACCTAATGGACATACAAACTGAGACCCATAGTAGTGAACAAAGTAAAAACTTTAGAAAACAACTTAAATGCAAACCGGGGATTGCCTTGGTTTTGCAGGTGACTAAAGTCAGTTGAGAGAAAGTCAGTTTCTGATGTATTGAAGTTCACTCCTGTCCTTCTTGTTCCTTGATCCAAGTTCCCCTCCTCCTTCTTCGCTTTCCACGTTTAATCACTACACGTTATGAACATGCATACATGTTCAATTATAAAACCTTTTTCTAACAAGTGCTAAAGACAAGTTTGAAACTGGAACTTTGTTTAAGAATTTAAATTGACACTGGGGTGGTGGTTTAGGTGTGTGTTTGAGCACTTTCATTAAGTGAGAAGTGAGGTTCATCACTTGGGTGGGGGATCAACTAATGGTTGAACAGAACACTAATGATCCAGGGCTCCAATGGAGCTTGGGATTTTCTTGGGAGTTCCTTGTCACAAGAAAGTCCTCTGGACCAAAATTCAGAACATTTCACTAAGTGGGTCTCCCATAACAATTCCCTAAGCATTTAAGCAAAAAGGAATTAATTCTGATTAAATTTGCACTTTCATGCAAATTCAAGTGAACTATAATTTCGTACATAGCTCAGAGAGTATGCCTGAAATTTTCTAGGATTTGTGGAGCTAGGGAATGACTAGAACTGAATTTCCATGTTTTGGAAATTCTCTGAAAATGTTTCTGTATTTAGGAATACAGAAACTTGAAGTTAGAATTACCCTAACTAAATCAACTCCAAATGAGCTGGAACTTTTACAGGTGTCTCCTAAAATCCTAAAGAATATCCTGGCAAAATTTGGGCAATTTTGGATGAACCAAACTCCCTCTAAAATTCTTTTGCTGAAAAGCTTTAAAGAATTTTCCAGAATTTTCTATGGGTTTTCATGCAAATTGGGTTGCATATTTGGATAGAGCATTTCATCCTGAATCCAACCCAATTTGAATTACTAAATTTGGAGCTTCCTAGCAAAAGTTATGCATTATACAAGTTTGAACAACTCTGTTTGATTTTAAACAGCACAGTCACACGTGGGGCCCACGGGTCAGGTGCTTCTTCAACCTCCCGCCAGAGCCCGCGGGTGCACACCAGCTGAAAACTTGGCATGGCTCGTTCTCCCTCATTTCTCCACCAAATGAGCTCCGGTTTTGCCCTACATGCTCCTGGGAACGTGGCGCAGCTGCCGGGCAAGGTTTTCCCCACGTGAAAACGGCTGTAGGTGGGTCGGCACCGGCGGGACGGCTCGGGAGCTCGACATGGACGCGTTCCCGCGTGTCCAAGGCATCTCCCGGCGAGCTACGATGTCCTACAGCATCCCTATGGGTCTAGGAACATGGAACGGAGATCAAATCGTGCAGAACATGGCTGCAAACTAGTCGTCACCGTGGACCGCGGCAGTTTTGGCCGCCGGCGACGATTTCTCGTCGCCCGGGGTATAGGGTGGTCGGTTTGCTTCGTGCTTCGGCGTGGAAGGGCACTAGGAACCCTAGTATCTGTGGTCTGAATTGTAGAACGAACAATCAATCGATTGGAGCTAATTTCAGAAATTTGCTGAGGTCGGTCCTTCACGTGCGCCGGCGCCAAAAACGAAATTCCGGCTAGCCGGCGTCGGGGAAGAGCAGGGGATCGACAGGATGAGGATCAGTACCTCCTGGCGCACCTCTGTGGCCTCTTGAGCACGCCGGAGAGGCGCTGGGCTGGCCGGGAGACAGGGAGCAGTGGAGACGGCAGCCTCTGTCAAACTTTTGCACGAGGGGGGCAACAACAGAATTGGCCTCGGGGTTGTGGGCAACAGGACGCAACGGAGGTGATAAGAAGGGGGGGAAACAGCTCGCCAGCGCGAGGGGGACGAGCAGGAGGTGGAGCTTTGGGGCATGGAGCAGCAGCTCGCTGTCGCTCAGGGGCAAGGCCTCGGTGGAGTGAGAACAGAGAGAAAGACTTAGGGATTAAGTCTGCTCATTCCTATGACATGTGGGGTCCACCCCTCTTCTTATCCCCTAAAACTCTCACAAATATCTCCAAATTTTGGCACATTGTAAACTTCAGCTCTGAGGAACTTAAATCCAAAAGTCATTTGGCAATTTGATAAGTTATTCCTGAGTTTTGAGTTTAAATTCCAATTTGGATGAAATTTACAAGTTCCTTTGATATTCCTATTAAAGCACCTCCAAATTTGCTCCAAATTTGTCCCCTCTACAATTTGAACCTGGGGAGTTTGAATATGCCCTCTGATCCATGAGTTGGTCATTGCAAATACAACTTTTTAAACATCAGTTTGCATTTTCCTTTTTGGAGATGGCCCTCCTCTTTTTGGAAGTGACCCTCTTAGTTCAAACTGAATTTAGAGTCCATGGGCCCACACGCGAGCCCAAGGGCGGTTCCAGGGCCCTCTTAAGGCGCTCCACGGGGGCAGGCACCGATCATTTCCCCCTCTCCCGCGATCACCGAGCCACCAACCTGCCGCCTCACTGCTCGATCGGAGAACCGCGAAACCAGCTCGCCTTCTCCCTCCCCGAGCTGCTAGACGGCCACCTGAGATCGCACTCCACCTCCCCAACACCAGAAACCCCGAGTTCCGACCTCCTTTGCCCGAGAGCGATCGCCACAGCGGCGACTCAACCACAGCCGAAGGTCAGGCGCCCGTGGACAGCGTTCCACAAGCGTTTTCACGGTCCAGCAAGAGAGGCAACAGGAGCGCGCGACCACCGTGCTGCTCTCCTCCAAGTTTGGAAGCAAACCGTGAAGAATCCACAGAGAATTTCCAGTTTTTGTTCCGGCGACCGTAAACCGAGCTTCCGGTACGGTTTCTTTAAATTCTCGCTCTATGATCTTTCGGAGGTTATCAAATCTTGCACATAGACGCTGGACTAGCCGGTGATCAAGTTCTTTTCTGCATCCGTGGCGTGAAACTGTCTAGGAGTGATGAATTTCGAGCTCGATCGAGGGCGGTCATGGCGGGCACGATCGGTCACACGGTGCCGACCGACTTGCCGCCATCCCTGAACCCTTTTGACGCCTTGTCGAGCTTCCTAGAGGTACACTGATGCTGTAGGACCGTTTGTTCGAGGTGTTGGCGGGTTAGAACCCACGGTCGACGGCGCCGAACCTCAACCGGGGCCGCGGCACGTCGCCGAGCTATTTCCGGTCACCCCCAGCCCGACCTGACACCACCGACATGTTCCTCGACGTTGACAACCCCCTGGCAGCGAGTTTCAGACCATGGGAGGTCCGGCAGCGGTGAGCCAGCGAGCTCCGAGTCTGCTCCAGCGAGGTCGGCGGCGCGGGCGCGAGAGAACGGCGGGAGGAAGACGAAGCCGGCTGGCCCACGTGTCAGTGGCTGAAGAATTTAAATCGGGATCGGGTGTGGCCGGGATCAGCTGTGCTGGCGCGCAAATACCCTGTGAGCTCCGGTGTGCCGGATACCTCCGCGCTCGACAAGTGTCCCCACGGGCCCCCGCGAGTTTAAACTTTTGCCCCGATTTTCAGAATTCTTCCCAACTTCAAATCCTCATAACTTTGGCTAGAAAGCTCCAAATTGAGTGAATTAAATTTTGTTGGATTCAGCTCTCTGAGCACTTTCCAGCAAATCAAGTTTCACTTCATGAAAATCCTTAATTCTCCAGAATTAATTCCTCAAAATTTAAACTGTTTGGAATTTTACCTGGAGAATCCTTTGGAGGAAGATCCTGAAATTTTGCTGGGATGTTCACCAAAATATCCCTGAACTACCATAAAAATTTCAGACCCATTTGAGCTAATTTATACCACCTAATGGTGTGATTAGTGAAACTGTTCCAGAGAAAATAGAAAATGTTCAGAAACATTTTCAGAATTTTCTCTGAAATTGTTTAGCTCATATCTTTAGCTAGGAACCTTCAAATTAAGTGAGACCAACTCCATTAGAACCCTCTGAAAATCTAGTTTTCAGAAATTCATAGTTTGTTTCATGAAAATCCTTAGAGCACCCTAAGAGTTCCAATTAAGGTCAAGGACATCATTAATTGTGGAGGGCTCAAATGAGCTTTGCTGCAACTAAAACTTGACCAAGTCTCTATTTAGGTTGTAACCAAGCCACAGTAAAAGTTTCACAGTCATAGAGTCCGTCTAGTGGGACTTATAAGCTTCACAAGTTTAAAACTTAATACAAACACATTTAAATTGATACATATGTTTCTTCTAACATGTAGTCGCTAAGGTTGAGGAGGAACCCGAAGTCCTAGACTTCGATACTCCGGAGGAACAGCTAGCCTACGACCAAGAGCAGCAAGGCAAGCTCCGGTTTGCATTAATCTTTTACAAATTTTTATTGTTTTGAGCACTTACTTGAGTATCATTATTATTTGCATTAGAGTCTTGTTTGGAAACCCAAATGCATAGCCAAGAAAACCCTGGGTTAGGTTTAGGATTGCAAACCCCGTTAGCTATTGCAATGCTAAGATAGAGTAGGATTCGGTACAAGTCGAGTAGTTGGAACTACTCGCAAGCATAGGCTAGAGGCACTCGACTCGGGTAGAGATAGCACATGATACACATGGCAAGAAAAATGAGACCGAGCGGAGGGTAAGGGCAACAGGACTTTGGGGCCTGTGTGCTTTAGCTCCGCTTGTGTCGATTGAGGACCGAGCCGTGTGCGGGCCTGTTGAACAAGCTAGAACAGTACCGAAGACCTACCGGCTATATGGGAACCGGGAAACTGATGTAACTCGGGTAGCTGGGTATTGAGGCATTGCCCGTCGTTCAGAGGGTAGGTTGAGATCTCGAGGTGTAAATCGGCTGGCGGCACTGAGATGCGCGTGCAGAGACCTCTTGCTCGGGACGATGGGACCAGTTCAATATTTGGCTGACGGGTGAAAGGTGGTTGCGTACGGCGTCCGTGATGGTTGTTGTAGGCAACATCGAGTACGGGCATACGTGACCGGTTGTTCGGGTAACCCTGCAGGTGTAAATCGATTATAATCACCGTCCCTCGCGGTCAGTGAGTACCACTTGTTCACTGTACCGTGACGTAGAAAGAACAGGCTAGTTACATGTTAAAATGTTGCTGATTGAAAGATGGATTTTGCTTGTTAATGGTTTGTTGTAGTTTAGAGCTAACTAAAGTTCGTTTCAAGTTTGGGCAAAGTACATGAGAGAAATGCGTTTCTTGTTTTATTGCGGCTCTCTCATGTGCCTTAGCGTAAGGTTCTCCACAACCTGCTGCTAAAACTTGAAAATAAGGTTCCACTAATTAGGCGAGTCCTTTGCAAATAATTTTTACCTCATGTACCTATCACCCCTCATGTAGAAGTTCCATTTTTAGGTGAGATGGGTCAGACTTGCTGAGCCTTCGTGCTCACTGCTTGTGTTTGAAGCTTTTGCAGGGTTCTATGAGGAAGGGACTCCCGAAGAGGAGACGGAACCCCAGGAGGGGAATCCCGTCGAGTGGGAGTCGTGCACGCCGCAGAGTTAGTGTGCGTGTGTGCTAGCAAGGACACGTTCAAGGGCTGAACGTGCACTTGATGCTTAGTCTAAGCCCGCGAGTGTAGACTGAACTTATTTTGATGTAAACATGTTCATAACTTGTTTATGTAATAAAATTTCGCTTCCGCTTTGTACCTTTGACGTGTGTTATACGGGGCTGTGCAACGCAGCACCCCTCAGCGTGATCCTGCCTCAACAAGACCGTGGGGTCGTGTCAGTATTGGTATCAGAGCTCGCTTGAGGTTTAACGCACTACAGAGGTCATCTTTTTCAAAAATCCAGTGAGGAACGAGTTAGTAGCCCGTATAAGGATGTTATTAGCATATAGAAAGTGGCATATTAATCTATTTGATTATGTCGGAAAATCGTGTATCTCGGGACGTTTATGTCTTGGGGGGTGAACGTAAGCGCTGTCCACCAGGGCGCACAAGCTGAAGGGTGGAGCCCCACGGGTGGCAGGTAACCCGACCCGCTTTGATATCCTCTACGACTCTTCATGTCGTTTGGGGTATTCGAGCAACGTCTGTCCCTGGCGTGCATGGTGCAACTTGGGAGACCCCGTCACGTGGTCTGAAACGTGAACACGTAACTCAAGGCGTGTTTGGCTTGAGAACATCCGGGCGAGTGATGACGGCCGGGTGTACGAACTGTATGGATTCTGGGCTCGGTGTGCAGCCGAGTCTGACGATTGCTTGAGTTTCTGCAGGTAGCCTGACCACGAAATGGTAGACGTGTAGCATCCGTGTGAGAGTGACGTTTAGTACCACTGAAATAACGAAGCCGGCTAAGTCCGGTATAGGTTTTTCTTTGTGAGGACGTAGTACCGACATAATCTGGTGACGCATCGATGTCACACCCAACTAAATGAATAACTTCATTTAAAAACTTGAAGGTTTTTATCTAAAGTAGTAAAATTTGATGTGACTCCTTCCCTTGAACAGGATATTTCAAAGTTAACAAGTTTTCAACTTATAGGTTGTTAAGGACAGAGTACTCTGGTTTCAGCTGAAGTAGGGCTGAAGTTGATCAGAGGTTAGAGGTTGAGTTCTTTCGAGGTTGGGGTAACATGATACATTTCTGGAAAGCTTTGGAAGATCTTTACAACTCTTGTGTTGAGGTCCAGAGGTGTTTCATCCCTTAACCAATCGAAAAATGCAGTAGAGTTGAAACTGTCCAGAAAACAGGGCAGAGTAAAGACTCTCTGTAAACTCTCGGTAAATTAAGCATAACTTCCTACTTAGAAATCCAAAAATAGAAAATGAGGTAGTTATGGAAAGCTTATGAGATAGGTTACAACTTCGTAACATAAAGTTTTGTCAGATTAGGAACAGAATTAACTGGGATTCTTGGATCGAGTCAGTACCTAAAGCAGGGAGGTGCTGTCCAATTTTCTCCAGAAATTCTGTTAACTTTGACATCTCATAACTTTTGAACCAGGACAGATCTTAGGCCAAGAAAATACTTTCTGGAAATCTATTGAAGTTATCTTTAACTTTGATGTTGAGCTCCAGAATTGGTTTTGCCTTTAGCATGGCCTAAATCAGGTTGATATGGAAACTGGTCAGGGCTGTCATGGGAACAGCAGATCAGCAGTCAAATTTGTTTAAAAACTTGAACTGTGTTTCCAAGTTTTATGGGTTCAATGACATGTCTTATGTTATAACTCAGTGGTTTACTGTTTAAATAAATATTTGACATTTCTCAAATATATTTTTACAGATGACAGCAGATAAGCAATTGGAGAACGGGTGGGTGGTGTCCCACTGTTCTCACCGTAGCGGCTACCCAGAAGCATTGTGGCAAATGCTCCAATATTTCGGGTACGACCAGATGCCGCAGTACTTCGCCAAGGAGGAAGGCGAAGAGGGGTACAAGACGTGGACGATCCATGTCGAAGTCCCTGCAGGACCTATGCCACCCGGTTGGGTGCCGTTCACCGTCACGGTGAGAGGAAGACGCAGGAATTCCTACACCTGCAACAAGGGAGCCGGAACGCGCTGGAATACTCCAGGGCGTTCAACGATCTCGCACTTTATGCGTCGTATCATGCTGATACCGACGAGAAGCGGCGAGACCACTTTTACCAGGGGCTTAACCCGCTCCTGAAGGACAAGTTGGCGATGTTCAATCACGGCAGCCTCAATGACATCATTGATGCTGCGATTGTTCAGGAGGACTCCGGCAAGGAGTTAGCAGCGGCGGAACGAAAGCGAAGCACGCCGCAAAGCAGCGGAGAAGGAGGCGGTCCTTCTCAGAAGTTTCGGAGGGTGAATCGCCCACCATCAAGTCCCCGCTGGCAACCACCACAGCGGTCGATGCCGTTCCGCAGTCGACCGTACTCTTCACCGGCATTCAGGCCGGCACTGCCAGTACCACCGCAACAACAACAGCAGCAGCGGGCGATGCCGCGTGCGTTTGCACCTCAGCAACGCATGCCGCGCTTTCGTCCCCTGAGCACTACACCAGCAACGGCCACTTGTTACAAGTGTGGTCGTCCAGGACACTTCACGAGCAGTTGCCCAGAGAGGCAAGGCGGCGGAGTGGCACCGCAGTTTCCGGGGAGGAATCAACCCCGGAACCCTACTAATGCGCGGCGGGCAAACCCTAGGCCCGGCACCGTCCACCAGCTTGCCATTGAGGACGTGCCAGAGGGCGAGCCAATCCTTGGGGGTATGTTCCAACTCCACCAGCATCCCGCTATAGTACTGTTTGATTCAGGCACCACGCATAGTTTTATTAGCCAAGCTTTCATGTGGGGACCACCCCGTGGTTCACCCACTCCAGGATCGCATAGGGTGGTGCCGTGCGATGCGGCACCCAACAGCACACACGAAAAGAATAAAGGATAACATACAAATTTTTATTTGATATAAAACAGCGGAAGTCTTTTTACAAAACCTAATTAACAGCGGAAGTTATATACATAGTTGCTCTCAAACCCTAACTAAGCAAAAGTGCAGCCGTCCAGCCCGGGGACGCTACACACTAGCAGCATGGAACCGGAGATCACGGCGGCGTGCATGGCTCCAGCTCAGCCGTGTACCCCGACAGGGGCATCGCCTCGTCCTCAGAACCTTCCTCATAACTCTCACCTGCACACAGCTCAAATATTGCAACCGTGAGCACGAAGGCTCAGCAAGTCTTAACCGTCAACCCTAGGCATGGAACTCTACGTGCAAGGGTATGTAAGATAGGAAAGGATTTTGCCATAAAGACACGCCTATAAGTTGGTCCTTACTTTCAGTTTTATAGCAACAGATTCATGTGCCTTAGGCAGCCCTCACATCGGAAGTCCACAATCAAACAAGAAACGCTTTCCTCCGATGTGGTGATGCCCAAAGTGGAATGTAAATTTAATTAGCTCTATATCTACAGCAATCAAGGTATTCAAGACATTAAGATCAATACAGCATTTTAAGTTGGCTTATTTCACTTCTTACTATGTCACAGCGCAGTGAACAAGCGGGTACTCAAATAACCGCGAGGGACGGTGATTGCAATCAAGACACACCCGGATAACACGTCACATACACCCACTTTCAGAAGCGTGATTCCACACCCCTTCCTACTCTGTTGTATGCAACAACCTTTCAAAGGCAACCCAAATGCCGAACCGGTCCATCCGTAACGGGTAGGAGGTCCCCGCGTGGAGCGTGACTGTGCCCACCGGCAGATTTACACCTTGCTACCCTCAACCCACTCCTATTTACGGTTGGGTAAGCCTCGACACCCAGGTTAACCAATTACATCGGTTTCCTGGTTCCCATATGCCAGTATGCATCCGGTACTGTTCGATACTTGTCCAGCAGGGCCGCACACGGACGGTCCTCAACCGACACCAGCAGGGCTACGCACGTGAGACCTCTGCTCACTGCATCCTATCCCCCCTGCTGGGTCTCATTTTCATACAACTCAAGCCATTATCTACCTCTTTTCTTTCCGATGATAAGTACTAGCTCGCGAGTAGCTTCCAACCACTCGACTTCTACCGAGATCCTATACATTAGCATGGCATTCTCTACTCGTCGAGTTTGTAAACTACCCAACCCTTTATAGGATTTAAAGAGGCTATGCAAGTGGGGTTTCAATGACCCTAACTGTAATGCAAACATTCAACCTAGACATAAATGGTACAAAGGAAAAACTTTATAAAAGGTACTTAAGTGCAAACCGGGGCTTGCCTGGTTGCGAGTTAAATGGAAAGTCAGCTTCTGGTCGGAGGACGTCCAAGGGCTCCGGCGTATCCTCAACTTCGGTCACTATTATGAAAGGTAATAAAATACATGTATAAGTATTAAGGATTTATAAGAATTGGACTTCTACTCATAGCTACTGCTATTTAAAATCCTTAATTGGCTTTGGGAATTTTACAGTGGATACTAGACTCTCTAAGGAGTATTTGAGCCAAATTTGGAGACATGTCATTGCATAATGTAGTCTTTAAAATTCCTACAAGTACAATGCTTATCTGAATTTTGAGCCCAAATCAGGAGCTTTGACATAGCTAATAGTGGAAGATCTGATCAGGGTGAGTCTCAATGGTTCTAACAAAATTTGTTTCACCATTTTTGGAGCTACCATCAGAGAGATATGAATTTTTGAACTTAGACAGGAGTTCTGAAAAAGCTTCTGTTCAAATTTGAATTTTCAAATAAAGGCTGAACTTGAGAAGGTAATTTGACCTAGCAAATGACCTCCAATGAAGCCCAAATTTTTACTGGAGATCAGTATCTATGAAGAGGATTTGCTACCCAAATTTGGGAATATTTCATAAAGAATTGCTCCTGTAATAAATCCCTAAAGTATTTACTAAAAACAATTCCACAGAAATTCCTTGGCATTTTCATAGCCAAAAATTGGTTTCTCTGTGAAGTACTCCTCATGAGGAATCCAACAAAATTGGTCTCACTCTTTTTGGAGTTTTCTACACAAAGTTATGGGCTTGCAAAGATTAGCTAATTTCGGGAATTATTTCCCTAATAGAAACTTCAAATAATTGGGCTGGGCCCACTGGTTTAATTCGGACCAGTCAGATTTTAGCAACACCGGGGGCTACGGGTTTATTCCCACGCAGCCGCACCAGATCCGGCGCCACAAACCGATCCTCGTGCGCACCCGGAGGCTGACCGGTGGGACCGGCCCTCCTTCGTCTTCCTCGCGCTGTCCGCGCCTTCCGCGGCGGCGCACGCCGGCGAGGCTCACCGGGACAGGGTTCCTGTGGTCCGAACTTTGTCAAACTCGCCGCCTGTGAGTTCTACACCGTGCTGAACATGATGGTGGGGTCGGGAGCCGATGACAACGGCCGGAAAGGTGCTTGCACCGGCGACCATGCCGAACCTTACTTCGGCGACCTCGCTCTCCCTCAACAGTGGGTCTTTCGGGCTAGGATTGGCTCCAAAAGCACCAGTTTCCTATGGACATCCTCGACCCATAGCTCGCTCTCCCTGAAACCCACCGGAGAGGGGACCTCACCGGTGACCTGAGCCCGCAAAACGCCGGCGGCGACAAAAACTCGGTACCTGGCATCTCTACTTGATCGTTTGAGCTGCTAGGACTTCGGAAAGATGCACAAGCATGTGCTGGAGCTACTCTAAGCTCATCTAGCACGGAGCTACCCCGAGCACAACGAATTTCTTCGAAGAGTCCTCGGGTTCCTAAAGAACCGCCGGCGCCAAACTTCAAAATACTCGGTACCGGAGCTAAGAAAGCAGGAACTGGTGGAAAGGAAGGAGGAAGGGTTCCTCACGCACCTCAGGGACCTTTCTGTTGATCGGAAGAGGCCGCAAATCCGTCGGGCGACGGTGTGGCGTACAGGCGATCAACACCGGAGCTCCGAAGGGAATTCCAGCTCGTAGGCGCCAACCACCGGTGCTGGTGTTCACTTGAGGCTTCGGGGAGCAGGAGAGAGACCTGGCGCAACGATCCCGTGGCTCAGCCGCGCGAGAGGCACGCCGAGCTCGCCGGGCGTCGATGAGCCAAAGGTTTCTTCCGCCGGGCGGGGGTTGGGGTTCGCGAGGCTCGAGCAGAGCGTGGAGGGGCTGCGGGGTAATGAGGATGAGGGCAGATACGGTACTCGGCTGCCGCTATAACCGGCCATGCACGTGAACCGACGTCGGGGGAAGCAGCTCGGTGGACAACGTCGGGCGACGGGCTGCTCGGGAGCTGGCGCGCGGTGATCACCCGAGGAGGAAAAACAGTCGGTTGGTTTGCTTTGGGTGGCTGACAATTGGGCCCCACTATTTCTAATTCTTATCCAATTTTCTCTGATATTTTACCCCAGCAACTCAACATTAAAGACTTGACTTCACCCCAAAGTCATTGTTTGAATTTGCTGAATTCAAATAGTTTGAATTCTGGTGTGAAATTTGGATGTGGTTTGATCATTTGAATTTGAAAAGGAGTTTGAATTCCCCACTTTGTATTGCCTCAAAAATATAGCAAACCAGCTCCAAAATTTCCAACTTTTGGCATGGCTGCTCATTCAAAGGTGGAGAACACATTTGTGAACCCAAATTTTGAAATTGAGGGAATTGGAATTTGAAACTGAATTTAAAATTCAGATTAGAGGGCTTCTCCTTTTAATTCCAAACAAATATCAAAACTCCTCCAAATGAGCTGAAATTTGGAAGGGTGAATATTTGGACTATGAAGATCCATGTTATGAATTTAGATCTCCATGTTTGGAAGTTTTGGGATGTCTAAACCCTCACTTTGAACTCACACTTATTATAATTCAAAGTTTTAATTCCCCTCATTTTTCATGAGTGTATATGAGCTGAATTTTCTTGCTACCACTTTTGGGGATTTTACATCCCTCCCCCCTTAAAAAGAATCTCGTCCCGAGATTCCAAAGGAAAAGCAAAGTGGGGAAAACTTTACCGGGTATATGATGATAGCAAGTCTGGATAATACGTGCTTAGATAATCCTCGCTTTCCCATGTCGCCTCATCCGCGGTATGGTTACTCCACAAGACCTTGTAGAACCATAAGGTCCGGTTTCTTGTGGCACAAGTCTTTTCATCGATAATCCGGATTGGATACTCCGTGTACGTGAGGTCCGGTTGAAGAACTTCTATGTCTTCTATGCGGACTTCAGCCAAGGGCTTGAGGCACTTTCTCAACTGAGAGATGTGGAAGACGTTGTGAATGCCTACGAGCGACGCTGGTAACTCTAGGCGATAGGCCACGGGTCCGCATCTTTCAATGACGGTGAACAGACCAATGAACCGCGGCGCAAGTTTACCCTTCACTCCGAAACGATGAACTCCCTTCATCGGAGACACACGGACATAAACATGGTCCCCGATGTCGAAGTGGAGAGGACGGCGTCTTTTATCTGCATAGCTTTTCTGACGAGATTGAGCAGCCTTAAGATTGGCTTGTATTACTCGCACTCGTTCTTCCGCTTCATTCACAAGTTCAATTCCGTAGATAACTCGCTCGCCGGACTCGCACCAGTTGAGAGGTGTGCGGCATTTCCGGCCGTAGAAAGCTTCATACGGCGCCATCTTGATGCTAGCTTGATAGCCATTGTTGTAAGAAAACTCCGCCAACGGCAAATGATCATCCCAATTCTTGCCGTGGTGGATGGCACAGGCGCGTAGCATGTCTTCAAGCACTTGATTCACCCGTTCAGTTTGACCATCTGTCTGTGGGTGATACGCGGAGCTTCGGATCAGTTTGGTCCCCAATGATGCGTGCAACTGTTCCCAAAACCGAGAAACAAACAGCGCACTGCGATCTGAAATAATGGAGCAGAGAACACCGTGCAAACACAAGATCTTTGCAATGTACAGCTCCGCATATTGCTTGGCCACGTACTTTGTATGTACGGGGATAAAATGAGCCGACTTGGTTAGTCGATCGACTATCACCCAAATCGAGTCATGCTTGTGAGACGTGAGAGGTAACCCGACTATGAAGTCCATGCTGATATCCTCCCACTTCCACGCCGGAATGTTTAATGGTTGCAGTTGTCCGGCTTTACGCATATGGTCGGCCTTCACACGCCGACACGTATCACATTCGGATACGTATTTTGCGATCTCTCTCTTCATCCGTGTCCACCAAAACCTGGTTTTCAGATCCTGGTACATCTTGTTGCTGCCCGGATGAATAGAATATTTGGAGAAATGAGCCTCGTCCAAGATTTTCTTCCGAAGCTTCATGTCACGGGGTACCACTATACGGTCTTTAAACCATAGAGTGTCGTGTTCATCTCTTCGGAAGCATTTCATTTCGCCATTCTCCATCCTTCTTCGAATGTGCGACATTCCCATGTCCTTCTTCTGAGCTTTCATAATCTCCTCTCTTATGGTTGGGATGAGAGCAAGATTATATAATGCCCCATATGGAACCAAGTACAGACTTGGCTCCTCCTCTTTAGGTGGGGTGATGGTCAGATTGTTGACATGAGATTTGCAGCTTAAGGCATCGGCAACCACGTTTGCCTTCCCGGGATGGTAGTGAATCTCGATCTCATAGTCTTTGATCAGTTCTAGCCACCTCCGTTGCCGCATATTCAACTCCTTTTGAGTGAATATATATTTCAGACTTTTGTGGTCGGTGTAGAGGTGCACTAAGTTTCCAAGTAAGTAGTGCCTCCACATCTTCAATGCCAACACCACAGCAGCGAGCTCAAGATCATGAGTCGGATAGTGCTGCTCGTGGTTACGAAGTTGACGTGAGCCATAGGCGACCACTCTGCCTCCTTGCATCAATACACAGCCAAGCCCGATGCCAGACGCATCACAATATACGTCGAAGGGCTTGGTCGTATCCGGTTGAGCTAACACCGGGGCTGTTATAAGATGCTTCACTAATGCTTGGAAAGCTTCTTCACAAGCTGGGCTCCAAACATATTTGATCCCCTTCTTCAACAGTTCAGTCATCGGCTTAGCAAGCCTGGAGAAATTTGGTATGAATCTCCGATAATATCCTGCTAACCCGAGGAAACTCCTGACTTCATGGACTGATGTGGGGGACTTCCATTTCAGCACTTGTTCAATTTTGCTTGGATCAACTGCAATGCCTTCTGCAGAAATAATGTGACCAAGGAATGGCACTTGGCTGATCCAAAACTCGCACTTGCTGAACTTAGCATAAAGCTTATGGTCTCTTAATCGCTGAAGTACGATATGCAAGTGTTTGGCGTGTTCTTCTTCAGTCTTGGAGTAAACCAAGATGTCGTCTATGAACACCACCACAAACTTGTCCAACTCTGGCATGAACACTGAGTTCATGAGATACATGAAGTGTGCTGGGGCGTTGGTGAGACCAAAGGACATGACGAGGTATTCATACAACCCATATCTCGTCGAGAAGGCCGTCTTTGGGATATCCTCCGCTCGGATCTTGATTTGATGATATCCGGAGAGAAGATCCATCTTGGAAAATACACTCGCACCCACAAGTTGATCGAAGAGAATATCGATGCGGGGCAGTGGATATTTATTCTTGATGGTGACGGCGTTGAGAGGTCGGTAGTCCACACACAACCTCAAGTTTTCATCCTTCTTCTTCACAAACAGCGCCGAGCATCCCCATGGCGAGGAACTCGGTCGAATGAAACCCTTCTTCATCAAATCGTTGAGCTGCTCCTTTAGTTCAGCCAGCTCATTCGGAGCCATCTTATATGGTCTCCGTGAAATTGGTGTCGTCCCAGGTACAAGTTCAATCTTGAACTCGACATCTCTTTCGGGTGGCATACCCGGAAGATCATCCGGAAAGACATCCCGGTATTCATGGACCACTCGAATATCCTCAAGTTTCGTGGCTTCCGTGTTATAGGTGGATGGAGCCTCTTGAACCGAACGGTCAAGAATAAGAACAAGTGGTTCATGAAGTGGAGAGTTTAAACGAACCACACGTGGAATGATGTCAAGAACGGCACCATGGCGATGTAGCCATGACATTCCTAAAATGACATCAAGTTTTTGACTCTCTAACATGATTAGAGAAGTCGGATATAGATTCCCACCGAACTGTAATGGTGCTCTATAAACCATTCTATCAGCTGTTATTTTCCCACCCGGAGAACATATCAAATATAAATTATTTGAGGGAATGATGGGCAGTTGATATTTAATAACATAAGACTGAATTATGAAATTATGGGTGGCACCGGAGTCAAAAAGTATGACTACGGGATGACCTAGGTAAGAGAACGTACCCGCGATGACGGGTTCGCCTTCCGGCACGTCTTCGATAGCTAAGTGGTGGACGTTGCCGGGTTTTGGTGCTGGTTTCTTGGGCTGATTGCGGGGCTGATTAGCACCCTGATATGGTGCTGGACCCCTGCCCTGTCGCGGCTCGGGGCAGTCCCTCGAAATGTGCCCGACACGGCCACACGTATAGCACGTGTAAGGTGTCGGGTCCCGCCAACTTGAGGACGGAATCCCGGTGCACGCTGTTGAAACTGGGGCGCACGCAGGACCATCCTTTGCTGCTGCTGTTGCTGTGGTGGATATGTCGGTCGAAAGCCCGGCGCATTATATTGCCGACCGCGAAACTGAGGCGGTCGCGCCGGTGGCTGCCATCTGTGAACGGATGGTGAACGATACACCGCGCGGTATTTCTGTGGCGTTCCACCACTACTGCTCGTCAGCGCGCTGCGTTTCCTCTTGTCAGAACCGTGCTCGCGCTGAGCATTCTCCTGTAGAATCGCGGCATTAACTAGATCGTTGAATGTGCCGCGATTGCTCTGGGCGAGATGGACCTTCATCTTGGAGTTCAGACCCCGGAAGAACGCATTGCGCTTGTTGTCTTCCGTTCCCACAAATCCTGGCGCATACTGCGCCAGCCGGTTGAATAATCTGGAGTACTCATGAGCACTAATCTCGCCTTGCCGTAGCGCCAGGAACTCCTGGAGCTTCATCTCCATCACACCGGGAGGTATGTGATAGGTGCGGAACGCCTCCCGGAACCCCGTCCATGTGACGTCATGGCCAGCCGGTAAGGAGGCGGTGTAGTTCGCCCACCAGGTACCGGCTTCTCCTTGAAGCTGTTGCGCTGCGTACAGCGCCTTCTGATGTTTGGTGCATCGTAGCAGCCCGAACTTTGCCTCTAGAGTGCGGATAAAGCTGTCCGCCTCCAAAGGTTCTTCGGCCTCCGTGAAGACCGGTGGATGGGTCGCCATGAATTCCGAATACAAGCTTTGTTGGGGCTGGCGTTGCCCATTGTCTTGGCGTCCTCCCTGATGGGACGCATTTTGCTGCACTAGCATCCGCAGCAACTCGGTTTGCTCGTCGCGTGAGCCGAGCACTGCGGCGAGAACCTCCGCAAGATTCCTTGGAAGTTCTGGCGGTGGAGGAGGTGGTTGCTGCTGCGTCGTGGTTTGCTCCGGAGGTGGAGACTCATCACCACGAACTTGACTCGGACCTCCCTCCTCTTGCGTTGAACATGTCCGCACCATTCTGCATTCATACCATTCAAACGATCAGCACATGTGGGTTTAGCTCATCCAGTCTATACAATAGTAATACGAGAATGGCATAGATAATGCGCATAACAAGCACACATATGGATAAAGTATAAACTTTATGCAACATATACATCCCTGGACCATGTCCCATGATCGAGTTCCAAAGTATTGAACTTTATGGGTTAAAAGTTCATTTTGACCATCGGGGTCACCACGGGATGTGTGAGTGCGTTAGCATGCGTAATTCCTCGCTATTGTATTGGACCCAAACATGTACTAACTCGAAGTGATGTGTCAAATGCATAAACCCTTCGACTCCAACTCGCTGTTTTACAACAGCCACTGGACGTCGAACGGTGAAACTAAGTGTTTTGGTCGAAATACGGAAAATTCCCGAGAGCATTTGGTCTGCCCTGTTTCTGGACAGTACCTATACATCTGAGGTTTTCATTCCATTGGAGGGAGATTTTGTTCTGGAGCTCTACAGAAAAATTGTAGAGGACTTCAAAACCTTTCCAGAATGGTATCACACACCTCCATTGGTTCAACTGTAACATCCCAAAATTTTGATTCAAAACCCTAAATCATGTTAAGAGGGGAATTTAAAAATTTTTGGACGTGTTGCATGTTTAACAAAAATTCAAATTCAAACTGGAGTTCAAATTTAACCCAAATCAGAAAAGAAATAGAAAAAGAAAAAGGAAAACAGAAAAAAAACCGGCCAGTGGGCCGAAACCCACCAGCCGGCCCACCCTGCCCCGCGCCAGCCCGCAGCCGCGTGCCCGCGCTCTCTCTCTCAGACAGGTGGGACCCACCTGTCATCCCTAACCCCCGATCGTCCGAAAACCGGACTGTTCCCCCACGCGCGCGCGATCGCAACCGACCGGATTTCCGGCTGAATTCTGGTTCCGGAGGACTCCCACTCGATCTAAACAAACTCGTCGCCCTCCCCCGTCTATAAAAACCCCGGCCTCGTTCTGTTTTTCCCCCACGATCGCCGATTTTTACTCCGGTGAGAACCGAGACTTCTCTGGCGAATTCTGGCCGATCTAAGCTCGGAAATTCCGATCTAACTCGCTGGTCTTGATCCACCGCCTCCGGGGAACCTTGCAGGTGCAGAAAACTCGGTGACTTGCGGTGTAAACACAGTGCCGACGAGCCTCGCCGTGAATTCACCTCGGACCTCGTCGCCGATCACCTTCCAGGACTTCCGAGCTCAAGAAAACCCCCGAGGTGAGATCCCTGACCTCCCCTCTACCGATCTATGCCATAAAATCACAGTTCTAGGAAGAATTCCTGAAGATCCGAAAGTTTCCGGCGAGATCGCCGCTTCCCGCCGCCGTGCGCCGCCGGCAGCGCCGCCCGCGTTCGATCAGAGCGACGTGGCCGCTTGTGCGCCGTTTATTTTAAATCACACGGTAGGGTTTAAATCCCCGCGTACCGGTTCGACGTTATAATCTCAGCCGTCGGTTTAAAATCGGACGGTCCACGTCAGCCCCGCGTTATAAAGACTGGAAATCTTACGTGCTACCCCCTGGGGTTCTCGGGAAATAAGAGCTAGCCCCGGAAACTTCTGATCTAGCCCCTGGAACTTCAGAGAATCATGTAAATTCATTTAAAAATCAGTTTTAGCCCCTGGACTTAATAAAAATTAGGAAAAACTCCTCTGTTATGTATAACTAGACCCCTGAAAATTGTTAAAATAATATTATAGACCCTGTAGTGGGGTGAGTTTACCTTTTTAGCCCTGTTTAGTATTTAAATTTAGGAAATTGAATATGTGGCTAGTGTTTAAAAATTAAAAAGTGGGAGAAGCATATTGTCAAAATTTAATTAAAGACTTTCTCAGTATTTAGGAAACTTTGGAGTGAGATAAAAACATATTTTGGGCTGAATTGAATCTGTTTAATTTATTATTCACATTTAGGGACACATTTTTAAGTAATGAATAGTTTTAGAAAATAGGGAAAATAAATTGTGAAATAGTTTACATCAGAGGCCAAGGTCAAAATATGTTATTAAATTATTTAGGACCATAACCTATTCTGTTTAGATGATGTGTATTACTAATTTCATAATAAAGCACACAATTATGCATAGGAAAATAAATTTGAAAATATAGCAACTAGTAAATGATAAATGGAGTTTCTAAAATCCAAAGAATTCAGTTTAGGATTGGTAGAAATTCTTAAGGCACATATGGAGAAGGAAAATACATTTCATGCATACTTGGTAGCTAAAAGGTGTAGTAATTGAATATAAGGAATTTATTTAAATTGGAAACTCATATATATAGTATGTAAGTATAAATGTGAACACAAAAGTAAGAATCATATACACATGATTAAAAGTGCATGCAAGCCACAAATCAACACACATAGAGTAACCACAACACATATAAGGGTGAATGACTTTTATAAATATGAATGTGTGGTTTGTATGAAGGGGAAGTGTGAACTATGTCTTATGGATTGTTGTTTTTCTTTTGCTATGTGTGATGGTATGATGTAGAACCTGCTCAAGAGCAAGTTATTCCTTTCCAAGATCAGGACTACCCATTTCAAGAGCAGCAGGAAGGAGGCAAGTGTCCTTGACCACTTTGATCCTATACTAGGATGTGTAGATAGAATTATTTGCATTGTCAAATGAAATATGAAACCCATGCTACGAAGTTTCCCTAGAATTGCATTACCTTGTTTCCTTGTAGCTTGGGTTGGGATTTATTTTATCATGTCATTTATTATTATGCATATGCTTAGCCATGCTTAGAATGGGACATTTGAGATATGAGATCATCAGTTTATTTTACCATACTCTTGAATGAGATATTGTGAGTTATGTAGAGGTAGGGATCAAGGCAAGTTGGATGGTTTGGTTGTGTGCTGGGTGCACGAGACTCGGGTTTGTGTTTAGTACTTGCCTGGATCCTAAGGACCGGTTCATGGAGCATGTAACCTGGCTTTATAGTGCCAACCACATGCTGAGATGGGGCAGCTTGGCCAATTAATTAGGTGTATCCCCGGCGTAGTATGGGTGTGTTGGATGGTGCGGGGAGTAGGTGTCAGCTAGACTACCATATGAACCGCAAGGCTCAAGAGGGGGCCACTGCAGCGGGGTTGGAGCCTCTTGTATGCTGTTAGGGGTGAAACCTCAGTGGGCCCACGCTCGTCGGGAACCCCTTTGTAAAGGCTTCGTAGTGATCTCCTGGCTACACACCTGGGAAGTGTGAATGTGGTTCGTGGCCACTGTCATAATGGAGGTTCTTTTAGTCCACCCGGCAACGGGGGATGAAATCACTACATGTGGGTACAGTGGTACAAACTCTGCAGAGTCAAAACTGTCATGACAGCCGTGCTCACGGTCAAGAGCGGCTTGGACTTATTCATGATTAGAGGAGTGATGGTTTTGGAAGTTGTGGATGTTAAGCGGGGAGCTTAACATTGGAAATGATGTTATGGTTATTGAATTATGATGATGGGATGGGATATTGGGACCATTTCACCTGTGTAGTAATGTAGGTGCTTAATAAGCTAAGGTGATAGGAATTAATTGCATAGTGCTTTAACCATGAGTTCAACCTCTCCTTGTTCTAGCCATGCATGACATAACTTTCCCACACTTGCTGAGTACCATTGGTACTCAACCTTGCATATTTTGTTGGTTTATATTGCTGCTCAGGTCAAGATAATGAGGTGGTGTATAATGACCAAGACTTTGGACCCGAAGAAGGTTTCTAGGTTCATGGAGACCCCCGGGCAACGCCTGTGACGGAGCCCTCAAGAATAATATTCCGCTGCTAGTTTATTTACTTGTGATGAACTTATTATTGTCCATCGAGACATTTGCTATGTAAGACTTATTCATATTCGACACCTGGCTTGTAATAAATGATGCTTCACTATTTGTCATCACATGTATGAGAAAATGATCCTGGCATACATGTGATATTCACTTGGTTGTTCTTCGGAAAAACCGGGTGTGACACAATCTGAAGTTATGCCCTGTTGAAGTTCAGCAAAGTTTCTGCCAAAACAGGGGAGATTGTTCCTAAGCTTTTGAGATTGAATCTATACTCCCAATTGACTCTTAGTTTAATATGGAAGTTCAATAACCCCTAAATGAAATCCTAAAGTTCATTTTGACTCTTTCTTTGAAAATAAGCTTTTATGCAGTCGGTACTACGTTTCCTCACCAAAGAAAAATCCTAAACCGGTATTCCGGCATATACGTGTCAAATGGTGGAACTAAAGTCGTCACTCACAAACGGTTTCTACACGTCATGTACTAACGTGGTTAATGTACCTGCAGAAAACACACAATAATGGTGCACACAAAGGTTTTAGCATTTCAGGCAGTTCCATATCATAGTAAAAACATACGGTCCGTATCATTGCCATACGGATCGTCCTTGAGTCAAGCCACGTCTCAAGGTACATGGTCGTGTTTTCACACCACATGACGGGGAACCCGAGTAGAGCGCGAACGGGTCGTCACGGTTGGGAATTTTATCAACCCAACGGATACCACCTACTGCCTCATGACCGTTGAGGCACGCCGATGGCGAGCGCTGCGTATGGCCCTTTGAACATTGAACGTTCAAGAGTTGCATACTATCGTGTTGCTTACCACACGATGGGGTATTCTCACTTTTGCCTAAAGCACGCTGGAGATCAGCGTTTTCATATGCTCTCAGAACCATGGAGAGGTTCAGAGACTCATATTGACTACCGTGCCAAGCCACGGTATAACCTTCCATACTATTACTCGTATGGGGAGTTACCGTAATTGATCCGCCTACGGTGGCGTACCTTACCTCTTACCTGACGTTGGAGCGTCGTTACAGAATGTATAACACATAAGTTAGCTTTTCCACCTTAGTAACTACTACTATCATAGACCTCATGCGGGCTTAAAGACTAATCCTCACTCGACTACTTCTATGTTTTCAAAATAAGCTCTTTTCGAGCGTGCTATTCCCAATGCGGCTCTGATACCACGGCTGTGGGGACCACCCCGTGGTTCACCCACTCCAGGATCGCATAGGGTGGTGCCGTGCGATGCGGCACCCAACAGCACACATGAAAAGAATAAAGTATAACATACAAACTTTTATTTGATATAAAACAGCAGAAGTCTTTTTACAAAACCTAATTAACAGTGGAAGTTATATACATAGTTGCTCTCAAACCCTAACTAAGCAAAAGTGCAGCCATCCAGCCCGGGGACGCTACACACTAGCAGCATGGAACCGGAGATCACGGCGGCGTGCATGGCTCCAGCTCGGCCGTGTACCCCGACGGGGGCATCGCCTCGTCCTCAGAACCTTCCTCATAACTCTCACCTGCCCACAGCTCAAATATTGCAACCATGAGCACGAAGGCTCAGCAAGTCTTAACCGTCAACCCTAGGCATGGAACTCTATGTGCAAGGGTATGTAAGATAGGAAAGGATTTTGCAATAAAGACACGCCTATAAGTTGGTCCTTACTTTCAGTTTTATAGCAGCAGATTCATGTGCCTTAGGAAGCCCTCACATCGGAAGTCCACAATCAAACAAGAAACGCTTTCCTCCGATGTGGTGATGCCCAAAGTGGAATGTAAATTTAATTAGCTCTATATCTACAGCAATCAAGGTATTCAAGACATTAAGATCAATACAGCATTTTCAGTTGGCTTATTTCACTTCTTACTACGTCACAGCGCAGTGAACAAGCGAGTACTCAAATAACCGCGAGGGACGGTGATTGCAATCAAGACACACCCGGATAACACGTCACATACACCCACTTTCAGAAGCGTGATTCCACACCCCTTCCTACTCTGTTGTATGCAACAACCTTTCAAAGGCAACCCAAATGCCGAACCGGTCCATCCGTAACGGGTAGGAGGTCCCCGCGTGGAGCGTGACTGTGCCCACCGGCAGATTTACACCTTGCTACCCTCAACCCACTCCTATTTACGGTTGGGTAAGCCTCGACACCCAGGTTAACCAATTACATCGGTTTCCTGGTTCCCATATGCCAGTATGCATCCGGTACTGTTCGATACTTGTCCAGCAGGGCCGCACACGGACGGTCCTCAACCGACACCAGCAGGGCTATGCACGTGAGACCTCTGCTCACTGCATCCTATCCCCCCTGCTGGGTCTCATTTTCATACAACTCAAGCCATTATCTACCTCTTTTCTTTCCGATGATAAGTACTAGCTCGCGAGTAGCTTCCAACCACTCGACTTCTACCGAGATCCTATACATTAGCATGACATTCTCTACTCGTCGAGTTTGTAAACTACCCAACCCTTTATAGGATTTAAAGAGGCTATGCAAGTGGGGTTTCAATCACCCTAACTCTAATGCAAACATTCAACCTAGACATAAATGGTACAAAGGAAAAACTTTATAAAAGGTACTTAAGTGCAAACCAGGGCTTGCCTGGTCGCGAGTTAAATGAAAAGTCAGCTTCTGGTGGGAGGACGTCCAAGGGCTCTGGCGTATCCTCAACTTCGGTCACTATTATGAAAGGTAATAAAATACATGTATAAGTATTAAGGATTTATAAGAATTGGACTTCTACTCATAGCTACTGCTATTTAAAATCCTTAATTGGCTTTGGGAATTTTACAGTGGATACTAGACTCTCTAAGGAGTATTTGAGCCAAATTTGGAGACATGTCATTGCATAATGTAGTCTTTAAAATTCCTACAAGTACAATGCTTATCTGAATTTTGAGCCCAAATCAGGAGCTTTGACATAGCTAATAGTGGAAGATATGATTAGGGTGAGTCTCAATGGTTCTAACAAAATTTGTTTCACCATTTTTGGAGCTACCATCAGAGAGATATGAATTTTTGAACTTAGACAGGAGTTCTGAAAAAGCTTCTGTTCAAATTTGAATTTTCAAATAAAAGCTGAACTTGAGAAGGTAATTTGACCTAGCAAATGACCTCCAATGAAGCCCAAATTTTTACTGGAGATCAGTATCTATGAAGAGGATTTGCTACCCAAATTTGGGAATATTTCATAAAGAATTACTCCTGTATTAAATCCATAAAGGATTTACAAAAACAATTCCACAGAAATTCCTGGGCATTTCATAGCCAAAAATTGGTTTCTCTGTGAAGTACTCCTCATGAGGAATCCAACAAAATTGGTCTCACTCTTTTTGGAGTTTTCTACACAAAGTTATGGGCTTGCAAAGATTAGCTAATTTCGGGAATTATTTCCCTAATAGAAACTTCAAATAATTGGGCTGGGCCCACTGGTTTAATTCGGACCAGTCAGATTTTAGCAACACCGGGGGCTACGGGTTTATTCCCGCGCAGCCGCACCAGATCCGGCGCCACAAACCGATCCTCGTGCGCACCCGGAGGCTGACCGGTGGGACCGGCCCTCCTTCGTCTTCCTCGCGCTGTCCGCGCCTTCCGCGGCGGCGCATGCCGGCGAGGCTCGCCGGGACAGGGTTCCTGTGGTCCGAACTTCGTCAAACTCGCCGCCTGTGAGTTCTACACCGTGCTGAACACGATGGTGGGGTCGGGAGCCGATGACAACGGCCGGAAAGGTGCTTGCACCGGCGACCATGCCGAACCTTACTTCAGCGACCTCACTCTCCCTCAACAGTGGGTCTTTCGGGCTAGGGTTGGCTCCAAAAGCACCAGTGTCCTATGGACATCCTCGACCCATAGCTCGCTCTCCCTGAAACCCACCGGAGAGGGGACCTCACCGGCGACCCGAGCCCGCAAAACGCCGGCGGCGACAAAAACTCGGTACCTGGCATCTCTACTTGATCGTTTGAGCTGCTAGGACTTTGGAAAGATGCGCAAGCATGTGCTGGAGCTACTCTAAGCTCATCTAGCACGGAGCTACCCCGAGCACAACGAATTTCTTCGAAGAGTCCTCGGGTTCCTAAAGAACCGCCGGCGCCAAACTTCAAAATACTCGGTACCGGAGCTAAGAAAGCAGGAACTGGTGGAAAGGAAGGAGGAAGGGTTCCTCACGCACCTCAGGGACCTTTCTGTTGATCGGAAGAGGCCGCAAATCCGTCGGGCGACGGTGTGGCGTACAGGCGATCAACACCGGAGCTCCGAAGGGAATTCCAGCTCGTAGGCGCCAACCACCGGTGCTGGTGTTCACTTGAGGCTTCGGGGAGCAGGAGAGAGACCTGGCGCAACGATCCCGCGGCTCAGCCGCGCGAGAGGCATGCCGAGCTCGCCGGGCGTCGATGAGCCGAAGGTTTCTTCCGCCGGGCGGGGGTTGGGGTTCGCGAGGCTCGAGCAGAGCGTGGAGGGGCTGCGGGGTAATGAGGATGAGGGCAGATACGGTACTCGGCTGCCGCTTTAACCGGCCACGCGCGTGAACCGACGTCGGGGAAACCGCGCGCAAACCAGCTCCAAAATTTCCAAATTTTGGCATGGCTGCTCATTCAAAGGTGTAGAACACATTTGTGAACCCAAATTTTGAAATTGAGGGAATTGGAATTTGAAACTGAATTTAAAATTCAGATTAGAGGGCTTCTCCTTTTAATTCCAAACAAATATCAAAACTCCTCCAAATGAGCTGAAATTTGGAAGGGTGAATATTTGGACTATGAATATCCAAGTTATGAATTTAGATCTCCATGTTTGGAAGTTTTGGGAAGTCTAAACCCTCACTTTGAACTCACACTTATTATAATTCAAAGTTTTAATTCCCCTCATTTTTCATGAGTGTATATGAGCTGAATTTTCTTGCTACCACTTTTGGGGATTTTACATTTCATTGCTAAACACAGCTTGCCAATACTACCCACCGATAGTCCATATTTAATTTGTTCACCGGGTGGGAAGATTTCAGCAAGCGTAATGGTTTCCAAAGCACCATTATGCTTAGCGGGTAGAGTGTACCCTACGTCTCTCATTATCTTAGAGGGACAAAAGGTCGATGTCATCCTAGGGATGTCGTGGTTAACCCTCCACGGCGTTGTTCTAGACACCGTCCTTCGAGTCGTGCACTTAAACTCAGAGGTGCACGGTTCTCACTCATTATTTATGGATAGTCCAGAAATAAAACTTCCAAGTGTCTATCAAGCCACAACCATCAGATTGGAAGATATTCCAGTGGTCCGAGAGTTCCCTGACGTATTCCCGGATGATTTGCCGGGGATGCCACCCGATAGAGAGGTGGAGTTCAAGATTGAACTTGCACCGGGAACCATGCCAATACCCCGAAGGCCGTACAAGATGGCGCCCAAGGAGTTGGCTAAACTGAAGACTCAGCTCACGGACCTTCTGGAGAAGGGTTTTATTAGGCCGAGCTCCTCGCCATGGGGCTGTTCGGCATTATTTGTCAAGAAGAAGGATGAGAAGTTGCGGCTTTGCGTGGACTATCGTCCATTAAATGCCGTAACCATCAAGAATAAGTACCCGTTGCCACGGATTGACATGTTGTTTGATCAGTTGGTCGAAGCAAAGATCTTTTCCAAAATGGACTTAAGATCCGGGTACCATCAGATTAAGATAAGGGCTGAGGACATTCCGAAGACGGCTTTCTCGACGAGGTACGGACTTTATGAGTACCTGGTCATGTCCTTCGGCCTCACCAATGCTCCAGCTCATTTCATGTACTTGATGAACTCGGTATTCATGCCGGAGCTGGACAAGTTTGTCGTGGTCTTCATCAACGACATCCTGGTATATTCCAAGTCGGAGGAAGATCACAAGAAACATCTGCGTATAGTCTTGCAACGGCTGCGGGATCACAAGTTATACGCAAAATTCAGCAAATGCGAGTTTTGGATATCGCAAGTGCCTTTCCTCGGGCATATCACCTCAGCGGAGGGTATCGCTGTGGATCCGAGCAAGATCACTCAAGTGCTGAATTGGAAATCCCCGAGAACCTTTCACGAGGTACGGAGTTTCCTCGGACTCGCGGGATATTATCGGGGGTTCATCCTGAACTTCTCGAAGATTGCCAAGCCAATGACCGAGCTGCTGAAGAAGGCTACCAAATATGTTTGGAGTCCAGCATGTGAAGCAGCATTCAAGGCTTTAGTCAAGCACCTGACATCAGCACCGGTTTTGGCGCAGCCAGACACAACAAAACCGTTCGATGTGTACTGCGATGCATCCGGCATTGGGCTCGGATGTGTGCTGATGCAAGACCGAAGAGTGGTCGCGTATGGATCACGGCAGCTTAGAAACCATGAGCAGAATTATCCAACTCACGACTTGGAGCTCGCTGCCGTGGTACTCGCACTCAAGATGTGGAGGCACTACCTACTCGGTAACCTCGTACATTTATATACCGACCACAAAAGCCTCAAGTACATATTCACTCAGAAAGAGCTGAACATGAGGCAACGAAGATGGTTAGAATTGATAAAGGATTACGAAATAGAGATCCATTATCATCCGGGCAAGGCAAACATAGTGGCAGATGCGCTGAGCCGCAAGTCACACGTCAATAATCTGACCATCATACCATTGGAAGAGAGCGAACCACCACTGCATGTGATTCCACATGGATCTCTCTACAACTTAGCTTTGATCCCCACCATCCGTGAAGAGATAGCGGCAGCCCAGAAGAATGACAAGGGCATGTCACATTTGCGGAGACGTGTAGACAGTGGGGAGCTGAAATGTTTCCGGAAGGACGGAGACGGCGTCCTATGGTTCAAGGACCGGATCGCCGTACCCCGTAACCTGGAATTACGGAAGAAGATCTTTGATGAGGCTCACTTGTCAAAGTTTTCTATTCACCCCGGCAGCAACAAGATGTATCAAGAACTCAGAAGCAAGTTTTGGTGGACACGGATGAAGCGAGAGACTGCAAAATACGTGTCCGAGTGTGATACATGTCGAAGGGTGAAGGCAGACCACATGCGGAAACCAGGACTGCTGCAACCACTGGGCATCCCTGCCTGGAAGTGGGAAGATGTGAGCATGGACTTCATCATCGGTTTACCCACCACCTTGCAGAAACATGATTCTGTGTGGGTGATCGTCGATCGGCTCACCAAAGTTGCCCATTTCATCCCGGTCAACACAAACTACAACGCTAAGAAGTACGCTGAACTATACATCTCACGGATCCTATGCTTGTACGGCGTACCCCGTACCATCATATCGGATCGGGACACTTTATTTGTGTCCCGTTTTTGGGAGCAGCTGCACGCTGCCTTGGGGACGAAGCTGATCTGTAGTTCGGCCTACCACCCGCAGACGGATGGGCAAACAGAGCGGGTAAATCAGATCTTGGAAGACATGCTACGAGCTTGCGCTATCAACCACGGCAAGAATTGGGATGATCACTTGCCGTTAGCTGAGTTCTCGTACAACAATGGGTACCAAGCCAGTATAAAGATGGCGCCCTACGAGGCGCTATACGGTAGGAAATGCCGCACACCATTGAATTGGTGTGAGTCTGGCGAAAGGGTTACCTTCGGGATTGACCTTGTCAATAACGCGGAAGAAAAGGTTCGACTGATTCAAGCGAACCTAAAAGCCGCTCAATCCTGTCAGAAACAGTATGCGGACCGGAGAAAGCGCCCATTACAATTCGAAGTTGGAGATCACGTATACCTACGGTGTCTCCAATGAAGGGCGTAAACAGATTTGGGGTGAGAGGAAAGTTGGCACCCCGTCCATTCCAGATTACCGAAAGATGTGGATCAGTGGCATACCGGCTGAAATTACCAGAAGCACTTTCTGGTGTGCATGACGTCTTTCACATTGCCCAGCTGAGGAAGTGTCTTAAGCTATCAACTACCGTTCAGCTGGAGGATATTGAAGAACTGCAACCGAATCTCACCTATCGGGAGGAACCGGTGCAGATTATCGATGAAAAGGCCTGAACCACACGCAACCGTACATTGTGGTTCTACAAGGTTCTATGGAGTAATCACTCTATGGACGAAGCGACATGGGAGAGCGAAGAATTTCTTTGCGCTAACTACCCTGACTTTTTCACGTCGCATATCCGGTAATTTTCCACCGTCCTCTCTCTCATTTTCACCTTATAATCTCGGGACGAGATTCTTTTAAGGGGGGAGGAATGTAAGGGCCTCAGTTTTTGACACATAATTGAAGTGTTCATCACCACACCACACACCTCAATTGAGGAAAGATGATGAACACAAATGAAGAGCAAGTAACCACCATCAACATGCTCATTAGAGAACAAACTCACACATTGAAAAAGGGGTATTTCCCACATGTGATATAGGTGGGCTGGACATATGAAAACTCCTACACATTGCTAAGGATGTCCATGCCAAGTTTCACCCAAATTCAAAAACTTTTTGAGGTCATTTTGGGTATAGTTAGAAGAGGGCAGTTTGAAACCATATTCAAATTCAAACTGTTTTATCCCATGAATTTAAAAGTGGGAGGCAGATTCTTATTCAGCACATTTTTGTGAGCTCACACACCAATTTTCACTCCATTTGGAGTTGATCTTGACATGAGCTAAGTGGGACAAATTCAAACTTTATTTGAATTCAAAACTGAACTTGTGCTGAAATTCATTCAAATCAAACCCCATTTGAATTCTACTCAATTCAAATGGCTCATGGGTGAATAATTTGAATCACCATGGGTATTTTGGGGTTCACTGTTTACAACAGTGATTAGGAGTAAATTTCAGAGGTTAAAACCCCGGGTGGAGCCCACATGTCATAGAGGGAAGAAGAGAAACTTGCACCCAAAGTCAGAGTCTCGGTGGGAACTTCCACCGAGCAGCTGCCGACTCCACGCTCGGGAGCAGCTGCGCTCGCCACCGAGGAGCAGCAGCGCCACCAGCTGCTTCCCGCGCCCACACGCGAGCCCAAGGGCGGTTCCAGGGCCCTCTTAAGGCGCTCCATGGGGGCAGGCACCGATCATTTCCCCCTCTCCCGCGATCACCGAGCCACCAACCTGCCACCTCTCTGCTCGATCGGAGAACCGCGAAACCAGCTTGCCTTCTCCCTCCCCGAGCTGCTAGACGGCCACCTGAGATTGCACTCCACCTCCCCAACACCAGAAACCCCGAGTTCCGACCTCCTTTGCCCGAGAGCGATCGCCACAGCGGCGACTCAACACAGCCGAAGGTCAGGCGCCCGTGGACAGCGTTCCACAGGCGTTTTCACGGTCCAGCAAGAGAGGCAACAGGAACGCACGACCACCGTGCTGCTCTCCTCCAAGTTTGGAAGCAAACCGTGAAGAATCCACAGAGAATTTCCAGTGTTTGCTCCGGCGACCGTAAACCGAGCTTCCGGTATGGTTTCTTTAAATTCTCGCTCTATGATCTTTCGGAGGTTATCAAATCTTGCACATAGACGCTGGACTAGCCGGCGATCAAGTTCTTTTCTGCATCCGTGGCGTGAAACTGTCTAGGAGTGATGAATTTCGAGCTCGATCGAGGGCGGTCATGGCGGGCGCGATCGGTCACACGGTGCCGACCGACTTGCCGCCATCCCTGAACCCTTTTGACGCCTTTTCGAGCTTCCTAGAGGTACACTGATGCTGTATGACCGTTTGTTCGAGGTGTTGGCAGGTTAGAACCCACGGTCGACGGCGCCGAACCTCAACCGGGGCCGCGGCACGTCGCCGAGCTATTTCCTGTCACCCCCAGCCCAACCTGACACCACCGACGTGTTCCTCGATGTCGACAACCCCCTGGCGGCGAGTTTCAGACCATGGGAGGTCCGGCAGCGGCAATCCGGCGAGCTCCGAGTCTGCTCCGGCGAGGTCGGCGGTGCGGGCGCGAGAGAACGGCGGGAGGAAGACGAAGCCGGCTGGCCGACGTGTCAGCGGCTGAAGAATTTAAATCTGGATCGGGTGTGGCCGGGATCAGCGGTGCTGGTGCGCAAATACCCTGTGAGCTCCGGTGTGCCGGACACCTCCGCGCTCGACACGTGTCCCCACGGGCCCCGCGAGTTTAAACTTTTCCCCCGATTTTCAGAATTCTTCCCAACTTCAAATCCTCATAACTTTGGCTAGAGAGCTCCAAATTGAGTGAACCAAATTTTGTTGGATTCATCTCTCTGAGCACTTTCCAGCAAATCAAGTTTCACTTCATGAAAATCCTTAATTCTCCAGAATTAATTCCTCAAAATTTAAACTCTTTGGAATTTTAACTGGAGAATCCTTTGGAGGAAGATCCTGAAATTTTGCTGGGATGTTCACCAAAATATCCCTGAACTACCATAAAAATTTCAGACCCATTTGAGCTCATTTAATCCACCTAATGGTGTGATTAGTGAAACTGTTCCAGAGAAAATAGAAAATGTTCAGAAACATTTTCAGAATTTTCTCTGAAATTGTTTAGCTCATATCTTTAGCTAGGAACCTTCAAATTAAGTGAGACCAACTCCATTAGAACCCTCTGAAAATCTAGTTTTCAGAAAGTCATAGTTTGTTTCATGAAAATCCTTAGAGCACCCTAAGAGTTCCAATTAAGGTCAAGGACATCATTAATTGTGGAGGGCTCAAATGAGCTTTGCTGCAACTAAAACTTGACCAAGTCTCTATTTAGGTTGTAACCAATCCACAGTAAAAGTTTCACAGTCATAGAGTCCGTCTAGTGGGACTTATAAGCTTCACAAGTTTAAAACTTAATACAAACACATTTAAATTGATACATATGTTTCTTCTAACATGTAGTCGCTAAGGTTGAGGAGGAACCCGAAGTCCTAGACTTCGTTACTCCGGAGGAACAGCTAGCCTACGACCAAGAGCAGCAAGGCAAGCTCCGGTTTGCATTAATCTTTTACAATTTTTTATTGTTTTGAGCACTTACTTGAGTATCATTATTATTTGCATTAGAGTCTTGTTTGGAAACCCAAATGCATAGCCATGAAAACCCTGGGTTGGGTTTAGGATTGCAAACCCCGTTAGCTACTGCAATGCTAAGATAGAGTAGGATTCGGTACAAGGCGAGTAGTTGGAACTACTCGCGAGCATAGGCTAGAGGCACTCGACTCGGGTAGAGATAGCACATGATACACATGGTAAGAAAAATGAGACCGAGCGGAGGGTAAGGGCAACAGGACTTTGGGGCCTGTGTGCTATAGCTCCGCTTGTGCCGATTGAGGACCGAGCCGTGTGCGGGCCTGTTGAACAAGCTAGAACAGTACCGAAGACCTACCGGCTATATGGGAACCGGGAAACTGATGTAACTGGGTAGCTGGGTATTGATGCATTGCCCGTCGTTCAGAGGGTAGGTTGAGAGCTCGAGGTGTAAATCGGCTGGCGGCACTGAGATGCGCGTGCAGAGACCTCTTGCTCGGGACGATGGGACCGGTTCAATATTTGGCTGACGGGTGAAAGGTGGTTGCGTACGGCGTCCGTGATGGTTGTTGTAGGCAACATCGAGTACGCGCGTACGTGACGGGTTGTTCGGGTAACCCTGCAGGTGTAAATCGATTATAATTACCGTCCCTCGCGGTAAGTGAGTACCACTTGTTCACTGTACCGTGACGTAGAAAGAACAGGCTAGTTACATGTTAAAATGTTGCTGATTGAAAGATGGACTTTGCTTGTTAATGGTTTGTTGTAGTTTAGAGCTAACTAAAGTTCCTTTCAACTTTGGGCAAAGTACATGAGAGAAATGTGTTTCTTGTTTGATTGCGGCTCTCTCATGTGCCATAGCGTAAGGTTCTCCACAACCTGCTGCTAAAACTTGAAAATAAGGTTCCACTAATTAGGCGAGTCCTTTGCAAATAATTTTTACCTCATGTACCTATCACCCCTCATGTAGAAGTTCCATATTTAGGTGAGACGGGTCAGACTTGCTGAGCCTTCGTGCTCACTGCTTGTGTTTGAAGCTTTTGCAGGGTTCTATGAGGAAGGGACTCCCGAAGAGGAGATGGAACCCCAGGAGGGGAATCCCGTCGAGTGGGAGTCGTGCACGCCGCAGAGTTAGTGTGCGTGTGTGCTAGCAAGGACACGTTCAAGGGCTGAACGTGCACTTGATGCTTAGTCTATGCCCGCGAGTGTAGACTGAACTTATTTTGATGTAAACATGTTCATAACTTGTTTATGTAATAAAATTTCGCTTCCGCTTTGTACCTTTGACGTGTGTTATATGGTGCTGTGCAACGCAGCACCCCTCAGCGTGATCCTGGCTCGACAAGACCGTGGGGTCATGTCAGCGGGGTGGCGACCAGCTTCGGAGATCACACCTGCGATAGGTGTGTCGTCCGGCATCGGACCTTAGCCCAGTGTAGGGCACACGGTCCGGCTTCGGTGTTCACCCCTGTGGGTGTCACACCTGGTTTTTCCGAAGAACAACCAAGTGAATATCACATGTATGCCAGGATCATTTTCTCATACATGTGATAACAAATAGTGAAGCATCATTTATTACAAGCCAGGTGTCAAATATAAATAAGTCTTACATAGCAAATGTCTCGATGGACAATAATAAGTTCATCACAAGTAAATAAACTAGCAGCGGAATAATTATTCTCGTAGGCTCCATCACAGGCGTTGCCCGGGGGTCTCCATGAACCTAGAAACCTTCTTCGGGTCCAAAGTCTTGGTCATTATACACCACCTCATTATCTTGACCTGAGCAGCAATATAAACCAACAAATATGCAAGGTTGAGTACCGATGGTACTCAGCAAGTGTGGGAAAGTTATGTCATGCATGGCTATAACAAGGGAAGGTTGAACTCATAGTTAAAGCACTATGCCATTAATACCTATTACCTTAGCTTATTAAGCACCTACATTACTACACAGGTGAATGGTCCCAATCTCCCATCCCATCATCATAATCAAATAACCATATCATCATTTTCAATGTTAAGCTCCCCGCTTAACATCCACAACTTCCAAAACCATCAATCCTCTAATCATGAATAAGTCCAAGCCGCTCTTGACCGTGAGCACGGCTGTCATGACAGTTTTGACTCTGCAGAGTTTGTACCACTGTACCCACATGTAGTGATTTCATCCCCCGTTGCAGAGTGGACTAAAAGAACCTCCATTATGCCAGTGGCTACGAACCACATTCACACTTCCCAGGTGTGTAGCCAGGAGATCACTACGAAGCCTTTACAAAGGGATTCCCGACGAGCGTGAGTCCACTGAGGTTTCACCCCTAACAGCATACAAGAGGCTCCAACCCCGCTGCAGTGGCCCCCTCTTGAGCCTTGCGGTTCATATGGTAGTCCAGCTGACACCTATTCCCCGCACCATCCAACACACCCATACTACGCCGGGGATACACCTAATTAATTGGCCAAGCTGCCCCATCTCAGCATGTGGTTGGCACTGTAAAGCCAGGTTACATGCTCCATGAACCGGTCCTTAGGATCCAGGCAAGTACTAAACACAAACCCGAGTCTCGTGCACCCAGCACACAACCAAAACATCCAACTTGCCTTGATCCCTACCTCTACATAACTCACAATATCTCATTCAAGAGTATGGTAAAATAAACTGATGATCTCATATCCCAAATATCCCATTCTAAGCATGGCTAAGCATATGCATAATAATAAATGACATGATAAAATAGATCCCAACCCATGCTACAAGGAAACAAGATAATGCAATTCTAGGGAAACATCCTAGCATGGGTTTCATATTTTCAATTGATAATGCAAATAATTCTATCTACACATCCTAGTATAGGATCAAAGTGGTCAAGGACACTTGCCTCCTTCCTGCTGCTCTTGAAATGGGTAGTCCTGATCTTGGAAAGGAATAACTTGCTCTTGAGCAGGTTCTACATCATACCATCACACATAGCAAAAGAAAAACAACAATCCATAAGACATAGTTCACACTTCCACTTCATACAAGCCACACATTCATATTTATGAAAGTTATTCACCATTATTTTTGTTGTGGTTACTCTATGTGTGTTGATTTGTGGCTTGCATGCACTTTTAATCATGTGTATATGATTCCTACTTTTGTGTTCACATTTATACTTGCATACTATATATATGAGTTTCCAATTTAAATAAATTCCTTATATTCAATTACTAGACCTTCTAGCTACAAAGTATGCATGAAAGGTATTTTCCTTCTCCATATGTGTCCTCAGAATTTCTACCAACCCTAAACTGAATTCTTTGGATTTTAGAAACTTCATTTATCATTTACTAGTTGCTATATTTTCAGATTTATTTCCTATGCCTAATTGTGAACTTTATTATGAAAATAACAAGACACATCATCTAAACAGAATAGGTTCTGATCTAAAATATTTACTAATATATTTTTGACCTTTTCCTCTGATGTAAACTATTTTACAATTATTTTCACTATTTTCAGAACTATTCTTTACTTAAAAATGTGTCCCTATACTAATAAATGTGAATAATAAATGAAACAGATTCATTTCAGCCCAAAATATATTTTTATCTCACTCCAAAGTTTTCTAAGTACTGAGAAAGTTTTTAATTTAATTTTGACAATATGTTTTGTCTCACTTTTTAAATTTTAAATACTAGCCACATATTCAATTTCCTAAATTAAATATCAAACAGGACTAAAAAGTTAAACTCACCCCACTACAGGGTCTATAATATTATTTTAACAATTTTCAGGGGTCTAGCTACTCATAACAGAGGAGTTTTTCCTAATTTTTATTAAGTCCAGGGGCTAAAACTGATTTTTAAATGAATTTACATGATTTTCTGAAGTTCCAGGGGCTAGATCAGAAGTTTCTGGGGCTAGCTCTTACTTCCCGAGAACCCCAGGGGGGTAGCACGTAAGATTTCCAGTCTTTATAACGCGGGGCTGACGTGGACCGTCCGATTTAAAACAGACGGCTGAGATTATAACGTCGAACCGGTACACGGGGATTTAAAGTATATCGTGCGATTTAAAATAGACGGCGCACAAGCGGCCACGTCGCTCTGATCGAGCGCAGGCGGCGCTGCCCGGCGGCGGGAGGCGGCGATCTCGCCGGAGACTTTCGGATCTTCGAGAATTCTTCCTAGAACTGTGTCGGGGATCTCACCTTGGGGGGTTTTTTGAGCTCGGAGGTCCTGGAAAGCGACCGGCGACGAGGTCCGAAGTGAAACCGCGGTGAAGCTCGTCGGCGCTGTGTTTGAACCGCAAGTCACCGAGTTTTCTGCACCTGCAAGGTTCCCCGAAGGCGGTGGATCAAGACCAGAGAGTTAGATCGGAATTTCCGAGCTTAGATCGAGCAGAATTCGCTGGAGAAACTCGGGTTCTCACCGGAGAGAAAATCGGCGGATCGCGTGGGAAAAACAGGACAGGGTCGGGGTTTTTATAGACGGGGAAGGGCGGTGGGTTTGTTTAGATCGAGTGGGAGTCCTCCGGAACCAGAATTCGGCCGGAAATCCGGTCGGTTGCGATCGCGCGCGCGGGTGAACAGTCCGAGTTTCGTACGATCGGGGTTAGGGATGACAGGTGGGTCCCACCTGTCTGAGAGAGAGAGCGCGGGCGCGTGGCTGCGGGCTGGCGCGAGGGCAGGGTGGGCCGGCTGGTCGGTTTTGGCCCACTGGCCGGTTTTTTTTTCTGTTTTGCTTTTTCTTTTTCTATTTCTTTTCTGTTTTGAGTTTAATTTGAATTCCAGTTTGAATTTAAATTGTTGCAAAACATGCAACACGTCCAAAAAATTTTAAATTCCCCTCTTAACATGATTTTTGGTCTTAACAAGATTTTGGGGTGTTACAGCTCTACCCCCCTTAAAAGAAATCTCGTCCTCGAGATTGGTGGTTCTAAGAAAACAATTCCGGAAATTGTGCCTTGAGCTCATCTTCCCGCTCCCAGGTGGCTTCCTCTTCTGAGTGATGCCTCCACTGCACCTTGCACATCCGGATTCTTTTATTTCTGGTGAGGCGTTCCATTGTCTCCAAAATCTTATATGGTCGCTCGGCATAAGACAAATCCTCAGCTACGTCCACTTCATTCATGGGTAACACCTCTTCAGGCGTCCTCAGGCATTTCTTGAGTTGTGACACATGGAATACATCGTGCACATCCGATAGGCGAGCCGGCAATTCCAGTTGATACGCCACTTCGCCTTTCCTCTCCAGAACGTGAAAGGGTCCGATGTATCGAGGTGACAACTTCCCTTTCACCTTGAACCGACGAAGCCCTCGGATAGGGGACACCTTGAGATAAACATAGTCTCCCACGTTGAAAATGAGCTCTCTTCTTCGTACATCGGCATAGCTCTTTTGGCGTGTCTGTGCTATCCTCAAATTGTTGCGAATTTCCCTCACCTTCGCCTCAGCTTCTTGTAGTACTTCGGGACCAAACACTTTACTTTCCCCCGTTTGGTTCCAAAATAGGGGAGTTCTGCACTTCCTCCCGTACAAAGCTTCAAACGGTGACATCTTCATACTAGCTTGATAGCTGTTGTTATAGGAAAACTCCGCATACGGTAAGTTCTTATCCCAATTCCGATTGTTTTTGAGTGCACACGCTCTCAGCATATCTTCAAGAATCTGATTGGTTCTTTCCGTCTGCCCATCAGTTTGGGGATGATAAGCAGAGCTGAAATTCAGATGGGCTCCCATGGTTTCATGCAACTTCTGCCAGAACCTGGAGGTGAACTGTGTCCCTCGATCCGACACAATCTTCTTTGGCACTCCATGGTAAAACACGATCCTTGACATGTACAATTCTGCCAATTTGGATCTGCTGTAGCTTTCTTTCACGGGGATGAAATGAGCTACCTTGGTTAGCCTGTCGACGATGACCCATATCGAATCATATCCTGATTGGGTCCTAGGCAGTCCCACTTTGAAATCCATACTGATTTCTTCCCATTTCCATTCAGGCACTTTGAGTGGTTGCAATAACCCCGCGGGTCGTTGATGTTCTGCTTTCACCAACTGACATGTGTCACATAGGGCAACATGTTCCGCGACATCTCGTTTCATGCCATACCACCAATACCTGCTCTTGAGGTCCTGGTACATCTTCGTACGCCCAGGATGAATGGAATAGTCAGAATCATGAGCCTCCTTCAAAATCAATTCACGGATCTCCTTTACTTCTGGCACACAGATTCTTTTCCCGTGCCACACCGTTCTTTGTTCATCCTCTCTGAAACCAGGAGCTTTATTTTCCTTGATGAGTTGACTGATTGCTTGTATCTTCTCATCGTTCTTTTGACCCTCGCGGATATCTCGCTCTAGTGTGGAGTCCACTTCCATGGCGATGGCTTCACCACTATTTACCAGGCATAGATTGAGCCTTATAACCTCGTCCTTCAATTCTGCAGGCATGTCCTTCAAGCTCAACTTATTGACCTGCTCTTTCCGACTTAACGCATCGGCCACGACGTTTGCTTTCCCAGGATGATAGTTGATGCCCACATCAAAGTCATTAATTAGCTCTAACCATCTCCTTTGTCTGAGATTGAGATCTGGCTATGTGAAAATGTACTTCAAACTCTTATGATCCGTATATATCTCCGTCCTCTTCCCCATCAAATAGTGTCGCCAAATTTTCAACGCGTGTACCACTGCGGCTAGTTCTAGGTCATGTGTAGGATAGTTTTTCTCGTGCTTCCGAAGCTGCCGGGATGCATATGCCACGACATGCCCTTCTTGCATGAGAACACATCCCAACCCGTTACCAGAGGCATCGCAGTACACCGTGAAATTCTTCTGCATATCTGGCATAACCAACACTGGGGCTGTTGTCAATCTTTTCTTTAGCTCCTGAAAACTCGTCTCACACTGTGGCGTCCATATGAATGTGATTCCCTTCTCCAACAGTTTGGTGAGGGGTCTCGAGATCTTAGAGAATCCCTCAATAAACCGTCGATAGTATCCAGCCAATCCCAAGAAGCTTCGAACTTCCCCGACATTTTCAGGGGTCTTCCACTTCTGTATATCCTCGATTTTGGCAGGATCCACGGAGATTCCTCCCTCCAAGATTATATGTCCTAAGAAGGGAACTCTCTTCAGGCAAAACTCACACTTGCTCAACTTGACATATAGTTGGTGTTCTCTCAGCCTCTGCAACACCAACCTTAGATGTTTCTCATGTTCTTCTTCATCTTTGGAGAAGATGAGAATGTCATCTATGAAAACCACCACAAATTTGTCCAGATATTCCATGAATACCTGGTTCATGAGATACATGAAGTATGCCGGGGCATTAGTTAGCCCGAAAGGCATGACATTGTATTCATACAGTCCGTACCGAGATATGAAAGCTGTCTTGGGAATATCAGATTGCCTTATCTTGAGTTGGTGGTATCCCGACCTGAGATCAATTTTCGAGAACACACAAGCTCCCCTCAACTGATCAAACAAGTCTTCAATGCGGGGTAATGGGTACTTGTTCTTGATGGTTACCTCATTCAAGGCACGGTAATCCACGCATAACCTTCGGGTTCCATCCTTTTTGGGCACAAATGTCACTGGAGCTCCCCATGGTGAGGAACTAGGGCGAATATACCCCTTCTCCATCAATTCTCTCAAATGATCCTTGAGTTCTTCTAGCTGCTTGGAGTCCATCCGATAAGGTCTCTTGTATATCGGGGCTGTTCCAGGCACTAGCTCAATTGCAAATTCCACTTCACGATCGGGAGTCATACCTGGCAACTCCTTCTGAAAAATATCTGGATATTCCCTGATGGTCCTGATTTCCTCAACTTTCACCTCAACTTGATTTAATTTAATGTCCCTCCTAGGCTCGTGTATTGTTATGAACTTTACTCTTGTGCCACTAGGGTGAGTTAGTTCTACCTTTCTGGTCGAACAATGGATGATTCCTTTATGTTTTGTCAACCAATCCATACCCAAGATAATATCTATCCCTTGTGAATCTATCACTATGAGGTTAGCAGTAAATACTACCCCATTAATGTCTAGGTTCACCTTGGGACACACTTGTCTTGTCCTTATTTCTCCACCCGGAGAGTTTACAGCTAGCATATGGTTCATTTATGTGGTTGCTAGGTCATGCTTCTTAACAAACCCTTGAGCAATGAACGAGTGGGTAGCACCAGAATCAATCAGCAGGGTTGCAATGTGTAAATTGGCAGGAAACTTACCAACTACCACGTCGGGTGCCTCTTGTGCTTCCTCCATAGTGACGTGGTTCACCCGTCCTCTCATTACATTCTGCTGTTGTGGCTGCGTGGGCTTCTTCTTTGGGCACTTACGGGCGTAGTGCCCCACTTCACCACAGCTAAAGCATTGCACCCCAACCTTAGGTGCTTGGCCTTTAGTGTCTTGGGGTTGGTTTGGAGGTCCTTGCACTGCTGGTCGAGGTGGATATGCGGGGCGAGGCTGCTGGTGGGGAGGTGCGACGATGCCTGATCGCTCGGTGATCTGGGGAGTCAGGAGTCCATGTATCATTCACGGTGACACACAGTTCATTCCCATCTCTTCTTTCTCTCTCCCTCAAGCAGGCTCGAAGCAACGGCTCGGTTTCCTTCAGGGTGTCACGAACATCCTAAAGCTCCTGCTGACACTCCTGCAGTCGAGTGCTGAGCATAGCAGCATCCTCCAAGCACAAGTCCATGTGCTCATGGGAAGTCCCCTGCTGCACTGGCGGGTACATGTACTCCGTGGTACCACTCTCACGCTGGAGGACATACATGTACTCAGTCCTGTCCAGGTGGCGACGATAGATGTGACTCTGGCAGGTGATGGCCTCCCAGGTGACATCCTTCTCCGCATCGACCTGTGTTGCTCTACAGGCTGGAGAGCAGTGGATCTTAAGCAGCTGATTTTCGTGTATAATCCTCATCTCTGAACTCCATTCTTCCCTCTTCTCACGGATGGTCCTGGTGGAGTTATAGTGGATGATTAGCTTGCCCGTATTGCCGGCGGCTTCGAGCATACGTCGAAGACGGCGCAACAAGCCTCCTACTGCCAATCCGTAGGAAAGGTACGTCACCGGAAGGCTCTCCTCTCTTTCGGCAAGGGCAACTATGGGAACTCTCCCTCCTGTGGACTTGCAAGCGGTGCGAATCATGCGAACCATCTAAAACAAAAAGCATTTAAACTTAGGTTAGACAAACTTTTTAAACAAAAAATCCTATTTTGAATGAAAATTGGGGGTAAGATGAAGAAAGTGACTCATTAAATAACACTTTTCAACACACACCTTGTAAAAATAGTTTTTAAGAAAATAAGGCCCTTAAATACGTCCATTTCTACCTAGGTCCACGTTCCTACGGGCAACCTTGGCTCTGATACCACTTCTGTCACACCCGGTTTTTCCGAAGAACAACCAAGTGAATATCACATGTATGCCAGGATCATTTTCTCATACATGTGATGACAAATAGTGAAGCATCTTTTATTACAAGCCAGGTGTCGAATATAAATAAGTTTTACATAGCAAATGTCTCGATGGACAATAATAAGTTCATCACAAGTAAATAAACTAGCAGCGGAATAATTATTCTCGTAGGCTCCATCACAGGCGTTGCCCGGGGGTCTCCATGAACCTAGAAACCTTCTTCGGGTCCAAAGTCTTGGTCATTATACACCACCTCATTATCTTGACCTGAGCAGCAATATAAACCAACAAATATGCAAGGTTGAGTACCGATGGTACTCAGCAAGTGTGGGAAAGTTATGTCATGCATGGCTATAACAAGGGAAGGTTGAACTCATAGTTAAAGCACTATGCCATTAATACCTATTACCTTAGCTTATTAAGCACCTACATTACTACACAGGTGAAATGGTCCCAATCTCCCATCCCATCATCATAATCAAATAACCATATCATCATTTCCAATGTTAAGCTCCCCGCTTAACATCCACAACTTCCAAAACCATCAATCCACTAATCATGAATAAATCCAAGCCGCTCTTGACCGTGAGCACGGCTGTCATGACAGTTTTGACTCTGCAGAGTTTGTACCACTGTACCCACATGTAATGATTTCATCCCCCGTTGCCGACTGGACTAAAAGAACCTCCATTATGCCAGTTGCTACGAACCACATTCACACTTCTCAGGTGTGTAGCCAGGAGATCACTACGAAGCCTTTACAAAGGGATTCCTGACGAGCGTTAGCCCACTGAGGTTTCACCCCTAACAGCATACAAGAGGATCCAACCCCGCTGCAGTGACCCCCTCTTGAGCCTTGCGGTTCATATGGTAGTCCAGCTGACACCTATTCCCCGCACCATCCAACACACCCATACTACGCCGGGGATACACCTAATTAATTGGCCAAGCTGCCCCATCTCAGCATGTGGTTGGCACTGTAAAGCCAGGTTACATGCTCCATGAACCGGTCCTTAGGATCCAGGCAAGTACTAAACACAAACCCGAGTCTCGTGCACCCAGCACACAACCAAAACATCCAACTTGCCTTGATCCCTACCTCTACATAACTCACAATATCTCATTCAAGAGTATGGTAAAATAAACTGATGATCTCATATCCCAAATATCCCATTCTAAGCATGGCTAAGCATATGCATAATAATAAATGACATGATGAAATAAATCCCAACCCAAGCTACAAGGAAACAAGATAATGCAATTCTAGGGAAACATCCTAGCATGGGTTTCATATTTTCAGTTGACAATGCAAATAATTCTATCTACACATCCTAGTATAGGATCAAAGTGGTCAAGGACACTTGCCTCCTTCCTGCTGCTCTTGAAATGGGTAGTCCTGATCTTGGAAAGGAATAACTTGCTCTTGAGCAAGTTCTACATCATACCATCACACATAGCAAAAGAAAAACAACAATCCATAAGACATAGTTCACACTTCCACTTCATACAAGCCACACATTCATATTTATGAAAGTCATTCACCATTATTTGTGTTGTGGTTACTCTATGTGTGTTGATTTGTGGCTTGCATGCACTTTTAATCATGTGTATATGATTCCTACTTTTGTATTCATATTTATAATTGCATACTATATATATGAGTTTCCAATTTAAATAAATTCCTTATATTCAATTACTAGACCTTTTAGCTACAAAGTATGCATGAAAGGTATTTTCCTTCTCCATTTACTAGTTCTTTGGATTCTACCAACCCTAAACTGAATTCTTGGGATTTTAGAAACTTCATTTATCATTTACTAGTTGCTATATTTTCAGATTTATTTCCTATGCCTAATTGTGAACTTTATTATGAAAATAACAAGACACATCATCTAAATAGAATAGGTTCTGATCTAAAATATTTACTAATATATTTTTGACCTTTTCCTCTGATGTAAACTATTTTACAATTATTTTCACTATTTTCAGAACTATTATTTACTTAAAAATGTGTCCCTATACTAATAAACGTGAATAATAAATGAAACAGATTCATTTCAGCCCAAAATATATTTTTATCTCACTCCAAAGTTTTCTAAGTACTGAGAAAGTTTTTAATTTAATTTTGACAATATGTTTTGTCTCACTTTTTAAATTTTAAATACTAGCCACATATTCAATTTCCTAAATTAAATATCAAACAGGGCTAAAAAGTTAAACTCACCCCATTACAGGGTCTATAATATTATTTTAACAATTTTCAGGGGTCTAGCTACTCATAACAGAGGAGTTTTTCCTAATTTTTATTAAGTCCAGGGGCTAAAACTGATTTTTAAATGAATTTACATGATTTTCTGAAGTTCCAGGGGCTAGATCAGAAGTTTCCGGGGCTAGCTCTTATTTCCCGAGAACCCCAGGGGGTAGCATGTAAGATTTCCAGTCTTTATAACGCGGGGCTGACGTGGACCGTCCGATTTAAAACAGACGGCTGAGATTATAACTTCGAACCGGTACGCGGGGATTTAAAGTCTACCGTGCGATTTAAAATAGACGGCGCACAAGCGGCCACGTCGCTCTAATCGAGCGCGGGCGGCGCTGCCCGGCGGCGCACGGCGGCGGGAGGCGGCGATCTCGCCGGAGACTTTCGGATCTTCGAGAATTCTTCCTAGAACTGTGATTTTATGGAATAGATCGGTAGAGGGGAGGTCGGGGATCTCACCTCGGGGGTTTTCTTGAGCTCGGAGGTCCTGGAAAGCGACCGGCGACGAGGTCCGAAGTGAAACCACGGCGAAGCTCGTCAGCGCTGTGTTTGAACCGCAAGTCACCGAGTTTTCTGCACCTGCAAGGTTCCCCGGAGGCGGTGGATCAAGACCAGCGAGTTAGATCGGAATTTCCGGGCTTAGATCGAGCAGAATTCGCCGGAGAAACTCGGGTTCTCACCGGAGAGAAAATCGGTGGGTCGCGTGGGAAAAACGGGACAGGGTCAGGGTTTTTATAGACGGGGGAGGGTGGTGGGTTTGTTTAGATTCAGTGGGAGTCCTCCGGAACCAGAATTCGACCGGAAATCCAGTCGGTTGCGATCGCGCGCGGGGGTGAACAGTCCGAGTTTCGGACAATCGGGGTTAGGGATGACAGGTGGGTCCCACCTGTCTGAGAGAGAGAGAGCGTGGGCGCGCGGCTGCGGGCTGGCGCGGGGGCAGGGTGGGCCGGCTGGTGGGTTTCGGCCCACTGGCCGGTTTTTTTTTTCTGTTTTCCTTTTTCTTTTTCTATTTCTTTTCTGTTTTGAGTTTATTTTGAATTCCAGTTTGAATTTAAATTGTTGCAAAACATGCAACACGTCCAAAAATTTTTAAATTCCCCTCTTAACATGATTTTGGGTCTTAACAAGATTTTGGGGTGTTACAGTGGGGTGGCGACCAGCTTCGGAGATCACACCTGCGATAGGTGTGTCGTCCCGCATCGGACCATAGCCCAGTGTAGGGCACACGGTCCGGCTTCGGTGACCTGTGGGGTGGCGACCGGCTTCGGTGATCACACCTGCGATAGGTGCGTCGTCCAGCATTGGACCTTAGCCCAGTGTAGGGCACACGGTCCGGCTTCGGTGTTCACCTCTGTGGGGTGGCGACCGGCTTCGGAGATCACACCTGCGATAGGTGTGTCGTCCGGCATCGGACCTTAGCCCAGTGTAGGGCACACGGTCCGGCTTCGGTGTTCACCCCTGTGTGGTGGCGACCGTCTTCGGAGATCACACCTGCGATAGGTGTGTCGACCGGCATCGGACCTTAACCCAGTGTAGGGCACACGGTCCGGCTTCGGTGTTCACCCCTGTGGGGTGGCGACCGGCTTCGGAGATCACACCTGCGATAGGTGTGTCGTCCGGCATCGGACCTTAGCCCAGTGTAGGGCACACGGTCCGGCTTCGGTGTTCACCCCTATGGGGTGGCGACCGGCTTTGGAGATCACACCTGCGATAGGTGTGTCGTCCGGCATCAGACCTTAGCCTAGTGTAGGGCACACGGTCCGGATTTGGAGTTCACCCCTGTGGGGTGGCGACCGGCTTCGGAGATCACACCTGCAATAGGTGTGTTGTCCGGCATCGGACCTTAGCCCAGTGTTGGGCACACGGTCCGGCTTCGGTGTTCACCCCTGTGGGGTGGCGACCGGCTTCGGAGATAACACCTGCGATAGGTGTGTCGTCCGGCATTGGACCTGTCGAAGTGTTTAGTCGACACTTCCCCCGGGCCTGCACTGGGCAGCCCGCGGAGGTTCTTTTTTCAGTGGGGCTAGTCTCTAGCGGAGAGCTTGCGCAGATGGACGAGTTAGTGAGAGCTTGACACGGTGAGTTTTACGTGGTTCAGGCCGCCGGAGCGTAAAACCCTACGTCCACGGCGAGCTATGGAGCTCGCTGTATTTCTTGCTGCTCGGGGCCGGAGGCCTGAGCTTGGGGGTGAGTTACAGCTTGGGAGTTTATGGCTAGCGTATGAGTTGCAAAGTGCCAACCAACAGGGTTCGAACCCTTGCTAACGTTGCCTACCCAAGCCTTTTATAGTCCAAGACTCGAGTGGCTTACAAGGGGGGCCCGGCACCCGATAGGTGGCCCCTGGGTGATTTCCTACTAGCTATTATGTCTTGGCGCTGGCGTCGAAGTCCTCGTCCTGCCGCCCTACCCATGCCGCAGGCTAAGTGTAGCGTGTAGTCGTTGGCGATGGCAGGGGCGGCAGGGCGTGTCTTGTCCGGTCTTGTCGCTGCCTTCAATGGCCTGCAGCTTCAGACACTGTACGCCTGTCCTGGCTGTGACTGGTCACAGCGCCTCCAGACAGGCGTGCGCTGCGCTTATTGGCTGGCAGGTTCTGACACCGTGCGCCAGTCTGTGATGCGACTGGGCGCAACGGTACCTGACAGAGGCGTGCTCCGCGTCTTGGGAATACGCGGGCCTTGAATACCTTGTACAGGCAAGGTATGGTGTGTCTTTACGCCCGTCGCCTACCGCTCGGGGGCAGGCAGCGCTCCTCTGCTGGCCACGTGGCGGGCCCGGAGCCCTCCTCAGAGGAGAGGGGGGTCTGGCCCCGCAGGACACGTGGAGCCTTCGGACCTCTCCCCGCGGAGGGGGAGGTCCGGCTTCCGCCGGCCACGTGGCAAGCCCGGAGCTCTCCTCTGAGGACAGGGAGGTCCAGCCCTGCTGGACACACGGCACCCTCGGACCTCTCTCCCGCGGAGGGGGCAGGTCCGGCTTCTGTATGCCACGTGGCGGGCCCAGAGCTTTCCTCTGAGGAGAGGGAGGTCCGGCCCCGCCGGACGCGTGGCGCCTTCGGAGCTCTCCCTGCGGAGAAGGGCGAGATCCTTATGCATTTTCCCCTGTGCGCGGGGGTACCCCATATCGCGGGTACCGACAGTGGCCCCCGGGCTCTCCTCGGGTGAGGTAACGAGCCCGAGGTGAGGCCTTCTCCTACCCGCGCACTTTCTTGTCTTGAGTACTCCCTGTGCTGGTAGGGTCTTGACAGCTTCGGAGTTCAGCCTCTTAGGAGGGGTGATGCCTGGCATCGGAGCTCGGCCGGGCTTTGGGGGCGGAGGTCCGGAAGTCATCGGAGCTCAGGTCCACGAAGGGCGTGAGGTCCGGCATCAGGGCTCGCCTCTGAAAGGAGGGCAAGGGCTGGCATCGGAGCTCGGCCCAGCTATGGGGGCAGAGTCCGGAAGTCATCGGAGCTCAGGCCAGCGAAGGGCGTGAGGTCCGGAGGTCATCGGAGCTCAGGCCAGCGAAGGGCGTGAGGTCCGGCATCAGCGCTCGCCTCTAAAAGGAGGGCGAGGGCTGGCCTCGGAGCTCGGCCTGGCTGTGGAGGCGGAGTCCGGAAGTCATCGGAGCTCAGGCCAACGAAGGGCGTGAGGTCCGGCATCAGCGCTCGCCTCTGAAAAGAGGGCGAGGGCTGGCCTCGGAGCTCGGCCCAGCTGTGGGGGTGGAGGTCCGGAACTGCTCAGTGGTCCCCCCTTTCCTGTCCCTTAGTCTCATTTGGCTTACTGCCCCAGGCCGGAATACGGGGCTTGGGTAATCCAGTGCACTTGGTCCCGGAGGTCTGGCCCCATCCCCAGTCAGGGTGTAACCGTCTGGCCCCCTGGTACTCAGACCGTAGCGCCGGGGGGCAGAGTGCGCATGCTTTGGGTGTAAGACCGGGCAAAGCAAGGCTCCTGACCCCCCGGTCTAGCGTAGGTCTTTTCTCGGAGGAGATCAACTGGCGGTGCAGTACCCTTATAGGGGGAGATCCAAAAGGCCACCGGGCCTCTGGCAGGTACCCCAAGCACTACCGCCTTCGGCAGGACGGCAAATATCGACTATGCATGAGAGCCGGAAAGAGGAGCCGAGTGTACAATGGACGCATACAGTCTAGAGCGTGGGGAGGTATTCATATAAATTAATGCGTAATTTAAATAAACACCTAAGTAAGCATGGTGAACTTACTGGGTAGCGTCGGAGCGCCTGTCTTCACGCAGAGCGGGTCATGCGTGGCTTCATCGTACGCTGGACACGGGGGGACCCCCATGGCTATATCAGGGGGAAGCATGGCTTCGGCCCCGCATACCATGTGGAAGGGTAGTTCCCGTGACCCGGCCCTGGGAAGTCCGGCTGGCCCTCGACATGGAGGAGCCGGTATCCCCCGATGGCTCTGGGTGCGCGTCTGCACCGGTTGTGTGGGTCTGCTTGGCGTGGACCTGGCACGCATTGCATCCCTAACCGGTTTGACGGCGTCCAGGTGGCTCTCGGTCAGTAGGAGCCATGCTGGGTGGCTTAACCGACCAACGTGCGGGACGATGAGCGTTCCCAGCACTCGCCTCCTTGGACTACTACGAGCTAATCGCAGCCTTCCTCCTAGGTTATGCACCGCAATAGGATGTCGTGGCGCCACGCCAGTAAAGATACCAGCACGTAGCACTTAGCCATCCGCACCACCCGTTCAGCGGATGCACGTTCATCAGGAACGATGTCCTTCAAGGAGTCCCGGACCTCCGTGGTCCGTGCATCGGGACTACATGAGCTTCTGGATCTTGAGCGCTGGGTTGCACGGAGTCCCCAGTGACTCTTACGATCCTTTGGCGGCATCCAGGGCCGCCGGGACTGCCTAGCTTCGAGGCACTAGTTCAGCCCCCTTCGCCCGGCTCGGCGGGCCGGGCTGTGGACCGCAGCAACGTCCTCTCGAAGACTCCTTCGTGTGCAGGGGCTCCGATGGAGGCTTTCGTTGAGAGGTCGTCAGCTGCGGCCGTGCAAGCGCGCGGTGCATGGCGCAGGTCCAAGGCGAGGAATTCTTTCTCCAACATCCGCACGTGAAGCAGATAAGCAGCTAGCCGTGGGTCATTGCTGGGGCATTCACCCTTAACTTGCTTGATAACTAGCTGGGAGTCGCCCTGCGCCAACAACTGGCGAGCGCCCAGAGACAGGACTGTCTTTTAGGCCAAAGATGAGTGCTTCATACTTAGCCAAGTTGTTGGTTGCCTTGGAATTGAGACGCACCATGTACCCAGACTGCTCTCCCGATGGCATGAGAAGCAGTACGCCGGCACCGGCCCCCTGCTTTCGCGAGGAGCCGTCGAAGAAGAGCGTCCAGTGAGGCCCGGTGAAGACCGGAGCTCGGTACTTTGGTTCACCGTCTTCGCGGCCCCCTGGGTCAGCCTTCGTTGGCGTCCACTCAGCCACGAAGTCAGCCAGTGCTTGGCTCTTGGCTGTCTGACGTGGTCGGGAGCTCAGCTTGAACTCCGCCGTCTTCGGGATGTCTTCCGGCTTTGGAAGATGGCAGTGAGTGCCAGCTCCGCCCTTCGGCTGCTCTAGCGCACTTGTCCGCCAGGCTGAAGGGCTCGGAGGCATCGCAGACCTCTCTGGTTGCAAGCCTCCCAAGCATCTTCTTGTCCTGGACACTGTCGAAGTGCCGCCACCACAGAAGCACTTTGAATATGCGGAATGGTGTTGCATACCTGGGAGAACCGCTGGATGAAGGAGCGCAGCGACTCCCCAGGTTGTTGCTTGATGGCTTGGAGGTCAAGCTCCGTGCCGGGACGGGTGTAGGAGCTGCCGAAGTTGGTGATGAACTGCCGGCAGAGCTCTCCCTAGGAAGTTATGGAACCCTGAGGGAGGTTAGCCAAGACCGGGCTGGGCCGGTCAAGGCGACGGGGAAGTAGTTTGGCCATGACGGCCTCATCCCCTCCTGCGGCAAGTACGGCGGTGGAGTAGATCTGGAGGAACCCCGCCGGGTTGACGCTGCCGTCGTACTTCTCGGGCAGGTGCGGCCGAAACTTGCGCGGCCACCTCGTGAAGCGGAGGTGGGGCTCCAGGGCCGTACATCCTGCCCCTGTTGCTGCAGGTGTTGGTGCCGCGAACGCTTGGTTCGCCGCTGGCACAGTGTACCCCGATATGGGCAAGGCTGCGCCATAGACCGGGGGCGCCGTTTGCAGGACATATGGCTGTGGCATATGCTGCGTGGCGTATGTCTGGGGCAGAGTTCGCGTGGCGAAAGTCTGCGCCTCAGGCAGGGTTGAGGCAGTCGTCATGCTGACGCCGGCCTCTTGGCTGTGATGCCTTTCTCGTCGCCGCTCAAGGAACATTCGGGCGTCTTGGCCCAGGTGGCATCGTTCCAGCTCAGTCCTCAGGTCCGTCGACGGAAGCCTGGTGGAGCTGGAATCCGCCGTCTGTCCGTCAACCGTTGGCATGCGCATCAGCGACACAGCCGGTTGGCCGGAGCGTCGTCCCCGCCGAAGTCAAGGGTTTGCGGCGGCTACGACAAGACGGTCTACCTCGCGAATCCACTGCTGGTTCGCTGCCTGAGGCGCGTCCCCAGCAGGCGGATTGTGCAGTAGCGCTCTTGTTGCGGCTAGCGCACCCCCGCCGGGTACGCCCAGCGCTACTGAAGACCTGACGCTGGTTGGAGCCTGCATTGCCGGGGTCGGCGCTGCCAGAGCCGGTTGCTGGCTCCCAGTGCAGGTACTGGTGCCGTGAACGCTTGGTTGCGCCTGGCACAGTGTACCCCGGTATGGGCAAGGTTGCGCCATAGGCCGGGGACGCCGCTTGCAGAGCACATGGTTGTGGCTTATGCTGTGCGGCGTACGCCCGGGGCAGAGCTCGTGTAGCGAAGGTCTGCCCTCCAGGCTGGGTCGAGGCCGATGTCATGTTGTCGCCAGCCTTTTGAGTGCGACGCCTTTCTCGACATCGCTCGAGGAACACTCGGGCATCTTGGCCCAAGTGGCACCGTTCCAGCTCTGTCCTCAGGTCCGTCGACGAAAGTTTGGTGGAGCTGGAACCCGCCGTCTGCCCGTCAACCGTTGGCGTGCGCGTCAGCGACACAGCCGGTTGGCCGGAGCGTCGTCCCCGCCGAAGTCAATGGTTTGCGGTGGCGACGACAAGACGGTCTACCTCGCGAATCCACTGCTGGGTCGCTGCCTGAGGCGCGTCCCCAGCAGGCGGATTGTGCAGTAGCGCCCTTGCTGCTGCTAGCGCACCCCCACAGGGTACGCCCGGCGCTACTGAAGGCCTGACGCTGGTTAGAGCCTGCATTGCCGGGGTCGGCGCTGCCAGAGCTGGTTGCTGGCTCCCAGCTTGCCCTCCAGGTTGTGTCGAGGCCGACGACATGCTGTCGCCAGCCTCATGGTTGCGGCGCCTTTCTCGGCGTCGCTTGAGGTACACTCGGGCATCCTGGCCCAAGTGGCACCGTTCCAGCTCCCTTCTCAGGTCCGTCGACGGGAGCCTGGAGGAGCTGGAATCCGCCGTTTGCCCATCAACCGTTGGCGTGCGCGTCAGTGACACAGCCGGTTGACCGGGGCGTCGCCCTCGCCGAAACCGAGGGTTCGCGGTGGCGACGACGAGGCGGTCCACTTCGCGGACCCACTGTTGGGTCGCTGAATGGGGCGCATCCCCAGCAGGTGGGTTGCGCAGCAGCGCTCTTTCTGCAGCTAGCGCACCTCCATGGTGTACGCTCAGCGCTGCAGAAGATCTCACACTGGTCGGAGCCTGCATCGCTGGAGTCGGCGTTGCCGGAGTCGGCTGCTGGCTACCAGCTTGTGCCGACACACTCCGTCCTGAGTGTGTCGACATGTACTCCCCAGTGGTCACGGTTTGCCGTGAACGCGGAGGGGGAGAGTTTGCCGCTGAAGGAAGCTTGGTCATCTTCGTCGGAGGAAACTCGTCGCGCTAGGAGAACGGCCCCCTACCTGGCGCGCCAAATGTCGAAGTGTTCAGTCGACACTTCCCCGGGCCTGCACTGGGCAGCCCGCGGAGGTTCTTTTTTCGGTGGGGCTAGTCTCTAGCGGAGAGCTTGCGCAGATGGACGAGTTAGTGAGAGCTTGACACGGTGAGTTTTACGTGGTTCAGGCCGCCGGAGCGTAAAACCCTACGTCCACGGCGAGCTATGGAGCTCTCTGTATTTCTTGCTGCTCGGGGCCGGAGGCCTGATCTTGGGGGTGAGTTACAGCTTGGGAGTGTATGGCTAGCGTATGAGTTGCAAAGTGCCAACCAACAGGGTTCGAACCCTTGCTAACGTTGCCTACCCAAGCCTTTTATAGTCCAAGACTTGAGTGGCTTACAAGGGGGGCCCGGGACCCGACAGGTGGCCCCGGGGTGATTTCCTACTAGCTATTATGTCTTGGCGCTGGCATCGAAGTCCTCGTCCTGCCGCCCTACCCATGCCGCAGGCTAAGTGTAGCGTGTAGTCGTTGGCGATGGCAGGGGTGGCAGGGCGTGTCTTGTCCGGTCTTGTCGCTGCCTTCAATGGCCTGCAGCTTCAGACACTGTACGCCTGTCCTGGCTGTGACTGGTCACAGCGCCTCCTGACAGGCGTGCGCTGCGCTTATTGGCTGGCAGGTTCTGACACCGTGCGCCAGTTTGTGATGCGACTGGGCGCAACGGTACCTGACAGAGGCGTGCTCCGCGTCTCCGCGTCTTGGGAATACGCGGGCCTTGAATACCTTGTACGGGCAAGGTATGGGGCGTCTTTACGCCCGCCGCCTACCGCTCGGGGGCAGGCAGCGCTCTTCTGCTGGCCACGTGGCGGGCCCGGAGCCCTCCTCAGAGGAGAGGGGGGTCTGGCCCCGCAGGACACGTGGAGCCTTCGGACCTCTCCCCGCGGAGGGGGAGGTCCAGCTTCCGTCGGCCACGTGGCAAGCCCGGAGCTCTCCTCTGAGGAGAGGGAGGTCCGGCCCTGCTGGACACACGGCACCCTCGGACCTCTCTCCCGCGGAGGGGGCAGGTCCAGCTTCTGTATGCGACGTGGCGGGCCCGGAGCTTTCCTCTGAGGAGAGGGAGGTCCGGCCCCGCCGGACGCGTGGCGCCTTCGGAGCTCTCCCTGCGGAGAAGGGCGAGATCCTTATCCATTTTCCCCTGTGCGCGGGGGTACCCCATATCGCGGGTACCGACAGGACCTTAGCCCAGTGTAGGGCACACGGTCCAGATTCGGCTTCACCCCTGTGGGGTGGCGACCGGCTTCGGAGATCACACCTGCGATAGGTGTGTCGTCCGGCATCGGACCTTAGCCCAGTGTAGGGCACACGGTCCGGCTTCGGTGTTCACCCCTGTTGAGGGGGTGAGGTCCGGCGCTGCTCAGGGGCCCTCCCTTTCTTGTCCCTTAGTCTCATTTGGCTTACTGTCCCGGGCCGGAATACGGGGCTTGGGTAATCCAGTGCACTCGGTCCCGGAGGTCTGGCCCCCAGCCCTAGTCAGGGTGTAACCGTCCGGCCCCCTAGTACTCAGACCATAGTGCTGGGGGGCAGAGTGCGCATGCTTTGGGTGCAGGACCGGGCAAAGCAAGGCTCCTGACCCCCCGGTCTGGCGTAGGTCTTTTCCTGGAGGAGACCAACTGGCATTATAGTACCCTTACAGGGGGAGGTCCAAAAGGCCCCTGGGCCTCCGGCAGGTACCCCAAGCACTACCACCTTCGGCAGGATGGCAAATATCGACTATGCGTGAGAGCAGGAAAGAGGAACCGAGTGTACAATGGATGTACACTGTCTAGAGCGTGGGGAGGTGATCATATAAATTAACGCGTAATTTAAATAAACACCTAAGTAAGCATGGTGAACTTACTGGGGTAGCGTCGGAGCGCCTGTCTTGGGCTCCCATGCACGGACTGGTGGCGCCAGGGCGTCTGCCGGTACAGCGCGATCTGGAGCGGAGGATTGACGGCAGCAGCGTTGAGGTTGTTGACGTCGCGGATCCACTGCTGGGTGGCCCCCTGGAGGGCGTCTTCAGCAGGCGGATTGTCCAGGAGCGCTTCTGCGGCGGCTAGCGCGCTTGCTTGAGCGGCACTCTGCGCCGCTGTCGACCATGAGGTTGATGAAGTTCGTGTTGCCGGAGCCGGCTGCTGGCTTCCAGCTCGCACCGACACACTCCGTGCTGAGTGTGTCGAGACGTAGTTCTCGCTGGTCACCGTTCGTCGAGAACGTGGGCGAGGAGAGCTTGCCGCTGAAGGAAGCTTCGTCATCTTTGCCGGCAAAAGCTCGTCGCACAAGGGAAAAGCCCCCTACCTGGCGCGCCAAATGTCGAAGTGTGTGGTCGACACATCCCCCGACCTGCTCTGGGCAGCCCGCGGAGGTTTTTTTCGGAGGGGCTAGTCGCTTGCGGAGAGCTTAAGCGTTAGGGACGAGTGAGGGAGAAGGTTGACACGGCGAGTTTTACGTGGTTCGGGCCGCCGGAGCGTAAAATCCTACGTCCATGGTGAGCAAAGGTGCTCGCTATATTGCTTGCTGCTCAGAACCGGAGTCCTGAGCTTGAAGGTGAGTGATGTCTAGGGTGCGAGTTCACAGAGTTCAAACCTAAGGGTGTGAATGGCTGGAGTGCCCACCCCTGCTAACGTTGCTTACCCGAGCCTTTTATAGTCCAAGGCTCGAGCGGCTTACAAGGTGGGCCCGGGACCCGACAGGTGGCCCCGGGGTGATTTCCTACCAGCTATTATGTCTTGGCGCTGGCATCGAAGTCCTCGTCCTGCCGCCCTGCCCATGCCGCAGGCTAAGTGTACCGTGTAGTCGTTGGCGATGGCAGGGGCGGCAGGGCATGTCTTGTCCGGTCTTGTCGCTGCCTTCAATGGCCTGCAGCTTCAGATATTGTACGCCTGTCCTGACTGTGACTGGTCACAGCGCCTCCTGACAGGCGTGCACTGCGCCTCTTCGTCTCGGGAAGGCGCGAGTCTTGAATGTTTTGTACGGTAAAGGCATGGCGCGCCTTTACTCCCGCTGCCTACCGCGCCGGGCGGCAGCACTGCTCTGCTGGCCACGTGTCGGACTCGGAGCTCTCCTCTGAGGAGAGGGGGAGCTCCGGCTCCACTGGACACGTGGAGCCTTCGGAGCTCACCCCCGCGGAGGGGGCGAGGTCCGGTCTTCCGGGCCACGTGGCAGGCTCGGAGCTATCCTTTGAGGAGAGGAGAGCCCCGGCCCTGCCGGGCACGTGGCGCCTTCGGAGCTCGCCCTTGCGGAGGGGGCGAGGTCCGGCCTCCTAGGCCACGTGGCAGGCCCGGAGCTATCCTCCGAGGGAAGGGGGGCTCCGGCCCCGCTGGACACGTGGCGCCTTCGGAGCTCGCCCCTGTAGAGGGGGTGAGGTCCGACCTCCTGGGCCACGTGGCAGGCTCGGAGCTATCCTCCATGGGGAGGGGAGCTCCGGCCCCGCTGGACACGTGGCGCCTTCAAACCTCGCCCCTGAAGAGGGAGCGAGGTCCTTAGGAAGTTTTACCCTGTGCGCGGGGGTACCCGGTATTGAGGGTACCGACAACCACGGAGGTAACGAGTTCTGGAGCGGTTTTTGGATTCTGTACGCGTAGGAATATCGGTATGGAGGAGAAACCGACCTGAATTCCACAATGTTGCCGCACCAAATCAACTCAAGATAAGTTGTTAAGATTCAATGATAATCTGAATAGGACTCTTATTCGAAATACAATCAGATTAGGACTCTTCTTCTCCCGATTATAAATAGAACCCAGAACCTTTGGCCGAAAACCACAAACTTCTTTTCCACCTCCTGAGCCGACAACTTAGAGCCCTAGCCCCAACTCGCCGAGTAAGCCCATCGCCGGAGTTCAGTCGAGGAAGATCGCCGGAAGGGAGCCTAACGATCTGTCTGATCAGAAAGGGACCCCGAGACCAAGAAGAACGTAAGGTAGGTCTCCAATATCACCTTACGACATCATCGTGTTTTCTTTGCATCTGTTCTTCGATTCCTTTCGAACAGAAGCTTTCTCGTGGACAGATCACTTGTTGATCGGGTTGATCTAAAGACAAGATCATCGCCACGTCCACATTTGATCCGAACACCTCTGTTCATCATAAAATCCATGCAAACTGTGGCGGACCGGAATCCGCTCATCCAGGATCGCAGAGGGTGGTGCCAAGCGATGCGACACCCGACAGCACACGTCATAAGAACATAATATATTACATGGGAAAACAACTGAAACTGTACAAACAGGTACAGACTTCAGTTACAACTATTGTTTATATTACACAGCGGAAGACTACACTATACAACTCACGCCCATCTATTTAGCAAAAGTTGGTTGCCCAGCCCTAGGGCAACCCACACTAGCTGCACTCCTCAGCTCAGCGCGGCGTGTACGGCTCCCACTCAGCCGTGGTCCCCGACGGAGGGTAACCCTCGCCGGTGGACTCGTACTCCGAGTCCGTGGGTGGCTCTTCACCTGAAAAACACTTAAGCAGCAACCATGAGCACGAAGGCTCAGCAAGGCTTAACCGACTCACCTAAGCATGAAACTCTACATGAGGTATACCAAGGCATAGGTTAGTAACATTTCAGCCAAAACGACACGCCTACAAGTTCATCCTTAGTTCATCTTTTAGCAATAAGTTAACAGTTCAGGAAATCTTAAATTTAGTAAGCAGTATTTGGTGGCACAAATGTAGCAATACAATTATATCAATCAGCATCATTGAATCAACATATTTCATCCATTAGTCTACGTTACGACGCAGTGAACAAGCAGTACTCGTCACCGCGAGGGACGGCGAATCGACTCGATATACACCTGCAGGGAAAACCCAAAGAGCACGTCACGTATGCCCACCCGTGGAGCTGCACAGCACGCTCACTCGATGTCGTACGGGACAACCTTTCACCCAACAGCCCAAACGTCGAACCGGTCGCACCGAAACGAGCAGGAGGTTCCCCACACGGAGCATCTCTCTATGCCCGTTGGCAGATTTCCACCTTGCTGCCCTCAACCTACACCTATAAATCGGTGTGCTATGCCTCGACGCCCGGAGGTTTAGGCTACATCGGTTTATCGGGGCCCATATATCCGATATGCCTTCGGTACGTTCAATACTTGTTCAGCAGGGCCGCACACGGCTCGGTCCTCAATCGACACGGACAGGGCTGCGCACACAAGACTCCCTCTTGCTGCGCCCTAGCCCCTGCCCAGTCTCATTTTCATTACTAATGTGATCTCACATCACTCAACTGAACCCGTGCGTCCCAAGCCTATCTCGCGAGTAGATTCCAACTACTCGACTTGTACCGAAGCCCTATGAATCTTTAAGCATAGCCTATCTATTCGAGGTCTTAGACACTACCCTCACTCTTTTAGGAACCTTTGGTTATGCAAGTGGGGTTTCATTCATCCTATACCTAATGCACAATCATACTTCATATGACACATGTAAACAAAGTAAGACTTATAAAAGGGTTAATGCAAACCGGGGCTTGCCTTGTTGCTGCTGGTCAGTAGTTAGTTCCTCGTCCGGAAGAAGGAAGTCCAGCACTTCCGGAGTCTCTTCTTCAACGGCTACACGTTAATGAAATACTACATGTTAATTTAGATGCAAATGTGAGTTTTAGAGTAAGACTTCTGCTATTAGTTCTAATAACCAGCCTCTAACACCTGGAACTTTGTTTAAGAATTTAAATATGAACTGGTGTTGGTGGTTTGGCTTGGACTTAATCACATGGTTAAATGCTAAGTGGTTTTCCCCCTTTTCCATATTAATCCCTTAATTGGTTAAACAGGACAGTGGTGATCTAGAGCTCCAATGGAGCTGAGAATTTTTGTGTGAATTCCTTGTCACAAGAAAACTCTCTGGACCAAACCCTAGCACTTTTCATGGAGTGGTTTGCTCAGAATAATTCTCTTGGCAAATGAGCAAGGAAGAATTTATTCTGAGGTAATACCCCTGTTCATGCTCAACTTAATGAACTACAATTTCAATTATAGCTCATAGAGTTTGCCTGAATTTTCCTAACATTTTTGGGGTTAAGAATTGCCCAGAACTGAATTTCCAAGTTTTGGAAATTCTCTGAAAATGTTTCTGTATTCAAAGGAACACAGCACCTTCCAATTTGAATTGCTCTGACCAAATTAACTCCAAATGGTCTGAAACTTTTACAGGGGTTTACCAAAGTCCTAAAGAACATTCTGGTAAAATTTGGGGATTTTTGGATGAACCAAACTCCCTTTAAAATTCTTTTTCTGAAAAGCTTTAAATAATTTTCCAGAATGAATTAATGGGTTTCATACAAATTGGGTTGTATATCTGGACAGAGCTAGGCAAGATGAATCCAACCCAATTTGAATCACTAAATTTGGAGCTTCCTAGCAAAAGTTATGGAGCTCTAAAGTTTGAGGAATTTCTGGAATTTGAATTAATCGGGAAAAAGTTTAAATTTCTGACAGCGGGCCCGGCTCCCACGTGTCATCACCTCGGCTGCGCCACACGGGGCCACAGGATTGTTTTCCGCGCGTTCACAGCCGATCCGGTGCAACAGAAAATCCTCATCCTGTGCCACGAGGGACTGACGAGCGGGCCCGGTCGGCTCGTCTTCTTCCTCGCGCCCGCCCCTTTTCCCGCGCCGCCCCCTCGCCGGCACACTTCCGAAGCTCGCCGGACTCGGTCTCCCGACGGCCTCCCGGCTGGAAACTCGCCGCCTGGGCCTACTTTCGCGCGCTGAACACGCTGGTACCGCCTGCTCCGGCCGGCGATGGCCCTAACCTAGCCGGCGACGGTGCTGCGGCTCGGCAACCCTTCGGTCATGTTGCCCAGACAGTTTAGCCCGCCAAAACATCGGTGGATCGGCGCTATAGCACCAGTGGGTGCTAGGGAAGCTTGTCATGGTGGTGAGACTGCCCGGAGAGGGCTCTATCCTAGGTCTCATCGTGAGCCCGACCTTTCCCGCCATAATCGCGGCTGGAAAACCGGGAAATACGCCGGCTACAGCTAAAATTACGCTAGGGTTGCGAAGCAAACTTGGGCGCCGTCAAGTCTAGCTCCTGTGTGCACAGTTTAGTGAACTGATGCCGAGAAGGGAGTGGGAATTCGGAGGTCTCATACCGGAACGTTGTTCTGTGGTCGCCGACGGAGTTTCTCCAAATTCTTGCTCAACGGTTCTCGGTTGGTCCTGTGGTTTGGGTGGGAGCAGCGGTGCTCACCGGCGCGTCCGAGACTGTCCTTGCTCAGCCGTGAAAGGCCCTCTGTTGGGCTATCACCGTGAGCCGAGTGGTGGCGGTTTCTCGGGTATTGCTCGGAAACGTGGAGCTAAGGCTGGGGAAGGGCCGAACTCGACTGCTCTCATGCCGAGGAGGTAGAGGACGAGCAGCTGGTGTAGTTTTGTGGCTAGGAGAGGCGCTGCTCGCGGTGAATTTCCGGGTTTCGATCAAATGAAGTCGGCGGCGTGCGCTCGGTCGTTTTCTTGGGCAACAGAACACGGCGCCTCTGTTCAGCGGTGTAGGTGCGTGATGATCGGCGGAAGCAGCTGGCCAGCGCGAGGGAGGAAGCAGGAGCTGGCTGCGTCGCCTCACGCGGGGGCGTCCGAAGGATCGGCTCGGTGGCACGCCGGAAGCGTTTGCTTCGGTGAGAAGCCAAACCCGTTCAGCTGAAACCAATTTTCCCCCACTGACATGTGGGTCCCTCTCCCCTCTAATCCCCTTTCCAATTCTTTTTATTTCTGTTGGCACTCAATTATCTCCAGCTACTCACAATTTAATGTGAGACTTAGTCACCAAGTCTTTGTTTGAATTTGAATTCTCAAATTCAAACTTTGTTTGGTTAAATTTGCTTCATATTTAAACTGAAATTCAAATTCAGTTTTGAATTCTAGCAAATTTAGCTCTTGACAAGATGAGCTCCAATGGGGATGAAAATTGGTGGGTTTACCCAGAAAAATGTGCTGAGTATAGATATGGAGCTAACTTTTGAATTTGGATGATGAAAGTTGCTGCAATTTGAATTTACATTCAAATTGGCCTCTTTTTGAAATAACCCAAAAGTGCCTCAAAAATTGTTGAATTTGCATGAGCTTTGGACTGAACCTTCCCAAGACTTTTTAAATCCTAGGGGTGAGCTCAACCTCTCATACTCATGTGTAGAAACCCTACATTGTGAAAGTGAAGGCTTCCCCCTCTAATCATTCTTTTGATGGAGGCCACTTGCTCTTCACAATATTTCACAATCTACCCACAACAAAACTGTTGTGTTGTGAGGTGCATAAAAATTTTTGCAAGTCCCTTTTCTTGGGCTTTTACATCCCTCCCCCCTTAAAAGAATCTCGTCCCGAGATTATAAAAGAAGAGATAGCGATGTAATAGGGACTTACCCGTGTTGAGAAGCCATGAACTCCGGGTAATTTGAGCGAAGGAACTCCTCGCTCTCCCACGTCGCTTCCTCGGCGGTGTGGTTCCTCCAGAGTATTTTGTAGAACCACAACGTTCTGCTGCGTGTGGTTCTGGCTTTCTCTTCAAGAATTCCTACCGGATATTCATCATATGTTAAATCCGGTTTCAGCTCGCCGATGTCTTCGGTAGGAACAGCAGCTGTATGTTTCAAGCATTTTCGCAGTTGCGAAACATGGAAAATATCATGGACACCAGCCAGAGATGCCGGTAGTTCCAATCGATACGCCGCTGGTCCACACTTCTCGGTGATAGCGTAGGGTCCAATAAAACGGGGAGCGAGCTTCCCCTTCACACCGAATCGGTGCACGCCCTTCATTGGAGACACGCGGAGGTACACGTGTTCCCCAACGTCAAAGTGCAACGGCCTACGCCTCTTATCAGCGTAGCTCTTCTGTCGGGATTGAGCGGCCTTCAAATTGGCTTGAATTGTCCGAACGCGTTCTTCGGCGTCGTTCACCACATCAACTCCGAATGTGACCCTTTCACCGGACTCCCACCAATTTAATGGGGTGCGGCATTTACGACCATAGAGAGCTTCGTAAGGTGCCATTTTGATACTCGCCTGATAACCGTTGTTGTACGAGAATTCCGCCAATGGTAGGTGATCATCCCAGTTCCTACCATGGTGGATGGCACATGCTCTCAACATGTCTTCCAGAACTTGATTCACCTTCTCTGTCTGGCCATCTGTCTGAGGGTGATAGGCGGAGCTCCTGATCAACTTAGTACCCAATGCAGCGTGTAGCTGCTCCCAAAAGCGAGACACAAATAATGCACCTCGATCTGAGACAATGGTCTTGGGTACCCCGTATAGGCATAGAATCTTCGCTATGTATAGCTCCGCATATTTGCCGGCATTGTAACGTGTATTCACCGGAATGAAGTGAGCCGTCTTGGTTAACCGATCGACGATTACCCATATGGAATCATGCTTGTTGGCTGTTAGGGGTAATCCCACAATGAAATCCATGCTCACATCTTCCCATTTCCATGCCGGGATCTTCAGGGGTTGCAACAGCCCTGATTTCTTCATGTGATCAGCTTTCACTCGTCTACACGTATCACACTCGGATACGTACTTAGCTACCTCCCGCTTCATCCGTGTCCACCAAAATTTCTTTTTCAAATCTTGGTACATTTTGTTGCTGCCCGGATGAATGGAGTATTTAGACAAGTGAGCCTCATCGAGGATCTTTTTCCTCAACTCCATATCTCGGGGTACGACTATGCGGTCATTGAACCACAGCGTCCCCTCACCATCTTTCCGGAAACATTTAATTTCTCCATTGTCTATCCGTCTCCGGAGATGTGCCATGCCTTTATCCGTTTTCTGAGCTGCAATGATGTCCTCCCTAATAGTAGGGACGAGGGCAAGGTTGTACAGCGATCCATAAGGAACCAAGTATAAACTTGGCTCTTCCTCCTCCACCGGTGTAATGGTGAGGTGATGGACATGTGATTTCCGACTCAGCGCGTCGGCAACCACATTCGCCTTGCCGGGGTGGTAATGGATCTCAATCTCATAATCTTTGATCAGTTCTAACCACCTCCTCTGCCTCATGTTCAGCTCCTTCTGGGTGAAAATGTATTTCAAGCTCTTGTGGTCGGTGTAGAGATGCACCAAGTTCCCCAGGAGATAGTGCCTCCACATTTTCAGCGCCAACACCACGGCAGCAAGTTCAAGATCGTGAGTCGGGTAGTGCTGCTCATGGTTCCAAAGTTGGCGTGGGCCATAAGCGACCACACGTCCTTCCTGCATCAACACGCAGCCGAGCCCAATACCGGACGCATCACAATACACGTCGAAGGGCTTTGTTGTATCCGGCTGAGCTAATACCGGGGCTGTTGTGAGATGCTTCACCAGTGTTCGGAACGCTCCTTCACACGCCGTGTTCCAAACATATTTTGTCCCTTTCTTCAGCAACTCTGTCATCGGCTTAGCGAGCTTGGAGAAACTTGGAATGAATCTCCGGTAGTATCCCGCTAACCCGAGGAAGCTTCTGACTTCATGGACTGAAGTGGGAGCTTTCCATTTTAACACTTGCTCTATTTTACTTGGGTCAACCGCAATGCCTTCAGCTGAGATGATATGTCCCAAGAATGGCACTTGGCTGATCCAAAATTCGCATTTGCTGAACTTGGCATAGAGCTTGTGGTCTCGCAATCGTTGAAGAACGATCCGTAAGTGTTCGGCATGCTCGGCTTCTGTCTTGGAGTAAACCAAGATATCGTCGATGAACACTACCACGAACTTGTCCAGCTCCGGCATGAACACCGAGTTCATGAGATACATGAAATGGGCTGGAGCATTTGTGAGACCAAAGGACATGACGAGATATTCGTATAAGCCGTATCTCGTCGAGAACGCCGTCTTCGGGATATCCTCCGCCCGGATCTTGATCTGGTGATATCCCGAGCGAAGGTCCATCTTTGAGAATACACTTGCCCCCACAAGTTGGTCAAACAAGATGTCAATACGGGGCAGTGGGTACTTATTCTTGATGGTGACGGCGTTGAGCGGCCGGTAATCCACACACAGCCTCAGGGTTTCATCCTTCTTCTTTACAAATAGCGCCGAGCATCCCCAAGGCGAGGAACTCGGCCTAATGAAACCCTTGCTCAACAGATCATTGAGCTGTTCTTTCAGTTCCGCCAGCTCATTTGGAGCCATCTTGTATGGTCTCCGTGATATGGGCGTAGTCCCGGGTGCAAGTTCAATCTTGAACTCGACCTCCCGCTCAGGTGGCATGCCCGGAAGATCATCCGGGAACACATCAGGATACTCCCGGACTACGGGGATGTCTTCTAACTTGAGAACTTCAGCATTATTAATTGCTAAAACTTCCCGGACTGGCGTGTCTAACACCATGGAATGCGGACGGTGGAATGGAGAATTTAAGTGAACCGTCCGTGTCCGAGTCTCTAGGACAGCGCCATGGTATTGCAGCCATGACATCCCTAAGATTGCATCAATCTTTTGTCCCATAAGGATTATCAAGGTGGTGGGATATAGCTTCCCACCTAAGCACAGAGGTGCCTTTGGAATCATCATATTAGCTGAAATCTTCCCCCCCCCCCCCCGGTGAGCATATCATATAAGTGCAGTCGGTTGGGAAGACTTGCAATTGATGTTTAGCCACATAGGATGCACTTATAAAGCTGTGGGTTGCACCAGAATCAAATAATATGACGATGGCTTGATTGTTGAGAGTAAACGTACCCACCAGCACGTTGTCTCCCTCTGGGGCATCCTCACTGTCGAGGTTGCGGACACCCCCAGTCCGCTGACCAACCTTCTTCACCGGAGGTCAGCCTCGAGCACCGCCCTGGAGCTGGGCTTGCCCGCTGCTCTGCTGCCCCTGGGGACAGTCCTTCGCAAAGTGGCCCGCCTGGCCACACGTGAAGCAGGTGAAACGGGGCGGTCCCCCGCTAATCGGTGGACGGAAACCCGGGGCGCGTTGTGGCGGTGGAAACGCCCGGGTACCGTCTGCGGTTGCTGTCTTGGTGGTGGCATCGGCGGACGGAATGGAGGTGCCTGAAAGGGACGTCCCCCGAACCGTTGCGGTCGCGCCGGTGGTTGCCACTGCTGCCCGGATGGTGTCCGATACACCATACGGTACTTCTGGGGAGCGCCACTCCCACCGCTGCTAGGTGGAGCGCTGCGCTTCCTCTGCTCAGCTGCTAACTCCCGCTGAGCGTCCTCTTGCATGATGGCGGCATTGACTAGGTCGTTGAATGTGCCGCGGTTCCATTGGACGAGGTAGGTCTTCATTTCGGGGTGTAACCCCCGATAGAAGTGCTCCCTCTTTGGAAGCTCACCATAACTGGGTTTGGTCTCTACGAGACATTATTATTGCGTTGTCATCACGTATACCACCCTTAGGGTACAACACCCTCTCCAATGAGCTCAACTGTCATTCTTCTGTCAGAATGCCCAGTTTCTACCTGTTCCAAGTTTTGATCTGGTTCTGTGCATTTTCATGACTCAAGTTGAATACCAAAGTTCAAGTTAACTTCAGTATCTTTCCAACGTGTACTCATTTGCCCCAAGATCAGCTTTGATTAAAAAGTTATGCTAATTCAAAGTTAGCAGAATTTCTGGAAGAATTTTAACAGCACCTCCCTTGGAAGTGACTGTTCTCAACCCTGATTTCCACTAAAGTCTGTGCTGAAACTTCAGAATCTTTGAATTGCAAAGATGTCGCACATCTTCTACTCTTTCTAAGGATGTATTATATGACAATTTTAGATTTTTCTACTGGGAGTTATGTTTGAAAAACAGAACAGTCCAGAGAATGTTTAACTCTGTCCGGGTTCTGGACAGTTTACATTCCTCTTGGATTTAAGCCATCTTACGGTGAGTTTCAGCTCTGGAAGTCTACAACAAAGTTGTAGGGTACTTCAATACCTTTCCAGAACTATATATCACACCTCTCTCGGCTAAAATACCTGTGAGTTATGCCCTGTTGAGGATCAGCAAACTTGCTGTCCCAAAACAGAGCACTCTGTTTTTCATTCTTTTTGGAACTACACTCATCACTATCCCATTCTTATACCCAACCAGGGTCCTAAATGTGGAACCTATAGATTTTTAATTCCTTGTTATCATTATTTTCACGCATATGCCTACAATATTTTGGTACTACGTTCCTCACAAAAGAAAATCCTAACCGGATCATACCGGCATATACGTCTCAAGTGTGGCACTAAACGGTCTCTCGCACACGTTTTCTACACGGATACATACGTGGTTAGTACCTGCAGAAGACCACACAATAATGGTGCACTCAATGGTTATTCATTTCAGGCAGTTCCATATTTGAAAGTAAATACAAACGCCCGTATCATTGTCATACGGCCGTCCTTGAGTTAGGTCACGTCTCAAGGCACGTGATCGTGTTTCAACACCACACGACGGGGAACCCGAGTATGTCATGAACGGGTCGTCACGGTTGGGAATGTTATCAACCCAACAGATACCACCTACTGCCCTGCAGGGCACGCCGATGGCAAGCGCTGCGTATGTCCTCCTGGGCTATTTCCAGACGAACACACTCTCGCGTTACTGACCACGCGATGGGGTCTCCGCTTACTTGCCTAATGCACGCTAGGGATCAGTGTTTCATATGAACTCAGGGACATGAAAAGTCCAAGAGATTCATATTGACATCTCACACCAAGCTGTGAGATCAATCCCTGAACCACGTTCCTCGTCAGGGAGAGCTAACCGAAATTGAACCGCTTTCGGTGGCGTTCCTTACCATACTTACCAGAGCGTAGGTGCGTCGCTACATAATTGAAATTCAGAATTATAACACATAGGTTAGTCTTTGCCACTTTAAGTAACTATGCTAATATAGTCCTTACTTGGGCAACTACCGAATCCTCACCGTATACCTAAGTTTTTCCCATAATGCAGTCCTTTAGTACTATGCTATCCCCACTGCAGCTCTGATACCAGGCTGTGGCGGACCGGAATCCGCTCATCCAGGATCGCAGAGGGTGGTGCCACACGATGCGACACCCGACAGCACACGTCATAAGAACATAATATATTACATGGGAAAACAACTGAAACTGTACAAACAGGTACAGACTTCAGTTACAACTATTGTTTATATTACACAGCGGAAGACTACACTATACAACTCACGCCCATCTATTTAGCAAAAGTTGGTTGCCCAGCCCTAGGGCAACCCACACTAGCTGCACTCCTCAGCTCAGCGCGGCGTGTACGGCTCCCACTCAGCCGTGGTCCCCGACGGAGGGTAACCCTCGCCGGTGGACTCGTACTCCGAGTCCGTGGGTGGCTCTTCACCTGAAAAACACTTAAGCAGCAACCATGAGCACGAAGGCTCAGCAAGGCTTAACCGACTCACCTAAGCATGAAACTCTACATGAGGTATACCAAGGCATAGGTTAGTAACATTTCAGCCAAAACGACACGCCTACAAGTTCATCCTTAGTTCATCTTTTAGCAATAAGTTAACAGTTCAGGAAATCTTAAATTTAGTAAGCAGTATTTGGTGGCACATATGTAGCAATACAATTATATCAATCAGCATCATTGAATCAACATATTTCATCCATTAGTCTACGTTACGACGCAGTGAACAAGCAGTACTCGTCACCGCGAGGGACGGCGAATCGACTCGATATACACCTGCAGGGAAAACCCAAAGAGCACGTCACGTACGCCCACCCGTGGAGCTGCACAGCACGCTCACTCGATGTCGTACGGGACAACCTTTCACCCAACAGCCCAAACGTCGAACCGGTCGCACCGAAACGAGCAGGAGGTTCCCCACACGGAGCATCTCTCTATGCCCGTTGGCAGATTTCCACCTTGCTGCCCTCAACCTACACCTATAAATCGGTGTGCTATGCCTCGACGCCCGGAGGTTTAGGCTACATCGGTTTATCGGGGCCCATATATCCGATATGCCTTCGGTACGTTCAATACTTGTTCAGCAGGGCCGCACACGGATTGGTCCTCAATCGACACGGGCAGGGCTGCGCACACAAGACTCTCTATTGCTGCGCCCTAGCCCCTGCCTAGTCTCATTTTTATTACTAAAGTGATCTCACATCACTCAACCGAACCCGTGTGTCCCAAGCCTATCTCGCGAGTAGATTCCAACTACTCGACTTGTACCGAAGTCCTATGACTCATTAAGCATAGCCTGTCTACGCGAGGTCCTTGACACTACCCTCACTCTTTTAGGAACCTTTGGTTATGCAAGTGGGGTTTCATTCATCCTATACCTAATGCACAATCATACTTCATATGACACATGTAAACAAAGTAAGACTTATAAAAGGGTTAATGCAAACCGGGGCTTGCCTTGTTGCTGCTGGTCAGTAGTTAGTTCCTCGTCCGGAAGAAGGAAGTCCAGCACTTCCGGAGTCTCTTCTTCAACGGCTACACGTTAATGAAATACTACATGTTAATTTAGATGCAAATGTGAGTTTTAGAGTAAGACTTCTACTATTAGTTCTAATAACCAGCCTCTAACACCTGGAACTTTGTTTAAGAATTTAAATATGAACTGGTGTTGGTGGTTTGGCTTGGACTTAATCACATGGTTAAATGCTAAGTGGTTTTCCCCCTTTTCCATATTAATCCCTTAATTGGTTAAACAGGACAGTGGTGATCTAGAGCTCCAATGGAGCTGAGAATTTTTGTGTGAATTCCTTGTCACAAGAAAACTCTCTGGACCAAACACTAGCACTTTTCATGGAGTGGTTTGCTCAGAATAATTCTCTTGGCAAATGAGCAAGGAAGAATTTATTCTGAGGTAATACCCCTGTTCATGCTCAACTTAATGAACTACAATTTCAATTATAGCTCATAGAGTTTGCCTGAATTTTCCTAACATTTTTGGGGTTAAGAATTGCCCAGAACTGAATTTCCAAGTTTTGGAAATTCTCTGAAAATGTTTCTGTATTCAAAGGAACACAGCACCTTCCAATTTGAATTGCTCTGACCAAATCAACTCCAAATGGTCTGAAACTTTTACAGGGGTTTACCAATGTCCTAAAGAATATTCTGGTAAATTTTGGGGATTTTTGGATGAACCAAACTCCCTTTAAAATTCTTTTTCTGAAAAGCTTTAAAGAATTTTCCAGAATTAATTAATGGGTTTCATACAAATTGGGTTGTATATCTGGACAGAGCTAGGCAAGATGAATCCAACCCAATTTGAATCACTAAATTTGGAGCTTCCTAGCAAAAGTTATGGAGCTCTAAAGTTTGAGGAATTTCTGGAATTTGAATTAATCGGGAAAAAGTTTAAATTTCTGACAGCGGGCCCGGCTCCCACGTGTCATCACCTCGGCTGCGCCACACGGGGCCACAGGATTGTTTTCCGCGCGTTCACAGCCGATCCGGTGCAACAGAAAATCCTCATCCTGTGCCACGAGGGATTGACGAGCGGGCCCGGCCGGCTCGTCTTCTTCCTCGCGCCCGCCCCTTTTCCCGCGCCGCCCCCTCGCCGGCACACTTCCGAAGCTCGCCGGACTCGGTCTCCCTACCGCCTCCCAGCCGGAAACTCGCCGCCTGGGCCTACTTTCGCGCGCTGAACACGCTGGTACCGCCTGCTCCGGCCGGCGATGGCCCTAACCTAGCCGGCGACGGTGCTGCGGCTCGGCAACCCTTCGGTCACGTTGCCCGGACAGTTTAGCCCGCCAAAACATCGGTGGATCGGCGCTATAGCACCAGTGGGTGCTAGGGAAGCTTGTCATGGTGGTGAGACTGCCCGGAGAGGGCTCTATCCTAGGTCTCATCGTGAGCCCGACCTTTCCCGCCATAATCGTGGCTGGAAAACCGGGAAATACGCCGGCTACAGCTAAAATTACGCTAGGGTTGCGAAGCAAACTTGGGCGCCGTCAAGTCTAGCTCCTGTGTGCACAGTTTAGTGAACTGATGCCGAGAAGGGAGTGGGAATTCGGAGGTCTCATACCGGAACGTTGTTCTGTGGTCGCCGACGGAGTTTCTCCAAATTCTTGCTCAACGGTTCTCGGTTGGTCCTGTGGTTTGGGTGGGAGCAGCGGTGCTCACCGGCGCGTCCGAGACTGTCCTTGCTTAGCCGTGAAAGGCCCTCTGTTGGGCTATCACCGTGAGCCGAGTGGTGGCGGTTTCTCGGGTATTGCTTGGAAACGTGGAGCTAAGGCTGGGGAAGGGCCGAACTCGACTGCTCTCGTGCCGAGGAGGTAGAGGACGAGCAGCTGGTGTAGTTTTGTGGCTAGGAGAGGCGCTGCTCGTGGTGAATTTCTGGGTTTCGATCAAACGACGTCGGCGGCGTGCGCTTGGTCGTTTTCTTGGGCAACAGAACACGGCGCCTCTGTTCAGCGGTGTAGGTGCGTGATGATCGGCGGAAGCAGCTGGCCAGCGCGAGGGAGGAAGCAGGAGCTGGCTGCGTCGCCTCACGCGGGGGCGTCCGAAGGATCGGCTCGGTGGCACGCCGGAAGCGTTTGCTTCGGTGAGAAGCCAAACCCGTTCAGCTGAAACCAATTTTCCCCCACTGACATGTGGGTCCCTCTCCCCTCTAATCCCCTTTCCAATTCTTTTTATTTCTGTTGGCACTCAATTATCTCCAGCTACTCACAATTTAATGTGAGACTTAGTCACCAAGTCTTTGTTTGAATTTGAATTCTCAAATTCAAACTTTGTTTTGTTAAATTTGCTTCATATTTAAACTGAAATTCAAATTCAGTTTTGAATTCTAGCAAATTTAGCTCTTGACAAGATGAGCTCCAATGGGGATGAAAATTGGTGGGTTTACCCAGAAAAATGTGCTGAGTATAGATATGGAGCTAACTTTTGAATTTGGATGATGAAAGTTGCTGCAATTTGAATTTACATTCAAATTGGCCTCTTTTTGAAATAACCCAAAAGTGCCTCAAAAATTGTTGAATTTGCATGAGCTTTGGACTGAACCTTCCCAAGACTTTTTAAATCCTAGGGGTGAGCTCAACCTCTCATACTCATGTGTAGAAACCGTACATTGTGAAAGTGAAGGCTTCCCCCTCTAATCATTCTTTTGATGGAGGCCACTTGCTCTTCACAATATTTCACAATCTACCCACAACAAAACTGTTGTGTTGTGAGGTGCATAAAAATTTTTGCAAGTCCCTTTTCTTGGGCTTTTACACAAACCATGCAAGAATACGTACAAACTGATCTAATAAAACTGATTATAGGATAGCATGAATATGCATCATCGTATCTAGTTAAAGTTTATGCATGATATTGATTGCTATGAATCTTGTATGTGCGTGATCCTGTATAGAAGGACAAGCTCAGGGAGCTGTCTACGATGAGCTGCAACAACAAGGTTTCGAGATCCAAGAGCAACCGGAACCGCAAGAACAAGGCAAGCGCCCCTTGACCATATTGATCCTATGTTTGGGAAAAACTATTTTGTTTTGCGAAAAGGTGTGTGTGCTGAGTCAAACATGATGGGAAACCCTTTTATAGGAGTTTACTAGTTTTGGTTAAACCTCCCTTGTCACCAGGGAAGTTTATGAGTCGGGTATGGTTTTTGCTTTAAGCTTCGCTGAATCCATGAGATTGGGAAGCGAGATAGATGTGTCTAGCTAACTGCACTCGTAATAATAATGAGAAACTGATGTTGTTAATGAACATGGATCAGAGGGAGATCTAGGCAAGACTGGGTTTGTGAATGAGGTAGCATGAGATGGTGGTTTACTTGCCGTAGATCTAAGGACCGGTTCATGCGAGCACATGCCAGGATAACAACAGTGCCACCACAAGGCCAAGTATGGGTGCGGCTTAGCTGACTAATTAGGTAAGTTGCTACATTGTTATGGACCGTGGAAGGCGCGGGGAATAGGAGTCGAGTGAGGACTGCCCTGGAAACTGCATGGCACAAGAGGGGGCCCGTGGGTGGGAGAATCGGAGATTCTTGCCTGCCGGTGAAACCTTAGTGAGTCCATACATCTAGTAACCACTTTGTAAAGGCTATTTTGTGATCTCTTGGCCATACACCGACGGTTGTGTACTGGTATAATGGAGGTTCTGCAGTCGCCGACGGGTAACGAAATCACAAACTTGTGGGTAAAGAGGTGCAAACTCTGCAGAGTCTAAAACTATCATGATAGCCGAGCTTGGTCACGAGCGCCTGGCCAACTTCCATGATTAGTTGGGATGGTTATTGGATATGGTTATTGGTTATGGTTTAGTTTTGGAACTGTTGAGTCCGGGTGATAAGATGAGTTGCATGACTGTTGAGTCAAGACAACGAGCTTGGTCGGTGGGAGACGATGTTGTTTATGAGATGAAATGGTAGCGAATACAAGATGGTATTCGTGATATGGTAGCGAATACGAGGAGGTATTCATGAAGAAAAAACGAGGTTGATTGATGTCTGGATGGGACATGGAAGGTACTGAACAAAATGGAGGTATGATTCGTATTTTAATACATGTTGGGATTACACTCACTTAAAGATAAGTTGCTGTTTTATCATGGTTTTTGATAAATAACTTTGCTTTCTGCAATGAGCCTTTTTATACCAACCTTGTTATGAGCTACATATCATATTTTCCTGCACTTGCTGAGTACATCATTTTACTCAAACTTGCATTATTATTTCATCATCAGCAACAGGAGAAGATTACTATGGAGACCAAATGGAGCATTAGGCGTGTAATCTGTCCTCAACCTTGCCTGTGGGGATGGAGTAGAGATGGAGCCACTACTGCTTAGAATTGCTTCCTCATTAGTTAGATTGCTTCCGCATTAGAATAAAGACTTCCGCTGTTAGATTAAGACTTCCGCTGTGAACATGAGTCCAAGACTCATGGGACATTGTAATAAACTCTGTTATTCGTGGTTATATATATTCTGAATTCAGTTTGTGGAACATATGTGTATGTGTGATGAACATCCTGGGCACACATATGCATCAGTTCTCGGTTCCGTGGTTTTTCCACAGAATTGAGGGCGTCACATTCATTGACAGGTCTGAAGGAATAAGTTTTGTACTCTTGGTCTGTGTGGCCCCTAGTTAGGACAGCATCTCAGTCCTTAGTAGGACAGCATATTAGTCCTTTGGTAGGACAACATCTTAGTCCTTTGGTAGGACAGCATCTTAGACCAAGAGGACAGCATATTAGTCCTTTGGTAGGACAGCATCTTAGTCCTTTGGTAGGACAAAATCTTAGACCAAGAGGACAGCATCTTAGACTAGCATCTAGGTATATGCTTGGCTGCCTTAGCTATAAATATGTAACCCCAACCCCTAGGTTGGGCATGGCATTGTGTGTGGAATGAAACAAGAAAAATTTCCCAACTCTTAGTGTCATCCTCTCCATGAGAGTAATACTTCAGATACTAACAAGTGGTATCAAAGCCGTTCTATCCTGTAGCCTAGACATCTCCTGCTCATCTCCTTCCCACGCCTCTCTTCGTCTTCAGCCGGCAGCAATAACACCGGTTGTTTCAACTCATTCCTCCACTTCTGCACAAACAAGCAACAGCTTGTCTGAGACAGCCTCTTCCCCACACAGCACTCCCTCACTAGCGCGCCATGTACAAAGGATAGTCTCAGCACTCGGTCGCTTCGAGCGCGCGGCATCGGCAGGAGGCCGAGGTCGCCGTGGCAGAAGAACGCGAGCGAGCAGCGGCGGAGGCTGCAGCGAGGGCGTCGAGGCTGGCGGCGGCGGAACTGGCAGCGGCGAAGGCAGAAGTAGAAGCAGCAACGGCTGCGGATGCAGCGCATGCGGCTGCAACAGAGCTTGATGCTCTGCGTAGCGGTAGCGACAGAGGCTCTGATTCTACCGACGGCTGCACCAACGAAGAACTCAGGCTGGCGAGGAAGGTAGCACAACCACAGACACCACAGTGGGCAGACGCGCACCCCCATGAGCACGGCGGCTGCAGCCCAGACGGGCGCGGACGCGCTGGCGATGCTCCCGACAGGGGTGGTTGGGTCGACGAAGATCGAGGCATTTACAGGCGGCGCGACTCTCCCTCCCCAAACAGGTACCATGGTCACCACGGGATCCAAGCCATTGTCAGGGACGTTGGTCTCGGCGGTGGGTGGCCTACCCTCACCAAGACAAACTACGTCGAGTGGGCCGCGGTAATGAGGATACGGCTCCAAGTGCGGCACATGTGGGAAGCAGTCCGGTACGGCGACGTTGACTACTACGAGGATCGATGGGTGCTGGATGCTCTCATTGCTGCAGTACCGCCCGAGATGCAGTTCTCGCTTTCCAATAAGCGGACGGCCAAGGAGGCCTGGGACGCCATCGCTGTGGCACGCATCAGCAGCGACCGCACCCGCAAGACCACACTGCAGGCACTCCGCAAGGAGTGGGAGAACCGGACCATCAAACCAGGTGAGGATGTTGATGACTTTGCTCTCCGTCTCAACACACTACTGCAGAAGATGGTGCAGTTCGGCGACGATACCTAAAACGAGGAGAAAGCCGTCGAGAAGCTCTTCCGTTGCATCCCTGAGAAGTACAAGCAGATCGCTCGCTCGATCGAGTCTCTACTGGACCTCTCTATGATGCCGATCGAAGAGGCGATAGGCCGCCTCAAGGTCATCGACAGCGACGAATCTCAGCCTCTCTCAGGGCCTATCACCATCGGCGGGAAGCTACATCTCACTCAGGAGCAGTGGGAGGCCTGCCAAGGTGACGGGAAGAAGGGGGAGCCCTCCTCCTCGAAAGGTGGCCGCAAGTGTGGCAAGCCAAGCAAGGGGCGTGAAGGTGCCCAAGCTGGGGCGCAAAGACGTGCCGAGGGGGGCACCCACAGAGGCACCCAAAGCGGCGCCGCCGGCAACCGGAAGCCAGCACGAGACAACACCTGCCACAACTGTGGCAAGCTTGGTCATTGGGCCAGGGAGTGTCGGCAGCAACAACGTGGCCAGGCCCACATCGCACAGGTGGAGGAGGAGGAGCCGGCTCTGCTCATGGCGCACGCAAGCATCGAGCCACCTCCAGTGGCATCGGCCGCAGCGGCTCTCCTCCACATCGATGAGCCGAGAGCACACGCCTTTCTCGGTGACGGCTCCAGCAACGACAAGACTGACGGGTGGTGCCTCGACACCGGCGCCACCCATCACATGACTGGTCGACGGGAGTTCTTCACTGAGTTTGACCCCAATGTTCGAGGCTCCGTCAGGTTTGGGGACACCTCTGGTGTGGAGATTGTGGGGACCACCCCGTGGTTCACCCACTCCAGGATCGCATAGGGTGGTGCCGTGCGATGCGACACCCAACAGCACACACGAAAAGATTAGAGAACAACATACAAACTTTTATTTGACATCAAGCAGCGGAAGTCTTTTACAAAATATAACTATACAATGGAAGTAATGTACATTAGTAGCCTCTCATCCTAACTATGCAAAAGTGCAGCCGTCCAGACCGGGGACGCTACACACTAGCAGCATGGAACCGGAGAGTCACGGCGGCGTGCAAGGCTCCAGCTCGGCTGTGTACCCCGATGGGGGCATCGCCTCGTCCTCGGAACCTTCCTCATAACTCTCACCTGCACACAGCTTAAAATATTGCTACCGTGAGCACGATGGCTCAGCAAGTCTTAACCGTCAACCCTAGGCATGGAACTCTACGTGCAAGGATGTGTAAGATAGGAAAGGACTTTGCAATAAAGACATGCCTATAAGTTGATCCTTACTTTCAGTTTTATAGCAACAGTTATTGAGCCTTAGGCAGCTCTCACATCGGAAGTCCACAATCAAACAAGAAACGCTTTCCTCCGAAGTGGAGATACCGAAAGTGGAATATAAACTTAATTAGCTCTATAACTACACCATACAAGGTTTCAAGACAATAATAATTCAATGCAGCATTTTCAGTTGGCTTATTTCACTTCTTACTACGTCACAGCGCAGTGAACAAGCGGGTACTCAAATAACCGCGAGGGACGGTGATTGCAATCAAGACACACCCGGATAACACGTCACATACACCCACTTTCAGAAGCGTGATTCCACACCCCTTCCTACTCTGTTGAATGCAACAACCTTTCAAAGGCAACCCAAATGCCGAACCGGTCCATCCGTAACGGGCAGAAGGTCCCCGCGTGGAGCGTGACTGTGCCCACCGGCAGATTTACACCTTGCTACCCTCAACCCACTCCTATTTACGGTTGGGTAAGCCTCAGCACCCAGGTTAACCAATTACATCGGTTTCCTGGTTCCCATATGCCAGTATGCATCCGGTACTGTTTGATACTTGTCCAGCAGGGCCGCACACGGACGGTCCTCAACTGACGCCAACTGGGCTACGCACGTGAGACCTCTGCTCACTGCATCCTATCCCCCTGCCGGGTCTCATTTTCATATCTTAAGCCATTTGCTACCTCTTTTCATCCCGTGTAATAAGTACTATCTCGCGAGTAGCTTCCAACCACTCGACTTCTACCAGAATCCTAAACATTAGCATGGCATCCTCTACTCGTCGAGTTTGTAAACTACCCAACCCTTTATAGGAGTTAAAAAGGCTATGCAAGTGGGGTTTCAATCACCCTAACTCTAATGCATACATTTCAACCTAGAGATAAGTGATACAAATGAAAAGCTTTAAAAAGGTACTTAAGTGCAAACTGGGGCTTGCCTGGTTGCGAGTTAAAGGGAAAGTCAACTTCAGGTGGCAGGATGTCCAAAGGCTCCGGTGCGTCCTCAACTTCAGTCACTATTATAAAATGTAATAAAATACATGTGTAAGTATTAAAGGTTTATAAAAATTGAACTTCTATTCATAGCTACTGCTATTTAAAATCCTTAATTGGCTTTGGGATTTTTACAGTGGATACTAGACCCTCTAAGGGTGATTTGAGCCAAATTTGGAGACATGTCATTGCACAATATAGTCTTTAAAATTCCTACAATTACAATGCTTCTCTGAATTTTGAGCCCAAATCAGGAGCTTTGACATAGCTAGAAATGGAAGATCTGATTAGGGTAAGTCTCCATGGTTCTAACAAAATTTGTTTCACCATTTTTTGAGCTACCATCAGAGAGATATCAATTTTTTTGAAGTTGGACCAGAGTTCTGAAAAAGCTTCTGTTTAAATTGGAATTTCTAATTAAGGCTGAACTTGGGAAGGTAGTTTAGCCTAGCAAATGAACTCCAATGAAGCCCAAATTTTTACTGAAGATCAGTAACTATGGAAAGGATTTTCTGCCCAAGTTTGGGACTATTTCATAAAGGATTGCTCCTGTAATAAATCCCTAAAAGATTTACTAAAAACAATTCTACAGAAATTCCTGGGCATTTTCATAGGCTAAAATTGGATTCTGTGAAGTACTCCTCATGAGGATTCCAACAAAATTGGTCTCACTCTTTTTGGAGTTTTCTACACAAAGTTATGGGCTTGCAAAGATCAGCTAATTCCTGGAATTATTTCCCTAATAGAAACTTCAAATAATTGGAACTGGGCCCACTGTTTTAAATTGGACCAGTGAGATTTCGGCAACACCTGGGCTACGGTGTTTAACCCGCACAGCCACGGCAGATCCCGAGCCACAAATCGATCTGGCGCCTACTCGGTGCCACTGACAGGTGGGGCAGGCCCCCACCTTCTTCTACCTCGCGCCTGGCCGGCCTCCTCGCCGGAGGGGCGACTGTACCTCGCCGGAACGGCTGCCCCGTGCCTTAGACGGCTCAATCCCCGACGCCTGTGCCTAAAATCTGACGAGGAATACTCTGGTGAGTTCGGTGGCGGCGCTAAATGGCCGGAAATATCTCCCCGACGGTGGCAGCGGCAAACCGCGTAGCAGGCGAGTATCCCGGTTGGGGAGAGCACCGCAAGCATCAGGGTGATGTAAGGAGCACGTTCTTTCACACAACAGGGGGTGAAAACTCGTGCATGGTGTAGCTCGACGGTGAACCGAACCCTTTCAGCCGGCGGCGACGAATTCTCGTCACTAGGGTCGCAGAGAGGATAGTTTGCGCCGTGCTTCAGCGTGGGGAGGCGCTAGGGGATCTAGTAGCTGTGTCTAGGGCCGGGGACCCGATGATTCAGCATGTGGAAAGAATTTCCCGAAACGGTCTCGAGCTATCTTCCACGTGTATCATCGGAAGTCTCCAAATTCCGGCTAGCCGGCGCTGGTAAATTACCAAAAGGCATCGGTATGAGAAACTAGACTTCGTGACGCACCTCTGGGTGGTTTCCCTCGCGCTGGGGAGGTTGGATTCAGCTGGTAGATGGGGAACCGCGGCGGCGACGTCGAGCTCTGTTTTCCTTCGGAGCAGAATGGTTCGGCGCCGGTATGGAGGGTCTGTCACGAGCTGGAGGCTGTTGGAAAACGCCGAGGAGGCTCCGGCGGAGCTGGGAGATGGCTCAGCTAGGTGCTGGTGCCGCCCAAAGACGATCGGCGCCGAGGAACTGAGGGAAAAAGGGCAGCTCGGTCTGCAGCCGCGCGCTCGAGCAGGGGGGGGGGGCTAGTAGAAATGTTGCAGTGCAACGTGGAGAAGAAGGAACCGGCACTCGGCTGCTGCTTTGAACGTCCACGTGCGTGAACCGACGTCGGAGGAAGCAGCTCGGTGGACAACGTTGGGTGACGGGCTGCCCGGGAGCTGGCGCGCGGTGATCGCCCGAGGAGGAAAGCAGTCGGTTGAGTTGCTTTGCGTGGCTGGCAATTGGGTCCCACCTCCCCCTTTGTTTATTTAAATTTCCTTTGATATTTTTCATCCAGCAACTCAAAATTAAAGTCTATACTTCACCCCAAAGTTAAGGTTTGAATCTGCTGAATTTAAATGGTTTGAATCCTGGTGTAGAATTTGAATGGGGTTTGATCATTTGAATTTGACAAGGAGTTTGAATTCCCCCCTTTGGTTTGTCCCAAACACATAGCAAACCAGCCCCAAAATTTCCAATTTTTGGCATGGCTGCTCATTCAAAGGTGGATAACACATTTGTGAAACCCAATTTTCAAATTGAGGGAATTGGAATTTGAAACTGAATTTGAAATTCAGATTAGAGGGCTTCCTCTTTTAATCCCAAACAAATATTGAAACTCCTCCAATTGAGCTGAAATTTGAAAGGGTGAATATTTGGACTATGAAGATCCAAGTTATGAATTTAGATCTCCATGTTTGGAAGTTTTGGAAAGTTTGAATCCTCACTTTGGACTTACACCGTTATAATTCAAAGTTTTAATTCCCCTCATTTTTCCTAAGTGTACATGAGCTGAACTTTCTTTCTACCACTTTTCGGGGATTTTACAGAGATCAAGGGTGTCGGCTCCGTCATCCTCACCGCCGAGTCTGGTAAGCACAGGCTGCTCGTCAGAGTCTACTACATCCCCGCGTTGAGGAACTCTATCATCAGCCTGGGCCAGCTGGATGAGAACGGTTCACGCGTGGAGATCAAGGACGGAGTCATGAGGATTTGGGATCGCCATCATCGCCTTCTTGCCAAGGTAACCAGAGGCACCAATCGACTCTATGTCCTTAACGTACAGGTAGCACAACCTCTCTGCCTTGCTACTCGCCGGGATGACGAGGCGTGGCAGTGGCATGAGCGCTGTCGGTACCCTCAATATGGGGTACCCCCGCGCACGTGGTCAGCAGAGCCGGACCTCCCCCCTCCGCGGGGAGAGCTCCGAAGGCTCCACGTGTCCAGCGGGGCCAGACCTCCCTCTCCTCAGAGGAGAGCTCCGGGCCCGCCACGTGGCCAGCAGAGCCGGATCTCCCCCCACCGAAGGGAGAGCTCAGAAGGCTCCACGTGTCCAGCGGGGCCGGACCACCCTCTCCTCAGAGGAGAGCTCCGGGCCCGCCACGTGGCCAGCAGAGCCGCGCTACCTGCCCCACGCGGTAGGCAGCAAGAGTAAAGACGCGACATACCTTGTCCGTACAAGGTATTCAAGACCCGCGCCTTCCCAAGATGCGGAGACGCAGAGCACGCCTCTGTCAGGTGCCGTTGCGCCCAGTCACATCGCAGTGAAGACTGGCACGCCGCGTCAAAGGCTGTACGCCAATAAACACAGCGACAAGACATCCCCTGCCGCCCCTGCCATCATCAACCACTACGACTAGCTTGAGGCATGGGCAGGGTGGCAGAACGAAGACTCAGAAGCCTTGGCCAGAGACAACTACCGGCGTAACTACAATATACGGTAGATGGCAGGCAATCTCTCTGGGACCACCTTGTAAGCCGACCGAGCCTTGGACTATAAAAGGCTCGGGTAGGCGACGTTATTAGGGGTTCGACTCCTTGCACCCTTACTCTCTATCATTCTAGCACTCAACTCATCCTCAAGCTCAGAACCCCGGTTCTGAGCACCAAGCAATACAACGAGCATCTCTGCTCACCGTGGACGTAGGGTTTTACGCTCCGGCGGCCTGAACCACATAAAAATCTCTGTGTCAAGCTTCTCCTTCCATCGTCCTTAACGCGTAAGCTCTCCGTGAGTGACTATCCCCTCTGAAAAAGAACCTCCTCGGGTTCCTAGAGCAGGCCCGGGGAAAGTGTCGACAACACACTTTGACATTTGGCGCGCTAGGTAGGGGGCTTTTCCCTTGCACGACGAGCTTTCGCCGGTGAAGATGATGAAGCTTCCTTCATCGGCAAGCTATCCCCGCCCACGTTCATGACGAACGGTGACCAGCGGGGACTACGTCTCGACACACTCAGGACAGAGTGTGTCGGTGCAAGCTGGAAGCCAGCAGCCGACTCCTGCAGCGCCGACTCCAGCAAGCCCAAGATGCACTGCAGCGCTGAGTGTCTCCCACGGGAGTGCACTAGCTGCAGCACGAGCGCTACTGCGCAATCCACCTGCTGGGGACGTGCCTCAGTCAGCGACCCAGCAGTGGATTCGCGACGTAGACCGTCTCGTCGTCGCCGCCGCCAACCCTCAGCTTCGGCGGGGATGACGCCCCAGTCAACCAGGTGTGTCGCTGGCGCGCACGCCGACGGTTGACGGGCAGACGGCAGACTCCCGCTCCACCAGGCTCCCATCCACGGACCTGAGGTTGGAGCTGGAGCGATGTCACCTGGGCGAAGACGCCCGCGTGACCATCGAGCGACGCCGAGAAAGGCGTTGCAACTAAGAGGCCGGCGACAGCATATCGACCGCCTCGACCCAGCCTGGGCCGCAGACGTTCGCTATGCAATCTCTGCCCCAGGCATACACCGCGCAGCATATGCCTCAGCCATATGCCCTGCAAGTGGCGCCCCCCTGTCTATGGCTCTGCCTTGCCCATACCGGGGTACACGGTGCCAACAGCGGACCAAGCGTTCGCGGCACCAACACCTGCAGCAACAGGAGCAGGATGTGTGGCCCTGGCGCCACACCTTCGCTTCGCGAAGTGGCCGCGCAAGTTCCGGCCGCACCTGCCCGAAAAATACGACGGCAGTGTCAACCCAGCGGAGTTCCTCCAGATCTACTCCACCGCCATCCTTGCTGCAGGAGGGGATGAGGCCGTCATGGCCAACTACTTCCCCGTCGCCTTGACCGGCCCGGCTCGGTCTTGGCTCATGAATCTCCCCCAGGGTTCCATAACCTCCTGGGGAGAGCTCTGCCAGCAGTTTACTGCAAACTTCGGCAGCTCCTACGCCATCCAACAACAACCTGGAGAGTCGTTGCGCTCCTTCATCCAGCGGTTCTCCCAGGTACGGAACACCATCCCCCATATCCAAATGCTTCAGTGGTGGTGGCGTTCCGACAGGGTGTACGGGACAAGAAGATGCTCGAGAAGCTCGCGACCAGAGAAGTGCACGACGTCTTAGAGCTCTTCAGCCTGGCGGACAAGTGTGCCAGGGCAGCAGAAGGGCGCAACTGGCACTCACAGCCAGCCTCCGAAGCCGGAGGACAGCCCGGATCTGGCGCTGCTTCCCATGGAAGCAGCAAGAAGATCAAGAACAGGGGTGGTGGCAAGATGAAGCCGCCGACCGCAGCTCCCGTTGCTGCAGCCGCAGCACCCACTGGAGTTCAGGGGCCACGCCCCGACAAGAGGCCGCGACAGTCACCAGCCCCAGATGGTGACCAAGGAGAGCCGTGCCCCGTGCACAACACCAGCAGCCATACTGCTCCTGAGTGCCGGGTGATCCAGAAGCTCGCGGAGCGCTTCCGCAGGGGGAAGGAGCCGCGTGCTGACGCCCCTCCCTTCCGTCAGATGGAGGGAAAGCAGAGGGTCGACGCCCAGGACAACGTCAACCAGAACATGGAGTTCCAAGAGCCCCAGCACGCCGTGAAGGTGGTGCGCAACCACGAGGACTCTAGCTCCAGCGACGACAATTCGTGTCGGTAGCCCACTACGGCTACTTCGTCTTGAAGGTGCCTACACCAACAGGTGTCTTCAAGATCTGTGGAGACTGCACTGCTGTTGTGTCAGCCTTGGAAAAGGTCGAAGCATCTGCAGCAGCCCGAGCACCAGCCCCGGGCGGTGCAGAACCGGGCCAGCTCCACCCGAGCGCACGCCTCCGTGCCTCGGCCTCACCTCCCGGAGGCCGCCCTGGACCTGTCAACCCCCTGTCGGCCTGAGCCGATAGAGGAAGACATCCTGGGTCCCCCAAGAAGGGTCCGGGCCTGTTTACCTCTTGTCAGCATGAGCCAATGGAGGAAGGTACCCCGGGGCTCCCAGGGGAAGCCATGCAGGACAAGCTCCGGCGTGAAGATATCGACCTCGTCGACGAGGCATGATTACAAGCAACGCTCCGCAACACACGGTCTCAGCTGGCGCTACGGCGCTACCGCCAAAGGACCAAGCGTGTCCGGGAGCTCCAGGGAGGCGACCTGGTGCCGCGGCGCATACTTTCTCGTGAAGGAACGGACAAACTCTCCCCCAGCCGGAAAGGTTCCTTCCAAGTCAGAAAAGTTTGCCGCCCCGGGTGCGCACGCCTCCCCACCAAGGATGGGGATCTGCTCCCGAGGCCTTGGAATGTAGAACAGCACTGTAAGTTCTATCCTCAGAGCATTAGTAGCACAGGTCTTTTCCTTTCAGTAATAGATCCCATAGAGTCTAGGAACAGCGCTCGGAGCAACTAAGCCCCAGTGGACGGTCCAGGACTACGTCCAGCTTGGCCTGGTTCCGACCCTAAGCGTGTAGGATCTTGCTTCCCCTCATAATGGTGTGGTCGTTGCCTCCATGTTTAGCCTGTCTTCCTCCTATGGACGTTCATACAAGGAAAAACCTGATCTACCACGATCTTCCTTTTGTGCTCATTTAAATTACGCATTAATTTTTATGACCGCACTTTCCATGTATGCTCACCGTACATTTAGCTCTCCTTTCCCACTCTCATCCATAGTCGGCATTTGCTATCCTACCAAAGACGGTCGCGCTTGAGGTACCTGCCGATGGCCAGGGGGCCTTTCGGGCCTCCCCCAGTCAGGTGCTGCGATGCCAGTTGGTCACCTCTAGGAAAGGCCCGCGCTGTGCAAGGGGGGTCCAGGGGTGCGTAGCCTGCTTTGCCTGGTTACGACCCAAAGCGTGCGCCCCCTGCCCTTCGGAGGTCTAGGGGAGTATAGCCTGCTTTGCCTGGTTCCGTACCAAAAGCCTGTGCACTCTGCCTCCCCGGCGTTGCGGTCCGGTACTAGGGGCCGAACGGTCGTACCCTGACCTCGGAGGGAGCCGGACCCCCGGCGCCAGGCGCGCAGAATTGCTGAAGCCCCGTATACCGAACCAGGACCGTAAGCCAAATACGACTAGGAGACTGGGAAGGGAGAGCCCCCGAGGAGAATTATGCTTCCTCTACTTGTGTGCAGGACCTCCAAGCTTTAGCTGCGGGGACCGCACAAGGAAGGACTAGTGCTCCCGGTGACTCCAACGCGAGACTGGAGCACCAGACTACTCCAAGGCAAGACTGGAGGAGCCGGACCGCGCCCCCTCCGCAGGGGCGAGCTCAGAAGGCTCCACGTGTCCTGCAGGGCTGGACCTCCCTCTCCTAAGATGAGAGCTCCGGGCTCGCCACATGGCCAGCAGATCCGGACCTCCCCGTCCTCACGGCGCGAGCTCCGAAGATCCCTTGGGCCCTTAACGCAACAGGGACTCGAGGAAGGTGTCTGTGCAAGACTTCAAGATCGGTGAAGAGATCCGAGGTCCTTGTGGAGCTAAGGACTCGGGCAGGCCAAGCCAAGAAGGAGATAAACGCAGCCACAACAATCAAGAGTCTATTCATTCAAGGCTCCATGAGCTGGACTACAGACTCAACAAAAGCGAAAAGGAAAAGGAACAAGCCCTAGGAGTCCCCAGTCTCGCGCCGGAACCTAGAGGCCATGAGGGCGGCCACATCCCCGACTTCAGCCCTGGCGACTTCCTCCCGCTCCCCGACGGGGCCCTGCCTCACCGGCTCCAGAGTAAGGGAGGGATCCCAGCTCCGGAAGCACGCCAGCACGTGCGTGGCAACCTCCTTCGCCAGACCCCATCCATCCGCCTCGAGCTCGCCGGTGATCACCACTTCGAGCCCGCCCAGTTTGGCGCCGATGGACTCGAGTGCCGGGATCGCCTCGGTCACCTTCTGCGCCGGAGCCTCTGTCCTCACCAGGCTGAAGCCGAGGGGAACCAGGGCGGACCCTTCCTGGTCGACAAAGCTCCAGACCGCACGGGCCTCGACGGGCCGTGAAGCCTGGAACTCCTCCATCTCTTGGCGGATTGCCAGCAGGGCATCAGGACCCTCCTCGGAGAACTTCTTCTCAGCCGCCAGAGAACCTTCCCGAAGCTGGAGACCCTAGGCGAGCCGCTCCAACTCTGATGCTCGGAAGTCGGCTGCCATCTCCCGGTCCAGCACTGCCTGGCACTCTAGGGAGACCTGCTCCTCCCTCGCGACCAGAGCGGCCTCCCGAGTCTCCAGCTCCTTAGCTAGGGCCCTCAGGTCGCCTTCGCCAGCCACCAGCTGTGCGGCGACCTTCTTCGCCTCAGCCGCCAAGGCGCGCTCCCGGTCCGCGATGACGCGCTCGCGGCGCACCAGCTTCAGCCGCAGCTCCTCCAGAGCAGAGGAGTGCGCCTCGGCCTTGGCATAAGCCTCGCGAGTCTCCTGGTGGAGCCACCGGGTTTCGGAGTCCAGGCGGTCGACGGCCCTCTTCTTAGCGTTGAGGAGCACCTCTATGGCATCAACCTTCGCCCGCCTCGAGTTGAGCTTCGCCCTGACCTCCTGAGTCCGCTGCCTCAAGAGGTGCCCCCAGCTGAGAAGGCGATCCCTCTTCCCTGCCTGTGCCTCCCGCTCACGCTCAAGCACGGCCAGGACCTGCCGGACGCTCGTCTGAGCAAAGTCCAAGGCGTCCGCCAGGGGCAGCGGGGCGGCAGAGGCCGAAGCCGCGCCCCCGACTTCCTCCATCACATCATCCTCAGAAGGAGATGATGGCGCCGCAGCGTCCACAGTGACCGCGATAAGGCGCTGATCTGGAGAAACAGGCGCCGGAGCAGAGCCACTTTCGACGTGCCCCTGCTCGCTACCGGCCGGAGGGCCAGCAGCCGCTCCCACCACCTCCTCAGCACCGGAGGGCTGGGCGCCGCCAGTCGGCCCCGCCGAGCCCTTGGCAGTTGCTGGATCCTGAGTTGGCAACGGAGCACGGGCGGGAGCTACCGCCGCCGTCACTGTGACACTCTCATCTCTGGTTTCTGCATGTATTCATGTTTCATGTAGAGAAAACATTTTAAGAAGTAGGAACAGAGAAAAATATCAAAAGGATAGCCAATAAGAGCCGAATCCAGTTCACAGAGAAAAACTTCTGCGGCCTGCTGGCCACGTGGCGTGTTCGGAGCTCATCCCTGCGAAGTGGGGAGAGGTCCGCCGCTAAGCTGGCTACGTGGCAGGCTCGGGGCTCATCTCCGCAAAAGAGGAGAGGTCCGACCCTGTGGGACACGTGTTGCCCTGAGCTAGCCTCTGCGGAAGAAGCAAAGGCATTTTCTGCAGGACACATGTCAGCTTCGGAGCTAGTCACCACAGAAATCAGAGGACCAGTCGCACGGGATACGTGTCGATCTCGGAGCTCATCTCTGAGAGGTCCGGTTCTATCAAACACGTGTCGCCACCGGAGCTTATCTCCGGGAGGTCCATCGCTGCTGGACACGTGTTAACCTCGGAGCACGTCTCTGAGGAAAGAAGGAAAGACCGGCACTAACACGTGGCGTGCACGGAGCCACCTCCGAGTAAGAGAGGAGGTCCCGACCGCCAGGATACGTGGCGCACGCGTACCTCGCCTCCGAAGGAAAAGGGAGGTCTCGCTTGTTTCACACGCAGCACAACCGGAGCCCGTCTCTGCGGAAAGGGAGAGACCAGGACCTGGTGGACACGTGGAACCCCCGTAGCTCATCACCTAGGAGGTAACGAGTTCTAGGGACGGTTTTTGGATTCTGTACGCGTAGAAATACCGGAACAGAAACCAACCTGAATCCCACAATGTTACCGCACCAAATCAACTAAAGATGTTAGGATCCAACGATGATCTGAATAGGACTCTTATTCGGTATACATTCAGATTAGGACTCTTCTCTTCCCGATTATAAATAGAACCCAGAACCTCTGGCCAAAACCACAAACTTCTTTTCCAACTCCTGAGCCGACGACGTAGAGCCCTAGTCCCAATCCGCCGAGTAAACCATCGCCGGAGTGCAGCAAGGAAGATCGCCGGAGGAAAGCCCAACGATCTGAGGAGGACCTCGAGACAGAGAAGAACGTAAGGTAGGTCTCCAATACCACCTTACGACATCGTTGTGTTTTCTTTGCATCTGTTCTTTGGTTCCTTTCGAACAGAAGCCTTCTCGTGGACAGATCAGTTGATGATCAGGTTGATCTAAAGACAAGATCATCGCCACGTCCACCTTTGATCCCAACACCTCTGTTCATCATAAAATCCATGCAATCCATGCAAGAACACATACAAACCAATCTAATAGAACTAATCATAGGATAGCATGCATATGCATCATCGCATCTAGTTTAAGGTTTGTGCATGATATTGATTGCTGTGAATCTTGTATGCACGTGATCCTGCAAAGCGGGACAAGCTCAGGGAGCTGTCTACGATGAACTGCAGCAACAAGGTTTTGAGATCCAAGAACAACCGGAACCGCAAGAACAAGGCAAGTGCTCCTTGACCATATTGATCCTATGTTTTGGGTGAAACTGTTTTGTTTTGTGAAAAGGTGTGTGTGCTGAGTCAAACATGATGGGAAACCCTTTTTATAGGAGTTTACTAGCTTTGGTTAAACCACCCTTGTCGCCAGGGAAGTTTATGAGTCAGGTATGGTTTTTACTTTCATGCTTCGCTGAGTCCATGGGATTGGGAAGAGAGATAGATATGTCTAGCTAACTGCACTCGTAATGATAATGAGAAACTGATGATGTTAATTAACATGGATCGGAGGGAGATCTAGGCAAGACTGGGTTTGTGAATTAGGTAGCATGGGATGGTGGTTTACTTGCCATAGATCTAAGGACCGGTTCATGCATGCACATGCAAGGATAACAATGCCACCAGAAGGCCAAGTATGGGTGCGGCTTAGCTGAGTAATTAGGTAAGTTGCTAGAGTGTTATGGACTGTAGAAGGCGCAGGGAATGGGAGTCGAGTGAGGACTGCCCTGGGAACTGCATGGCACAAGAGGGGCACGTGGGTGGGAGAATTGGAGATTCTAGCCTGCCGGTGAAACCTTAGTGAGTCCATACATCTAGTAGCCCCTTTGTAAAGGCTATTTTGTGATCTCTTGACCATACACCGACGGTTGTGTACTGGTATAATGGAGGTTCTGCAGTCGCCGATGGGTGACGAAATCACAAACTTGTGGGTAAAGAGGTACAAACTCTGCAGGGTTTCTAAAACTATCATGATAGCCGAGCTTACGATCACGAGCACCTGGCCAACTGCCATGATTAGTTGGGATGGTTCTTGGTTATGGTTATTGATTTTGGTTATAGTTTGGTTTTGGGACTGTTGAGTCCGGGTGATAAGATGGTTGCATGACTGTTGAGTCATGGCAACGAGATTGGTCTCGGTGTGAGACGAAGTTGTTTATGAGATAAGATGGTAGCGAATACGAGAAGGTATTCGTGAGATGGTAGCGAATACGAGGAGGTATTCGTGAGTAAGAATGAGGTTGGTTAATGTTCGGGTGGAACATGGAAAGCGATGGAGGTATGTTGGTAATTCAATACATGCTGGGATTACATTCATCTAAAGTTAAATTGCTGTTTTATCATGGTTTTATAAATCTGCTTTTCTGCAAATAAGCCTTTTTATACCTACCTTGTTTATGAGCTGCATATCATGTGTTATTCCCGCACTTGCTGAGTACATCATTGTACTCAAACTTGCATTATTACTTCATCATCAGCAGCAGGAGAAGCCTACTATGAAGACCAAGTGGAGCACTAAGGCGTGTGATCTGTTCTCAACCTTGCCTGTGGAGGGAGTAGGGATAGAGCCACTTCTGCTTAGATTTCTCCGCCTTAGTTAAATTGCTTCCGCATTAGAATAAAGACTTCCGCTGCATAGAAATAAAGACTTCCGCTGTGAGCATGAGTCCAAGACTCATGAGACATTGTAATAAACTCTGTTATTCGTGGTTATATATATTCTGAATTCAGTTTGTGGAATATATGTGTATGTGTGATGAACATCGTGGGCACACATATGCATTAGTTCTCAGTTCCGTGGTTTTCCACAGAATTGAGGGCATCACAGATTGGTATCAGAGCCACGGGTTGACAGTAGGTTATACGCCTAGATAGAAACCTCAGATTGATATTAGAGCCACGGGTTAACAGTAGGTTACACACCTAAATAGGAATCATAGATCGGTATTAGACACAGATTGGTGGTTAAGCCACGCTGACCAAAGGAAGCACCCTAGGACGCTTAGATTGGCTTTAAAACTACCTTGGCATCGGAAACCAGTCTGGAATAGGAGTCTTATGAGCCCTTGCTGTGAAATCCCAAAAACTCAAGCAAGTGGAGCTACAAGTCACACCGAGAAAACGAGAGGGAATTTAAACTTTTGAATTTAACGGTGTGAGCTCCAAGTCGAAACTTGAACTTGCAAAAATTCCCGAACACGGAGATCTAAAGCTATCATTTGGTTCTCCACACATCCAATAATAGCCTGGCAAATTTTCAGAGCATTTGAAAAAGATTTCCTATTTGTTGGAATTTAGATGGGAGAAAATTCGAATTTGAATTTAAATCTCAGTTTCAAATTCTGATTTCACCGAAATTCAAATTTGAGTGCACCATTGTGTTCCTCATATTTCTTTTGGCCTGTCCTCCAAATTTTATCAAATTTGGAGCTCATTTGCTATTTTAAAAAGGAATTGGGGATAAGAGGGAGAGGTGGACCCCGCATGTCATACACACACTGAAATGAACCGACTCTGTTTTTCCTTCCCCGCTCCAGCTCCCGACAGCACACCGGCAGGGGACTTCGGGGGCAAGTTTTGGGTGCCACCTCCTGCTTTGCCTGATCTTTTGCCTGGTCTGATCAACACACGACGAGTGCCACAGCCCACTTTTGCTTTCTCTCGCTCGTGCACCTTCTCTGCTTCCCTACCGAGAAGAACACAGCGCTGGTTTTGTTTGGATCGATCACAGACCGGCGCACCTCCTCTTTTGCCCGAGCTCCCAACAGAGAAAGGCTGCGCCCAAGGGTGCTCTAGCCGGCCAGCAACTTTCCCCCACAGCCCCGAGCTCCTTAGCACTGGAAATCAGCAAAAGTTCTGCAGCTCTCGGGTAAAAGCTGAAAAACTGAACTGGTCGTCGTGGCCAGCCCAAACCAGGGGTGATCACGCCCAAGCAAGCCACCCCATAGGTGCGTCTACAAGCCTAGTTGCTCACCTCCAAAACTCAGCCCAAGCCATTGATCACAGTGGGAGAATTTCAAGTTTTTCTCCCGGGCGGCCGAAACTGACCTTGAGGTAAGGAATTGCAAAATTCGTCCTCAATTCGTGTTGGTTGTGTTTCAAACTCCGCACACAAGTTCTTAACTGCCTAGCACACCTCCTCCATCGATTTTAGACCAAGAAATTGAGTGTGGAGAGAGGAATTCGAGTTCTTTTTGAGGGTATACCACTGAACCATGTCGGGTGCACGGTGCCGATAGGTTTGGAGCTATCCCCGGCCTGTTTAGACCTCATGTCGGTCTTCTCCATGATTCCCTGGTGCTTTAGAGCTCAAGAACCGACCATTTTATGGAGAAATCACCGTGCACGACCTTTCTTATGTCCATTATAAATGGCTCTTTGCATTTTCTCCAACAACCATCCACTGCCCACCTAAAGATATCCTCTGTTTTTGTCCATAACAGAGCTCCTCACTCACTTTAGAGTTGGTCTAAACCATTCTTAGTTCCTCAAACACATTTGTTTTATAATTCAGTTACTCGTAATAAAACTATGCATATTCATGTCGGTAGGAAATACGACGAAGGAGGTCGACGAGCAACTGGACTCAGAGCAGCAAGTTGAGGCTTAACTCATCGCCAAGCTACTGACTACAAAGTATAAATAAACCTGCAGCAACATAAGGCAAGCCCCGGTTTGCATTTAACAGCTTTTAGTTATATTTTACTTTGTATCACTTTTATGGGTCTAGTATGTATTGTGCATTAAGTCAGGGTGATTGATACTCCAAATGCATGACCCACAAACCCTTGGAGTTAAAGGGTAGAATAGGTTACCTTCGTGTAGTTTCTGCTAGGCTAAAGTTGTATAGGATCCGGTACAAGTCGGGTAGTTGGAAGCTACTCGCGAGTTTAGGATGTGAATTCAGCGGGGTATGATTTTAGAGAATGAAAGTCCTGGAATAGAAAATGAGACCGAGCAGAGAGTAGGAGCAGCAGGACGTTGGGCCTGTGTGGCTGTAGCTCTGTTTGTGTCGGTTATGGACCGATGCGTATGCTGCCCTGCTGAGCAAGTTTGAACAGTACCGGATGCATATCGGATATATGGGACCCGATAAACCGATGTAACTCGGGTACTCTCGTGTCGAAACTTATACGGCCGTCCTTTGGGGGTTGGTGTCAGAGGTGTAAACCCGCTAGCGGAGAAACTTCAACGTGTTCCATGTTGTGGCCCTTCTGATGGGTCGGCGGAACTGGTTGGGCATTGGAGTGACGGGTGAAAGGTTGCTGCATACAACGTAAGAAAGAGCTCGTGTGAGTCTTTCGAGGCGGGTGTATGTGTCGTGTATTCCGGGTGTGTCCTGATTGCAATCACCGTCCCTCGCGGTTATATGAGTACCACTTGTTCACTGAGTTGTGACGTAGTAATAAATTCCAGATAAAGTGTGATGAATCATTGCTGATGTGAAGTTCTTAAATTCATTGCATTGCCAACCATGTATGCTGTAGTTGTAGAGCTCATTAAGTTTATTTTCCTCTTTGGGCATCACCACATCGGAGGAAAGCATTTCTTGTTTGATTGTGGACTTCCGATGTGAGGGCTGCCTAAGGCATAATAATCTGCTGAAAGTAAGGACTAACATTTAGACGTCTCGTGATGGCATCATACTTTTCCTATGTTAGTAATTCCCGCACGTAGAGTTCCATGTTTAGGAGTGTCGGTTAAGTCTTGCTGAGCCATCGTGCTCACGGTTGCATTATTAGTGTTTTGCAGGTTATAAAATTTGCTATGAAGATGGTTGTTCGGTGAGCCATCAGAGACTCACCGGAAACCCTGCCGCTGCACTCATCTTTGTGGAAGCTAGTAAGAAGCGTCCCCCAACTCTTTCACAATGGCTGCTGTTTTTGTGCACTTCTGCGAGATGTTCGTGGGGGTGCATGCTTCCGTGACGCTCTTCTGCTACTTCTTTGTGTTGTGGACGACCGGGCGCGGCTCGAAGACTCAGATGGGGGCATACTACTTTCAGCATCGCTGCAAGGACCCCAAGGTCTCTGGATACCTTCTGCCCTTCAGCGCATCAAGGTGGGAAAACTGGAGGGAGAGCTGGGTGGTAGTGCAGAACGACGAGCACGATCGCCTACAACTCCCAACCGCCAGCCCAACCACCGATCGTCGCTTCTGGGAGGAGATCCCTGAGCTGGAGCAGGAGTACTCCCCGGTCTTGGAGCGGATCCGGTTCCTGGCCAATGGGGGGCTGACGTCTCTGATGGTGCTGATGGACTTTATGTCGTGCCGTATTGCACCCTTGCAGCAGCGTAGTCGCCCAGCATGGTACTACACCGGCGAGCAGGACTGTACCAGGCTGGAGAGGGGCCCCAGCTCTGACCCTTCCGACGAGGAGCTGAACGAGATGGTGGGCAAGGTGAGCGGTGACTACATCCCCAGTGGCGACAGAGAAGTTGTAGAGCACTTGAATATCTTTCCAGAACTGTATCACACACCTTAATTGGTTAAAGCTACTCAGAGTTATGCTCTGTCAAAGTCCAGAAAGAATTTCTGCCAGAAACAGAGCACTCTGTTTTTGAAAACTTTGATACCTAGTTATACTCTCATTTGAATCTTAGCTCAAAATAAGAGTTCAGTAGATACTACTTGTTTCAAACTTCCATTTTAGTTGAAAGTTAGTTCATGAATCATTTCTTCATAGGGAAGAGGTTATTAAGTGTAGTACGGTGTCGATGCACTGTAAGAAACATGTCGGTACTACGTTGCCTTACCAAAATAAAAATCCTAACCCGGATTATACCGGCATATCCGTTTTATCAGTGGCACTAAGACGGTCTCTCGCACACGTGTACTACACGGTATACGTACGTGGTTAGTACCTGCAGAAGATCACTCAATAGTGGTGCACTCAAAGGTTTGTTTAATTTCAGGCAGTTCCATATTCAAAAGTAAATACAAACGCCCGTATCATTGTCATACGGCCATCCTTGAGTTAAGCCACGTCTCAAGGCACGTGATCGTGTTTCAACACCACACGATGGGGAACCCGAGTATATCATGAACGGGTCATCACGGTTGGGAATGTTATCAACCCAACGGATGCCACCTACTGCCCTGCAGGGCACGCCGACGGCAAGCGCTGCGTATGTCCTCCTGGGCTACTTCCAGACGAACACACTATCGCGTTACTGACCACACGATGGGGTCTCCACTTACTTGCCTAATGCACGCTAGGGATCAGCGTTTCATATGAACTCAGGAACATGAAGAGTTCAAGAGTTTCATATTGACGTCTCACACCAAGCTGTGAGATCTAACCCTGAACCACTTGCCTCGTCAGGGGAGCTAACCGAAATTGAACCGCTTTCGGTGGCGTTCCTTACCGTGTTTACCTGAGCGTAGGTGCGTCTTTACATAATCAAAATTCAGAATTATAACAAGTATGTTAGTCATGCCACATAGTAACTATACTACTATAGTCCTTATGTGGGCCTAATACCGTTTCCTCACCGTATCCTGCGTTTTGTCGTAATACGATCCTTATTCCTTGTTCTATTACCAATGCGGCTCTGATACCACGCTGTGGGGACCCCGCCGTCCCGATCACTCACGGGGACGGGGCGCCTCGCCCGAGGAATCGCATTGGGTGGTGCTGTATTATGCGTCACCCAACAGCACACATATAAGGAACACAATATTACATAAATCAAAAGCAGAAGCTTACACTTATTCTTTGTAAATAATTTACACAAAATAGCTACAGCGGAAGTCTATAAACAGCTCACGATGAATATCTAAGAAGCACTCGAGAAGAGATCCAGCCCGCGGACTCCTCTCGCTAGCAACACGCAGATATGGCAGCGACTAGGTTCCCAAGGGTGACATGACTCGGAAGTTCCCGAGTCTCACCGGACAACCTTCTTTGTAGCGTCGATGTTTACCTGCAAAACCACTTATATAGCAAGAGTGAGCACAAAGGCTCAGCAAGACTTAACCGTCTCTCCTAAGACATGGAACTCTACATGAAAGTAACCTAAGACTTAAGCCTGTCATTTGCAAAAAGACTCGCCTACGAGTTCATCCTTAACTTTCAGATTTTAGCCATAATAGTAGTGACCTTGCGCCCAGCAACATTGGAACTCCACCATCAAACAAGAAACGCTTCATTCCAATGTTACTCGTCCCAAGGTGAAAAAAAACTTTAGTTTGCTCTATCTCTACTTCAACCATGGTTTTCATGCAATTTATAATTAGCATAACAGCATTTAAAACTTTGGCAAACTATTCCCACACAACTTGATTACTACGTCACAGCGCAGTGAGCAAGCGGTACTCATAACCGCGAGGGACGGTGATTCGAATCAAACACTACCCGGATAACTCGACACATACGCCCGCCTCTGAAGACCCAACTCTGGTGTCCTTCATTACGTCGTATGTGGCAACCTTTCTCAGGCCACTAAACTGTAGAACCGGTCACGCCGTCTCGGGCTCATAGGTCTAACGAGACGATGTGGTATGCCTCTACAATCCAGTGAACCCGGTACATCGGTTTCCTAGTTCCCATATATCAGTAAGCATCCGGTACACAACTCAATACTTGCTCCCAGGGCCGCATACGCTTCGGTCCTTGACCGACACGGGCAGAGCTACTCGACCAAGACCTCGTCTTGTCGCTGTCTAACCCCTCTGCCCGGTCTCATCTTTAGAAACGTAAACTTTAGTTTGCCTCTCTTTCCAACCCCACTTATGTGATCCTAAAACAACGCTCGCGAGTAGATTCCAACTACTCGTCTTCTACCGGATGTCCTAGCCTATTTAGCACGGCCTTATTCTACAGCGATGACACAATGCTACCCTTGACCTCAGGGTTCATGTTTGGTTATGCAAGTGGAGTATCAACATCCTTGACCTAATGCACATACAAACGTTGACCAAATGTAGTGAACAAAGGGAAAACTTTAAAAACAACTTTAGTGCAAACCGGGGCTTGCCTTGGTTTTGCAGGTGACTAGAGTCAGATAATATGGGTTAGTTGCTGATGTCTTGAAGTTCAACTCCTGCCCTTCTTGCTCCTTGATCCAAGCTCCACTTCTTCTTTACTTATCCACGTTTAATCACTACACGTTATGAAGATGCATACATGTTTAATTGTAAAACATTTGCTAACAAGTGCTAAGGACAAGTTTTTAAAACTGGAACTTTGTTTAAGAATTTAAAATGAAACTGGTGCTAGTGGTTTGGGTTTGTGTTTAAGCACTATCATCAAGTGATGAGTGGAATTTCATCACTTGGGTGGGGATCAACTAATGAGGTTGAACAGGGCATAATGATCCAGGGCTCCAATGGAGCTGGAAATTTTCTTGTGAGTTCCCTGTCACAAGAAAGTCCTTTGGACCAAAATTCAGAATTTTTCACTAAGTGGATCACCCAGAACAATTCCCTAAGCATTTAGGCAAAGAGGAATTAATTCTGAATAAATTTGCACTTTGATGCAAATTCAAGTGAACTACAATTTCAAGCATAGTTCATAGAGTATGCCTGAAGTTTCCTAGGATTTTTGGAGCTAAGGAATGCCCAGAACTGAATTTCCAAGTTTTGGAAATCCTCTGAAAATGTTTCTGTATTTATTTGAATACAGAAACTTGGAATTAGAATTACCCTAACTAAATCAACTCCAAATGAGCTGAAACTTTTACAGGAGTCTCCTACTATCGTAAAGAATATCCTGGCAAAATTTGGTGAATTTTGGATGAACCAAACTCCCTCTAAAATTCTTTTGCTGAAAAGCTTTAAAGAATTCTCCAGAATTGTCTATTGGATTTCATGCAAATTGGGTTGCATATTTGGATGGAGTTTTTCATCCTGAATCTAACCCAATTTGAATCACTAAATTTGGATCTCCCTAGCAAAAGTTATGAGGTTCTCAAGTTTTAACCGAACTTGGAATTCAAATTAATCACAGAATTGTTTAAACTCTGACTGCGGGCCACAGGGCCACGTGTCGACCGCTGAAACACGAGCCACACGGGCCACAGACCTGTCCCCGCATTGTCACAAACCGATCCGAGGCCACAGACAACCCACTCCCTCGCAACAGCGACTGACGCGTGGGCCAGCCCCCGTCTTCGTCTTCCTCCAGCCGCCCGCACTCCCGCGCCGCCGAGCTCACCGGAGCTCTCGCCGGGAGTGGGTTCCGGTGCTCGGAACTTGCTGGATCTCGCTGCCCCCACGTATTATCGTGCGAGGAACATGTTGCCAGGCTTATCTCAGCTCGACGATGGCCGGAAACCTAGGTGCGACGGCGACAGCGGCTGTGGCAACTTCGGCGACGTTGCTAGGGCACTGTAGTGCTCTAACCTTGCTCTGGTTAGCTCCTACAGCATCGCCACCACCTCGGGAGCAACGTCCATGGCTCTGATCTCGTGAGAAACGACGGCAACTAGGGTCTCACCGTGCGACCTAGGGCGATTTCGGGGAAAACTAGAAAAACTCGAAGAACCGAGGGTTTCCTCAATGGTTCTCCCTAGTTCTTGATCCCACGTGCCCGCACGGATGTCTACAACTGGGTTTCTAGGTCTGGTGATGACTGATGCACCGTGCTTCCCTAATTTCTCGGTTTGCTGCCTACGGTTCATATCGCATGTCCGCGGGAAAAGTTAAATTCCGGGGAGCACGGGCTGTGACACGCTGCCGGCGTTGCTGTGAAGCAAGAAGAGTTACAGGCGCACCTTTTTGCTTTTGCAACTCGACGAGAGGTGCTCTGTTGTAGCCAGGCAACGTGATCTTGTCATGGTGGCTTCCTTCGGTGCTGTGGAGGAGAACCGAGCTCGACGCTGCGTTCCCGTGGGAGAAACGTCGGTCTCTGGTGCTGAACACCTCGAGAGAGACCCGGCGACACCGTGAGGAAGCTTAGATCGGCGTGGGAGCTACTGAGGCAGCCGGTCGCCGTTGCTCTGATGGACGAGGTAGCGGTGGGAGGGGCTGCACACACGGGAGCGGCCACGGGAGTGGGAAAATGCGATCAGTTCTCCTACGTGCGGTAGCCTTCCTTGGCTAATATCGGGGCTGAGGCGGTTTCATCGTGGAGACAGCCGGGAGCCACGGGCGCACGCGCTGTTGCCGCGGTGCTGCTGCTGTCGCGCGCTCAGCAGAGGAGAAACGAAGACCGGGCTCCCTCTCACAGACAGCTGGGCCCCAGTGACAGGCAGAGAGACTTAAGGAGCAAGTTTATTTGACTCAATTGCAAGTGGGTCCACCCTTGATCCTCCTAAAAGATCTTCCAAAATTTGGCACAAAGCAAATTTAACTTCTGAAGAGCTCAGATTCAAAAGTTGTTTGGAATTTTGACCTATGTCCTTCAGTTCAAATTTAAATTCGAATTTGAAGGAAATTCCTAAGCCCCTTTGATACTCATATCAAAGCTCCTCCAAATTTTCTCAAAATTTGTCTCCCTCATAATTGGACCTGAAGAATTCAAATATGCCATCTTATCTTTGAGTTGGCTATTGCAATTACAGCTTCTCAAACATCAGTTTGCATTTTCCTTTTTGGAGATGGCCCTCCTCTTTTTGGAAGTGACCCTCTTTGTTCAAACTGAATTTAGAGTTTTATTGCACATGCCAACACTTTCATGAGTATACAAAAGTTTTTGTAAGTCCCATTTCTTGAATATAAACTCCACTTTTATTCCTGGCTCAAGTTTCCTATTTACAAGTTTTTGGGACTTTTACATTCCTCCCCCCTTAAAAAGAATCTCGTCCCGAGATTCAAGATTAAGGACAAAATGGAGAGGACAACTACTAAGTATAAGCCTCTAACAACTCCGGATGATTGCGTTGCAAATACTCCTCGCTTTCCCATGTAGCTTCGTCGGACGTGTGATTTTTCCATAGCACCTTGAAAAATCACAGCGTCCGTTTTCTGGTTTCGCTAGTCTTTTCATCAATTATCCGGGTCGGTCGCTCAACATAAGTGAGGTCCGGCTTCAAATCTGCTATGTCTCCCGTGAGAACCTCCGTTGGAGCTTTTAAACACTTCCACAACTGAGATATGTGGAAGACATTATGAACTCCGGCTAAGGTTGCCGGCAGCTCCAAACGGTATGCCACGGGTCCACACCTTTCAATGACAATGAAGGGACCGATAAAACGTGGAGCTAATTTTCCTTTCACTCCAAATCGGTGAATGCCCTTCATCGGAGATACGCGGAGGTATACGTGGTCCCCAACATGGAAATCCAGAGGACGACGTCTCCTATCTGCATAGCTCTTTTGTCTGGACTGAGCGGCTTTCAGATTTGCTTGAATAAGCCTTACCCGCTCTTCCGCTTCATTTACGAGGTCAATCCCGTAAATCACTCTCTCGCCAGATTCACACCAGTTCAAGGGTGTGCGGCACTTCCGGCCATAGAGAGCTTCATAAGGCGCCATTTTGATACTTGATTGATACCCGTTGTTATATGAGAACTCCGCCAACGGTAAGTGATCATCCCAGCTCTTACCGTGATGAATGGCACATGCTCTCAGCATATCTTCAAGTATTTGATTCACCCTCTCAGTTTGCCCATCGGTTTGAGGGTGATACGCGGAGCTTCGAATCAACTTGGTTCCCAAGGAGGTGTGTAGCTGTTCCCAGAAGCGGGACACGAACAGCGATCCTCTGTCAGAGACAATGGTACAGGGAACTCCATACAAGCAAAAGATTCGTGCTATGTACAACTCCGCATACTTTTTGGCGCTGTATTTGGTACGCACCGGAATGAAGCGTGCTGATTTGGTTAACCGATCCACGATTACCCAAATCGAATCATGCTTATTAGCCGTGAGAGGTAATCCAACAATGAAGTCCATACTAATATCCTCCCACTTCCATGTCGGAACGCTGAACGGTTGTAAGGTTCCCGCTTTCTTCATGTAGTCGGCTTTAACTCGCCGACACGTATCACATTCTGATACGTATTTAGCAACCTCTCTCTTCATCTGGGTCCACCAGAATTTAGTCCTCAATTCTTGGTACATTTTGTTGCTGCCCGGATGAATAGAAAATTTGGATAAGTGAGCCTCATCCAAAATTTTCTTCCGCAGCCTCATATCACGGGGTACGACTATCCGGTCCTTGAACCATAGAGTGTCTTCATCATCTAACCGGAAACATTTCATTTCCCCGTTCTTCAATATCCTTCTGACATGAGCCATGCCCTTGTCTTTCTTTTGTGCTGCCATAATCTCCTCTTTTATTGTGGGTATGAGGGCTAGGTTATGCAGAGCTCCAAATGGAACCAAGTAAGGACTTGGTTCTTTCTCTTCTATCGGCGTGATGGTTAGGTTATGAATATGAGACTTCCGGTTGAGTGCATCGGCAACCACATTTGCCTTGCCCGGATGATAATGAATTTCATGCTCATAGTCCTTGATCAGCTCCAACCATCACCGTTGCCGTATATTCAACTCCTTTTGAGTGAATATGTACTTCAAACTTTTGTGGTCGGTGTAGAGATGAACCAGATTTCCCAATAGGTAATGTCTCCACATCTTCAAAGCTAGTACCACGGCAGCAAGCTCGAGATCATGAGTTGGATAATGTTGCTCATGATTCCGTAATTGCCGTGATCCATATGCGACCACGCGTCCTCCTTGCATGAGTACACAGCCAAGTCCGATGCCGGACGCATCACAATAAACCACAAATGGCTTGGTTGTATCCGGTTGAGCTAGAACCGGGGCTGTTGTGAGGTGTTTCACCAATGCTTGAAAAGCTTCCTCACATGGCTTGCTCCAATCATATTTGATGCCCTTCTTCAGTAGCTCCGTCATAGGTTTGGAGATTTTTGAGAAGCTCGGGATGAACCTCCGATAATATCCTGCCAAACCCAAGAAGCTACGAACTTCATGGACTGATGTTGGAGACTTCCACTTCAGCACTTGCTCAATCTTGCTTGGATCAACAGCAATGCCTTCCGCTGAAATAATATGCCCAAGAAATGGCACTTGGTTGATCCAGAATTCACATTTACTAAACTTTGCATAGAGCTTGTGATCTCTCAAGCGTTGAAGCACAATATGCAAATGTTTAGCGTGTTCCTCTTCAGATTTCGAATAGACCAAGATGTCGTCGATGAATACCACGACAAACTGATCCAGCTCCGGCATGAACACCAAGTTCATAAGATACATAAAGTGGGCCGGAGCATTGGTCAACCCAAATGACATGACAAGATACTCATAGAGTCCATATCTTGTCGAGAATGCTGTTTTCGGGACATCTTCCATGCGAATCTTGATTTGATGATATCCCGACCTTAAGTCCATCTTGGAGAAGACTTTAGCACCCACTAGCTGATCAAAAGGAATATCAATTCTTGGTAGTGGATACTTGTTCTTTATGGTCACAGCATTTAAAGGACGATAATCGACGCATAGCCTCAGCGTCTCATCCTTCTTCTTCACAAATAAGGCTGAGCAACCCCATGGTGATGAACTTGGACGAATAAACCCCTTGTCCATCAGATCTTTGAGTTGCTCCTTCAATTCTGCTAACTCACTCGGAGCCATTTTGTATGGTCTCCGAGAGATCGGTGTGGTTCCCGGTATCAACTCTATTCTGAACTCCACCTCGCGCTCAGGTGGTAGGCCTGGAAGATCTTCAGGAAACACGTCCGGTATTCACGGACTACCGGAATGTCTTCTAACTTGCACGCCTCGGCATTACATACTTCCGGGTCTTTGGAAACCGCTTCGCCGAGATACAATGTTTGACGTCCGTGAAGTGGAGAGTCCAAGTGAACACTCCTGTTCTCGATGTCCAGAACAGCCTTATGGGAGGTCAACCATGATATTCCCAATATGGCATTGATTCCCTGGTCTTCGAGAATGATGAGGGTGGTAGGATAAATTTTTCCACCCAAGCAGAGTGGTGCTCGAGAGACGACTTCATTAGTGGATATGTCTCCACCAGGCGAATGAATAAGGTATGAACCTTTTGTGACAGTGGTGGAGATCTGATCCCGGATTACCGTTGCCCGGCTAATGAAGTTATGTGTTGCACCAGAGTCGAATAAAATGACAACCGGCTTGTCATTTAAGGTGAACCTGCCGGCAAGAACAGGTCCTCCCTTTGGAAGATCATCGACTGACACATAATTTACTGTCCCCACTTTGGCCATAGCTTTTCTTGGCTGTCCAAGATCACCCTTTGGTGCTGGAACCACAGACATAATGTGGCTGCTCGGTTCAGTTGCTTCATTGATGTGGAGCTCGTTGTCAACATGAAGTGGGACAGCACTTGGTTCAGCTGAGAAATCACCTTGTTCATCTTCAACCTCTTGAGGGTAATAACATTCTAGTGCACCTTGTTGATACTGAGGTGCATAAGAAACAAGTTGCTGCTGTGGTGGAGGTGAATAAGACCTCTGTGGAGTAGAAGAGTCGTCACACTCCCAGAATGATTGCACCTCTTGTGGAATCTCTTGACCGGAAGGTGAACGGATTACCCACCGATACTTCTGAGGCAGACGATTGTCTTCATCTTGTGATGAGTCCCTCTCCCTATTTTCTTTGAGGTAGAGATTGGAATAATATTCCTGAGTGATAGCACAGCTCACAAACTCATCAAAATCCTCTTGGCTAACTTGAGCCAATTCACATCGCAGCCTAGCGGTCAGCCCTCGATAAAAATGATAACCCCTCAAAGATGGTGATTTCACATAGTCAGGGACATATTGAGCTAAGCGATTGAATTCATTCGCATACTCAATAACGCTCATGTCCCCTTGCTTCAGACTCCAGAACTCATCTAGACTGGTTTGCATTATGCCCGCAGGAATGAAACGAGCACGAAATGCAGACTGGAACTCTGCCCATGTGACACGATGCCCTGCTGGTTGGACAGCAAGGTAGTCTGACCACCATGCTCCAGCAAAGCCGTGAAGCTGTTGAGCGGCATATAGAGTCTTCGAGAATTCATCACATTGGATCAACCCAAACTTGGACTCAAGGACACGTAACCAGTGATTTGCTTCACAATGGTCCGCCGCCTCAGAGAATACCGGCGGTTGTGTCGCCAAGAAATCCAGATACGTGCTCTGGGTTGGCATGTGACGTTGAGCTTCTCGATCTATGCCTTGCTGAACTAGAGTTTGGAGAGTTTCATTCATCTTCGCCATAATTTCAGCCAATCCGGTTGGCGATGGCTCTTGTGATGAAGTCGAGTCATTCCCACCTCGACTTGAACCTCCAAGCTCCATTTGAGAATGTGTACGTACCATACTGCACGAAACAAAATTTTGAGTCAATCAAAATTCTATCTCAGTAGTAAGTAAAGATAAGTAAAACATGAACATGTCATGAACTTTATGAAAGCACAACCACATTGATGTTTAAACAAATCTTATGTACGCTAAGCTAATCAAGTTAAATTCCGGGGAGCACGGGCTGTGACACGCTGCCGGCGTTGCTGTGAAGCAAGAAGAGTTACAGGCGCACCTTTTCGCTTTTGCAACTCGACGAGAGGTGCTCTGTGGTAGCCAGGCAACGTGATCTTGTCGTGGTGGCTTCCTTCGGTGCTGTGGAGGAGAACCGAGCTCGACGCTGCGTTCCCGTGGGAGAAACGTCGGTCTCTGGTGCTGAACACCTCGAGAGAGACCCGGCGACACCGTGGGGAAGCTTAGATCGGCGTGGGAGCTACTGAGGCAGCCGGTCGCCGTTGCTCTGATGGACGAGGTAGCGGTGGGAGGGGCTGCACACACGGGAGCGGCCACGGGAGTGGGAAAATGCGATCAGTTCTCCTACGTGCGGTAGCCATCCTTGGCTAATATCGGGGCTGAGGCGGTTTCATCGTGGAGACAGCCGGGAGCCACGGGCGCGCGCGCTGTCGCCGGGGTGCTGCTGCTGTCGCGCGCTCAGCAGAGGAGAAGCGAAGACCGGGCTCCCTCTCACAGACAGCTGGGCCCCAGTGACAGGCAGAGAGACTTAAGGAGCAAGTTTATTTGACTCAATGGCAAGTGGGTCCACCCTTGATCCTCCTAAAAGATCTTCCAAAATTTGGCACAAAGCAAATTTAACTTCTGAAGAGCTCAGATTTAAAAGTTGTTTGGAATTTTGACCTATGTCCTTCAGTTCAAATTTAAATTCGAATTTGAAGGAAATTCCTAAGCCCCTTTGATACTCATATCAAAGCTCCTCCAAATTTTCTCAAAATTTGTCTCCCTCATAATTTGGACCTGAGGAATTCAAATATGCCATCTGATCTTTGAGTTGGCTATTGCAATTACAGCTTCTCAAACATCAGTTTGCATTTTCCTTTTTGGAGATGGCCCTCCTCTTTTTGGAAGTGACCCTCTTAGTTCAAACTGAATTTAGAGTTTTATTGCACATGCCAACACTTTCATGAGTATACAAAAGTTTTTGTAAGTCCCATTTTTTGAATATAAACTCCACTTTTATTCATGGCTCAAGTTTCCTGTTTACAAGTTTTTGGGACTTTTACAGGAAATACGACGAAGGAGGTCGGCGAGCAACTGGACTCAGAGCAGCAAGTTGAGGCTTAACTCATCGCCAAGCTACTGACTATAAAGTAGAAATAAACCTGCAGCAACATAAGGCAAGCCCCGGTTTGCATTTAACAGCTTTAGTTATATTTTACTTTGTATCACTTTTATGGGTCTAGTATGTATTGTGCAATAGGTCAGGGTGATTGATACTCCAAATGCATGACCCACAAACCCTTGGAGTTAAAGGGTAGAATAGGTTACCTTCGTGTAGTTTCTGCTAGGCTAAAGTTGTATAGGATCCGGTACAAGTCGGGTAGTTGGAAGCTACTCGCGAGTTTAGGATGTGAATTCAGCGGGGTATGATTCTAGAGAATGAAAGTCCTGGAATAGAAAATGAGACCGAGCAGAGAGTAGGAGCAGCAGGACGTTGGGTCTGTGTGGCTGTAGCTCTGTTTGTGTCGGTTATGGACCGATGCGTATGCTGCCCTGCTGAGCAAGTTTGAACAGTATCGGATGCATATCGGATATATGGGACCCGATAAACCGATGTAACTCGGGTACTCTCGTGTCGAAACTTATACGGCCGTCCTTTGGGGGTTGGTGTCAGAGGTGTAAACCTGCTAGCGGAGCAACTTCGACGTGTTCCGTGTAGTGGCCCTTCTGATGGGTCGGCGGAACTGGTTCGGCATTGGAGTGACGGGTGAAAGGTTGCTGCATACAACGTAAGAAAGAGCTCATGTGAGTCTTTCGAGGCAGGTGTATGTGTCGTGTATTCCGGGTGTGTCCTGATTGCAATCACCGTCCCTCGCGGTTATATGAGTACCGCTTGTTCACTGAGTTGTGACGTAGTAATAAATTCCAGATAAAGTGTGATGAATCATTGCTGATGTGAAGTTCTTAAATTCATTGCATTGCCAACCATGTATGCTGTAGTTGTAGAGCTCATTAAGTTTATTTTCCTCTTTGGGCATCACCACATCGGAGGAAAGCGTTTCTTGTTTGATTGTGGACTTCCGATGTGAGGGCTGCCTAAGGCATAATAATCTGCTGAAAGTAAGGACTAACATTTAGGCGTCTCGTGATGGCATCATACTTTTCCTATGTTAGTAATTCCCGCACGTAGAGTTCCATGTTTAGAAGTGTCGGTTAAGTCTTGCTGAGCCATCGTGCTCACGGTTGCATTATTAGTGTTTTGCAGGTTATAAAATTTGCTATGAAGATGGTTGTTCGGTGAGCCATCAGAGACTCACCGGAAACCCTGCCGCTGCACTCATCTTTGTGGAAGCTAGTAAGAAGCGTCCGCGGGCTGGACGCCTTCTCTTTTGCATAGTTAGGACCGAGAGTAAGTGTGTATGTCTATTCCGCTGCGTGTACCTTCGTGGTACATTATTTTGTAAATGACACTATCTTGAGAAATAAAAGACTTTGTACTTTATGGTTCTTTTCGTGTATGCTGTTGGGTGCCGCATCGCTCGGCACCACCCAATGTGTATCCTGGAGTGTGGATCCCGGAAGGGGTTCCCCACAGGCGTGGTATCAGAGCCGCATTGGGAATAGCACGCATGAAAAGAGCTTATTTTCGAAAACTTCGAATTATACGAGTGAGGAACGTGTAGTATGCCCACATAAGGACTATTGTTAGCATAGTTACTTAAGGTGGCAAGCTAACAATGTGTTACATTCAGTATTTCAATTCTGTAACGACGCACCTACGTCAGGTAAGAGGTAAGGTACGCCACCGCAGGCGGGTCAATTGCGGTAACTCGCCATACGAGTAATAGTATGGAATGGTATACCGTGGCTTGGCACGGTAGTTAATATGAGTCTCTGAACCTCTCTATGGTTCTGAGAGCATATGAAAACGCTGATCTCCAGCGTGCTTTAGGCAAAAGTGAGAATACCCCATCGTGTGGTAAGCAACACGATAGTATGCAACTCTTGAACGTTCAATGTTCAAAGGGCCATACGCAGCGCTCGCCATCGGCGTGCCTCAACGGTCATGAGGCAGTAGGTGGTATCCGTTGGGTTGATAACATTCCCAACCGTGACGACCCGTTCACGCTCTACTCGGGTTCCCCATCGTGTGGTGTTAAAACACGACCATGTACCTTGAGACGTGACTTGACTCAAGGACGGCCCGTATGGCAATGATACGGGGCGTATGTTTTTACTATGATATGGACCTGCCTGGAATGGAAAACCTTTATGTGCATCACTATTGATTGTTTTTCTGCAGGTACTTAACCACGAGTAGAACATTGCATTTAGAACACATGTGTGAGTGATCGTTTTAGTGCCACCCCTTGAGACGTATATGTCGGTGTAACGCCGGTTAGGATTTTTGATTTGGTGAGGAAACGTAGTACCGTGAAATGTTCTTAACTGCATGAAAAATAAAGTTTTCAAAGAAAAGAGTAATTTTGGAGTCTAGGATTCCATTAGGGATTAATTAACTCCTATATTGAACTAAGAGTCAATTGGGAGTATAGTTTCCATTTCAAACCATTAGAAACAACCTCCCCTGTTTTCAGCAGAATTTTTGCTGAAATTGAACAGGGCATAACATTTGATTGGTTGAACCAATGGAGGTGAGGGGTACATTTCTGGAAAGGTTTTGAAGTCTTCTACAAACTTTCCGTAGAACTCCAGAACAGAATCTCCCTCCAAATGGATGAAAATCTCAGATGAGTGTTAACTGTCCAAAAACAGGGCAGGCCAAAAATGCTCTCTGGAATTTTCTGTATTTCGACCATAACTTCCTGTAGAAAAATTTCAAGGGGTCATGTGAGACGTCGTTGGAAAGTTTGTGATATATGCTACGACTTTGTAGTTCAAAGTTTCTACAGATTTGGTGTAGAACTTTATGAAATCTTCCGGACAAAACAGACACTTTCTGCGGAGGTGCTGTCGAAATTGTTCCAGATTTCTGTCAACATTGAAATATCACAACTCCTGATCCAGAATTGATATGAAGGCAAATAAATACTCGTGGAATGATACTGAAGTTATCTATAACTTTGATATTCAACTTGAGACATGAAACTGCCATTTTCATAATCAGATTCTGGTATTAAGGCCAAATGGACATTCTGAACAGAGCATTGTTCATTGCCCATGTAACTTGAGACTTGTTATGGACATGAAGATTTTTATACTTCTCTAAGTTCCATGACATAGTCATTAGTTATCTTTCATCATTCCTTGCTATTGATTTAAGTGTTTGACAAACTTGAACAATCATTGGTCATATTTCAGAATTGTCAAAAACCTTGTTTCCTTTATATATGCTGCAATGTTGATGTGATGCTTTTGCGGTTAATAATTTCGAGTTAAAGCTGAGTACACTCTTGGATATTAACCGTAAATTGCTCACTCTTGCAGTATGGATCATACTCATTCTGGGTATGAGGTTGGTGGTTCCAGTCTGGATGGAAATGATTCGTCGCAGCGACGATCACCGCCATCATCAACCGGACTGGCGGAAGTGTTGGGAAGAATGGCTGAGTCTCTAGAGTTGTTGGTCCAGCAAGGCATCCGACAGGAGACCTCCCAGCAAAACCCCACACTGAATACGTATCTGGATTTTCTAGCAAGACAACCACCGGTATTCTCTGAAGCTAAAGAAGCCTTGGAGGCAGATCATTGGCTCCGAGTGATTGAATCTAAATTGGGAATGCTCCAGTGTGATGAATATGAGAAGGCTTCATTTGCCGCTCAGCAACTTCATGGATCCGCTGGGGCTTGGTGGTCTGAATATCTTGCTAAGATCGCTGAAGGTCATCGTGTGACGTGGGCGGAGTTTCGTGAGGCTTTCCGTGCACGTCATATTTGTGAGGGCATTGTCAAAACAAGAATTGAAGAGTTCTATGAACTCAAACAAGAAGGCATGAGTGTCATGAAGTACTTTACGGAATTTAACCGTTTAGTACAATATGCATCTGCTTATGTGCATAATGAGACAATGAAGTGTCATTACTTCTTCCGAGGCCTCGACGTGAAGCTTCGGACAAAAGTGGCACAATGCAATAAAGGGAATTATAGCGAGCTAGTCAATGCCGCTATGATTCAAGAAATAGCTGAACTCGAGCACAAGGAAAGTAAGAGGAAGAGAAAATTATCACTGGCAAGTACGGATGATTAACATCAAGAACAACCGTTGGTATATTGCTTACCATCCGGGGTGGAAATTCAGTCATTTGACGGGCCACCTCAGATGCAATACTGTCCATATTCACCCATGGAGGTTCATCCACTGATGCAACAGCAGCAAATGAGTATTTGTGCACCCTCACCTCAGCAAAATGCACAAGACTATCAACCACTTCCATATGGTGAGGATCCTGAGTTCGCATCGTATAACACTTGTAGCGATGTAGAGCATATTCCTCAGGAGTGTCAAGTGACCAAGCAGAGCAGCAGTCATATGTCATCTCAAGCTGCAAAGAAATTCCATGGTCGGTCAAGGAGAACAGCACTGAAAGTGGGAAATAAAACTATATGGCAGTTGAAGACGTTCCCGTAGGAGAACCCGTGTTGGCGGGCATGTTCAGCCTACGTGATCAGCCCACGCTCGTGTTGTTCGACTCAGGTGCTACACATGATTTTATCAGCAAAGATTATGTGGATAAGCACCAAGTACCGTCAACGACCTTGGCCGCATCATATCATATTAATTCACCGGGAGGTAGTAGGACAGCGGGCAGAATTGTTGCTCGAGCGCCTATATGTTTGGATGGGCGAATATATCCTACTACTCTTATCATCCTAGAAGGCTTGCAGATTGACATCATATTGGGAATGTCTTGGTTGACGCATCACCAATCTATCTTTGATATTAGTTCACGAATGGTGCAGCTGAATTCAAAGAAGCACGGGCAACACACGTTGATTCTGAGAAATGTTGCACCGGAAGTCACTGCTGTACACACCGTTGAAGCTAAGAAACTGGAGGACATTCCAGTGGTCCGGGAATATTCGGACGTGTTTCCCGATGATCTACCGGGCATGCCGCCCGATCGTGAAGTGGAGTTCAAAATTGAACTAGCACCGGGAACCACACCCATCTCTCGGAGGCCGTATAAAATGGCACCGAAGGAACTCGCGGAGCTGAAGGAGCAGCTGAACGATTTGTTAAGCAAAGGCTTCGTTCACCCCAGTTCATCACCATGGGGATGCTCCGCGCTGTTCGTCAAGAAAAAGGACGAGACTCTGAGGTTATGTGTGGACTATCGTCCGCTAAATGCCGTAACGATCAAGAATAAGTATCTACTACCACGTATCGATATGCTTTTCGATCAACTAGTGGGTGCTAAGGTTTTCTTGAAGATGGATCTTCGGTCCGGATATCATCAGATAAAAATCCGGGCGGAAGACATACCCAAGACGGCGTTCTCAACGAGATACGGGTTATATGAGTATCTCGTCATGTAATTCGGGCTCACTAATGCTCCGGCCCATTTTATGTACTTGATGAATTCAGTCTTCATGCCGGAGCTGGACAAGTTCGTCGTGGTCTTCATCGACGATATCTTGGTATATTCTAAGTCGGAGGAAGAACACGCCGAACATCTGCATATTATGCTCCAACGCCTACGGGATCACAAACTATATGCAAAATTCAGCAAGTGCGAGTTCTGGATCAACCAAGTGCCATTTCCTGGACACATTATTTCTTCGGAAGGCATTGCGGTTGATCCGAGCAAAATTGTCCAAGTGCTGAATTGGAGTTCACCGAAATCAGTCCATGAAGTCCGTAGTTTTCTCGGTTTAGCGGGTTACTACCGGAGATTCATTCCAAATTTCTCAAAAGTCTCTAAACCGATGACGGAACTTTTGAAGAAAGGTAACAAATATGTGTGGAGTGAAGCATGTGAGGAGGCGTTCAAAGCATTGGTAAAGCACCTCACAATAGCCCCCGTGTTGGCGCAACCCGATACAACTAAGGCTTTTGATGTTTATTGCGATGCATCCGGCATCGGCCTTGGCTGCGTGCTTATGCAAGAAGGGCGAGTGGTCGCATATGGATCCAGGCAGCTTCAGAATCATGAGCAGAATTATCCGACACATGATCTCGAGCTAGCTGCTGTGGTTCTTGATCTAAAGATGTGGAGGCACTATTTGCTTGGAAACTTAGTTCACCTCTACACCGACCACAAGAGTTTAAAGTACATCTTCACACAAAAGGAATTAAATATGAGGCAGCGAAAATGGTTAGAGTTAATCAAGGATTATGAATTGGAGATTCATTACCATCCTGGCAAAGCGAATGTGGTTGTCGACGCACTTAGTCGGAAATCACATGTGCATAATCTAACCATGGCTACAATGGAAGAAGAAGAACCGAGCCTGCGCTTGGTTCCCTATGGGTCATTGTTTAACCTTGCCCTCATTCCTACAATTCATGATGAAATTGTAGAGGCTCAAAAGAAAGATAAGGGCATGGCCCATATCCAGAAGAGAATAGACAAAGGAGAAGCTATGTGCTTCCGGAAAGATGAGAATGGTACGCTATGGTTCAAAAACCGTATAGTCGTACCCCGTGACATGAAGCTTTGTAAGAAGATATTAGACGAAGCTCATTTATCAAAATTTTCCATTCATCCGGGTAGCAACAAGATGTACCAAGATTTGAGAAACAAGTTTTGGTGGACACGGATGAAGCGGGAAATAGCTAAATACGTATCGGAGTGTGATACGTGTTGAAGGGTGAAAGCAGATCACATGAAGAAACCTGGTTTTCTACAGCCCCTTCATATTCCGGCATGGAAGTGGGAAGATATGAGTATGGATTTCATTGTTGGGTTACCGCTCACATCTCGGAAGCATGATTCGGTTTGGGTAATCGTTGACCGATTAACCAAGTCAGCACACTTCATACCGGTGAATGTGGGATTCAATGCCAAGAAATATGCGGAGTTATACATTGAACAAATATTATGCCAGCATGGAGTTCCAAGAACAATAGTTTCAGATCGTGGTGCACTGTTTGTTTCTCGTTTCTGGGAACAGCTGCACACATCTTTGGGAACCAAATTGCTTAGAAGCTCCGCATATCACCCTCAAACCGATGGACAGACCGAGAGGGTGAATCAAGTCTTGGAAGATATGTTGAGAGCATGTGCCTTCCACCACGGTAAGAACTGGATGCTTATCTACCGTTGGCGGAATTCTCGTACAACAACAGCTATCAAACGAGTATCAAGATGGCACCGTATGAGGCTCTCTATGGCCGGAGATGTCGCACACCGCTGAATTGGTGCGAATCCGGTGAAAGAGTGACATTCGGGATTGACCTTGTCAATGACGCCGAAGAACGAGTTCGGGTCATACAAGCAAATTTAAAGGCTGCTCAATCTCGACAGAAGAGTTATGCAGACCAGCGACGTCGACCGCTGAACTTCAACATCGGAGAGTACGTATATCTCCACGTATCTCCAATGAAAGGAGTTCACCGATTCGGTGTAAAAGGAAAGCTCGCTCCCAGGTTTATCGGTCCATTTGCTATCACGGAGAAATGTGGACCCGTAGCCTACCGGCTTGAGCTACTGACAAATCTCGCTGGGGTGCATGATATATTTCACGTCTCTCAGCTTCGGAAATGTCTCAAGAATACCACTGCTGTCCGCAATGAACATCTCGGGACATTGCAACCGGATCTCTCTTATGCCGAGCATCCAATCTGAATTGTTGATGAAAAGTCTCGGTCGACAAGGAATCGGACGCTCCAATTCTATAAGGTATTATGGAGCAATCATACCGCAGAGGAAGAAACATGGGAGAGTGAAGAATACCTCCGTTCGAACTATCCGGACTTGCTGTCCGCTCATATAAGGTAATTCCTTCTCTACCGCTTCGTTTCTTCTTTATGAATCTCGGGACGAGATTATTTTTAAGGGGGGAGGGATGTGAAATCCCAAAAACTCAAGCAAGTGGAGCTACAAGTCACACCGAGAAAACGAGAGGGAATTTAAACTTTTGAATTTAACGGTGTGAGCTCCAAGTTGAAACTTGAACTTGCAAAAATTCCCGAACATGGAGATCTAAAGCTATCATTTGGTTCTCCACACATCCAATAATAGCCCGGCAAATTTTCAGAGCATTTGAAAAAGATTTCCTATTTGTTGGAATTTAAATGGGAGAAAATTCGAATTTGAATTTAAATCTCAGTTTCAAATTCTGATTTCACCGAAATTCAAATTTGAGTGCACCATTGTGTTCCTCATATTTATTTTGGCCTTTCCTCCAAATTTTATCAAATTTTGAGCTCGTTTGCTATTTTAAAAAGGAATTGGAGATAAGAGGGAGTGGTGGACCCCACATGTCATACACACACTGAAATGAACCGACTCTGTTTTTCCTTCCTCGCTCCAGCTCCCGACAGCACACCGGCAGGGGACTTCGAGGGCAAGTTTTGGGTGCCACCTCCTGCTTTGCCTGATCTTTTGCCTGGTCTGATCAACACACGACGAGTGCCACAGCCCACTTTTGCTTTCTCTCGCTCGTGCACCTTCTCTGCTTCCCTCCCGAGAAGAACACAGCGCTGGTTTTGTTTGGATCGATCACAGACCGGCGCTCCTCCTCTTTTGCCCGAGCTCCCAACAGAGAAAGGTTGCGCCCAAGAGTGCTCTAGCCGGCCAGCAACTTTCCCCCACAGCCCCGAGCTCCTTAGCACCGGAAATCAGCAAAAGTTCTGCAGCTCTCGGGTAAAAGCAGAAAAACCGAACTGATCGTCGTGGCCAGGCAAAACCAGGGGTGATCACGCCCAAGAAAGCCACCCCATAGGTGCACCTACGAGCCTAGTTGCTCACCTCCAAAACTCAGCCCAAGCCATTGACCACAGAGGGAGAATTTCAAGTTTTTCTCCGGGGCGGCCGAAACTGACCTTGAGGTAAGGAATTGCAAAATTCGTCCTCAATTCGTGTTGGTTGTGTTTCAAACTCCGCACACAAGTTCTTAACTGCCTAGCACACCTCCTCCATCGATTTTAGACCAAGAAATTGAGTGTGGAGCAAGGAATTCGAGTTCTTTTTGAGGGTATACCACTGAACCATGTCGGGTGCACGGTGCCGATAGGTTTGGAGCTCTCCCCGGCCTGTTTAGACCTCATGTCGGTCTTCTCCATGATTCCCTGGTGCTTTAGAGCTCAAGAACCGACCATTTGGTGGAGAAATCACCGTGCACGACCTCGCCGGAGCCCTAGGGTTCGCTGTTGCCGGTGCGCCCCATTTTCCGGCAAGTTTCAGCCGCCGGCGACCTCACCAATGAGTTCAGCATGGGGGAAAATGGGGGGGGGCGGCCAGCAGGGGGTCCAGAGGGGACCGGGAAGGTCATTTCCGGCGACCTCGCCGGAGGGAGCCGCCCCTGCTCTGTTTGGCGCGTGGCTGGAGGTTAGGGATGATGAGTGGGACCCACTGTCAGCATTTAAACATTTTCCAGATTTTCCCATTTCAGTTCAAACTTTGGAGAGCCATAACTTTGTGTAGGAGTGTCCACAAATTGTGAAACAAATTTTGTTGGATTCCTCTCAAAGAGTAATATCCAGGGATGCAGCCCAACATTTATGAAAATTTCTGGATTCGGCTCATTAATTCATTTAATAAAATTATGTATGAATTTTTACAGGAGTTCTGTTAATTGGAAAATTCCCAAATTTGGGCAGGACATTCTTCCAATGATCCTTCAACTCCAGTAAAATTTTCAGAGGCATTGGACTCCATTTGCTTGGCCAAATGTTGTTTGAATCCTCTATGTCTCTGAAAAATGGGAAAATGAACAGAGACATTTTCAGACTTTTAACCAAGTTTGGAGAATTCATATCTCTGTGTAGGAAGCTCCAAAAATGGTGAAACCAAGTCCTATAGACTCATGAGACTCTCAAGTTTCTGAAAAACCAAATTTGGGGCATGACAAGACACTATAATTGCCATAGGATTTCAAAGAAGCCAAGTAGTAAGAAAATTCCCTAGACCACATATTGCATCAACTCTGTCTGAAATTTTGCAAGCCATATCTATGTATGATCTATGGACCACTGTAAAAATTTCAGAGCAAATTGAGATCATCTTCTCCAGTTTTCTGCTGGTTCTTTCCACTACCTTTCTTATGTCCATTATAAATGGCTCTTTGCATTTTCTCCAACAACCATCCACTGCCCACCTAAAGATATCCTCTGTTTTTGTCCATAACAGAGCTCCTCACTCACTTTAGAGTTGGTCTAACTCCATTCTTAGTTCCTCAAACACATTTGTTTTATAATTCAGTTACTCGTAATAAAACTATGCATATTCATGTCGGTAGGAAATACGACGAAGGAGGTCGACGAGCAACTGGACTCAGAGGAGCAAGTTGAGGCTTAACTCATCGCCAAGCTACTGACTACAAAGTATAAATAAACCTGCAGCAACATAAGGCAAGCCCCGGTTTGCATTTAACAGCTTTTAGTTATTTTTACTTTGTATCACTTTTATGGGTCTAGTATGTATTGTGCATTAAGTTAGGGTGATTGATACTCCAAATGCATGACCCACAAACCCTTGGAGTTAAAGGGTAGAATAGGTTACCTTCGTGTAGTTTCTGCTAGGCTAAAGTTGTATAGGATCCGGTACAAGTCGTGTAGTTGGAAGCTACTCGCGAGTTTAGGATGTGAATTCAGCGGGGTATGATTCTAGAGAATGAAAGTCCTGGAATAGAAAATGAGACCGAGCAGAGAGTAGGAGCAGAAGGACGTTGGGCCTGTGTGGCTGTAGCTCTGTTTGTGTCGGTTATGGACCGATGCGTATGCTGCCCTGCTGAGCAAGTTTCAACAGTACCGGATACATATCGGATATATGGGACCCGATAAACCGATGTAACTCGGGTACTCTCATGTCGAAACTTATACGGCCGTCCTTTGGGGGTTGGTGTCAGAGGTGTAAACCCGCTATCGGAGAAACTTCGACGTGTTCCATGTAGTGGCCCTTCTGATGGGTCGGCGGAACTGGTTCGGCATTGGAGTGACGGGTGAAAGGTTGCTGCATACAACGTAAGAAAGAGCTCGTGTGAGTCTTTCGAGGTGGGTGTATGTGTCGTGTATTCCGGGTGTGTCCTGATTGCAATCACCGTCCCTCGCGGTTATATGAGTACCACTTGTTCACTGAGTTGTGACGTAGTAATAAATTCCAGATAAAGTGTGATGAATCATTGCTGATGTGAAGTTCTTAAATTCATTGCATTTCCAACCATGTATGCTGTAGTTGTAGAGCTCATTAAGTTTATTTTTCTCTTTGGGCATCACCACATCGGAGGAAAGCGTTTCTTGTTTGATTGTGGACTTCCGATGTGAGGGCTGCCTAAGGCATAATAATCTGCTGAAAGTAAGGACTAACATTTAGGCGTCTCGTGATGGCATCATACTTTTCCTATGTTAGTAATTCCCGCACGTAGAGTTCCATGTTTAGGAGTGTCGGTTAAGTCTTGCTGAGCCATCGTGCTCACGGTTGCATTATTAGTGTTTTGCAGGTTATAAAATTTGCTATGAAGATGGTTGTTCGGTGAGCCATCAGAGACTCACCGGAAACCCTGCCGCTACACTCATCTTTGTGGAAGCTAGTAAGAAGCGTCCCCCAACTCTTTCACAATGGCTGCTGTTTTTGTGCACTTCTGCGAGATGTTCGTGGGGGTGCATGCTTCCGTGACGCTCTTCCGCTACTTCTTTGTGTTGTGGACGACCGGGCGCGGCTCGAAGACTCAGATGGGGGCATACTACTTTCAGCATCGCTGCAAGGACCCCAAGGTATCTGGATACCTTCTGCCCTTTAGCACATCAAGGTGGGAAAACTGGAGGGAGAGCTGGGTGGTAGTGCAGACCGACGAGCACGATCGCCTACAACTCCCAACCGCCAGCCCAACCACCGATCGTCGCTTCTGGGAGGAGATCCCTGAGCTGGAGCAGGAGTACTCCCCGGTCTTGGAGCGGATCCGGTTCCTGGCCAACGGGGGGCTGACGTCTCTGATGGTGCTGATGGACTTTATGTCGTGCCGTATTGCACCCTTGCAGCAGCGTAGTCGCCCAGCATGGTACTACACCGGCGAGCAGGACTGTACCAGGCTGGAGAGGGGCCCCGGCTCTGACCCTTCCGACGAGGAGCTGAACGAGATGGTGGGCTAGGTGACCGGTGACTACATCCCCAGTGGCGACCCCGACCTTCCACCCTATGCCACTCCCCTCTTCTTGGAGCCACAGAGGAGGTCAGAGCTTCTGCGGAAGATGCCGAACCTTGACGATATCGGGATCACCGTCCGGCAGGTCGGGGATGCCTTCCGTAGTATCACCATCCCAGGAACCGAGGACTCTGAGTCAGGGCTCGAGGCGTCTGCTGCTGTCAAACCCTCCCCCAGAGCCGACGGAACTCAAGCCGCCGACAAAGGGAAGGGAAAGGAGCCGGCCCCCGGGCATCCAGAGAAGAAACGCGCCCGGTCTCCTCCGAGGGCACCGCCTGCGCCGAGTCATGGTGCCGGAGCTACCTTGCTCCCATCTCCCGGGGGTGATGGCCCATCGGTTGGCGACTCAAAGAGGCCCCGGGTGTCCCCCCTCGGCGGGTCTCTCCCGAGACAGCGGCCGTCCGAGTCAGCCCAAGTACCTCGCCACCCTTCCTCAAGCGGAGGGGTCTCCTGGACGGATGCTGGTGGGGCCACGCCGGTGAGTGTGCCTGGGACCCAGGCGTCACGCTCCGCGACCGTTCCAGCCGCCGGTCCCGGTGGCTCAGTTACAGTCCAGAGGCCAGTGCTGCAAGCCCGTTGGAGCGCCATGCCGCCCAGTAAGTGTTGCTCTTTCTGGCTTGTAGGAGCAGAGCTCTTGTCCCCTCTTCTTTGCCTGAGGGTTTTCTCTTCTTGCAGGGACCGAGCCGCTGCTAGGGGCGGGCCTCTTACCCGGCCGCCTTCAACCGACGGAGGCTCCGTGCCTCAGCACCTGGGGACCGTGGTGGCTCCCATGGTCCCCAAATCGACGGGGGCTCCCTCTGCGCCGGTGAGTTCGCCCTTCGTGGTGACCGCATCTGCTCCTATCCGCCCTCCTTCACCGGTCCAGAAGTCCGGTCCTGAGACTGAGGGGGCCGCTGTAGGTGCGCCTGCTGGCCCCCTGACCTCCCTAGGGCAGCGCCCCATCCTGGTTGCTGAGGCGACGGCGCCTCCGCCGGTCTTAGACTCAACAGGAAGGTCCAGTGGCGTGACTCCTGTCCCCCCTGCCCCGGTGCCCGTGTGGGACGCCCTGGGGCGTGTCCAGACCAGCGCCCTACAGCTCCAATCCGCCTTTGAGCAGGAGCGGGGGGCGCTGGCCGGCGAGAAGGACCGTCTTCTCATCTGGTTGCAGCTACAGGCAGCCCGTCGGGAGTGCGCCGTCGCCGATCGGGAACGCGCTGTCGCGGCCGAGGAGGAGAAGACCACCGCTCGGCTGAGGACCAAAGTGGAGGAGCTAAGGGTTCGGACCGAGGATCTGGAGCTCCGTGAGTCGGCTGTTGCCGCGAGGGAGGAGCAGTTCTCCCAGGAGCGCCAGGCGGTGATGGATCGCGAGCTGGCGGCTCGCCAAGAGGTGGAGAAGCTCCAGTCCTTGCGGTCTGCTGAGGCCCAGGCAGTCTGGGACTTTATTGCCAAGGCGGGGTCCGCCTTGGCTCCTCTTGGTTTCAGCTCTGTGCAGGTGGAGGCTCCGGCGCGGCCGATGTCCGAAGCAATCCCGGCACTTGAGTCCATCGGCGGCGAGCTGGGTCGGCTCGAAACAGTGATCGCCGACGAGCTCGAAGCGGAAGGTCGGGGCCTTGCGAAGGAGGTCGCTATGCACGTTCTGTCGTACTTCCTGAGCCGAGACCCTTCCTTTTCTCTAGGGCCAGTCTGTTTAGGACCCGTCGCCGATCGGGAGGAAGCTGCCAGGGCTGAGGCCGAGGACTTGGCCGCCCTCGTGGCCTCCAGGTTTCATCGGGAGTCCGGGGACTCTTAGGCATCTGCCCCCGTGGCCACAGGGCCCTGTACTTCCTTTTTTTATTTTTGTTGAGTCTGTAGCCCAGCTCATGGAGCCTTTGTATGAACAGACTCCTGTTTCTTTCTGTGTCTGCATGCCCTAGTCTTCTTCCTGGCTTTTTCCTAGCCGAGTCCTTAGCTCCGCAAGGTACTCGGAGGCCTTGACCAATCTCGAAGCTCTGCATAGACACCTTCTCCGAGTCCTCACTGTATACTAAGGGCTCCGGAGGTCTCCAGGACCCGCCTCACGAGATCGGAGGGGGTCCGGGCCTGTTGGCCACGTGGCGGGCCGGGAGCTCCCCTCTGAGGGAGGTCCGGCCTTGTGGGGCACGTGGAGTCCTCGGACCTCTCCCCGTAGAGGGGGGTCCGGCTTCTGTTGACCACGTGGCGGGCCCGGAGCTCTCCCTCAAGGGGGTGGAAGGTCTGGCCCTGCTGGACACGTGGGACCTTCGGGCCTCGCCCCTGTGAGGTCTAGTTCTTTGATCTTACCTTGGGGTTTCGGTCTTGGGCGATCCCGTAGCGGCCCCCTGGTAGGTACGTTCCATTGGATGGATGTGCCTACCATATTCCCGCGGGGAGCTGAGGCCGAGAGGTCCTGCACATAAGTAAGGGAAACGTAATTCTCCTTGGGGGCTCCCCCCCTCTATCTCTTAGTCTTATTTGGCTTACGGTCCCCGTCCACCTATACGGTGCTTGGGAACTACCGTACGCGAAGTGCCGGGGGCTCGGGCCCCCCTGGCTATCGGCCGGTACCTCCCACGCAACCGCCTTTGGTAGGGCAGCAAATGCCGACTAAAGATGAGAATGAGAAGAGGGAGCTGAACGCATGGTGAGCACGCGCTAGCAGGGCAATCATAAAAATTTAATAAGTAAACTAAATGAGCACCAAAGAAGAGCAACGTAGGACAGGTTTCTTTTCATATAAATTTCCATAGGGGGAAGGCAGGCTGAATATGGAGGCCACGACCCGCCTCAAGGGAAGCAAGACTCTACGCGCTTGGGGTCGGAACCAGGCGAAGCTGAACGTAGTCCTGGACCGTCCCCTGAGGCTTACCTGCACCAAGCACTGTTCCTGGACTTTATGGAATTTATTATAAAAAGAAGGGTCTGTCCTTTTGTTTCTCTAGGGGTAGAACTTACAGCGGTGTTCTGTGTTCCGAAGGTTCGGGAGCGGGTCCCCATCCTTGGTTCTGGGGAATGGTCCCAGGCCCAGGATGTCCAGCCCCTAGTATGGCAAATGGCCATGTGGGCTTGATCATCTGTACCGTCCAAGCCGGTGTATGGATCTGCTTGGCGTGGAACAGGCACGCCTTGCAGCTCTCGACCATCTTGACGGCATCCTGGAGTGCTGCCGGCTAGTAGAAGCCATGCCGAAAGGCTTTACCGACAAGCGTGCGTGAGGAAGAGTGACTCCCACATTCGCCTCCATGGATCTCAGCGAACAAGTCGCAGCCTTCCCCCTGGGTTATGCACCGCAATAGGATGTGGTTGGCGCCGCGTCTGTAGAGATCCCCCTCTACCGCCATGTGTCTCTTAGCCATACGCACGATCCGTTCAGCAGATACACGTTCATCAGGGAGGATATTGTCTTTCAAGTAGTCCCGGACCTCCGTGATCCATGCATCGGGTCTGACTTGAGCATCTGGATCTTGAGCGCTGGGTTGCACGGAGTCCCCAGTGACGCTTATGATCCTTGGCGGCGTCTATGGCCGCCGGGACCGCCAGCTTCGAGGTGCTGGTCTAGCCCCCTTCGCCCGGCTCGGTGGGCCGGGCTGTGGGCCGCGGCAACGTCCTCTCGATGCCCCCTTCAGGCACAGGGGCTCCGGTGGGGGTCTTCGTTGAGAGGTCGTCAGCTGCGGCCTTGCTAGCGCGCGGTACGTGGTGCAGGTCCAAGGCGAGGAAGTCTGTCTCCACCATCTCGTTTGATAACCAGCTGGGAGTCGCCCTGAGCCAACGACTGGCGAGCGCCTAGAGACAGGGCTGTCTTTAGGCCAAGGATGAGTGCTTCATACTCTGCTATGTTGTTGGTTGCCTTGGAATTGAAATGCACCACATACCCAGACTGCCCCCCCGATGGCGTGAGGAACAGTACGCTAGCACCGGCCCCCTGCTTTCGCAAGGAGCTGTCTACGAACAGCATTCAGTAAGGCCCAGTGAAGGCCAGGGCTCAGGGTCCTGGTTCACCGTCTCCATGGCCCCCTGAGTTAGCCTGCGTTGGCGTCTACTTCAGCCACGAAGTCAGCTAGTGCTTGGCTGTTGTCTGCGTGACGGGGAAGGAAGTCTAGCTCAAACTCCAGTAGCTCCGCCGCCCCTTTGGCGACATTGTCCGTCGCGTGGGGGCTGTGTAGGATAGCTTTCAGCCTGGGGTACCGTCGGGTGCTGATACTCGGAGGTCCCCCAGGCTGTCTTGGACCTCCGGGGAGCCCCGCTGATTTCCCGGGAGCCCCGGGGGGTCCCATTGGACGTCCGGGAGGTTCTGTTGGGCCTCCGGGGGGGGGGGGGTCCCGTTGCACCTCCGAGAGGTCCTGCTGGTCCTCCGGGAGGTTGTGTCGGGGATCCGGGGTCCATTTTCGGCCTCCGGGGTTTCTTGGCACTTGTTTCTTGACAGCGAAACAGGTTACGGTGGTATGGGGTCCAGCCATGCTACGGTGAGGACCATACTCACTTCTGCAGCCGTCGCCGCGATGTAGAGCAGCAGATGCTATTTGGGCTTGGGGACTCCTATTACGGGTAGGGTCACCAAGAGCTGGTTCAGCTCCAGGGGAGCTTCCTCCGCTTCGTCGGCCTAAGCGAATGGGCCGGATTTACGTAGGAGCTTTAGAGAAGTTTCGCTTTGCTAACCTCGGTATAAACCCACTCAGCACAGCTAGGCATCCCGCGAATTTCTGTTCTTTGAGCCAATGGCTTTGACCCTCTCTGGCTTAGCCTCAGTCCCTCGGCGTGAGGCCAGGTATTCTAAGGGTTTTCCAGGGGGTATACCGAGCTCACATTTGTCGGACGGACAAAGACTAAGGCCAGGTTATCAAGTAGGGACGAACCCTGCCTGATCTTGACAACAATGTCTTCGACACAAACCTCAACTGAGTCTCTCATTAGCTCTCCTAAGGTCTTGTGCATTGCACGTACGAAGGTAGGGAGAGCGTTCCTTAGGCCATAAGGCATAGAGGCATAACAGTGCAGGCCGACTACTGTGGTAAAGGATCCCTTCAACTTCTCTAGACATAGGGGTCTGGTGGAAACCCGAGCAAGCATCTAGGAAGCACAGTATATCGCAGCCTGACGTCAAGCCTACTATTTGATCTATCATAGAGAGAGAAAATAGATCTTTGGGACATGCCTTATCGAGACTGGTGTAGTCGATGCACTTCCGGAGCTTCCCGCCGGCCTTTGGAGCAATCAACGAAGCACCGGGGGTGGCGGACTTTCCGTATGGAGCCAGCGCTCAGCAGCTTCTTGGTTTCTTCCCGAATGAAACTTTTTACTGCTCGCTGGGCCGCCAGAGGGGCTCCTGTCGGGCAGTCCAGGCGTTGGGGGAGACCTTTAGTTAGTGCCCAACCACCTCCCTAGGGATCTCTGGCATCCGCGACGGCTGTCATGCAGCACATCGGCATTGTGCCGGAGGGAGGTAACGAGCGTGCCTTCCTATCTGCTATCCAGACCCCCGGCTACCTGGGTGGTCTAGGTGGCATCGGCGCTGATTCGGACGAGCCTCAAGGAGACATCATCCTCGTCAAGGGGTTGTACATGGGGTGCTGTGGTAGTGGCACGGTGGCGTGCACTTGGGTGGAGCCGGTTTGGTTCAGTACCGCCCGGGGTTGGTGCTCCAGCTGCTGTAAGTGCCTGGAGCTTTTCTAAGGCTAACACTGCTGCAGCACGGTCTCCACAAACCTTGAGGACGCCTGTTGGTGTTGGTATCTTCAAGACAAGGTAGCCGTAGTGGGCTACTGCTATGAATCGGTACAGGGCTGGCCTGCCAATTATGGCATTGAACGGGAGGTCAATCTCGGCCACGTCGAACAGAATGTACTCTGTCCGATAGCTGTCCGGTGGCCCAAAGGTCACCGGGAGGCTGGTGTGGCCGTAGGGAACGACCCTTCCCGGCCCTACCCCTGAGAACGGGCTCGATGGGGTGAGCTTGGCCATCGGGATCTGCAGCCTCTGGAAGGCTGCGCGACTGATGAGGTTCAGTCCAGCCCCGCCATCCACCAAAACGTGGTACATCTTCACATTGGCGATGGTGGGGGCCACCACGAGCGGTAGATGGCCGGCCCCAGCCATGTTCCTGGGGCAGTCGGTGTCATCGAGCTGATGGGGGTTCCCATCCACCTGAGGTGCGGTGCCGCACCTGGGAGGGGAGCCACTGACGCTACCGCTCGGCGCAAGGCCTTAGCGCTTCGGGACGGGGGGTCAGCGGACCCGCCGAAGATGACATAGAGCATCTTCCGGTGCTCGTCATCACTGGAGCTGGAGCTCCCATGATTGCGCACTGCCTTTACGGCGCGCTGAAGCTCCTGGAACTCCACCTGGCGGTCGACGCCGTCTAGGGTTTCGACCTTCTGCTTGCCCTCCCTTTGACGGTAGGGTGGGGCATCAGTCAGGGGCTGCTTTCCTTTCCGGAAGCGCTCCGCGAGCTTCTGGATTTCCCGGCATTCGGCAGCGGTATGATAACTGGTGCCATGCACAGGGCATAATTCATCCTGGCCCCCGTCTGGGGCCGGTGATTGTCGCGGCCTCTTGTCAGGGCGCGGCCCCCGAGCTCCACTGGGCGCCGCCGTTGTGGCAACGGAGACCGCGGCTGACGACTTTATCTCGCTTCCGCCTCTGTTCTTGATCTTCCTGCTGCTTCCGTATGAAGCGTCGCCGGATCCCGGCTGACCCCCTGGCTCGGAGGCCGGCAGAGAGTGCCAGTTCTGCCCTTCGGCTGCTCTGGCACACTTGTCCGCCAGGCTGAAGAGTTCTGAGACATCGTGGACCTCCCTAGTCGCGAGCTTCTCGAGCATCTTCTTGTCCGGAACGCCTTGCCGGAACGCCACCACCACAGAAGCGTTCTGGACGTGTGGGATGGTGTTCCGCACCTGGGAGAACCACTGGATGAAGGAGCACAGCGGCTCCCCTGGTTGTTGCTGGATGGCGTGGAGGTCGAGCTCCGTGCCAGGCCGGGTGTAGGAACTGCCGAAGTTGGCGACGAACTGCCGGCAGAGCCCTCCCCAGGAGGTTATGGACCCCTGGGGGAGATTCATGAGCCAAGACCAAGCTGGGCCGGTCAAGGCGACGGGGAAGTAGTTGGCCATGACAGCCTCATCCCCACCTGCGGCAAGTACGGCGGTGGAGTAGATCTGGAGGAACTCCGCTGGGTTGACGCTACCGTCGTACTTCTCTGGCAGGTGCGGCCGAAACTTGCGCGGCCACCTCGCGAAGCGAAGGTGGGGTGCTAGGGCCGCACATCCTGCCCCTGCTGCCGAAGGTATTGGTGTTGTGAACACTTGGTTCGCACTTGGCACCGTGTACCCCGGTATGGGCAAGGCTGTACCATAAACCGGGGGCACTGGTTGCGGCGCATATGGTTGTGGCATATGCTGCGCGGCGTATGCCTGAGGCAGGACTTGCGTCGTGGCCGACGACATGCTGTCGCCAGCCTCATGGTTGCGACGCCTTTCTTGACGTCGCTCGAGGTACACCCGGGCATCCTTGCCCAAGTGGCACCGTTCCAGCTCCCTTCTCAGGTCCGTCGACGGGAGCCTGGAGGAGCTGGAATCCGCCGTTTGCCCGTCAACCGTGGGCGTGCGCGTCAGCAACACTGCCGGTTGACTGGAGCGTCGTCCCCGCCGAAGTCGAGGGTTTGCGGCGGCGACGACGAGATGGTCTACCTCGTGAATCCACTGCTGGGTCGCTGCCTGAGGAGCGTCCCCAGCAGGCGGATTGTGCAGTAGCGCTCTTGCTGCGGCTAGCGCACCCCCACTGGGTACGCCTAGCGCTACTGAAGACCTGATGCTGGTTGCAGCCTGCATTGCCGGGGTCGGTGCTGCCAGAGCCGGTTGCTGGCTCCCAGATCGTTTCGACACACTCCGCCCTGAGCGTGTCAACATGTACTCCCCGCTGATCACGGTTCGCCGTGAACGCGGAGGGGGAGAGTTTGCCGCTGAAGGGAGCTTGGTCATCTTCGTCGGCGGAAACTCGTTGCGCAAGGGGAAAAGCCCCCTACCTAGCGCGCCAAATGTCAAAGTGTTCGGTCGACACTTCCCCCGGGCCTGCACTGGGCAGCCCGCGGAGGTTCTTTTTTCAGTGGGGCTAGTCCCTTGCCGAGAGCTTGCGCGGATGGATGAGTTAGTAAGAGCTTGACGCTGAGAGTTTTACGTGGTTCAGGCCGCCGGAGCGTAAAACCCTATGTCCACGGCGAGCTATGGAGCTCGCTGTATTGCTTGCTGCTCGGGGCCGGAGTCCCGAGCTTGGGGGTGAGTTACAGCTTGGGTGTGAATGGCTAGCGTATGAGTTGCAGAAATGCGAACCCTTGCTATCGTCGCCTACCCGAGCCTTTTATAGTCCAAGACTCGGGTGGCTTACAAGGGGGCCTGAGACCTGACAGGTGGTCCCGGGGAGATTGACTGTTATCTACCGTATCTGCAGTTATGCTGGTAGTTATCTCTGGCGAAGGCTTCCGAGTCTCCGTCTTGCCGCCCTGCCCATGCCGCACGCTAGTCGTAGTGGTTGATGACGGCGCAGGCGGCATGGGATGTCTTGTCGCGGTGTTTATTGGCTGGCAGGTTCTGACACCGCGTGCCAGTCTGTGATGCGACTGGGCGCAACGGCACCTGACAGAGGCGTGCTCCGCGTCTCCGCGTCTTGGGAAGACGCGGGCCTTGAATACCTTGTACGGGCAAGGTATGGGGCGTCTTTACGCCCGCTGCCTATCGCTCGGGGGCAGGCAGCGCCTTTCTTCTGGCCACATGGCGGGCCCGGAGCACTTCTCAGAGGAGAGGAGGGCCCGGCCCGCCGGGCACGTGGAGCCTCCCGACCTCTCCCCGCGTAGGGGGAGGTTCGACTTCTGTCGGACATGTGGCGGGCCCGGAACTCCCCTCTGAGAAGAGGGAGGTCCGGCCCCACCGGATACATGGCACCTTCGGACCTCTCTCCCGCGGAGGGGGAGGTCCGGCTTCTGTATGCCACATGGCAGGCCCGGAGCTGTCCTCTGAGGAGAGGGAGGTCCGGCCCCGCCGGACACGTGGCGCCTTCGGAGCTCTCCCTGCGGAGAAGGGCGAGTTCCTTAGGCATCTTCCCCTGTGCGCGGGGGTACCCCATATCGCAGGTAACGACATCAGCATTCGCTATCCTACCGAGGGCGGCTGCGCTTGAGGCATCTGCCGATGGCTGAGAGAGTCTCTCGGGCATCCCCCAGTTAGGTGTTGCGGTGCCAGTTGGTCACCTCCAGGAAAGGCCTGCGTTGTGCATGGGGGGTCCAGGGTGCGTATCCAGCTTAGCAGGCCATGAGCCCAAAGCATGCGCATCCTGCCCCCCGGAGGTACAGGGGAGTACAACCGCTTTGCCTGGTCATGAACCCAAAGCACGTGCACTCTGCTTCCCCAGCGCATGGCCCGGTACTAGGGATCGGACGACCGTACCCGGACCTCGGAGGGAGCCGGAGCTCCGGCGCCTCGAGCACAGAATTGCCCAAGCCCCGTATAACGGATCAGGATCGTAAGACGAATAAGACTAGGAGACGGGAGGGGAGGACCCCCCGAGGAGAATTACGTTTCCTCTGCCTGTGTGCAGGACCTCCAGGTTACGGCAACGGGGACTGCATCAAGCGGGGGGAAAGGAGCTATCAACTACTCCGGCCTAGGACTGGAAGAACCGGGTCCCGCCCCTTCGGCAGGGGTGAGGCCCGAGGGCCCCACGTGTCCAGCGGGGCCGGAGCTCTCGCCTCCCCTGAGGGGGGCTCCGGGCTCGCCGCGTGGCAGGCGGAAACCGGACCTCCCCCCCCCCCCCCCCCCCCCCCCCGGTGGGAGGGTTCCGAAAGCCCTACGTGTCCAGCAGGGCTGGAGCTCCCACCTCCTAAGGAGGGGCTCCGGACCCGCCACGTGGCAGGCAGATTTGGAGCTCCCCATAGGGCGAGATCCAGAGACCCCCGGGGGCCCCTAACACGGTTAGGGCCCGGGGAAGGTGTCTGTGCAGAGCTCCGAGATTGGAGAAGGCCTCTGAGTACCTTGCGGAGCTAAGGACTCAGTCAGGCAAAGCCAAGAAGGAGAGAAAAGGCATCACAGACACAAAAATCTAAAAGAGTCAAACTATGTGAGGCTCCATGAGCTGAACTACAGATTGATAAAAAGGGAGAAACAAGTACTAAGGACCTCCTGGCTCCCGCTGGAACCTTGCGGCTACTAGGGCGGCCACATCCTCGACTTCAGCCCTGGCAGCTTCCTCCCGCTCCGCGGCTGGGCCCTCTCTCGCTGGTTCTAGCGAGAAAGAGGGGTCGCGGCTCTTGAAGCATGCCAGCACATGTGAGGCGACCTCTAAGGCTAGGCCGCGCCCCTCGGCCTCAAGCTCGCTGGCGACCACCGAGTCTAGCCGGTCCAGCTTGGCGCCGATCGACTCCAGCATGGGGATCACCTCCGCCACCTTCAACGCAGGAGCCGCTGCCCTCACCGGACTGAAGCCAAGAGGGATCAGGGCGGACCCTGCTCGATCAACGAAGCTCGAGACCGCAAGAGCCTCGGAGGACCGCAAGGCCGAGAGCTCCTCCACCTCGCGGCGGGCTGCCTGCAGGGCCTCTAGGTTTCTCTCGGAGAATTCCTTCTCCTTGGCTGCCAGGGAGCTCTCCCGAAGGTGGAGAGTCTTGGCGAGCCACTCCAACTCAGAAGCCTTGAAGTCGGCGGCCAACTCCCGTTCCAAGACCGCCCGGCGTTCGCGGGAGACCTGTTCCTCCCTCAGGTTGAGGTCTGCCTTCAGAATCTCTAGCTCCTCGATCCGAGCTCGAAGGTCATCCTCGCCCGCCGCCAGCTGCGCGGCGACCCTCTCCGCCTCGGCTGCCGTGGAACGCTCCCGTTCCTCAACGGCGAGTTTACGGCGCTCCATCCGCTGCTGTATCTCCTCAGCGGCAGAGAGGCTCTCCTCGGCCCGGGCGTGTGCCTCCAGGGCCTCCCTGTTGATCCGCCGCGATTCGGCATCCATACGGTTGACAGCCCGCATCAGCCGGTCGAGGAGCACTTCCCTGAAGTCGAGCAACTCCTGCCTGGAGTCGAGCTCGCTCTTGACCTTCACGGTCCGCTCCCGCAAAAGGTTCCCCCAGGTGAGGAGGCGATCCCGTTCAACTGTATACTCCTCCCGCTCGCGACCTAGTGCAGCCAAGACCTGCCGGACGCTCGTCTCGGCAAGCGCGAAGGCATCCGCCAAGGGCAATGGAGCAACAGAGGCCGGGGCAGTTCCCCCGACCTCCTCCATCACCTCGTCCTCAAGAGGAGTCGATGCACCAGCAACCAAGATGAGACACCGGTCAGGAGAAGCTGGCGCCGGGGCTCTGGCAGACGGACCTTCCGGGCCCTCTTTAGCTTCTGGCTTCTTGACCTGTGGAGAAGGGCGGGCCGGGGAAGGTGGCGCTGGAATAAAGGCCGGGCCGCCTGGTGCAGGGTCGACCTGCGCTGGCTTGGGGGCCGCGGCGGCCGTCTCGACAGGAAGAGATGATGCCGCCACGGAGTCCGGGCACACCGGAACAGGAGAAGCTCGCGCTGGCTTGGGGGCCGCGGCAGTTGTCCCGGGCTCCGAGCGCAACGGCACAGACTCCCCGCTAGTCGGGGATGGCCGGGAAGCGCGGACATTCCAGCGGGCTCTGAACCCCGACTTCTGAGCTGGGGTAGGACTCCCAGAGCCCGCTGCCGTCACTGATGACCGCTCCGCAGTCGCCTGAACTGGCGGAGCAGGGGACGCCCCAGAAGCTTCCCTCAACGCATCAGCCCGGGGCCTCTTCGAGTCGCCACTGGAAGGAGTGCCAGGCACCCCAGATTCCCGACTTGGCACAGACGCCGCCGCTGGAGGAGATCGAGCGCCCTTCTTCTCTGGTGGCGGGTTGGAAGCCATGGCGAGGGAGGACTCAAGGGCAAGAGGGCAAAAGCACAAGAGTCCGAGAAGAAACGCTGGGAGGTGCGAAGGGAAACCGCAATGCGGGTAAGATCCCCTCTAAAAACCATCCCAGGTGCAATTCCAGGCGATTCGGAACTCTTCGAATACACCGCATCAGCAACCGCTTCGGCTCCTAGACCGAGCGCCGATGACAAGTGGACCCAAGCCGCCCGACTGAAGCAGTGGGTCAAGGAGTCAGTGTCCTAAGAAGACAAGCCGGCAAGGCACTTTGGCGGTTCCCGAAGAAAGCGCCGCAACATGCAGAAGTGGCAGTCTTGGGAACCGCCGCAGTAAAAGCAACCATCAAGTGGGCGCACGCTCCCACGATCCTGCGACCGTTCGTGCTCCGGCAGCGGTCAATGCGGGACTTAGCGAAAGTGCGCGGATCAGAAGAGACGGAGGTCCCACCTCGGGCTCGCTATCTCCCACGAGATGGGCCCGGGGGCCACTGTCGGTACCTGCGATATGGGGTACCCCCGCGCACAGGGGAAAATGCCTAGGGAACTCACCCTTCTCCGCAGGGAGAGCTCCGAAGGCGCCACGCGTCCGGCGGGGCCGGACCTCCCTCTCCTCAAAGGAGAGCTCCGGGCCCGCCACGTGGCATACAGAAGCCGGACCTCCCCCTCCGCGGGCGAGGGGTCCGAAGGTGCCACGTATCCGGCAGGGCCGGACCTCCCTCTCCTCAGAGGGGAGCTCCGGGCCCGCCACGTGGCCGACAGGAGCCGAACCTCCCCCTCCGCGGGGAGAGGTCCGAAGGCTCCACGTGCCCCGCGGGCCGTGCTCTCCTTTCCTCTGAGAAGAGCTCCGGGCCCGCCACGTGGCAGCAGAACGGCGCTGCCTGCCCCCGAGCGATAGGCAGCGGGCGTAAAGACGCCCCATACCTTGCCCGTACAAGGTATTCAATGTGGTGGACCGGAATCCGCTCATCCAGGATCGCAGAGGGTGGTGCCGCGCGATGCGACACCCGACAGCACACGTCATAAGGACATAATATATTACATGGGAAAAAAACAACTGAAACTGTACAAACAGGTACAAACTTCAGTTACAACTATTGTTTATATTGCACAGCGGAAGTCTACACTATACAACTCACACCCGCCTATCTAGCAAAAGTGGTTGTCCAGCCCTAGGGCAACCCACACTAGCTGCACTCCTCAGCTCAGCGCGGCGTGTACGGCTCCCACTCAGCCGTGGTCCCCGACGGAGGGTAACCCTCGCCGGTGGACTCGTACTCCGAGTCCGTGGGTGGCTCCTCACCTGAAAAACACTTAAGCAGCAACCGTGAGCACGAAGGCTCAGCGAGGCTTAACCGACTCACCTAAGCATGAAACTCTACATGAGAGGTACAATGGACATAGGATAGTAACATTTCAGCAAAAGGACACGCCTACAAGTTCATCCTTAGTTCATCTTTTAGCAACAAGTTAACAGTTCATGAAATCTGAAATTTAGTAAGCAGTATTTGGTGGCACACATGTAGCAATACAATTATATCAACCAGCAATATTGAATCAACATGTTTCATCCATTAATCTACATCACGACTCAGTGACCAAGTGATACTCTTCACCGCGAGGGACGGCGAATCGACTCGATATACACCTGCAGGGAAACCCAAAGAGCATGTCACGTACGCCCATCCGTGGAGCTGCACAGCACGCTCACTCGATGTCGTATGGGACAACCTTTCACCCAACAGCCCAAACGTCGAACCGGTCGCACCGAAACGAGCAGGAGGTTCCCCACACGGAGCATCTCTCTATGCCCGTTGGCAGATTTCCACCTTGCTGCCCTCAGCCTACACCTATAAATCGGTGCGTTATGCCTCGACGCCCGGAGGTTTAGGCTACATCGATTTATCGGGGCCCATATATCCGATATGCCTTCGGTACGTTCAAACTGGATCAGCGTGGGCCGCACACGGCTCGGTCCTCAATCGACACGGACAGGGCTGCGCACACAAGACTCCTTCTTGCTGCGCCCTAGCCCCTGCCCAGTCTCATTTTCATTACTAATGTGATCTCATATCACTCAACTGAACCCGTGCGTCCCAAGCCTATCTCGCGAGTAGATTCCAACTACTCGACTTGTACCGAAGCCCTATGAATCTTTAAGCATAGCCTATCTATTCGAGGTCTTAGACACTACCCTCACTCTTTTAGGAACCTTTGGTTATGCAAGTGGGGTTTCATTCATCCTATACCTAATGCACAATCATACTTCATATGACACATGTAAACAAAGTAAGACTTATAAAAGGGTTAATGCAAACCGGGGCTTGCCTTGTTGCTGCTGGTCAGGGGTCAGTTCTTCCTCTGGAAGCAGGAAGTCAAGAACCTCCGGAGCTTCCTCGCCTTCAGTGACTATACGTTAATGAAATACTACATGTTAATTTAAATGCAATGTGAGAACTTGAATACATACTTGCTAATAACTCTAGCTAGCCCTCCCCCTTGGTTCTGAAATTTTTATGGTGGATTGGTAGGGTCCTAACCAGAGTTGTGACCAAGTTTTATTTGAAACAAAGTCCAATTGAACCTTGTACAAATAAAAGCCTATTTGGTCAATATTTGAGCTTCTCAGTAATTCCAGGGTTTTTCATGGCTCCCACCATTACTTTCTGGAAACTAGAATTTAGGATGGTTCTAATGGAGTTGGTTTCATGTTATTTGAAGAATTTACTGAAAGTTATGTCCTAATTAAGATTGGAGAAAATCTGAAAAATGTTTCTGTACATTTTTCTATTTTCCCAGGGCAGTTCTCTTAATCACCCCATTAGGGTAACTAAATGAACTTGGATGAGTCTGAAAATTTTACTGGGATTCAGGGATTTTACAATGAACCTCTCAGCCAAATTTCAGAATTTTTCATAAAGTAGTTCTCCAGATAAAATTCCCAACAGTTTAAACTTTAGGGATTTAATTCTGGAGAACTATTCACTATCATGAGCTGAATTTGGTATTGCTGGAAAGTGCTCAGAGAGCTAAATCCAACCAAATTTGGTTCACTCGATTTGGAGCTGTCTAGCCAAAGTTATGAGGATTTGAAGTTTGGAAGAATCCTGAAAATTGGGGGAAAAGTTTAAACTCCCGGGCCCGCGGGGACACGTGTCGAGCGCGGAGGTGTCCGGCACACCGGAGATACCACACGTGTCGAGCGCGGAGGTGTCCGGCACACCGGAGCTCACAGGGTATTTTGCGCGCCAGCACAGCTGATCCTCGGCCACACCCGATCCCGGTTTAAATTCTTCAGCCGCTGACACGTGGGCCAGCCGGCTTTGTCTTCCTCCCGCCGTTCTCTCACGCCCGCGCCGCCGACCTCGCCGGATCAGGCTCGGGGCTCGCCGGCTCGCCGCTGCCGGACCTCCCAGGGGCTGAAACTCGCCGGTAGGGGGTTGTCGACGTTGAGGAACGCGTCGGTGGTGTCAGGTCGGGCTGGGGGTGACCGGAAATAGCTCAGCGACGTGCCGCTGCCTCGGTTGAGGTTCGACACCGTCGACCGTGGTTTGTAAACCCGCCAACACCTCAAACAAACGGCCCTACAGCATCAGTGTACCTCTAGGAAGCTCGACAAGGTGTCAAAAGGGTTCAGGGATGGCGGCAAGTCGGTCGGCACCGTGTGACCGATCGTGCCCGTCATGACCGCCCTCGATCGAGCTCAAAATTCGTCACTCCTAGACAGTTTCACGCTACGGATGCAGAAAAGAACTTGATCGCCGGCTAGTACAGCGTCTATGTGCAAGATTTGATGACCTCCGAAAGATCATAGAGCGAGAATTTAAAGAAACCGTACCGGAAGCTTGGGTTACGGTCGCCGGAGCAAAAACTAGAAATTCTCTGCGGATTCTTCACGGTTGGCTTTCCAAACTTGGAGGAGAGTCGCGCGCTCCTGTTGCCTCTCTCTCTGGACCGTTAAAACGCCTGTGGAACGCTGCCCACGGGCGCCTGACTCTCGGCTGAGGCTAGGTCGCCACGGTGGTGATCGTCTTTGGGCAAAGGAGGTCGGAGCTCGGGGTTTCTGGCGTTGGGGAGGTGAAGTGCGAGCTCAGGTGGCTGTCTATCAGCTCAGGGACGAAGGAGGAGATGGTTTTGCTGGTTTTCCCGATTGAGCAGAGAGCTGCGGCGGGAAACAATGCCGCTGCTCGGGTTTGCCCGCGAGAAGATAAAGCCGGCCGACTCCTGCTCGGCTGAGGCGGTGCCGGTCACGTGGGAGCGCGAGCCAGCCGCCCTGGGCGTCAGCGCGCGGAGAGGGAAGCAGCTGGTGGCGCCGGTAGCTGCTCGGTGGCACAGCAGAGAGCTGCTCGGTGGAATTTCCCACCGAGACTCTGACTTTGGGTGCAAGTTTCTCCTTCTCCCCTCTATGACATGTGGGTCCCACCCGGGGTTTTAACCTCTGAAATTTACTCCTAATCACTGTTGTAAACAGTGAGCCCCATAATACCCCTGGTGATTCAAATTGTTCACCCCTGAGCCATTTGAATTGAATAGAATTCAAATTGGGTTCGGTTTGAGTGAATTTCAGCACAAGTTCAGTTTTGAATTCAAATAAAGTTTGAATTCGTCCCACTTAGCTCATGTCAAGATCAACTCCGAATGGAGTGAAAATTGGTGTGGTGTGGTGATGAACACTTCAAATGTGTGCCAAAACTGAGGCCCTTACATTCAAGGCCCGCGTCTTCCCAAGACGCGGAGACGCGGAGCACGCCTCTGTCAGGTGCCGTTGCGCCCAGTCGCATCACAGACTAACGCGCGGTGTCAGAACCTGCCAACCAATAAACACCGCGACAAGAGATCCCATGCCGCCTGCGCCGTCATCAACCACTACGACTAGCGTGCGGCATGGGCAGGGCGGCAAGACGGAGACTCGGAAGCCTTCGCCAGAGACAACTACCGGCATAACTGCAGATACGGTAGATAACAGTCAATCTCCCCGGGACCACCTGTCGGGTCCCGAGCCCCCCTTGTAAGCCACCCGAGTCTTGGACTATAAAAGACTCGGGTAGGCGACGATAGCAAGGGTTCACAACTCTGCAACTCATACGCTAGCCATTCACACCCAAGCTGTAACTCACCCCCAAGCTCAGGAGTCCGGCCCTGAGCAGCAAGCAATACAGCGAGCTCCATAGCTCGCCGTGGACGTAGGGTTTTACGCTCCGGCGGCCTGAACCACGTAAAACCTCCTGTGTCAAGCTCTTACTAACTCGTCCATCCGCGCAGGCTCTCCGCAAGGGACTAGCCCCACCGAAAAAAGAACCTCTGCGGGCTGCCCAGTGCAGGCCCGGGGGAAGTGTCGACCGAACACTTCGACATCGTTGTTTTTATCGATGATATTATGGTGTATTCAAAAAGTTAGGAGGAGCATGAAGAACATTTGAAATTGACCTTGCAGAAATTGCGTGAGCATCAATTGTATGCCAAGCTTAACAAGTGTCAAATTTGGCTAATGGAAATATCTTTCCTAGGCCACATTATCTCCAAGGAAGGGGTATCGGTTGATCCCGGAAAAGTGAGAGATGTTCTGAAGTGGGACCAACCGCAGAGCGTGAGGGATATTCGGAGTTTTCTTGGGATGGCTGGATACTATCGACGCTTCATTAAAGACTTCTCTAAAATAGCAAAGCCTACGACGGAGTTGCTAATGAAGGGGAAGGTCTTCCAATGGACACCAGCCTGCCAAGGAAGTTTTGAGGAACTCAAGAAAAGGCTAACCACAGCACCGGTTCTGGTATTGCCCGACGTAAGCAAGAGCTTTGACATATATTGTGACGCATCCAGACAGGGGCTCGGATGTGTGCTCATGCAAGAAGGACAAGTGGTAGCCTATGCCTCACGACAATTAAAGAAGCACGAGCTTAATTATTCTACACATGACTTGGAGCTAGCAGCAGTAGTGCATGCATTGAAGATTTGGAGACATTATATCCTTGGTCATCGATGTGAAATCTATACGGATCATAAAAGCCTCAAGTACATATTTACACAAACGAACTTGAATTTGAGGCAACGTCGATGGTTGGAACTCATCAAGGATTACGATGTTGGAATCAACTACCACCCCGGGAAGGCCAATGTAGTAGCTAATGCATTGAGCCGAAAGGGATCATGTCACCAACTACCGGTTCGGGAGCTACCACCCGAACTATGTAAGGAGTTCGAACGGTTACACCTTGGATTCTTGAACAACATGGAAATAATGGAGATCCACTCCTCATTGGAGCAAGAGATAAGAGATGGTAAAGCAACGGATGAGGAGATCAAAGAAAGAATCCGACAAGGAATAGAGAAGGATTTCAAAGAAGATGAGAAGGGTACGCTTTGGCTAGGAAAAAGGATTTGCGTGCCTAACATAAAACACCTCCGTGACAAGATATTGAAGGAGGCACATGATCACCCTATTCTATACATCCCGGAAGTACCAAAATGTACAAGGACTTAAAGACTTTTTATCGGTGGGATGGTATGAAAAGGGATATAGCTGAATACGTTACCCTATGCGACACATGCCAACGGGTGAAGGCCGAACATCAAAGACCCGCTGGATTGTTGCAACCCTTGAAGGTACCCGAATGGAAGTGGGAGGACATCAGTATGGATTTCATCGTCGGATTGCCACGTACTCAGTCGGGTTACGACTCCATCTGGGTTATCCTGGACCGATTGACGAAAACCGCCCATTTTCTCCCTATAAGTGCCAATTACAATATTGCACAATTAGTCGAGTTGTACATGGAGCAGATTGTGTGCCGTCACGGAGTTACGAGGAGGATAGTCTCAAATCGAGGTTCTCAGTTTACCTCTAGATTCTGGAGGAAGCTGCAGAAAGCCATGGGTACACGACTGGATTTTAGCTCCGCCTATCACCCAAAAACTGATGGACAAACCGAAAGGACAAACCAAATTTTGGAGGACATGTTGAGAGCTTGCGCCTTGAAACGAGGGCGTAGTTGGGATAGGAGTTTACCGTACGCCGAATTCTCCTATAACAACAGCTATCAAGCTAGCTTGAAGATGTCGCCTTTCGAAGCAATATATGGTATGCGGTGTAGAACGCCACTGTTCTGTAACGAGACCGGAGAGAACCAGGTGTTTGGACCCGAAGTGCTACAAGAGGCTGAAAAGCAAGTCCAAACGGTACGGGAGAACTTAAAGGCTGCTCAGTCACGACAGAAAGGCTATGCGGACAATAGGCGTAGGAAGTTGACCTTTGAAGTAGGAGATTTCATATACCTTAAGGTATCGCCTATCCGAGGCCAACGACGTTTCAACGTCAAAGGCAAGCTAGCACCTCGCTACATCGGACCATTTAAGGTTTTGGACAAGCGAGGAGAAGTAGCCAATCAACTAGAGCTCCCAACCCACCTCTCCGACGTACATGACGTGTTTCATGTATCCCAGCTCAAGAAGTGCTTGAGAGTACCAGAGGAGCAAATACCAATGGAAGAGCTTGAACTTCAAAGGGACCTGACCTATATACGGAGCACCCTGTCCGAATTTTGGACGTGAAGGAAAGGGTCACCAGGAACAAAGTAATTCGATGGTGCAAGGTACAATGGAGCCGTCACACCGAAGCTGAAGCCACACGGGAGCGTGAAGAGGATATCAAGGCAGAATTTCCCCATCTATTCTCTACTAACAAATCTCGAGGGCAAGATTCAATTTAAGGGGGGTAGATTTGTGACACCCTCATCTCTGGTTTCTGCATGTATTCATGTTTCATGTAGAGAAAACATTTTAAGAAGAAGTAGGAACAGAGAAAAATATCAAAAGGATAGCCAATAAGAGCCGAATCCAGTTCACCGAGAGCGCCGAAGACAACTTCCGCGGCCTGCTGGCCACGTGGCGTGTTTGGAGCTCATCCCTGCGAAGTGGGGAGAGGTCCGCCGCTAAGCTGGCTACGTGGCAGGCTCGGGGCTCATCTCCGCAAAAGAGGAGAGGTCCAACCCTGTGGGACACGTGTTGCCCTGAGCTAGCCTCTGCGGAAGAAGCAGAGGCATTTTCCGCAGGACACATGTCACCTTCGGAACTAGTCACCACGGAAATCAGAGGACCAGTCGCATGGGATACGTGTCGATCTCGGAGCTCATCTCCGATAGGTCCGGTTCTATCAAACACGTGTCGCCACCGGAGCTTATCTCTGGGAGGTCCGTCGCTGCTGGACACGTGTTTACCTCGGAGCACGTCTGTCGAAGTGTGTGGTCGACACTTCCCCCGGACCTTCTCTGGGCAGCCCACGGAGGTTCTTTCTCGGAGGGGCTAGTCCCTTGAGGAGAGCTTGAGCGTAGGGACGAGTTAGGGAGGAGCTTGACACGGCGAGTTTTATGTGGTTCGGGCCGCCGGAGCGTAAAACCCTACGTCGACGGTGAGCTGAGGTGCTCGCTTTATTGCTTGATGCTCAGAACCGGAGTCCTGAGCTTGAGGATGAGTTATGCCTAGGGTGTGAGTTGCTGGAGTGCGTACCCTTGCTAACATCGCCTACCCGAGCCTTTTATAGTCCAAGGCTCGTGTGGCTTACAAGGGGGGCCCGGATCCCGACGGGTGGTCCCGGGGTGATTGCCTGCCGACTATTGTATCCACAGTTATGTCGGTAGTTGTCTCTGGCGAAGGCTTCTGAGTCTTCATCTTGCCGCCCTGCCCATGCCGCATGCTAGCCGTAGTGGTTGATGACGGCGGGAGCGGCAGGGGATGTCTTGTCGCTGTGTTTATTGGCTGGCAGGTTCTGACACCGCGTGCCAGCCTGCGATGCGACTGGGCGCAACGACACCTGACAGAGGCGTGCTCCGCGTCTCCGCATCTTGGGAAGGCGCGGGCCTTGAATACCTTGTATGGGCAAGGTATGGGGCGTTTTTACACCTGCTGCCTACCGCTCGGGGGCAGGCAATGCTGTTCTGCTAGACACGTGGTGGGCCCGGAGCCCTCCTCAGAGGAGAGGGGGGTCCGGCCCCGCAGGACACGTGGAGCCTTTGGACCTCTCCCCCGCGGAGGGGGGAGGTCCGGCTTCTGTCGGCCGCGTGGCGGGCCCGGAGCTCTCCTCTGAGGAGGGGGAGGTCCGGCCCCGCGGGACACGTGGCGCCTTCAGAGCCTTCCCCACGGAGGGGAGGTCTGGCTGCTGTTGGCCACGTGGCAGGCCCGGAGCTCTCCTCTGAGGAGAGGGAGGTCCGGCCCCGCTGGACACGTGGCACCTTCGGAGCTCTCCCTGCGGAGAAGGGTGAGATCCTTAGGCATTTTCCCCTGTGCGCGGGGGTACCCCATATAACGGGTACCAACAGTGGCCCCAGGCCCATCTCGGGGGAGATAGCGAGCCCGAGGTGGGGCCTCCATCTCTTCTGTTCCGCGCCCTTTCTCCAAGTCCCGCATTGGCCGCTTGCCAGAGCACGAACAGTCGCGGGATCGTGGGAGCGTGCGCCCACTTGATGATTGCTTTTACTGCAGCGGTTCCTAAGGCTGCCACTTCTGTACGTCGCGGCGCTTTCTTCGGGAACCGCTGAAGCACCTTGCTGGCTCGTCTTCTTGGGAGACTGACTCCTTGACCCACCGCTTCAGCTGGGCGGCTTGGGTCCACCTGTCATCGGCGCTCGGTCTCGGAGCCAATGCGGTTGCCGATGCGGTGTATTCGAAGGTTTTCGAATCACCTCAAATCGTTCCTGGAAAGTTTTAAAAGGGGATCTTACCCGCATCGCGGCTTCCCTTCGCATTTCCTAGCGCTCGCTCTTTCCTTGAACTCTTGCGCCTTGGTCTTCCTGTCCTTGAGCTCTCCCCCGCCATGGCTTCCAACTTGCTCCCGACGCGCCTCGTTCGTTCCGCCGAGCTTGGGCCAAGTGCGCAGGCTGCTGGGCTGGCACACGGAGGAACAGAAATGCCGGCTCCGCCGGGGATCTCTCCCCCTGCTCCTGGAAAAGAAGGAGATGGTCTTCTTTACTGCCTATGCTCTGGCGCGGTTCGTCCCGCCAATTTCTTCCTTCTTTGTCACATTGCTGGAGATGTATGGGCTCTAGCTCCACCACCTCTCCCCCAACTCCTTCACAATGGCCGCTGTCTTCGTCCACTTCTGCGAGATGTTTGTGGGGGTGCACGCTTCTGTGACACTCTTTCGCTACTTCTTCGTGTTGCGGACGACTGGACGCGGCTCGAAGACCCAGATGGGGGCGTACTACTTCCAGCATCGCTGCAAGGACCCAAAGGTCTCTGGGTACCTTCTGCCTTTCAGCGCGTCAAGGTGGGAAAACTGGAGGGAGAGCTGGGTGGTCGTGCAGACCGACGAGCATGATCGCCTACAGCTCCCGACCGCTGGCCCAACCACCGAGCGTCGCTTCTGGGAGGAGGTCCCAGAGTTGGAGCAGGAGTACGCACCGGTCTTGAAGCGGATCCGGTTCTTGGCCAACGAGGGGCTAACATCCCTGATGGTGCTGATGGACTTCATGTCGCGCCGTATTGCATCCTTGCAGCAGCGCAGTCGCCCAGCGTGGTACTACACTGGCGAGCAGGACTGTACCAGGTTGGAGAGGGGCCCCGGCTCTGATCCTTCCGACGAGGAGCTGTACGAGATGGTGGGCAAGGTGAGCGGCGACTTCATTCCCATTGGCGACCCCGCCCTTCCGTCCTCTGCCACTCCCGTCTTCTTGGAGCCACAGAGGAGGTCAGAGCTACTGCGGAAGATGCCGAACCTCGACGACATCGGGATCGCCGTCCGGCAGGTTGGGAATGCCTTCCGGGGTATCTCGATCCCAGGAACCTAGCGCTCCGGATCGGGGCGCGAGGCGTCTGTCGCTGCCCAACCCGTCCCAAGAGCCGGCGGAACTCAAGCTGCCGACAAGGGGAAGGGGAAGGAGCCGGCCCCCGGGCATTCAGAGAAGAAACGTGTAAGGGCCTCAGGTTTGGCACACATTTGAAGTGTTCATCACCACACCACACTAATTTTCACTCCATTCGGAGTTGATCTTGACATGAGCTAAGTGGGACGAATTCAAACTTTATTTGAATTCAAAACTGAACTTGTGTTGAAATTCACTCAAACCGAACCCAATTTGAATTCTATTCAATTCAAATGGCTCAGGGGTGAATAATTTGAATCACCAGGGGTATTATGGGACTCACTGTTCACAACAGTGATTAGGAGTAAATTTCAGAGGTTAAAACCCCGGGTGGGACCCACATGTCATAGAGGGGAGGAGGGGAAACTTGCACCCAAAGTCAGAGTCTCGGTGGGAAATCCCACCGAGCAGCTGTCGGCTGTGCCACCGAGCAGCTACCGGCGCCACCAGCTGCTTCCCTCTCCGCGCGCTGGCGCCCAGGGCGGCTGTCTCGCGCCCCCACGCGACCGGCACCGCCTCAGCCGAGCGGGAGTCGGCCGGCTTTATCTTCTCGCGGGCAAACCCGAGCAGCGGCATTGTTTCTCGCCGCAGCTCTCTGCTCAATCGGGAAAACCAGCAAAACCATCTCCTCCTTGTCCCTGAGCTGCTAGACAGCCACCTGAGCTCGCACTTCACCTCCCCAACGCCAGAGACCCCGAGCTCCGACCTCCTTTGCCCAAAGACGATCGCCACTGCAGCCACCTAGCCTCAGCCGAGAGTCAGGCGCCCGTGGGCAGCGTTCCACAGGCATTTTCACGGTCCAGCGAGAGAGACAACAGGAGCGCACGACCACCGTGCTGCTCTCCTCCAAGTCTGGAAGCCAACCGTGAAGAATCTGCAGAGAATTTCCAGTTTTTGCTCCGGCGACCGTAAACCGAGCTTCCGGTACGGTTTCTTTAAATTCTCGCTCTATGATCTTTCGGAGGTCATCAAATCTTGCACATAGATGCTGGACTAGCCGGCGATCAAGTTCTTTTCTGCATCCGTAGCGTGAAACTTTCTAGGAGTAACGAATTTCGAGCTCGATCGAGGGCGGTCATGGCGGGCACGATCGGTCACATGGTGCCGACCGACTTGCCGCCATCTCTGAACCGTTTTGACACCTTGTCGAGCTTCCTAGAGGTATACTGATGCTGTAGGGCCGTTTGTTCGAGGTGTTGGCGGGTTTAGAAACCACGGTCGACGGTGCCGAACCTCAACCGAGGCCGCGGCACGTCGTCGAACTACTTCCGGTCACCCCCAGCCCGACCTGTCACGCCAGACGTGTTCCTCGACGTCAACAAACCCCTGGCGGCGAGTTTCAGACCATGGGAGGTCCGGCAGCGGCGAGCCCCGAGTCTGCTCCGGCGAGGTCGGCGGCGCGGGCGCGGGAGAACGGCGGGAGGAAAACGAAGCCGGCTGGCCCACGTGTCAGCGGCTGAAGAATTTAAATCGGGATCGGGTGGCCAGGGATCGGCTGCGCTGGCGTGCAAATACCCTGTGAGCTCCGGTGTGCTGGACACCTCCGTGCTCGACATGTGTGGTATCTCCGGTGTGCCGGACACCTCCGCGCTAGACACGTGTCCCCGCGGGCCCCGAGAGTTTAAACTCATCCCCCGATTTTCAGAATTCTTCCAAACTTCAAATCCTCATAACTTTGGCTAGAGAGCTCCAAATCGGGTGAACCAAATTTTGTTGGATTCAGCTCTCTGAGCACTTTCCAGCAATACCAAATTCAGCTCATGAAAGTGAATAGTTTTCCAGAATTAAATCCCTAAAGTTTAAACTGTTGGGAATTTTATCTGGAGAACTACTTTATGAAAAATTCTGAAATTTGGCTGAAAGGTTCATTGAAAAATCCCTGAATCCCAGTAAAATTTTCAGACTCATCCAAGTTCATTTAGTTACCCTAATTGGGTGATTAAGGGGACTTCCCAGAAAAAATAGAAAAATGTACAGAAACATTTTTCAGATTTTCTCCAATCTTAATTAGAACATAACTTTCTGTAGGATTCTTCAACTGACATGAAACCAATTTCCTTAGAACCGTCCTAAATTCTAGTTTCCAGAAAGTAATGGTGGGAGCCATGAAAAACCCTAGAATTACTTAGGGGCTCAATTATTGACCAAAGGGGCTTTTATTTGTACAAGGTTCAATTGAACTTTGTTTCAAATAAAACTTGGGCACAACTCGGGTTAGACCCCTACCAATCCACCATAAAAATTTCAGAACCAAAGGGGAGGGCTAGCTAGAGTTATTAGCAATTATGTATTTAAGTTCACACATTGCATGTAAATTTACATGTAGTATTGTATTCAACGTGTAGCCATTGAAGAAGAGACCCCGGAAGTGCTGGATTTCCTCCTTCCGGAAGAGGAACTAACCCCTGACCAGCAGCAACAAGGCAAGCCCCGGTTTGCATTAACCTTTTTATATGTTTTATTTTGTTTACATGTGTCATATGAAGTATGTATGTGCATTAGGTATAGGATGAATGAAACCCCACTTGCATAACCAAAGGTTCCTAGAAGAGTGAGGGTAGTGTTTAGAACATCGAGTAGAAAGGCTATGTTTAAAGATTCATAGGGCTTCAGTACAAGTCGAGTAGTTGGAATCTACTCGCGAGATAGGCTTGGGACACACGGGTTCGGTTGAGGGATGTGAGATCACTTTAGTAATGAAAATGAGACTAGGCAGGGGCTAGGGCGCAGCAAGAGAGAGTCTTGTTTGCGCGGCCCTGCCCGTGTCGATTGAGGACCGATCCGTGTGCGGCCCTGCTGAACAAGTATTGAACGTACCGAAGGCATATCAGATATATGGGCCCCGATAAACCGATGTAGCCTAAACCTCCGGGCGTCGAGGCATAACGCACCGATTTATAGGTGTAGGCTGAGGGCAGCAAGGTGGAAATCTGCCAACGGGCATAGAGAGATGCTCCGTGTGGGGAACCTCCTGCTCGTTTCGGTGCGACCGGTTCGACGTTTGGGCTGTTGGGTGAAAGGTTGTCCCGTACGACATCGAGTGAGCGTGCTGTGCAGCTCCACGGATGGGCGTACGTGACGTGCTCTTTGGGTTTCCCTGCAGGTGTATATCGAGTCGATTCGCCGTCCCTCGTGGTGACGAGTACCGCTTGTTCACTGCGTCGTAACGTAGACTAATGAATGAAATGTTATGATTCAATATTGCTGTTATGATATAATTGTATTATTACATGTGTGCCACCAAATACTGCTTACTAAATTTCAGGTTTCATAAACTGTTTAACTTGTTGCTAAAAAATGAACTAAGGATGAACTTGTAGGCGTGTCCTTTTGCTGCAACATTACTATCCTATGTCCATTGTACCCCTTATGTAGAGTTTCATGCTTAGGTGAGTCGGTTAAGCCTTGCTGAGCCTTCGTGCTCACGGTTGCTGCTTAAGTGTTTTTCAGGTGAGGAGCCACCCACGGACTCGGAGTACGAGTCCACTGGCGAGGGTTACCCTCCGTCGGGGACCACGGCTGAGTGGGAGCCGTACACGCCGCGCTGAGCTGAGGAGTGCAGCTAGTGTGGGTTGCCCTAGGGCTGGGCAACCACTTTTGCTAGATAGGCGGGCGTGAGTTGTATAAAAGAAACTTCCGCTGTGTAATAAAGACCCTAGTTTGTAACTGAGAAGTGTACTACTTTGTACATTCAGTTTGTTTTTCCCATGTAATATAATGTGTTCTTATGACGTGTGCTGTCGGGTGTCGCATCGCGCGGCACCACCCTCTGCAATCCTGGATGAGCGGATTCCGGTCCGCCACAGCCTGGTACCAGAGCTGCATTGGGGATAGCACAGTACTTAAGGACTGCATTATGGGGAAAACTTAGGTATACGGTGAGGATTCGGTAGTTGCCCAAGTAAGGACTATATTAGCATAGTTACTTAAAGTGGCAAAGACTAACCTATGTGTTATAATTCTGAATTTTCATTATGTAACGACGCACCTACACTCTGGTAAGTATGGTAAGGAACGCCACCGAAAGCGGTTCAATTTCGGTTAGCTCCCCCTGACGAGGAACGTGGTTCAGGGATTGATCTCACAGCTTGGTGTGAGACGTCAATATGAACTCTTGGACTCGTCATGTCCCTGAGTTCATATGAAACGCTGATCCCTAGCGTGCATTAGGCAAGTAAGTGGAGACCCCATCGCATGGTCAGTAACGCGAGAGTGTGTTCGTCTGGAAATAGCCCAGGAGGACATACGCAGCGCTTGCCATCGGCGTGCCCTGCAGGGCAGTAGGTGGTATCTGTTGGGTTGATAACATTCCCAACCGTGACGACCCGTTCATGACCTACTCGGGTTCCCAGTCGTGTGGTGTTGAAACACGATCACGTACCTTGAGACGTGACCTAGCTCAAGGACGGCCGTATGGAAATGATACGGGCGTTTGTATTTACTTTCAAATATGGTACTGCCTGAAATGGAAACAAACCCTTGAGTGCACCATTATTGTGTGGTCTTCTGCAGGTACTAACCACGTATGTATCCGTGTAGCAAACATGTGCGAGAGACCGTTTAGTGCCACACTTGAGACGTATATGCCGGTATGATCCGGTTAGGATTTTCTTTTGTGAGGAACGTAGTACCAAGTTATTGTAGGCATATGCATGCAAAATAATGAGAACAAAGAGTTAAAATCTATAGGTTCAACATTTAGGACCCTGGTTGGGTATAAGAATGGGATAGTGGGGCAGGATAGCCAAAGGGATGAAAAACAGAGTGCTCTGCTTTGGACAGCAAGTTTGCTGATCTTCCACAGGGTATAACTCACAGGTCCTTTAGCCAGAGAGGTGTGCTATATAGTTCTGGAAAGGTATTTAAGTACTCTACCACTTTGTTGTAGACTTCCAGAACTGAAACTCAACTTAAGATGGCTTAAATCCCAGAGACATGTAACTGTCCAGAACTAGGACAGTGTTAAAACATTCTCTGGACTGTTCTGTTTTTCAAGGATAACTCCCAGTAGAAAAATTTAAATTTTCATATGATACCTCCTTTGAAAGAGTAGAAGATGTGTGACATCTTTGCAATTCAATGTTTCTGAAATTTCAGCACAGATTTCAGTGGAAACCAGAGTTGAAAACAGTAACTTCCAGAGGAGGTGCTGTTAAAATTCTTCCAGGAATTCTGCTGACTTTGAATTAGCATAACCTTTTTAACCAAAGCTGATCTGGGTGCAAATGAATACTCGTTGGAACGATACTGAAGTTGACTTTAACTTTGGTATTCAACTTGAGTCGTGAAACTGCCCAGAACCAGATCAAAACTTGGAATAGGTAGAAATTGGTCATTCTGACAGAAGAATGACAGTTGAACTCATTGGAGAGGGTGTTGTACCCTAAGGGTGGTATACGTGATGACAACGCGATAGTAATGTCTCGTAGAGACCAAACCTAGTTATGGTGAGCTTCCAAAGTGGAGGTTCATCAAGTTGGATTAAACTAGCTTGCATTTGGTCTGATAATGGTGTAGCTTGTGCAAAGTTATTACATTATCTACTTATGAGATATTTCGCATGTTTTGATGTCATAATGTTTTTACGCCCAGTTTTATTGGTCTGCATGCAACAATGCTGCGGGACTGATGATTATTGTCGTGTGGTTGCAGATGGTTCGCACTAGGACCACGCACGAGGTTGGTGGCTCTAGCCAACAGGGAGGTGATGACTCCCAGCCACTGGCCTACGACAGCACCCCGCAGCCGCAGCCACCACCGCCGCCCCCGCTTACTCTAGCGGATGTGATAGCGGCATTGGTGGGAGGTCGTGAGGAGCAAAACGACCTGCTCTGCACGATCGTGCAGAATACGTCCCAGGCGGGGGGACGTCAAGATAGAGGGCCTCGGGAGCCCCGTGATGTGTCGTACTCGGATTTCATGAGTACGCACCCTCCAGTGTTCACCGAAGCTGGGGAACCACTGGAGGCGGATAACTGGCTGCGGACCATCGAGTCCAAGTTCGGGCTGCTCCAATGTACGGAGCGGCAGAAGACTCTGTTCGCAGAACAGCAGCTCCACGGCGCCGCTGGTGCGTGGTGGCGAACTATGTCGCCTCACGTCCGGCTGGCGATGCCGTGGAATGGCAAGAGTTCCGGGAGGCGTTCCGCGCCTATAACATTCCTCCCGGAATCATGAAGAGGAAGTTCCAAGAATTCTTGGAGCTGAAGCAGGGCGGGAGGAGTGCCCACGACTACTCCCGTGCCTTCAACCATCTGGCGCAATACGCGTCAGACTATATCTCCACGGAGGAGAAGAAGAGGGAGCATTTCTATCGGGGGTTACACCCCAAAATGAAGACGCACCTCGTTCAGTGGAATCGCGGCACTTTCAATGACCTAGTCAATGCCGCGATTATGCAAGAGGATGCTCAGTGGGAGTTGGCATCTGAGCAGAGGAAGCGCAGCGCTCCACCTAGCAGCGGTGGTGGCGCACCCCAGAAGTACCGTATGGTGTATCGGACACCACCCGGCCAGCAGTGGCATCCACCGGCGCGACCTCAACGGTTCGGGGGACGTCCGTTCCAGTCGCCCTCGTTCCGTCCGCCGATGCCGCCACCAAGACAGCAACAGCAGCAGCAGACGGTATCCCGGGCGTTTCCACCACCACAACGCGCCCCAGGATTCCGTCCACCGATCAGCGGGGGACCGCCCCGTTTCACCTGCTTCACGTGTGGCCAGGTGGGCCACTTCACGAAGGACTGTCCCCAGGGGCAGCGGAGCAGCGGGCAAGCCCAGCTACAGGGCGGTGCTCGAGGCCGACCTCCGGTGAAGAAGGTTGGTCAGCGGACTGGAGGTGTCCGCAACCTCGACAATGAGGACGCCCCAGAGGGAGACAACGTGCTGGCGGGTACGTTTACTCTCAACCATCAAGCCATCGTCATACTTTTTGATTCTGGTGCAACCCACAACTTTATAAGTGCATCGTACGTGGCTAAGCATCAGCTGGAAGCCTTTCCATCCGAGTGTTCGTATATGATCTGCTCGCCGGGAGGAAAGATTTCAGCAACGATGATGGTTCCAAAAGCACCACTGTGCTTAGGTGGGAAGATATATCCCACCACTATGATTATCTTAGGGGGACAGAAGATTGATGCAATCTTGGGAATGTCATGGCTAAGCTACCATGGCGCTGTCCTGGAAACACTATCACGGACAGTTCACCTCAACTCTCCATTACACCATCCGCAGTCCCTCCTATTAGATAATCCAGTCCGGGAAGTTTCAGTGATCAACAATACTGAAGCTCTCAAGTTAGAAGACATTCCCGTAGTCCGGGAGTATCCCGACGTGTTCCCGGATGATCTTCCGGGCATGCCACCTGAGCGGGATGTCGAGTTCAAGATCGAGCTCGCACCCGGGACTACACCCATATCACGGAGACCATACAAAATGGCTCCAAAAGAGCTGGCTGAACTGAAAGAACAGCTCAATGACCTGTTGAGCAAGGGTTTCATTAGGCCGAGTTCCTCGCCTTGGGGATGCTCGGCGCTATTCGTGAAGAAGAATGATGAGACCCTGAGGCTGTGTGTGGATTACCGGCCGCTCAACGCCGTCACCATCAAGAATAAGTACCCACTGCCCCGCATCGACATATTGTTTGATCAACTTGTGGGTGCCAGTGTGTTCTCCAAGATGGACCTTCGCTCTGGATATCATCAGATAAAAATCCGGGCAGAGGATATTACGAAGACGGCATTCTCGACGAGATATGGACTATATGAATATCTCGTCATGTCATTTGGTCTCACAAATGCTCCAGCCCATTTCATGTATCTCATGAACTTGGTGTTCATGCCGGAGCTGGACAAGTTCGTGGTAGTGTTCATCGACGATATCTTGGTTTACTCCAAGACGGAAGCCGAACATGCCGAACACTTGCGGATCGTTCTTCAACGATTGCGAAACCACAAGCTCTACGCCAAGTTCAGCAAATGCGAATTTTGGATCAGCCAAGTGCCATTCTTGGGACATATCATCTCAGCGGAAGGCATTGCGGTTGACCCAAGCAAAATAGAGCAAGTGCTGAAATGGAAAGCTCCCACTTCAGTTCATGAAGTCAGAAGCTTCCTCGTGTTAGCGGGATACTACCGGAGATTCATTACAAGTTTCTCCAAGCTCGCTAAGCCGATGACAGAATTGCTGAAGAAAGGGACGAAGTATGTTTGGAACACGGCGTGTGAAGAAGCGTTCCAAGCATTGGTGAAGCATCTCACAACAGCCCCGGTGTTAGCTCAGCCGGATACAACAAAGCCCTTCGACGTGTATTGTGACGCGTCCGGTATTGGGCTTGGCTGTGTGTTGATGCAGGGAGGACGTGTGGTCGCTTATGGCTCACGCCAACTTCGGAACCATGAGCAGCACTACCCGACTCATGATCTTGAGCTTGCTGCCGTGATGTTGGCACTGAAAATGTGGAGGCACTATCTCCTGGGGAATCTGGTGCATCTCTACACCGACCACAAGAGCTTGAAATACATTTTCACCCAGAAGGAGCTGAACATGAGGCAACGGAGGTGGTTAGAATTAATCAAGGACTATGAAATTGAGATTCACTACCACCCCGGCAAGGCGAATGTGGTTGCCGACGCGCTGAGTCGGAAATCACATGTCCATCACCTCACCATTACACCGGTGGAGGAGGAAGAGCCAAGTTTATACTTGGTTCCTTATGGATCGCTGTACAACCTTGCCCTCATCCCTACTATTAGGGAGGACATCATTGCAGCTCAGAAGGATGATAAAGGCATGGCACATCTCTGGAGACGGATAGACAACGGGGAAATCAAATGTTTCCGGAAGGATGATGAGGGGACGCTGTGGTTCAATGACCGCATAGTCGTGCCCCGAGATATGGAGTTGAGGAAAAAGATCCTCGATGAAGCTCACTTGTCTAAATACTCCATTCATCCGGGCAGCAACAAGATGTACCAAGATTTGAAAAAGAAATTTTGGTGGACATGGATGAAGCGGGAAGTAGCGAAGTACGTATCAGAGTGTGATACGTGCTGACGAGTGAAGGCTGATCACATGAAGAAATCAGGGCTATTGCAACCCCTGAAGATCCCGGCATGGAAATGGGAAAATGTGAGCATGGATTTCATTGTGGGATTACCCCTAACATCCAACAAGCATGATTCCATATGGGTAATCGTTGATCGGTTAACCAAGACGGCTCATTTCATCCCAGTGAATACACGTTACAATGCTGGCAAATATGCGGAGCTATACATAGCGAAGATTCTATGCCTATACGGGGTACCCAAGACCATTGTCTCAGATCGAGGTGCATTATTGTATCTCGCTTTTGGGAGCAGTTACACCCTGCATTGGGTACTAAGTTGATCAGGAGCTCCGCCTATCACCCTCAGACAGATGGCCAAACAGAGAGGGTGAATCAAGTTCTGGAAGACATGTTGAGAGCATGTGCCATCCACCATGGTAGGAACTGGGATGATCACCTACCATTGGCGGAATTCTCGTACAACAATGGCTATCAGGCGAGCATCAAGATGGCACCCTACGAAGCTCTCTATGGTCGCAAATGCCGCACCCCATTAAATTGGTGCGAGTCCGGTGAAAGGGTCACATTCGGGGTTGATGTGGTGAACGACGCCGAGGAGCGCGTTCGGACAATTCAAGCCAATTTGAAGGCCGCTCAATCCCGGCAAAAGAGCTACGCTGATAAGAGGCGTAGACCGTTGCACTTTGACGTTGGGGAACACGTGTACCTCCGCGTGTCTCCGATGAAGGGCGTGCACCGGTTCGGCGTCAAGGGGAAGCTCGCTCCCCGTTTTATTGGACCCTATACTATCACCGAGAAGTGTGGACCAGCAGCGTATAGATTGGAGCTACCGACATCTCTTGTTGGTGTCCATGATGTTTTCCATGTTTCGCAACTGCGAAAATGTTTGAAGCATACAGCTGCTGTTCCTACCGAAGACATCGGCGAGTTGAAACCGGATTTAACATATGATGAGTATCCGGTAGAAATCCTTGATGAGAAAGCCCGAACCATGCGTAGCAGAACGTTGTGGTTCTACAAGATCCTCTGGAGTAACCACACCGTGGAAGAAGCGACGTGGGAGAGCGAGGAATTCCTTCGTTCAAATTACCCGGAGTTCATGGCTTCTCAACACGAGTAAGTCCCTACTACATCGCTATCTCTTCCTTTGTAATCTCGGGACGAGATTCTTTTAAGGGGGGAGGAATGTAAGGGCCTCAGGTTTGGCACACATTTGAAGTGTTCATCACCACACCACACCAATTTTCACTCCATTCGGAGTTGATCTTGACATGAGCTAAGTGGGACGAATTCAAACTTTATTTGAATTCAAAACTGAACTTGTGTTGAAATTCACTCAAAACTGAACTTCTATTCAATTCAAATGGCTCAGGGGTGAATAATTTGAATCACCAGGGGTATTATGGGACTCACTGTTCACAACAGTGATTAGGAGTAAATTTCAGAGGTTAAAACCCCGGGTGGGACCCACATGTCATAGAGGGGCGGAGGGGAAACTTGCACCCAAAGTCAGAGTCTCAGTGGGAAATCCCACCGAGCAGCTGTCGGCTGTGCCACCGAGCAGCTACCGGCGCCACCAGCTGCTTCCCTCTCCGCGCGCTGGCGCCCAGGGTGGCTGGCTCGCGCCCCCACGCGACCGGCACCGCCTCAGCTGAGCGGGAGTCAGCCGGCTTTATCTTCTCGCGGGCAAACCCGAGCAGCGGCATTGTTTCTCGCCGCAGCTCTCTGCTCAATCGGGAAAACCAGCAAAACCATCTCCTCCTTGTCCCTGAGCTGCTAGACAGCCACCTGAGCTCGCACTTCACCTCCCCAACACCAGAGACCCCGAGCTCCGACCTCCTTTGTCCAAAGACGATCGCCACTGCGGCCACCTAGCCTCAGCCGAGAGTCAGGCGCCCGTGGGTAGCGTTCCACAGGCGCTTTTACGGTCCAGCGAGAGAGACAACAGGAGCGCACGACCACCGTGCTGCTTTCCTCCAAGTTTGGAAGCCAACCATGAAAAATCTGCAGAGAATTTCCAGTTTTTGCTCCGGCGACCGTAAACCGAGCTTCTGGTACGGTTTCTTTAAATTCTCGCTCTATGATCTTTCGGAGGTCATCAAATCTTGCACATAGACGCTGGACTAGCCGGCGATCAAGTTCTTTTCTGCATCCGTAGCGTGAAACTTTCTAGGAGTAACGAATTTCGAGCTCGATCGAGGGCGGTCATGGTGGGCACGATCGGTCACATGGTGCCGACCGACTTGCCGCCATCCCTGAACCGTTTTGACACCTTGTCGAGCTTCCTAGAGGTACACTGATGCTGTAGGGCCATTTGTTCGAGGTGTTGACGGGTTTAGAAACCACGGTCGACGGTGTCGAACCTCAACCGAGGCCGCGGCACGTCGTCGAACTACTTCCGGTCACCCCCAGCCCGACCTGTCACCCCCGATGTGTTCCTCGATGTCAACAAACCCCTGGCGGCGAGTTTCAGACCATGGGAGGTCCGGCAGCGGCGAGCCGGCGAGCCCCGAGTCTGCTCCGGCGAGGTCGGCGGCGCGGGCGCGGGAGAACGGCGGGAGGAAAACGAAGCCGGCTGGCCCACGTGTCAGCGGCTGAAGAATTTAAATCGGAATCGGGTGGCCAGGGATCGGCTGCGCTGGCGTGCAAATACCCTGTAAGCTCCGGTGTGCCGGACACCTCCGCGCTCGACACGTGTCCCTGCGGGCCCCGAGAGTTTAAACTCTTCCCCCGATTTTCAGAATTCTTCCAAACTTCAAATCCTCATAACTTTGGCTAGAGAGCTCCAAATCGGGTGAACCAAATTTTGTTGGATTCAGCTCTCTGAGCACTTTCCAGCAATACCAAATTCAGCTCATGAAAGTGAATAGTTTTCCAGAATTAAATCCCTAAAGTTTAAACTGTTGGGAATTTTATCTGGAGAACTACTTTATGAAAAATTCTGAAATTTGGCTGAAAGGTTCATTGGAAAATCCCTGAATCCCAGTAAAATTTTCAGACTCATCCAAGTTCATTTATTTACCCTAATTGGGTGATTAAGGGGACTGCCCAGAAAAAATAGAAAAATGTACAGAAACATTTTTCAGATTTTCTCCAATCTTAATTAGAACATAACTTTCTGTAGGATTCTTCAACTGACATGAAACCAATTCCCTTAGAACCGTCCTAAATTCTAGTTTCCAGAAAGTAATGGTGGGAGCCATGAAAAACCCTAGAATTACTTAGGGGCTCAATTATTGACCAAAGGGGCTTTTATTTGTACAAGGTTCAATTGAACTTTGTTTCAAATAAAACTTGGGCACAACTCGGGTTAGACCCCTACCAATCCACCATAAAAATTTCAGAACCAAAGGGGAGGGCTAGCTAGAATTATTAGCAATTATGTATTTAAGTTCACACATTACATTTAAATTTACATGTAGTATTGTATTCAACGTGTAGCCATTGAAGAAGAGACCCCGGAAGTGCTGGATTTCCTCCTTCCGGAAGAGGAACTAACCCCTTACCAGCAGCAACAAGGCAAGCCCTGGTTTGCATTAACCTTTTTATAAGTTTTATTTTGTTTACATGTGTCATATGAAGTATGTATGTGCATTAGGTATAGGATGAATGAAACCCCACTTGCATAACCAAAGGTTCCTAGAAGAGTGAGGGTAGTGTTTAGAACATCGAGTAGAAAGGCTATGCTTAAAGATTCATAGGGCTTCGGTACAAGTCGAGTAGTTGGAATCTACTCGCGAGATAGGCTTAAGACACACGGGTTCGGTTGAGGGATGTGAGATCACTTTAGTAATGAAAATGAGACTAGGCAGGGGCTAGGGCGCAGCAAGAGAGAGTCTTGTGTCCGCGGCCCTGCCCGTGTCGATTGAGGACCGATCCGTGTGCGGCCCTGCTGAACAAGTATTGAACGTACCGAAGGCATATCGGATATATGGGCCCCGATAAACCGATGTAGCCTAAACCTCCGGGCGCCGAGGCATAACGCACCGATTTATAGGTGTAGGCTGAGGGCAGCAAGGTGGAAATCTGCCAACGGGCATAGAGAGATGCTCCGTGTGGGGAACCTCCTGCTCGTTTCGGTGCGACCGGTTCGACGTTTGGGCTGTTGGGTGAAAGGTTGTCCCGTACGACATCGAGTGAGCGTGCTGTGCAGCTCCACGGATGGGCGTACGTGACGTGCTCTTTGGGTTTCCCTGCAGGTGTATATCGAGTCGATTCGCCGTCCCTCGCGGCGACGAGTACCGCTTCTTCACTGTGTCGTAACGTAGACTAATGAATGAAATGTTATGATTCAATATTGCTGTTATGATATAATTGTATTATTACATGTGTGCCACCAAATACTGCTTACTAAATTTCAGATTTCATGAACTGTTTAACTTGTTGCTAAAAAATGAACTAAGGATGAACTTGTAGGCGTGTCTTTTTACTGCAACATTACTATCCTATGTCCATTGTACCCCTCATGTAGAGTTTCATGCTTAGGTGAGTCGGTTAAGCCTTGCTGAGCCTTCGTGCTCACGGTTGCTGCTTAAGTGTTTTTCAGGTGAGGAGCCACCCACGGACTCGGAGTACGAGTCCACCAGCGAGGGTTACCCTCCGTCGGGGACCACGGCTGAGTGGGAGCCGTACACACCGCGCTGAGCTGAGGAGTACAGCTAGTGTGGGTTGCCCTAGGGCTGGGCAACCACTTTTGCTAGATAGGCGGGCGTGAGTTGTATAAAAGAAACTTCCGCTGTGTAATAAAGACCCTAGTTTGTAACTGAGAAGTGTACTACTTTGTACATTCAGTTTGTTTTTCCCATGTAATATAATGTGTTCTTATGACGTGTGCTGTCGGGTGTCGCATCGCGCGGCACCACCCTCTGCGATCCTGGATGAGCGGATTCCGGTCCGCCACAAAACGCGCCCGGTCTCCTCCGAGGGCGCCGCCTGCGCCGAGTCAGGGAGCCGGAGTACCCTTGCACCCATCTCCCGGGGGTGCTGGTCCATCGGGTGGCGACCCGAAGAGGCCCCGGGTGTCCCACCCCAGCGGGTCTCTTCCCGGACAGCGGCAGTCCGTAGAACCCCAAGCGCCTCGTCATCCTTCCTCAAGCGGAAGGGCTTCTAGGACGGACGCTGGTGGGGCGACGCCGGGGAGTGTGCCGGGGGTCTAGACGCCACGGCCCACGACCGTTCCAGCCGCAGGTCCTGGCGGTTCAACTACGGCCCAGAGGCCGGGGCTACAAGCCCGTTGGAGCGCTCATGTCGCCCAGTAAGTGTTGCTCCTTCTGGCTTGTAGGAGCAGTGTTCTCGTCCCCTCTCTTAGCCTGAGAGCTTTCTTTTCTTGCAGGGACCGACCGGCTGCCGGGGGCGGGCCTCTTTCCCGGCCATCTCCAACTGGCGGAGGCTCCGCGCCACAACATCTGGGAACCGCGGTGGTTCCCATGGCCCCCAAGTTGGCGGGGGCTTCCTCTGCGCCGGCGAGTTCACCCTCCGCGGTGGCCGCAGCCGCACCTGTCCGCCCTCCTTCACCAGCCCAGAAATCCGGTCCTGAGACTGGAAGGGCCGCTGTAGGTGCACCTGCTGGCCCCCTGGCTCCCTCTGGACAGCGTCTCGCTCCGGTTGCTGAGGCACCGGCACCTCCGCCGATCTTAGACTCGACAGGGGGGGTCAGGGGCATGTCCCTTGTCCCCTCTGTCCTGGCGCCCATGTGGGATGCCCTGGGACGTGTCCAGACCAGCGCCCGACAGTTCCAGGCCGCCTTCGAGCAGGAGCGGGGGGCGCTGGCCGGAGAGAGGGAACGCCTTCTTAGCTGGCAGCAGCGGACCCAGGAGGCTAGGGCGGAGCTTGACTCGAGGCAGTCAAGACTTGAGGCCATGAGTGCTCTGCTTGACACTCAGAAGAAAGCCATCAGCCGCCTGGAGTCAGAGACCCGGCGACTTCGCGCTTCCTACCGCGAGGCCCTGGCCCATGTTGAAGCCAAAGCCGAGGCGCGTTCTGCTGCCGCGGAGGAGTTGCGGCTGCAGGTAGCTCGTCGAGAGTGCGCCGTCGCCGATCGGGAACGTGCTGCAGCGGTCGAGGAGGAGAAGATCGCCGCACGTCTGAAGGCCAAATTGGGCGAGCTGACGGCTCGGACCGAGGAGTTGGAGCTCCGTGAGTCGGCTGCTGCCGCGAGGGAGGAGCAATTTTCCCAGGAGTGCCAGGCGCGTTGGATCGCGAGCTGGCGGCTCGCCAAGAGGTAGAGAAGCTCCAGTCTTCGTGGTCTACCGAGGCCCAGGCAGTCTGGGGCTTTATTGCCAAGGCGGGGTCCGCCTTGGTTCCTCTTGGTTTCAGCCCGGTGCGGATGGAGGCTCCGGTGCAGGAGATGTCCGAGGCAATCCCGGCACTTGAGTCCATCGGCGGCAAGCTGGGCCGGCTCGAAGCGGTGATCGCCGACGAGCTTGAGGTGGAAGGACGGGGCCTGGTGAAGGAGGTCGCTATGCACGTACTGGCTTGCTTCCGGAGCCAAGACCCTTCCTTCTCTCTGGAGCCAGTCCGTCTAGGACCCGTTGTCGAGCGGGAGGAAGCTGCCAGGGCCGAGGTCAAGGACGTGGCCGCCCTTGTGGCCTCTAGGTTCCAACGGGAGTCCGGGGACTCTTAGGCATCTGCCCCCGTGGCCACAAGGCCCTATACCTCCTTTTTTATTTTTGTTGAGTCTGTAGCCCAACTCATGGAGCCTTGTATGAACAGACTCTTGTTTTCTTCTGTGTCTGCATGCTTTAGTCTTCTTCCTGGTTTTACCTGGCCGAGTCCTTAGCTCCGCAAGGTACTCAGAGGCCTTGACCAATCTCGAAGCTCTGCACAGACACCTTCCCTGGGTCCTTACTATGCTAAGGGCCCCGGAGGTCTCCAGGACCTGCCCCATGAGAATGGGGGGGTCCGGGCCTGCTAGCCACGTGGTGGGCCCGGAGCACCCCTCTGAGGAGAGGGAGGTCCAGCTTGCGGGGCACGTGGAGCCTTCGGACCTCTCCCCGTGGAGGGAGGAGGTCCGGCTTCTGTAGGCCACGTGGCGGGCCCGGAGCTCCCCCCAAGGAGAGGGAGGTCCGGATCCGCTGGACACGTGGGACCTTCGGGTCTCGCCCCTGCGGAAGTGGTGAGGTCTGGGTTCTTCGGTCTTACCTTGGAGTTTTGGTCTTGCGCGATCCCGTAGCGGCCCCCTGGTAGGTGCGTTCCATTGGATGGATGTACCTACAATACTCCTACGGGGAGCTGAGGCCGAGAGGTCCTGCACACAAGTAAGGGAAACGTAATTCTCCTTGGGGGCTCCCCCTCCTCTATCTCATAGTCTTATTTGGCTTATGGTCCCCATCCACTTATACGGTGCTTGGGGACTATCGTGCGCGAAGTGCCGGGAGCTCGGGGTCCCCCTGTGTCGGTACCTGAGATATGGGGTACCCCCGCGCACAGGGTAAAATGCCTAAGGAACTCGCCCTTCTCCGCAGGGAAAGCTCCGAAGGTGCCACGCGTCCGGCGGGGCCGGACCTCCCTCTCCTCAGAGGAGAGCTCCAGGCCCGCCACGTGGCATACAGAAGTCGGACCTCCCCCTCCACGGGAGAGAGGTCCGAAGACGCCGCGTGTCCAGCGGGGCCGGACCTCCCTCTCCTCAGAGGAGAGCTCCGGGCTCGCCACGTGGCCAACAGAAGCCGAGTCTCCCCCTCCGCTGGGAGAGGTCCGGAGGCTCCACGTGCCCCATGGAGCTGACCCTCCTCTCCTCTGAGAAGGGCCCCGGGCCTGCCACGTGGCAGCAGAACGGCGCTGCCTGCCCCGAGCGGTAGGAAGCGGGCATAAAGAAACCCCATACCTTGCCCGTACAAGGTATTCATGGCCCGCGTCTTCCCGAGACGTGGAGATGCGGAGCACGCGTCTGTCAGGTGCCGTTGCGCCCAGTCGCATCACAGACTGGCGCGCGGTGTCAGAACCTGCCAGCCAATAAACACCACGACAAGACATCTCAGGCCACCTGCGCCGTCATCAACCACTACGACTAGCATGCGGCATGGGCAGGGCGGCAAGATGAAGACTCAGAAGCCTTCGACCAGAGGCAACTACCGGCATAACTGCAGATACGGTAGATGAAACACAATCTTCCCGGGACCACCTGTCGGGTCCCGGCCCCCCTTGTAAGCTGCCCGAGCCTTGGACTATAAAAGGCTCGGGTAGGCGTCGATAGCAAGGGTTTGCCCTTTGCAACTCATACGCTAGCCATACACTCTCAAGCTGTAACTCACCCCCGAGCTCAGGCCTCCGGTCCTGAGCAGCAAGCAATACAGCGAGCTCCATAGCTCGCCGTGGACGTAGGGTTTTACGCTCCGGCGGCCTGAACCACGTAAAACTCGCCGTGTCAAGCTCTTACTAACTCGTCCATCTGCACAAGCTCTCCGCTAGAGACTAGCCCCACCGAAAAAAGAACCTCCGCGGGCTGCCCAGTGCAGGCCCGGGGGAAGTGTCGACTGAACACTTTGACATTTGGCGCGCCAGGTAGGGGGCTTTTCTCCTAGCGCGACGAGTTTCCGCCGGCGAAGATGACCAAGCTTCCTTCAGCGGCAAACTCTCCCCCTCCGCGTTCACGGCGAACCGTGACCACTGGGGAGTACATGTCGACACACTCAGGACGGAGTGTGTCGGCACAAGCTGGTAGCCAGCAGCCGACTCCGGCAATGCCGACTCCGGCTATGCAGGCCCCGACCAGTGTGAGGTCTTCTGCGGCGCTGAGCGTACACCATGGAGGTGCGCTAGCTGCAGCAAGTGCGCTGCTGCGCAACCCACCTGCGGGGGATGCGCCCCATTCAGCGACCCAGCAATGGGTCCGCGAGGTGGATCGCCTCGTCGTCGCCGCCGCGAACCCTCGGTTTTGGCGAGGACGGCGCTCAGGACAACCGGCTGTGTCGCTGACGCGCACACCCACGGTTGACGGGCTAACGGCAGATTCCAGCTCCTCCAGGCTCCTGTCGATGGACCTGCGAAGGGAACTGGAACGGTGCCACTTGGGCCAGGACGCCCGGGTGTACCTCGAGCGACGCCGAGAAAGGCGTCGCAACCATGAGGCTGGCGACAGCATGTCGTCGGCCTCGACACAACCTGAAGGGCAGGTCTTCGCCACGCGAGCCCTGCCTCAGGCATATGCTGCGCAGCATATGCCACAACCATATGCGCCGCAAGCAGCGGCCCCGGTCTATGGTGCAGCCTTGCCCATGCCGGGATACGCGGTGCCAAGTGCGAACCGAGCGTTTGCACTGCCAATACCTGCGGCAGAAGGAGCAGGATGTGCAGCTCTTGCACCCCACCATCGCTTCGCAAGGTGGCCACGCAACTTTCGCCCGCACCTGCCCGAGAAGTACGACGGCAGCGTAAACCCGGCGGAGTTCCTCTAGATCTACTCCACCGCCGTACTTGCCGCGGGAGGGGACGAGGCTGTCATGGCCAACTACTTCCCCGTCGCCTTGACCGGCCCAGCTCGGTCTTGGCTCATGAATCTACCTCAGGGGTCCATAACCTCCTGGGGAGAGCTCTGCCGGCAGTTCGTCGCCAACTTCGGCAGCTCCTACACCCGTCCCAGCACGGAGCTTGACCTCCACGCCGTCAAGCAACAACCTGGGGAGTCGCTGCGCTCTTTCATCCAGCGGTTCTCTCAGGTACGCAACACCATCCCACATATCCAAAGTGCCTCTGTGGTGGTGGCGTTCCGACAGGGTGTCCGGGACGAGAAAATGCTTGAGAAGCTCGCGACCAGAGAGGTCCGCGACGTCTCGGAGCTCTTCAGCCTGGCGGACAAGTGCGCCAGAGCAGCTGAAGGGCGGAACTGGCACGCTCTGCCAACCTCCGAGTCAGGAGGACAGCCCGGGTCCGGTGCTGCTGCCTATGGGGGTGGCAAGAAGGCCAAGAACCGGGGGAGTGGCAAGATGAAGTCACCATTCACGGACCCCGTCGCCGCAGCTGCGACGACTAGTGGAGCTCGGGGGCCACACCCCGACAAAAGGCAGCGGCAGTCACCGGTCCCAGACAGTGACCAGGGCGGGCTATGCCCCGTGCATGGCACCGGCAACCATACTGCTGCCGAGTGCTGGGAGATCCAGAGGCTTGCAGAGCGCTTCCGCAAAGGAAGACAGCAGAGGGCTGAAGCACCACCCTACCCTCAGAGGGATGGCAAACAGAAGGTCGATGCCCCAGTCACCGCTGCCCATCAGGTGGGGTTCCAGGAGCCTCAGCGTGTCATAAAGACAGTGCATGACGGTGAGGACTCCAGTTCCGACGGTGACAGGCCAGGGCGTTAGCCAACTGCGGCGCGCCTCCATGCCTCGAACATACCTCTCGGGAGCCGCCTAAGGTCTGTCAACCCCTTGAAGGCCTCGCCAAAAGGGGAAGACGCCTTAGGTCATCCAAGACGAGCCCGGGCCTACCTACCCCTTGAAGGCCTTAGCCAGCAGGGGAGAACTCCCTGGGGGCCCCCAGGAGAAGCCGCGCAGGACCTGATCCAGCGCGAAGATAATAACCTCGTCGACAAGACTCGGCTGCAGGGAACACCCCACAACGCGCGGTCTCGGCTAATGCTCTAAGCACTACCGCCAAAGAACCAAACGCGTCGGGGGCCTGCAGGAGGGCAACCTGGTGTAGCGGCACGCTCTATTCCAAGAAGGACCCATATGCTCTCCCCCAGCAGGGAAGGTCCCTTCCGAATCATGAAAGCTGCCGCCCCAAGTACACATGCCTTTCAACCGAGAGTGGGATCCATTCCCAAAAAACATTGCCATGAAGCAACACTGTAAGTCCTACTTCCTGAGCATCAGTAGAATAGGGTTATTCCCTTCTGTAATGGATCCCATAGAATTTAGGAACCGAGAGTGGGATCCATTCCCAAAAAACCTTGCCATGAAGCAACACTGTAAGTCCTACTTCATGAGCATCAGTAGAATAGGGTTATTCCCTTCTGTAATGGATCCCATAGAATTTAGGAACCGAGCTTGGGGCAGCTAAGTCTCAAGGGACGGTACAGGACTACGTCCAGTTTAGCCTGGTTCCGACCCTAAGCGCGTAGAGTCTTGCTTCCCTTGTAGACGAGGCGGAACATTGCCTCCATGTACAGCCAGAATTCCATCTATGGGCACGAATACAGAGACCTGTTTTACTTAGCTCTCCCTCATGCGCTCATTTAAATTATGCATTAATTTTTATGATCGCACTATCTCTGTATGCTCATCGTACATCTAGCTCCCCCTCTCCTGCGCTCATCCATAGTCGACATTCGCTATCCTACCGAAGGCGGCTGCGCTTGAGGCACCTGCCGATGGCCGAGTGAGTCTCTCGGGCCTCCCCCAGTCATGTGTTGCGGTGCCAGTTGGTTACCTCCAGGAAAGGCCTGCGTTGTGCATGGGAGGTCCAGGGTGCGTATCCAGCTTAGCCGGCCATGAGCCCAAAGCATGCGCATCCTGCCCTCCGGAGGTACAGGGGAGTACAACCGCTTTGCCTGGTCATGAACCTAAAGCACATGCACTCTGCTTCCCCAGCGCATGGCCCGGTACTAGGAATCGGACGGCCGTACCCGGACCTCGGAGGGAGCCGGAGCTCCGGCGCCTCATGCACAGAATTGCCCAAGCCCCATATAGCGGATCAGGATCGTAAGACGGATAAGACTAGGAGATGGGATGGGAGGACCCCCCGAGGAGAATTACGTTTCCTCTGCCTGTGTGCAGGACCTCCAGGTTACGGCAACAGGGACTGCATGAAGCAGGGGGAAAGGAGCTACCAGCTACTCCAGCCTAGGACTGGAAGGACAGGGACCTGCCCCTCCAGCAGGGGAGGGACCCGAGGGCCCCACGTGTCCAGCAGGCCCGGAACTCTCACCTCCCTTGAGGAGGGCTCCGGGCTCACCACGTGGTGGGCAGAGACCGGACCCCCCCCCCTGTGGGAGGGCTCTGAAAGCCCTACGTGTCCAGCATGGCCGGAGCTCCAGCCTCTTAAGGAGGGGCTCCGGACCCGCCACGTGGCAGGCAGACTTGGAGCTCCCCATGGGGCGAGATCCGGAGACCCCCGGGGGCCCCTAACACGGTTAGGACCGGGGAAGGTGTCTATGCGGAGCTCCGAGATTGGAGATGGCCTCTGAGTACCTTGCAGAGCTAAGGACTCAGTCAGGCAAAGCCAAGAAGGAGAGAAAAAGCATCACAGACACAGATATCTAAAAGAGTCGAACTAAGCGAGGCTCCATGAGCTGGACTACAGACTCGATAAAAAGGGAGAAACAAGTCCTAAGGACCTCCCGGCTCCCGCCGGAACCTTGCGGCTACAAGGGCGGCCACATCCTCGACTTCTGCCCTGGCAGCTTGCTCCCGCTCTGCGGCTGGGCCCTCTCTCGCTGGTTCTAGCAAAAAAGAGGGGTCGCGGCTCTTAAAGCATGCCAGCACATGTGAGGTGACCTCTAAGGCTAGGCCGCGCCCCTCGGCCTCAAGCTCGCTGGCGACCACCGAGTCTAGCCTGTCCAGCTTGGCGCCGATCGACTCCAGCGCGGGGATCACCTCCAACGCAGGGGCCGCGGCCCTCACCGGACTGAAGCCAAGAGGGATCAGGGCGGACCCCGCTCGATCCCCGAAGCTCGAGACCGCAAGAGCCTCGGAGGACCGCAAGGCCGAAAGCTCCTCCACCTCGTGGCGGGCCGCCTGCAGAGCCTCCAGGTTCCTCTCGGAGAATTCCTTCTCCTTGGCCGCCAGGGAGCTCTCCCGGAGGTGGAGAGTCTTGGCGAGCTGCTCCAACTCAGCGGCCTTGAAGTCGGCGGTCAACTCCCGGTCCAAGACCGCCCGGCGATCATGGGAGACCTGTTCCTCCCTCAAATCGAGGTCTGCCTTCAGGATCTCCAGCTCCTCGATCCGAGCTCGAAGGTCATCCTCGCCCGTCGCCAGCTGCGCGGCGACCCTCTCCGCCTCAGCTGCCGTGGAACGCTCCCGTTCCTCAACGGTGAGTTCACGGCGCTCCAACCGCTGCCGTATCTCCACAGCAGCAGAGAGGCTCTCTTCGGCCCGGGCGTGTGCCTCCAGAGCCTCCCTGTTGATCCGCCGCGATTGGGTGTCCATGCGGTCGACAGCCCGCTTCATCCGGTCGAGGAGCACTTCCCTGAAGTCGAGCAGCTCCCGCCTGGAGTCGAGCTCGCTCTTAACCTTCGCGGTCCTCTCCCGCAAAAGGTTCCCCCAGGTGAGGAGGCGATCTCGTTCAGCCGTATACTCCTCCCGCTCGCGACCTAGTGCAGCCAAGACCTGCCGAATGCTCGTCTCGGCAAGCGCAAAGGCATCCGCCAGGGGCAATGGAGCGACAGAGGCCGGGGCAGTCCCCCCGACCTCCTCCATTACCTCATCATCAAGAGGAGTCGACGCACCAGCAACCGAGACGAGACGCCGATCAGGAGAAATTGGCTCCGAGGCCACGGCAGCCGGGCCAGCCGGGCTCTCTTCAGCTTCTGGCTCCTTGATCTGAGGAGAAGGGCGAGCCGGGGAAGGCGGTGCTGGAGAAAAGGCCGGGCCGCCTAGAGCAGGGTCGACCTGCGCTGGCTTGGGGGCTGCGGTGGCAGTCTCGACAGGAAGAGACGACGCGGCCGCGGAGTCCGGGCACACCGGAACAGGAGAAGTTCGCGCTGGCCTAGGGGCCGCGGCAGTTGACCCTGGCTCCGAGCGCAGCGGCACAGATTCCCCGCAAGTCGGGGATGGCTGGGAAGCGCGGACACTCCAGCGGGCTCTGAACCCCGACTTCCGAGCCGGGGTAGGACTCCCAGAGCCCGCTACTGTCACTGACGGCCGCTCCGCGGTCGCTTGAACTGGCGGAACAGGGGACGCCCCAGAAGCTCCCCCAGCACATCAGCCCGGGGCCTCTTCGAGTCGCCACCGGAGGGAGTGTCAGGCACCCCAGAATCCCGACTTGGCATATACGCCGCTGCTGGAGGAGATCGAGCGTGCTTCTTCTCGGGTGGCGGGTTGGAAGCCATGGCGATGGAGAACTCAAGGGCAAGAGAACAAAAGCACAAGAGTCCGAGAAGAAACGCAGAGAAGTGCGAAGGGAAGCTGCAATGTGGGTAAGACACCCTCTAAAAACTTCCCTGGTGCAATCCCAAGCGATTCGGAACTCTTCGGATACCCCGCGTCGGCGACCGCTTCAGTTCCTAGACCGACTGCCGATGACGGGTGGGCCCAGGCCGCCTAGCTAAAGCGGTGGGGTCAAGGAGTCAGTATCCTGAGAAGATAAGCTGGCAAGGCACTTCGGCGGTTCCCGAAGAAAGCGCCGCAACGTGCAGAAGCGGCAGTCTTGGGAACCGCCGCAGTAAAAGCAACCATCAAGTGAGCGCACGCTCCCACGATCCCGCGGCCGTTCGTGCTCCGGCAGCGGTCAATTCGGGACTTAGAGAAAGTGCGCGGATCGGAAGAGACGGAGGTCCCACCTCGGGCTCGCTATCTCCCCCGAGATGGGTCCGGGGGCCACTGTCGGTACCTGAGATATGGGGTACCCCCGCGCACAGGGTAAAATGCCTAAGGAACTCGACCTTCTCCGCAGGGAGAGCTCCGAAGGCGCCACGCGTACGGCGGGGCTGGACCTCCCTCTCCTCAGAGGAGAGCTCCGGGCCCGCCACGTGGCATACAGAAGCCGGACCTCCCCCTCCGCGGGAGAGAGGTCCGAAGACGCCGCGTGTCCAGCGGGGCCGGACCTCCCTCTCCTCAGAGGAGAGCTCCGGGCCCGCCACGTGGCCAACAGAAGCCGAGTCTCCCCCTCCGCGGGGAGAGGTCCGGAGGCTCCACGTGCCGCGCGGAGCTGACCCTCCTCTCCTCTGAGAAGGGCCCCGGGCCCGCCACGTGGCAGCAGAACGGCGCTGCCTGCCCCGAGCGGTAGGCAGCGGGCATAAAGACACCCCATACCTTGCCCGTACAAGGTATTCAAGGCCCGCGTCTTCCCGAGACGCGGAGCACGCGTCTGTCAGGTGCCGTTGCGCCCAGTCGCATCACAGACTGGCGCGCGGTGTCAGAACCTGCCAGCCAATAAACACCGCGACAAGACATCTCATGCCGCCTGCGCCGTCATCAACCACTACGACTAGCATGCGGCATGGGCAGGGCGGCAAGATGAAGACTCAGAAGCCTTCGACCAGAGGCAACTACCGGCATAACTGCAGATACGGTAGATGACAGACAATCTTCTCGGGACCACCTGTAGGGTCCCGGCCCCCCTTGTAAGCTGCCTGAGCCTTGGACTATAAAAGGCTCGGGTAGGCGTCGATAGCAAGGGTTCGCACTTTGCAACTCATACGCTAGCCATACACTCTCAAGCTGTAACTCACCCCCGAGCTCAGGCCTCCGGTCCTGAGCAGCAAGCAATACAGCGAGCTCCATAGCTCGCCGTGGACGTAGGGTTTTACGCTCCGGCGGCCTGAACCACGTAAAACTCACCGTGTCAAGCTCTTACTAACTCGTCCATCTGCGCAAGCTCTCCGCTAGAGACTAGCCCCACCGAAAAAAGAACCTCCGCGGGCTGCCCAGTGCAGGCCCGGGGGAAGTGTCGACTGAACACTTCGACACCCTGGCTATCGGCAGGTACCTCCAACACAACCGCCTTTGGTAGGGCAGCAAATGCCGACTAAAGGTGAGAATGAGAAGAGGGAGCTGAGCGCATGGTGAGCATGCGCCAGAAGTGCAGTCATAAAAATTTAATACGTAAATTAAATGAGCACCAAGGAAGAGCAAAGTAGGACAGTTTTCTATTCATATAAATTTCCATAGGAGGAAGGCAGGCTAAACATGGAGGCCACGACCCGCCCCATTAAGAAGGGAAGCAAGACTCTACGCGCTTGGTGTCGGAACCTGGAAGCTGAACGTAGTCCTGGACCGTCACCTGAGACTTAGCTGCTCGGAGCACTGTTCCTGGACTTTATGGAATCTATTACAAAAAGAAGAGTCTATCCTATTGTTGCTCTAGGGGTAGAACTTACGGAGGTGTTCTATGTTCCAAGGGTTCGGGAGCGGGTCCCCATCCTCGGTGGAAAGGCATACGCACCCGGGACGGCACACTTTTGTGACTCGGAAGGGACCTTCCCAACTAGGGGAGAGTTTGTGGGTTCCTTCGCGAGAAAGTATGCGCCGCAGCACCAGGTCGCCTTCCTGCAGCTCCCAGGCACGTACAGACCTCTGTTGGTAGCGGCGGAGCGCTTGTCTGTACCGTGCGTTACAGAGTGCTGCATGCAATCGGACCTCGTCGACGAGGTGGATTTCTCCACGCCGGATGTTGTCCTACGTGGCTTTGTCGTAAGCCCGGACACGGTGATACTTCATGGTGATCTCTGGGGGAAGCACAGTTTCGGCCCCATACACCATGAAGAAGGGTGTCTCTCCGGTGGCCCGGCTCTGGGATGTCCGGTTAGCCCATAGTGTGTTCGGAAGCTCATCCACCCAATTGGCACCATGTTTCTTCAGGTTGGCATATGTGCGAGTCTTGAGGCCCCGAAGAATCTCGGCGTTGGCCCTCTCAACTTGCCCATTGCTCTTTGGTTGAGAAACAGAGGCATAGCACACCTGGATGCCGAGGTCTTTGCAGAAGTCTTGTGTCGGTACCCACGATATGGGGTACCCCCGCGCACAGGGGAAAATGCCTAAGGATCTCGCCCTTTTCCACAGGGAAAGCTCCAGAGGCGTCACGTGTCTAGTGGGGCTGGACCTCCCTCCCCTCGGAGGAGAGCTCCGGGCTCGCCATGTGGCCTACAGCAGCCAGACCTCCCCCTCCATGGGGAGAGCTCCGAAGGTGCCACATGTCCCGCGGGGCCGGACCTCCCCCTCCTTAGAGGAGAGCTCTGGACCCGCCACATGGCCGACAGAAGCCGGACCTCCACCCTCCGCGGAGAAGAGGCCCGAAGGCTCCACGTGTCCTGCGGGGCCGGACCTCCCCCTCCTCAGAGGAGAGCTCCAGGCCCGCCACGTGTCCAGCAGAAAGCGCTGCCTGCCTCCGAGCGGTAGGCAGCGGGCGTAAAGACGCCCCATACCTTGCCCGTACAAGGTATTCAAGGTCGCGCCTTCCCAAGACGCGGAGACGTGGAGCACGCCTCTGTCAGGTGCCGTTGCGCCCAGTCGCATCACAGACTGGCGCACGGTGTCAGAACCTGCCAGCCAATAAACGCAGCGACAAGACATCCACTGCCGCTTCCGCCGTCATCAACCACTACGACTAGCGTGCGGCATGGGCAGGGCAGCAAGACGAAGACTCAGAAGCCTTCGCCAGAGACAACTACCGGCATAACTGCGGATACGATAGTCTGCAGGAAATCTCTCTGGGACCACCTGTCGGGTCCCGGGCCCCCCTTGTAAGCCACCCGAGCCTTGGACTATAAAAGACTCGGGTAGGCGAAGTTAGCAAGGGTGGGCACTCTAGCCATTCGCACCCTGGGTTCGCACTCCCGCAACTCATACGCTATCCATTCACCCCCAATCTGTAACTCATCCTCAAGCTCAGGACTACGGTTCTGAGCAACAAGCAATACAGTGAGCTCCATAGCTCGCCGTGGACGTAGGGTCATACGCTCCGGCGGCCTGAACCACGTAAAACTCGCCGTGTCAAGCTCTTACTAACTCGTCCATATGCTCAAGCTCTCCGCAAGTGACTCGCTGTGTCGCTGATGCGCACACCAATGGTTGGCGAGCAGACTGCAGATTCCAGCTCCACCAGGCTCCAGTCGACGGATCTGAGGACAGAGCTGGGACGGTGTCACTTGGGCCAAGATGCCCGGGTATACCTCGAGCAACGTCGAGAAAGGCGTCGCAACCAAGAGGCTGGCGACAAACTCTCCTCCCCCGTGTTCGCGGCGAACTGTGACCAGGGTGGAGTACATGTCGACACACTCAGGACGGAGTGTGTCGGCGCAAGCTGGGAGCCAGCAGCCGGCTCTGGCAGCACCGACCCCGGCAATGCAGGCTCCGACCAGCATGAGATCTTCTGCAGCGATAAGCGAACCCCACAGGGGTGCGCTAGCTGCAGAAAGAGCGCTACTGCACAACCCACCTGCTGGGGACGCACCTCATTCGGTAATCCAGTCAGTGGATACGCGAGGTAGACCGCCTCGTCATCGCCGCCGCAAACCCTCGACTTCGGCGGGGACGACGCTCCGGTCAACCGGCTGTGTCGCTGACGCGCACGCCAACGGTTGATGGGCAGACGGCGGACTCCAGCTCCACCAGGCTTCCGTCGACGGATCTGAGGGCAGAGCTGGAGCGATGCCGCTTGGGCCAAGATGCCCGAGTGTTTCTCGAGCGACGTCGAGAAAGGCGTCGCATCCAAGAGGCTGGCAACAGCATGACGTCGGCCTCGACCCAGCCTGAAGGCAGATCTTCGCCACGCGAGCTCTGCTCCAGGTGTACGCCGCGCAACATATGCCACAACCATATGCCCTGCAAACGGCGCCCTCGGTCTATGGAGCAGCCTTGCCCATACCGGGGTACACTGTGCCAGCGGCGAACCAAGCGTTCGCGGCGCCAACACCTGCAGCAACAGGAGCAGGATGTGCGGCCCTGGCGCCCCACCTTCGCTTCGCGAGGTGGCCGCGCAAGTTTCGGCCGCACCTGCCCGAAAAGTTCGACAGCAGTGTCAACCCGGCGGAGTTCCTCCAGATTTACTCCACCGCCGTACTTGCCGCAGGAGGGGATGAGGCCGTCATGGCCAACTACTTCCCCGTCGCCTTGACCGGCCCATCCCGGTCTTGGCTCATGAACCTACCTCAGGGTTCCATCGCCAACTTCGGCAGCTCCTACACCCGTCCCGGCATGGAACTTGACCTCCACGCCATCAAGCATCAACCTGGGGAATCACTGCGCTCCTTCATCCAGCGGTTCTCCCAGGTACGCAACACCATCCCTCACATTCGAAGTGCTTCTGTGGTGGTAGCGTTCTGGCAGGGTGTCCGGGACGAGAAGATGCTTGAGAAGCTTGCGACCAGAGAGGTCTGCGATGCCTCTGAGCTCTTCAGCCTGGCGGACAAGTGCGCCAGAGCAGCCGAAGGGCGGAATTGGCACTCACTGCCAGCTTCCGAAGCCAGAAGACAGCCCGAAGACGGTGGAGTTCAAGCTGAGCTCCAGACCACGTCAGACAGCCAAGAGCCAAGCACTGGCTGACTTTGTGGCTGAGTGGACGCCAACGAAGGCTGACCCAGGGGGCTGCGAAGACGGTGAACCAATGTACCGAGCTCCGGTCTTCACCGGGCCTCACTGGACGCTCTTCTTCGACGGCTCCTCGCGAAAGCAGGGGGCCAGTGCCGGCGTACTGCTTCTCATGCCATCGGGGGAGCAGTCTGGGTACATGGTGCGTCTCAATTCCAAGGCAACAACAACTTGGCAGAGTATGAAGCACTCATCTTTGGCCTAAAAGACAGTCCTGTCTCTGGGCGCTCGCCAGTTGTTGGCGCAGGGCGACTCCCAGCTAGTTATCAAGCAAGTTAAGGGTGAATGCCCCTGCAATGACCCACGGCTAGCTGCTTATCTGCTCCACATGCGGATGCTGGAGAAAGACTTCCTCGCCTTGGACCTGCGCCATGTACCGCGCGCTGGCAAGGCCGCAGCTGACGACCTCTCAACAAAGGCCTCCATCGGAGCCCCTGCGCCTGAAGGAGACTTCGAGAGGACGTTGCTGCGGTCTACAGCCCGGCCCGCCGAGCCGGGTGAAGGGGGCTGAACCAGTGCCTCGAAGCTAGACAGTCCCGGCAGCCATGGATGCCGCCAAAGGATCGTAAGCGTCACTGGGGACTCCGTGCAACCAAGGGCTCAAGATCCAGAAGCTCAAGTAGTCCCCATGCATGGACCACGGAGGTCCGGGACTCCTTGAAGGACATCTTTCCTGATGAACGTGCATTCGCTGAACGGGTGGTGCGGATGGCTAAGTGCTACGCGCTGGTATCTTTACAGGCGTGGCGCCAAAACATCCTATTGCGGTGCATAACCCAGGAGGAAGGCTACAAATAGCTCGCAGTAGTCCACGGAGGCGAGTGCTGGGAACGCTCATCGTCCCGCACGCTGGTCGGTTAAGCCACCCGGCATGGCTCCTACTGACCGAGAGCCACCTGGACGCCGTAAAACCGGTTAGGGATGCAATGCGTGCCAGGTCCACACCAAGCAGACCCACACAACCGGTGCAGACGCGCACCCAGAGCCGTCGGGGGATACCGGCTCCTCCATGTAGAGGGCCAGCCGGACTTCCCAGGGCCGGGTCACGGGAACTACCCTTCCACATGGTATGCGGGGCCGAAGCCATGCTTCCCCCTGAGATCGCCATGGGGGTCCCCCCGTGTCCGGCGTACGACGAAGCCACGCATGACCCGCTATGCGTGAAGACAGGCGCTCCGACGCTACCCCAGTAAGTTCACCATGGTTACTTAGGTGTTTATTTAAATTATGCATTAATTTATATGAACACCTCCCCACACTCTAGAAAGTGTGCGTCCATTGTACACTCGGTTCCTCTTTCCTGCTCTCATGCATAGTCGATATTTGCTGTCCTGCCGAAGGCGGTAGTGCTTGGGGTACCTGCCAGAGGCCCGGTGGCCTTTTGGATCTCCCCCTGTAAGGGTACTGTACCGCCAGTTGGTCTCCTCCGAGAAAAGACCTACGCTAGACCGGGCGGTCAGGAGCCTTGCATTGCACGGTCTTGCACCCAAAGCATGCGCACTCTGCCCCCCGGCCCTACGGTCTGAGTACCAGGGGGCCGGACGGTTACACCCTTGTCGGTACCTGCGATATGGGGTACCCCCGCGCACAGGGGAAAATGCCTAAGGATATCGCCCTTCTCTGCAGGGAGAGCTCCGAAGGCGCAACGCGTCTGGCGGGGCCGAACCTCCCTCTCCTCAGAGGGGAGCTCTGGGCCCGCCACGTGGCATACAGAAGCCGGACCTCCCCCTCCGCGGGAGAGAGGTCCGAAGGTGCCACGTATCCGGCGGGGACGGACCTCCCTCTCCTCAGAGAGGAGCTCCGGGCCCGCCACATGGCCGACAGAAGCCGAACCTCCCCCTCCGCGGGGAGAGGTCCGGAGGCTCCACGTGCCCCGCGGGCCGGACCCTCCTCTCCTCTGAGAAGGGCTCCGGGCCCGCCACGTGGCCAGAAGAACGGCGCTGCCTGCCCCCGAGCGATAGGCAGCGGGCGTAAAGACGCCCCATACCTTGCCCGTACAAGGTATTCAAGGCCCGCGTCTACCCGAGACGCGGAGACGCGGAGCACGCCTCTGTTAGGTGCCGTTGCGCCCAGTCGCATCACAGACTGGCGCGCGGTGTCAGAACCTGCCAGCCAATAAACACCGCGACAAGACATCCCAAGCCGCCTGCGCCGTCATCAACCACTACGACTAGCGTGCGGCATGGGCAGGGCGGCAAGACAGAGACTCGGAAGCCTTCGCCAGAGACAACTACCGGCATAACTGCAGATACGGTAGATAACAGTCAATCTCCCCGGGACCACCTGTCGGGTCCCGGCCCCCCCCCTTGTAAGCCACCCGAGTCTTGGACTATAAAAGGCTCGGGTAGGCGACGATAGCAAGGGTTCGCATTTCTGCAACCCATACGCTAGCCATTCACACCCAAGCTGTAACTCACCCCCAAGCTCGGGACTCCGGCCCCGAGCAGCAAGCATTACAGCGAGCTCCATAGCTCGCCGTGGACGTAGGGTTTTACGCTCCGGCGGCCTGAACCACGTAAAACTCTCAGTGTCAAGCTCTTACTAACTCGTCCATCCGCGCAAGCTCTCCACAAGGGACTAGCCCCACCGAAAAAAGAACCTCCGCGGGCTGCCCAGTGCAGGCCTGGGGGAAGTGTCGACCGAACACTTCGACATTTTGCGCGCCAGGAAGGGGCTTTTCCCCTTGCGCGATGAGTTTCGGCTGACAAAGATGACCAATCTCCCTTCAGCGGAAAACTCTCCCCCTCCGCGTTCACGACGAACCGTGACCAGCGGGGAGTACATGTCGACGCACTCAGGACGGAGTGTGTCGGCACAAGCTGGAAGCCAGCAGCCGACTCCGGCTACGCCGACTCCGGCGATGCAGGCTCCGACCAGTGTGAGATCTTCAGTAGCGCTAGGCATACCCAGTGGGGGTGCGCTAGACGCAGCAAGAGCGCTACTGCACAATCCACCTGCTGGGGACGCGCCTCAGGCAGCGACCCAGCAGTGGATTCGCGAGGTAGACCGTCTCGTCGTCGCCGCCGCAAACCCTCGACTTCGGCGGGGACGACGCTCCCGTCAACCGGCAGTGTCGCTGACGCGCACGCCCACGGTTGACGGGCAAACGGCGGATTCCAGCTCCTCCAGGCTCCCGTCGACGGACCTGAGAAGGGAGCTGGAACGGTGCCACCTGGGCCAGGATGCCCGGGTGTACCTCGAGCGACGTCGAGAAAGGCGTCACAACCATGAGGCTGGCGACAGCATGTCGTCGGCCTCAACGCAACCTGGAGGGCAGGTCTTCGCCACGCGAGTCCTGACTCAGGCATACGCCGTGCAGCATATGCCGTAACCATATGCGCTGCAACCAGTGCCCCCGGTTTATGGTACAGCCTTGCCCATACCGGGGTACACGGTGCCAAGTGCGAACCAAGTGTTCGCAGCACCAATACCTGCGGCAGCAGGGGCAGGATGTGCGGCCTTGGCACCCCACCTTCGCTTCGCGAGGTGGCCGCGCAAGTTTCGGCCACACCTGCCTTAGAAGTACGACAGTAGCGTCAACCCGGCGGAGTTCCTCCAGATCTACTCCACCGCCGTACTTGCCGCAGGAGGGGATGAGGCTGTCATGGTCAACTACTTCCCTGTCGCCTTGACCGGCCCAGCTCGGTCTTAGCTCATGAATCTCCCCCAGGGGTCCATAACCTCCTGGGGAGAGCTCTGCCGGCAGTTCATCGCCAACTTTGGCAGTTCCTACACCCGGCCTGGCACAGAGCTCGACCTCCACGCCATCCAGCAACAACCAGGGGAGCCGCTGCGCTTCTTCATCCAGCGGTTCTCCCAGGTGCAGAACACCATCCCACACGTCCAGAACGCTTCTGTGGTGGTGGCGTTCCGGCAAGGCGTTCGGGACAAGAAGATGCTCGAGAAGCTCGCGACTAGGGAGGTCCGTGATGTCTCAGAACTCTTCAGCCTGGCGGACAAGTGTGCCAGAGCAGCCGAAGGGCAGAACTGGCACTCTCTGCCGGCCTCCGAGCCAGGGGATCAGCCGGGATCCGGCGACGCTTCATACGGAAGCGGCAGAAAGATCAAGAACGGAGGCAGAAGCAAGATAAAGTCTTCAGCCGCGGTCCCCGTTGCCACAACGGCGGCGCCCAGTGGAGCTCGGGGTCCGCGCCCCGACAAGAGGCCGCGACAATCACCGGCCCCAGACGGGGGCCAGGATGAATTATGCCCTGTGCATGGCACCAGTTATCATACCGCTGCCGAATGCCGGGAAATCCAGAAGCTCACGGAGCGCTTCCGGAAAGGAAAGCAGCCCCTGACTGATGCCCCACCCTACCGTCAAAGGGAGGGCAAGCAGAAGGTCGAAACCCTAGACGGCGTCGACCGCCAGGTGGAGTTTCAGGAGCTTCAGCGCGCCGTAAAGACAGTGCGCAATCATGGGAGCTCCAGCTCCAGTGATGACGAGCACCGGAAGATGCTCTATGTCATCTTCGGCGGGTCCGCTGACCCCCCGTCCCGAAGCGCGGCTAAGGCCTTGCGCCGAGCGGTAGCGTCGGTGGCTCCCCTCCCAGGTGCGGCACCGCACCTCAGGTGGATGGGAACCCCCATCAGCTTCGATGACACCGACTGCCCCAGGAACATGGCTGGGGCCGGCCAACTACCGCTCGTGGTGGCCCCCACCATCGCCAATGTGAAGATGTACCACGTTTTGGTGGATGGCGGGGCTGGACTGAACCTCAACAGTCGCGCAGCCTTCCAGAGGCTGCAGATCCCGATGGCCAAGCTCACCCCATCGAGCCCGTTCTCTGGGGTAGGGCCGGGAAGGGTCGTTCCCTACGGCCACACCAGCCTCCCGGTGACCTTTGGGTCACCAGAAAGCTATCGGACAGAGTACATTCTGTTCGACGTGGCCGAGATTGACCTCCCGTTCAACGCCATAATTGGCAGGCCAGCCCTGTACCGATTCATGGCAGTAGCCCACTACGGCTACCTTGTCTTGAAGATGCCAACACCAACAGGCGTCCTCAAGGTTTGTGGAGACCGTGCTGCAGCAGTGTTAGCCTTGGAAAAGCTCCAGGCACTTACAGCAGCTGGAGCACCAACCCCGGGCGGTACTGAACCAAACCGGCTCCACCCAAGTGCTCGCCACCGTGCCACTACCACAGCACCCCATGTGCAACCACTCGACGAGGATGATGTCCCCTTGAGGCTCGTCCGAATCAGCGCCGATGCCACCCAGACCACCCCGGTAGCCGGGGGTCTGGATAGCAGATAGGAAGGCGCGCTCGTTACCTCCCTCCAGCACAATGCTGATGTGCTGCATGACAGCCGTCGCGGATGCCAGAGATCCCTTGGGAGGTGATTGGGCACTAACTAAAGGTCTCCCCCAACGCCTGGACAGCCCGACAGGAGCCCCTCAGGTGGCCCACCGAGCAGTAAAAAGTTTCACTCGGGAAGAAACCAAGAAGCTGCTGAGCGCTGGCTCCATACGGAAAGTCCGCCACCCCCGGTGCTTCGTTGATTGCTCCAAAGGCCGGCGGGAAGCTCCGGAAGTGCATCGACTACACCAGTCTCGATAAGGCATGTCCCAAAGATCTATTTTCTCTCTCTATGATAGATCAAATAGTAGGCTTGATGTCAGGCTGCGATATACTGTGCTTCCTAGATGCTTGCTCGGGTTCCCACCAGACCCCTATGTCTAGAGAAGTTAAAGGGCATCCTTTACCACAGTAGTCGGTCTGCACTGTTATGCCTCTATGCCTTATGGCCTAAGGAACGCTCTCCCTACCTTCGTATGTGCGATGCACAAGACCTTAGGAGAGCTAATGAGAGACTCAGTTGAGGTGTGTGACGAAGACATTGTTGTCAAGATCAGGCAGGGTTCGTCCCTACTAGATAACCTGGCCTTAGTCTTCGTCCGGCCGACAAATGTGAGCTCGGTATACCCCCTGGAAAACCCTTAGAATACCTGGCCTCACGCCGAGGGACTAAGGCTAAGCCAGAGAGGGTCAAAGCCATTGGCTCGAAGACCAGAAATTCGCGGGATGCCTAGCTGCGCTGAGCCGGTTTATACCGAGGTTAGCAAAGCGAAACTTCTCTAAAGCTCTTACGTAAATCCGGCCCATTCGCTTAGGCCGACGAAGCGGAGGAAGCTCCCCTGGAGCTGAACCAGCTCTTGATGACATTACCCATAATAGGAGTCCCCAAGCCCGAAGAGCATCTGCTGCTCTACATCGCGGCGACGGCTGCAGAAGTGAGTATGGTCCTCACCGTAGCATGGCTGGACCCCATACCACCGTAACCTGTTTCGCTGTCAAGAAACAAGTGCCAAGAAACCCCGGAGGCCCAAAACGGACCCCGGATCCCCGACACAACCTCCCGGAGGACCAGCAGGACCTCCCGGAGGTGCAACGGGACCCTCCCCCCCCCCCCCCCCCCCCCGGAGGCCCAACAGAACCTCCCGGACGTCCAACGGGACCCCCCGGGGCTCCCGGGAAATCAGTGGGGCTCCCCGGAGGTCCAAGACAGCCTGGGGGGACCGCCGGGTGCTGATACTCGGAGGTCCCCCAGGCTGAAAGCTATCCTCCACAGCCCCCACGCAACGGACAATGTCGCCAAAGGGGCGGCAGAGCTACTGGAGTTTGAGCTAGACTTCCTTCCCCGTCACACAGACAACAGCCAGGCACTAGCTGACTTCATGGCTGAAGTAGACGCCAACGCAGGCTAACTCAGGGGGGCATGGAGACGGTGAACCAGGACCCAGAGCCCTGGCCTTCACCGGGCCTTACTGAATGCTGTTCGTAGACAGCTCCTTGCGAAAGAAGGGGGCCGGTGCTAGCGTACTGTTCCTCACGCCATCGGGGGGGGGGGGGCAGTCTGGGTATGTGGTGCGTTTCAATTCCAAGGCAACCAACAACATAGCAGAGTATGAAGCACTCATCCTTGGCCTAAAGACAGCCCTGTCTCTAGGCGCTCGCCAGTCGTTGGCTCAGGGCGACTTCCAGCTGGTTATCAAACGAGATGGTGGAGACAGACTTCCTTGCCTTGGACCTGCACCACGTACCGCGTGCTAGCAAGGCCGCAGCTAACGACCTCTCAACGAAGACCCCCACCGGAGCCCCTGTGCCTGAAGGGGGCTTCGAGAGGACGTTACCGCGGCCCACAGCCCGGCCCGCCGAGCCGGGCGAAGGGGGCTAGACCAGTGTAAGGGCCTCAGTTTTGGCACACATTTGAAGTGTTCATCACCACACCACACCAATTTTCACTCCATTCAGAGTTGATCTTGACATGAGCTAAGTGGGACGAATTCAAACTTCATTTGAATTCAAAACTGAACTTGTGCTGAAATTCACTCAAACCGAACCCAATTTGAATTCTATTCGATTCAAATGCCTCAGGGGTGAATAATTTGAATCACCAGGGGTATTATGGGGCTCACTGTTTACAACAGTGATTAGGAGTAAATTTCAGAGGTTAAAACCCTGGGCGGGACCCACATGTCATAGAGGGGAGAAGGAGAAACTTGCACCCAAAGTCAGAGTCTCGGTGGGAAATTCCACCGAGCAGCTGTCGGCTGTGCCACCGAGCAGCTACCGGTGCCACCAGCTGCTTCCCTCTCCGCGCGCTGGCGCCCAGGGCGGCTGGCTCATGCCCCAACGTGATCGGCACCGCCTCAGCCGAGCAGGAGTCGGCCGGCTTTATCTTCTCGCGGGCAAACCCGAGCAGCGGCATTGTTTCTCGCCGCAGCTCTCTGCTCAATCGGGAAAACCAGCAAAACCATCTTCTCCTTCGTCCCTGAGCTGCTAGACAGCCACCTGAGCTCGCACTCCACCTCTCCAATGCCAGAAACCTCGAGCTCCGACCTCCTTTGCCCAAAGACGATCGCCACCGCGGCGACCTAGCCGCAGCCGAGAGTCAGGCGCCCGTGGGCAGCGTTCCACCGGCGTTTTCACGGTCCAGCGAGAGAGGCAACAGGAGCGCGCGACCACCGTGCGGCTCTCCTCCAAGTTTGGAAGCCAACCGTGAAGAATCCGCAGAGAATTTCTAGTTTTTGCTCCGGCGACCGTAACCCAAGCTTCCCGTACGGTTTCTTTAAATTCTCGCTCTATGATCTTTCGGAGGTCATCAAATCTTGCACATAGACGCTGGACTAGCCGGCGATCAAGTTCTTTTCTGCATCCGTAGCGTGAAACTGTCTAGGAGTGATGAATTTCGAGCTCGATCGAGGGCGGTCATGGCGGGCACGATCGGTCACACGGTGCCGACCGACTTGCCGCCATCCCTGAACCCTTTTGACACCTTGTCGAGCTTCCTAGAGGTACACTGATGCTGTAGGGCCGTTTGTTCGAGGTGTTGGCGGGTTTAGAAACCACGGTCGACGGTGTCGAACCTCAACCGAGGCAGCGGCACGTCGCCGAGCTATTTCCGGTCACCCCCAGCCCGACCTGACACCACCGACGTGTTCCTCGACGTCGACAACCCCCTATCGGCGAGTTTCAGCCCCTGGGAGGTCCGGCAGCGGCGAGCCGGCGAGCCCGAGCCTGCTCCGGCGAGGTCGGCGGCGCGGGCGCGAGAGAACGGCGGGAGGAAGACGAAGCCGGCTGACCCACGTGTCAGCGGCTGAAGAATTTAAATCGGGATCGGGTGTGGCCAGGGATCGGCTGTGCTGGCGCGCAAAATACCCTGTGAGCTCGGGTGTGCCGGGCACCTCCGCGCTCGACACGTGTGGTATCTCCGGTGTGCCGAACACCTCCGCGCTCGACACGTGTGGTATCCCCGGTGTGCCGGACACCTCCGCGCTCGACACGTGTCCCCGCAGGCCCCGAGAGTTTAAACTTTTCCCCCGATTTTCAGGATTCTTCCAAACTTCAAATCCTCATAACTTTGGCTAGAAAGCTCCAAATCAAGTGAACCAAATTTGGTTGGATTTAGCTCTCTGAGCACTTTCCAGCAATACCAAATTAGGCTCATGAAAGTAAATAGTTTTCCAGAATTAAATCCCTAAAGTTTAAACTGTTGGGAATTTTATCTGGAGAACTACTTTATGAAAAATTCTTAAATTTGGCTGAAAGGTTCATTGAAGAATCCCTGAATCCCAGTAAAATTTTCAGACTCATCCAAGTTCATTTAGTTACCCTAATTGGGTGATTAAGGGAACTGCCCAGAGAAAATAGAAAGATGTACAGAAACATTTTTCAGATTTTCTCCAATCTTAATTAGGACATAACTTTCTGTAGAATTCTTCAAATGACATGAAACCAACTCCATTAGAACCATCCTAAATTCTAGTTTCTAGAAAGTAATGGTGGGAGCCATGAAAAACCCTGGAATTACTTAGAGGCTCAATTATTGACCAAAGAGGCTTTTATTGGTACAAGGTTCAATTGAACTTTGTTTCAAATAAAACTTGGTCACAACTCTGGTTAGGACCCTACCAATCCACCATAAAAATTTCAGAACCCAAGGGGGAGGGTTAGCTAGAGTTATTAGCAATTATGTATTTAAGTTCACACATTGCATTTAAAATTTACATGTAGTATTGTATTCAACGTGTAGCCATTGAAGAGAGACCCCGGAAGTACTGGATTTCCTTCTTCCGGACAAAGAAATAACTACTGACCAGCAGCAACAAGGCAAGCCCTGGTTTGCATTAACCTTTTTATAAGTTTTTACTTTGTTTACATGTGTCATATGAAGTATGATTGTGCATTAGGTATAGGATGAATGAAACCCCACTTGCATAACCAAAGGTTCCTAAAAGAGTGAGGGTAGTGTCTAAGACCTCGAGTAGATAGGCTATGCTTAAAGATTCATAGGGCTTCGGTACAAGTCGAGTAGTTGGAATCTACTCGCGAGATAGGCTTGGGACGCACGGGTTCAATTGAGTGATGTGAGATCACATTAGTAATGAAAATGAGACTGGGCAGGGGCTAGGGCGCAGCAAGAGGGAGTCTTGTGTGTGCAGCCCTGTCCGTGTCGACTGAGGACCGACCCGTGTGCGGCCCACGCTGATCAAGTTTGAACGTACCGAAGGCATATCGGATATATGGGCCCCGATAAACAGATGTAGCCTAAACCTCCGGGCGCCGAGGCATAACGCACCGATTTATAGGTGTAGGCTGAGGGCAGCAAGGTTGAAATCTGCCAACGGGCATAGAGAGATGCTCCGTGTGAGGAACCTCCTGCTCGTTTCGGTGCGACCGGTTCGACGTTTGGGCTGTTGGGTGAAAGGTTGTCCCGTACGACATCGAGTGAGCGTGCTGTGCAGCTCCACGGGTGGGCGTACGTGACGTGCTCTTTGGGTTTCCCTGCAGGTGTATATCGAGTCGATTCGCCGCCCCTCGCGGTGAAGAGTACCACTTGGTCACTGAGTCGTGACGTAGACTAATGTATGAAATATGGTGATTCAATACTGCTGATTTGATATAATTGCATTGCTACATGTGTGCCACCAAATATTGCTTACTAAATTTCAGATTCTTGAACTGTTAACTTGTTGCTGAAAGTTGAACTAAGGATGAACTTATAGGCGAGTCCATTTGTTGCAATATGACCATCCTATGTCATGGTACACCTCATGTAGAGTTTCATGCTTAGGTGAGTCGGTTAAGCCTTGCTGAGCCTTCGTGCTCACAGTTGCTGCTTAAGTGTTTTTCGGGTGAGGAGCCACCATGGACTCGGGGTACGAGTCCACCGGCGAGGGTTACCCTCCGTAGGGGACCACGGCTGAGTGGGAGCCGTACACGCCGCGCTGAGCTGAGACGTGCAGCTAGTGTGGGTTGCCCTAGGGCTGGGCAACCGATTTTTGCTAGATAGGCGGCGTGAGTTGTACAAAAGAAACTTCCGCTGTGTAATAAAAGATCCTAGTTTGTAACTGAGAAGTGTACTACTTTGTACATTCAGTTTGTTTTCCCATGTAATATAATGCGTTCTTATGACGTGTGCTGTCGGGTGACACATCGCGCGGCACCACCCTCTGCGATCCTGGATGAGCGGATTCCGGTCCGCCACAACCAGCACCTCGAAGTTGGCGGTCCCGGCGGCCATGGATGCTGCCAAGGATCATAAGCGTCACTAGGGACTCCGTGCAACCCAGCGCTCAAGATCCAGATGCTCAAGTCAGACCCGATACATGGATCACGGAGGTCTGGGACTACTTGAAAGACAATATCCTCCCTGATGAACGTGTATCCGCTGAACGGATCGTGCGTATGGCTAAGAGACACATGGCGGTAGAGGGGGATCTCTACCGACGCAGTGCCAACCACATCCTATTGCAGTGCATAACCCAGGGGGAAGGCTGCGACTTGTTCGCTGAGATCCATGGAGGCGAATGTGGGAGTCACTCTTCCTCACGCACGCTTGTCGGTAAAGCCTTTCGGCATGGCTTCTACTAGCCGGCAGCACTCCAGGATGCCGTCAAGATGGTCGAGAGCTGCAAGTCGTGCCTGTTCCACGCCAAGCAGATCCATACACCGGCTTGGACGGTACAGATGATCCAGCCCACATGGCCATTTGCCATACTAGAGGCTGGACATCCTGGGCCTGGGACCATCCCCCAGAACCGAGGATGGGGACCCGCTCCCGAACCTTCAGAACACAGAACACCGCTGTAAGTTCTACCCCTAGAGCAACAATAGGACAGACCCTTCTTTTTATAATAAATTCCATAAAGTCCAGGAACGGTGCTTGGTGCAGCTAAGCCTCAGGGGATGGTCCAGGACTACGTTCAGCTTCGCCTGGTTCCGACCCCAAGCGCGTAGAGTCTTGCTTCCCTTGAGGCGGGTCGTGGCCTCCATATTCAGCCTGCCTTCCCCCTATGGAAATTTATATGAAAAGAAACCTGTCCTACGTTGCTCTCCTTTGGTGCTCATTTAGTTTACTTATTAAATTTTTATGATTGCCCTGCTAGCGCGTGCTCACCATGCGTTCAGCTCCCTCTTCACATTCTCATCTTTAGTCGGCATTTGCTGCCCTACCAAAGGCGGTTGCGTGGGAGGTACCGGCCGATAACCAGGGGGGCCCCGAGCCCCCGGCACTTCGCGCACGGTAGTTCCCAAGCACCCTATAGGTAGACGGGGACCGTAAGCCAAATAAGACTAAGAGATAGAGGGGGGAGCCCCAAGGATAATTACGTTTCCCTTACTTATGTGCAGGACCTCTCGGCCTCAGCTCCCCGCAGGAATATGGTAGGCACCTCCATTCAATGGAACGTACCTACCAGGGGGCCGCTACAGGATCGCGCAAGACCGAAACCCCAAGGTAAGATCAAAGAACTAGACCTCACAGGGGCGAGGCCCGAAGGTCCCACGTGTCCAGCGGGGCCAGACCTTCCACCCCGTTGAGGGAGAGCTCCGGGCCCGCCACGTGGTCAACAGAAGCCGGACCCCCCCGCTCCGCAGGGAGAGGTCCGAGGACTCCACGTGGCCCACAAGCCCGGACCTCCCCTCAGAGGGGAGCTCTGGGCCCGCCACGTGGCCAACAGGCCCGGACCCCCTCTGATCTCGTGAGGCGGGTCCTGGAGACTTCCAGAGCCCTTAGTACACAGTGAGGACCCAGAGAAGGTGTCTATGCAGACCTTCGAGATTGGTCAAGGCCTCTGAGTACCTTGCGGAGCTAAGGACTCGGCCAGGAAAAAGCCAGGAAGAAGACTAGGGCATGCAGACATAGAAAGAAACAGGAGTCTGTTCATACAAAGGCTCCATGAGCTGGGCTACAGACTCAACAAAAATAAAAAAGGAAGTACAGGGCCTTGAGGCCACGGGGGCAGATGCCTAAGAGTCCTCGGACTCCCGATGAAACCTAGAGGCCACGAGGGCGGCCAAGTCCTTGGCCTCGGCCCTGGCAGCTTCCTCCCAATCGGCGACGGGTCCTAAACGGACTGGCCCCAGAGAAAAGGGAGGGTCTCGGCTCAGGAAGCACGACAGAATGTGCATAGCGACCTCCTTCGCAAGGCCCCGACCTTCCGCTTCAACCTCGTCGGTGATCACTGTTTCGAGCTGACCCAGCTCACCGCCGATGGACTCAAGTGCCAGGATTGCTTCAGACATTGGCCGCGCCGGAGCCTCCACCTACACAGGGCTCAAGCCAAGAGGAGCCAAGGCGGACCCCGCCTTGGCAATAAAGTCCCACACTGCCTGGGCCTCAGCAGACTGCAAGGACTGGAGCTTCTCCACCTCTTGGCGAGCCGCCAGCTCGCGATCCATCACCGCCTGGCGCTCCTGGGAGAACTGCTCCTCCCTCGCGGAAACAGCCGACCCACGGAGCTCCAGCTCCTCGGTCCGAGCCCTTAGCTCCTCCACTTTGGTCCTCAGCCGAGCGGTGGTCTTCTCCTCCTCGGCCGCGACAGCGCGTTCCCGTTCGGCGACGGCGCACTCCCGACGGGCTGCCTGTAGCTGCAACTCCTCCGCGGCGGCGGAACGCTCCTTGGCTTTGGCTTCAGCGTGGGCCAGAGCCTCACGGTAGGTGGCACGAACCCGCCGGGACTCTGACTCCAAGCGGCTAATGGCCTTCTTCAGAGTGCCAAGTAGAGCACTCATGGCCTCAAGCCTTGACTACCTCGAATAAAGGTCCGCCTTAGCCTCCTGGGCCCGCTGCTGCCAGCTGAGAAGACGTTCCTTCTCGCCAGCCAGCGCCCCCCGCTCCTGCTCAAAGACGGATTGGAGCTGTCGGGCGCTGGTCTGGACACGCCCCAGGGCATCCCACACGGGCACCTGGGCAGGGGGGACAGGAGTCACGCCACTGGACCCCCCTGTCGAGTCTAAGACCGGCGGAGGCGCCGGCGCCTCAGCAGCCAGGATGGGGCGCTGCCCTAAGGAGGTCAGGGGGCCAGCAGGCGCACCTACAGCGCCCCCCCCCCCTGTCTCAGGGCCGGACTTCTGGACCGGTGAAGGAGGGCGGATAGGAGCAGATGCGGTCACCACGAAGGGTGAACTCGCCGGCGCAGAGGGAGCCCCCGTCGATTTGGGGACCATGGGAGCCACCACGGTCCCCAGGTGCTGAGGCACGGAACCTCCGTCGGTTGAAGGCGGCCGGGTAAGAGGCCCGCCCCTAGCAGTGGGTCGGTCCCTGCAAGAAGAGAAAACCCTCAGGCAAAGAAGAGGGGACAAGAGCTCTGCCCCTACAAGCCAGAAAGAGCAACACTTACTGGGCGGCATGAGCGCTCCAACGGGCTTGCAGCACTAGCCTCTGGACTGTAGCTGAGCCACCGGGACCGGCGGCTGGAACGGTCGCGGAGCGTGACGCCTGGGTCCCCGGCACACTCGCCGGCGTGGCCCCAACAGCATCCGTCCTGAAGACCCCTCCGCTTGAGGAAGGGTGGCGAGGTACTTGGGCTGACTCGGACGGCCGCTGTCTCGGGAGATACCCGCCGAGGGGGGACACCCGGGGCCTCTTTGGGTCGCCACCCGATGGGCCAGCACCCCCGGGAGATGGGAGCAAGGTAGGTCCGGCACCATGACTCGGCGCAGGCGGTGCCCTCGGAGGAGACCGGGGGCGTTTCTTCTCTGGATGCCCGGGGGCCGGCTCCTTCCCCTTCCCTTTGTCGGCGGCTTGAGTTCCGTCGGCTCTGGGGGAGGGTTTGACAGCAGCAGACGCCTCGAGCCCTGACTCAGAGTGCTCGGTTCCTGGGATGGTGATACCACGGAAGGCATCCCTGACCTGCCGGACGGCGATCCCGATATCGTCAAGGTTCGGCATCTTCCGCAGAAGCTCTGACCTCCTCTGTGGCTCCAAGAAGAGGGGAGTGGCACAGGGCCGAAGGTCGGGGTCGCCACTGGGGATGTAGTCACCGCTCACCTTGCCCACCATCTCATTTAGCACCTCGTCGGAAGGGTCAGAGCCGGGGCCCCTATCCAGCCTGGTACAGTCCTGCTCGCCGGTGTAGTACCACGCTGGGCGACTACGCTGCTGCAAGGGTGCAATACGGCGTGACATAAAGTCCATCAGCACCATCAGAGACGTCAGCCCCCCGTTGGCCAGGAACCGGACCCGCTCCAAGACCGGGGAGTACTCCTGCTCCAGTTCAGGGATCTCCTCCCAGAAGCTTTCATCGGTGGTTGGGCTGGCGGTTGGGAGTTGTAGGCGATCGTGCTCGTCGGTCTGCACTACCACCCAGCTCTCCCTCCAGTTTTCCCACCTTGATGCGCTGAAGGGCAGAAGGTATCCAGAAACCTTGGGGTCCTTGCAGCGATGCTGAAAGTAGTATGCCCCCATCTGAGTCTTCGAGCCGCGCCCAGTCGTCCGCAACACAAAGAAGTAGTGCAAGAGCGTCACGGAAGCATGCACCCCCACGAACATCTCGCAGAAGTGCACAAAAACAGCAGCCATTGCGAAAGAGTTGGGGGAAATATGGTGGAGCTGGAGGCCATATGTCTCCAGCAGGGTGGCAAAGAAGGAAGAAATCGGCGGGACGAACCCCGCCAGAGCATAAGCCATGAAGAAAACCATCTCCCCCTTTTCCAGGATCAGGGGGAGAGATCCTCGGCGAAGCCGGTGTTTCTGGTCTTCTGAGCGCCAGCCCAGCAGCCTGCGCACTGGCCCAAGCTCGGAAGAACGAACGAGGCGCGTCGGGAGCAAGTTGGAAGCCATGGCGAAAGAGGGCACAATGGCAGGAAAGCCGGGGCGCGAGAGTTCAAGGGAAGTACGAGTACCAGGAAAGGCGAAGGGAAGCCGCGATACGGGTGAGATCCCCTTTTAAAACTTTCCAGGAATGATTCGAGGTGACTCGGAAACCTTCGAGAACATCGCACCGGTGACCGCGTTGGCTCCGGGACCGGGCACCGATGACAGATGGACCCAAGCAGCCCAACTGAAGCGGTGGGTCGAGGGGTCAGTCGCCCCAGAAGACAAACCGTCAAGGCGCTTCGTCGGTTCCGGAAGAAAGCACCGTAGCGTGCAGAAATGGCAGCCTTGGGAACCGCCGCAGTAAAAGCAACCATCAAGTGGGCGCACGCTCCTACGATCCTGCGACCGTTCATGTTCCGGCAGCGGTCAATGCGGGACTTAGAGAAGGTGCGCGGATCAGAAGAGACGGAGGTCCCACCTCGGGCTCGCTATCTCCCCCGAGATGGGCCCGGGGGCCACTGTCGGTACCTGCGATATGGGGTACCCCCGCGCACAGGGGAAAATGCCTAAGGAACTCGCCCTTCTCCACAGGGAGAGCTCCGAAGGCGCCACGCGTCCGGCGGGGCCGAACCTCCCTCTCCTCAGAGGGGAGCTCCGGGCCTGCCACGTGGCACACAGAAGCCGGACCTCCCCCTCCGCGGGAGAGAGGTCCGAAGGTGCCACGTATCCGGCGGGGCCGGACCTCCCTCTCCTCAGAGAGGAGCTCCGGGCCCACCATGTGACCGACAGAAGCCGAACCTCCCCCTCCACGGGGAGAGGTCCGGAGGCTCCACGTGCCCCGCGGGCCGGACACTCCTCTCCTCTGAGAAGGGCTCCGGACCCGCCACGTGGCCAGAAGAACGGCGCTGCCTGCCCCCGAGCGATAGGCAGCGGGCGTAAAGACGCCCCATTCCTTGCCCGTACAAGGTATTCAAGGCCCGCGTCTTCCCGAGATGCGGAGACGCGGAGTACGCCTCTGTCAGGTGCCGTTGCGCCCAGTCGCATCACAGACTGGCGCGCGGTGTCAGAACCTGCCAGCCAATAAACACCGCGACAAGACATCCCATGCCACCTGCGCCGTCATCAACCACTACGACTAGCGTGCGGCATGGGCAGGGCGGCAAGACGGAGACTCGGAAGCCTTCGCCAGAGACAACTACCGGCATAACTGCAGATACGGTAGTGTCGGTACCTGGGATATGGGGTACCCCCGCGCACAGGAAGAAATGCCTAAGGAAATCACCCTTCTCCGCAGGGAGAGCTCCGAAGGCGCCACGCGTCCGGCGGGGCCGGACCTCCCTCTCCTCAGAGGAGAGCTCCGGGCCCGCCACGTGGCATACAGAAGCCGGACCTCCCCCTCCGCGAGAGAGAGGTCCGAAGGCGCCACGCGTCCAGCGGGGCCGGACCTCCCTCTCCTCAGAGGAGAGCTCCGGGCCCGCCGTGTTGTCGACAGAAGCCGAGCCTCCCCCTCCGCAGGGAGAGGTCCGAAGGCGCCATGCGTCCAGCGGGGCCGGACCTCCCTCTCCTCAAAGGAGAGCTCCGGGCCCGCCGCGTGGCCAGAAGAACGGTGCTGCCTGCCCCCGAGAGATAGGCAGCGGGCGTAAAGACGCCCCATACCTTGCCCGTACAAGGTATTCAAGGCCCGCGTCTTCCCAAGACGCGGAGACATGGAGCACGCTTCTGTCAGGTGCCGTTGCGCCCAGTCGCATCACAGACTGGCGCGTGATGTCAGAACCTGCCAGCCAATAAACTCCGCGACAAGACATCCCATGCCGCCTATGCCGTCATCAACCACTACGACTGGCATGCGGCATGGGCAGGGCGGCAAGATGAAGACTCAGAAGCCTTCGACCAGAGACAACTACCGGCATAACTGCAGATACGGTAGATAATAGACAATCTTCCCGGGACCACCTGTCGGGTCCCGGCTCCCCTTGTAAGCCGCCCGAGTCTTGGACTATAAAAGGCTCGGGTAGGCGACGATAGCAAGGGTTCGTACTCTGCAACTCATACGCTAGCCATACACTCCCAAGCTGTAACTCACCCCCAAGCTCAGGACTCCGGCCCTGAGCAGTAAGCAATATAGCGAGCTCCATAGCTCGCCGTGGACGTAGGGTTTTACGCTCCGGCGGCCTGAACCACGTAAAACTCTCTGTGTCAGACTCTTACTAACTCGTCCATCTGCGCAAGATCTCCGCTAGGGACTAGCCCCACTGAAAAAAGAACCTCCGCGGGCTGCCCAGTGCAGGCCCGGGGGAAGTGTCGACTGAACACTTCGACAGGTAGATAACAGTCAATCTCCCAGGGACCACATGTCGGGTCCCGGGCCCCCCCTTGTAAGCCACCCGAGTCTTGGACTATAAAAGGCTCGGGTAGGCGACGATAGCAAGGGTTCGCATTTCTGCAACTCATACTGTCGAAGTGTTCAGTCGACACTTCCCCTGGGCCTGCACTGGGCAGCCCGCGGAGGTTCTTTTTTCGGTGGGGCTAGTCCCTAGCGGAGAGCTTGCGCAGATGGACGAGTTAGTAAGAGCTTGACACAGAGAGTTTTACGTGGTTCAGGCCGCCGGAGCGTAAAACCCTACGTCCACGGCGAGCTATGGAGCTCGCTGTATTGCTTGCTGCTCAGGGCCGGAGTCCTGAGCTTGGGGGTGATTTACAGCTTGAGAGTGTATGGCTAGCGTATGAGTTGCAGAGTGCGAACCCTTGCTATCGTCGCCTACCCGAGCCTTTTATAGTCCAAGACTCGGGCGGCTTACAAGGGGAGCCGGGACCCGACAGGTGGTCCCGGGAAGATTGTCTATTATCTACCGTATCTGCAGTTATGCCGGTAGTTGTCTCTGGTTGAAGGCTTCTGAGTCTTCATCTTGCCGCCCTGCTGATGCCGCATGCCAGTCGTAGTGGTTGATGACGGCGCAGGCGGCATGGGATGTCTTGTCGCGGAGTTTATTGGCTGGCAGGTTCTGACACCACGCGCCAGTCTGTGATGCGACTGGGCGCAACGGCACCTGACAGAAGCGTGATCCGCGTCTCCGCGTCTTGGGAAGACGCAGGCCTTGAATACCTTGTACGGGCAATGTATGGGGCGTCTTTACGCCCGCTGCCTATCTCTCGGGGGCAGGCAGCACCGTTCTTCTGGCCACGCGGCGGGCCCGGAGCTCTCCTTTGAGGAGAGGGAGGTCCGGCCCCGCTGGACGCGTGGCGCCTTCGGACCTCTCCCCGCGGAGGGGGAGGCTCGGCTTCTGTCGACCACGCGGCGGGCCCGGAGCTCTCCTCTGAGGAGAGGGAGGTCCGGCCCCGCTGGACGCGTGGCGCCTTCGGACCTCTCTCCCGCGGGGGGGGGGGGGGGGGGGGGGGGGGGGGGGAGGTCCGGCTTCTATATGCAACATGGCGGGCTAGGAGCTCTCCTCTAAGGAGAGGGAGGTCCGGCCCCGCCGGACGCGTGGCGCCTTCTGAGCTCTCCCTGCGGAGAAGGGTGAGTTCCTTAGGCATTTCTTCCTGTGCGCGGGGGTACCCCATATCCCAGGTACCGACAGTGGCCCCCGGGCCCATCTCGGGGGAGATAGCGAGCCCGAGGTGGGACCTCCGTCTCTTCCGACCCGCGCACTTTCTCTAAGTCCCGAATTGACCGCTGCCGGAGCATGAACGGCCGCGGGATCGTGGGAGCGTGCGTTCACTTGATGGTTACTTTTACAGCGGCGGTTCCCAAGACTACCACTTCTGCACGTTGCGGCTCTTTCTTCGGGAACCGCCGAAGTGCCTTGCCGGCTTGTCTTCTGGGGCATCTGACTCCTTGACCCACCACTTCAGTTTGGCGGCTTGGGTCCACCTTTCATCGGCGCCCGGTCTCGGAGCCAACGAGGTCGCCGATGCGATGCTTCAGGAGGTTTTCGAATTACCTTGAACCATCCCTGGAAAGTTTTAAAAGGGGATCTCAACCGCATCGTGGCTTCCCTTCGCATTGCGCTTGTACTTCCCTTGAACTCTTGCGCCCCGGCTTTCTTGCCCTTGCGCCCTCTTTCGCCATGGCTTCCAACTTGCTCCCGACGCGCCTCGTTCGTTCTTCCGAGCTCGGGCCAGTGCGCAGGCTGCTAGGCTGGCGCTCAGAAGAGCAGAAACATCGGCTTCACTGAGGATCTCTCCCCCTGGTCCTGGAAAAAGGGGAGATAGTCTTCTTCACCGCTTATGCTCTGGCAGGGTTCGTTCCGCCGATTTCTTCCTTTTTTGTCACCCTGCTGGAGACATACGGTCTCCAGCTCCACCATCTTTCCCCCAACTCCTTCGCAATGGCTGCTGTTTTTGTCCACTTCTGCGAGATGTTCGTGGGGGTGCACGCCTCTGTGACGCTCTTCCGCCACTTCTTTGTGCTGCGGACGACTGGGCGCGGCTCAAAGACTCAGATGGGGGCATACTACTTCCAGCATCGCTGCAAGGACCCCAAGGTCTCCAGATACCTTCTGCCCTTCAGCGCATCAAGGTGGGAAAACTGGAGGGAGAGCTGGGTGGTAGTGCAGACCGACGAGCACGATCGCCTACAACTCCCAACCGCCAGCCCAACCACCGATCGCCGCTTCTTAGAGGAGATCCCTGAGCTGGAGCAGGAGTACTCCCCGGTCTTGGAGCGGATCCGGTTCTTGGCCAACGAGGGGCTGACGTCTCTAATGGTGCTGATGGACTTTATGTCACGCCGTATTGCACCCTTGCAGCAGCGTAGCCGCCCAGCGTGGTACTACACCGGCGAGCAGGACTGTACCAGGCTGGAGAGGGGCCCCGGCTCTGACCCTTCCGACGAGGAGCTGAACGAGATGGTGAGCAAGGTGAGCGGTGACTACATTCCCAGTGGCGACCCCGCCCTTCCGCCCTCTGCCACCCCCCTCTTCTTGGAGCCTCAGAGGAGGTCAGAGCTCCTACGGAAGATGCCGAACCTAGACGACATCGGGATCGCCGTCCGGCAGGTCGGGGATGCCTTCCGGGGTATCACCATTCCTGGAACCGAGCACTCCGGGTCAGGGCATGAGGCATCCGCTGCTGTCAAACCCTCCCCCAGAGCCGATGGAAGCCAAGCCGCCGACAAATGGAAAGGAAAGGAGCCGGCCCCCGGGCATCTAGAGAAGAAACGCGCCCGGTCTCCTCCGAGGGCGCCGCCTGTGCCGAGTCAGGGTGCCGGAGCTACATTGCTCCCATTTCCCGGGGGTGCTGGTCCATCGGGTGGCGACCCGAAGAGGCCCCGAGTGTCCCTCCCCGGCGGGTCTCTCCCCAGACAGCGGCCGTCCGAATCAGCCCAAGTACCTCGCCATCCTCCCTCAAGCGGAGGGGCTCCCAGGACGGATGTTGGTTGGGCGACGCCGGCGAGTGTGCTGGGGATCCAGGTGTCCCATTCCGCAACCGTTCCAGCCGCTGGTCCCGGCGGTTCAGCTATAGCCCAGAGGCCAGTGCTGCAAGCCCGTTGGAGCGCTCATGCCGCCCAGTAAGTGTTGCTCTTTCTGGCTTGTAGGAGCAGAGCTCTTGTCTCTTCTCTTATTCTGAGGGCTTCCTCTTCTTGCAGGGACCGACCAGCTGCCGGGGGCGGCCCTCTTATCCGGCCGCCTTCAACCGACGGAAGCTCCGAGCCTCAGCACCTGGGGACCGTGGTGGCTCCCATGGCCCCCAAATCGATGGGGGCACCCTCTGCGCCAGCGGGTTCACTCTCCGCGGTGGCCGCGTCTGCTCCTACCCGCCCTCCTTCACCAGTCCAGAAGTCTGGTCTTGAGACCGGGAGGGCTGCTGTAGGTGCGCCTGCTGGCCCCCTGGCCTCCTTAGGACAGCGCCCCGCCCTGGCTGTTGAGGCGCCGGCACCTCCGCCGGTCTTAGACTCGTCAGGGGGGTCCAGCGGCACAACTCCTGTCCCCCCTGCTCTGACGCCCGTGTGGGACGCCCTGGAACATGAGAGGTTGAGCTCACCCCTAGAACTTAAAAAGTCTTGGGAAGGTTCAGTCCAAGTTTCATAGAAATCCAACACTTTTTGAGGCACTTTTTGGGTTATTTGAAAAAAGAGGCCAATTTGAATGTAAATTCAAATTGCAGCAACTTTCATCACCCAAATTCAAAAGTTAGCTTCATATTCTTATTCAGCACATTTTTGTGAGCTCACACACAAATTTTCACTCCATTTGGAGTTGATCTTGACATGAGCTAAGTGGGACGAATTCAAACTTTATTTGAATTCAAAACTAAACTTGTGCTGAAATTCACCCAAGCCGAACCCAATTTGAATTCGATTCAATTCAAATGGCTCAGGGGTGAATAATTTGAATCACCAGGGGTATTATGGGGCTCACTGTTTACAACAGTGATTAGGAGTAAATTCCAGAGGTTAAAACCCCGGGTGGGACCCATGTGTCATAGAGGGGAGAAGGAGAAACTTGCACCCAAAGTCAGAGTCTCGGTGGGAAATTCCGCCGAGCAGCTGTCGGCTATGCCACCGAGCAGCTACCGGCGCCACCAGCTGCTTCCCTCTCCGTGCGCTGGTGCCCAGGGCGGCTGGCTCACGCCCCCACGTGACCGGCACCGCCTCAGCCAAGCGGGAGTCGGCCGGCTTTATCTTCTCGCGGGCAAACCCGAGCAGCGGCATTGTTTCTCGCCGCAGCTCTCTGCTCAATCGGGAAAACCAGCAAAACCATCTCCTCCTTCGTCCCTGAGCTGCTAGACAGCCGCCTGAGCTCGCACTCCACCTCTCCAACACCAGAAACCTCGAGCTCCGACCTCCTTTGCCCGAGAGCGATCGCCACAGCGGCGACTCAACCTCAGCCGAGAGTCAGGCGCCCGTGGGCAGCGTTCCACAGGCGTCTTCACGGTCCAGCGAGAGAGGCAACAGGAGCGCGTGACCACTGTCGAGTCGGCTCTGTTTTACGTGGTTCAGGCCGCCGGAGCGTAAAACCCTACGTCCACGGCGAGCTATGGAGCTCGCTGTATTGCTTGCTGCTCAGGGCCGGGGGCCTGAGCTTGGGGGTGAGTTACAGCTTGAGAGTGTATGGCTAGCGTATGAGTTGCAGAATGCGAACCCTTGCTATCGACGCCAACCCGAGCCTTTTATAGTCCAAGGCTCGGGCGGCTTACAAGGGAAGCCGGGATCCGACAGGTGGTCCCGGGAAGATTGTCTATTATCTACCGTATCTGTAGTTATGCCGGTGGTTGCCTCCGGCCGAAGGCTTCTGAGTCTTCCTTTTGCCGCCCTGCCCATGCCGTGCGCCAGTCGTAGTGGTTGTTGGCGGCGCAGGCGGCATGGGATGTCCTGTCGCGGCATTTGTTACCTGTCAAGTTCTGACACCGCGCGCCAGTCTGCGATGCGACTGAACGCAACGGCACCTGACAGGCGCGTACTCCACGTTTCCGCGTCTTGGGAAGACGCGGGCCTTGAATTCCTTGTACTGGCAAGGTGAGGGGCGCCTTTACGCCCGCTGCCTACCGCCCGGGGGCAGGCAGCACCGTTCTCCCAGCCACGTGGCGGGTCCGGAGCTCACCTCTGAGGAGAGGGAGGTCCGGCCCCGCTGGACGCGTGGCGTCTTCGGACCTCTCTCCCGCGGAGAGGGAGGTCCGGCTTCTGCATGCCACGTGGCGGGCCCGGAGCTCACCTCTGAGGGGAGGGAGGTCCGGCTTCACTGGCCGCGTGGCGCCTTCGGACCTCTCTCCCGCGGAGGGGGAGGTCCGGCTTCTGTATGCCACGTGGCGGGCCCGGAGCTCTCCTCTGAGGAGAGGGAGGTCCGGCCCCGCCAGACGCGTGGCGCCTTCGGAGCTCTCCCTGCGGAGAAGGGCGAGCACCTTAGACATTTCACCCTGTGCGCGGGGGTACCCCATATCTCAGGTACCGACAACCACCGTGCTGCTCTCCTCCAAGTTTGGAAGCCAACCGTGAAGAATCTACAGAGAATTTCCAGTTTTTGCTCCGGCAACCGTAAACCGAGCTTCCGGTATGGTATCTTTAAATTCTCGCTCTATGATCTTTCGGAGGATATCAAATCTTGCACATAGACGCTGGACTAGCCGGCGATCAAGTTCTTTTCTGCATCCGTAGCGTGAAACTGTCTAGGAGTGACGAAATTCAAGCTCGATCGAGGGCGGTCATGGCGGGCACGATCGGTCACACGGTGCCGACCGACTTGTCGCCATCCCTGAACCCTTTTGACACCTTGTCGAGCGTCCTAGAAGTACACTGATGCGGTAGGGCTGTTTGTTCGAGGTGTTGGCAGGTTTAGAAACCACGGTCGACGGTGTCGAACCTCAACCGAGGCCGCGGCACGTCGCCGAGCTACTTCCGGTCACCCCCAGATCGACCTGTCACCACCGACGTGTTCCTCGATGTCGACAACCCCCTGCCGGTGATTTTCAGACTATGGGAGGTCCGGCAGCGGCGAGCCGGCGAGCCCCGAGTCTGCTCCGGCGAGGTCGGCGGCGCGGGCGCGAGAGAACGGAGGGAGGAAGACGAAGCCGGCTGGCCCACGTGTCAGCTGCTGAAGAATTTAAATCGGGATCGGGTGAGGCCAGGGATCGGCTGTGCTGGCGCGCGAATACCCTGTGAGCTCCGGTGTGCCGGACACCTCCGCGCTCGACACGTGTCCCCGCAGGCCCCGAGAGTTTAAACTTTTCCCCCGATTTTCAGGATTCTTCCAAACTTCAAATCCTCATAACTTTGGCTAGAAAGCTCCAAATCGAGTGAACCAAATTTGGTTGGATTTAGCTCTCTGAGAACTTTCCAGCAATACCGAATTCAGCTCATGAAAGTGAATAGTTTTCCAGAATTAAATCCCTAAAGTTTAAATTGTTGGGAATTTTATCTGGAGAACTACTTTATGAAAAATTCTGAAATTTGGCTGAAAGGTTCATTGGAGAATCCCTGAATCCTAGTAAAATTTTCAGACTCATCCGAGTTCATTTAGTTACCCTGATTAGGTGATTAAGGGGACTGCCCAGTGAAAATAGAAAAATGTACAGAAACATTTTTCAAATTTTCTCCAATCTTAATTAGGACATAACTTTCTGTAGGATTCTTCAAATGACATGAAACCAATTCCGTTAGAACCATCTTAAAGTCTAGATTCCAGAAAGTCATGGTGGGAGCCATGAAAACCCCTGGAGTTATTCAGAGGCTCAAATATTGACCAAATGGGCTTTTATTTCTAAAAGGTTCTAATGAACTTTGTTTCAAATGAAACTTGGTCAGGACTCTGGTTAGGACCCTACCAAGCCACAATAAAAATTTCAGAGCCACAGGGGAGGGCTAACTATTGTTATTAGTAAATAAGTATTCAAGTTTACACTTTGCATTTAAATTTACATATAGTATTGTATTCAACGTGTAGCCATTGAAGAAGAGACTCCGGAAGTGCTGGACTTCCTCCTTCCGGAAGAGGAACTAACCCCTGACCAGCAGCAACAAGGCAAGCCCCGGTTTGCATTAACCTTTTTATAAGTCTTACTTTGTTTACATGGGTCATATGAAGTATGTATGTGCATTAGGTATAGGATGAATGAAACCCCACTTGCATAAGCAAAGGTTCCTAAAAGAGTGAGGGTAGTGTCAAGGACCTCGAGTAAACAGGCTACGCTTAATGATTCATAGGACTTCGGTACAAGTCGAGTAGTTGGAATCTACTCGCGAGATAGGCTGGGGACACACGGGTTCGGTTGAGTGATGTGAGATCACTTTAGTAATGAAAAATGAGACTAGGCAGGGGCTAGGGCGCAGCAAGAGCGAGTCTTGTGTGCGTGGCCCTGCCCGTGTCGATTGAGGACCGATCCGTGTGCGGCCCTGCTGAACAAGTATTGAACGTACCGAAGGCATATCGGATATATGGGCCCCGATAAACTGATGTAGCCTAAACCTCCGGGCGTCGAGGCATAGCACACCGATTTATAGGTGTAGGTTGAGGGCAGCAAGGTGGAAATCTGCCAACGGGCATAGAGAGATGCTCCGTGTGGGGAACCTTCTGCTCGTTTCGGTGCGACTGGTTCGACGTTTGGGCTGTTGGGTGAAAGGTTGTCCCGTACGACATCGAGTGAGCGTGCTGTGCAGCTCCATGGGTGGGCGTACGTGACGTGCTCTTTGGGTTTCCCTGCAGCTGTATAGCGAGTCGATTCGCCGTCCCTCGCGGTGATGAGTACCGCTTGTTCACTGCGTCGTAACGTAGACTAAGGAATGAAATGTTATGATTCAATATTGCTGCTATGATATAATTGTATTGCTACATGTGTGCCACCAAATATTGCTTACTAAATTTCAGCTTCATGAACTGTTAACTTGTTGCTAAAAGATGAATTAAGGATGAACTTGTAGGCGTGTCCTTTTGCTGCAGCATTACTATCCTATGTCCATTGTACCCCTCATGTAGAGTTTCATGCTTAGGTGAGTCGGTTAAGCCTTGCTGAGCCTTCGTGCTCACGGTTGCTGCTTAAGTATTTTTCAGGTGAGGAGCCACCCATGGACTCAGAGTACGAGTCCACCGGCGAGGGTTACCCTCCGTCTGGGACCACGGCTGAGTGGGAGCCATACACGGCGCGCTGAGCTGAGACGTGCAGCTAGTGTGGGTTGCCTTAGGGCTGGGCAACCGACTTTTGCTAGAGAGGCGGGCGTGAGTTGTACAATAGAAACTTCCGCTGTGTAATAAACACTCTAGTTTGTAACTGAGAAATGTACTACTTTGTACATTCGGTTTGTTTTCCCTTGTAATATAATGTGTTCTTATGACGTGTGCTGTCGGGTGTCGCATCGCGCGGCACCACCCTCTGCGATCCTGGATGAGCGGATTCCGGTCCGCCACAGCCTGGTATCAGAGCTGCATTGGGGATAGCACAATACTTAAGAACTATATTATGGGAAAACATAGGTATACGGTGAGGATTCGGTAGTTGACCAAGTAAGGACTATACTAGCATAGTTACTTAAAGTGGCAAAGACTAACTTATGTGTTATAATTCTGAATTTCAATTATGTAACGACGCACCTACGCTCTGGTAAGTATGGTAAGGAACGCCACCAAAAGCGGTTCAATTTCGGTTAGCTCCCCTGACGAGGAACGTGGTTCAGGGACTGATCTCACCGCTTGGTGTGAGACGTCAATATGAAACTCTTGGACTCTTCATGTCTCTGAGTTCATATGAAATGCTGATCCCTAGCGTGCACTAGGCAAGTAAGTGGAGACCCCATCGCGTGGTCAGTAACGCGAGAGTGTGTTCGTCTGGAAATAGCCCAGGAGGACATACGCAGCGCTTGCCATCGGCGTGCCCTGCAGGGCAGTAGGTGGTATATGTTGGGTTGATAACATTCCCAACCGTGACGACCCGTTCATGACATACTCGGGTTCCCCGTAGTGTGGTGTTGAAACACGATCACGTGCCTTGAGACGTGACTTAGCTCAAGGACGGCCGTATGGCAATGATACAGGCGTTTGTATTTACTTTTAAATATGGAACTGCCTGAAATGAACAACCTTTGAGTGCACCATTATTGTGTGGTCTTCTGCAGGTACTAACCACGTATGTATCCGTGTAGAAAACATGTGCGAGAGACCGTTTAGTACCACACTTGAGACGTATATGCCGGTATGATCCGGTTAGGATTTTCTTTTGTGAGGAACGTAGTACCGAGATATTGTAGGCATATGCATGAAAATAATGATAACAAGGAATTAAAATCTATAGGTTCAACATTTAGGACCCTGGTTGGGTATAAGAATGAGATAGTGATGAGTGTAGTTCCAAAAAGACTGAAAAACAGAGTGCTCTGTTTTGGACAGCAAGTTTGCTGATCTTCAACAGGGCATAACTCACAGGTCTTTTAGCCCAGAGAGATGTGCTATATAGTTCTGAAAAGGTATTTAAGTACTCTACAACTTTGTTGTAGACTCCCAGCGCTGAAACACACCTTAAGCTGGCTTAAATTCCAAAGGAATGTAAACTGTCCAGAACCCGGACAGAGTAAAACATTCTCTGAGCTGTTCTGTTTTTCAAACATAACTCCCAGGTAAAAAAAATAAAATAGTATATAATACATCCTTAGAAAGAGTAAAAGATGTGTGATATCTTTGCAATTCAAAGTTTCTGAAATTTCAGCACAGATTTCAGTGGAAACCAGGGTTGAAAACAGCCACTTCCAAGGGAGGTGCTGTTAAAATTCTCCCAGAAATTCTGTTGACTTTGAATTAGCATAACTTTTTAACCAAAGCTGATCTGGGGGCAAATGAGTACTTGTTGGAAAAGATACTGAAGCTAACTTGAACTTTGGTATTCAACTTGAGTCATGAAAATGCCCAGAACAAGATCAAAACTTGGAATAGGTAGAAACTGGTCATTCTGACAGAAGAATAACAGTTGAACTCATTGGAGAGGGTGTTGTACCCTAAGAGTGGTATACATGATGACAAAGCGATAGTAATATCTCGTAGAGACCAAACCTAGTTATGGTGAGCTTCCAAAGTGGAGGTTCATCAAGTTGGATTAAACTAGCTGTGTTTGGTCTGGTAATGGTGTAGCTTGTGCAAAGTTATTATACTATCTACTTACGAGATATATCGCATGTTTCTATTGTCATTATGTTTTACACCTATTTCATTTAGACTGCATGCAATCTGTTGCGGGACTGATGTTATTGTCGTATGGTTGCAGATGGTTCGCACTAGGACCACGCACGAGGTTGGTCGCTCTAGCCAAGGTGGAGGCGATGACTCCCAGCCACCGGCCTACGACAGCACCCCGCAGCAGCAGCCACCACCGCCGCCTCCGCTTACTCTAGCGGATGGGATAGCGGCACTGGTGGGAGGTCGTGAGGAGCAGACCGACCTGCTCCGCACGATCGTGCAGAATACGTCCCAGGCGGGGGGACGTCAAGAGCAAGGGCCTCGTGAGCCCCGCGAAGTGTCGTACTCGGATTTCATGAGTACGCACCCGCCAGTGTTCACCGAAGCGGAGGAACCACTGGAGGCGGACAACTGGCTGCGGACCATCGAGTCCAAGTTCGGGCTGCTCCAATGTACGGAGCGGCAGAAGACCCTGTTCGCAGCACAGCAGCTCCACGGTGCCGCTGGTGCGTGGTGGGCGAATTATGTCACCTCACGTCCGGCTGGCCATGCCGTGGAATGGCAAGAGTTCCGGGAGGCGTTCCGCGGCTATCACATCCCTCCCGGAATAATGAAGAGGAAGTTCCAAGAATTTTTGGAACTGAAGCAGGGCTTGAGGAGTGCCCACGACTACTCCCGTGCCTTCAACCATCTGGCGCAGTATGCGTCAGACTATATCTCCACGGAGGAGAAGAAGAGGGAGCACTTCTATCAGGGGTTACACCCCGAAATGAAGACGCACCTCGTTAAGTGGAATCGCGGCACATTCAACGACTTAGTCAATGCCGCGATCATGCAAGAGGACGCTCAGCGGGAGTTGGCAGCTGAGCAGAGGAAGCCCAGCGCTCCACCTAGCAGCGGTGGTGGCGCGCCTCAGAAGTACCGTATGGTGTATCGGACACCATCCGGGCAGCAGTGGCGTCCACCGGCGCGACCTCAACAGTTCGGGGGACGTTCGTTCCAAGCACCCCCGTTCCGTCCGCCGATGCCACCACCGAGACAGCAATAGCAGCAGCAGACGGTACCCCGGGCGTTTCCACCGCCACAACGCGCCCCGGGTTTCCGTCCACCGATCAACGGGGGACCGCCCCGTTTCACCTGCTTCACGTGTGGCCAGGCGGGCCACTTCGCGAAGGACTGTCCCCAGGGGCAGCAGAGCAGCGGGCAAGCCCAGTTCCAGGGCGGTGCTCGAGGCCGACCTCCGGTGAAGAAGGTCGGTCAACGGACTGGGGGTGTCCGCAACCTTGACAGTGAGGACGCCCCAGAGGGAGACAACGTGCTGGCGGGTACGTTTACTCTCAACAATCAAGCTATCGTCATATTATTTGATTCTGGTGCAACCCACAGCTTTATAAGTGCATCCTATGTGGCTAAACATCAATTGCAAGTCTTCCCAACCGACTGCACTTATATGATCTGCTCACCGGGAGGGAAGATCTCAGCTAATATGATGATTCCAAAGGCACCTCTGTGCTTAGGTGGGAAACTATATCCCACCACCTTGATAATCCTTATGGGACAAAAGATTGATGCAATCTTAGGGATGTCATGGCTACAATACCATGGCGCTGTCCTAGAGACTCGGACACGGACGGTTCACTTAAATTCTCCATTCCACCATCCACATTCCATGGTATTAGACACGCCAGTCCGGGAAGTTTTAGCAATTAATAATGCTGAAGTTCTCAAGTTAGAAGACATCCCCGTAGTCCGGGAGTATCCTAATGTGTCCCCGGATGATCTTCCGGGCATGCCACCTGAGCGGGATGTCGAGTTCAAGATTTAACTTGCACCCGGGACTACGCCCATCTCATGGAGACCATACAAGATGGCTCCAAATGAGCTGGCTGAACTGAAAGAACAGCTCAATGCTCTGTTGAGCAAGGGTTTCATTAGGCCGAGTTCCTCGCCTTGGGGATGCTCGGCGCTGTTCGTGAAGAAGAAAGATGAAACCCTGAGGCTGTGTGTGGACTACCGGCCGCTCAACGCCGTCACCATCAAGAATAAGTACCCACTGCCCAGCATTGACATATTGTTTGATCAACTTGTGGGTGCAAGTGTGTTCTCAAAGATGGACGTTCGCTCTGGATATCACCAGATAAAAATCCGGGCGGAGGATATTCCGAAGACGGCATTCTCGACGAGATATGGACTATATGAATATCTCGTCATGTCATTTGGTCTCACAAATGCTCCAGCCCATTTCATGTATCTCATGAACTCGGTGTTCATGCCGGAGCTGGACAAGTTCGTGGTAGTGTTCATCGACGATATCTTGGTTTACTCCAAGACGGAAGCCGAACATGCCGAACACTTGCGGATCGTTCTTCAACGATTGCGAGACCATAAACTCTACGCCAAGTTCAGTAAATGCGAGTTTTGGATCAGCCAAGTGCCATTCTTGGGACATATCATCTCCGCCGAAGGCATTGCGGTTGACCCAAGTAAAATAGAGCAAGTGCTGAAATGGAAAGCTCCCACTTCAGTTCACGAAGTCAGAAGCTTCCTCGGGTTAGCGGGATACTATCGGAGATTCATTCCAAGCTTCTCTAAGCTCGCTAAGCCGATGACAGAGTTGCTGAAGAAAGGGACGAAATATGTTTGGAACACGGCGTGTGAAGGAGCGTTCCGAACATTGGTGAAGCATCTCACAACAGCCCCGGTGTTAGCTCAGCCGGATACAACAAAGCCCTTCGACGTGTATTGTGACGCGTCCGGTATTGGGCTCGGCTGCGTGTTGATGCAGGAAGGACGTGTGGTCGCTTATGGCTCACGCCAACTTCGGAACCATGAGCAGCATTATCCCACTCATGACCTTGAGCTTGCTGCAGTGGTTTTGGCGCTGAAAATGTGGAGGCACTATCTCCTGGGGAATTTGGTGCATCTCTACACCGACCACAAGAGCTTGAAATACATTTTCACCCAGAAGGAGCTGAACATGAGGCAGAGGAGGTGGTTAGAACTGATCAAAGATTATGTGATTGAGATCCATTACCACCCCGGCAAGGCGAATGTGGTTGCCGACGCGCTGAGTCGGAAATCACATGTCCATAACCTCACCATTCTACCGGTGGAGGAGGAAGAGCCAAGTTTATACTTGGTCCCTTATGGATCACTGTACAACCTTGCCCTCATCCCTACCATTAGGGAGGACATCATTGCAGCTCAGAAGACGGATAAAGGCATGGCACATCTCCGGAGACGTATGGACAACGGGGAAATCAAATGTTTCCGGAAGGATGATGAGGGGACGCTGTGGTTCAATGACCGCATAGTCGTACCCCGGGATATGGAGTTGAGAAAGAAGATCCTCGATGAAGCTCACTTGTCCAAGTACTCCATTCATCCGGGCAGCAACAAAATGTACCAAGATTTGAAAAAGAAATTCTGGTGGACACGGATGAAGCGGGAGGTAGCTAAGTACGTATCCGAGTGTTATACGTGTAGACGAGTGAAGGCTGATCATATGAGGAAATCAGGGCTGCTGCAACCCCTGAAGATTCCAGCATGGAAATGGGAGGATGTGAGCATGGATTTCATTGTGGGATTACCCCTAACATCCAACAAACATGATTCCATTTGGGTGATTGTTGACCGACTGACCAAGTCAGCTCACTTCATCCCCGTACATACACATTTTCATGCCAACCGATATGCGGAGTTATACATTGCCAGGATTCTATGCCTGCATGGTGTACCCAAGACCATAGTCTCAGCCCGAGGTGCATTGTTTGTATCTCACTTTTGGGAGCAGTTGCACGCTGCTTTGGGTACCAAACTGATTAGAAGCTCCGCCTACCACCCTCAGACAGATGGCCAGACAGACAGGGTGAATCAAGTTCTGGAGGACATGTTGAGAGCATGTGCCATCCACCATGGTAGGAACTGGGATAATCACCTACCATTGGCGGAATTCTCGTACAACAACGGCTATCAGGCGAGCATCAAGATGGCACCCTACGAAGCTTTCTACGGTCGCAAGTGCCACACCCCATTAAATTGGTGCGAGTCCGGTGAAAGAGTCACATTCGGGGTTGATGTGGTGAACGACGCCGAAGAGCGCGTTCGGACAATTCAAGCCAATTTAAAAGCTGCTCAATCCCGGCAAAAGAGCTACACTGATAAGAGGCGTAGACCATTGCACTTTGACGTTGGTGAACCCGTGTACCTCCACGTGTCTCCGATGAAGGGCGTGCATCGGTTCGGTGTGAAGGGGAAGCTCGCGCCCCGTTTTATTGGACCCTACGCTATCACCGAGAAGTGTGGACCAGCGGCGTATCGATTGGAACTACCGGCATCTCTGGCTGGTGTCCACAATGTTTTCCATGTTTTGCAACTGCGAAAATGCTTGAAGCATACAGCTGCTGTTCCTATCGAAGGCATTGGCGAGTTGAAACCGGATTTAACATATGATGAGTATCCGGTGGAAATTCTTGATGAGAAAGCCCGAACCACGCGTAGCAGAATGTTGTGGTTCTACAAGATCCTCTGGAGTAACCACACCGCTGATGAAGCGACGTGGGAGAGCGAGGAATTCCTTCGCTCAAATTACCCGGAGTTCATGGCTTCTCAACACGGGTAAGTCCCTACTACATCGCTATCTCTTCTTTTGTAATCTCGGGACGAGATTCTTTTAAGGGGGGAGGGATGTAAAAGCCCAAGAAAAGGGACTTGCAAAATTTTTCTTCACCTCACAACACCGCAGTTTTCGTTGTGGATATCTTAGGAAATATTGTGAAGAGCAAGTAACCTTCATCAAAAGAGTGATTAGAGGGGAAAGTCTTCCTTTTCACAAAGTGGGATTTGGACATAGGAACATGAGAGGTTGAGCTCACCCCTAGAACTTAAAAAGTCTTGGGAAGGTTCAGTCCAAGTTTCATAGAAATCCAACACTTTTTGAGACACTTTTTGGGTTATTTGAAAAAAGAGGCCAATTTGAATGTAAATTCAAATTGCAGCAACTTTCATCATCCAAATTCAAAAGTTAGCTTCATATTCTTATTCAGCACATTTTTGTGAGCTCACACACCAATTTTCACTCCATTTGGAGTTGATCTTGACATGAGCTAAGTGGGACGAACTCAAACTTTATTTGAATTCAAAACTAAACTTGTGCTGAAATTCACCCAAGCCGAACCCAATTTGAATTCTATTCAATTCAAATGGCTCAGGGGTGAATAATTTGAATCACCAGGGGTATTATGGGGCTCACTGCTTACAACAGTGATTAGGAGTAAATTCCAGAGGTTAAAACCCTGGGTGGGACCCACGTGTCATAGAGGGGAGAAGGAGAAACTTGCACCCAAAGTCAGAGTCTCGGTGGGAAATTCCGCCGAGCAGCTGTCGGCTATGCCACCGAGCAGCTACCGGCGCCACCAGCTGCTTCCCTCTCCGCGCGCTGGTGCCCAGGGCGGCTGGCTCGCGCCCCCACGCGACCGGCACCGCCTCAGCCAAGCGCGCGACCACCATGCTGCTCTCCTCCAAGTTTGGAAGCCAACCGTGAAGAATCTGCAGAGAATTTCCAGTTTTTGCTCCGGCAACCGTAAACCGAGCTTCCGGTACGGTTTCTTTAAATTCTCGCTCTATGATCTTTCGGAGGTTATCAAATCTTGCAAATAGACGCTGGACTAGCCGGCGATCAAGTTCTTTTATGCATCCATAGCGTGAAACTGTCTAGGAGTGACGAAATTCAAGCTCGATCGAGGGCGGTCATCGCGGGCACGATCGGTCACACGGTGCCGACCGACTTGCCGCCATCCCTGAACCCTTTTGACACCTTGTCGAGCGTCCTAGAAGTATACTGATGCGGTAGGGCCGTTTGTTCGAGGTGTTGGCAGGTTTAGAAACCACGGTCGACGGTGTCGAACCTCAACCGAGGCCGCGGCACGTCGCCGAGCTACTTCCGGTCACCCCCAGACCGACCTGTCACCACCGACGTGTTCCTCGACGTCGACAACCCCCTGGCGGTGATTTTCAGACCATGGGAGGTCCGGCAGCGGCGAGCCGGCGAGCCCCGAGTCTGCTCCGGCGAGGTCGGTGGCGCGGGCGTGAGAGAACGGAGGGAGGAAGACGAAGCCGGCTGGCCCACGTGTCAGCGGCTGAAGAATTTAAATCGGGATCGGGTGAGGCCAGGGATCGGCTGTGCTGGCGCGCGAATACCCTGTGAGCTCCGGTGTGCCGGACACCTCCGCGCTCGACACGTGTGGTATCTCCGGTGTGCCGGACACCTCCGCGCTCGACACGTGTCCCCGCAGGCCCCAAGAGTTTAAACTTTTCCCCCGATTTTCAGGATTCTTACAAACTTCAAATCCTCATAACTTTGGCTAGAAAGCTCCAAATCGAGTGAACCAAATTTGGTTGGATTTAGCTCTCTGAGCACTTTCCAGCAATACCGAATTCAGCTCATGAAAGTGAATAGTTTTCCAGAATTAAATCCCTAAAATTTAAATTGTTGGGAATTTTATCTGGAGAACTACTTTATGAAAAATTCTGAAATTTGGCTGAAAGGTTCATTGGAGAATCCCTGAATCCCAGTAAAATTTTCAGACTCATCCAAGTTCATTTAGTTACCCTGATTAGGTGATTAAGGGGACTGCCCAGTGAAAATAGAAAAATGTACAGAAACATTTTTTAAATTTTCTCCAATCTTAATTAGGACATAACTTTCTGTAGGATTCTTCAAATGACATGAAACCAATTCCATTAGAACCATCTTAAAGTCTAGATTCCAGAAAGTCATGGTGGGAGCCATGAAAACCCCTCGAGTTATTCAGAGGCTCAAATATTGACCAAATGGGCTTTTATTTGTACAAGGTTCTAATGAACTTTGTTTCAAATGAAACTTGGTCAAGACTCTGGTTAGGACCCTACCAAGCCACAATAAAAATTTCAGAGCCACAGGGGAGGGCTAACTAGAGTTATTAGTAAATAAGTATTCAAGTTTACACTTTGCATTTAAATTTACATATAGTATTGTATTCAACGTGTAGCCATTGAAGAAGAGACTCCGGAAGTGCTGGACTTCCTCCTTCCGGAAGAGGAACTAACCCCTGACCAGCAGCAACAAGGCAAGCCCCGGTTTGCATTAACCTTTTTATAAGTCTTACTTTGTTTACATGGGTCATATGAAGTATGTATGTGCATTAGGTATAGGATGAATGAAACCCCACTTGCATAACCAAAGGTTCCTAAAAGAGTGAGGGTAGTGTCAAGGACCTCGAGTAAACAGGCTACGCTTAATGATTCATAGGACTTCGGTACAAGTCGAGTAGTTGGAATCTACTCGCGAGATAGGCTGGGGACACACGGGTTCGGTTGAGTGATGTGAGATCACTTTAGTAATGAAAAATGAGACTAGGCAGGGGCTAGGGCGCAGCAAGAGCGAGTCTTGTGTGCGCGGCCCTGCCCGTGTCGATTGAGGACCGATCCGTGTGCGGCCCTGCTGAACAAGTATTGAACGTACCGAAGGCATATCGGATATATGGGCCCCGATAAACTGATGTAGCCTAAACCTCCGGGCGTCGAGGCATAGCACACCGATTTATAGGTGTAGGTTGAGGGCAGCAAGGTGGAAATCTGCCAACGGGCATAGATAGATGCTCCGTGTGGGGAATCTCCTGCTCGTTTCGGTGCGACCGGTTCGACGTTTGGGCTGTTGGGTGAAAGGTTGTCCCGTACGACATCGAGTGAGCGTGCTGTGCAGCTCCACGGGTGGGCGTACGTGACGTGCTCTTTGGGTTTCCCTGCAGGTGTATATCGAGTCGATTCGCCGTCCCTCGCGGTGACGAGTACCGCTTGTTCACTGCGTCGTAACATAGACTAATGAATGAAATGTTATGATTCAATATTGCTGCTATGATATAATTGTATTGCTACATGTGTGCCACCAAATATTGCTTACTAAATTTCAGCTTCATGAACCGTTAACTTGTTGCTAAAAGATGAATTAAGGATGAACTTGTAGGCGTGTCCTTTTGCTGCAGCATTACTATCCTATGTCCATTGTACCCCTCATGTAGAGTTTCATGCTTAGGTGAGTCGGTTAAGCCTTGCTGAGCCTTCGTGCTCACGGTTGCTGCTTAAGTGTTTTTCAGGTGAGGAGCCACCCACGGACTCGGAGTACGAGTCCACCGGCGTGGGTTACCCTCCGTCAGGGACCACGGCTGAGTGGGAGCCGTACACGCCGCGCTGAGCTGAGACGTGCAGCTAGTGTGGGTTGCCCTAGGGCTGGGCAACCGACTTTTGCTAGAGAGGCGGGCGTGAGTTGTACAATAGAAACTTTTGCGCTGTGTAATAAACACTCTAGTTTGTAACTGAGAAATGTACTACTTTGTACATTCGGTTTGTTTTCCCTTGTAATATAATGTGTTCTTACGACGTGTGCTGTCGGGTGTCGCATCGCGCGGCACCACCCTCTGCGATCCTGGATGAGCGGATTCCGGTCCGCCACAGTCCCCATCCTCGGTTCTGGGGAATGGTCCCAGGCCCAGGATGTCCAGCCCTAGTATGGCAAATGGCCATGTGGGCTGGATCATCTGTACCGTCCAAGCCGGTGTATGGACCTGCCTGGCGTGGAACAGGCACGCCTGGCAGCTCTCGACCAGCTCGACGGCATCCTGGAGTGTTGCCGGCTAGTAGAAGCCATGCCGAAAGGCTTTACCGACAAGCGTGCGTGAGGAAGAGTGACTCCCACACATTCGCCTCCATGGATCTCAGCGAACAAGTCGCAGCCTTCCCCCTGGGTTATGCACCGCAATAGGATGTGGTTGGCGCCACGTCGGTAGAGATCCCCCTCTACCGTCATGTGTCTCTTAGCCATACGCACAATCCGTTCATCGGATACACGTTCATCAGGGAGGATATTGTCTTTCAAGTAGTCCCGGACCTCCGTGATCCATGCATCGGGTCTGACTTGAGCATCTGGATCTTGAGCGCTGGGTTGCACGGAGTCCCCAGTGACGCTTATGATCCTTGGCGGCGTCCATGGCCGCCGGGACCGCCATCTTTGAGGTGCTGGTCTAGCCCCCTTCGCCCGGCTCGGCGGGCCGGACTGTGGGCCGTAGCAACGTCCTCTCGAAGCCCCCTTCAGGCACAGTGGCTCCAGTGGGGGTCTTCGTTGAAAGGTCGTCAGCTGCGGCCTTGCTAGTGCGCGGTACGTGGTGCAGGTCCAAGGCGAGGAGGTCTGTCTCCACCATCTTGGTTAATAACCAGACTGGGAGTTGCCCTGAGCCAACGACTAGCAAGAAGGATGAGCACTTCATACTTTGCTATGCTGTTGGCTTCCTTGGAATTGAAACGCACCGCATACCCAGACTGCCCCCCCCCCGATGGCGTGGGGAACAGTACGCTAGCACCGCCCCCCTGCTTTCGCAAGGAGCCGTTGACGAGCAGCATTCAGTAAGGCCTGGGGAAGGCCAGGGCTCAGGGTCCTGGTTCACCGTCTTCGTGGCCCCCTGAGCATGCGTCTACTTCAGCCACAAGTCAGCTAGTGCTCGGCTGATGTCTGGGGAGACCGCCGGGTGCTTGATACTCGGAGGTCCCCAGGCTGCCTTGGACCTTCTGGGAAGCTCCGCTGATGTCCCGGGAGCTCCAGGGGGTCCCGTTGGGCGTCCGGGAGGTCCCGTTGAGCCTCCGGGGGGGGGGGGGACTCGTAGGGATACCGCAAATTTCTGGTCTTCGCGCCAATGGCTTTGACCCTCTCTGGGTTAGCCTCAGCTCCTCGGCGTGAGGTCAGGTATTCTAAGGGTTTTCTAGAGGGTATACTAAGCTCACATTTGTCGGACGGATGAAGACTAAGGCCAGGTTATCTAGTAGGGACGAACCCTGTCTGATCTTGACAATCAATGCCTTCGACACACACCCCAACTGAGTCTCCCATTAGCTCTCCTAAGGTCTTGTGCATTGCACGTACGAAGGTAGGGAGAGCATTCCTTAGGTCATAAGGCATAGGGGCACAACAGTACAGGGCAACTACTGTGGTAAAGGGTGCCCTTCAACTTCCCCAGACACAGGGGTCTGGTGGGAACCTTAGTAAGCATTTAGGAAGCACAGCATATCACAGCCTGGCATCGAGTCTACTATTTGGTCTATCATAGGGAGAGAAAATAGGTCTTTAGGGCATGCCTTATTGAGGCTGGTGTAGTCGATGCGCTTCTGGAGCTTCTCGCCGGCCGTTGGGACGACAACATGGTTCGCCAAGCACCAGGGGTGGCGGACTTTCCGTCCTGTCGGACTGACTGGACGTCGGGAAAGACCTTTAAATAGTGCTCAATCACCTCCCTAGGGATCTCTGGCCTCCGCGACGGCTGTCATGCAGCACATCGACATTGTGCCGGAGGGGAGCAATGAGCGCGCCTTCCTATTTGCTATCCAGGCCCCCCGCTACCCGGGTGGTCTGGGTGGCATCGGCGCTGATTCGGACGAGCTTTGTGGGGACGTCGTCCTCATCGAGGGGTTGCACACGGGGTGCTATGGTAGAGGCACGGTGGCGTGCACTTGGGTGGAGCTGGTTTGGTTCTGCACTGCCGAGGGTTGGCGCTCTAGTTGCTGCAAGCGCCTGAAGCTTTTCCAAGGCTAACACTGCGGCAGCACGGTCTCCACAAACCTTGAGGACGCCTGTTGGTGTAGGCATCTTCAAGACAAGGTAGCCGTAGTGGGCTACTGCCATGAATCGGTACAGGGCTGGCCTGCCGATTATGGCGTTGAATGCGAGGTCAATCTCGGCTACGTCGAACAGAATGTACTCTGTCCGATAGCTGTCTGGTGCCCCAAAGGTCACCGGGAGGCTGATGTGGCCGTAGGGAACGACCTGTCCCGGGCCTACCCCTGAGAACGGGCTCGATGGGGCGAGCTTGGCCATCGGGATCTGCAGCTTCTGGAAGGCTGCGCGACTGATGAGGTTCAGTCGAGCCCCGCCATCCACCAAAACGTGGTACATCTTCATGTTGACGATGGTGGGGGCCACCACGAGCGGCAGTTGGCCGGCCCCAGCCATGCTCCTGGGGCAGTCGGTGTCATCGAAGCTGATGGGGGTTCCCATCCACCTGAGGTGCGGTGCTGCACCTGGGAGGGGAGCCACCGACGCTAACGCTCGGCGCAAGGCCTTAGCCATGCTTCGGGACGGGGGGTCAGCGGACCCGCCGAAGATGACATAGAGCATCTTCCGGTGCTCGTCATCACTGGAGCTGGAGCTCCCATGATTGCGCACTGCCTTTATGGCGTGCTGAAGCTCCTGGAACTCCACCTGGCGGCCGACGCCGTCTCGGGCCTCGACCTTCTGCTTACCCTCCCTTTGACTGTAGGGTGGGGCATCAGTTAGGGGCTGCTTCCCTTTCCGGAAGCGCTCCGCGAGCTTCTGGATTTCCTGGCATTCGGCAGCGGTATGATAACTGGTGCCATGCACAGGGCATAATTCATCCTGGCCCCTGTCTGGGGCCGGTGATTGTCGCGGCCTCTTGCCAGGGCGCGGCCCCCGAGCTCCACTGGGCGCCGCCGTTGTGGCAACGGGGACCGTGGCTGATGGCTTTATCTTGCTTCCGCCTCCGCTCTTGATCTTCCTGCTGCTTCCGTACGAAGCGTCGCCGGATCCCGGCTGACCCCCTGGCTTGGGGGTCGGCAGAGAGTGCTAGTTCCGCCCTTCGGCTGCTCTGGCACACTTGTCCGCCAGGCTGAAGAGTTCTGAGACATCGCGGACCTCCCTGGTCACAAGCTTCTCAAGCATCTTCCTGTCCCGAACGCCTTGCTGGAACGCCACCACCACTGAAGCGTTCTGGATGTGTGGGATGGTGTTCCGCACCTGGGAGAACCGCTGGATGAACGAGCGCAGCGACTCCCCTGGTTGTTGTTGGATGGCGTGGAGGTCGAGCTCCGTGCCGGGACGGGTGTATGAGCTCCCGAAGTTGGCGATGAACTGCCGGCAGAGCTCTGCCCAGGAAGTTATGGACCCCTGAGGTAGATTCATGAGCCAAGACCGAGCTGGGCCGGTCAAGGCGACGGGGAAGTAGTTGGCCATGACAGCCTCATCCCCTCCTGCGGCAAGTACGGCGGTGGAGTAGATCTGTAGGAACTCCGCCGGGTTGATGCTACCGTCATACTTCTCGGGCAGGTGCGGCCGGAACTTGCGCGGCCACCTCGCGAAGCAAAGGTGGGGTGCAAAGGCCGCACATCCTGCGCCTGCTGCTGCAGGTATTGGCGCTGCGAACGCTTGGTTCGCACTCGGCACCGCGTATCCCGGCATGGGCAAGGCTGCACCATAGACCGGGGGCGCTGCTTGCGGCGCATATGGTTGTGGCATATGTTGCGCGGCATATGCCTGAGGCAGGGCTCGCGTGGCGAAGACCTGCCCTCCAGGTTGTGTCGAGGCCGACGTCATGCTGTCGCCAGCCTCATGGTTGCGGCGCCTTTCTCGGCGTCGCTCGAGGTACACTCGGGCATCCTGGCCCAAGTGGCACCGTTCCAGCTCCCTTCTCAGATCCGTCGACGGGAGCCTGGTGGAGCTGGAATCCGCCGTTTGCCCGTCAACCGTTGGCGTGCGCGTCAGCGACACAGCCGGTTGACCGGGGCGTCGCCTATGCCGAAACCGAGGGTTCGCGGCGGCGACGACAAGGCGGTCCACTTCGCGGACCCACTGTTGGGTCGCTGAATGGGGCGCATCCCCAGCAGTTGGGTTGTGCAGCAGTGCTCTTGCCGCAGCTAGCGCACCCCCATGGTGTACGCTCAGCGCTGCAGAAGATCTCACACTGGTCTGAGCCTGCATCGCCGGAGTCGGCGTTGCCGGAGTCGGCTGCTGGCTACCAGCTTGTGCCGACACACTCGACCTGAGTGTGTCGACATATACTCTCCGCTGGTCACGGTTCACCGTGAACGCGGAGGGGGAGAGTTTGCCGCTGAAGGGAGCTTGGTCATCTTCGTCGGCAGAAACTCGTCGCGCTAGGAGAAAAGCCCCCTACCTGGCGCGCCAAATGTCGAAGTGTTCAGTCGACACTTCCCCCGGGCCTGCACTGGGCAGCCCGCGGAGGTTCTTTTTTCGGTGGGGCTAGTCCCTAGCGGAGAGCTTGCGCAGATGGACAAGTTAGTAAGAGCTTGACACAGAGAGTTTTACGTGGTTCAGGCCGCCGGAGCGTAAAACCCTACGTCCACGGCGAGCTATGGAGCTCTCTGTATTGCTTGCTGCTCAGGGCCGGAGTCCTGAGCTTGGGGGTGAGTTACAGCTTGAGAGTGTATGGCTAGCGTATGAGTTGCAGAGTGCGAACCCTTGCTATCGTCGCCTACCCGAGCCTTTTATAGTCCAAGACTCGGGCGGCTTACAAGGGGAGCCGGGACCCGACAGGTGGTCCCGGGAAGTTTGTCTATTATCTACCGTATCTGCAGTTATGCCGGTAGTTGTCTCTGGTCGAAGGCTTCTGAGTCTTCATCTTGCCGCCCTGCCCATGCCGCATGCCAGTCGTAGTGGTTGATGACGGCGCAGGCGGCATGGGATGTCTTGTCGCGGAGTTTATTGGCTGGCAGGTTCTGACACCGCGCGCCAGTCTGTGATGCGACTGGGCGCAACGGCACCTGATAGAAGCGTGCTCCGCGTCTCCGCGTCTTGGGAAGACGCGGGCCTTGAATACCTTGTACGGGCAAGGTATGGGGCGTCTTTACGCCCGCTGCCTATCTCTCGGGGGCAGGCAGCACCGTTCTTCTGGCCACGCGGCGGGCCCGGAGCTCTCCTTTGAGGAGAGGGAGGTCCGGCCCCGCTGGACGCGTGGCGCCTTCGGACCTCTCCCCGCGGAGGGGGAGGCTCGGCTTCTGTCGACCACGCGGCGGGCCCGGAGCTCTCCTCTGAAGAGAGGGAGGTCCGGCCCCGCTGGACGCGTGGCGCCTTCGGACCTCTCTCCTGCCGGGGGGGGGAGGTCCGACTTCTGTATGCCACGTGGCGGGCCCGGAGCTCTCCTCTGAGGAGAGGGAGGTCCGGCCCCGCCGGACGCGTGGCGCCTTCGGAGCTCTCCCTGCGGAGAAGGGTGAGTTCCTTAGGCATTTCTTCCTGTGCGCGGGGGTACCCCATATCCTAGGTACCAACACATACGCTAGCCATTCACACCCAAGCTGTAACTCACCCCCAAGCTCGGGACTCCGGCCCCGAGCAGCTAGCAATACAGCGAGCTCCATAGCTCGCCGTGGACGTAGGGTTTTACGCTCCGGCGGCCTGAACCACGTAAAACTCTCAGTGTCAAGCTCTTACTAACTCGTCCATCCGCGCAAGCCCGGGGGAAGTGTCGACCGAACACTTCGACAACCCTGACTGGGGCTGGGGCCAGACCTCCGGGACCAAGTGCACTGGATTACCCAAGCCCCGTATTCCGGCCTGGGACAGTAAGCCAAATGAGACTAAGGGATAGGAAAGGGGGGGACCACTGAGCAGTGCCGGACTCCGCCTCCACAGCCAGGCTGAGCTCCGAGGCCAGCTCTTGCCCTACTATCAGAGGCGAGAGCTGATGCCGGACCTCATGCCCTTCGTTGGCCTGAGCTCCGATGACTTCCGGACTCCGCCCCCACAGCTGGGCCGAGCTCCGAGGCCAGCCCTCGCCCTCCTTTCACAGGCGAGTGCTGATGCCGGACCTCACGCCCTTCGCTGGCCTGAGCTCCGATGACTTCCAGACCTCCGCCCCCACAGCTGGGCCGAGCTCCGAGGCCAGCCCTCACCCTCTTTTCAGAGGCGAGCGCTGATGCCGGATGTCGAAGTGTGCGTTCGACACTTCCCCCTGGCCTGCACTGGGCAGCCCGCGGAGGTTATTTTTTCGGCGGGGCTAGTCTCCTAGCGGAAAGCTTGCGCGGATGGACGAGTTAGCGAGAGCTTGACACGGCGAGTTTTACGTGGTTCAGGCCGCCGGAGCGTAAAACCCTACGTCCACGGCGAGCTATGGAGCTCGCTGTATTGCTTGCTGCTCAGGGCCGGAGGCCTGAGCTTGGGGGTGAGTTACAGCTTGAGAGTGTATGGCTAGTGTATGAGTTACAAAGTGCGAACCCTTGCTATCAACGTCTGCCCGAGCCTTTTATAGTCCAGGACTCGGGCGGCTTACAAGGGGAGCCGGGACCCGACAGGTGGTCCCAGGAAGATTGTCTATTATCTACCGTATCTGTAGTTACGCCGGTGGTTGCCTCTGGTTGAAGGCTTCTGAGTCTTCATCTTGCCGCCCTGCCCATGCCGCATGCTAGTCGTAGTGGTTGATGATGGCGCAGGCGGCATGGGATGTCTTGTCATGGCGTTTATTAGCTGGCAGGTCCTGACACCGCGCGCCAGTCTGTGATGCGACTGGGCGCAACGGCACCTGACAAACGCATGCTCCGCGTTTCCGCGTCTTGGGAAGACGCGGGCCTTGAATACCTTGTACGGGCAAGGTGTGGGGCGCCTTTATGCCCGCCGCCTACCGCTCGGGGGCAGGCAGCACCGTTCTTCTGGCCACGTGGCGGGTCCGGAGCCCTTCTCTGAGGTGAGAAGGGTCCGGCCTGCGGGGCACGTGGAGCTTCCGGACCTCTCCCCTCGGAGGGGGAGGTCCAGCCTCTGTATGCCACGTGGCGGGCCCGGAGCTCTCCTCTGCGGAGAGGGAGGCCCGGCCCCACTGGACGCGTGGCGTCTTCGGACCTCTCTCCCGCGGAGGGGGAGGTCCGGCTTCTGTATGCCACGTGGTGGGCCCGGAGCTCTCCTCTGAGGAGAGGGAGGTCCGGCCCCGCCGGACGCGTGGCGCCTTCGGATCTCTCCCTGCGGAGAAGGGTGAGTACCTTAGGCATTTTACCCTGTGCGCGGGGGTACCCCATATCTCAGGTACCAACAGTGGCCCCCGGGCCCATCTCAGGGGAGATAGCGAGCCCGAGGTGGGACCTCCGTCTCTTCCGATCTGCGCACTTCCTCTAAGTCCCGAATTGACCGCTGCCGGAGCACGAACGGCCGCGGGGTCGTGAGAGCGTGCGCTCACTTGATGATTGCTTTTACTGCGGCGGTTCCCAAGGCTGCCATTTCTGCACGTTGCGGCGCTTTCTTCGGGAACCGCCGAAGTGCCTTGCCGGCTCATCTTCTCAGGAGACTGACTCCTTGACCCCACCGCTTTAGTTAAGCGGTTTGGGCCCACCCGTCATCGGCATTCGGTCTAGGAACCGAAGCGGTTGCCGGTGCGGGATATTTGAAGAGTTCCGAATCGCTTGGAATTGCACCGGGAAGCTTTTTAGAGGGGGTCTCACCCCCATTGCAGCTTCCCTTCGCACTTCTCAGCATTTCTTCTCGGACTCTTGTGTTTTTGAGTTCTCCCTTGCCATGGCTTCCAACCCGCTGCCAGAGAAGAAACACGCTCGATCTCCTCCAGCAACGGCGTCGGTTCCAAGTCGGGATTCTGGGGTGCCTGACACTCCCTCCGGTGGCGACTCGAAGAGGCCCCGGGTTGATGCGCTGGGGGAAGCCTCTGGGGCGTCCCCTGTTCCGCCAGTCCAAGCGACTGCGGAGCGGTCATCGGCGACTGTTGCGGGCTCTGGAAATCCTACCCCGGCTCGGAAGTCGGGGTTTAGAGCCCGCTGCAGTGTCCACGCTTCTCGGCCTTCCCCGTCTTGCGGGGAATCTGTGCCGATGCGCACGGAGCTAGGGGCAACTGCCGCGGCCCCCAGGCCAGCGCGGACTTCTCCTGTTCCGGTGTGCCCGGACTCCGCGGCGGCGTCGTCTCTTCCTGCCGAGACGGCAACCGTGGCCCCCGAGCCAGCACAGGTTGATCCTGCACTAGGCAGTCTGGCTTCTTCTCCAGCACCGCCTTCTCCGGCTCGTCCCTCTCCTTAGGTCAAGGAGCCAGAAGTTGAAAAGAGCCCGGCTGGCCTGGCTGCCAGAGCCGCGGAGCCAGCTTCTCCTGATCGGCGTCTCGTCTCGACTGCTGGTGCGTCGGCTCTTCCTGAGGACGAGGTAATGGAGGAGGTCGGAGGGACTGCCCCAGCCTCTGTTGCTCCATTGCCTCTGGCGGACGCCTTCGCACTTGCCGAGTCGAGCGTCCGGCAGGTCTTGGCTGCGCTAGGGCGCGAGCGGGAGGAGTATACGGTTGAACGGGACCGCCTCCTCATCTGGGGGAACCTTTAGCGGGAGAGGACCGCGAAGGTTAAGAGCGAGCTCGACTCCAGGCAGGAGTTGCTCGACTTCAGGGAAGCGCTCGTCGACCGGATGAAGCGGGCTGTTGACCGCATGGACACCCAGTCGCGGCGGATCAACAGGGAGGCCCTGGAGGCACACGCCCGGGCCGAAGAGAGCCTCTCTGCTGCTGTGGAAATACGGCAGCGGTTGGAGCGCCGCGAACTCGCCGTTGAGGAGCGGGAGTGTTCCGTGGCAGCTGAGGCAGAGAGGGTCGCCGCGCAGCTGGCTGCGGGCGAGGATGACCTCCGAGCTCAGATGGAGGAGCTGGAGATTCTGAAGGCAGACCTCGACTTGAGGGAGGGACATGTCTCCCATGATCGCCGGGCGGTCTTGGACCGGGAGTTGACCGCCGGCTCCAAGGCCGCTGAGTTGGAGCGGCTAGCCAAGACTCTCCACCTTCAGGAGAGTTCCCTGGCGGCCAAGGAGAAAGAATTCTCCGAGAGGAACCTGGAGGCTCTGCAGGCGGCCCGCCGCGAGGTGGAGGAGCTCTCAGCCTTGCGGTCCTCCGAGGCTCTTGCGGTCTCAAGCTTCATGGATCGAGCGGGGTCCGCCCTGATCCCTCTTGGCTTCAGTCCGGTTAGGGCCGCGACTCCCGCACTGAAGGTGGCAGAGGTGATCCCTGCGTTGGAGTCGATCGGCGCCAAGCTGGACAGACTCGACTCGGTGGTCGCCAGCGAGCTTGAGGCAGAGGGCCGCAGCTTAGCTTTAGAGGTCGCTTCGCATGTGCTGGCATGCTTCAAGAGCCGCGACCCCTCTTTTTCGCTAGAGCCAGCGAGAGAGGGCCCAGCCGCGGAGCGGGAGGAAGCTGCCAGGGCTGAAGTTGAGGATGTGGCCGCCCTTGTAGCCGCAAGGTTCCGGCGAGAGCCGGGAGGTCCTTAGGACTTGTTTCTCCCTTTTTTATCGAGTCTGTAGTCCAGCTCATGGAGCCTTTTTTAATTTGACTCTCTTGGATACTTGTGTCTGTGATGCTTTTTCTCTCCTTCTTGGATTGCCTGGCTGAGTCCTTAGCTCCGCAAGGTACTCAGGCCATTTCCAATCTCAGAGCTTCGCACAGACACCCTCCCCGTGTCCTAACCGTGTTAGGGGCCCCCGGAGGTCTCCGAACCTCGCCCTATGGGGGGCTCCAAATCTGCCTGCCACGTGGCGGGTCCGGAGCTCCTCCTCAAGAGACGGGAGCTCCGGCCATGTTGGACACGTAGGGCTTTCGGAGCCCTCCCACTGAGGGGGGGAGGTCCGGTTCCTGCCTGCCACGTGGCGAGCCCGGAGCCCTCCTCAAGGAAGGAGAGAGTTCCGGGCCCGCTGGACACGTGGGGCCCCCGGGCCCCGCCCCTGCTGTAGGGGCAGGTCCCGGTCCTTCCAGTCCCAGGCCGGAGTAGCTGGTAGCACCTTCCCCCCCCCCCCCCCCCCGCTTCATGCAGTCCCTGTTGCCGTAACCTGGAGGTCCTGCACACAGGTAGAGGAAACGTAATTCTCCTCGGCGGGTCCTCCCCTCCTGTCTCTTAGTCTTATTCGTCTTATGGTCCTGACCCGCTATACGGGGCTTGGGCAATTCTGTGCACGAGGCGCCGGAGCTCCGGCTCCCTCCGAGGTCCGGGTACGGCCGTCCGATCCCTAGTACCGGGCCATGCGCTGGGGAAGCAGAGTGCACGCGCTTTGGGTTCATGACCAGGCAAAGCAGACGTACTCCCCAGGACCTCCGGAGGGCAGGATGCGCATGCTTTGGGCTCTGGGCCGGCTAAGCTGGATACGCACCCTGGACCCCCCATGCACAACGCTGGCCATTCCTGGAGGTGACCAACTGGCACCGCAACACCTGACTGGGGGAGGCCCGAGAGACTCACTCGGCCATCGGCAGGTGCCTCAAGCGCAGCCTCCTTCGGTAGGATAGCAAATGCCGACTATGGATGAGCGCAGGAGAGGGGGAGCTAGATGTACGATGAACATACAGAGATAGTGCGATCATAAAAATTAATGCTTAATTTAAATGAGCGCATGAGAGAGAGCTAAGTAGAACAGGTCTCTGTATTCGTACCCATAGGTGGAATTCTGGCTGTACATGGGGGCAATGTTCCGCCTTGTCTACAAGGGAAGCAAGACTCTACGCGCTTAGGGTCGGAACCAGGCTAAACTGGACGTAGTCCTGTACCGTCCCTTGAGACTTAGCTACCCCAAGCTCTGTTCCTAAAGTCTATGGGGTCTATTACAGAAGTGAATAACCCTGTTCTACCGATGCTCAGTAAGTAGGACTTACAGTGTTGCTTCATGGCAAGGATTCTTTGGGAATGGATCCCACTCTCGGTTGAAAGGCATGTGTACCTGGGGCGGCAGCTTTCATGATTTGGAAGGGACCTTCCCTGCTGGGGGAGAGCTTATGGGTCCTTCTTGGAATATAGCGTGCCGCTTCACCAGGTTGCCCTCTTGCGGGCCCCCGACGCGTTTGGTTCTTTGGCGGTAGTGCTTAGAGCATTAGCCGAGACCGTGCGTTGTGGGGTGTTCCCTGCAAGCCGAGTCTTGTCGAGGTTGTTATCTTCACGCTGGATCAGGCCCTGCGCGGCTTCTCTCGGGGGCCCCCGCGGAGTTCTCCCCTTCTGGCTAAGGCCTTCAAGGGGTAGGTGAACCCGGGCTCACCTTGGATGACCTAAGGCGTCTTCCCCTTCTGGCAAGGCCTTCAAGGGGTTGACGGACCTTAGGCGGCTCCCGAGAGGTATGTTCGAGGCACGGAGGCGTGCTGTAGTTGGCTAACGCCCAGGCCCGTCACCGTCGGAACTGGAGTCCTCACCGCCATGCACTGTCTTTATGACACGCTGAGGCTCCTGGAACCCCACCTGGTGGGCAGCGGTGACTGGGGCGCCGGCCTCCTGTTTGCCATCCCTCTGAGGGTAGGGCGGTGCTTCAGCCCTCTGCTGTCTTCCTTTGCAGAAGCGCTCTGCGAGCCTCTGGATCTCCCAGCACTCGGCAGCAGTATGGTTGCAGGTGCCGTGCACGGGGCAGAGCCCGTCTTGGTCACTGTCTGGGGCCGGTGACTGCCGCTGCCTTTTGTCAGGGCGTGGCCCCCGAGCTCCACTGGTCGTCGCAGCTGCGGCGACGGGGGCCGTGAATGGTGACTTCATCTTGCCACCCTCCGGTTCTTGGTCTTCTTGCCACCCCCATAGGCAGCAGCACCGGACCCGGGCTGCCCTCCTGACTCGGAGGTCGGCAGTGCGTGCCAGTTTCGCCCTTCAGCTGCTCTGGCGCACTTGTCCGCCAGGCTGAAGAGCTCCGAGACGTCGCGGACCTCTCTGGTCGCGAGCTTCTCGAGCATTTTCTCGTCCCGGACACCCTGTCGGAACGCCACCACCACAGAGGCGCTTTGGATATGTGGGATGGTGTTGCGCACCTGAGAGAACCGCTGGATGAAAGAGCGCAGCGACTCCCCAGGTTGTTGTTTGACGGCGTGGAGGTCGAGCTCCGTGCCGGGACGAGTGTAGGAGCTGCCGAAGTTGGCGACGAACTGCCGGCAGAGCTCACCCCAGGAGGTTATGGACCCCTGAGGTAGATTCATGAGCCATGACCGGGCTGGGCCGGTCAAGGCGACGGGAAAGTAGTTGGCCATGACAGCCTCGTCCCCTCCTGCGGCAAGTACGGCGGTGGAGTAGATCTGGAGGAACTCCGCCAGGTTGACGCTGCCGTCGTACTTCTCGGGCAGGTGCGGGCAGAACTTGCGTGGCCACCTGTAAGGGCCTAAGTTTTGACAACCATTTGCAGTGCTCATCACCACACCACACACCTCATTTGAGCAAGAATGATGAACACAAATGAAGAGCAAGTAACAATTATCAACATGCTCATTAGAGAACAAACTCACACATTGCAAAAGTGGTATTTCCCACATGTGATATAGATGGGCTGGACATATGAAAACTCCTACACTTTGCTAAGGATGTCCATGCCAAGTTTCACCCAAACTCAAAACCTTTTTGAGGTCATTTTGGGTATAGTTAGGAAGAGGGCAGTTTGAAACCATATTCAAATTCAAACTGTTTTTATGCCATGAATTTGAAAGTGGAAGGCATATTCTTACTCAGCACATTTTTGTGAGCTCACACACCAAATTTCACTCCATTTGTAGTTGATCTTGACATGAGCTAAGGGGGAGAAATTCAAACTTTATTTGAATTTCAAACTGAACTTGTGCTGAAATTCATTCAAACCAAACCTCATTTGAACTTTGATCAATTCAAATGGCTTTTGGGTGAATAATTTGAATTGCCAAGGGTAGAATAGGGTTCACTGTTTACCACAGCTGTTAGGAGTAAATTTCAGAGGTTAAAAGAGGGGTGGGACCCACATGTCAGCCTCTGCCTCAAAACAAACCGACTGAAACACAGTTCAGTCGGTTCCCGGCTGCTGTGCGCGCGCGCCACCGAAGGGGGGCAGCCGGCGCCAGCTCCTGCTGCGCGCCCCAAGCCGAAGGCCAGCCGCCGGGCTATTTATTCCCTCCCCGGCGTGCTTCAGTCGCCATTCCCCGAGCTGCCGACGTGCACGACCCGTTTTTCCACTGCCATCACCGCCGCTCGAGCTCCCGCTCGATCAAGCCGATCGCAGCTCCCTCCTTCCACTCCAGGGTCCCAGCAAGGTACTAGAGACCTTCCTCCATCCTCCCCATTGCTAGAAGTCGATTGAAACCGAGTGCTATCGGCTGTGCCGAAAGATAAAAATCGGAACTGGAAACCGCCGCACCTCGGGCTCTCGTGGACAGCCCAACCTGGGCGTTGTCACGCCCGAGCCAAGGCACCCTTGGACGCGCAGGTGACCGGTGCTGCTCATCCCCGAGCCACAGCTCGAGTGGTTGCTCACCGGCGGCGAATTTCCACTTTTCCCCTTTCTGTGTGCAGAATGACCTTCGGGTACGATTCTGTTTAATTCGTGCTCTAGAAAGGATTAGAGGGCCTCAGGCCACTCCCACACGAGCTAGACACGGTGACGCACAAGTTGCCTTCACAACTCTGGGCCGGAGAACCTCTGTGCCCGGCGTAATTCAAGGTCTACTAATGGCGGAACGAACGGGGGGTATCGGGCGCACGGTGAGGACCTGTTTCGGGCCTTCCCCGAGCTGCCTCGAGTTCATGTCGACCTTCTCTGAGGTCCACTGATGCTCCCCGACCGATTTCCCAAGTAGCTGAGGTACTAGGAGAGTCAGCCGACATGGCCGAAGTCGTTCCGATATGGCGGCTCGTCGCCGACCATGCTCCGGCCGTTGTCATGAGCAGCTGACCCTCGGATCATGTTCCCCAAGTAAAAGTAGGCAGGGGCGGCCAGAATCAAGAAGTTTGGAGCTGTACAGCAGTCAGCGGCGAGCTCTCCGGCGAGGTCCCTCGGCGGCGGGGCGCGGGTGTCGCGAGGTTGAAGAAGGGGGTGGACCCCAGCTGTCAGCGGCCGATATTTTGAATCGGGATCCGGCTGCGGCCGGGATCGGGTGTGCTGGCGCGCAAAATCCTTGTGGGCCGCGGTGTGCTGTCGCTTCGGCGTGCGACGCGTGTCCCCTGGGCCCACGCGCGAGTTTAAACTTTTCCCCGATTTTCAGATTTCCTTCAAACTTCAAATCCTTATAACTTTGGCTAGAAAGCTCCAAATTGAGTGAACCAAATTTTGCTGGATTCAGCTCTCTGAGTACTTTCCAGAAAATCAAGTTTCACTTCATGAAATTCCTTAATTCTCCAGAATTAATTCCTTAAATTTAAACTGTTAGGAATTTTAACTGGAGAATCCTTTGGAGGGAAATCCTGAAATTTTGCTGGGATATTCACCAAAATATCCTTGAGCTACCATAAAAATTTCAGATCCATTTGAGCTCATTTAGTCCACCTAATGGTGTGATTAGTAAAACTGTTCCAGAGAAAATAGAAAATGTTCAGAAACATTTTCAGAATTTTCTCTGAAATTGTTTAGCTCATATCTTTAGTTAGAGACTTCCAAATTAAGTGAGATCAACTCCATTAGAACCCTCTGAAAATCTAGTTTTCAGCAAGTCATAGTTTGTCTCATGAAAATTCCTAGAACACCCTAAGAGTGCCAATTAAGGTCAAGGACATAATTATTTGTGGAGGGCTCAAATGAGCTTTGCTGCAACTAAAACTTGACCAAGTCTTTGTTTAGGTTGTAACCAAGCCACAGTAAAAGTTTCACAGTCATTAGGTCTGTCTAGCAAGGGTTATAGACTTCACAACTTCAAAGTTAATACAAATGCATTTAAATTAATACATACATTGTTCTTATCATGTAGTCGCTAAGGTCGAGGAGGAACCCGAAGTCCTAGACTTCGTTACTCCGGAGGAACAGCTAGCCTACGACCAAGAGAAGCAAGGCAAGCCCCGGTTTGCATTAACCTTTTTACAAATTTTTATTGTTTTGAGCACATACTTGTTTCCTTTGTTCTGTACATTAGAGTCTTGTTTGGAAATCCAACTGCATAGCCAAGAAAACCACGAGTTGGGTTTAGGATTGAAAACCCCGTTAGCCACTGCATTGCTAGGATAGAGTAGGATTCGGTACAAGTCGAGTAGTTGGAACTACTCGCGAGAATAGGCTAGAGGCACATCGCTCGGGTAGAGATAGCACATGAAACACATGGCAAGAAAATGAGACCGAGCGGAGAGTAAGGGCAGCAGGACTTTGGGGCCTGTGTGCTGTAGCTCCGCTTGTGTCGATTGAGGACCGAGCCGTGTGCGGGCCTGTTGAACAAGCTAGAACAGTACCGAAGACCTACCGGCTATATGGGAACCGGGAAACTGATGTAACTCGGGTAGCTGGGTATTGAGGCATTGCCCGTCGTTCAGAGGGTAGGTTGAGAGCTCGAGGTGTAAATCAGCTGGCGGCACAGAGATGCGCGTGCAGGGACCTCTTGCTCGGGACGATGGGACCGGTTCAATATTTGGCTAACGGGTGAAAGGTAGTCACGTACGGCATCCGTGATGGTTGTTGTAGGCAACATCGAGTACGGGCGTACGTGACGGGTTATTCGGGTAACCCTGCAGGTGTAAATCGATTATCATCGCCGTCCCTCGCGGTCAGTGAGTACCACTTGTTCACTGTACCGTGACGTAGAATGAACAGGCTAGTTACATGTTAAAATGTTGCTGATTGAAAGATAGACGTTGATTGTTAATGATATGCTGTAGCTTAGTGCTAACTAAAGTTCTTTTCAACTTTGGGCAAAGTACATGAGAGAAATGCGTTTCTTGTTTGATTGCGGCTCTCTCATGTGCCTTAGCGTAAGGTTCTCCACAACCTGCTGCTAAAACTTGAAAGTAAGGTTCTACTAATTAGGCGAGTCCTTGCAAATGATTTTTACCTCATGCAACCCATTACCTTCATGTAGAAGTTCCATGTTTAGGTGAGACGGGTCAGACTTGCTGAGCCTTCGTGCTCACTGCTTGTGTTTGAAGCTTTTTGCAGGGTTCTATGAGAAAGGGACTCCCGAAGAGGAGACGGAACCCCAGGAGGGGAACCCCGTCGAGTGGGAGTCGTGCACGCCGCAAAGTTAGTGTGCGTGTGTGCTAGCAAGGGCACGTTCAAGGGCTGAACGTGCACTTGATGCTTAGTCTACGCCCGCGAGTGTGGACTAAACTTATTTTGGTGTAAACATGTTCATAAACTTGTTTATGTAATAAAACTTCCGCTTCCGCTTTGTACCTTTGACGTGTGTTATACGGTGCTGTGCAACGCAGCACCCCTCAGCGTGATCCTGGCTCGACAGGACCATTGGGGTCGTGTCAGCGTGGTATCAGAGCTCGCTTGAGGTTTAACACAGTACAAAGGTCTTCTTTTTCAAAAATCCAGTGAGGAACGAGTTAGTAGCCCGTATAAGGATGTTATTAGCATATAGAAAGTGGCATATTAACCTATTTGTTATGTCGGAAAATCGTGCATCTCGGGACGTTCATGTCTTGGGGGGTGCACGTAAGCGCTGTCCACCAGTGCGCACAAGCTGAAGGGTGGAGCCCCACGGGTGGCAGGTAACCCGACCCGCTTTGATATCCTCTACGACTCTTCATGTCGTTTGGGGTATTCGAGCAACGTCTGTCCCTGGCGTGCGTGGTGCAACATGGGAGACCCCGTCACGTGGTCTAAAACGTGAACACGTAACTCAAGGCGTGTTTGGCTTGAGAACATCCGGGCGAGTGATGACGGCCGGGTGTACAAACTGTATGGATTCCGGGCTCGGTGTGCAGCCGAGTCTGATGATTGGTTGAATTTCTGCAGGTAGCCTTACCACGAAACGGTAGACGTGTAGCATCCGTGTGCGAGTGACGAGTAGTGCCACTGAACTAACGAAGCCGGCTAAGTCCGGTATAGGTTTCTTCTTTGTGAGGACGTAGTACCGACATGATCTGGTGACGCATCGACGTCACACCCAACTAAATGAACAACTTCATTTAAAAATTTGAAGGTTTTGATCCAAAGTAGTAAAACTTGATGTAACTTCTTCCCTTGAACAGGATATTCAAAGCTAATAAGTTTTCAACTTATAGGATGTTAATGACAGAGCACTCTGTTTTCAGCTAAATCAAGGCTGAAGTTAATCAGAGGTTAGAGGTTGAGTTCTTTCGAGGTTGGGGTCGTATGATACATTTCTGGAAAGCCTTGGAGGAGCTTTACAACTTTTCTGTTGAGTTCCAGAGGTGTTTCATCCCTTAACCACTCGAAAAATGCAGCAGAGTTGAAACTGTCCAGAAAACAGGACAGAGCAAAGACTCTCTGTAAATTAAGCATAACTTCCTGCATAAAAAAATCCAAAAATAGAAAATGAGGTAGTTCTGGAAAGCTTATGAGATGGGTTACAACTTTGTAACAGAAAGTTTTGTCAGATTAGGAACAGAATTAACTGGGATTCTTGGATCAAATCAGTACCTAAGGCAGGGAGGTGCTGTCCAATTGTTCCCAGAAATTCTGTTAACTTTGACATCTCATAACTGGTGAACCAGGACAGATCTTAGGCCAACCAAATACTTTCTGGAAAGCTATTGAAGTTAACTTTAACTTTGATGTTGAGCTCCAGGACTGGTTTTGCTTTTAACCTGGCCTAAATCAGATTGATATGGAAACTGGTCAGGGCTGTCATGGTAACAGCAGATCAGTAGTCAAATTTGTTTAAAAATTTGAACTATGTTTCCAAGTGTTATGGGTTCAATGACATATCTTATGTTATAACTCAATGGTTTACTGTTCAAATAAATATTTGACATTTCTCAAATATATTTTTACAGATGGCAGCAGATAAACGGTTGGAGAACGGGTGGGTAGTTTCCCACTGCTCTGACCGTAGCGGCTACCCGGAAGCATTGTGGCAAATGCTCCAATATTTCGGGTATAACCAGATGCCGCAATACTTCGCCAAGGAAGAAGGCAAAGAGGGGAACAAGACATGGACGATCCATGTCGAGGTTCCTGCAGGGCCTACGCCACCCGGTTGGGTGCCATTCACCGTCACGGTGCGAGGAAGACAACCGGAAGGGACGTGGCAAGTGGCAGCCCGTGACACTATGTCACGTTTCTGCCAACTACACGTACAGGCTATGGAGGGAACTCCATATGCACTCGTTCCGGTGGAGGGATGAGCTCAGCATATGTGGGAAGAAAGGTACCGGGAGGCAACAGACCCGAGTTGCCCAAGGTACAGCCCCGCGGAGGCAAACCTCAGCCTCCAGATGAGGGCGGGAAACGCTGTGATGGACAGCCAAGCTGTTCATACGGAGCATCTCGCCACCAAGCTCAAGGAGAGCACAAGCCGTGGAGATCATTTCGAGGGTGCTCACAGCGCACTCCGCAATGTGCTCCTTCCGACGATCAAGCGACTGAATGAACAACACAATCAGTGCGTCGTCTGAAGAAGGCAAAGAAGGAGAGCCGTGTTGACATCGCGGCGTTGCAAGAGCTGGTGCAGACCCTAACCCAGCAGAATGAGGACCTTTCTCAAGAGCGGGACGACGCTATTGAGGAAGGACAAGGCTGGGAAGAGGACTACAACCAGGCTATGGACGAGGTGCATGCATTGCAGGACCTCGTGCCCCCGGTATTGGGCGTACCGGTAGTTCTGGGTCTTCCAGCCATGGGAGAACCCGGAATGGGAGAAGAGGTGGTAGACCCCGAGCCACCAGCCGAGGTACCGGAGGAGGACGACCCACAGGAGGTCGAGTTCTACTCCGAGTAGGGGGTTACGGTTGCCAAGTAGGGCAGCTAGGGTAGCGTAACCCAACTTTTGTAATCGGTGACATGTCGTGTAGACAGTAGCGTATGTATAGGTAGTGACGACATGAGCACGACTTCTCGGAGATCCGAGAATGATGTATCTTGTATAAAGTTTATGCTTTATCAATATATGTGAATGTTGTGCAAGTTAATCATGCGTCGCTTCAATACCTACTGCTGTTTAGGGAATTTTGAGTAAGACAGGTGCTAATTGCTGCTGTGTTGAATTTCAGAATGACGCGTACTCGTGCCAACCCTGATGTTGGAGGTACTAGCCAAGGGGGAGAGACCTCCCAACCGCCTCCCGAGGATTCCTCGGGCCAGCAGCAGCAACAGCAACAGCAAACACCGCCACCGCCACTGCCAACGGTTACATTGGCCGACATTGTCGCGGCAATGGCGGGTTCACATCAGCAGCATACAGAGCTGCTGCAAACGTTAATTGCGAATACGTCTCGCCCAGAGAGACGTCAAGATCGTGAGGAGCGCCAACAGAGCTCCTACTCTGACTTCCTGGCGACTCATCCCCCTGTATTCTCAAGGGCGGATGAACCACTTGACGCGGACAACTGGCTCCGCGCCATAGAGATGAAGTTCGGGCTGCTCCAAATCAGCGAGCAGCGCAAGACTCAGTTCGCGGTCCAGCAGCTCCAAGGATCCGCGAGCGCGTGGTGGGCCAACTTTTGTGCTTCACAACCCACCGACCGAGTGATGACCTGGGCGGAGTTCCGGACGGCCTTCAGGGCCTATCATATACCGCCCGGTTTGATGAAGAGGAAGACGCAGGAGTTCCTACACCTGCAACAAGGGAGCCGGAACGCGCTGGAATATTCCAGGGCGTTCAACGATCTCGCGCTCTACGCGTCGTATCACGCAGATACGGACGAGAAGCGGCGGGACCATTTTTACCAGGGGCTTAACCCGCTCCTGAAGGACAAGCTGGCGATGTTCAATCGCGGCAGCCTCAACGACATAATTGATGCTGCGATTGTTCAGGAGGACTCCGGCAAGAAGTTGGCGGCGGCAGAGCGAAAGCGAAGCGCGCCGCAGAGCAGCGGAGAAGGAGGTGGTCCTTCTCAGAAGTTTCGGATGGTGAATCGCCCACCATCAGGCCCACGCTGGCAACCACCACAGCGGTCGATGCCGTTCCGCAGTCGGCCGTACTCTTCACCGGCATTCCGGCCGGCACTGCCAGCACCACCGCAACAACAGCAGCAGCAGCGGGCGATGCCGCGTGCGTTTGCACCTCCGCAACGCATGCCGGGCTTTAGTCACCCGAGTACTCCACCAGCAGCGGCCACATGTTACAAGTGTGGTCGTCCGGGACACTTCGCAAGCAGTTGCCCGGAGAGGCAAGGCGGCGGAGTGGCACCACAGTTTCCGGGGAGGAATCAACCCCGGAACCCTACTAATGCGCGGCGGGCAAACCCTAGGACCGGCACTGTCCACCAACTTGCCATTGAGGACGTGCCGGAGGGCGAGCAAATCCTTGCGGGTATGTTCCAACTCCACCAGCATCCCGCTATAGTACTATTTGATTCAGGCGCCACGCATAATTTTATTAGCCAAGCTTTCATTGCTAAACACAGCTTGCCAATACTACCCACCGATAGTCCATATCTAATTTGTTCACCGGGTGGGAAGATTTCAGCAAGCGTAATGGTCTCCAAAGCACCATTATGCTTAGCGGGTAGAGTGTACCCCACGTCTCTCATTATCTTAGAGGGACAGAAGGTCGATGTCATCCTAGGGATGTCGTGGTTAACCCGCCACGGCGCTGTTTTAGACACCGTCCTTCGAGTCGTGCACTTAAACTCAGAGGTGCACGGTTCTCACTCATTATTTCTGGACAGTCCAGAAATAAAACTTCCAAGTGTCTATCAAGCCACAACCATCAGATTGGAAGACATTCCAGTGGTCCGAGAGTTCCCGGATGTGTTCCCGGACGATTTGCCGGGGATGCCACCCGATAGAGAGGTGGAGTTCAAGATTGAACTTGCACCGGGAACCATGCCAATATCCCGAAGGCCGTACAAGATGGCGCCCAAGGAGTTGGCTGAACTGAAGACTCAGCTCACGGACCTTCTGGAGAAGGGTTTTATTAGGCCGAGCTCCTCCCCATGGGGCTGTTCGGCATTATTTGTCAAGAAGAAGGATGAAACGTTGCGGCTTTGCGTGGACTACCGTCCATTAAATGCCGTAACCATCAAGAACAAGTACCCGTTGCCACGGATCGACATGTTGTTTGATCAGTTGGTCGAAGCAAAGATCTTTTCCAAGATGGATTTAAGATCCGGGTACCATCAGATTAAGATAAGGGCGGAGGACATTCCAAAGACAGCTTTCTCGACAAGGTACGGACTTTATGAGTACCTGGTCATGTCCTTTGGCCTCACCAATGCTCCAGCTCACTTCATGTACTTAATGAACTCGGTGTTCATGCCGGAGCTGGACAAGTTTGTCGTGGTCTTCATCGACGACATCCTGGTATATTCCAAGTCGGAGGAAGATCACAAGAAACATCTGCGTATAGTCTTGCAACGGCTGCGGGATCACAAGTTATACGCAAAATTCAGCAAATGCGAGTTTTGGATATCGCAAGTGCCTTTCCTCGGGCATATCATCTCAGCGGAGGGTATCGCTGTGGACCCGAGCAAGATCACGCAAGTGCTGAATTGGAAATCCCCGAGAACTGTTCACGAGGTACGGAGTTTCCTCGGACTCGCGGGATATTATCGGAGGTTCATTCCGAACTTCTCGAAGATTGCCAAGCCAATGACAGAGCTGCTGAAGAAGGCTACCAAATATGTTTGGAGTCCAGCATGTGAAGCAGCATTCAAGGCTTTAGTCAAGCACCTGACATCAGCACCGGTTTTGGCGCAGCCAGACACAACAAAACCGTTCGATGTGTACTGCGATGCATCCGGCATTGGGCTCGGATGTGTGCTGATGCAAGACCGAAGAGTGGTCGCGTATGGATCACGGCAGCTTAGGAACCATGAGCAAAATTATCCAACTCACGATTTGGAGCTCGCTGCCGTGGTACTTGCACTGAAGATGTGGAGGCACTACCTACTCGGTAACCTCGTACATTTATATACCGACCACAAAAGCCTCAAGTACATATTCACTCAGAAGGAGCTGAACATGAGGCAACGAAGATGGTTAGAACTGATAAAGGATTACGAGATAGAGATCCATTATCATCCGGGCAAAGCAAACGTTGTGGCAGATGCGCTGAGCCGCAAGTCACACGTCAATAATCTGACCATCACACCGTGGGAAGGGAGCGAACCACCACTACATGTGATTCCACATGGAGCTCTCTACAACCTAGCTTTGATCCCCACCATCCGTGAAGAGATAGAGGCAGCCCAGAAGAATGACAAGGGCATGTCACATTTACGGAGACGTGTAGACAGTGGGGAGTTGAAATGTTTCCGGAAGGACGGAGACGGCGTCCTATGGTTCAAGGACCGGATCGTCGTACCACGAAACCCGGAGTTACGGAAGAAAATATTTGATGAGGCTCACTTATCAAAATTTTCTATTCACCCCGGCAGCAACAAAATGTATCAAGAGCTCAGAAGAAGGTTTTGGTGGACACGGATGAAGCGAGAGACTGCCAAATACGTGTCCGAGTGTGATACATGTCGAAGGGTGAAGGCGGACCACATGCGGAAACCGGGACTGCTGCAACCACTGGGCGTTCCTGCCTGGAAGTGGGAAGACGTGAGCATGGATTTCGTCGTCGGTTTACCCACCACCTTACAGAAACATGATTCTGTGTGGGTGATCATCGATCGGCTCACCAAAGTTGCCCATTTCATCCCGGTCAACACCAACTACAACGCCAAGAAGTACGCTGAACTGTACATCTCACGGATTCTGTGCTTATACGGCGTACCCCGTACCATCATATCGGACCGGGGCACTTTATTTGTGTCCCGTTTTTGGGAGCAGCTACACGCTGCCTTGGGGACGAAGCTGATCCGTAGTTCAGCCTACCACCCGCAAACGGATGGACAAACCGAGCGGGTAAATCAGATTCTAGAAGACATGCTACGAGCTTGCGCTATCGACCACGGCAAGAATTGGGATGATCACTTGCCGTTAGCCGAGTTCTCGTACAACAATGGGTACCAAGCCAGCATCCAGATGGCGCCCTACGAGGCGCTATACGGAAGAAAATGCCGCACACCATTGAACTGGTGTGAGTCTGGCGAAAGGGTTACCTTCGGGATTGACCTTGTCAACAACGCGGAAGAAAAGGTTCGACTAATTCAAGCGAACCTAAAAGCCGCTCAATCCCGACAGAAACAGTATGCGGACCGGAGAAGGCGCCCATTACAATTCGAAGTTGGAGATCACGTATACCTACGAGTGTCTCCAATGAAGGGCGTAAACAGATTTGGGGTGAGGGGAAAGTTAGCACCCCGCTTCATCGGTCCATTCCAGATTACTGAAAGATGTGGATCGGTAGCATACCGGCTGAAATTACCAGAAGCACTTTCCGGTGTGCACGACATCTTTCACATTTCCCAGCTGAGGAAGTGTCTCAAGCTATCAACTACCGTTCAGCTGGAAGACATTGAAGAACTGCAACCGGATCTCACCTATCGGGAGGAACCGGTGCAGATTATTGATGAAAAGGCCCGAACCACACGCAACCGTACGTTGTGGTTCTACAAGGTTCTATGGAGTAATCACTCCATGGACGAAGCGACATGGGAGAGCGAAGATTTCCTTCGCACTAACTACCCCGACTTTTTCACGTCGCATATCCGGTAATTTTCCACCGTCCTCTCTCTCATTTTCACCTTATAATCTCGGGACGAAATTCTTTTAAGGGGGGAGGAATGTAAGGGCCTCAGTTTTGACAACCATTTGCAGTGTTCATCACCACACCACACACCTCATTTGAGCAAGAATGATGAACACAAATGAAGAGCAAGTAACAATTATCAACATGCTCATTAGAGAACAAACTCACACATTGCAAAAGTGGTATTTCCCACATGTAATATAGATGGGCTGGACATATGAAAACTCCTACACTTTGCTAAGGATGTCCATGCCAAGTTTCACCCAAACTCAAAACCTTTTTGAGGTCATTTTGGGTATAGTTAGGAAGAGGGCAGTTTGAAACCATATTCAAATTCAAACTGTTTTTATGCCATGAATTTGAAAGTGGAAGGCATATTCTTACTCAGCACATTTTTGTGAGCTCACACACCAAATTTCACTCCATTTGGAGTTGATCTTGACATGAGCTAAGGGGGAGAAATTCAAACTTTATTTGAATTTCAAACTGAACTTGTGCTGAAATTCATTCAAACCAAACCTCATTTGAACTTTGATCAATTCAAATGGCTTTTGGGTGAATAATTTGAATTGCCAAGGGTAGAATAGGGTTCACTGTTTACCACAGCTGTTAGGAGTAAATTTCAGAGGTTAAAAGAGGGGTGGGACCCACATGTCAGCCTCTGCCTCAAAACAAACCGACTGAAACACAGTTCAGTCGGTTCCCGGCTGCTGTGCGCGCGCGCCACCGAAGGGGGGCAGCCGGCGCCAGCTCCTGCTGCGCGCCCCAAGCCGGAGGCCAGCCGCCGGGCTATTTATTCCCTCCCCGGCGTGCTTCAGTCGCCATTCCCCGAGCTGCCGACGTGCACGACCCGTTTTTCCACTGCCATCACCGCCGCTCGAGCTTCCGCTCGATCAAGCCGATCGCAGCTCCCTCCTTCCACTCCAGGGTCCCAGCAAGGTACTAGAGACCTTCCTCCATCCTCCCCATTGCTAGAAGTCGATTGAAACCGAGTGCTATCGGCTGTGCCGAAAGATAAAAATCGGAACTGGAAACCGCCGCACCTAGGGCTCTCGTGGACAGCCCAACCTGGGCGTTGTCACGCCCGAGCCAAGGCACCCTTGGACGCGCAGGTGACCGGTGCTTCTCATCCCCGAGCCACAGCTCGAGTGGTTGCTCACCGGCGGCGAATTTCCACTTTTCCCCTTTCTGTGTGCAGAACGACCTTCGGGTACGATTCTGTTTAATTTGTGCTCTAGAAAGGATTAGAGGGCCTCAGGCCACTCCCACACGAGCTAGACACGGTGACGCACAAGTTGCCTTCACAACTCTGGGCCGGAGAACCTCTGTGCCCGGCGTAATTCAAGGTCTACTAATGGCGGAACGAACGGGGGGTATCGGGCGCACGGTGAGGACCTGTTTCGGGCCTTCCCCGAGCTGCCTCGAGTTCATGTCGACCTTCTCTGAGGTCCACTGATGCTCCCCGACCGATTTCCCAAGTAGCTGAGGTACTAGGAGAGTCAGCCGACATGGCCGAAGTCGTTCCGATATGGCGGCTCGTCGCCGACCATGCTCCGGCCGTTGTCATGAGCAGCTGACCCTCGGATCATGTTCCCCAAGTAAATGTAGGCAGGGGCGGCCAGAATCAAGAAGTTTGGAGCTGTACAGCAGCCAGCGGCGAGCTCTCCGGCGAGGTCCCTCGGCGGCGGGGCGCGGGTGTCGCGAGGTTGAAGAAGGGGGTGGACCCCAGCTGTCAGCGGCCGATATTTTGAATCGGGATCCGGCTGCGGCCGGGATCGGGTGTGCTGGCGCGCAAAATCCTTGTGGGCCGCGGTGTGCTGTCGCTTCGGCGTGCGACGCGTGTCCCCTGGGCCCACGCGCGAGTTTAAACTTTTCCCCGATTTTCAGATTTCCTTCAAACTTCAAATCCTTATAACTTTGGCTAGAAAGCTCCAAATTGAGTGAACAAAATTTTGCTGGATTCAGCTCTCTGAGTACTTTCCAGAAAATCAAGTTTCACTTCATGAAATTCCTTAATTCTCCAGAATTAATTCCTTAAATTTAAACTGTTAGGAATTTTAACTGGAGAATCCTTTGGAGGGAAATCCTGAAATTTTGCTGGGATGTTCACCAAAATATCCTTGAGCTACCATAAAAATTTCAGATCCATTTGAGCTCATTTAGTCCACCTAATGGTGTGATTAGTAAAACTGTTCCAGAGAAAATAGAAAATGTTCAGAAACATTTTCAGAATTTTCTCTGAAATTGTTTAGCTCATATCTTTAGTTAGAGACTTCCAAATTAAGTGAGAACAACTCCATTAGAACCCTCTGAAAATCTAGTTTTCAGAAAGTCATAGTTTGTCTCATGAAAATTCCTAGAACACCCTAAGAGTGCCAATTAAGGTCAAGGACATAATTATTTGTGGAGGGCTCAAATGAGCTTTGCTGCAACTAAAACTTGACCAAGTCTTTGTTTAGGTTGTAACCAAGCCACAGTAAAAGTTTCACAGTCATTAGGTCTGTCTAGCAAGGGTTATAGACTTCACAACTTCAAAGTTAATACAAATGCATTTAAATTAATACATACATTGTTCTTATCATGTAGTCGCTAAGGTCGAGGAGGAACCCGAAGTCCTAGACTTCGTTACTCCGGAGGAACAGCTAGCCTACGACCAAGAGCAGCAAGGCAAGCCCCGGTTTGCATTAACCTTTTTACAAATTCTTATTGTTTTGAGCACATACTTGTTTCCTTTGTTCTGTACATTAGAGTCTTGTTTGGAAATCCAACTGCATAGCCAAGAAAACCACGGGTTGGGTTTAGGATTGAAAACCCCGTTAGCCACTGCATTGCTAGGATAGAGTAGGATTCGGTACAAGTCGAGTAGTTGGAACTACTCGCGAGAATAGGCTAGAGGCACATCGCTCGGGTAGAGATAGCAAATGAAACACATGGCAAGAAAATGAGACCGAGCGGAGAGTAAGGGCAGCAGGACTTTGGGGCCTGTGTGCTGTAGCTCCGCTTGTGTCGATTGAGGACCGAGCCGTGTGTGGGCCTGTTGAACAAGCTAGAACAGTACCGAAGACCTACCGGCTATATGGGAACCGGGAAACTGATGTAACTCGGGTAGCTGGGTATTGAGGCATTGCCCGTCGTTCAGAGGGTAGGTTGAGAGCTCGAGGTGTAAATCAGCTGGTGGCACAGAGATGCGCGTGCAGGGACCTCTTGCTCAGGACGATGGGACCGGTTCAATATTTGGCTAACGGGTGAAAGGTAGTCGCGTACGGCGTCCGTGATGGTTGTTGTAGGCAACATCGAGTACGGGCGTACGTGACGGGTTATTCGGGTAACCCTGCAGGTGTAAATCGATTATAATCGCCATCCCTCGCGGTCAGTGAGTACCACTTGTTCACTGTACCGTGACGTAGAATGAACAGGCTAGTTACATGTTAAAATGTTGCTGATTGAAAGATGGACGTTGATTGTTAATGATATGCTGTAGCTTAGTGCTAACTAAAGTTCTTTTCAACTTTGGGCAAAGTACATGAGAGAAATGCGTTTCTTGTTTGATTGCGGCTCTCTCATGTGCCTTAGCGTAAGGTTCTCCACAACCTGCTGCTAAAACTTGAAAGTAAGGTTCTACTAATTAGGCGAGTCCTTGCAAATGATTTTTACCTCATGCAACCCATTACCTTCATGTAGAAGTTCCATGTTTAGGTGAGACGGGTCAGACTTGCTGAGCCTTCGTGCTAACTGCTTGTGTTTGAAGCTTTTTGCAGGGTTCTATGAGGAAGGGACTCCCGAAGAGGAGACGGAACCCCAGGAGGGGAACCCCGTCGAGTGGGAGTCGTGCACGCCGCAAAGTTAGTGTGCGTGTGTGCTAGCAAGGGCACGTTCAAGGGCTGAACGTGCACTTGATGCTTAGTCTACGCCCGCGAGTGTGGACTAAACTTATTTTGGTGTAAACATGTTCATAAACTTGTTTATGTAATAAAACTTCCGCTTCCGCTTTGTACCTTTGACGTGTGTTATACGGTGCTGTGCAACGCAGCACCCCTCAGCGTGATCCTGGCTCGACAGGACCATTGGGGTCGTGTCACCACCTTGCGAAGCGAAGGTGGGGTGCAAGGGCCGCACATCCTGCACCTGCTGCGGCAGGTATAGGCGCTGCGAACACTTGGTTCGCACCTGGCGCTGCGTATCCCGGCATGGGCAAGGCTGCACCATAGACCGGGGCCGCTACTTGCGGCGCATATGGTTGTGGCATATGCTGCGCAGCATATGCCTGTGGCGGGGCTCGCATGGCGAAGGCCTGCCCTTCTGGTTGTGTCGAGGCCGACGACATGCTGTCGCCTGCCTCCTGGTTGCGACGCCTTTCTCGGCGTCGCTCGAGGTACACCCGGGCGTCCTGCCCCCAGTGGCACCGTTCCAGTTCCCTTCGCAGGTCCATCGACAGGAGCCTGGAGGAGCTGGAATCCGCCGTTAGCCCGTCAACCGTGGGTGTGCGCGTCAGCGACACAGCCGGTTGCCCTGGGCGTCGTCCTCGCCGAAACCGTGGGTTCGCGGCGGCGACGACGAGGCGGTCCACCTCGCGGACCCATTGCTGGGTCGCTGAATGGGGCGCATCCCCCACAGGTGGGTTGCGCAGCAGCGCTCTTGCTGCAGCTAGCGCACCTCCATGGTGTACGCTCAGCGCTGCAGAAGACCTCACGCTGGTCGGGGCCTGCATAGCCGGGGTCGGCGTTGCCGGAGTCGGCTGCTGGCTGCCCGCTTGTGCCGACACACTCCGTCCTGAGTGTGTCGACATGTACTCCCCAGTGGTCACGGTTCGCCGTGAACACGGAGGGGGAGAGTTTGCCGTTGAAGGAAGCTTGGTCATCTTCGTCGGCGGAAACTCGTCGCGCTAGGGGAAAAGCCCCCTACCTGGCGCGCCAAATGTCGAAGTGTGCGATCGACACTTCCCCCGGGCCTGGACTGGGCAGCCCGCGGATGTTCTTTTTTCGGCGGGGCTAGTCTCCTAGCGGAAAGCTTGCGCGGATGGACGAGTTAGCGAGAGCTTGACACGGCGAGTTTTACGTGGTTCAGGCGGCCGGAGCGTAAAACCCTACGTCCACGGCGAGCTATGGAGCTCACTGTATTGCTTGCTGCTCAGGGCCGGAGGCCTGAGATTGGGGGTGAGTTACAGCTTGAGAGTGTATGGCTAGTTATGAGTTACAAAGTGCGAACCCTTGCTATCGATGCCTGCCCGAGCCTTTTATAGTCCAAGACTCGGGCGGCTTACAAGGGGAGCCGGGACCCGACAAGTGGTCCCAGGAAGATTGTCTATTATCTACCGTATCTGTAGTTACGCCGGTGGTTGCCTCTGGTCGAAGGCTTCTGAGTCTTCATCGTGCCGCCCTGCCCATGCCGCATGCTAGTCGTAGTGGTTGATGATGGCGCAGGCGGCATGGGATGTCTTGTCGCGGCGTTTATTAGCTGGCAGGTCCTGACACCGCGCGCCAGTCTGTGATGCGACTGGGCGCAACAGCACCTGACAGACGCGTGCTCCGCGTTTCCGCGTCTTGGGAAGACGCGGGCCTTGAATACCTTGTACGGGCAAGGTGTGGGGCGCCTTTACGCCCGCCGCCTACCGCTCGGGGGCAGGCAGCACCGTTCTTCTGGCCACGTGGCGGGTCCGGAGCCCTTCTCTGAGGTGAGAAGGGTCCGGCCTGCGGGGCACGTGGAGCTTCCGGACCTCTCCCCTCGGAGGGGGAGGTCCAGCCTCTGTATGCCACGTGGCAGGCCCGGAGCTCTCCTCTGTGGAGAGGGAGGCCCGGCCCCACTGGACGCGTGGCGTCTTCGGACCTCTCTCCCGCGGAGGGGGAGGTCCGGCTTCTGTGTGCCACGTGGCGGGCCCGGAGCTCTCCTCTGAGGAAAGGGAGGTCTGGCCCCGCCGGACGCGTGGCGCCTTCGGAGCTCTCCCTGCGGAGAAGGGTGAGTACCTTAGGCATTTTACCCTGTGCGCGGGGTACCCCATATCTCAGGTACTGACACCGGACCTCACGCCCTTCGCTGGCCTGAGCTCCGATGACCTCCGGACCTCACGCCCTTCGCTGGCCTGAGCTCCGATGACTTCCGGACCTCCGCCCCCGCAGCTGGGCCGAGCTCCGAGGCCAGCCCTCGCCCTCCTTTCAGAGGCGAGCGCTGATGCCGGACCTCACGCCCTTCGCTGGCCTGAGCTCTGATGACTTCCGGACCTCCGCCCCCACAGCTGGGCCGAGCTCCGATGCCAGCCCTCGCCCTCCCTTCAGAGGTGAGCGCTGATGCCGGACCTCACGCCCTTCGTTGGCCTGAGCTCCGATGACTTCCGGACTCCGCCCCCATAGCTCGGCCGAGCTCCGAGGCCAGCTCTCGCCCTCCTTTCAGAGGCGAGCGCTGATGCCGGACCTCATGCCCTTCGCTGGCCTGAGCTCCGATGACTTCCGGACTCCACCTCCACAGCCAGGCCAAGCTCCGAGGCCAGCCCTCGCCCTCCTTTCAGAGGCGAGCGCTGATGCCGGACCTCACGCCCTTCGCTGGCCTGAGTTCCGATGACTTCCGGACCTCCGCCCCCACAGCTGGGCCGAGCTCCGATGCCATCCCTCGCCCTCCTTTCAGAGGCGAGCCCTGATGCCGGACCTCACGCCCTTCGTGGACCTGAGCTCCGATGACTTCCGGACCTCTGCCCCAACAGCCGGGCCGAACTCCAATGACAGGCTTCACCCTCTCCTAAGAGGCTGAACTCCGAAGCCGTCAAGACCCTGCCAGCACAGGGAGTACTCAACACAAGAAAGTGTGCGGGTAGGAGAAGGCCTCACGTCGGGCTCGTTACCTCCCCCAAGGTGAGCCCGGGGGCCACTGTCGGTACCCGCGATATGGGGTACCCTCGCGCACAGGAGAAAATGTCTAAGGATCTCGCCCTTCTCCACAGGGAAAGCTCCGGAGGCGTCAGGTGTCTAGTGGGGCCGGACCTCCCTCCCCTCGGAGGAGAGCTCCGGGCTCGCCACGTGGCCTACAGCAGCCAGACCTCCCCCTCCATGGGGAGAGCTCCGAAGGTGCCACATGTCCCACAGGGCCGGACCTACCTCTCCTCAGAGGAGAGCTCTGGACCCACCACGTGGCCGACAAAAGCTGGACCTCCCCCCTCAGCGGGGAAGAGGCCCGAAGGCTCCACGTGTCCTGCGGGGCCGGACCTCCCCCTCCTCATAGGAGAGCTCCGGGCCCGCCACGTGTCCAGCAGACAGCGCTGCCTGCCCCCGAGCGGTAGGCAGCGGGCGTAAAGACGCCCCATACCTTGTCCGTACAAGGTATTCAAGGCCGCGCCTTCCCAAGACGCGGAGACGTGGAGCACGCCTCTGTCAGGTGCCGTTGCGCCCAGTCGCATCACAGACTGGCGCACGGTGTCAGAACCTGCCAGCCAATAAACGCAGCGACAAGACATCCCCTGCCGCCTCCGCCGTCATCAACCACTACGACTAGCGTGCAGCATGGGCAGGGCAGCAAGACGAAGACTCAGAAGCCTTCGCCAGAAACAACTACCGGCATAACTGCGGATACGATAGTCTGCAGGAAATCTCCCCGGGACCACCTGTCGGGTCCCGGGCCACCCTTGTAAGCCACCCGAGCCTTGGACTATAAAAGACACGGGTAGGAGACGTTAGCAAGGGTGGGCACTCTAGCCATTCGCACCCTGGGTTCACACTCCCGCAACTCATACGCTAGCCATTCACCCCCAAGCTGTAACTCATCCTCAAGCTCAGGACTCCGGTTCTGAGCAACAAGCAATACAGCGAGCTCCATAGCTCGCCGTGGACATAGGGTCTTACGCTCCGGCGGCCTGAACCACGTAAAACTCGCCATGTCAAGCTCTTACTAACTCGTCCATATGCTCAAACTCTCCGCAAGTGACTAGCCCCACCGAAAAAAGAACCTCCGCGGGCTGCCCAGTGCAGGCCCGGGGGAAGTGTCGACCGAACACTTTGACATCTTGGAACGCTGCACTGGTGAATTGGGTCCCATTGTCGGTGATGATCCTGTTTGGGACCCCGAACAGGCAGACAATCGACTTGATGAACTTTACTGCGGATTGCTTGTTGATGGTGGTGACTGGTGTGGCTTCCGGCCACTTGGTGAACTTGTCGATGGCGACATAGAGGTACCGGAATCCCCCGACGGCTCTGGGGAATGGTCCCAGGATGTCCAGCCCCCATACGGCAAACGGCCATGAGGGCGGGATCATCTGTACCGTCTGAGCCGGTGTATGGATCTGCTTGGCGTGGAACTGGCACGCCTTGCAGCTCTCGACCAGCTTGACGGCATCCTGGAGTGCTGTCGGCCAGTAGAAGCCATGCCGGAAGGCTTTACTGACAAGCGTGCGTGAGGAAGAGTGACTCCCACATTCGCCTCCATGGATCTCAGCGAGCAAGTCGCAGCCTTCCCCCTGGGTTATGCACAGCAATAGGACGTGGTTGGCGCCACGTCGGTAGAGATCCCCTTCTACCAACGCGTATCTCTTAGCCATGCGCACGATCCGTTCAGTGGATACACGTTCATCAGGGAGGATATTGTCTTTCAAGTAGCCCCGGATCTCCGTGATCCATGCATCGGGTCTGACTTGAGCGTCTGGATCTTGAGCGCTGGGTTGCACGGAGTCCCCAGTGACGCTTACGATCCTTGGCAGCGTCCATGGCTGCAGGGCCGCCGGGACCACCAGCTTCGAGGAGCTGGTCCAGCCCCCTTCGCCCGGCTCGGCGGGCCGGGCTGTGGGCCACAGCAACGTTCTCTCGAAGACTCCTTCGGGCACAGGGGCTCCGGTGGAGGCCTTCGTTGAGAGGTCGTCAGCTGCGGTACGTGGCGCAGGTCCAAGGCGAGGAAGTCTTTCTCCAACATCTGCACATGGAGCAGATAAGCAGCTAGCTGTGGGTCATTGCAGGAGCATTCACCCTTAACTTGCTTGATAACTAGCTGGGAGTCGCCCTGTGCCAACAACTGGTGAGCGCCTAGAGACAGGGCTGTCTTTAGGCCAAAGATGAGTGCTTCATACTCTGCCATGTTGTTGGTTGCCTTGAAATTGAGACGCACCATATACCCAAACTGCTCCCCCGATGGCATGAGAAGCAGTACGCCAGCACCGGCCCCCTGCTTTCGTGAGGAGCCGTCGAAGAAGAGTGTCCAGTAAGGCCCGGTGAAGGCCGGAGCTCGGGGCCCTGGTTCACCGTTTTCATGGCCCCCTGGGTCAGCCTTCGTTGGCGTCCACTCAGCCACGAAGTCAGCCAGTGCTTGGCTCTTGACTGCGTGACGAGGAAGGAAGTCCAGCTCAAACTCCGCCAGCTCCGCTGCCCATTTGGCGACATTGCCAGTCGCGTGGGGGCTGTGGAGGACAGCCTTCAGCGGATACGAGGTGACCACCGAGACCCAGTGGGCATGGAAGTAGTGGCGGAGCTTCCTGGACGCCATGAGCACTGCATACAGCAGCTTATGGACCTCCAGGTACCTTGTCTTGGCGTCATGGAGGACCTCGCTGATGTAGTAGACAGGTCTCTGGATGGTCCGGACCCCCCTCCCAGGTCAGAGATATCTTCATCCATGGGCTCAGGCTTACGGGAGGTGGGTGGGCCTAGGGAGGCTGCCGGGAGCTGTTATTCGAAGGCTCCCAAGCCATCTTGGACCTCCGGGAGGTCCCGCTGATTTCCCGGGAGCTACGGGAGGTCCCGTTGGACGTCCGGGAGGTTCCGTTGGACCTCCGGGGGGTCCCGTTGCACCTCCGGGAGGTCCTGCTGGTCCTCCGGGAGGTTGTTTTGGGGGTCCAGGGGTCCGTTTTTTGGACCTCCGGGGGGTTGCCTCGGAGACCCTGGGGGTCGTCTTGGACCTCCGGGGTTTCCTAGCGCCTGTCTCCCGCTACCGGAGCAGGCTGTGGCGATGAGGGGTCCGACCGCTCTGCGACGAGGACCATACTCACCACTTCAGCCGTCACCGCGATGTAGAGCAACAGATGCTCTTCGGGCTCGGGGGCTACCATGATGGGTAGGGTCGTCAGGAGTTGCTTCAGCTCCTGGAAAACTTCTTCTGCTTCGTCGGTCCAAGCAAATGGGCCGGATTTGCGCAGGAGCTTAAAGAAGGGGAGAGCTCGCTCTGCTAACCTCGTTATAAACCGACTCAGCGCGGCTAGGCATCCCGTGAGTTTATGGACTCCTTTGATGCGAGCGGGGGGCCGCATCAAGTCGATGGCTTTGATCTTCTCTGGGTTAGCCTCAATTCCTCGGTGTGAGACCAGGAATCCTAAGAGTTTTCCAGAGGATACTGTCGGTACCTGAGATATGGGGTACCCCCGCGCACAGGAGAAAATGCCTAAGGAACTCGCCCTTCTCCGCAGGGAGAGCTCCGAAGGCGCCACGCGTCCGGCGGGGCCGGACCTCCCTCTCCTCAGAGGAGAGCTCCGGGCCCGCCACGTGGCATACAGAAGCTGGACCTCCCCTCCGCGGGAGAGAGGTCCGAAGGCGCCACGCATCCAGCGGGGCCGGACCTCCCTCTCCTCAGAGGAGAGCTCCGGGCCCGCCGCGTGGCCGACAGAAGCCGAGCCTCCCCCTCCGCGGGGAGAGGTCCGGAGGCTCCACGTGCCCCGCAGGCCGGACCCTTCTCTCCTCAGAGAAGGGCTCCGGGCCCACCACGTGGCCAGAAGAACGGTGCTGTCTGCCCCTGAGAGATAGGCAGCGGGCGTAAAGACACCCCATACCTTGCCCGTACAAGGTATTCAAGGCCCGCGTCTTCCCAAGACGCGGAGACGCAGAGCACGCCTCTGTCAGGTGCCGTTGCGACCAGTCGCATCACAGACTGGCGCGCGGTGTCAGAACCTGCCAGCCAATAAATACCGCGACAAGACATCCCATGCCGCCTGCGCCATCATCAACCACTACGACTAGCATGCGGCATGGGCAGGGCGGCAAGATGAAGACTCAGAAGCCTTCGATCAGAGACAACTACCGGCATAACTGCAGATACGGTAGATAATAGACAATCTTCCCGGGACCCCCTGTCGGGTCCCGGCTCCCCTTGTAAGCCGCTCGAGTCTTGGACTATAAAAGGCTCGGGTAGGTGACGATAGCAAGGGTTGGCACTTTGCAACTCATACGCTAGCCATACACTCTCAAGCTGTAACTCACCCCCAAGCTCAGGACTCCGGCCCTGAGCAGCAAGCAATACAGCGAGCTCCATAGCTCGCCGTGGACGTAGGGTTTTACGCTCCGGCGGCCTGAACCACGTAAAACTCGCCGTGTCAAGCTCTTACTAACTCGTCCATCTGCGCAAGATCTCCGCTGGGAACTAGCCCCACCGAAAAAAGAACCTCCGCGGGCTGCTCAGTGCAGGCCCGGGGGAAGTGTCGACAGAACACTTCGACATTTGGCGCGCCAGGTAGGGGCTTTTTTCCTAGCGCGACGAGTTTCCGCTGACGAAGATGACCAAGCTTCCTTCAGCGGCAAACTCTCCCCCTCCGCGTTCACGGCGAACCGTGACCAGTGGGGAGTACATGTCGACACACTCAGGACGGATTGTGTCGGCACAAGCTGGTAGCCTGCAGCCGACTCTGGCAACGCCGACTCTGGCGATGCAGGCTCAGACCAGTGTGAGATCTTCTGCAGCGCTGAGCGTACACCATGAGGGTGCGCTAGCTGCAGCAAGAGCACTGCTGCGCAACCCACCTGCTGGGGATGCGCCCCATTCAGCGACCCAACAGTGGGTCCGCGAAGTGGACCGCCTCGTCGTCGCCGCCGCGAACCCTCGGTTTCGACGAGGGCGACGCCCCGGTCAACCGGCTGTGTCGCTGACGCGCACGCCAACAGTTGACGGGCAAACGGCGGATTCCAGCTCCTCCAGGCTCCCGTCGACGGACCTGAGAAGGGAGCTGGAACGGTGCCACTTGGGCCAGGATGCCCGAGTGTACCTCGAGCGACGCCGAGAAAGGCGCCGCAACCATGAGGCTGGCGACAGCATGACGTCGGCCTCGACACAACCTGGAGGGCAGGTCTATGGTGTAGCCTTGCCCATGCCGGGATACGCGGTGCCGAGTGCGAACCAAGCGTTCGCAGCGCCAATACCTGCAGCAGCAGGTGCAGGATGTGCGGCCCTTGCACCCCACCTTCGCTTCTTGAGGTGGCCGCGCAAGTTCCGGCCGCACCTGCCTGAGAAGTACGACGGTAGCGTCAACCCGGCGGAGTTCCTACAGATCTACTCCACCGCCGTACTTGCCGCAGGAGGGGATGAGGCTGTCATGGCCAACTACTTCCCCGTCGCCTTGACCGGCCCAGCTCGGTCTTGGCTCATGAATCTACCTCAGGGGTCCATAACTTCCTGGAGAGAGCTCTGCCGGCAGTTCGCCGCCAACTTCGGCAGCTCATACACCCATCCCGGCACGGAGCTCGACCTCCACGCCATCCAACAACAACCAGGGGAGTCGCTGCGCTCGTTCATCCAGCGGTTCTCCCAGGTGCGGAACACCATCCCACACATCTAGAACGCTTCTGTGGTGGTGGCTGTCGGTACCTGAGATATGGGGTACCCCCGCGCACAGGGGAAAATGCCTAAGGAACTCGCCCTTCTCCGCAGGGAGAGCTCCGAAGGCGCCACGCGTCCGGCGGGGCCGGACCTCCCTCTCCTTAGAGGAGAGCTCCAGGCCCGCCACGTGGCATACAGAAGTCGGACCTCCCCCTCCGCGGGAGAGAGGTCCGAAGGCGCCACGCGTCCAGCAGGGCCGGACCTCCCTCTCCTCAGAGGAGAGCTCCGGGCCCGCCGCGTGGCCGACAGAAGCCGAGCCTCCCCATCCGCGGGGAGAGGTCCGGAGGCTCCACGTGCTCCGCAGGCCAGACCCTTCTCTCCTCAGAGAAGGGCTCCGGGCCCGCCACGTGGCCAGAAGAACGGTGCTGCCTGCCCCCAAGAGATAGGCAGCGGGCGTAAAGACGCCCCATACCTTGCCCGTACAAGGTATTCAAGGCCCGCGTCTTCCCAAGACGCGGAGACGCGGAGCACGCTTCTGTCAGGTGCCGTTGCGCCCAGTCGCATCACAGACTGGCGCGTGGTGTCAGAACCTGCCAGCCAATAAACTCCGCGACAAGACATCCCATGCCGCCTGCGCCGTCATCAACCACTACAACTGGCATGCGGCATGGGCAGGGCGGCAAGATGAAGACTCAGAAGCCTTCGACCAGAGACAACTACCGGCATAACTGAAGATACGGTAGATAATAAACAATCTTCCCGGGACCACCTGTCGGGTCCCGGCTCCCCTTGTAAGCCGCCCGAGTCTTGGACTATAAAAGGCTCGGGTAGGCAACGATAGCAAGGGTTCGCACTCTGCAACTCATACGCTAGCCATACACTCCCAAGCTGTAACTCACCCCAAGCTCAGGACTCCGGCCCTGAGCAGCAAGCAATACAGCGAGCTCCATAGCTCGCCGTGGACGTAGGGTTTTACGCTCCAGCGGCCTGAACCACGTAAAACTCTCTGTGTCAAGCTCTTACTAACTCATCCATCTGCGCAAGCTCTCCGCTAGGGACTAGCCCCACCGAAAAAAAGAATTTCCGCGGGCTGCCCAGTGCAGGCCCGGGGGAAGTGTCGACTGAACACTTCGACATTTGGCGCGCCAGGAAGGGGGCTTTTTTCCTAGCACGACGAGTTTCCGCCGACGAAGATGACCAAGCTCCCTTCAGCGACAAACTCTCCCCCTCCGCGTTCATGGCGAACCGTGACCAGCGGAGAGTACATGTCGACACACTCAGGACGGAGTGTGTCGGCACAAGCTGGTAGCCAGCAGCCGACTCCGGCAACGCCGACTCCGGCGATGCAGGCTCAGACCAGTGTGAGATCTTCTGCAGCGCTGAGCGTACACCATGGGGGTGCGCTAGCTGCGGCAAGAGTACTGCTGCGCAACCCACCTGCGGGGGATGCGCCCCATTCAGCGACCCAACAGTGGGTCCGCGAAGTGGACCGCCTCGTCGTCGCCGCCGCGAACCCTCGGTTTCAGCGAGGGCGATGCCCCGGTCAACCGGCTGTGTCGCTGACGCGCACGCCAACGGTTGACGGGCAAATGGCGGATTCCAGCTCCTCCAGGCTCCCGTCGACGGATCTGAGAAGGGAGCTGGAACGGTGCCACTTGGGCCAGGATGCCCGAGTGTACCTCGAGCGACGCTGAGAAAGGCGCCGCAACCATGAGGCTGGCGACAGCATGACGTCGGCCTCGACACAACCTGGAGGGCAGGTCTTCGCCACGCGAGCCCTGCCTCAGGCATATGCCGCGCAACATATGCCACAACCATATGCATCGCAAGCAGCGCCCCCGGTCTATGGTGCAGCCTTGCCCATGCCGGGATACGTGGTGCCGAGTGCGAACCAAGCGTTCGCCGCGCCAATACCTGCAGCAGCAAGCGCAGGATGTGCGGCCCTTGCACCCCACCTTCGCTTCGCGAGGTGGCCACGCAAGTTCCGGCCGCACCTGCCCGAGAAGTACGACGGTAGCGTCAATCCGGCGGAGTTCCTACAGATCTACTCCACCGCCGTACTTGCCGCAGGAGGGGATGAGGCTGTCATGGTCAACTACTTCCCCGTCGCCTTGACCGGCCCAGCTTGGTCTTGGCTCATGAATCTACCTCAGGGGTCCATAACTTCCTGGGGAGAGCTCCGCCGGCAGTTTGTCGCCAACTTCGGCAGCTCCTACACCCGTCCCGGCACGGAGCTTGACCTCCACGCCGAGCAACAGCCTGGGGAGTCGCTGCGCTCTTTCATCCAGCGGTTCTCCCAGGTATGCAACACCATCCCGCATATTCAAGGTGCGTCTGTGGTGGTGGCGTTCCGTCAGGGTGTCCGGGACGAGAAAATGCTTGAGAAGCTCGCGACCAGAGAGGTCCGCGATGTCTCTGAGCTCTTCAGCCTGGCGGACAAATGCGCCAGAGCAGCTGAAGGGCGGAACTGGCACGCTCTGCCAACCTCCGAGTCAGGAGGACAGCCCGGGTCCGGCGCTGCTGCCTATGGGGGTGGCAAGAAGGCCAAGAACCGGGGGAGTGGCAAGATGAAGTCACCGTTCACGGCCCCCGTCGCTGCAGCTGCGGTGACAAGTGGAGCTCAGGGGCCACGCCCCGACAAAAGGCAGCGGCAATCACCGGCCCCAGACAGTGACCAGGGCGGGCTATGCGCCGTGCATGGCACCAGCAACCATACTGCTGCCGAGTGCTGGGATATCCAGAGGCTCGCAGAGCGCTTCCGCAAAGGAAGACAGCAGAGGGCTGAAGCACCGTCCTACCCTCAGAGGGATGGCAAACAGAAGGTCGATGCCCCAGTCACCACTGCCCATCAGCTGGGGTTCCAGGAGCCTCAGCGTGTCATAAAAACAGTGCATAACGTTGAGGACTCCATTTCCGACGATGACGGGCCAGGGCGTTAGCCAACTGCGGCACGCCTCCGTGCCTCGAACATACCTCTCGGGAGCCGCCCAAGGTCTGTCAACCCCTTGAAGCCCTTGCCAGAAGGGGAAGACGCCTTAGGTCATCCAAGACGAGCCCGGGCCCACCTACCCCTTGAAGGCCTTAGCCAGAAGGGGAGAACTCCCCGGGGGCCCCCAGGAGAAGCCGCGCAGGACCTGATCCAGCGTGAAGATGACAACCTCGTCGACGAGACTCGGGTGCAGGTAACACCCCACAACGCGCGGTCTCGGCTGATGCTCTAAGAACTACCGCCAAAGAACCGAACGCATCGGGGGCCTGCAGGTGGGCAACCTGGTGTCGCGGCACGCTCTATTCCAAGAAGGACCCATAAGCTCTGCCCCAGCAGGGAAGGTCCCTTCTGAATCATGAAAGCTGCCGCCCCAGGTACACATGCCTTTCAACCGAGTGTGGGATCCGTTCCCAAAAGACTATTGCCATGAAGCAACACTGTAAGTCCTACTTCCTGAGCATCAGTAGAACAGGGTTATTCTCTTCTGTAATGAATCCCATAGGATTTGGGAACAGAGCTTGGGGCAGCTAAATCTCAAGGGACGGTACAGGACTACGTCCAGTTTAGCCTGGTTCCGACCCTAAGCGCGTAGAGTCTTGCTTCCCTTGTAGACGAGGCGGAATATTGCCTCCATGTACAGCCAGAATTCCATCTATGGGCACGAATACAGAGACCTGTTCTACTTAGCTCCCTCTCATGCGCTCATTTAAATTATGCATTAATTCTTATGATCGCACTATCTTTGTATGTACATCGTACATCTAGCTCCCCCTCTCCTGCGCTCATCCATAGTCGGCATTCCCTATCCTACCGAAGGCGGCTGCGCTTGAGGCACCTGCCGATGGCCGAGTGAGTCTCTCGGGCCTCCCCCAGTCAGGTGTTGCGGTGCCAGTTGGTTACCTCCAGGAAAGGCCTGCGTTGTGCATGGGGGGTCCAGGGTGCGTATCCAGCTTAGCAGGCCATGAGCCCAAAGCATGCGCATCCTGCCCTCCGGAGGTACAGGGGAGTACAACCGCTTTGCCTGGTCATGAACCTAAAGCACGTGCACTCTGCTTCTCCAGCGCATGGCCCGGTACTAGGGATCGGACGGCCGTACCCGGACCTCGGAGGGAGCCGGAGCTCCGGCGCCTCGTGCACAGAATTGCCCAAGCACCGTATAACGGATCAGGATCGTAAGACGGATAAGACTAGGAGACGGGAGGGGAGGACCCCCCGAGGAGAATTACGTTTCCTCTGCCTGTGTGCAGGACCTCCAGGTTACGGCAACAGGGACTGCATGAAGCAGGGGGAAAGGAGCTACCAACTACTCCGGCCTAGGACTGGAAGGACCGGGACCTGCCCCTCCAGCAGGGGCGGGACCCGAGGGCCCCATGTGTCCAGCGGGCCCGGAGCTCTCGCCTCCCCTGAGGAGGGCTCCGGGCTCGCCACGTGGCAGGCGGAAACAGGACCTCCCCCCCCCCCCCCCCCCCGGTGGGAGGGCTCCGAAAGCCCTACGTGTCCAGCATGGCTAGAGCTCCCGCCTCTTAAGGAGGGGCTCCGGACCCGCCACGTGGCAGGCAGATTTGGAGCTCCCCATGGGGCGAGATCCGGAGACCCCCGGGGGCCCCTAACACGGTTAGGACCCGGGGAAGGTGTCTATGCGGAGCTCCAAGATTGGAGATGGCCTCTGGGTACCTTGCGGAGCTAAGGACTCAGTCAGGCAAAGCCAAGAAGGAGAGAAAAAGCATCACAGACACAGATATCTAAAAGAGTCGAACTAAGCGAGGTTCCATGAGCTGGACTACAGACTCGATAAAAAGGGAGAAACAAGTCCTAAGGACCTCCCGGCTCCCGCCGGAACCTTGCGTCTACAAGGGCGGCCACATCCTCGACTTCTGCCCTGGCAGCTTGCTCCCACTCTGCGGCTGGGCCCTCTCTCGATGGTTCTAGCGAGAAAGAGGGGTCGCGGCTCTTAAAGCATGCCAGCACATGTGAGGCGACCTCTAAGGCTAGGCTGCGTCCCTCGGCCTCAAGCTCGCTGGTGACCACCGAGTCTAGCCTGTCCATCTTGGCGCCGATCGACTCCAGCGCGGGGATCACCTCCAACACAGGGGCCGCGGCCCTCACCGGACTGAAGCCAAGAGGGATCAGGGCGGACCCTGCTCGATCCACGAAGCTCGAGACCGCAAGAGCCTCGGAGGACCGCAAGGCCGAAAGCTCCTCCACCTCGCGGTGGGCCGCCTGCAGAGCCTCCAGGTTCCTCTCGGAGAATTCCTTCTCCTTGGCCGCCAGGGAGCTCTCCCGAAGATGGAGAGTCTTGGGGAGCCGCTCCAACTCAGCAGCCTTGAAGTCGGCGGTCAACTCCCGGTCCAAGACCGCCCGGCGATCACGGGAGACCTGTTCCTCCCTCAAGTCGAGGTCTGCCTTCAGGATCTCCAGCTCCTCGATCCGAGCTCGAAGGTCATCCTCGCCCGCCGCCAGCTGCGCGGCGACCCTCTGCGCCTCAGCTGCCGTGGAACGCTCCCGTTCCTCAACGGCGAGTTCACGGCGCTCCAACTGCTGCAGTATCTCCACAGAAACCGAGAGGCTCTCCTCGGCCCGGGCGTGTGCCTCCAGGGCCTCCCTGTTGATCCGCCGCGATTGGGTGTCCATGCGGTCGACAGCCCGCTTCATCCGGTTGAGGAGCACTTCCTTGAAGTCGAGCAACTCCCGCCTGGAGTCGAGCTCGCTCTTAACCTTCGCGGTCCTCTCCCGCAAAAGGTTCCCCCAGGTGAGGAGGTGATCCCGCTCAACCGTATACTCCTCCCGCTCGTGACCTAGTGCAGCCAAGACCTGCCAAACGCTCGTCTCGGCAAGCGCGAAGGCATCCGCCAGGGGCAATGGAGCAACAGAGGCCGGAACAGTCCCCCCGACCTCCTCCATTACCTCGTTCTCAAGAGGAGTCGACGCACCAGCAACCGAGACGAGACGCCGATCAGGAGAAGCTGGAGCCGAAGATCTGGCAGCCGGACCTGCCGGGCTCTCTTCAACTTCTGGCTCCATGACCTGTGGAGGGGGGCGAGCCGGGGAAGGCGGCGCTGGAGTAAAGGCCGGGCAGCCTGGTGCAGGGTCGACCTGCGCTGGCTTGGGGGCCGCGGTGGCCGTCTCGGCAGGAAGAGACGACGCCGCCGCGGAGTCCGGGCACACCGGAACAGGAGAAGTTCGCGCTGGCCTGGGGGCCGCGGCAGTTGCCCCCGGCTCCGAGCGTAACGGCACTGACTCCCAGCAAGTCGGGGATGGCCGGGAAGCGCGGACACTCCAGCGGGCTCTGAACCCTGACTTACGAGCCGGGGTAGGACTCCCAGAGCCCGCTACCGTCACTGACGGCCGCTCCGCAGTCGCCTGAACTGGCGGAACAGAGGACGCCCCAAAAGCTTCCCTCAACGCATCAGCCCGGGGCCTCTTCGAGTCGCCACCGGAGGGAGTGCCAGGCACCCCAGATTCCTGACTTGGCGCCGACGCCGTTGCTGGAGGAGATCGAGCGCGCTTCTTCTCTGGTGGCGGGTTGGAGGCCATGGCTATGGAGGACAAAAGCACGAGAGTCCGAGAAGAAACGCTGGGAGGTGTGAAGGGAAACCGCAATGCGAGTAAGATCCCCTCTAAAGACCTTCCCGGGTGCAATCCCAAGCGATTCGGAACTCTTCGAATACACCGCGTCGGCAACCGCTTCGGCTCCTAGACCGAGCGCCAATGACAGGTGGGCCCAAGCCACCCAACCGGAGCGGTGGGCCAAGGAGTCAGCCTCCTAAGAAGACAAGCCGGCAAGGCTCTTCGGCGGTTCCGGAAGAAAGCGCCGCATCATGCAGAAGTGGCAGCCTTGGGAACCGCCACAATAAAGGTAACCATCAAGTGGGCGCACGCTCCCACGATCCCGTGACTGTTCGTGCTCCGGCAGCGTTCGATTCGGGACTTAGAGAAAGTGCGCAGATCAGAAGAGATGGAGGTCCCACCTCGGGCTCGCTATCTCCCCCGAGATGGGCCCGGGTCCGCTGTCGGTACCTGAGATATGGGGTACCCCCACGCACAGGGGAAAATGCCTAAGGAACTCGCCCTTCTCCACAGGGAGAGCTCCGAAGGCGCCACGCGTCCGGTGGGGCCGGACCTCCCTCTCCTAAGAGGAGAGCTCCGGGCCCGCCACGTGGCATACAGAAGTCGGACCTCCCCCTCCGCGGGAGAGAGGTCCGAAGGCGCCACGCGTCCAGCAGGGCCGGACCCCCCTCTCCTCAGAGGAGAGCTCCGGGCCCGCCGCGTGGCCGACAGAAGCCGAGCCTCCCCCTCCGCGGGGAGAGGTCCGGAGGCTCCACGTGCCCCGCAGGCCGGACCCTTCTCTCCTCAGAGAAGGGCTCCGGGCCCGCCACGTGGCCAGAAGAACGGTGCTGCCTGCCCCCGAGAGATAGGCAGCGGGCGTAAAGACGCCCCATACCTTGCCCGTACAAGGTATTCAAGGCCCGCGTCTTCCCAAGACGCGGAGACGCGGAGCACGCTTCTGTCAGGTGCCGTTGCGCCCAGTCGCATCACAGACTGGCGCGCGGTGTCAGAACCTGCCAGCCAATAAACTCCGCGACAAGACATCCCATGCCGCCTGCGCCGTCATCAACCACTACGACTGGCATGCGGCAAGGGCAGGGCGGCAAGATGAAGACTCAGAAGCCTTCGACCAGAGACAACTACTGGCATAACTGCAGATACGGTAGATAATAGACAATCTTCCCGGGACCACCTGTCGGGTCCCGGCTCCCCTTGTAAGCCGCCCGAGTCTTGGACTATAAAAGGCTCGGGTAGGCGACGATAGCAAGGGTTCGCACTCTGCAACTCATACGCTAGCCATACACTCCCAAGCTGTAACTCACCCCCAAGCTCAGGACTCCGGCCCTGAGCAGCAAGCAATACAGCGAGCTCCATAGCTCGCCGTGGACGTAGGGTTTTACGCTCCGGCGGCCTGAACCACGTAAAACTCTCTGTGTCAAGCTCTTACTAACTCGTCCATCTGCGCAAGCTCTCCGCTAGGGACTAGCCCCACCGAAAAAAAGAACCTCCGCGGGCTGCCCAGTGCAGGCCCGGGGGAAGTGTCGACTGAACACTTCGACAGTGGCGTTCCGGCAAGGCGTTCAGGACAGGAAGATGCTCGAGAAGCTCGCGACCAGGGAGGTCTGCGATGTCTCAGAACTCTTCAGCCTGGCGGACAAGTGTGCCAGAGCAGCCGAAGGGCGGAACTGGCACTCTCTGCCGACCCCCAAGCCAGGGGGTCAGCTGGGATCCGGTGACGCTTCGTACAGAAGCAGCAGGAAGATCAAGAGCGGAGGCGGAAGCAAGATAAAGCCATCAGCCACGGTCCCCGTTGCCACAACGGCGGCGCCCAGTGGAGCTCGGGGGCCATGCCCTGGCAAGAGGCCGCGACAATCACCGGCCCCAGACGGGGGCCAGGATGAATTATGCCCTGTGCATGGCACCAGTTATCATACCGGTGCCGAATGCCGGAAAATCCAGAAGCTCGCGGAGCGCTTCCGGAAAGGGAAGCAGCCCCTAACTGATGCCCCACTCTATAGTCAAAGGGAGGGCAAGCAGAAGGTCGAGGCCCGAGACGTCGTCGACCGCCAGGTGGAGTTCCATGAGCTTCAGCAGGCCGTAAAGGCAGTGCGCAATCATGGGAGCTCCAGCTCCAGCGGTAGCGTCGGTGGCTCCCCTCCCAGGTACAGCACCACACCTCAGGTGGATGGGAACCCCCATCAGCTTCGATGACACCGACTGCCCCAGGAACATGGCTGGGGCCGGCCAACTGCCGCTCGTGGTGGCCCCCACCATCGCCAACGTGAAGATGTACCACGTTTTGGTGGATGGCGGGGCTGGACTGAACCTCATCAGTCGCGCAACCTTCCAGAAGCTGCAGATCCTGATGGCCAAGCTCGCCCCATCGAGCCCGTTCTCAGGGGTAGGGCCGGGACAGGTCGTTCCCTACGGCCACATCAGCCTCCCGGTGACCTTTGGGGCACCGGACAGCTACCGTACAGAGTACATTCTGTTCGACGTAGCCGAGATTGACCTCCCCTTCAACGCCATAATCGGCAGGCCAGCCCTGTACCGATTCATGGCAGTAGCCCACTACGGCTACCTTGTCTTGAAGATGCCTACACCAACAGGCGTCCTCAAGGTTTGTGGAGACCGTGCTGCCGCAGTGTTAGCCTTGGAAAAGCTTCAGGCGCTTGCAGCAACTAGAGCGCCAACCCTCGGCAGTGCAGAGCCAAACCAGCTCCACCCAAGTGCACGCCACCGTGCCTCTACCACAGCACCCCGCGTGCAACCCCTCGATGAGGACGACGTCCCCACAAGGCTCGTCCGAATCAGCGCCGATGCCACCCAGACCACCCGGGTAACCGGGGGCCTGGATAGCAAATAGGAAGGCGCGCTCGTTGCCCCCCTCCGGCACAATGTCGATGTGCTGCATGACAGCCGTCGCGGAGGCTAGAGATCCCTAGGGAGGTGATTGAGCACTATTTAAAGGTCTTTCCCGACGTCCAGCCAGTCCGACAGGATGGAAAGTCCGCCACCCCCGGTGCTTGGCGAACCATGCTGTCGTCCCGAAGGCCGGCGAGAAGCTCCGGAAGCGCATCGACTACACCAGCCTCAATAAGGCATTCCCTAAAGACCTATTTTCTCTCCCTATGATAGACCAAATAGTAGACTCGATGCCAGGCTGTGATATGCTGTGCTTCCTAAATGCTTACTAGGGTTCCCACCAGACCCCTGTGTCTGGGGAAGTTGAAGGGCACCCTTTACCACAGTAGTCGCCCTGTACTGTTGTGCCCCTATGCCTTATGACCTAAGGAATGCTCTCCCTACCTCCGTACGTGCAATGCACAAGACCTTAGGAGAGCTAATGGGAGACTCAGTTGGGGTGTGTGTCGAAGGCATTGATTGTCAAGATCAGACAGGGTTCGTCCCTACTAGATAACCTGGCCTTAGTCTTCGTCCGTCCGACAAATGTGAGCTTAGTATACCCTCTGGAAAACCCTTAGAATACCTGGCCTCACGCCGAGGAGCTGAGGCTAACCCAGAGAGGGTCAAAGCCATTGGCTCGAAGACCAGAAATTCGCGGGATCCCTAGCTGCGCCGGGTCGGTGTATGCCGGGATTAGCAAAGCAAAGCTTCTCTAAAGCCCCTACGTGTAAGTGAGTGTGGTCCTCACCGCAGAGTGGCTGGACCCTATACAACCGTAACCTGTTTCGCTGCCAAGAAACAAGTACCAAGAAACCCCGGAGGCCCAAACCAGACCTCGGATCCCCGACACAACCTCCCGGAGGACCAGCAGGACCTCCCGGAGGTGCAACGGGACCCCCCGGAGGCCCAACGGGACCTCCCGGACGCCCAACGGGACCCCCCGGAGCTCCCGGGACATCAGCGGAGCTTCCCGGAAGGTCCAAGGCAGCCTGGGGACCTCCGAGTATCAAGCACCCGGCGGTCTTCCCAGGCTGAAAGCTATCCTCCACAGACCCCACGTGACGGACAATGCCGCCAAATGGGCGGCAGAGCTACTGAAGTTTGACTTAGGCTCCCTTTCCCGTCATGCAGACATCAGCCGAGCACTAGCTGACTTGTGGCTGAAGTAGACGCATGCTCAGGGGGCCACGAAGACGGTGAACCAGGACCCTGAGCCCTGGCCTTCACCAGGCCTTACTGAATGCTGCTCGTCAACGGCTCCTTGCGAAAGCAGGGGGCCGGTGCTAGCGTACTGTTCCCCACGCCATCGGGGGGGCAGTCTGGGTATGTGGTGCGTTTCAATTCCGAGGCAGCCAACAACATAGCAAAGTATGAAGTGCTCATCCTTCTTGCTAGTCGTTGGCTCAGGGCAACTCCCAGTCTGGTTATCAACCAAGATGGTGGAGACAGACCTCCTCGCCTTGGACCTGCACCACGTACCGCGCGCTAGCAAGGCCACAGCTGATGACCTTTCAACGAAGACCGCCCCCGGAGCCACTGTGCCTGAAGGGGGCTTCGAGAGGACGTTGCCGCGGTCCCGAAGGGGGCTAGACCAGCACCTCGAAGCTGGCGGTCCCGGCGGCCATGGACGCCGCCAAGGATCATAAGCGTCACTGGGGACTCCGTGCAACCCAGCGCTCAAGATCCAGATGCTCAAGTCAGACCCGATGCATGGATCACGGAGGTCCGGGACTACTTGAAAGACAATATCCTCCCTGATGAACGTGTATCCGCTGAATGGATTGTGCGTATGGCTAAGAGACACATGGCGGTAGAGGGGGATCTCTACCGACGTGGAGCCAACCACATCCTATTGCGGTGCATAACCAAGGGGGAAGGCTGCGACTTGTTCGCTGAGATCCATGGAGGCGAATGTGGGAGTCACTCTTCCTCACGCACGCTTGTCGGTAAAGCCTTTCGGCATGGCTTCTACTAGCCGGCAACACTCCAGGATGCCGTCGTGCTGGTCGAGAGCTGCCAGGCATGCCTGTTCCACGCCAAGCAGATCCATACACCGGCTTGGACGGTACAGATGATCCAGCCCACATGGCCATTTGCCATACTAGGGCTGGACATCCTGGGCCTGGGACCATTCCCCAGAACCGAGGATGGGGACCCGCTCTCGAACCTTCGGAACACAGAACACCACTGTAAGTTCTACCCCTAGAGCAACAATAGGACAGACCCTTCTTTTTATAATAAATCCCATAAAAGTCCAGGAACAGTGCTTGGAGCAGCTAAGCCTCAGGGGACGGTCCAGGACTACGTTCAGCTTCACCTGGTTCCGACCCCAAGCGCGTAGAGTCTTGCTTCCCTTGAGGCGGGTCGTGGCCTACACATTCGGCCCGCCTTCCCCCTATGGAAATTTACATGAAAATAAACCTGCCCTATGTTGCTCTTCCTTGGTACTCATTTAATTTACTTATTAAATTTTTATGATTACCCTGCTAGCGCGTGCTCACCATGCGTTCAACTCCCTCTCCTCATTCTCATCTTTAGTCGGCATTTGCTGCCCTTCCAAAGGCGGTTGCATGGGAGGTACCGGCCGAGAGCCAGGGGGGCCTCAAGCCCCCGGCACTTCGCGCACGGTAGTTCCCAAGCACCGTATAAGTGGACGGGGACCGTAAGCCAGATAAGACTAAGAGATAGAGGGGGGAGCCCCCAAGGAGAATTACGTTTTCCTTACTTGTGTGCAGGACCTCTTGGCCTCAGCTCCCCGCAGGAGTATGGTAGGCACATCCATCCAATGGAACACACCTACCAGGGGGCCGCTGCGGGATCGCGCAAGACTGAAATCCCAAGGTAAGATCAAAGAACTAGACCTCACAGGGGCGAGGCCCGAAGGTCCCACGTGTCCAGCAGGGCCAGAACTTCCACCTCCTTGAGGGGAGCTCCTGGCCCGCCGCGTGGTCTACAGAAGTCGGACCCCCCCCTCTACGGGGAGAGGCCCGAGGACTCCACGTGCCCCGCAAGCCCGGACCTCCCCTCAGGCGGGAGCTCCGGGCCCGCTACGTGACCAACAGGCCGGGACCCCCCTCCGATCTCGTGAGGCGGGTCCTGGAGACCTCCGGAACGCTTAGTATACAGTGAGGACCCGGAGAAGGTGTCTATGCAGAGCTTCGAGATTGGTCAAGGCCTCCGAGTCCTTGCGGAGCTAAGGACTCGGCCAGGAAAAGCCGAAAAGAAGACTAGGACATGCAGACACAAAGAGAAACAGGAGTCTGTCCATATGAAGGCTCCACGAGCTGGGCTACAGACTCAACAAAAATAAAAAAGAAGTACAGGGCCTTGTAGCCACGGGGGCAGATGCCTAAGAGCCCCCGGACTCCCGATGAAACCTAGAGGCCACGAGGGCAGCTAAGTCCTCGACTTCGGCCCTGGCAGCTTCCTCCCGATCGGCGACGGGTCCTAGACGAACCGGCCCCAGAGAAAAGGAAGGGTCTCGACTAAGGAAGCACGATAGAACGTGCATAGCAACCTCCTTCACAAGGCCCCGACCTTCCGCTTCCAGCTCGTCGGCGATCACTGATTCGAGCCGACCTAGCTCGTCGCTGATAGACTCAAGGGCCGGGATCGCTTCGGACATCGGCCGCGCCGGAGCCTCCACTTGCACAGGGCTGAAACCAAGAGGAGCCAAGGAGGACCCCGCCTTGGCAATGAAGCACCAGACTGCCTGGGCCTCGGCAGTCCGCAAGGACTGGAGCTTCTCTACCTCTTGGCGAGCCGCCAGCTCGCGATCCATCGCCGCCTGGCGCTCCTTGGAGAACTGCTCCTCCCTCGCGGCGACAGCCGACTCACGGAGCTCCAGCTCCTCGGACCGAGCCCTTAGCTCCTCCACCTTGGCCCTCAGCCGGGCGGTGGTCTTCTCCTCATAGGCCGCAGCGGCGCGTTCCCGATCAGCGACGGCGCGCTCTCGACGGGCTACCTGCAGCTGCAACTCCTCCGCGGCGGCGGAACGCTCCTTGGCTTTGGCTTCATCTTGGGCCAGAGCCTCGCGGTAGGTGGCACGAACCCGCTGGGCCTCTAACTCCAAGCGGCTAATGGCCTTCTTCTGAGTGCCAAGCAGAGCACTCATGGCCTCAAGCCTTGACTGCCTCGAGTCATGGTCCGCCTTAGCCTCCCCGGCCCGCTGCTGCTAGCTGAGAAGGCGTTCCCTCTCGCCGGCCAATGCCCTCCGCTCCTGCTCAAAGGCAGATTGGAGCTGTCGGGCGCTGGTCTGGACTCGCCCCAGGGCGTCCCACACGGGCGCCGGAGCAGGGGGGACAGGAGTTGCGCCGCTGGACCCCCATGACGAGTCTATGACCAGCGGAGGCGCCGGCGCCTCAACAGCCAGGGTGGGGCGCTGTCCTAAGGAGGCCAGCGGGCCAGCAGGCGCACCTACAGCAGCCCTCCCGGTCTCAAGACCGGACTTCTGGACTGGTGAAGGAGGGCGGGTAGGAGCAGATGCGGCCACCGCGGAGAGTGAACCCGCTGGCGCAGAGGGTGCCCCCGTCGATTTGGGGGCCATGGGAGCCACCACGGTCCCCAGGTGCTGAGGCGCGGAGCTCCCGTCGGTTGAAGGCGGCCGGATAAGAGGGCCGCCCCTGGCGGCTGGTCGGTCCCTGCAAGAAGAGGAAGCCCTCAGAATAAGAGAAAAGACAAGAGCTCTGCCCCTACGAGCCAGAAAGAGCAACACTTACTGGGCGGCATGAAGCTCCAACGGGCTTGCAGCACGGGCCTCTGGGCTATAGCTGAACCGCCGGGACCAGCGGCTGGAACGGTCGTGGAATGGGACGCCTGGATCCCCGGCACACTCGCCGGCGTCGCCCTACCAACATCCATCCTGGGAGCCCCTCTGCTTGAGGAACGGCCGCTGTCTGGGGAGAGACCTGCCGGGGAGGGACACTCGGGGCCTCTTCGGGTCGCCACCCGATGGACCAGCACCCCCGGGAGTTGGGAGCAAAGTAGGTCCGGCACCCTGACTCGGCACAGGCGGCACCCTCGGAGGAGACCGGGCGTGTTTCTTCTCTAGATGCCCGGGGGCCGGCTCCTTTCCTTTCCCTTTGTCGGCGGCTTGGCTTCCGTCGGCTCTAGGGGAGGGTTTGACAGCAGCTGATGCCTCATGCCCTGACCCAGAGTGCTCGGTTCCTGGAATGGTGATACCCTGGAAGGCATCCCCGACCTGCTGGACGGCGATCCCGATGTCGTCTAGGTTCGGCATCTTCCGCAGGAGCTCTGACCTCCTCTGAGGCTCCAAGAAGAGAGGGGTGGCAGAGGGCGGAAGGGCGGGGTCGCCACTGGGAATGTAGTCACCGCTCACCTTGCTCACCATCTCGTTCAGCTCCTCGTCTGAAGGGTCAGAGCCGGGGCCCCTCTCCAGCCTGGTACAGTCCTGCTCGCCGGTGTAGTACCACGCTGGGCGGCTACGCTGCTGCAAGGGTGCAATACGGCGCGACATAAAGTCCATCAGCACCATTAGAGACGTCAGCCCCTCGTTGGCCAAGAACCAGATCCGCTCCAAGACCGGGGAGACCGGGTAGTCCAAGACCGGGGAGTCAGCCCCTCATTGACCAAGAGTTGGGAGAAAGATGGTGGAGCTGGAGACCATATGTCTCCAGCAGGGTGACAAAGAAGGAAGAAATCAGCGGAACGAACCCCGCCAGAGCATAAGCGGTGAAGAAGACTATCTCCCCCTTTTCCAGGACCAGGGGGAGAGATCCTTGGCGAAGCCGATGTTTCTGCTCTTCTGAGCGCCAGCCTAGCAGCCTGCGCACTGGCCCGAGCTCGGAAGAACAAACGAGGCGCGTCGGGAGCAAGTTGGAAGCCGTGGGTAAAGAGGGCGCAAGGGAAAGAAAGCCAGGGCGCAAGAGTTCAAGGGAAGTACGAGCGCAATGCGAAGGGAAGCCACGATGCGGGTGAGATCCCCTTTTAAAACTTTCCAGGGATGGTTCGAGGTAATTCGAAAACCTCCGGAAACATCGCATCGGCGACCTCGTTGGCTCCGAGACCGGGCGCCGATGAGAGGTGGACCCAAGCCGCCCAACTGAAGTGGTGGGTCAAGGAGCCAGACGCCCCAGAAGACAAGCCGGCAAGGCACTTCGGCGGTTCCCGAAGAAAGAGCCGCAACGTGCAGAAGTGGTAGGCTTGGGAACCGCCGCAGTAAAAGCAACCATCAAGTGAGCGCACGCTCCCACGATCCCGCGGCCGTTCGTGCTCCGGCAGCGGTCAATTCGGGACTTAGAGAAAGTGCGCGGATCGGAAGAGACGGAGGTCCCACCTCGGGCTCGCTATCTCCCCCGAGATGGGCCCGGGGGCCACTGTCGGTACCTGAGATATGGGGTACCCCCGCGCACAGGGGAAAATGCCTAAGGAACTCGCCCTTCTCCGCAGGGAGAGCTCCGAAGGCGCCACGCGTCCGGCGGGGCCGGACCTCCCTCTCCTCAGAGGAGAGCTCCGGGCCTGCCACGTGGCATACAGAAGCCGGACCTCCCCCTCCGCGGGAGAGAGGTCCGAAGGCGCCACGCGTCCAGCGGGGCTGGACCTCCCTCTCATCAGAGAAGAGCTCCGGGCCCGCCGTGTGGCCGACAGAAGCCGAGCCTCCCCCTCCGCGGGGAGAGGTCCGGAGGCTCCACGTGCCCCGCAGGCCGGACACTTCTCTCCTCAGAGAAGGGCTCCGGGCCCGCCACGTGGCCAGATGAACGGTGCTGCCTGCCCCCGAGAGATAGGCAGCGGGCGTAAAGACGCCCCATACCTTGCCCGTACAAGGTATTCAAGGCCCACGTCTTCCCAAGACGCGGAGACGCAGAGCACGCCTCTGTCAGGTGCCGTTGCGACCAGTCGCATCACAGACTGGCGCGCGGTGTCAGAACCTGCCAGCCAATAAATACCGCGACAAGACATCCCATGCCACCTGCGCCGTCATAAACCACTACGACTAGCATGCGGCATGGGCAGGGTGGCAAGATGAAGACTCAGAAGCCTTTGACCAGAGACAACTACTGGCATAACTGCAGATACGTAGATAATAGACAATCTTCCCGGGACCACCTGTCGGGTCCCGGCTCCCCTTGTAAGCCGCCTGAGTCTTGGACTATAAAAGGCTCGGGTAGGCGACGATAGCAAGGGTTCGCACTTTGCAACTCATACGCTAGCCATACACTCTCAAGCTGTAACTCACCCCCAAGCTCAGGACTCCGGCCCAGAGCAGCAAGCAATACAGCGAGCTCCATAGCTCGCCGTGGACGTAGGGTTTTACGCTCCGGCGGCCTGAACCACGTAAAACTCGCCGTGTCAATCTCTTACTAACTCGTCCATCTGCGCAAGCTCTCCGCTAGGAACTAGCCCCACCGAAAAAAGAACCTCCGCGGGCTTCTCAGTGAAGGCCCGGGGGAAGTGTAGACAGAACACTTTGACAGATACGCCGAACACACACTTGTCGGGGTTCAGCTCGGTACGCGTAGAGCGCAGTTTATCGAAGACTAAGGCCAGGTTATCTAGTAGGGATAAACTCTGCCTGACCTTAACAACGATGTTGTCGGTACCCTCAATACCGGGTACCCCCATGCACAGGGTAAAACTTTCTAAGGACCTCGCTCCCTCTGCAGGGGCGAGGTTTGAAGGCGCCACGTGTCCAGCGGGGCCGGAGCTCCCCTCCCCATGAAGGATAGCTCCGGGCCTGCCGCGTGGCCCAGGAGGCCGGACCTCGCCCCCTCCGCAAGGGCGCGCTCCAAAGGCACCACGTGTCCGACAGGGCCGGGGTTCTCCTCTCCTCAAAGGATAGCTCCGAGCCTGCCACATGGCCCGGAAGATCGGACCTCGCCCCGTCCGCGGGGGTGAGCTCCGAAGGTTCCACGTGTCCAGCAGAGCCGGAGCTCCCCCCCTCCTCAGAGGAGAGCTCCGGGTCCGACACGTGGCCAGCAGAACAGTGCTACCGACCGGCGCGGTTGGCAGCGGGAGTAAAGGCGCGCCATGCCTTTACCGTACAAAGCATTCAAGACCCGCGGCTTCCCAAGACGAAGAGGCGCAGCGCACGCCTGTCAGGAGGCGCTGTGACCAGTCACAGTCAGGACAGGCGTACAGTGTCTGAACCTACAGGCCATTGAAGGCAGCGACAAGACCGGACAAGACAAGCCCTGCCGCCCCTGCCATCGCCAACGACTACACGCAACACTTAGCCTGCGGCATGGGTAGGGCGGCAGGACGAGGACTTCGACGCCAGCGCCAAGACATAATAGCTGGTAGGAAATAACACCGAGGCCACCTGTCAGGTCCCGGGCCCCCCTTGTAAGCCACTCGAGCCTTGGACTATAAAAGGCTCGGGTAGGCAACGTTAGCAAGGGTTCGCACTCTAGCCATTCGCACCCTGGGTTCGCACTTTAGCCATTCACACCCAAGCTGTAACTCATCCTCAAGCTCAGGACTCCGGTTCTGAGCAACAAGCAATACAGCGAGCTCCATAGCTCGCCGTGGATGTAGGGTTTTACGCTCCGGCGGCCTGAACCACGTAAAACTCGCCGTGTCAAGCTCTTACTAACTCGTCCATATGCTCAAGCTCTCCGCAAGTGACTAGCCCCACCGAAAAAAGAACCTCCGCGGGCAGCCCAGTGCAGGCCCGGGGGAAGTGTCGACCGAACATTTCGACATTTGGCGCGCCAGGAAGGGGGGCTTTTCCCTTGCGCGACGAGTTTCCGCTGACGAAGATGACCAAGCTTCCTTCAGCGGGGAGTACGTGTCGACACACTCAGGACGGAGTGTGTCGGCGCAAGCTGGTAGCCAGCAGCCGACTCCGGCAATGCAGGCTCCAACCAGTGTGAGATCTTCTGCGGCGCTAAGCGTATCCCACAGGGGTGCGCTAGCTGTAGCAAGAGCGCTACTGCACAATCCACCTGCTGGGGATGCACCTCATTCAGCGACCCAGCAGTGGATACGCGAGGTAGACCGCCTTGTCGTCGCCGCCGCAAACCCTCGACTTCGGCGGGGACGACACTCCGGTCAACCGGCAGTGTCGCTGACGCGCACGCCAATGGTTGACGGGCAGACGGCGGGTTCCAGCTCCACCAGGCTTCCGTCGACGGACCTGAGGACAGAGCTGGAACGGTGCCACTTGGGCCAGGATGCCCGGGTGTACCTCGAGCGACGTCAGGAAAGGCGTCGCAACCAAGAGGCTGGCGACAGCATGACGTCGGCCTCGACCCAGCCTGAAGAGCAGATCCTCGCCACGGGATCTCTGCCCCAGGCATACGCCGCGCAGCATATGCCACAACCATATGCCCTGCAAACAGCGCCCCCGGTCTATGGAGCTGCCTTGCCCATACCGGGATACACCGTGCTGACGGCGAACCAAGCGTTCGCGGCACCAACACCTGCGGCAACAGGGGCAGGATGTGCGGCCCTGGCACCCCACCTTCGCTTCGCAAGGTGGCCGCACAAGTTCCGGCCGCACCTGCCCGAGAAGTACGACGGCAGCGTCAACCCGGCGGAGTTCCTCCAGATCCACTTCGACAGCCGTACTTGCCGCAGGAGGGGATGAGGCCGTCATGGCCAACTACTTCCCCGTCGCCTTGACCGGACCAGCCCGTTCTTGGCTCATGAACCTCCCCCAGGGTTCCATAACTTCCTGGGGAGAGCTCTGCCGGCAGTTTGTCACCAGCTTCGGCAGCTCCTACACCCGTCCCGGCATGGAGCTCGACCTCCACGCCATCAAGCAACAACCTGGGGAGTCACTGTGCTCCTTCATCCAGCGGTTCTCCCAGGTATGCAACACCATCCCGCATATTCAAAGTGCTTCTGTGGTGGTGGCGTTCCGGCAGGGTGTCCGGGACGAGAAGATGCTTGAGAAGCTTGCGACCAGAGAGGTTTGCGATGCCTCTGAGCTCTTCAGCCTGGCGGACAAGTGCGCCAGAGCAGCCGAAGGGCGGAATTGGCACTCACTGCCAGCTTCCGAAGCCGGAAGACAGCCCGAAGACGGCGGAGTTCAAGCTGAGCTCCCGACCACGTCAGACAGCCAAGAGCCAAGCACTGGCCGACTTCGTGGCTGAGTGGACGCCAACGAAGGCTGACCCAGGGGGCCACGAAGACGGTGAACCAAAGTACCGAGCTCCAGTCTTCACCGGGCCTCACTGGACGCTCTTCTTCGATGGCTCCTCGCGAAAGCAGGTGGCCGGTGCCAGCGTACTGCTTCTCATGCCATCGGGGGAGCAGTCTGGGTACATGGTGCGTCTCAATTCCAAGGCAACCAACAACTTGGCAGAGTATGAAGCACTCATCTTTGGCCTAAAAGACAGTCCTGTCTCTGGGCGCTCGCCAGTTGTTGGCGCAGGGCGACTCCCAGCTAGTTATCAAGCAAGTTAAGGGTGAATGCCCCTGCAATGACCCACAGCTAGCTGCTTATCTGCTCCACGTGCGGATGTTGGAGAAAGACTTCCTCGCCTTGGACCTGCACCATGTACCGCGCGCTGGCAAGGCCGCAGCTGACGACCTCTCAACGAAGGCCCCCATCGGAGCCCCTCTTCCCGAAGGAGTCTTCGAGAGGACGTTGCTGTGGTCCATAGCCCGGCCCGCTGAGCCGGGCGAAGGGGGCTGAACCAGTGCCTCGATGCTAGGCAGTCCCGGCGGCCCTGCAGCCATGGATGCCGCCAAAGGATCGTAAGCGTCACTGGGGACTCCGTGCAACCCAGCGCTCATGATCCAGAAGCTCAAGTAGTCCCGATGCATGGACCACGGAGGTCCGGCACTCCTTGAAGGACATCCTTCCTGACGAACATGCATTCGCTGAACGGGTGGTGCCGATGGCTAAGTGCTACGCGCTGGTATCTTTACTGGCATGGCGCCACGACATCCTATTGCGGTTCATAACCCAGGAGGAAGGCTGCGACTAGCTTGCAGTAGTCCACGGAGGCGAGTGCTGGGAACGCTCATCGTCCCGCACGCTGGTCGGTTAAGCCACCCGGCATGGCTCCTACTGACCGAGGGCCACCTGGACGCTGTCAAACCGGTTAGGGATGCAATGCGTGCCAGGTTGTGACACCCTCGCCTCTGGTGTCAGCATATGTTCATGTCCTATGAAGAGGAAACATTCTAATGAAAAATAGGAACAGAGAGAATTATCAAAAGAATAGCCAATAAAGCCCTCCTAGTGCGCCGAAGACAACTTCCGCGGCCAGCAGGCCACGCGGCGTGATCGGAGCTTGTTCCCGAGAAGTTGGGAGAGTTCCGCCGCTAAATTGTCTACGTGGCAGGCTCGGGGGTCACCTCCGCAATTGAAAAGGGGTTCGACCCTGTGGGACACGTGTTGCCCACGGAGCTAGCCTCTGCGGAAGAAGCAAAGGCATTTCCGCAAGACACGTGTCATCCTCAGAGCTCGTCCTCGCGGAAATCAGAGGACCAGTCGCGCGGGGTACGTGTCGATCTCGGAGCCCATCTCAGAGATGTCCGGATCTATCGAACACGTGTCGCCACCGGAGCTTATCTTCGGAGGTCTGTCGCTGCTGGACACGTGTCGACCTTGGAGCCGTCCCTGAGGAAAGAAGAAAGGGTAGACCGGCGCCAACACGTGGTGTGCGCAAATCTCACCTCCGAAGAAGAGGGAGGCCTCGCTCGTTTGACACGCGGCACAACCGGAGCTCGTCTCTACAGGAAAGGAGACACCAGGCCCAGGAGGACACGTGGAGCCTCCGGAGCTCATCACCGCTGTCGAAGTGTTCGGTCGACACTTCCCCCGGGCATGCACTGGGCAGCCCGCGGAGGTTCTTTTTTTGGTGGGGCTAGTCCCTTGCGGAGAGCTTGCGCGGATGGACGAGTTAGTAAGAGCTTGACGCGGTGAGTTTTACGTGGTTCAGGCCGCCGGAGCGTAAAACCCTACGTCCACGGCGAGCTATGGAGCTCGCTGTATTGCTTGCTGCTCAGGGTCGTTGTCCTGAGCTTGGGGGTGAGTTACAGCTTGGGAGTGTATGCCTAGCGTATGAGTTGCAAAGTGCGAACCCTTGCTATCGTAGCCTACCCGATCCTTTTATAGTCCAAGACTCGGGGGGCTTACAAGGGGAGCCGGGACCCGACAGGTGGTCCGGGGAAGATTGTCTATTATCTACCGTATCTGCAGTTATGCCGATAGTTGTCTCTGGTCGAAGGCTTCTGAGTCTTCATCTTGCCGGCCTGCCCATGCCGCATGCTAGTCGTAGTGGTTGATGACGGCGCAGGCGGCATGGGATGTCTTGTCGCGGTGTTTATTGGCTGGCAGGTTCTGACACCGCGCGCCAGTCTGTGATGTGACTGGGCGCAACGGCACCTGACAGAGGCGTCTCCGCGTCTCCGCGTCTTGGGAAGACGCGGACCTTGAATACCTTGTACGGGCAAGGTATGGGGCGTCTTTACGCCCGCTGACTATCGCTCGGGGGCAGGCAGCGCCGTTCTGCTGCCACGTGGCGGGCCCAGAGACCTTCTCAGAGGAGAGGAGGGTCCGGCCTGCAGGGCACGTGGATCCTCCGGACCTCTCCCCGCGGAGGGGGAGGCTCGGCTTCTGTCGGCCATGTGGCAGGCCCGGAGCCCTCCTTTGAGGAGTGGGAGGTCCGGCCCCGCGGGACGCGTGGCGCCTTCGGACCTCTCTCCCGCGAAGGGGGAGGTCCGGCTTCTGTATGCCACGTGGCAGGCCCGGAGCTCTCCTCTGAGGAGAGGGAGGTCCAGCCCCGCCGGACGCGTGGCGCCTTCGGAGCTCTCCCTGCGGAGAAGGGCGAGTTCCTTAGGCATTTTCCCCTGTGCACGGGGGTACCCCATATCTCAGGTACCGACAGTGGCCCCCGGGCCCATCTCGTTGGAGATAGCGAGCCCGAGGTGGGACCTCCGTCTCTTCCGATCCGCGCACTTTCTCTATGTCCCGAATTGACCGCTGCCGGAGCACGAACGGCCGCGGGATCGTTGGAGCGTGCGCTCACTTGATGGTTGCTTTTGCTGCGACGGTTCCCAAGACTACCACTTCTGCACGCTGCGGCTCTTTCTTCGGGAACCGCTGAAGTGCCTCGTCGGCTTGTCTTCTGGGGCGTCTGACTCCTTGACCCACCGCTTTAGTTGGGCGGCTTGGGTCCACCTTTCATCGGCGCCCGGTCTCGGAGCTAACGCGGTCGCCGGTGCGATGTTTTTGGAGGTTTTCGAATTACCTCGAACCATCCCTGGAAAGTTTTAAAAGGGGATCTCACCCGCATCGCGGCTTCCCTTCGCATTGCGCTCATACTTCCCTTGAACTCTTGCGCCCCGGCTTTCCTGCCCTTGCGCCCTCTTTCGCCATGGCTTCCAACTTGCTCCCGACGCGCCTCGTTCGTTCTTCCGAGCTCGGGCCAGTGCGCAGGCTGCTGGGCTGGCGCTCAGAAGAGCAGAAACATCGGCTTCGCCGAGGATCTCTCCCCTTGGTCCTGGAAAGGGGGAGATAGTCTTCTTCACCGCTTATGCTCTGGCGGGGTTCGTTCCGCCGATCTCTTCCTTCTTTGTCACCCTGCTGGAGACATATGGTCTCCAGCTCCACCATCTTTCCCCCAACTCTTTCGCAATGGCTGCTGTTTTTGTCCACTTCTGCGAGATGTTCGTGGGGGTGCACGCCTCCGTGACGCTCTTCCGCCACTTCTTTGTGCTGCGGACGACAGGGCGCGGCTCGAAGACTCAGATGGGGGCATACTACTTCCAGCATCGCTGCAAGGACCCCAAGGTCTCTGGATACCTTCTGCCCTTCAGCGCATCAAGGTGGGAAAACTGGAGGGAGAGCTGGGTGGTAGTGCAGACCGACCAGCACGATCGCCTACAACTCCCAACAGCCAGCCCAACCACCGATCGCCGCTTCTGGGAGGAGATCCCTGAGCTGGAGCAGGAGTACTCCCCGGTCTTGGAGCGGATCAGGTTCATGGCCAACGAGGGGATGACGTCTCTAATGGTGCTGATGGACTTTATGTCGCGCCGTATTGCACCCTTGCAGCAGCGTAGCCGCCCAGCGTGGTACTACGCCGGCGAGCAGGACTGTACCAGGCTGGAGAGGGGCCCCGGCTCTGACCCTTCTGACGAGGAGCTGATCGAGATGGTGAGCAAGGTGAGTGGTGACTACATTCCCAGTGGTGGCCCCACCCTTCCGCCCTCTGCCACCCCCCTCTTCTTGGAGCCTCAGAGGAGGTCAGAGCTCCTGCGGAAGATGTCGAACCTTGACGATATTGGGATCGCCGTCCGGCAGGTCGGGGATGCCTTCCGGGGTATCACCATTCCAGGAACCGAGCACTCCGGGTCAGGGCATGAGGCATCCGCCGCTGTCAAACCCTCCCCCAGAGCCGACGGAACCCAAGCCGTCGACAAAGGGAAAGGAAAGGAGCCGGCCCCCGGGCATCTAGAGAAGAAACACGCCCGGTCTCCTCCAAGGGCGCCGCCTGCGCCGAGTCAGGGTGCCGGAGCTACTCTGCCCCATCTCCCGGGGGTGCTGGTCCATCGGGTGGCGACCCGAAGAGGCCCCGAGTGTCCCTCCCCGGCGGGTCTCTCCCCAGACGGCGGCTGTCCGAATCAGCCCAATTACCTCGCCATCCTTCCTCTAGCGGAGGGGTTTCCAGGACGGATGTTGGTGGGGCGACGCTGGCGAGTGTGCCGGGGATCCAGGCGTCCCATTCCGCGACCGTTCCAGCCGCTGGTCTCGGCGGTTCAGCTACAGCCCAGAGGCCAGTGCTGCAAGCCCGTTGGAGCGCTCATGCCGCCCAGTAAGTGTTGCTCTTTCTGGCTTGCAGGAGCAGAGCTCTTGTCTCTTCTCTTATCCTGAGGGCTTTCTCTTCTTGCAGGGACCGACCAGCTGCCGGGGGCGGCCCTCTTATCCGGCCGCGTTCAACCGACGGAAGCTCCGCGCCTCAGCACCTGGGGACCGTGGTGGCTCCCATGGCCCCCAAATTGATGGGGGCACCCTCTGCGCCAGCGGGTTCACTCTCCGCGGTGGCCTCATCTGCTCCTATCCGCCCTCCTTCACCAGTCCAGAAGTCCGGTCCTGAGACCGGGAGGGCTGCTGTAGGTGCGCCTGCTGTCCCCCTGGCCTCCTTAGGACAGCGCCCCACCCTGGTTGTTGAGGCGCCGGTGCCTCCGCCGGTCGTAGACTCGTCAGGGGGGTCCAGCGGCGCAACTCCTGTCCCCCCTGCTCCGGCGCCCGTGTGGGACGCCCTGGGGCGTGTCCAGACCAGCGCCCGGCAGCTCCAATCTGCCTTTGAGCAGGAGCGGGGGGGCGCTGGCCGGCGAGAGGGAATGCCTTCTCAGCTGGCAGCAGCGGGCCTGGGAAGCTAAGGCGGACCTTGACTCGAGGCAGTCAAGGCTTGAGGCCATGAGTGCTCTGCTTGGCACTCAGAAGATGGCCATTAGCCGCTTGGAGTCAGAGGCCCAGCGGGTTCGTGCCACCTACCGCGAGGCTCTGGCCCACGCTGAAGCCAAAGCCAAGGAGCGTTCCGCCACCGCGGAGGAGTTGCAGCTGCAGGTAGCCCGTCGAGAGCGCGCCGTCGCCGATCGGGAACGTGCCGCTGCGGCCGAGGAGGAGAAGACCACCGCCCGGCTGAGGGCCAAGGTGGAGGAGCTAAGGGCTCGGTCCGAGGAGCTGGAGCTTCGTGAGTCGGCTGTCGCCACGAGGGAGGAGCAGTTCTCCAAGGAGCGCCAGGCGGCGATGGATCGCGAGCTGGCGGCTCGCCAAGAGGTAGAGAAGCTCCAGTCCTTGCGGACTGCCGAGGCCCAGGCAGTCTGGTGCTTCATTGCCAAGGCGGGGTCCGCCTTGGCTCCTCTTGGTTTCAGCCCTGTGCAGGTGGAGGCTCCGGCGCGGCCGATGTCCGAAGCGATCCCGGCCCTTGAGTCTATCGGCGACGAGCTAGGTCGGCTCGAATCAGTGATCGCCGACGAGCTGGAAGCGGAAGGTCGGGGCCTTGCGAAGGAGGCTGCTATGCACGTTCTGTCGTGCTTCCTTAGCCGAGACCCTTCCTTTTCTCTGGGGCCGGTTCGTCTAGGACCCGTCGCCGATCGGGAGGAAGCTGCCAGGGCCGAAGTCGAGGACTTAGCTGCCCTCGTGGCCTCTAGGTTTCATCGGGAGTCCGGGGACTCTTAGGCATCTGCCCCCGTGGCCACAAGGCCCTGTACTTCCTTTTTTATTTTTGTTGAGTCTGTAGCCCAGCTCGTGGAGCCTTCGTATGGACAGACTCCTGTTTCTTTTTTTGTGTCTGCATGTCCTAGTCTTCTTCTTGGCTTTTCCTGGCCAGTCCTTAGCTCCGCAAGGACTCGGAGGCCTTGACCAATCTCGAAGCTCTGCATAGACACCTTCTCCGGGTCCTCACTGTATACTAAGGGTTCCGGAGGTCTCCAGGACCCGCCTCACGAGATCGGAGGGGGGTCCGGGCCTGTTGGTCACGTGGCGGGCCCGGAGCTCCCGCCTGAGGGGAGGTCCGGGCTTGCGGGGCACGTGGAGTCCTCGGGCCTCTCCCCGCAAAGGGGGGAGGTCCTGCTTCTGTAGACCACGCGGCGGGCCCGGAGCTCCCCTCACGGAGGTGGAAGGTCTGGCCCTGCTGGACACGTGGGACCTTCGGGCCTCGCCCCTGTGAGGTCTAGTTCTTTGATCTTACCTTGGGGTTTCGGTCTTGCGCGATCCCGTAGCGGCTCCCTGGTAGGTGCGTTCCATTGGATGGATGTGCCTACCATACTCCTGCGGGGAGCTGAGGCCGAGTGGTCCTGCACACAAGTAAGGAAAAACGTAATTCTCCTTGGGGGCTCCCCCCCTCTATCTCTTAGTCTTATCTGGCTTACGGTCCCCGTCCACTTATACGGTGCTTGGGAACTACCGTGCGCGAAGTGCCGGGGGCGTGGGGCCCCCCTGGCTCTCGGCCGGTACCTCCTACTCAACCGTCTTTGGCAGGGCAGCAAATGCCGACTAAAGATGAGAATGAGAAGAGGGAGTTGAACGCATGGTGAGCACGTGCTAGTAGGGTAATCATAAAAATTTAATTAAGTAAATTAAATGAGTACCAAAGAAGAGCAACGTAGGACAGGTTTCTTTTCATATAAATTTCCATAGGGGGAAGGCGGGCTGAATATGTAGGCCAGGACCCGCCTCAAGGGAAGCAAGACTCTACGCGCTTGGGGTCGGAACCAGGCGAAGCTGAACGTAGTCCTGGACCGTCCCCTGAGGCTTAGCTGCTCCAAGCACTGTTTCTGGACTTTTATGAAATTTATTATGAAAAGAAGGGTCTGTCCTATTGTTGCTCTAGGGGTAGAACTTACAGTGGTGTTCTGTGTTCCGAAGGTTCAGGAGCGGGTCCCCATCCTTGGTTCTGGGGAATGGTCCCAGGCCCAGGATGTCCAGCCCCAGTATGGCAAATGGCCATGTGGGCTGGATCATCTGTACCGTCCAAGCCGGTGTATGGATCTGCTTGGCGTGGAACAGGCACGCCTGGCAGCTCTCGACCAGCTCGACGGCATCCTGGAGTGTTGCCGGCTAGTAGAAGCCATGCCGAAAGGCTTTACCGACAAGCGTGCGTGAGGAAGAGTGACTCCCACATTCGCTTCCGTGGATCTCAGCGAACAAGTCGCAGCCTTCCCCCTGGGTTATGCACCGCAATAGGATGTGGTTGGCGCCACGTCGGTAGAGATCCCCCTCACCGCCATGTGTCTCTTAGCCATACGCACAATCCGTTCAGCGGATACACGTTCATCAGGGAGGATATTGTCTTTCAAGTAGTCCCGGACCTCCGTGATCCATGCATCGGATCTGACTTGAGCATCTGGATCTTGAGCGCTGGGTTGCACGGAGTCCCCAGTGACGCTTATGATCCTTGGCGGCGTCCATGGCCGCCGGGACCGCCAGCTTCAAGGTGCTGGTCTAGCCCCCTTCGCCCTGCTCGGTGGGCCGGGCTGTGGGCCGCGGCAACGTCCTCTCGAAGCCCCCTTCAGGCACAGTGGCTCCGGTGGGGGTCTTCGTTGAAAGGTCATCAGCTGCGGCCTTGCTAGCGCGCGGTACATGGTGCAGGTCCAAGGCGAGGAGGTCTGTCTCCACCATCTTGGTTGATAACCAGACTGGGAGTTGCCCTGAGCCAACGACTAGCAAGAAGGACGAGCACTTCGTACTCTGCTATGTTGTTGGCTGCCTTGGAATTGAAATGCACCACATACCCAGACTGCCCCCCTGATGGCGTGAGGGACAGTACGCTAGCACCGGCCCCCTGCTTTCGCAAGGAGCCGTCGACGAGCAGCATTCAGTAAGGCCTGGTGAAGGTCAGGGCTCAGGGTCCTGGTTCACCGTCTTCGTGGTCCCCTGAGCCTGCGTTGGCGTCTACTTCAGCCACAAGTCAGCTAGTGCTCGGCTGATGTCTGCATGACAGGAAAGGGAGCCTAGCTCAAACTCTAGTAGCTCCGCCGCCCATTTGGCGCCATTGTCCGTCGCGTGGGGGCTGTGGAGGATAGCTTTCAGCCTGGGGAGACCGCTGGGTGCTTGATACTCGGAGGTCCCCCAGGCTGCCTTGGACCTTCCGGGAAGCTCCGCTGATGTCCTGGGAGCTCCGGGGGGTCCCGTTGGGCGTGCGGGAGGTCCTGTTGGGCCTCCGGGGGGTCCCGTTGCACCTCCGGGAGGTCCTGCTGGCCCTCCGGGAGGTTGTGTCGGGGATCCGGGGTCTGGTTTGGGCCTCCGGGGTTTCTTGGTACTTGTTTCTTGGCAGCGAAACAGGTTACAGTGGTATGGGGTCCAGCCACTCTGCGGTGAGGACCACACTCACTTCTGCAGCCATCGCCGTGATGCAGAGCAGGAGATGCTCTTCGGGCTCGGTAGCTCCTATTACGGGCGGGGCCGGATTTTTGTAGGGGCTTTAGAGAAGCTTCGCTTTGCTAACCCCGGCATAAGCCGACTCGGCGCAGCTAGGGATCCCGCGAATTCCTGGTCTTCGCGCCAATGGCTTTGACCCTCTCTGGGTTAGCCTCAGCTCCTCGGCGTGAGGCCAGGTATCCTAAGGGTTTTCCAGAGGGTATACTAAGCTCACATTTGTCGGACGGACGAAGACTAAGGCCAGGTTATCTAGCAGGGACGAACCCTGTCTGATCTTGACCATCAATGCCTTCGACACACACCCCAACTGAGTCTCCCATTAGCTCTCCTAAGGTCTTGTGCATTGCACGTACGAAGGTAGGGAGAGCATTCCTTAGGTCATAAGGCATAGAGGCATAACAGTACAGGGCGACTACTGTGGTAAAGGGTGCCCTTCAACTTCCCCAGACACAGGGGTCTGGTGGGAACCCTAGTAAGCATTTAGGAAGCACAGCATATCACAGCCTGGCATCGAGTCTACTATTTGGTCTATCATAGGGAGAGAAAATAGGTCTTTAGGGCATGCCTTATTGAGGCTGGTGTAGTCGATGCGCATCCGGAGCTTCTCGCCGGCCTTTGGGACGACAACATGGTTCGCCAAGCACTTGGGGTGGCGGACTTTCCGTCCCGTCTGACTGGCTGGACGTCGGGAAAGACCTTTAAATAGTGCTCAATCACCTCCCTAGGGATCTCTGGCCTCCGTGACGGCTGTCATGCAGCACATCGACATTGTGCCGGAGGGGGGCAACGAGCGTGCCTTCCTATTTGCTATCCTGGCCCACGGCTACCCGGGTGGTCTGGGTGGCATCGGCGCTGATTCGGACGAGCCTTGTGGGGACGTCGTCGTCATCGAGGGGTTGCACGCGGGGTGCTTTGGTAGAGGCACGGTGGCGTGCACTTGGGTGGAGCTTGTTTGGTTCTGCACTGCCGAGGGTTGGCGCTCTAGTTGTTGTAAGCGCCTGAAGCTTTTCCAAGGCTAACACTGCGGCAGCACGGTCTCCACAAACCTTGAGGACGCCTGTTGGTGTAGGCATCTTCAAGACAAGGTAGCCGTAGTGGGCTACTGCCATGAATCGGTACAGGGCTGGCCTGCCAATTATGGCGTTGAAGGGGAGGTCAATCTCGGCCACGTCGGACAGAATGTACTCTGTCCGGTAGCTGTCCGGTGCCCCAAAGGTCACCGGGAGGCTGATGTGGCCGTAGGGAACGACCTGTCCCGGCCCTACCCCTGAGAACGGGCTCGATGGGGCGAGCTTGGCCATCGAGATCTCCAGCTTCTGGAAGGCTGCGCGACTGATGAGGTTCAGTCCAGCCCCGCCATCCACCAAAACGTGGTACATCCTCACGTTGGCGATGGTGGGGGCCACCACGAGCGGCAGTTGGCCGGCCCCAGCCATGTTCCTGGGGCAGTCGGTGTCATCGAAGCTGATGGGGGTTCCCATCCAGCTGAGGTGCGGTGCTGCACCTGGGAGAGGAGCCACCGACGCTACCGCTCGGCGCAAGGCCTTAGCCATGCTTCGGGACGGGGGGTCAGCGGACCCGCTGAAAATGACATAGAGCATCTTCCGGTGCTCGTCATCACTGGAGCTGGAGCTCCCATGATTGTGCACTGCCTTTACGGCGTGCTGAAGCTCCTGGAACTCCACCTGGCGGTCGACGCCGTCTCGGGCTTCGACCTTCTGCTTGCCCTCCCTTTGACTGTAGGGTGGGGCATCAGTTAGGGGCTGCTTCCCTTTCCGGAAGCGCTCCGCGGGCTTCTGGATTTCCCGGCATTCGGCAGCGGTATGATAACTGGTGCCATGCACAGGGCATAATTCATCCTGGCCCCCGTCTGGGGCCGGTGATTGTCGCGGCCTCTTGTCAGGGCGCGGCCCCCGAGCTCCACTGGGCGGCGCCGTTGTGGCAACGGGACCGCGGCTGATGACTTTATCTTGCTTCCGCCTCCGCTCTTGATCTTCCTGCCGCTTCCGTACGAAGCGTCGCCGGATCCCGGCTGACCCCCTGGCTTGGGGGCCGGCAGAGAGTGCCAGTTCCGCCCTTCAGCTGCTCTGGCACACTTGTCCGCCAGGCTGAAGAGTTCTGAGACATCGCGGACCTCCCTGGTCGCGAGCTTCTCGAGCATCTTCCTGTCCCGAACACCTTGCCGGAACGCCACCACCACAGAAGCGTTCTGGATGTGTGGGATGGTGTTCCGCACCTGGGAGAACCGCTGGATGAACGAGCGCAGCGACTCCCCTGGTTGTTGTTGGATGGCGTGGAGGTCGAGCTCCGTGCCAGGACGGGTGTATGAGCTGCCGAAGTTGGCGACGAACTGCCGGCAGAGCTCTCCCCAGGAAGTTACGGACCCCTGAGGTAGATTCATGAGCCAAGACCGAGCTGGGCCGGTCAAGGCGACGGGGAAGTAGTTGGCCATGACAGCCTCGTCCCCCCCTGCGGCAAGTACGGCAGTGGAGTAGACCTGGAGGAACTCCGCCGGGTTGACACTACCGTCGTACTTCTCGGGCAGGTGCGGCCGGAACTTGCGCGGCCACTTCGCAAAGCGAAGGTGGGGTGCAAGGGCCGCACATCCTGCACCTGCTGCTGCAGGTATTGGCGCTGCGAACGCTTGGTTCGCACTTGGCACCGCGTATCCCGGCATGGGCAAGGCTGCACCATAGACCGGGGGCGCTGCTTGCAGCGCATATGGTTGTGGCATATGTTGCGCGGCATATGCCTGAGGCAGGGCTCGCGTGGTGAAGACCTGCCCTCCAGGTTGTGTTGAGGCCGACGACATGCTGTCGCCAGCCTCATGGTTGCGACGCCTTTCTCGACGTCGCTCGAGGTACACCCGGGCATCCTGGCCCAAGTGGCACTGTTCCAGCTCCCTTCTCAGGTCCGTCGACAGGAGCCTGGAGGAGCTGGAATCCGCCGTTTGCCCGTCAACCGTGGGCATGCACGTCAGCGACACAGCCGGTTGTCCTGGGCGCCGTCCTCGCTGAAACCGAGGGTTCGCGGCGGTGACGACGTGGCGGTCCACCTCGTGGACCCATTGCTGGGTCGCTGAATGGGGCGCATCCCCCGCAGGTGGGTTGCGCAGCAGTGCTCTTTCTGCAGCTAGCGCACCCCCATGGTGTACGCTCAGCGCAGCAGAAGACCTCACACTGGTCGGAGCCTGCATCACCGGAGTCGGCGTCGCCGGAGTCGGCTGCTAGCTACCAGCTTGTGCCGACACACTCCGTCCTGAGTGTGTCGACATGTACTCCCCACTGGTCACGGTTCGCCGTGAACGTGGAGGGGGAGAGTTTGCCGCTGAAGGAAGCTTGGTCATCTTCGTCGGCGGAAACTCGTCGCGCTAGGAGAAAAGCCCCCTACCTGGCGCGCCAAATGTCGAAGTGTTCGGTCGACACTTCCCCCGGGCCTGCACTGGGTAGCCCGCGGAGGTTCTTTTTTCGGTGGGGCTAGTCCCTTGCTGAGAGCTTGCGCGGATGGAAGAGTTAGTAAGAGCTTGATGCGGTGAGTTTTACGTGGTTCAGGCCGCCGGAGCGTAAAATCCTACGTCCACGGCGAGCTATGGAGCTCGCTGTATTGCTTGCTGCTCAGGGCCGGAGTCCTGAGCTTGGGGGTGAGTTACAGCTTGGGAGTGTATGGCTAGCGTATGAGTTGCAAAGTGCGAACCCTTGCTATCGTCGCCTACCCGAGCCTTTTATAGTCCAAGACTCGGGCGGCTTACAAGGGGAGCCGGGACCTGACAGGTGGTCCCAGGAAGATTGTCTATTATCTACCGTATCTGCAGTTATGCCGGTAGTTGTCTCTGGTCGAAGGCTTCAGAGTCTTCATCTTGCCGCCCTGCCCATGCCGCATGCTAGTCGTAGTGGTTGATGACGGCGCAGGCGGCATGGGATGTCTTGTCGCGGTGTTTATTGGCTGGCAGGTTCTGACACCGCACGCCAGTCTGTGATGTGACTGGGTGCAACGGCACCTGACAGAGGCGTGCTCCACGTCTCCGCGTCTTGGGAAGACGCGGGCCTTGAATACCTTGTACGGGCAAGGTATGGGGCGTCTTTACGCCCGCTGCCTATCGCTCGGGGGCAGGTAGCGCCGTTCTGCTGCCACGTGGCGGCCCCGGAGCCCTTCTCAGAGGAGAGGAGGGTCCGGCCTGCGGGGCACGTGGAGCCTCTGGACCTCTCCCCGTGGAGGGGGAGGCTTGGCTTCTGTCAGCCACGTGGCGGGCCCGGAGCCCTCCTCTGAGGAGTGGGAGGTCCGGCCCCGCGGGACGCGTGGCGCCTTCGGACCTCTCTCCCGCGGAGGGGGAGGTCCGGCTTCTGTATGCCACGTGGCGGGCCCGGAGCTCTCCTCTGAGGAGAGGGAGGTCCGGCCCCGCCGGACGCGTGGCGCCTTCGGAGCTCTCCCTGTGGAGAAGGGCATGTTCCTTAGGCATTTTCCCCTGTGCGCGGGGGTACCCCATATCTCAGGTACCGACAACCGCGAAGGTAACGAGTACTAGAGCAAGTTTTACGCGTAAAGATACCGGTACGCAACAGAAACCGATCTAAATTCCACGATTCTACTAAAGATAAGATGTTAGGATCCAACAAAGATCTGAATAAGACTCTTATTCAGGATACAATCAGATTAGGACTCTTCTCTTCCCGATTATAAATAGAATCCAAAACTTCTTGCCGAAATCACAAACTTTCTCTTTCAACTCCTGAGCCGATGATTTAGAGCCCTAGCCCTAACTCGCCGAGCAAAACATCGCCGAAGCGCAACAAGGAAGATCATCATAGAAGGACCAAGTGGTCTAGGGAGAACCTCGAAGACAAGAAGAACGTAAGGTAGGACTTCAATACCACCTTACGACATCATCGTGTTCGTCTCTTGCATCTGTTCTTTAAATTCCTTTCGAACAGAAGCCTTCTCATGGACAGATCACTCGATGATCAGTTTGATCTAAAGACAAGATCATCGCCACGTCCACCTTTGATCCGAACACCTCTGTCCATGCAAGCCATGCAAGAGCACACCAATCTAATAAAAATCATAGGATAGCATGCATGTGCATCATCGCATCTAGTTTAAGGTTTGTGCATAAATATTGATTGCTGTGAATCTTGTATGCACGTGAATCCTATATAGCAGGACAGGTTCAGGAAGCTGTCTACGACGAACTGCAGCAACCAGGTTTTGAGAATCAAGAACAACCGGAACCGCAAGTACAAGGCAAGTGCTCCTTGACCATATTGATCCTATGTTTTGGGAAAAACTGTTTTGTTTTGCGAAAAGGTGTGCGTACTGAGTCAAACATGATGGGAAGCCCTTTTATAGGAGTTTACTAGTTTTGATTAAACCACCCTTGTCGCCTGGGAAGTTTATGAGTCAGGTATGGTTTTTGCTTTATGCTTCGCGGAGTCTATGGGATTGGAAAGCGAGATAGATGTGTTTAGCTAACTGCACTCGTATTGATAAAAAGAAACTGATGTTAATAATTGTCGAAGTGTTCGGTCGACACTTCCCCCGGGCCTGCACTGGGCAGCCCGCGGAGGTTCTTTTTTCGGTGGGGCTAGTCCCTTGCGTAGAGCTTGCGCGGATGGACGAGTTAGTAAGAGCTTGACACGGTGAGTTTTACGTGGTTCAGGCCGCCGGAGCGTAAAACCCTACGTCCACGGTGAGCTATGGAGCTCGCTGTATTGCTTGCTGCTCAGGGCCGGAGTCCTGAGCTTGGGGGTGAGTTACAGCTTGGGTGTGAATGGCTAGCGTATAAGTTGCAGAGATGCGAACCCTTGCCTTTTATAGTCCAAGACTCGGGTGGCTTACAAGGGGGGCCCGGGACCCGACAGGTGGTCCCAGGGAGATTGACTGTTATCTACCGTATCTGCAGTTATGCCGGTAGTTGTCTCTGGCGAAGGCTTCCGAGTCTCCGTCTTGCCGCCCTGCCCATGCCGCATGCTAGTCGTGGTGGTTGATGACGGCGCAGGCGGCATGGGATGTCTTGTCGCGGTGTTTATTGGCTGGCAGGTTCTGACACCGCGTGCCAGTCTGTGATGCGACTGGGCGCAACAGCACCTGAAAGAGGCGTGCTCCGCGTCTTGGGAAGACGCGGGCCTTGAATACCTTGTACGGGCAAGGTATGGGGCGTCTTTATGCCCGCTGCCTATCACTCGGGGGCAGGCAGCGCCGTCTTGCTGGCCACGTGGCGGGCCTGGAGCCCTTCTCAGAGGAGAGGGGGGTCCGGCCCGCGGGGCACGTGGAGCCTCCGGACCTCTCCCCGCGGAGGGGGAGGTTCGACTTCTGTCGGCCACGTGGCGGGCCCGGAGCTCCGCTCTGAGGAGAGGGAGGTCCGGCCCCGCCGGATACGTGGCACCTTCGGACCCCTCGCCCGCGGAGGGGGAGGTCCGGCTTCTGTATGCCATGTGGCGGGCCCGGAGCTCTCCTCCGAGGAGAGGGAGGTCCGGCCCCGCCGGACGCATGGCGCCTTCGGAGCTCTCCCTGCGGAGAAGGGCGAGTTCCTTAGGCATTTTCCCCTGTGCGCGGGGGTACCCCATATCTGTGACGCCCTCAATTCTGTGGAAAAACCACGGAACCGAGAACTAATGCATATGTGTGCCCAGGATGTTCATCACACATACACATACGTTCCACAAACTGAATTCAGATTATATATTACCACGAATAACAGAGTTTATTACAATTCCTCATGAGTCTTGGACTCATGCTCACAGCGGAAGTCTTTGTTCTATGCAGCGGAAATCTTATTTAAATGCGGAAGCAAAAACTAATGCGGAAGCAAAACTAAGCAGAAGTGGCTCCATCTTTAATCCTTCCACAGGCAAGGTTGAGAACAGATCACACGCCATAATGCTCTACTCGGTCTTCATAGTAGTCTTCTCTTGCTGTTGATGAAGAAATAATAATGCAAGTTTGAGCACAATGATGTACTCAGCAAGTGCGGGAATAACACATGATATGCAGCTTATAAACAAGGTAGGTATAAAAGGGCTTATTTGCAGAAAAGCAATCTTGTAAAACCATTAAAATGGCAACTTTACTTTAGATGAATGTAATCCCAGCATATATTGAATTACCAACATACCTTCATCACTCCCCGTGTTCGATCCGAACATTAACCAATCTTTTATTCATACTCACGGATACCTCCTCGTATTCGCTACCATCTCATCTCATATAACAACCTCGTCTCGCACCGAGACCAATTCTCATTTCATGACCCACCAGTCATGCAACCCTTTCATCATCCAGGCTTAACAATTCCAAACCAAACCATAACCAAACCCATAATCATAACCAAGAATCCTTCCCAATAACCATTCCAATAACCATCCCATCTAATCATGGCAGTTTAGCCAGGTGCTCGTGACCGTAAGCTCGGCTATCATGATAGTTTTAATAACTCTTCAGAGTTTGCACCTCTTTACCCACAAGTTTGTGATTTCGTCACCCATCGGCGACTGCAGAACCTCCATTATACCAGTACACAACCGTCGGTGTATGGTCAAGAGATCACAAAATAGCCTTTACAAAGGGGTTACTAGATGTATGGACTCACTAAGGTTTCACCGGCAGGCTAGAATCTCCAATTCTCCCACCCACGGGCCCCCTCTTGTGCCATGCAGTTCCCAGGGCAGTCCTCACTCGACTCCCATTCCCCGCGCCTTCCACAGTCCATAACACCCTAGCAACTTACCTAATTACTCAGCTAAGCCGCACCCATACTTGGCCTTGTGGTGGCACTGTTATCCTGGCATGTGCATGCATGAACCGGTCCTTAGATCTACGGCAAGTAAAACCACCATCTCATGCTACCTCATTCACAAACCCAGGCTTGCCTAGATCTCCCTCTGATCCATGTCCATTATTAACATCAGTTTCTCATTATCATTACGAGTGCAGTTAGCTAGACACATCTATCTCGCTTCCCAATCCCATGGACTCAGCGAAGCAATAAGCAAAAACCGTACCCGACTCATAAACTTTCCAGGCGACAAGGGTGGTTTAATCAAAACTAGTAAACTCCTATAAAAGGGTTTCCCATCATGTTTGACTCAGCACACACACTTGTTCGCAAAACAAAATAGTTTTACCCAAAACATAGGATCAACATGGTCAAGGAGCACTTGCCTTGTTCTTGCGGTTCCGGTTGTCCTTGATTCTCAAAACCTTGTTGCTGCAGCTCGTTGTAGACAGCTTCCTGAGTTTGTCCTGCTTTGTAGGATTCACGTGCATACAATATTCACAGCAATCAATATCATGCACAAAACCCTAAACTAGATGCGATGATGCACATACATGCTATCCTATGATTAGTTTCATTAGATTGATCTGTACGTATTCTTGCATGGCTTGCATGGTCAGAGGTGTTCAGATCAAAGATGATCGTGGCGATGATCTTGTCTTTAGATCAATCTGATCATCAAGTGTTCTGCCCACGAAAACGCTTCTGTTCGAAAGGAATCGAAGAACAGATGCAAAGAGATGAACACCATGATGTGGTATTGAAGTCCTACCTCACGTTCTTCTTGTCTTCGGGGTCCTCCTCAGACCGCTTGGTTCTCCTCCAATGATCTCCCTTGTTGTGCTTTCGGCGATGTTTTGCTCGGCGAGATAGGGCTATGGCTCTAAGTTGTCGGCTCAGGAGTTGAACGAGGGGTTTGTGGTTTCGGCCGGAGGTTTTGGGTTCTATTTATAATCGGGAAGAGAAGAGTCCTAATCTGATTGGATCCCGAATAAGAGTCTTATTCAGATCTTTGTTAGATCCTGACGTCTTATCTTTGGTAACATCGTGGATTTTAGATCGGTTTCCGTTGCGCACCGGTATCTTTACTCGTAAGAACCGCTTCAGACTCGTTACCTCCGGGGTGACGAGCTCCGGAAGCTCCACGTGTCCTTCGAGCCTGGTATCTTCTCATCCGCAGAGATGAGCTCCGGTTGTGCCATGTGTCACGAGCGAGACCTCCCTCTTCTTCGGAGATGAGCTCCACACACGCCACGTGTTTTTGCGACGGACCTTCCGGTGATAAGCTCCGGTGGTGACACGTGTTCGATAGACCCGGACTTCTCTCTGAGATGAGCTCCGAGATTGACACGTGTCCTAAAAAATGCCTTTGCTTCTTCCGCAGAGGCCAGCTCCGCGGCAGCACATGTCCCACAGGGTCGGACCTCTTTCCAATTGCGGAGGTGACCCCCGAGTCTGCCACGTAGCCTAGTTTAGCGTCGGACCTCTCCAAATCTCTCGGGGATGTGCTCCGAACGCGCCACGTGGTCTGCTGGCCGTGGAAGTTGTGTTTCGGTGTTCTCGGAGAGCTTTATTGGCCATCCCTTTGATACTTGTCTCTGTTCCTTCTTTTCTTAAAATGTTTTTCTTCTTCATAAAACATGAACATATGCTGACACCCGAGATGAGGGTGTCACAAATCTACCCCCCTTAAATTGAATCTCGTCCTCGAGATTCGTTAGTAGAAAATAGATGGGGAAATTTTGCCTTGATATCCTCTTCTCGCTCCCATGTGGCTTCAGCTTCAGTGTGATGGCTCCATTGTACCTTGCACCATCGAATCACCTTGTTTCGGGTGACCCTTTCCTTCACGTCGAAGATTCGGACAGGGTGTTCTGCGTAAGTCAGGTCCTCTTGAAGGTTAAGTTCTCCCATTGACACTTGTTCCTCTGGTATTCTCAAGCACTTCTTTAGCTGGGATACATGAAACACGTCATGTACGTCGCAGAGGTGGTTTGGGAGCTCTAGTTGGTAGGCTACTTCCCCTCGCTTACCCAAAATCTTAAATGGTCCGATGTAGCGAGGCGCTAGTTTGCCTCTGACGTTAAAACGTCGTTGGTCTCGGATAGGTGATACCTTAAGGTATACGAAGTCTCCAACTTCAAAGGTCAACTTTCTACGCCTATTGTCCGCATAGCCTTTCTGTCGTGACTGAGCAGCCTTTAAATTTTCCTGTATTGTTTGGACTTGCTTTTCAGCCTCTTGTAGTACTTCGGGTCCAAACACCTGGTTCTCTCCAGTCTCGTTCCAGAACAGCGGCGTTCTACACCGTCTACCATATAAGGCTTCGAAAGGCGTCATCTTCAAGCTAGCTTGATAGCTGTTGTTATAGGAGAACTCGGCATACGGTAAACTCCTATCCCAACTACGCCCACGTTTCAAGGCGCAAGCTCTCAACATGTCTTCCAAAATTTGGTTCGTCCTTTCGGTTTGTCCATCTGTTTGTGGGTGGTAGGCAGAGCTAAAATCCAGTCGTGTACCCATGGCTTTCTGCAACTTCCTCCAGAATCTAGAGGTAAACTGAGAACCTCGATCTGAGACTATCCTCTTCGGAACTCCATGACGGCACACGATCTGCTACATGTACAATTCTGCCAGCTGTGTTGTAACTTGTCTTCACCGGAAGAAAATGGGCGGTCTTCGTCAACCGGTCCACAATGACCCAGATGGAGTCGTATCCTGACTGAGTTCGTGGCAATCCGACAATAAAGTCCATACTGATGTCCTCCCATTTCCATTCAGGTATTTTCAAAGGTTGCAACAATCCAGCGGGTTTTTGATGTTCGGCTTTCACCCATTGGCATGTGTCGCATAAGGCAACGTATTCGGCTATATCCCTCTTCATACCATCCCACCAATAGCAAGTTTTCAAATCCTTGTACATTTTGGTGCTCCCTGGGTGTATGGAATAGGGTGAATCATGTGCCTCCTTCAATATTACGTCGCGAAGGTGTTTTATGTTTGGCACACAAATCCTTTTTCCTAGCCAAAGCGTACCCTTTTTATCCTCCTTGAAATCCTTTTCTATCCCTTGTCGGATTCTTTCTTTGATCTCCTTAATCCCCTCGTCCGTTGCTTGTCCCTTTCTTATTTCTTGCTCCAATGAGGAGTGAATTTCCATTATTTCCATGTTATTCAAAAATCCGAGGTGTAACTGTTCGAACTCTTTACGTAGTTCGGGTGGTAGCTCCCGAACCGTGAGCTGGTGGCATGCTCCCTTTCTGCTCAATGCGTCAGCTACTACATTGGCCTTCCCGGGATGGTAGTTGATTCCTACATCATAATCCTTGATGAGTTCTAACCATCGACGTTGCCTCAAATTCAAGTCTGTTTGTGTAAATATGTACTTGAGGCTTTTATGATCTATATAGATCTCACATCGATGACCAAGGATATAATGTCTCCAAATCTTCAATGCATGCACCACTGCTGCTAACTCCAAATCATGAGCAGGATAGTTAAGCTCATGCTTCTTTAATTGTCGTGAGGCATAGGCTACCACTTGTCCTTCCTGCATGAGTACACACCCGAGCCCTTGTCTGGATGCGTCACAATATATGTCAAAGCTCTTGCTTGTGTCTGGCAATACCAGAACTGGTGCTGTGGTTAGCCTTTTCTTGAGTTCCTCAAAACTTTCTTGGCAGGCTTGTGTCCATTGAAAGATTTTTCCCTTCATTAGCAACTCCGTCATAGGTTTTGCTATTTTAGAGAAGTCTTTAATGAAGTGCCGATAGTATCCTGCCATCCCAAGGAAACTCCGAATATCCTTCACGCTCCTCGGTTGGTCCCACTTCAAAATATCTCTCACCTTTCCAGGATCAACCGATACCCCTTCCTTGGAGATGATGTGGCCTAGGAAGGATATTTCCCTTAGCCAAAATTGACACTTGTTGAGCTTGGCATACAACTGATGCTCGCGCAACTTCTGCAAGGTCAATTTCAGATGTTCTTCATGCTCCTCCTTACTTTTTGAATACACCATAATGTCGTCGATGAAAACTACGACGAACTTGTCCAAGTACTCCATGAAAACCTTATTCATAAGGTACATGAAGTATGCGGGTGCATTCGTTAATCCAAAAGACATAACGGTATATTCATATGAACCATACCGCGTCCGAAAGGCTGTCTTAGGTATATCGGAGGGCTTAATCTTCAGCTGGAAATATCCCGACCGAAGATCAATCTTGGAGAACACTTGGGCTCCTTTCATTTGATCGAACAGGTCCTCTATACGAGGCAGAGGGTATTTATTCTTGATTGTTACCTCGTTGAGAGACCTGTAGTCCACGCACATTCTTTGGGTTCCGTCCTTCTTGTCTACGAAGAGTACCGGGGCTCCCCATGGTGACTAACTTGGACGGATAAAACCCTTCTCCAACTGTTCTTGAATTTGCTTCTTGAGTTCAACTAACTCGTTGACGGGCATCCTATATGGTCTCTTAGCTATGGGTGCAGTTCCAGGTGCCAAATCTATGGCAAATTCAATGTCCCGGTCAGGTGGCATACCTGGAAGTTCTTCCGGGAACACATCCGAAAATTCCTGAACCACTGGAATTTTGTCCAATGCTGCTCCTTCAACATGGTTCAGGTCCGCCCGTTTGGTTGCTTGCGGGGCTGGCTCGAACTCGACACGGATACCGTGTTCGTTTGTCAATTGCACGCTTCTCTCAGCGCATTGGATTACTCCATTGTGCTTGCTTAACCAGTCCATTCCGAGTATGATGTCAATTCCGTGGGAGTCCAAAACAATAAGGTTGGCAAGGAAGTCTACCCCCCTTATTTTAAGGCTTACTTTAGAACATACTATATTAGTCCTCATTTCTCCTCCGGGAGAATTAACTAACATAGCACCTTCTAAGTGGGATACGGGTAGATGATGCTTGGCAACATATTTGGATGATATGAAGGAATGCGATGCTCCGGAATCAAATAAAATGGTGGCTGGGTTGGAGTTGGCAAGGAACATACCAATTGCGACGTCCTCAGCCTGTTGTGCTTCCTCAGCAGTGACATGGTTAACGTGGCCACGAGCATAGTTCTGCGGTCCACGGTTCCCTTGGTTGTCTCCTCCGTTTGGTCGCTGGTTCTGCTTGGGCACGTTACCTTGCTGTCCAGGGCCTCTCTTCGGGCACTGGTTAGCGAAGTGGCCTACTTCCCCGCATGCAAAGCATGCCCTGTTGCCTACGGCAGCAGGAACGTTGGGGCGGGGGTTTTGAACAGGAGCGCCATTGTTAGGCCGGGGCGCAGGAGGCATGGGCACACAAGGTGCCGGTGCAACAAACCGTTGCTGTGGTGGCTGACCAGGGCGGTACGTAGGAGTGGTCGATCCATACTGCGGTGCAGGGGGCATGTATCTAGGTCGTACGTTGCTCCCTTGGGGCTGGTATGGGATCTTCCTTTTGCACTCGCGCTCGATCTCTCGGATCTTGTTTTCCACCACAATAGCCTTATCAACCAGCTTCTGGAAGCTTACGTAGTCATTGTTGAGGAGCTGAACTTGAATCTCATTGTTCAACCCTCTCATGAACAGGTACTGCTTCCTCTGATCTGAGTTGACATCTTCGGGGGCATACCGGGACAGTTGTATGAACTTGTTGAGATATTCACTCATACTTTTCTGTCCTTGGCGGAGACCTTCAAACTCCTGCCTCTTGAGCATCATTACGCCAACAGGGATGTAGTGGGAGCGGAAACTTTCCTTGAACTCAGTCCAAGTGATTGTCTCCGGGTTGGCATGGGCGTTGCTCAAGGCATCCCACCAGTCAGCAGCTGCTCCCATCAGTTGGTGCGACGCAAAGAGAACCTTTTCTCGGTCGTTGCACTGTACAATGGCAAGCTTCTTCTCCATGGATTTCAACCAATCATCGGCCTCCATTGGATCGCTTGCTTGAGCAAAGGTGGGTGGTCGAGTCCTCATGAACTCTCCCAACTTGTTATGAGCCGGCGGTGGTGGTGGCGGTGGTGCCGGAACGGGGTGTTGGTTGGCCTGCAACTGACCCAAGGTTTGGATCATGGTTTGCATAAGCTGGTTTTGCATGGCCATCAACCTTTCTAGGTTGTTTTCGCCAGCTCCAAAGTTAGCAGGAACTTCTTCGTGGTCATCTTCCTGGACGTTCCTTCGGCTGGCGTTTCCTCTCACCATCTGTGAGAGAGAACGAAATAGAATAGAAGGTTAGAAGATTAGATAGGTCCTTTCAACTATATGCATCAAGTGGAGTTTGGACTATATATATTAGTCCTTATGAGGATGTGATCAAGTGCCGAAGCATTTCACTCCTCTTTCTTCTTACGTGTGGATATGGGCAACGTTGTTGAGACGCCCCACAACTCACACTAAGCACGTATTCACAAATAATCATCACAAGGGCCCACTCAACTCCTATTCAAGGATGGTTTCCTATGTCAAGGTGGTTTCAAGGCCAATCTAAGCTATTCATCCTAGGATGCTTCCTTTGGTCCGCGTAGCTTCTATTTAGGGGTATAACTTGCTGTTAACCCGTGATTCTAATATCAATCTAAGGTTTCTATCTAGGCGTGTAACCTACTGTCAACCCGTGGCTCTGATACCAATCTGTGACGCCCTCAATTCTGTGGAAAAACCATGGAACCGAGAACTAATGCATATGTGTGCCCAGGATGTTCATCACACATACACATACGTTCCACAAACTGAATTCAGATTATATATTACCATGAATAACAGAGTTTATTACAATTCCTCATGAGTCTTGGACTCATGCTCACAGCGGAAGTCTTTGTTCTATGCAGCGGAAATCTTATTTAAATGCGGAAGCAAAAACTAATGCGGAAGCAAAACTAAGCAGAAGTGGCTCCATCTTTAATCCTTCCACAGGCAAGGTTGAGAACAGATCACACGCCATAATGCTCTACTCAGTCTTCATAGTAGTCTTCTCTTGCTGTTGATGAAGAAATAATAATGCAAGTTTGAGCACAATGATGTACTCAGCAAGTGCCGGAATAACACATGATATGCAGCTTATAAACAAGGTAGGTATAAAAGGGCTTATTTGCAGAAAAGCAATCTTGTAAAACCATTAAAACGACAACTTTACTTTAGATGAATGTAATCCCAGCATATATTGAATTACCAACATACCTTCATCACTCCCCGTGTTTGATCCGAACATTAACCAATCTTTTATTCATACTCACGGATACCTCCTCGTATTCGCTACCATCTCATCTCATATAACAACCTCGTCTCGCACCGAGACCAATTCTCATTTCATGACCCACCAGTCATGCAACCCTTTCATCATCCAGGCTTAACAATTCCAAACCAAACCATAACCAAACCCATAATCATAACCAAGAATCCTTCCCAATAACCATTCCAATAACCATCGCATCTAATCATGGCAGTTTAGCCAGGTGCTCGTGACCGTAAGCTCGGCTATCATGATAGTTTTAATAACTCTGCAGAGTTTGCACCTCTTCACCCACAAGTTTGTGATTTCGTCACCCGTCGGCGACTGCAGAACCTCCATTATACCAGTACACAACCGTCGGTGTATGGTCAAGAGATCACAAAATAGCCTTTACAAAGGGGTTACTAGATGTATGGACTCACTAAGGTTTCACCGGCAGGCTAGAATCTCCAATTCTCCCACCCACGGGCCCCCTCTTGTGCCATGCAGTTCCCAGGGCAGTCCTCACTTGACTCCCATTCCCCGCGCCTTCCACAGTCCATAACACCCTAGCAACTTACCTAATTACTCAGCTAAGCCGCACCCATATTTGGCCTTGTGGTGGCACTGTTATCCTGGCATGTGCATGCATGAACCGGTCCTTAGATCTACGGCAAGTAAAACCACCATCTCATGCTACCTCATTCACAAACCCATGCTTGCCTAGATCTCCCTCTGATCCATGTCCATTATTAACATCAGTTTCTCATTATCATTACGAGTGCAGTTAGCTAGACACATCTATCTCGCTTCCCAATCCCATGGACTCAGCGAAGCAATAAGAAAAAACCGTACCCCACTCATAAACTTTCCAGGCGACAAGGGTGGTTTAATCAAAACTAGTAAACTCCTATAAAAGGGTTTCCCATCATGTTTGACTCAGCACACACACTTGTTCGCAAAACAAAATAGTTTTACCCAAAACATAGGATCAACATGGTCAAGGAGCACTTGCCTTGTTCTTGCGGTTCCGGTTGTCCTTGATTCTCAAAACCTTGTTGCTGCAGCTCGTTGTAGACAGCTTCCTGAGTTTGTCCTGCTTTGTAGGATTCACGTGCATACAATATTCACAGCAATCAATATCATGCACAAAACCCTAAACTAGATGCGATGATGCACATACATGCTATCCTATGATTAGTTTCATTAGATTGATCTGTACGTATTCTTGCATGGCTTGCATGGTCAGAGGTGTTCAGATCAAAGATGATCGTGGCGATGATCTTGTCTTTAGATCAATCTGATCATCGAGTGTTCTGCCCACGAAAACGCTTCTGTTCGAAAGGAATCGAAGAACAGATGCAAAGATATGAACAACATGATGTGGTATTGAAGTCCTACCTCACGTTCTTCTTGTCTTCAGGGTCCTCCTCAGACCGCTTGGTTCTCCTCCGATGATCTCCCTTGTTGTGCTTTCGGCGATGTTTTGCTCGGCGAGATAGGGCTAGGGCTCTAAGTTGTCGGCTCAGGAGTTGAACGAGGGGTTTGTGGTTTCGGCCGGAGGTTTTGGGTTCTATTTATAATCGGGAAGAGAAGAGTCCTAATCTGATTGGATCCTGAATAAGAGTCTTATTCAGATCTTTGTTAGATCCTGACGTCTTATCTTTGGTAACATCGTGGATTTTAGATCGGTTTCCGTTGTGCACCGGTATCTTTACTCGTAAGAACCGCTTCAGACTCGTTACCTCCGCGGTGACGAGCTCCGGAAGCTCCACGTGTCCTTCGAGCCTGGTATCTTCTCATCTACAGAGACGAGCTCCGGTTGTGCCATGTGTCACGAGCGAGACCTCCCTCTTCTTCGGAGACGAGCTCCGCACACGCCACGTGTTTTTGCGACGGACCTTCCTGTGATAAGCTCCGGTGGTGACACGTGTTCGATAGACCCGGACTTCTCTCTGAGATGAGCTCCGAGATTGACACGTGTCCTAAAAAATGCCTTTGCTTCTTCCGCAGAGGCCAGCTCCGCGGCAGCACGTGTCCCACAAGGTCGGACCTCTTTCCAATTGCGGAGGTGACCCCCGAGTCTGCCACGTAGCCTAGTTTAGCGTCGGACCTCTCCCAATCTCTCAGGGATGTGCTCCGAACGCGCCACGTGGTCTGCTGGCCGTGGAAGTTGCGTTTCGGTGTTCTCGGAGAGCTTTATTGGCCATTCCTTTGATACTTGTCTCTGTTCCTTCTTTTCTTAAAATGATTTTCTTCTTCATAAAACATGAACATATGCTGACACCCGAGATGAGGGTGTCACAATATCTCAGGTACCGACAGTGGCCCCCGGGCCCATCTCGGGGGAGATAGCCAGCCCGAGGTGGGACCTCCGTCTCTTCTGATCCGCGCACTTTCTCTAAGTCCCGCATTGACCACTGTCGGAGCACGAACGGTCGCAGGATCGTGGGAGCGTGCGCCCACTTGATGGTTGCTTTTACTGCGGCGGTTCCCAAGACTGCCACTTCTGCATGTTGCGGCGCTTTCTTCGGGAACCGCCGAAGTGCCTTGCCAGCTTGTCTTCTTAGGAGACTGACTCCATGACCCACCGCTCCAGTCGGGCGGCTCGGGTCCACCTGTCATCGGTGCTCGGTCTCGGAGCCGAAGCGGTTGCCAATGCGGCGTACTCGAAGAGTTTCGAATTGCTTGGGATTGCACCCGGGAAGGTGTGAAAAGAAACCCCCACGTGGGTACGCTCCCCTTATAAGGCTTCCAGCCCTTGCGCCTCCCTCGAGTCTCTGCAGTCTTGTCTTCTTCCATGGCTCTTAACCCGCCTTATGGGGGGAGAATCGCTCTCGATTTCCTCCAGCGACGGCGTCTGCACCAAGTCTGGGACCCAGGGAGCCTGCCAGCCTTGACTCTGGAGGTGGCACCTCCAAGGGGTCTCTGGTTTGTCCTCCCGACGGGGCCCTTCCTTGGTGACTGTCAAAGTGTGCGATCGACACTTCCCCCGGGCCTGCACTGGGCAGCCCGCGGAGGTTCTTTTTTCGGAGGGGCTAGTCCCTAGTGGAGAGCTTGCGCGGATGGACGAGTTAGCGAGAGCTTGACACGGCGAGTTTTACGTGGTTCAGGCCGCCGGAGCGTAAAACCCTACGTCCACGGCGAGCTATGGAGCTCGCTGTATTGCTTGCTGCTCAGGGCCGGAGGCCTCAGCCTGGTGGTGAGTTACAGCTTGAGAGTGTATGGCTAGCGTATGAGTTGCAAAGTGCGAACCCCTGCTATCGACGCCTACCCGAGCCTTTTATAGTCCAAGGCTCGGGTGGCTTACAAGGGGAGCCGGGACCCGACAGGTGGTCCCGGGAAGATTGTCTATTATCTACCGTATCTGTAGTTACGCCGGTAGTTGCCTCTGGTCGAAGGCTTCTGAGTCTTCATCTTGCCGCCCTGCCCATGCCGCATGCTAGTCGTAGTGGTTGATGACGGCGCAGGCGGCATGGGATGTCTTGTCGCGACGTTTATTAGCTGGCAGGTTCTGACACCGCGCGCCAGTCTGTGATGTGACTGGGCGCAACGGTACCTGACAGACGCGTGCTTCGCGTTTCCGCGTCTTGGGAAGACGTGGGCCTTGAATACCTTGTACGGGCAAGGTGTGGGGCGCCTTTACGCCCGCCGCCTACCGCTCCGGGGATGGCAGCACCGTTCTTCTGGCCACGTGGCGGGTCCGGAGCCCTTCTCTGAGGCGAGAGGGGTCCGGCCTGCGGGGCACGTGGAGCCTCCGGACCTCTCCCCGCGGAGGGGGAGGTCCAGCCTCTGTATGCCACGTGGCGGGCCCGGAGCTCTCCTCTGCGGAGAGGGAGGTCCGGCCCCGCTGGACGCGTGGCGTCTTCGGACCTCTCTCCCGCGGAGGGGGAGGTCCGGCTTCTGTATGCCACATGGCGGGCCCGGAGCTCTCCTCTGAGGAGAGGGAGGTCCGGCCCTGCCGGATGCGTGGCGCCTTCGGAGCTCTCCCTGCAGAGAAGGGCGAGTACCTTAGGCATTTTACCCTGTGCGCGGGGGTACCCCATATCTCAGGTACAGACAGTGGCCCCCGGGCCCATCTCGGGGGAGATAGCGAGACCGAGGTGGGACCTCCATCTCTTCCGATCCGCGCACTTTCTCTAAGTCCCGAATTGACCGCTGCCGGAGCACGAACGGCCGCAGGGTCGTGAGAGAGTGCGCTCACTTGATGATTGCTTTTACTGCAACGGTTCCCAAGGCTGCCACTTCTGCACGTTGCGGCGCTTTCTTCGGGAACCGCCGAAGGCCTTGCCGGCTCATCTTCTTAGGAGACTGACTCCTTGACCCCACCGCTTTAGTTAAGCGGTTTGGGCCCACCCGTCATCGGCATTCGGTCTAGGAACCAAAGCGGTTGCCGGTGCGGGATATTTGAAGAGTTCCGAATCGCTTGGAATTGCACCAGGAAGCTTTTTAGAGGGGGTCTTACCCTCATTGCAGCTTCCCTTTGCACTTCTCAGCATTTCTTCTCGGACTCTTGTGCTTTTGAGTTCTCCCTTGCCATGGCTTCCAACCCGCTGCCAGAGAAGAAACGCGCTCGATCTCCTCCAGCAACGGCGTCGGTGCCAAGTCGGGATTCTGGGGTGCCTGACACTCCCTCCGGTGGCGACTCGAAGAGGCCCCGGGTTGATGCGCTGGGGGAAGCCTCTGGGGCGTCCCCTGTTCCGCCAGTCCAAGCGACTGTGGAGCGGTCGTCGGCGATGGTTGCAGGCTCTGGAAGTCCTACCCCGGCTCGGAAGTCGGGGTTCAGAGCCCGCTGGAGTGTCCGCGCTTCCCGGCCTTCCCCGTCTTGCGGGGAATCTGTGCCGCAGCGTTCGGAGCCGGGGGCAACTGCCGCGGCCCCCAGGCCAGCGCGAACTTCTCCTGTTCCGGTGTGTCCGGACTCCGCGGCGGCATCGTCTCTTCCTGCCGAGACGGCCACCGCGGCCCCCAAGCCGGCGCAGGTCGACCCTGCACTAGGCGGCCCGGCCTTTTCTCCAGCACCGCCTTCCCCGGTTCGCCCCTCTCCTCAGATCAAGGATCCAGAAGCTGAAGAGAGCCCGGCAGGCCTGGCTGCCAGAGCCTCGGAGCCAGCTTCACCTGATCGGCGTCTCGTCTCAGTTGCTGGTGCGCCGACTCTTCCTGAGGAAGCGGTAATGGAGGAGGTCGTGTAACACCCCAAATTTTGATTTAAAACTCTAAACCATGTTTAGAGGGGAATTTAAAAATTTTTGCATGTGTTGCATGTTTTGCAAAAATTCAAATTCAAACTGGAATTCAAATTATACTCAAAACAGAAAAGAAATGGAAAAAGAAAAAGAGAAAACGGGAAAAAACTGGCCAGTGGGCCGAAACCCGCCAGCCGGCCCAGCTACTCCCGCGCCAGCCCGCCCCCGCGCGCGCTGCGCTGCCCCTCACCGACGGGTGGGACCCACCTGTCATCCATAACCCCGAGCCCCCGCGACCCCGGACTTTTCTCCCGAGCGCGCGAAATCGCAACCGACCGGGAAAGCCCGTCCCGCAGCCGAATTCTGGTCCCAGAGGACTCCAACTCGATCACAACAGACCCACCGCCCTCCCCCGGCTATAAAAACCACCGATCCGATCAGTTTTTCTCACGCGATCGCCGATTTTCACTCCGGTGAGCACCGAGACTTCGCCGGTGAATTCTGGCCGATCTAAGCTCGGAAACTCTGATCTAACTCGCTGGTCTTGATCCACCGCCTCCGGGGAACTTTGCAGGTGCAGAAAACCCGAAGACTTACGGTGTAAATCCAGCGCCGACGAGCTTCGCCGTGGTTTTGCCTCGGACCTCGCCGCCGATCACTTTCCAGGACCCCCGAGCTCGAGAAAACCCCCGAGGTGAGATCCCTGACCTCCCCTCTACCGATCTATGCTATGAGATCACAGTTTTAGGCAGAATTCTCGAGGATCCGAAACTTTCCGGCGAGATCGCCGCTTCCCGCTGCCGTGCGCCGCCGGCAGCACCGCCCGCGTTCGATCAGAGCGACGTGGCCGCTTGTGCGCCGTTTATTTTAAATCGCACGGTAGACTTTAAAACCCCGCGTACCGGTTCGATGTTATAATCTCAGCCGTCGGTTTAAAATCGGACGGTCCACGTCAACCCCGCATTATAAAGACTGGAATTCTTACGTGCTACCCCCTGGGGTACTCTGGAATTGAGAGCTAGCCCCGGAAACTTCAGATCTAGCCCCTGGAACTCCAGAAAATCATGTAAATTCATTTAAAAATCAGTTTTAGCCCCTGGACTTAATAGAAATTAGGAAAAACACCTCTGATGAGTGTAGCTAGACCCCTGGAAATTATGAAAATAATATTACAGACCCTGTAATGGGGTGAATTCATTATTTTAGCCCTGTTTAGTATTTAATTTAGAAAATTGAATATGTAACTAGTGTTTAAAAATTTAAAAAGGGGGACAAACATAATTGTCAAAATTAATTAAAAACTTTCTCAGTACTTAGAAAACTTTGGAGTGAGATAAAAATATATTTTTGGGCTGAAATGAATCTGTTTCATCTATTATTCTCATTTATTAGTATAGGGACACATTTTTAAGTAAAGAATAGTTGTAGAAAAATAGGGAAAATAATTATGAAATAGTTTACATCAGAGGCCAAGGTCAAAATATGTTATTAAATTATTTAGGACCAGAACCTATATTGTTTAGATGATGTGTATTACTAATTTCATAATAAAATACACAATTATGCATAGGAATATAAATCTGAAATTATAGCAACTAGTAAATGATAAATGGAGTTTTTAAAATCCAAAGAGTTCAGTTTAGGGTTGATAGAAATTATGAAGGCACATATGGAGAAGAAAAATACTTTTCATACATACTTGGTAGTTTAATATAAGGAATTTATTTAAAACTGAAACACACATATATACATATATATATATATAGTATGTGAGTATAAATGTGAACACCAAAGTAGGAATCATACACATATAAATAAAAGTGTATGCAAGCCACAAATCAACACACATAGAGTATCCACAACACATATAATGGTAAAGAACTTTCATAAATGTGAATGTGTGGTTTGTATGAAGTAGAAGTGTGAACTATGTCTTATGATTGTTGTTTTTCTTTTGCTATGTGTGATGGTATGAAGTAGAACCTGTTCAAGAGCAAGCTATCACTTTCCAAGATCAGGACTACCCATTTCAAGAGCAGCAAGAAGGAGGCAAGTGTCCTTGACCACTTTGATCCTATGCTAGGATGTGTAGATAGTATTATTTGCATTGTCAAATGAAATATGAAACCCATGCTAGGAAGTTTCCCTAGAATTGCATTACCTTGTTTCCTTGTAGCTTGGGTTGGGATTTATTTTGTCATGTCATTTATTTGCATGCATATGCTTAGCCATGCTTAGAATGGGATATTTGGGATATGAGATCATCAGTTTATTTTACCATACTCTTGAACGAGATATTGTGAGTTATGTAGAGGTAGGGATCAAGGCAAGTTGGATGTTTTGGTTGTGTGCTGGGTGCACGAGACTTGGGTTTGTGTTTAGTACTTGCCTAGATCCTAAGGACTGGTTCATGGAGCATGTAACCTGGCTTTACAGTGCCAACCACATGCTGAGATGGGGCAGCTTGGCCAATTAATTAGGTGTATCCCCGGCGTAGTATGGGTGTGTTGGATGGTGCGGGGAGTAGGTGTCAGCTGGACTACCATATGAACCGCAAGGCTCAAGAGGGGGCCACTGCAGCGGGGTTGGAGCCTCTTGTATGCTGTTAGGGGTGAAACCTCAGTGGGCCCACGCTCGTCGGGAATCCCTTTGTAAAGGCTTCGTAGTGATCTCCTGGCTGCACACCTGGGAAGTGTGAATGTGGATCGTAGCCACTGGCATAATGGAGGTTCTTTTAGTCCACCCGGCAACGGGGGATGAAATCACTACATGTGGGTACAGTGGTACAAACTCTGCAGAGTCAAAACTGTCTTGACAGCCGTGCTCACGGTTAAGAGCGGCCTGGACTTATTCATGATTAGAGGATTGATGGTTTTGGAAGTTAAGCGGGGAGCTTAACATAGGTAATGATGTTATGGTTATTGGATTATGATGATGGGATGAGAGATTGGGACCATTTCACCTGTGTAGTAATGTAGGTGCTTAATAAGCTAAGGTGATAGGTATTAATTGCGTAGTGCATTAACCATGAGTTCAACCTCTCCTTGTTCTAGCCATGCATGATATAACTTTCCCACACTTGCTGAGTACCATTGGTACTCAACCTTGCATATTTGTTGGTTTATATTGCTGCTCAGGTCAAGATAATGAGGTGGTGTATAATGACCAAGATTTTGGACCCGAGGAAGGTTTTTAGGTTCATGAAGACCCCCGGGCAACGCCTGTGATGGAGCCCTAAAGAATAATATTCCGCTGCTAGTTTATTTACTTGTGATGAACTTATTATTGTCCATCGAGACATTTACTATGTAAGACTTACTTATATTCGACACCTGGCTTGTAATAAATGATGCTTCACTATTTGTCATCACATGTATGAGAAAATGATCCTGGCATACATGTGATATTCACTTGGTTGTTCTTCGGAAAAACCGGGTGTGACAGAGGTGGTATCAGAGCCAAGGTTGCCCGTAGGAACGTGGACCTAGGTAGAAATGGACGTATTTAAGGGCCCTATTTTCTTAAAAACTATTTTCCAAGGTGTGGGTTGAAGAGTGTTATTTAAAGAGTTATTTTCTTCATCTTACCCCAACTTTCATTCAAAATAGGATTTTTGTTTGAGATTTTATCTAACCTAATTTTAAAATTCTTTTGTTTTAGATGGTTCGCATGATTTGTTGCGCCGTCTTCGACGTATGCTCGAAGCCGCCGGCAATACGGGCAAGCTCATCATCCACTATAACTCCACCAGGACCATCCGTGAGAAGAGGGAAGAATGGAGTTCGGAGATGAGGATTATACACGAGAATCAGCTGCTTAAGATTCACCACTCTCCAGCTTGTCGAGCAACACAAGTTGACACGGAGAGAGATGTCACCTGGGAGGCCATCACCTGCCAGAGTCACATCTATCGTCGCCACTTGGACAAAACTGAGTACATGTATGTCCTCCAACGTGAGAGTGGTACCACGGAGTACAAGTACCCACCGGTGCAGCAAGGGACTTCCCATGAGCACATGGACTTGTGCTTGGAGGATGCTGCTATGCTCAGCACTCGACTGCAGGAGTGTCAACAAGACCTTCAGGATGTCCGAGACACCCTGAAGGAAACGGAGGCGTTGCTGCGAGCTTGCTTAAAGGCGAGAGAAAGAGGAGATGGGAATGAACTGTGTGTCACCGTGAGTGATCCATGGACCCCTGACTCCCCGGATCGCCGAGCAATCAGGCGTCGTTGCACTTCTCCACCAGCAGCCTCCCCACCCAAAGCAGAGTCAGAAGGTAGCCGAAATGAGGAGGAAGATCCCGAGGAGCCAGCTCAAGAGGACGAGTAGTGTAGAGTCTTTCCCCTAGCTAGCAAGAGGTCGAGTAGTCGAGTCGTTACGTAGTTAATGGTGTGATAATGCTTGGTGTGTGACGTGAGTTGTGGAAGCCATGAGCAATTGTCCACAGCCTCGTCTTCAGATTGTTTTGCTTTGGTGTGTAAACCCACAGGAATTAATAGTGCATTTGTTTGGTGTGAGATATAAACCCTCATAAAATTTTAACAAAGCTTCAACACTTCAAAGTACAAACAAGTGAAAGTAGTAAGATGACACTAAATGCTTTCAAATTAACATTGGTTGATTCTGCCAGATGGCCGGAAGAGGAAAAGGACGTGCTGCTAACCCCGCCAACAACAATGATGAGGCATGCAACCCTCATCTTTCTGGAGGCCAGGACCGGGGTGGTCGCCGTGAAGAAGTTGACCCTCTCCACCAAATGCTGGAGAATCAAAATCAGCTCATCCAGAACTTGACTCAAGTGGTGGCCAACTTGCATCAAGTTCCACCTCCACAAGCTGCACCACTCCAACCAAGGTTGAGTGAGTTTCTAGGGACTCAACCTCCAAAGTTTGCAAGTGCTGCTGAACCTCTGGAGGCAGATGATTGGCTAAAGACCATTGAAAGTAAGATGAGGATCATACAGTGCCAAGGGTATGAGAGGGTGCTGTTTGCCTCTCATCAATTGCATGGACCTGCTGCTGATTGGTGGACCGCCTACGTGGCCGCCCATCATGACCCTGAGAGCATCACTTGGGAAGAGTTCAAGCGTAGCTTCCGCAACCACTACATCCCAAGAGGTGAACTCAAAAACAAGAGGAAAGAGTTTTTGGGACTGCAGCAGGGAAACATGACGGTGAGGGAATACCTCACTAAATTCACTCAACTATCCCGTTATGCCCCACGGGACATAGAGACTGACGAGCAGAAACAAGATTGTTTCGTGGAAGGGCTTACCGCAGAAATGCAGTGTGCAATGTCCTCAAATGAGTATGAAAGCTTTCAAAAGATGGTGGACAGAGCGTTTGTGGTGGAAAGGAAGCTAAAGGCCCTGGAAAATGAGAATAAGAGGAAGGCTGGGTGGTCACATCAAGCCTCAGGGAGCAACACCCGCCCACGTATGATGCAGCAACCTACGGGGCAGACGAGCCGTGCTGCGGTACCCTATTCAGCACCAAGAGGGTACAACCCAAACTACAGGCCTCCCGCAGCACCAGCACAGCCGCAACGTCAGTTTGTACAGCAGCCTCGCCCCGCATATCCACCTCGACCAGCAGTGCAAGGACCCCCAAACCAACCCCAAGACAACAAGGGCCAAGCATCTAAGATTGGGGTGCAATGTTTCAGCTGTGGTGAAGTGGTGCACTACGCCCATAAGTGTCCAAAGAAGAAGCCCACGCAGCCACAGCAGCTGAACGTAATGAGAGGACGGGTGAACCACGTCACTATGGAGGAAGCACAAGAGGCACCCGACGTGGTAGTTGGTAAGTTTCCTGCCAATTTACACCTTGCAACTCTGCTGTTTGATTCTGGTGCTACCCATTCGTTCATTGCTCAAGGGTTTGTTAAGAAGCATGACCTAGCAACCACACAAATGAACCATATGCTAGCGGTAAACTCTCCAGGTGGAGAAATAAGGACAAGACAAGTGTGTCCCAAAGTGAACCTAGACATTAATGGGGTAGTATTTACCGCTAACCTCATAGTGATCGATTCACAAGGGATAGATATTATTTTGGGTATGGATTGGTTGACCAAACATAAAGGAATCATCCATTGTTCGACCAGAACGGTGGAACTAACTCACCCTAGTGGCACAAGAGTAAAGTTCATAACGATACACGAGCCTAGGAGGGACATTAAATTAAATCAAGTGGAGGTGAAAGTTGAGGAAATCAGGACTATCAGGGAATATCCAGATGTTTTTCCGGAGGAGTTGCCAGGTATGCCTCCCGACCGTGACGTGGAATTCGCGATTGAGCTAGTACCGGGAACAGCCCCGATATACAAGAGACCTTATCGAATGGACTCCAAGCAGCTAGAAGAGCTCAAGGATCATTTGAGAGAATTGACGGAAAAGGGGTATGTTCGCCCTAGTTCCTCACCATGGGGAGCTCCGGTGATATTTGTGCCTAAGAAAGATGGAACTCAAAGGTTATGCGTGGATTACCGTGCCTTGAATGAGGTGACCATCAAGAACAAGTACCCATTACCACGCATTGAAGACTTGTTTGATCAGTTGAGGGGAGCTTGCGTGTTCTCGAAAATTGATCTCAGGTCGGGATACCACCAACTCAAGATAAGGCAATCTGATATTCCCAAGACAGCTTTCGTATCTCGGTACGGACTGTATGAATACACTGTCATGCCTTTCGGGCTAACCAATGCCCCGGCATATTTCATGTACCTCATGAACAAGGTATTCATGGAATATCTGGACAAATTTGTGGTGGTTTTCATTGATGATATTCTCGTCTTCTCCAAAGATGAAGAAGAACATGAGAAACATCTAAGGTTGGTGTTACAGAGGCTGAGAGAACACCAACTATATGCCAAGTTGAGCAAGTGTGAGTTTTGGCTGAAGAGAGTTCCCTTTTTAGGACATATAATCTCGGAGGGAGGAATCTCCGTAGATCCCGCCAAAATCGAAGATATCCAGAAGTGGAAAACCCCTGAAAATGTCGGGGAAGTTCGAAGCTTTTTTGGGATTGGCTGGATACTATCGACGGTTTATTGAGGGATTCTCCAAGATCTCGAGACCTCTCACCAAACTGTTGGAGAAGGGGATCACATTCACCTGGACGCCCCAGTGCGGTACGAGCTTTCAGGAGTTAAAGAAGAGATTGACAACAGCCCCAGTGTTGGTTATGCCAGATATGCAGAAGAATTTCACAGTGTACTGCGATGCCTCTGGAAACGGGTTGGGATGTGTTCTCATGCAAGAAGGACATGTCGTGGCATATGCATCCCGGCAGCTTCGGAAGCACGAGAAGAACTATCCTACACATGACCTAGAACTAGCTGCAGTGGTACACGCGTTGAAAATTTGGCGGCACTATTTGATGGGGAAGAGGACAGAGATATATACGGATCATAAGAGTTTGAAGTACATATTCACACAGCCAGATCTCAACCTCAGACAAAGGAGATGGTTAGAGCTAATCAATGACTTTGATGTGGGCATCAACTATCATCCCGGGAAAGCAAACGTTGTGGCCGATGCTTTGAGTCGGAAAGTGCAGGTCAATAAGTTGAGCTTGAAGGACATGCCTGCAGAATTGAAGGACGAGGTTATAAGGCTCAATCTATGTCTAGTAAATAGTGGTGAAGCCATCGCCATGGAAGTGGACTCCACACTCGAGCAAGACATACGCGAGGGTCAAAAGAATGATGAGAGGATACAAGAGATCAGACAGCTCATCAAGGAAAATAAAGCTCCTGGTTTTAGAGAGGATGAACAAGGAACGGTGTGGCACGGGAAAAGGATCTGCGTGCCAGAAGTAAAGGAGATCCGTGAATTAATTTTGAAGGAGGCTCACGATTCCGACTATTCCATTCATCCTGGGAGTACGAAGATGTACCAGGACCTCAAGAGCAGGTATTGGTGGTATGGCATGAAGCGAGATGTCGCGGAACATGTTGCCCTATGTGACACATGTCAGTTGGTGAAAGCAGAACATCAACGACCCGCGGGATTGCTGCAACCACTCAAAGTGCCTGAATGGAAGTGGGAAGAAATCAGCATGGATTTTATCGTGGGATTGCCTAGGACCCAATCCGGGTATGATTCAATATGGGTCATTATTGATAGGCTAACCAAGGTAGCTCATTTCATCCCTGTGAAAGAAAGCTACAGCGGATCCAAATTGGCAGAATTGTACATGTCAAGGATTGTGTGTTACCATGGAGTGCCAAAGAAGATAGTGTCGGACCGAGGGACACAGTTCACCTCGAGGTTTTGGCAGAAGTTGCATGAAACCATGGGAACCCATCTGAACTTCAGCTCTGCCTATCATCCCCAAACTGACGGGCAGACGGAGAGAACCAATCAGATCCTCGAAGATATGTTAAGGGCATGTGCACTCAAAAACAATAGAAGTTGGGACAAGAACTTACCGTATGCGGAGTTTTCCTATAACAACAGCTATCACGCTAGTATGAAGATGTCACCGTTTGAAGCTTTGTATGGAAGGAAGTGCAGAACTCCCCTATTTTGGAACCAAACAGGAGAAAGTAAAGTGTTTGGTCCAGAAGTTCTACAAGAAGCCGAGGCAAAGGTGAGGGAGATTCGCAACAACTTGAGGATAGCACAAACACGCCAGAAGAGTTATGCTGATGTACGAAGAAGAGAGCTCGTTTTCAACGTGGGAGACTATGTTTATCTCAAGGTGTCCCCTATCAGAGGACTTCGTCGGTTCAAGGTGAAAGGGAAGTTGTCACCTCGATACATCGGACCCTTTCAAGTTTTGGAAAGAAAAGGCGAAGTGGCGTACCAACTAGAGTTACCGGTTCATCTATCGGACGTGCACGATGTATTCCATGTGTCACAACTCAAGAAATGCCTGAGGACGCCTGAAGAGGTGTTACCCATGAATGAAGTGGATGTAGCTGAAGATTTGTCTTATACCGAGCGACCCTACAAGATTTTGGAGACAATGGAACGCCTCACCAGAAATAAAAGAATCCGTATGTGCAAGGTGCAGTGGAAGCATCACTCAGAAGAGGAAGCCACCTGGGAACGGGAAGATGAGCTCAAGGCACAATTTCCGGAATTGTTTTCTTAGAAACACCAATCTCGAGGACGAGATTTCTTTTAAGGGGGGTAGAGCTGTAACACCCCAAATTTTGATTTAAAACTCTAAACCATGTTTAGAGGGGAATTTAAAAATTTTTGGACGTGTTGCATGTTTTGCAAAAATTCAAATTCAAACTAAATTCAAATTATACTCAAAACAGAAAAGAAATGGAAAAAGAAAAAGAGAAAATGGGAAAAAACTGGCCAGTGGGCCGAAACCCGCCAGCCGGCCCAGCTACTCCCGCGCCAGCCCACCCCCGCGCGCGCCGTGCTGCCCCTCACCGACGGGTGGGACCCACCTGTCATCCCTAACCCCGAGCCCCCACGACCCCGGACTTTTCTCCCGAGCGCGCGAAATCGCAACCGACCGGGAAAGCCCGTCCCGCAGCCGAATTCTGGTCCCAGAGGACTCCAACTCGATCACAACAGACCCACCGCCCTCCCCCGGCTATAAAAACCACCGATCCGATCAGTTTTTCTCACGCGATCGCCGATTTTCACTCCGGTGAGCACCGAGACTTCGCCGGTGAATTCTGGCCGATCTAAGCTCGGAAACTCTGATCTAACTCGCTGGTCTTGATCCACCGCCTCCGGGGAACTTTGCAGGTGCAGAAAACCCGAAGACTTACGGTGTAAATCCAGCGCCGACGAGCTTCGCCGTGGTTTTGCCTCGGACCTCGCCGCCGATCACTTTCCAGGACCCCCTAGCTCGAGAAAACCCCCAAGGTGAGATCCCTGACCTCCCCTCTACCGATCTATGCCATGAGATCACAGTTTTAGGCAGAATTCTCGAGGATCCGAAACTTTCCGGTGAGATCGCCGCTTCCCGCCGCCGGCAGCGCCGCCCGCGTTCGATCAGAGCGACGTGGCCGCTTGTGCGCCGTTTATTTTAAATCGCACGGTAGATTTTAAAACCCCGCGTACCGGTTCGATGTTATAATCTCAGCCGTCGGTTTAAAATCGGACGGTCCACGTCAACCCCGCATTATAAAGACTGGAATTCTTACGTGCTACCCCCTGGGGTACTCTGGAATTGAGAGCTAGCCCCGGAAACTTCAGATCTAGCCCCTGGAACTCCAGAAAATCATGTAAATTCATTTAAAAATCATTTTTAGCCCCTGGACTTAATAGAAATTAGGAAAAACACCTCTGATAAGTGTAGCTAGACCCCTGGAAATTATGAAAATAATATTATAGACCCTGTAATGGGGTGAATTCATTATTTTAGCCCTGTTTAGTATTTAATTTAGAAAATTGAATATGTAACTAGTGTTTAAAAATTTAAAAAGGGGGACAAACATAATTGTCAAAATTAATTAAAAACTTTCTCAGTACTTAGAAAACTTTGGAGTGAGATAAAAATATATTTTTGGGCTGAAATGAATCTGTTTCATCTATTATTCACATTTATTAGTATAGGGACACATTTTTAAGTAAAGAATAGTTGTAGAAAAATAGGGAAAATAATTATGAAATAGTTTACATCAGAGGCCAAGGTCAAAATATGTTATTAAATTATTTAGGACCAGAACCTATATTGTTTAGATGATGTGTATTACTAATTTCATAATAAAATACACAATTATGCATAGGAATATAAATCTGAAATTATAGCAACTAGTAAATGATAAATGGAGTTTTTAAAATCCAAAGAGTTCAGTTTAGGGTTGATAGAAATTATGAAGGCACATATGGAGAAGAAAAATACTTTTCATACATACTTGGTAGTTTAATATAAGGAATTTATTTAAAACTGAAACACACATATATACATATATATATATATATATATAGTATGTGAGTATAAATGTGAACACCAAAGTAGGAATCATACACATATAAATAAAAGTGTATGCAAGCCACAAATCAACACACATAGAGTATCCACAACACATATAATGGTAAAGAACTTTCATAAATGTGAATGTGTGGTTTGTATGAAGTAGAAGTGTGAACTATGTCTTATGATTGTTGTTTTTCTTTTGCTATGTGTGATGGTATGAAGTAGAACCTGTTCAAGAGCAAGCTATCACTTTCCAAGATCAGGACTACCCATTTCAAGAGCAGCAAGAAGGAGGCAAGTGTCCTTGACCACTTTGATCCTATGCTAGGATGTGTAGATAGTATTATTTGCATTGTCAAATGAAATATGAAACCCATGCTAGGAAGTTTTCCTAGAATTGCATTACCTTGTTTCCTTGTAGCTTGGGTTGGGATTTATTTTGTCATGTCATTTATTTGCATGCATATGCTTAGCCATGCTTAGAATGGGATATTTGGGATATGAGATCATCAGTTTATTTTACCATACTCTTGAACGAGATATTGTGAGTTATGTAGAGGTAGGGATCAAGGCAAGTTGGATGTTTTGGTTGTGTGCTGGGTGCACGAGACTTGGGTTTGTGTTTAGTACTTGCCTAGATCCTAAGGACCGGTTCATGGAGCATGTAACCTGGCTTTACAGTGCCAACCACATGCTGAGATGGGGCAGCTTGGCCAATTAATTAGGTGTATCCCCGGCGTAGTATGGGTGTGTTGGATGGTGCGGGGAGTAGGTGTCAGCTGGACTACCATATGAACCGCAAGGCTCAAGAGGGGGCCACTGCAGCGGGGTTGGAGCCTCTTGTATGCTGTTAGGGGTGAAACCTCAGTGGGCCCATGCTCGTCGGGAATCCCTTTGTAAAGGCTTCATAGTGATCTCCTGGCTGCACACCTGGGAAGTGTGAATGTGGATCGTAGCCACTGGCATAATGGAGGTTCTTTTAGTCCACCCGGAAACGGGGGATGAAATCACTACATGTGGGTACAGTGGTACAAACTCTGCAGAGTCAAAACTGTCTTGACAGCCGTGCTCACGGTTAAGAGCGGCCTGGACTTATTCATGATTAGAGGATTGATGGTTTTGGAAGTTAAGCGGGGAGCTTAACATTGGTAATGATGTTATGGTTATTGGATTATGATGATGGGATGAGAGATTGGGACCATTTCACCTGTGTAGTAATGTAGGTGCTTAATAAGCTAAGGTGATAGGTATTAATTGCGTAGTGCTTTAACCATGAGTTCAACCTCTCCTTGTTCTAGCCATGCATGATATAACTTTCCCACACTTGCTGAGTACCATTGGTACTCAACCTTGCATATTTGTTGGTTTATATTGCTGCTCAGGTCAAGATAATGAGGTGGTGTATAATGACCAAGATTTTGGACCCGAGGAAGGTTTTTAGGTTCATGAAGACCCCCGGGCAACGCCTGTGATGGAGCCCTAAAGAATAATATTCCGCTGCTAGTTTATTTACTTGTGATGAACTTATTATTGTCCATCGAGACATTTACTATGTAAGACTTACTTATATTCGACACCTGGCTTGTAATAAATGATGCTTCACTATTTGTCATCACATGTATGAGAAAATGATCCTGGCATACATGTGATATTCACTTGGTTGTTCTTCGGAAAAACCGGGTGTGACAGGTCGGGGGGACTACCCCAGCCTCTGTTGCTCCATTGCCTCTGGCGGATGCCTTCGCGCTTGCCGAGACAAGCGTTCGGCAGGTCTTGGCTGCATTAGGGCGCGAGCGGGAGGAGTATACGGTTGAACGGGATCGCCTCCTCACCTGGGGGAACCTTTTGTGGGAGAGGACCGCAAAGGTTAAGAGTGAGCTCGACTCCAGGCAGGAGTTGCTCGACTTCAGGGAAGCGCTCGTCGACCAGATGAAGCGGGCTGTTGACCGCATGGACACCCCATCGCGGCGGATCAACAGGGAGGCCCTGGAGGCACACGCCCGGGCCGAAGAGAGCCTCTCTGCTGCTGTGGAAATACGGCAGCGGTTGGAGCACCGTGAACTCGCCGTTGAGGAGCGGGAGCGTTTCGTGGCAGCTGAGGCAGAGAGGGTCACCGCGCAGCTGGCCGCGGGCGAGGATGACCTCCGAGCTCGGATGGAGGAGCTGGAGATTCTGAAGGCAGACCTCAACTTGAGGGAGGAACAGGTTTCCCATGATCGCCGGGCGGTCTTGGACCGGGAGTTGACCGCCGGCTTTAAGGCCGCTGAGTTGGAGCGGCTAGCCAAGACTCTCCACCTTCGGGAGAGTTCCCTGGCGGCCAAGGAGAAGGAATTCTCCGAGAGGAACCTGGAGGCTCTGCAGGCGGCCCGCCGCGAGGTGGAGGAGCTCTCAGCCTTGCGGTCCTCCGAGGCTCTTGCGGTCTCAAGCTTCGTGGATCGAGCGGGGTCCGCCCTGATCCCTCTTGGCTTCAGTCCGGTGAGGGCCGCGACTCCCGCATTGAAGGTGGCAGAGGTGATCCCTGCATTGGAGTCGATCGGCGCCAAGCTGGACAGACTCGACTCGGTGGTCGCCAGCGAGCTTGAGGCCGAGGGCCGCGGCTTAGCTTTAGAGGTCGCTTCGCATGTGCTGGCATGCTTCAAGAGCCGCGACCCCTCTTTTTCGCTAGAGCCAGCGAGAGAGGGGCCAGCCGCGGAGTGGGAGGAAGCTGCCAGGGCTGAAGTCGAGGATGTGGCCGCCCTTGTAGCCGCAAGGTTCCGGCGAGAGCCGGGAGGTCCTTATGACTTGTTTCTCCCTTTTTTATCGAGTCTGTAGTCCAGCTCATGGAGCCTTGCTTAATTTGACACTCTTGGATACTTGTGTCTGTGATCCTTTTCTCTCCTTCTTGGCTTTGCCTGGCTGAGTCCTTAGCTCCGCAAGGTACTCAGAGGCCATTTCCAATCTTGGAGCTTCGCACAGACACCCTCCCCGGGTCCTAACCGTGTTAGGGGCCCCCGGAGGTCTCTGAACCTCGCCCTATGGGGGGCTCCAAATCTGCCTGCCACGTGACGGGTCCAGAGCTCCTCCTCAAGAGACGGGAGCTCCGGCCATGTTGGACACGTAGGGCTTTCGGAGCCCTCCCACTGAGGGGGGAGGTCTGGTTCCTGCCTGCCACATGGCGAGCCCGGAGCCCTCCTCAAGGGAGGAGAGAGTTCCGGGCCCGCTGGACACGTGGGGCCCCCGGGCCCCGCCCCTGCTGGAGGGGAAGGTCCCGGTCCTTCCAGTCTCAAGGGAGGAGAGAGTTCCGGGCCCGCTGGACACCTAGCGCGCCAAATGTCGAAGTGTGCGATCGACACTTCCCCCGGGCCTGCACTGGGCAGCCCGCGGAGGTTCTTTTTTCGGAGGGGCTAGTCCCTAGCGGAGAGCTTGCGTGGATGGACGAGTTAGCGAGAGCTTGACACGGCGAGTTTTACGTGGTTCAGGTCGCCGGAGCGTAAAACCCTACGTCCACGGCGAGCTATGGAGCTCGCTGTATTGCTTGCTGCTCGGAGCCGGAGGCCTGAGCTTGGTGGTGAGTTACAGCTTGAGAGTGTATGGCTAGCGTATGAGTTGCAAAGTGCGAACCCCTGCTATCGACGCCTACCCGAGCCTTTTATAGTCCAAGGCTCGGGTGGCTTACAAGGGGAGCCGGGACCCGACAGGTGGTCCCGGGAAGATTGTCTATTATCTACCGTATCTGTAGTTACGCCGGTAGTTGCCTCTGGTCGAAGGCTTCTTAGTCTTCATCTTGCCGCTCTGCCCATGCCGCACGCTAGTCATAGTGGTTGATGACGGCGCAGGCGGCATGGGATGTCTTGTCGCGGCGTTTATTAGCTGGCAGGTTCTGATACCGTGCGCCAGTCTGTGATGCGACTGGGCGCAACGGCACCTGACAGACGCGTGCTCCGCGTTTCCGCATCTTGGGAAGACGCGGGCCTTGAATACCTTGTACGGGCAAGGTGTGGGGCGCCTTTACGCCCGCCGCCTACCGCTCCAGGGCAGGCAGCACCGTTCTTCTGGCCACGTGGCGGGTCCGGAGCCCTTCTCTGAGGCGAGAGGGGTCTGGCCTGCGGGGCACGTGGAGCCTCCAGACCTCTCCCCGCGGAGGGGGAGGTCCAGCCTCTGTATGCCACGTGGCGGGTCCGGAGCTCTCCTCTGCGGAGAGGGAGGTCCGGCCCCGCCTGACGCGTGGCGCCTTCGGAGCTCTCCCTGCGGAGAAGGGCGAGTACCTTAGGCATTTTACCCTGTGCGCGGGGGTACCCCATATCTCAGGTACCGACAGTGACGGCAGGCAGAAAGCTCCCTGGCATTGCGTCCCTTCTCAGATGGTGGAGTCTTCAAAGAAACCGCTGAAGCACCAAGGAGAATTCCAGGCGGCAGAGTCCCCGAGAAGACCGCTGAAGCTGCGGAGGGGGCCTCAGGAGCACGCTTGATGACACCGGCTTTTGCGCCATTGATGAGGGAACATCAGGAGAAGGAAACCGCCGATGCACCAAGGAGGATCCCAGGCGGCAGAGTCTCCAAGAAGACCGTCGAAGCTGTGGAGGGGGCCTCAGGAGCACCCTTGATGACACCGGCCTTTGCGCTGGTGATGAGGGAGGCGATTTCTTTGCTCGGGTCATGGAGCGGGAGAGCGCCGCCAGGGCTGAAACCTGGTGACGCGGCCGTTCTTGCAACTTCTAGACTCTGGTCGTGTCAGGGGAATCTTGGGGCCTGTTTCTTTCTTTTTCATCGAGTTTGTAGCCCAGCTCATGGAGCCATGAATACATGAACTCTTATGACCCTTCGTGCATGTGATGTTTTTCGTCTTCTTCCTGGTTTTGCCTGACCGAGCACTTAGTTCCGCAAGGCGCTCAGAGGCCTTCACCAATCTTGACGTTCTGCTACGGCACCTTCCCCGGGTCCTCATTATATTAAGGGCCCCGGAGGTCCTCGGGCCCCGCCTCATGGGGAGGTGGAGGCCCGGATCAGCCAGCCACGTGGCGGATCCGGAGCTCTCCTCTGAGGAGAGGGAGGTCCGGAGCCGCGGTACACGTGGGGTCTCCGGGCCCTTCCCCTCAGAGGAGGGGAGGTCCGGTCCCGCTGGAGCCGTGGATCCTTCGGTCTTGCCTTGGAGTTCCGGTCTCGCATGATTCCGTAGTGGCCCCCTGGCAGGGGCGTCCCATTGGTCAGGCGCTCCTACCACATTCCTGTAGGGATCCGAGGCCGAGAGGTCCTGCACACAAGTAGGGAAAAAGTAATTCTCCTTGGGAGCTCCCCCTCCCTTATCCCATAGTCTTATTCGACTTATGGCCCCTAACCATATGCTCGGTGCTTGGGGACAGTACTGCGCGAAGCGTTCGGGGGCTCAGGACCCCCCTCGACTATAAGCAGGTACCCCCGATGCAACCACCTCTGGTAGGGTAGTGAATGCCGACTAGTGGTGAGAATGAGAAGGGGGAGCTGAGCACATGGCAGCCATGCACCGCAAGGGTAGTCATAAAAAACTTAGTACACAATTTAAATGAGTACGAGGAAAGAGCAAAGTAGAACAGGTTTCTTTTCGTATAACTTTCCACAGGAGGAAGGCAGGCTATACATGGAGGCCACGACCCGCCCCATTATAAGGGGAAGAAAGACTCTATGCGCTTGGAGTCGGAACCAGGCAAAGCTGAACGTAGTCCTGTACCGTCCCCTGGGGCTTAGCTGCTCCGAGCGCTGTTCCTGGACTCTGGAGTTTATTACGGAAAGAAAGTACTGTCCTATCTTTGCTCTAGGGGTAAAACTTACGGAGGTGTTCTATGTTCCAAGAGTTTGGGAGCAGGTCCCCATCCTCGGTGGAAAGGCGCACACACCCGGGGCGGCATACTTTCGCGACTCAGAAGGGACCCTCCCAACTAGGGGAGAGTTTGTGGGCCCCTTTGCGAGAAAGTATGCGCCGCAACACCAGGTCACCTTCCTGCAGCTCCCGGGCACGCACAGATCTCTGGTGGTAGCGCCGAAGCGCTTGTCTGTACTGCGCTGTCGGTACCCGCGATATGGGTACCCCCGCGCACAGGGGAAAATGCCTAAGGGTCTCGCCCTTCTCCGCAGGGAAAGCTCCGAAGGCGCCACGTGTCCAGTGGGGCCGGACCTCCCTCCCCTCAGAGGAGAGCTCCGGGCTCGCCACGTGGACTACAGCAGCCAGACCTCCCCCCTCCGTGGGGAGAGCTCCGAAGGTGCCACATGTCCCGCGGGGCCGTACCTCCCCCTCCTTAGAGGAGAGCTCCGGACCCACCACGTGGCTGACAGAAGCCGGACCTCCCCCTCCGCGGGGGAGAGGTCCGAAGGCTCCACGTGTCCTGTGGGGCCGGACCTCCCCCTCCTCAGAGGAGAGCTCCGGGCCCGCCACGTGTCCAGCAGAACAGCGCTGCCTGCCCCCGAGCGGTAGGCAGCGGGCGTAAAGACGCCCATACCTTGCCCGTACAAGGTTTTCAAGGCCCGCGCCTTCCCAAGACGCAGAGACGCGGAGCACACCTCTGTCAGGTGCCGTTGCGCCCAGTCGCATCACAGACTGGCGCGCGGTGTCAGGGCCTGCCAGCAAATAAACACAGCGACAAGACATCCCATGCCGCCCCCGCCGTCATCAACCACTACGACTAGCATGCGGCATGGGCAGGGCTGTAAGACAAAGACTCAGAAGCCTTCGCCAGAGACAACTACCGGCATAACTGTAGATATGGTAGATAATAGACAATCTCCCCGGGACCACCTGTCGGGTCCCGGGCCCCCCTTGTAAGCCACCCGAGTCTTGGACTATAAAAGACTCGGGTAGGCGACGATAGCAAGGGTTCGAACCCTGTTGGTTCGCACTTTGCAACTCATACGCTAGCCATACACTCTCAAGCTGTAACTCACCCCCAATCTCAGGCCTCCGGCCCCGAGCAGCAAGAAATACAGCGAGCTCCATAGCTCGCCGTGGACGTAGGGTTTTACGCTCCGGCGGCCTGAACCACGTAAAACTCGCCGTGTCAAGCTCTTACTAACTCGTCCATCTGCGCAAGCTCTCCGCTAGAGACTAGCCCCACTGAGAAAAGAACTTCCGAGGGCTGCCCAGTACAGGCCCGGGGGAAGTGTCGACTGAACACTTCGACATTTGGCGCGCCAGGAAGGGGGCTTTTCTCCTAGCGCGACGAGTTTCCGCCGACGAAGATGACCAAGCTTCCTTCAGCGGCAAACTCTCCCCCTCCGCGTTCACGGCGAACCGTGACCAGTGGGGAGTACATGTCGACACACTCAGGACGGAGTGTGTCGGCACGAGCTGGTAGCCAGCAGCCGACTCCGGCAACGCTGACTCCAGCGATGCATGCTCCGACCAGTGTGAGATCTTCTGCAGCGCTGAGCGTACACCATGGGGGTGCGCTAGCTGCAGCAAGAGCACTGCTGCGCAACCCACCTGCGGGGGATGCACCCCATTCAGCGACCCAGCAATGGGTCCGCGAGGTGGACCGCCTCGTCGTCGCCGCCGCGAACCCTCGACTTCGGCGAGGACGGCGCCCAGGACAACCAGCTGTGTCGCTAACGCGCACGCCAACGGTTGACGGGCAGACGGTGGACCCCAGCTCCACCAGGTTTCCGTCGATGGACATGAGGGCAGAGCTGGAGCGATGCCACTTGGGCCAAGATGCCCGAGTGTTCCTCGAGCGACGTCGAGAAAGGCGTCGCACTCAAGAGGCTGGCGACAACATGACGTCGGCCTCGACCCAGCCTGAAGGGCAGACCTTCACCATGCGAACTCTGTCCCAGACGTACGCCGCGCAGCATAAGCCGCAACCATGTGGTCTGCAAGCGGCGTCCCCGGCCTATGGCGCAACCTTGCCCATACCGGGATACCCTGTGTCAGGCGGAACCAAGCGTTCGCGGCACCAGTACCTGCACTGGGAGCCAGCCACCGGCTCTGGCAGCGCCGACCCCGGCAATGCAGGCTCCAACCAGCGTCAGGTCTTCAGTAGCGCTGGGCGTACCCGGCGGGGGTGCGCCAGCCACAGCAAGAGCGCTACTGCACAATCCGCCTGCTGGGGACGCGCCTCAGGCAGCGACCCAGCAGTGGATTCGCGAGATAGACCGTCTCGTCGTCGCCGCCGCAAACCCTCGACTTCGGCGGGGACAACGCTCCGGCCAACCGGCTGTGTCGCTGATGCGCACGCCAATGGTTGGCGAGCAGACGGCGGACTCCAGCTCCACCAGGCTTCCGTCGACGGACCTGAGGACAGAGCTGGAACGGTGCCACATGGGCCAAGATGCCCGAGTGTTCCTCGAGCGACGTCGAGAAAGGCGTCGCACTCAAGAGGCTGGCGACAACATGACGTCGGCCTCGACCCAGCCTGGATGGCAGACCTTCGCTACGCGAGCTCTGCCCCAGGCGTACGCTGCACAGCATAAGCCACAACCATGTGCTCTGCAAGCGGTGTCCCCGGCCTATGGCGCAACCTTGCCCATACCGGGGTACACTGTGCCAGGCGCAACCAAGCGTTCGCGGCACCAGTACCTGCACTGGGAGCCAGCAACCGGCTCTGGCAGCGCCGACCCCGGCAATGCAGGCTCCAACCAGCGTCAGGTCTTCAGTAGCGCTGGGCGTACCCGGCGGGGGTGCGCTAGCCGCAACAAGAGCGCTACTGCACAATCCGCCTGCTGGGGGCGCGCCTCAGGCAGCGACCCAGCAGTGGATTCGCGAGGTAGACCGTCTTGTCGTCGCCGCCGCAAACCCTTGACTTCGGCGGGGACGACGCTGCGGCCAACCGGCTGTGTCGCTGACGCGCACGCCAATGGTTGACGGACAGATGGCGGATTCCAGCTCGACCAGGCTTCCATCGACGGACCTGAGGACTGAGCTGGAACGATGCCACCTGGGTCAAGACGCCCGAATGTTCCTCGAGCGGCGACGAGAAAGGTGTCGCAGCCACGAGGCCGGTGTCAGCATGACGACTGCCTCAACCCTGCCTGAGGCGCAGACTTTCGCCACGCGAACTCTGCCCCAGACATACGCCACGCAGCATATGCCACAGCCATATGTCCTGCAAACGGCGCCCCCGGTCTATGGCGCAGCCTTGCCCATACCGGGGGGTACACTGTGCCAGCGGCGAACCAAGCGGTCACGGCACCAACACCTGCAGCAACAGGGGCAGGATGTACGGCCCTCGAGCCCCACCTCCGCTTCACGAGGTGGCCGCGCAAGTTTCGGCCGCACCTGCCCGAGAAGTACGACGGCAGCGTCAACCCAGCGGGGTTCGTCCAGATGTACTCCACCGCCGTACTTGCCGCAGGAGGGGATGAGGCCGTCATGGCCAAACTACTTCCCCGTCGCCTTGACCGGCCCAGCCCGGTCTTGGCTAATGAACCTCCCTCAGGGTTCCATAACTTCCTGGGGAGAGCTCTGCCGGCAGTTCATCGCCAACTTCGGCAGCTCCTACACCCGTCCCAGCATGGAGCATGACCTCCAAGCCATCAAGCAACAACCTGGGGAGTCGCTGCGCTCCTTCATCCAGCGGTTCTCCCAGGTACGCAACACCATTCCGCATATTCAAAGTGCTTCTGTGGTGGCGGCACTTCGACAGTGTCCTGGACAAGAAGATGCTTGGGAGGCTTGCAACCAGAGAGGTCTGCGATGCCTCCGAGCCCTTCAGCCTGGCGGACAAGTGCGCCAGAGCAGCCGGAGGGCAGAGCTGGCACTCACTGCCAGCTTCCAAAGCCGGAAGACAGCCCGAAGACGGCGGAGTTCAAGCTGAGCTCCCGACCACGTCAGACAGCCAAGAGCCAAGCACTGGCTGACTTCGTGGCTGAGTGGACGCCAATGAAGGCTGACCCAGGGGGCTGCGAAGACGGTGAACCAAAGTACCGAGCTCCGGTCTTCACCGGGCCTCACTGGACGCTCTTCTTCGACGGCTCCTCGCGAAAGCAGGGGGCCGGTGCCGGCGTACTGCTTCTCATGCCATCGGGGGAGCAGTCTGGGTACATGGTGCGTCTCAATTCAAAGGCAACCAACAACTTGGCAGAGTATGAAGCACTCATCTTTGGCCTAAAAGACAGTCCTGTCTCTGGGCGCTCGCCAGTTGTTGGCGCAGGGCGACTCCCAGCTAGTTATCAAGCAAGTTAAGGGTGAGTGCCCCTGCAATGACCCACAGCTAGCTGCTTATCTGCTTCACGTGCGGATGTTGGAGAAAGAATTCCTCGCCTTGGACCTGCGCCATGTACCGCGCGCTTGCACGGCCACAGCTGACGACCTCTCAACAAAAGCCTCCATCGGAGCCCCTGCGCATGAAGGAGTCTTCGAGAGGACGTTGCTGCGGTCCACAGCCCGGCCCGCCGAGCCGGGCGAAGGGGGCTGAACCAGTGCCTTGAAGCTAGGCAGTCCCGGCGGCCCTGGATGCCGCCAAAGGATCGTAAGAGTCACTGGGGACTCCGTGCAACCCAGCGCTCAAGATCCAGAAGCTCAAGTAGTCCCGATGCATGGACCACGGAGGTCCGGGACTCCTTGAAGGACATCCTTCCTGATGAACGTGCATCCGCTGAATGGGTGGTGCGGATGGCTAAGTGCTACGCGCTGGTATCTTTACTGGCGTGGCGCCACGACATCCTATTGCGGTGCATAACCCAGGAGGAAGGCTGTGATTAGCTCGCAGTAGTCCAAGGAGGCGAGTGCTGGGAATGCTCATCGTCCCGCACGTTGGTCGGTTAAGCCACCCGGCATGGCTCCTACTGACCGAGAGCCACCTGGATGCCGTCAAACCGGTTAGGGATGCAATGCGTGCCAGGTCCACGCCAAGCAGACCCACACAACCGGTGCAGACGCGCACCCAGAGCCGTCGGGGGATACCGGCTCCTCCATGTCGAGGGCCAGCCGGACTTCCCAGGGCCGGGTCACGGGAACTACCCTTCCACATGGTATGCGGGGCCGAAGCCATGCTTCCCCCTGATATAGCCATGGGGGTCCCCCCGTGTCCGGCGTACGACGAAGCCACGCATGACCCGCTCTGCATGAAGACAGGCGCTCCGACGCTACCCAGTAAGTTCACCATGCTTACTTAGGTGTTTATTTAAATTACACATTAATTTATATGAACACCTCCCCACGCTCTAGACAGTGTGCGTCCATTGTACACTTGGCTCCTCTTTCCGGCTCTCGTGCATAGTCGATATTTGCCGTCCTGCCGAAGGCGGTAGTGCTTGGGGTACCTGCCAGAGGCCCGGTGGCCTTTTGGATCTCCCCCTATAAGGGTACTGTACCACCAGTTGGTCTCCTCCGAGAAAAGACCTACGCTAGACCGGGGGGTCAGGAGCCTTGCTTTGCCCGGTCTTGCACCCAAAGCATGCACACTCTGCCCCCCAGCGCTACGGTCTGAGTACCAGGGGGCCGGACGGTTACACCCTGACTGGGGCTGGGGCCAGACCTCTGGGACCAAGTGCATTGGATTACCCGAGCCCCGTTTTCCGGCCTGGGACAGTAAGCCAAATGAGACTAAGGGACAGGAAAGTGGTACCACTGAGCAGTGCCGGACTTCGCCCCCACAGCTGGGCCGAGCTCTGATGCCAGCATTCGCCCTCCTTTCAGAGGCGAGCGCTGATGCCGGGCCTCACGCCCTTCGCTGGCCTGAGTTCCGATGACTTTTGGACTCCGCCTCCACAGCCAGGCAGAGCTCCGAGGCCAGGCCTCGCCCTCCTTTCAGAGGCGAGCGCTGATGCCGGACCTCACGCCCTTCGTTGGCCTGAGCTCCGATGACTTCCGGACTCCGCCTCCACAGCCAGGCCGAGCTCTGAGGCCAGCCCTCACCCTCTTTTCAGAGGTGAGCGCTGATGCCGGACCTCACGCCCTTCGCTGGCCTGTGCTCCGATGACTTCCGGACCTTCGCCCCCACGGCTGGACCAAGTTCCGAGGCCAGCTGTCGAAGTGTGCGATCGACACTTCCCCCGGGCCTGCACTGGGCAGCCTGCGGAGGTTCTTTTTTCAGCGGGGCTAGTCTCCTAGCGGAAAGCTTGCGCGGATGGACGAGTTAGCGAGAGCTTGACACGGCGAGTTTTACGTGGTTCAGGCCGCCGGAGCATAAAACCCTACATCCACGGCGAGCTATGGAGCTCGCTGTATTGCTTGCTGCTCAGGGCCGGAGGCCTGAGCTTGGGGGTGAGTTACAGCTTGAGAGTGTATGGCTAGCGTATGAGTTGCAAAGTGCGAACCCTTGCTATCGACGCCTACCCGAGCCTTTTATAGTCCCGATAGGTGGTCCCGGGAAGATTGTCTATTATCTACCGTATCTGTAGTTACGCCGGTGGTTGCCTCTGGTCGAAGGCTTCTGAGTCTTCATCTTGCTGTCCTGCCCATGCCGCGTGCTAGTCGTAGTGGTTGATGACGGCGCAGGCGGCATGGGATGTCTTGTCGTGGCGTTTATTGGCTGGCAGGTTCTGACACCGCGCGCCAGTCTGTGATGCGACTGGGCGCAACAGCACCTGACAGACGCGTGCTCCGCATTTCCGCGTCTTGGGAAGACGCGGGCCTTGAATACCTTGTACGGGCAAGGTGTTTGGCGCCTTTACGCCCGCTGCCTACCGCTGGGGGGCAGGCAGCACCGTTCCTCTGGACACGTGGCGGGTCCGGAGCCCTTCTCTGAGGTGAGAAGGGTCCGGCCTGCGGGGCACGTGGAGCCTTCGGACCTCTCCCCGCGGAGGGGGAGGTCCAGCCTCTGTATGCCACGTGGCGGGCCCGGAGCTCTCCTCTGCGGAGAGGGAGGTCCGGCCCTGCTGGACGCGTGGCGTCTTCGGTCCTCTCTCCCGCGGAGGGGGAGGTCCGGCTTCTGTATGCCACGTGGCGGGCCCGGAGCTCTCCTCTGAGGAGAGGGAGGTCCGGCCCCGCCGGATGCGTGGCGCCTTCGGAGCTCTCCCTGCGGAGAAGGGCGAGTACCTTAGGCATTTTACCCTGTGCGCGGGGGTACCCCATATCTCAGGTACCGACACCAGCCCTCGCCCTTCTTTCAGAGGCGAGCGCTGATGCCGGACCTCACGCACTTCGCTGGCCTGAGCTCCGATGACCTCCGGACCTCACGCCCCTCGCTGGCCTGAGCTCCGACGACTTCCTGACCTCCGCCCCCACAGCTGGGCCGAGCTCCGATGCCAGCCCTTGCCCTCATTTCAGAGGCGAGCCCTGATGCCGGACCTCACGCCCTTCGTGGACCTGTGCTCCGATGACTTCCGGACCTCCGCCCCCACCGCCGGGCCGAGCTCCAATGCCAGGCTTCACCCTCTCCTAAGAGGCTGAACTCCGAAGCCGTCAAGACCCTGCCAGCACAGGGAGTACTCAAGACAAGAAAGTGTGCGGGTAGGAGAACGCCTCACCTCGGGCTCGTTACCTCCCCCGAGGTGAGCCCGGGGGCCACTGTCGGTACCCGCGATATGGGTACCCCCGCGCACTGGGGAAAATGCCTAAGGGTCTCGCCCTTCTCCGCAGGGAAAGCTCCGAAGGCGCCACGTGTCCAGTGGGGCCGGACCTCCCTCCCCTCAGAGGAGAGCTCCGGGCTCGCCATGTGGCCTACAGCAGCCAGACCTCCCCCCTCCGTGAGGAGAGCTCCGAAGGTGCCACATGTCCCGCGGGGCCGGACCTCCCCCTCCTTAGAGGAGAGCTCCGGACCCGCCACGTGGCCGACAGAAGACGGACCTCCCCCCTCCGCGGGGGAGAGGTCCCAAGGCTCCACGTGTCCTGCGGGGCCGGACCTCCCCCTCCTCAGAGGAGAGCTCCGGGCCCGCCACGTGTCCAGCAGAACAGCGCTGCCTGCCCCCGAGCGGTAGGCAGCGGGCGTAAAGACGCCCCATACCTTGCCCGTACAAGGTATTCGCCCGCGAATTCCCAAGACGTGGAGACGCGGAGCACACCTCTATCAGGTGCCATTGCGCCCAGTCGCATCACAGACTGGCGCGCGGTGTCAGGGCCTGCCAGCCAATAAACACAGCGACAAGACATCCCATGCCTCCCCCGCCGTCATCAACCACTACGACTAGCAAGCGGCATGGGCAGGACTCTAAGACGAAGACTCAGAAGCCTTCGCCAGAGACAACTACCAGCATAACTGCAGGTATGGTAGATAATAGACAATCTCCCCGGGACCACCTGTCGGGTCCCGGGCCCCCCTTGTAAGCCACCCGAGTACTGGACTATAAAAGACTCGGGTAGGCGACGATAGCAAGGGTTCAAACCCTGTTGGTTCGCACTTTGCAACTCATACGCTAGCCATACACTCTCAAGCTGTAACTCACCCTCAAGCTCAGGCCTCCGGCCCCGAGCAGCAAGAAATACAGTGAGCTCCATAGCTCGCCGTGGACGTAGGGTTTTACGCTCCGGCGGCCTGAACCACGTAAAACTCGCCGTGTCAAGCTCTTACTAACTCGTCCATCTGCGCAAGCTCTCCGCTAGAGACTAGCCCCACCGAAAAAGGAACTTCCGCGGGCTGCCCAGTGCAGGCCCGGGGGATGTGTCGACTGAACACTTCGACACAGAGTGCTGCATGTAATCGGACCTCATCGACGAGGTCGAATTCTCCACGCCGGAGGTTGTCCTGCGCGGCTTCATCGTAAGCCCGGACACGGTGAGACTTCATGGTGATTTCTGGGGGAAGTACAGCTTCGGCCCCATACACCATGAAGAAGGGTGTCTCCCCGGTGGCCCAGCTCTGGGATGTCCGGTTAGCCCATAGTGTACTCGGAAGCTCATCTACCCAATTGGCACCATGTTTCTTCAGAATGGCGAAGGTGCGAGTCTTAAGCCCCCAGAGAATCTCCACGTTGGCCCTCTCAACTTGCCCATTGCTCTTTGGGTGGGCAACAGAGGGATAGCACACCTGAATGCTGAGGTCCTCGCAGTAGTCTTGGAATGCTGCGCTGGTGAACTGGGTCCCGTTGTCGGTGATGATTCTGTTCGGGACCCCGAACCGGCAGACAATAGACTTGATGAACTTTACTGCGGATTGTTTGTTGATGGTGACAACTGGTGTAGCTTCCGGCCACTTGATGAACTTGTTGATGGCGACATAGAGGTACCGGAATCCCCCGACGGTTCTGGGAAATGGTCCCTGTCGGTACCTGAGATATGGGGTACCCCCGCGCACAGGGGAAAATGCCTAAGGAACTCGCCCTTCTCCGCAGGGAGAGCTCCGAAGGCGCCACGCGTCCGGCAGGGCCGGACCTCCCTCTCCTCAGAGGAGAGCTCCAGGCCCGCCACATGTCATACAGAAGCCGTACCTCCCCCTCCGCGGGAGAGAGGTCCGAAGGCGCCACGCGTCCAGCGGGGCCGGACCTCCCTCTCCCTAGAGGAGAGCTCCGGGCCCGCCGCGTGGCCGACAGAAGCCAAGCCTCCCCCTCCGCTGGGAGAGGTCCGGAGGCTCCACGTGCCCCGAAGGCCGGACCCTCCTCTCCTCTGAGAAGGGCTCCAGGCCCGCTATGTGGCAGCAGAACGGCGCTGCTTGCCCCCGAGCGATAGGCAGTGGGCGTAAAGACGCCCCATACCTTGCCCGTACAAGGTATTCAAGGCCCGTGTCTTCCCAAGACGTGAAGACGCGGAGCACGCCTCTGTCAGGTGCCGTTGCACCCAGTCGCATCACAGACTGGCGCGCGGTGTCAGAACCTGCCAGCCAATAAATACCACGACAAGACATCCAATGCCACCTGCGCCGTCATCAACCACTACGACTAGCATGCGGCATGGGCAGGGTGGCAAGATGAAGACTCAGAAGCCTTCGACCAGAGACAACTACCGGCATAACTGCAGATACGGTAGATAATAGACAATCTTCCCGGGACCACCTGTCGGGTCCCGGCCCCCCTTGTAAGCTGCCCGAGTCTTGGACTATAAATTGCTCGGGTAGACCACGATAGCGAGGGTTCGCACTTTGCAACTCATACGCTATCCATACACTCCCAAGCTGTAACTCACCCCCAAGCTCAGGACTCCGGCCCTGAGCAGCAAGCAATACAGCGAGCTCCATAGCTCGCCGTGGACGTAGGGTTTTACGCTCCGGCGGCCTGAACCATGTAAAACTCACTGCGTCAAGCTCTTACTAACTCGTCCATCCGCGCAAGCTCTCCGCAAGGGACTAGCCCCACCGAAAAAAGAACCTCCGTGGGCTGCCCAGTGCAGGCCCGGGGGAAGTGTCGACCGAACACTTCGACATTTGGCGCGCCAGGAAGGGGGCTTTTCTCCTAGCGCAACGAGTTTCCGCAGACGAATATGACCAAGCTTCCTTCAGCGGCGAACTCTCCCCCCTCGCCTCTGCGGCAAACCGCGACCAGGGGGGAGTACATGTCGACACACTCGGGACGGAGTGTGTCGGTACGAGCTGGGAGCCAGCAACCGGCTCTGGCAGCACCACCCTGGCAATGCAGGCTCCGACCAGCATCAAGTCTTCAGTAGCGCTGGGCGTACCCAGTGGGGGTGCGCTAGCTGCAGCGAGAGCGCTACTGTACAATCCGCCCGCTGGGGACGCGCCTCAGGCAGCGACCCAGCAGTGGATCCGCGAGATAGACCGTCTCGTCGTCGCCGCCGCAAACCCTCGACTTCGGCGGGGACGACGCTCTGGCCAACCGGTCGTGTCGCTGATGCGCGCACCATTGGTTGACGAGCAGACGGCAGACTCCAGCTCTACCAGGCTCCAATCGACAGATCTCAGGACAGAGCTGGAGCGGTGTCGCCTGGGTCAAGATGCCCGGGTATACCTCGAGCAGCGCCGAGAAAGGCGTCGCTACCAAGAGGCTGACGACAGCATGACGTCGGCCTCGACCCAGCCTGAAGAGCAGACCTTCGCAATGCGATCTCTGCCCCAGGCCCGCGCCGTGCAGAATATGCCACAGTCATATGTCCTGCAGATGGCGCCCCCGTCCTATGGTGCAGCCTTGCCCGAACCGGGGTACGCGGTGCTCAGTGCGAACCAAGCGTTCGCGGCACCAGAACCTGTGGCGACAGAAGCAGGGTGTGCGGCCCTCACGCCCCACCTTCGCTTCGCGAAGTGGCCGCGCAAGTTTCGGCCGCACCTGCCCGAGAAGTACGATGGCAGCGTCAACCCGGCGGAGTTCCTCTAGATCTACTCCACAGCCGTACTTGCCGCAGGAGGGAATGAAGCCGTCATGGCCAATTACTTCCCTGTCGCCTTGAATGGCCCAGCCCATTCTTGGCTCATGAACCTCCCCCAGGGTTCCGTAACTTCCTGGGGAGAGCTCTGCCGGCAGTTCATTGCCAACTTCGGCAGTTCCTACACCCGGCCTGGCACGGAGCTCGACCTCCACGCCATCCAGCAACGACCTGGGGAGTCGCTGCGCTCTTTCATCCAGCGGTTCTCCCAGGTGCGGAACACCATCCCATACATTCAAAATGCTTCTGTGGTGGTGGCGTTCCGGCAAGGCGTCCGGGACAAGAAGATGCTCGAGAAGCTCGCGACCAGGGAGGTCCGCGATGCCTCAGAGCTCTTCAGCTTGGCAGACAAGTGCGCCAGAGCAGCAGAAGGGCGGAAGTGGCACTCACAGCCGTCCTCCGAATCAGGAGGACTGCCCGGATCTGGTCCTACTCCCTATGGAGGCAGCAGGAAGACCAAGAGCCGAGGCAGAAACAAGATAAGATCACCGGCCGCTGCCCCAGTCATCACTGCAGCGACGCTCAGTGGGGCTCAAGGGCCGCGCCCCGACAAGAGGCAGCGAAGATCACCAATCCCAGAAGGTAATCAAGACAATATGTGCCCCGTGCACGGCAACTGTCGCCACACTACTGCCGAGTGCCGGGAGATCCGAAGGCTCGCAGAGCGCTTCCGCAAGGGGAAGCGGCAGCGGGCTGATGCCCTGCCCTTCCGTCCAAAGGAAGACGAACAGAGGGTGGATGTTCCAGACAGCATCGACCACCCAGAGGAGATCCAGGAGCCTCAGCGTGTCATGAAGGCGGCACGCAATCATGAGGACTCCAGCTCCAGTGACGATGAGCGTTGAAAGAACCTCTACGTCATATACGGCGGGTCCACCGACCCCTCGTCCCCAAGCGCAGTCAAGACTCTGCGCCGAGCGGTAGCGTCGGTGGCGCCACTCCCAAGTGCTGCACCGCACCTTAAGTGGATGGGGACCCCCATCAGCTTTGACGCCACTGGCTGCCCCAGGAACATGGCTGGGGCCGGCCAACTACCGCTCTTGGTAGCCCCTACCATCGCCAACATGAGAATGTACCACGTTTTGGTAGATGGAGGAGCTGGGCTGAACCTCATCAGCCGTGCAGCTTTCCAGAAGCTGCAGATCCCGATGGCCAAGCTCACCCCGTCGAGCCCGTTCTCAGGGGTAGGGCCGGGACAGGTCATTCCCTACGGCAACATCAGCCTCCCGGTGACCTTCGGGGCCCCGGACAGCTATAGGACAGAGTACATTCTGTTCGACGTAGCGGAGATAGACCTCCCCTTCAACGCCATAATCGGCAGGCCAGCCCTGTACCAGTTCATGGCAGTAGCCCACTACGGCTACCTCGTCCTGAAGATGCCAACACCGACGGGCGTCCTCAGGATTCGTGGGGACCGTACTGCTGCAGTGTCGGCCCTAGAGAAGCTCCAAGCGCTCGCAACAGCTGGGGCATCAGCCCCCGGCAATACAGAGCCGGACCAGCTCCACCCGAGCGCACGTCACCGTGCTTCCGCCACAGCACCCCGCGTGCAACCTCTCGACGAGGGCGGCGTCCCCTTAAAGGTCGTCCAAGTGGGCGCCAAAGCCACCCAGACCACCCGGGTAGCCGGGGGCCTGGATAGCAAATAGGAAGGCGCACTCGTCACCTTCCTCCGGCACAACGTCGACGTGTTTGCATGGCAGCCGTCACAGATGCCGGGGATCCCCAGGGAGGTGATTGAGCACCACTTGAAAGTCTTCCCCGACGCCTGGCCGGTTCAACAGAAGCCCCGCAAGCAGTCCATCGAGCGGCAAAACTTCATCCGTGAAGAAGTCAAGAAGCTGCTGGACGCTGGCTTCATACGGGAGGTCCACCACCCCCGGTGGTTGGTGAACCCCGTCGTTGCCCCGAAGGCCGGCGGGAAGCTCCGGATGTGCATCGACTACACCAGTCTCAATAAGGCATGTCCCAAAGATCCATTCCCTCTCCCTAGAATAGATCAAATAGTAGACTCAACGTCAGTGTAAGTGCATCTAGGATATCCCTTGTGGGTTTTGGCTAATTGATGACGAACATATGAGATCCTAATGAAACTATTAAGATGATTGCAGGATAAACAAAGTGAACTGGCTCGACACACACACAAAAAGGTGAAAAATAGAGTGGTGCCCGAAAAGGAAGAAGTTAGTGAAATTTAGAGAAGCAAAGTAGATATAAATGTATAGGTGGTGTGTGAGAGAGACACATCCCAAGAGCTCATGACTTTGCGTAGGGGTAAGGGGTTTAAAAATCAACTAAAATCCACTGAAAACCGGACTAGTCCGTTCATGGACCGGACTAGTCCGTTTAACTTTCTGAAAGACGCAAACATAGTGCACCGGACTAGTCCGCCTTGTGAACCGGACTAGTCCAGTCAGGTCACTGGAACGCAACCGGACAAGTCCGGTTTTAGACAGGACTAGTCCGGTCATGTCTCTGTTGTCCTCCTTAGAGGACTACGGACTAGTTAATCCAGCAACAGGACTAGTCCGCTAAAGTTTTTGAAAACCCATCTCACATAGTACCGGACAAGTCCGGTTTGTGGACCGGACTAGTCCGGTTAACCCACTGGAAGTAGGCCGGACAAGTCCGATCATATACCGGACTAGTCCGGTAGTAGGTTTAACAACGGAAACTTTTTGGAAAAGCCTATAAAAAGAGGTCCTTCGGCTTTTCCCCAAGAAGACACGACTCATACTGTCAAAACTTGAAACCCTAGCGCCGCCACCTGTCCCAAGAGCCCAAAAACACATCTCCCCACACATCTAAGGTGCAAAAAGGTGAAGATCAATAAAATACTTGGATTTGGGATTGGGAGATCGTCGTTCCTTCGTTGTAAGCTCTTGGGGAATTCTTTAAAGGCCTATTCACCCCCCCCCTCTAGGCCACATTCAATTGGTATCAGAGCCAAGTTCTCCATCAACGAGACTCACATCTCGGAGAGATCAATGGCCTCTGAGAAGAACAACGATATCCCGAAGACGAGCAACAACGATGAGGAGCAAGAAGCCAAAGCCTTCGATGTGCTGAAAGAAAACCCACATGACGATGAAGAAGTGAGGCAGCTAAAAGCACTCCTGAGAAAGAAACTGCTGGCACAAAAAGGAAAAGAGGAAGAAAAGACGATGGGGAGTGGTCATCACGACTACTCCCGGTATCCTTACAACTACAACCGACTCAATTCAAACAATCATTATCTCTCTATTCCTATGGGAAGGCCTCCACAGTTTGATGGAAGTGACTACACCATGTGGAAGTACAATATGAAGATGCATCTGATATCCCTGAACCCTAGTCTGTGGCACATTGTTTGCACAGGCATCGATATTCCGGACACGGATGATGAACTCACCCCAGAACAAGAACAGGAGATTCACAGAAACGCACAAGCCGTCGCCGTGATCACATCATCACTAAGCAGAGAGGAATTCACCAAGATCGATGGGTTAGAAAGTGCAAAAGAAATCTGGGATACCCTCAAGACAGCTCACGAAAGAAATAGGTCAGTTCGTGAAGCCAAAATCGAAATGCTTGAAGGAGAGATGGGAAGATTTGCTATTGACGAAGGCGAATCACCTCAAGACATGTACAACCGGACGAAAGCACTCATCAACAGAATTCGTGCGTATGGAAGTAAGAAATGGACAGATCACGAAGTGGTCAAAAGAATGATTAGAGCCTTCATGCCAAGAAACGTCACACTTTGCTCAATGATTAGAGAAAGCCCCGGGTTTCACAAAATGACTCCCGATGAGTTATTGGGAAAGATCATAAATCATGAAATGATGGAGAAAGAGGCTCAATACGTCAAAGACTTAGCCGAGCTCACCTCTTCTAAAAAGAAAGAAGTTGCCCTCAAAGCAACATGCAGACCCAAACTCAAAGAAACTCGTGAAGACCAAGACGATGGAGATACAAGCGATGAAAGCACCGATCTTGATGACGAAGAAATGGTACTCTTCATCAAAAAGTTCAAACGCATGATGAAGAGAAGACACGGCAGCAATTCACATGAAGGCAAAAGCAAGGATAAAGGAAAATCCAAGGCTCGACGCACTTGCTACAACTGCGGAGAGTATGGTCACTTCATGGTGGACTGTACTTATGAGGAAAACAAAAAGAAGAAGGAAACAAGATCTCAAGAAAAGAAAAATTTCAGAAATAGAAGACAAGCCCATCAAGCTCACATTGGGAAGGAGTGGGACTCAAACGACGAGTCCTCCTCCGATGAAGAAGAAGAGGTGGCCACAATCGCAGTCAAGAAACCAACTACAAGAGCCACACTCTTTCCGAACATGGGAGGACGGGACATGAACATCCATACTTGTCTTATGGCTAAGGAAGGCAAGAAAAAGGTTAGACTTACTCCTCCTATACTAAATTCCTCCATTGATGACTTTGATAGCTCTAGTGATAATGAAGAATTATTTAGAGGGCTAAGTAAAATTGCTTTAAAGAAAATGGAAATGTTGTCGAACGAAATCTTTGAAAAGGAGGAACTTGTCAACCGACAAGAAGATATGCTCATCCGTGAGAGGAAGAGATATCAAGAAGTTGAAAAGCTTCTTGAGCTTGAAAGAGAGAAGAATGAGTCACTTGAGTTAGAGTTAACCTTGAGTAAGGAAACTTACTCAAAGTTAGAGAACTCGCACATTGCAATCAAGGAAGAACTTGCTAACTTGTCAAAAGTTAACAAAATCCTTGAGGTGCAAGTTGAGTCCCTCAAACAAAGTGACTACTCTTCCTCCAAGAGCTCTTCCTCCAAAGATATGCGCTCGACAACAGCAAGAACCTGCACTTGCTCTAGTAAGAAGAATGTAATTTCTAATGCTTTAACCCCACATGACATGCATTCTTCTCAAAACGGCATCTTTGATAAGGAGAAGATCAAATATGCAAGAAGTGCATATATGATCACTAGACCTTCCAATGTCAAAGATGGACTTGGCTTCGACAGGAATATACACATGTCTACCTCTAATCATGCTAAGAATAGAATCATTTTTGTTAAAGAAAAATCCCATAAATCTGAGCTACAAACATTATTCCATACATTTGATGCTTCTTATGTTCTCATGAAAAACAAGTATGGAAAAGTCATTGCTAAATATACAGGGCCACGCCACAAGAACTTAAAAACTTGTGTGTGGGTGCCCAAGACTCTTGTGACTAACCTGAGAGGACCCAAGCAAGCTTGGGTACCTAAAACCCAGAAATAATTCTGTTTTGCAGGCTTACTCCTTCGGTGGATCTAAGTGGGTGCTAGACAGCGGATGCGCAAATCATATGACCGGAGAGAGAAGTATGTTTGTGGAATACGAGTGCAACAAGGATCCAAGTGAAGGAATATACTTTGGAGATAACAGCCAAGGAAAGGTCCTTGGTAGTGGTAACATTGAAATATCCTCTCAACACACCTTATCTAATGTTTTACATGTAGATTCTCTAGATTATAATCTTTTATCAATATCTCAACTATGCGACAAAGGTTACAACTGTTTATTCACTAATGAGGGTGTGACCGTCTTTAGAAGAAGCGATGGCTCGATTGCATTCAAGGGATTGTTGAAGGGAAAGCTTTATCTTGTTGACTTCAACAAAGATAAAGCCGAACTCAACACTTGCTTGGTTGCTAAGACCAACATGGGATGGATGTGGCATAGACGGCTAGCCCATGTTGGAATGAGAAATCTGCAGAAACTTCTAAAAGGTGGTCACATCCGTGGTCTTAAGGATGTGGTTTTTGAAAAAGACAGGCCGTGCAGCGCTTGTCAAGCAGGAAAACAGGTTGGAGCACCACACCCCGCCAAGAATGTGATGACCACCGCTAAACCGCTGGAACTTCTCCACATGGATCTCTTTGGTCCAATTGCGTACATCAGCATCGGCGGTAACAAATACGGTTTAGTAATTGTTGATGATTTTTCAAGATTTACCTGGGTATTTTTCTTGTATGATAAATCAGAAACTCAAGGAATCCTCAAGAAGTTCTTGAAAAGAGCTCAAAATGAATTCTCATCAACAGTAAAGAATATCAGAAGTGACAATGGGACAGAATTCAAGAACACCCAAGTTGAAGAATATCTCAATGAAGAAGGTATAAAGCATGAATTCTCGGCACCCTATTCTCCTCAACAGAATGGGGTGGCCGAAAGGAAGAACCGAACATTGATCGAAATGGCGAGAACAATGTTGGATGAATACAAGACGTCAGACCGGTTTTGGGCAGAAGCGGTGAATACCGCTTGTCATGCCACAAATCGGTTGTACCTTCACCGACTTCTGAAGAAAACTCCATATGAGCTTCTCACGGATAAGGAGGAAGCTCCATGTGAAGCCCTGAAGAAAATGGCACTTGGTGATATCCTACCACGAGAGGAGACACAAGATGAATTTCATCAAGGAAGCAATGATCAAGGGGGAGCTCCTACACAAGATCAAGTTGAGGAAGATCAATAAAATCAAGATGATCATGGAAGCAATGATCTAGGGGGAGACATGACACATGAAGACAATGAAGAACAAACAACTATACAAAATCCACACCCAAGAGTACATCAGTGTGTGCAAAGGGACCATCCTGTCAACAATATCATTGGAGATATTGCTAAGGGAGTAACTACTAGATCTCAAATTGCAAATTTTTGTGAACATTATTCTTTTGTGTCTTTTCTGGAGCCATACAGGGTAGAAGAAGCCTTAAGGGATCCAGACTGGGTGATTGCGATGCAAGAGGAGCTGAACAACTTCAAAAGAAATGAAGTGTGGAAGCTGGTGGAAAGACCAAGGGCGAACATCGTTGGAACCAAATGGGTCTTTCAGAACAAACAAGATGAACATGGAGTAGTGACAAGAAATAAAGCAAGGTTGGTGGCCAAAGGTTATTCTCAAGTGGAAGGTTTGGATTTCGATGAAACCTTCGCTCCTGTAGCTAGACTTGAGTCCATTCGCATTTTATTGGCATATGCTACTCACCATAATTTTAAGTTGTATCAAATGGACGTCAAGAGTGCCTTTCTGAATGGTCCGATAAAGGAGGAAGTCTATGTGGAGCAGCCACCGGGGTTCGAAGATCAGAAGTATCCCAACCATGTCTATAAACTGCGTAAGGCTCTCTATGGCCTCAAACAGGCTCCTCGAGCCTGGTATGAGTGCCTTAGAGATTTTCTGATTCAAAATGGATTCAAAATTGGTAAAGCTGACTATACACTCTTTACTAAACATTTTGATGATCATTTATTCGTATGTCAAATTTATGTTGATGACATTATCTTTGGATCCACTAACAAGTCCTTCTGTGAAGAATTTAGCAAAATAATGACAGACAGGTTCGAGATGTCAATGATGGGTGAATTGAAGTTCTTCTTGGGATTTCAAGTGAAGCAACTGAGAGAAGGTACATTTATAAGCCAAACTAAATATACACAAGACATTCTCAAGAAATTCAATATGGACAAAGCCAAGCCCATCAAGACACCCATGGCCATCAACGGACATCTCGACCTCAATGAAGATGGTCCAAATGTGGACTAAATGGTATATCGGTCCATGATTGGTTCCTTACTATACTTATGTGCATCTAGGCCAGATATTATGCTTAGTGTTTGCATGTGTGCAAGGTTTCAAGCCGCACCCAAAGAGTGTCACTTAATTGCTGTAAAAAGAATCCTAAGGTATCTTGTGCACACACCCAACTTGGGCCTTTGGTATCCCAAAGGATCCAAGTTTAACTTGATAGGGTACTCCGACGCCGACTATGCGGGATGCAAAGTCGATAGAAAGAGCACGTCAGGGACTTGTCAATTTCTTGGTAGGTCCCTAGTTTCTTGGTCATCTAAAAAGTAAAACTCCATTGCTCTTTCCACAGCGGAAGCAGAGTATGTTGCAGCCAGTAGTTGCTGTGCGCAACTGCTCTGGATGCAACAAACTCTTAGGGACTACGGCTACAATCTAAGTCATATCCCGCTTCTATGCGATAATGAAAGTGCTATAAAAATTGCACACAACCCGGTAGAGCACTCAAGAACTAAGAACATAGACATCCGTCATCACTTTCTTAGAGATCATTCATTAAAAGGTGACATAGCTATTTCACATGTTAGGACTGAAAAACAACTTGCAGATATTTTTACCAAACCATTATATGAGAAAAGGTTCTGTGAACTAAGAAATGAGCTAAACATTCTTGACTCTCGAAATGTGGCTTGAAACATTGCATACCTGGTTGCAACTAAAATTGTTCCTCCGTACTGTCAAAAATGCTCCTCCTCTCCTTTGTACTCAGAAAACTATTCTTAATGAATAAATCTTGTGGATTATGACCATTGTTTGATTGTTGATTGTATACTGGTCGTAATCACCAAGACTACTTGCAAAATTGTTGTCCTTGGATCACTATTAGTTATCTATATAAATATCAAGTCTGTTGAAAACGGACTAGTCTGATTCCCAACCGGACTAGTCCGGACAGACAACAATTAGGTTAAACTCAGGGGTACCGGACTAGTCCGGACAGACAACAATTAGGTTAAACTCAGGGGTACCGGACTAGTCCGCTAGCAGGACCGGACTAGTCCGGTCAGTCGGATATAGAAGCAGTCAGCCGGACCAAACGCCTCCCTCTCCACTCATAATCACTTTGCAACACCCTCTCTCCTAAAACCTAGCTCTCAAAGTGATTTTCGAGTTGAGCCCTCAAACTCGGAGTTTTCTCCGTGAAAAAGCCTCTTCTCGACGAGGGGATCCTACTTTCCAGACACATCCGGATTGATTTCCACTCCTTCAACGCGAATCTTCAAATCTTGGTAAATCCCCCCAAAACCCAAAATCTCAATTTTTCTAGCTCTAGCTAGTTTCCTTTGATTTCAAAAGGATGTACATTGCATAAATAGATGTATTTCTACCACTTTCCTACCCTTGTATCCATAGATAGGAGATTTGCTTCAAATAAAACACTCAAGTTAGGGTTCTTATGCTAGGCCGGACTAGTCCGGCGTCCAGATGCGGACAAGTCCGGTCCACCGGACTAGTCCGCACTCTGAAACCGGACAAGTCCGGTCTCTGACAGCTGAACTCCTACATTCCCATTTGAAGTCGATAAGGTGTCCGTTTGCATCTAATCCTTAAACTCCTTGTCAGGCATCATGTCTTCAGGATCAGATGACAGCTCTTTTCACATTGACGAAGAAGTTCAACGTGAAAGAGTGAGGAGAGCTAAGGAGGGAGTGATGAAGAAGAGACATGACGTCAATGCTCACTCTCCACCCTCCGACGACAATCTTCCTAAGAAGAGAAAAGTCATTATCAAAAGGCCTCAAAGGAAAGATGCTGCTGAGGGCTCATCAGGGCCAAGAAGAGTTCTCAATAAAGGGAAGGGACTTGCTAGTGGCCCCATTGGGCCCTTGAAATTGAAAAATCCCGTTCATCGCAACAGGCAGCCTTCAAGTGAAGATTTCACTGGAAAAGGGAATGAGCTAGCTGATAACTTCAGAAAGATTGAAGTGTATGGACGACCTAAACAATGTTCTGATCCTAGGTTCTGGAGCAACTTCCATGCAGACTACTACGAGCACGTGTACATGAAGATGAAGAATCCCGTAGTAGAGAGTCAATGGCTGAATGTTGACTACCTGAAGTCGAAGAAGTATCCCGCATTTCGTGAGATGGTGGAGGCCTTAGAGAGGCACGGTCTGACGGACCTGCTATCCTTTGAGTATGACTGGAACAATGAAGTCATTACTCAGTTTTACTCCACTCTCTACTTTGTTCGGGATGATGGAGACAGTCTTACTTGGATGACTCATGGTTCAAGGTACAGTGTCACTTATGATGAATTTGCTAGGATTCTTCACCTCCAAAACACTTTGGATCATGAACTGGTCATTCATAATCTGAAACCCCTGGAGAAGGAGGAACTTGAATTTCTCTATGACACAAGGATGCCATATGTCCCTCCAACCATCAAATATCTAAAGCCCTTCTTTGTGGTTCTAAATAGAGTCTTGAGAAAGACGATAGCTCCGAAGGATGGAGATGCAGGAACTATACAAGGAACCTTGAGAACTCTCATGAAAGTCATTAGTGGGAGGAGACCATTCAATGTCTTTGAGTATATCTACAATGACATTGTGAACACCTCAATTACCCCCAATAGGTCCTGTGGATACGCACCGTATATCATGTACATGATTGAGAAGGTGACAGGACTCGAGTTTGTCAAGGATGTCAAGCATACGGGGTTGAAGCCGCAAAAACCCACCGAGTACACTCTCCCTCCGGCTCCAGCTGCCCCGTCCTCTCCACTAGTGGAGAGGAGATCAAAGCAAGCTCATGATGACACTAGGTCTGCAGCTGCTCCTCCTGGCTCTCCACCTGCCCAAGAATCATCTAGCGGCATCCTCAAGATGCTCTCCTCTATCTTTGCCTGCTGCCGTGAGATCGAAGACAGGCAACGCAAAGAAAAGCTTGCAAGGAAGAGACATCAACAGTACGTCAATGCAAATATCAAGTCTATCTGTGCAAAGCTTGAGATTGAGCCTGTTGCATCACCACCTGCCTCCGAGGACTCAGAGGAAGATCCTGCTCCCGTGGATGATGAAGATGAAGATCAGACTGAGACTGACGGAGGAGGCAGCGATGAGTGACTTCCCTCAGTTTTTCTCTTTTTGGTGTCTTGATGCCAAAGGGGGGGAGATTGAGATGGAAGATTGAGATTAGACTTGGACTATTTTTCTATCTAGTATTAGTCATTAAGATCTTGTGTGATCAAGGACATGTACCTAATCTTGTAATGCACTATTTCTTTTCCTATGTGTGAAGTACTATGCTCTAATGCCCACTTACATGTTCACTACTGGTTGTCTTTAATTTAGCACATTTTGTTTATCACACACCTGTGAGGCACCCCACCATAAGGTGTGTACATATGTGAGAAGTTTTTTGTGAATTCTTTATTGTTCTCATGTGTACGCACCTTATGAAAATCAACCTTTTATTCTCAATTGTGATATCTCAAATGGTTGTCATCAATCACCAAAAAGGGGGAGATTGTAAGTGCATCTAGGATATCCCTTGTGGGTTTTGGCTAATTGATGACGAACATATGAGATCCTAATGAAACTATTAAGATGATTGCAGGATAAACAAAGTGAACTGGCTTGGCACACACACAAAAAGGTGAAAAATAGAGTGGTGCCCGAAAAGGAAGAAGTTAGTGAAATTTAGAGAAGCAAAGTAGATATAAATGTATAGGTGGTGTGTGAGAGAGACACATCCCAAGAGCTCATGACTTTGCGTAGGGGTAAGGGGTTTAAAAATCAACTAAAATCCACTGAAAACCGGACTAGTCCGTTCATGGACTGGACTAGTCCGTTTAACTTTCTGAAAGACGCAAACATAGTGCACCGGACTAGTCCGCCTTGTGAACCGGACTAGTCCGGTCAGGTCACTGGAACGCAACCGGACAAGTCCGGTTTTACACCGGACTAGTCCGGTCATGTCTCTGTTGTCCTCCTTAGAGGACTACGGACTAGTCCATCCAGCAACAGGACTAGTCCGCTATAGTTTCTGAAAACCCATCTCACATAGTACCGGACAAGTCCGGTTTGTGGACCGAACTAGTCCGGTTAACCCACTGGAAGTAGGCCGGACAAGTCCGATCATATACCGGACTAGTCCGGTAGTAGGTTTAACAACGGAAACTTTTTGGAAAAGCCTATAAAAAGAGGTCCTTCAGCTTTTACCCAAGAAGACACGACTCATACTGTCAAAACTTGAAACCCTAGCGCCGCCACCTGTCCCAAGAGCCCAAAAACACATCTCCCCACACATCTAAGGTGCAAAAAGGTGAAGATCAATAAAATACTTGGATTTGGGATTGGGAGATCGTCGTTCCTTCGTTGTGAGCTCTTGGGGAATTCTTTAAAGGCCTATTCACCCCCCCTCTAGGCCACATTCAGTCAGGCTGTGATATGCTGTGCTTCCTAGACGCCTACTCGGGTTTCCATCAGATCCCCATGTCTAGGGAGGACGAGGAGCACACCTCCTTCATCACAGTAGACGGCCTTTATTGCTATGTGTCTATGCCTTACGGCCTAAAGAATGCACTCCCCACCTTTGTGCGAGCGATGCACAAAACCTTTGGGGAGTTGATAAGAGACCTAGTTGAGGTGTACGTCGATGACATAGTTGTCAAGGTCAAGCAGGGTTCATCTTTGCTAGATAACCTAGCCTTAGTCTTTGACAAGTTGCGCTCTACGCGCACCAAACTGAACCCAGATAAATGTGTGTTCGGTGTGTCCTCTGGGAAGCTCTTAGGGTTCCTGGTCTCGCACCGAGGGATTGAGGCCAACCTAGAGAAGATCAAGGCCATCGACTTGATGCGGCCCCCTGCCCACGTAAAGGATGTTCAGAAACTCACGGGATGTCTAGCCACGCTGAGTCGGTTTATACCGAGGCTAGCAGAGCGGGCACTCCCTTTCTTTAAGATTCTGCGCAAGTCAGGCCCCTTTGCCTTGACTGACGAAGCAGAAGAGGCTTTCCAGGAGTTGAAGCGACTCCTGACGACCCTACCTATCATGGTAGCCCCTGAGCCCGGGGAGCACCTGCTGCTCTACATCGGGGCAACGACTGAAGTGGTGAGTATGGTCCTCGTCGCAGAGCGGCCAGACCCCTCACCTTCGCAACCTGCTCCGGTAGCATAAGACAGACGCCAGGGGGCCCCGCAGGGCCAAGGCGGTCTCCCGGGCCCCCCAGAGGTCCAGGGCGGCCTCCCGGACCCCCAAGATAAATCCCCGGGGGCCAATTGGGACCTCCCGGAGGTCCCTCAAGACCCCCCGGAGCTCTCGGATAATCAAGATAGCTTAAGGGCCTCCGGGTCCCAGCTCCCGGAGGCCCCCGTGGGTCCGCTCACCTCCAACGGGCCAGGGCCAATGGACGAGGACCTCCCAAGCCTAAGAGAGAGGGTTCGAACCATACAGAGGCCTGTCTACTACATCAGCGAAGTACTTCATGATGCCAAGACAAGGTACCTAGAAGTCCACAAGCTGCTGTATGCGGTGCTCGTGGCCTCCAGGAAGCTCCGCCATTACTTCCAGGCCCACTGGGTCTCGGTAGTCACCTCGTATCCGCTGAAGACAATTCTTCACAGCCCCCATGCGACTGGCAACGTTGCTAAATGGGCGGCGGAGCTGGCGGAGTTTGAGCTGGACTTCCTCCCACGCCATGCAGTCAAGAGCCAGGCACTGGCTGACTTTGTGGCGGAGTGGACACCAACGAAGACTGACCAAGGGGGCCATGAAGGCGGTGAGCCAGAGCACCAAGCTCCGGTCTTCACCGAACCCCACTGGATGCTTTTCTTCGACGGCTCCTCGCGAAAGCAGGGGGCCGGTGCAAGCGTACTGCTCCTCATGCCATCGGGGGAACAGTTTGGGTATATGGTGCGTCTCAATTTCAACGCAACCAACAACATGGCGGAGTATGAAGCACTCATCTTTGGCCTGCAGACAGCCCTGTCTTTAGGCGCTCGCCAGTTGATGGCACAGGGCGACTCCCAACTGGTCATCAAGCATGTCGGTACCTAAGATATGGGGTACCCCCGCGCACAGGGTAAAATGCCTAAGGAACTCGTCCTTCTCCGCAGGGAGAGCTCCGAAGGCGCCACGCGTCCGGCGGGGCCGGACCTCCCTCTCCTCAGAGGAGAGCTCCGGGCCCGCCACGTGGCATACAGAAGCCGGACCTCCCCCTCCGCGGGAGAGAGGCCCGAAGGCGCCACACGTCCAGTGGGGCCGGACCTCCCTCTCCTCAGAGGAGAGCTCCGGGCCTGCCACGTGGCATACAGAAGTCGTACCTCCCCCTCCGCGGGAGAGAGGCCCGAAGGCGCCGCGTGTCCAGCGGGGCTGGACCTCCCTCTCCTCAGAGGAGGGCTCCGGGCCCGCCATGTGACAGCAGAGCGACGCTGCCTGCCCCGAGCGATAGGCAGCGGGCGTAAATACACTCCATACATTGCCCGTACAAGGTATTCAAGGCCCGCGTCTTCCCAAGATGCGGAGACGCGGAGCACGCTTCTGTCAGGTGCCGTTGCGCCCAGTCGCATCACAGACTGGCGCGCGGTGTCAGGACCTGTCAGCCAATAAACACCGCGACAAGACATCCCATGTCGCCTGCGCCGTCATCAACCACTACGACTAGCATGCGGCATGGGCAGGGCGGCAAGATGAAGACTCAGAAGCCTTCGACCAGAGACAACTACCGGCATAACTGCAGATACGGTAGATAATAGACAATCTTTCCGGGACCACCTGTCAGGTCCCGGCTTCCCTTGCAAGCCACCCGAGTCTTGGACTATAAAAGGCTCGGGTAGGCGTCAATAGCAAGGGCTCGCACTTTGCAACTCATACGCTAGCCATACACTCTCAAGCTGTAACTCACCCCCAAGCTCAGGCCTCCGGCACGGAGCAGCAAGCAATACAGCGAGCTCCATAGCTCGCCGTGGACGTAGGGTTTTACGCTCCGGCGGCCTGAACCACGTAAATCTTGCCGTGTCAAGCTCTTACTAACTCGTCCATCTGCGCAAGCTCTCCGCTAGGGACCAGCCCCTCCGAAAAAAGAACCTCCGCGGGCTGCCCAGTGCAGGCCCGGGGGAAGTGTCGATCGCACACTTCGACATTTGGCGCGCCAGGAAGGGGGGCTTTTCTCCTAGCGCGACGAGTTTCCGCCGACGAAGATGACCAAGCTTCCTTCAGCGGCAAACTCTCCCCCTCCGCGTTCACGGCGAACCGTGACCACTGGGGAGTACATGTCGACACACTCAGGACGGAGTGTGTCGGCACAAGCTGGTAGCCAGAAGCCGACTCCGGCGACGCCGACTCCCGCTATGCAGGCCCCGACCAGTGTGAGATCTTCTGCAGCGCTGAGCGTACACCATGGAGGTGCGCTAGCTGCAGCAAGAGCGCTGCTGCGCAACCCACCTGCAGGGGATGCGCCCCATTCAGCGACCCAACAATGGGTCCGCGAGGTGGACCGCATCGTCGTCACCGCCGTGAACCCTCGGTTTCGGCGAGGACGGCGCCTAGGACAACCGGCTGTGTCGCTGACGCGTACACCCACGGTTGACGGGCTAACGGCGGATTCCAGCTCCTCCAGGCTCCTGTCGACGGACCTGCGAAGGAAACTGGAACGGTGCCACTTGGGCCAGGACGCCCGGGTGTACCTCGAGCGACGCCGAGAGAGGCGTCACAGCCATGAGGTAGGCGACAGCATGTCGTCGGCCTCGACACAACCAGAAGGGCAGGCCTTCGCCGCGCGAGCCCTGCCTCAGGCATATGCTGCGCAGCATATGCCACAGCTATATGCGCCGCAAGTAGCGGCCCCGGTCTATGGTGCAGCCATGCCCATGCCGGGATATGCGGTGCCAGGTGCGAACCAAGCGTTCGCAGCGCCAGTACATGCAGCAGCAGGTGCAGGATGTGCGGCCCTTGCACCCCACCTTTGCTTCGCAAGGTGGCCACGCAAGTTTCGCCCGCATCTGCCCGAGAAGTATGACGGTAGCGTCAACCCCGCGGAGTTCCTCCAGATCTACTCCACCGCCGTACTTGCCGCAGGAGGGGATGAGGCTGTCATGGCCAACTACTTCCCCGTCGCCTTGACCGGCCCAGCTCGGTCTTGGCTCATGAATCTACCTCAGGGGTCCATAACCTCCTGGGGAGAGCTCTGCCGGCAGTTCGTCGCCAACTTCGGCAGCTCCTACACCCGTCCCGGCACGGAGCTTGACCTCCACGCCGTCAAGCAACAACCTGGGGAGTCGCTGCGCTCTTTCATCCAGCGGTTCTCTCAGGTACGCAACACCATCCCGCATATCCAAAGTGCCTCTGTGGTGGTGGCGTTCCGACAGGGTGTCCAGGACGAGAAAATGCTTGAGAAGCTCGCGACCAGAGAGGTCCGCGACGTCTCGGAGCTCTTCAGCCTGGCGGACAAGTGCGCCAGAGCAGCTGAAGGGCGGAACTGGCACGCTCTGCCGGCCTCCGAGTCAGGAGGACAGCCCGGGTCCGGTGCTGCTGCCTATGGGGGTGGCAAGAAGACCAAGAACCGGGGGGGTGGCAAGATGAAGTCGCCATTCACGGCCCCCGTCGCCGCAGCTGCGACGACCAGCGGAGCTCGGGGGCCACGCCCCGACAAAAGGCAGCGGCAATCACCGGCCCCAGACAGTGACCAAGGCGGGCTATGCCCCGTGCATGGCACCTGCAACCATACTGCTGCCGAGTGCTGGGAGATCCAGAGGCTCGCAGAGCGCTTCCGCAAAGGAAGACAGCAGAGGGCTGAAGCGCCGCCCTACCCTCAGAGGGATGGCAAACAGAAGGTCGATGCCCCAGTCACTGCTGCCCACCAGGTGGGGTTCCAGGAGCCTCAGCGTGTCATAAAGACAGTGCATGACGGTGAGGACTCCAGTTCCAACGGTGACAGGCCAGGGCGTTAGCCAACTGCGGTGCGCCTCCGGGCCACGAGCATACCTCTCGGGGGCCGCCTAAGGTCTGTCAACCCCTTGAAGGCCTCGCCAGAAGGGGAAGACGCCTTAGGTCATCCAAGACGAGCCCGGGTCTACCTCTTGAAGGCCTTAGCCAGAAGGGGAGAACTCCCTGGGGGCCCCAGGAGAAGCCGCGCAGGACCTGATCCAGCACGAAGATAACAACCTCGACGACAAGACTCGGCTGCAGGAAACACCCCGCAACGCACGGTCCCGGCTAATGCTCTAAGCACTACCGCCAAAGAACCAAACGCGTCGGGGGCCTGCAGGAGGGCAACTTGGTGAAGCGGCACGCTCTATTCCAAGAAGGACCCATAAGCTCTCCCACAGCAGGGAAGGTCCCTTCCGAATCATGAAAGCTGCCACCCCAAGCACACATGCCTTCCAACCGAGAGTGGGATCCGTTCCCAAAAATCCTTGCCATGGAGCAACGCTGTAAGTCCTACTTCCTGAGCATCAGTAGAACAGGGTTATTCCCTTCTGTAATAGATCCCATAGAATTTAGGAACAGCGCTTGGGGCAGCTAAGTCTCAAGGGACGGTACAGGACTACGTCCAGTTTAGCTCGGTTCCGACCCTAAGCGCGTAGAGTCTTGCTTCCCTTGGAGACAAGGCGAAACATTGCCCCCCAGTACAGCCAGAATTCCACCTATGGGTACGAATACAGAGCCCCGTTCTACTTAGCTCTCTCTCATGCGCTCATTTAAATTATGCATTAATTTCTATGATCGCACTATCTCTGTATGTTCATCGTACATCTAGCTCCACCTCTCCTGTGCTCATCCATAGTCGGCATTCGCTATCCTTCCGAAGGCGGCTGCGCTTGAGGCACCTGCCGATGGCCGAGTGGGTCTCTCGGGCCTCCCCCAGTAAGGTGTTGCGGTGCCAGTTGGTTACCTCCAGGAAAGGCCCGCGTTGTGCATGGGGGGTCCAGGGTGCGTATCCAGCTTAGCCAGCCCAAAGCCCAAAGCATGCGCATCCTGCCCTCCGGAGGTCCAGGGGAGTACGTCCGCTTTGCCTGGTCATGAACCCAAAGCGCGTGCACTCTGCTTCCCCAGCGCATGGCCCGGTACTAGGGATCGGACGGCCGTACCCGGACCTCGGAGGGAGCCGGAGCTCCGGCGCCTCGTGCACAGAATTGCCCAAGCCCCGTATAGCAGATCGGGGTCGTAAGACGGATAAGACTAGGAGACTGGAGGGGAGGACCCCCCGAGGAGAATTACGTTTCCTCTGCCTGTGTGCAGGACCTCCAGGTTACGGCAACAGGGACTGCATGAAGCGGGGGGAAAGGAGCTACCAGCTACTCCGGCCTGGGACTGGAAGGACAGGGACCTGTCCCTCCAGCAGGGGCGGGGCCCGGGGTCCCCACGTGTCCAGCGGGCCCGGAACTCTCTCCTCCCTTGAGGAGGGCTCCGGGCTCGCCACGTGGTGGGCAGAAGCCGGACCTCCCCCTCGGTGGGAGGGCTCCGAAAGCCCTACGTGTCCAACATGGCCGGAGCTCCCGCCTCTTACGAAGGAGCTCCGGACCCACCACGTGGCAGGCAGATCTGGACCTCCCCATAGGGCGAGATCCGGAGACCCCCGGGGGCCCCTAACACGGTTAGGGCCCGGGGAGGGTGTCTGTGCAAAGCTCCGAGATTGGAAATGGCCTCTGAGTACCTTGCGGAGCTAAGGACTCAGCCAGGCAAAGCCAAGAAGGAGAGAAAAAGCATCACAGACACAAGTATCCAAAAGAGTCAAATTAAGCAAGGCTCCATGAGCTGGACTACAGACTCGATAAAAAGGGAGAAACAAGTCCTAAGGACCTCCCGGCTCCCACCGGAACCTTGCGGCTATAAGGGCGGCCACATCCTCGACTTCTGCCCTGGCAACTTGCTCCCGCTCTGCGGCTGGGCCCTCTCTCGCTGGTTCTAGCGAAAAAGAGGGGTCGCGGCTCTTAAAGCATGCCAACACATGTGAAGCGACCTCTAAGGCTAGGCCGCGCCCCTCGGCCTCAAGCTCGCTGGCGACCACCGAGTCTAGCCTGTCCAGCTTGGAGCCGATCGACTCCAGCACGGGGATCACCCCCAACGCAGGGGCCGCGGCCCTCACCGGACTGAAGCCAAGAGGGATCAGGGCGGACCCCGCTCGATCCACGAAGCTCGAGACTGCAAGAGCCTCGGAGGACCGCAAGGCCGAAAGCTCCTCCACCTCGCGGCGGGCCGCCTGCAGAGCCTCCAGGTTCCTCTCGGAGAACTCCTTCTCCTTGGCCGCCAGGGAGCTCTCCCGAAGGTGGAGAGCCTTGGCGAGCCGCTCCAACTCAGCGGCCTTGAAGCCGGCGGTCAACTCCCGGTCCAAGACCGCTCGGCGATCATGGGAGACCTGTTCCTCCCTCAAGTCGAGGTCTGCCTTCAGGATCTCCAGCTCCTCCATCCGCCTCAGCTGCCACGCAACGCTCCCGTTCCTCAACGGCGAGTTCACAGCGCTCCAACCGCTGCCGTATCTCCACAGCAGCAGAAAGGCTCTCCTCGGCCCGGGCGTGTGCCTCCAGGGTCTCCCGGTTGATACGCCGCGATTCGGTGTCCATGCGGTCGACAGCCCGCTTCATCCGGTCGAGGAGCGCTTCCCTGAAGTCGAGCAACTCCCGCCTGGAGTCGAGCTCACTCTTAACCTTCGCGGTCCTCTCCCGCAAAAGGTTCCCCCAGATGAGGAGGCGGTCCCGTTCAACCGTATACTCCTCCCGCTCGCGCCCTAGTGCAGCCAAGACCTGCCGGACGCTCGACTCGGCAAGCGTGAAGGCGTCCGCCAGAGGCAATGGAGCAACAGAGGCCGGGGCAGTCACCCAGACCTCCTCCATTACCTCGTCCTCAGGAAGAGCCGACTCACCAGCAACCGAGACGAGACGCCAATCAGGAGAAGCTGGCTCTGAGGCTCTGGCAGCCAGGCCAGCCGGGCTCTCTTCAGCTTTTGGCTCCTTGACCTGAGGAGAGGGGCGAGCCGGGCAAGGCGGTGCTGAAGAAGAGGTCGGGCCGTCTAGTGCAGGGTCAACCTGTGCTGGCTTGGGGGCCGCGGTGGCCGTCTCGGCAGGAAGAGACGACGCCGCCGCGCAGTCCTGGCACACCGGAACTGGAGAAGTTCGCGCTGGCCTGGGGGCCGCGGCAGTTGCCCCTGGCTCCGAGCGCAGCGGCACAGATTCCCCGCAAGTCGGGGAAGGCCGGGAAGCGCGGACACTCCAGCGGGCTCTGAACCCCGACTTCCGAGCTGGGGTAGGACTTCCAGAGCCCGCTACCGTCACCGACGGCCGCTCCGCAGTCGCTTGGACTGGCGGAACAGGGGGCGCCCCAGAGGCTTCCCCCAGCGCATCAACCCGGGGCCTTTTTGAGTCGCCACCGGAGGGAGTGTCAGGCACTCCAGAATCCCGACTTGGCACAGACGCCGCTGCCAGAGGAGATTGAGCGCGTTTCTTCTCTGGCGGCGGGTTGGATGCCATGGCAAGGGAGAACTCAAAAGCAAGAGAGCAAAAGCACAAGAGTCCGAGGAGAAATGTAGAGAAGTGCGAAGGGAAGCTGCAATGTGGGTGAGACCCCCTCTAAAAAACTTCCCGGGTACAATTCCAAGCGATTCGGAACTCTTCGAATACCCCGCACCGGTGACCGCTTCGGTTCCCAGACCGAGTGCTGACGACGGGTGGGCCCGAACCGCCTGACTGAAGCGGTGGGGGCAAGGAGTCAGTCTCCTGAGAAGATGAGCCGGCAAGGCACTTCGGCGGTCCTCGAAGAAAGCGCCACAACGTGCAAAAGTGGCAGTCTTGGGAACCGCCGCAGTAAAAGCAACCATCAAGAGAGCGCACGCTCCCACGATCCCGTGGCCGTTCGTGCTCCGGCAGCGGTCAATTCGGGACTTAGAGGAAGTGCGCGGATCGGAAGAGACGGAGGTCCCACCTCGGGCTCGCTATCTCCCCCGAGATGGGCCCAGGGGCCACTATCGGTACCTGAGATATGGGGTACCCCCGCGCACAGGGTAAAATGCCTAAGGAACTCGCCCTTCTCCGCAGGGAGAGCTCCGAAGGCGCCACGCGTCCGGCGGGGCCGGACCTCCCTCTCCTCAGAGGAGAGCTCCGGGCCCGCCACGTGGCATACAGAAGTCGGACCTCCCCCTCCGCGGGAGAGAGGCCCGAAGGCGCCACGCGTCCGGTGGGGCCGGACCTCCCTCTCCTCAGAGGAGAGCTCCGGGCCCGCCACATGGCATACAGAAGCCGGACCTCCCCCTCCACGGGAGAGAGGCCCGAAGGCGCCGCGTGTCCAGCGGGGCCGGACCTCCCTCTCCTCAGAGGAGGGCTCCGGGCCCGCCACGTGGCAGCAGAGCGACGCTGCCTGCCCCGAGCGATAGGCAGCGGGCGTAAATACGCTCCATACCTTGCCCGTACAAGGTATTCAAGGCCCGCGTCTTCCCAAGACGCGGAGACGCGGAGCACGCTTCTGTCAGGTGCCGTTGCGCCCAGTCGCATCATAGACTGGTGCGCGGTGTCAGGACCTGTCAGCTAATAAACACCGCGACAAGACATCCCATGTCGCCTGCGCCGTCATCAACCACTACGACTAGCATGCGGCATGGGCAGGGCGGCAAGATGAAGACTCAGAAGCCTTCGACCAGAGACAACTACCGGCATAACTGCAGATACGGTAGATAATAGACAATCTTCCCGGGACCACCTGTCGGGTCCCGGCTTCCCTTGTAAGCCACCCGAGTCTTGGTCTATAAAAGGCTCGGGTAGGCGTCGATAGCAAGGGCTCGCACTTTGCAACTCATACGCTAGCCATACACTCTCAAGCTGTAACTCACCCCCAAGCTCAGGCCTCCGGCCCGGAGCAGCAAGCAATACAGCGAGCTCCATAGCTCGCCGTGGACGTAGGGTTTTACGCTCCGGCGGCCTGAACCACGTAAATCTCGCCGTGTCAAGCTCTTACTAACTCGTCCATCTGCGCAAGCTCTCCGCTAGGGACCAGCCCCTCCGAAAAAAGAACCTCCGCGGGCTGCCCAGTGCAGGCCCGGGGGAAGTGTCGATCGCACACTTCGACAAAGCAAGTCAAGGGCGAATGCTCCTGCAATGACCCACAGCTAGCTGCGTATCTGCTTCACGTGCAGATGTTGGAGAAAGAATTCCTCGCCTTGGACCTGCATCACGTAGCGCGCGCTGGTAATGCCGCAGCTGACAACCTTTCAACGAAGGCTTCCACCGGAGCCCCTGCGCCCGAAGGAGTTTTCGAGAGGACGTTGCTGCGGCCTACAGCCCGGCCCGCCGAGCCGGCGAAGGGGGCTTAACCAGCACCTCGAAGCTGGCGGTCCCGGCGGCCCTACAGCCATGGATGCCGCCAAGGATCGTAAGCGTCATTGGGGACTCCGTGCAACCCAGCGCTCAAGATCCAGAAGCTCAAGTCAGACCCGATGCATGGATCACGGAGATCCGGGACTACTTGAAGGACAATATCCTCCCTGATGAACATGCAACCGCTGAACGGATTGTGCGTATGGCTAAGAGATACGGGCTGGTAGAGGGGGATCTCTACCGGCGTGGCGCCAACCACATCCTATTGCGGTGCATAACCCAGGGGGAAGGCTGCGACTTGCTCGCTGAGATCCATGGAGGCGAATGTGGAAGTCTCTCTTCCTCACGCACGCTTGTCGGTAAAGCCTTCCGGCATGGCTTCTACTGGCCGACAGCACTCCAGGATGCCGTCAAGCTGGTCGAGAGCTGCAAGGCGTCCCAGTTCCACGCCAAGCAGATCCATACACCGGCTCAGGCGGTACAGATGATCCCGCCCTCGTGGCCATTTGCCGTATGGGGGCTGGACATCTTGGGACCATTTCCCAGAACCGTTAGGGGATTCCAGTACCTCTATGTCGCCATTGACAAGTTCACCAAGTGGCCGGAAGCTACACCAGTTGTCACCATCAACAAACAATCCGCAGTAAGGTTCATCAAGTCTATTGTTTGCCGGTTCGGGGTCCCGAACAGAATCATCACCGACAACGGGACCCAGTTCACCAGCGCAGCATTCCAAGACTACTGCGAGGACCTTGGTATTCAGGTGTGCTACGCCTCTATCGCCCACCCAAGGAGCAATGGGCAAGTTGAGAGGGCCAACGCGGAGATTCTCCGGGGTCTTAAGACTCGCACCTTCACCAGCCTGAAGAAACATGGTGCCAACTGGGTAGATGAGCTTCCGAGCACACTATGGGCTAACCGGACATCCCAGAGCCGGGCCACCGGGGAGACACCCTTCTTCATGGTGTATGGGGCCGAAGCTGTACTTCCCCCAGAAATCACCATGAAGTCTCACCGTGTCCGGGCTTACGACGAAGCCGCGCAGGACAACCTCCCGCGTGGAGAAATCGACCTCGTCGACGAGGTCCGATTACATGCAGCACTCCGTAACGCGTGGTACAGACAAGCGCTTCGGCGCTACCACCAGAGATCTGTGCGTGCCCGGGAGCTGCAGGAAGGTTACCTGGTGTTGCGGCGCATACTTTCTCGCGAAGGGGCCAAAAACTTTCCCCTAGTTGGGAAGGCCCCTTCCGAGTCGCGAAAGTATGCCGCCCCGGGTGTGTGCGCCTTTCCACCGAGGATGGGGACCTGCTCCCAAACCCTTGGAACATAGAACACCTCCGTAAGTTCTACCCCTAGAGCAAAAATAGGACAGTACTTTCTTTTCGTAATAAACTCCATAGAGTCCAGGAGCAGCGCTCGGAGCAGCTAAGCCCCAGGGGACGGTACAGGACTACGTTCAGCTTTGCCTGGTTCCGACTCCAAGCGCGTAGAGTCTTGCTTCCTCTCTTAATGGGGCGGGTCGTGGCCTCCATGTTTAGCCTGCTTTCCTCCTGTGGAAAGTTGTACGAAAAGAAACCTGCTCTACTTTGCTCTTTCCTCGTACTCATTTAAATTGTGTATTAAGTTTTTTAGCCACCCTTGCAGTGCATGGTTGCCATGTGCTCAGCTCCCCCTCCTTACAGTCCCCAAGCACCAAGCATATGGTTAGGGGCTATAAGTCAAATAAGACTATGAGATAAGGGAGGGGGAGCCCCCAAGGAGAATTACGTTTCCTCTACCTGTGTGCAGGACCTCCAGGTTATGGCAACAGGGACTACATAAAGCAGGGGGAAAGGAGCTATCAACAGCACCAGCCCAGGACTCGAAGGACAGGGCCCCGCCCCTTCAGCAGGGGCGAGGCCCGAAGGCCCCACGCGTCCAGCAGGTCCGGAGCTCCCGCCTCCCATAAGAGGGGCTCCGGGCTTGCCACGTGGCAGGCAGAAACCGGACCTCCCCCCCCCCCCCCCCCCCCCCGGTGGGAGGGCTCCGAAAGCCCTACGTGTCCAGCATGGCCGGAGCTCCCGCCTCCTTAGGAGGAGCTCCGGACCCGCCACGTGGCAGGCAGATTTGGAGCTCCCCATTGGGCGAGATCCGGAGACCTCCGGGGACCCCTAACACGGTTAGGACCCAGGGAATATGTCTACGCAGAGCTCCGAGATTGGAGATGGCGTCTGAGTACCTTGCGGAGCTAAGGACTCAGACAGGCAAAGCCAAGAAGGAGAGAAAGAGCGTCACAGACACAAATATCTAAAAGAGTCAAACTATGTGAGGCTCCTTGAGCTGGACTACAGACTCAATAAAAAGAAAGAAACAAGCCCCAAGGGTCTCCTGACATGACCAGAATCTAGAAGTTGCAGGGACGGCCGCGTCACCAGGCTTCAGCCCTGGCGGTACTCTCCCGCTCCATGACCCGAGCGCAGGAATCGCCTCCCTCATCACCGGCGCAAAAGCTGGTGTCACCAAGGGATCTTCTGGGGCCCCCTCCGCAGTATTCAGCGGTCTTCCTGGAGACTCTGCCGTCTGGGATCCTCCATGGTGCATCGTCGGCTTCCTTCTCCTGAAGTTCCCTCATCACCGGCGCAAAAGCCGGTGTCATCAAGGGTGCCCATGGAGCCTCCTTCCCTCATCACCTGCGCAAAAGCCAGTGTCATCAAGGGTGCTCCTGAGGCCCCCTCTCCGCAGCTTCAGTGGCCTTCTCGGGGACTCTGCCGCCTGGGATTCTCCTCGGTGCTTCAGCGGTTTCTTTGAAGACTCCACCACCTGAGAAGGGACGCAACGCCAAGGAGCTTTCTGCCTGCCGTCACCAAGGAAGGGCCCCATCGGGAGGACAAACCAGAGACCCCTTGGTGGCGCCACCCTCAGAGGCAAGGCAGGCAGGCTCCCTGAGTCCCAGGCTTGGTGCAGACGCCATCGCTGGAGGAAATCGAGAGCGATTCTCTCCCCCATAAGGCGGGTTAAGAGCCATGGAAGAAGACAAGACTGCAGAGACTCGAGGGAAGCACAGGGGCTGGAAGCCTTATAAGGGGAGCATACCCACATGGGGGTTTCATTTCACACCTCCCTGGGTGCAATCCCAAGCGATTCGGAACTCTTCGGATACACTGCATCAGCAACCGCTTCGGCTCCTAAACCGAGTGCCGATGACGGGTGGGCCCAAGCCGCCCAACTGAAGCGGTGGGTCAAGAAGTCAGTCTCCTGAGAAGATGAGCCGGCAAGGCACTTCGGCGGTTCCCGAAGAAAGCGCCGCAACGTGCAGAAGTGGCAGTCTGGGGAACCGCCGCAGTAAACGCAACCATCAAGTGAGCGCACGCTCCCACGATCCCGCGGCCGTTCGTGCTGCAGCAGCGGTCAATTCGGGACTTAGAGAAAGTGCGCGGATCGGAAGAGACGGAGGTCCCACCTTGGGCTCGTTATCTCCCCCGAGATGGGCCCGGGGGCCACTGTCGGTACCTTAGATATGGGGTACCCCCGCGCACAGGGGAAAATGCCTAAGGAACTCGCCCTTCTCCGCAGGGAGAGCTCCGAAGGCGCCATGCGTCTGGCGGGGCCGGACCTCCCTCTCCTCAGAGGAGAGCTCCGGGCTCGCCACGTGGCATACAGAAGCCGGACCTCCCCCTCCGCGGGAGAGAGGTCCGAAGGCGCCACGCGTCCAGCAGGGCCGGACCTCCCTCTCCCCAGAGGAGAGCTCTGGGCCCGCCGCGTGGCCGACAGAAGCCGAGCCTCCCCCTCCGCGGGGAGAGGTCCTGAGGCTCCACGTGCCCCGAAGGCCGGACCCTCCTCTCCTCTGAGAAGGGCTCCGGGCCCGCCACGTGGCAGCAGAACGGCGCTGCCTGCCCCCGAGAGATAGGCAGCGGGCGTAAAGACGCCCCATACCTTGCCCGTACAAGGTATTCAAGGCCCGCGTCTTCCCAAGACGTGGAGACGCGGAGCACGCCTCTGTCAGGTGCCGTTGCGCCCAGTCGCATCACAGACTGCCGCGCGGTGTCAGAACCTGCCAGCCAATAAATACCGCGACAAGGCATCCCATGCCGCCTGCGCCGTCATCAACCACTACGACTAGCATGCGGCATGGGCAGGGCGGCAAGATGAAGACTCAAAAGCCTTCGACCAGAGACAACTACCGGCATAACTGCAGATACGGTAGATAATAGACAATCTTCCCGGGACCACCTGTCGGGTCCCGGCCCCCCTTGTAAGCTGCCCGAGTCTTGGACTATAAAAGGCTCGGGTAGACCACGATAGCGAGGGTTCGCACTTTGCAACTCATACGCTAGCCATACACTCCCAAGCTGTAACTCACCCCCAAGCTCAGGACTCCGGCCCTGAGCAGCAAGCTATACAGCGAGCTCCATAGCTCGCCGTGGACGTAGGGTTTTACGCTCCGGCGGCCTGAACCACGTAAAACTCACCGCGTCAAGCTCTTACTAACTCGTCCATCCACGCAAGCTCTCCGCAAGGGACTAGCCCCACCAAAAAAAGAACCTCCGCGGGCTTCCCAGAGCAGGCCCGGGGGAAGTGTCGACCGAACACTTCGACAGTCCCAAGATGTCCAGCCCCCATACGGCAAATGGCCACGAGGGCGGGATCATCTGTACCGCCTGAGCCGGTGTATGGATCTGCTTGGCATGGAACTGGCACGCCTTGCAGCTCTTGACCAGCTTGACGGCATCCTGGAGTGTTGTCGGCCAGTAGAAGCCATGCCGAAAGGCTTTACCGACAAGCGTGCGTGAGGAAGTGTGACTTCCACATTCGCCTCCATGGATCTCAGCGAGCAAGTCGCAGCCTTCCCCCTGGGTTATGCACCGCAATAGGATGTGGTTGGCGCCACGCCGGTAGAGATCCCCCTCTACCAGCGCGTATCTCTTAGCCATACGCACAATCCGTTCAGCGGTTGCATGTTCATCGGGGAGGATGTTGTCCTTCAAGTAGTCCCGGATCTCTGTGATCCATGCATCGGGTCTGACTTGAGCTTCTGGATCTTGAGCGCTGGGTTGCATGGAGTCCCCAGTGATGCTTAGGATCCTTGGCGGCATCCATGGCTGTAGGGCCGCCGGGACCGCCAGCTTCGAGTTGCTGGTCAAGCCCCGTTCACCCGGCTCGGCGGGCCGGGCTGTAGGCTGCAGCAACGTCCTTTCGAAAACTCCTTCGGGCGCAGGGGCTCCGGTGGAAGCCTTCATTGAAAGGTTGTCAGCTGCGGCATTGCCAGCGCGCGGTACGTGGTGCAGGTCCAAAGCGAGGAATTCTTTCTCCAACATCTGCACGTGAAGCAGATACGCAGCTAGCTGTGGGTCATTGCAGGAGCATTTGCCCTTGACTTGCTTGATGACCAGCTGGGAGTCGCCCTGTGCCAACAACTGGCGAGCGCCTAAAGACAGGGCTGTCTGTAGGCCAAAGATGAGTGCTTCATACTCCGCCATGTTGTTGGTTGCCTTGAAATTGAGACGCACCATGTACCCAAACTGTTCCCCCGATGGCATGAGGAGCAGTACGCTGGCACCGGCCCCCTGCTTTCGCGAGGAGCCGTCGAAGAAAAGTGTCCAGTGGGGTTCGGTGAAGACCGGAGCTTGGTGCTCTGGTTCACCGCTGTTGAAGTGTGCGATCGACACTTCCCCCGGGCCTGCACTGGGCAGCCCGCGGAGGTTCTTTTTTCGGAGGGGCTAGTCCCTAGCGGAGAGCTTGCGCAGATGGACGAGTTAGTAAGAGCTTGACACGGCGAGTTTTACGTGGTTCAGGCCGCCGGAGCGTAAAACCCTACGTCCACGGCGAGCTATGGAGCTCGCTGTATTGCTTGCTGCTCAGGGCCGGAGGCCTGAGCTTGGGGGTGAGTTACAGCTTGAGAGTGTATGGCTAGCGTATGAGTTGCAAAGTGCAAACCCTTGCTATCGTCGCCTACCCGAGCCTTTTATAGTCCAAGACTCGGGCGGCATACAAGGGGAGCCGGGACCCGACAGGTGGTCCCGGGAAGATTGTCTATTATCTACCGTATCTGCAGTTATGCCGGTAGTTGTCTCTGGTCGAAGGCTTCTGAGTCTTCATCTTGCCGCCCTGCCCATGCCGCACGCCAGTCGTAGTGGTTGATGACGGCGCAGGCGGCATGGGATGTCTTGTCGCGGAGTTTATTGGCTGGCAGGTTCTGACACCGCACGCCAGTCTGTGATGCGACTGGTCGCAACGGCACCTGACAGAGGCGTGCTCCGCGTCTCCGCGTCTTGGGAAGACGCGGGCCTTGAATACCTTGTACGGGCAAGGTATGTGGCGTTTTTACGCCCGCTGCCTATCTCTCGGGGGCAGGCAGCACCGTTCTTCTGGCCACGTGGCGGGTCCGGAGCCCTTCTCTGAGGAGAGAAGGGTCCGGCCTGCGGGGCACGTGGAGCCTCCGGACCTCTCCCCGCGGAGGGGGAGGCTCGGCTTCTGTCAGCCACTTGGTGAGCCCGGAGCTCCTCTCTGAGGAGAGGGGGGTCCAGCCTCTCCGGACACGCGGCACCTTCGGACCTCTCTCCCGCGGAGGGGGAGGTCCGGCTTCTGTATGCCTCGTGGTGGGCCCGGAGCTCTCCTCTGAGGAGAGGGAGGTCCGGCCCCGCTGGACGCGTGGCGCCTTCGGAGCTCTCCCTGCGGAGAAGGGCGAGATCCTTAGGCATTTTCCCCTGTGCGCGGGGGTACCCCATATCGAGGGTACCGACAACCGCCTTCATGGCCCTCTGGGTCAGTCTTCGTTGGTGTCCACTCCGCCACAACTTCAGCCAGTGCTTGGCTCTTGACTGCATGGCATGGGAGGAAGTCCAGCTCAAACTCCGCCAGCTTCGCCGCCCACTTAGCAACGTTGCCAGTCGCATGGGGGCTGTGAAGAATTGTCTTCAGCGGATACGAGGTGAGTACCGAGACCCGGTGGGCCTGGAAGTAATGGCGGAGCTTCCTGGAGGCCACGAGCACCGCATACAGCAGCTTGTGGACTTCTAGGTACCTTGTCTTGGCATCATGAGGTACTTCGCTGATGTAGTAGACAGGCCTCTGGATGGTTCGAATCCTCTCTCTTAGGCTTGGGAGGTCCTCGTCCATTGGCCCTGGCCCGCTGGAGGTGAGTGGACCCATGGGGGCCTCCGGGAGATGGGACCCGGAGGCCCTTAAGCTATCTTGATTATCCGGGAGCTCCGGGGGGTCTTGAGGGACCTCCGGGAGGTCCCATTTGGCCCCCGGGGGGTCCCGCAGGACCCCCGGGGGTTTATCTTGGGGGTCCGGGAGACCGCCCTGGACCTCCGGGAGGCCGACCTGGACCTCCGGGAGGTCGCCTTGGAGGTCCGGGAGACCGCCTTGGTCCTGCGGGGCCTCCTGGCGTCTGTCTTCTGCTACCGGAGCAGGTTGTGAAGATGAGGGGTCTGGCCGCTCTGCGACGAGGACCATACTCACCACTTCAGTTGTCGCCGCGATGTAGAGCAGCAGGTGCTCTCCGGGCTCAGGGGCTACCATGATAGGTAGGGTCGTCAGGAGTCGCTTCAACTCCTGGAAAGCCTCTTCTGCTTCGTCAGTCCAGGCAAAAGGGCCTGACTTGCGCAGGAGCTTAAAGAAAGGGAGTGCCCGCTCTGCTAGCCTCGGTATAAACCGACTCAGCGCGGCTAGACATCCCGTGAGTTTCTTGACATCCTTGACGCGGGCAGGGGGCTGCATCAAGTCGATGGCCTTGATCTTCTCTGGGTTGGCCTCAATCCGTCGGTGCGAGACCAGGAATCCTAAGAGCTTCCCAGAGGACACACCAAACACACATTTATCGTGGTTCAGCTTGGTGCGCGTAGAGCGCAACTTGTCAAAGACTAAGGCTAGGTTATCTAACAAAGATGAACCCTGCTTGACCTTGACAACTATGTCATCGACGTACACCTCAACTAGGTCTCTTATTAACTCCCCAAAGGTTTTGTGCATTGCTCGCACAAAGGTGGGGAGTGCATTCTTTAGGCCGTAAGGCATAGACACATAGCAATAAAGGCCGTCTACTGTGAAGAAGGAGGTGTGCTCCTCGTCCTCCCTAGACATGGGGATCTGATGGAAACCCGAGTAGGCGTCTAGGAAGCACAGCATATCACAGCCTCACGTTGAGTCTACTATTTGATCTATTCTAGGGAGAGGGAATGGATCTTTGGGACATGCCTTATTGAGACTGGTGTAGTCGATGCACATCCGGAGCTTCCCGCCGGCCTTCGGGACAACGACGGGGTTCGCCAACCACCGGGGGTGGTGGACCTCCCGTATGAAGCCAGCGTCCAGCAGCTTCTTGACTTCTTCACGAATGAAGTTTTGCCGCTCGATGGACTGCTTGCGGGGCTTCTGTTGAACTGGCCGGGCGTAGGGGAAGACTTTCAAGTGGTGCTCGATCACCTCCCTGTGGATCCCCGGCATCTGTGACGGCTGCCATGCAAACACGTCGACGTTGTGCCGGAGGAAGGTGACGAGCGCGCCTTCCTATTTGCTATCCAGGCCCCCGGCTACCCGGGTGGTCTGGGTGGCTTCGGCGCCGACTTGGATGACCTTTAAGTGGACGCCGCCCTCGTCGAGAGGTTGCACCCGGGGTGCTGTGGCGGAAGCACGGTAGCGTGCGCTCGGGCGGAGCTGGTCCGGCTCTGTACTGCCGGGGGCTGATGCCCCAGCTGTTGCGAGCGCTTGGAGTTTCTCTAAGGCCGACACTGCAGCGTGCGGTCTCCACGAATCCTGAGGACGCCCGTCGGTGTTGGCATCTTCCGGACGATGTAGCCGTAGTGGGCTACTGCCATGAACCGGTACAGGGCTGGCCTGCCGATTATGGCGTTGAAGGGGAGGTCTATCTCAGCTACGTCGAACAGAATGTACTCTGTCCGATAGCTGTCCGGAGCCCCGAAGCTCACCGGGAGGCTAATGTTGCCGTAGGGAATGACCTGTCCCGGCCCTACCCCTGAGAACGGGCTCGACGGGGTGAGCTTGGCCATCGGGATCTGCAGCTTCTGGAAAGCTGCACGGCTGATGAGGTTCAGCCCAGCTCCACCATCTACCAAAACGTGGTACATTCTCACGTTGGCGATGGTAGGAGCCACCAAGAGCAGTAGTTGGCCGGCACCAGCCATGTTCCTGGGGCAGTCGGTGGCGTCAAAGCTGATGGGGGTCCCCATCCACTTAAGGTGCGGTGCGGCACTTGGGAGTGGCGCCACCGACGCTACCGCTCGGCGCAGAGTCTTGACTGCGCTTCGGGACGAGGGGTCGGCGGACCCGCCGTATATGACGTAGAGCTTCTTTCGACGCTCATCGTCGCTGGAGCTGGAGTCCTCATGATTGCGTGCCGCCTTCACGGCGCGCTGAGGCTCCTGGATCTCCTCTGGGTGGTCGATGCTGTCTGGGACATCCACCCTCTGTTCGCCTTCCTTTGAACGGAAGGGTGAGGCATCAACCCGCTGCCGCTTCCCCTTTCGGAAGCGCTCTGCGAGCTTTCGGATCTCCCGGCACTCGGCAGTAGTGTGGTGACAGGTGCCGTGCACGGGGCACATATTGTCTTGATCACCTTCTGGGATTGGTGATCTTCGCTGCCTCTTGTCGGTACACGGCCCCCAAGCCCCACTGAGCGTCGCTGCAGTGACGACTGGAGCTGCGGTCGGTGATTCTATCTTGCTTCTGCCTTGGTTCTTGGCCTTCCTGCTGCCTCCACAGGGAGTAGGACCAGATCCGGGCAGTCCTCCTGACTCGGAGGACGGCAGTGAGTGCCAGTTTCGCCCTTCGGCTGCTCTGGCGCACTTGTCTGCCAAGCTGAAGAGCTCTGAGGCATCGCGGACCTCCCTGGTCGCGAGCTTCTCGAGCATCTTCTTGTCCCGGACGCCTTGCCGGAACGCCACCACCACAGAAGCATTTTGAATGTGTAGGATGGTGTTCCGCACCTGGGAGAACCGCTGGATGAAAGAGCGCAGCGACTCCCCAGGTTCTTGCTGGATGGCGTGGAGGTCGAGCTCCGTGCCAGGCCAGGTGTAGGAACTGCCGAAGTTGGCGATGAACTGCCGGCAAAGCTCTCCCCAGGAAGTTACAGAACCCTGGGGGAGGTTCATGAGCCAAGACCGGGCTGGACCGGTCAAGGCAACAGGGAAGTAATTGGCCATGACGGCTTCATTCCCTCCTGCGGCAAGTACGGCGGTGGAGTAGATCTGGAGGAACTCCGCCGGGTTGACGCTGCCGTCGTACTTCTCGGGAAGGTGCGGCCGAAACTTGCGCGGCCACTTCGCGAAGCGAAGGTGGGGCGCGAGGGCCGCACACCCTGCTTCTGTCACCGCAGGTTCTGGTGCCGCGAACGCTCGGTTCGCACTGGGCACAGTGTACCCCGGTACGGGCAAGGCTGCACCATAGGCCGGGGGCGTCATCTGCAGGACATATGACTGTGGCATATTCTGCACGGCGCAGGCCTGGGGCAGAGATCGCGTAGCGAAGGTCTGCTCTTCAGGCTGGGTCGAGGCCGGCGTCATGCCGTCGTCAGCCTCTTGGTACCGACGCCTTTCTCGGCGTTGCTCGAGGTATACCCGGGCATCTTGACCCAAGCGACACCGCTCCACCTCTGTCCTCAGATCCGTCGATTGGAGGCTGGTAGAGCTGGAATCTGCCGTCTGTTCGTCAACCATTGGCATGCGCATCAGCGACACGGCCGGTTGGCCAGAGTGTCGTCCCCGCCGAAGTCGAGGGTTTGCGGCAGCGACGACAAGACGGTCTACCTCGCGAATCCACTGCTGGGTCGCTGCCTGAGGCGCGTCCCCAGCGGGCGGATTGTACAGTAGCGCTCTTGCTGCAGCTAGCGCACCCCCACCGGGTACGCCCAGCGCTACTGAAGACCTGACGCTGGTTGGAGCTGCATTGCCGGGGTCGGCGCTGCCAGAGCCGTTTGCTGGCTCCCAGCTTGTACAGACACACTCCGTCCCGAGTGTGTTGACATGTACTCCCCCCCTGGTCGCGGTTCTCCGCGGAGGCGGGGGAGGTGAGCTTGCCGCTGAAGGGAGATTGGTCATCTTCGTCGGCGGAAACTCGTCGCGCAAGGGGAAAAGCCCCCCTACCTGGCGCGCCAAATGTCGAAGTGTTCGGTCGACACTTCCCCCGGGCCTGCACTGGGCAGACCGCGGAGGTTCTTTTTTCGGTGGGGCTAGTCCCTTGCGGAGAGCTTGCACGGATGGACGAGTTAGTAAGAGCTTGACACGGTGAGTTTTACGTGGTTCAGGCCGCCGGAGCGTAAAACCCTACGTCCACGGCGAGCTATGGAGCTCGCTGTATTGCTTGCTGCTCAGGGCCGGAGTCCTGAGCTTGGGGGTGAGTTACAGCTTGGGTGTGAATGGCTAGCGTATGAGTTGTAGAGATGCGAACCCTTGATATCGTCGCCTACCCGAGCCTTTTATAGTTCAAGACTCGGGTGGCTTACAAGGGGGGCCCGGGACCCGACAGGTGGTCCCGGGAGATTGACTGTTATCTACCGTATCTGCAGTTATGCCGGTAGTTGTCTCTGGCGAAGGCTTCCGAGTCTCCGTCTTGCCGCCCTGCCCATGCCGCACGCTAGTCGTGGTGGTTGATGATGGCGCAGGCGGCATGGGATGTCTTGTCGTGGTGTTTATTGGCTGGCAGGTTCTGACACCGCGCGCCAGTCTGTGATGCGACTGGGCGCAACGGCACCTGACAGAGGCGTGCTCTGCGTCTCCGCGTCTTGGGAAGACGCAGGCATTGAATACCTTGTACGGGCAAGGTATGGGGCGTCTTTACGCCCGCTGCCTATCGCTCGGGGGCAGGCAGCGCCGTCTTGCTGGCCACGTGGTGGGCCCGGAGCCCTTCTCAGAGGAGAGGGGGGTCCGGCCCGCGGGGCACGTGGAGCCTCCGGACCTCTCCCCGCGGAGGGGGAGGTTCGGCTTCTGTCGGCCACGTGGCGGGCCCAGAGCTCCCCTCTGAGGAGAGGGAGGTCCGGCCCCGCCGGATACGTGGCACCTTCGGACCCCTCGCCCGCGGAGGGAGAGGTCCGGCTTCTGTATGCCACGTGGCGGGCCCGGAGCTCTCCTCTGAGGAGAGGGAGGTCCGGCCCCGCCGGACGCGTGGCGCCTTCGGAGCTCTCCCTGCGGAGAAGGGCGAGTTCCTTAGGCATTTTCCCCTGTGCGCGGGGGTACCCCATATCTCAGGTACCGACAATAATGAACATGGATCGGAGAGAGATCTAGGCAAGACTGGGTTTGTGAATGAGGTAGCATGAGATGGTGGTTTACTTGCCATAGATCTAAGGACCGGTTCATGCATGCACATGCCAGGATAACAGTGCCACCACAAGGCCAAGTATGGGTGCGGCTTAGCTGAGTAATTAGGTAAGTTGCAAGAGTGTTATGGACTGTGGAAGGCGCGGGGAATGGGAGTCGAGAGAGGACTGCCCTGGGAACTGCATGGCACAAGAGGGGGCCCGTGGGTGGGAGAATTGGAGATTCTAGCCTGCCGGTGAAACCTTAGTGAGTCCATACATCTTGTAACCCCTTTGTAAAGGCTATTTTGTGATCTCTTGACCATACACCGAAGGATGTGTACTGGTATAATTAAGGTTCTGCAGTCGCCGACGGGTGACGAAATCAAAAACTTGTCGGTAAAGAGGTGCAAACTCTGCAGAGTTATTAAAACTATCATGATAGCGGAGCTTACGGTCACGAGCACCTGGCTAAACTGACATGATTAGTTGGGATGGTTATAGGGAAAATTCTTGGTTATGGATTTGGTTGTGGATTTGGTTATGGTTATTGGTTGGAACCATTGGGTCTGGATGATGAGATGTTTGCATGACTGTTGGGTCATGACATGAGATTGGTCTCGGTGTGAGACGAGGTTGATTTGTGAGATGAGATGGTAGCGAATACGAGGAGGTATTCGTGAGTATGAATAAAGGATTGGTTAATGTTCGGATGGAACACGGGGAGTGATGAAGGTATGTTGGTAATTTAATACATGCTGGGATTGCATTCATCTAAAGTTAAGTTGCTGTTTTATCATGGTTTTGTAAATCTGCTTTTCTGCAAATAAGCCTTTTATGCCTACCTTGTTTATGAGCTGCATATCATGTGTTTTCCCGCACTTGCTGAGTACATCATTGTACTCAACCTTGCATTGTTACTTCATCCTCAGCAGCAGGTGAAGCCTAGTATGAGGAACAAGTGGAACATTATGGCGTGTGATCTGTTCTCAACCTTGCCTGTGGAGGGAGTAGAGATGGAGCCACTTCTGCTTAGTTTTGCTTCCGCATTAGTTTTTGCTTCCGCTTTTACATAAGGACTTCCGCTGCATAGAAATAAGACTTCCGCTGTGAGCATGAGTCCAAGACTCATGAGGTATTGTAACAAACTCAGTTATTCGTGGTAATATATAATCTGAATTCAGTTTGTGGAACGTATTTGTATGTGTGAAGAACATTCTGGGCACACATATGCATTAGTTCTCGGTTCCGTGGTTTTCCCACAGAATTGAGGGCGTCACAGATTGGTATCAGAGCCACGGGTTGACAGTAGGTTACACGCCTAGATAGAAAGCCTTAGATAGATAATAGAACTACCAGGAAGGAGTTACAAGCGCCCGAGGGTGAATAGCCTAGATTGGCCTTTAAAACCACCTTGACATAGGAAACCATCCTTGAATAGGAGTTGTGTGGGCCCTTGTGATGATTACTTGTGAATATGTGTTTAAGTATGAGTTGTGGGACGTCTCAAAAACGTTGTCCATATTTATACGTAAGAAGAAAGAGGTGTGAAATTCTTAGGCACTTGATCACATCCTCATAAGGACTAATATATATAAGTCCAACTCACCTTGATGCATATGGTTGAAGGGACCTACCTAACCTTCTAACCTTCTATTCTATTTTGATCTCTCTCACAGATGGTGAGAGGAAACGCCAGCCGAAGGAACGTCCAGGAAGATGACCACGAGTAAGTTCCTGCTAACTCTGAAGCTGGTGAAAACCATCTGGAAAGATTGATGGCCATGCAAAACCAGCTTATATAAACCATGATCCAAACTTTGGGTCAGTTGCAGGCCAACCAAAACCCCGTTCCGGCACCACCGCCACCACCACCGCCGGCTCATAACAGGATGGGAGAGTTCATGAGGACTCGACCACCCACCTTTTCTCAAGCAAGCGATCCCATGGAGGCCGATGATTGGTTGAAATCCATGGAGAAGAAGCTCACCATTGTTCAGTGCAACGACCGAGAGAAGGTCCTCTTTGCGTCGCACCAACTGATAGGAGCAGCTGCTGACTGGTGGGATGCCTTGAGCAACGCCCATGCCAACCCGGAGACAATCACTTGGACTGAGTTCAAGGAAAGTTTTTGCACCCACTACGTCCCTGTTGGTGTAATGATGCTCAAGAGGCAGGAGTTTGAAGGTCTCCGCCAAGGACAGAAAAGTGTGAATGAATATCTTAACAAGTTCATACAACTGTCCCGGTATGCCCCCGATGATGTCAACTCAGACCAGAGGAAGCAGTACCTGTTCATGAGAGGGTTGAACAATGAGATCCAAGTTCAGCTCCTCAACAATGACTACGTAAGCTTCCAGAAGCTAGTTGATAAGGCTATTGTGGTGGAAAACAAGATCCGAGAGATCGAGCAAGAGTGCAAAAGGAAGATGCCATACCAGCCCCAAGGGAGCAACGTACGACCTAGATACATGCCCCCTGCACCGCAGTATGGATCGACCACTCCTACGAACCGCCCTGGTCAGCCACCACAGCAACGGTTCGTTGCACCGGCACCTCATGCGCCCATGCCTCCAGTGCCCCGACCTAACAATGGCGCTCCTGTTCAAAACCCCCGCCCCAACGTACCTGCTGCTGTAGGCAACAGGGCATGCTTTGCATGCGGGGAAGTAGGCCACTTCGCTAACCAGTGCCCAAAGAGAGGCCCTGGACAGCAAGGTAACGTGCCCAAGCAGAACCAGCGACCAAACGGAGGGGACAACCAAGGGAACCGTGGACCGCAGAACTATGCTCGTGGCCACGTTAACCATGTCACTGCTGAGGAAGCACAACAGGCTGAGGACGTCGCAATTGGTATGTTCCTTGCCAACTCCAGCCCAGCCACCATTTTATTTGATTCTGGAGCATCACATTCCTTCATATCATCCGAATATGTTGCCAAGCATCATCTACCCGTATCCCACTTAGAATGTGCTATGTTAGTTAAATCTCCCGGAGGAGAAATGAGGACTAATATAGTATGTCCTAAAGTAAGCCTTAAAATAAGGGGGTAGACTTCCTTGCCAACCTTATTGTTCTGGACTCCCACGGGATTGACATCATACTCGGAATGGACTGGTTAAGCAAGCACAATGGAGTAATCCAATGTGCTGAGAGAAGCGTGCAGTTGACAAATGAACACTATATCCGTGTCGAGTTTGAATCAGCCCAGCAAGCAACCGAACGGGCAGATTTGAACCATGTCGAAGGAACAACATTAGACAGCATTCCAGTGGTTCAGGAATTTTCGGAAGTATTCCCGGAAGAGCTCCTGGGATGCCACCTGACCGGGACATCGAGTTTGCCATAGATTTGGTACCCGGAACTGCACCTATAGCTACGAGACCATATAGGATGCCCGTCAACGAGCTAGTTGAACTCAAGAAGCAAATTCAAGAACAGTTGGAGAAGGGTTTTATCCGTCCAAGCTCGTCACCATGAGGAGCTCCGGTACTCTTCATGGACAAGAAGGATGGAACCCAAAGAATGTGCGTGGACTACAGGTCTCTCAACGAGGTGAAAATCAAGAATAAATACCCTCTGCCCCGTATAGAGGACCTGTTCGATCAAATGAAAGGAGCCCGAGTATTCTCCAAGATTGATCTTCGGTCGGGATACTTCCAGCTGAAGATTAAGCCCTTTGATATACCTAAGACAGCCTTTCAGACATGGTATGGTTCATACGAATATACCGTTATGTCTTTTGGATTGACGAATGCACCCGCATACTTCATGTACCTTATGAATAAGGTTTTCATGGAGTACTTGGACAAGTTCGTCGTGGTTTTCATCGACGACATTATGGTGTATTCAAAAAGTGAGGAGGAGCATGAAGAACATCTGAAATTGACCCTGCAGAAGTTGCGTGAGCAACAATTGTATGCCAAGCTCAACAAGTGTCAATTTTGGCTAAAGGAAATATCTTTCCTAGGCCACATTATCTCCGAGGAAGGGGTATCGGTTGATCCTGGAAAGGTGAGAGATGTTCTGAAGTGGGACCAACCGAAGAGCGTGAGGGATATTCGGAGTTTCCTTGGGATGGCAGGATACTATCGGCGCTTCATTAAAGACTTCTCTAAGATAGCAAAACCTATGACGGAGTTGCTAATGAAGGGAAAGGTCTTTCAATGGACACCAGCCTGCCAAGAAAGTTTTGAGGAACTCAAGAAAAGGCTAACCACAGCACCGGTTCTGGTATTGCCAGACGTAAGCAAGAGCTTTAACATATATTGTGACGCATCCAGACAAGGGCTCGGATGTGTACTCATGCAGGAAGGACAAGTGGTAGCCTATGACTCATGTCAATTAAAGAAGCACGAGCTTAATTATCCTACACATCACTTGGAGCTAGCAGCAGTGGTGCATGCATTGAAGATTTGGAGACATTATATCCTCGGACATCGATGTGAGATCTATACGGATCATAAAAGCCTCAAGTACATATTTACACAAACGAATTTGAATTTGAGGCAACATCGATGGTTAGAACTCATCAAGGATTATGATGCGGGAATCAACTACCACCCCGGAAGGGCCAATGTAGTAGCTGACGCATTGAGCAGAAAGGGAGCATGCCACCAACTCACGGTTTGGGGGCTACCACCCGAACTACGTAAGGAGTTCGAACGGTTACACCTCGGATTCTTGAATAACATGGAGATAATAGAGATCCACTCCCCATTGGAGCAAGAAATAAGAGAGGGCCAAGCAACGGACGAGGGGATCAAGGAGATCAAGGAAAGAATCCGACAAGGGATAGAGAAGGATTTCAAGGAGGATGAAAAGGGTACGGTTTGGCTAGGAAAAAGGATTTGTGTGCCAAACATAAGACACCTTCGCGACATGATATTGAAGGAGGCACATGATTCACCCTATTCCATACATCCAGGGAGCACCAAAATGCACAAGGATTTGAAAACTTGCTATTGGTGGGATGGTATGAAGAGGGATATAGCCGAATACGTTGCCCTATGCGACACATGCCAACAGGTAAAAGCCGAACATCAAAAACCCGCTGGATTGCTGCAACCTTTGAGAATACCCGAATGGAAATGGGAGGACATCAGTATGGACTTCATTGTCGGATTACCACGTACTCAGTCAGGATACGATTCCATCTGGGTCATTGTGGACCAGTTGACGAAAACCGCCCATTTTCTTCCGGTAAAGACCTGTTACAACGCTGCACAATTGGCAGAGTTGTACATGGAGCAGATCGTGTGCCGTCACGGAGTTCCGAAGAGGATAGTCTCAGATCAAGGTTCTCAGTTTACCTCTAGATTCTGGAGGAAGCTGCAGAAAGCCATGGGGACACGACTAGATTTTAGCTCCGCCTATCACCCACAAACAGATGGACAAACCGAAAGGACGAACCAAATCTTGGAGGACATGTTGAGAGCTTGCGCCTTGAAACGTGGGCGTAGTTGGGATAGGAGTTTACCGTATGCCGAGTTCTCCTATAACAACAGCTATCAAGCTAGCTTAAAGATGTCGCCTTTCGAATCCTTATATGGTAGACGGTGTAGAACGCCACTATTCTGGAACGAAGCTGGAGAGAACTAGGTGTTTGGACCCGAAGTATTACAAGAAGCCGAAAAGCAGGTCCAAACGATACGGGAGAACTTAAAGGCTGCCCAGTCACGACAGAAAGGTTATGCGGACAATAGGCGTAGGAAGTTGACCTTTGAAGTGGGAGACTTCGTATACCTTAAAGTATCGCCTATCCGAGGCCAACGACGCTTCAACGTCAGAGGCAAGCTAGCACCTCGCTACATCAGACCATTTAAGATTTTGGACAAGCGAGGAGAAGTAGCCTACCAACTAGAGCTCCCAAACCACCTCTCCGACGTACATGACGTGTTTCATGTATCCCAGCTCAAGAAGTGCTTGAGAGTGCCAGAGGAACGAGTGTCAATGGAGGAACTTGAACTTCAAGAGGACCTGACTTACGCAGAACACCCTGTCCGAATCTTGGACGTAAAGGAAAGGGTCACCCGAAACAAGGTGATTCGATGGTGCAAGGTACAATGGAGCCATCACACCGAAGCTGAGGCCACATGGGAGCGTGAAGAGGATATCAAGGCAGAATTTCCCCATCTATTCCCTACTAACGAATCTCGAGGGCGAGATTCAATCTAAGGGGGTAGATTTGTGACACCCTCGCCTCGGGTGTCAGCATATGTCCATGTCCTATGAAGAGGAAACATTCTAATGAAAAATAGGAACAGAGAGAATTATCAAAAGAATAGCCAATAAAGCCCTCCTAGAGCGCCGAAGACAACTTCCGCGGCCAGCAGGCCACGCGGCATGATCAGAGCTCGTTCCCGAGAAGTTGGGAGAGTTCCGCCGCTAAATTGTCTACGTGGCAGGCTCGGGGGTCACTTCCGCAATTGAAAAGGGGTCCGACCCTGTGGGACACGTGTTGCCCACGGAGCTAGCCTCTGCGGAAGAAGCAAAGGCATTTCCGCAAGACACGTGTCATCCTCGGAGCTCGTCCTCGCGGAAATCAGAGGACCAGTCGCGCGGGGTACGTGTCGATCTCGGAGCCCATCTCAGAGAAGTCCGGATCTATCGAACACGTGTCGCCACCGGAGCTTATCTTCGGAGGTTTGCTGGACACGTGTCGACCTCGGTGCCGTCCCTGAGGAAAGAAGAGAGGGTAGACCGGCGCCAACACGTGGCGTGCGCAAAGCTCACCTCCGAAGAAGAGGGAGGCCTCGCTCGTTTGACACGCGGCACAACCGGAGCTCGTCTCTGTAGGAAAGGAGACACCAGGCCCCGGAGGACACCTGGAGCCTCTGGAGCTCATCACCACGAAGGTAACGAGTACTAGAGCAAGTTTTACGCGTAAAGATACCGGTACACAACAGAAACCGATCTAAATTCCACGATGCTACTAAAGATAAGATGTTAGGATCCAACAAAGATCTGAATAAGACTCTTATTCGGGATACAATCAGATTAGGACTCTTCTCTTCCCGATTATAAATAGAATCCAAAACCTCTGGCCGAAACCACAAACTTCTCTTTCAACTCCTGAGCCGACGATTTAGAGCCCTAGCCCTAACTCGCCGAGCAAAACATCGCCGAAGCGCAACAAGGAAGATCATCAGAGAAGGACCAAGCGGTCTAGGGAGAACCTCGAAGACAAGAAGAGCATAAGGTAGGACTTCAATACCACCTTACGACATCATCGTGTTCGTCTCTTGCATCTGTTCTTCAAATTCCTTTCGAACAAAAGCCTTCTCGTGGACAGATCACTCGATGATCAGTTTGATCTGAAGACAAGATCATCGCCACGTCCACCTTTGATCCGAACACCTCTGTCCATGCAAGCCATGCAAGAGCACACCAATCTAATAAAAATCATAGGATAGCATGCATGTGCATCATCGCATCTAGTTTAAGATTTGTGCATAAATATTGATTGTTGTGAATCTTGTATGCACGTGAATCCTATATAGCAGGACAGGTTCAGGAAGCTGTCTACGACGAACTGCAGCAACCAGGTTTTGAGAATCAAGAACAACCGGAACCGCAAGTACAAGGCAAGTGCTCCTTTACCATATTGATCCTATGTTTTGGGCAAAACTGTTTTGTTTTGCGAAAAGGTGTGCGTACTGAGTCAAACGTGATGGGAAGCCCTTTTATAGGAGTTTACTAGTTTTGATTAAACCACCCTTGTCGCCTGGGAAGTTTATGAGTCAGTTATGGTTTTTGCTTTATGCTTCGCTGAGTCTATGGGATTGGAAAGCGAGATAGATGTGTCTAGCGAACTGCACTCGTATTGATAAAAAGAAACTGATGTTAATAATGAACATGGATCGGAGGGAGATCTAGGCAAGACTGGGTTTGTGAATGAGGTAGCATGAGATGGTGGTTTACTTGCCATAGATCTAAGGACCGGTTCATGCATGCACATGCCAGGATAACAGTGCCACCACAAGGCCAAGTATGGGTGTGGCTTAGCTGAGTAATTAGGTAAGTTGCTAGAGTGTTATGGACTGTGGAAGGCGTGGGGAATGGGAGTCGAGAGAGGACTGCCCTGGGAACTGCATGGCACAAGAGGGGGCCCGTGGGTGGGAGAATTGGAGATTCTAGCCTGCCGGTGAAACCTTAGTGAGTCCATACATCTAGTAACCCCTTTGTAAAGGCTATTTTGTGATCTCTTGACCATACACCGACGGATGTGTACTGGTATAATGGAGGTTCTGCAGTCGCCGACGGGTGACGAAATCACAAACTTGTGGGTAAAGAGGTGCAAACTCTGCAGAGTTATTAAAACTATCATGATAGCCGAGCTTACGGTCACGAGCACCTGGCTAAACTGAAATGATTAGTTGGGATGGTTATAGGGAAAATTCTTAGTTATGGATTTGGTTATGGATTTGGTTGTGGATTTGTTATGGTTATTGGTTGGAACTGTTGGGTCTGGATGATGAGATGTTTGCATGACTGTTGGGTCATGACATGAGATTGGTCTCGGTGTGAGACGAGGTTGATTTGTGAGATGAGATGGTAGCGAATACGAGGAGGTATTCATGAGTATGAATAAAGGATTGGTTAATGTTCGGATGGAACACGGGGAGTGATGAAGGTATGTTGGTAATTTAATACATGCTGGGATTGCATTCATCTAAAGTTAAGTTGCTGTTTTATCATGGTTTTATAAATCTGCTTTTCTGCAAATAAGCCTTTTATGCCTACCTTGTTTATGAGCTGCATATCATGTGTTTTCCCGCACTTGCTGAGTACATCATTGTACTCAACCTTGCATTATTACTTCATCCTCAGCAGCAGGAGAAGCCTACTATGAGGAACAAGTGGAACATTATGGCGTGTGATCTGTTCTCAACCTTGCCTGTGGAGGGAGTAGAGATGGAGCCACTTCTGCTTAGTTTTGCTTCCGCATTAGTTTTTGCTTCCGCTTTTACATAAGGACTTCCGCTGCATAGAAATAAGACTTCCACTGTGAGCATGAGTCCAAGACTCATGAGGTATTGCAACAAACTCAGTTATTCGTGGTAATATATAATCTGAATTCAGTTTGTGGAACGTATGTGTATGTGTGAAGAACATCCTGGGCACACATATGCATTAGTTCTCGGTTCCGTGGTTTTCCCACAGAATTGAGGGCGTCACACAGGTCCACGCCAAGCAGACCCGCACAACCGGTGCAGACGCGCACCCAGAGCCGTCAGGGGATACCGGCTCCTCCATGTCGAGGGTCAGCCGGACTTCCCAGGGCCGGGTCATGGGAACTACCCTTCCACATGGTATGCGGGGCCGAAGCCATGCTTCCCCCTGAGATCACCATGGGGGTCCCCCCGTGTCCGGCATACGACGAAGCCACGCATGACCCGCTCTACGTGAAGACAGGCGCTCCGACGCTACCCCAGTAAGTTCACCATGCTTACTTAGGTGTTTATTTAAATTACGCATTAATTTATATGAACACCTCCCCACGCTCTAGACAGTGTGCGTCCATTGTACACTCGGTTCCTCTTTCCTGCTCTCATGCATAGTCGATATTTGCCGTCCTGCCGAAGACGGTAGTGCTTGGGGTACCCGCCAGAGGACCGGTGGCCTTTTGGATCTCCCCCTGTAAGGGTACTGTACCGCCAGTTGGTCTCCTCTGAGAAAAGACCTACGCTAGACCGAGGGGTCAGGAGCCTTGCTTTGCCCGGTCTTGCACCCAAAGCATGCGCACTCTGCCCCCCGGCGCTACAGTCTGAGTACCAGGGGGCCGGATGGTTACACCCTGACTGGGGCTGGGGCCAGACCCCCGGGACCAAGTGCACTGGATTACCCAAGCCCCGTATTCTGGCCTGGGACAGTAAGCCAAACGAGACTAAGGGACAGAAAAGGGGGGGACCACTGAGCAGTGACAGACTCCGCCTCCACAGCCAGGCCGAGCTCCGAGGCCAGCTCTCGCCCTCCTTTCAGAGGCAAGCGCTGATGCCGGACCTCACTCCCTTCGTTGGCCTGAGCTCCGATGACTTCCAAACCTCTGCCCCCACAGCTGGGCCGTGCTCCGATGCCAGCCCTCGCCCTCCTTTCAGAGGCGAGCGCTGATGCCGGACCTCACGCCCTTCGCTGGCCTGAGCTCCGATGATCTCCGGACCTCACGCCCTTCGCTGGCCTGAGCTCCGATGACTTCCGGACCTCCGCCCCCCACAGCTGGGCCGAGCTCCGAGGCCAGCCCTCGCCATCCTTTCAGAGGCGAGCGCTGATGCCGGACCTCACGCCCTTCGCTGGCCTGAGCTCCGATGATCTCCGGACCTCACGCCCTTCGCTGGCCTGAGCTCCGATGACTTCCGGACCTCCGCCCCCGCAACTGGGCCGAGCTCCGAGGCCAGCCCTCACCCTCCTTTCAGAGGTGAGCGCTGATGCCGGACCTCACGCCCTTCGCTGGCCTGAGCTCCGATGACTTCCGGACCTCACGCACTTCGCTGGCCTGAGCTCCGATGACTTCCGGATCTCCACCCCCTCAGCTGGGCCGAGCTCCGAGGCCAGCCCTCGCCCTCCTTTCAGAGGTGAGCGCTGATGCCGGACTGTAAAGGTCCCAAAAATGTAAATACAAGGAAACTTGAGTTTGCACAAATGTTGGAGTCATGTGTATGAAAAAGGGGCTTAGTTGGAACTTTTTCCCACATATGATGACATAGGTGAGATTTCTTCTAAACAAACTTAGGGTTACTGCATGGATGGACCTAATGTAGATTAAAACCCCAGAAATGAAGGGCTCAAGTGCAAGGGAAGGGTTTAAAAATCAGTGATGAACTAAATGTAGATTCAAACTTCAAGTGAGGGGAAGACACAATGGAAATTCAAAACTGTTTGTGTCCAAACTATTGTTTGCAGCAGCTAACACAAGAATCAAGTGGCATATTTGGATTCCTTATGTCCAAATTAGTGGGGAGGCAATGTTTCATTAATTTTTGAAAAGATTTGCTGGCCATTTTTCCAAAGGGAGTCAAATGTGCAAAGAATTCAAATGAACATTTGAATTTGCATGGAATTTGTCCAAACTTGTCAAATGAGCTCAGTTTCCAATTTTCAAACAATTGGGTTGGATAATTGTCAAACTTTGGAGATATTTTGAGGAAAAGAGGTACTGAATTGTGGGGCCCACATGTCATAGGAAAGAGTAGACTTAACACTTAAGTTTTCTCTCTGTTCCTCACTCCACCGGGGTTTCACCCGCGGGCAACACCGAGCGACCGCCCCCGTCGACCGAGGCTCCACCTCCTGCTCCAGCTAACGCCGACCTGATCTTTACCCCGGGACCAGCTGCAGCACGTTGCCATCTTCGTTTTGATCACGCGCTGGCTGTTCCTATCACGCGCAAACAGCAACCCGCGCTCACCGCCGCACTCCTTTCTCCCCGATCGCCAGCCCCAACCAAGCCTCGGTTGTGCGCGCCGACAGTACAGAAAAGCAGCGCCTGCGCCTGCTCTACCACACCAGCCCCACAACACCGAAGGCCCTAGCCTGTGGCGCGCACAATTCGGCAAACAGCGCCGAGAAACAGAGCTGTCCGGCGGAGAACCGGAGCTGGTCTCACGTGGACAGCCCCACCGAGAGCTTCTCAGGCCCGAGCTAGAGCACCCTCGGATGCGCTGGGAGCCCCTGATGCTCGTCCCCGAAGCTCAAGCCATGAGATGATCTACCGGGCTCGAATTTGGGAAAAGATCGCCGTCGGGCACCATACGACCTTCTGATACGGTAATACCAAATTTGATCTTCCCTCTCGTTCTTAGGCCGTGAAACCTTGCACACAGGACCGCCACTAACCGGCGATCAGTAGTCCTTCACAACCCTAGTTGGAAAGATGCACATAGACCGCATGAAATCCAGAATTTCTGACCTCAAACGCGGAGGAGGTTTCGGGTGCACGGTGAGACACCATTAGCCGCCGGTCCCGAGCAGTTTTGAGGCTAGGTCGAGCATTCCCATAGTCCACTGGTGCTGTAGCGCCATTCCACCGAGGTCTGGGCAGGCTAGGATGACCGGGCGATGTTGCCGAACCGGTCCAGAGCCGCCGCGCCGTGGCCAGCTATGTTAGAGCCATCGCCGGCCGGGGAAGAGGGTTCCATCGTGTTCAGCACGTGAAATAAGGCCCTAGCGGCAAGGGAGAGCTTGGGGGATGGCCGGGAGGCCGGAATCCGTCGAACTCCGGCGAGCCCGGCGGCGCGTGGGCGCGGGGGCCGGAGGTAGAAGACGACCCGGCGGGTCCCGCCTGTCAGTGACCGGGAGTCGAAGTTCTGATCGGCTGTGGCGCGGGGATCGCGTGTGGCGGCGCGGGAAATACTCAGTAGCCCCGTGTGGCTTGCCCCGACGCGTGACACCTGTCCCTGGACCCACTGCCAGCATTTGATCATTTTGTAGAGTTTCAGTTTTCAGTTCAAACTTTGAATGGCTACAACTTTGGGTAGGAGGATCCAAAAATTGTGAAACAAATTTTATTAGATTCCTCTGATGGAGTACTATCCAAATGTAGAACCCAATTTGTGTGAAACCCTTTATTTAATTCTGTAAAATTCTTTAAAACTTGTTAGCAAAAGAATTTTAGAGGGAGTTTGGTTAATCCAAAAATCCTCAAATTTTACCAGAATAATCTTTAGGGTATTAGTGAACCCCTATAAAAGTTTCAGCTCAATTGGAGTTGATTTGTTCAGGAAAATTCAGTTTTGAAGATGCTGTGTTCAATTGAATACAGAAAATTTTTCAGAGAATTTCCAAAAAACTTGGAAATTCAGTTCTGGACAGATCTTAACTCCAAAAAGGCTAGAAAAATTCATGCAACTCTATGAGCTATAATTAAAATTGTAGTGCACTAAGTTTGGCATGAACATGGGTGGGATCTCAGAATTAATTCTTCTTTGCTTAATTGCTTAGAAAATTATTGTGAACAAACCACTCAATGAAAAGTGCTAATTTTTGGTCCAGAGGACTTTCTTGTGACAAGGAACTCACATGAAAATTCTCAGCTCCATTGGAGCCCTGGATCACCCCTGTGTTTTTAACCTCTTTAGGTGATCAATATAGAAGAGGGGGAAAACCACTTAGCATTTAATCATGTGTTTAGATCCAAACCTAAACCACTAGCACCAGTGTCATTTTAAATTCTTAAACAGAGTTCCAGTTTTTGAAAACTTGTTACTAGGACTTGTAGCAAAGTCTTTACAATTAAACGATATGTATATTCATCACGTGTAGTATATACGTGGAGGAGTTGAAGTCATCGGAGTAGAAATCAAGGAAGGAGGAAAGAGGTTGATCAAGCACCAAGTGGTCTTCACTAAATGCATATATATATAAGTCACCTGCAAAACAAAGGCAAGCCCCGGTTTGCATCAAAACATTACAAGTTTCTATTTGTATTCACTTATTATGTCTAGCATTTTTGTTTATTGCATTAAGTCTAGGTGGTATGAAACCCCAAATGCATGACCCAGAAAACCCTGGAGTTTAATGTAGGACATGTTATCAATAACTGCTGATCTCAACAAAAGTGGATTAAAAGAAGCAAACCTCGAGTGGGCAGATTCCTACTCGTGAACAGGGATTTAGGGGGGATCAATCGGAAGAGGTTGGAATTGATCCTCATAGTAGGAATGGAGACCGGGCAGTGGATGGAAGGTCAAGGATGTGGTCCTGTGAGCCTAGTCTATGTCTGAGTCGATTAAGGCCCGTTCTCGTGTGCGGCCCGTTGGGCAAGTTTGAGTTGTGTACTGGATGCATAGTGGCTATATGGGACCCAGGAAACCGATGTAACATGTTAACCTGGGTGTCGAGGCATACCTCACCGTCTGATGCCGATGCTGAAAGGATAGAGAAGTCGGCTCTACGAGGGTTTTGCCGTAGAGAGACTTAATCCCAGTCGGTGGGACCGGTTTGACATTTGGGTGTCGTGTGAAAGGTTGCCACGTACGGCGTCAGTGACGGTTGCTGTGTGCAACGTCGAGTACGGGCGTACGTGTCATGTCAGCCGGGTGTTTTTGATTGCAATCACCGTCGCTCGCGGTAGTGAGCATACTTGTTCTCTGCGTCGTGACGTAGTAATAAACCGGGAAACATTTAACATGCTTCGTGGGTAATCCTTATAATGGAGATGAGGAATGATCAACACTTCACTAAATTTAATTTCCACCATGGGCTAGAAGCGTCGAGGCAAAGCGTTTATTGTTTGATTGTGGAGTCTCGACGTTGATGGCGCAAGGTCAGTATGAGTATAGGGTAGCTCACTAAAGTTACTTTCACCTCGGGCAAGTGACATCGAGATGAAGTGTTTCTTGTTTGATTGTGGAGTCTCGATGTAAGATGCGCGAGGGTTATAAAAGCTGCTTAAAAACATTGAAGTAAGGACTCTCCTTTAGCTCAAGTTCATCGTTTGTGCAAACTTCTATAATCAGCCCTCTATTTTCATCATGTGGAGTTTCATGACTAGGGTGACGGGTCAGTCTTGCTGAGCTTCGTGCTCACAGATACTACCTAAGTTGTTTTGCAGGTAATAACTGTAGGCTGATATGCACGGGTGCCCGATGAGACTCGGAACTCCCTGAGTGGTGAACTCATGGCAACCCCTGCCGCTGCTATTATGACAGTGTTGCTAGCGAGAAGGGTCCGCAGGCTGGACACCTTCTCTGTTGCTTAGCATAGATATGAGACGTGAGTTGTAATAGTCTTCCGCTGTAGTTTATTTTGAGAAGTATTTGTAAAATCAACACTTCGTAAGTTTCCGCTTGTTTTATGTAATATGATGCTTTATTATGTGTGCTGTTGGGTGCCGCATCGCACGGCACCACCCAATGCGATTCCCGGGCGAGGTTGTAAGGGCCTCAGTTTTGACAACCATTTGCAGTGTTCATCACCACACCACACACCTCATTTGAGCAAGAATGATGAACACAAATGAAGAGCAAGTAACAATTATCAACATGCTCATTAGAGAACAAACTCACACATTGCAAAAGTGGTATTTCCCACATGTGATATAGATGGGCTGGACATATGAAAACTCCTACACTTTGCTAAGGATGTCCATGCCAAGCTTCACCCAGACTCAAAACCTTTTTGAGGTCATTTTGGGTATAGTTAGGAAGAGGGCAGTTTGAAACCATATTCAAATTCAAACTGTTTTTATGCCATGAATTTGAAAGTGGAAGGCATATTCTTACTCAGCACATTTTTGTGAGCTCACACACCAATTTTCACTCCATTTGGAGTTGATCTTGACATGAGCTAAGGGGGAGAAATTCAAACTTTATTTGAATTTCAAACTGAACTTGTGCTGAAATTCATTCAAACCAAACCTCATTTGAACTTTGATCAATTCAAATGGCTTTTGGGTGAATAATTTGAATTGCAAAGGTTAGAATAGGGTTCACTGTTTACCACAGCTGTTAGGAGTAAATTTCAGAGGTTAAAAGAGGGGTGGGACCCACATGTCAGCCTCTGCCTCAAAACAAACCGACTGAAACACAGTTCAGTCGGTTCCCGGCTGCTGTGCGCGCGCGCCACCGAAGTGGGCAGCCGGCGCCAGCTCCTGCTGCGCGCCCCAAGCCGGAGGCCAGCCGCCGGGCTATTTATTCCCTCCCCGGCGTGCTTCAGTCGCCATTCCCCGAGCTACCGACGTGCACGACCCGTTTTTCCACTGCCATCACCGCCGCTCGAGCTCCCGCTTGATCAAGCCGATCGCAGCTCCCTCCTTCCACTCCAGGGTCCCAGCAAGGTACTAGAGACCTTCCTCCATCCTCCCCATTGCTAGAAGTCGATTGAAACCGAGTGCTATCGGCTGTGCCGAAAGATAAAAATCGGAACTGGAAACCGCCGCACCTCGGGCTCTCGTGGACAGCCCAACCTGGGCGTTGTCACGCCCGAGCCAAGGCACCCTTGGACGCGCAGGTGACCGGTGCTGCTCATCCCCGAGCCACAGCTCGAGTGGTTGCTCACCGGCGGCGAATTTCCACTTTTCCCCTTTCTGTGTGCAGAACGACCTTCGGGTACGATTCTGTTTAATTCGTGCTCTAGAAAGGATTAGAGGGCCTCAGGCCACTCCCACACGAGCTAGACACGGTGACGCACAAGTTGCCTTCACAACTCTGGGCCGGAGAACCTCTGTGCCCTGCGTAATTCAAGGTCTACTAATGGCGGAACGAACGGGGGGTATCGGGCGCACGGTGAGGACCTGTTTCGGGCCTTCCCCGAGCTGCCTCGAGTTCATGTCGACCTTCTCTGAGGTCCACTGATGCTCCCCGACCGATTTCCCAAGTAGCTGAGGTACTAGGAGAGTCAGCCGACATGGCCGAAGTCGTTCCGATATGGCGGCTCGTCGCCGACCATGCTCCGGCCGTTGTCATGAGCAGCTGACCCTCGGATCATGTTCCCCAAGTAAAAGTAGGCAGGGGCGGCCAGAATCAAGAAGTTTGGAGCTGTACAGCAGCCAGCGGCGAGCTCTCCGGCGAGGTCCCTCGGCGGCGGGGCGCGGGTGTCGCGAGGTTGAAGAAGGGGGTGGACCCCAGCTGTCAGCGGCCGATATTTTGAATCGGGATCCGGCTGCGGCCGGGATCGGGTGTGCTGGCGCGCAAAATCCTTGTGGGCCGCGGTGTGCTGTCGCTTCGGCGTGCGACGCGTGTCCCCTGGGCCCACGCGCGAGTTTAAACTTTTCCCCGATTTTCAGATTTCCTTCAAACTTCAAATCCTTATAACTTTGGCTAGAAAGCTCCAAATTGAGTGAACCAAATTTTGCTGGATTCAGCTCTCTGAGTACTTTCCAGAAAATCAAGTTTCACTTCATGAAATTCCTTAATTCTCCAGAATTAATTCCATAAAGTTTAAACTGTTAGGAATTTTAACTGGAGAATCCTTTGGAGGGAAATCCTGAAATTTTGCTGGGATGTTCACCAAAATATCCTTGAGCTACCATAAAAATTTCAGATCCATTTGAGCTCATTTAGTCCACCTAATGGTGTGATTAGTAAAACTGTTCCAGAGAAAATAGAAAATGTTCAGAAACATTTTCAGAATTTTCTCTGAAATTGTTTAGCTCATATCTTTAGTTAGAGACTTCCAAATTAAGTGAGACCAACTCCATTAGAACCCTCTGAAAATCTAGTTTTCAGAAAGTCATAGTTTGTCTCATGAAAATTCCTAGAACACCCTAAGAGTGCCAATTAAGGTCAAGGACATAATTATTTGTGGAGGGCTCAAATGAGCTTTGCTGCAACTAAAACTTGACCAAGTCTTTGTTTAGGTTGTAACCAAGCCACAGTAAAAGTTTCACAGTCATTAGGTCTGTCTAGCAAGGGTTATAGACTTCACAACTTCAAAGTTAATACAAATGCATTTAAATTAATACATACATTGTTCTTATCATGTAGTCGCTAAGGTCGAGGAGGAACCCGAAGTCCTAGACTTCGTTACTCCGGAGGAACAGCTAGCCTACGACCAAGAGCAGCAAGGCAAGCCCCGGTTTGCATTAACCTTTTTACAAATATTTATTGTTTTGAGCACATCTTTGAATATTGTTCTTTGCATTAGAGTCTTGATTGAAAACCCAACTGCACAGCCAAGAAAACCATGGGTTGGGGTTAGGATTGCAAACCTCGTTAGCCACTGCATTGCTAGGATAGAGTAGGATTCGGTACAAGTCGAGTAGTTGGAACTACTCGCGAGAATAGGCTAGAGGCACATCGCTCGGGTAGAGATAGCACATGAAACACATGGCAAGAAAATGAGACCGAGCGGAGAGTAAGGGCAGCAGGACTTTGGGGCCTGTGTGCTGTAGCTCCGCTTGTGTCGATTGAGGACCGAGCCGTGTGCGGGCCTGTTGAACAAGCTAGAACAGTACCGAAGACCTACCGGCTATATGGGAACCGGGAAACTGATGTAACTCGGGTAGCTGGGTATTGAGGCATTGCCCGTCGTTCAGAGGGTAGGTTGAGAGCTCGAGGTGTAAATCAGCTGGCGGCACAGAGATGCGCGTGCAGGGACCTCTTGCTCGGGACGATGGGACCGGTTCAATATTTGGCTAACGGGTGAAAGGTAGTCGCGTACGGCGTCCGTGATGGTTGTTGTAGGCAACATCGAGTACGGGCGTACGTGACGGGTTATTCGGGTAACCCTGCAGGTGTAAATCGATTATAATCGCCGTCCCTCGCGGTCAGTGAGTACCACTTGTTCACTGTACCGTGACGTAGAAAGAACAGGCTAGTTGCATGTTAAAATGTTGCTGATTGAAAGCTGGACATTGATTGTTAATGATATGCTGTAGCTTAGTGCTAACTAAAGTTCTTTTCAACTTTGGGCAAAGTACATGAGAGAAATGCGTTTCTTGTTTGATTGCGGCTCTCTCATGTGCCTTAGCGTAAGGTTCTCCACAACCTGCTGCTAAAACTTGAAAGTAAGGCTCCACTAATTAGGCGAGTCCGTGCAAATGATTTTTGTTCCCTCAAGCAACCCATTACCCTCATGTAGAAGTTCCATGTTTAGGTGAGACGGGTCAGACTTGCTGAGCCTTCGTGCTCACTGCTTGTGTTTGAAACTTTTGCAGGGTTCTATGAGGAAGGGACTCCCGAAGAGGAGACGGAACCCCAGGAGGGGAACCCCGTCGAGTGAGAGTCGTGCACGCCGCAGAGTTAGTGTGCGTGTGTGCTAGCAAGGACACGTTCGAGGGCTGAACGTGCACTTGATGCTTAGTCTACGCCCGCGAGTGTGGACTAAACTTATTTTGATGTAAACATGTGCATAAACTTGTTTATGTAATAAAGCTTCCGCTTCCGCTTTGCACCTTTGACGTGTGTTATACGGTGCTGTGCAACGCAGCACCCCTCAGCGTGATCCTGGCTCGACAGGACCATTGGGGTCGTGTCAGCGTGGTATCAGAGCCCGCTTGAGGTTTAACACAGTACAAAGGTCTTCTTTTTCAAAATCCAGTGAGGAACGAGTTAGTAGCCCGTATAAGGATGTTATTAGTATATAGAAAGTGGCTTAGTAACCTAATTGTTATGTCGGAAAATCATGCATCTCGGGACGTTCATGTCTTGGGGGGTGCACGTAAGCGCTGTCCACCAGTGCGCACAAGCTGAAGGGTGGAGCCCCACGGGTGGCAGGTAACCCGACCCGCTTTGATATCCTCTACGACTCTTCATGTCGTTTGGGGTATTCGAGCAACGTCTGTCCCTGGCGTGCGTGGTGCAACAGGGGAGACCCCGTCACGTGGTCTGAAACGTGAACACGTAACTCAAGGCGTGTTTGGCTTGAGAACATCCGGGCGAGTGATGACGGCCGGGTGTACAAACTGTATGGATTCCGGGCTCGGTGTGCAGCCGAGTCTGATGATTGGTTGAATTTCTGCAGGTAGCCTTACCACGAAACGGTAGACGTGTAGCATCCGTGTGCGAGTGACGAGTAGTGCCACTGAACTAACGAAGCCGGCTAAGTCCGGTATAGGTTTTTCTTTGTGAGGACGTAGTACCGACATGATCTGGTGACGCATCGACGTCACACCCAACTAAATGAACAACTTCATTTAAAAATTTGAAGGTTTTGATCCAAAGTAGTAAAACTTGATGTAACTTCTTCCCTTGAACAGGATATTCAAAGCTAATAAGTTTTCAACTTATAGGATGTTAATGACAGAGCACTCTGTTTTCAGCTAAATCAAGGCTGAAGTTAATCAGAGGTTAGAGGTTGAGTTCTTTCGAGGTTGGGGTCGTATGATACATTTCTGGAAAGCCTTGGAGGAGCTTTACAACTTTTCTGTGGAGTTCCAGAGGTGTTTCATCCCTTAACCACTCGAAAAATGCAGCAGAGTTGAAACTGTCCAGAAAACAGGACAGAGCAAAGACTCTCTGTAGACTCTCTGTAAATTAAGCATAACTTCCTGCATAAAAATCCAAAAATAGAAAATGAGGTAGTTATGGAAAGCTTATGAGATGGGTTACAACTTTGTAACAGAAAGTTTTGTCAGATTAGGAACAGAATTAACTGGGATTCTTGGATCAAATCAGTACCTAAGGCAGGGAGGTGCTGTCCAATTGCTCCCAGAAATTCTGTTAACTTTGACATCTCATAACTTCTGAACCAGGACAGATCTTAGGCCAACCAAATACTTTCTGGAAAGCTATTGAAGTTAACTTTAACTTTGATGTTGAGCTCCAGAATTGGTTTTGCCTTTAACATGGCCTAAATCAGGTTGATATGGAAACTGGTCAGGGCTGTCATGGGGACAGCAGATCAGCAGTCAAATTTGTTTAAAAAAATTTGAACTATGTTTCCAAGTGTTATGGGTTCAATGACATACCTTATGTTATAACTAAATGGTTTACTGTTTAAATAAATATTTGACATTTCTCAAATATATTTTTACAGATGGCAGCAGATAAACGGTTGGAGAACGGGTGGGTAGTTTCCCACTGCTCTGACCGTAGCGGCTACCCGGAAGCATTGTGGCAAATGCTCCAATATTTCGGGTATAACCAGATGCCGCAATACTTCGCCATGGAAGAAGGCGAAGAGGGGAACAAGACGTGGACGATCCATGTCGAGGTTCCTGCAGGGCCTACGCCACCCGGTTGGGTGCCATTCACCGTCACGGTGCGAGGAAGACAACCGGAAGGGACGTGGCAAGTGGCAGCCCGTGACACTATGTCACGTTTCTGCCAACTACACGTACAGGCTATGGAGGGAACTCCATATGCACTCGTTCCGGTGGAGGGACGAGCTCAGCATATGTGGGAAGAAAGGTACCGGGAGGCAACAGACCCGAGTTGCCCAAGGTACAGCCCCGCGGAGGCAAACCTCAGCCTCCAGATGAGGGCGGGAAACGCTGTGATGGACAGCCAAGCTGTTCATACGGAGCATCTCGCCACCAAGCTCAAGGAGAGCACAAGCCGTGGAGATCATTTCGAGGGTGCTCACAGCGCACTCCGCAATGTGCTCCTTCCGACGATCAAGCGACTGAATGAACAACACAATCAGTGCGTCGTCTGAAGAAGGCAAAGAAGAAGAGCCGTGTTGACATCGCGGCGTTGCAAGAGCTGGTGCAGACCCTAACCCAGCAGAATGAGGACCTTGCTCAAGAGCGGGACGACGCTATTGAGGAAGGACAAGGCTGGGAAGAGGACTACAACCAGGCTATGGACGAGGTGCATGCATTGCAGGACCTCGTGCCCCCGGTATTGGGCGTACCGGTAGTTCTGGGTCTTCCAGCCATGTGAGAACCCGGAATGGGAGAAGAGGTGGTAGACCCCGAGCCACCAGCCGAGGTACCGGAGGAGGACGACCCACAGGAGGTCGAGTTCTACTCCGAGTAGGGGGTTACGGTTGCCAAGTAGGGCAGCTAGGGTAGCGTAACCCAACTTTTGTAATCGGTGACATGTCGTGTAGACAGTAGCGTATGTATAGGTAGTGACGACATGAGCGCGACTTCTCGGAGATCCGAGAATGATGTATCTTGTATAAAGTTTATGCTTTATCAATATATGTGAATGTTGTGCAAGTTAATCATGCGTCGCTTCAATACCTACAGCTGTTTAGGGAATTTTGAGTAAGACAGGTGCTAATTGCTGCTGTGTTGAATTTCAGAATGACGCGTACTCGTGCCAACCCTGATGTTGGAGGTACTAGACAAGGGGGAGAGACCTCCCAACCGCCTCCCGAGGATTCCTCGGGCCAGCAGCAGCAACAGCAACAGCAAACACCGCCACCGCCACTGCCAACGGTTACATTGGCCGACATTGTAGCGGCAATGGCGGGTTCACATCAGCAGCATACAGAGCTGCTGCAAACGTTAATTGCGAATACGTCTCGTCCAGAGAGACGTCAAGATCGTGAGGAGCGCCAACAGAGCTCCTACTCCGACTTCCTGGCGACTCATCTCCCTGTATTCTCAAGGGCGGATGAACCACTTGACGCGGACAACTGGCTCCGCGCCATAGAGATGAAGTTCGGGCTGCTCCAAATTAGCGAGCAGCGCAAGACTCATTTCGCGGTCCAGCAGCTCCAAGGATCCGCGAGCGCGTGGTGGGCCAACTTCTGTGCTTCACAGCCCACCGACCGAGCGATGACCTGGGCGGAGTTCCGGACGGCCTTCAGGGCCTATCATATACCGCCCGGTTTGATGAAGAGGAAGACGCAGGAGTTCCTATACCTGCAACAAGGGAGCCGGAACGCGCTGGAATATTCCAGGGCGTTCAACGATCTCGCGCTCTACGCGTCGTATCACGCAGATACGGACGAGAAGCGGCGGGACCATTTTTACCAGGGGCTTAACCCGCTCCTGAAGGACAAGCTGGCGATGTTCAATCGCGGCAGCCTCAACGACATAATTGATGCTGCGATTGTTCAGGAGGACTCCGGCAAGGAGTTGGCGGCAGCAGAGCGAAAGCGAAGCGCACCGCAGAGCAGCGGAGAAGGAGGCAGTCCTTCTCAGAAGTTTCGGATGGTGAATCGCCCACCATCAGGTCCACGCTGGCAGCCACCACAGCGGTCGATGCCATTCCGCAGTCGGCCGTACTCTTCACCGGCATTCCGGCCGGCACTGCCAGTACCACCGCAACAACAGCAGCAGCAGCGGGCGATGCCGCGTGCGTTTGCACCTCCGCAATGCATGCCGGGCTTTCGTCCACCGAGTACTCCACCAGCAGCGGCCACATGTTACAAGTGTGGTCGTCCAGGACACTTCGCGAGCAGTTGCCCGGAGAGGCAAGGCGGCGGAGTGGCACCACAGTTTCCGGGGAGGAATCAACCCCGGAACCCTACTAATGCGCGGCGGGCAAACCCTAGGCCCGGCACGGTCCACCAGCTTGCCATTGAGGACGTGCCGGAGGGCGGGCCCATCCTTGCGGGTATGTTCCAACTCCACCAGCATCCCGCTATAGTACTATTTGATTCGGCCGCCACGCATAATTTTATTAGCCAGGCTTTCATTGCTAAACACAGTTTGCCAATACTACCCACCGATAGTCCATATTTAATTTGTTCACCGGGTGGGAAGATTTCAGCAAGCGTAATGGTCTCCAAAGCACCATTATGCTTAGCAGGTAGAGTGTACCCCACGTCTCTCATTATCTTAGAGGGACAGAAGGTCGATGTCATCCTAGGGATGTCGTGGTTAACCCGCCACGGCGCTGTTTTAGACACCGTCCTTCGAGTCGTGCACTTAAACTCAGAGGTGCACGGTTCTCACTCATTATTTCTGGACAGTCCAGAAATAAAACTTCCAAGTGTCTATCAAGCCACCACCATCAGATTGGAAGACATTCCAGTGGTCCGAGAGTTCCCGGATGTATTCCCGGACGATTTGCCGGGGATGCCACCCGATAGAGAGGTGGAGTTCAAGATTGAACTTGCACCGGGGACAATGCCAATATCCCGAAGGCCGTACAAGATGGCGCCCAAGGAGTTGGCTGAACTGAAGACTCAGCTCACGGACCTTCTGGAGAAGGGTTTTATTAGGCCGAGCTCCTCCCCATGGGGCTGTTCGGCATTATTTGTCAAGAAGAAGGATGAAACGTTGCGGCTTTGCGTGGACTACCGTCCATTAAATGCCGTAACCATCAAGAACAAGTACCCGTTGCCACGGATCGACATGTTGTTTGATCAGTTGGTCGAAGCAAAGATCTTTTCCAAGATGGATTTAAGATCCGGGTACCATCAGATTAAGATAAGGGCGGAGGACATTCCAAAGACAGCTTTCTCGACAAGGTACGGACTTTATGAGTACCTGGTCATGTCCTTTGGCCTCACCAATGCTCCAGCTCACTTCATGTACTTAATGAACTCGGTGTTCATGCCGGAGCTGGACAAGTTTGTCGTGGTCTTCATCGACGACATCCTGGTATATTCCAAGTCGGAGGAAGATCACAAGAAACATCTGCGTATAGTCTTGCAACGGCTGCGGGATCACAAGTTATACGCAAAATTCAGCAAATGCGAGTTTTGGATATCGCAAGTGCCTTTCCTCGGGCATATCATCTCAGCGGAGGGTATCGCTGTGGACCCGAGCAAGATCACGCAAGTGCTGAATTGGAAATCCCCGAGAACTGTTCACGAGGTACGGAGTTTCCTCGGACTCACGGGATATTATCGGAGGTTCATTCCGAACTTCTCGAAGATTGCCAAGCCAATGACAGAGCTGCTGAAGAAGGCTACCAAATATGTTTGGAGTCCAGCATGTGAAGCAGCATTCAAGGCTTTAGTCAAGCACCTGACATCAGCACCGGTTTTGGCGCAGCCAGACACAACAAAACCGTTCGATGTGTACTGCGATGCATCCGGCATTGGGCTCGGATGTGTGCTGATGCAAGACCGAAGAGTGGTCGCGTATGGATCACGGCAGCTTAGGAACCATGAGCAAAATTATCCAACTCACGATTTGGAGCTCGCTGCCGTGGTACTTGCACTGAAGATGTGGAGGCACTACCTACTCGGTAACCTCGTACATTTATATACCGACCACAAAAGCCTCAAGTACATATTCACTCAGAAGGAGCTGAACATGAGGCAACGAAGATGGTTAGAACTGATAAAGGATTACGAGATAGAGATCCATTATCATCCGGGCAAGGCAAACGTTGTGGCAGATGCGCTGAGCCGCAAGTCACACGTCAATAATCTGACCATCACACCGTGGGAAGGGAGCGAACCACCACTACATGTGATTCCACACGGAGCTCTCTACAACCTAGCCTTGATCCCCACCATCCGTGAAGAGATAGCGGCAGCCCAGAAGAATGACAAGGGCATGTCACATTTACGGAGACGTGTAGACAGTGGGGAGTTGAAATGTTTCCGGAAGGACGGAGACGGCGTCCTATGGTTCAAGGACCGGATTGTCGTACCCCGAAACCCGGAGCTACGGAAGAAAATCTTTGATGAGGCTCACTTATCAAAGTTTTCTATTCACCCCGGCAGTAACAAAATGTATCAAGAACTCAGAAGAAGGTTTTGGTGGACACGGATGAAGCGAGAGACTGCCAAATACGTGTCCGAGTGTGATACATGTAGAAGGGTGAAGGCAGACCATATGCGGAAACCGGGACTGCTGCAACCACTAGGCATTCCTGCCTGGAAGCGGGAGGACGTGAGCATGGATTTCGTCGTCGGTTTACCCACCACCTTACAGAAACATGATTCTGTGTGGGTGATCGTCGATCGGCTCACCAAAGTTGCCCATTTCATCCCGGTCAACACCAACTACAACGCCAAGAAGTACGCTGAACTGTACATCTCACGGATCCTATGCTTATACGGCGTACCCCGTACCATCGTATCGGACCGGGGCACTTTATTTGTGTCCCGTTTTTGGGAGCAGCTACACGCTGCCTTGGGGACGAAGCTGATCCGTAGTTCAGCCTACCACCCGCAAACGGATGGACAAACCGAGCGGGTAAATCAGATTCTAGAAGACATGCTACGAGCTTGCGCTATCGACCACGGCAAGAATTGGGATGATCACTTGCCGTTAGCCGAGTTCTCGTACAACAATGGGTACCAAGCCAGCATCCAGATGGCGCCCTACGAGGCGCTATACGGAAGAAAATGCCGCACACCATTGAACTGGTGTGAGTCTGGCGAAAGGGTTACCTTCAGGATTGACCTTGTCAACAACGCGGAAGAAAAGGTTCGCCTAATTCAAGCGAACCTAAAAGCCGCTCAATCCCGACAGAAACAGTATGCGGACCGGAGAAGGCGCCCATTACAATTCGAAGTTGGAGATCACGTATACCTACGAGTGTCTCCAATGAAGGGCGTAAACAGATTTGGGGTGAGGGGAAAGTTAGCACCCCGCTTCATCGGTCCATTCCAGATTACTGAAAGATGTGGATCGGTAGCATACCGGCTGAAATTACCAGAAGCACTTTCCGGTGTGCACGACGTCTTTCACATTTCCCAGCTGAGGAAGTGTCTCAAGCTATCAACTACCGTTCAGCTGGAAGACATTGAAGAACTGCAACCGGATCTCACCTATCGGGAGGAACCGGTGCAGATTATTGATGAAAAGGCCCGAACCACACGCAACCGTACGTTGTGGTTCTACAAGGTTCTATGGAGTAATCACTCCATGGGCGAAGCGACATGGGAGAGCGAAGAATTCCTTCGCACTAACTACCCCGACTTTTTCACGTCGCATATCCGGTAATTTTCCACCGTCCTCTCTCTCATTTTCACCTTATAATCTCGGGACGAGATTCTTTTAAGGGGGGAGGAATGTAAGGGCCTCAGTTTTGACAACCATTTGCAGTGTTCATCACCACACCACACACCTCATTTGAGCAAGAATGATGAACACAAATGAAGAGCAAGTAACAATTATCAACATGCTCATTAGAGAACAAACTCACACATTGCAAAAGTGGTATTTCCCACATGTGATATAGATGGGCTGGACATATGAAAACTCCTACACTTTGCTAAGGATGTCCATGCCAAGTTTCACCCAGACTCAAAACCTTTTTGAGGTCATTTTGGGTATAGTTAGGAAGAGGGCAGTTTGAAACCATATTCAAATTCAAACTGTTTTTATGCCATGAATTTGAAAGTGGAAGGCATATTCTTACTCAGCACATTTTTGTGAGCTCACACACCAATTTTCACTCCATTTGGAGTTGATCTTGACATGAGCTAAGGGGGAGAAATTCAAACTTTATTTGAATTTCAAACTGAACTTGTGCTGAAATTCATTCAAACCAAACCTCATTTGAACTTTGATCAATTCAAATGGCTTTTGGGTGAATAATTTGAATTGCCAAGGGTAGAATAGGGTTCACTGTTTACCACAGCTGTTAGGAGTAAATTTCAGAGGTTAAAAGAGGGGTGGGACCCACATGTCAGCCTCTGCCTCAAAACAAACCGACTGAAACACAGTTCAGTCGGTTCCCGGCTGCTGTGCGCGCGCGCCACCGAAGGGGGCAGCCGGCGCCAGCTCCTGCTGCGCGCCCCAAGCCGGAGGCCAGCCGCCGGGCTATTTATTCCCTCCCCGGCGTGCTTCAGTCGCCATTCCCCGAGCTGCCGACGTGCACGACCCGTTTTTCCACTACCATCACCGCCGCTCGAGCTCCCGCTCGATCAAGCCGATCGCAGCTCCCTCCTTCCACTCCAGGGTCCCAGCAAGGTACTAGAGACCTTCCTCCATCCTCCCCATTGCTAGAAGTCGATTGAAACCGAGTGCTATCGGCTGTGCCGAAAGATAAAAATCGGAACTGGAAACCGCCGCACCTCGGGCTCTCGTGGACAGCCAACCTGGGCGTTGTCACGCCCGAGCCAAGGCACCCTTGGACGCGCAGGTGACCGGTGCTGCTCATCCCTGAGCCACAGCTCGAGTGGTTGCTCACCGGCGGCGAATTTCCACTTTTCCCCTTTCTGTGTGCAGAACGACCTTCGGGTACGATTCTGTTTAATTCGTGCTCTAGAAAGGATTAGAGGGCCTCAGGCCACTCCCACACGAGCTAGACACGGTGACGCACAAGTTGCCTTCACAACTCCGGGCCGGAGAACCTCTGTGCCCGGCGTAATTCAAGGTCTACTAATGGCGGAACGAACGGGGGGTATCGGGCGCACGGTGAGGACCTGTTTCGGGCCTTCCCCGAGCTGCCTCGAGTTCATGTCGACCTTCTCTGAGGTCCACTGATGCTCCCCGACCGATTTCCCAAGTAGCTGAGGTACTAGGAGAGTCAGCCGACATGGCCGAAGTCGTTCCGATATGGCGGCTCGTCGCCGACCATGCTCCGGCCGTTGTCATGAGCAGCTGACCCTCGGATCATGTTCCCCAAGTAAAAGTAGGCAGGGGCGGCCAGAATCAAGAAGTTTGGAGCTGTACAGCAGCCAGCGGCGAGCTCTCCGGCGAGGTCCCTCGGCGGCGGGGCGCGGGTGTCGCGAGGTTGAAGAAGGGGGTGGACCCCAGCTGTCAGCGGCCGATATTTTGAATCGGGATCCGGCTGCGGCCGGGATCGGGTGTGCTGGCACGCAAAATCCTTGTGGGCCGCGGTGTGCTGTCGCTTCGGCGTGCGACGTGTGTCCCCTGGGCCCACGCGCGAGTTTAAACTTTTCCCCGATTTTCAGATTTCCTTCAAACTTCAAATCCTTATAACTTTGGCTAGAAAGCTCCAAATTGAGTGAACCAAATTTTTCTGGATTCAGCTCTCTGAGTACTTTCCAGAAAATCAAGTTTCACTTCATGAAATTCCTTAATTCTCCAGAATTAATTCCTTAAAGTTTAAACTGTTAGGAATTTTAACTGGAGAATCCTTTGGAGGGAAATCCTGAAATTTTGCTGGGATGTTCACCAAAATATCCTTGAGCTACCATAAAAATTTCAGATCCATTTGAGCTCATTTAGTCCACCTAATGGTGTGATTAGTAAAACTGTTCCAGAGAAAATAGAAAATGTTCAGAAACATTTTCAGAATTTTCTCTGAAATTGTTTAGCTCATATCTTTAGTTAGAGACTTCCAAATTAAGTGAGACCAACTCCATTAGAACCCTCTGAAAATCTAGTTTTCAGAAAGTCATAGTTTGTCTCATGAAAATTCCTAGAACACCCTAAGAGTGCCAATTAAGGTCAAGGACATAATTATTTGTGGAGGGCTCAAATGAGCTTTGCTGCAACTAAAACTTGACCAAGTCTTTGTTTAGGTTGTAACCAAGCCACAGTAAAAGTTTCACAGTCATTAGGTCTGTCTAGCAAGGGTTATAGACTTCACAACTTCAAAGTTAATACAAATGCATTTAAATTAATACATACATTGTTCTTATCATGTAGTCGCTAAGGTCGAGGAGGAACCCGAAGTCCTAGACTTCGTTACTCTGGAGGAACAGCTAGCCTACGACCAAGAGCAGCAAGGCAAGCCCCGGTTTGCATTAACCTTTTTACAAATATTTATTATTTTGAGCACATCTTTGAATATTGTTCTTTGCATTAGAGTCTTGATTGAAAACCCAACTGCACAGCCAAGAAAACCATGGGTTAGGGTTAGGATTGCAAACCTCGTTAGCCACTGCATTGCTAGGATAGAGTAGGATTCGGTACAAGTCGAGTAGTTGGAACTACTCGCGAGAATAGGCTAGAGGCACATCGCTCGGGTAGAGATAGCACATGAAACACATGGCAAGAAAATGAGACCGAGCGGAGAGTAAGGGCAGCAGGACTTTGGGGCCTGTGTGCTGTAGCTCCGCTTGTGTCGATTGAGGACCGAGCCGTGTGCGGGCCTGTTGAACAAGCTAGAACAGTACCGAAGACCTACCGGCTATATGGGAACCGGGAAACTGATGTAACTCGGGTAGCTGGGTATTGAGGCATTGCCCGTCGTTCAGAGGGTAGGTTGAGAGCTCGAGGTGTAAATCAGCTGGCGGCACAGAGATGCGCGTGCAAGGACCTCTTGCTCGGGACGATGGGACCGGTTCAATATTTGGCTAACGGGTGAAAGGTAGTCGCGTACGGCGTCCGTGATGGTTGTTGTAGGCAACATCGAGTACGGGCGTACGTGACGGGTTATTCGGGTAACCCTGCAGGTGTAAATCGATTATAATCGCCGTCCCTCGCGGTCAGTGAGTACCACTTGTTCACTGTACCGTGACGTAGAAAGAACAGGCTAGTTGCATGTTAAAATGTTGCTGATTGAAAGCTGGACATTGATTGTTAATGATATGCTGTAGCTTAGTGCTAACTAAAGTTCTTTTCAACTTTGGGCAAAGTACATGAGAGAAATGCGTTTCTTGTTTGATTGCGGCTCTCTCATGTGCCTTAGCGTAAGGTTCTCCACAACCTGCTGCTAAAACTTGAAAGTAAGGCTCCACTAATTAGGCGAGTCCGTGCAAATGATTTTTGTTCCCTCAAGCAACCCATTACCCTCATGTAGAAGTTCCATGTTTAGGTGAGACGGGTCAGACATGCTGAGCCTTCGTGCTCACTGCTTGTGTTTGAAGCTTTTGCAGGGTTCTATGAGGAAGGGACTCCCGAAGAGGAGACGGAACCCCAGGAGGGGAACCCCGTCGAGTGAGAGTCGTGCACGCCGCAGAGTTAGTGTGCGTGTGTGCTAGCAAGGACACGTTCGAGGGCTGAACGTGCACTTGATGCTTAGTCTACGCCCGCGAGTGTGGACTAAACTTATTTTGATGTAAACATGTGCATAAACTTGTTTATGTAATAAAGCTTCCGCTTCCGCTTTGCACCTTTGACGTGTGTTATACGGTGCTGTGCAACGCAGCACCCCTCAGCGTGATCCTGGCTCGACAGGACCATTGGGGTCGTGTCAGAGGTATCCTGTCCCCGTGAGTGATTGGGACGGCGGGGTCCCCACAGCGTGGTATCAGAGCCGCATTGGTACTAGCACACGGAATATGAATTGTATTACGACAAAAACTTAGGATATGGTGAGGAAACGATAGTAGGCCCACATAAGGACTATAGTAGTATAGTTACTTAAAGTGGCATAACTAACTTATGTGTTATAATTCTGAATTTTGATTCTGTAACGACGCACCTACGTTCCGGTAAGAATGGTAAGGAACGCCACCGAAAGCGGTTCAATTTCGGTTAGCTCCCCTGGCGAGGAAAGTGGTTCAGGGAAAGGTCTCACAGCTTGGTGTGATACGTTAATATGAACTCTTGGACTCTTCATGTTGCTGAGTTCATATGAAACGCTGATCCCTAGCGTGCATTAGGCAAGTAAGTGGAGACCCCATCGCGTGGTCAGTAACGCGAAAGTGTGTTCGTCTGGAAATAGCCCAGGGGGAACATACGCAGCGCTTGCCATCGGCGTGCCCTGCAGGGCAGTAGGTGGTATCCGTTGGGTTGATAACATTCCCAACCGTGACGACCCGTTCATGATATACTCGGGTTCCCCATCGTGTGGTGTTGAAACACGATCACGTACCTTGAGACGTGACTTAACTCAAGGACGGCCGTATGGCAATGATACGGGCGTTTGTACTTACTTTCAACTATAGAACTGCCTGGAATGAAACAACCCTTGAGTGCACCACTATTGAGTGTCTTCTGCAGGTACTAACCACGTACGTATCCCGTGTAGTACACGTGTGTGAGAGACCGTTTAGTGCCACTGATTATACGTATATACCAGTATAATCCGGTTTAGGATTTTCTTTTGGAGAGGCAACGTAGTACCGACATTGTTCTTACGGTGCATCGACACCGTACCACACATAATAACCTCTTCCCTATAAAGAAATGATTCATGAGCTAGCTTTCAACTAAAAATGGAAGTTTGAAACAAATATTAGTTACTGAACTCTTATTTTGAACTAAGATTCAAATGAGAGAGTGTCTAGGTTTTAAAGATTTCAAAAACAGAGTGCTCTGTTTCTGGCAGGAATTCTTGCTGGATTTTACAGAGCATAACTCTGAGTAGCTTTAACCAATTAAGTTGTATGATACAGTTCTGGAAATATTTTCAAGTGCTCTACAACTCTCTTGTAGACCTCCAGAGCCAAATCATAAGTTAAGTTGGTGAAAAGTCCAGTTGAAGGCAAACTGTTCAGAACCAAGACAGTAGCAAAACCTCTCTGGACCTTTCTGTTTTTAAGCCATAACATCCTGTAGAAAAAAACCCTTAAGGAGCCTATGATACACCGTTGGAAAGGTTATGAGATATGCAACATTGTTGTAGTTCAAAGGTTGTTCAGACTCTTGTTGTATTTTTATATACAACTGTGATAAAATCAGCCACATACAAAGGAGATGCTGGCAAATTTTATCCAGAAAGTCTGTCAACTTTGCGAAATCATAACTTTTGATCCAGAAGTGATATGGAGGCATTTGGATACTCGTTGGAAAGATATTAAAGTTAACTTTAACTTTGGTATGCAACATGAGTTATGAAAATGCTTCTAACTGGATCGAAATCTGATTTGTAATAGACCGGTCAATCTGCTTTAAAAATCCTTGCTGTTAGATACATCAGTTTGCGCTTAAATCATTTTGCTTACATGTTAAGATTTCATTATCAGTGTTGCACTACTTTGTTTATGGAATAAATCCAGTAATAGTGTTGAACTGATAATGAACTCATGCAATTGCAGAATGGTGCGAACTCGTTCCATGAGTGAGGTGGGTGGTTCCAGTGGTGGTCATGGTGATAACTCTCCACAGCGGGAGCAGCGAGCTCCGCAAAAGCAGCCTCCACCAGGGCCTTCACCCACGGTCACAATGGAGGACATTCTGGCTGCCATGACGGGTGCAAGCGATGAGCGAACCGACTTGCTCCGCACCCTGGTGATGAATACATCCCGTCAATGGGGATGTCAAGACGAAGACTTGCGCCAACCGCAACTGAATTCCTATGTTGAGTTCTTGGCAACTCAACCACCGGTTTTCATTGAATCTGAGGATCCTCTGGTGGCGGATAGCTGGATCCGTACCATTGAGTCTAAGTTCGGCTTGCTCCAATGCACCGAACAGCAGAAGGTTTCATACGCAGCGCAACAACTTCACGGGTCCGCCAGTGCATGGTGGGCAAATCAACTCGCCTCCTTACCAGATGGACATGATGTTTCATGGGCAGAATTCCGGAAGGCGTTTCTCACGTATCATGTTCCTTCCGGAATAATTCAGCGGAAACTCGAGGAGTTTCTGGCCTTAAAACAAGGAGGGAGGGGTGCATACGAGCATTCGCGAGTGTTCAACAAGCTGGCGCAGTATGCGCCTCAACATGTGAACACCGAAGCACAAAAGTGTGAGTGGTTCTTCCGCAGCCTCAATCCCAAGCTAAAGGAGAGACTCGTGTTAGCTGATCGAAAGAACTTCAACGAATTTATGAGTGCTGCCATCATGGTTGAAGATGCTCTGCGGGAAGTGCAGGCTGAGAAAAGAAAGAACCATGTACCACCGGAGAGCAGCAGTAGTGCTCCGCAGAAATACAGGGTGGTAGACAGTACCTTGAACTGTCAGCTGATGCAGCCGGCTCGACGACTCCAGCAACATTCGGGTCGTTCAACTCAATACTCTAAAGTCGGACAGCTGCAACAACGGTATATGCAGCCACGTTATTCTGCTTCTCAAGTGTTCTTGCCACAGCAGAATACCACTAATATCCATGCACAGAGCAACCAGGAACCGGCTGAGAAACCATGCTTCACGTGCGGGTACTTGGGTCACATCAGCAGGAAGTGTCCAGGAAGGATACACCATAGAGAAACTACACTGGGGCGGGGTATGAATCAACCCCGTGCTCAGCTTCAAGGAACTGCACCAAAATCCGGGTGCATTTATCATACAGCTCTAGAGGATGTGCCAGACGGGGCACCCGTGCTAGCGGGAATGTTCACCCTCAATGTACTGCCCGTGTTAATTTTATTTGACTCTGGAGCTACACACAATTTCATCAGCAGGTTGTTTGTGTGCAAAGCTGAGCTTTCCACCTCTACACCGAAGGATCACTACCTTATCCGCTCACCGGGAGGAAATATAGCTGCTAATAAAGTAGTGATCAAAGCACCCTTGTGCTTAGGTGGAAACTTATACCCCACAACCCTCATTGTGTTAGAGGGGCAGAAGATCGACGTGATTCTAGGAATGGCGTGGATGAACTACCACGGGTCTGTTCTCGATATTGGTCCACGGATTGTTAGTTTGGACTCTCCAATCTACGGTCTCCAAACGCTCATACTTGAAGCCGTGGATTCTAAAAATCCAGTGGTGTACCACAGTGTGACCGCGAAACTGGAGGATATTCCAGTGGTCCGTGAGTACCCAGATGTGTTTCCTGACGATCTTCCAGGGATGCCGCCTGAGAGGGATGTGGTATTTAAGATCGAGTTAGCACCGGGAACCACACCAATATCTCGGAGGCCGTACAAAATGTCTCCAAAGGAATTAGCGGAACTGAAAGAACAGCTAAAGGACTTAATGGACAAAGGGTTCATCCGACCAAGCTCATCGCCATGGGGCTGTTCAGCCCTCTTTGTGAAGAAAAAGGATGAGTCACTTCGATTATGTGTGGATTATCGGCCGCTGAATGCAGTGACGATCAAAAATAAATATCCGTTGCCGCAGATCGATATATTATTTGATCAGTTAGTGGGTGCCAAGGTATTCTCCAAGATGGACTTACGGTCTGGTTATCATCAGATAAAGATCAGAGCGGAGGATATACCGAAGACGGTCTTCTCGACTAGATACGGGCTCTATGAGTATCTAGTCATGTCTTTCGAGCTAACAAATGCACCCGCACACTTCATGTATCTCATGAATTCTGTATTCATGCCAGAGTTGGATCAGTTCGTCGTGGTTTTCATCGACGACATTCTCGTATACTCCAAATCGGAGGAGGAGCACACCAAACATCTCCATATTGTTCTCCAACGCCTACGAGAACATGAGCTGTATGTCAAATTCAGCAAGTGTGAATTTTGGATCAGCAAACTATCATTCTTAGGCCACATTATTTCAGCAGAGGGTGTGGCCGTGGATCCAACTAAAATTGAGCAAGTCTTGAAGTGGGAGTCTCCAACATCTGTTCATCAAATCTGCAGTTTTCTGGGGCTAGCGGGTTACTATCGGAGATTTATTCCCAGCTTCTCAAAAGTGGCTAAACCAATGACAGAGTTGCTGAAGAAGAGCAGCAAATATGTGTGGACAGAGGCCTGTGAAGAGGCATTTCAAACATTGAAGAAACATCTCACAACGGCACCGGTGTTAGCCCAACCAGATACAACAAAGCCATTTGATGTTTATTGTGATGCCTCAGGCATTGGACTTGGCTGCGTCTTAATGCAAGATAGACGCGTGATCGCGTATGGGTCTCGACAACTCCGCAACCACGAGCAGCACTACCCCACTCATGACCTAGAACTTGCTGCAGTGGTGCTTGCGTTGAAGATTTGGAGGCACTACTTACTTGGAAATTTAGTGCACCTCTACACCGACCATAAGAGCCTCAAATATATATTCACTCAGAAGGATATTAATATGAGGCAGCGGAGATGGCTGGAATTAATTAAAGACTATGAGCTCGAGATCCATTACCATCCGGGCAAAGCTAACGTGGTGGCTGATGCACTCAGTCGTAAGTCCCACGTTAATAACTTGGCAGTTGTTCCGGATGAGGATGAAGAACCAAGCTTGCGGGTGATTCCGTATGGAGCGTCGTATCATCTTGCTCTGGTGCCTACCATTAGCGAAGAGATTGTACAAGCCCAGAAGAGGGATAAAGGAATGCGGAAAATCCGGGCAAGAATCAATGAGGATAAAATGAAATGTTTCCGGGAAGATGAACAAGGTGTGTTATGGTTTAACAACCGTATCGTGGTGCCCCGGAACCTGAAGCTAAGGAAGAAAATCCTCGATGAAGCTCATACGTCCAAGTATTCGATACATCCAGGGAGCAATAAGATGTATCAAGACCTGAAGACAAAATTTTGGTGGACTCGGATGAAGCGAGAAATTGCCAAGTATGTATCCGAGTGTGATACGTGTCGGCGAGTCAAAGCTGACCACATAAAGAAAGCAGGAATGCTACAACCATTAAGTATTCCGGCATGGAAGTGGGAGGACATCAGCATGGACTTTATTGTTGGTATACCTCTCACATCCAGAAAGCATGACTCCATTTGGGTGATTGTTGATCGCTTAACAAAATCAGCCCACTTCATCCCAGTGAGTACAAGATTTTCAACTAAGCAATATGCAGAGTTGTATCTTTCAAGGATTGTGTGCTTACATGGAGTCCCCAAGACCATCATATCGGACCGAGGTTCAATATTTGTTGCTCGTTTCTGGGAGAAACTACATGAATCTCTAGGAACAAAATTAATCAGAAGCTCAGCATACCATCCCCAGACTGACGGTCAAACGGAGAGGGTGAACCAGATTTTGGAAGATATGCTGAGGGCATGTGCCATAGATCATGGAAAGAACTGGGATAACCATTTGCCATTAGCAGAGTTCTCCAACAACAATGGTTACCAATCCAGTATTAAAATGGCACCATACGAAGCACTTTATGGCAGGAAGTGCCGTACATCACTCAATTGGTGTGAATCGGGCGAGAGGGTGATTTTCGGCATTGATCTTGTAAAAGATGCCAAAGAGCGGGTCCAGCTGATTCAAGAAAACCTCAGGGCCGCTCAATCTCGCCAGAAAAGCTATGCGGACCAGCGACGCCGACCATTGTGTTTTGAAGTCGGAGATCACGTCTATCTCCGAGTATCCCCGATGAAGGGAATTCATCGATTCTGGGTCAAGGGAAAGCTAGCTCCTCGTTTTGTGGGTCCATTCCTTATTACAGAACGGTGTGGGCTGGTAGCCTACCGTTTGGAGCTGCCGCCATCCTTATCGGGCATCCACGACGTCTTCCATGTCTCACACTTGAGAAAGTGTTTAAAGAGACCGACGGAGATCCTTTCGGAAGACATGGAAATATTGCAACCGGACCTCACCTACACCGAGAAGCCCATCAAGATTATCGACGAAAAGAGCCGGATCACTCGAAAACGGACTTTGAAATTTTACAAAGTCATGTGGAGTAATCACACACCGGAAGAAGCGACTTGGGAGAGTGAAGATTACCTCCACAAGAACTATCCGGAACTTCTGTCGTAGTTGTTGTAATTACCTTCCGTCTCATCTTTCTTTTGTAATCTCGGGACGAGATTCTTTTAAGGGGGGAGGATTGTAAAGGTCCCAAAAATGTGAATACAAGGAAACATGAGTTTGCACAAATGTTGGAGTCATGTGTATGAAAAAGGGGCTTAGTTGGAACTTTTTCCCACATATGATGACATAGGTGAGATTTCTTCTAAACAAACTTAGGGTTACTGCATGGATGGACCTCATGTAGATTAAAACCCCAGAAATGAAGGGCTCAAGTGCAAGGGAAGGGTTTAAAAATCAGTGATGAACTAAATGTAGATTCAAACTTCAAGTGAGGGGAAGACACAATGGAAATTCAAAACTGTTTGTGTCCAAACTATTGTTTGCAGCAGCTAACACAAGAATCAAGTGGCATATTTGGATTCCTTAGGTCCAAATTAGTGGGGAGGCAAAGTTTCATTAATTTTTGAAAAGATTTGCTGGCCATTTTTCCAAAGGGAGTCAAATGTACAAAGAATTCAAATGAACATTTGAATTTGCATGGAATTTGTCCAAACTTGTCAAATGAGCTCAGTTTCCAATTTTCAAACAATTGGGTTGGATAATTGTCAAACTTTGGAGATATTTTGAGGAAAAGAGGTACTGAATTGTGGGGCCCACATGTCATAGGAAAGAGTAGACTTAACACTTAAGTTTTCTCTCTTTTCCTCGCTCCACCGGGGTTTCACCCGCGGGCGACACCGAGTGACCGCCCCCGTCGACCGAGGCTCCACCTCCTGATCCAGCTAGCGCCGACCTGATCTTTACCCCGGGACCAGCTGCAGCACGTTGCCATCTTCGTTTTGATCACGCGCTGGCTGTTCCTCTCACGCGCAAACAGCAACCCGCGCTCACCGCCGCACTCCTTTCTCCCCGATCGCCAGCCCCAACCAAGCCTCGGTTGTGCGCGCCGGCAGTACAGAAAAGCAGCGCCTGCGCCTGCTCTACCACACCAGCCCCACAACACCGAAGGCCCTAGCCTGTGGCGCGCACAATTCGGCAAACAGCGCCGAGAAACAGAGCTGTCCGGCGGAGAACCGGAGCTGGTCTCACGTGGACAGCCCCACCGAGAGCTTCTCAGGCCTGAGCTAGAGCACCCTCGGATGCGCTGGGAGCCCCTGATGCTCGTCCCCGAAGCTCAAGCCATGAGATGATCTACCGGGCTCGAATTTGGGAAAAGATCGCCGTCGGGCACCATCCGACCTTCTGATACGGTAATACCAAATTCGATCGTCCCTCTCGTTCTTAGGACGTGAAACCTTGCACACAGGACCGCCACTAACCGGCGATCAGTAGTCCTTCACAACCTTAGTTGGAAAGATGCACATAGACCGCATGAAATCCAGAATATCCGACCTCAAACGCGGAGGAGGTTTCGGGTGCACGATGAGACACCATTAGCCGCCGGTCCCGAGCAGTTTTGAGGCTAGGTCGAGCATTCCCATAGTCCACTGGTGCTGTAGCGCCATTCCACCGAGGTCTGGGCAGGCTAGGATGACCGGGCGATGTTGCCGAACCGGTCCAGAGCCGCCGCGCCGTGGCCAGCTAGGTTAGAGCCATCACCGGCCGGGGAAGAGGGTTCCATCGTGTTCAGCACGTGAAATAAGGCCCTAACGGCGCGGGAGAGCTCGGGGGATGGCCGGGAGGCCGGAATCCGTCGAACTCTGGCGAGCCCGGCGGCGCGCGGGCGCGGGGGCCGGAGGTAGAAGACGACCCGGCGGGTCCCGCCTGTCAGCGACCGGGAGTCAAAGTTCTGATCGGCTGTGGCGCGGGGATCGCGTGTGGCGGCGCGGGAAATACTCAGTAGCCCCATGTGGCTTGCCCCGATGCGTGACACCTGTCCCCAGGACCCACTGCCAGCATTTGAACATTTTGGAGAGTTTCAGTTTTCAGTTCAAATTTGAATGGCTACAACTTTGGGTAGGAGAATCCAAAAATTGTGAAACAAATTTTGTTGTATTCCTCTGATAGAGTACTATCCAAATGTAGAACCCAATTTGTGTGAAACCCTTTATTTAATTCTGTAAAATTCTTTAAAGCTTGTTAGCAAAAGAATTTTAGAGGGAGTTTGGTCCTGTGAGCCTAGTCTATGTCTGAGTCGATTAAGGCCCGTTCTCGTGTGCGGCCCGTTGGGCAAGTTTGAGTTGTGTACCGGATGCATACTGGCTATATGGGACCCAGGAAACCGATGTAACATGTTAACCTGGGTGTCGAGGCATATCTCACCGTCTGATGCCGATGCTGAAAGGATAGAGAAGTCGGCTCTACGAGGATTTTGCCGTAGAGAGACTTAATCCCAGTCGGTGGGACCGGTTCGACATTTGGGTGTTGTGTGAAAGGTTGCCACGTACGGCGTCAGTGACGGTTGCTGTGTGCAACGTCGAGTACGGGCGTACGTGTCGTGTCAGCTGGGTGTTTTTGATTGCAATCACCGTCGCTCGCGGTAGTGAGCATACTTGTTCTCTGCGTCGTGACATAGTAATAAACCGGGAAACATTTAACATGCTTCGTGGGTAATCCTCATAATGGAGATGAGGAATAATCAACACTTCACTAAATTTAATTTCCACCTTGGGCTAGAAGCGTCGAGGCAAAGCGTTTCTTGTTTGATTGTGGAGTCTCGACGTTGATGGCGCAAGGTCAGTATGAGTCTAGGGTAGCTCACTAAAGTTACTTTCACCTCGGGCAAGTGACATCGAGATGAAGCGGTTCTTGTTTGATTGTGGAGTCTCGATGTAAGATGCGCGAGGGTTATAAAATCTGCTTAAAAACATTGAAGTAAGGACTCTCCTTTAGCTCAAGTTCATCGTTTGTGCAAACTTCTATAATCAGCCCTCTATTTTCATCATGTAGAGTTTCATGACGAGGGTGACGGGTCAGTCTTGCTGAGCTTCGTGCTCACAGATACTACCTAAGTTGTTTTGCAGGTAATAACTGTAGGCTGATATATACAGGTGCCCGATGAGACTCGGAACTCCCCGAGTGGTGAACTCATGGCAACCCCTGCCGCTGCTATTATGACAGTGTTGCTAGCGAGAAGGGTCCGCGGGCTGGACACCTTCTCTGTTGCTTAGCATAGATATGAGACGTGAGTTGTAATAGTCTTCTGCTGTAGTTTATTTTGAGAACTATTTGTAAAATCAACACTTTGTAAGTTTCCGCTTGTTTTATGTAATATGATGCTTTATTATGTGTGCTGTTGGGTGCCGCATCGCACGGCACCACCCAATGCGATTCCCGGGCGAGGTATCCCGTCCCCGTGAGTGATAGGGACGGCGGGGTCCCCACACGGACCTCACGCCCTTCGCTGGCCTGAGCTCCGATGACCTCTGGACCTCACGCCCTTCGCTGGCCTGAGCTCCGATGACCTCGGACCTCCGGCCTCGCAGCTGGGCCGAGCTCCGCGGCCAGCCCTCGCCCTCCTTTCAGAGGCGAGCGCTGATGCCGGACCTCACGCCCTTCGCTGGCCTGAGCTCCGATGACTTCCGGACCTCCGCCCCCACAGCTGGGCCGAGCACCGATGCCAGCCCTCGCCCTCCTTTCAGAGGCTAGCCCTGATGCTGGACCTCACGCCCTTCGTGGGCCTGAGCTCCGATGACTTCCCGGACCACCCCTCTTCTCAGAGGCGAGCTCCGAAGCCGGACCTCCCCCTTTCACAAGGGCTGAGCTCCGATGCCAGGCTTCACCCTCTCCTCAGAGGCTGAACTCCGAAGCCGTCGAGACCCTGCCTGCACAGGGAGTACTCAAGACAAGAAAAAGTGTGCGGGTAGGAGAAGGCCCCACCTCGGGCTCGTTACCTCCCCCGTGGTGAGCTCGGGGGCCACTGTCGGTACCCTCAATATCGGGTACCCCCGCGCACTGGGTAAAACTTCCTAAGGACCTCGCTCCCTCTGCAGGGGCGAGGTTTGAAGGCGCCACGTGTCCAGCAGGGCCGGAGCTCCCCTCCCCACGAAGGATAGTTCCGAGCCTGCCGCGTGGCCCAGGAGGCAGGACCTCGCCCCCTCCGCAAGGGCGCGCTCCGAAGGCACCACGTGTCCGGTAGGGCCGGGGCTCTCCTCTCCTCAAAGGATAGCTCCGAGCCTGCCACGTGGCCTGGAAGACCGGACCTCGCCCCCTCCGTGGGGGTGAGCTCCGAAGGTTCCACGTGTCCAGCAGAGCCGGAGCTCCCCCCTCCTCAGAGGAGAGCTCCGGGTCCGACACGTGGCCAGCAGAACAGTGCTGCCGACCGGCGCGGTAGGCAGCGGGAGTAAAGGCGCGCCATGCCTTTACCATACAAATCATTCAAGACCCGCGCCTTCCCGAGACGAAGAGGCGCAGCACACGCCTGTCAGGAGGCGCTGTGACCAGTCACAGTCAGGACAGGCGTACAGTGTCTGAACCTGCAGGCCATTGAAGGCAGCGACAAGACCGGACAAGACATGCCCTGCCGCCCCTGCCATCGCCAACGACTACACGCAACACTTAGCCTGCGGCATGGGTAGGGCAGCAGGACGAGGACTTCGACGCCAGTGCCAAGACATATTAGCTGGTAGGAAATCACCCCGAGGCCACCTGTCGGGTCCCGGGCCCCCCTTGTAAGCCACTCGAGCCTTGGACTATAAAAGGCTCGGGTAGGCAATGTTAGCAAGGGTTCACACTCTAGCCATTCACACCCTGAGTTCGCACTCTAGCCATTCGCACCCTGAGTTCGCACTTTAGCCATTCACACCCAAGCTGTAACTCATCCTCAAGCTCAGGACTCCGGTTCTGAGCAACAAGCAATACAGCGAGCTCCGTAGCTCGCCGTGGACGTAGGGTTTTATGCTCCGGCGGCCTGAACCACGTAGAACTCGCCGTGTCAAGCTCTTACTAACTCGTCCATACGCTCAAGCTCTCCGCAAGTGACTAGCCCCACCGAAAAAAGAACCTCCGCGGGCTGCCCAGTGCAGGCCCGGGGGAAGTGTCGACCGAACACTTCGACAGATGTCATCGACATACACCTCAACTAAGTCTCTTATCAACTCCCCGAAGGTTTTGTGCATTGCACGTACGAAGGTAGGGAGAGCGTTCTTTAGGCCATAAGGCATAGAGACATAACAGTACAGACCATCTACTGTGATGAAGGAGGTGTGCTCTTCATCTTCTCTAGACATAGGGATCTGATGGAAACCCGAGTAAGCGTCTAGGAAGCACAGCATATCGCAGCCTGATGTCGAGTCTACTATTTGATCTATTCTAGGGAGAGGGAATGGATCTTTAGGACATGCCTTATTGAGACTGGTGTAGTCGATGCACATCCGGAGCTTCCCGCCGGCCTTCGGGACAACAACAGGGTTCGCCAACCACCGGGGGTGGTGGACTTCCCGTATGAAGCCAGCGTCCAGCAGCTTCTTGATTTCTTCGCGGATGAAGTTTTGCCGCTCGATGGACTGCTTGCGGGGCTTTTGTTGGACTGGTCGGGCGTCGGGGAAGACCTTTAGGTGGTGCTCGATCACCTCCCTAGGGATCCCTGGCATCTGCGACGGCTGCCATGCAAACACGTCGACGTTGTGCTGGAGGAAGGTGACGAGCGCGCCTTCCTATTTGCTATCCAGGCCCCCGGCTACCCGGGTGGTCTGGGTGGCATCGGCACCGATTTGAACGAGCCTCAAGGGGACGTTGCCCTCGTCGAGGGGTTGCACACAGGGTGCTGTGGTAGAGGCACGGTGGCGTGCACTCGGGTGGAGCCGGTTTGGTTCTGCACTGCCGGGGGTTGGTGCTCTAGCTGTTGTAAGCGCTTGGAGCTTTTCCAAGGCTGACACTGCGGCAGTGCGGTCTCCACGAATCCTGAGGATGCCTGTTGGTGTAGGCATCTTCAAGACGAGGTAGCCGTAGTGGGCTACTGCCATGAATCGGTACAGGGCTGGCCTGCCAATTATGGCGTTGAAGGGGAGGTCGATCTCCGCCACGTCGAATAGAATATACTCTGTCCGATAGCTGTCCAGTGCCCCAAAGGTCACCAGGAGGCTGATGTGGCCGTAGGGAACGACCTGTCCCGGCCCTACCCCTGAGAACGGGCTCGATGGGGTGAGCTTGGCCATCGGGATCTGCAGCTTCTGGAAAGCTGCGCGACTGATGAGGTTCAGTCCAGCCCCGCCATCCACCAAAACGTGGTACATCCTCACGTTGGCGATGGTGGGGGCCACCAAGAGCCGTAGTTGGCCGGCCCCAGCCATGTTCCTGGGGCAGTCGGTGGCATCGAAGCTGATGGGGGTTCCCAACCACCTGAGGTGCGGTGCGGCACTCGGGAGGGGAGCCACCGACGCTACCGCTCGGCGCAAGGTCTTAACCGCACTTCGGGACGAGGGGTCAGCGGACCCACCGTAGATGACGTAGAGCATCTTCCGGCGCTCATCATCACTGGAGCTGGAGCTCTCATGATTACGCACCGCCTTCACGGCGCGCTGAGGCTCCTGGAACTCCACCTGGTGGTCGACGTCGTCCGGGGTATCGACCTTCTGCTTGCCCTCCCTTTGACGGTAGGGTGGGGCATCAGTTAGAAGCTGCTTCACTTTCCGGAAGCACTCCACGAGCTTCTGGATTTCACGGCACTCGGCAGCAGTATGGTAACTGGTGCTGTGCACGGGGCATAGCTCGCCCTGGCCCCCGTCTGGAGCAGATGACTGTCGCGGCCTTTTGTCGGGGCGCGGCCCCCGAGCTCCACTGGGTGCCGCTGTTGCGGCAACGGGGGCCGTGGCCGGAGGTTTCATCTTGCCACCGCCCCTGTTCTTGATCTTCCTGCCGCTTCCATATGAAGCGGCGCCAGATCCTGGCTGCCCTCCTGACCCGAAGGCTGGCAGTGAGTGCCAGTTCCGCCCTTCGGCTGCTCTGGCGCACTTGTCCGCCAGGCTGAAGAGCTCTGAGACGTCGTGGATGTCCCTGGTTGCGAGCTTCTCGAACATCTTCTTGTCCCGAACGCCTTGCCGGAACGCCACCACCACAGAAGCGTTTTGGATGTGTGGGATGGTGTTCCGCACCTGGGAGAACCGCTGGATGAAGGAGTGCAGCGACTCCCTAGGTTGTTGCTTGATGGCGTGGAGGTCGAGCTCCGTGCCAGGCCGGGTGTAGGAACTGCCGAAGTTAGCGGTGAACTGCCGGCAGAGCTCTCCCCAGGAAGTTATGGAACCCTGGGGGAGGTTCATGAGCCAAGACCGGGCTGGGCCAGTCAAGGCGACGGGGAAGTAGTTGGTCATGACGGCCTCATCCCCTCCTACGGCAAGTACGGCGGTGGAGTAGATCTGGAGAAACTCCGCCGGGTTGACGCTGCCGTCGTACTTCTCGGGCAGGTGCGGCCGAAACTAGCGTGGCCACCTCGCGAAGCGAAGGTGGGGCGCCAGGGCCGCACACCCTGCCCCTGCTGCTGTAGGCGTTGGTGCCGCGAACGCTTGGTTCGCCGCTGGCACAGTGTACCCCGTTATGGGCAAGGCTGCGCCATAGACTGGGGACACCGTTTGCAGGGCATATGGCTGTGGCATATGCTGCGCGGCGTATGCCTGGGGCAGAGATCGCGTGGCGAAGGTCTGTGCCTCAGGCTGGGTCGAGGCTGATGTCATGCTGTCGCCAGCCTCTTGGTTGCGACGCCTTTCTTGACGTCGCTCGAGGTACACCCAGGCATCCTGGCCCAAGTGGCACCGTTCCAGCTCTGTCCTCAGGTCCGTTGACTGAAGCCTGGTGGAGCTGGAATCCGCCGTCTGCCCGTCAACCGTTGGCGTGCGCGTCAGCGACACAGCCGGTTGGCCGGAGCGTCGTCCCCGCCAAAGTCGAGGGTTTGCGGCGGCGACGACGAGGCGGTCTACCTCGCGAATCCACTGCTGGGTCGCTGCCTGAGGCGCGTCCCCAGCGGGCGGATTGTGCAGTAGCGCTCTTGCTGCAGCTAGCGCATCCCCGTGGGGAACACTCAGCGCTGCAGAAGATCTCACGCTGGTTGGAGCCCGCATTGCCAGAGTCGGCGTTGCCGGAGTCGGCTGCTGGCTTCCAGATTGCGCTGACACACTCCGTCCTGAGTGCGTCGACATGTATTCCCCGCTAGTCACGGTCCACCGTGAACGTGGGGGAGGAGAGCTTGCCGCTGAAGGTATTCGTCATCTTCGTCGGCAGAAACTCGTCGCGCAAGGGAAAAGCCCCCTTCCTGGCACGCCAAATGTCGAAGTGTGTGGTCGACACTTCCCCCGGACCTGCTCTGGGCAGCCCGCGGAGGTTCTTTTTCGGAGGGGCTAGTCCCTTGCGGAGAGCTTGAGCGTAGGGACGAGTTAGGGAGGAACTTGACACGGTGAGTTTTACGTGGTTCGGGCCGCCGGAGCGTAAAACCCTACGTCCACGGTGAGATGAGGTGCTCGGTGTATTGATTGATGCTCAGAACCGGAGTCCTGAGCTTGAGGATGAGTTATGCCTAGGGTGTGAGTTGCTGGAGTGCGAACCCTTGCTAACGTCGCCTACCCGAGCCTTTTATAGTCCAAGGCTCATGTGGCTTACTTGGGGGGCCCGGGACCCTACAAGTGGTCCCGGGGTGATTGCCTGCCGACTATTGTATCCGCCGTTATGTTGGTAGTTGTATCTGGCGAAGGCTTCTGAGTCTTCGTCTTGCCGCCCTGCCCATGCCGCATGCTAGTCGTAGTGGTTGATGACGGCGGGAGCGGCAGGGGATGTCTTGTCGCTGTGTTTATTGGCTGGCAGGTTCTGACACCGCGCGCCAGCCTGTGATGCGACTTAGCGCAACGGCACCTGACAGAGGCGTGCTCCGCGTCTCCGCGTCTTGGGAAGGCGTGGGCCTTGAATACCTTGTACGGGCAAGGTATGGGGCATTTTTACACCCGCTGCCTACCGCTCGGGGGCAGGCAGCGCTGTTCTGCTGGACACGTGGCGGGCCAGGAGCCGTCCTCAGGGGGGTCCGGCCCCGCGGAGGGGGGAGGTCCGGCTTCTGTCGGCCACGTGGCGGGCTCGGAGCTCTCCTCTGAGGAGGGGGAGGTCCGGCCCCGCGGGACACGCGGCGCCTTCAGAGCCTTCCCCACGGAGGGGAGGTCTGGCTGCTGTTGGCCACGTGGCGGGCCCGGAGCTCTCCTCTGAGGAGAGGTTGTCCGGCCCCGCTGGACACGTGGCGCCTTCGGAGCTCTCCCTGCGGAGAAGGGCGAGATCCTTAGGCATTTTCCCCTGTGCGCGGGGGTACCCCATATCACGGGTACCGACAACGTCTCTGAGGAAAGAAGGAAAGACCGACACTAACACGTGGCGTGCGCGGAGCCACCTCCGAGTAAGAGAGGAGGTCCTGATCGCCAGGATACGTGGCGCACGCGGAGCTCGCCTCCGAAGGAAAAGGGAGGTCTCGCTCGTTTGACACGCGGCACAACTAGAGCCCGTCTCTGCGAAAAGGGAGAGACCAGGACCCGATGGACACGTGGAACCCCCGGAGCTCATCACCGAGGAGGTAACAAGTTCTAGGGACGGTTTTTGGATTCTGTACGCGTAGAAATACCGGAACAGAAAGCAACTTGAAACCCACAATGTTACCGCACCAAATCAACTAAAGATAAGATGTTAGGATCCAACGACGATCTGAATAGAACTCTTATTCGGGATACATTCAGATTAGGACTCTTCTCTTCCCGATTATAAATAGAACCCAGAACCTCTGGCTGAAACCACAAACTTCTTTTCCAACTCCTGAGCCGACGACTTAGAGCCCTAGTCCCAACCCGCCGAGTAAACCATCGCCGGAGTGCAGCAAGGAAGATCGCCGGAGGAAAGCCCAATGATCTGAGGAGGACCTCGAGACAGAGAAGAACGTAAGGTAGGTCTCCAATACCACTTTACGACATCGTTGTATTTTCTTTGCATCTGTTCTTTGATTCCTTTCGAACAGAAGCCTTCTCGTGGACAGATCACTTGATGATCAGGTTGATCTAAAGACAAGATCATCGCCACGTCCACCGTTGATCCGAACACCTCTGTTCATCATAAAATCCATGCGAGCCATGCAAGAACACGTACAAACCAATCAAATAGAACTAATCATAGGATAGCATGCATATGCATCATCGCATCTAGTTTAAGGTTTGTGCATGATATTGATTGCTGTGAATCTTGTATGCACGTGATCCTACAAAGAGGGACAAGCTCAGGGAGCTGTCTACGACGAACTGCAGCAACAAGGTTTTGAGATCCAAGAACAACCGTGTCGAAGTGTTCAGTCGACACTTCCCCCGGGCCTGCACTGGGCAGCCCGCGGAGGTTCTTTTTTCGGTGGGGCTAGTCCCTAGCGGAGAGCTTGCGCTGATGGACGAGTTAGTAAGAGCTTGACACAGAGAGTTTTACGTGGTTCAGGCCGCCGGAGCGTAAAACCGTACGTCCACGGCGAGCTATGGAGCTCGCTGTATTGCTTGCTGCTCAGGGCCAGAGTCCTGAGCTTGGGGGTGAGTTACAGCTTGGGAGTGTATGGCTAGCGTATGATTTGCAGAGTGCGAACCCTTGCTATCGTCGCCTACCCGAGCCTTTTATAGTCTAAGACTTGGGCGGCTTACAAGGGGAGCCGGGACCCGACAGGTGGTCCCGGGAAGATTGTCTATTATCTACCGTATCTGCAGTTATGCCGGTAGTTGTCTCTGGTCGAAGGCTTCTGAGTCTTCATCTTGCCGCCCTGCCCATGCCACATGCCAGTCGTAGTGGTTGATGACGGCGCAGGCGGCATGGGATGTCTTGTCGCGGAGTTTATTGGCTGGCAGGTTCTGACACCGCGCGCCAGTCTGTGATGCGACTGGGCGCAACGGCACCTGACAGAAGCGTGCTCCGCGTCTCCGCGTCTTGGGAAGACGCGGGCCTTGAATACCTTGCACGGGCAAGGTATGGGGCGTCTTTACGCCCGCTGCCTATCTCTCGGGGGCAGGCAGCACCGTTCTTCTGGCCACGCGGCGGGCCCGGAGCTCTCCTTTGAGGCGAGGGAGGTCCGGCCCCGCTGGACGTGTGGCACCTTCGGACCTCTCCCCGCGGAGGGGGAGGCTCAGCTTCTGTCGACCATGCGGCGGGCCCGGAGCTCTCCTCTGAGGAGAGGGAGGTCCGGCCCCGCTGGACGCGTGGTGCCTTCGGACCTCTCTCCCGCGGGGGGGGGGGGGGGGGGGGGGGTGGGGGGGAGGTCTGGCTTCTGTATGCCACGTGGCGGGCCCGGAGCTCTCCTCTGAGGAGAGGGAGGTCCAGCCCCGCCGGACGCGTGGCGCCTTCGGAGCTCTCCCTGCGGAGAAGGGTGAGTTCCTTAGGCATTTCTTCCTGTGCGCGGGGGTACCCCATATCCCAGGTACCGACAGTGGCCCCCGGGCCCATCTCGGGGGAGATAGCGAGCCCGAGGTGGGACCTCCGTCTCTTCCGATCCGCGCACTTTCTCTAAGTCCCGAATTGACCGCTGCCAGAGCACGAACGGCCGAGGGATCGTGGGAGCGTGCGCTCACTTGATGGTTGCTTTTACTGCGGCGGTTCCCAAGACTACCACTTCTGCACGTTGCGGCTCTTTCTTCGGGAAGCGCCGAAGTGCCTTGCCGGCTTGTCTTCTGGGGCGTCTGACTCCTTGACCCACCGCTTCAGTTGGGCGGCTTGGGTCCACCTTTCATCGGCGCCCGGTCTCGGAGCCAACGAGGTCGCCGATGCGATGCTTCCGGAGGTTTTCGAATTACCTCGAACCATCCCTGGAAAGTTTTAAAAGGGGATCTCACCCGCATCGTGGCTTCCCTTTGCATTGCGCTTGTACTTCCCTTGAACTCTTGCGCCCCGGCTTTCTTGCCCTTGCGCCCTCTTTCGCCATGGCTTCCAACTTGCTCCCGACGTGCCTCGTTCGTTCTTCCGAGCTCGGGCCAGTGCGCAGGCTGCTAGGCTGGCGCTCAGAAGAGCAGAAACATCGGCTTCGCCGAGGATCTCTCCCCCTGGTCCTGGAAAAGGGGGATATAGTCTTCTTCACCGCTTATGCTCTGGCAGGGTTCGTTCCGCCGATTTCTTTCTTTTTCGTCACCCTGCTGGAGACATACGGTCTCCAGCTCCACCATCTTTCCCCCAACTCCTTCGCAATGGCTGCTGTTTTTGTCCACTTCTGCGAGATGTTCGTGGGGGTGCACGCCTCCGTGACGCTCTTCCGCCACTTCTTTGTGCTGCGGACGACTGGGCGTGGCTCAAAGACTCAGATGGGGGCATACTACTTCCAGCATCGCTGCAAGGACCCCAAGGTCTCCGGATACCTTCTGCCCTTCAGCGCATCAAGGTGGGAAAACTGGAGGGAGAGCTGGGTGGTGGTGCAGACCAACGAGCACGATCGCCTACAAATCCCAACCACCAGCCCAACCACCGATCGCCGCTTCTGGGAGGAGATCCCTGAGCTGGAGCAGGAGTACTCCCGGGTCTTGGAGCGGATCCGGTTCTTGGCCAACGAGGGGCTGACGTCTCTAATGGTGCTGATGGACTTTATGTCGCGCCGTATTGCACCCTTGCAGCAGCGTAGCCGCCCAGCGTGGTACTACACCGGCGAGCAGGACTGTACCAGGCTGGAGAGGGGCCCCGGCTCTGACCCTTCCGATGAGGAGCTGAACGAGATGGTGAGCAAGATGAGCGGTGACTACATTCCCAGTGGTGACCCCGACCTTCCGCCCTCTGCCACCCCCTCTTCTTGGAGCCTCAGAGGAGGTCAGAGCTCCTACGGAAGATGCCGAACCTAGATGACATCGGGATCGCCGTCCGGCAGGTCGGGGATGCCTTCCGGGGTATCACCATTCCAGGAACCGAGCACTCCGGGTCAGGGCATGAGGCATCCGCTGCTGTCAAACCCTCCCCCAGAGCCAACGGAAGCCAAGCCGCCGACAAAGGGAAAGGAAAGGAGCCGGCCCCTGTGCATCTAGAGAAGAAACACGCCCGGTCTCCTCCGAGGGCGCCGCCTGTGCCGAGTCAGGGTGCCGGAGCTACTTTGCTCCCATCTCCCGGGGGTGCTGGTCCATCGGATGGCGACCCGAAGAGGCCCCGAGTGTCCCTCCCCAGACAGCGGCCGTCCGAATCAGCCCATGTACCTCGCAATCCTCCCTCAAGCGGAGGGGCTCCCAGGATGGATGTTGGTGGGGCAACGCCGGCGAGTGTGCCGGGGATCCAGGTGTCCCATTCCGCGACCATTCCAGCCGCTGGTCCCGGCGGTTCAGCTATAGCCCAGAGGCCAGTGCTGCAAGCCCGTTGGAGTGCTCATGCCGCCCAGTAAGTGTTGCTCTTTCTGGCTTGTAGGAGCAGAGCTCTTGTCTCTTCACTTATTCTGAGGGCTTCCTCTTCTTGCAGGGACCGACCAGCTGCCGGGGGCGGCCCTCTTATCCGGCCGCCTTCAACCGACGGAAGCTCCGCGCCTCAGCACCTGGGGACCGTGGTGGCTCCCATGGCCCCCAAATTGACGGGGGCACCCTCTGCGCCAGTGGGTTCACTCTCCGCGGTGGCCGCGTCTGCTCCTACCCGCCCTCCTTCACCAGTCCAGAAGTCCGGTCTTGAGACCGGGAGGGCTGCTGTAGGTGCGCCTGCTGGCCCCCTGGCCTCCTTAGGACAGTGCCCCACCCTGGCTGTTGAGGCGCCGGCGCCTCCGCCGGTCTTAGACTTGTCAGGGGGGTCCAGCGGCGCAACTCCTGTCCCCCCTGCTCCGGCGCCCGTGTGGGACGCCCTGGGGCGTGTCCAGACCAGCGCCCGGCAGCTCCAATCTGCCTTTGAGCAGGAGCGGAGGGCATTGGCCGGCGAGAGGGAACGCCTTCTCAGCTGGCAGCAGCGGGCCGGGGAGGCTAAGGCGGACCTTGACTCGAGGCAGTCAAGGCTTGAGGCCATGAGTGCTCTGCTTGGCACTCAGAAGAAGGCCATTAGCCGCTTGGAGTCAGAGGCCCAGCGGGTTCGTGCCACCTACCGCAAGGCTCTGGCCCAAGCTGAAGCCAAAGCCAAGGAGCGTTCTGCCGCCGCGGAGGAGTTGCAGCTGCAGGTAGCCCGTCGAGAGCGCGCCGTCACTGATCGGGAACGCGCCGCTGCGGCCGAGGAGGAGAAGACCACCGCCCGGCTGAGGGCCAAGGTGGAGGAGCTAAGGGCTCGGTCCGAGGAGCTGGAGCTCCGTGAGTCGGCTGTCGCCGCGAGGGAGGAACAGTTCTCCAAGGAGCGCCAGGCGGCGATGGATTGCGAGCTGGCGGCTCGCCAAGAGGTAGAGAAGCTCCAGTCCTTGCGGACTGCCGAGGCCCAGGCAGTCTGGTGCTTCATTGCCAAGGCGGGGTCCGCCCTGGCTCCTCTTGGTTTCAGCCCTGTGCAGGTGGAGGCTCCGGCACGGCCGATGTCCGAAGCGATCCCGGCCCTTGAGTCTATCGGCGACGAGCTAGGTCGGCTCGAATCAGTGATCGCCGACGAGCTGGAAGCGGAAGGTCGGGGCCTTGCGAAGGAGGTTGCTATGCACGTTCTGTCGTGCTTCCTTAGCCGAGACCCTTCCTTTTCTCTGGGGCTGGTTCATCTAGGACCCATCGCCGATCGGGAGGAAGCTGCCAGGGCCGAAGTCGAGGACTTAGCTGCCCTCGTGGCCTCTAGGTTTCATCGGGAGTCCGGGGACTCTTAGGCATCTGCCCCCGTGGCCACAAGGCTCTGTACTTCCTTTTTTATTTTTGTTGAGTCTGTAGTCCAGCTCGTGGAGCCTTCGTATGGACAGACTCCTGTTTCTTTTTGTGTCTGCATGTCCTAGTCTTCTTCTTGGCTTTTCCTGGCTGAGTCCTTAGCTCCGCAAGGACTCGGAGACCTTGACCAATCTCGGAACTCTGCATAGACACCTTCTCCGGGTCCTCACTGTATACTAAGGGTTCCGGGGGTCTCCAGGACCCGCCTCACGAGATCGGAGGGGGGGTCCGGGCCTGTTGGTCACGTGGCGGGCCCGCAGCTCCCGCCTGAGGGGAGGTCCGGGCATGCGGGGCACGTGGAGTCCTCGGGCCTCTCCCCGCAGAGGGGGGGAAGGTCCGACTTCTGCAGACCACGCGGCGGGCCCGGAGCTTCCCTCAAGGAGGTGGAAGGTCTGGCCCTGCTGGACACGTGGGACCTTCGGGCCTCGCCCCTGTGAGGCCTAGTTCTTTGATCTTACCTTGGGGTTTCGGTCTTGCGTGATCCCGTAGCGGCCCCCTGGTAGGTGCGTCCCATTAGATGGATGTGCCTACCATACTCCTGCGGGGAGCTGAGGCCGAGAGGTCCTGCACACAAGTAAGGAAAACGTAATTCTCCTTGGGGGCTCCCCCCTCTATCTCTTAGTCTTATCTAGCTTACGGTCCCCGTCCACTTATACGATGCTTGGGAACTACCGTGCGTGAAGTGCCGGGGGCTTGGGGCCCCCTGGCTCTCGGCCGGTACCTCCTACGCAACCGCCTTTGGCAGGGCAGCAAATGCCGAGTAAAGATGAGAATGAGGAGAGGGAGTTGAACGCATGGTGAGCACGCGCTAGCAGGGTAATCATAAAAATTTAATAAGTAAATTAAATGAGTACCAAAGAAGAGCAACGTAGGACAGGTTTCTTTTCATATAAATTTCCATGGGGGGAAGGCAGGCCGAATGTGTAGGCCACAACCCGCCTCAAGGGAAGCAAGACTCTACGCGCTTGGGGTCGGAACCAGGTGAAGCTGAACGTAGTCCTGGACCGTCCCTTGAGGCTTAGCTGCTCCAAGCACTGTTCCTGGACTTTTATGGAATTTATTATAAAAAGAAGGGTCTGTCCTATTGTTGCTCTAGGGGTAGAACTTACAGTGGTGTTCTCTGTTCCGAAGGTTCGGGAGCGGGTCCCCATCCTCGGTTCTGGGGAATGGTCCCAGGCCCAGGATGTCCAGCCCTAGTATGGCAAATGGCCATGTGGGCTGGATCATCTGTACCGTCCAAGCCGGTGTATGGACCTGCCTGGCGTGGAACAGGCACGCCTGGCAGCTCTCGACCAGCTCGACGGCATCCTGGAGTGTTGCCGGCTAGTAGAAGCCATGCCAAAAGGCTTTACAGACAAGCGTGCGTGAGGAAGAGTGACTCCCACATTCGCCTCCATGGATCTCAGCGAACAAGTCGCAGCCTTCCCCCTGGGTTATGCACCGCAATAGGATGTGGTTGGCGCCACGTCGGTAGAGATCCCCCTCTACCGTCATGTGTCTCTTAGCCATACGCACAATCCGTTCAGCGGATACACGTTCGTCAGGGAGGATATTGTCTTTCAAGTAGTCCCGGACCTCCGTGATCCATGCATCGGGTCTGACTTGAGCATCTGGATCTTGAGCGCTGGGTTGCACGGAGTCCCCAGTGACGCTTATGATCCTTGGCGGTGTCCATGGCCGCCGGGACCGCCAGCTTCGAGGTGCTGGTCTAGCCCCCTTCGCCCGGCTCGGCGGGCCGGGCTGTGGGCCGCAGCAACGTCCTCTCGAAGCCCCCTTCAGGCACAGTGGCTCCGGTGGGGGTCTTCGTTGAAAGGTCATCAGCTGCGGCCTTGCTAGCGCGCGGTACGTGGTGCAGGTCCAAGGCAAGGAGATCTGTCTCCACCATCTTGGTTGATAACCAGACTGGAAGTTGCCCTGAGCCAACGACTAGCAAGAAGGATGAGCACTTCATACTTTGCTATGCTGTTGGCTGCCTTGGAATTGAAACGCACCACATACCCAGACTGCCCCCCCCGATGGCGTGGGGAACAGTACGCTAGCACCGGCCCCCTGCTTTCGCAAGGAGCCGTTGACGAGCAGCATTCAGTAAGGCCTGGGGAAGGCTAGGGCTCAGGGTCCTGGTTCACCGTCTTCGTGGCCCCCTGAGCATGCGTCTACTTCAGCCACAAGTCAGCTAGTGCTCGGCTGATGTCTGGGGAGACCGCCGGGTGCTTGATACTCGGAGGTCCCCAGGCTGCCTTGGACCTTCCGGGAAGCTCCGCTGATGTCCCGGGAGCTCCGGGGGGTCCCGTTGGGCGTCTGGGAGGTCCGTTGGGCCTCCGGGGGGGGACTCATTGCACCTCCGGGAGGTCCTGCTGGTCCTCCAGGAGGTTGTGTCGGGGATCCGAGGTCCGGTTCGGGCCTCCGGGGTTTCTTGGTACTTGTTTCTTGGCAGCGAAACAGGTTACGGTGGTATGGGGTCCAGCCACTCTGCAGTGAGGACCACACTCACTTCTGCAGCCATCGCCGTGGTGCAGAGCAGGAGATGCTCTTCGGGCTCGGGGGCTCCTATTACGGGATTTAGAGAAGCTTTGCTTTGCTAACCCCGGCATACACCGACTCGGCGCAGCTAGGGATCCCGCGAATTTCTGGTCTTCGCGCCAATGGCTTTGACCCTCTCTGGGTTAGCCTCAGCTCCTCGGCGTGAGGCCAGGTATTCTAAGGGTTTTCTAGAGGGTATACTAAGCTCACATTTGTTGGACAGACGAAGACTAAGGCCAGGTTATCTAGTAGGGACGAACCCTGTCTGATCTTGACAATCAATGCCTTCGACACACACCCCAACTGAGTCTCCCATTAGCTCTCCTAAGGTCTTGTGCATTGCACGTACAAAGGTAGGGAGAGCATTCCTTAGGTCATAAGGCATAGGGGCACAACAGTACAGGGCGACTACTGTGGTAAAGGGTGCCGTTCAACTTCCCCAGACACAGGGGTCTGGTGGGAACCCTAGTAAGCATTTAGGAAGCACAGCATATCACAGCCTGGCATCGAGTCTACTATTTGGTCCATCATAGGGAGAGAAAATAGGTCTTTAGGGCATGCCTTATTGAGGCTGGTGTAGTCGATGCGCTTCCGGAGCTTCTCGCCGGCCGTTGGGACGACAACATGGTTCGCCAAGCATCGGGGGTGGCGGACTTTCCGTCCTGTCGGACTGGCTGGACGTCGGGAAAGACCTTTAAATAGTGCTCAATCACCTCCCTAGGGATCTCTGGCCTCTGCGACGGCTGTCATGCAGCACATCGACATTGTGCCGGAGGGGGGCAACGAGCGCGCCTTCCTATTTGCTATCCAGGCCCCCAGCTACCCGGGTGGTCTGGGTGGTATCGGCGCTGATTCGGACGAGCCTTGTGGGGACGTCGTCCTCATCGAGGGGTTGCATGCGGGGTGCTGTGGTAAAGGAACGGTGGCGTGCACTTGGGTGGAGCTGGTTTGGTTCTGCACTGCCGAGGGTTGGCGCTCTAGTTGCTGCAAGCGCCTGAAGCTTTTCCAAGGCAAACACTGCGGCAGCACGGTCTCCACAAACCTTGAGGACGCCTGTTGGTGTAGGCATCTTCAAGACAAGGTATCCGTAGTGGGCTACTGCCATGAATCGGTACAGGGCTGGCCTGCCGATTATGGCGTTGAAGGGGAGGTCAATCTCGGCTACGTCGAACAGAATGTACTCTGTCCGATAGCTGTCTGGTGCCCCAAAGGTCACCGGGAGGCTGATGTGAACGTAGGGAATGACCTGTCCCGGCCTGTCGAAGTGTTCGGTCGACACTTCCCCCGGTCCTGCACTGGGCAGCCCGTGGAGGTTCTTTTTTCGGTGGGGCTAGTCCCTAGCGGAGAGCTTGCGCAGATGGACGAGTTAGTAAGAGCTTGACACGGCGAGATTTATGTGGTTCAGGCCGCCGGAGCGTAAAACCCTACGTCCACGGCGAGCTATGGAGCTCGCTGTATTGCTTGCTGCTCCGGGCCGGAGGCCTGAGCTTGGGGGTGAGTTACAGCTTGAGAGTGTATGGCTAGCGTATGAGTTGCAAAGTGCGAGCCCTTGCTATCGACGCCTACCCGAGCCTTTTATAGTCCAAGAATCGGGTGGCTTACAAGGGAAGCCGGGACCCGACAGGTGGTCCCGGGAAGATTGTCTATTATCTACCGTATCTGCAGTTATGCCGGTAGTTGTCTCTGGTCGAAGGCTTCTGAGTCTTCATCTTGCCGCCCTGCCCATGCCGCATGCTAGTCGTAGTGGTTGATGACGGCGCAGGCGACATGGGATGTCTTGTCGCGGTGTTTATTAGCTGACAGGTCCTGACACCGCGCGCCAGTCTGTGATGCGACTGGGCGCAACGGCACCTGACAGAAGCGTGCTCCGCGTCTCCGCGTCTTGGCAAGGTATGGAGCGTATTTATGCCCGCTGCCTATCGCTCGGGGCAGGCAGCGTCGCTCTGCTGCCACGTGGCGGGCCCGGAGCCCTCCTCTGAGGAGAGGGAGGTCCGGCCCCGCTGGACACGCGGCGCCTTCGGGCCTCTCTCCCGTGGAGGGGGAGGTCCGGCTTCTGTATGCCACGTGGCGGGCCCGGAGCTCTCCTCTGAGGAGAGGGAGGTCCGGCCCCACCGGACGCATGGCGCCTTCGGGCCTCTCTCCCGCGGAGGGGGAGGTCCGACTTCTGTATGCCACATGGCGGGCCCGGAGCTCTCCTCTGAGGAGAGGGAGGTCCGGCCCCGCCGGACGCGTGGCGCCTTCGGAGCTCTCCCTGCGGAGAAGGGCGAGTTCCTTAGGCATTTTACCCTGTGCGCGGGGGTACCCCATATCTCAGGTACCGACAGTGGCCCCCGGGCCCATCTCGGGGGAGATAGCGAGCCCGTGGTGGGACCTCGCCTCTTCCGATCCGCGCACTTCTCTAAGTCCCGAATTGACCGCTGCCGGAGCACGAATGGCCATGGGATCGTGGGAGCGTGCGCTCAATTGATGGTTGCTTTTACTGCGGCGGTTCCCAAGACTGCCACTTCTGCACGTTGCGGCGCTTTCTTCGGGAACCGCCGAAGTGCCGTGCCGGCTCATCTTCTCAGGAGACTGACTCCTTGACCCCACCGCTTCAGTTAGGCGGCTTGGGCCCACCCGTCATCGGCACTCGGTCTAGGAACCGAAGCGGTTGCTGGTGCGGGGTACTCGAAGAGTTCCGAATCGCTTGGAATTGTACCCGGGAAGTTTTTTAGAGGGGGTCTTACCCACATTGCAGCTTCCCTTCGCACTTCTCTGCGTTTCTCCTCAGACTCTTGTGCTTTTGCTCTCTTGCCTTTGAGTTCTCCCTTGCCATGGCTTCCAACCCACCGCCAGAGAAGAAGCGCGCTCGATCTCCTCCAGCAGCGGTGTCTGTGCCAAGTTGGGATTCTGGGGGTGCCTGACACTCCCTCCGGTGGCGACTCGAAGAGGCCCCGAGTTGATGCGCTGGGGGAAGCCTCTGGGGCGTCCCCTGTTCCGCCAGTCCAAGCGACTGCGCAGCGGCCGTCAGTGACGGTAGCGGGCTCTGGAAGTCCTACCCCGGCTCGGAAGTCGGGGTTCAGAGCCCACTGGAGTGTCTGCGCTTCCCGGCCTTCCCCGACTTGCGGGGAATCTATGCCGCTGCGCTCGGAGCCAGGGGCAACTGCCGCGGCCCCCAGGCCAGTGCGAACTTCTCCTGTTCCGGTGTGCCCGGACTCCGCGGCGGCGTCGTCTCTTCCTGCCGAGACGGCCACCGCGGCCCCCAAGCCAGCGCAGGTTGACCCTGCACTAGGCGGCCTGGCCTCTTCTCCAGCACCGCCTTCCCCGGCTCGCCCCTCTCCTCAGGTCAAGGAGCCAGAAGCTGAAGAGAGCCCAGCTGGCCTGGCTGCCAGAGCCTCGGAGCCAGCTTCTACTGATCGGCGTCTCGTCTCGGTTGCTGGTGCGTTGGCTCTTCCTGAGGACGAGGTAATGGAGGAGGTCGGGGGGACTGCTCCGGCCTCTGTTGCTCCATTGCCTCTGGCGGATGCCTTCGCACTTGCCGAGACGAGCGTCTGGCAGGTCTTGGCTGCACTAGGGCGCGAGCGGGAGGAGTATACGGTTGAACGGGACCGCCTCCTCACCTGGGGGAACCTTTTGCGGGAGAGGACCGCGAAGGTTAAGAGTGAGCTCGACTCCAGGCGGGAGTTGCTCGACTTCAGGGAAGCGCTCCTTGACCGGATGAAGCGGGCTGTCGACCGCATGGACACCCAATCACGGTGGATCAACAGGGAGACCCTGGAGGCACACGCCCGGGCCGAGGAGAGCCTCTCTGCTGCTGTGGAGATACGGCAGCGGCTGGAGCGCCGTGAACTCGCCGTTGAGGAACGGGAGCGTTGCATGGCAGCTGAGGCAGAGAGGGTCGCCGCGCAGCTGGCCGCGGGCGAGGATGACCTTCGAGCTCGGATGGAGGAGCTGGAGATCCTGAAGGCAGACCTCGACTTGAGGGAGGAACAGGTCTCCCGTGATCGCCGGACGGTCTTGGACCGGGAGTTGACCGCCAACTTCAAGGCCGCTGAGTTGGAGCGGCTCACCAAGACTCTCCACCTCCGGGAGAGCTCCCTGGCGGCCAAGGAGAAGGAATTCTCCGAGAGGAACCTGGAGGCTCTGCAGGCGGCCCGCCGCGAGGTGGAGGAGCTTTCGGCCTTGCGGTCCTCCGAGGCTCTTGCGGTCTCGAGCTTCGTGGATCGAGCGGGGTCCTCCCTGATCCCTCTTGGCTTCAGTCCGGTGAGGACCGCGGCCCCTGCGTTGGAGGTGATCCCCGCGCTGGAGTCGATCGGCGCCAAGCTGGAAAGGCTAGACTCTGTGGTCGCCAGCGAGCTTGAGGCCGAGGGGCGCAGCCTAGCCTTAGAGGTCGCCTCACATGTGCTGGCATGCTTTAAGAGCCGCGACCCCTCTTTTTCGCTAGAACCAGCGAGAGAGGGCCCAGCCGCAGAGCGGGAGCAAGCTGCCAGGGCAGAAGTCGAGGATGTGGCTGCCCTTATAGCCGCAAGGTTCCGGTGGGAGCCGGGAGGTTCTTAGGACTTGTTTCTCCCTTTTTATCGAGTCTGTAGTCCAGCTCATGGAGCCTCGCTTAATTTGACTCTTTTGGATACTTGTGTCTGTGATGCTTTTTCTCTCCTTCTTGGCTTTGCCTGACTGAGTCCTTAGCTCCGCAAGGTACTCAGAGGCCATTTTTAATCTCGGAGCTTTGCACAGACACCCTCCCCGGGTCCTAACCGTGTTAGGGGCCCCCAGAGGTCTCCGGATCTCGCCCTATGGGGAGCTCCAGATCTGCCTGCCACGTGGCGGGTCCGGAGCTCCTCCTTAAGAGGCGGGAGCTCCGGCCATGTTGGGCACGTAGGGCTTTCGGAGCCCTCCCACCAAGGGGGGAGGTCCGGTTTCCGCCAGCCACGTGGCGAGCCCGGAGCCCTCCAAAAGGGAGGAGAGAGTTCCGGGCCCGCTGGACACGTGGGGCCCCCGGGTCCCGCCCCTGCTGGAGGGGCCGGTCCCGGTCCTTCCAGTCCTAGGCCGGAGTAGCTGGTAGCTCCTTTCCCCCTGCTTAATGCAGTCCCTGTTGCCGTAACCTGGAGGTCCTGCACAAAGGCAGAGGAAACGTAATTCTCCTCGGGGGGTCCTCCCCTCCCGTCTCCTAGTCTTATCCGTCTTACGATCCTGATTCGCTATACGGGGCTTGGGCAATTCTGTGCATGAGGCGCCGGAGCTCCGGCTCCCTCCGAGGTCCGGGTACGGCCGTCCGATCTCTAGTACCGGGCCATGCGCTGGGGAAGCAGAGTGCACGCGCTTTGGGTTCATGACAAGGCAAAGCGGTCGTACTCCCCTGTACCTCCGGAGGGCAGGATGCGCATGCTTTGGGCTCTGGGCCGGCTAAGCTGGATACGCACCCTGGACCCCCCATGCACAATGCAGGCCTTTCCTGGAGGTAACCAACTGGCACCGCATCACCTGACTGGGGGAGGCCCGAGAGACTCACTCGGCCATCGGCAGGTGCCTCAAGCGCAGCCGCCTTCGGTAGGATAGCGAATGCCGACTATGGATGAGCGCAGGAGAGGGGGAGCTAGATGTACGATGAACATACAGAGATAGTGCGATCATAAAAATTAATGCATAATTTAAATGAGCGCATGAAAGAAAGCTAAGTAGAACAGGTTTCTGTATTCGTGCCCATAGGTGGAATTCTGGCTGTACATGGAGGCAATGTTCCACCTTGTCTACAAGGGAAGCAAGACTCTACGCGTTTAGGGTCGGAACCAGTCTAAACTGGACGTAGTCCTGTACCGTCCCTTGAGACTTAGCTGCCCCAAGCTCTGTTCCTAAATTCTATGGGATCTATTACAGAAGGGAATAACCCTGTTCTACTGATGCTCAGGAAGTAGGACTTACAGTGTTGCTTCATGGCAAGGATTTTTGGGAATGGATCCCACTCTCGGTTGGAAGGCATGTGTACTTGGGGCGGCAGCTTTCATGATTCGGAAGGGACCTTCCCTGCTGGGGGAGAGCTTATGGGTCCTTCTTGGAATAGAGCGTGCCGCTTCACCAAGTTGCCCTCCTGCAGGCCCCCGACGCGTTTGGTTCTTTGGCGGTAGTGCTTAGAGCATTAGCCGAGACCGCGCGTTGTAGGGTGTTCCCTGCGGCCGAGTCTTGTCGACGAGGTTGTTATCTTCGCGCCGGATCAGGTCCCGCGCGGCTTCTCCTGGGGGCCCCCGGGGAGTTCTCCCCCGCTGGCTAAGGCCTTCAGGGGGTAGGTAGGCCCGGGCTCGTCTTGGATGACCTAAGGCATCTTCCCCTTCTTGCAAGGCCTTCAAGGGGTTGACAGACCTTAGGCGGCTCCCGAGAGGTATGTTCAAGGCACGGAGGCGCGCCGCAGTTGGCTAATGCCCTGGCCTGTCACCGTCGAAACTGGAGTCCTCACCGTCATGCACTGTCTTTATGACGCGCTGAGGCTCCTGGAACCCCACCTGATGGGCAGCAGTGACGGGGGCATCGACCTTCTGTTTGCCATCCCTCTGAGGGTAGGGCGGTGCTTCAGCCCTCTGCTGTCTTCCTTTGCGGAAGCGCTCTGCGAGCCTCTGGATCTCCCAGCACTCGGCAGCAGTATGGTTGCAGGTGCCATGTACGGGGCATAGCCCGCCTTGGTCACTGTCTGGGGCCGGTGATTGCTGCTGCCTTTTGTCGGGGCGTGGCCCTAGAGCTCCACTGGTCGTCGCAGCTGCGGCGACGGGGGCCGTGAATGGTGACTTCATCTTTCCACTCCCCCGGTTCTTGGTCTTCTTGCCGCCCCCATAGGCAGCAGCACCGGACCCGTGCTGTCCTCCTGACTCGGAGGTTGGCAGAGCGTGCCAGTTCCGCCCTTCAGCTGCTTTGGCGCACTTGTCCGCCAGGCTGAAGAGCTCCAAGACGTCGCGGACCTCTCTGGTCTCGAGCTTCTCAAGCATTTTCTCGTTCCGGACACCATGTCAGAACGCGACCACCACAGAGGCACTTTGGATATGTGGGATGGTGTTGCGTACCTGAGAGAACCGCTGGATGAAAGAGCGCAGCGACTCCCCAGGTTGTTGCTTGACGGCGTGGAGGTCAAGCTCCGTGCCGGGACGGGTGTAGGAGCTGCCGAAGTTGGCGACGAACTGCCGGCAGTGCTCTCCCCAGAAGGTTATGGACCCCTGAGGTAGATTCATGAGCCAAGACAGAGCTGGGCCGGTCAAGGCGACGGGGAAGTAGTTGGCCATGACAGCCTCATCCCCTCCTGTGGCAAGTACGGCGGTGGAGTAGATCTGTAGGAACTCCGCTGGGTTGACGCTACCGTCGTACTTCTCGGGCAGGTGCGGCCGGAACTTGCGCGGCCACCTCGCGAAGCGAAGGTGGGGTGCAAGGGCCGCACATCCTGCGCCTGCTGCTGCAGGTATTGGTGCTGCGAACGCTTGGTTCGCATTCGGCACCGCGTATCCCGGCATGGGCAAGGCTGCACCATAGACCGGGGGCACTGCTTGCGGCGCATATGGTTGTGGCATATGTTGCGCGGCATATGCCTGAGGCAGGGCTCGCGTGGCGAAGACCTGCCCTCCAGGTTGTGTCGAGGCCGACGTCATGCTGTCACCAGCCTCATGGTTGCGGCGCCTTTCTCGGCGTTGCTCGAGGTACACTCGGGCATCCTGGCCCAAGTGGCACCGTTCCAGCTCCCTTCTCAGATCCGTCGACGGGAGCCTGGAGGAGCTGGAATCCGCCGTTTGCCCGTCAACCGTTGGCGTGCGCGTCAGCGACACAGCCGGTTGACCGGGGCGTCGCCCTCGCCGAAACCGAGGGTTCGCGGCGGCGATGACGAGGCGGTCCACTTCGTGGACCCACTGTTGGGTCGCTGAATGGGGCGCATCCCCAGCAGGTGGGTTGCGCAGCAGTGCTCTTGCCACAGCTAGCGCACCCCCATGGTGTACGCTCAGCGCTGCAGAAGATCTCACACTGGTCTGAGCCTGCATCGCCGGAGTCGGCGTTGCCGGAGTCGGCTGCTGGCTAGCAGCTTGTGCCGACACACTCCGTCCTGAGTGTGTCGACATGTACTCTCCGCTGGTCACGGTTCGCTGTGAATGCGGAGGGGGAGAGTTTGCCGCTGAAGGGAGCTTGGTCATCTTCATCGCCGGAAACTCGTCGCGCTAGGAGAAAAGCCCCCTACCTGGCACGCCAAATGTCGAAGTGTTCAGTCGACACTTCCCCCGGGCCTGCACTGGGCAGCCCGCGGAGGTTCTTTTTTCGGTGGGGCTAGTCCCTAGCGGAGAGCTTGCGTAGATGGACGAGTTAGTAAGAGCTTGACACAGAGAGTTTTACGTGGTTCAGGCCACCGGAGCGTAAAACCCTACGTCCACGGCGAGCTATGGAGCTCGCTGTATTGCATGCTGCTCAGGGCCGGAGTCCTGAGCTTGGGGGTGAATTACAGCTTGGGAGTGTATGGCTAGCGTATGAGTTGCAGAGTGCGAACCCTTGCTATCGTCGCCTACCCGAGCCTTTTATAGTCCAAGACTCTGGCGGCTTACAAGGGGAGCCGGGACCCGATAGGTGGTCCCGGGAAGATTGTCTATTATCTACCGTATCTGCAGTTATGCCGGTAGTTGTCTTTGGTCAAAGGCTTCTGAGTCTTCATCTTGCCGCCCTGCCCATGTCGCATGCCAGTCGTAGTGGTTGATGATGGCGCAGGCGGCATGGGATGTCTTGTCGCGGAGTTTATTGGCTGGCAGGTTCTGACACCGCGCGCCAGTCTGTGATGCGACTGGGCGCAACGGCACCTGACAGAAGCGTGCTCCGCGTCTCCGCGTCTTGGGAAGACACGGGCCTTGAATACCTTGTACGGGCAAGGTATGGGGCGTATTTACGCCCGCTGCCTATCTCTCGGGGGCAGGCAGCACCGTTCTTCTGGCCACACGGCAGGCCCGGAGCTCTCCTTTGAGGATAGAGAGGTCCGGCCCCGCTGGACGCGTGGCGCCTTCGGACCTCTCCCCGCGGAGGGGGAGGCTCGGCTTCTGTCGACCACGCGGCGGGCCCGGAGCTCTCCTCTGAGGAGAGGGAGGTCCGGCCCCGCCGGACGCGTGGCGCCTTCGGAGCTCTCCCTGCGGAGAAGGGTGAGTTCCTTAGGCATTTCTTCCTGTGCGCGGGGGTACCCCATATCCCAGGTACCGACAAACCGGAACCGCAAGAACAAGGCAAGTGCTCCTTGACCATATTGATCCTATGTTTTTGGTGAAACTGTTTTGTTTTGTGAAAAGGTGTGTGTGCTGAGTCAAACATGATGGGAAACCCTTTTATAGGAGTTTACTAGCTTTGGTTAAACCACCCTTGTCGCCAGGGATGTTTATGAGTCGGGTATGGTTTTTACTTTTATGCTTCGCTGAGTCCATGGGATTGGGAAGCGAGATAGATGTGTCTAGCTAACTGCACTCGTAATGACAATGAGAAACTGATGATGTTAATGAACATGGATCAGAGGGAGATCTAGGCAAGACTGGGTTTGTGAATGAGGTAGCATGGGATGGTGGTTTACTTGCCGTAGATCTAAGGACCGGTTCATGCATGCACATGCCAGGATAACAGTGCCACCAGAAGGCCAAGTATGGGTGCGGCTTAGCTGAGTAATTAGGTAAGTTGCTAGAGTGTTATGGACTGTGGAAGGCACGGGGAATGGGAGTCGAGTGAGGACTGCCCTGGGAACTGCATGGCACAAGAGGGGGCCCGTGGGTGGGAGAATTGGAGATTCTAGCCTGCCGGTGAAACCTTAGTGAGTCCATACATCTAGTAGCCCCTTTGTAAAGGCTATTTTGTGATCTCTTGACCATACACCGACGGTTGTGTACCGGTATAATGAAGGTTCTGCAGTCGCCGACGGGTGACGAAATCAAAAACTTGTGGGTAAAGAGGTACAAACTCTGCAGGGTTTCTAAAACTATCATGATAGCTGAGCTTACGGTCACGAGCGCCTGGCCAACTGCCATGATTAGTTGGGATGGTTCTTGGTTATGGTTATTGATTTTTGTTATAGTTTGGTTTTGGGACTGTTTAGTCCGGGTGATAAGATGGTTGCATGACTGTTGAGTCATGGCAACGAGATCGGTCTCGGTGTGAGACGAAGTTATTTATGAGATAAGATGGTAGCGAATACGAGAAGGTATTCGTGAGATGGTAGCGAATACGAGGAGGTATTCGTGAGTAAGAATGAAGTTGGTTAATGTTTGGGTGGAACATGGAAAGTGATGGAGGTATGTTGGTAATTTAATACATGCTAGGATTACATTCATCTAAAGTCAAGTTGCTGTTTTATCATGGTTTTATAAATCTGCTTTTCTGCAAATGAGCCTTTTTATACCTACCTTGTTATGAGCTACATATCATGTTTTTCCCGCACTTGCTGAGTACATCCTTTTACTCAAACTTGCATTATTATTCCATCATCAGCACCAGGAGAAGCCTACTATGAAGACCAAGTGGAGCATTAAGGCGTGTGATCTGTTCTCAACCTTGCCTGTGGAGGGAGTAGGGATAGAGCCACTTCTGCTTAGATTTGCTTCCGCATTAGTTAAATTGCTTCTGCATTAGAATAAAGACTTCCGCTGCATTAGAATAAAGACTTCCGCTGCATAGAAATAAAGACTTCCGCTGTGAGCATGAGTCCAAGACTCATGAGACATTGTAATAAACTCTGTTATTCGTGGTTATATATATTCTGAATTCAGTTTGTGGAATATATGTGTATGTGTGATGAACATCCTGGGCACACATATGCATTAGTTCTCAGTTCCGTGGTTTTCCACAGAATTGAGGGCGTCACAGTCACAGGAGTTGTTCCAGTCGGCACAGATGAGGCCTGCACTGGCCTAGGGGCCGGCGAAGCCACTGCAGCTTCCGGACGCTGCGGCGTGGATCCTCCGCCAGCCGGAGATGACCGGGGAACAGACTCGCCCGCGGTAGCCGATGAATCCCGAGGGACGCGGACGCTCCAACGGGCACGGAGCCCCGGCTTTCAAAGTAGGGTAGAGCCGCTGGAGCCTGCCGCCGGGGCGTGTGTTGGCCGGGGCGCCTGAGCCCTGGGCACACCCCCGGGCATCGCCGCACCGGCATCCCCCCTCGAAGCTCCACCGCATGAAGAAGGAGGGCGGGGTGCCCAGGGCCCCTTGGACCGCCGCTGTCTGAGGGGAGTCTCGTCGGAATGGAAGGCCCGAGACCTCTTGGGGCCACCATCCGACGAACTAACGCCTCCAGAAGGAGGAAGCGAAGATACCCCGGTCCCCTGGCTTGGCGCGAACGACGCCGTCGGAGGGGACCGGGCGCGTTTCTTCTCAGGCAGGCCAGAGGCCGGCTCCCAGCCCCTCCCCCTATCGGCGGTCCGAGCTCTGTCAGCCATCGGAGGCAGGTTGGAAGCCATGGCCAACAGAAGCTCAAAAACTTGGAAGACAAGGGTGCAAGAACTCAGAGAACAAGGAAGATTCAAGCTCGGGGAAGTGCGAAGGGAAGCCTGCGGCAGATAAGATCCCCTTTTATACTTCCCATACTTATTCAAATTGATTCGAAACTGTTCGAATGCACTGCTTGGACAACCGCTTCAGCTCCAAGACCAAGCATCAATGACAAATGGACCCGAGCCGTCCAACAGAAGCGGTGGGCCAAGAAGTCAGTCTCCTGAGAAGTCAATCCGGCGGGACGCTTCGGCGGTTCCCGAAAAGGCGCTGCGACGTGCAGAAGTGGCAGCCTTGGGAACCGCTGCAGTAAAAGCAACGATCAAGCAGGGCTCACGCCCCCACGATCCCACGACTGTTCGTGCTTCAGCAACGGTCAAAGTGGGTCTTCGAGAAGGTGCGCGAAATTGAAGAGACGGGGGCCCCACCTTGGGCTCGCTATCTCCCCCAATATGGGCCCGAGGGCCACTGTTGGTACCCTCAATATGGGGTACCCCTGCGCACAGGGAAAACTGCCTAAGGACTTCGCCCTTCTCCGCAGGGAGAGCTCCGAAGGCGCCATATGTCCCGCGGGGCCGGACCTCCTTCTCCTCAGAGGAAAGCTTCGGGCCCACCATGTGGCCAGCAGAGCCGGACCTCCCCCCTCCGTGGGGAGAGCTCCGAAGGCTCCATGTGTCCAGCGGGGCCGGACCTCCCTCTCCTCAAAGGAGAGCTCCGGGCCCGCCACGTGGCCAGCAGAGCCGGACCTCCCCCCTCCGCGGGGAGAGCTCCAAAGGCTCCACGTGTCCAGCGGGGCCGGACCTCCCTCTCCTCAGAGGAGAGCTTCGGGCCTGCCACGTGGCCAGCGGAGCCGGACCTCCCCCCACCGCGGGGAGAGCTCCGAAGGCTCCACGGGTCCAGCGGGGCTGGACCACCCTCTCCTCAGAGGGGAGCTCCGGGCCCACCACGTGGCCAGCAGAGCCGCGCTAACTGCCCTGCGTGGTAGGCAGCAAGAGTAAAGACGCGCCATACCTTGTCCGTACAAGGTATTCAAGACCCACGCCTTCCCAAGACGCGGAGACGCGGAGCACGCCTCTGTCAGGTGCCGTTGCGCCCAGTCATATCGCAGTGAAGACTGGCACACCGCGTCAGAGGCTGTACGCCAATAAACACTGCAACAAGAGATCCCCTGCCACCCCTGCCATCATCAACCACTACGACTAGCTTGCGGCATGGGCAGGGCGGCAGAACAAAGACTCAAAAGCCTTCGCCAGAGACAACTACCGGCGTAACTGCAATATACGGTAGATGGCAGGCAATCTCCCCGAGACCACCTGTCGGGTCCCGGGCCCACCTTGTAAGCCACCCGAGCCTTGGACTATAAAAGGCTCGGGTAGGCGACGTTAGCAGGGGTTCGGCTCCTTGCACCCTTACTCTCTAGCATTCTAGCACTCAACTCATCCTCAAGCTCAGAACCCCGGTTCTGAGCACCAAGCAATACAACGAGCATCTCTGCTCACTGTGGACGTAGGGTTTTACGCTCCGGCGGCCTGAACCACGTAAAAATCCCTGTGTCAAGCTTCTCCTCCCATCGTCCCTAACGCGTAAGCTCTCCGTTATGACTAGCCCCTCTGAAAAAGAACCTCCGCGGGCTGCCCAGAGCAGGCCCGGGGGAAGTGTCGACAACACACTTCGACAAGCGCTTTGGGCACCTTCACTTCAAGGCCCTGAACCGGCTCAGTGCCAAGGAGATGGTACGGGGCCTGCCGTGTCTTGACCATGTGGAGCAGTTCTGCGATGTCTACGTAGTGACAAAGCAGAGGCGGCTCCCCTTTCCCCAGCATTCAAGCTTCCGAGCCAAGGAGTGGCTCGACCTCGTGCATGGGGACTTGTGTGGCCCGGTGACACCGGCTACACCTGGAGGACGACGTTACTTCCTGCTGCTTGTCGATGACCTTTCCCACTACATGTGGCTGATGGTCCTCGGCAGCAAGGGAGAGGCTGCGAACGCCATCAGGCGCGCGCAGGCCATTGCGGAGGTGGAGTGCAGCCGCAAGATGCGCGTGCTGCGCACCGACAACGGCGGCGAATTCACGGCGGCTGAATTCGCGTCGTAATGCACGGATGAGGGTGTTCAGCGCCACTACTCCGCGCTGTACAGCCCGCAGCAGAACGGCGTCGTCGAGCGACGCAACCAGACGGTTGTGGGGATGGCTCGGGCCCTCCTCAAGCAGAGGGGAATGCCGGCTATCTTCTAGGGAGAGGCGGTGGTGATGGCGGTCTATATCCTCAACCGCTCGCCCAACAAGGCTCTCAACGGCATGACGCCGTATGAGGCTTGGCATGGGCGCAAGCTGACAGTCTCTCACCTATGGGTCTTCGGCTGCCTAGCATTCGCCAAGGTGCTTGGCCACATCAGCAAGCTCGACGACTGGAGCACTCCAGGGGTGTTCATCGGCTACGCGGAGGGCTCGAAGGCCTACCGCATTCTCGACCCAGGAACACAGCGCGTGCGCACGACACATGATGTAGTGTTCAATAAAGGGCGATGACGGGCATGGGACAACGCGGTAGACGATGACTCGACTCCGACATACGACAACTTCATCGTCGAGTACGTCCACTTCAAGGGAACTGGGGGAGTCGGCAGCTCTTCTCCACCAACTTCAGCGCCACGCTCCCCAGTCACGACCTCGGCTGCGACGACCTCTCCACCACCACAGCCAGCAAACCCATGCACTCGAGCACTGACTGCCATCCCTCCGGGTACGTCCACTCCGACATCAGCTCGTGTCGAGCACAAACCGGTGGAGTTCATTACTCCGCTCTCCCACGACGAGGAGCGCATCGACGCGTACCACTATGGCGAGCCGTTGCGGTATCGTACGATGGAGGATCTTCTCGATGACCAGTCGGGACTGGTCCCTCACGATCTGGAGGTGCAGTTGCATCTTGCGTGCGACGACGGCGAGCCTCGGTCTTTCGTGGAGGCTGAGAGACACGCGGCATGGCGTGCCGCGATGCTGTCGGAGATGGACGCGGTTGAGAACAACCACACCTGGGAGCTTACTGACCTCCCTCATGGTCACCGCACGATCACCCTTAAGTGGGTGTTCAAGCTGAAGAGGGATGAAGCTGGTGCCATCGTCAAGCACAAGGCTCGCTTGGTGGCACGCGGTTTCATGCAACAGGAGGGGATCAACTTCGACGATGCCTTCGCGCCCGTGGCGCGGATGAAATATGTGCGACTCCTCCTTGCGCTGGCTGCTCAGCGAGGCTGGCGGGTTCAGCACATGGATGTCAAGTAGGCGTTTCTTAAAGGCGATTTAAAGGAGGAGGTCTATGTGCACCAGCCGCCGGGATTTACGATTCCTGGCAAGGAGGGCAAGGTGTTGTGTCTGCGCAAGGCCCTCTATGGCCTGCGGCAGGCACCAAGGGCGTGGAATGCCAAGTTGGACTCCACGCTCAAGGGGATGGCCTTCGAGCAAAGCCCGCACGAGGCGTCCATCTACCGGCGGGGCAATGGAGGAAATGCCCTACTGGTGGGTGTCTACGTCGACGACTTGGTGATCACCGGCACCAAGGATGCGGAGGTGGCAGCATTCAAGGAAGCAATGAAATCCACTGTCGAAGTGTGTTGTTGAAACTTCCCCCGGGCCTGCTTTGGGCAGCCCGCGGAGGTTCTTTTTTGGAGGGGCTAGTCACTCACGGAAAGCTTACGTGTTAGGGATGATGGAAGGAGAAGCTTCACACAGGGATTTTTACGTGGTTCAGGCCGCCGGAGCGTAAAACCCTACATCCACGGTAAGCACAGATGCTCGTTGTATTGCTTGGGTGCTCAGCCGTTGAAGAGTGAACCCTAAGGTGTGAATGGATGATGGCGAATGACTCCAACCCCCACTAACGTTACCTACCTGAGCCTTTTATAGTCGAAGGCTTGGGCGGCTTACAAGGTAGGCCCCGGGGACCCGACAGGTGGCCCTGGGGTGACTTCCTATCATCTACATAGTCTTGGCGCTGGCTTCGAGGTGGTCGTTGTGGTGGACCGGAATCAGATCATCCAGGATCGCAGAGGGTGGTGCCTCGCGATGCGACACCCGACAGCACACGTCATAAGAACACATTATATTACATGGGAAAAACACACTGAATGTCCAAAGTAGTACATTTCTCAGTTACAAACTATGGTCTTTATTACACAGCGGAAGTTTCTTTTGTACAACTCACGCCCGCCTATCTAGCAAAAGTCGGTTGCCCAGCCCTAGGGCAACCCACACTAGCTGCACGTCTCAGATCAGCGCGGCGTGTACGGCTCCCACTCAGCCGTGGTCCCCGACGGAGGGTAACCCTCGCCGGTGGACTAGTACTCCGAGTCCGTGGGTGGCTCCTCACCTGAAAAACACTTAAGCAGCAACCGTGAGCACGAAGGCTCAGCAAGGCTTAACCGACTCACCTAAGCATGAAACTCTACATGAGGTGTACAATGACATAGGTTAGTAATACTGCATAAAAGGGACACGCCTACAAGTTCGTCCTTAGTTCATCTTTTAGCAACAAGTTAACAGTTTGAAAGTCTGAAATTTAGTAAGCGATATTTGGTGGCACACATGTAGCAATACAATTATATCATAACATCAAGATTTAATCATCACATTTCATACATTAGTCTATGTTACGATGCAGTGAACAAGCGGTACTCGTCACCGCGAGGGACGGCGAATCGACTCGATATACACCTGCAGGGAAAACCCAAAGAGCACGTCGCGTACGCCCACCCGTGGAGCTGCACAGCACGCTCGCTCGATGTCGTACGTGACAACCTTTCACCCAACAGCCCAAACGTCGAACCGGTCGCACCGAAACGAGCAGGAGGTTCCCCACACGGAGCATCTCTCTATGCCCGTTGGCAGATTTCCACCTTGCTGCCCTCAACCTACACCTATAAATCGGTGTGCTATGCCTCGACGCCCGGAGGTTTAGGCTACATCAGTTTATCGGGGCCCATATATCCGATATGCCTTCAGTACGTTCAATACTTGTTCAGCAGGGCCGCACACGGATCGGTCCTCAATCGACACGGGCAGGGCTGCGCACACAAGACTCTCTCGTGCTGCGCCCTAGCCCCTGCCTAGTCTCATTTTCATTACTATAGTGATCTCACATCACTCAACCAAACCCGTGTGTCCCAATACCTATCTCGCGAGTAGATTCCAACTACTCGACTTGTACCGAAGTCCTATGACTCATTAAGCATAGCCTGTCTACTCGAGGTCCTTGACACTACCCTCACTCTTTTAGGAACCTTTGGTTATGCAAGTGGGGTTTCATTCATCCTATACCTAATGCACATACATACTTCATATGACACATGTAAACAAAGTAAGACTTATAAAAGGTTCATGCAAACCGGGGCTTGCCTTGTTGCTGCTGGTCAGGGGTTAAGTCTTCGTCCGGAAGAAGGAAGTCCAGCACTTCCGGAGTCTCTTCTTCAGTGACTACACGTTTATGCAATACTACATGTTAATTAATATGCATACAAGTTATTGTAAGGTTACTGTTATTAGTTCTAATAACCAGTCTCTAACGCTTGGAACTCTGTTTAAGAATTTAAAGATGAACTGGGTGTGGGTGGCTTGGGCCTGGGCCTAAGTACATGGTTAAGTGCTAAGTGGTTTTTCCCCCCTTTTCCATATTAATCCCTCAAGTGGTTAAACAGGACAGGGGTGATCCAGAGCTCTAATGGAGCTGAGAATTTTTGTGTGAGTTCCTTGTCCCAAGGAAACCCTCTGGACCAAATATTAGCACTTTTTACTGAGTGGTTTGCTCAGAATAATTCTTTTAGCAAATAAGCAAAGAAGAATTAATTCTGAGGTCATACCCCTGTTCATGCCCAACTTAGTGAACTACAATTTCAATTATAGCTCATAGAGTTTGCATGAATTTTCCTAGCATTTTTGGAGTTAAGAATTGCCCGGAACTGAATTTCCAAGTTTTGGAAACTCTCTGAAAATGTTTCTGTATTCAAATGAACACAGCACATTCCAAATTGAATTTCTCTGACCAAATCAACCCCAAATGGTCTGAAACTTTTACAGGGGTTTACTAATGTCCTAAAGAACCTTCTGGCAAAATTTGGGGATTTTTGGATGAACCAAACTCCCCCTAAAATTCTTTTGCTGAAAAGCTTTAAATAATTTCCCAGAATTAATTATTGGGTTTCATACAAATTGGGTTGTATATCTGGACAGAGCTAGGCAAGATGAATCCAACCCAATTTGAATCACTAAATTTGGAGCTTCCTAGCAAAAGTTATGGAGCTCTAAAGTTTGAGGAATTTCTGGAATTCGAATTAACCGGGAAAAGTTCAAATTTCTGACAGCGGGCCCGGCTCCCACGTGTCATCACCTCGGCTGCGCCACACGGGGCCATAGTATTGTTTTCCGCGTGTTCACAGCCGATCCGGTGCAACAGAAAATCCTCATCCTGTGCCACGAGGGACTGACAAGCGGGCCCGGCCGGCTCGTCTTCTTCCTCGCGCCCGCCCTTTTCCCGCACCGCCCCCTCGCCGGCACACTTCTGAAGCTCACCGGACTTTGTCTCCCGACCGCCTCCCGGCCGGAAACTCGCCGCCTGGGCCTACTTTCGCGCGCTGAACACGCTGGTACCGCCTGCTCCGGCCGGCGATGGCCCTAACCTAGCAGGCAACGGTGCTGCGGCTCGGCAACCCTTCGGTCACGTTGCCCGAACAGTTTAGCCCGCCAAAACATCGGTGGATCGGCGCTATAGCACCAGTGGGTGCTAGGGAAGCTCGTCATGGTGGTGAGACTGCCCGGAGAGGGCTCTATCCTAGGTCTCATCATGAGCCCGACCATTCCCGCCATAATCGCGGCTGGAAAACCGGGAAATACGCCGGCTACAGCCAAAATTAAGCTAGGGTTGCGAAGCAAACTTGGGCGCCGTCAAGTCTAGCTCCTGTGTGCACAGTTTAGTGAACTTATGACGAGAAGGGAGTTGGAATTCGGAGGTCTCATACCGGAACGTTGTTCTGTGGTCGCCGGCGGAGTTTCTCCAAATTCTTGCTCAGCGGTTCACGGTTGGTCCTGTGGTTTGGGTTGGAGCAGCAGTGCTCACCGGCGCGTCCGAGACTGTCCTTGCTCAGCCGTGAAAGGCCCTCTGTTGGGCTGTCACCGTGAGCCGAGTGGTGGCGGTTTCTCGGGTGTTGCTCGGAAACGTGGAGCTAAGGCTGGGGAAGGGCCGAACTTGACTGCTCTTGTGCCGAGGAGGTAGAGGACGAGCAGCTGGTGTGGTTTTGTGGCTAGGAGAGGCGCTGCTCGCGGTGAATTTCTGGGTCTCGATCGAACGAAGTCGGCAGCGTGCGCTCGGTCGTTTCTTGGGCAACAGAACACGGCGCCTCTGTTCAGCGGTGTAGGTGCGTGATGATCGGCGGAAGCAGCTGGCCAGCGCGAGGGAGGAAGCAGGAGCTGGCTGCGTCGCCTCACGCGGGGCGTCCGAAGGATTGGCTCGGTGGCACGCCGGGAGCGTTTGCTTCGTTGAGAAGCCGAACCTGTTCAGCTGAAACCAATTTCCCTCACTGACCTGTGGGTCCCTCTCCCCTCTAATCCACTTTCCAATTCTTTTTATTTCTGTTGGCACTCAATTATCTCCAGCTACTCAAAATTTAATGTGAGACTTAGTCACCAAGTCTTTGTTTGAATTTGAATTCTCAAATTCAAACTTTGTTTGGTTAAATTTGCTTCATATTTAAACTGAAATTCAAATTCAGTTTTGAATTCTTGCAAATTTAGCTCTTGACAAGATGAACTCCGATGGAGATGAAAATTGGTGGGTTTACTCAGAAAATGTGCTGAATATAGATATGGAGCTAACTTTTGAATTTGGGTGATGAAAGTTGCTGCAATTTGAATTTACATTCAAATTGGCCTCTTTTTGAAACAACCCAAAAGTGCCTCAAAAAGTGTTGAATTTGCATGAGCTTTGTACTGAACCTTCCCAAGACTTTTTAAATTCTAGGGGTGAGCTCAACTTCTCATGTTTATGTGTAGAAACCCTACTTTGTGAAAGTGAAGGCTTTCCCCTCTAATCATTCTTTTGATGGAGGTTACTTGCTCTTCACAACATTTCCTAAGGTGTCTACAATAAAAACTGTGGTGTTGTGAGGTGAAAAAAAGATTTTGCAAGTCCCTTTTCTTGGGCTTTTACATCCCTCCCTCCTTAAAAGAATCTCGTCCCGAGATTATAAAAGAAGAGATAGCGATGTAATAGGGACTTACCCTTGTTGAGAAGCCATGAACTCCGGGTACTTGGAGCGAAGGAACTCCTCACTCTCCCACGTCGCTTCTTCGGCGGTGTGGTTGCTCCAGAGTATTTTGTAGAACCACAACGTTCTGCTACGCGTGGTTCGGGCTTTCTCATCAAGAATGGCCACCGGATACTCATCATATGTTAAATCCGGTTTCAACTCGCCGATGTCTTCGGTAGGAACAGCAGCTGTATGCTTCAAACATTTTTGCAGTTGCGAAACATGGAAAACGTCATGGACACCAGCAAGAGATGCCGGTAGTTCCAATCGATACGCCGCTGGTCCGCACTTCTCGGTGATAGCATAGGGTCCAATGAAACGGGGAGCGAGCTTCCCCTTCACACCGAACCGGTGCACGCCCTTCATCGGAGACACACGGAGGTACACGTGTTCCCCAACGTCAAAGTGCAACGGTCTACGCCTCTTATCAGCGTAGCTATTTTCACGGGATTGAGCGGCCTTCAAGTTGGCTTGAATCACCCGAACGCGCTCTTCGGCGTCGTTCACCACATCAACCCCGAATGTGACCCTTTCACCGGATTCGCACCAATTTAATGGGGTGCGGCATTTACGACCGTAGAGAGCTTCATAGGGTGCCATCTTGATACTCGCCTGATAGCCGTTGTTGTACGAGAATTCCGCCAATGGTAGGTGATCATCCCAGTTCCTACCATGGTGGATGGCACATGCTCTCAACATGTCTTCCAGAACTTGATTCACCCTCTCTGTCTGGCCATCTGTTTGAGGGTGATAAGCGGAGCTCCTGATCAACCTAGTACCCAATGCAGCGTGTAACTGCTCCCAAAAGCGAGATACAAATAATGCACCTCGATCTGAGATAATGGTCTTGGGTACCCCATATAGGCATAGAATCTTCGCTATGTATAGCTCCGCATATTTGCCGGCATTGTAACGTGTATTCACCGGAATGAAGTGAGCCTTCTTGGTTAACCGATCAATGATTACCCATATGGAATCATGCTTGTCGGATGTTAGGGGTAATCCCACAATGAAATCCATGCTCACATCTTCCCATTTCCATGCTGGAATCTTCAGGGGTTGCAACAGCCCTGATTTCTTCATGTGATCAGCCTTCACTCGTCGGCACGTATCACACTCGGATACGTACTTCGCTACCTCCCGCTTCATCCGTGTCCACCAAAATTTCTTTTTCAAATCTTGGTACATTTTGTTGCTGCCCGGATGAATGGAGTATTTATACAAGTGGGCTTCGTCGAGGATTTTCTTCCTCAGTTCCATGTCCCGGGGTACGACTATGCGGTCGTTGAACCATAGCGTCCCCTCATCATCCTTCCGGAAACATTTAATCTCTCCATTGTCTATCCGTCTCCAGAGATGTGCCATGCCTCTATCCGTCTTCTGAGCTGCAATGATGTCCTCCCTAATAGTAGGGATGAGGGCAAGGTTGTACAGCGATCCATAAGGAACCAAGTATAAACTTGGCTCTTCCTCCTCCACCGGTGTAATGGTGAGGTGATGGACATGTGATTTCCGACTCAGCGCGTCGGCAACCACATTCGCCTTGCCGGGGTGGTAATGGATCTCAATCTCATAATCTTTGATCAGTTCTAACCACCTCCTTTGCCTCATGTTCAGCTCCTTCTGGGTGAAAATATATTTCAAGCTCTTGTGGTCGGTGTAGAGATGCACCAGATTCCCCAGGAGATAGTGCCTCCACATTTTCAGCGCCAAAACCACTGCAGCAAGCTCAAGATCATGAGTGGGATAATGCTGCTCATGGTTCCGAAGTTGGCGTGAGCCATATGCGACCACACGTCCTTCCTGCATCAACACGCAGCCAAGCCCAATACCGGACGCGTCACAATACACGTCGAAGGGCTTTGTGGTATCCGGCTGAGCTAATACCGGGGCTGTGGTGAGGTGCTTCACCAATGCTCGGAACGCTCCTTCACGCGTCGTGTTCCAAACATATTTCGTCCCCTTCTTCAGCAATTCCGTCATCGGTTTAGCGAGCTTGGAGAAGCTTGGGATGAATCTCCTATAGTATCCCGCTAACCCGAAGAAACTTCTGACTTCATGGACTGAAGTGGGAGCTTTCCATTTCAGCACTTGCTCTATTTTGCTTGGGTCAACCGCAATGCCTTCAGCTGAGATGATATGTCCCAAGAATGGCACTTGGCTGATCCAAAACTCGCATTTACTGAACTTGGCGTAGAGTTTATGGTCTCGCAATCGTTGAAGAACGATCCGCAAGTGTTCGGCATGTTCGGCTTCCGTCTTGGAGTAAACCAAGATATCGTTGATGAACACTACCACGAACTTGTCCAGCTCCGGCATGAACACCGAGTTCATGAGATACATGAAATGGGCTGGAGCATTTGTGAGACCAAAGGACATGAAGAGATATTCATATAAGCCGTATCTCGTCGAGAACGCCATCTTCGGGATATCCTCCGCCCGGATCTTGATCTGGTGATATCCAGAGCGAAGGTCCATCTTTGAGAATACACTTGCCCCCACAAGTTGATCAAACAAGATGTCAATACGGGGCAGTGGGTACTTATTCTTGATGGTGACAGCGTTGAGCTGCCGGTAGTCCACACACAGCCTCAGGGTTTCATCCTTCTTCTTTACAAACAGCGCCGAGCATCCCCAAGGCGAGGAACTCAGCCTAATGAAACCCTTGCTCCACAGATCATTGAGCTGTTCTTTCAGTTCAGCCAGCTCATTGGGAGCCATTTTGTATGGTCCCCGTGATATGGGCGTAGTCCCGGGTGCAAGTTCAATCTTGAACTCGACATCCCGCTCAGGTGGCATGCCCGGAAGATCATCCGGGAACACGTCAGGATACTCCCGGACTACGGGGATGTCCTCTAACTTGAGAGCTTCAGAGTTATTAATCGCTAAAACTTCCCGGACTGGCGTGTCTAACACCATGGAATGCGGACGGTGGAATGGAGAATTTAAGTGAACCGTCCGTGTCCGAGTCTCTAGGACAGCGCCATGGTATTGTAGCCATGACATCCCTAAGATTGCATCAATCTTTTGTCCCATAAGGATTATCAAGGTGGTGGGATATAGTTTCCCACCTAAGCACAGAGGTGCCTTTGGAATCATCATATTAGCTGAAATCTTCCCTCCCGGTGAGCAGATCATATAAGTGCAGTCGGTTGGGAAGACTTGCAATTGATGTTTAGCCACATAGGATGCACTTATAAAGCTGTGGATTGCACCAGAATCAAATAATATGACGATGGCTTGATTGTTGAGAGTAAACGTACCCGCCAGCACGTTGTCTCCCTCTGGGGTGTCTCCATTGTCGAGGTTGCGGACGCCTCCAGTCTGCTGACCAACCTTCTTCACCGGAGGTCGGCCTCGAGCACCGCCCTGGAACTGGGCTTGCCCGCTGCTCTGCTGCCCCTGGGGACAGTCCTTCGCGAAGTGGCCCGCCTGGCCACACGTGAAGCAGGTGAAACGGGGCGGTCCCCCGTTGATCGGTGGACGGAATCCCGAGGCGCGTTGTGGTGGTGAAAACGCCCGGGGTACCGTCTGCTGCTGTCTTGGTGGCGGCATCGGCGGACGGAACGGTGGTGCTTGGAACGAACGTCCCCCGAACTGTTGAGGTCGCGCCGGTGGACGCCACTGCTGCCCGGATGGTGTCCGATACACCATACGGTACTTCTGGGGAGCGCCACTTCCACCGCTGGGTGGAGCACTGCGCTTCCGCTGCTCAGCTGCCAACTCCCGCTGAGCGTCCTCTTGCATGATCGCGGCATTGACTAAGTCGTTGAATGTGCCGCGATTCCACTGAACGAGATGGGTCTTCATTTCGGGGTGTAACCCCCGATAGAAGTGTTCCCGCTTTTTCTCCTCAGTGGAAATGTAGTCTGACGCATATTGCGCCAGATGGTTGAAGGCACGGGAGTAGTCATGGGCACTCCTCCCGCCCTGCTTCAGCTCCAAGAATTCTTGGAACTTCCTCTTCATGATTCCGGGAGGAATGTGGTAGGCACGGAACGCCTCCCGGAACTCTTGCCATTCCACGGCATGGCCAGCCGGACGTGAGGCGACATAATTCGCCCACCACGCACCAGCGGCACCGTGGAGCTGCTGTGCTGCAAACAGGGTCTTCTGCCGCTCCGTACATGGGAGCAGCCCGAACTTGGACTCGATGGTCCGCAGCCAGTTGTCCGCCTCCAGTGGTTCCTCAGCTTCGGTGAACACTGGAGGGTGCGTACTCATGAAATCCGAGTACGACACATTACGGGGCTCCCGAGGCCCTCTATCTTGACGTCCCCCCGCCTGGGACGTATTCTGCACGATCGTGCGGAGCAGGTCGGTCTGCTCCTCATGACCTCCCACCAATGCCGCTATCACATCCACTAGAGTAAGCGGAGGCGGCGGTGGTGGCTGCTGCTGCGGGGTGCTGTCGTAGGCCGGTGGTTGGGAGTCATCGCCTACCCCTTGGCTAGAGCCACCTACCTCGTGCGTGGTCCTAGTGTGAACCATCTGCAACCATACGACAATAACATCAGTCCCGCAACACTTGCATGCAGTCCAATTAAAATGGGCGTAAAAACATTATGACAACAAAAACATGCGATATATCTCGTAAGTAGATAATGTAATAACTTTGCACAAGCTACCCCATTACCAGACCAAACACAAGCTAGTTTAATCCAACTTGATGAACCTCCTCTTTGGAAGCTCACCATAACTAGGTTTGGTCACTACGAGACGTTATATCGCGTTGTCATCACGTATCCACCCGTAGGGTACAACACCCTCTCCAAAGAGTTCAACTGTCATTCTTCTGTCAGAATGACCAGTGTCGGTACCTGAGATATGGGGTACCCCCGCGCACAGGGTAAAATGCCTAAGGAACTCGCCCTTCTCCGCAGGGAGAGCTACGAAGGCGCCATGCGTCCGGCGGGGCCGGACCTCCCTCTCCACAGAGGAGAGCTCCGGGCCCGCCACGTGGCAAGCAGAAGCCGGACCTCCCCCTCCGTGGGAGAGAGGTCCGAAGGCGCCACGCGTCCAGCGGGGCCGGACCTCCCTCTCCTCAGAGGAGAGCTCCGGGCCTGCCACGTGGCCAATAGAAGCCGAGCCTCCCCCTCCGCGGGGAGAGGTCCGAAGGCGCCATGCGTCCAGCGGGACCGGACCTCCCTCTCCTCAAAGGAGAGCTCCGGGCCCGCCGCGTGGCCAGAGGAACGGTGCTGCCTGCCCCCGAGAGATAGGCAGCGGGCGTAAAGACACCCCATACCTTGCCCGTACAAGGTATTCAAGGCCCGCGTCTTACCAAGGCGCGGAGATGCGGAGCACGCTTCTGTCAGGTGCCGTTGTGCCCAGTCGCATCACAGACTGGCGCGTGGTGTCAGAACCTGCCAGCCAATAAACTCCGCGACAAGACATCCCATGCCGCCTGCGCCATCATCAACCACAACGACTAGCATGCGGCAAGGGCAGGGCGGCAAGATGAAGACTGTGAAGCCTTCGACCAGATACAACTACCGGCATAACTGCAGATACGGTAGATAATAGACAATCTTCCCGGGACCACCTGTCGGGTCCCGGTTCCCCTTGTAAGCCGCACGAGTCTTGGACTATAAAAGGCTCGGGTAGGCGACGATAGCAAGGGTTCACACTTTGCAACTCATACGCTAGCCATACACTCTCAAGCTGTAACTCACCCCCAAGCTCAGGACTCCGGCCCTGAGCAACAAGCAATACAGCGAGCTCCATAGCTCGCCGTGGACGTAGGGTTTTACGCTCCGGCGGCCTGAACCACGTAAAACTCACCGTGTCAAGCTCTTACTAACTCGTCCATCTGCACAAGCTCTCCGCTAGGAACTAGTCCCACCGAAAAAAGAACCTCCGCGGGCTGCCCAGTGCAGGCCCGGGGGAAGTGTCGACAGAACACTTCGACATTTGGTGCGCCAGGTAGGGGGCTTTCCTCTTAGCGCGACGGGTTTCTGCCGACGAAGATGACCAAGCTTCCTTCAGCGGCAAACTCTCCCCCTCCGCGTTCACGGCGAACCGTGACCACTGGGGAGTACATGTTGACACACTCGGGACGGACTGTGTCGGCACAAGCTGGTAGCCAGCAGCCGACTCCGGCAACGCCAACTCTGGCGATGCAGGCTCCGACCAGTGTGAGATCTTCTGCAGCGCTGAGCGTACACCATGGAGGTGCGCTAGCTGCAGCAAGAGCGCTACTGCGCAACCCACCTGCTGGGGATGCGCCCCATTCAGCGACCCAACAGTGGGTCCGCGAAGTGGACCGCCTCGTCGTCGCCGCCGTGAACCCTCGGTTTCGGCGAGGGTGACGCCCCGGTCAACCGGCTGTGTCGCTGACGCGCACGCCAACGGTTGACGGGCAAACGGCGGATTCCAGCTCCTCCAGGCTCCCGTCGATGGATCTGAGAAGGGAGCTGGAACGGTGCCACTTGGGCCGGGATGCCCGAGTGTACCTCGAGCGACACCAAGAAAGGCGCCGCAACCATGAGGCTGGCGACAGCATGACGTCGGCCTCGACACAACCTGGAGGGCAGGCCTTCGCCACGCGAGCCCTGCCTCAGGCATATGCCGCGCAACATATGCCACAACCATATGCGCCGCAAGCAGCGCCTCCGGTCTATGGTGCAGCCTTGCCCATGCCGGGATACGCGGTGCCAAGTGCGAACCAAGCGTTCGCAGCGCCAATACCTGCAGCAGCAGGTGCAGGATGTGCGGCCCTTGCACCCCACCTTCGCTTCGCGAGGTGGCCGCGCAAGTTCCGGCCGCACCTGCCCGAGAAGTACGATGGTAGCGTCAACCCGGCGGAGTTCCTCCAAATCTACTCCACCGCCGTACTTGCCGCAGGAGGGGATGAGGCTGTCATGGCCAACTACTTCCCCGTCGCCTTGACCGGCCCAGCTCGCTCTGGGCTCATGAATCTACCTCAGGGGTCCATAACTTCCTGGGGAGAGCTCTGCCGACAGTTCGTCGCCAACTTCGGCAGCTCTTACACCCGTCCCGGCACGGAGCTTGACCTCCACGCCGTCAAGCAACAGCATGGGGAGTCGCTGCGCTCTTTCATCCAGCGGTTCTCCCAGGTACGCAACACCATCCCGCATATTCAAAGTGCTTCTGTGGTGGTGGCGTTCCGTCAGGGTATCCGGGACGAGAAAATGCTTGAGAAGCTCGCGACCAGAGAGGTCCGCGACGTCTCTGAGCTCTTCAGTCTGGCGGACAAGTGCGCCAGAGCAGCTGAAGGGCGGAACTGGCACTCTCTGCCGACCTCCGAGCCAGGTGGACAGCCCGGGTCCGGCGCTGCTGCCTATGGGGGTGGCAAGAAGGCCAAGAACCGAGGGAGTGGCAGGATGAAGTCACCGTTCACGGCTCCCGTCGCCGCAGCTGCGACGACTAGTGGAGCTCGGGGGCCGCGCCCCGACAAAAGGCAGCGGCAGTCACCGGCCCTAGACAGTGACCAGGGCGGGCTATGCCCCGTGCATGGCGCTGGCAACCATGCTGCTGCCGAGTGTTGGGATATCCAGAGGCTCGCAGAGCGCTTCCGCAAAGGAAGACAGCAGAGAGCTGAAGCACCGTCCTACCCTCAGAGGGATGGCAAACAGAAGGTCGATGCCCCAGTCACCGCCGCCCATCAGGTGGGGTTCTAGGAGCCGCAGCGTGTCATAAAGACAGTGCATAATGGTGAGGACTCCAGTTCCGACGGTGACGAGCCAGGGCGGTAGCCAACTGCGGCACGCCTCCGTGCCTCGGACATACATCCCGGGGGCCACCCAAGGTCTGTCGACACCCTTGAATGCCTTGCCAGAAGGGGAAGACGCCTTAGGTCATCCAAGATGAGCCCGGGTCCACCTACCCCTTGAAGGCCTTAGCCAGAAGGGGAGAACTCCCCGGGGGCCCCCAGGAGAAGCCACGCAGGACCTGATCCAGCGTGAAGATAACAACCTCGTCGACAAGACTCGGCTGCAGGTAACACCCCATGACGCGCGGTCTCGGCTGATGCTCTAAGCACTACCGCCAAAGAACCGAACGCGTCGGGGGCCTGCAGGAGGGCAACCTGGAGAAGCGGCACGCTCTATTCCAAGATAGACCCATAAGCTCTCCCCCAGCAGGGAAGGTCCCTTCCGAATCATGAAAGCTGCCGCCCCAGGTACACATGCCTTTCAACCGAGAGTGGGATCCGTTCCCAAAAATCCTTGCCATGAAGCAACACTGTAAGTCCTACTTCCCGAGCATCAGTAGAACAGGGTTATTCCCTTCTGTAATGGATCCCATAGAATTTAGGAACAGAGCTTGGGGCAGCTAAGTCTCAAGGGACGGTACAGGACTACGTCCAGTTTAGCCTGGTTCCGACCCTAAGCGTGTAGAGTCTTGCTTCCCTTGTAGACGAGGCGGAATATTGCCTCCATGTACAGCCAGAATTCCATCTATGGGCACAAATACAGAGACCTGTTCTACTTAGCTCTCTCTCATGCGCTCATTTAAATTATGCATTAATTTTTATGATCGCACTATCTTTGTATTTTCATCGTACATCTAGCTCCCCCTCTCCTGCGCTCATCCATAGTTGGCATTCGCTATCCTACCGAAGGCGGCTGCGCTTGAGGCACCTGCCGATGGCCGAGTGAGTCTCTCGGGCCTCCCCCAGTCAGGTGTTGCGGTGCCAGTTGGTTACCTCCAGGAAAGGCCTGCGTTGTGCATGGGGGGTCCAGGGTGCGTATCCAGCTTAGCAGGCCATGAGCCCAAAGCATGCGCATCCTGCCCTCCAGAGGTACAGGGGAGTACAACCGCTTTGCCTGGTCATGAACCCAAAGCACGTGCACTCTGCTTCCCCAGCGCATGGCCCGGTACTAGGGATCGGACGGCCGTACCCGGACCTCGGAGGGAGCCGGAGCTCCGGCGCCTCGTGCACAGAATTGCCCAAGCCCCGTATAACGGATCAGGATCGTAAGACGGATAAGACTAGGAGACGGGAGGGGAGGACCCCCCGAGGAGAATTACGTTTCCTCTGCCTGTGTGCAGGACCTCCAGGTTACGGCAACAGGGACTGCATGAAGCGGGGGGGGGGGGGGGGGGGAAGGAGCTACCAACTACTCCGGCCTAGGACTGGAAGGACCGGGACCTGCCCCTCCAGCACGGGCGGGACCCGAGGGCCCCATGTGTCCAGCGGGCCTGGAGCTCTGAGGAGGGCTCCGGGCTCGCCACGTGGCAGGCGGAAACCGGACCTCCCCCCCCCCCCCCCCCCCCCCCGGTGGGGGGCTCCGAAATCCCTACGTGTCCAGCATGGCCGGAGCTCCCGCCTCTTAAGGAGGGGCTCCGGACCCGCCACATGGCAGGCAGATTTGGAGCTCCCCATGGGGCGAGATCCGGAGACCCCGGGGGCCCCTAACACGGTTAGGACCCGGGGAGGGTGTCTATGCAGGGCTCCGAGATTGGAGATGGCCTCTGAGTACCTTGCGGAGCTAAGGACTCAGTCGGGCAAAGCCGAGAAGGAGCATCACAGACGCAAATATCTTAAAGAGTCAAACTATGCGAGGCTCCATGAGCTGGACTACAGACTCGATAAAAAGAAAGAAACAAGTCCCAAGGGTCTCCTGACGCGACCAGAATCCAGAAGTTACAAGAACAGCCGCATCACCAGGCTTCACCCCTGGCAGAACTCTCCCGCTCTATGATCCAAGCGCAGGAATCGCCTCCCTCACCACCGGTGCAAAAGCCGGTGACGCCAAGGGAGCACATGAGGCCCCCTCCGCAGTAGTATTCAGCGGTCTTCCTGGAGACTCTGCCGTCCGGGATCCTCCATGGTGCATCGGCGGCTTCCTTCTCCTGAAGTTCCCTCATCATCGGCGCAAAAGCCTGTGTCGTCAAGGGTGCCCCTGGAGCCTCCTTCCCTCATCACCTGCGCAAAAGCTGGTGTCATCAAGGGTGCTCCTGAGGCCCCCCCCCCCCTCCGCAGCTTCAGCGGTCTTCTCGGAGACTCTGCCGCCTGGGATTCTCGGTGCTTCAGCGGTTTCTTTGAAGGCTCCACCACCTGGGAAGGGACACAATGCCAAGGAGCTTTCTGCCTGCCGTCACCAAGGAAGTGCTCCGTCGGGAGGACAAACCAGAGACCCCTTGGTGGCGCCACCCTCAGAGGCAGGGCAGGCAACCTCCCTGAGTCCCAGGCTTGGTACAGACGCCATCGCTGGAAGGAACCAAGAGCGATTCTCCCCCCATAAGGCGGGTTAAGAGCCATGGGAGAAGACAAGACTGCAGAGATTCGAGGGAGGCGCAGGGGCTGGAAGCCTTATAAAGGGAGGGTACCCGCATGGGGGTTTCATTTCACACCTTCCCGGGAGCAATCCCAAGCGATTCGGAACTCTTTGAATACACCGCGTCGGCAACCGCTTCGGCTCCTAGACCGAGCGCCAATGACAGGTGGGCCCAAGCCGCCCGACCGGAGCGGTGGGCCAAGGAGTCAGTCTCCTGAGAAGATGAGCCGGCAAGGCACTTCGGCGGTTCCCGAAGAAAGCGCTGCAACGTGCAGAAGTGGCAGTCTTGGGAACCGCCGCAGTAAAAGCAACCATCAAGTGAGCGCACGCTCCCACGATCCCGTGGCCGTTCGTGCTCCGGCAGCGGTCAATTCGGGACTTAGAGAAAGTGCGCGGATCGGAAGAGACGGAGGTCCCACCTCGAGCTCGCTATCTCCCCCGAGATGGGCCCGGGGGCCACTGTCGGTACCTAAGATATGGGGTACCCCCGCGCACAGGGTAAAATGCCTAAGGAACTCGCCCTTCTCCGCAGGGAGAGCTCCGAAGGCGCCACGCGTCCGGCGGGGCCGGACCTCCCTCTCCTCAGAGGAGAGCTCTGGGCCCGCCACGTGGCATGCAGAAGCCGGACCTCCCCCTCCGTGGGAGAGAGGTCCGAAGGCGCCACGCGTCCAGCGGGGCCGGACCTCCCTCTCCTCAGAGGAGAGCTCCGGGCCTGCCACGTGGCCAACAGAAGCCGAGCCTCCCCCTCCGCGGGGAGAGATCCGAAGGCGCCACGCGTCCAGCGGGACCGGACCTCCCTCTCCTCAAAGGAGAGCTCCGGGCCCGCCGCGTGGTCAGAGGAACGGTGCTGCCTGCCCCCGAGAGATAGGCAGCGGGCGTAAAGACGCACCATACCTTGCCCGTACAAGGTATTCAAGGCCCGCGTCTTCCCAAGGCGCGGAGACGCGGAGCACGCTTCTGTCAGGTGCCGTTGTGCCCAGTCGCATCACAGACTGGCGCGCGGTGTCAGAACCTGCCAGCCAATAAACTCCGCGACAAGACATCCCATGCCGACTGCGCCATCATCAACCACTACGACTAGCATGCGGCAAGGGCAGGGCGGCAAGATGAAGACTGAGAAGCCTTCGACCAGAGACAACTACCGTCATAACTGCAGATACGGTTGATAATAGACAATCTTCCCGGGACCACCTGTCGGGTCCCGGCTCCCCTTGTAAGCCGCCCGAGTCTTGGACTATAAAAGGCTCGGGTAGGCGACGATAGCAAGGGTTCGCACTTTGCAACTCATACGCTAGCCATACACTCTCAAGCTGTAACTCACCCCCAAGCTCAGGACTCCCGCCCTGAGCAGCAAGCAATACAGCGAGCTCCATAGCTCGCCGTGGACGTAGGGTTTTACGCTCCGGCGGCCTGAACCACGTAAAACTCACCGTGTCAAGCTCTTACTAACTCGTCCATTTGCGCAAGATCTCCTCTAGGAACTAGCCCCACCGAAAAAAGAACCTCCGCGGGCTGCCCAGTGCAGGCCTGGGGGAAGTGTCGACAGAACACTTCGACAACCAGTTTCTACCTATTCTAAGGTTTGATCTGGTTCTGGGCATTTTCATGACTCAAGTTGAATACCAAAGTTAAAGTTAACTTCAGTATATTTACAACAAGTACTCATTTGCCCTCATATCAGCTTTGGTTAAAAAGTTATGCTAATTAAAAGTCAACAGAATTTCTGGAAGAATTTTAACAGCACCTCCCTTGGAAGTGGCTGTTTTCAACCCTGGTTTCCACTGAAATCTGTGCTGAAATTTCAGAAACTTTGAATTGCAAAGATATCACACATCTTTTACACTTTCTAAGGAGGTATAATATGAAATTTTTGGGTTTTGCTACTGGGCGTTATCATTAAAAAAAACAGTTCAGAGAATGTTCTACTCTGTCCTGGTTCTGGACAGTTCACATTCCTCTGAGATTTTAGCCATCTTAAAGTGAGTTTCAGCTCTGGAAGTCTACAACAAAGTTGTAGAGTACTTAAATTCCTTTCCAGAGCTATATAGCACACCTCTCTGGGCTAAAAGACCGGTGAATTATGCCCTGTTGAAGATCAGCAAACGTGCTGCCCAAAACAGAGCACTCTGTTTTTCATCCCTATAGCTATCCTGGTCCACTATCCCATTCTTATACCCAACCAGGGTCTTAATTGTTGAACCTAATGATTTTAGTTCCTTGTTCTCAATATTTTCATGCATATGCCTACAATATCTCAGTACTACGTTCCTCACCAAAGAAAATCCTAACCGGATCATACCGGCATATACGTCTCAAGTGTGGCACTAAACGGTCTCTCGCACACGTTTTCTACACGGATACATACGTGGTTAGTACCTGCAGAAGACCACACAATGATGGTGCACTCAAAGGTTGTTCAATCCAGGCAGTTCCATATTTAAAAGTAAATACAAACGCCCGTATCATTTCCATACGGCCGTCCTTGAGTTAGGTCACGTCTCAAGGTACGTGATCGTGTTTCAACACCACACGACGGGGAACCCGAGTAGGTCATGAATGGGTCGTCACGGTTGGGAATGTTATCAACCCAACAGATACCACCTACTGCCCTGCAGGGCACGCCGATGGCAAGCGCTGCGTATGTCCTCCTAGGCTACCACTTACTTGCCTAATGCACGCTAGGGATCAGCGTTGCATATGAACTCAGGGACATGAAGAGTCCAAGAGGTTCATATTGACGTCTCACACCAAGCTGTGAGACCAATCCCTGAACCACTTTCCTCGTCAGAGGGAGCTAAGCGAAATTGACCCGCTTTCGGTGACGTTCCTTACCATACTTACCAGAGCGTAGGTGCGTCGTTACATAATTGAAATTTAAAAAATTAACACATAAGTTAGTCTTTGCCACTTTAAGTAACTATGCTAATATAGTCCTTACTTGGGCAACTACCGATTCCTCACCGTATACCTAAGTTTTTCCCATAATGCAGTCCTTAAGTACTGTGCTATCCCCACTGCAGCTCTGATACTAGGCTGTGGCGGACCGGAATCCGCTCATCCAGGATCGCAGAGGGTGGTGCCACGCGATGCGACACCCGACAGCACACATCATAAGAACACATTATATTACATGGGAAAAACACACTGAATGTCCAAAGTAGTACATTTCTCACTTACAAACTATGGTCTTTATTACACAGCGGAAGTTTCTTTTGTACAACTCACGCCCGCCTATCTGGCAAAAGTCGGTTGCCCAGCCCTAGGGCAACCCACACTAGCTGCACGTCTCAGCTCAGCACGGCGTGTACGGCTCCCACTCAGCCATGGTCCCTGACGGAGGGTAACCCTCGCCGGTGGACTCGTACTCCGAGTCCGTGGGTGGCTCCTCACCTGAAAAACACTTAAGCAGCAACCGTGAGCACGAAGGCTCAGCAAGGCTTAACCGACTCACCTAAGCATGAAACTCAACATGAGGTGTACAATGACATAGGTTAGTAATACTGCAGAAAAGGGACACGCCTACAAGTTCGTCCTTAGTTCATCTTTTAGCAACAAGTTAACAGTTTGAAAGTCTGAAATTTAGTAAGCAATATTTGGTGGCACACATGTAGCAATACAATTATATCATAACAGCAAGATTTAATCATCACATTTCATACATTAGTCTATGTTACGACGCAGTGAACAAGCGGTACTCGTCACCGCGAGGGACTGTAAGGGCCTCAGTTTTTGACACACATTTGCAGTGTTCATCACCACACCACACACCTCATTTGAGGAAGGATGATGAACACAAATGAAGAGCAAGTAACAATTATCAACATGCTCATTAGAGAACAAACTCACACATGGCAAAAGTGGTATTTTCCACATGTGATATAGATGGGCTGGACATATGAAAACTCCTACACTTTACTAAGGATGTCCAGGCCAAGTTTCACCCAAATTCGAAACCCTTTTTGAGGTCATTTTGGGTATAGTTAGGAAGAGGGCAGTTTTGAAACCATATTCAAATTCAAACTGTTTTTATCCCATGAATTTAAAAGTGGGAGGCATATTCTTACTCAGCACATTTTTGTGAGCTCACACACCAATTTTCACTCCATTTGAAGTTGATCTTGACATGAGCTAAGTGGGGGAAATTCAAACTTCATTTGAATTTCAAAACTGCACTTGTGCTGAAATTCACTCAAACCAAACCCAATTCGAATCCTATTCAATTCGAATGGCTCATGGGTGAATAATTTGAATTGCCAAGGGTAGTATGGGGTTCACTGTTTACTACAGTGATTAGGAGTAAATTCCAGAGGTTAAAACCCTTAGTGGGACCCACATGTCATAGAAGGAAGAAGGAGAAACTTTCACCCAAAGTCAGACTCTCGGTGTGAAATTCCACCGAGCAGCTGTCGGCTGTGCCACCGAGCAGCTACCGGCGCCACCAGCTGCTTCCCTCTCCGTGCGCTGGCGCCCAGGGCGGCTTGCTCGCGCCCCCACGCGACCGGCACCGCCTCAGCCGAGCAGGAGTCGGCCGGCTTTATCTTCTCGCGGGCAAACCCGAGCAGCTGTATTGTTTCTCACCGCAGCTCTCTGCTCAATCGGGAGAAACCAGCAAAACAATCTCGTTCATTCCTAAGCTGCTAGACAGCCACGGAGGTCGCGCACCACCCTCCCAACGCCTGAACCACCGAGTTTCGGCCCCTGTTCCCGTGACCAACGACGACCGCCGCAGTTTAGCTGAAGGACGGCGATCGGTCTCACGCGGGCAGCACGCTGCAACCACTTCCACGGCCGAGCAAGGGCGGCAACAGGAGCGCACGGACTCCACACTGCTTCCACCTGAAGCTCAAACCACGCCGTGAACTCTCGCCGGCGAATTCTCAGTTTTGCTCCGGCAACCTTAAACTGAGCTTCTGGTACGGTTTCTTTAAATTCACGTTCTATGATCTTTCGGAGGTCATCGAATCCTGCACATAGACGCTGGACTAGCCGGCGATCAAGTTATTTTCGGCATCCGTAGCGTGAAACTGTCTAGGAGTGACGAATTTCGAGCTCGATCGAGGGCGGTCATGGCGGGCACGATCGGTCACACGGTGCCGACCGACTTACCGCCATCCCTGAACCCTTTTGACACCTTGTCGAGCTTCCTAGAGGTACACTGATGCTGTAGGACCGTTTGTTCAGGGTGTTGGCGGGTTTAGGACCCACGGTCGACAGCGCCGAACCTCATCCGAGGCCGTGGCACGTCGCCGAGCTATTTCCGGTCACCCCCAGCTCGACCTGACACCACCGACGTGTTCCTCGACGTCGACAACCCCCTGGCGGTGAGTTTCAGCCCATCGGAGGTACGGCGGTGGTGAGCCGGCGAGCTCTGAGTCTGCTCCGGCAAGGTCAGCGGCGCGGGCGCGAGAGAACGGTGAGAGGAAGACGAAGTCGGCTGGCCCACGTGTCAGCGGCTGCAGAATTCAAATCGGGATCGGGTATGGCCGGGGATCGGTTGTGCTGGCGCGCAAATACCCTGTGAGCTCCGGTGTGGCGGACACCTCCGCGCTCGACACATGTGGTATCCCCGGTGTGCCGGACACCTCCGCGCTCGACACGTGTCCCTGCGGGCCCCGAGAGTTTAAACTTTCCCCCCGATTTTCAGAATTCTTCCAAACTTCAAATCCTGACAACTTTAGCTAGGAACCTTCAAATTAAGTGAGACCAAATCCATTAGAACCCTCTGAAAATCTAGTTTTCAGAAAGTCATAGTTTGTTTCATGAAAATCCTTAGAACACCCTAAAAGCCTTTAATTAAGGTCAAGGACATAAGTAATTGTGGAGGGCTCAATTGAGCTTTGCTGCAACTAAAACTTGACCAAGCCTCTGTTTAGGTTGTAACCAAGCCACAGTAAAAGTTTCACAGTCATTAGGTCTGTCTAGCAAGGGTTATAGACTTCACAACTTCAAAGTTAATACCAATGCATTTAAATTGATACATATATTGCTCTTATCATGTAGTCGCTAAGGTCGAGGAGGAACCCGAAGTCCTAGACTTCGTTACTCCGGAGGAACAGCTAGCCTACGACCAAGAGCAGCAAGGCAAGCTCCGGTTTGCATTAACCTTTTTACAAATTCTTATTGTTTTGAGCACATCTTTGGATATTGTTCTTTGCATTAGCGTCTTGATTGGAAACCCAACTGCATAGCCAAGAAAACCATGGGTTGGGTTTAGGATTGAAAAACCTCGTTAGCCACTGCATTGCTAAGATAGAGTAGGATTCGGTACAAGTCGAGTAGTTGGAACTACTCACGAGAATAGGCTAAAGGCACCTTGCTCGGGTAGTGATAGCACATGAAACACATGGCAAGAAAATGAGACCAAGTGGAGGGTAAGGGCAGCAGGACTTTGGGGCCTGTGTGCTGTAGCTCCGCTTGTGTCGATTGAGGACCGAGCCGTGTGCGGGCCTGTTGAACAAGCTAGAACAGTACCGAAGACCTACCGGCTATATGGGAACCGGGAAACTGATGTAACTCGGGTAGCTGGGTGTTGAGGCATAGCTGGTCGTTCAGAGGGTAGGTTGAGAGCTCGAGGTGTAAATCGGCTGGCGGCACTGAGATGCGCGTGCAGAGACCTCTTGCTCGGGACGATTGGACCGGTTCAACATTTGGCTAACGGGTGAAAGGTAGTCGCGTACGGCGTCCGTGATGGTTGCTGTAGGCAACATCGAGTACGGGCGTACGTGACGGGTTGTTCGGGTAACCCTGCAGGTGTGAATCGATTATAATCGCCTTCCCTCGCGGTCAGTGAGTACCACTTGTTCACTGTACCGTGACGTAGAAAGAACAGGCTAGTTACATGTTAAAATGTTGCTGATTGAAAGCTGGACATTGATTGTTAATGATATGCTGTAGCTCAGAGCTAACTAAAGTTCTTTTCGACTTTGGGCAAAGTACATGAGAGAAATGCGTTTCTTGTTTGATTGCGGCTCTCTCATGTGCCTTAGCGTAAGGTTCTCCACAACCTGCTGCTAAAACTTGAAAGTAAGGTTCTACTAATTAGGCGAGTCCTTGCAACTGATTTTTACCTCATGTAACCCATTACCCTCATGTAGAAGTTCCATGTTTAGGTGAGACGGGTCAGACTTGCTGAGCCTTCGTGCTCACTGCTTGTGTTTGAAGCTTTTGCAGGGTTCTATGAGGAAGGGACTCCCGAAGAGGAGACGGAACCCCAGGAGGGGAACCCCGTTGAGTGGGAGTCGTGCACGCCGCAGAGTTAGTGTGCGTGTGTGCTAGCAAGGACACGTTCGAGGGCCGAACGTGCACTTGATGCTTAGTCTACGCCCACGAGTGTAGACTGAACTTATTTTGCTGTAAATATGTTCATAAACCTGTTTATGTAATAAACTTCCGCTTCTGCTTTGTACCTTTGACGTGTGTTATACGGTGTTGTGCAGCAGCACCCCTCAGCGTGATCCTGGCTTGACAGGACCAATGGGGTCGTGTCAGCGTTGGTATCAGAGCTCGCTTGAGGTTTAACACAGTACAAAGGTCTTCTTTTTCAAAAATCCAGTGAGGAACGAGTTAGTAGCCCGTATAAGGACGTTATTAGCATATAGAAAGTGGCATATTAACGTATTTGTTATTTCGGAAAATCGTGTATCTCGGGACGCTTATGTCTTGGGGGGTACACGTAAGCGCTGTCCACCAGTGCGCACAAGCTGAAGGGTGGAGCCCCACGGGTGGCAGGTAACCCGACCCGCTTTGATATCCTCTACGACTCTTCATGTCGTTTGGGGTATTCGAGCAACGTCTGTCCCTGGCGTGCGTGGTGCAACTTGGGAGACCCCGTCACGTGGTCTAAAACGTGAACACGTAACTCAAGGCGTGTTTGGCTTGAGAACATCCGGGCGAGTGATGACGGCCGGTTGTACGAACTGCATGGATTCCGTGCTCGGTGTGCAGCCGAGCCTGATGATTGTTTGAGTTTCTGCAGGTAGCCTAACCACGAAACGGTATACGTGTAGCATCCGTGTGCGAGTGACGTTTAGTGCCACTGAATTAACGAAGCCGGCTAAGTCCGGTATAGGTTTGTCTTGGTGAGGACGTAGTACCGACATAATCTGGTGACGCATCGACGTCACACCAAACTAAATGAACAATTTCATTTAAAAACTTGAAGGTTTTGATCCAAAGTAGTAAAACTTGATGTAACTCCTTCCCTTGAACAGGATATTCAAAGTTAACGAGTTTTCAACTTATAGGTTGTTAAGGACAGAGCACTCTGTTTTCAGCTGGATCAAGGCTGAAGTTAATCAGGGGTTAGAGGTTGAGTTCTTTCGAGGTTGGGTCATATGACACATTTCTGGAAATCTTTGGAAGAGTTTTACCACTTTTCTGTTGAGGTCCAGATGTGTTTCATCCCTTAACCACTCGAAAAATAAAGTAGAGTTGAAACTGTCCAGAAAACAGGGCAGAGCAAAGACTCTCTGTAGACTCTCCGTAAATTAAGCATAACTTCCTGCTTAAAAATCCAAAAATAGAAAATGAGGTAGTTCTGAAAAGCTTATGAGATGGGTTACAACTCTGTAACAGAAAGTTTTGTCAGATTAGGAACAGAATTAACTGGGATTCTTGGATCAAATCAGTACCTAAAGCAGGGAGGTGCTGTCCAATTATCTCCAGGAATTCTGTTAACTTTGACATCTCATAACTTTTGAACCAGGACAGATCTTAGGCCAAGCAAATAATTTCTGGAAAGCTGTTGAAGTTAACTTTAACTTTGATGTTGAGCTTCAGAATTGGTTTTGCCTTGAACATGGCCTAAACCAGGTTGAAATGGAAATTGGTCAGGGCTGTCATGGGAACAGCAGATCAACAGTCAAATTTGTTTAAAATTTGAACTATGTTTCCAAGTTTTATGGGTTCAATGACATGTTTTATGTTATAACTCAGAGGTTTACTGTTTAAATAAATATTTGACAATCCTCAAATATATTTTTACAGATGGCAGCAGATAAACAGTTGGAGAACGGGTGGGTGGTTTCCCACTGTTCTGACTGTAGCGGCTACCCGGAAGCATTGTGCCAAATGCTCCAATATTTCGGGTACAATCAGATGCCGCAATACTTCGCCAAGGAAAAAGGCGAAGAGGGGAACAAGACATGGACAATCCATGTCGAAGTCCCTGCAGGACCTATGCCACCCGGTTGGGTGCCATTCACCGTCACGGTGAGAGGAAGACAACCGGAAGGGATGTGGCAAGTGGCAGCCTGTGACACTATGTCATGTTTCTGCCAACTACACGTGCAGGCTATGGAGGGCACTCCATACGCACTCGTTCCGGTGGAGGGACGAGCTCACCATGTGTGGGAAGAGAGGTACCTGGAGGCAACGGACCCGAGTGGCCCAAGGTACAACCCCGCGGAGGCAAATCTCAGCCTCCAAATGAGGGCGGGAAACGCTGTGATGGACAGCCAAGCTGTTCATACGGAGCGTCTCGCCACAAAGCTCAAGGAGAGCACAAGCCGTGGAGACAATTTCGAGAGTGCTCACAGCGCACTCCGCAATGTGCTCCTTCCGACGATCAAGCGACTGAATGAACAACACAATCAGTTGCGTCGTCTGAAGAAGGCAAAGAAGAAGAGCCGTGTTGACATCGCGGCGCTGCAAGAGCTGGTGCAGACCCTAACCCAGCAGAATGAGGACCTTGCTCAAGAGCGGGACGACGCTATCGAGGAAGGCCAAGGCTGGGAAGAGGACTACAACCAAGCTATGAACGAGGTGCATGCTTTGCAGGACATCGTGCCCCCGGTGTTAGGCGTACCGGTGGTCTTGGGTCTTCCAGCAATGGGAGAACCCGGAATGGGAGAAGAGGTGGTAGATCCAGAGCCACCAGCAGAAGTACCGGAGGAGGACGACCCACAGGAGGTTGAGTTCTACTCCGAGTAGGGGGTTACGGTTGCCAAGTAGGGCAGCTAGGGTAGCGTAACCCAACTTTTGTAATCGGTGACATGTCGTGTAGACAGTAGCGTATGTATAGGTAGTGACGACATGAGCACGACTTCTCGGAGATCCGAGAATAATGTATCTTGTATAAAGTTTATACTTTATCAATATATGTGAATGTTGTGCAAGTTAATCATGCGTCGCTTCAATACCTACTGCTGTTTATGGAATTTTGAGTAAGACATGTGCTAATTGCTGCTGTGTTGAATTTCAGAATGACGCGTACTCGTGCCAACCCTGATGTTGGAGGTACTAGCCAAGGGGGAGAGACCTCCCAACCACTTCCAAGGGACTCCTCGGGACATCAGCAGCAACAGCAACAGCAAACACCGCCACCGCAACTGCCAACAGTTACATTGGCCGACATCGTCGCGGCAATGGCGGGTTCACATCAGCAGCACACGGAGCTGCTGCAAACCTTAATTGCGAATACGTCTCGCCCAGAGAGACGTCAAGATCATGAGGAGCGCCAACAGAGCTCCTACTCCGACTTCCTGGCGACTCATCCCCCTGTATTCTCGAGGGCGGATGAACCACTTGACGCGGACAATTGGCTCCGCGCCATAGAAATGAAGTTCGGGCTGCTCCAAATCAGCGAGCAGCGCAAGACTCAGTTCGCGGTCCAGCAGCTCCAAGGATCCGCGAGCGCGTGGTGGGCCAACTTCTGTGCTTCACAGCCCACCGACCGAGTGATGACCTGGGCGGAGTTCCGGACGGCCTTCAGGGCCTATCATATACCGCCAGGTCTGATGAAGAGGAAGACGCAGGAGTTCCTACACCTGCAACAAGGGAGCCAGAACGCGCTGGAATACTCCAGGGCGTTTAACGATCTCGCGCTATATGCGTCGTATCATGCTGATACCGACGAGAAGCAGCGGGACCATTTCTACCAGGGGCTTAACCCGCTCCTGAAGGACAAGTTGGCGATGTTCAATCGCGGCAGCCTCAACGACATCATTGATGCTGCGATTGTTCAGGAGGACTCCGGCAAGGAGTTGGCGGCGGCAGACCGAAAGAGAAGCGCGCCGCAGAGCAGCGGAGAAGGAGGCGGTCCTTCTCAGAAGATTCAGATGATGAATCGCCCACCATCAGGTCCACGCTGGCAACCACCACAGCGGTCGATGCCATTCCGCAGTCGGCCGTATTCTTCACCGGCATTCCGGCCAGCACTGCCAGCACCACCGCAACCACAACAGCAGCAACGGGCGATGCCGCGTGCGTTTGCACCTCAGCAACACATGCCGGGCTTTCGTCCACCGAGCACTCCACCAGCAGCGGCCACATGTTACAAGTGTGGTCGTCCAGGGCACTTCGCGAGCAGTTGCCCGTAGAGGCAAGGCGGCGGAGTGGCACCACAGTTTCCGGGGAGGAATCAACCCCGGAACCCTACTAATGCGCGGCGGGCAAACCCTAGGCCCGGCACTGTCCACCAGCTTGCCATTGAGGACGTGCCGGAGGGCGAGCCAATCCTTGCGGGTATGTTCCAACTCCACCAGCATCCCGCTATAGTACTATTCGATTCAGGCGCCACGCATAGTTTCATTAGTCAAGCTTTTATTGATAAATATAGCTTGCAAATACTACCCACCGATAGTCCTTATGTGATCTGTTCACCGGGTGGGAAAATTTCAGCAAGCATTATGGTCCCAAAAGCGCCATTATGCTTAGAAGGTAGAGTTTACCCTACGTCTCTCATAATTTTAGAGGGACAAAAGGTCGATGTCATCTTAGGGATGTCGTGGTTAACCCGCCACGGCGCTGTTTTAGACACCGTCCTCCGAGTCGTGCACTTGAACTCCGAAGTGCATGAGTCTCACTCATTATTGGACAGTCCAGAAATAAAACTTCCAAGTGTCTATCAAGCCACAGCCATCAGATTGGAAGATATTCCGGTGGTCCGAGAGTTCCCTGATGTATTCCCGGACGATTTGCCGGGGATGCCACCCGATAGAGAGGTGGAGTTCAAGATTGAACTTGCACCGGGAACCATGCCAATATCCCGAAGGCCGTACAAGATGGCGCCCAAGGAGTTGGCTGAACTGAAGACTCAGCTCATGGACCTTCTGGAGAAGGGTTTTATTAGGCCAAGCTCCTCCCCATGGGGCTGTTCGGCATTATTTGTCAAGAAGAAGGATGAGACGTTGCGGCTTAGCATGGACTATCGTCCATTAAATGCCGTAACCATCAAGAACAAGTACCCGTTGCCACGGATCGACATGTTGTTTGATCAGTTGGTCGAAGCAAAGATCTTTTCCAAGATGGATTTAAGATCCGGGTACCATCAGATTAAGATAAGGGCTGAGGACATTTCGAAGACGGCTTTCTCGATGAGGTACGGACTTTATGAGTACCTGGTCATGTCCTTCGGCCTCACCAATGCTCCAGCTCACTTCATGTACTTAATGAACTCGGTGTTCATGTCGGAGCTGGACAAGTTTGTCGTGGTCTTCATCGACGACATCCTGGTATATTCCAAGTCGGAAGAAGATCACAAGAAACATCTGCGTATAGTCTTGCAACGGCTGCGGGATCACAAGTTATACGCAAAATTCAGCAAATGCGAGTTTTGGATATCGCAAGTGCCTTTCCTCGGGCATATCATCTCAGCGGAGGGTATCGCTGTGGACCCGAGCAAGATCACTCAAGTGCTGAATTGGAAATCCCTGAGAACTGTTCACGAGGTACGGAGTTTCCTCGGACTTGCGGGATATTATCGGAGGTTCATTCCGAACTTCTCGAAGATTGCCAAGCCAATGACAGAGCTGCTGAAGAAGGCTACCAAATATGTTTGGAGTCCAACATGTGAAGCAGCATTCAAGGCTTTAGTCAAGCACCTGACATCAGCACCGGTTTTGGCGCAGCCAGACACAACAAAACCGTTCGATGTGTACTGCGATGCATCCGGCATTGGGCTCGGGTGTGTGCTGATGCAAGACCGAAGAGTGGTCGCGTATGGATCACGGCAGCTTAGAAACCATGAGCAAAATTATCCAACTCACGATTTGGAGCTCGCTGCCGTGGTACTTGCACTAAAAATGTGGAGGCACTACCTACTCGGTAACCTCGTACATTTATATACCGACCACAAAAGCCTCAAGTACATATTCACTCAGAAGGAGCTGAACATGAGGCAACGAAGATGGTTAGAACTGATAAAGGATTACGAAATAGAGATCCATTATCATCCGGGCAAAGCAAACGTAGTGGCAGATGCGCTGAGCCGCAAGTCACACGTCAATAATCTGACCATCACACCGTTGGAAGAGAGCGAACCACCACTACATGTGATTCCACACGGAGCTCTCTACAACCTAGCGTTGATCCCCACCATCCGTGAAGAGATAGCGGCAGCCCAGAAGAATGACAAGGGCATGTCACATTTACGGAGACGTGTAGACAGTGGGGAGTTGAAATGTTTCTGGAAGGACGGAGACGGCGTCCTATGGTTCAAGGACCGGATTGTCGTACCCCGAAACCCGGAACTACGGAAGAAGATCTTTGATGAGGCTCACTTATCAAAGTTCTCTATTCACCCCGGCAGTAACAAGATGTATCACGAACTCAGAAGAAAATTTTGGTGGACACGGATGAAGCGCGAGGTTGCAAAATACGTGTCCGAGTGTGATACATGTCGAAGGGTGAAGGCAGACCACATGCGGAAACCGCGACTGCTACAACCACTGGGCGTTCCTGCCTGGAAGTGGGAGGATGTGAGCATGGATTTCATCGTCGGTTTACCCACCACCTTGCAGAAACATGATTCTGTGTGGGTGATCGTCGATCGGCTCACCAAAGTTGCCCATTTCATCCCGGTTAACACCAACTACAACGCCAAGAAGTACGCTGAACTGTACATCTCACGGATCCTATGCTTGTACGGCGTACCCCGTACCATCATATCGGATCAGGGCACTTTATTTGTGTCCCGTTTTTGGGAGCAGCTGCACGCTGCCTTGGGGACGAAGCTGATCCGTAGTTCAGCCTACCACCCGCAGACGGATGGGCAAACGGAGCGGGTAAATCAAATCTTAGAAGACATGCTACGAGCTTGCGCTATCGACCACGGCAAGAATTGGGATGATCACTTGCCGTTAGCTGAATTCTCGCACAATAATGGGTACCAAGCCAGCATCAAGATGGCACCTTACGAGGCGCTATACGGTAGGAAATGCCGCACACCATTGAACTGGTGCGAGTCTGGCGAAAGGGTTACCTTCGGGATTGACCTTGTCAACAACGCGGAAGAAAAGGTTCGACTGATTCAAGCGAACCTAAAAGCCGCTCAATCCTGACAGAAACAGTATGCGTACCGGAGAAGGCGCCCATTACAATTCGAAGTTGGAGATCACGTATACCTACTGGTGTCTCCAATGAAGGGCGTAAACAGATTTGGGGTGAGAGGAAAGTTGGCACCCCGATTCATCGGCCCATTTCAGATTACCGAAAGATGTGGATCAGTGGCATACCGGCTGAAATTACCAGAAGCACTTTCCGGTGTGCACGACGTCCTTCACATTTCCCAGCTGAGGAAGTGTCTTAAGCTATCAACTACTGTTCAGCTGGACGATATTGAAGAACTGCAACCGGATCTCACCTATCGGGAGGAACCGGTGCAGATTATTGATGAAAAGGCCCGAACCACACGCAACCGTACGTTGTGGTTCTACAAGGTTCTATGGAGCAATCACTCCATGGACGAAGCGACATGGGAGAGCGAAGAATTCCTTCGCACTAACTACCCCGACTTTTTCACGTCGCATATCCGGTAATTTTCCACCGTCCTCTCTCTCATTTTCATCTTATAATCTCGGGATGAGATTCTTTTAAGGGGGGAGGAATGTAAGGGCCTCAGTTTTTGACACACATTTGCAGTGTTCATCACCACACCACACACCTCATTTGAGGAAGGATGATGAACACAAATGAAGAGCAAGTAACAATTATCAACATGCTCATTAGAGAACAAACTCACACATGGCAAAAGTGGTATTTTCCACATGTGATATAGATGGGCTGGACATATGAAAACTCCTACACTTTACTAAGGATGTCCAGGCCAAGTTTCACCCAAATTCGAAACCCTTTTTGAGGTCATTTTGGGTATAGTTAGGAAGAGGGCAGTTTGAAACCATATTCAAATTCAAACTGTTTTTATCCCATGAATTTAAAAGTGGGAGGCATATTCTTACTCAGCACATTTTTGTGAGCTCACACACCTATTTTCACTCCATTTGAAGTTGATCTTGACATGAGCTAAGTGGGGGAAATTCAAACTTCATTTGAATTTCAAAACTGCACTTGTGCTGAAATTCACTCAAACCAAACCCAATTCGAATCCTATTCAATTCGAATGGCTCATGGGTGAATAATTTGAATTGCCAAGGGTAGTATGGGGTCCACTGTTTACTACAGTGATTAGGAGTAAATTCCAGAGGTTAAAACCCCGAGTGGGACCCACATGTCATAGAAGGAAGAAGGAGAAACTTTCACCCAAAGTCAGACTCTCGGTGGGAAATTCCACCGAGCAGCTGTCGGCTGTGCCACCGAGCAGCTACCGGTGCCACCAGCTGCTTCCCTCTCCGCGCGCTGGCACCCTGGGCGGCTTGCTCGCGCCCCCACGCGACCGGCACCGCCTCAGCCGAGCAGGAGTCGGCCGGCTTTATCTTCTCGCGGGCAAACCCGAGCAGCGGTATTGTTTCTCACCGCAGCTCTCTGCTCAATCGGGAGAAACCAGCAAAACAATCTCCTTCATTCCTAAGCTGCTAGACAGCCACCGGAGGTTGCGCACCACCCTCCCAACGCCTGAACCACCGAGTTTCGGCCCCTGTTCCCGTGACCAACGACGACCGCCGCAGTTTAGCTGAAGGACGGCGATCGGTCTCACGCGGGCAGCACGCTGCAACCACTTCCACGGCCGAGCAAGGGCGGCAACAGGAGCGCACGGACTCCACACTGCTTCCACCTGAAGCTCAAGCCACGCCGTGAACTCTCGCCGGCGAATTCTCAGTTTTGCTCCGGCAACCTTAAACTGAGCTTCCGGTACGGTATCTTTAAATTCACATTCTATGATCTTTCGGAGGTCATCGAATCCTGCACATAGACGCTGGACTAGCCGGCGATCAAGTTCTTTTCTGCATCCGTAGCGTGAAACTGTCTAGGAGTGACGAATTTCGAGCTCGATCGAGGGCGGTCATGGCGGGCACGATCGGTCACACGGTGCCGACCGACTTACCGCCATCCCTGAACCCTTTTGACACCTTGTCGAGCTTCCTAGAGGTACACTGATGCTGTAGGACCGTTTGTTCGGGGTGTTGGCGGGTTTAGGACCCACGGTCGACAGCGCCGAACCTCAACCGAGGCCGCGGCACGTCGCCGAGCTATTTCCGGTCACCCCCAGCTCGACCTGACACCACCGACGTCTTCCTCGACGTCGACAACCCCCTGGCGGCGAGTTTCATCCCATCGGAGGTCCGGCGGTGGTGAGCCTGCGAGCTCCGAGTCTGCTCCGGCGAGGTCGGCGGCACGGGCGCGAGAGAACGGCGGGAGGAAGACGAAGTCGGCTGGCCCACGTGTCAGCGGCTGCAGAATTCAAATCGGGATCGGGTATGGCCGGGGATCGGTTGTGCTGGCGCGCAAATACCCTGTGAGCTCCGGTGTGGTGGACACCTCCGCGCTCGACACGTGTGGTATCCCCGGTGTGCCGGACACCTCCTCGCTCGACACGTGTCCCCGCGGGCCCCGAGAGTTTAAACTTTCCCCCCGATTTTCAGAATTCTTCCAAACTTCAAATCCTCACAACTTTAGCTAGGAACCTTCAAATTAAGTGAGACCAAATCCATTAGAACCCTCTGAAAATCTAGATTTCAGAAAGTCATAGTTTGTTTCATGAAAATCCATAGAACACCCTAAAATCCTTTAATTAAGGTCAAGGACATAAGTAATTGTGGAGGGCTCAATTGAGCTTTGCTGCAACTAAAACTTGACCAAGCCTCTGTTTAGGTTGTAACCAAACCACAGTAAAAGTTTCACAGTCATTAGGTCTGTCTAGCAAGGGTTATAGACTTCACAACTTCAAAGTTAATACCAATGCCTTTAAATTGATACATATATTGCTCTTATCATGTAGTCGCTAAGGTCGAGGAGGAACCCGAAGTCCTAGACTTCGTTACTCCGGAGGAACAGCTAGCCTACGACCAAGAGCAGCAAGGCAAGCTCCGGTTTGCATTAACCTTTTTACAAATGCTTATTGTTTTGAGCACATCTTTGGATATTGTTCTTTGCATTAGCGTCTTGATTGGAAACCCAACTGCATAGCCAAGAAAACCATGGGTTGGGTTTAGGATTGAAAAACCTCGTTAGCCACTGCATTGCTAAGATAGAGTAGGATTCGGTACAAGTCGAGTAGTTGGAACTACTCGCGAGAATAGGCTAGAGGCACATTGCTCGGGTAGTGATAGCACATGAAACACATGGCAAGAAAATGAGACCAAGCGGAGGGTAAGGGCAGCAGGACTTTGGGGCCTGTGTGCTGTAGCTCCGCTTGTGTCGATTGAGGACCGAGCCGTGTGCGGGCCTGTTGAACAAGCTAGAACAGTACCGAAGACCTACCGGCTATATGGGAACCGGGAAACTGATGTAACTCGGGTAGCTGGGTGTTGAGGCATAGCTGGTCGTTCAGAGGGTAGGTTGAGAGCTCGAGGTGTAAATCGGCTGGCGGCACTGAGATGCGCGTGCAGAGACCTCTTGCTCGGTACGATTGGACCGGTTCAACATTTGGCTAACGGGTGAAAGGTAGTCGCGTACGGCGTCCGTGATGGTTGCTGTAGGCAACATCGAGTACGGGCGTACGTGACGGGTTGTTCGGGTAACCCTGCAGGTGTAAATCGATTATAATCGCCGTCCCTCGCGGTCAGTGAGTACCACTTGTTCACTGTACCGTGACGTAGAAAGAACAGGCTAGTTACATGTTAAAATGTTGCTAATTGAAAGCTGGACATTGATTGTTAATGATATGCTGTAGCTCAGAGCTAACTAAAGTTCTTTTCGACTTTGGGCAAAGTACATGAGAGAAATGCGTTTCTTGTTTGATTGCGGCTCTCTCATGTGCCTTAGCGTAAGGTTCTCCACAACCTGCTGCTAAAACTTGAAAGTAAGGTTCTACTAATTAGGCGAGTCCTTGCAACTGATTTTTACCTCATGTAACCACTTACCCTCATGTAGAAGTTCCATGTTTAGGTGAGACGGGTCAGACTTGCTGAGCCTTCGTGCTCACTGCTTGTGTTTGAAGCTTTTGCAGGGTTCTATGAGGAAGGCACTCCCGAAGAGGAGACGGAACCCCAGGAGGGGAACCCCGTCGAGTGGGAGTCGTGCTCGCCGCAGAGTTAGCGTGCGTGTGTGCTAGCAAGGACACGTTCGAGGGCCGAACGTGCACTTGATGCTTAGTCTACGCCCGCAAGTGTAGACTGAACTTATTTTGCTGTAAATATGTTCATAAACCTGTTTATGTAATAAACTTCCGCTTCCGCTTTGTACCTTTGACGTGTGTTATACGGTGTTGTGCAACGCAGCACCCCTCAGCGTGATCCTGGCTTGACAGGACCAATGGGGTCGTGTCAGGGACGGTGAATCGACTCAATATACACCTGCAGGGAAAACCCAAAGAGCACGTCGCGTACGCCCACCCGTGGAGCTGCACAGCACGCTCGCTCGATGTCGTACGTGACAACCTTTCACCCAACAGCCCAAACGTCGAACCGGTCGCACCGAAACGAGCAGGAGGTTCCCCACATGGAGCATCTCTCTATGCCCGTTGGCAGATTTCCACCTTGCTGCCCTCATCCTACACCTATAAATCGGTGTGCTATGCCTCGACGCCCGGAGGTTTAGGCTACATCAGTTTATCGGGGCCCATATATCTGATATGCCTTCGATACGTTCAATACTTGTTCAGCAGGGCCGCACACGGATCGGTCCTCAATCGACACGGGCAGGGCTGCGCACACAAGACTCACTATTGCTGCGCCCTAGCCCCTGCCTAGTTTCATTTTCATTACTATAGTGATCTCACATCACTCAACCGAACCCGTGTGTCCCAATGCCTATCTCGTGAGTAGATTCCAACTACTCGAATTGTACCGAGGTCCTATGACTCATTAAGCATAGCCTGTCTACTCGAGGTCCTTGACACTACCCTCACTCTTTTAGGAACCTTTGGTTATGTAAGTGGGGTTTCATTCATCCTATACCTAATGCACATACATACTTCATATGACACATGTAAACAAAGTAAGACTTATAAAAGGTTAATGCAAACCGGGGCTTGCCTTGTTGCTGCTGGTCAGGGGCTAAGTCTTCGTCCGGAAGAAGGAAGTCCAGCACTTCCGGAGTCTCTTCTTCAGTGACTACACGTTTATGAAATACTACATGTTAATTAATATGCATACAAGTTATTGTAAGGTTACTGTTATTAGTTCTAATAACCAGTGTCTAACGCCTGGAACTCTGTTTAAGAATTTAAAGATGAACTGGGTGTGGGTGGCTTGGGCCTGGACCTAAGTACATGGTTAAGTGCTAAGTGGTTTTCCCCCCTTTTCCATATTAATCCCTCAAGTGGTTAAACAGGACAGGGGTGATCCAGAGCTCTAATGGAGCTGAGAATTTTTGTGTGAGTTCCTTGTCACAAGGAAACCCTCTGGACCAAATATTAGCACTTTTTACTGAGTGGTTTGCTCAGAATAATTCTTTTAGCAAATAAGCAAAGAAGAATTAATTCTGAGGTCATACCCCTGTTCATGCCCAACTTAGTGAACTAAAATTTCAATTATAGCTCATAGAGTTTGCATGAATTTTCCTAGCATTTTTGGAGTTAAGAATTGCCCAGAACTGAATTTCCAAGTTTTGGAAACTCTCTGAAAATGTTTCTGTATTCAAATGAACACAGCACCTTCCAAATTGAATTGCTCTGACCAAATCCACCCCAAATGGTCTGAAACTTTTACAGGGGTTTACTAATGTCCTAAAGAACCTTCTGGCAAAATTTGGGGATTTGTGGATGAACCAAACTCCCCCTAAAATTCTTTTGCTGAAAAGATTTAAAGAATTTTCCAGAATTAATTAATGGGTTTCGTACAAATTGGGTTGTATATCTGGACAGAGCTAGGCAAGATGAATCCAACCCAATTTGAATCACTGAATTTGGAGCTTCCTAGCAAAAGTTATGGAGCTCTAAAGTTTGAGGAATTTCTGGAATTTGAATTAACCGGGAAAAGTTCAAATTTCTGACAGCGGGCCCGGCTCCCACGTGTCATCACCTCGGCTGCGCCACACGGGGCCATAGGATTGTTTTCCGCGTGTTCACAGCCGATCCGGTGCAACAGAAAATCTTCATCCTGTGCCACGAGGGACTGACAAGCGGGCCCGGCCGGCTCGTCTTCTTCCTCGCGCCCGCCCTTTTTCCCGCACCGCCCCCTCGCCGGCACACTTCTGAAGCTCGCCGGACTTGGTCTCCCGACCGCATCCCGGCCGGAAACTCGCCGCCTGGGCCTACTTTCGCTCCGGCCGGCGATGGCCCTAACCTAGCCGGCGACGGTGCTGCGGCTCGGCAACCCTTCGGTCACGTTGTCCGGACAGTTTAGGCCGCCAAAACATCGGTGGATCGGCGCTATAGCACCAGTGGGTGCTAGGGAAGCTCGTCATGGTGGTGAGACTGCCCGGAGAGGGCTCTATCCTAGGTCTCATCGTGAGCCCGACCTTTCCCGCCATAATCGCGGCTGGAAAACCGGGAAATACGCCGGCTACAGCCAAATTTAAGCTAGGGTTGCGAAGCAAACTTGGGCGCCGTCAAGTCTAGCTCCTGTGTGCACAGTTTAGTGAACTGATGACGAGAAGGGAGTGGGAATTCGGAGGTCTCATACCGGAACGTTGTTCTGTGGTCGCCGGCGGAGTTTCTCCAATTCTTGCTCAGCGGTTCACGGTTGGTCCTGTGGTTTGGGTGGGAGCAGCAGTGCTCACCGGCGCGTCCGAGACTGTCCTTGCTCAGCCGTGAAAGGCCCTCTGTTGGGCTGTCACCGTGAGCCGAGTGGTGGCGGTTTCTCGGGTGTTACTCGGAAACGTGGAGCTAAGGCTGGGGAAGGGCCGAACTCGACTGCTCTCGTGCCGAGGAGGTAGAGGACGAGCAGCTGGTGTGGTTTTGTGGCTAGGAGAGGCGCTGCTCGCAGTGAATTTCCGGGTTTCGATCGAACAAAGTCGGCGGCGTGCGCTCGGTCGTTTCTTGGGCAACAGAACACGGCGCCTCTGTTCAGCGGTGTAGGTGCGTGATGATCGGCGGAAGCAGCTGGCCAGCGCGAGGGAGGAAGCAGGAGCTGGCTGCGTTGCCTCACGCGGGGCGTCCGAAGGATCGGCTCGGTGGCACGCCGGGAGCGTTTGCTTCGGTGAGAAGCCGAACCTGTTCAGCTGAAACCAATTTCCCCCACTGACCTGTGGGTCCCTCTCCCCTCTAATCCACTTTCCAATTCTTTTTATTTCTGTTGGCACTCAATTATCTCCAGATACTCAAAATTTAATATGAGACTTAGTCACCAAGTCTTTGTTTGAATTTGAATTCTCAAATTCAAACTTTGTTTGGTTAAATTTGCTTCATATTTAAACTGAAATTTAGCTCTTGACAAGATGAACTCCGATGGAGATGAAAATAGGTGGGTTTACTCAGAAAAATGTGCTGAGTATAGATATGGAGCTAACTTTTGAATTTGGGTGATGAAAGTTGCTGCAATTTGAATTTACATTCAAATTGGCCTCTTTTTGAAACAACTCAAAAGTGCCTCAAAAAGTGTTGAATTTGCATGAGCTTTGGACTGAACCTTCCCAAGACTTTTTAAATTCTAGGGGTGAGCTCCACCTCTCATGTTTATGTGTAGAAACCCTACTTTGTGAATGTGAAGGCTTTCCCCTCTAATCATTCTTTTGATGGAGGTTACTTGCTCTTCACAACATTCCCTAAGGTGTCCACAATAAAAACTGTGGTGTTGTGAGGTGAATAAATGTTTTTGCAAGTCCCTTTTCTTGGGCTTTTACAGTCGTCCTGCCATCCTGCCTATGCCGCAGGCTAGGTGTAGCCGTTGGTGATGGCAGGGGCGGCAGGTACGTCTTGTCCATGTCTTGTCGCTGCCTTTAATGGTCTGCAGCTTCAAGCACTGTGCGCCTGTCTTGACTGTCACGGGTCGCAACGCCTCCTGACAGGCGTGCGCCATGCCTCTTCATTTTGGAAAGGTACGGGTCTTGAATGCTTCATACAGTAAAGGCATGGCGCGCCTTTACTCCCGCTGCCTATCGCACCGGGCAGCTGTGCTCTGCTGGCCACGTGTCAGGCCCGGAGCTCACCTCTGAGGAGAGGGGAGCTCCGGCCCCACTGGACACGTGGAGCCTTCGGAGCTCACCCCCACGGAGGGGGCGAGGTCCGGCCTTATGGGCCACATGGTAGGCCCGGAGCTATCCTCCGAGGGGAGGGGAGCTCCAGCCCCGCTTGACACGTGGAGCCTTCGGAGCTCGCCCTTGCGGAGGGGGCGAGGTCCATCCTCCTGGGCCAAGTGGCAGGCCCGGAGCTATCCTCCGAGGGGAGGGGAGCTCCGGCCCCGCTGGACACATGGCGCCTTCAGAGCCCGCCCCTGCGGAGGGGGCGAGGTCTTTAGGCGGTTTCACCCTGTGCACGGGGGTACCCGGTATTAAGGTTACCGACAGTGGCCCCCGGGCCCATCTTAGGGGAGGTAACGAGGCTGAGGTGGGGCCTTCTTCTTCCTGCGAACCTTCCTGTCTTGAGTACTCCCTCGGCTGGCAGGGTCTCGACGGCTTCGGAGTTCAGCTTCTGTGGAGAGGGTGAAGCCTGGCATCGGAGCTCAGCCCTTGTTAAAGGGGGAGGTCCGGCTTCAGAGCACGCCTCTGTGGAAAGGTAGAGGTCCGGCATCGGGGCTCGCCTCTAAGGAGAGGGCGAGGGCCGGCATCGGGGCTCAGGCCAGCGGTGGGCGTGAGGTCCGGAGGTCATCGGAGCTCAACCTCTGAGGAGAGGGTGAGGTCTGGCATCGGGGCTTGCCTCTTAGAAGAGGGGAGATCCGGAAAGTCATCGGAGCTCCGCCTCTGAGAAGAGGGGAGGTCCGGGAGGTCATCGGAGCTGCACCTCTGAGAAGAGGGGAGGTCTGGCAGGTCATCGGAGCTCTGCCTCTGAGAAGAGGGAGGTCCGGCATCGGAGCTCAAGCTCTGAGAAGAGGGGAGGTCCGTATGGTCATCAGAGTTCACCCCTGCGGAGGGGGTGATGTGCGTCTTCAGAGCTCAGCCCAGTGTAGGGCGCAGGGTCCGACTTCGGTGTTCACCCATGCGGAGGGGGTGGTGACCGGCTTCGGAGGTCACCCCTGCGATAGGGGTGTCGTCCGGCATCGGACCTCAGCCCAGTGTAGGGCGCATGGTCCGGCTTCGGTGTTCTCCCCTGGGGGTGGCGACCGGCTTCGGAGATCGCCCCTGCGATAGGGGTATCGTCTGGCATCGGACCTCAGCCCAGTGTAGGGCGCACGGTCCGGCTTCGGTGTTCACCCCTGGGGGTGGCGACCGGCTTCGGAGATCGCCCCTGCGATAGGGGTATCATCCGGAATCGGACCTCAGCCCAGTGTAGGGCGCACGGTCCGGCTTTGGTGTTCACCCCTGGGGGTGGTGACCGGCTTCGAAGATCGCCCCTGTGATAGGGGTATCGTCCAGCATCGGACCTCAGCGCAGTGTAGGGCGCACGGTCCGGCTTCGGTGTTTACCCCTGGGGGTAGCGACCGGCGTCGGAGATCGCCTCTGCGATAGGGGTATCGTCCGACATCGGACCTCAGCCCAGTGTAGGGCGCACGGTCCAGCTTCGGTGTTCAACCCTGGGGGTGGTGACCAGCTTCGGAGATCGCCCATGCGATCGGACCTCAGCCCAGTGTAGGGAGCACGGTCTGGCTTTGGTGTTCGCCCCTAGTGGTGGCGACTGGCTTCGGAGATCGCCCCTGCGATAGGGGTATCGTCCGGCATCGGACCTCAGCCCACTGTAGGGCGCACGGTCCGGCTTCGGTGTTCAACCCTAGGGGTGGCGACCGGCTTCGGTGATCGCCCCTGCGATAGGGGTATCGTTCGGCATCGGACCTTAGCCCAGTGTAGGGCGCAGGTCCGGCTTCGGTGTTCACCCCTAGGTGTGGCGACTGGCTTCGGAGATCACCCCTGCGATAGGGGTATCGTCCGGCATCGGACCTCAGCCCAGTGTAGGGCGCACGGTCCGGCTTCGGTGTTCACCCCTGGGGGTGGCGACTGGCTTCGGAGATCGCCCCTGCGATAGGGGTATCATCCGACATCGGACCTTAGCCCAGTGTAGGGCGCACCAGTCCGGCTTCGGTGTTCACCCCTGGGGGTGGCGACCGGCTTCGGAGATCGCTCCTGCGATAGAGGTATCGTCTGGCATCGGACCTCAACCCAGTGTAGGGCGCACGGTCCGGCTTCGGTGTTCACCCCTGGGGGTGGCGACCGGCTTCGGAGATCGCCCCTGCGATAGGGGTATCGTCCGACATCGGACCTCAGCCCAGTGTAGGGTGCACGGTCCGGCTTCGGTGTTCACCCTTGGGGGTGGCGACCGGCTTCGGAGATCGCCCCTGCGATAGGGGTATCGTCCGGCATCGGACCTCAGCCCAGTGTAGGGCGCACGGTCTGGCTTCGGTGTTCACCCCTGGGGGTGGTGACCGGCTTCGGAGATCACCCCTGCGATAGGGGTATCGTCCGGCATCGGGCCTCAGCCCAGTGTAGGGCGCACGGTCCGACTTCGGTGTTCACCCCTGGGGGTGGCGACCTGCTTCGGAGATCGCCCCTGTGATAGGGGTATCGTCCAGCATTGGACCTCAGCCCAGTGTAGGGTGCACGGTCCGACTTTGGTGTTCACCCCTGGGGGTGGCGACCGGCTTTGGAGATCGCCTCAGCGATAGGGGTATCATCCGGCATCGGACCTCAGCCCAGTGTAGGGCGCACGGTCCGGCTTCTGTGTTCAACCCTGGGGGTGGCGACCAGCTTCGGAGATCGCCCTGCGATAGGGGTATCTTCCGGCATCGGACCTCAGCCCAGTGTAGGGAGCACGGTCTGGCTTCGGTGTTCACCCCTGGGGGTGGCGACTGACTTCGGAGATCGCTCCTGCGATAGGGGTATCGTCCGGCATCGGACCTCAGCCCAGTGTAGGGCGCACGGTCCGGCTTCGGTGTTCACCCCTGGGGGTGGCGACCGGCTTCCGAGATCGCCCCTGCGATAGGGGTATCGTCTGGCATCGGACCTCAGCCAAGTGTAGGGCGCACGGTCCGTCTTCGGTGTTCACCCCTAGGGGTGGCGACCGGCTTCGGAGATCGCCCCTGCGACAGGGGTATCGTCTAGCATCGGACCTCAGCCCAGTGTAGGGCGCACGGTCCGGCTTTGGTGTTCACCCCTGGGGGTGGCGACTGGTTTCGGAGATCACCCCTGTGATAGGGGTATCATCCGGCATCGGACCTCAGCCCAGTGTAGGGCGCACAGTCCGGCTTCGGTGTTCACCCCTGCGGGTGGCGACCGGCTTCGGAGATCGCCCCTGCGATAGAGGTATCGTCCGGCATCGGACCTCAGCCCAGTGTAGGGCGCACGATCCGCCTTCGGTGTTCACCCCTGGGGGTGGCGACCGGCTTCGGAGATCGCCCCTACGATAGGGGTATCGTCCGACATCGGACCTCAGCCCAGTGTAGGGCGCACGGTACGGCTTCGGTGTTCACCCTTGGGGGTGGCGACCGGCTTCGGAGATCGCCCCTGCGATAGGGGTATCGTCCGGCATCGGACCTCAGCCCAGTGTAGGGCGCACAGTCCGGATTCGGTGTTCACCCCTTTGGGTGGAGACCGGCTTCGGAGGTTGCCCCTGCGGTAGGGGTATCATCCGACATCGGACCTCAGCCCAGTGTAGGGCGCACGGTCTGGCTTCGGTGTTCACCTCTGGGCCTGCTCTGGGCAGCCCGCAGAGGTTCTTTTTCGGAGGGGCTAGTCACTCACGGAGAGCTTACGTGTTAGGGACGATGGAAGGAGAAGCTTGACACAGGGAGTTTTACGTAGTTCAGGCCGCCGGAGCGTAATGCCCTACGTCCACAGTGAGCAGAGATGCTCGTTGTATTGCTTGGTGCTCAGAACCGGAGTTCTGAGCTTGGGGATGACCTAAGTGCTGGGGTGCGAATGGCTGAGGAGCGAACCCTGCATGAGAGTGTGTAAAAGGCCGAACCCCTTGTAACATTGCCTACCCGAGCCTTTTATAGTCCAAGGCTCGGGCGGCTTACAAGGTGGGCCCCGGGGACCCGACACGTGGCCCCGGGGTGATTTCCTACCAGCTATTATGTCTTGGCGCTGGCTTCGAGGTCCTCGTCCTGCCGCCCTGCCCATGCCGCATGCTAGGTGTAGTGTGTAGTCGTTGGCGATGGCAGGGGCGATAGGGCACGTCTTGTCCGGTCTTGCCACTGCCTTCAATGGTCTGCAGCTTCAGACACTGTACGCCTGTCCTGACTGTGACTGGTAACAGCACCTTCTGACAGGCGTGCGCCGCGCCTCTTCGTCTTGGAAAGGCGCAGGTCTTGAATGCTTTGTACGGTAAAGGCATGGCGCGGCTTTACTCCTGCTGCCTACCGCGCCGGGCGGGCAGCACTGCTCTGCTGGCCACGTGTCGGGCCCGGAGCTATCCTTGAGGAGAGGGGGAGCTCCGGCCCCACTGGACATGTGGCTCCTTCGGAGCTTGCACCTGTGGAGGGGGCGAGGTCTGGTCTTCTGGGCCACGTGGCAGGCTTGGAGCTATCCTCTGAGGAGAGGGGAGCCCCGGCCCTGCCAGACACATGGAGCCTTCAGAGCTTGCCCCTGCGGAGGGGGCGAGGTCCGACCTCCTGGGCCACGTGGCAAGCCTAGAGCTATCCTCTGAGGGGAGGGAGCTCCGGCCCTGCTGGACATGTGGCGCCTTCGGAGCTTGCCCCTACGGAGGGGGCGAGGTCCTTAGGCAGTTTGACCCTGTGCCCGGGGGTACCCGGTATTGAGGGTACCGACAGTGGCCCCCGGGCTCATCTCGGGGGAGGTAACGAGCCCGAGGTGGGGCCTTCTTGTTCCCGTGCACTTTCTTGTCTTGAGTACTCCTTGTGCTGGCAGGGTCTCGACGGCTTCGGAGTTCAGCCTCTGAGGAGAGGGTGAAGCCTGGCATTGGAGCTCAGCCCTTGTGAAAGGGGAGGTCCGGCTTCGGAGCTCGCCTCTGAGGAGAGGGCGAGGGCCGGCATCGGAGCTCAGGCCCACGGAGGGCGTGAGGTCCGGAGGTCATCGAAGCTCAGCCTCTGAGTAGAGGGTGAGGTCCGGCTTCGGAGCTTGCCTCTTAGGAGAGGGCGAGGGTCGGCATCGGAGCTCAATCCATCGGAGGGCGTGAGGTCCGGAGGTCATCAGAGCTCAGCCTCTGAGGAGAGGGTGAGCTCCGGCTTCGGAGCTCGCCTCTGAGGAGAGGGCGAAGGCCGGCATCAGAGCTTAGGCTAGCGGAGGGCGTGAGGTCTGGAGGTCATCGTAGCTCAGGCCAGCGGAGGGTGTCAGGTCCGGCATCAGAGCTCAGCCTCTGAGAAGAGGGGAGGTCCGGGAGGTCATCGGAGCTCAGGCCAGCGGAGGGCGTGAGGTCCGGCATCGGAGCTCGCCTCTGAGGAGAGGGCGAGGGCCAACAACGGAGCTCAGGCCCACGGAGGTCATGAGGTCCAGAGGTCATCGGAGCTCAGCCTCTGAGGAGAGGGTGAGGTCCGGATTCGGAGCTCGCCTCTGAGGAGAGGGCGAGGGCCGGCATCGGAGCTCAGGCCCACGGAGGGCGCGAGGTCCGAAGGTCATCGGAGCTCAGCCTCTGAGGAGAGGGCAAGGGCCGGCATCGGAGCTCAGGCCAGCGGATGGCGTGAGGTCCGGCATCGAAGCTCCCCTCTGAGGAGAGGGCGAGGGCCGGCATCGGAGCTCAGGCCCATGGATGTCGTGAGGTCCGGAGGTCATCGGAGCTCAGCCTTTGAGGAGAGGGTGAGGTCCAGATTCGGAGCTCGCCTCAGAGGAGAGGGCGAGTGCCGGCATCGGAGCTTAGGCCCACGGAGGGCGCGAGGTCCGGAGGTCATCGGAGCTCAGCCTCTGAGGAGAGGGCGAGGTCCGGCTTCGGAGCTCACCTCTGAGGAGAGGGAGAGGGCCGGCATCAGAGGTCAGGCCAGCGGAGGGTGTGAGGTCCGGCATCAGAGCTTCCCTCTGAGGAGAGGGTGAGGGCCGGCATCGGAGCTCAGGCCCACGGATGTCGTGAGGTCCGGAGGTCATCGGAGCTCATCCTCTGAGGAGAGGGTGAGGTCCAGCTTCGGAGCTCGCCTCTGAGGAGAGGGCGAGGGCCGGCATCGGTTCTCAGGCCCACGGAGGGCGCGAGGTCCGGAGGTCATCAGAGCTTAGCCTCTCAGGAGAGGGTGAGGTCCAGCTTCGGAGCTCGCCTCTGAGGAGACGGCGAGGGCCGGCATCGGAGCTCAGCCTCTAAGGAGAGGATGAGGTCCGGCTATGGAGCTCGCCTATGAGGAGAGGGCGAGGGCTGACATCAGAGCTCAGGCCCACGGATGGCGCGAGGTCCGGAGGTCATAGGAGCTCAGCCTCTGAGGAGAGGGTGAGGTCCGGCTTCGGAGCTCGCCTCTGAGGAGAGGGCGAGGGCCGGCATCAGAGCTCAGGCTAACAGAGGGCGTGAGGTCCGGAGGTCATCGGAGCTCAGCCTTTGAGGAGAGGGTGAAGTCTAGCTTCGGAGCTCGCCTCTGAGAAGAGGGCGAGGGCCGGCACCGGAGCTCAGGCCCACGGAGAGCGCGAGGTTCGGAGGTCATCGGAGCTCAGCCTCTGACGAGAGGGTGAGGTCCAGCTTCGGAGCTCGCCTCTGAGGAGAGGGTGAGGTCCCGCATCGGAGCTCAGGCCAACGGAGGGCGTCAGGTCCGGAGGTCATCGGAGCTCAGCCTCTGACGAGAGGGTGAGGTCCGGCTTCGGAGCTCGCCTCTGAGGAGAGGGCGAGGGCCGGCATCGAAGCTCAGGCCCATGGAGGGCGCGAGGTCCGGAGGTCATCGGAGCTCAACCTCTGAGGAGAGGGTGAGGTCCAGCTTTGGAGCTTGCCTCTTAGGAGAGGGCGAGGGCCGGCATCGGAGCTCAATCCATCAGAGGGCGTGAGGTCCGGAGGTCATCGGAGCTCAGCCTCTGAGTAGAGGGCGAGGGCCGGCATCAGAGCTCAGGCTAGCAGAGGGCGTGAGGTCCGGAGGTCATCGTAGCTCAGGCCAGCGGAGGGTGTGAGGTCCGGCATCAGAGCTCAGCCTCTGAGAAGAGGGGAGGTCCGGGAGGTCATCGGAGCTCAGGCCAGCGGAGGGCGTGAGGTCCGGCGTCGGAGCTCGCCTCTGAGGAGAGGGCGAGGGCCGACAACGGAGCTCAGGCCCACGGAGGTCATGAGGTCCAGAGGTCATCGGAGCTCAGCCTCTGAGGAGAGGGTGAGGTCAGGATTCGGAGCTCGCCTCTGAGGAGAGGGCGAGGGCGGATATCGGAGCTCAGGCCCACGGAGGGCGTGAGGTCCGGAGGTCATCGGAGCTCAGCCTCTGAGGAGAGGGCGAGGTCCAGCTTCGGAGCTTGCCTCTGAGGAGAAGGCGAGGGCCGGCATCGTAGCTCAGGCCAGCGGATGGCGTGAGGTCCGGCATCGAAGCTCCCCTCTGAGGAGAGGGCGAGGGCCGGCATCTGAGCTCAGGCCCACGGATGTCGTGAGGTCCGGAGGTCATCGGAGCTCAGCCTTTGAGGAGAGGGTGAGGTCTGGATTTGGAGCTCGCCTCTGAGGAGAGGGCAAGGGTGAGGGCCGGCATCGGAGCTCAGGCCCACGGAGGGCGCGAGGTCCGGAGGTCATCGGAGCTCAACCTCTGAGGAGAGGGCGAGGTCCGGCTTCGGAGCTCACCTCTGAGGAGAGGGCGAGGGCCGCATCGGAGCTCAGGCCAGCGGAGGGCGTGAGGTCCGGCATCGGAGCTCCCCTCTGAGGAGAGGGCGAGGGCCGGCATCGGAGGTCAGGCCCACGGATGTCGTGAGGTCCGGAGGTCATCGGAGCTCATCCTCTGAGGAGAGGGTGAGGTCCGGCTTCGGAGCTCGCCTTTGAGGAGAGGGCGAGGGCCGGTATCGGAGCTCAGGCCCACGGAGGGCGCGAGGTCCGGAGGTCATCGGAGCGTAGCCTCTCAGGAGAGGGTGAGGTCCGGCTTCGGAGCTCGCCTCTGAGGAAACGGCGAGGGCCGGCATCGGAGCTCAGGCCAACGGAGGGCGTGAGGTCCGGAGGTCATCGGAGCTCAGCCTCTGAGGAGAGGGTGAGGTCCGGCTTCGGATCTCGCCTCTAAGGAGAAGGCGAGGGCTGACATCAGAGCTCAGGCCCACGGAGGGTGCGAGGTCCAGAGGTCATAGGAGCTCAGCCTCTGAGGAGAGGGTGAGGTCCGGCTTCGGAGCTCGCCTCTGAGGAGAGGGCGAGGGCCAGCATCGGAGCTCAGGCTAACAGAGGGCGTGAGGTCCGGAGGTCATCGGAGCTCAGCCTCTGAGGAGAGGGTGAAGTCCGGCTTCGGAGCTCGCCTCTGAGAAGAGGGCGAGGGCCAGCATCGGAGCTCAGGCCCACGGAGGGCGCAAGGTCCGAAGGTCATCGGAGCTCAGCCTCTGAGGAGAGGGTGAGGTCCGGCTTCAGAGCTCGCCTCTGAGGAGAGGGTGAGGGCCCGCATCGGAGCTCAGGCCAACAGAGGGCGTCAGGTCCGGAGGTCATCGGAGCTCAGCCTCTGACGAGAGGGTGAGGTACGGCTTCGGAGCTCGCCTCTGAGGAGAGGGCGAGGGCCGGCATCGAAGCTCAGGCCCACGGAGGGCGCAAGGTCCGGAGGCCATTGGAGCTCAACCTCTGAGGAGAGGGTGAGGTCCAGTTTCGGAGCTCGCCTCTGAGGAGAGGGCGAGGGCCGGCAACAGAGCTCAGGCCAGCGGAGGGCGTGAGTCTGGAGGTCATCGTAGCTCAGGCCAGCGGAGGGCGTGAGGTCCGGCATCAGAGCTCACACTCTGAGAAGAGGGGAGATCCGGGAGGTCATCGGAGCTCAGGCCAGCGGAGGGCGTGAAGTCCGGCATCGGAGCTCGCCTCTGAGGAGAGGGCGAGGGCCGACAACGGAGCTCAGGCCCACGGAGGTCGTGAGGTCCGGGGGTCATCGGAGCTCAGCCTCTGAGGAGAGGGTGAGGTCCGGATTCGGAGCTCGCCTCTGAGGAGAGGGCGAGGGCCGGCATCGGAGCTCAGGCCCACGGAGGGCGCGAGGTCCGGAGGTCATTGGAGCTCAGCCTCTGAGGAGAGGGCGAGGTCCAGCTTCATAGCTCGCCTCTGAGGCGAGGGCGAGGGCTGGCATCGGAGCTCAGGCCAGCGGATGGCGTGAGGTCCGGCATCGGAGCTCCCCTCTGAGGAGAGGGCGAGGGCCGGCATCGGCGCTCAGGCCCACGGAGGTCATGAGGTCCGGAGGTCATCGGAGCTCAGCCTCTAAGGAGAGGGTGAGGTCCGGATTCGGAGCTCGCCTCTGAGGAGAGGGCGAGGGCCGGCATCGGAGCTCAGGCCCACGGAGGGCGCGAGGTCCGGAGGTCATCGGAGCTCAGCCTCTGAGGAGAGGGCGAGGTCCGGCTTCGGAGCTCGCCTCTGAGGAGAGGGCGAGGGCCTGCATCGTAACTCAGGCCAGCGGAGGGCGTGAGGTCTGGCATCGGAGCTCCCCTCTGAGGAGAGGGCAAGGACCGGCATCGGAGCTCAGGCCCATGGATGTCGTGAGGTCCGAACGTCATCGGAGCTCATCCTCTAGGAGAGGGTGAGGTCCGGCTTCGGAGCTCGCCTCTTATGAGAGGGCGAGGGCCGGCATCGGAGCTCAGGCCCACGGAGGGCATGAGGTCTAGAGGTCATCGGAGCTCAGCCTCTGAGGAGAGGGTGAGGTCCGGCTTCGGAGCTCGCCTCTGAGGAGAGGGCGAGGGCTGGCATCGGAGCTCAGGCCAACGGAGGGCGTGAGGTCCAGAGGTCATCGGAGTTCAGCCTCTGAGGTGAGGGTGAGGTCCGGCTTCGGAGCTCGCCTCTGAGGAGAGGGCGAGGGCTGACATCGGAGCTCAGTCCCACGGAGGGTGCGAGGTACGGAGGTCATCGGAGCTCAGCCTCTGAGGGGAGGGTGAGGTCCGGCATCAGAGCTCGCCTCTGAGGAGAGGGCGAGAGCCGGCATCGGAGCTCAGGCCAACGGAGGTAGTGAAGTCCAGAGGTCATCGGAGCTCAGCCTCTGAGGAGAGGGTGAAGTCCGGCTTTGGATCTCGCCTATGAGAAGAGGGCGACGGCCGGCATCGGAGCTCAGGTCCACGGAGGGCGCGAGGTCCGGAGGTCATCGGAGCTCAACCTCTGAGGAGAGGGTGAGGTTCAGCTTCGAGCTCGCCTCTGAGGAGAGGGCGAGGGCCGGCATCGGAGCTCAGGCCAATGGAGGGCGTGAGGTCCGGAGGTCATCGGAGCTCAGCCTCTGAGGAGAGGGTGAGGTCCGGCTTCGGAGCTCGCCTCTGAGGAAAGGACGAGGGCCGTTGTCGAAGTGTTCGGTCGACACTTCCCCCGGGCCTGCACTGGGCAGCCCGCGGAGGTTCTTTTTTCGGTGGGGCTAGACCCTTGCGGAGAGCTTGCGCGGATGGACGAGTTAGTAAGAGCTTGACACTGTGAGTTTTACGTGGTTCAGGCCGCCAGAGCGTAAAACCCTACGTCCACGGCGAGCTATGGAGCTCGCTGTATTGCTTGCTGCTCAGGGCCGGAGTCATGAGCTTGGGGGTGAGTTACAGCTTGGGTGTGAATGGCTAGCGTATGAGTTGCGGAGGTGCGAACCCTTGCTATCGTTGCCTACCCGAGTCTTTTATAGTCCAAGACTCGGGTGGCATACAAGGGGGCCCGGGACCCGACAGGTGGTCCCGGGGAGATTGTCTATCATCTACCGTATCTGCAGTTATGCCTGTAGTTGTCTCTGGTGAAGGCTTCCGAGTCTCCGTCTTGCAGCCCTTCCCATGCCGCATGCTAGTCGTAGTGGTTGATGACGGCGTGGGCGGCATGGGATGTCTTGTCGCTGCGTTTATTGGCTGGCAGGCTCTGACACTGCGCGCCAATCTGTGATGCGACTGGGCGCAACGGCACCTGACAGAGGCGTGCTCCGCGTCTCCATGTCTTGGGAAGGCGTGGGCCTTGAATACCTTGTACGGGCAAGGTATGGGGCGTCTTTACGCCCGCTGCCTATCGCTCGGGGGCAGGCAGCGCCGTTGTGCTGGCCACATGGCGGGCCCGGAGCCCTCCTCAGAAGAGAGGGGGGTCCGGCCCCACAGGACACGTGGAGCCTTCGGACCTCTCCCCGCGGAGGGGGAGGTTCGGCTTCTGTTGGCCACGTGGTGAGCCCGGAGCTCCTCTCTGAGGAGAGGGAGGTCCGGCCTCTCCGGACACGCGGCACCTTCGGACCTCTCTCCCGCGGAGGGGGAGGTCCGGCTTCTGTATGCCACGTGGTAGGCCCGGAGCTCTCCTCTGAGGAGAGGGAGGTCCGGCCCCGCTGGACGTGTGGCGCCTTCGGAGCTCTCCCTGCAGAGAAGGGCGAGATCCTTAGGCATTTTCCCCTGTGCGCGGGGGTACCCCATATCGAGGGTACCGACAGTGGCCCCCGGGCCCATCTCGGGGGAGATAGCGAGCCCGAGGTGGGACCTTCGTCTCTTTTGATCCGCGCACTTTCTTGTCTTGAGTACTCCCTGTGCTGGCAGGGTCTTGACGGCTTCGGTGTTCAGCCTCTTAGGAGAGGGTGAAGCCTGGAATCGGAGCTCGGCCCGACTGTGGGGGCGGAGGTCCGGAAGTCATCGGAGCTCAGGCCAGCAAAGGGCGTGAGGTCCGGCATCAGTGCTCGCCTCTGAAAGGAGGGCGAGGGCTGGCCTCGGAGCTCGGTCTGGCTGTGGAGGCAGAGTCCGGAAGTCATCGGAGCTCAGGCCAACGAAGGTCGTGAGGTCCGGCATCAGTGCTCGCCTCTGAATGGAGGGCGAGGGCTGGCCTCGGAGCTCGGCCTAGCTGTGGGGGCGGAGTCCGGCACTGCTCAGTGGTCCCCCCTTTCCTATCCCTTAGTCTCTTTTGGCTTACTGTCCCAGGCTGGAATACTGGGCTTGGGTAATCCAGTGCACTTGGTCCCGGAGGTCTGGCCCCAGCCCCAGTCAGGGTGTAACCGCCCGGCCCCCTGGTACTCAGACCATAGCGCCGGGAGGCAGAGTGTGCATGCTTTGGGTGCAAGACCGGGCAAAGCAAGGCTCCTGACCCCCCGTTCTAGCGTAGGTCTTTTCTCGGAGGAGACCAACTAGCGGTGCAGTACCCTTATAGGGGGAGATCCAAAAGGCCACCGGGCCTCTGGCAGGTACCCCAAGCACTACCGCCTTCGGCAGGACGGCAAATATCGACTATGCATGAGAGCCGAAAAGAGGAGCCGAGTGTACAATGGACGCACACTGTCTAGAGCGTGGGGAGGTGTTCATATAAATTAATGCGTAATTTAAATAAACACCTAAGTAAGCATGGTGAACTTACTGGGTAACGTCGGAGCGCCTGTCTTCATGCAGAGCGGGTCATGCGTGGCTTCGTCGTACGCCGGACACGGGGGGACCCCCATGGCTATATCAGGGGGAAGCATGGCTTCGGCCCCGCATACCATGTGGAAAGGTAGTTCCCGTGACCCGGCCTTGGGAAGTCCGGCTGGCCCTCGACATGGAGGAGCCGGTATCCCCCGACGGCTTTGGGTGCGCGTCTGCACCGGTTGTGTGGGTCTGCTTGGCGTGGACCTGGCACGCATTGTATCCCTAACCGGTTTGACGGCGTCCAGGTGGCTCTCGGTCAGTAGGAGCCATGCCGGGTGGCTTAACCGACCAACGTGCGGGACGATGAGCGTTCCCAGCACTCGCCTCCTTGGACTACTGCGAGCTAATCGCAGCCTTCCTCCTGGGTTATGCACCGCAATAGGATGTCGTGGCGCCACGCTAGTAAAGATACCAGCATGTAGCACTTAGCCATCCGCACCACCCGTTCAGCGGATGCACGTTCATCAGGAAGGACGTCCTTCAAGGAGTCCCGGACCTCCGTGGTCCATGCATCGGGACTACTTGAGCTTCTGGATCTTGAGCGCTGGGTTGCACGGAGTCCCCAGTGACTCTTACGATCCTTAGGTGGCATCCAGGGCCGCCGGGACTGCCTAGCTTCGAGGCACTAGTTCAGCCCCCTTCGCCCGGCTCGGCGGGCCGGGCTGTGGACCGCAGCAACGTCCTCTCGAAGACTCCTTCGTGCGCAGGGGCTCCGATGGAGACTTTTGTTGAGAGGTCGTCAGCTGCGGCCGTGCAAGCGCGCGTGTCGAAGTGTTCGGTCGACACTTCCCCCGGGCCTGCACTGGGCAGCCCGCGGAGGTTCTTTTTTTGGTGGGGCTAGTCCCTTGCGGAGAGCTTGCGCGGATGGACGAGTTAGTAAGAGCTTGACACAGAGAGTTTTACGTGGTTCAGGCCGCCGGAGTGTAAAACCCTACGTCCACGGCGAGCTATGGAGCTCGCTGTATTGCTTGCTGCTCGGGGCCGGAGTCCCGAGCTTGGGGGTGAGTTACAGCTTGGGTGTGAATGGCTAGCGTATGAGTTGCAGAGTGCGAACCCTTGCTATCGTCGCCTACCCGAGTCTTTTATAGTCCAAGACTCGGGTGGCTTACAAGGGGGGCCCGGGACCCGACAGGTGGTCCCGGGGAGATTGACTGTTATCTACCGTATCTGCAGTTATGCCGGTAGTTGTCTCTGGCGAAGGCTTCCAAGTCTCCGTCTTGCCGCCCAGCCCATGCCGCACGCTAGTCGTAGTGGTTGATGGCGGCGCAGGCGGCATGGGATGTCTTGTCGTGGTGTTTATTGGCTGGCAGGTTCTGACACCGCGCGCCAGTCTGTGATGCGACTGGGTGCAACGGCACCTGACAGAGGCGTGCTCCGCGTCTCCGCGTCGTGGGAAGACGCGGGCCTTGAATACCTTGTACGGGCAAGGTATGGGGCGTCTTTACGCCCGCTGCCTATCGCTCGGGGGCAGGCAGCGCGGTTCTGTTGCCACGTGGCGGGCCCGGAGCCCTTCTCAGAGGAGAGGAGGGTCCGGCCCGCGGGGCACGTGGAGCCTCCGGACCACTTCCCCGCGGAGGGGGAGGTTCGGCTTCTGTCCGCCACGTGGCGGGTCCGGAGCTCCTCTCTGAGGAGAGGGAGGTCCGGCCCCGCCAGATACGTGGCATCTTCGGACCTCTCTCCCGCGGAGGGGGAGGTCCGGCCTCTGTATGCCACGTGGCGGGCCCGGAGCTCTCCTCTGAGGAGAGGGAGGTCCGGCCCCGCCGGACGCGTGGCGCCTTCGGAGCTCTCCCTGTGGAGAAGGGCGAGTTCCTTAGACATTTTCCCCTGTGCGCGGGGGTACCCCATATCTCAGGTACCGACAGTGGCCCCGGGCCCATCTCGGGGGAGATAGCGAGCCCGAGGTGGGACCTCCGTCTCTTCTGATCCGCGCACTTTCTCTAAGTCCCGCATTGACCGCTGTCGGAGCACGAACGGTCGCAGGATCGTGGGAGCGTGCGCCCACTTGATGGTTGCTTTTACTGCGGCGGTTCCCAAGACTGCCACTTCTGCATGTTGTGGCGCTTTCTTCGGGAACCGCCGAAGTGCCTTTCCGGTTTGTCTTCTTAGGAGACTGACTCCTTGGCCCACCGCTTCAGTCGGGCGGCTTGGGTCCACCTGTCATCAGCACTCGGTGTAGGAGCCGGAGCGGTTGCCGATGCAGCGTATTCGAAGAGTTCCGAATCGCTTGGACTCGTACCCGGAAGGTGGGAAAAGAAACCGCCACTGGGGTACTCTCCCCTTATAAGGCCTCCAGCCATTGCGCCTCCCTCGAGTCTCTGCGGTCTTGTCGTCTTCCATGGATCCCAACCCACCTTTCAGGGGGAGAATCGCTCTCGATTTCCCCCAGCAACGGCGTCTGCACCAAGCCTGGGACCCAGGGAGCCTGCCTGTCTTGCCTCTGGAGGTGGCGCCTCCAAGGGGTTTCTGGTTTGTCCTCCCGACGGGGCCCTTCCTTGGTGACGGCAGGCAGAAAGCTCCTTGGCATTGCGTCCCTTCTCAGGTGGTGGAGTCTTCAACGAAACCGCTGAAGCACCAAGGAGAATCCCAGGCGGCAGAGTCTCCGAGAAGACCGCTGAAGCTGCGGAGGGGGGGCCTCAGGAGCACCCTTGATGAGACCGGCTTTTGCGCAGGTGATGAGGGAAGGAGGTTCCAGGAGCACCCTTGATGACACCGGCTTTTGCGCCGGTGATGAGGGAACTTCAGGAGAAGGAAACCGCTGATGCACCATGGAGGATCCCAGACGGCAGAGTCTCCAGGAAGACCGCTGAATGCTGCGGAGGGGGCCTCAGGAGCTCCCTTGGTGACACCGTGTAAAAGCCCAAGAAAAGGGACTTGCAAAAATTTTTATGCACCTCACAACACAACAGTTTGTTGTGAGTAGATTGTGAAATATTGTGAAGAGCAAGTGGCCTCCATCAAAGGAGTGATTAGAAGGGAAAGTCTTCACTTTCACAAAGTAGGGTTTCTACACATGAACATGAGAGGTTGAGCTCACCCCTAGAATTTAAAAAGTCTTGGGAAGGTTCAGTCCAAAGCTCATGCAAATTCAACACTTTTTGAGGCACTTTTGGGTTATCTCAAAAAGAGGCCAATTTGAATGTAAATTCAAATTGCAGCAACTTTCATCACCCAAATTCAAAAGTTAGCTCCATATCTATACTCAGCACATTTTTCTGAGTAAACCCACCAATTTTCATCTCCATTGGAGCTCATCTTGTCAAGAGCTAAATTTGCAAGAATTCAAAACTGAATTTGAATTTCAGTTTAAATATGAAGCAAATTTAACCAAACAAAGTTTGAATTTGAGAATTCAAATTCAAACAAAGACTTGGTGACTAAGTCTCTCATTAAATGGAGAGTAGCTGAGATATTTGCAGCAGAATTTGGAAAAAGAGATTAGGGGGAGAGGGGGGCCCGCAAGTCAGTGGGAGGACTGTTCTCCAAACCAAGCGTGGCCTGTTCTCCCCGACGCCGGTCGAACACAGGCCGCCAGCTCCTGCTCCCGCGCCCGAGAGGGAGGGACACCGCACGAGCCAGCGCGCCGTGGAGGACCGACTGCAGCGGCGATAACACGCGCGCCCACGTGAAGATCATCACTGCTCCCGTGCCTCGCGCTGACCGACCCGACTGCCGCCGACCGACTTCCCGTGAGGATTCGGCCGAGCTCTCGCGTGCAGCACCCCCCTAGCCAAAAAACCACACCAGCTACTCGCCCTCTACCTCCTCCGGCCGAAGACAATCGAGTTTAGCTGCCCAGAACCTAGCCCGGAGACTATCGGCGGTGACCGAGAAGAACAGTCGGCACGGGCTCACCGTGGGCAGCTCGAACCCGAGGCTTTCCTGGCCAAGCTAGGCCACTCAGAGACGCGCCGGATAGTCACGCTGCTACTAGCCAAGCCACAGCCCCGACGGTGGACCATCGAGCGTCAATTTGACGTTTTCCTCCCGGCACATCCACTCGGACCTCCGGGTAAGAATCCATCGAATTCATCCTCAATCTTCGTTCTTAGGCCACCAAATCGTGCACACAGGACCTAGACTGGCTAGCGTTCAATTTCTCTTCGCAACCCTAGCTAGAAAACTGACCCAGTTCGGGGTATTTCATGTCATTCCACGCTCAAACGCGCGGCAGGAGTCGGGCGCACGGTGAGAACTCCTCTGGAGGTGTTGCCATGCGCTGGCCTTTGCTTGCCGGGTTTCCCTAGCACCTACTGGTGCTCTAGAAGGGATGGGCTGAGTCGTTAGCAGGCTAGGACCACCGGGCGACGACGCCGATCGTTCCCCGAGGCCGCCGCACGCTGCCGGCACCGTTCCGATCCTCTAGCGCCTAAACCGAGCCCACAAACATGTTTCCCGACCCCATAAACCCCCAGGCGGCGAGCCTACGGCCGGGAGACAGCCGGAGACACTCAGCCGGTGAGGCGCCGCCTCGGTCCGGCGAGGTTAGCGCGCGCGCGGGAAGGAGGGCTCGGAGGAAGAAGAAGGGTGGGGCAGGCCCACCAGTCAGTGAGGGCGAGTTTAAAAACAGGATCAAATGTGGCCAGGATTCCATGTGGCTGTGCACAGGAGAACCCAGTAACCCTCTGTGTTCTCGCTTCTCACTGGCTGCGAATTAAAAAGTGGGCCCAGGTTATTTTCCAATAGTAAAACAATTCCAGTTTCCACTCAAACTTTAGAAATCCATAACTTTTGCTAGGAAGCTCCAAATTTAGTGATTCAAATTGGGTTGGACTCATCTTGCCTAGCTATGTTCAAATATACAACCCAATTTGTATGAAACCCATTAATTAATTCTGGAAAATTCTTTAAAGCTTTTTAGCAAAAGAATTTTAGAGGGAGTTTGGTTCATTCAAAAATCCCCAAATTTTGCCAGAATGTTCTTTAGGACATTAGTAAACCCCTGTAAAAGTTTCAGACCATTTGGAGTTGATTTGGTCAGAGCAATTCAAATTGAAAGGTGCTGTGTTCATTTGAATACAGAAACATTTTCAGAGAATTTCCAAAACTTGGAAATTCAATTCTGGGCAAACCTTGACTCCAAAAATGCTAGGAAAATTCATGCAAACTCTAGGAGCTATAATTGAAATTATAGTTCACTAAGTTGGGTATGAACAGGGGTATTACCACAGAATAGGTTCTTCCTTGCTTATTTGCTAAGGAAATTGTTCTGAGCAAACCACTACATGAAAAGTGCTAAGGTTTGGTCCAGAGGGTTTTCTTGTGACAAGGAACTCACACAAAAATTCTCAGCTCCATTGGAGCTCTAGATCACCCCTGTCCTGTTTACCCACTTAAGGATTAAGATGAAAAAGGGGGAAAAATCACTTAGCATTTAACCTTGTGATTAAGTTCAAGCCAAACCACCAACACCAGTTCATCTTTAAATTCTTAAACAAAGTTCCAGGTGTTAGAGGCTGGTTATTAGAACTAATAGTAGAAGTCTTGCTCTAAAACTCGCATTTGCGTCTAAATTAACATGTAGTATTTCATTAACGTAGAAGAGACTCCGGAAGTGCTGGACTTCCTCCTTCCGGACGAAGAACTAACTCCTGACCAGCAGCAACAAGGCAAGCCCCGGTTTGCATTAACCTTTTTATAAGTTTTTCTTTTGTTTACATGAGTCGTGTGAAGTATGATTGTGCATTAGGTGTAGGATGAATGGAACCCCACTTGCATAACCAACGGTTCCTAAAAGTGTGAGGGTAGTGTCTAAGACCTCGAGTAGACAGGCTATGCTTAATGAGTCATAGGACTTCGGTACAAGTCAAGTAGTTGAAATCTACTCGCGAGATAGGCTGGGGGCACACGGGTTCGGTTGAGTGATGTGAGATCACTTAGTAATGAAAATGAGACTAGGCAGGGGCTAGGGCGCAGCAAGAGAGAGTCTTGTGTGCGCAGCCCTGCCCGTGTCGATTGAGGACCGATCCGTGTGCGGCCCTGCTGAACAAGTATTGAACGTACCGAAGGCATATCGGATATATGGGCCCCGATAAACCGATGTAGCCTAAACCTCCGGGCGTCGAGGCATAGCACACTGATTTATAGGTGTAGGTTGAGGGCAGCAAGGTGGAAATCTGCCAACGGGCATAGAGAGATGCTCCGTGTGGGGAACCTCCTGCTCGTTTCGGTGCGACCGGTTCGACGTTTGGGCTGTTGGGTGAAAGGTTGTCCCGTACGACATCAAGTGAGCGTGCTGTGCAGCTCCACGGGTGGGCGTACGTGATGTGCTCTTTGGGTTTTCCCTGCAGGTGTATATCGAGTCGATTCGCCGTCCCTCGCGGTGACGAGTACTGCTTGTTCACTGCGTCGTAACGTAGACTAATGGATGAAATATGTTGATTCAATGATGCTGATTGATATAATTGTATTGCTACATGTGTGCCACCAAATACTGCTTACTAAATTTCAGCTTTCATGAACTGTTAACTTGTTCCTAAAAGATGAACTAAGGACGAACTTGTAGGCGTGTCGTTTTGCTGAAATGTTACTAACCTATGCCTTGGTATACCTCATGTAGAGTTTCATGCTTAGGTGAGTCGGTTAAGCCTTGCTGAGCCTTCGTGCTCATGGTTGCTGCTTAAGTGTTTTTCAGGTGAGGAGCCACCCACGGACTCGGAGTACGAGTCCACCGGCGAGGGTTACCCTCCGTCGGGGACCACGGCTGAGTGGGAGCCGTACACGCCGCGCTGAGCTGAGACGTGCAGCTAGTGTGGGTTGCCCTAGGGCTGGGCAACCGACTTTTGCTAAATAGGCGGGCGTGAGTTGTATAGTGTAGTCTTCCGCTGTGTAATAGAACAATAATTGTAACTGAAGTTTGTACTTGTTTGTACAGTTTCAGCTGTTTTTCCCATGTAATATATTGTGTTCTTATGACGTGTGCTGTCGGGTGTCGCATCGCGCGGCACCACCCTCTGCGATCCTGGATGAGCGGATTCCGGTCCGCCACAGCCTGGTATCAGAGCTGCAGTGGGGATAGCACAGTACTAAAGGACTGCATTATGGGAAAAACTTAGGAATACGGTGAGGATTCGGTAGTTGCCCAAGTAAGGACTATATTAGCATAGTTACTTAAAGTGGCAAAGACTAACTTATGTGTTATAATTCTGAATTTCAATTATGTAACGACGCACCTACGCTCTGGTAAGTATGGTAAGGAACGCCACCGAAAGCGGTTCAATTTCGGTTAGCTCTCCCTGATGAGGAACGTGGTTCAGGGATTTGTCTCATAGCTTGGTGTGAGACGTCAATATGAACCTCTTGAACTCTTCATGTTCCTGAGTTCATATGAAACTCTGATCCCTAGCGTGCATTAGGCAAGTAAGTGGAGACCCCATCGCGTGGTCAGTAACGCGAGAGTGTGTTCGTCTGGAAATAGCCCAGGAGAACATACGCAGCGCTTGCCATCGGCGTGCCCTGCAGGGCAGTAGGTGGTATCTGTTGGGTTGATAACATTCCCAACCGTGACAACCCGTTCATGACATACTCGGGTTCCCCGTCGTGTGGTGTTGAAACCCGATCACGTGCCTTGAGACGTGACTTAGCTCAAGGACGGCCGTATGACAATGATACGGGCGTGTGTATTTACTTCAAATATGGAACTGCCTGAAATGAATAACCTTTGAGTGCACCATCATTGTGTGGTCTTCTGCAGGTACTAACCACGTATGTATCCGTGTAGAAAACGTGTGCGAGAGACCGTTTAGTGCCACATTCGAGACGTATATGCCGGTATGATCCGGTTAGGATTTTCTTTTGTGAGGAACGTAGTACCGAGATAGTGTAGGCATATGCATGAGTATAATGATAACCAAGAATTAAAAATCTATAGGTTCAACATTTAGGACCCTGGTTGGGTATAAGAATGGGATAGGGATGAGTGTAGTTCCAAAAAGACTGAAAAACAGAGTGCTCGGTTTTGGGACAGCAAGTTTGCTGATCTTCAACAGGGCATAACTCACAGGTCTTTTAGCCCAGGGAGGTGTGCTATATAGTTCTGGGAAGGTATTCAAGTACTCTACAACTTTGTTGTAGACTTCCAGAGCTGAAACTCGCCTTAAGATGGCTAAAATCCCAGAGGAATGTAAACTATTCAGAATCAGGGCAGAGTAAAACATCCTCTGAACTGATCTGTTTTTCAAATATAACTCCCAGTAGAAAAATCTAAAATTGTCATATAATCCATCCTTAGAAAGAGTAGAAGATGTTTGACATCTTTGCAATTCAAAGTTTCTGAAGTTTCAGTACAGAATTTAGTGGAAATCAGGATTGGAAACAGCCACTTCCAAGGGAGGTGCTGTTAAAAATTCTTCCAGAAATTCTGCTAACTTTGAATTAGCATAACTTTTTAATCAAAGCTGATCTGGGGGCAAATGAGTACTCGTTGGAAAGATACTAAAGTTAACTTTAACTTTGGTATTCAACTTGAGTCATGAAAATGCCCATAACCGGATCAAAACTTGGAATAGGTAGAGACTGGTCATTCTGACGGAAGAATGACAGTTGAACTCATTGGAGAGGGTGTTGTACCCTAAGGGCGATAATAATGCTGAAGTTCTCAAGTTAGAAGACATCCCCGTAGTCCGGGAGTATCCCGACGTGTTCCCGGACGATCTTCCGGGCATGCCACCTGAGCGGGATGTCGAGTTCAAGATTGAGCTCGCACCCGGGACTACGCCCATATCACGGAGACCATACAAGATGGCTCCAAATGAGCTGGCTGAACTAAAAGAACAGCTCAATGATCTGTTGAGCAAGGGTTTCATTCGGCCGAGTTCCTCGCCTTGGGGATGCTCGGCGCTATTCGTGAAGAAGAAGGATGAGACCCTGAGGCTGTGTGTGGATTACCGGCCGCTCAACGCCGTCACCATCAAGAATAAGTACCCACTGCCCCGTATTGACATCTTGTTTGATCAACTTGTGGGGGCAAGTGTATTCTCAAAGATGGACCTTCGCTCTGGATATCACCAGATCAAGATCCGGGCGGAGGATATCCCGAAGACGGCGTTCTCGACGAGATACGGCTTATACGAATATCTCGTCATGTCCTTTGGTCTCACAAATGCTCCAGCCCATTTCATGTATCTCATGAACTCAGTGTTCATGCCGGAGCTGGACAAGTTCGTGGTAGTGTTCATCGACGATATCTTGGTTTACTCCAAGACAGAAGCCGAGCATGCCGAACACTTACGGATCGTTCTTCAACGATTGCGAGACCACAAGCTCTACGCCAAGTTCAGCAAATGCGAATTTTGGATCAGCCAAGTGCCATTCTTGGGACATATCATCTCAGCTGAAGGCATTGCGGTTGACCCAAGTAAAATCGAGCAAGTGTTGAAATGGAAAGCTCCCACTTCAGTTCATGAAGTCAGAAGCTTCCTCGGGTTAGCGGGATACTACCGGAGATTCATTCCAAGTTTCTCCAAGCTCGCTAAGCCGATGACAGAGTTGCTGAAAAAAGGGAAGAAATATGTTTGGAACACGGCATGTGAAGGAGCGTTCCGAACATTGGTGAAGCATCTCACAACAGCCCCGGTCTTAGCTCAACCGGATACAACAAAGCCCTTCGGCGTGTATTGCGACGCGTCCGGTATTGGGCTTGGCTGCGTGTTGATGCAGGAAGGACGTGTGGTCGCTTATGGCTCACGCCAACTTCGGAACCATGAGCAGCACTACCCGACTCATGATCTTGAACTTGCTGCCGTGGTGTTGGCGCTGAAAATGTGGAGGCACTATCTTCTGGGGAACTTGGTACATCTCTACACCGACCACAAGAGCTTGAAATACATTTTCACCCATAAGGAGCTGAACATGAGGCAGAGGAGGTGGTTAGAACTGATCAAAGATTATGAGATTGAGATCCATTACCACCCCGGCAAGGCGAATGTGGTTGCCGACGCGCTGAGTCGGAAATCGCATGTCCATCACCTCACCATTACACCGGTGGAGGAGGAAGAGCCAAGTTTATACTTGGTTCCTTATGGGTCGCTGTACAACCTTGCCCTCATCCCTACTATTAGGGAGGACATCATTGCAGCTCAGAAAACGGATAAAGGCATGGCACATCTCCGGAGACGGATAGACAATGGAGAAATTAAATGTTTCCGGAAAGATGATGAGGGGACGCTGTGGTTCAATGACCGCATAGTCGTACCCCGGGATATGGAATTGAGGAAAAAGATCCTCGATGAAGCTCACTTGTCCAAATACTCCATTCATCCGGGCAGCAACAAAATGTACCAAGATTTGAAAAAGAAATTTTGGTGGACACGGATGAAGCGGGAGGTAGCTAAGTACGTATCCGAGTGCGATACGTGTAGACAAGTGAAAGCTGATCATATGAAGAAATCAGGGCTGCTGCAACCCCTGAAGATCCCGGCATGGAAATGGGAAGATGTGAGCATGAATTTCATTGTGGGATTACCCCTAACAGCCAACATGCATGATTCCATATGGGTAATCGTTGATCGGTTAACCAAGACGGCTCACTTCATTCCGGTGAATACACGTTACAATGCCGGCAAATATGCGGAGCTATACATAGCGAAGATTCTATGCCTATACGGGGTACCCAAGACCATTGTCTCAGATCGAGGTGCATTATTTGTATCTCGCTTTTGGGAGCAGCTACACGCTGCATTGGGTACTAAGTTGATCAGGAGCTCCGCCTATCACCCTCAGACCGATGGTCAGACAGAAAGGGTGAATCAAGTCCTGGAAGACATGTTGAGAGCATGTGCCATCCACCATGGTAGGAACTGGGATGATCACCTACCATTGGCGGAATTCTCATACAACAACGGTTATCAGGCGAGTATCAAGATGGCACCTTACGAAGCTCTCTACGGTCGTAAATGCCGCACCTCATTAAATTGGTGCGAGTCCAGTGAAAGGGTCACATTCGGAGTTGATGTGGTGAACGACGCCGAAGAGCGCGTTCGGACAATTCAAGCCAATTTGAAGGCCGCTCAATCCCGACAAAAGAGCTACGCTGATAAGAGGCGTAGGCCGTTGCACTTTGACGTTGGGGAACACGTGTATCTCCGCGTGTCTCCAATGAAGGGCGTGCACCGATTCGGTGTGAAGGGGAAACTCGCTCCCCGTTTTATTAGACCCTACGCTATCACCGAGAAGTGTGGACCAGCGGCGTATCGATTGGAACTACCGGCATCTCTAGCTGGTGTCCATGATATTTTCCATGTTTCGCAACTGCGAAAATGCTTGAAGCATACAGCTGCTGTTCCTACCGAAGACATCGGCGAGCTGAAACCGGATTTAACATATGATGAATATCCGGTGGGAATTCTTGATGAGAAAGCCCGAACCACACGCAGCAGAACGTTGTGGTTCTACAAAATACTCTGGAGCAACCACACCGCCAAGGAAGCGACGTGGGAGAGCGAGGAGTTACTTCGCTCAAATTACCCGGAGTTCATGGCTTCTCAACACGGGTAAGTCCCTATTACATCGCTATCTCTTCTTTTATAATCTCGGGACGAGATTCTTTTAAGGGGGGAGGGATGTAAAAGCCCAAGAAAAGGGACTTGCAAAAATTTTTATGCACCTCACAACACAACAGTTTGTTGTGAGTAGATTGTGAAATATTGTGAAGAGCAAGTGGCCTCCATCAAAGGAGTGATTAGAAGGGAAAGTCTTCACTTTCACAAAGTAGGGTTTCTACACATGAACATGAGAGGTTGAGCTCACCCCTAGAATTTAAAAAGTCTTGGGAAGGTTCAGTCCAAAGCTCATGCAAATTCAACACTTTTTGAGGCACTTTTGGGTTATCTCAAAAAGAGGCCAATTTGAATGTAAATTCAAATTGCAGCAACTTTCATCACCCAAATTCAAAAGTTAGCTCCATATCTATACTCAGCACATTTTTCTGAGTAAACCCACCAATTTTCATCTCCATTGGAGCTCATCTTGTCAAGAGCTAAATTTGCAAGAATTCAAAACTGAATTTGAATTTCAGTTTAAATATGAAGCAAATTTAACCAAACAAAGTTTGAATTTGAGAATTCAAATTCAAACAAAGACTTGGTGACTAAGTCTCTCATTAAATGGAGAGTAGCTGAGATATTTGCAGCAGAATTTGGAAAAAGAGATTAGGGGGAGAGGGGGGCCCACAAGTCAGTGGGAGGACTGTTCTCCAAACCAAGCGTGGCCTGTTCTCCCCGACGCCGGTCGAACACAGGCCGCCAGCTCCTGCTCCCGCGCCCGAGAGGGAGGGACACCGCACGAGCCAGCGCGCCGTGGAGGACCGACTGAAGCGGCGATAACACGCGCGCCCACGTGAAGATCATCACTGCTCCCGTGCCTCGCGCTGACCGACCCGACTGCCGCCGACCGACTTCCCGTGAGGATTCGGCCGAGCTCTCGCGTGCAGCACCCCCCTAGCCAAAAAACCACACCAGCTACTCGCCCTCTACCTCCTCCGGCCGAAGACAATCGAGTTTAGCTGCCCAGAACCTAGCCCGGAGACTATCGGCGGTGACCGAGAAGAACAGTCGGCACGGGCTCACCGTGGGCAGCTCGAACCCGAGGCTTTCCTGGCCAAGCTAGGCCACTCAGAGACGTGCCGGATAGTCACGCTGCTACTAGCCAAGCCACAGCCCCGACGGTGGACCATCGAGCGTCAATTTGACGTTTTCCTCCCGGCACATCCACTCGGACCTCCGGGTAAGAATCCATCGAATTCATCCTCAATCTTCATTCTTAGGCCACCAAATCGTGCACACAGGACCTAGACTGGCTAGCGTTCAATTTCTCTTCGCAACCCTAGCTAGAAAACTGACCCAGTTTGGGGTATTTCATGTCATTCCACGCTCAAACGCGCGGCAGGAGTCGGGCGCACGGTGAGAACTCCTCTGGAGGTGTTGCCATGCGCTGGCCTTTGCTTGCCGGGTTTCCCTAGCACCTACTGGTGCTCTAGAAGGGATGGGCTGAGTCGTTAGCAGGCTAGGACCACCGGGCGACGACGCCGATCGTTCCCCGAGGCCGCCGCACGCTGCCGGCACCGTTCCGATCCTCTAGCGCCTAAACCGAGCCCACAAACATGTTTCCCGACCCCATAAACCCCCAGGCGGCGAGCCTACGGCCGGGAGACAGCCGGAGACACTCAGCCGGTGAGGCGCCGCCTCGGTCCGGCGAGGTTAGCGCGCGCGCGGGAAGGAGGGCTCGGAGGAAGAAGAAGGGTGGGGCAGGCCCACCAGTCAGTGAGGGCGAGTTTAAAAACGGGATCAAATGTGGCCAGGATTCCATGTGGCTGTGCACAGGAGAACCCAGTAACCCTGTGTGTTCTCGCTTCTCACTGGCTGCGAATTAAAAAGTGGGCCCAGGTTATTTTCCAATAGTAAAACAATTCCAGTTTCCACTCAAACTTTAGAAATCCATAACTTTTGCTAGGAAGCTCCAAATTTAGTGATTCAAATTGGGTTGGACTCATCTTGCCTAGATCTGTTCAAATATACAACCCAATTTGTATGAAACCCATTAATTAATTCTGGAAAATTCTTTAAAACTTTTTAGCAAAAGAATTTTAGAGGGAGTTTGGTTCATCCAAAAATCCCCAAATTTTGCCAGAATGTTCTTTAAGACATTAGTAAACCCCTGTAAAAGTTTCAGACCATTTGGAGTTGATTTGGTCAGAGCAATTCAAATTGAAAGGTGCTGTGTTCATTTGAATACAGAAACATTTTCAGAGAATTTCCAAAACTTGGAAATTCAATTCTGGGCAAACCTTGACTCCAAAAATGCTAGGAAAATTCATGCAAACTCTAGGAGCTATAATTGAAATTATAGTTCACTAAGTTGGGTATGAACAGGGGTATTACCTCAGAATAGGTTCTTCCTTGCTTATTTGCTAAGGAAATTGTTCTGAGCAAACCACTACATGCAAAGTGCTAAGGTTTGGTCCAGAGGGTTTTCTTGTGACAAGGAACTCACACAAAAATTCTCAGCTCCATTGGAGCTCTAGATCACCCCTGTCCTGTTTACCCACTTAAGGATTAAGATGAAAAAGGGGGAAAAATCACTTAGCATTTAACCTTGTGATTAAGTTCAAGCCAAACCACCAACACCAGTTCATCTTTAAATTCTTAAACAAAGTTCCAGGTGTTAGAGGCTGGTTATTAGAACTAATAGTAGAAGTCTTGCTCTAAAACTCGCATTTGCGTCTAAATTAACATGTAGTATTTCATTAACGTAGAAGAGACTCCGGAAGTGCTGGACTTCCTCCTTCCGGACGAAGAACTAACTCCTGACCAGCAGCAACAAGGCAAGCCCCGGTTTGCATTAACCTTTTTATAAGTTTTTCTTTTGTTTACATGAGTCGTGTGAAGTATGATTGTGCATTAGGTGTAGGATGAATGGAACCCCACTTGCATAACCAACGGTTCCTAAAAGTGTGAGGGTAGTGTCTAAGACCTCGAGTAGACAGGCTATGCTTAATGAGTCATAGGACTTCGGTACAAGTCGAGTAGTTGGAATCTACTCGCGAGATAGGCTGGGGGCACACGGGTTCGGTTGAGTGATGTGAGATCACTTAGTAATGAAAATGAGACTAGGCAGGGGCTAGGGCGCAGCAAGAGAGAGTCTTGTGTGCGCAGCCCTGCCCGTGTCGATTGAGGACCGATCCGTGTGCGGCCCTGCTGAACAAGTATTGAACGTACCGAAGGCATATCGGATATATGGGCCCCGATAAACCGATGTAGCCTAAACCTCCGGGCGTCGAGGCATAGCACACCGATTTATAGGTGTAGGTTGAGGGCAGCAAGGTGGAAATCTGCCAACGGGCATAGAGAGATGCTCCGTGTGGGGAACCTCCTGCTCGTTTCGGTGCGACCGGTTCGACGTTTGGGCTGTTGGGTGAAAGGTTGTCCCGTACGACATCGAGTGAGCGTGCTGTGCAGCTCCACGGGTGGGCGTACGTGACGTGCTCTTTGGGTTTTCCCTGCAGGTGTATATCGAGTCGATTCGCCGTCCCTCGCGGTGACGAGTACTGCTTGTTCACTGCGTCGTAACGTAGACTAATGGATGAAATATGTTGATTCAATGATGCTGATTGATATAATTGTATTGCTACATGTGTGCCACCAAATACTGCTTACTAAATTTCAGCTTTCATGAACTGTTAACTTGTTGCTAAAAGATGAACTAAGGACGAACTTGTAGGCGTGTCGTTTTGCTGAAATGTTACTAACCTATGCCTTGGTATACCTCATGTAGAGTTTCATGCTTAGGTGAGTCGGTTAAGCCTTGCTGAGCCTTCGTGCTCATGGTTGCTGCTTAAGTGTTTTTCAGGTGAGGAGCCACCCACGGACTCGGAGTACGAGTCACCGGCGAGGGTTACCCTCCGTCGGGGACCACGGCTGAGTGGGAGCCGTACACGCCACGCTGAGCTGAGACGTGCAGCTAGTGTGGGTTGCCCTAGGGCTGGGCAACCGACTTTTGCTAAATAGGCGGGCGTGAGTTGTATAGTGTAGTCTTCCGCTGTGTAATAGAACAATAATTGTAACTGAAGTTTGTACTTGTTTGTACAGTTTCAGCTGTTTTTCCCATGTAATATATTGTGTTCTTATGACGTGTGCTGTCGGGTGTCGCATCGCGCGGCACCACCCTCTGCGATCCTGGATGAGCGGATTCCGGTCCGCCACACACCGGCTTTTGCGCCGTTGATGAGGGAGGTGATTCCTGCGCTCGGGTCATGGAGCGGGAGAGTGCCGCCAGGGCTGAAGCCTGGTGATGCGGCCGTTCTTGCAACTTCTAGATTCTGGTCGTGTCAGGAGACCCTTGGGGCTTGTTTCTTTCTTTTCATCGAGTCTGTAGTCCAGCTCATGGAGCCTCGCATAGTTTGACTCTTTTAGATATTTGTGTCTGTGAAGCTTTTTCTCCTCCTTTTGGCTTTCCCTGGCTGAGTCCTTAGCTCCGCAAGGTACTCAGAGGCCTTCTCCAATCTCGGAGCTCCGCACAGACACCTTCCCCGGGCCCTAACGGTGTTAGGGGCCCCCGGGGGTCTCCGGATCTCACCCTATGGGGAGCTCCAAACCCGCCTGCCACGTGGCGGGTCCGGAGCCCCTCCTTAGGAGGCGGAAGCTCCGGCCCTGCTGGACACGTAGGGCTTTCGGAGCCCTCCGCCCGAGGGGAGGTCCGGTTTCCGCCTGCCACGTGGCGAGCCCGGAGCCCCCCTCATGGGAGGCGGGAGCTCCGGACCTGCTGGACGCGTGGGGCCTTCGGGCCTCGCCCCTGCTGAAGGGGCGGGGCCCGGTCCTTCCAGTCCTGGGCCGGTGCTGTTGATAGCTCCTTTCCCCCTGCTTCACGCAGTCCCCGTTGCCATAACCTGGAGGTCCTGCACACAGGCAGAGGAAACGTAATTCTCCTTGGGGGCTCCCCCTCCCTTATCTCATAGTCTTATTTGACTTATAGCCCCTAACCAAATGCTTGGTGCTTGGGGACTGTAGGGAGGGGGAGCTGAGCACATGGCAACCATGCACTGCAAGGGTGGTTATAAAAAACTTAGTACACAATTTAAATGAGTACGAGGAAAGAGCAAAGTAGAGCAGGTTTCTTTTCGTACAACGTTCCACAGGAGGAAGGCAGGCTAAACATGGAGGCCACGACCCGCCCCATTAAGAGGGGAAGCAAGACTCTACGCGCTTGGAGTCGGAACCAGGCAAAGCTGAACGTAGTCCTGTACCATCCCCTGGGGCTTAGCTGCTCCGAGCGCTGCTCCTGGACTCTATAGAGTTTATTACGAAAAGATTGTACTGTCCTATTTTTGCTCTAGGGGTAGAACTTACGGAGGTGTTCTATGTTCCAAGGGTTTGGGAGCAGGTCCCCATCCTCGGTGGAAAGGCGCACACACCCGGGGCGGCATACTTTCGCGACTCGGAAGGGGCCTTCCCAACTAGGGGAGAGTTTGTGGGCCCCTTCGCGAGAAAGTATGCGCCGCAACACCAGGTCACCTTCCTGCAGCTCCCGGGCACGCACAGATCTCTGGTGGTAGCGCCGAAGCGCTTGTCTGTACCGCGCATTACGGAGTGCTGCATGTAATCGGACCTCGTCGACGAGGTCGATTTCTCCACGCCGGAGGTTGTCCTACGCGGCTTCGTCGTAAGCCCGGACACGGTGAGACTTCATGGTGATTTCTGGGGGAAGTACAGCTTCGGCCCCATACACCATGAACAAGGGTGTCTCCCCGGTGGCCCGGCTCTGGGATGTCCGGTTAGCCCATAGTGTGCTCGGAAGCTCATCTACCCAATTGGCACCATGTTTCTTCAGGCTGGCGAATGTGCGAGTCTTAAGGCCCCGGAGAATCTCCGCATTGGCCCTCTCAACTTGCCCATTGCTCTTTGGGTGGGCGACAGAGGCGTAGCACACCTGAATACCAAGGTCCTCGCAGTAGTCTTGGAATGCTGCGCTGGTGAACTGGGTCCCGTTGTCGGTGATGATTCTGTTCGGGACCCCGAACCGGCAGACAATAGACTTGATGAACTTTACTGCGGATTGTTTGTTGATGGTGACAACTGGCGTAGCTTCCGGCCACTTGGTGAACTTGTCGATGGCAACATAGAGGTACCGGAATCCCCCGACGGTTCTGGGAAATGGTCCCAAGATGTCCAGCCCCCATACGGCAAATGGCCACGAGGGCGGGATCATCTGTACCGCCTGAGCCGGTGTATGGATCTGCTTGGCGTGGAACTGGCACGCCTTGCAGCTCTCGACCAGCTTGACGGCATCCTGGAGTGCTGTCGGCCAGTAGAAGCCATGTCGGAAGGCTTTACCGACAAGCGTGCGTGAGGAAGAGTGACTTCCACATTCGCCTCCATGGATCTCAGCGAGCAAGTCGCAGCCTTCCCCCTGGGTTATGCACCGCAATAGGATGTGGTTGGCGCCACGCCGGTAGAGATCCCCCTCTACCAGCGCGTATCTCTTAGCCATACGCACAATCCGTTCAGCGGTTGCATGTTCATCAGGGAGGATGTTGTCCTTCAAGTAGTCCCGGATCTCCGTGATCCATGCATCGGGTCTGACTTGAGCTTCTGGATCTTGAGCGCTGGGTTGCACGGAGTCCCCAGTGACGCTTACGATCCTTGGCGGCATCCATGGCTGTAGGGCCACCGGGACCGCCAGCTTCAAGGTGCTGGTCAAGCCCCCTTCGCCCGGCTCGGCGGGCCGCGCTGTAGGCCGTAGCAACGTCCTCTCGAAAACTCCTTCGGGCGCAGGGGCTCCGGTGGAAGCCTTCGTTGAAAGGTTGTCAGCTGCGGCATTACCATCGTGCGGTACGTGATGCAGGTCCAAGGCGAGGAATTCTTTCTCCAACATCTGCACGTGAAGCAGATACGCAGCTAGCTGTGGGTCATTGCAGGAGCATTCGCCCTTGACTTGCCTGATGACCAGTTGGGAGTCGCCCTGTGCCAACAACTGGCGAGCGCCTAAAGACAGGGCTGTCTGCAGGCCAAAGATGAGTGCTTCATACTCCGCCATGTTGTTGGTTGCCTTGAAATTGAGACGCACCATATACCCAAACTGTTCCCCCGATGGCATGAGGAGCAGTACGCCGGCACCGGCCCCCTGCTTTTGCGAGGAGCCGTCGAAGAAAAGTGTCCAGTGGGGTTCGGTGAAGACCGGAGCTTGGTGCTCTGGCTCACCGCCTTCATGGCCCCCTGGGTTAGTCATCGTTGGTGTCCACTCCGCCACAAAGTCAGCCAGTGCTTGGCTCTTGACTGCATGGCGTGGGAGGAAGTCCAGCTCAAACTCCGCCAGCTCCGCCGCCCATTTAGCAACGTTGCCAGTCGCATGGGGGCTGTGAAGAATTGTCTTCAGCGGATACGAGGTGACTACCGAGACCCGGTGGGCCTGGAAGTAATGGCGGAGCTTCCTGGAGGCCACGAGCACCGCATACAGCAGCTTGTGGACTTCTAGGTACCTTGTCTTGGCATCATGAAGTACTTCGCTGATGTAGTAGACAGGCCTCTGTATGGTTCGAACCCTCTCTCTTAGGCTTGGGAGGTCCTCGTCCATTGGCCCTGGCCCGCTGGAGGTGAGTGGACCCACGGGGGCCTCCGGGAGCTGGGACCCGGAGGCCCTTAAGCTATCTTGATTATCCGGGAGCTCCGGGGGGTCTTGAGAGACCTCTGGGAGGTCCCATTTGGCCCCGGGGATTTATCTTGGGGGTCCGGGAGACCGCCCTGGACCTCCGGGAGGTCGACCTGGACCTCCGGGGGGTTGCCTTGGAGGTCCAGGAGACCGCCTTGGCCCTGCGGGGCCTCCTGGCGTCTGTCTTCTGCTACCGGAGCAGGTTGCGAAGGTGAGGGGTCTGGCCGCTCTGCAACGAGGACCATACTCACCACTTCAGTTGTCGCCGCGATGTAGAGCAGCAGGTGCTCTCCGGGCTCAGGGGCTACCATGATAGGTAGGGTCGTCAGGAGTCGCTTCAACTCCTGGAAAGCCCCTTCTGCTTCGTCAGTCAAGGCAAAAGGGCCTGACTTGCGCAGGAGCTTAAAGAAAGGGAGTGCCCGCTCTGCTAGCCTCGGTATAAACCGACTCAGCGCGGCTAGACATCCCGTGAGTTTCTGAACATCCTTGACGCGGGCAGGGGGCCGCATCAAGTCGATGGCCTTGATCTTCTCTGGTTTGGCCTCAATCCCTCGGTGCGAGACTAGGAATCCTAAGAGCTTCCCAGAGGACACACCGAACACACATTTATCTGGGTTCAGCTTGGTGCGCGTAGAGCGCAACTTGTCAAAGACTAAGGCTAGGTTATCTAGCAAAGATGAACCCTGCTTGACCTTGACAACTATGTCATCGACGTACACCTCAACTAGGTCTTTTATTAACTCCCCAAAGGTTTTGTGCATCGCTCACACAAAGATGGGGAGTGCATTCTTTAGGCCGTAAGGCATAGACACATAGCAATAAAGGCCGTCTACTGTGATGAAGGAGGTGTGCTCCTCGTCCTCCCTAGACATGGGGATCTGGTGGAAACCCGAGTAGGCGTCTAGGAAGCACAGCATATCGCAGCCTGAGGTTGAGTCTACTATTTGATCTATTCTAGGGAGAGGGAATGGATCTTTGGGACATGCCTTATTGAGACTGGTGTAGTCGATGCACATCCGGAGCTTACCGCCGGCCTTCGGGACAACGACGGTGTCGAAGTGTGTGATCGACACTTCCCCCGGGCCTGCACTGGGCAGCCCACGGAGGTTCTTTTTTCGGAGGGGCTGGTCCCTAGCGGAGAGCTTGCGCAGATGGACGAGTTAGTAAGAGCTTGACACGGCGAGATTTACGTGGTTCAGGCCGCCGGAGCGTAAAACCCTACGTCCACGGCGAGCTATGGAGCTCGCTGTATTGCTTGCTGCTCAGGGCCGGAGGCCTGAGCTTGGGGGTGAGTTACAGCTTGAGAGTGTATGGCTAGCGTATGAGTTGCAAAGTGCGAACCCTTGCTATCGTCGCCTACCCGAGCCTTTTATAGTCCAAGACTCGGGGGGCTTACAAGGGGAGCCGGGACCCGACAGGTGGTCCCGGGAAGATTGTCTATTATCTACCGTATCTGCAGTTATGCCGGTAGTTGTCTCTGGTCGAAGGCTTCTGAGTCTTCATCTTGCCGCCCTGCCCATGCCGCACGCCAGTCGTAGTGGTTGATGACGGCGCAGGCGGCATGGGATGTCTTGTCGCGGAGTTTATTGGCTGGCAGGTTCTGACACCGCGCGCCAGTCTGTGATGCGACTGGTTGCAACGGCACCTGACAGAGGCGTGCTCCGCGTCTTGGGAAGACGCGGGCCTTGAATACCTTGTACGGGCAAGGTATGGGGCGTTTTTACGCCCGCTGCCTATCTCTCGGGGGCAGGCAGCACCGTTCTTCTGGCCACGTGGCGGGTCCGGAGCCCTCCTCTGAGGAGAGAAGGGTCTGGCCTGCGGGGCACGTGGAGCCTCCGGACCTCTCCCCGCGGAGGGGGAGGCTCGGCTTCTGTCGGCCACGTGGCGAGCCTGGAGCTCCTCTCTGAGGAGAGGGGGGTCCGGCCTCTCCGGACACGCGGCACCTTCAGACCTCTCTCCCGCGGCGGGGGAGGTCCGGCTTCTATATGCCTCGTGGTGGGCCCGAAGCTCTCCTCTGAGGAGAGGGAGGTCCGGCCCCCCTGGACGCGTGGCGCCTTTGGAGCTCTCCCTGCGGAGAAGGGCGAGATCCTTAGGCATTTTCCCCTGTGCGTGGGGGTACCCCATATCGAGGGTACCGACAGTGGCCCCCGAGCCCATCTCGGGGGAGATAGCGAGCCCGAGGTGGGACCTTCGTCTCTTCTGATCCGCGCACTTTCTCGTCTTGAGTACTCCCTGTGCTGGCAGGGTCTTGACGGCTTCGATGTTCAGCCTCTTAGGAGAGGGTGAAGCCTGGCATCAGAGCTCGGCCCGGCTGTGGGGGCGGAGGTCTGGAAGTCATCGGAGCTCAGGCCAGCGAAGGACGTGAGGTCCGGCATCAGCGCTCGCCTCTGAAAAGGAGGGCGAGGGCCGGCCTCGGAGCTCGGCCTGGCTGTGGAGGCGGAGTCCGGAAGTCATCGGAGCTCAGGCCAGCGAAGGGCGTGAGGTCCGGCATCAGCGCTTGCCTCTGAAAGAAGGGCGAGAGCTGTCTTCGGTGCTCAGCCTGGCTGTGGAGGCGGAGTCCGGAAGTCATCGGAGCTCAAGCCAGCGAAGGGCGTGAGGTCCGGCATCAGCGCTCGCCTCTGAAAGGAGGGCGAGGGCTGGCCTCGGAGCTCGGCCTGGCTGTGGAGGCCGAGTCCGGAAGTCATCGGAGCTCAGGCCAGCGAAGGGCGTGAGGTCCGGCATCAGCGCTCGCCTCTGAAAGGAGGGCGAGGGCTGGCCTCGGAGCTCGGCCTGGCTGTGGAGGCAGAGTCCGGAAGTCATCGGAGCTCAGGCCAGCGAAGGGTGTGAGGTCCGGCATCAGCGCTCGCCTCTGAAAGGAGGGCGAGGGCTAGCCTCGGAGCTCGGCCCAGCTGTGGGGGCGGAGGTCCGGAACTGCTCAGTGGTCCCCCCTTTCCTATTCCTTAGTCTCATTTGGCTTACTGTCCCAGGCCGGAATACGGGGCTTGGGTAATCCAGTGCACTTGGTCCCGGAGGTCTGGCCCCAGCCCCAGTCAGGGTGTAACCGCCCGGCCCCCTGGTACTCAGACCGTAGCGCCGGGAGGCAGAGTGCGCATGCTTTTGGTGCAAGACCGGGCAAAGCAAGGCTCCTGACCCCCCGTTCTAGCGTAGGTCTTTTCTCGGAAGAGACCAACTGGCGGTGCAGTACCCTTATAGAGGGAGATCCAAAAGGCCACCGGGCCTCTGGCAGGTACCCCAAGCCCTACCGCCTTCGGCAGGACGGCAAATATCGACTATGCATGAGAGCAGGAAAGAGGAACCGAGTGTACAATGGACGCACACTGTCTAGAGCGTGGGGAGGTGTTCATATAAATTAATGCGTAATTTAAATAAACACCTAAGTAAGCATGGTGAACTTACTGGGTTGGCGTCGGAGCGCCTGTCTTCACGCAGAGCGGGTCATGCGTGGCTTCGTCGTACGCCGGACACGGGGGGACCCCCATGGCTATATCAGGGGGAAGCATGGCTTCGGCCCTGCATACCATGTGGAAGGGTAGTTCCTGTGACCCGGCCCTGGGAATTCCGGCTGGCCCTCGACATGGAGGAGCCGGTATCCCCCGACGGCTCTGGTTGCGCGTCTGCACCGGTTGTGTGGGTCTGCTTGGCGTGGACTTGGCACGCATTGCATCCCTAACCGGTTTGACGGCGTCCAGGTGGCTCTCGGTCAGTAGGAGCCATGTCGGGTGGCTTATCTGACCAACGCGCAGGACGATGAGCGTTCCCAGCACTCGCCTCCTTGGACTACTGCGAGCTAGTCGCAGCCTTCCTCCTGGGTTATGCACCGCAATAGGATGTCGAGGCGCCACGCCAGTAAAGATACCAGCACGTAGCACTTAGCCATCCGCACCACCCGTTCAGCGGATGCACGTTCATCAGGAAGGATGTCCTTCAAGGAGTCCCGGACCTCCGTGGTCCATGCATCGGGACTACTTGAGCTTCTGGATCTTGAGCGCTGGGTTGCACGGAGTCCCCAGTGACTCTTATGATCATTTGGCGGCATCCAGGGCCGCCGGGACTGCCTAGCTTCGTGGCACTGGTTCAGCCCCCTTCGCCCGGCTCAGCGGGCCGGGCTGTGGACCGCAGCAACGTCCTCTCAAAGACTCCTCCGTGCACGGGGGCTCCGATGGAGGTCTTCGTTGAGAAGTTGTCAGCTGCGGCCGTGCCAGCGCGCGGTTCATGGCGCAGGTCCAAGGCGAGGAATTATTTCTCCAACATCCGCACGTGAAGCAGAAAAGCAGCTAGCTGTGGGTCATTGCAAGGGCATTCACCCTTAACTTGCTTGATAACTAGCTGGGAGTCGCCCTGTGCCAACAACTGGCGAGCGCCCAAAGACAGGACTGTCTTTTAGGCCAAAGATGAGTGCTTCATACTCTGCCAAGTTGTTGGTTGCCTTGGAATTGAAACGCACCATGTACCCAGACTGCTCCCCCGATGGCATGAGAAGCAGTACGCCGGCACCGGCCCCCTGCTTTTGCGAGGAGCCGTCGAAGAAGAGCGTCCAGTGAGGCCCGGTGAAGACCGGAGCTCGGTATATTGGTTCACTGTCTTCGCGGCCCCCTCGGTCAGCCTTCGTTGGCGTCCACTCAGCCACGAAGTCAGCCAGTGCTTGGCTCTTGGCTGTCTGACGCGGTCAGGAGCTCAGCTTGAACTCCGCCGTCTTCGGGCTGTCTTCCGGCTTTGGAAGCTGGCAGTGAGTGCCAGCTCCGCCCACCGGCTGCTCTGGCGCACTTGTCCGCCAGGCTGAAGTGCTCAGAGGCATCACAGACCTCTTTGGTCGCAAGCTTCTCAAGCATCTTCTCGTCTCGGACACTGTCAAAGTGCCACCACCATAGAAGCACTTTGAATATGCGGGATGGTGTTGCGTACCTGGGAGAACTGCTGGATGAAGGAGCGCAGCGACTCCCCAGGTTGTTACTTGATGTCTTGGATGTCATGCTCCGTGCCGGGACGGGTGTAGGAGCTGCCGAAGTTGGCGATGAACTGCCAGCAGAGCAATCCCCAGGAAGTTATGGAACCCCGAGGGAGGTTCATGAGCCAAGACCGGGTCGGGCCGGTCAAGGCGACGGGGAAGTAGTTGGCCATGACGGCCTCATCCCCTCCTGCGGCAAGTACGGCGGTGGAGTAGATTTGAAGGAACTCCACCGGGTTGACGCTGCTGTCGAACTTTTCAGGCAGGTGCGGCCAAAACCGGAGCCTGGTGTAGCTGGAATCTGCCGTGTGCTCACCAACCATTGGCGTGCGCATCAGCGACACGGCCGGTTGGCCGGAGCGTTGTCCCCACCGAGGTCGAGGGTTTGCGGCGGCGACGACGAGACGGTCTACCTCACGAATCCGCTGCTGGGTCGCTGCCTGAAGCGTGTCCCCAGCAGGCGGATTGAGTAGCAGCGCTCTTGCTGCGGCTAGCGCACCCCCGCCGGGTACGCCCAGCGCTACTGAAGACCTGACGCTGGTCGGAGCCTGCATTGCCGGGGTCGGCGCTGCCAGAGCCGGTTGCTGGCTCCCAGTGCAGGTATTGGTGCCACGAACGCTTGGTTCGCCGCTGGCACAGTGTGCCCCGGTATGGGCAAGGCTGCTCCATAGACCGGGGACGCCGTTTGTGGGGCATATGGTTGTGGCATATGCTGCGCGGCATATGCCTGGGGCAGAGCTCGCGAGGCGAAGATCTGCCCTTCAGGCTGGGTCGAGGCCGACGTCATACTGTTGCCAGCCTCTTAGTTGCGACGCCTTTCTCGACGTCACTCGAAGAACACTCGGGCATCTTGACCCAAGTGGCATCGCTCCGGCTCTGCCCCCAGGTCCGTCGACGGAAGCCTGGTGGAGCTGGAGACCGCCGTCTGCTTGCCAACCATTGGCGTGCGCGTCAGCGGCACGGCCGGTTGGCCGGAGCATAGTCCCCGCCGAAGTCGAGGGTTTGCGGCGGTGACGACGAGACGGTCTATCTCTCGAATCCACTGCTGGGTCGCTGCCTGAGGCGCGTCCCCAGCAGGCAGATTGTGCAGTAGCGCTTTTGCTGCGGCTAGCGCACCCCCGCCAGGTACGTCCAGCGCTACTGAAGACCTGACGCTGTTCGGAGCCTGCATTGCCGGGGTCGGCGCTGCCAGAGCCGGTTGCTGGCTCCCAGTGCAGGTATTGGTGCCGCGAACGCTTGGTTCGCCACTGGCACAGTGTGCCCCGGTACGGGCAAGGCTGCTCCATAGACCGGGGACGCCGTTTGCGGGGCATATGGTTGTGGCATATGCTGCGCGGCGTATGCCTGGGGCAGAGCTCACGTAGCGAAGGTCTGCCCTCCAGGCTGGGTCGAGGCCGACGTCATGTTGTCGCCAGCCTCTTGAGTGCGACGCCTTTCTCGACGTCGCTCGAGGAACACTCGGTCATCTTGGCCCAAGTGGCACCGTTCCAGCTCTGTCCTCAGGCCCGTCGACGGAAGCTTGGTGGAGCTGGAATCCGCCGTCTGCCCGTCAACCGTTGGCATGCGCGTCAGCGACACAGCCGGTTGGTCGGAGCGTCGTCCCCGCCGAAGTCAATGGTTTGCGGCGGCGACGACAAGACGGTCTACCTCGCGAATCCACTGCTGGGTCGCTGCCTGAGGCGCGTCCCCAGCAGGCGGATTGTGCAGTAGCGCCCTTGCTGCGGCTAGCGCACCCCCACCGGGTACGCCCGGCGCTACTGAAGGCCTGACGCTGGATGGAGCCTGCATTGCCGGGGTCGGCGCTGCCAGAGCCGGTTGCTGGCTCCCAGCTTGCCCTGACACACTCCATCCTGAGTGTGTCATCATGTACTCTCCCCTGGTCACGGTTTGCCGCGGGCGCAGGGGGGGAGAGTTTGCCGCTGAAGGAAGCTTGGTCATCTTCGTCGGCGGAAACTCATCGCGCTAGGAGAAAAGCCCCCTACCTGGCGCGTCAAATGTCGAAGTGTGCGATCGACACTTCCCCCGGGCCTGCACTGGGCAGCCCGCGGAGGTTCTTTTTTCGGAGGGGCTGGTCCCTAGCAGAGAGCTTGCGCAGATGGACGAGTTAGTAAGAGCTTGACACGGCGAGATTTACGTGGTTCGGGCCGCCGGAGCGTAAAACCCTACGTCCACGGCGAGCTATGGAGCTCGCTGTATTGCTTGCTGCTCAGGGCCGGAGGCCTGAGCTTGGGGGTGAGTTACATCTTGAGAGTGTATGGCTAGCGTATGAGTTGCAAAGTGCGAACCCTTGCTATCGTCGCCTACCCGAGCCTTTTATAGTCCAAGACTCGGGCGGCTTACAAGGGGAGCCGGGACCCGACAGGTGGTCCCGGGAAGATTGTCTATTATATACCGTATCTGCAGTTATGCCGGTAGTTGTCTCTGGTCGAAGGATTCTGAGTCTTCATCTTGCCGCCTGCCCATGCCGCACGCCAGTCGTAGTGGTTGATGACGGCGCAGGCGGCATGGGATGTCTTGTCGCGGAGTTTATTGGCTGGCAGGTTCTGACACCGCGCGCCAGTCTGTGATGCGACTGGTCGCAACGGCACCTGACAGAGGCGTGCTCCGCGTCTCCGCGTCTTGGGAAGACGCGGGCCTTGAATACCTTGTACGGGCAAGGTATGGGGCGTTTTTACGCCCGCTGCCAATCTCTCGGGGGCAGGCAGCACCGTTCTTCTGGCCACGTGGCGGTTCCGGAGCCCTTCTCTGAGGAGAGAAGGGTCTGGCCTGCGGGGCACGTGGAGCCTCCGGACCTCTCCCCGCGGAGGGGGAGGCTCGGCTTCTGTCGGCCACGTGGCGAGCCCGGAGCTCCTCTCTGAGGAGAGGGGGGTCCGGCCTCTCCGGACACGCGGCACCTTCGGACCTCTCTCCCGCGGAGGGGGAGGTCCGGCTTCTGTATGCCTCGTGGTGGGCCCGAAGCTCTCCTCTGAGGAGAGGGAGGTCCGGCCCCGCTGGACGCGTGGCGCCTTCGAGCTCTCCCTGCGGAGAAGGGCGAGATCCCTAGGCATTTTCCCCTGTGTGCGGGGGTACCCCATATCGAGGGTACCGATAGACGGGGTTCGCCAACCACCGGGGGTGGTGGACCTCCCGTATGAAGCCAGCGTCCAGCAGCTTCTTGACCTCTTCACGAATGAAGTTTTGCCGCTCGATGGACTGTGTCGAAGTGTTCGGTCGACACTTCCCCCGGGCCTGCACTGGGCAGCCCGCGGAGGTTCTTTTTTCGGTGGGGCTAGTCTCCAGCGGAGAGCTTGCGCAGATGGACGAGTTAGTGAGAGCTTGACACGGCGAGTTTTACGTGGTTCAGGCCGCCGGAGCGTAAAACCCTACGTCCACGGCGAGCTATGGAGCTCGCTGTATTGCTTGCTGCTTAGGGCCGGAGGCTTGAGCTTGGGGGTGAGTTACAGCTTGAGAGTGTATGGCTCGCGTATGAGTTGCAAAGTGCGAACCCTTGCTATCGACGCCTACCCGAGCCTTTTATAGTCAAAGACTCGGGCGGCTTACAAGGGGAGCCGGGACCCGACAGGTGGTCCCGGCAAGATTGTCTATTATCTACCGTATCTGCAGTTATGCCGGTAGTTGTCTCTGGCCGAAGGCTTCTGAGTCCTCATCTTGCCGCCCTGCCCATGCCGCATGCTAGTCGTAGTGGTTGATGACGGCGCAGGAGGCATGGGATGTCTTGTCGCGGTGTTTATTGGCTGACAGGTTCTGACACCGCGCGTCAGTCTGTGATGCGACTGGGCACAACGGCACCTGACAGAAGCGTGCTCCGCGTCTCCGCTTCTTGGGAAGACGCGGGCCTTGAATACCTTGTACGGGCAAGGTATGGGGCGTATTTACGCCCGCTGCCTACCGCTCGGGGCAGGCAGCGTCGTTCTGCTGCCACGTGGCGGGCCCGGAGCCCTTCTCAGAGGAGAGGAGGGTCAGTCCCGCGGGGCACGTGGAGCCTCTGGACCTCTCCCCGCGGAGGGGGAGGCTTGGCTTCTGTTGGCCACGTGGCGGGCCCGGAGCTCTCCTCTGAGGAGAGGGAGGTCCGGCCCCGCTGGACACGCGGCGCCTTCGGACCTCTCTCCCGCGGAGGGGGAGGTCCAGCTTCTGTATGCCACGTGGCGGGCCCAGAGCTCTCCTCTGAGGATAGGGAGGTCCGGCCCCGCCGGATGCGTGGCGCCTTCGGAGCTCTCCCTGCGGAGAAGGGCGAGTTCCTTAGGCATTTTACCCTGTGCGCGGGGGTACCCCATATCTCAGGTACCGACAGTGGCCCCCGGGCCCATCTCGGGGGAGATAGCGAGCCCGAGGTGGAACCTCCGTCTCTTCCGATCCGCGCACTTCCTCTAAGTCCCGAATTGACCGCTGCCGGAGCACGAACGGCCACGGGATCGTGGGAGCGTGCGCTCACTTGATGGTTGCTTTTACTGCGGCGGTTCCCAAGACTGCCACTTCTGCACGTTGCGGCGCTTTCTTCGGGAACCGCCGAAGTGCCTTGCCGGCTCATCTTCTCAGGAGACTGACTCCTTGACCCCACCGCTTCAGTTAGGCGGCTTGGGCCCATCCGTCATCGGCACTCGGTCTAGGAACCAAAGCGGTTGCCGGTGCGGGGTACTCGAAGAGTTCCGAATCGCTTGTGATTGTACCCGGGAAGTTTTTTAGAGGGGGTCTTACCCACATTGCAGCTTCCCTTCGCACTTCTCTGCGTTTCTCCTCAGACTCTTGTGATTTTGCTCTCTTGCCTTTGAGTTCTCCCTTGCCATGGCTTCCAACCCGCCGCCAGAGAAGAAGCGCGCTCGATCTCTTCCAGCAGCGGCATCTATGCCAAGTCGGGATTCTGGGGCGCCTGACACTCCCTCCGGTGGCGACTCGAAGAGCCCCGGGTTGATGCGCTGGGGGAAGCTTCTGGGGCGTCCCCTGTTCCGCCAGTCCAAGCGACTGCGGAGCGGCCATCGGTGACGGTAGCGGGCTCTGGAAGTCCTACCCCGGCTCGGAAGTCGGGGTTCAGAGCCCGCTGGAGTCTCCGCGCTTCCCGGCCTTCCCCAACTTGTGGGGAATCTGTGCCGCTGCGCTCGGAGCCAGGGGCGACTGCCGCGGCCCCCAGGCCAGCGCGAACTTCTCCTGTTCCGGTGTGCCTGGACTCTGGGGCGGCGTCGTCTCTTCCTGCCGAGACGGCCACCGCGGCCCCAAAGCCAGCACAGGTTGACCCTGCACTAGACGGCCCGGCCTCTTCTTCAGCACCGCCTTCCCCGGCTCGCCCCTCTGCTCAGGTCAAGGAGCCAGAAGCTGAAGAGAGCCCGGCTGGCCTGGCTGCCAGAGCCTCGGAGCCAGCTTCTCCTGATCGGCGTCTTGCCTCGGTTGCTGGTGCGTCGGCTCTTCCTGAGGACGAGGTAATGGAGGAGGTCGGGGGGACTGCCCCGGCCTCTATTGCTCCATTGCCTCTAGCGGACGCCTTCGCGCTTGCCGAGACGAGCGTCCGGCAGGTCTTGGCTGCACTAGGGCGCGAGCGGGAGGAGTATACGGTTGAACGGGACCGCCTCCTCATCTGGGGGAACCTTTTGCGGGAGAGGACCGCGAAGGTTAAGAGTGAGCTCGACTCCAGGCGGGAGTTGCTTGACTTCAGGGAAGCGCTCCTCGACCGGATGAAGCGGGCTGTCGACCGCATGGACACCCAATCGCGGCGGATCAACAGGGAGACCCTGGAGGCACACGCCCGGGCCGAGGAGATCCTCTCTGCTGCTGTGGAGATACGGCAGCGGTTGGAGCGCCGTGAACTCGCCGTTGAGGAACGGGAGCGTTGCGTGGCAGCTGAGGCGGAGAGGGTCGCCGCGCAGCTGGCTGCGGGCGAGGATGACCTTCGAGCTCGGATGGAGGAGCTGGAGATCCTGAAGCCAGACCTCGACTTGAGGGAGGAACAGGTCTCCCGTGATCGCCGGGCGGTCTTGGACCGGGAATTGACCGCCGACTTCAAGGCCACTGAGTTGGAGCGGCTCGCCAAGGCTCTCCACCTTCGGGAGAGCTCTGTGGCGGCCAAGGAGAAGGAATTCTCCGAGGGGAACCTGGAGGCTCTGCAGGCAGCCCGCCGCGAGGTGGAGGAGCTTTCGGCCTTGCGGTCCTCCGAGGCTCTTGCGGTCTCGAGCTTCGTGGATCAAGCAGGGTCCGCCCTGATCCCTCTTGGCTTCAGTCAGGTGAGGACCGCGGCCCCTGCGTTGGAGGTGATCCCCGCGCTGGAGTCGATCGGCACCAAGCTGGACAGGCTAGACTCGGTGGTCGCCGGCGAGCTTGAGGCCGAGGGGCGCGGCCTAGCCTTAGAGGTCGCTTCACATGTGCTGGCATGCTTTAAGAGCCGCGACCCCTCTTTTTCGCTAGAACCAGCAAGAGAGGGCCCAGCCGCAGGGCGGGAGCAAGCTGCCAGGGCAGAAGTCGAGGATGTGGCCGCCCTTATAGCCGCAAGGTTCCGGCGGGAGCCGGGAGGTCCTTAGGACTTGTTTCTCCCTTTTTATCGAGTCTGTAGTCCAGCTCATGGAGCCTCGCTTAATTTGACTCTTTTGGATACTTGTGTCTGTGATGCTTTTTCTCTCCTTCTTGGCTTTGCCTGACTGAGTCCTTAGCTCCGCAAGGTACTCAGGGGCCATTTCCAATCTCGGAGCTTTGCACAGACACCCTCCCCGGGTCCTAACCGTGTTAGGGGCCCCCGGAGGTCTCCGGATCTCGCCCTATGGGGAGCTCCAGATCTGCGTGCCACGTGGCGGGTCCGGAGCTCCTCCTTAAGAGGCGGGAGCTCCGGCCATGTTGGACATGTAGGGCTTTCGGAGCCCTCCCGCCGAGGGGGGAGGTCCGGTTTCCGCCTGCCATGTGGCGAGCCCGGAGCCCTCCTCAAGGGAGGAGAGAGTTCCGGGCCCGCTGGACACGTGGGGCCCCCGGGTCCCGCCCCTGCTGGAGGGGCAGGTCCCGGTCCTTCCAGTCCTAGGCCGGAGTAGCTGGTAGCTCCTTTCCCCCTGCTTCATGCAGTCCCTGTTGCCGTAAGCTGGAGGTCCTGCACACAGGCAGAGGAAACGTAATTCTCCTTGGGGGGTCCTCCCCTCCCGTCTCCTAGTCTTATTCGTCTTACGATCCTAATTCGCTATACGGGGCTTGGGCAATTCTGTGCACGAGGCGCCGGAGCTCCGGCTCCCTCCGAGGTCCGGGCACGGCCGTCCGATCCCTAGTACCGGGCCATGCGCTGGGGAAGCAGAGTGCACGCACTTTGGGTTCATGACCAGGCAAAGCGGACGTACTCCCCTGTACCTCCGGAGGGCAGGATGCGCATGCTTTGGGCTCTGGGCCGGCTAAGCTGGATACGCACCCTGGACCCCCCATGCACAACGCAGGCCTTTCCTGGAGGTAACCAACTGGCACTGCAACACCTGACTGGGGGAGGCCCGAGAGACTCACTCGGCCATCGGCAGGTGCCTCAAGCGCAGCCGCCTTCGGTAGGATAGCAAATGCCGACTATGGATGAGCGCAGGAGAGGGGGAGCTAGATGTACGATGAACATACAGAAATAGTGCGATCATAAAAATTAATGCATAATTTAAATGAGCGCATGAGAGAGAGCTAAGTAGAACAGGTCTCTGTATTCGTACCCATAGGTGGAATTCTGGCTGTACAGGGAGGCAATGTTCCGCCTTGTCTTCAAGGGAAGCAAGACTCTATGCGCTTAGGGTCGGAACCAGGCTAAACTGGACGTAGTCCTGTACCGTCCCTTGAGACTTAGCTGCCCCAAGCGCTGTTCCTAAATTCTATGGGATCTATTACAGAAGGGAATAACCCTGTTCTACTGATGCTCAGGAAGTAGGACTTACAGTGTTGCTTCATGGCAAGGATTTTTGGGAATGGATCCCACTCTCGGTTGAAAGGCATGTGTACCTGGGGCGGTAGCTTTCATGATTCGGAAGGGACCTTCCCTGCTGGGGGAGAGCTTATGGGTCCTTCTTGGAATAGAGCATGACGCTTCACCAGGTTTCCCTCCTGCAGGCCCCCGACGCGTTTGGTTCTTTGGCGGTAGTGCTTAGAGCATTAGCCGAGACCGTGCGTTGCGGGGTGTTCCCTGCAGCCGAGTCTTGTCGACGAGGTTGTTATTTTCACGCTGGATCAGGTCCTGCGCGGCTTCTCCTGGGGGCCCCCGGGGAGTTCTCCCATTCTGGCTAAGGCCTTCAAGGGGTAGGTAGGCCCGGGCTCGTCTTGGATGACCTAAGGCGTCTTCCCCTTCTGGCAAGGCCTTCAAGGGGTTGACAGACCTTAGGCGGCCCCCGAGAGGTATGTTTGAGGCGCGGAGGCGCGCCGCAGTTTGCTAACGCCCTGGCCTGTCACCGTCGGAACTGGAGTCCTCACCGTCATGCACTGTCTTTATGACACGCTGAGGCTCCTGGAACCCCACCTGGTGGGCAGCAGTGACTGGGGCATCGACCTTCTGTTTGCCATCCCTCTGAGGGTAGGGCGGCGCTTCAGCCCTCTGCTGTCTTCCTTTGTGGAAGCGCTCTGCGAGCCTCTGAATCTCCCAGCACTCGGCAGCAGTATGGTTGCAGGTGCCATGCACGGGGCATAGCCCGCCTTGGTCACTGTCTGGGGCCGGTGATTGCCGCTGCCTTTTGTCGGGGCGTGGCCCCCGAGCTCCACTGGTCGTCGCAGCTGCGGCGACGGGGGCCGTGAATGGTGACTTCATCTTGCCACTCCCCCGGTTCTTGATCTTCTTGCCACCCCCATAGGCAGCAGCACCGGACCCGGGCTGTCCTCCTGACTCGGAGGTCGGCAGAGCGTGCCAGTTCCGCCCTTCAGCTGCTCTGGCGCACTTGTCCGCCAGGCTGAAGAGCTCCGAGACATCGCGGACCTCTCTGGTCACGAGCTTCTCAAGCATTTTCTTGTCCCGTACACCCTGTCGGAACGCCACCACCACAGAGGCACTTTGGATATGCGGGATGGTGTTGCGTGCCTGAGAGAACCGCTGGATGAAAGAGCTCAGCGACTCCCCAGGTTGTTGCTTGACGGCGTGAAGGTCAAGCTCCGTGCTGGGACGGGTGTAGGAGCTGCCGAAGTTGGCGACGAACTGCCGGCAGAGCTCTCCCCAAGAGGTTATGGACCCCTGAGGTAGATTCATGAGCCAAGACCGAGCTGGGCCGGTCAAGGCGACGGGGAAGTAGTTGGCCATGACAGCCTCGTCCCCTCCTGCGGCAAGTACGGCGGTGGAGTAGATCTGGAGGAACTCCGCTGGGTTGACGCTGCCGTCGTACTTCTCGGGCAGGTGCGGGCGAAACTTGTGTGGCCACCTTGCGAAGCGGAGGTGGGGTGCAAGGGCCGCACATCCTGCACCTGCTGCTGCAGGTACTGGCGCTGCGAACGCTTGGTTCGCACTTGGCACCGCGTATCCCGGCATGGGCAAGGCTGCACCATAGACCGGGGCCGCTGCTTGCGGCGCATATAGTTGTGGCATATGTTGCGCCGCATATGCCTGAGGCAGGGCTCGCGTAGCGAAGGCCTGCCCTTCTGGTTGTGTCGAGGCCGACGACATGCTGTCGCCAGCCTCATGGTTGCGACGCCTTTCTCGCCATCGCTCGAGGTACACCCGGGCATCCTGGCCCAAGTGGCACCGTTCCAGTTCCCTTCACAGGTCCGTCGACAGGAGCCTGGAGGAGCTGGAATCCGCCGTTAACCCGTCAACCGTGGGTGTGCGCGTCAGCGACACAGCCGGTTGTCCTGGGAGCCGTCCTCGCCGAAACCAAGGGTTCGCGTCGGCGACGACGAGGCGGTCCACCTCGCGGACCCATTGCTGGGTCGCTGAATGGGGCGCATCTCCCGCAGGTGGGTTGCGCAGCAGCGCTCTTGCTGCAGCTAGCGCACCTCCATGGTGTACGCTCAGTGCTGCAGAAGATCTTACACTGGTCGGGGCCTGCATAGCCGGAGTCGGCGTTGCCGGGGTCGGCTGCTGGCTACCAGCTTGTGCCGACACACTCCGTCCTGAGTGTGTCGACATGTACTCCCCAGTGGTCACGGTTCGCCGTGAACGCGGAGGGGGAGAGTTTGCCGCTGAAGGAAGCTTGGTCATCTTCGTCGGCGGAAACTCGTCGCGCTAGGAGAAAAGCCCCCTTCCTGGCGCGCCAAATGTCGAAGTGTTCAGTCGACACTTCCCCCGGGCCTGCACTGGGCAGCCCGCGGAGGTTCTTTTTTCGGTGGGGCTAGTCCCTTGCGGAGAGCTTGCGTGGATGGACGAGTTAGTGAGAGCTTGACACGGAGAGTTTTACGTGGTTCAGGCCGCCGGAGCGTAAAACCCTACGTCCACTGCGAGCTATGGAGCTCGCTGTATTGCTTGCTGCTCGGGGCCGGAGTCCCGAGCTTGGGGGTGAGTTACAGCTTGGGTGTGAATGGCTAGCGTATGAGTTGCAGAGTGCGAACCCTTGCTATCGTCGCCTACCCGAGTCTTTTATAGTCCAAGACTCGGGTAGCTTACAAGGGGGGCCCGGGACCCGACAGGTGGTCCTGGGGAGATTGACTGTTATCTACCGTATCTGCAGTTATGCTGGTAGTTGTCTCTGGCGAAGGCTTCCGAGTCTCCGTCTTGCCGCCCTGCCCATGCCGCACGCTAGTCGTAGTGGTTGATGACGGCGCAGGCGGCATGGGATGTCTTGTCGCGGTGTTTATTGGCTGGCAGGTTCTGACACCGCGCGCCAGTCTGTGATGCGACTGGGCGCAACGGCACCTGACAGAGGCGTGCTCCGCGTCTCTGCGTCTTGGGAAGACGCGGGCCTTGAATACCTTGTACGGGCAAGGTATGGGGCGTCTTTACGCCCGCTGCCTATCGCTCGGGGGTAGGCAGCGCAGTTCTTTTGCCACGTGGCGGGCCCGGAGCCCTTCTCAGAGGAGAGGAGGGTCCGGCCCGCATGGCACGTGGAGCCTCCGGACCTCTCCCCGCGGAGGGGGAGGTTCAGCTTCTGTCGGCCACGTGGCGGGTCCGGAGCTCCTCTCTGAGGAGAGGGAGGTCCGGCCCCGCCAGATACGTGGCACCTTCGGACCTCTCTCCCGCGGAGGGGGAGGTCCGGCCTCTGTATGCCACGTGGCGGGCCCGGAGCTCTCCTCTGAGGAGAGGGAGGTCCGGCCCCGCCGGACGCGTGGCGCTTCTGGAGCTCTCCCTGCGGAGAAGGGCGAGTTCCTTAAGCATTTTCCCCTGTGCGCGGGGGTACCCCATATCTCAGGTACCGACAGCGCGGTACATGGCGCAGGTCCAAGGCGAGGAATTCTTTCTCCAACATCCGCACGTGAAGCAGATAAGCAGCTAGCTGTGGGTCATTGCAGGGGCATTCACCCTTAACTTGCTTGATAACTAGCTGGGAGTCGCCCTCCGCCAACAACTGGCGAGCGCCCAGAGACAGGACTGTCTTTTAGGCCAAAGATGAGTGATTCATACTCTGCCAAGTTGTTGGTTGCCTTGGAATTGAGACGCACCATGTACCCAGACTGCTCCCCCGATGGCATGAGAAGCAGTACGCTGGCACCGGCCCCCTGCTTTCGCGAGGAGCCGTCGAAGAAGAGCGTCCAGTGAGGCCTGGTGAAGACCGGAGCTCGGTACTTTGGTTCACCGTCTTCGCGGCCCCCTGGGTCAGCCTTCGTTGGCGTCCACTCAGCCACGAAGTCAGCTAGTGCTTGGCTCTTGGCTGTCTGACGTTGTCGGGAGATCAGCTTGAACTCCGCCGTCTTCGGGCTGTCTTCCGGCTTCAGAAGCTGGCAGTGAGTGCCAGCTCCGCCCTCCGGCTGCTCTGGCGCACTTGTCCGCCAGGCTGAAGGGCTCGGAGGCATCGCAGACCTCTCTGGTTGCAAGCCTCTCAAGCATCTTCTTGTCCTGGACACTGTCGAAGTGCCGCCACCACAGAAGCACTTTGAATATGCGGAATGGTGTTGCGTACCTGGGAGAACCGCTGGATGAAGGAGCGCAGCGACTCCCCAGGTTGTTGCTTGATGGCTTGGAGGTCAAGCTCCATGCCGGGACGGGTGTAGGAGCTGCCGAGGTTGGCGATGAACTGCTGGCAGAGCTCTCCCCAGGAAGTTATGGAACCCTGAGGGAGGTTCATTAGCCAAGACCGGGCTGGGCCGGTCAAGGCGACGGGGAAGTAGTTTGGCCATGACGGCCTCATCCCCTCCTGCGGCAAGTACGGCGGTGGAGTAGATCTGGAGGAACTCCGCCGGGTTGACGCTGCCGTCGTACTTCTCGGGCAGGTGCGGCCGAAACTTGCGTGGCCACCTCATGAAGCGGAGGTGGGGCTCCAGGGCCGTACATCCTGCCCCTGTTGCTGCAGGTGTTGGTGCCGCGAACGCTTGGTTCGCCGCTGGCACAGTGTACCCCGGTATGGGCAAGGCTGCGCCATAGACCGGGGGCGCCGTTTGCAGGACATATGGCTGTGGCATATGCTGCGTGGCGTATGTCTGGGGCAGAGTTCGCGTGGCGAAGGTCTGCGCCTCAGGAAGGTTGAGGCAGTCGTCATGCTGACGTCGGCCTCTTGGCTGCGACGCCTTTCTCGTCGCCGCTCGAGGAACATTCGGGCGTCTTGGTCCAGGTGGCATCGTTCCAGCTCAGTCCCCAGGTCCGTCGACGGAAGCCTTGTGGAGCTGGAATCCGCCGTCTGTCCGTCAACCGTTGGCGTGCGCGTCAGCAACACAGCCGGTTGGCCGGAGCGTCGTCCCCGCCGAAGTCAAGGGTTTGCGGCGGCGACGACAAGATGGTCTACCTCGCGAATCCACTGCTGGGTCGCTGCCTGAGGCGCGTCCCCAGCAGGCGGATTGTGCAGTAGCGCTCTTGTTGCGGATAGCGCACCCCCGCCGGGTACGCCCAGCGCTACTGAAGACCTGACGCTGGTCCTGCATTGCCGGGGTCGGCGCTGCCAGAGCCGGTTGCTGGCTCCCAGTGCAGGTACTGGTGCCGCGAACGCTTGGTTGCGCCTGGCACAGTGTACCCCGGTATGGGCAAGGTTGCGCCATAGGCAGGGGACGTTGCTTGCAGAGCACATGGTTGTGGCTTATGCTGTGCGGCGTACGCCTGGGGCAGAGCTCTCGTAGCGAAGGTCTGCCCTCCAGGCTGGGTCGAGGCCGACGTCATGTTGTCGCCAGCCTCTTGAGTGCGACGCCTTTCTCGACGTGGCTCGAGGAACACTCAGGCATCTTGGCCCAAGTGGCACCGTTCCAGCTCTGTCCTCAGGTCCGTCGACGGAAGCTTGGTGGAGCTGGAACCCGCCGTCTACCCGTCAACCGTTGGCGTGCGCGTCAGCGACACAGCCGGTTGGCCGGAGTGTCGTCCCAGCCAAAGTCGAGGGTTTGCGGCGGCGACGACGAGATGGTCTACCTCGCGAATCCACTGCTGGGTCGCTGCCTGAGGCGCATCCCGAGCAGGCGGATTGTGCAGTAGCGCCCTTGCTGCTGCTAGCGCACCCCCACCGGGTATGCCCGGCGCTACTGAAGGCCTGACGCTGGTTGGAGCCTGCATTGCCGGGGTCGGCGCTGCCAGAGCCGGTTGCTGGCTCCCAGTGCAGGTACTGGTGCCGCGAACCATTGGTTGCGCCTGGCACAGTGTACCCCGGTATGGGCAAGGTTGCGCCATAGGCCGGGGACGCCGCTTGCAGAGCACATGGTTGTGGCTTATGCTGTGCGGCGTACGCCTGGGGCAGAGCTCGCGTAGCAAAGGTCTGCCCTCCAGGCTGGGTCGAGGCCGACGTCATGTTGTCGCCAGCCTCTTGAGTGCGACGCCTTTCTCGACGTCGCTCGAGGAACACTCGGGCATCTTGGCCCAAGTGGCACCATTCCAGCTCTGTCCTCAGGTCCGTCGACGGAAGCTTGGTGGAGCTGGAACCCGCCGTCTACCCGTCAACCATTGGCGTGCGCGTCAGCGACACAGTTGGTTGGCCGGAGTGTCGTCCAAGCCGAAGTCGAGGGTTTGCGGCGGCGACGACGAGATGGTCTACCTCGCGAATCCACTGCTGGGTCGCTGCCTGAGGCGCGTCCCCAGCAGGCGGATTGTGCAGTAGCGCCCTTGCTGCTGCTAGCGCACCCCCACCGGGTATGCCCGGCGCTACTGAAGGCCTGACGCTGGTTGGAGCCTGCATTGCCGGGGTCGGCGCTGCCAGAGCCGGTTGCTGGCTCCCAGCTTGCCCTGACACACTCCGTCCTGAGTGTGTCATCATGTACTCTCCCCTGGTCACGGTTTGCCACGGACGCAGGGGGGGGAGAGTTTGCCGCTGAAGGAAGCTTGGTCATCTTTGTCGGCGGAAACTCGTCGCGCAAGGGGAAAAGCCCCCTACCTGGCGCGCCAAATGTCGAAGTGTTCGGTTGACACTTCCCCCGGGCCTGCACTGGGCAGCCCGCGGAGGTTCTTTTTTTGGTGGGGCTAGATCCTTGCGGAGAGCTTGCGCAGATGGACGAGTTAGTAAGAGCTTGACACTGTGAGTTTTACGTGGTTCAGGCTGCCGGAGCGTAAAACCCTACGTCCACGGCGAGCTATGGAGCTTGCTGTATTGCTTGCTGCTCAGGGCCGGAGTCCTGAGCTTGGGGGTGAGTTACAGCTTGGGTGTGAATGGCTAGCGTATGAGTTGCGGAGGTGCGAACCCTTGCTATCGTTGCCTACCCGAGTCTTTTATAGTCCAAGACTCGGGTGGCATACAAGGGGGCCCGGGACCCGACAGGTGGTCCCGGGGAGATTGTCTATCATCTACCGTATCTGCAGTTATGCCGGTAGTTGTCTCTGGCGAAGGCTTCCGAGTCTCCGTCTTGAAGCCCTGCTCATGCCGCATGCTACTCGTAGTGGTTGATGACGGCGCGGGCGGCATGGGATGTCTTGTCGCTGCGTTTATTGGCTGGCAGACTCTGACACTGCGCGCCAGTCTATGATGCGATTGGGCGCAACGGCACCTGACAGAGGCATGCTCCGCGTCTCCGCGTCTTGGGAAGGTGCGGGCCTTGAATACCTTGTACGGGCAAGGTATGGGACGTCTTTACGCCCGCTGCCTATTGCTCGGAGGCAGGCAGCGCCGTTCTACTGGCCACGTCGCGGGCCCGAAGCCCTCCTCAGAAGAGAGGGGGGTCCGGCCCCGCAGGACACGTGGAGCCTTTGGACCTCTCCCCACGGAGGGGGAGGTTCGGATTCTGTTGGCCACGTGGCGAGCCCGGAGCTCCTCTCTGAGGAGAGGGAGGTCCGGCCTCTCCGGACACGCGGCACTTTCGGACCTCTCTCCCGCGGAGGGGGAGGTCCGGCTTCTGTATGCCACGTGGTGGGCCCGGAGCTCTCCTCTGAGGAGAGGGAGGTCCGGCCCCGCTGGACGCGTGGCGCCTTCGGAGCTCTCCCTGCGGAGAAGGGCGAGATCCTTAGGCATTTTCCCCTGTGCGCGAGGGTACCCCATATCGAGGATACCGACAGCCGGCATCGATGCTCAGGCCCACGGAGGGCGCGAGGTCCGGTGGTCATCGGCTTCAGAGCTCGCCTCTGAGGAGAGGGCGAGGGCCGGCATTGGAGCTCAGGCCAACGGAGGGCTTGAGGTCCGGAGGTCATCGGAGCTCAGTCTCTGCGGAGGGGGTGATGTGCGTCTCCAGAGCTCAGCCTAGTGTAGGGCGCAAAGTTCGGCTTCGGTGTTAACCCCTGGGGGTGGCGACCGGCTTTGGAGATCGCCCCTACGATAGGGGTGTCGTCCGGCATCGGACCTCATCCCAGTGCAGGGCGCAAGGTCCGGCTTTGGTGTTCACCCCTGGGGGTGGCGACCGGCTTCGGAGATCGCCTCTGCGATAAAGGTGTCGTTCGGCATCGGACCTCAGCCTAGTGTAGGGCGCAAGGTCCGGCTTCGGGGTGTTCACCCTTGGGGGTGGCGACCGGCTTCGGAGATCGCCGCTGCGATAGGGGTGTCGTCCGGCATCGGACCTCAGCCCAGTGTAGGGCGCAAGGTCCGGCTTCGGTGTTCACCCCTGGGGGTGGCGACCGGCTTTGGAGATCGCCCCTGCGATAGGGGTGTCGTCCGGCATCGGACCTCAATCCATTGTAGGGCGCAAGGTCCAGCTTCGGTGTTCACCCCTGGGGGTGGCGACCGGCTTCGGAGATCGCCCCTGCGATAGGGGTGTCATCCGGCATCGGACCTCAGCCCAGTGTAGGGCGCAAGGTCCAGCTTCGGTGTTCACCGCTGGGGGTGGCGACCGGCTTTGAAGATCACCCCTGCGATAGGGGTGCCATCCGGCATCGGACCACAGCCCAGTGTAGGGCACAAGGTCCGGCTTCGGTGTTCACCCCTAGGGGTGGCAACGGGCTTCGGAGATCGCCCCTGCGATAGGGGTGTCGTCCAGCATCGGACCTCAGCCTAGTGTAGGGCGCAAGGTCCGACTTCGGTGTTCACCCCTGGGGGTGGCGACCGGCTTCGGAGATCACCCCTGCGATAGGGGTGTCGTCCGGCATCGGACCTCAGCCCAGTGTAGGGCGCAAGGTCCGGCTTCGGAGTTCATCCCTGGGAAAGGGATGAAGTCCGGCAACAGAGCTCGCCTCTGAGAAGAGGGAGGCGAGGTTCAGCTTCGGAGCTCACCCCTGCTGAGGGGGTGAGGTCCAGCGCTGCTCAGGAGCCCTCCCTTCCTTGTCTCTTAGTCTTATTTGGCTTACTGTCCTGGACCAGGATACGGGGCTTGGGTAATCCAGTGCACTTAGTCCCGGAGGTCTGGACCCCAGCCCTAGTTAGGGTGTAACCACCCGGCACCCTAGTACTCAGACTGTAGCGCTGGGGAGGCAGAGTGCGCATGCTTTGGGTGCAGGACCGGGCAAAGCAAGGCTCCTGACCCCCCGGTCTGGCGTAGGTCTTTTCCTGAGGAGACCAACTAGCGTTACAGTACCCTTACAGGGCGAGGTCCAAAAGGCCCCCGGGCCTCTAGCAGGTACCCCAAACACTACCGCCTTCGACAGGATGGCAAATGTCGACTATGCATGAGAACAGGAAAGAGGAACCGAGTGTACAATGGGCGTACACTATCTAGAGCTCGGGGAGGTGATCATATAAATTAATGCGTAATTTAAATGAACACCTTAGTACCCCTACCTGGCACGCCAAATGTCGAAATGTGTTGTCGACACTTCCCCCGGGCCTGCTCTGGGCAGCCCGCGGAGGTTCTTTTTCGGAGGGGCTAGTCACTCACGGAGAGCTTACGCGTTAGGGACAATGGAAGGAGAAGCTTGACACGGTGAGTTTTATGTGGTTCAGGCCGCCGGAGCGTAATACCCTACGTCCACGGTGAGCAGAGATGCTCGTTGTATTGCTTGGGTGCTCAGCCGCTGAAGAGTGAACCCTAAGGTGTGAACGGCTGATGGCGAATGACTCCAACCCCCACTAACGTTGCCTACCCGAGCCTTTTATAGTCGAAGGCTTGGGCGGCTTACAAGGTACCCCGGGGACCCGATAGGTGGCCCCGGGGTGACTTCCTACCAGCTACATAGTCTTGGCGCTGGCTTCGAGGTGGTCATCCTGCCACCCTGCCTATGCCGCAGGCTAGGTGTAGCCGTTGGTGATGGCAGGGGCGGCAGGGTACGTCTTGTCCATGCCTTGTCGCTGCCTTTAATGGTCTGCAGCTTCAGACACTGTGCACCTGTCTTGACTGTAATAGGTCGCAGCGCCTCCTGACAGGCGTGCGCCATGCCTCTTCGTCTTGGGAAGGCGCGGGTCTTGAATGCTTCGTACGGTAAAGGCATGGCACGCCTTTACTCCTGCTGCCTATCTCGTCGGGCAGCGCTGCTCTGCTTGCCACGTGTCAGGCCTGGAGCTCACCTCTGAGGAGAGGGGAGCTCCGGCCCCACTGGACACGTGGAGCCTTCGGAGCTCACCCCCGCGGAGGGGGCGAGGTCCGGCCTTCTGGGCCACGTGGCAGGCCCGGAGCTATCCTCCGAGGGGAGGGGAGCTCCTGCTCCGCTGGACACGTGGAGCCTTCGGAGCTTGCCCTTGTTGAGGGGGTGAGGTCCGGCCTCCTGGGCCACGTTGCAGGCTCGGAGCTATCCACCGAGGGGAGGGGAGCTCCGGCCCTGCTGGACACGTGGGGGCTTCGGAGCCTGCCCCTGCGGAGGGGGCGAGGTATTTAGGCGGTTTTACCCTGTGCGCGGGTGTACCCGGTATTGAGGGTACTGACAGCCACCTTCTAGATGAGTGACCTGGGATCTCTCTCCTTCTACCTGGGGATCGAGGTGCACCAGGCCGACTCCGGGATCATGCTTCAACAGACTGCCTATGCCAAGCGCATTGTTGAGCTGGCTGGGCTCGCAGACTACAACCCAGCTCTCTCTCCCATGGAGGAGAGACTAAAGCTGAGCCGCAACAGCACGACGGAGGAGGTGGACGCCACGCAGTATCGGCGTCTTGTGGGGAGCCTTCGCTACCTCGCCCACACACAGCCGGACTTGGCATTCTCTGTCGGCTACATCAGTCGGTTCATGCAGCGACCAACGAAGGAGCACCAGCAAGCTGTGAAGAGGATCATCCGCTACGTTGCCGGCACTCTCGACCATGGCCTCTACTACCCGAGGTGCCATGCACACCTTGTCGGGTACAGCGACAGCGACCACGCCGGCGACATCGACACTAGCAAGAGCACGAGCGGGATTCTCTTCTTCCTCGGCAAGTGCCTCGTTAGCTGGCAGTCGGTCAAGCAGCAGGTGGTGGCCTTGTCCAGCCGCGACGCCGAGTACATAGCGGCCTCTACTGCTTCGACTCAGGCGCTCTGGATAGTTCGACTGCTTGGTGATCTCCTCGGCAAAGACACCGGAGCAGTGGAACTTAGGGTGGACAACAAGTCCGCTCTGGCTCTAGAAAAGAACCCCATCTTTCATGAACGGAGCAAGCACATCCGGGTGAGATACCACTTCCTCCGAGGCTGCTTGGAGGAAGGGAGCATCAAGGCGTGCTACATCAACACCAAGGACCAGCTTGCAGACCTGCTCACCAAGCCCCTTGGGAGGATCACGTTCCTTGAGCTTTGCTCCAGGATCGGGATGGTCCAACTCTCTCTCAAGAAAACACACAAGACTTAGGGGGAGAATGAAGGAATAAGTCTTGTACTCTTGGTATGTGTGGCCCCTAGTTAGGACAGCATCTCAGTCCTTAGTAGGACAGCATATTAATCCTTTGGTAGGACAGCATCTTAGTCCTTTGGTAGGACAGCATCTTAGACCAAGAGGACAACATATTAGTCCTTTGGTAGGACATCATCTTAGTCCTTTGGTAGGACAGCATCTTAGACCAAGAGGACAGCATCTTAGACTAGCATCTAGGTATATGCTTGGCTGCCTTAGCTATAAATATGTAACCCCAACCCCTAGGTTGGGCATGGCATTGTGTGTGGAATGAAACAAGAAAAATTTCCCAACTCTTAATGTCATCCTCTCCATGAGAGTAATACTTCAGATACTAACAAGATCGTCGGCCACGGTGTTGTCGGCGTGCGGTACATGGCACAGGTCCAAGGCTTCAAAGTCCTTCTCCAGCATCTGCATGTAGAGCAGATAGGCAGCTAATTGTGGGTCGTTGCAGGAGCATTCACGCTTGACTTGCTTGATGATTAGCTGGGAGTCACCCTTGACCAACAACTGGAGGACGTCGAGGGACAACGCCGTCTTCAGGCCGAAGATGAGAGCTTCATACTCGGCCATGTTGTTGGTTGCCTTGAAGTTAAGACGCACCATGTACTTGAACTGCTCCCCCGACGGCATGAGGAGCAGTACGCCGGCTCTGGCCCCCTGCTTCCGTGAGGAGCCGTCGAAGTAGAGCGTCCAGTGGGGCTTGGTGAAGACCGCTGCTCGGGGCTCCGGCGCTCCACCTTCGGGGCCCCCTGGGTTGGTTGGTGTTGGTGTCCACTCAGCCACGAAGTCAGCCAGTGCTTGGCTCTTGACTGCATGACGTGGTAGGAAGTCCAACTCGAACTCCACCAGCTCCGCTGCCCACTTGGCAACGTTGCCTGTAACGTTGGGGCTATGGAGGATGGTCTTCAGCAGATAGGAGGTAACCACCGAGATCCGGTGGGCTTGGAAGTAGTGCCGGAGCTTCCTGGACGCCACGAGCACTGCATACAACAGCTTATGAACCTCCAGATACCTCGTCTTGGCGCCGTGGAGGACTTCGCTGATGTAGTAGACGGGCCTTTGGATTGTCCGGATCCTCCTTGGGGGATCCGGGGCATCTTCCTCCATTGGCACCATCTGACAGGAGGTCCCCAGGTCCGGGGCAGCATCCGGGGGCTGGGACCCGGGGACTTCTCGGCCGTCTTGGTCCTCCAGGAGGTCATCTTGGGCCTCCGGGAGGTCGTCTTGGACCTTCGGGAGGTTGTCTTGGACCTTCGGGAGGTCATCTTGGACCTCCGGGAGGTTGTCTTGGACTTCCGGGAGGTCCCCTTGGACCTCCGGGAGGTTGACCGTGGTCTCTGGGGCCTGGGCCTCAGAGATCTTCTGACTGTCGGGGCCCCCCATGGGGTCCAGACAGCCTCGGTGCTTGACTTCTGCTGCTGGAGCAGATTGTAGTGGCGAGGGGTTTGGCCGCTCTGCGACTAGGACCATGCTCACCACTTCTGTCGTTGCCGCGATATAGAGCAGTAGGTGCTCACCGGGCTCAGGGGCTACCATGATGGGCAGCATCGTTAGGAGTTGCTTCAACTCCTGGAATGCCTTTTCTGCTTCTTCGATCCAAACAAATGGACCGGCTTTGCGCAGGAGCTTTGTCGAAGTGTGCGATCGACACTTCCCCCGGGCCTGCACTGGGCAGCCCACGGAGGTTCTTTTTTCGGAGGGGCTAGTCGCTAGCGGAGAACTTGCGCGGATGGACGAGTTAGCGAGAGCTTGACACGGCGAGTTTTACGTGGTTCAGGCCGCCGGAGCGTAAAATCCTACGTCCACGGCGAGCTATGGAGCTCGCTGTATTGCTTGCTGCTCAGGGCCGGAGGCCTGAGCTTGGGGGCGAGTTACAGCTTGAGAGTGTGTGGCTAGCGTATGAGTTGCAAAGTGCGAACCCTTGCTATCGACGCCTACCCGAGCCTTTTATAGTCCAAGACTCGGGCGGCTTACAAGGGAAGCCGGGACCCGACAGGTGGTCCCGGGAAGATTGTCTATTATCTACCGTATCTGTAGTTACGCCGGTAGTTGCCTCTGGTCGAAGGCTTCTGAGTCTTCATCTTGCCGCCCTGCCCATGCCGCATGCTAGTCGTAGTGGTTGATGACGGCGCAGGCGGCATGGGATGTCTTGTCGCGGCGTTTATTAGCTGGCAGGTTCTGACACCGCGCGCCAGTCTGTGATGCGACTGGGCGCAACGGTACCTGACAGACGCGTGCTCCGCGTTTCCGCGTCATGGGAAGATGCGGGCCTTGAATACCTTGTACGGGCAAGGTGTGGGGCGCCTTTACGCCCGTTGCCTACCGCTCGGGGGCAGGCAGCACCGTTCTTCTGGCCACGTGGCGGGTCTAGAGCCCTTCTCTGAGGCGAGAGGGGTCCGGCCTGCGGGGCACGTGGAGCCTCCGGACCTCTCCCCGCGGAGGGGGAGGTCCAGCCTCTGTATGCCACGTGGCGGGCCCGGAGCTCTCCTCTGCGGAGAGGGAGGTCCGGCCCCGCTGGACGCGTGGCGTCTTCGGACCTCTCTCCCGCGGAGGGGGAGGTCCGGCTTCTGTATGCCACGTGGCGGGCCCGAAGCTCTCCTCTGAGGAGAGGGAGGTCCGGCCCCGCCGGACGCGTGTCGCCTTCGGAGCTCTCCCTGCGGAGAAGGGCGAGTACCTTAGGCATTTTACCCTGTGCGCGGGGGTACCCCATATCTCAGGTACCGACAAGCTTGAAGACGGGAAGAGCCCGCTCAGCTAGCCTAGGTATGAACCGGCTGAGCGCAGCTAGACATCCCGTGAGCTTCTGGACATCCTTGATGCGAGCTGGGGGCCGCATCAGCTCGATGGCCTTGATCTTCTCTGGGTTGGCTTCGATCCCTCGGTGTGAGACCAGGAATCCAAGGAGCTTTCCAAAGGATACACCAAACACACATTTGTCCGGGTTTAGCTTAGTGCGCGTGGAGCACAGTTTGTCAAAGACTAGAGCTAGGTTATCTAACAAGGATGTGCGCTGTCTAACTTTGACAACGATGTCATCGACATACACCTCTACTAAGTCTCGGATTAGCTCTCCAAACGTTTTATGCATAGCGCGAACAAAAGTAGGGAGAGCATTTTTCAGACCATAAGGCATGGAGAAATAACAATACAGGCCGTCTACTGTTATAAAAGCAGTGTGTTCTTCATCTTTTCTAGACATTGGTATTTGGTGGAAGCCTGAGTAGGCGTCTAGGAAGCACAACATATCACAGCCTGATGTAGAGTCTACAATCTGATCTATTCTAGGGAGAGGTAATGGATCTTTGGGGCATGCCTTATTGACACCGGTGTAGTCGATGCACATCTGGAGCTTCTCGCCGGCCTTCGGGACGACAACAGGATTGGCCAACCGCAGGGGGTGGTGGACCTCCCGTATGAAGCCAGCATCGAGCAGCTTCTTGATCTCTTCACGGATGAAGTTCTGCCGCATGATGGACTGCTTCTGGGGCTTTTGGTAGATCGGCCGAGTGTCGAGGAAGATCTTTAGATGGTGCTTGATCACCTCCCTAGGGATCCCGGGCATCTGTGACGGTTGCCATGCAAACACGTCGATGTTGTCCCAGAGGAAGGTGATGAGCGCGCCTTCCTATTTGCTATACATGCCCCCGGCTATTCGGGTGGTTTGGGCAGCTTCGGCGCCGACTTGGACGACCTTCAGGGGGACGTTGCCTTCGTCGAGGGGTTGCACTTGGGGTGCAGAGGTCGAGGCATGGTGGCGTGCACTTGGGTGGAGCTGGCCCGGTTCTGCACCGCCACGGGCAGGTGCTCGGGCTGCCGCAAGTGCTTGGAGCTTCTCCAAGGCTGACACTATGGTAGTGCGGTCTCCACGGATCCTGAGGACGCCGGTGGGTGTAGGCATCTTCAGACGAGGTAGCCATAGTGGGCCATGAACCGGTACAGGGCCGACCTGCCGTTGATGGCGTTGAAGGGGAGGCCGTACTCCGCCACGTCGAACAGAATGTATTCTGTCCGGTAGTTGTCCGGTGCTCAGAAGGTCACCAGAAGGCTGATGTTGCCGTATGGGATGACTTGCCCTGGCCCCACCCCTGAGAACGGGCTCGACGGGGTGAGCTTGGCCATAGGAATCTGCAGCTTCTGGAAAGATGCGTGGCTGATGAGGTTGAGGCCAGCCCCGCCATCCACCAGGACGTGGTACATCTTCACGTTGGCGATGGTTGGAGCTACCAAGAGTGGTAGTTGTCCGGCTCCAGCCATGTTCTTGGGGCAGTCAGAGGCTGTCGAAGTGTTCGGTCGACACTTCCCCCGGGCCTGCACTGGGCAGCCCGCGGAGGTTCTTTTTTTGGTGGGGCTGGTCCCTTGCGGAGAGCTTGCGTGGATGGACGAGTTAGTAAGAGCTTGACACGGTGAGTTTTACGTGGTTCAGGCCGCCGGAGCGTAAAACCCTACGTCCACGGCGAGCTATGGAGCTCGCTGTATTGCTTGCTGCTCAGAACCGGAGTCCTGAGCTTGGGGGTGAGTTACAACTTGGGTGTGAATGGCTAGCGTATGAGTTGCAGAGGTGCAAACCCTTGCTATCGTCGCCTACCCGAGCCTTTTATAGTCCAAGACTTGGGTGGCTTACAAGGGGGGCCCGGGACCCACAAGTGGTCCTGGGGAGATTGACTGTTATCTACCGTATCTGCAGTTATGCCGGTAGTTGTCTCTGGCGAAGGCTTCCGAGTCTCCGTCTTGCCGCCCTGCCCATGCCGCACGCTAGTCGTAGTGTTTGATGACGGCAGAGGCGGCAGGGGATGTCTTGTCGCTGTGTTTATTGGCTGGCAGGTTCTCACACCGCGCGCCAGTTTTTAATGCGACTGGGCGCAACGGCACCTGACAGAGGCGTGCTCCGCGTCTTGGGAAGACGCGGGCCTTGAATACCTTGTACGGGCAAGGTATGGGGCGTCTTTACGCCCGCTGCCTATCGCTCGGGGGCAGGCAGCGCCGTTCCGCTGGCCACGTGGTGGGCTCGGAGCCCTTCTCAGAGGAGAGGAGGGTCCGGCCCCGCGGGGCACGTGGAGCCTTCGGACCTCTCCCCGCGGAGGGGGGGGTTCGGCTTCTGTCGGCCACGTGGCGGGCCCGGAGCTCCTCCCTGAGGAGAGGGAGGTCCGGCCCCGCCGGATACGTGGTACCTTCGGACCTCTCTCCCGCTGAGGGGGAGGTCCGGCCTCTGTATGCCACGTGGCGGGCCCGGAGCTCTCCTCTGAGGAGAGGGAGGTCCGGCCCCGCCGGACGCATGGCGCCTTCGGAGCTCTCCCTGCGGAGAAGGGCGAGTTCCTTAGGCATTTTCCCCTGTGCGCGGGGGTACCCCATATCGCAGTTACCGACAGTGGCCCCGGGCCCATCTCGGGGGAGATAGTGAGCCCGAGGTGGGACCTCCGTCTCTTCTGATCCGCGCACTTTCTCTAAGTCTCGCATCGACTGCTGCCGGAGCGCGAACGGCCGCGGGATCGTGGGAGCGTGCGCCCACTTGATGGTTGCTTTTACTGTGGCGGTTCCCAAGGCTGCCACTTCTGCACGCTATGGTGCTTTCTTCCGGAACCGCCGAAGCACCTTGCCGGTTTGTCTTCTGGGGCGACTGATTCCTCGACCCACCGCTTCAGTTGGGCGGCTTGGGTCTACCTGTCCTCGGCGCCCGGTCCTGGAGCCAACTCGGTCACCGGTGCGATGTTCTCGAAGATTTTCGAGTCACCTCGAATCATCCCTGGAAAGTTTTAAAAGGGGATCTCTGCTGCATCCCGGCTTCCCTTCGCCTTTCCTAGCACTCGTACTTCCCTTGAACTCTTGCGCCCTGGCTTTCCTGCCCTTGTGCCCTCTTTTGCCATGGATTCCAACTTGCTCCCGACGCGCCTCGTTCGTTCTTCCGAGCTTGGGCCAGTGCGCAGGCTGCTGGGCTGGCGCTCAGAAGAACAGAAATGCCGGCTTCGCCGAGGATCTCTCCCCCTGATCCTGGAAAAGGGAGAGATGGTTTTCTTCACGGCTTATGCTCTGGCGGGGTTCGTTCCGCCGATTTCTTCCTTCTTTGTCACCCTGCTGGAGACATATGGCCTCCAGCTCCACCATCTTTCCCCCAACTCTTTCGCAATGGCTGCTGTTCTTGTCCACTTCTGCGAGATGTTCGTGGGGGTGCATGCTTCCGTGACCCTCTTCCGCTACTTCTTTGTGTTGCGGACGACTGGGTGCGGCTCGAAGACTCAGATGGGGGCATACTACTTTCAGCATCGCTGCAAGGACCCCAAGGTCTCTGGATACCTTCTGCCCTTCAGCGCATCAAGGTGGGAAAACTGGAGGGAGAGCTGGGTGGTAGTGCAGACCGACGAGCACGATCGCCTACAACTCCCAACCGCCAGCCCAACCACCGATAGTCGCTTCTTGGAGGAGATCCCTGAGCTGGAGCAGGAGTACTCCCCGGTCTTGGAGCGGATCCGGTTCCTGGCCAACGAGGGGCTGACGTCTCTGATGGTGCTGATGGACTTTATGTCGCGCCGTATTGCACCCTTGCAGCAGCGTAGTCGCCCAGCGTGGTACTACACCGGCGAGCAGGACTGTACCAGGCTGGAGAGGGGCCCCGGCTCTGACCCTTCCGACGAGGAGCTGAACGAGATGGTGGGCAAGGTGAGCGGTGACTACATCCCCAGTGGCGACCCCGCCCTTCCGCCCTCTGCCACCCCCCTCTTCTTGGAGCCACAGAGGAGGTCAGAGCTCCTGCGGAAGATGCCGAACCTTGACGACATTGGGATCACCGTCCGGCAGGTCGGGGATGCCTTCCGTGGTATCACCATCCCAGGAACCGAGCACTCCGGGTCAGGGCACGAGGCGTCTGCTGCTGTCAAACCCTCCCCCAGAGCCGACGGAACTCAAGCCGCCGACAAAGGGAAGGGAAAGGAGCCGGCCCCCGGGCATCCAGAGAAGAAACGCGCCCGGTCTCCTCCGAGGGCACCGCCTGCGCCGAGTCATGGTGCCGGAGCTACCTTGCTCCCATCTCCCGGGGGTGCTGGTCCATCGGGTGGCGACCCGAAGAGGCCCCGGGTGTCCCTCCCCGGCGGGTCTCTCCCCAGACAGCGGCCATCCGAGTCAGCCCAAGTACCTCGTCACCCTTCCTCAAGCGGAGGGGTTTCCAGGACGGATGCTGGTGGCGCCACGCCGGCGAGTGTGCCGGGGACCCAGGCGTCACACTCCGCGACGGTTCCAGCCGCTGGTCCCGGCGGTTCAGCTACAGCCCATAGGCCAGTGCTGCAAGCCCGTTGGAGGGCTCATGCCTCCCAGTAAGTGTTGCTCTTTCTGGCTTGTAGGAGCAGAGCTCTTGTCTCCTCTCTTAGCCTGAGGGTTTTCTCTTCTTGCAGGGACCGACCCGCTGCTAGGGGCGGGCCTCTTACCCGGCCGCCTTCAACCGATGGAGGCTCCGTGCCTCAGCACCTGGGGACCGTGGTGGCTCCCATGGTTCCCAAATCGACGGGGGCTCCCTCTGCGCCGGTGAGTTCACCCTTCGTGGTGGCCGCATCTGCTCTTATCCGCCCTCCTTCACCAGTCCAGAAGTCCGGTCCTGAGACTGGGAGGGCCGCTGTAGGTGCGCCTGCTGGCCCCCTGGCCTCCCTAGGACAGCGCCGCACCCTGGTTGCTGAGGCGCCGGCGCCTCCGCCGGTCTTAGACTCGACAGGGGGGGTCCAGTGGCGTGACTCCTGTCCCCCCTGCCCCGGTGCCCGTGTGGGACGCCCTTGGGCGTGTCCAGACCAGCGCCCGACAGCTCCAATCCGCCTTTGAGCAGGAGCGGGGGGCGCTGGCCGTCGAGAAGGAACGTCTTCTCAGCTGGCAGCAGCGGGCCCAGGAGGCTAAGGCGGACCTTGACTCGAGGCAGTCAAGGCTTGAGGCCATGAGTGCTCTGCTTGGCACTCTGAAGAAGGCCATTAGCCGCTTGGAGTCAGAGTCCCGGCGGGTTCATGCCACCTACCGCGATGCTCTGGCCCACGTTGAAGCCAAAGCCAAGGAGCGTTCCGCCGCCTCGGAGGAGTTGCAGCTGCAGGCAGCCCGTCAGGAGTGCGCCGTCGCCGATCGGGAACGTGCTGTCGCGGCCGAGGAGGAGAAGACCACCGCCCGGCTGAGGGCCAAAGTGGAGGAGCTAAGGGCTTGGACCGAGGAGCTGGAGCTCCGTGACTCGGCTGTTGCCGCGAGGGAGGAGCAGTTCTCCCAGGAGCGCCAGGCGGCGTTGGACCGCGAGCTGGCGGCTTGCCAAGAGGTAGAGAAGCTCCAGTCCTTGCGGTCTGCCGAGGCCCAGGCAGTCTGTAGCTTTATTGCCAAGGCGGGGTCCGCCTTGGCTCCTCTTGGTTTCAGCCCTGTGCAGGTGGAGGCTCCGGCGCGGCCGATGTCCGAAGCAATCCCGGCACTTGAGTCCATCGGCGACGAGCTGGGTCGGCTCGAAACAGTGATCGCCGACGAGCTTGAAGCGGAAGGTCGGGGCCTTGCGAAGGAGGTCGCTATGCACGTTCTGTCGTGCTTCCTGAGGCGAGACCCTTCCTTTTCTCTGGGGCCAGTCCGTCTAGGACCCATCGCCGATCGGGAGGAAGCTGCCAGGGCCGAGGTCGAGGACTTGGCCGCCCTCGTGGCCTTCAGGTTTCATCGGGAGTCCGGGGACTCTTAGGCATCTGCCCCCGTGGCCACAGGGCTCTGTACTTTCTTTTTTATTTTTGTTGAGTCTGTAGCCCAGCTCGTGGAGCCTTTGTATGAACAGACTCCTGTTTCTTTCTGTGTCTGCATGTCCTAGTCTTCTTCCTGGCTTTTTCCTGGCCGAGTCCTTAGCTCCGCAAGGTACTCGGAGGCCTTGACCAATCTCGAAGCTCTGCATAGACACCTTCTCCGGGTCCTCACTGTATACTAAGGGCTCCGGAGGTCTCCAGGACCCGCCTCACGAGATTGGAGGGGGTCAGGGCCTGTTGGCCACGTGGCGGGCCCGGAGCTCCCCTCTGAGGGGAGGTCCGGGCTTGTGGGGCACGTGGAGTCCTCGGACCTCTCCCCGCGGAGGGGGGGGTCCGGCTTCTGTAGACCACGCGGCAGGCCCGGAGCTCCCCCTCAAGGAGGTGGAAGGTCTGGCCCCGCTGGACACGTGAGACCTTCGGGCCTCGCCCCCGTGAGGTCTAGTTCTTTGATCTTACCTTGGGGTTTCTGTCTTGCGCGATCCCGTAGCGGCCCCTTGGTAGGTGCGTTCCATTGGATGGATGTGCCTACCATACTCCTGCGCGGAGCTGAGGCCGAGAGGTCCTGCACACAAGTAAGGGAAATGTAATTCTCCTTGGGGGCTCCCCCCTCTATCTCATAGTCTTATTTGGCTTACGGTCCCCGTCCACCTATACGGTGCTTGGGAACTACCGTGCGCGAAGTGCCGGGGGCTCGGGGCCCCCCTGGCTATCGGCCGGTACCTCCCATGCAACCGCCTTTGGTAGGGCAGCAAATGCCGACTAAAGATGAGAATGAGAAGAGGGAGCTGAACGCATGGTGAGCACGCGCTAGCAGGGCAATCATAAAAATTTAATAAGTAAACTAAATGAGCACCAAAGAAGAGCAACGTAGGACAGGTTTCTTTTCATATAAATTTCCATAGGGGGAAGGCAGGCTGAGTATGGAGGCCACGACCCGCCTCAAGGGAAGCAAGACTCTACGCGCTTGGGGTCGGAACCAGGTGAAGCTGAACGTAGTCCTGGACCGTCCCCTGAGGCTTAGCTGCACCGAGCACTGTTCCTGGACTTTATGGAATTTGTCGGTACCTGAGATATGGGGTACCCCCGCGCACAGGGTGAAATGCCTAAGGTGCTCGCCCTTCTCCGCAGGGAGAGCTCCGAAGGTGCCACGCGTCTGGCGGGGCCGGACCTCCCTCTCCTCAGAGGGGAGCTCCGGGCCCGCCACGTGGCATACAGAAGCCGGTCCTCCCCCTCCGCGGGAGAGAGGTCCGAAGGAGCCACGCGGCCAGCGGGGCCGGACCTCCCTCTCCTCAAGAGGAGAGCTCCGGGCCCGCCACGTGGTATGAAGAAGCCGGACCTCCCCCTCCGCAGGAGAGAGGTCCGAAGGAGCCACGCGTCCAGCGGGGCCGGACCTCCCTCTCCTCAGAGAAGAGCTCCGGACCCACCACATGGCTGGAAGAACGGTGCTGCCTACCCCCGAGCGGTAGGCAGCGGGCGTAAAGGCGCCCCTCACCTTGCCCGTACAAGATATTCAAGGCCCGCGTCTTCCCAAGACGCGGAAACGTGGAGCACGCGCCTGTCAGGTGCCGTTGCGTCCAGTCGCATCACAGACTGGCGCACAGTGTCAGAACCTGACAGGTAGTAAACGCCGCGACAAGACATCCCATGCCGCCTGCGCCGCCATCATCCACTACGACTGGCGCACGGCATGGGCAGGGCGGCAAAAGGAAGACTCAGAAGCCTTCGACCGGAGGCAACCACCGGCATAACTACAGATACGGTAGATAATAAACAATCCTCCCGGGACCACCTGTCGGGTCCCGGCTTCCCTTGTAAGCCGCCCGAGCCTTGGACTATAAAAGGCTCGGGTAGGCGTCGATAGCAAGGGTTCGCATTCTGCAACTCATACGCTAGCCATACACTCTCAAGATGTAACTCACCCCCAAGCTCAGGCCCCCCGGCCCTGAGCAGCAAGCAATACAGCGAGCTCCATAGCTCGCCGTGGACGTAGGGTTTTACGCTCCGGCAGCCTGAACCACGTAAAACTTCCTGTGTCAAGCTCTCACCAACTCGTCCATACGCGCAAGCTCTCCGCTAGGAACTAGCCCCTCCGAAAAAAGAACCTCCGCGGGCTGCCCAGTGCAGGCCCGGGGGAAGTGTCGATCGCACACTTCGACATTTGGCGCGCCAGGTAGGGGGCTTTTCCCCTAGCGCGACGAGTTTCCGCCAACGAAGATGACCAAGCTCCCCTCGGCGGCAAGCTCACCTCCCCCGCCTCCGCGGCAAGCCGCGGCTATGGGGGAGTACAAGCCAACACACTCAGGACGGAGTGTGTCAGTACAAGCTGGGAGCCAGCAACCGGCTCTGGCAGCGCCGACCCCGGCAATGCAGGCTCCAAGCAGCGTCATATCTCCAGTAGCACTGGGCGTACCCGGAAGGGGCGCGCTAGCTGCAGCAAGAGCGCTACTGCACAATCCGCCCGCTGGAGACGCGCCTCAGGTAGCGACCCAGCGGTGGATTCTCGAGGTAGACCGTCTTGTCGTCGCTGCCGCAAGCCCACGACTCCGGCGGAGACGACACTCTGACCAGCCGGCCGTGTCGCTGATACGCACGCCGATGACTGATGAACAGACGGCAGATTCCAGCTCTGTCAGCCCTCAAGCGATGGATCTGAGGACAGAGCTGGAGCGGTGTCGCTCGGGTCAAGATGCCCGGGTATACCTCGAGCAATGCCGAGAAAGGCGTCGCTACCATGGAGCTGACGACCGCATGACGTCGGCCTCGACCCAGCCTGAAGAGCAGACCTTCGCCATGCGACCTCTGCCCCAGGCCTGCGCTGTGCAGAATATGCCGCAGTCATATGTACTGCAGATGGCGCCCCCGGCTTACGGTGCAGCTTTGCCCGTACCGGGGTACACAGTGCCTGGTACGAACTCAGCGTTCGCGGCACCAGAACCTGTGGTGACGGAAGCAGGGTGTGCAGCCCTCGCGCCCCATCTTCGCTTTGCGAAGTGGCCGCGCAAGTTTCGGCCACACCTGCCCGAGAAGTACGACGGCAGTGTCAACCCGGCGGAGTTTCTCCAGATCTACTCCACCGCCGTACTTGCCGCAGGAGGGAATGAAGCCGTCATGGCCAATTACTTCCCTGTCGCCTTGACCGGTCCAGCCCGGTCTTGGCTCATGAACCTCCCCCAAGGTTCCGTCACCTCCTGGGGAGAGCTTTGCCGACAGTTCATAGCCAACTTCGGCAGCTCCTACACCCAACCTGGCACGGAGCTCGACCTCCACGCCGTCCAGCAGCAGCCTGGGGAGTCGCTGCGCTCTTTCATTCAGCGGTTCTCCCAGGTGCAGAACACCATCCCACACATTCAAAATGCTTCTGTGGTGGTGGCGTTCCGGCAAGGCGTCCGGGACAAGAAGATGCTCGAGAAGCTCGCGACCAGGGAGGTCCGCGACGTCTCAGAGCTCTTCAGCTTGGCAGACAAATGCGCCAGAGCTGCCGAAGGACGGAACTGGCACTCGCTGCCATCCTCCGAGTCAGGGGGACTGCCCGGATCCAGTCCTACTCCCTGTGGAAGCAGCAGGAAGGCCAAGGGCCGAGGCAGAAGCAAGATAGAGTCACCGACCGCAGTCCCAGTCGTCACTGCAGCGATGCTCAGTGGGGCTCGGGGGCCGCGCCCTGACAAGAAGCAGCGAAGATCACTGATCCCAGAAGGTGATAAAGACAGTATGTGCCCCGTGCACGGCAGCTGTCGCCACACTGCTGCCGAGTGCCGGGAGATCCGAAGGCTCGCAGAGCGTTTCCGCAAGGAGAAGCGGCAGCGGGCTGATGACCTGCCCTTCCGTCCAAAGGAAGATGAGCAGGAGGTGGATGTTCCAGATAACATCGACCACCCAGAGGAGATCTGGGAGCCTCCGCGTGTCGTGAAGGCGGCACGCAATCACGAGGATTCCGACTCCAGCGGCGATGAGCGTCGGAAGAAGCTCTACGTCATATACGGCGGGTCCGCCGACCCCTCGTCCCGAAGCGCAGTCAAGACTCTGCGCCGAGCGGTAGCGTCGGTGGCGCCACTCCCAAGTGCTGCACCGCACCTAAAGTGGATGGGGACCCCCATCAGCTTTGATGCCACCGACTGCCCCAGGAACATGGCTGGGGCCGGCCAGCTGCCGCTCCTGGTGGCCCCTACCATCGCCAACGTGAGAATGTACCACGTTTTGGTGGATGGAGGGGCTGGGCTGAACCTCATCAGCCGTGCAGCTTTCCAGAAGCTGCAGATCCCGATGGCCAAGCTCACCCCGTCGAGTCCGTTCTCAGGGGTAGGGCCGGGACAGGTTATCCCCTACGGCAGCATTAGTCTCCCGGTGACCTTCGGGGCACCGGACAGCTATCGAACAGAGTACATCCGGTTCGACGTAGCGGAGATAGACCTCCCCTTCAACGCCATAATCGGCAGGCCAGCCCTGTACCGGTTCATGGCTGTAGCCCATTACGGCTACCTTGTCCTGAAGATGCCAACACCGACAGGTGTTCTCAGGATTCGTGGGGACCGCACTGCGGCAGTGTCGGCCCTGGAGAAGCTCCAAGCACTCGCGACAGCTGGGGCCTCAGCCCCCGGCAATACGGAATCGGACCAGCTCCGCCCGTGTGCACGTCATCGTGCTTCCACCACAGCACCCTGGGTGCAACCTCTCGACGAGGGCGGCGTCCCCTTAAAGGTCGTCCAAGTCGGCGCCGAAGCTACCCAGACCACCCGGGTAGCCGGGGGCCTTGATAGTAAATAGGAAGGCGCGCTCGTCACCTTCCTCCGGCACAACGTCGACGTGTTTGCATGGCAGCCGTCACAGATGCCGGGGATCCCCAGGAAGGTGATCGAGCACCACTTGAAAGTCTTCCCCGATGCCCGGCCGGTTCAACAGAAGCCCCGCAAGCAGTCCATCGAGCGGCAGAACTTCATCCGTGAAGAAGTCAAGAAGCTGCTGGACGCTGGCTTCATACGGGAGGTCCACCACCCACGATGGTTGGCGAACCCTGTCGTTGTCCCGAAGGCCGGCGGGAAGCTCCAGATGTGCATCGACTACACCAGTCTCAATAAGGCATGTCCTAAAGATCCATTCCCTCTCCCTAGAATAGACCAAATAGTAGACTCAACGTCAGGCTGTGATATGCTGTGCTTCCTAGACGACTATTCGGGTTTCCATCAGATCCCCATGTCTAGGGAGGATGAGGAGCACACCTCCTTCATCACAGTGGATGGCCTTTATTGCTATGTGTCTATGCCTTACGGCCTAAAGAATGCACTCTCCACCTTTGTGCGGGCAATGGACAAAACCTTTGGGGAGTTAATAAGAGACCTGGTTGAGGTGTATGTCGATGACATAGTTGTCAAGGTCAAGCAGGGTCCGTCCCTGCTAGATAACCTAGCCTTAGTCTTTGACAAGTTGCGCTCTACGCGCACCAAGCTGAACCCAGATAAATGTGTGTTCGGCGTGTCCTCTGGGAAGCTCTTAGGGTTCCTGGTCTCGCACCGGGGGATTGAGGCCAACCCAGAGAAGTTCAAGGCCATCGATTTGATGCGGCCCCCTGCCCGCGTCAAAGATGTCCAGAAACTCACAGGATGTCTAGCCGCGCTGAGTCGGTTTATACTGAGGCTAGCAGAGTGGGCACTCCCTTTCTTTAAGCTACTGCGCAAGTCGGGCCCCTTTGCCTGGACTGACGAAGCAGAAGAGGCTTTCCAGGAGTTGAAGCGACTCCTGACGACCCTACCAATCATGGTAGCCCCTGAGCCCGGAGAGCACCTGTTGCTCTACGTCGCGGCGACAACTGAAGTAGTGAGTATGGTCCTCGTTGCAGAGCGGCCGGACCCCTCACCTTCACAACCTACTCCGGTAGCAGAAGACAGACGCCAGGAGGCCCCGCAGGACCAAGACGGTCACCCGGGCCTCCAAGGCAACCTCCCGGAGGTCCTGGGCAGTCTCCCGGACCTCCAAGATAAACCCCCGGGGTCCCCGCGGGACCCCCCGGGGGCCAAATGGGACCTCCCATGTGGCGGACTGGGATCCGCTCATCCAGGATCGCAGAGGGTGGTGCCGCGCGATGCGACACCCGACAGCACACGTCATAAGAACACAATATATTACATGGGAAAAACAGCTGAAACTGTACAAACAAGTACAAACTTCAGTTACAATTATTGTTCTATTACACAGCGGAAGACTACACTATACAACTCACGCCCGCCTATTTAGCAAAAGTCGGTTGCCCAGCCCTAGGGCAACCCACACTAGCTGCACGTCTCAGCTCAGCGCGGCGTGTACGGCTCCCACTCAGCCGTGGTCCCCGACGGAGGGTAACCCTCGCCGGTGGACTCGTACTCCGAGTCCGTGGGTGGCTCCTCACCTGAAAAACACTTAAGCAGCAACCGTGAGCACGAAGGCTCAGCAAGGCTTAACCGACTCACCTAAGCATGAAACTCTACATGAGGTGTACAATGGACATAGGTTGGTAGCATTTCAGCAAAACGACACGCCTACAAGTTCATCCTTAGTTCATCTTTTAGCAATAAGTTAACTGTTCATGAAATCTGAAATTTAGTAAGCAGTATTTGGTGGCACACATGTAGCAATACAATTATATCAATCAGCATCATTGAATCAACATATTTCATCCATTAGTCTACGTTACGACGCAGTGAACAAGCAGTACTCGTCACCGCGAGGGACGGCGAATCGACTCGATATACACCTGCAGGGAAAACCCAAAGAGCACGTCACGTACGCCCACCCGTGGAGCTGCACAGCACGCTCACTCGATGTCGTACGGGACAACCTTTCACCCAACAGCCCAAACGTCGAACCGGTCGCACCGAAACGAGCAGGAGGTTCCCCACACGGAGCATCTCTCTATGCCCGTTGGCAGATTTCCACCTTGCTGCCCTCAACCTACACCTATAAATCGGTGTGCTATGCCTCGACGCCCGGAGGTTTAGGCTACATCGGTTTATCGGGGCCCATATATCCGATATGCCTTCGGTACGTTCAATACTTGTTCAGCAGGGCCGCACACGGATCGGTCCTTAATCGACACGGGCAGGGCTGCGCACACAAGACTCTCTCTTGCTGCGCCCTAGCCCCTGCCTAGTCTCATTTTCATTACTAAAGTGATCTCACATCACTCAACCGAACCCGTGTGTCCCAAGCCTATCTCGCGAGTAGATTCCAACTACTCGACTTGTACCGAAGTCCTATGACTCATTAAGCATAGCCTGTCTACTCGAGGTCCTTGACACTAACCTCACTCTTTTAGGAACCTTTGGTTATGCAAGTGGGGTTTCATTCACCCTATACCTAATGCACAATCATACTTCACATGACACATGTAAACAAAGTAAAACTTTTAAAAAGGGTTAATGCAAACCGGGGCTTGCCTTGTTGCTGCTGGTCAGGAGTTAGTTCTTCGTCCGGAAGGAGGAAGTCCAGCACTTCCGGAGTCTCTTCTTCAACGGCTACACGTTAATGAAATACTACATGTTAATTTATATGCAAAAGTGAGTCTAGAGTAAGACTTCTACTATTAGTTCTAATAACCAGCCTCTAATACCTGGAACTTTGTTTAAGAATTTAAATATGAACTGGTGTTGGTGGTTTGGCTTGGACTTAATCACATGGTCAAATGCTAAGTGGTTTTCCCCCTTTTTCCATCTTAGTCCCTTAAGTGGGTAAACAGGACAGGGGTGATCTAGAGCTCCAATGGAGCTGAGAATTTTTGTGTGAGTTCCTTGTCACAAGAAAACTCTCTGGACCAAACATTAGCACTTTTCATGGAGTGGTTTGCTCAGAATAATTCTCTTGGCAAATCAGCAAGGAAGAATTAATTCTGAGGTAATACCCCTGTTCATGCTCAACTTAATGAACTACAATTTCTATTATAGCTCATAGAGTTTGCATGAATTTTCCTAGCATTTTTGGAGTCAAGGTTTGCCCAGAAGTGAATTTCCAAGTTTTGGAAATTCTCTGAAAATGTTTCTGCATTCAAATGAACACAGCACCTTCAAATTTGAATTGCTCTGACCAATTCAACTCCAAATGGTCTGAAACTATTACAGGGGTTTACTAATGTCTTAAAGAACATTCTGGCAAAATTTGGGAATTTTTGGATGAACCAAACTCCCTCTAAAATTCTTTTGCTGAAAAGCTTTAAAGAATTTTCCAGAATTAATTAATGGGTTTCATACAAATTGGGTTGTATCTCTGGACAGAGCTATGCAAGATGAATCCAACCCAATTTGAATCACTAATTTTGGAGCTTCCTAGCAAAAGTTATGCAGTTCCAAAGTTTGAACCAATTCTGGAATTCAAATTAATTCGGGAAAAGTTCAAACTCTGCCTGTGGGTCCACCCTACACGTGTCAACCGCCGGACTCGCGCCACACGGGGGCCACAGACCCCTTCCCGCGCCACCACATGGAATCACACGCCACAGCTGATCCGGGGTTTTAATCTTCAGCTGCTGACACGTGGGCCCGGTGGGTCTTCTTCCTCCTCTCGCTCCCGCGCCTCCCCCTCGCCGGCGCTGTACTGGAGCTCGCCGGACTCAGCTTCCCGGCCACCTCTCGGCCGGAGACTCGCCGCCTGGGGGTTTTCAGGGTCGGGGAACAAGTCTATGGGGTTGGCTCGGGCTGCCGGTGGCCGGAAGTAGGCTGGCGACGAGCCGCGGCCTTCGGTGATGATCGGCACCGCCGCCCGAGCACATCAGCCCGCCAAAAGCTCGGCGGACCCGCTCTAAAGCATCAGTGGAGGTCAGGAAATCTCGGCGTGGCCTCAACCTGGCTCGGAAACGACGGCAAACCGGTTGTCACCGTGCGCCCGCGTGTTCCCGCCATGGCCGCCGACCGAAAAGCTCGAAATTAGCTGTAACTACGGCGTTTCTAGCTAGGGTTGTGGAGGGAAAAGGTTCCCTATCCTCTCTAGTTCTGGTGTGCGCAAAATGAACAACTTTAACCGAGAATTGAGCGTAAATTTCCACAGTTCTTACCCGCGGTCCGGTTTTCCTCGTCCGAGGGGAAAACTTGAAATTCCGAAGCTACGTCGCACGGATTGCTCTGGAATTTGGAGAGGAGCAGCGCAGGGAGTTGGCGCACCTTGGGGCGCTCTTGCTCAGTCGTGAAACTGGTTGGTGTGAGCTGCCCACGGGAGCACCTTTGCTCGGTTCTCACCGGCGGCCACGAAAACGTGGTTTCTCTCGGTGGGTAGTGGTTCACTTGACCGGAAGTGATGCGGGTAGTGCGTGGGAGGTCTGAGGATATATGTTTGCTGCGCTGCCGGCGTTGGTACACGAGGGACGATCGCTCCTGAGTGAGTGGATCACAGCGGCGGCTCCTCGGCGCTTTGTCGTGCGAGAGGGCGGTGACTGGGGGTCGGTTCGGGGTCGTGGCGAGCTGGGGCACGGCTGGGAATTACTGCGCCCCCACGAGGAGCTCGCCAGCGCGCGAGGGGAGAGCAGGAGGTGGCGTCCGGCGTTTTCACGGCGTGTCGCGTGGAGCCTCGGCTCTGTTCCGAGTGCAAGACTTAGCCCTTAAGGCTGTTAACTATTGTGCCATTTTAACCCTCCCAATGACATGTGGGACCCACTTGTCAGGGCTCCCCCACCCCTCAAAAGATCTCCAAAGCTTAGCCAGAGATGAATCCAAATATTTGGAGTTTGAAACTGACCTACATTTGTATGGTTGAGCTCATTTCCCCCAAATTCAAATAAATATTTGAATTCTTGGCATATTTGGACCCTTTTTGGAAAAATGGGTAGCACATCTTTTTGAAAATTTCTGAACTTTGCCTCCCCACTAATTTGGACCTGAGAAATCCAATTATGCACTTTGATACTTGGTTTAGCTGCTGAAATCCTGAGTTTGAATGCAACAGTTTGGAAACACACTCTCATGTGTGATCACATGTGTATAATTTTTCCCATGTTGTGAGAGTGTAAGTTTCCCCTCTAACCACTTCTTTGATAAAGGTTACTTGCTCCTCCCATCCCTTACCAGCCATCCACAACAAGAGCTGAGGTGTGGTGAAGTGAAGAAAAGTTTTTTGCAAGTCCCATTTCTTGGGCTTTTACATCCCTCCCCCCTTAAAAGAATCTCGTCCCGAGATTATAAAAGAAGAGATAGCGATGTAATAGGGACTTACCCGTGTTGAGAAGCCATGAACTCCGGGTAATTTGAGCGAAGGAACTCCTCGTTCTCCCACGTCGCTTCTTCGGCGGTGTGGTTACTCCAGAGTATCTTGTAGAACCACAACGTTCTGCTACGCGTGGTCCTGGCTTTCTCATCAAGAATTCCCACCGGATATTCATCATATGTTAAATCCGGTTTCAGCTCGCCGATGTCTTCGGTAGGAACAGCAGTTGTATGCTTCAAGCATTTTCGCAGTTGCGAAACATGGAAAATATCATGGACACCAGCCAGAGATGCCGGTAGCTCCAATCGATACGCTGCTGGTCCACACTTCTCGGTGATAGCGTAGGGTCCAATGAAACGGGGAGCGAGCTTCCCCTTCACACCGAATCGGTGCACGCCCTTCATTGGAGACACGCGGAGGTACACGTGTTCCCCAACGTCAAAGTGCAACGGCCTACGCCTCTTATCAGCGTAGCTCTTCTGTCGGGATTGAGCGGCCTTCAAATTGGCTCGAATTGTCCGAACGCGCTCTTCGGCGTCGTTCACCACATCAACTCCGAATGTGACCCTTTCACCGGACTCGCACCAATTTAATGGGGTGCGGCATTTACGACCGTAGAGAGCTTCGTAAGGTGCCATCTTGATACTTGCCTGATAACCGTTGTTGTACGAGAATTCCGCCAATGGTAGGTGATCATCCCAGTTCCTACCATGGTGGATGGCACATGCTCTCAACATGTCTTCCAGGACTTGATTCACCCTTTCTGTCTGACCATCGGTCTGAGGGTGATAGGCGGAGCTCCTGATCAACTTAGTACCCAATGCAGCGTGTAGCTGCTCCCAAAAGCGAGATACAAATAATGCACCTCGATCTGAGACAATGGTCTGGGGTACCCCGTATAGGCATAGAATCTTTGCTATGTATAGCTCCGCATATTTGCCGGCATTGTAACGTGTATTCACCGGAATGAAATGAGCCGTCTTGGTTAACCGATCAACGATTACCCATATGGAATCATGCTTGTTGGCTGTTAGGGGTAATCCCACAATGAAATCCATGCTCACATCTTCCCATTTCCATGCCGGGATCTTCAGGGGTTGCAGCAGCCCTGATTTCTTCATATGATCAGCTTTCACTCGTCTACACGTATCGCACTCGGATACGTACTTAGCTACCTCCCGCTTCATCCGCGTCCACCAAAATTTCTTTTTCAAATCTTGGTACATTTTGTTGCTGCCCGGATGAATGGAGTATTTGGACAAGTGAGCTTCATCGAGGATCTTTTTCCTCAACTCCATATCTCGGGGTACGACTATGCGGTCATTGAACCACAGCGTCCCCTCCCCATCTTTCCGGAAACATTTAATTTCTCCAATGTCTATCCGTCTCCGGAGATGTGCCATGCCTTTATCCGTTTTCTGAGCTGCAATGATGTCCTCCCTAATAGTAGGGATGAGGGCAAGGTTGTACAGCGATCCATAAGGAACCAAGTATAGACTTGGCTCTTCCTCCTCCACCGGTGTAATGGTGAGGTGATGGACATGCGATTTCCGACTCAGCGCGTCGGCAACCACATTCGCCTTGCCGGGGTGGTAATGGATCTCAATCTCATAATCTTTGATCAGTTCTAACCACCTCCTCTGCCTCATGTTCAGCTCCTTCTGGGTGAAAATGTATTTCAAGCTCTTGTGGTCGGTGTAGAGATGCACCAAGTTCCCCAGGAGATAGTGCCTCCACATTTTCAGCGCCAACACCACGGCAGCAAGTTCAAGATCGTGAGTCGGGTAGTGCTGCTCATGGTTCCGAAGTTGGCGTGAGCCATAAGCGACCACACGTCCTTCCTGCATCAACACGCAGCCCAGCCCAATACCGGACGCGTCACAATACACGTCGAAGGGCTTTGTTGTATCCGGCTGAGCTAACACCGGGGCTGTGGTGAGATGCTTCACCAATGTTCGGAACGCTCCTTCACACGCCGTGTTCCAAACATATTTTGTCCCTTTCTTCAGCAACTCTGTCATCGGCTTTGCGAGCTTGGAGAAGCTCGGAATGAACCTCCGGTAGTATCCTGCTAACCCGAGGAAGCTTCTGACTTCATGGACTGAAGTGGGAGCTTTCCATTTCAACACTTGCTCTATTTTACTTGGGTCAACCGCAATGCCTTCAGCTGAGATGATATGTCCCAAGAATGGCACTTGGCTGATCCAAAATTCGCATTTGCTGAACTTGGCGTAGAGCTTGTGGTCTCGCAATCGCTGAAGAACGATCCGTAAGTGTTCGGCATGCTCGGCTTCTGTCTTGGAGTAAACCAAGATATCGTCGATGAACACTACCACGAACTTGTCCAGCTCCGGCATGAACACCGAGTTCATGAGATACATGAAATGGGCTGGAGCATTTGTGAGACCAAAGGACATGACGAGATATTCGTATAAGCCGTATCTCGTCGAGAACGCCGTCTTCGGGATATCCTCCGCCCGGATCTTGATCTGGTGATATCCAGAGCGAAGGTCCATCTTTGAGAATACACTTGCCCCCACCAGTTGATCAAACAAGATGTCAATACGGGGCAGTGGGTACTTATTCTTGATGGTGACGGCGTTGAGTGGCCGGTAATCCACACACAGCCTCAGGGTCTCATCCTTCTTCTTCACGAATAGCGCCGAGCATCCCCAAGGCGAGGAACTCGGCCTAATGAAACCCTTGCTCAACAGATCATTGAGCTGTTCTTTCAGTTCCGCCAGCTCATTTGGAGCCATCTTGTATGGTCTCCGTGATATGGGCGTAGTCCCGGGTGCAAGTTCAATCTTGAACTCGACATCCCGCTCAGGTGGCATGCCCGGAAGATCATCCGGGAACACATCAGGATACTCCCGGACTACGGGGATGTCTTCTAACTTGAGAACTTCAGCATTATTAATTGCTAAAACTTCCCGGACTGGCGTGTCTAACATCATGGAATGCGGACGGTGGAATGGAGAATTTAAGTGGACCGTCCGTGTCCGAGTCTCTAGGACAGCGCCATGGTATTGCAGCCATGACATCCCTAAGATTGCATCAATCTTTTGTCCCATAAGGATTATCAAGGTGGTGGGATATAGTTTCCCACCTAAGCACAGAGGTGCCTTTGGAATCATCATATTAGCTGAAATCTTCCCTCCCGGTGAGCATATCATATAAGTGCAGTCGGTTGGGAAGACTTGCAATTGGTGTTTAGCCACATAGGATGCACTTATAAAGCTGTGGGTTGCACCAGAATCAAATAATATGACGATGGCTTGATGGTTGAGAGTAAACGTACCCGCCAGCACGTTGTCTCCCTCTGGGGCGTCCTCATTGTCGAGGTTGCGGACGCCTCCAGTCCGCTGACCAACCTTCTTCACCGGAGGTCGGCCTCGAGCACCGCCCTGGAGCTGGGCTTGCCCGCTGCTCTGCTGCCCCTGGGGACAGTCCTTCGCAAAGTGGCCCGCTTGGCCACACGTGAAGCAGGTGAAACGGGGCGGTCCCCCGCTGATCGGTGGACGGAAACCTGGGGCGCGTTGTGGCGGTGGAAACGCCCGGGGTACCGTCTGCTGCTGCTGCTGTCTTGGTGGTGGCATCGGCGGACGGAACGGAGGTGCCTGAAAGGGACGTCCCCCGAACCGTTGCGGTCGCGCCGGTGGTTGCCACTGCTGCCCGGATGGTGTCCGATACACCATACGGTACTTCTGGGGAGCGCCACTCCCACCGCTGCTAGGTGGAGCGCTACGCTTCCTCTGCTCAGCTGCTAACTCCCGCTGAGCGTCCTCTTGCATGATGGCGGCATTGACTAGGTCGTTGAATGTGCCGCGGTTCCATTGTACGAGGTGGGTCTTCATTTCGGGATGTAACCCCCGATAGAAGTGCTCCCTCTTCTTCTCCTCCGTGGAGATGTAGTCTGACGCATACTGCGCCAGATGGTTGAAGGCACGGGAGTAGTCGTGGGCACTCCTCCCGCCCTGTTTTAGTTCCAAAAATTCTTGGAACTTTCTCTTCATTATTCCGGGAGGAATGTGATAGGCGCGGAACGCCTCCCGGAACTCTTGCCATTCCACGGCATGGCCAGCCGGACGTGAGGCGACATAATTCGCCCACCATGCACCAGCGGCACCGTGGAGCTGCTGTGCTGCGAACAGTGTCTTCTGCCGCTCCGTACACTGGAGCAGCCCGAACTTGGACTCGATAGTCCGCAGCCAGTTGTCCGCCTCCAGTGGTTCTTCAGCTTCGGTGAACACTGGAGGGTGCGTACTCATGAAATCCGAGTACGACACTTCGCGGGGCTCACGAGGCTCTCGCTCTTGACGTCCTCCCGCCTGGGACGTATTCTGCACGATCGTGCGGAGCAGGTCGGTCTGCTCCTCACGACCTCCCACCAATGCTGCTATCACATCCGCTAGAGTAAGCGGAGGCGGCGGTGGTGGCTGCTGCTGCGGGGTGCTGTCGTAGGCCGGTGGCTGGGAGTCATCGCCTCCACCTTGGCTAGAGCCACCAACCTCGTGCGTGGTCCTAGTACGAACCATCTGCAACCATACGACATTAACCATCAGTCCCGCAACATTTTGCATGCAGTCCAATAGAACTGGGCGGAAAAACATTATGACAACAAAACATGCGAAATATCTCGTAAGCAGATAATGTAATAACTTTGCACAAGCTACACCATTACCAGACCAAACACAAGTTAGTTTAATCCAACTTGATGAACCCCCTCTTTGGAAGCTCACCATAATTGGGTTTGGTCTCTACGAGACATTATTATTGCGTTGTCATCACGTATAACACCCTTAGGGTACAACACCCTTTTCAATGAGTTCAACTGTCATTCTTCTGTCAGAATGACCAGTTGCTACCTATTCCAAGTTTTGATCTGGTTCTGGGCATTTTCATGACTCAAGTTGAATACCAAAGTTCAAGTTAACTTCAGTATCTTTCCAACGAGTACTCATTTGCCCCCAGATCAGCTTTGATTAAAAAGTTATGTTAATTCAAAGTTAGCAGAATTTCTGGAAGAATTTTAACAGCACCTCCCTTGGAAGTGGCTGTTTCCAATCCTGATTTCCACTAAATTCTGTGCTGAAACTTCAGAAACTTTGAATTGCAAAGATGTCAAACATCTTCTACTCTTTCTAAGGATGGATTATATGACAATTTTAGATTTTTCTACTGGGAGTTATATTTGAAAAACAGATCAGTTCAGAGGATGTTTTACTCTGCCCTGGTTCTGGACAGTTTACATTCCTCTGGGATTTCAGCCATCTTAAGGCGAGTTTCAGCTCTGGAAGTCTACAACAAAGTTGTAGAGGACTTGAATACCTTTCCAAAACTATATAGCACACCTCCCTGGGCTAAAAGACCTGTGAGTTATGCCCTGTTGAGGATCAGCAAACGTGCTGCCCAAAACAGAGCACTCTGCTTTTCATACTTTTGGCTATACTGCTCCACTATCCCATTCTTATACCCAACCAGGGTCCTAAATGTTGAACCTATAGATTTTAATTCTTTGTTATCATTATTCTCATGCATATGCCTACCATATCTCGGTACTACGTTCCTCACAAAAGAAAATCCTACCCGGATCATACCGGCATATACGTCTCAAATGTGGCACTAAACGGTCTCTCGCACACGTTTTCTACACGGATACATACGTGGTTAGTACCTGCAGAAAACCACACAATAATGGTGCACTCAATGGTTATTCATTTCAGGCAGTTCCATATTTGAAAGTAAATACAAACGCCCGTATCATTGTCATACGGCCGTCCTTGAGTTAGGTCACGTCTCAAGGTACGTGATCGTGTTTCAACACCACACGACGGGGAACCCGAGTATGTCATGAACGGGTCGTCACGGTTGGGAATGTCATCAACCCAACAGATACCACCTACTGCCCTGCAGGGCACGCCGATGGCAAGCGCTGTGTATGTCCTCCTGGGCTATTTCCAGACGAACACACTTTCGCGTTACTGACCACGCGATGGGGTCTCCGCTTACTTGCCTAATGCACGCTAGGGATCAGCGTTTCATATGAACTCAGGGACATGAAGAGTCCAAGAGATTCATATTGACATCTCACACCAAGCTGTGAGATCAATCCCTGAACCATGTTCCTCGTCAGGGAGAGCTAACCGAAATTGAACCGCTTTCGGTGGCGTTCCTTACCATACTTACCAGAGCGTAGGTGCGTCGTTACATAATTGAAATTCAGAATTATAACATATAAGTTAGTCTTTGCCACTTTAAGTAACTAGTCTAATATAGTCCTTACTTGGGCAACTACCGATTCCTCACCGTACACCTAAGTTTTTTTTCCCATAATGCAGTCCTTTAGTACTGTGCTATCCCCACTGCAGCTCTGATACCAGGCTGTGGCGGACTGGGATCCGCTCATCCAGGATCGCAGAGGGTGGTGCCGCGCGATGCGACACCCGACAGCACACGTCATAAGAACACAATATATTACATGGGAAAAACAGCTGAAACTGTACAAACAAGTACAAACTTCAGTTACAATTATTGTTCTATTACACAGCGGAAGACTACACTATACAACTCACGCCCGCCTATTTAGCAAAAGTCGGTTGCCCAGCCCTAGGGCAACCCACACTAGCTGCACGTCTCAGCTCAGCGCGGCGTGTACGGCTCCCACTCAGCCGTGGTCCCCGACGGAGGGTAACCCTCGCCGGTGGACTCGTACTCCGAGTCCGTGGGTGGCTCCTCACCTGAAAAACACTTAAGCAGCAACCGTGAGCACGAAGGCTCAGCAAGGCTTAACCGACTCACCTAAGCATGAAACTCTACATGAGGTGTACAATGGACATAGGTTGGTAGCATTTCAGCAAAACGACACGCCTACAAGTTCATCCTTAGTTCATCTTTTAGCAATAAGTTAACTGTTCATGAAATCTGAAATTTAGTAAGCAGTATTTGGTGGCACACATGTAGCAATACAATTATATCAATCAGCATCATTGAATCAACATATTTCATCCATTAGTCTACGTTACGACGCAGTGAACAAGCAGTACTCATCACCGCGAGGGACGGCGAATCGACTCGATATACACCTGCAGGGAAAACCCAAAGAGCACGTCACGTACGCCCACCCGTGGAGCTGCACAGCACGCTCACTCGATGTCGTACGGGACAACCTTTCACCCAACAGCCCAAACGTCGAACCGGTCGCACCGAAACGAGCAGGAGGTTCCCCACACGGAGCATCTCTCTATGCCCGTTGGCAGATTTCCACCTTGCTGCCCTCAACCTACACCTATAAATCGGTGTGCTATGCCTCGACGCCCGGAGGTTTAGGCTACATCGGTTTATCGGGGCCCATATATCCGATATGCCTTCGGTACGTTCAATACTTGTTCAGCAGGGCCGCACACGGATCGGTCCTTAATCGACACGGGCAGGGCTGCGCACACAAGACTCTCTCTTGCTGCGCCCTAGCCCCTGCCTAGTCTCATTTTCATTACTAAAGTGATCTCACATCACTCAACCGAACCCGTGTGTCCCAAGCCTATCTCGCGAGTAGATTCCAACTACTCGACTTGTACCGAAGTCCTATGACTCATTAAGCATAGCCTGTCTACTCGAGGTCCTTGACACTAACCTCACTCTTTTAGGAACCTTTGGTTATGCAAGTGGGGTTTCATTCACCCTATACCTAATGCACAATCATACTTCACATGACACATGTAAACAAAGTAAAACTTTTAAAAAGGGTTAATGCAAACCGGGGCTTGCCTTGTTGCTGCTGGTCAGGAGTTAGTTCTTCGTCCGGAAGGAGGAAGTCCAGCACTTCCGGAGTCTCTTCTTCAACGGCTACACGTTAATGAAATACTACATGTTAATTTATATGCAAAAGTGAGTCTAGAGTAAGACTTCTACTATTAGTTCTAATAACCAGCCTCTAATACCTGGAACTTTGTTTAAGAATTTAAATATGAACTGGTGTTGGTGGTTTGGCTTGGACTTAATCACATGGTCAAATGCTAAGTGGTTTTCCCCCTTTTTCCATCTTAGTCCCTTAAGTGGGTAAACAGGACAGGGGTGATCTAGAGCTCCAATGGAGCTGAGAATTTTTGTGTGAGTTCCTTGTCACAAGAAAACTCTCTGGACCAAACATTAGCACTTTTCATGGAGTGGTTTGCTCAGAATAATTCTCTTGGCAAATCAGCAAGGAAGAATTAATTCTGAGGTAATACCCCTGTTCATGCTCAACTTAATGAACTACAATTTCTATTATAGCTCATAGAGTTTGCATGAATTTTCCTAGCATTTTTGGAGTCAAGGTTTGCCCAGAAGTGAATTTCCAAGTTTTGGAAATTCTCTGAAAATGTTTCTGCATTCAAATGAACACAGCACCTTCAAATTTGAATTGCTCTGACCAATTCAACTCCAAATGGTCTGAAACTATTACAGGGGTTTACTAATGTCTTAAAGAACATTCTGGCAAAATTTGGGAATTTTTGGATGAACCAAACTCCCTCTAAAATTCTTTTGCTGAAAAGCTTTAAAGAATTTTCCAGAATTAATTAATGGGTTTCATACAAATTGGGTTGTATCTCTGGACAGAGCTATGCAAGATGAATCCAACCCAATTTGAATCACTAATTTTGGAGCTTCCTAGCAAAAGTTATGCAGTTCCAAAGTTTGAACCAATTCTGGAATTCAAATTAATTCGGGAAAAGTTCAAACTCTGCCTGTGGGTCCACCCTACACGTGTCAACCGCCGGACTCGCGCCACACGGGGGCCACAGACCCCTTCCCGCGCCACCACATGGAATCACACGCCACAGCTGATCCGGGGTTTTAATCTTCAGCTGCTGACACGTGGGCCCGGTGGGTCTTCTTCCTCCTCTCGCTCCCGCGCCTCCCCCTCGCCGGCGCTGTACTGGAGCTCGCCGGACTCAGCTTCCCGGCCACCTCTCGGCCGGAGACTCGCCGCCTGGGGGTTTTCAGGGTCGGGGAACAAGTCTATGGGGTTGGCTCGGGCTGCCGGTGGCCGGAAGTAGGCTGGCGACGAGCCGCGGCCTTCGGTGATGATCGGCACCGCCGCCCGAGCACATCAGCCCGCCAAAAGCTCGGCGGACCCGCTCTAAAGCATCAGTGGAGGTCAGGAAATCTCGGCGTGGCCTCAACCTGGCTCGGAAACGACGGCAAACCGGTTGTCACCGTGCGCCCGCGTGTTCCCGCCATGGCCGCCGACCGAAAAGCTCGAAATTAGCTGTAACTACGGCGTTTCTAGCTAGGGTTGTGGAGGGAAAAGGTTCCCTATCCTCTCTAGTTCTGGTGTGCGCAAAATGAACAACTTTAACCGAGAATTGAGCGTAAATTTCCACAGTTCTTACCCGCGGTCCGGTTTTCCTCGTCCGAGGGGAAAACTTGAAATTCCGAAGCTACGTCGCACGGATTGCTCTGGAATTTGGAGAGGAGCAGCGCAGGGAGTTGGCGCACCTTGGGGCGCTCTTGCTCAGTCGTGAAACTGGTTGGTGTGAGCTGCCCACGGGAGCACCTTTGCTCGGTTCTCACCGGCGGCCACGAAAACGTGGTTTCTCTCGGTGGGTAGTGGTTCACTTGACCGGAAGTGATGCGGGTAGTGCGTGGGAGGTCTGAGGATATATGTTTGCTGCGCTGCCGGCGTTGGTACACGAGGGACGATCGCTCCTGAGTGAGTGGATCACAGCGGCGGCTCCTCGGCGCTTTGTCGTGCGAGAGGGCGGTGACTGGGGGTCGGTTCGGGGTCGTGGCGAGCTGGGGCACGGCTGGGAATTACTGCGCCCCCACGAGGAGCTCGCCAGCGCGCGAGGGGAGAGCAGGAGGTGGCGTCCGGCGTTTTCACGGCGTGTCGCGTGGAGCCTCGGCTCTGTTCCGAGTGCAAGACTTAGCCCTTAAGGCTGTTAACTATTGTGCCATTTTAACCCTCCCAATGACATGTGGGACCCACTTGTCAGGGCTCCCCCACCCCTCAAAAGATCTCCAAAGCTTAGCCAGAGATGAATCCAAATATTTGGAGTTTGAAACTGACCTACATTTGTATGGTTGAGCTCATTTCCCCCAAATTCAAATAAATATTTGAATTCTTGGCATATTTGGACCCTTTTTGGAAAAATGGGTAGCACATCTTTTTGAAAATTTCTGAACTTTGCCTCCCCACTAATTTGGACCTGAGAAATCCAATTATGCACTTTGATACTTGGTTTAGCTGCTGAAATCCTGAGTTTGAATGCAACAGTTTGGAAACACACTCTCATGTGTGATCACATGTGTATAATTTTTCCCATGTTGTGAGAGTGTAAGTTTCCCCTCTAACCACTTCTTTGATAAAGGTTACTTGCTCCTCCCATCCCTTACCAGCCATCCACAACAAGAGCTGAGGTGTGGTGAAGTGAAGAAAAGTTTTTTGCAAGTCCCATTTCTTGGGCTTTTACATCCCAGAGGTCCCCCAAGACCCCCCGGAGCTCCCGAACAATCAAGATAGCTTAAGGGCCACCGGGTCCCAGCTCCTGGAGGCCCCCGTGGGTCCGCCCACCTCCGGAGGGCCAATGGACGAGGGCCTCCCAGACCTGAGAAAGAGGGTTCGAACCGTACAGAGGCCTGTCTACTACGTCAGCGAAGTACTTCATGATGCCAAGACAAGGTACCTGGAAGTCCACAAGCTGCTGTATGCGATGCTCGTTGCCTCCAGGAAGCTCCGCCATTACTTCCAGGCCCACCAGGTCTCTGTTGTCACCTCGTATCCACTGAAGACAATTCTTCACAGCCCCCATGCGACGGGCAACGTTGCTAAATGGGTGGCGGAGCTAGCGGAGTTTGAGCTGGACTTCCTCCCGCGCCATGCAGTCAAGAGCCAAGCACTGGCTGACTTTGTGGCGGAGTGGACACCAACGGAGGCTGACCCAGGGGGCCATGGGGGCGGAGAACCGGAGCACCAAGCTCCGGTCTTCACCGAACCCCACTGGACACTCTTCTTCGACGGCTCCTCGCGAAAGCAGTGGGCCGGTGCCGGCGTAATGCTCCTCATGCCATCGGGGGAACAGTTTGGGTATATGGTGCGTCTCAATTTCAAGGCAACCAACAAAATGGCGGAGTATGAAGCACTCATCTTTGGCCTGCAGACAGCCCTGTCTTTAGGCGCTCGCCAGTTGTTGGCACAGGGCGACTCCCAGCTGGTCATCAAGCAAGTCAAGGGCGAATGCTCCTGCAATGACCCCCAGCTAGCTGCATATCTGCTTCACGTGCAGATGCTGGAGAAAGAATTCCTCGCCTTTGACCTGCACCACGTACCGCGCGCCCGTAATACCGCAGCCGACGACCTTTCAATGAAGGCTTCCACCGGAGCCCCTACGCCTGAAGGAGTCTTTGAGAGGACGTTGCTGCGGCCCACAGCCAGGCCCGTCGAGCCGGGCGAAGGGGGCTTGACCAGCACCTCGAAGCTGGCGGTCCCGGTGGCCCTACAACCGTGGGCGCCGCCAAGGATTGTAAGCGTCTCTGGGGACTCCGTGCAACCCAGCGCTCAAGATCCAGAAGCTCAAGTCAGACCCGATGCATGGATCACGGAGATCCGGGACTACTTGAAGGACAATATCCTCCCTGATGCACGATCCGTTCAGCGGATACACGTTCATCAGGGAGGATATTGTCTTTCAAGTAGTCCCGGACCTCCGTGATCCATGCATCGGGTCTGACTTGAGCATATGGATCTTGAGCGCTGGGTTGCACGGAGTCCCCAGTGACGCTTATGATCCTTGGCGGCGTCCATGGCCGCCGGGACCGCCAGCTTCGAGGTGCTGGTCTAGCCCCCTTCGCCCGGCTCGGCAGGCCGGGCTGTGGGCCGTGGCAATGTCCTCTCGAAGTCCCCTTCGGGCACAGGGGCTCCGGTGGGGGTCTTCGTTGAGAGGTCGTTAGCTGCGGCCTTGCTAGCGCGCGGTACGTGGTGCAGGTCCAAGGCGAGGAAGTCTGTCTCCACCATCTTGTTTGATAACCAGCTGGGAGTCGCCCTGAGCCAACGACTGGCGAGCGCCTAGAGACAGGGCTGTCTTTAGGCCAAGGATGAGTGCTTCATACTCTGCCATGTTGTTGGTTGCCTTGGAATTGAAACGCACCACATACCCATACTGCCCCCCCCTGATGGCGTGAGGAACAGTACGCTAGCACCGGCCCCCTGCTTTCGCAAGGAGCCGTCGAAGAACAGCATCCAGTAAGGCCCGGTGAAGGCCAGGGCTCAGGGTCCTGGTTCACTGTCTCCATGGCCCCCTGAGTCAGCCTCCGTTGGCGTCTACTTCAGCCACGAAGTCAGCAAGAGCTTGGCTGTTGCCTGCGTGACGAGGAAGGAAGCCTAGCTCAAACTCCAGTAGCTCCGCCACCCATTTGGCGGCCTTGTCCGTCGCGTGGGGGCTGTGGAGGATAGCTTTCAGCCTGGGGAGACCGCCGGGTGCTGATACTTGGAGGTCCCCCAGGTTGTCTTGGACCTCCGGGAGGTCCCGCTGATTTCCCGGGAGCTCCGGGGGGTCCCGTTGGATGTCCGGGAGGTTCTGTTGGGCCTCCGGGGGGGGGTCCCATTGCACCTCCGGGAGGTCGTGTCGGGGATCCGGGGTCCATTTTGGGCCTCCGGGGTTTCTTGGAACTTGTTTCTTGACAGCGAAGAAGGTTACGGTGGTATGGGGTCCGGCCGCTCTGCGGTGAGGACCATACTCACCTCTGCCGCCGTCGCCGCGATGTAGAGCAGCAGATGCTCTTCGGGCTCGGGGACTGCTATTACGGGTAGGGTCATCAGGAGCTGGTTCAGTTCCAGGGGAGCTTCCTCCGCTTGGTCGGCCTAAGCGAATGGGCCGGATTTGCGTAGGAGCTTTAGAGAAGTTTCGCTTTGCTAACCTCGGTATAAACTGACTCAGCGCAGCTAGGCATCCCGCGAATTTCTGGTCTTCGAGCCAATGGCTTTGACCCTCTCTGGGTTAGCCTCAGTTCCTTGGCGTGAGGCCAGGAATCCTAAGGGTTTTCCAGAGGGTACACCGAGCTCACATTTGTCGGACGGATGAAGCTAAGGCCAGGTTATCTAGTAGGGATGAACCCTGCCTGATCTTAACAACAATGTCTCCGACACACACCTCAACTGAGTCTCTCATTAGCTCTCCTAAGGTCTTGTGCATTGCACGTACGAAGGTAAGGAGAGCGTTCCTTAGGCCATAAGGCATAGAGGCATAACAGTACAGACCGACTACTGTGGCAAAGGGTGCCCTTCAACTTCTCTAGACATAGGGGTCTGGTGGAAACCCGAGCAAGCATCTAGGAAGCACAGTATATCACAGCCTGACGTCAAGCCTACTATTTGATCTATCATAGGGAGAGAAAATAGATCTTTGGGACATGCCTTATCGAGACTGGTGTAGCTGATGCACTTCCGGAGCTTCCCGCCGGCCTTCGGAGCAATCAACGGGGTTCGCCAAGGTGGGTTCGCCGGCACTTCAGCAGCTTCTTGGTTTCTTCCCGAATGAAGCTTTTTACTGCTCGGTGGGCTGCCCGAGGGGCTCCTGTCGGACTGGCCAGGTGTTGGGGGAGACCTTTAGTTAGTGCCCAATCACCTCCCTAGGGATCGCTGGCATCCGCGACGGCTGTCATGCAGCACATCGGCATTGTGCCGGAGGGAGGTAACGAGCACGCCATCCTATCTGCTATCCAGGCCCCCGGCTACCCGGGTGGTCTGGGTGGCATCGGCGCTGATTCGGACTAGCCTCAAGGGGACATCGTCCTCGTCGAGGGGTTGCACATGGGGTGCTGTGGTAGAGGCACGGTGGCGTGCACTTGGGTGGAGCCGGTTTGATTCTGTACCGCCCGGGGTTGGTGCTCCAGCTGCTGTAAGCGCCTGGAGCTTTTCCAAGGCTGACACTGCTGCAGCACGGTCTCCACAAACCTTGAGGACGCCTTTTGGTGTAGGCGTCTTCAAGACAAGGTAGCCGTAGTGGGCTACTGCCATGAATCGGTACAGGGCTGGCCTGCCAATTATGGCGTTGAACGGGAGGTCAATCTCGGCCACGTCGAACAGAATGCACTCTGTCCGATAGCTGTCTGGTGCCCCAAAGGTCACCGGGAGGCTGGTGTGGCCGTAGGCAACTACCCTTCCCGGCCCTACCCCTGAGAACAGGCTCGATGGGGTGAGCTTGGCCATCGGGATCTGCAGCTTCCGGAAGGCTGCGCGACTGATGAGGTTCAGTCCAGCCCCGCCATCCACCAAAACGTGGTACATCTTCACGTTGGCGATGGTGGGTGTCGGTACCCGCGACATGGGGTACCCCCGCGCACAGGGAAAAATGCATAAGGATCTCGCCCTTCTCCACAGGGAAAGCTCCGAGGGCGCCACGTGTCCAGTGGGGCCGGACCTCCCTCTCCTCAGAGGAGAGCTCCGGGCTCGCCATGTGGCATACAGAAGCCGGACCTCCCCCTCCGCGGGAGAGAGGTCCGAAGGTGCCACGTGTCCGGCGGGGCTGGACCTCCCTCTCCTCAGAGAAGAGCTCCAGGCTCGCCACGTGGCCGATAGATGCCGAACCTCCCCCTCCGCGGGGAGAGGTCCGAAGGCTCCACGTGTCCTGCGGAGCCGGACCCCCCTCTCCTCTGAGGAGGGCTCCGGGCCCGCCGCGTGGCCAGCAGAACGGCGCTGCCTGCCCCCGAGCGATAGGAAGCGGGCGTAAAGACGCCCCATACCTCGCCCGTACAAGGTATTCAAGGCCCGCGTCTTCCCAAGACGCGGAGACGCGGAGCACGCCTCTGTCAGGTGCCGTTGCGCCCAGTCGCATCACAGACTGGCGCGCGGTGTCAGAGCCTGCCAGCCAATAAACACAGCGACAAGACATCCCATGCCGCCCCCGCCGTCATCATCCACTACGACTAGCATGCGCCATGGGAAGGGCTGCAAGACGACGACTCAGAAGCCTTCGCCAGAGACAACTACCGGCATAACTGCAGATACGACAGATAACAATCAATCTCCCCGGGATCCCGGGCCCCCCTTGTAAGCCACCCGAGTCTTGGACTATAAAAGACTCGGGTAGGCGACGTTAGCATGGGTTCGCACTCTAGCCATCTGCACCGTGGGTTCGCACTCTGCAACTCATACGCTAGCCATACACTCCCAAGCTGTAACTCACCCCCAAGCTCAGGACTCCGGCCCTGAGCAGCAAGCAATACAGCAAGCTCCATAGCTCGCCGTGGACGTAGGGTTTTATGCTCCGGCGGCCTGAACCATGTAAAACTCACCGCGTCAAGCTCTTACTAACTCGTCCATCCGCGCAAGCTCTCCGCAAGGGACTAGCCCCACCGAAAAAAGAACCTCCGCGGGCTGCCCAGTGCAGGCCCGGGGGAAGTGTCGACCGAACACTTCGACATTTGGCGCGCCAGGAAGGGGGCTTTTCCCTTGCGCGACGAGTTTCCGCCGACGAAGATGACCAAGCTTTCTTCAGCGGCAAACTCTCCTCCCCCGCGTTCGCGGCAAACCGTGACCAGGGGGGAGTACATGTTGACACACTCAGGACGGAGTGTGTCGGCGCAAGCTGGGAGCCAGCAGCCGGCTCTGGCAGCGCCGACCCCGGCAATGCAGGCTCCAACCAGCGTCAGGTCTTCAGTAGCACTGGGCGTACCCGGAGGGGGTGCGCTAGCTGCAGAAAGAGTGCTACTGCACAATCCGCCTGCTGGGGACGCGCCTCAGGCAGCGACCCAACAGTGGATTCGCGAGGTAGACCGTCTCGTCGTCTCCGCCGCAAACCCTCGACTTCGGCGGGGACGACGCTCCGGCCAACAGGCTGTGTTGCTGATGCGCACGCCAATGGTTGGCGAGCAGACGGCAGATTCCAGCTCCACCAGGCTCCAGTCGACGTATCTGAAGACAGAGCTGGAACGGTGTCACTTGGGCAAAGATGCCCGGGTATACCTCGAGCAACGTCGAGAAAGGCGTCGCAACCAAGAGGCTGGCGACAGCGTGACATCGGCCTCGACCCAGCCTGAAGAGCAGAGTTTCGCTATGCGATCTCTGCCCCATACTTACGCCGCGCAGAATATGCCACAGTCATATGTCCTGCAAATGGCGCCCCCGGCCTATGGCGCAACCTTGCCCATACCGGGGTACACTCTGCCGACGAAGATGACAAAGCTTCCATCAGCGGCAAACTCTCCTCCCCCGCTTCCGCGGCGAACCGTGACCAGGGGGGAGTACATGTCGACACACTCAGGACGGAGTGTGTCGGCGCAAGCTGGGAGCCAGCAGCCGGCTCTGGCAGCGCGGACCCCGGCAATGCAGGCTCCAACCAGCATCAGGTCTTCAGTAGCGCTGAGCGTACCCGGCGGGGGTGCGCTAGCTGCAGCAAGAGCGCTACTGCACAATCCACCTGCTGGGGACGCGCCTCAGGCAGCGACCCAGCAGAGGATTCGCGAGGTAGACCGTCTCGTCGTCGCCGCTGCAAACCCTCGACTTCGGCGGGGACGACGCTCCGACCAACCGGCTGTGTCGCTGATGCGCACGCCAACGGTTGACGGGCAGACGGCGGACTCCAGCTCCACCAGGCTTCCGTCAACGAACCTGAGGGCAGAGCTGGAGCGATGCCACTTGGGCCAAGATGCCCGAGTGTTCCTCGAGCGACGTCGAGAAAGGCGTCGCATCCAAGGGGCTGGCGACAGCATGACGTCGGCCTCAACCCAGCCTGAAGAGCATATCTTCGTCACGCGGACTCTGCCCCAGGCATACGCCGCGCAGCATATGCCACAGCCATATGCTTTGCAAACGGCATCCCTGGTCTTAGGCGCAGCCTTGCCTATACCGGGGCACACTGTGCCAGGTGTGAACCAAGTGTTCGCGGCACCAATACCTGCGGCAACAGGAGCAGGATGTGCGGCCCTTGCACCCCACCTTCGCTTCGCGAGGTGGCCGCGCAAGTTTCGGCCGCACCTGCCCGAAAAGTTCGACAGCAGAGTCAACCTGGCGAAGTTCCTCCAGATCTACTCCACCGCCGTACTTGCCACAGGAGGGGATGAGGCCATCATGGCCAACTACTTCCCGGTCGCCTTGACCGGCCCGACCCGGTCTTGGCTCATGAACCTCCCTCAGGGTTCCATAACTTCCTGGGGAGAGCTCTGCCGGCAGTTCATCGCCAACTTCGGCAGCTCCTACACCCGTCCCGGCACGGAGCTTGACATCCACGCCATCAACCAACAACCTGGGGAGTCGCTGCGCTCTTTCATCCAGCGGTTCTCCCAGGTACGCAACACCATCCCGCACATTCGAAGTGCTTCTGTGGTGGTAGCGTTCTGGCAGGGTGTCCGGGACGAGAAGATGCTTGAGAAGCTTGCGACCAGAGAGGTCTGCGATGCCTCTGAGCTCTTCAGCCTGGCGGACAAGTGCGCCAGAGCAGCCGAAGGGCGGAATTGGCACTCACTGCCAGCTTCCGAAGCAGGAAGACAGCCCGAAGATGGCGGAGTTCAAGCTGAGCCCCAGACCACGTCAGACAGCCAAGAGCCAAGCACTGGCTAACTTTGTGGCTGAGTGGACGCCAACGAAGGCTGACCCAGGGGGCTGCGAAGACGGTGAACCAATGTACCGAGCTCCGGTCTTCACCGGGCCTCACTGGACGCTCTTCTTCGACGGCTCCTCGCGAAAGCAGGGGGCCAGTGCCGGCGTACTGCTTCTCATGCCATCGGGGGAGCAGTCTGGGTACATGGTGCGTCTCAATTCCAAGGCAACCAACAACTTGGCAGAGTATGAAGCACTCATCTTTGGCCTAAAAGACAGTCATGTCTCTGGGCGCTCGCCAGTTGTTGGCGCAGGGCGACTCCCAGCTAGTTATCAAGCAAGTTAAGGGTGAATGCCCCTGCAATGACCCGCAGCTAGCTGCTTATCTGCTCCACGTGCGGATGTTGGAGAAAGACTTCCTCGCCTTGGACCTGCGCCATGTACCGCGCGCTGGCAAGGCTGCAGCTGACGACCTCTCAACGAAGGCCTCCATCGGAGCCCCTGCGCCCGAAGGAGTCCTCGAGAGGACGTTGCTGTGGTCCACAGCCCGGCCCGCCGAGCCGGGCGAAGGGGGCTGAACCAGTGCCTCGAAGCTAGGCTGTCCCGGCAGCCATGGATGCCGCCAAAGGATCGTAAGCGTCACTGGGGACTCCGTGCAACCCAGGGCTCAAGATCCAGAAGCTCAAGTAGTCCCGATGCATGGACCACAGAGGTCCGGGACTCCTTGAAGGACATCCTTCCTGATGAACGTGCATTCGCTGAACGGGTGGTGCGGATGGCTAAGTGCTACGCGCTGGTATCTTTACTGGTGTGGCGCCACGGCATCCTATTGCGGTGCATAACCCAGGAGGAAGGCTGCGAATAGCTTGCAGTAGTCCAAGGAGGCGAGTGCTGGGAACGCTCATCGTCCCGCACGCTGGTCGGTTAAGCCACCCGGCATGGCTCCTACTGACCGAGAGCCACCTGGACGCCGTCAAACCGGTTAGGGATGCAATGTGTGCCAGGTCCACGCCAAGCAGACCCACAAAACCGGTGCAGACGCGCACCCAAAGCCGTCGGGGGATAACAGCTCCTCCATGTCAAGGGCCAGCCGGACTTCCCAGGGCCGGGTCACGGGAACTACCCTTCCACATGGTATGCGGGGCCGAAGCCGTGCTTCCCCCTGAGATCGCCATGGGGGTCCCCCCCCCCCCCCCCCGTGTCCGACGTACGACGAAGCCACGCATGACCCGCTCTGCGTGAAGACAGGCGCTCCGACGCCACCCCAGTAAGTTCACCATGCTTACTTAGGTGTTTATTTAAATTACGCATTAATTTATATGAACACCTCCCCACACTCTAGAAAGTGTGCGTCCATTGTACACTCGGTTCCTCTTTCCTGCTCTCATGCATAGTCGATATTTGCCGTCCTGCCGAAGGCGGTAGTGCTTAGGGTACCTGCCAGAGGCCCGGTGGCCTATTGGATCTCCTCTGTAAGGGTACTGTACCGCCAGTTGGTCTCCTCCGAGAAAAGACCTACGCTAGACCGGGGGGTCAGGAGCCTTGCTTTGCCCGGTCTTGCACCCAAAGCATGCGCACTCTGCCCCCCGGCGCTACGGTCTGAGTACCAGGGGGCCGGACGGTTACACCCTGACTGGGGCTGGGGCCAGACCTCCGGGACCAAGTGCACTGGATTACCCAAGCCCCGCATTCCGTCCTGGGACAGTAAGCCAAATGAGACTAAGGGACAGGAAAGGGGGGACAACTGAGCAGTTCCGGACCTCCGCCCCCACAGCTAGGCTGAGCTCCGAGGCCAGCCCTCGCCCTCCTTTCATAGGCGAGCGCTGATGCCGGACCTCACGCCCTTCGCTGGCCTGAGCTCCGATGACTTCCAGACTCCGCCTCCACAGCCAGGCCGAGCTCCGAGGCCAGCCCTCGCCCTCCTTTCAGAGGCGAGCGCTGATGCCGGACCTCACGCCCTTCGCTGGCCTGAGCTCCGATGACATTCGGACCTCACGCCCTTCGCTGGCCTGAGCTCTGATGACCTCCGGACCTCACGCCCTTCGCTGGCCTGAGCTCCGATGACCTCCGGACCTCACGCCCTTCGCTGTCCTGAGCTCCGATGACTTCCGGACCTCCGCCCCCGCAGCTGGGTCGAGGTCCGATGCCAGCCCTCACCCTCCTTTCAGAGGCGAGCGCTGATGCCGGACCTCACTCCCTTCGCTGGCCTGAGTTCCGATGACTTCCGGACCTCCGCCCCACAGCTGGGCCGAGCTCCGATGCCAGCCCTTGCCCTCCTTTCAGAGGCGAGCCCTGATGCCGGACCTCACGCCCTTCGTGGACCTGAGCTCCGATGACTTCCGGACCTCCGCCCCATCAGCCGGGCCGAGCTCCGATGCCAGGCTTCACCCTCTCCTAAGAGGCTGAACCCCGAAGCCGTCAAGACCCTGCCAGCACAGGGAGTACTCAAGATAAGAAAGTGCGCGGGTAGGAGAAGGCCTCACCTCGGGCTCGTTACCTCCCCCGAGGAGAGCCCGGGGGCCACTGTCGGTACCCGCGACATGGGGTACCCCCGCGCACAGGGGAAAATGCATAAGGATCTCGCCCTTCTCCACAGGGAAAGCTCCGAGGGCGCCACGTGTCCAGTGGGGCCGGACCTCCCTCTCCTCAGAGGAGAGCTCCGGGCTCGCCACGTGGCATACAGAAGCCGGACCTCCCCCTCCGTGGGAGAGAGGTCCGAAGGTGCCACGTGTCCGGCGGGGCTGGACCTCCCTCTCTTCAGAGAGGAGCTCCAGGCTCGCCACGTGGCCGACAGATGCCGAACCTCCCCTCCGCGGGGAGAGGTCCGAAGGCTCCATGTGTCCTGCGGAGCCGGACCCCCCTCCCCTCTGAGAAGGGCTCCGGGCCAGCCGCGTGGCCAGCAGAACGGCGCTGCCTGCTCCCGAGCGATAGGCAGCGGGCGTAAAGACGCCCCATACCTTGCCCGTACAAGGTATTCAAGGCCCGCGTCTTCCCAAGACACGGAGACGCGGAGCACGCCTCTGTCAGGTGCCGTTGCGCCCAGTCGCATCACAGACTGGCGCGCGGTGTCAGAGCCTGCCAGCCAATAAACGCAGCGACAAGACATCCCATGCCACCCCCGCCGTCATCATCCACTACGACTAGCATGCGGCATGGGCAGGGCTGCAAGACGAAGACTCAGAAGCCTTTGCCAGAGACAACTACCGGCATAACTGCAGATACGGCAGATAACAATCAATCTCCCCGGGACCACCTGTCGGGTCCCGGGCCCCCCTTGTAAGCCACCCGAGTCTTGGACTATAAAAGACTCGGGTAGGCGACGTTAGCAAGGGTTCGCACTCTAGCCATCTGCACCGTGGGTTCACACTCTGCAACTCATACGCTAGCCATACACTCCCAAGCTGTAACTCATCCCCAAGCTCAGGACTCCGGCCCTGAGCAGCAAGCAATACAGCGAGCTCCATAGCTCGCCGTGGACGTAGGGTTTTACGCTCCGGTGGCCTGAACCACGTAAAACTCACCGCGTCAAGCTCTTACTAACTCGTCCATCCGCGCAAGCTCTCCGCAAGGGACTAGCCCCACCGAAAAAAGAACCTCCGCGGGCTGCCCAGTGCAGGCCCGGGGGAAGTGTCGACCGAACACTTCGACAGTGGGGGCCACCACGAGCGGTAGTTGGCCGGCCCCAGCCATGTTCCTGGGGCAGTCGGTGTCATCGAAGCTGATGGGGGTTCCCATCCACCTGAGGTGCGGTGCTGCACCCGGGAGGGGAGCCACCGACGCTACCGCTCGGCGCAAGGCCTTAGCCGCGCTTCAGGACGGGGGGTCAGCGGACCCGCCGAAGATGACATAGAGCATCTTCCTGTGCTCGTCATCACTGGAGCTGGAGCTCCCATGATTGCGCACTGCCTTTACGGCGCGCTGAAGCTCCTGGAACTCCACCTGGCGGTCGACGCCGTCTAGGGATTCGACCTTCTGCTTGCCCTCCCTTTGACGGTAGGGTGGGGCATCAGCTAGGGGCTGCTTCCCTTTCCGGAAGCGCTCCGCGAGCTTCTGGATTTCCCGGCATTCGGCAGCGGTATGATAACTGGTGTCATGCACAGGGCATAATTCATCCTGGCCCCCGTCTGGGGCCGGTGATTGTCGCGGCCTCTTGTCGGGGCGCGGCCCCCGAGCTCCACTGGGCACCGCCGTTGTGGCAACGGGGGCCGTGGCTGACGACTTTATCTTGCTTCCGCCTTCGTTCTTGATCTTCCTGCCGCTTCCATATGAAGCGTCGCCGGATCCCGGCTGACCCCCTGGCTTGGAGGCCAGCAGGTAGTGCCAGTTCCGCCCTTCGGCTGCTCTGGCACACTTGTCGCCAGGCTGAAGAGTTCTGAGACATCGCGGACCTCCCTAATCGCGAGCTTCTCGAGCATATTATTGTCCCGAACGCCTTGCCGGAACGCCACTACCACAGAAGCGTTATGGATGTGTGGGATGGTGTTCCGCACCTGGGAGAACCGCTGGATGAAGGAGCGCAGCGACTCCCCTGGTTGTTGCTGGATGGCGTGGAGGTCGAGCTCCGTGCCAGGACGGGTGTAGGAACTACCGAAGTTGGAGACGAACTGCCGGCAGAGCTCTCCCCAGGAGGTTATGGAATCCTGGGGTAGGTTCATGATCCAAGACCGGGCAGGGCCGGTTAAGGCAACGGGGAAATAGTTGGCCAGGATGACGCGACCCGCTCAACCGAGACAGGCCACTCGCCCGGGAATCGCATTGGGTGGTGCCGTGTTATGCGGCACCCAACAACACACATATGAGGAACAATGTATTACATAAAACAATAGCGGAAGCTTACAAGTTTTTCTTTGTAAATACTTTACATCAAGTAACTACAGCGGAAGTCTTTATCAACTCACGTCGAATAACTAAGAGCACCCGAGATGAAGTCCAGCCCGCGGACTCCTCTCGCTAGCAACACGAAGACAAGCAGCAGCGGCTCGGTTCTCCATGTGTTACCTGACTCGGGAGTTCCCGAGTCTCACCGGACAACCTTCTTTTCAGCATCGTTGTTAACCTGCAAAACCACTTATATAGCAAGCGTGAGCACATAGGCTCAGCAAGTCTGACCCGTCTCTCCTAGACAAGAAACTCTACATGCACGATGGTTTCAAATGGGTCGGCTAGATTTGCATAAGGGACTCGCCTAAAGTTGATCCTTAACTTTCATATTTTAAGCCTCATTGTGCAGACCTTGAGCCGAAAAGCATCGCAACTCCACAATCAAACAAGAAACGCTTTGTTGCGATGCTCCTTGCACAAAGTGAAAGTAAACTTTAATGAGCCTATCTCTAATTCAATCATGGTTGCAATACAAGTTATAGCACAGCCTTATCAAGTTCAAAGATAAACAATTCCAGTTGTTACTACGTCAAGACGCAGTGGGCAAGTATGCTCATATAACCGCGAGCGACGGTGATTCGAATCAGTACACGCCCGGACTACACGACACGTACACCCGTACTCCGAGTTGCCGGCAGCAACCTCGACTGACGTTGTACGCGGCCACCTTTCCCAAGATCTTCCACATTGGACGCAGTCCAACTGCCCCGAGTACGCAAGTTCCCTCAAGGTGCATACCCGCTGTGGTATGTTCTTGAGCGAGTTACCTCCTGCTACCCTGACGCCGAAAGCCTAAGGCAGTTGGAAAAGTTCCACTATGGATCTCCCAAGGTACATCGGTTTCCTGGGTCCCATATAGCCAGTATGTGCCCGGTACACAACTCAAACTTGTCCAACAGGGCCAAGCACGGACGGGCCTTAACCGACACAGGCAGGGCTATGCACGCACGGCCTGCAACCTGCTGCATCTAAACCTCCCTGCCCGGTCTCCATTTCTTAAGTGTGAACTTTCATCATTCTTTCTAATTCGGACCCGTTCCGAGTAAACCAGCCCTAAACTCGCGAGTAGATTCCAACTACTCGTCTTCTACCGGACCTTTCCTACTAACATTAGCGTAGCCAAATTCCCTCGAGGAGTTGCTATTCTACCCTTTCTCTCATAGGTGTTTCTGGTCATGCAAGTGGAGTTTTCAATATCATCTAGACGTAATGCAATCAACGATGCAAAGCTATGATCTCTACAAATGAAAATGTTTTATAAAATGGTTCAAGTGCAAACCGGGGCTTGCCTGTTTTGCAGGTGACTACTGTTACAATCAGTTAGTGACGACCACTTGGAGCTTGATCACTTGTTCTCCTTCCTCTTGATCTTCACTTCAAGTCCTTCTCACCTTCTTCACGTATATGCTACACGATATGATCATGCATATGTATTTAATTGAAAAGCTTTTGCTCATAAGATCTAACAACCATTTTAAAACTGGAACTTTGTTTAAGAATTTAAAATGACACTGGTGCTAGTGGTTTGGGTTGGGCCTAAACACTAAGATCACTTATTAAGTGCTTTTCCCACTTAAGTGTTGATCACCTTAAGGGATCACACCTTACAGTGGTGATCCAGAGCTCTACTGGAGCTGAGAATTTTCATGTGAGTTCCTTGTCACGAGAAAGTCCTCTGGACCAAAATCTAGCACATTTCATGGACTGGTTTATTCAGAATAATTCTCTAAGTGTTTAGTCAAAGATGAATTAATTCTGAGGTAACATCCATTTTCATGTCAAAATCATTGAACCACAATTTCAATTATATTTTATAGAGTCTACATGAATTTTCCTAGGATTTTTGGAGCTAAGAATTTCCCAGAACTGAATTTACAAGTTTTGGAAATTCTCTGAAAATGTTTCTGTATTCATTTGAATACAGGAACTTACAATCTGAATTACCCTGATCAATTCAACTCCAAATGAGCTGAAACTTTTACAGGAGTCTAATAACACCCTAAAGAATATCCTGGCAAAATTTGAGGATTTTTGGATAAACCAAACTCCCTCTAAAATTCTTTTGCTGAAAAGTTTTAAAGAATTTTCCAGAATTAAATAAAGACTTTCATACAAATTGGGTTGCATATTTGGATAGAGTTTGTCAATCTGAATCTAACCCAATTTGAATCACTAATTTTGGAGGTTCCTAGCAAAAGTTATGCTCTTCCAAAGTTTGGGGAAAAATCTGGGATTTGAATAAATCCGGGGAAAAGTTTAAACCTGACTGTGGGACCAGGGACACGTGTCTGCTGCCGGGAGCGCGCCACACGGGCTACAGAATTGTTTCCCGCGCTGTCACAGCCGATCCCGCGCCACAGAGTATCCGGTCCACTGTATCCGTGCGACTGACGCGTGGGGCCGGTAGCACCTTCGTCTACCTCCCGCCCCCGCGCTTCTGCGCCGCCGGGCTCGCCGGAGTTCGCCGGTTTTCGTCGCTCCGACCAACTCCCGAGCTGTCACTCGCCGCCAGGACCTATTTTAACCCGAGGAACACGATGGTGGGACTTCCCCAGACCGGCGAGGTTCCTAAACCACCCCGCACCGGTGCAGCGGCTCTGAGGGAGTCCGGCAACGTTGCCCCGATGCTCTAGCCCGCCAGAAGTCCCCTGGAAAGGTTCCACAGCACTAGTGGAGGTTTGCCCTGCTCGGCATGGCCGCATATGGGCTCGGAAACGGCTCCAACCTAGGTCTCATCGTGCACCCGATGCCCCTTATTGTGGTAGCCGATGGAAAAGCCTGAAACAAGCCGTCTACCATGGGTTTCATGCGACGTTTTGTGAAGAATAAAAGTTGCTACACCAGTCTAGATTCTATGTGCGAAATTTGCAGAGCTCTAAATGAATATAACCCGAGAATTTCATCGATTCATACCCGCGGGTCAGTTTTTACCGGCCGGAGAAGATCTTTGAAATTCGTTGTTGAGAGGCTGAGACAGACTCGGTGCTTCGGGTGGAAGCTGCACGGAGACCTTGCGCGTCCCAGGGACCGCTTTCTTGGTCGTGAAAGCCGCTCTGTGGAGCTGTCCACGGGAGCACGTTGCCGCCGGGGTGTTCGGCCGCCGCGGAAACTCGATGTTCTCGGTGCAGAGAGCGTGAATCCGCTCGGTGATGGCTCGGGGATGCTGTGGGGTGTTCTGCGGTGCAGTTTTGCTGCTCAGCTGCGGCTGGCACAAGCGCTAGGTGGTGGTCCATCGACCGAGAGCTCAGCGGCAGCGCTCGGTTGATTTTTCTTGCGCGAGGAGGAAGAACAGGCCGAGGGTTCGGGGCTTCGGCGATGAGAGGGAGAAGGAGCCCGACAGGGGTTAATAAAGCCCTGGGTGAGGCGGTTCCCGCGGGGAGGCGGTCGCCCGAGGCGGTGAGCGCCGCTGTCGGCTCTGCCGACTGCTTCACGTGGGAAGTAAGCAAAACAGAGACTGTGGACATCTTTTGCAATTTCAGTGCTCCCAATGACATATGGGACCCACTGATCAGTCCTCCTTATCCCCTCTCCAAATATCTCCCAAGTTTGAGTGTTGAGTGAATTGAATTGTGGGAATTCAAATCTGGTATGTATTTGGATAATTGGGCAAGTTTCATCCAAATTCAAATAGGTATTTGAATTCTTTGTCTTTTAAAGTCCATTTTGCAAAATGAGTTGCAAACTATTTCCATAAATCATGAAACTTTGCACACCCCCTAATTTGGACTCAAGGAATTCAAATATGAAATCTGATTTTTATTTTGGCTGCTGCAAATGAGATTTTTAGCACAACAGTTTTGAATTCCATTGTGTTTTTCTCATTTGAATTTGTGTTTGAACAAATTGTTCCAAAACTGATTTTTGTTTTCTCACACATATGGGAACTTCCCATCCTTGTTTTTGACCCCTCTAGGGTTCCAAGTTCTCAGATAAACATTTGACTTGTGTGAAGCAAAATCCTCATGTGTGTTATCACATGTGGGGAAAAGTTTTAACAAGTCCCAATTTTCATACATATGAAACCAACTTTTGCAAATAAGTGTTTCTTTGTATTCATAATTTTGGGACCTTTACATTCCTCCCCCCTTAAAAGGAATCTCGTCCCGAGATTCAAAGGAAGACGAGGTGGGAGGTAATTACAAGGTTTATGACAAAAGCTCCGGATAATTCTTGTGGATGTAATCTTCGGTTTCCCACGTCGCCTCTTCCGGGGTATGATTACTCCACAGGACTTTGTAAAATTTTAAAGTCCGGTTCCTGGTGGTCCGGGTCTTTTCGTCGATAATCTGTACAGGTTGCTCGACATAGGTGAGATCCGGTTTCAACTCGTCGATGTCTTCGGTGCGGATGGCAGCTGTAAACTTGAGGCACTTCCGCAGCTGGGACACGTGAAATATATCATGAATACCGGCAAGGCTTGCCGGTAGTTCCAGCTGGTAGGCTACGTTTCCGCACTTCTCCGTTATAGCAAACGGACCGATGAATCGGGGAGCAAGTTTCCCCTTGACACCGAGCCGATGAATCCCCTTCATCGGAGACACACGAAGATACATGTGCTCTCCGACTTCAAAATGCAGCGGTCGACGTCTCTGGTCCGCGTAGCTCTTTTGACGAGATTGGGCAGCTTTGAGGTTCTCTTGTATTATCCGAACTCTCTCTTCAGCTTCATTGACAAGATCAACCCCGAACGTCACTCGTTCACCGGATTCGCACCAATTCAATGGTGTACGGCACTTCCGGCCGTATAGAGCTTCATATGGTGCCATTTTGATGCTCGTCTGATATCCGTTGTTGTACGAGAACTCCGCCAGCGGTAAGTGGTCATCCCAGCTCTTACCGTGGTGGATGGCACATGCTCTTAGCATATCCTCTAGTATTTGATTCACCCTCTCAGTTTGCCCATCGGTTTGAGGGTGATATGCAGAGCTTCTAATCAACTTTGTCCCCAAGGAGGTATGTAGCTGTTCCCAGAAACGGGCTACGAACAGCGATCCTCTATCTGACACAATGGTGCGGGGAACTCCATGTAAGCACAAGATCCGTGCTATGTACAGCTCCGCATATTGCTTTGCGTTGTACCTAGTATGCACAGGGATGAAATGTGCTGATTTGGTTAATCGGTCCACGATTACCCAAATCGAATCATGGTTGTGGGAGGTCATCGGCAACCCGACGATGAAGTCCATACTCAAGTCTTCCCACTTCCATGCCGGCACTTGCAATGGCTGCAACAGGCCTGACTTCTTCATGTGGTCGGCCTTGACTCTTCGACACGTATCACACTCTGAAACGTACTTTGCAACTTCACGTTTCATACGTGTCCACCAAAACTTCTTCCGGAGATCTTGGTACATTTTATTACTGCCCGGATGAATAGAAAACTTGGACAAATGAGCTTCATCCAAAATTTTCCTCCGTAGTCCCATATCCCGGGGTACTACAATCCGGTCGTTGAACCACAAGGTACCTTCATCGTCCTTCCGGAAGCACTTCATTTCTCCGTTGTCTATCCTCCTCGTATGTGAGACATACCCTTGTCTTTTCGTTGAGCCTCAATGATCTCCTCTCGGATGGTAGGAATGAGAGCAAGATTATAGAGAGCTCCATACGGGATGACACGGAGGCTTGGTTCTTCATCATCCATTTCAGCAATAGTTAGGTGATGGATATGCGCCTTGCGACTGAGCGCATCGGTGACCACATTCGCCTTGCCTGGATGATAATGAATCTCTAGTTCATAATCCTTAATGAGCTCTAGCCATCTTCGTTGCCTCATGTTCAATTCTTTTTGAGTGAAGATGTACTTCAAGCTCTTGTGGTCGGTGTAGAGGTGTACAAGATTTCCGAGCAAGTAATGCCTCCACATCTTCAAAGCAAGGACCACGGCAGCTAACTCAAGATCATGAGTTGGATAATGCTGCTCGTGAGTTCTAAGTTGACGAGATCCATAAGCGACCACTCGTCTTTCTTGCATCAGCACGCAGCCAAGACCGATGCCAGATGCATCGCAATAAACGTCGAATGGCTTCGTTGTATCCGGCTGAGCAAGAACTGGGGCTGTTGTGAGATGCTTCACTAAGGTCTTGAAAGCTTGTTCACACGCAGCACCCCACACAAATCTGGTGTTCTTCTTTAATAATTCCGTCATCGGTTTAGCAATTTTGGAAAAACTCGGAATAAACCTCCGGTAGTAACCCGCTAAACCGAGGAAGCTTCGGATTTCATGTACTGACTTTGGTGACTCCCATTTCTGCACTTGGATAATCTTACTCGGATCTACAGCGATGCCCTCCGCTGAAATGATGTGTCCGAGAAAAGGTACTTGATTAATCCAGAATTCACACTTGCTGAATTTTGCATAGAGCTGATGATCTCGCAATCTTTGTAGCACAATATGCAGATGTTCAGCATGTTCTTCCTCTGACTTGGAGTACACCAAGATATCGTCGATGAAGACCACGACGAATTTATCCAACTCCGGCATGAACACTGAATTCATCAGGTACATAAAATGTGCCGGGGCGTTGGTCAAACCAAAAGACATAACGAGATACTCATACAGCCCGTATCTCGTTGAAAATGCCGTCTTCGGAATATCTTCTGCCCGGATTTTAATCTGATGATATCCGGACCGAAGATCCATCTTCGAGAATACCTTCGCACCCACTAATTGATCGAAGAGCATATCAATGCGAGGTAGTGGATACTTGTTCTTGATGGTAACGGCGTTCAAAGGACGATAATAAACACAAAGCCGTAGTGTTTCGTCCTTCTTCTTGACAAACAACGCTGAACAACCCCAAGGTGACGAACTTGGTCGTATAAATCCCTTGCTTATTAGGTCATTCAGCTGCGTCTTCAATTCTGCCAGTTCATTGGGTGCCATCTTGTACGGCCTTCGTGATATCGGTGTGGTTCCCGGTATAAGTTCGATCTTGAACTCAACGTCTCGCTCGGGCGGCATGCCCGGTAAATCGTCGGGAAACACATACGGATACTCACGTACCACCGGAATGTCCTCTATCTTGACAGCTTCCGTGTGGTTCACTGTTGCAATCTGCTGCCGTCTGGCGCCCAGAATTAATATATGAAGACCGTGCTGTGGGGAGTTGAGCTCAACGGTCCTGGAGCTGATGTTAAGAACCGCTCTGTGGTAATTCAACCACGACATCCCCAAAATGATGTCGATCTTCAGACCCTCAAGGATAATGAGAGTCGTAGGGTATATTTTACCCCCCAAACAAAGAGGTGCTCGGGAGACAACCTCGCTTGCGGTACTGCTGCCCCCGGGCGAAGATATGAGGTATTGCCTCTTTGTATAAATGGTTTGGAGCTGATGTTGAGCCACAAAAGATTGGCTAATGAAGTTGTGTGTGGCACCGGAATCAAAGAGAACTAAAACCGGTAGCTGATTCAGAGAAAACATCCCTGCTAGAGCGGCTTCCCCTTCCGGAACATCATCAATCACAGTATAGTGAATGTTGCCCCTTATCTGCCCTCCTATCTGCAGATTGAGGTACGGGTCGTATTGTTGTAAATATGATGACCCGCGTCCTTGAATTCCCTCCGAACATTGCCTAGCATAATGGCCCTTACACCCACAAGTAAGACACGGATGCCTTTCGGGTTCTTGGTTGACTTGCGGTGGACTGCTAGGTACATATGGCTGCAGCGATGGAGCACAAACCACCGTCTGATGCTGCGGCTGTGGAGGTGGTGCAAGTTGTAAAACTTGACCAGCAATCAATCTCTGAGGAGTTGATCGTACAGGTGGCCTCCATCTTTCACCGGGTGGCGTTTGATACACCAAACGGTACTTCTGAGGCACATAACTTGTGCTAGCCTGCTCGATCTTACTCATCTTTCTCTTCTCCGCTTGCCACTCAAGTGTCGGCTTCTCTTGAATGAAAGCCGCATTGACCATGTCGGTGTAACTGCCGTTATTATGTACGGCCAGCTTCTCCCGTAATATGGCACTCAGGCCATGGAAAAATAGGTCACACCGTGCCTCTTCTTTCGCCACATACTCGGGAGCATATTGGGCCAAAAGATTAAACCTTCTGACATACTCGAGGACACTCATGTCCCCTTGCTTTAAGCCCAAAAATTCCTCCCGCTTTGCCTTGACAATACCTAATGGTATGTAACGAGTGCGAAAGGCTTCACAAAATTCACTCCACGTTATTTGATGGTCCTCCGGAATGGTGGCAAGATAATCCACCCACCAGTTTCCAGCGGCTCCATGGAGTTGTTGAGCGGCAAACTTTGTCTTCTGGTATTCATCACACTTGAATACTCCAAATTTTGACTCCATGACACGAAGCCATTGATCTGCTTCTACAGGTTCGGTGGCTTCGGTAAAGATAGGCGGTTGAGTCGCCAAGAAATCCAGATAAGCGTCCCGAGACGGAACGACTTGTTGCGTGTTCTGGAGTACGCCTTGCTGTACCAAAGCTTGGAGTAAGCGTGTGTGTTCTTGTGTTGCTTCTTGGAGTAGCCTAGCATTCTCTTGATTAGACTCGACAACTCGAGTCATAAGATCCATCCATCCCGTGGATGGTGGTTCCGATGGTGGGATAGAAGCATCACCACCTCGACGAGAACTTCCGGCCCTACTCCTAGAGCGATTACGAACCATACTGCAAAATGTAGTTGAGATGAGATAAACAAGAACTCAGCAGTATGTGAAACTAATGAAAACATGAATATGTCAAAACTTTATAAAAGCAGTAACAAAATTCATGTTTACACAATTCCTTAGTAGGCATAGCTATTCAGCCTATCTGTACAGGACAGACCTTTATGCACTATCTCCAGATTTTGATCTAATTAAGAGCATTTTAAGAACTCAAGTTGTATACCAAAGTTAAAGTTAACTTCAGTATCTTTCCAACGAGTACTCATATGCCCCCAGATCATCTCCGGATTAAAAGTTATGATTTTTCCAAAATTGACAGAATTCCTGAATAAAATTTGCCAGCACCTCCTTTGTACATGGCTGATTTTATCACAGTTGTATATGTAAATACAATAGAACCTGAACAAACTTTGAACTACAACAATGTTGCACATTCATAATCTTTCCTTTGGTGTATCATAGGCTTCTTAAGGGTTTATCTACAGAAAGTTATGGCTTAAAAACAGAAAGGTCCAGAGAGGTTTGGTTGCTGTCCTGGTTCTGGACAGTTTACCTTACTCGGAACTTTATACCCATTTAGCTTGTGATTTCGCTCTGGAGGTCTACAAAGAAGTTGTAGATCACTTGGAAATCTTTCCAGAACTATATCATACACCTTAATTGGGTCAAGCTACTCAGAGTTATGCTCTGTTGATGTCCAGCACAAATTTCTGCTGAAAACAGAGCACTCTGTTTTTGAAATCTTTGAAGTCCAATCTTCCTCTCATTTGAATCTTAGCTCAAAATAAGAGTTCAGTAACTAATATTTGTTTCAAACTTCCGTTTTTAGTTGAAAGTTAGTTCATGAGTCATTTCTTCAAAGGAAAGGGGTTATTATGTTTAGTACGGCGTCGATGCACCGTAAGAAGCATGTCGGTACTACGTAGCCTCACCAAAAGAAAATCCTAACCGGATTATACCGGTATAACGTATCTTAGGTGGCACTAAAACGGTCACTCGCAAACGTGTACTATTCGTACTACGGTTTCGTGGTTAATCCTGCATAAGTCACACTCAATCATCAGGTCCGGCTGCACACCGAACCCGGTATCCATACATTTCTTACACCCGTCCGTCATCACTCGCACAGGTGTTCTCAAGCCAAACACGCCTTGAGCTACGTGTTCACGTTACTAACCACGTGACGGGGTTTCCCAAATTGCACCACGCACGCCTGGGATAGACGTTGCTCGAGTATCCCAAACGACATGAGGAGTCGTAGAGGATACTAAAGCGGATCGGGTTACCTGCCACCCGTGGGGCTCCACCCTTCAGCTTGTGCGCACTGGTGGACAGCGCTTACATGCACCCCCCAAGACATAACTCGTCCTGAGATGCATGATTTTCTGACATAACAAGTAAGTTAGGTTGCCACCTTCATATTAAGCTAATAGTAATCCTTATGTGGGCCTAGTACCGTATCCTCACCGTAACCTAAATTTTTGTCGTAATACCATCCTTATTCCGTGTGCTATTCCCAATGCGGCTCTGATACCACGCTGACGCGACCCGCTCAACCGAGACAGGCCACTCGCCCGGGAATCGCATTGGGTGGTGCCGTGTTATGCGGCACCCAACAACACACATATGAGGAACAATGTATTACATAAAACAATAGCGGAAGCTTACAAGTTTTTCTTTGTAAATACTTTACATCAAGTAACTACAGCGGAAGTCTTTATCAACTCACGTCGAATAACTAAGAGCACCCGAGATGAAGTCCAGCCCGCGGACTCCTCTCGCTAGCAACACGAAGACAAGCAGCAGCGGCTCGGTTCTCCATGTGTTACCTGACTCGGGAGTTCCCGAGTCTCACCGGACAACCTTCTTTTCAGCATCGTTGTTAACCTGCAAAACCACTTATATAGCAAGCGTGAGCACATAGGCTCAGCAAGTCTGACCCGTCTCTCCTAGACAAGAAACTCTACATGCACGATGGTTTCAAATGGGTCGGCTAGATTTGCATAAGGGACTCGCCTAAAGTTGATCCTTAACTTTCATATTTTAAGCCTCATTGTGCAGACCTTGAGCCGAAAAGCATCGCAACTCCACAATCAAACAAGAAACGCTTTGTTGCGATGCTCCTTGCACAAAGTGAAAGTAAACTTTAATGAGCCTATCTCTAATTCAATCATGGTTGCAATACAAGTTATAGCACAGCCTTATCAAGTTCAAAGATAAACAATTCCAGTTGTTACTACGTCAAGACGCAGTGGGCAAGTATGCTCATATAACCGCGAGCGACGGTGATTCGAATCAGTACACGCCCGGACTACACGACACGTACACCCGTACTCCGAGTTGCCGGCAGCAACCTCGACTGACGTTGTACGCGGCCACCTTTCCCAAGATCTTCCACATTGGACGCAGTCCAACTGCCCCGAGTACGCAAGTTCCCTCAAGGTGCATACCCGCTGTGGTATGTTCTTGAGCGAGTTACCTCCTGCTACCCTGACGCCGAAAGTCTAAGGCAGTTGGAAAAGTTCCACTATGGATCTCCCAAGGTACATCGGTTTCCTGGGTCCCATATAGCCAGTATGTGCCCGGTACACAACTCAAACTTGTCCAACAGGGCCAAGCACGGACGGGCCTTAACCGACACAGGCAGGGCTATGCACGCACGGCCTGCAACCTGCTGCATCTAAACCTCCCTGCCCGGTCTCCATTTCTTAAGTGTGAACTTTCATCATTCTTTCTAATTCGGACCCGTTCCGAGTAAACCAGCCCTAAACTCGCGAGTAGATTCCAACTACTCGTCTTCTACCGGACCTTTCCTACTAACATTAGCGTAGCCAAATTCCCTCGAGGAGTTGCTATTCTACCCTTTCTCTCATAGGTGTTTCTGGTCATGCAAGTGGAGTTTTCAATATCATCTAGACGTAATGCAATCAACGATGCAAAGCTATGATCTCTACAAATGAAAATGTTTTATAAAATGGTTCAAGTGCAAACCGGGGCTTGCCTGTTTTGCAGGTGACTACTGTTACAATCAGTTAGTGACGACCACTTGGAGCTTGATCACTTGTTCTCCTTCCTCCTTGATCTTCACTTCAAGTCCTTCTCACCTTCTTCACGTATATGCTACACGATATGATCATGCATATGTATTTAATTGAAAAGCTTTTGCTCATAAGATCTAACAACCATTTTAAAACTGGAACTTTGTTTAAGAATTTAAAATGACACTGGTGCTAGTGGTTTGGGTTGGGCCTAAACACTAAGATCACTTATTAAGTGCTTTTCCCACTTAAGTGTTGATCACCTTAAGGGATCACACCTGACAGTGGTGATCCAGAGCTCTACTGGAGCTGAGAATTTTCATGTGAGTTCCTTGTCACGAGAAAGTCCTCTGGACCAAAATCTAGCACATTTCATGGACTGGTTTATTCAGAATAATTCTCTAAGTGTTTAGTCAAAGATGAATTAATTCTGAGGTAACATCCATTTTCATGTCAAACTCATTGAACCACAATTTCAATTATAGTTTATAGAGTCTACATGAATTTTCCTAGGATTTTTGGAGCTAAGAATTTCCCAGAACTGAATTTACAAGTTTTGGAAATTCTCTGAAAATGTTTCTGTATTCATTTGAATACAGGAACTTACAATCTGAATTACCCTGATCAATTCAACTCCAAATGAGCTGAAACTTTTACAGGAGTCTAATAACACCCTAAAGAATATCCTGGCAAAATTTGAGGATTTTTGGATAAACCAAACTCCCTCTAAAATTCTTTTTCTGAAAAGCTTTAAATAATTTTCCAGAATTAAATAAAGACTTTCATACAAATTGGGTTGCATATTTGAATAGAGTTTGTCAATCTGAATCTAACCCAATTTGAATCACTAATTTTGGAGGTTCCTAGCAAAAGTTATGCTCTTCCAAAGTTTGGGGGAAAATCTGGGATTTGAATAAATCCGGGGAAAAGTTTAAACCTGACTGTGGGACCAGGGACACGTGTCTGCTGCCGGGAGCGCGCCACACGGGCTACAGAATTGTTTCCCGCGCTGTCACAGCCGATCCCGCGCCACAGAGTATCCGGTCCACTGTATCCGTGCGACTGACGCGTGGGGCCGGTAGCACCTTCGTCTACCTCCCGCCCCCGCGCTTCTGCGCCGCCGGGCTCGCCGGAGTTCGCCGGTTTTCGTCGCTCCGACCAACTCCCGAGCTGTCACTCGCCGCCAGGACCTATTTTAACCCGAGGAACACGATGGTGGGACTTCCCCAGACCGGCGAGGTTCCTAAACCACCCCGCACCGGTGCAGCGGCTCTGAGGGAGTCCAGCAACGTTGCCCCGATGCTCTAGCCCGCCAGAAGTCCCCTGGAAAGGTTCCACAGCACTAGTGGAGGTTTGCCCTGCTCGGCATGGCCGCATATGGGCTCGGAAACGGCTCCAACCTAGGTCTCATCGTGCACCCGATGCCCCTTATTGTGGTAGCCGATGGAAAAGCCTGAAACAAGCCGTCTACCATGGGTTTCATGCGACATTTTGTGAAGAATAAAAGTTGCTACACCAGTCTAGATTCTATGTGCGAAATTTGCAGAGCTCTAAATGAATATAACCCGAGAATTTCATCGATTCATACCCGCGGGTCAGTTTTTACCGGCCGGAGAAGATCCTTGAAATTCGTTGTTGAGAGGCTGAGACAGACTCGGTGCTTCGGGTGGAAGCTGCACGGAGACCTTGCGCGTCCCAGGGACCGCTTTCTTGGTCGTGAAAGCTGCTCTGTGGAGCTGTCCACGGGAGCACGTTGCCGCCGGGGTGTTCGGCCGCCGCGGAAACTCGATGTTCTCGGTGCAGAGAGCGTGAATCCGCTCGGTGATGGCTCGGGGATGCTGTGGGGTGTTCTGCGGTGCAGTTTTGCTGCTCAGCTGCGGCTGGCACAAGCGCTAGGTGGTGGTCGATCGACCGAGAGCTCAGCGGCAGCGCTCGGTTGATTTTTCTTGCGCGAGGAGGAAGAACAGGCCGAGGGTTCGGGGCTTCGGCGATGAGAGGGAGAAGGAGCCCGACAGGGGTTAATAAAGCCCTGGGTGAGGCGGTTCCCGCGGGGAGGCGGTCGCCCGAGGCGGTGAGCGCCGCTGTCGGCTCTGCCGACTGCTTCACGTGGGAAGTAAGCAAAACAGAGACTGTGGACATCTTTTGCAATTTCAGTGCTCCCAATGACATATGGGACCCACTGATCAGTCCTCCTTATCCCCTCTCCAAATATCTCCCAAGTTTGAGTGTTGAGTGAATTGAATTGTGGGAATTCAAATCTGGTATGTATTTGGATAATTGGGCAAGTTTCATCCAAATTCAAATAGGTATTTGAATTCTTTGTCTTTTAAAGTCCATTTTGCAAAATGAGTTGCAAACTATTTCCATAAATCATGAAACTTTGCACACCCCCTAATTTGGACTCAAGGAATTCAAATATGAAATCTGATTTTTATTTTGGCTGCTGCAAATGAGATTTTTAGCACAACAGTTTTGAATTCCATTGTGTTTTTCTCATTTGAATTTGTGTTTGAACAAATTGTTCCAAAACTGATTTTTGTTTTCTCACACATATGGGAACTTCCCATCCTTGTTTTTGACCCCTCTAGGGTTCCAAGTTCTCAGATAAACATTTGACTTGTGTGAAGCAAAATCCTCATGTGTGTTATCACATGTGGGGAAAAGTTTTAACAAGTCCCAATTTTCATACATATGAAACCAACTTTTGCAAATAAGTGTTTCTTTGTATTCATAATTTTGGGACCTTTACACAGGACAGCCTCATCCCCTCCTGCGGCGAGTACGGCAGTGGAGTAGATCTGGAGGAACTCCGCCGGGTTGACACTGCCGTCGTACTTTTCGGGCAGGTGCGGCGGAAACTTGCGCGGCCACTTCGCGAAGCGAAGGTGGGGTGCAAGAGCTGCACATCCTGCTCCTGTTGCCGCAGGTATCGGTGCCGCGAACGCTTGATTCGCACTTGGCACTGTGTACCCTGGTATGGGAAAGGCTGCACCATAGACCGGGGACGCTGTTTGTAGGGCATATGGTTGCGGCATATTCTGTGTGGCGTACGCCTGGGGCAGAGCTCGCGTGGCGAAGATCTGCCCTTCAGGCTGGGTTGAGGCCGACGTCATGGTGTCGCCAGTCCCTTGGATGCGACGCCTCTCTCGACGTCGCTCGAGGAACACTCGGGCATCTTGGCCCAAGTGGCATCGCTCCAGCTCTGTCCTCAGGTCCGTCGTCGGAGGCCTGGTGGAGCTGTAGTCCGCCGTATGTCCGTCAACCATGGGCGTGCGCGTCAGCGACACTGCCGGTTGACTGGAGCGTCGTCCCCGTCGAAGTCGAGGGTTTGCGGCGGCGATGACGAGACGGTCTACCTCGTGAATCCACTGCTGGGTCGCTGCCTGAGGCGCGTCCCCAGCAGGCGGATTGTGCAGTAGCACTCTTGTTGCGGCTAGCGCACCCCCACTGGGTACGCCTAGCGCTACTGAAGACCTGATGCTGGTTGGAGCCTGCATTGCCGGGGTCGGCGCTGCCAGAGCCGGTTGCTGGCTCCCAGCTTGTTTCGACACACTCCGTCCTGAGCGTGTCGACATGTACTCCCCCCTGGTCGCGGTTCGCCGTGAACGTGGAGGGGGAGAGTTTGCCGCTGAGGGAAGCTTGGTCATCTTCGTCGGCGGAAACTCGTCGCGCAAGGGGGAAAAGTCCCCTACCTGGCGTGCCAAATGTCGAAGTGTTCGGTCGACACTTCCCCCGGGCCTGCACTGGGCAGCCTGCGGAGGTTCTTTTTTCGGTGGGGCTAGTCCCTTGCGGAGAGCTTGCGCGGATGGACGAGTTAGTAAGAGCTTGACACGGTGAGTTTTACGTGGATCAGGCCGCCGGAGCGTAAAACCCTACGTCCACGGCGAGCTATGGAGCTCGCTGTATTGCTTGCTGCTCAGAACCGGAGTCCTGAGCTTGGGGGTGAGTTACAGCTTGGGTGTGAATGGCTAGCGTATGAGTTGCAGAGGTGCGAACCCTTGCTATCGTCGCCTACCCGAGCCTTTTATAGTCCAAGACTCGGGTGGCTTACAAGGGGGGCCCGGGACCTGACAGGTGGTCCCGGGGAGATTGACTGTTATCTACCGTATCTGCAGTTATGCCAGTAGTTGTCTCTGGCGAAGGCTTCCGAGTCACCGTCTTGCCGCCCTGCCCATGCCGCACGCTAGTCGTAGTGGTTGATGACGGCGGAGGCGGCAGGGGATGTCTTGTCGCTGTGTTTATTGGCTGGCAGATTTTGACACCGCGCGCCAGTCTGTGATGCGTCTGGGCGCAACGGCACCTGACAGAGGCGTGCTCCGCGTCTCCGCGTCTTGGGAAGACGCAGGCCTTGAATACCTTGTACGGGCAAGGTATGGGGCGTCTTTACGCCCGCTGCCTATCGCTCGGGGGCAGGCAGCGCCGTTCCGCTGGCCACGTGGCGGGCTCGGAGCCCTTCTCAGAGGAGAGGAGGGTCCGGCCCCGCGGGGCACGTGGAGCCTTCGGACCTCTCCCCGCGGAGGGGGAGGTTCGGCTTCTGTCGGCCACGTGGCGGGCCTGGAGCTCCTCCCTGAAGAGAGGGAGGTCCGGCCCCGCCGGATACGTGGTACCTTCGGACCTCTCTCCCGCCGGAGGGGGAGGTCCAGCCTCTGTATGCCACGTGGCGGGCCCAGAGCTCTCCTCTGAGGAGAGGGAGGTCCGGCCCCGCTGGACGCGTGGCGCCTTCGGAGCTCTCCCTGCGGAGAAGGGCGAGTTCCTTAGGCATTTTCCCCTGTGCGCAGGGGTACCCCATATCGCAGGTACCGACAGAGGCGTCGAAGCTGATGGGGGTCCCTACCCACTTGAGGTGCGGCGCTGCGCTTGGGGTAGGAGCCACCTACGCCACTGCTCAGCGCAGGGTCTTGACTGCTGTCGAAGTGTTCAGCCGACACTTCCCCCGGGCCTGCACTGGGCAGCCCGCGGAGGTTCTTTTTTCGGTGGGGCTAGTCTCTAGTGGAGAGCTTGCGCAGATGGACGAGTTAGTGAGAGCTTGACACGGTGAGTTTTACGTGGTTCAGGCCGCCGGAGCGTAAAACCCTACGTCCACGGCGAGCTATGGAGCTCGCTGTATTTCTTGCTGCTCGGGGCCGGAGGCCTGAGCTTGGGGGTGATTTACAGCTTGGGAGTGTATGGCTAGCGTATGAGTTGCAAAGTGCGAACCCTTGCTATCGACGCCTACCCGAGCCTTTTATAGTCCAAGACTCGGGCGGCTTACAAGGGGAGCCGGGACCCGACAGGTGGTCCCGGGAAGATTGTCTATTGTCTACCGTATCTGCAGTTATGCCGGTAGTTGTCTCTGGTTGAAGGCTTCTGAGTCTTCATCTTGCCGCCCTGCCCATGCCGCATGCTAGACGTAGTGGTTGATGACGGCGCAGGCGGCATGGGATGTCTTGTCGCGGTGTTTATTGGCTGGCAGGTTCTGACACTGCGCGCCAGTCCGTGATGCGACTGGGCGCAACGGCACCTGACAGACGCGTGCTCCGCGTCTCCGCGTCTTGGGAAGACGCGGGCCTTTAATACCTTGTACGGGCAAGGTATGGGGCGCCTTTACGCCCGCTGCCTACCGCTCGGGGGCGGGCAGCACTGTTCTTCTGGCCACGTGGCGGGTCCGGAGCCCTTCTCTGAGGAGAGAAGGGTCCGGCCTGCGGGGCACGTGGAGACTCCGGACCTCTCCCCGCGGAGGGGGAGGCTCGGCTTCTGTTGGCCACGCGGCGGGCCCGGAGCTCTTCTCTGAGGAGGGTGAGGTCCGGCCCCGCTAGACGCGTGGCGCCTTCGGACCTCTCTCCCGCGGAGGGGGAGGTCCGGCTTCTGTATGCCACGTGGCGGGCCTAGAACTCTCCTCTGAGGAGAGGGAGGTCCGGCCCCGCCGGATGCGTGGCGCCTTCGGAGCTCTCCCTGTGGAGAAGGGCGAGTTCCTTAGGCATTTTCCCCTGTGCGCGGGGGTACCCCATATCTCAGGTACCGACAGTGGCCCCCGGGCCCATCTTGGGGGAGATAGCGAGCCCGTGGTGGGACCTCCGTCTCTTCCGACCCGCGCACTTTCTCTACGTCCCGAATTGACCGCTGCTGGAGCACGAACGGCCGTGGGATCGTGGGAGCGTGCGCTTACTTGATGGTTGCTTTTACTGCGGCGGTTCCCAAGACTGCCGCTTCTGCACGTTGCGGCGCTTTCTTCGGGAACCGCCGAAGTGCCTTGCCGGCTCATCTTCTCAGGAGACTGACTCCTTGACCCCACCGCTTTAGCTAGGCGGCTTGGGCCCACCCGTCATTGGCACTCGGTCTAGGAACCGAAGCGGTCGCCTACGCGGGGTATCCGAAGAGTTCCGAATCGCTTGGGATTGCACCCGGGAAGGTGTTAAATGAAACCTCCATGTGGGTACATTCCCCTTATAAGGCTTCCATCCCCTGCGCCTCCCTCAGGACCCTGCAGTCTTGTCTTCTTCCATGGCTCTTAACCCGCCTTATGGGGGAAGAATTGCTCTCGGTTCCCTTCAGCGGTTGCGTCTGCACCAAGCCTGGGGCTCAGGGAGCCTGCCTGCCCTGCCCCTGAGGGTGGTGGAGTCTTCAAAGAAACGGCTGAAGCACCGAGGAGAATCCCAGGCGGCAGAGTCTCCAAGAACACCGCTGAATACTGCGGAGAGGGCCTCAGGAGCACCCTTGATGACTCCAGCTTTTGCGCAGGTGATGAGGGATGGAGGCTCCAGGGGCACTCTTGACGACACCGGCTTTTGCGCAGGTGATGAGGGAACTTCAGGAGAAGGAAACCGCCGATGCACCATGGAGGATCCCAGACGGTAGAGTCTCCAGGGAGACCGCTGAATACTGCAGAGGGGGCTTCAGGAGCTCCCGTGGTGTCACTGATTTTTGCGCCGGTGATGAGGGAGGCGATTCCTGCGCTCTGGTCATAGAGCGAGAGAGCTCCGCCAGGGCTGAAGCCTGGTGACGCGGCCGTTGTTGCAACTTCTGGATTCTGGTCGTGCTGGGAGACCCTTGGGGCTTGTTTCTTCCTTTTTATCGAATCTGTAGTCCAGCTCATGGAGCCTCGCATAGTTTGACTCTTTTAAGATATTTGTGACTGTGATGCTTTTTCTCTCCTTCTTGGGCTTGCCTGACTGAGTCCTCAGCTCCGCAAGGTACTCAGAGGCCATCTCCAATCTCAGAGCTTTGCACAGACACCGTCCCCGGGTCCTAACCGTGTTAGGGGCCCCCGGAGGTCTCCGGATCTCGCCCTATGGGGAGCTCCAAATCTGCCTGCCACTTGGCGGGTCTGGAGCTCCTCCTTAAGAGGCGGGAGCTCTGGCCATGTTGGACACGTAGGGCTTTCGGAGCCCTCCCACCGAGGGGGGGGGAGGTCCGGTTTCTGCCTGCCACGTGGCGAGCCCGGAGCCCTCCTCAAGGGAGGAGAGAGTTCCGGGCCCGCTGGACACATGGGGCCCCCGGGTCCCTATGACGCCCTCAATTCTGTGGAAAACCACAGAACCGAGAACTAATGCATATGTGCGCCCAGGATGTTCATCACACATACACATACGTTTCACAAACTGAATTCAGATTATATATTACCACGAATAACAGAGTTTATTACAACACCTCATGAGTCTTGGGCTCATGCTCACAGCGGAAGTCTTTATTTCTACGCAGCGGAAATCTTTATTTAAATGCGGAAGCAAAACTAAGCAGAAGTGGCTTCATCTCTACTCCCTCCACAGGCAATGTTGAGAACAGATCACACGCCATAATGTCCCACTTGATCTTCATAATAGGTTTCTTCGGCTGCTGATGAAGAAATAATAATGCAAGGTTGAGTACAATGATGTACTCAGCAAGTGCGGGAATAACACATGATATGCAGCTCATAAACAAGGTAGGTAATAAAAGGCTTATTTGCAGAAAAGCAGATTTATAAAAATGTGATAAAACAGCAACTTAACTTTAGATGAATGTAATCCCAGCATGTGTTAAATTACCAACATACCTCCATCGCTTTCAATGTTCCATCCGAACATTAACCAATCTTTTATTCATACTCACGAATACCTCCTTGTATTCACTACCATCTCACCTCATAAAACAACCACATCTCACACCGAGACCAATCTCATGTCATGACCCATCAGTCATGCAACCATCTTGTCTCCCGGACTCAATAGTTCCAAACCAATAACCATAACCGATAACCATAACCAAGAACCTTCCCAATAACCATTCCAATAACAATTCCAATAACCATCCCAGTAATTGTCCCATCTAATCATGGCAGTTTAGCCAGGTGCTCATGACCGTAAGCTCGGCTATCATGATAGTTTTAATAACTCTGCAGAGTTTGTACCTCTTTACCCACAAGTTTGTGATTTCGTCACCCGTCGGCGACTGCAGAACCTCCATTATACCAGTACACCCGTCGGTGTATGGTCAAGAGATCACAAAATAGCCTTTACAAAGGGGTTACTAGATGTATGGACTCACTAAGGTTTCACCGGCAGGCTAGAATCTCCAATTCTCCCACCCACGGGCCCCCTCTTGTGTCATGCAGTTCCCAGGGCAGTCCTCTCTCGACTCCCATTCCCCGCGCCTTCCACAGTCCATTACACTCTAGCAACTTACCTAATTACTCAGCTAAGCCGCACCCATACTTGGCCTTGTGGTGGCACTGTTATGCTGGCATGTGCATGCATGAACCGGTCCTTAGATCTACGGCAAGTAAAACCACCATCTCATGCTACCTCATTCACAAACCCAGGCTTGCCTAGATCTTCCCTCCGATCCATGTTCATTAACCTCATCAATTACTTATTATCAGTACGAGTGCAGTTAGCTACACACATCTATCTCACTTCCCAATCCCATAAACTCAGCGAAGCATAAAGCAAAAACCATACCCGACTCATAAACTTCCCTGGCGACAAGGATGGTTTAATCAAAACTAGTAAACTCCTATAAAAAGGGTTTCCCATCATGTGTGACTCAGCACACACACCTTTTCGCAAGACAAAACAGTTTTACCCAAAACATAGGATCAGCATGGTCAAGGAGCACTTGCCTTGTTCTTGCGGTTCTGGTTGTTCTTGATTCTCAAAGCCTTGTTGCTGCAGCTCGTCGTAGACAGCTTCTTGAGTTTGTCCTCGCGTTTTTTTTCGAGGTCCTCCTCAGACCGCTCGGTTCTTCTTCGATGATCTCCCTTGTTGTGCTTCAGCGATGTTTTGCTCGGCGAGTTAGGACTAGGGCTCTAAGTCGTCGGCTTAGGAGTTGAAAGAGAAGTTTGTAGTTTTGGCCAGAGGTTTTGGGTTCTATTTATAATCGGGAAGAGAAGAATCCTAATCTGATTGGATCCCGAATAAGAGTCTCATTCACATCTTTGTTAGATCCTGACGTGTTATCTTCGGTAACCATCGTGGGGTTTAGATCGGTTTCCGTTGCGCACCGGTATCTTAACACGTAAGAACCGCTTCAGACTCGTTACCTCCGCAGTGATGAGCTCCGGAAGCTCCACGTGTCCTTCGGAGCCTGGTATCTTTTCTCCCACAGAGACGAGCTCCAGTTGTGCCGCGTGTCACGAGCGAGACCTCCCTCTTCTTTGGAGGTGAGCTCTACGCACGCCACGTGTTGGCGCCGGTCTTCCTCTTTTCTTTCCTCAGGGACATGCCCTGCGGTCGACACGTGTTTAGCTGCGACGGACCTTCCGGTGATAAGCTCCGGTGGCGACACGTATCCGATAGATCCGGACTTAGATGAGCTCCGGGATTGACACGTATCCCCCGCGAATGGTCCTCTGATTTCCGAGAGGACTAGCTCCGAGGATGACACGTGTCCTATAAAAAATGCCTTTGCTTCTTCCGCAGCGGCTAGCTCCGCGGTAGCACGTGTCCCACAGGGTCGGACCTCTTTCCAATTGCGGAGGTGACCCCCGATCCTGCCACGTAGCTAGTTTAGCGGCGGACCTCTCCCAATTTCTCGGGGATGAGCTCCGAACACGCCACGTGGTCTGCTGGCCGCGGAAATTGCCTTCGGTGCTCTCGGAGAGCTTTATTGGCTATCCTTTTGGTACTTGTCTCTGTTTCTACTCTTCTAAAAATGTTTTTCTTCTTCATAAAATATGAACATATGCTGACACCCGAGGTGAGGGTGTCACAAATCTACCCCCCTTAAATTGAATCTCGCCCTCGAGATTCGTTAGTAGAAAATAGATGGGGAAATTCTGTCTTGATATCCTCTTCACGTTCCCATGTGGCTTCAGCTTCAGTGTGATGGCTCCATTGTACCCTGCACCATCGAATCACCTTGTTTTGGGTGACCCTTTCCTTTACGTCCAAGATTCGGACAGGGTGTTCTGCGTAAGTTAGGTCCTCTTGAAGTTCAAGTTCTCCCATTGACACTTGTTCTTCCGGTACTCTTAAGCACTTCTTGAGCTGGGATATATGAAACACGTCATGTACGTCGGAGAGGTGGTTTGGGAGCTCTAGTTGGTAGGCTACTTCTCCTCGCTTACCCAAAATCTTAAATGGTCCGATGTAGCGAGGCGCTAGTTTGCCTTTGACGTTAAAACGTCGTTGGCCTCGGATAGGCGATACCATAAGGTATACGAAGTCTCCAACTTCAAAGGTCAACTTTCTACGCCTATTGTCCGCATAGCCTTTCTGTCGTGACTGAGCAGCCTTTAAGTTCTCCCGTATCGTTTGGACTTGCTTTTCAGCCTCTTGTAGTACTTCGGGTCCAAACACCTGGTTCTCTCCAGTCTCGTTCCAGAACAGCGGCGTTCTACACCGTCTGCCATATAAGGCTTCGAAAGGCGACATCTTCAAGCTGGCTTGATAGCTGTTGTTATAGGAGAACTCGGCATATGGTAAACTCCTATCCCAACTATGCCCACGTTTCAAGGCGCAAGCTCTCAGCATGTCCTCCAAAATTTGGTTTGTCCTCTCGGTTTGCCCATCTGTTTGTGGGTGATAGGAGGAGCTAAAATCCAGTCGTGTACCCATGGCTTTCTGCAACTTCCTCCAGAATCTAGAGGTAAATTGAGAACCTCGATCGGAGACTATCCTCTTCGGAACTCCATGACGGCACATGATCTGCTCCATGTACAACTCTGCCAACTGTGTAACGTTGTAACTGGTCTTTACCGGAAGAAAATGGGCGGTTTTCGTCAACCGGTCCACAATGACCCAGATGGAGTCGTATCCTGACTGAGTTCGTGGCAATCCGACAATAAAGTCCATACTGATGTCTTCCCATTTCCATTCAGGTATTTTCAAAGGTTGCAACAATCCAGCGGGTTTTTGATGTTCGGCTTTTACCCGTTGGCATGTGTCGCATAGGGCAACGTATTCGGCTATATCCCTCTTCATACCATCCCACCAATAGCAAGTTTTCAAGTCCTTGTACATTTTGGTGCTCCCTGGATGTATGGAATAGGGTGAGTCATGTGCCTCCTTCAATATCATGTCGCGAAGGTGTCTTATGTTTGGCACACAAATCCTTTTTCCTAGCCAAAGCGTACCCTTTTCATCCTCCTTGAAATCCTTTTCTATCCCTTGTCGGATTCTTTCCATGATCTCCTTGATCCCCTCGTCCGTTGCTTGTCCCTTTATTATTTCTTGTCCAATGAGGAGTGGATTTCCATCATTTCCATGTTATTCAAGAATCCGAGGTGTAACTGTTCGAACTCCTTACGTAGTTTGGGTGGTAGCTCCCGAGCCGTGAGTTGGTGGCATGCTCCCTTTCTGCTCAATGCGTCAGCGACCACATTGGCCTTCCCGGGGTGGTAATTAATTCCTACATCATAATCCTTGATGAGTTCTAACCATCGACGTTGCCTCAAATTTGAGTCCGTTTGTGTAAATATGTACTTGAGGCTTTTATGATCCGTATAGATCTCACATCGATGACCGAGGATATAATGTCTCCAAATCTTCAATACATGCACCACTGCTGCTAATTCCAAATCATGTGTAGGATAGTTGAGCTCATGTTTCTTTAATTGTCGTGAGGCATAGGCTACCACTTGTCCTTCCTGCATGAGCACACACCCGAGCCCTTGTCTGGATGCGTCACAATATATGTCAAGGCTCTTGCTTACATCCGGCAATACCAGAACTGGTGCTGTGGTTAGCCTTTTCTTGAGTTCCTCAAAACTTTCTTGGCAGGCTTGTGTCCATTGAAAGACCTTTCCCTTCATTAGCAACTCCGTCATAGGTTTTGCTATCTTAGAGAAGTCTTTAATGAAGCGACGATAGTATCCTACCATTCCAAGGAAACTTCGAATATCCCTCACGCTCTTCGGTTGGTGCCACTTTAGAATATCCCTCACCTTTCCAGGATCAACCGATACCCCTTCCTTGGAGATGATGTGGCCTAGGAAAGATATTTCCTCTAGCCAAAATTGGCACTTGTTGAGCTTGGCATACAACTGATGCTCGCGCAACTTCTGCAAGGTCAATCTCAGATGTTCTTTATGCTCCTCCTTACTTTTCGAATACACCATAATGTCGTCGATAAAAGCCACGACGAACTTATCCAAGTACTCCATGAAAACCTTGTTCATAAGGTACATGAAGTATGCGGGTGCATTTGTCAATCCAAAGGACATAACGGTATATTCATATGATCCATACCATGTCCGAAAGGCTGTCTTAGGTATATCGGAGGGCTTAATCTTCAGCTGGAAATATCCCGACCGAAGATCAATTTTGGAGAATACTTGGGCTCCTTTCATTTGGTCGAACAGGTCCTCTATACGGGGCAGAGGGTATTTATTCTTGATTGTCACCTCGTTTAGAGACCTGTAGTCCACGCACATTCTTTGGGTTCCGTCTTTCTTCTCCACGAAAAGTACCGGGGCTCCCCACGGTGACGAACTTGGACGGATAAAACCCTTCTCCAACTGTTCTTGAATTTGCTTCTTAAGTTCAACTAACTCGTTAACGGGCATCCTATATGGTCTCTTAGCTATGGGTGCTGTCGGTACCTGAGATATGGGGTACCCCCGCGCACAGGGTAAAATGCCTAAGGTACTCGCCCTTCTCCGCAGGGAGAGCTCCGAAGGCGCCACGCGTCTGGCGGGGCCGGACCTCCCTCTCCTCAGAGGAGAGCTCCGTGCCCGCCACGTGGCATACAGAAGCCGGACCTCCCCCTCCGCGGGAGAGAGCTCCGAAGGCGCCACGCGTCCGGCGGGGCCGGACCTCCCTCTCCTCAGAGGAGAGCTCTGGGCCCGCCATGTGGCATAGAGAAGCCGGACCTCCCCCTCCGCGGGAGAGAGGTCCGAAGACGCCACGCGTCCAGCGGGGCCGGACCTCCGGGCCCGCCACGTGGCATACAGAAGCTGGACCTCCCCCTCCGCGGGAAGAGGTCCGGAGGCTCCACGTGCCCCGCAGGCCGGACCTTTCTCGCCTCAGAGAAGGGCTCCGGACCCGCCACGTGGCCAGAAGAACGGTGCTGCCTGCCCCCGAGCGGTAGGCAGCGGGCGTAAAGGCGCCCCACACCTTGCCCGTACAAGGTATTCAAGGCCCGCGTCTTCCCAAGACGCGGAAACGCGGAGCACGCGTCTGTCAGGTGCCGTTGCGCCCAGTCGCATCACAGACTGGCGCGCGGTGTCAGAACCTGCCAGCTAATAAACGCCGCGACAAGACATCCCATGCCGCCTGCGCCGTCATCAACCACTACGACTAGCATGCGGCATGGGCAGGGCGGCAAGATGAAGACTCAGAAGCCTTCGACCAGAGGCAACTACCGGCGTAACTACAGATACGGTAGATAACAGACAATCCTCCCGGGACCACCTGTCGAGTCCCGGCTCCCCATGTAAGCCGCCCGAGTCTTGGACTATAAAAGGCTCGGGTAGGCGTCGATAGCAAGGGTTCGCACTTTGCAACTCATACGCTAGCCATACACTCTCAAGCTGTAACTCACCCCCAAGCTCAGGCCTCCGGCCCTGAGCAGCAAGCAATACAGCGAGCTCCATAGCTCGCCGTGGACGTAGGGTTTTACGCTCCGGCGGCCTGAACCACGTAAAACTCGCCGTGTCAAGCTCTTACTAACTCGTCCATCTGCGCAAGCTCTCCGCTAGGGACTAGCCCCTCCGAAAAAAGAACCTCCGCGGGCTGCCCAGTGCAGGCCCGGGGGAAGTGTCGATCGCACACTTCGACATTTGGCGCGCCAGGTAGGCGGCTTTTCTCCTAGCGCGACGAGTTTCCGCCGATGAAGATGACCAAGATTCCTTCAGCGGCAAACTCTCCCCCTCCGCGATCACGGCGAACCGTGACCACTGGGGAGTACATGTCGACACACTCAGGATGGAGTGTGTCGGCACAAGCTGGTAGCCAGCAGCCGACTCCGGCGACGCCGACTCCGGCTATGCAGGCCCCAACCAGTGTGAGATCTTCTGCAGCGCTGAGCGTACACCATGGAGGTGCGCTAGCTGCAGCAAGAGCGCTGCTGCACAACCCACCTGCGGGGGATGCGCCCCATTCAGCGACCCAGCAATGGGTCCGCGAGGTGGACCGCCTCGTCGTCGCCGCCGCGAACCCTCGGTTTCGGCGAGGACGGCGCCCAGGGCAACCGGCTGTGTCGCTGACGCGCACACCCACGGTTGACGGGCTAACGGCGGATTCGGGCTCCTCCAGGCTCCTGTCGACGGACCTGCGAAGGGAACTGGAACGGTGCCACTTGGGGCAGGACGCCCGGGTGTACCTCGAGCGACACCGAGAAAGGCGTCGCAACCATGAGGCAGGCGACAGCATGTCGTCGGCCTCGACACAACCAGAAGGGCAGGTCTTCGCCATGCGAGCCCCGCCTCAGGCATATGCTGCGCAGCATATGCCACCACCATATGCGCCGCAAGTAGCGGCCCCGGTCTATGGTGCAGCCTTGCCCATGCCGGGATACGCGGTGCCAGGTGCGAACCACATGTTCGCAGCGCCAGTACCTGCAGCAGCAGGTGCAGGATGTGCGGCCCTTGCACCCCACCTTCGCTTCGCAAGGTGGCCACACAAGTTTCGCCCGCACCTGCCCGAGAAGTACGACGGCAGCGTCAACCCAGCGGAGTTCCTCCAGATCTACTCCACCGCCGTACTTGCTGCAGGAGGGGACGAGGCTGTCATGGCCAACTACTTCCCCGTCGCCTTGACCGGCCCAGCCCGGTCTTGGCTCATGAATCTACCTCAGGGGTCCATAACCTCCTGGGGTGAGCTCTGCCGGCAGTTCATCGCCAACTTCGGCAGCTCCTACACCCGTCCCGGCACGGAGCTTGACCTCCACGCCGTCAAGCAACAACCTGGGGAGTCGCTGCGTTCTTTCATCCAGCGGTTCTCTCAGGTACGCAACACCATCCCGCATATCCAAAGTGCCTCTGTGGTGGTGGCGTTCCGACAGGGTGTCCGGGACGAGAAAATGCTTGAGAAGCTCGCGACCAGAGAGGTCCGCGACGTCTCGGAGCTCTTTAGCCTGGCGGACAAGTGCGCCAGAGCGGCTGAAGGGCGGAACTGGCACGCACTGCCGACCTCCGAGTCAGGAGGACAGCCCGGGTCCGGTGCTGCTGCCTATGGGGGTGACAAGAAGATCAAGAACCGAGGGAGTGGCAAGATGAAGTCACCGTTCACGGCCCCCATTGCCGCAGCTGCGACGACCAGTGGAGCTCGGGGGCCACGCCCCGACAAAAGGCAACGGCAATCACCGGTCCGTGACAGTGACCAGGGCGGGCTATGCCCTGTGCATGGCACCGGTAACCATACTGCCGCCGAGTGCTGGGAGATCCAGAAGCATGCAGAGCGCTTCCGCAAAGGAAGACAGCAGAGGGCTGAAGCACTGCCCTACCCTCAGAGGGATGGCAAACAGAAGGCCGATGCCCCAGTCACCGCTGCCCACCAGGTGGGGTTCCAGGAGCCTCAGCGTGTCATAAAGACAGTGCATGACGGTGAGGACTCCAGTTCCGACGGTGACGGGACAGGGCGTTAGCCAACTACGGCATGCCTCCGTGCCACAAACATACCTCTCGGGGGCCGCCTAAGGTCCGTCAACCCCTTGAAGGCCTTGCCAGAAGGGGAAGACACCTTAGGTCATCCAAGGCGAGCCCGGGTCCACCTACCCCTTGAAGGCCTTAGCCAGAAGGGGAGAACTCCATGGGGGCCCCCGAGAGAAGCCGTGCAGGACCTGATCCAGCGTGAAGATAACAACCTCGACAAGACTCGGCTTGCAGGGAACACCCCACAACGCACGGTTCCAGCTAATGCTCTAAGCACTACCGCCAAAGAACCAAACGCGACGGGGGCCTGCAAGAGGGCAACCTGGTGAAGCGGCACACTATATTCCAAGAAGGACCCATAAGCTCTCCCCCAGCAGGGAAGGTCCCTTCCGAATCATGAAAGCTGCCGCCCCAGGTACACATGCCTTTCAACCGAGAGTGGGATCCATTCCCAAAAAATCCTTGCCATGAAGCAACACTGTAAGTCCTACTTACTGAGCATCGGTAGAACAGGGTTATTCACTTCTGTAATAGACCCCATAGAATTTAGGAACAGACCTTGAGGTAGCTAAGTCTCAAGGGACGGTACAGGACTACGTCCAGTTTAGCCTGGTTCCGACCCTAAGCGCGTAGAGTCTTGCTTCCCTTGTAGACGAGGCGGAACATTGCCCCCATGTACAGCCAGAATTCCACCTATGGGCACTGTCGGTACCTGAGATATGGGGTACCCCCGCGCACAGGGTAAAATGTCTAAGGTACTCGCCCTTCTCCGCAGGGAGAGCTCCAAAGGCGCCACGCGTCCGGCGGGGCCGGACCTCCCTCTCCTCAGAGGAGAGCTCCGGGCCCGCCACGTGGCATACAGAAGCCGGATCTCCCCCTCCGCAGGAGAGAGGTCCGAAGACGCCACGCGTCCAGCGGGGCCGGGCCTTCCTCTCCGCAGAGGAGAGCTCCGGGCCCGCCATGTGGCATACAGAGGCTGGACCTCCCCCTCCGCGGGGAGAGGTCCGGAGGCTCCACGAGCCCCGCAGGCCGGACCCTTCTCGCCTCAGAGACTGGCGCGCGGTGTCAGAACCTGCCAGCCAATAAACGCCGCGACAAGACATCCCATGCCGCCTGCGCCGTCATCAACCACTACGACTAGCACGCGGGATGGGCAGGGTGGCAAGATGAAGACTCAGAAGCCTTCGACCAGAGGCAACCACCGGCGTAACTACAGATACGGTAGATAATAGACAATCTTCCCGGGACCACCTGTCGGGTCCCGGCTTCCCTTGTAAGCCGCCCGAGCCTTGGACTATAAAAGGCTCGGGTAGGCGTCGATAGCAAGGGTTCGCACTTTGCAACTCATACGCTAGTCATACACTCTCAAGCTGTAACTCACCCCCAAGCTCAGGCCTCCGGCCCTGAGCAGCAAGCAATACAGCGAGCTCCATAGCTCGCCGTGGATGTAGGGTTTTACGCTCCGGCGGCCTGAACCACGTAAAACCCGCCGTGTCAAGCTCTCGCTAACTCATCCATCCGCGCAAGCTTTCCGCCAGGAGACTAGCCCCGTCGAAAAAAGAACCTCCGCGGGCTGCCCAGTGCAGGCCCGGGGGAAGTGTCGATCGCACACTTCGACATTTGGCGTGCCAGGTAGGGGGCTTTTCCCCTAGCGCGACGAGTTTCCGCCGACGAAGATGATCGAGCTTCCTGCAGCGGCAAACTCTTCCCCCCTGCGCCCGCGGCAAACCGTGACCAGGGGAGAGTACATGATGACACACTCAAGCTGGGAGCCAGCAACCGGCTCTGGCAGCGCCGACCCCGGCAATGCAGGCTCCATCCAGCGTCAGGCCTTCAGTAGCGCCGGGCGTACCCGGTGGGGGTGCGCTAGCCGCAGCAAGGGCGCTACTGCACAATCCGCCTGCTGGGGACGCGCCACAGGCAGCGACCCAGCGGTGGATTCGCGAGGTAAACCGTCTTGTCGTCACCGCCGCAAACCATTGACTTTGGCGGGGACGACGCTCCGACCAACTGGCTGTGTCGCTGACGCGCATGCCAACGGTTGATGGCCAGACGGGGGAGTTCCAGCTCCACCAAGCTTCCGTCGACGGACCTGAGGACAGAGCTGAGATGGTGCCACTTAGGCCAAGATGCCCGAGTGTTCCTCGAGCGACGTCAAGAAAGGCGTCGCACTGAAGAGGCTGGCGACAACATGACGTCGGCCTCGACCCAGCCTGAAGGGCAGACCTTCGCTACGCGAGCTCTGCCCCAGGCATACGTCGTGCGGCATATGCCACAACCATATGCCCTGCAGACGGCGTCCCCGGTCTATGGAGCGGCCTTGCCCATACTGGGGCACACTGTGCCAGCAGAGAACCAAGCGTTCGCGGCACCGATACCTGCACTGGGAGCCAGCAACCGGCACTGGCAGCGCCGACCCCGGCAATGCAGGCTCCGACCAGCGTCAGGTTTTCAGTAGCGCAGGGTGTACCTAGTGAGGGTGCGCTAGCTGCAGCGAAGTGCGCTGCTACACAATATGCCACAGCCGTGTGTCCTACGTATGGCAGCCAGAGCATGCGGTGCTCAGCGCGAACCAAGCATTCGCGGCATCAGGACCTGCGGCGGCAGAAGCCGGGTGTGCGGCCCTCGCGCCCCGCTTTCGCTTCACAAAATGGCCGCGCAAGTTTCGGCCGCTCTTGCCTGAGAAGTATGACGGCAGCATCAACCCGGCGGAATTCCTCCAGAGGCCGGGAAATCCAGAAGCTCGCGGAGCGCTTCCGGAAGGGGAAGCAGCCCCCAGCTGGTGCCCCACCCTGTAGTCAAAGGGAGGGCAAGCAGAAGGTCGAGGCCCGGGACGGCGACGACCGCCAGGTGGAGTTCCAGGAGCTCCGGCGCGCCGTAAAGGCAGTGCGCAATCATAGGAGCTCCAGCTCCAGTGACGACGAGCACTGGAAGATGCCCTGTGACATCTTCGGCGGGTCCGCTGACCCCCTGTCCCGAAGCATGGCTAAGGCCTTGCGTCGAGCGGTAGCGTCGGTGGCTCCCCTGCCAGGTGCAGTACCGCGCCTCAGGTGGATGGGAACCCCCATCAGCTTCGATGACACCGACTGCCCCAGGAACATGGCTGGGGCCGGCCAACTACCGCTCGTGGTGGCCCTTACCATCACGAACGTGAAGATGTGCCACGTTTTGGTGGATGGTGGGGCTGGACTGAACCTCATCAGTCACGCAGCCTTCCAGAATCTGCAGATCCCGATGGCCAAGCTCGCCCCATCAAGCCCGTTCGCAGGGGTAGGGCCGGGACAGGTCGTTCCCTACGGCCGCATCAGCCTCCCGGTGACCTTTGGGGCACCGGACAGCTACCGGACAGAGTACATTATGTTCGACGTGGCCGAGATTGCCATGATTGGTAGGCCAGCCCTGTACCGATTCATGGCAGTAGCCCACTACGGCTATCTTGTCTTGAAGATGCCTACACCAACAGGCGTCCTCAAGGTTTGTGGAGACCGTGCTGCCGCAGTATTAGCCTTGGAAAGGCTTCAGGCGCTTACAGCAACTAGAGCGCCAGCCCTCAGCAGTACAGAACCAAACCAGCTCCACCTAAGTGCACGCCGTCGTGCCTCTACCACCGCACCCCGTGTGCAACCCCTTGATGAGGACGACGTCCCCACAAGGCTCGTCCGAATCAGCGCCGATGCCACCCAGACCACCCGGGTAACCGGGGGCCAGGGTAGCATATAGGAAGGCGCGCTCGTTGCCCCCCTCCGGCATGAGGTCGATGTGCTGCATGACAGCCATCACCGAGGCCAGAGATCCCTAGGGAGGTGATGGAGCACTACTTAAAGGTCTTTCCCGACGTCCAGCCGTCCGACGAGACGGAGAGTCCGCCGCTCCCAGCGCTTGGCAAACCGTGTCATTATCCCGAAGGCCAGCGAGAAGCTCCGGAAGCGCATCCACTACACCAGTCTCAATAAGGCATGCCCTAAAGACCTATTTTTTTCTTCCTATGATAGAGCAAATAGTAGACTCGATACCAGGCTGTGATATGCTGCGCTTCCCAAATGCTTGCTAGGACTCCCATCAGACCCCTGAGTCTGAAGTAGTTGAAGGGCGCCCTTTACCTGCTAATCCCGGCGTAAACCGACTCGGCATAGCTAGGGGTCCCGCAAATTTCCGGTCTTCGCGCAATGGCTTTAACCCCATACCAAAGTAACCTGTTTCGCTACCGAGAAGCAAGCACCAGAAGACCAGACCTCGGATCCCTGACACAACCTCCCGGAGGACCAGCAGGACCTCCCGGAGCTCCCGGGACGTCAGCGGAGCTTCCCGCGAGGTCCAAAGCAGCCTGAGGACCCCCGAGTGTCGGGCACCCAGCGATCCCCCTAGGCTAAAAGCTATCCCCCACAGCTCCACGCAGCGGGCGATGCCGCCAAATGGGCGGCGGAACTACTGAAGTTTGATCTAGGTTCCCTTTCCCGTCATACAGACATTAACAGAGCATTAGTTCACTTGTGGCTGAAGTAGACGCACGCTCAGGGGGCCACGAAGACGATGAAACAGTACCCTGAGCCCTGACCTTCACCAGGCCTTATCGAATGATGTTCGTCGACGGCTCCTCGCGAAATCAGGGGGCCGATGCTAGCGTACTGTTCCTCACGCCATCGGGGGAGCAGTCTGGGTATGTGGCGCGTTTCAATTCCAAGGCAACCAACAACATAGCAAAGTATGGAGTGCCCATCCTTCTCGCTAGTCGTTGGCTCAGGGCAATCCCCAGTCTAGTTAACAACCAAGACAGCGGAGACAGACCCCCTCGCCTTGGACCTGCACCACGTACCGCGCGCTAGCAAGGCCGCAGCTGACGACCTTTCAACGAGGGCCCCCACTGCCACCGGAGCCACTGTGCCTGAAGGGGGCCTCGAGAGGACGTTGCCGCGACCCACAGCCCGGCCCGCCGAGCCGGGCGAAGGGGGCTAGACCAGCACCTCGAAGCTGGCGGTCCCGGCGGCCATGAGCGCCGCCAAGGATCATAAGCGTCACTGTGGACTCCATGCAACCCAGCGCTCAAGATCCAGATGCTCAAGTCAGACCCGATGCATGGATCACGGAGGTCCGGGACTACTTGAAAGACAATATCCTCCCTGATGAACGTGTATCCGCTGAACGGATTGCGCGTATGGCTAAGAGACACATGGCGGTAGAGGGGGATCTCTACCGACGTGGCGCCAACCACATCCTATTGCGGTGCATAACCCAGGGGGAAGGCTGCGACTTGTTCGCTGAGATCCATGGAGGCGAATGTGGGAGTCATTCTTCCTCATGCACGCTTGTCGGTAAAGCCTTTCGGCATGGCTTCTACTAGCCGGCAACACTCCAGGATGCCGTCGAGCTGGTCGAGAGCTGCTAAGCGTGCCTGTTCCACGCCGAGCAGATCCATACACCGGCTTGGACGGTACAGATGATCCAGCCCACATGGCCATTTGCCGTACTGGGGCTGGACATCCCGGGCCTGGGACCAATCCCCAGAACCAAAGACAGGGACCCGCTCCCGAACCTTCGGAACACGGAACACCGCTGTAAGTTCTACCCCTAGAGCAACAATAGGGCAGGCCATTCTTTTTGTAGTAATTTCCATAAAAGTCCGTGAACAGGGCTTGGAGCAACTAAGCCTCAGGGGACGGTCCAGGACTACGTTCAGCTTCGCCTGGTTCCGACCCCAAGCGCGTAGAGTCTTGCTTCCCTTGAGGTGGGTCGAGGCCTACATATGTGGCCCGCCTTCCCCCGTATGGAAATTTATATGAAAAGAAACCTACCCTACGTTGCTCTACTTTGGTACTCATTTAATTTACTTATTAAGTTTTTATGATTACCCTACTAATGTGTGCTCACTATGCGTTCAACTCCCTCTTCTCATTCTCATCTTTAGTCGGAATTTGCTGCAGATACGACTAAGGAATAGAGGGGGGGAGCCCCCAAGGAGAATTACTTTTTCCTTACTTGTGTGCAGGACTTCTCAGCCTCAGCTCCCCGCAGGTGTATGGTAGGCGCATCCACCCAATAGAACGCACCTACCAGGGGGCCGCTACGGGATCGCGGTAGGCCAAAAACCCCAAGGTAAGATCAAAGGGCTAGCCCTCACAGGGGCGAGGTCCGAAGGCCCCACGTGTCCAGCGGGGCCGGACCTCCCACCTTTTTGAGGGGAGCTCCGGGGTCGCCGCGTGGTCTACAGAAGTCGGACCTCCCCCCTCTGCGAGGAGAGGCCCGGGGCCTCCACGTGCCCTGCAAGCCCGGACCTCCTCTCAGGCGGGAGCTCCGGGCCCGCCACGTGGCCAACAGGCTCGGACCCCCCTCCGGTCTCGTGAGGCGGGTCCTGGAGACCTCCGAAACCCTTACTATACAGTGGGGACCCGGACAAGGTGTCTATGCAGAGCTTCGAGATCGGTCAAGGCCTACGAGCCCTTGCGGAGCTAAGGGCTCGGTCAGGAAAGGCCAAGAAGAAGACTAGGGCATGCAGACACGGAAAGAAACAGGAGTCTGTCCATACAAAGGCTCCATGAGCTGGACTACAGACTCGATAAAAAAGAGAGAAACAAGTCCTAAGGACCTCCCGGCTCTCGCCGGAACCTTGCGGCTACAAGGGCGGCCACATCCTCAACTTCAGCCCTGGCAGCTTCCTCCCGCTCCGCGGCTAGGCCCTCTCTCGCTGGCTCTAGCGAAAAAGAGGGGTCGCGGCTCTTGAAGCATGCCAGCACATGCGAAGCGACCTCTAAAGCTAAGCTGCGGCCCTCGGCCTCAAGCTCGCTGGCGACCACCGAGTCGAGTCTGTCCAGCTTGGCGCCGATCGACTCCAACGCAGGGATCACCTCTGCCACCTTCAGTGCGGGAGACGCGGCCCCCACCGGACTGAAGCCAAGAGGGATCAGGGCGGACCCCGCTCGATCCACGAAGCTTGAGACCGCAAGAGCCTCAGAGGACCGCAAGGCTGAGAGCTCCTCCACCTCGCGGCGGGCCGCCTGCAGAGCCTCCAGGTTCTCTCGGAGAATTCCTTCTCCTTGGCCGCCAGGGAACTCTCCCGAAGGTGGAGAGTCTCGGCTAGCCGCTCCAACTCAGCGGCCTTGAAGCCGGCAGTCAACTCCCGGTCCAAGACCGCCCGGCGATCATGGGAGACCTGTTCCTCCCTCAAGTCAAGGTCTGCCTTCAGAATCTCCAGCTCCTCCATCCGAGCTCGGAGGTCATCCTCGCCCGCGGCCAGCTGCGCGGCGACCCTCTCTGCCTCAGCTGCCACGGAACGCTCCCGCTCCTCAACGGCGAGTTCGCGGCGCTCCAACCGCTGCCGTATTTCCACAGCAGCAGAGAGGCTCTCTTCGGCCCGGGCGTGTGCCTCCAGGGCCTCCCTGTTGATCCGCCGCGACTGGGTGTCCATGCGGTCAACAGCCCGCTTCATCCGGTCGACGAGCGCTTCCCTGAAGTCGAGCAACTCCCGCCTGGAGTCGAGCTCGCTCTTAAACTTTGCAGTCCTCTCCCGCAAAAGGTTCCCCCAGATGAGGAGGCGGTCCCGTTCAACCGTATACTCCTCTCGCTCACGCCCTAGCGCAGCCAAGACCTGCCGGACGCTCGACTCGGCAAGCGCGAAGGCGTCCGCCAGAGGCAATGGAGCAACAGAGGCTGGGGCAGTCCCTCCGACCTCCTCCATTACCTCGTCCTCAGGAAGAGCCGACGCACCAGCAGCCGAGACGAGACGCCGATAAGGAGAAGCTGGCTCCGCGACTCTGGCAGCCAGACCAGCCGGGCTCTTTTCAGCTTCTGGCTCCTTGACCTGAGGAGAGGGACGAGCCGGGGAGGGCGGTGCTGGAGAAGAAGCCAGACCGCCTAGTGCAGGATCAACCTGTGCTGGCTCGGGGGCCGCGGTTGCCGTCTCGGCAGGAAGAGACGACGCCGCCGCGGAGTCCGGACACACCGGAACAGGAGAAGTCCGCGCTGGCCTGGGGGCCGCGGCAGTCGCCCTGGCTCCGAGCGCATCGGCACGCATTCCCCGCAAGACGGGGAAGGCCGGGAAGCGCGGACACTCCAGCGGGCCCTAAACCCCGACTTCCGAGCCGGGGTAGGATTTCCAGAGCCCGCAACCGTCGCCGACGACCACTCCGCAGTCGCTTGGACTGGCGGAACAGGGGACGCCCCAGAGGCTTCCCCCAGCGCATCAACCCAGGGCCTCTTCGAGTCGCCACCGGAGGGAGTGTCAGGCACCCCAGAATCCCGACTTGGCACCAACGCCGTTGCTGGAGGAGATCGAGCGCGTTTCTTCTCTGGCAGCGGGTTGGAAGCTGTCGAAGTGTGCGATTGACACTTCCCCCGGGCCTGCACTGGGCAGCCCGCGGAGGTTCTTTTTTCGGCGGGGCTAGTCTCCTAGCGGAAAGCTTGCGCGGATGGACGAGTTAGCGAGAGCTTGACACGGCGGGTTTTACGTGGTTCAGGCCGCCGGAGCATAAAACCCTACGTCCACGGCGAGCTATGGAGCTCGCTGTATTGCTTGCTGCTCAGGGCCGGAGGCCTGAGCTTGGGGGTGAGTTACAGCTTGAGAGTGTATGGCTAGCGTATGAGTTGCAAAGTGCGAACCCTTGCTATCGACGCCTGCCCGAGCCTTTTATAGTCCAAGACTCGGGCGGCTTATAAGGGGAGCCGGGACCCGACAGGTGGTCCCGGGAAGATTGCTTGTTATCTACCGTATCTGTAGTTACGCCGGTAGCTGCCTCTGGTCGAAGGCTTCCGATTCTTCATCTTGCCGCCCTGCCCATGCCGCGTGCTAGTCGTAGTGGTTGATGACGGCGCAGGCGGCATGGGATGTCTTGTCGCAGCGTTTATTGGCTGGCAGGTTCTGACACCGCGCGCCAGTCTGTGATGCGACTGGGCGCAACGGCACCTGACAGACGCGTGCTCCGCGTTTCCGCGTCTTGGGAAGACGCGGGCCTTGAATACCTTGTACGGGCAAGGTGAGGAGCGCCTTTACGCCCGCCGCCTACCGCTCGGGGGCAGGCAGCACCGTTCTTCTGGCCACGTGGCGGCTCCGGAGCCCTTCTCTGAGGTGAGAAGGGTCCGGCCTGCGGGGCACGTGGAGCCTCTGTACCTCTCCGCGCGGAGGGGGAGGTCCGGCCTCTGTATGCCACGTGGCGGGCCCGGAGCTCTCCTCTGCGGAGAGGGAGGTCCGGCCCCGCTGGACGCGTGGCGTCTTCGGACCTCTCTCCCGCGGAGGGGGAGGTCCGGCTTCTGTATGCCATGTGGCGGGCCCGGAGCTCTCCTCTGAGGAGAGGGAGGTCCGGCCCCGCCGGACGCGTGGCGCCTTCGGAGCTCTCCCTGCGGAGAAGGGTGAGTACCTTAGGCATTTTACCCTGTGCGCTGGGGTACCCCATATCTCAGGTACCGACAGTGGCCCCCGGGCCCATCTCGGGGGAGATAGCGAGTCCGAGGTGGGACCTCCGTCTCTTCCGATCCGCGCACTTTCTCTATGTCCCGACTTGACCGCTGCCGGAGCACGAACGGCCGTGGGGTCGTGAGAGCGCGCGCTCACTTGATGACTGCTTTCACCGCGGAGACGGGAGGCCTGACCATGTTGAACACGCAGGGCTTTCGGAGCTCTTTCACCGCGGGGGTAGGTCCGGCTTCCGCCTGCCACGTGGCGAGCCCGGAGCCCCTCTCAAGGAAGGAGAGAGTTCTGGGCCTGCTGGACACGTGGGGCCCCCGGGTCCTGCCCCCTCTAGCCCCGGGTCGAAGTAGTTGTTAGCTCCTTTCCCCCTACTTCACACAGTCCTCGTTGCCGCGACCTGGAAGTCCTGCACACAGGTAGAGGAAACGTAATTCTCCTTGGGGGCCCCCCGCTCCCTTATCTCATAGTCTTATTTGACTTACAGCCCCCATCCATATGCTTGATGCTTGGGGACTTGTAGAGAGGGGGAGCTGAGCACATGGCAACCATGTACTGCAAGGGTGATAAAAAATAACTCAATTCACAATTCAAATGAGTACAAGGAAAGAGCAAAGTAGGGCAGACTTCTTTTCGTACAACCTTCCATAGGAGGAAGGCAGGCTAAACATGGAGGCCACGACCCACCCCATTAAGAGGGGAAGCAAGACTCTACGCGCTTGGAGTCGGAACCAGGCAAAGCTGAACGTAGTCCTGGACCGTCCCCTGGGGTTTAGCTGCTCCGAGCGCTGCTCCTGGACTCTATGGGGTTCATTACGAAAAGAAAGTACTGACCTATTTTTGCTCTTAGGGGTAGAACTTACGGAGGTGTTCTATGTTCCAAGGATTCGGGAGCTGGTCCCCATCCTCTGTGGAAAGGCGCACACACCCGGGACGGCATACTTTCGCGACTCGGAAGGGGCCTTCCCAACTAGGGGAGAGTTTGTGGGCCCCTTCGCGAGAAAGTATGCGCCGCAACACCAGGTCACCTTCCTGCAGCTCCCGGGCACGCACAGACCTCTGGTGGTAGCGCCGAAGCGCCTGTCTGTACCGCGCGTTACGGAGTGCCGCATGTAATCGGACCTCGTCAACGAGGTCGACTTCTCCACGCCGGAGGTTGTCCTGCGTGGCTTCGTCGTAAGCTCGGACACGGTGAGACTTCATGGTGATTTCTGGAGGGAGTACAGCTTCAGCCCCGTACACCATGAAGAAGGGTGTCTCCCCGGTGGCCCGGCTCTGGGATGTCCGGTTAGCCCATAGTGTGCTCGGAAGTTCATCTACCCAATTGGCACCATGTTTCTTCAGGCTGGCGAAGGTACGAGTCTTGAGGCCCCAGAGAATCTCCGCATTGGCCCTCTCGACTTGCCCATTGCTCTTCGGGTTGGCGACAGAGGCATAGCATACCTGAATGCCAAGGTCCTCGCAGTAGTCTTGGAACGCTGCGCTGGTGAACTGGGTCCCATTGTCACTGATGATCCTGTTTGGGACCCCGAACTGGCAGACAATAGACCTGATGAATTTTACTGCTGATTATTTATTGATGGTGACAACTGGTGTAGCTTCCGGCCACTTGGTGAACTTGTCGATAGCGACATAGAGGTACCGGAACCCCCGGACGGTTCTGGGAAATGGTCCCAGGATGTCCAGCCCCAACACGGCAAACGGCCACGAGGGCGGGATCATCTGTACCGCCTGAGCCGGTGTATGGATCTGCTTGGCGTGGAACTGGCACGCCTTGCAGCTCTCGACCAGCTTGACGGCATCCTGGAGTGCTGTCGGCCAGTAGAAGCCCTGCCGGAAGGCTTTACCGACAAGCGTGCGTGAGGAAGAATGACTTCCACATTCGCCTCCATGGATCTCAGCGAGCAAGTCGCAGCCTTCCCCCCGGGTTATACACCGCAATAGGATGTGGTTGGCGCCATGCCGGTAGAGATCCCCCTCTACCAGCGCGTACCTCTTAGCCATACGCACAATCCGTTCAGCGGTTGCATGTTCATCAGGGAGGATATTGTCCTTCAAGTAGTCCCGGATCTCCGTGATCCATGCATCGGGTCTGACTTGAGCTTCTGGATCTTGAGCGCTGGGTTGCACGGAGTCCCCAGTGACGCTTACGATCCTTGGCGGCGCCCATGGTTGTAGGGCCGCAGGGACCGCCAGCTTCGAGGTGCTGGTCAAGCCCCCTTCGCCCGGCTCGGCGGGCCGGGCTGTGGGCCGCAGCAACGTCCTCTCGAAGACTCCTTCGGGCGCAGGGGCTCCGGTGGAAGCCTTCGTTGAAAGGTCGACGGCTGCGATATTACCGGCGCGCGGTACGTGGTGCAGGTCCAAGGCGAGGAATTCTTTCTCCAACATCTGCACGTGAAGCAGATATGCAGCTAGCTGGGGGTCATTGTAGGGGCATTCGCCCTTGACTTGCTTGATGACCAGCTGGGAGTCGCCCTGTGCCAACAACTGGCGAGCGCCTAAAGACAGGGCTGTCTGCAGGCCAAAGATGAGTGCTTCATACTCCGCCATGTTGTTGGTTGCCTTGAAATTGAGACGCACCATATACCAAAACTGTTCCCCCGATGGCATGAGTAGCAGTACGCCTGCACCGGCCCCCTGCTTTCGCGAGGAGCCGTCGAAGAACAGTGTCCAGTGGGGTTCGGTGAAGACCAGAGCTTGGTGCTCCGGCTCTCCGCCCCCATGGCCCCCTGGGTCAGTCTCCGTTGGTGTCCACTCCGCCACAAAGTCAGCCAGTGCTTGGCTCTTGACTGCATGGCGTGGGAGGAAGTCCAGCTCAAACTCCGCCAGCTCCGCCGCCCATTTAGCCACGTTGCCAGTCGCATGGGGGCTGTGAAGAATTGTCTTCAGTGGATACGAGGTGACTACCGAGACCCGGTGGGCCTGGAAGTAATGGCGGAGCTTTCTGGAGGCCACGAGCACCGCATACAGCAGCTTGTGGACTTCCAGGTACCTTGTCTTGGCATCATGAAGTACTTCGCTGATGTAGTAGACAGGCCTCTGGACGGTTCGAACCCTCTTTCTCAGGCCTGGGAGGTCCTCGTCCATTGGCCCTGGCCCACTGGAGGTGGGTGGACCCACGGGGGCCTCCGGGAGCTGGGACCCGGAGGCCCTTAAGCTATCTTGATTGTCCGGGAGCTCCGGGGGGTCTTGGGGGACCTCTGGGAGGTCCCATTTGGCCCCCAGGGGGTCCCGTGGGGCCCCCGGGGGTTTATCTTGGAGGTCCGGGAGACTGCCCAGGACCTCCGGGAGGCCGACCTGGACCTCCGGGAGGTTGCCTTGGAGGCCCGGGAGACCGTCTTGGTCCTGCGGGGCCTCCTGGCGTCTGTCTTCTGCTACCGGAGCAGGTTGTGAAGATGAGGGGTCCGGCCCCTCTGCGACGAGGACCATACTCACTACTTCAGTTGTCGCCGCGATGTAGAGCAACAGGTGCTCTCCGGGCTCAGGGGCTACCATGATTGGTAGGGTCGTCAGGAGTCGCTTCAACTCCTAGAAAGCCTTTTCTGCTTCGTCAGTCCAGGCAAAAGGGCCTGACTTGCGCAGGAGCTTAAAGAAAGGGAGTGCCCGCTCTGCTAGCCTCGGTATAAACCGACTCAGCGCGGCTAGACATCCTGTGAGTTTCTGGACATCCTTGACGCGGGCAGGGGGCCGCATCAAGTCTGTCGAAGTGTGCGATCGACACATCCCCCGGACCTGCACTGGGCAGCCCGCGGAGGTTCTTTTTTCGGAGGGGCTAGTTCCTAGCGGAGAGCTTGCGCAGATGGACGAGTTAGTGAGAGCTTGACACGGGGAGTTTTACGTGGTTCAGGCCGCCGGAGCGTAAAACCCTACGTCCACGGCGTGCTATGGAGCTCGCTGTATTGCTTGCTGCTCAGGGCTGGGGGCCTGAGCTTGGGGGTGAGTTACAGCTTGAGAGTGTATGGCTGGCGTATGAGTTGCAGAATGCGAACCCTTGCTATCGAAGCCTACCCGAGCCTTTTATAGTCCAAGGCTCCGGCGGCTTACAAGGGAAGCCGGGACCCGACAGGTGGTCCCGGGAAGATTGTCTTTTATCTACCGTATCTTGTAGTTATGCTGGTGGTTGCCTCCGGTCGAAGGCTTCTGAGTCTTCCTTTTGCCACCCTGCCCATGCCGTGCGCTAGTCGTAGTGGTTGATGACGGCGCAGGCGGCATGGGATGTCTTGTCGCGGCGTTTATTACCTTTCAGGTTCTGACACCGCGCGCCAGTCTGTGATGCGACTGGACGCAACGGCACCTGACAGGCGCGTGCTCCGTGTTTCCGCGTCTTGGGAAGACGCGGGCCTTGAATTCCTTGTACGGGCAAGGTGAGGGGCGCCTTTACGCCCGCTGCCTACCGCTCGGGGGCAGGCAGCACCGTTCTTCTAGCCACGTGGCAGGTCCGGAGCTCTTCTCTGAGGAGAGGGAGGTCCGGCCCCGCTGGACGCGTGGCGCCTTCGGACCTCTCTCCCGCGGAGGGGGAGGTCCCTCTTCTGCATGCCACGTGGCGGGCCCGGAGTTCACCTCTGAGGAGAGGGAGGTCCGGCCCCGCTGGACGCGTGGCGCCTTCGGACCTCTCTCCCGCGGAGGGGGAGGTCCGGCTTCTGTATGCCATGTGGCGGGCCCGGAGCTCTCCTCTGAGGAGAGGGAGGTCCGGCCCCGCCAGACGCGCGGCGCCTTCGGAGCTCTCCCTGCAGAGAAGGGCGAGCACCTTAGGCATTTCACCCTGTGCGCGGGGGTACCCCATATCTTAAGTACCGACAGTGGCCCCCGGGCCCATCTCGGGGGAGATAGCGAGCCCGAGGTGGGACCTCCGTCTCTTCCGATCCACGCACTTTCTCTAAGTCCCGACTTGACCGCTGCCGGAGCACGAACGGCCGCGGGGTCGTGAGAGCGCGCGCTCACTTGATGACTGCTTTCACCGCGGAGACGGGAGCCCTGACCATGTTGAACACGCAGGGCTTTCGGAGCTCTTTCACCGCGGGGGTAGGTCCGGCTTCCGCCTGCCACGTGGCGAGCCCGGAGCCCCTCTCAAGGAAGGAGAGAGTTCCGGGACTGCTGGACATGTGGGGCCCCCGGGTCCTGCCCCCTCTAGCCCCGGGTCGAAGTAGTTGTTAGCTCCTTTCCCCCTACTTCACACAGTCCTCGTTGCCGCGACCTGGAAGTCCTGCACACAGGTAGAGGAAACGTAATTCTCCTTGGGGGCCCCCCGCTCCCTTATCTCATAGTCTTATTTGACTTACAGCCCCCATCCATATGCTTGATGCTTGGGGACTTGTAGAGAGGGGGAGCTGAGCACATGGCAACTATGTACTGCAAGGGTGATAAAAAATAACTCAATTCACAATTCAAATGAGTACAAGGAAAGAGCAAAGTAGGGCAGACTTCTTTTCGTACAACCTTCCATAGGAGGAAGGCAGACTAAACATGGAGGCCACGACCCACCCCATTAAGAGGGGAAGCAAGACTCTACGCGCTTGGAGTCGGAACCAGGCAAAGCTGAACGTAGTCCTGGACCGTCCCCTGGGGTTTAGCTGCTCCGAGCGCTGCTCCTGGACTCTATGGGGTTCATTACGAAAAGAAAGTACTGACCTATTTTTGCTCTTAGGGGTAGAACTTACGGAGGTGTTCTATGTTCCAAGGATTCGGGAGCAGGTCCCCATCTTCGGTGGAAAGGCGCACACACCCGGGGCGGCATACTTTCGTGACTCGGAAGGGGCCTTCCCAACTAGGGGAGAGTTTGTGGGCCCCTTCGCGAGAAAGTATGCGCCGCAACACCAGGCCACCTTCCTGCAGCTCCCGGGCACGCACAGACCTCTGGTGGTAGCGCCGAAGCGCCTGTCTGTACCGCGCGTTACGGAGTGCCGCATGTAATTGGACCTCGTCGACAAGGTCGATCTCTCCACGCCGGAGGTTGTCCTGCGTGGCTTCGTCGTAAGCTCGGACTCGGTGAGACTTCATGGTGATTTCTGGGGGGAGTACAGCTTCGGCCCCATACACCATGAAGAAGGGTGTCTCCCCGGTAGCCCGGCTCTGGGATGTCCGGTTAGCCCATAGTGTGCTCGGAAGCTCATCTACCCAATTGGCACCATGTTTCTTCAGGCTGGCGAAGGTACGAGTCTTGAGGCCCCGGAGAATCTCCGCATTGGCCCTCTCGATTTGCCCATTGCTCTTCGGGTGAGCGACAGAGGCATAGCATACCTGAATGCCAAGGTCCTCGCAGTAGTCTTGGAACGCTGCGCTGGTGAACTGGGTCCCATTGTCAGTGATGATCCTATTTGGGACCCCGAACCGGCATACAATGGACCTGATGAATTTTACTGCTGATTGTTTATTGATGGTGACAACTGGTGTAGCTTCCGGCCACTTGGTGAACTTGTCGATGGCGACATAGAGGTACCGGAACCCCCCGATGGTTCTGGGGAATGGTCCCAGGATGTCCAGCCCCCACACGGCAAACGGCCACGAGGGCGGGATCATCTGTACCGCCTGAGCCGGTGTATGGATCTGCTTGGCGTGGAACTGGCACGCCTTGCAGCTCTCGACCAGCTTGACGGCATCCTGGAGTGCTGTCGGCCAGTAGAAGCCGTGCCGGAAGGCTTTACCGACAAGCGTGCGTGAGGAAGAATGACTCCCACATTCGCCTCCATGGATCTCAGCAAGCAAGTCGCAGCCTTCCCCCTGGGTTATACACCGCAATAGGATGTGGTTGGCGCCACGCCGGTAGAGATCCCCCTCTACCAGCGCGTACCTCTTAGCCATACGCACAATCCTTTCAGCGGTTGAATGTTCATCAGGGAGGATATTGTCCTTCAAGTAGTGCCAGATCTCCGTGATCCATGCATCGGGTCTGACTTGAGCTTCTGGATCTTGTGCGCTGGGTTGCACGGAGTCCCCAGTGACGCTTACGATCCTTGGCGGCGCCCACGGTTGTAGGGCCGCCGGGACCGCCAGCTTCGAGGTGCTGGTCAAGCCCCCTTCACCCGGCTCGGCGGGCCGGGCTGTGGGCCGCAGCAACGTCCTCTTGAAGACTCCTTCAGGCGCAGGGGCTCCGGTGGAAGCCTTCGTTGAAAGGTCATCGGCTGCGGTATTACCGGCACGCGGTACAGAGTGCAGGTCCAAGGCGAGGAATTCTTTCTCCAACATCTGCACGTGAAGCAGGTATGCAGCTAGCTGGGGGTCATTGCAGGAGCATTCGCCCTTGACTTGCTTGATGACCAGCTGGGAGTCGCCCTGTGCCAACAACTGGCGAGCGCCTAAAGACAGGGCTGTCTGCAGGCCAAAGATGAGTGCTTCATACTCCGCCATGTTGTTGGTTGCCTTGAAATTGAGACGCACCATATACCCAAACTGTTCCCCCGATGGCATGAGGAGCAGTACGCCGGCACCGGCTCCCTGCTTTCGCGAGGAGCCGTCGAAGAAGAGTGTCCAGTGGGGTTCGGTGAAGACCGGAGCTTGGTGCTCCGGTTCTCCGCCCCCATGGCCCCCTGGGTCAGTCTCCGTTGGTGTCCACTCCGCCACAAAGTCAGCCAGTGCTTGGCTCTTGACTGCATGGCGTGGGAGGAAGTCCAGCTCAAACTCCGCCAGCTCCGCCGCCCATTTAGCAACGTTGCCAGTCGCATGGGGGCTGTGAAGAATTGTCTTCAGTGGATACGAGGTGACTACCGAGACCCGGTGGGCCTGGAAGTAATGGCGGAGCTTTCTGGAGGCAACGAGCACCGCATACAGCAGCTTGTGGACTTCCAGGTACCTTGTCTTGGCATCATGAAGTATTTCGCTGATGTAGTAGACAGGCCTCTGTACGGATCGAACCCTCTTTCTCAGGCCTGGGAGGTCCTCGTCCATTGGCCCACTGGAGGTGGGCGGACCCACGGGGGCCTCCGGGAGCTGGGACCCGGAGGCCCTTAAGCTATCTTGATTGTCCGGGAGCTCCGAGGGGTCTTGGGTGACCTCTGGGAGGTCCCATTTGGCCCCAGGGGGGTCCCGCGGGGCCCCCAGGGGTTTATCTTGGAGGTCCGGGAGACTGCCCGGGACCTCCGGGAGGCCGACCTGGACCTCCGGGAGGTTGCCTTGGAGGCCCGGGAGACCGTCTTGGTCCTGCGGGGCCTCCTGGCGTCTGTCTTCTGCTACCGGAGCAGGTTGTGAAGATGAGGGGTCCGGCCGCTCTGCGACGAGGACCATACTCACTACTTCAGTTGTCGCCACGATGTAATGCAACAGGTGCTCTCCGGGCTCAGGGGCTATCATGATTGGTAGGGTCATCAGGAGTCGCTTCAACTCCTGGAAAGCCTCTTCTGCTTCGTCAGTCCAGGCAATAGGGCCTGACTTGCGCAGGAGCTTAAGGAAAGGGTTTGTCCGCTCTGCTAGCCTCGGTATAAACCGACTCAGCGCGGTTAGACATCCTGTGAGTTTCTGGACATCCTTGACGCGGGCAGGGGGCCGCATCAAGTCGATGGCCTTGATCTTCTCTGGGTTGGCCTCAATCCCCCGGTGCGAGACCAGGAACCCTAAGAGCTTCCCAGAGGACACGCCGAACACACATTTATCTGGGTTCCGCTTGGTGTGCGTAGAGCGCAACTTGTAAAAGACTAAGGCTAGGTTATCTAGCAGGGACGGACCCTGCTTGACCTTGACAACTATGTCGTCGACATACACCTCAACCAGGTCTCTTATTAACTCCCCAAAGGTTTTGTGCATTGCCCGCACAAAGGTGGGGAGTGCATTCTTTAGGCCGTAGGGCATAGACACATAACAATAAAGGCTGTCTACTGTGATGAAGGAGGTGTGCTCCTCGTCCTCCCTAGACATGGGGATCTGGTGGAAACCCGAGTAGGCGTCTAGGAAGCACAACATATCACAGCCTGACGTTGAGTCTACTATTTGATCTATTCTAGGAAGAGGGAATGGATCTTTAGGACATGCCTTATTGAGACTGGTGTAGTCGATGCACATCCGGAGCTTCCCGCCAGCCTTCGGGACAACGACGGGGTTCGCCAACCATCGAGGGTGGTGGACCTCCCGTATGAAGCCAGCGTCCAGCAGCTTCTTGACCTCTTCATGGATGAAGTTCTGCCGCTCGATGGACTGCTTGCGGGGCTTCTGTTGAACCGGCCGGGCGTCGGGGAAGACTTTCATGTGGTGCTCAATCACCTTCCTGGGGATCCCCGGCATCTGTGACGGCTGCCATGCAAACACGTCGACGTTGTGCCGGAGGAAGGTGACGAGCGCGCCTTCCTATTTGCTATCCAGGCCCCCGGCTACCCGGGTGGTCTGGGTAGCTTCGGCGCCGACTTGGACGACCTTTAAGGGGACGCCGCCCTCGTCGAGAGGTTGCACCCGGGGTGCTGTGGTGGAAGTACGGTGACGTGCGTACGGGCGGAGCTGGTCCGGCTCCGTATTGCCAGGGGCTGAGGCCCCAGCTGTCGCGAGTGCTTGGAGCTTCTCCAGGGCCGACACTGCAGCAGTGTGGTCCCCACAAATCCTGAGAACACCTGTCGGTGTTGGCATCTTCAGGACAAGGTAGCCGTAATGGGCTACAGCCACGAACCGGTACAGGGCTGGCCTGCCGATTATGGCGTTGAAGGGGAGGTCTATCTCCGCTACGTCGAACAGAATGTACTCTGTTCGATAGCTGTCCGGGGCCCTGAAGGTCACCGGGAGACTAATGTTGCCATAGGGGATAACCTGTCCCGGCCCTACCCCTGAGAACGGACTCGACGGGGTGAGCTTGGCCATCGGGATTTGCAGCTTCTGGAAAGCTGCACGGCTGATGAGGTTCAGCCCAGCCCCTCCATCCACCAAAACGTGGTACATTCTCATGTTGGCGATGGTAGGGGCCACCAGGAGCGGTAGTTGGCCGGCCCCAGCCATGTTCCTGGGGCAGTCAGTGGCATCAAAGCTGATGGGGGTCCCCATCCACTTTAGGTGCGGTGCAGCACTTGGGAGTTGCGCCACCGACGCTACCGCTCGGCGCAGAGTCTTGACTGCGCTTCGGGACGAGGGGTCGGCAGACCCGCCGTATATGACGTAGAGCTTCTTCCGACGCTCATCGCCGCTGGAGCCGGAATCCTCGTGATTGCGTGCCGCCTTCACGACACGCGGAGGCTCCTGGATCTCCTCTGGGTGGTCGATGTTGTCTGGAACGTCCACCCTCTGCTCATCTTCCTTCGAACGGAAGGGCAGGTCATCAGCCCGCTGCCGCTTCTCCTTGCGGAAGCGCTCTGCGAGCCTTCGGATCTCCCGGCACTCGGCAGCAGTGTGGCGACAGCTGCCGTGCACGGGGCACATATTGTCTTTATCGCCTTCTGGGATTGGTGATCTTCGCTGCCTCTTGTCGGGGCGCGGCCCCCGAGCCCCACCGAGCGTCGCTGCAGTGACGACTGGGGCTGCGGTCGGTGACTCTTTCTTGCTTCTGCCTCTGCTCTTGGCCTTCCTGCTGCCTCCACAGGGAGTAGGACTGGATCCGGGCAGTCGCCCTGACTCGGAGGATGGCAGCGAGTGCCAGTTCCGTCCTTCGGCAGCTCTGGCGCATTTGTCTGCCAAGCTGAAGAGCTCTGAGACGTCGCGGACCTCCCTGGTCACGAGCTTCTCGAGCATCTTCCTGTCCCGGACGCCTTGCCGGAACGCCACCACCACAGAAGCATTTTGAATGTGTGGGATGGTGTTCCGCACCTGGGAGAACCGCTGGATTAAAGAGCACAGCGACTCCCCAGGTTGCTGCTGGACGGCGTGGAGGTCGAGCTCCGTGCCAGGCCGGGTGTAGGAGCTGCCGAAGTTGGCTACGAACTGTCGGCAAAGCTCTCCCCAGGAGGTGACGGAACCTTGGGGGAGGTTCATGAGCCAAGACCGGGCTGGACAGGTCAAGGCGACAGGGAAGTAATTGGCCATGACGGCTTCATTCCCTCCTGTGGCAAGTACGGCGGTGGAGTAGATCTGGAGGAACTCCGCCGGGTTGACGCTGCCGTCGTACTTCTCGGGCAGGTGTGGCCGAAACTTGCGCGGCCACTTCGCAAAGCGAAGATGGGGCGCGAGGGCTGCACACCCTGCTTTTGTCACCGCAGGTTCTGGTGCCGCGAATGCTGAGTTCGCACCAGGCACAGTGTACCCCGGTACGGGCAAAGCTGCACCATAGGCCGGGGGCGCCATCTGCAGTACATATGACTGTGGCATATTCTGCACGGCGCAGGCCTGGGGCAGAGATCGCATGGCGAAGGTCTGCTCTTCAGGCTGGGTCGAGGCCGACGTCATGCTGTCGTCAGCTTCTTGGTAGCGACGCCTTTCTCGGCGTTGCTCGAGGTATACCCGGGCATCTTGACCCGAGCGACACCGCTCCAGCTCTGTCCTCAGGTCCATCAATTGAGGGCTGGCAGAGCTGGAATCTGCCGTCTGTTCATCAACCATCGGCGTGCGTATCAGCGACACGGCCGGCTGGTCAGAGTGCCGTCTCCGCCGGAGTCGCGGGCTTGCGGCAGCGACGACAAGACGGTCTACCTCGAGAATCCACCGCTGGGTCGCTGCCTGAGGCGCGTCTCCAGCGGGCGGATTGTGCAGTAGTGCTCTTGCTGCAGCTAGCGCACCCCTTCCGGGTACGCCCGGCGCTACCGGAGATATGACGCTGGTTGGAGCCTGCATTGCCGGGGTCGGCGCTGCCAGAGCCGGTTGCTGGCTCCCAGCTTGTACTGACACACTCGGTCCTGAGTGTGTTGGCTTGTACTCCCCCCTAGCCGCGGCTCGCCGCGGAGGCGGGGGAGGTGAGCTTGCCGCCGAAGGGAGCTTGGTCATCTTCGTCGGCGGAAACTCGTCACGCTAGGGGAAAAGCCCCCTACCTGGCGCGCCAAATGTCGAAGTGTGCGATCGACACTTCCCCCGGGCCTGCACTGGGCAGCCCGCTGAGGTTCTTTTTTCGGCGGGGCTAGTCTCCTAGCGGAAAGCTTTCGCGGATGGACGAGTTAGCGAGAGCTTGACACGGCGAGTTTTACGTGGTTCAGGCCGCCGGAGCGTAAAACCCTACGTCCACGGCGAGCTATGGAGCTTGCTGTATTGCTTGCTGCTCAGGGCCGGAGGCCTGAGCTTGGGGGTGAGTTACAGCTTGAGAGTGTATGACTAGCGTATGAGTTGCAAAGTGCGAACCTTTGCTATCGACGCCTACCCGAGCCTTTTATAGTCCAAGGCTCGGGCGGCTTACAAGGGAAGCCGGGACCCGACAGGTGGTCCCGGGAAGATTGTCTATTATCTACCGTATCTGTAGTTACGCCGGTGGTTGCCTCTGGTCGAAGGCTTCTGAGTCTTCATCTTGCCGCCCTGCCCATGCCGCATGCTAGTCGTAGTGGTTGATGACGGCGCAGGTGGCATGGGATGTCTTGTCGCGGCGTTTATTTAGCATCAGGTTCTGACGCTGCACGCCAGTCTGTGATGCGACTGGGCGCAACGGCTCCTGACAGACGCGTGCTCCGCGTTTCCGCGTCTTGGGAAGACGCGGGCCTTGAATACCTTGTACGGGCAAGGTGCGGGACGCCTTTACGCCCGCCGCCTACCGCTCGGGGGCAGGCAGCATCGTTCTTCTGGCCACGTGGCGGGTCCGGAGCCCTTCTCTGAGGTGAGAAGGGTCTGGCCTGAGGGGCACGTGGAAACTCCGGACCTCTCCCCGCGGAGGGGGAGGTCCATCCTATGTATGCCACATGGCGGGCCCGGAGCTCTCCTCTGCGGAGAGGGAGGCCCGGCCCCGCTGGACGCGTGGCGTCTTCGGACCTCTCTCCCGCGGAGGGGGAGGTCCGGCTTCTGTATGCCACATGGCGGGCCCGGAGCTCTCCTCTGAGGAGAGGGAGGTCCGGCCCCGCCGGACGCGTGGCGCCATCGGAGGTCTCCCTGCGGAGAAGGGTGAGTACCTTAGGCATTTTACCCTGTGCGCGGGGGTACCCCATATCTCAGGTACCGACAGTGGCCCCCGGGCCTATCTCGGGGGAGATAGCGAGCCCGAGGTGGGACCTCCGTCTCTTCCGATCCGCGCACTTTCTCTAAGTCCCGAATTGGCCGCTGCCGGAGCACGAACGGCCGCGGGGTCGTGAGAGCGTGCGCTCACTTGATGACTGCTTTTACTGTGGAGACGGGAGCCCCGGCCATGTTGAACACGCAGGGCTTTCGGAGCTCTCCCACCGCGGGGGCAGGTCCGGTTTCCACCTGCCACGTGGCGAGCCCGGAGCCCTTCTCAAGGGAGGAGAGAGTTCCGGGCCTGCTGGACACGTGGGGCCCCCGGGTCCCGCCCCCTCTAGCCCTGGGTCGAAGTAGTTGGTAGCTCCTTTCCCCCTACTTCATGCAGTCCCCGTTGCCGCAACCTGGAAGTCCTGCACACAGGTAGAGGAAACGTAATTCTCCTTGGGGGCTCCCCCTCTCTTATCTCATAGTCTTATTTGACTTACAGCCCCAACCATATGCTTGATGCTTGGGGACTTGTAGAGAGGGGGAGCTGAGCACATGGAAACCATGTACTGCAAGGGCGATAAAAAAAGAACTCAATTCACAATTTAAATGAGTACAAGGAAAGAGCAAAGTAGGGCAGACTTCTTTTCGTACAACCTTCCATAGGAGGAAGGCAGGCTAAACATGGAGGCCACGACCCACCCCATTAAGAGGGGAAGCAAGACTCTACGCGCTTGGAGTCGGAACAAGGCAAAGCTGAATGTTGTCCTGGACCGTCCCCTGGGGTTTAGCTGCTCCGAGCGCTGCTCCTGGACTCTATGGGGTTCATTACGAAAAGAAAGTACTGTCCTATTTTTGCTCTTAGGGGTAGAACTTACGGAGGTGTTCTATGTTCCAAGGGTTCGGGAGCAGGTCCCCATCCTCAGTGGAAAGGCGCACACACCCGGGGCGGCATAATTTCACGACTCGGAAGGGGCCTTCCCAACTAGGGGAGAGTTTGTGGGCCCCTTCACGAGAAAGTATGCGCCGCAACACCAGGTCACCTTCCTGCAGCTCCCGGGCACGCACAGACCTCTGGTGGTAGCGCCGAAGCGCCTGTCTGTACCGCGCGTTACGGAGTGCCGCATGTAATCGGACCTCGTCGACGAGGTCGATTTCTCCACGCCGGAGGTTGTCCTGCGTGGCTTCGTCGTAAGCCCGGACACGGTGAGACTTCATGGTGATTTCTGGAGGGAGTACAGCTTCAGCCCCGTACACCATGAAGAAGGGTGTCTCCCCGGTGGCCCGGCTCTGGGATGTCCGATTAGCCCATAGTGTGCTCGGAAGTTCATCTACCCAATTGGCACCATGTTTCTTCAGGCTGGCGAAGGTACGAGTCTTGAGGCCCCAGAGAATCTCCGCATTGGCCCTCTCGACTTGCCCATTGCTCTTCGGGTGGGCGACAGAGGCATAGCATACCTGAATGCCAAGGTCCTCGCAGTAGTCTTGGAACGCTGCGCTGGTGAACTGGGTCCCATTGTCAGTGATGATCCTATTTGGGACCCCGAACCGGCAGACAATAGACCTGATGAATTTTACTGCGGATTGTTTATTGATGGTGACAACTGGTGTGGCTTCCGGCCACTTGGTGAACTTGTCGATAGCGACATAGAGGTACCGGAACCCCCCGACGGTTCTGGGAAATGGTCCCAGGATGTCCAGCCCCCACACGGCAAACGGCCACGAGGGCGGGATCATCTGTACCGCCTGAGCCGGTGTATGGATCTGCTTGGCGTGGAACTGGCACGCCTTGCAGCTCTCGACCAGCTTGACGGCATCCTGGAGTGCTGTCGGCCAGTAGAAGCCATGCCGGAAGGCTTTACCGACAAGCGTGCGTGAGGAAGAATGACTTCCACATTCGCCTCCATGGATCTCAGCGAGCAAGTCGCAGCCTTCCCCCTGGGTTATACACCGCAATAGGATGTGGTTGGCGCCACGCCGGTAGAGATCCCCCTCTACCAGCGCGTACCTCTTAGCCATACGCACAATCCGTTCAGCGGTTGCATGTCATCAGGGAGGATATTGTCCTTCAAGTAGTCCCGGATCTCCGTGATCCATGCATCGGGTCTGACTTGAGCTTCTGGATCTTGAGCGCTGGGTTGCACGGAGTCCCCAGTGACGCTTACAATCCTTGGCGGCGCCCATGGTTGTAGGGCCGCCGGGACCGCCAGCTTCGAGGTGCTAGTCAAGCCCCCTTCGCCCGGCTCGGCTGGCCGGGCTGTGGGCCGCAGCAACGTCCTCTCGAAGACTCCTTCGGGCGCAGGGGCTCCGGTGGAAGCCTTCGTTGAAAGGTCGTCGGCTGCGGCATTACCGGCGTGCGGTACGTGGTGCAGGTCCAAGGCGAGGAATTCTTTCTCCAACATCTGCACGTGAAGCAGATATGCAGCTAGCTGGGGGTCATTGTAGGAGCATTCGCCCTTGACTTGCTTGATGACCAGCTGGGAGTCGCCCTATGCCAACAACTGGCGAGCGCCTAAAGACAGGGCTGTCTGCAGGCCAAAGATGAGTGCTTCATACTCCGCCATGTTGTTGGTTGCCTTCAAATTGAGGCGCACCATATACCCAAACTGTTCCCCCGATGGCATGAGGAGCAGTACTCCGGCACTGGCCCCCTGCTTTCGCGAGGAGCTGTTGAAGAAGAGTGTCCAGTGGGGTTCGGTGAAGACCGGAGCTTGGTGCTCCGGTTCTCCACCCCCATGGCCCCCTGGGTCAGTCTCTGTTGGTGTCCACTCCGCCACAAAGTCAGCCAGTGCTTGGCTCTTGACTGCATGGCGTGGGAGGAAGTCCAGCTCAAACTCTGCCAGCTCCGCCGCCCATTTTGCAATGTTGCCAGTCGCATGGGGGCTGTGAAGAATTGTCTTCAGTGGATACGAGGTGACTACCGAGACCCGGTGGGCCTGGAAGTAATGGCGGAGCTTTCTGGAGGCCACGAGCACCGCATACAGCAGCTTGTGGACTTCCAGGTACCTTGTCTTGGCATCATGATGTACTTCGCTGATGTAGTATACAGGCCTCTGGATGGTTCGAACCCTCTTTCTCAGGCCTGGGAGGTCCTCGTCCATTGGCCCTGGCCCACTGGAGGTGGGTGGACCCACGGGGGCCTCCGGGAGCTGGGACCCGGAGGCCCTTAAGCTATCTTGATTGTCCGGGAGCTCCGGGGGGTCTTGGGGGACCTCTGGGAGGTCCCATTTGGCCCCCGGGGGGTCCCGCAGGGCCCCCGGGGGTTTATCTTGGAGGTCCGGGAGACTGCCCAGGACCTCCGGGAGGCCGACCTGGACCTCCGGGAGGTTGCCTTGGAGGCCCGGGAGACCGTCTTGGTCCTGCGGGGCCTCCTGGCGTCTGTCTTCTGCTACCGGAGCAGGTTGTGAAGATGAGGGGTCCGGCCGCTCTGCGATGAGGACCATACTTACTACTTCAGTTGTCGCCGCGATGTAGAGCAACAGGTGCTCTCCGGGCTCAGGGGCTACCATGATTGGTAGGGTCGTCAGGAGTCGCTTCAACTCCTGGAAAGCCTCTTCTGCTTCGTCAGTCCAGGCAAAAGGGCCTGACTTGCGCAGGAGCTTAAAGAAAGGGAGTGCCCGCTCTGCTAGCCTCGGTATAAACCGACTCAGCGCGGCTAGACATCCCGTGAGTTTCTGGACATCCTTGACGCGGGCAGGGGGCCGCATCAAGTCGATGGCCTTGATCTTCTCTGGGTTGGCCTCAATCCCTCGGTGCGAGACCAGGAACCCTAAGAGCTTCCCAGAGGACATGCCGAACACACATTTATCTGGGTTCAGCTTGGTGCGCGTAGAGCGCAACTTGTCAAAGACTAAAGCTAGGTTATCTAGCAGGGACGGACCCTGCTTGACCTTGACAACTATGTCATCGACATACACCTCAACCAGGTCTCTTATTAACTCCCCAAAGGTTTTGTGCATTGCCCGCACAAAGGTGGGGAGTGCATTCTTTAGGCCGTAAGGCATAGACACATAGCAATAAAGGCCGTCTACTGTGATGAAGGAGGTGTGCTCCTCGTCCTCCCTAGACATGGGGATCTGATGGAAACCCGAGTAGGCGTCTAGGAAGCACAGCATATCACAGCCTGACGTTGAGTCTACTATTTGATCTATTCTAGGGAGAGGGAATGGATCTTTAGGACATGCCTTATTGAGACTGGTGTAGTCGATGCACATCCGGAGCTTCCCGCCAGCCTTCGGGACAACGACGGGGTTCGCCAGCCATCGGGGGTGGTGGACTTCCTGTATGAAGCCAGCGTCCAGCAGCTTCTTGACTTCTTCACGGATGAAGTTTTGCCACTTGATGGACTGCTTGTGGGGCTTCTTTTGAACCAGCCGGGCGTCGGGGAAGACTTTCAAGTGGTGCTCGATCACCTTCCTGGGGATCCCCGGCATCTGTGACGGCTGCCATGCAAACACGTCGACGTTGTGCCGGAGGAAGGTGACGAGCGCGCCTTCCTATTTACTATCCAGGCCCCCGGCTACCCGGGTGGTCTGGGTAGCTTCGGCGCCGACTTGGACGACCTTTAAGGGGACGCCGCCCTCGTCGAGAGGTTGCACCCGGGGTGCTGTGGTGGAAGCACGGTGACGTGCGTTCGGGCGGAGCTGGTCCGGCTCCGTATTGCCGGGGGTTGATGCCCCAGCTGTTGCGAGTGCTTGGAGCTTCTCCAGGGCCGACACTGCAGCAGTACGGTCCCCTCGAATCCTGAGAACACCTGTCGGTGTCGGCATCTTCAGGACAAGGTAGCCGTAATGGGCTACAGCCACACACCGGTACAGGGCTGGCCTGCCGATTATGGCGTTGAAGGGGAGGCCTATCTCCGCTACGTCGAACAGAATGTACTCTGTTCGATAGCTGTCCGGAGCCCCAAAGGTCACCGGGAGACTAATGTTGCCGTAGGGGATAACCTGTCCCGGCCCTACCCCTGAGAACGGGCTCGACGGGGTGAGCTTGGCCATCGGGATTTGCAGCTTCTGGAAAGCTGCACGGCTGATGAGGTTCAGCCCAGCCCCTCCATCCACCAAAACGTGGTACATTCTCACGTTGGCGATGGTAGGGGCCACCAGGAGCGGTAGTTGGCCGGCCCCAGCCATGTTCCTGGGGCAGTCGGTGGCATCAAAGCTGATGGGAGTCCCCATCCACTTTAGGTGCGGTGCAGCACTTGGGAGTGGCGCCACCGATGCTACCGCTCGGCGCAGAGTCTTGACTGCGCTTCGGGCGAGGGGTCGGCGGACCCGCCGTATATAACGTAGAGCTTCTTCCGACGCTCATCGTCGCTAGAGCCGGAATCCTCGTGATTGCGTGCCGCCTTCACGACACGCGGAGGCTCCTGGATCTCCTCTGGGTGGTCGATGTTGTCTGGAACATCCACCCTCTGCTCATCTTCCTTTGGACGGAAGGGCAGGGCATCAGCCCGCTGCCGCTTCTCCTTGCGGAAGCGCTCTGCGAGCCTTCGGATCTCCCAGCACTCGGCAGCAGTGTGGTGACAGCTGCCGTGCACGGGGCACATATTGTCTTTATCACCTTCTGGGATTGGTGATCTTCGCTGCTTCTTGTCGGGGCGCGGCCCCGGAGCCCCACCGAGCGTCGCTGCAGTGACGACTGGGGCTGCGGTCGGTGACTCTATCTTGCTTCTGCCTCGGTTCTTGGCCTTCCTGCTGCCTCCACAGGGAGTAGGACTAGATCCGGGTAGTCCCCCTGACTCGGAGGATGGCAGCGAGTGCCAGTTCCGTCCTTCGGCTGCTCTGGCGCATTTGTCTGCCAAGCTGAAGAGCTCTGAGACGTCGCGGACCTCCCTGGTCGCGAGCTTCTCGAGCATCTTCCTGTCCCAGACGCCTTGCCGGAACGCCACCACCACAGAAGCATTTTGAATGTGTGGGATGGTGTTCCGCACCTGGGAGAACCGCTGGATGAAAGAGCGCAGCGACTCCCCAGGTTGCTGCTGGACGGCGTGGAGGTCGAGCTTCGTGCCAGGCCGGGTGTAGGAGCTGCCGAAGTTGGCTACGAACTGTCGGCAAAGCTCTCCCCAGGAGGTGACGGAACCCTGGGGGAGGTTCATGAGCCAAGACCGGGCTGGACCGGTCAAGGCGACAGGGAAGTAATTGGCCATGACGGCTTCATTCCCTCCTGCGGCAAGTACGTCGGTGGAGTAGATCTGGAGGAACTCCGCCGGGTTGACGCTGCCGTCGTACTTCTCTGGCAGGTGTGGCCGAAACTTGCGCGGCCACTTCGCAAAGCGAATATGGGGCGCGAGGGCTGCACACCCTGCTTCTGTCACCGCAGGTTCTGGTGCTGCGAACGCTGGGTTCGCACTAGGCACAGTGTACCCTGGTACGGGCAAAGCTGCACCATAGGCCGGGGGCGCCATCTGCAGTACATATGACTGTGGCATATTCTGCACGGTGCAGGCCTGGGGCAGAGATCGCATGGCGAAGGTCTGCTCTTCAGGCTGGTCGAGGCTGATGTCATGTTGTCGTCAGCCTCTTGGTAGCGACGCCTTTCTCGGCGTTGATCGAGGTATACCCGGGCATCTTGACCCGAGCGACACCGCTCCAGCTCTGTCCTCAGATCCATCGATTGAGGGCTGGCAGAGCTGGAGTCTGCCGTCTGTTCGTCAACCATCGGCGTGCGTATCAGCGACACGGCCGGCTGGTCAGAGTGTCGTCTCCGCCGGAGTCGCGGGCTTGCGGCAGCGACGACAAGACGGTCTACCTCGAGAATCCACCGCTGGGTCGCTGCCTGAGGCGCGTCCCCAGCGGGCGGATTGTGCAGTAGCGCTCTTGCTGCAGCTAGCGCACCTCCTCCGGGTACGCCCGGCGCTACTGAAGATCTGACGCTGGTTGGAGCCTGCATTGCCGGGGTCGGCGCTGCCAGAGCCGGTTGCTGGCTCCCAGCTTGTACTGACACACTCCGTCCCGAGTGTGTTGGCTTGTACTCCCCCCTGGTCGCGGTTCGCCGCGGAGGCGGGGGAGGTGAGCTTGCCGCCGAAGGGAGCTTGGTCATCTTCGTCGGCGGAAACTCGTCGCGCTAGGGGAAAAGCCCCCTACCTGGCGCGCCAAATGTCGAAGTGTGTGATCGACACTTCCCCTGGGCCTGCACTGGGCAGACCGCGGAGGTTCTTTTTTCGGCGGGGCTAGTCTCCTAGCGGAAAGCTTGCGCGGATGGACGAGTTAGCGAGAGCTTGACACGGCGAGTTTTACCTGGTTCAGGCTGCCGGAGCGTAAAACCCTACGTCCACGGCGAGCTATGGAGCTCGCTGTGTTGCTTGCTGCTCAGGGCCGGAGGCCTGAGCTTGGGGGTGAGTTACAGCTTGAGAGTGTATGACTAGCATATGGGTTGCAAAGTGCGAACCCTTGCTATCGACGCCTACCGAGCCTTTTATAGTCCAAGGCTAGGGTGGCTTACAAGGGAAGCCGGGACCCGACAGGTGGTCCCGGGAAGATTGTCTATTATCTACCGTATCTGTAGTTACGCCGGTGGTTGCCTCTGGTCGAAGGCTTCTAAGTCTTCATCTTGCCGCCCTGCCCATGCCTCATGCTAGTCGTAGTGGTTGATGACGGCGCAGGCGGCATGGGATGTCTTGTCGTGGCGTTTATTTAGCTGGCAGGTTCTGACGCCGCGCGCCAGTCTGTGATGCGACTAGGCGCAACGGCTCCTGACAGACGCGTGCTCCGTGTTTCCACGTCTTGGGAAGAAGCGGGCCTTGAATACCTTGTACGGGCAAGGTGCGGGGCGCCTTTACGCCCGCCGCCTACCGCTCGGGGGCAGGCAGCATCGTTCTTCTGGCCACGTGGCGGGTCCAGAGCCCTTCCCTGAGGTGAGAAGGGTCCGGCCTGAGGGGCACGTGGAGCCTCCGGACCTCTCCCCGCGGAGGGGGAGGTCCAGCCTCTGTATGCCACGTGGCGGGCCCGGAGCTCTCCTCTGCGGAGAGGGAGGCCCGGCCCCGCTGGACGCGTGGCGTCTTCGGACCTCTCTCCCGCGGAGGGGGAGGTCCGGCTTCTGTATGCCACGTGGCGGGCCCGGAGCTCTCCTCTGAGGAGAGGGAGGTCCGGCCCCGCCGGACGCGTAGCGCCTTCGGAGCTCTCCCTGCGGAGAAGGGTGAGTACCTTAGGCATTTTACCCTGTGCGCGGGGGTACCCCATATCTCAGGTACCGACAGTAGGTAATAAATGGCTTATTTGCAGAAAAGCAGATTTATAAAAACGTGATAAAACTGCAACTTAACTTTAGATGAATGTAATCCCAGCATGTGTTAAATTACCAACATACCTCCATCGCTTTCCATGTTCCATCCGAACATTAACCAATCTTTTATTCATACTCACGAATACCTCCTTGTATTCGCTACCATCTCACCTCATAAAACAACCACATCTCACACCGAGACCAATCTCATGTCATGACCCATCAGTCATGCAACCATCTTGTCTCCCGGACTCAACAGTTCCAAACCAATAACCATAACCGATAACCATAACCAAGAACCTTCCCAAAAACCATTCTAATAACCATTCCAATAACCATTCCAATAACCATCCCAGTAATTGTCCCATCTAATCATGGCAGTTTAGCCAGGTGCTCATGACCGTAAGCTCGGCTATCATGATAGTTTTAATAACTCTGCAGAGTTTGTACCTTTTTACCCACAAGTTTGTGATTTCGTCACCCGTCGGCGACTGCAGAACCTCCATTATACCAGTACACAACCGTCGGTGTATGGTCAAGAGATCACAAAATAGCCTTTACAAAGGGGTTACTAGATGTATGGACTCACTAAGGTTTCACCGGCAGGCTAGAATCTCCAATTCTCCCACCCACGGGCCCCCTCTTGTGCCATGCAGTTCCCAGGGCAGTCCTCTCTCGACTCCCATTCCCCGCGCCTTCCACAGTCCATAACACTCTAGCAACTTACCTAATTACTCAGCTAAGCCGCACCCATACATGGCCTTGTGGTGGCACTGTTATCCTGGCATGTGCATGCATGAACCGGTCCTTAGATCTACGGCAAGTAAAACCACCATCTCATGCTACCTCATTCACAAACCCAGGCTTGCCTAGATCTTCCCTCCGATCCATGTTCATTAACCTCATCAATTACTTATTATCAGTACGAGTGCAGTTAGCTAGACACATCTATCTCACTTCCAAATCCCATAAACTCAGCGAAGCATAAAGCAAAAACCATACCCGACTCATAAACTTCCCTGGCGACAAGGATGGTTTAATCAAAACTAGTAAACTCCTATAAAAAGGTGTCGGTACCCTCGATATGGGGTACCCCCGCGCACAGGGAAAAATGCCTAAGGATCTCGCCCTTCTCCGCAGGGAGAGCTCCGAAGGCGCCATGCGTCCAGCGGGGCCGGACCTCCCTCTCCTCAGAGAGGAGCTCCGGGCCCACCACGTGGCATACAGAAGCCGGACCCCCCCTCCGCGGGAGAGAGGTCCGAAGGTGCCGCGTGTCCAGAGAGGCCGGACCTCCCCCTCCTCAGAGAGGAGCTCCGGGCTCGCCACGTGGCCAACAGAAGCCGAACCTCCCCCTCCGCGGGGAGAGGTCCGAAGGCTCCACGTGTCCTGCGGGGCCGGCCCCCCCTCTCGTCTGAGGAGGGCTCCGGACCCGCCACGTGGCCAGCAGAACGGCGCTGCCTGCCCCCGAGCGATAGGCAGTGGGCGTAAATACGCCCCATACCTTGCCCGTACAAGGTATTCAAGGCCAGCGCCTTCCCAAGACGCGGAGACGCGGAGCACGCCTCTGTCAGGTGCCGTTGCGCCCAGTCGCATCACAGACTGGCGCGCAGTGTCAGAGCCTGCCAACCAATAAACGCAGCGACAAGACATCCCATGCCGCCCCCGCCGTCATCATCCACTACGACTAGCATGCGGCATGGGCAGAGCTACAAGACAAAGACTCAGAAGCCTTCGGCAGAGACAACTACCGGCATAACTGCAGATACGGTAGATATCAGTCAATCTCCCCGGGACCACCTGTCGGGTCCTGGCCCCCCTTGTAAGCCACCCGAGTCTTGGACTATAAAAGGCTCGGGTAGGCGACGTTAGCAGGGGTTCGCACTCTAGCCATTTGCACCCTGGGTTCGCACTTTGCAACTCATACGCTAGCCATACACTCTCAAGCTGTAACTCACCCCCAAGCTCAGGCCTCCGGCCCTGAGCAGCAAGCAATACAGCGAGCTCCATAGCTCGCCGTGGACGTAGGGTTTTACGCTCCGGCGGCCTGAACCACGTAAAACTCGCCGTGTCAAGCTCTTACTAACTCGTCCATCTGCGCAAGCTCTCCGCTAGGGACTAGCCCCTCCGAAAAAAGAACCTCCGCGGGCTGCCCAGTGCAGGCCCGGGGGAAGTGTCGATGGCACACTTCGACATTTGGCGCGCCAGGTAGGGGGCTTTTCTCCTAGCGCGACGAGTTTCCGCCGACGAAGATGATCAAGCTTCCTTCAGCGGCAAACTCTCCCCCCCTGCGTCCACGGCAAACCGTGACCAGGAGAGAGTACATGATGACACACTCAGGACGGAGTGTGTCAGGGCAAGCTGGGAGCCAGCAACCGGCTCTGGCAGCGCCGACCCCGGCAATGCAGGCTCCATCCAGCGTCGGGCCTTCAGTAGCGCTGGGCGTACCCGGTGGGGGTGCGCTAGCAGCAGCAAGCGCGCTACTGCACAATCCGCCTGCTGGGGACGCGCCTCAGGCAGCGACCCAGCAGTGGATTCACGAGACGGCAGATTCCAGCTCCACCAGGCTCCAGTCGACGGATCTGAGGACAGAGCTGGAACGGTGTCACTTGGGCCAGGATGCCCGGGTATACCTCGAGCGACATCGAGAAAGGCGTCGCACTCAAGAGGCTGGCGACAACATGACGTCGGCCTCGACCCAGCCTGGAGGGCATACCTTCGCTACGCAAGCTCTGCCCCAGGCGTACGCCGCGCAGCATAAGCCACAACCATGTGCTCTGCAAGCGGCGTCCCCGGCCTATGGTGCAACCTTGCCCATACCGGGGTACACTGTGCCAGGCGCAACCAAGCGTTCGCGGCACCAGTACCTGCACTGGGAGCCAGCAACCGGCTCTGGCAGCGCCGACCCTGGCAATGCAGGCTCCAACCAGCGTCAGGTCTTCAGTAGCGCTCGGCGTACCCGGCGGGGGTGCGCTAGCCGCAACAAGAGCGCTACTGCACAATCCACCTGCTGGGGACGCGCCTCAGGCAGCGACCCAGCAGTGGATTCACGAGGTAGACTGTCTCGTCGTCGCCGCCGCAACCCCTCGACATCAGCGGGGACGACGCTCCGGCCAACCGGCTGTGTCGCTGATGCGCACACCAATGGTTGACGAGCAGACGGCAGATTCCAGCTCCACCAGGCTCCAGTCGACGGATCTGAGGACAGAGCTGGAACGGTGTCACTTGGGCCAGGATGCCCGGGTGTACCTCGAGCGATGTCGAGAAAGGCATCGCACTCAAGAGGCTGGCGACAACATGACGTCGGCCTCAACCCCGCCTGAAGGGCGGACCTTCGCCACGCGAGCTCTGCCCCAGGCGTACGCCGCGCAGCATAAGCCACAACCATGTGCTCTGCAAGCGGCGTCCCCGGCCTATGGTGCAGCCTTGCCCATACCGGGGTACACTGTGTCAGGCGCAACCAAGCGTTCACACCGCCAGTACCTGCACTGGGAGCCAGCAACCGGCTCTGGCAGCGCCGACCCCGGCAATGCAGGCTCCAACCAGCGTCAGGTCTTCAGTAGCGCTGGGCGTACCCGGCGGGAGTGCGCCAGCCGCAGCAAGAGCGCTACCGCACAATCCGCCTGTTGGGGACGCGCCTCAGGCAGCGACCCAGCAGGGATTCGCGAGATAGACCGTCTCGTCGTTGCCTCCGCAAACCCTCGACTTCGCCGGAGACGACGCTCCGGCCAACCGGCTGTGTCGCTGATGCGCACGCCAATGGTTGACGGACAGACGGCGGATTCCAGCTCCACCAGGCTTCCGTCGACGGACCTGAGGACTGAGCTGGAACGATGCCACCTGGGCCAAGACGCCCAAATGTTCCTCGAGCAGCGACGAGAAAGGCGTCGCAGCCAAGAGGCCGGCGTCAGCATGACGACTGCCTCAACCCTGCCTGAGGCGCAGACTTTCGCCACGCGAACTCTGCCCCAGACATACGCCACGCAGCATATGCCACAGCCATATGTCCTGCAAACGGCGCCCCCGGTCTATGGCGCAGCCTTGCCCATACCGGGGTACACTGTGCCAGCGGCGAACCAAGCGTTCGCGGAACCAACACCTGCAGCAACAGGGGCAGGATGTATGGCCCTGGAGCCCCACCTCCGCTTCACGAGGTGGCCGCGCAAGTTTTGGCCGCACCTGACCGAGAAGTAGGACGGCAGCGTCAACCCGGCGGGGTCCCTCCAGATCTACTCCACCGCCATACTTGCCACAGGAGGGGATGAGGCCGTCATGGCCAAGCTACTTCCCCGTCGCCTTGACCGGCTCAGCCCGGTCTTGGCTAATGAACCTCCCTCAGGGTTCCATAACTTCCTGGGGAGAGCTCTACCGGCAGTTCATCGCCAACTTCGGCAGCTCCTACACCCGTCCCGGCACGGAGCTTGACCTCCAAGCCATCAAGCAACAACCTGGGGAGTCGCTGCGCTCCTTCATCCAGCGGTTCTCCCAGGTACACAACACCATTCCGCATATCCAAAGTGCTTCTGTGGTGGCGGCACTTCGACAGTGTCCAGGACAAGAAAATGCTTGGGAGGCTTGCAACCAGAGAGGTCTGCGATGCCTCCGAGCCCTTCAGCCTGGCGGACAGGTGCGCCAGAGCAGCCGGAGGGCGGAGCTGGCACTCACTGCCAGCTTCCGAAGCCGGAAGACAGCCCGAAGACGGCGGAGTTCAAGCTGATCTCCTGACCACGTCAGACAGCCGAGAGCCAAGCACTGGCTGGCTTCGTGGCTGAGTGGACGCCAACGAAGGCTGACCCAGGGGGCCGCGAAGACGGTGAACCAAAGTACCGAGCTCCAGTCTTCACCGGGCCTCACTGGACGCTCTTCTTCGACGGCTCCTCGCGAAAGCAGGGGGCCAGTGCCGGCGTACTGCTTCTCATGCCATCGGGGGAGCAGTCTGGTTACATAGTGCGTCTCAATTCCAAGGCAACCAACAACTTGGCAGAGTATGAAGCACTCATCTTTGGCCTAAAAGACAGTCCTGTCTCTGGGCGCTCGCCAGTTGTTGGCGCAGGGCGACTCCCAGCTAGTTATCAAGCAAGTTAAGGGTGAATGCCCCTGCAATGACCCACAGCTAGCTGCTTATCTGCTTCACGTGCGGATGTTGGAGAAAGAATTCCTCGCCTTGGACCTGCACCATGTACCGCGCGCTTGCACGGCCGCATCTGACGACCTCTCAACGAAAGCCTCCATCGGAGCCCCTGCACATGAAGGAGTCTTTGAGAGGACGTTGCTGCGGTCCACAGCCCGGCCCGCCGAGCCGGGCGAAGGAGGCTGAACCAGTGCCTCGAAGCTAGGCAGTCCCGGCGGCCCTGGATGCCGCCAAAGGATCGTAAGAGTCACTGGGGACTCCGTGCAACCCAGCGCTCAAGATCCAGAAGCTCAAGTAGTCCCGATGCATGGACCACGGAGGTCCGGGACTCCTTGAAGGACATCCTTCCTGATGAACGTGCATCCGCTCAACGGGTGGTGCGGATGGCTAAGTGCTACGCGCTGGTATCTTTACTGGCGTGGCGCCATGACATCCTATTGCGGTGCATAACCCAGGAGGAAGGCTGCGATTAGCTCGCAGTAGTCCAAGGAGGCGAGTGCTGGGAACGCTCATCGTCCCGCACGTTGGTCGGTTAAGCCACCTGGCATGGCTCCTACTGACCGAGAGCCACCTGGACGCCGTCAAACCGGTTAGGGATGCAATGCGTGCCAGGTCCACGCCAAGCAGACCCACACAACCGGTGCAGACGCGCACCCAAAGCCGTCGGGAGATACCGGCTCCTCCATGTCGAGGGCCAGCCAGACATCCCAGGGCCGGGTCACGGGAACTACCCTTCCACATGGTATGCGGGGCCGAAGCCATGCTTCCTCCTGATACAGCCATGGGGGTCCCCCCGTGTCCGGCGTACGACGAAGCCACGCATGACCCGCTCTGCGTGAAGACAGGCGCTCCGACGTACCCAGTAAGTTCACCATGCTTACTTAGGTGTTTATTTAAATTACGCATTAATTTATATGAACACCTCCCCACGCTCTAGATAGTGTGCGTCCATTGTACACTCGGCTCCTCTTTCCGGCTCTCATGCATAGTCGATATTTGCCGTCCTGCCGAAGGCGGTAGTGCTTGGGGTACCTGCCAGAGGCCCGGTGGCCTTTTGGATCTCCCCCTATAAGGGTACTTCACCGCCAGTTGGTCTCCTCCGAGAAAAGACCTACGCTAGAACGGGGGGTCAGGAGCCTTGCTTTTCCCGGTCTTGCACCCAAAGCATGCGCACTCTGCCTCCCGGCGCTACGGTCTGAGTACCAGGGGGCCGGGCGGTTACATCCTGACTGGGGCTGGGGCCAGACCTTCGGGACCAAGTGCACTGGATTACCCAAGCCCTGTATTCCGGCCTGGGACAGTAAGCCAAATGAGACTAAGGGATAGGAAAGGGGGGACCACTGAGCAGTTCCGGACCTCCGTCCCCACAGCTGGGCCGAGCTCCGAGGCCAGCCCTCGCCCTCCTTTCAGAGGCGAGCGCTGATGCCGGACCTCACGCCCTTCGCTGGCCTGAGCTCCGATGACTTCCGGACTCCGCCCCCATAGCCAGGCCGAGCTCCGAGGCCAGCCCTCGCCCTCCTTTCAGAGGCGAACGCTGATGCCGGACCTCACGCCCTTCGCTGGCCTGAGCTCCGATGACTTCCGAACTCCGCCCCCACAGCTGGGCCGAGCTCCGAGGCCAGCCCTCACCCTCCTTTCAGAGGCGAGCGCTGATGCCGGACCTCACGACCATCGTTGGCCTGAGCTCCGATGACTTCCGGACCTCCGCCCCCACAGCCGGGCCGAGCTCCGATGCCAGGCTTCACCCTCTCCTAAGAGGCTGAACACCGAAGCCGTTAAGACCCTGCCAGCACAGGGAGTACTCAAGACAAGAAAGTGCGCGGATTAGAAGAGATGAAGGTCCCACCTCGGGCTCGCTAGCTCCCCCGCGATGGACCCGGGGGCCACTGTCGGTACCCTCGATATGGGGTACCCCCGCGCACAGGGGAAAATGCCTAAGGATCTCGCCCTTCTCCGCAGGGAGAGCTCTGAAGGCGCCATGCGTCCAGCGGGGCCGGACCTCCCTCTCCTCAGAGGAGAGCTCCGGGCCCACCACGTGGCATACGGAAGCCGGACCTCCCCCTCCGCGGGAGAGAGGTCTGAAGGTGCCGCGTGTCCAGAGAGGCCGGACCTCCCCCTCCTCAGAGAGGAGCTCCGGGCTCGCCACGTGGCCAACAGAAGCCGAACCTTCCCCTCCGCGGGGAGAGGTCCGAAGGCTCCACGTGTCCTGCGGGGCCGGCCCCCCCCTCTCGTCTGAGGACGGCTCCGGACCCGCCACGTGGCCAGCAGAACGGCGCTGCCTGCCCCCGAGCGATAGGCAGTGGGCGTAAAGACGCCCCATACCTTGCCCGTACATGGTATTCAAGGCCAGCGCCTTCCCAAGACGCGGAGACGCGGAGCACGCCTCTGTCAGGTGCCGTTGCGCCCAGTCGCATCACAGACTGGCGCGCAGTGTCAGAGCCTGCCAGCCAATAAACGCAGCGACAAGACATCCCATGCCGCCCCCGCCGTCATCATCCACTACGACTAGCATGCGGCATAGGCAGAGCTACAAGACGAAGACTCAGAAGCCTTCGGCAGAGACAACTACCGGCATAACTGCAGATACGGTAGATATCAGTCAATCTCCCCGGGACCACCTGTCGGGTCCCGGCCCCCCTTGTAAGCCACCCGAGTCTTGGACTATAAAAGGCTCGGGTAGGCGACATTAGCAGGGGTTCGCACTCTAGCCAGTTGCACCCTGGGTTCGCACTTTGCAACTCATACGCTAGCCATACACTCTCAAGCTGTAACTCACCCCCAAGCTCAGGCCTCCGGCCCTGAGCAGCAAGCAATACAGCGAGCTCCATAGCTCGCCGTGGACGTAGGGTTTTACACTCCGGCGGCCTGAACCACGTAAAACTCGCCGTGTCAAGCTCTTACTAACTCGTCCATCTGCGCAAGCTCTCCGCTAGGGACTAGCCCCTCCGAAAAAAGAACCTCCGCGGGCTGCCCAGTGCAGGCCCGGGGGAAGTGTCGATCGCACACTTCGACAAAAGGGTTTCCCATCATGTTTGACTCAGCACACACACCTTTTCGCAAGACAAAACAGTTTTACCCAAAACATAGGATCAGCATGGTCAAGGAGCACTTGCCTTGTTCTTGCGGTTCTGGTTGTTCTTGATTCTCAAAGCCTTGTTGCTGCAGCTCGTCGTAGACAGCTTCTTGAGTTTGTCCTCGCGTTTTTTTTCGAGGTCCTCCTCAGACCGCTCGGTTCTTCTTCGATGATCTCCCTTGTTGTGCTTCAGCGATGTTTTGCTCGGCGAGTTAGGGCTAGGGCTCTAAGTCGTCGGCTTAGGAGTTGAAAGAGAAGTTTGTAGTTTCGGCCAGAGGTTTTGGGTTCTATTTATAATTGGGAAGAGAAGAGTCCTAATCTGATTGGATCCCGAATAAGAGTCTCATTCAGATCTTTGTTAGATCCTGACGTCTTATCTTCGGTAACCATCGTGGGGTTTAGATCGGTTTTCGTTGCGCACCGGTATCTTTACACGTAAGAACCGCTTCAGACTCGTTACCTCCGCGGTGATGAGCTCCGGAAGCTCCACGTGTCCTTCGGAGCCTGGTATCTTTTCTCCCACAGAGACGAGCTCCAGTTGTGCCGCGTGTCACGAGCGAGACCTCCCTCTTCTTCGGAGGTGAGCTCTACGCACGCCACGTGTTGGCGCCGGTCTTCCTCTTTTCTTTCCTCAGGGACATGCCCTGCGGTCGACACGTGTTTAGCTGCGACGGACCTTCCGGTGATAAGCTCCGGTGGCGACACGTATCTGATAGATCCGGACTTAGATGAGCTCCGGGATTGACACGTATCCCCCGCGAATGGTCCTCTGATTTCCGCGAGGACTAGCTCCGAGGATGACACGTGTCCTATAAAAATGCCTTTGCTTCTTCCGCAGCGGCTAGCTCCACGGTAGCACGTGTCCCACAGGGTCGGACCTCTTTCCAATTGCGGAGGTGACCCCCGAGCCTGCCACGTAGCTAGTTTAGCGGCGGACCTCTCCCAATTTATCGGGGATGAGCTCCGAACACGCCACGTGGTCTGCTGGCCGCGGAAATTGCCTTCGGTGCTCTCGGAGAGCTTTATTGGCTATCCTTTTGGTACTTGTCTCTGTTTCTACTCTTCTAAAAATGTTTTTCTTCTTCATAAAATATGAACATATGCTGACACCCGAGGTGAGGGTGTCACAGTCCCGCCCCTGCTGGAGGGGCAGGTCCCGGTCTTTCCAGTCCTAGGCCGGAGTAGTTGGTAGCTCCTTTCCCCCCTGCTTCATGCAGTCCCTGTCGCCGTAACCTGGAGGTCCTGCACAAAGGCAGAGGAAACGTAATTCTCCTTGGGGGCTCCCCCTCCCTTATCCCATAGTCTTATTTGACTTATGGCCTCCATCCATATGCTTTGTGCTTGGGGACTTGCAGAGAGGGGGAGCTGAGCACATGGCAACCATGCACTGCAAGGGTGATTAAAAAACTCAATTCACAATTTAAATGAGTACAAGGAAAGAGCAAAGTAGAGCAGATTTCTTTTCGTACAACTTTCCACAGGAGGAAGGCAGGCTAAACATGGAGGCCACGACCCACCCCATTAAGAGGGGAAGCAAGACTCTACGCGCTTGGAGTCGGAACCAAGCAAAGCTGAACGTAGTCCTGGACCGTCCCCTGGGGTTTAGCTGCTCCGAGCGCTGCTCCTGGACTCTGTGGAGTTTATTACGAAAAGAAAGTACTGTCCTATTTTTGCTCTAGGGGTAGAACTTACGGAGGTGTTCTATGTTCCAAGGGTTCGGGAGCAGGTCCCCATCCTCGGTGGAAAGGCGCACACACCCGGGGCGGCATACTTTCGCGACTCGAAAGGGGCCTTCCCAACTAGGGGAGAGTTTGTGGGCCCCTTCGCGAGAAAGTATGCGCCGCAACACCAGGTCACCTTCCTGCAGCTCCCGGGCACGCACAGACCTCTGGTGGTAGCGCCGAAGCGCTTGTCTGTACCGCGCGTTACGGAGTGCTGCATGTAATCGGACCTCGTCGACGAGGTCGATTTCTCCACGCCAGAGGTTGTCCTGCGCGGCTTCGTCGTAAGCCCGGACACGGTGAGACTTCATGGTGATTTCTGGGGGAAGTACAGCTTCAGCCCCATACACCATGAAGAAGGGTGTCTCCCCGGTGGCCCGGCTCTGGGTTGTCCGGTTAGCCCATAGTGTGCTCGGAAGCTCATCTACCCAATTGGCACCATGTTTCTGTAAAAGCCCAAGAAAAGGGACTTGCAAAAACTTTTATGCACCTCACAACACAACAGTTTTGTTGTGTGTAGATTGTGAAATATTGTGAAGAGCAAGTGGCCTCCATCAAAGGAGTGATTAGAAAGGAAAGCCTTCACTTTCACAAAGTAGGGTTTCTGTACATGAGCATGAGAGGTTGAGCTCACCCTAGGATTTACAAAGTCCTGGGAAGGTTCAGTCCAAAGCTCATGCAAATTCAACAATTTTTGAGGCACTTTTGGGTTATTTCAAAAGGAGGCCAATTTGAATGTAAATTCAAATTGCAGCAACTTTCATCACCCAAATTCAAAAGTTAGCCCCATATCTACACTCAGCACATTTTTCTGAGTAAACCCACCAAGTTTCATCTCCATTGGAGCTCATCTTGTCAAGAGCTAAATTTGCAAGAATTCAAAGCTGAATTTGAATTTCAGTTTGAATATGAAGCAAACTTGACCAAACAAAGTTTGAAATTGAGAACTCAAATTCAAACCAATACTTGGAGGCTAAGTCTCTCATTAAATGGAGAGTAGCTGAGATATTTGCAGCAGAATTTGGAAAAAAGGATTAGGGGGGAGAGGGGGGCCCACAAGTCAGTGGGAGGACTGTTTCCCAAACCGAGCGTGGCTGTTTTCTCCCGACGTCGGTCGAACACCTCGCGCCATCTGCGGACAGCACCGGCGTCCGACCGCCTCGCCTCGCCACCTCCTGCTCGACGACCGAGCGCACGCGTGCCCGACGCGGTTTAAGTCCCCAGCCCACGTGAGCCAGCCTCATCTCCTCCGCTTTGCCCGTTCCTACCCGAAACGCAAAAACGACACCGCCGCTCCCCTCGGCTCCTTGTCGCGCCGTTGATCCAGGCGACCTCGCGACCGGAGGTCAACAGCAAAGACACGCGCCGGGGACTGCTCGAGCTCAAGGTGAAGACCCTACCCTCTTCCATGCTTTGTAGGGGGAGTATTTCCCCGTCTAGTCCTCGGTGCTCGACAAAAACGAGTGAGCAGAAATGCCGAAATTCGCGGCGATCGGTCCTGCACAGCGTAAACCCTGCTGAGCATAGGTTCTACACGCCCCCACGGCCACCTAGGATCCAAAACCATCGAAAACCATCGAGCCTTTGCGCTGATATCCAAGTTTTTCGAGCAACAGTCGATATCGGGCCTAGGTCGACGGTGAGGTCCCAGTTCCGGCTATTTCCATGGCCAACCGAGCTCATATTCGTGCGCACCATGCCACGGTGGAGCTGTAGGAGCAAACCGCTTGAGAAATAAGGCCCGGAGTAGCCCGGACGACGTCACCGGAGCAGAGGGAGGCTCTGTCGCCGTCGCGGGCATAGTTCCGGCCATTGCCGAGCTCCGGTGAGGGCACCAGCGTGTTCTCCGAGTCGAGTTAGGCACAGGCGGCAAGTTTTGTCAAAGGTCGGGCGGGGAAACGCCCGGCGGCGAGCGCTCCGGCGAAGCGCCGCCGCGGGAACTGCGGGAGAGCGCGAGGTAGACGAAGGGGGGGCCGGGTCCACCGGTCAGCCTCTGATCTCGCGCGGGGATCGGGTTTGCGGCCGGGATTCGGTGCGGCAGCGCGGGTAAAACCCCGTGGGCCGCGGTGTGGCCGCTTTCTGAGTGGGCCGGCTCGAGGAGTGGGTCCCACCCGCAGGATTTAAACATTTTTGGAATTTCCAGTTTTAGTGCAAACTTTAGAACCCCATAACTTTTGCCAGGAAGCTCCGAATTTAGTGATTCAAATTGGGTTGGATTCATCTTGCCTAGCTCTGTCCAGATATACAACCCAATTTGTATGAAACCCATTAATTAATTCTGGAAAATTCTTTAAAGCTTTTGAGCAAAAGAATTTTTGAGGGAGTTTGGTTCATCCAAAAATCCCCAAATTTTGCCAGAATGTTCTTTAGGACATTAGTAAACCCCTGTAAAAGTTTCAGACCATTTGGAGTTGATTTGGTCAGAGCAATTCAAATTGAAAGGTGCTGTGTTCATTTGAATACAGAAACATTTTCAGAGAATTTCCAAAACTTGGAAATTCAATTCTGGGCAAACCTTGACTCCAAAAATGTTAGGAAAATTCATGCAAACTCTAGGAGCTATAATTGAAATTATAGTTCACTAAGTTGGGTATGAACAGGGGTATTACCTCAGAATAAGTTCTTCCTTGCTTATTTGCTAAGGAAATTATTCTGAGCAAACCACTTCATGAAAAGTGCTAAGGTTTGGTCCAGAGAGTTTTCTTGTGACAAGGAACTCACACAAAAATTCTCAGCTCCATTGGAGCTCTAGATCACCCCTGTCCTGTTTACCCACTTAAGGGATTAAGATGGAAAAAGGGGGAAAACCACTTAGCATTTGACCATGTGATTAAGTCCAAGCCAAACCACCAACACCAGTTCATCTTTAAATTCTTAAACAAAGTTCCAGGTGTTAGAGGCTGGTTATTAGAACTAATAGTAGAAGTCTTACTCTAAAACTCACATTTGCATCTAAATTAACATGTAGTATTTCATTAACGTGTAGCCGTTGAAGAAGAGACTCCGGAAGTGCTGGACTTCCTTCTTCCGGACGAAGAACTAACTCCTGACCAGCAGCAACAAGGCAAGCCCCGGTTTGCATTAACCCTTTTTAAAAGCTTTACTTTGTTTACCTGTGTCATATGAGGTATGTATGTGCATTAGGTATAGGATGAATGAAACCCCACTTGCATAACCAAAGGTTCCTAAAAGAGTGAGGGTAGTGTCTAAGACCTCAAGTAGACAGGCTATGCTTAATGAGTCATAGGACTTCGGTACAAGTCGAGTAGTTGGAATCTACTCGCGAGATAGGCAGTGGGACACACGGGTTCGGTTGAGTGATGTGAGATCACTTTAGTAATGAAAATGAGACTAGGCAGGGGCTAGGGCGCAGCAAGAGAGAGTCTTGTGTGCGCAGCCCTGCCCGTGTCGATTGAGGACCGATCCGTGTGCGGCCCTGCTGAACAAGTATTGAACGTACCGAAGGCATATCGGATATATGGGCCCCGATAAACCGATGTAGCCTAAACCTCCGGGCGTCGAGGCATAGCACACCGATTTATAGGTGTAGGTTGAGGGCAGCAAGGTGGAAATCTGCCAACGGGCATAGAGAGATGCTCCGTGTGGGGAACCTCCTGCTCGTTTCGGTGCGACCGGTTCGACGTTTGGGCTGTTGGGTGAAAGGTTGTCCCGTACGACATCGAGTGAGCGTGCTGTGCATCTCCACGGGTGGGCGTACGTGACGTGCTCTTTGGGTTTTCCCTGCAGGTGTATATCGAGTCGATTCGCCGTCCCTCGCGGTGACGAGTACTGCTTGTTCACTGCGTCGTAACGTAGACTAATGGATGAAATATGTTGATTCAATGATGCTGATTGAGATAATTGTATTGCTACATGTGTGCCACCAAATACTGCTTACTAAATTTCAGATTTCATGAACTGTTAACTTGTTGCTAAAAGATGAACTAAGGATGAACTTGTAGGCGTGTCGTTTTGCTAAAATGTTACTATCCTATGTCCATTGTACACCTCATGTAGAGTTTCATGCTTAGGTGAGTCGGTTAAGCCTTGCTGAGCCTTCGTGCTCACGGTTGCTGCTTAAGTGTTTTTCAGGTGAGGAGCCACCCACGGACTCGGAGTACGAGTCCACCGGCGAGGGTTACCCTCCGCCGGGGACCACGGCTGAGTGGGAGCCGTACACGCCGCGCTGAGCTGAGGAGTGCAGCTAGTGTGGGTTGCCCTAGGGCTGGGCAACCGACTTTTGCTAAATAGGCGGGCGTGAGTTGTATAGTGTAGTCTTCCGCTGTGTAACAGAACAATAATTGTAACTGAAGTTTGTACTTGTTTGTACAGTTTCAGCTGTTTTTCCCATGTAATATATTGTGTTCTTATGACGTGTGCTGTCGGGTGTCGCATCGCGCGGCACCACCCTCTGCGATCCTGTATGAGCGGATTCCGGTCCGCCACAGCCTGGTATCAGAGCTGCAGTGGGGATAGCACAGTACTAAAGGACTGCATTATGGGAAAAACTTAGGTATACGGTGAGGATTCGGTAGTTGCCCAAGTAAGGACTATATTAGCATAGTTACTTAAAGTGGCAAAGACTAACTTATGTGTTATAATTCTGAATTTCAATTATGTAACGACGCACCTACGCTCTGGTAAGTATGGTAAGGAACGCCACCGAAAGCGGTTCAATTTCGGTTAGCTCTCTCTGACGAGGAACGTGGTTCAGGGATTGATCTCACAGCTTGGTGTGAGATGTCAATATGAATCTCTTGGACTCTTCATGTCCCTGAGTTCATATGAAACGCTGATCCCTAGCGTGCATTAGGCAAGTAAGCGGAGACCCCATCGCGTGGTCAGTAACGCGAAAGTGTGTTCGTCTGGAAATAGCCCAGGAGGACATACGCAGCGCTTGCCATCGGCGTGCCCTGCAGGGCAGTAGGTGGTATCTGTTGGGTTGATGACATTCCCAACCGTGACGACCCGTTCATGACATACTCGGGTTCCCCGTCGTGTGGTGTTGAAACACGATCACGTGCCTTGAGACGTGACTTAGCTCAAGGACGGCCGTATGACAATGATACGGGCGTTTGTATTTACTTTTAGATATGGAACTGCCTGAAATGAACAAACTTTGAGTGCACCATCATTGTGTGGTCTTCTGCAGGTACTAACCACGTATGTATCCGTGTAGAAAACGTGTGCGAGAGACCGTTTAGTGCCACACTTGAGACGTATATACCGGTATGATCCGGTTAGGATTTTCTTTTGTAAGGAACGTAGTACCGAGATATTGTAGGCATATGCATGAGTATAATGATAACGAAAAATTAAAAAAATCTATAGGTTCAACAGTTAGGACCCTGGTTGGGTATAAGAATGAGATAGGGATGAGTGTAGTTCCAAAAAGACTGAAAAACAGAGTGCTCGGTTTTGGGACAGCAAGTTTGCTGATCTTCAACAGGGCATAACTCACAGGTCTTTTAGCCCAGGGAGGTGTGCTATATAGTTCTGGGAAGGTATTCAAGTACTCTACAACTTTGTTGTAGACTTCCAGAGCTGAAACTCGCCTTAAGATGGCTAAAATCCCAGAGGAATGTAAACTATTCAGAATCAGGGCAGAGTAAAACATCCTCTGAACTGATCTGTTTTTCAAATATAACTCCCAGTAGAAAAATCTAAAATTGTCATATAATCCATCCTTAGAAAGAGTAGAAGATGTTTGACATCTTTGCAATTCAAAGTTTCTGAAGTTTCAGCACAGAATTTAGTGGAAATCAGGATTGGAAACAGCCACTTCCAAGGGAGGTGCTGTTAAAATTCTTCCAGAAATTCTGCTAACTTTGAATTAACATAACTTTTTAATCAAAGCTGATCTGGGGGCAAATGAGTACTCGTTGGAAATATACTAAAGTTAACTTTAACTTTGGTATTCAACTTGAGTCATGAAAATGCCCATAACCGGATCAAAACTTGGAATAGGTAGAAACTGGTCATTCTGACGGAAGAATGACAGTTGAACTCATTGGAGAGGGTGTTGTACCCTAAGGGCGATACTAATGTCTCGTAGAGACCAAACCCAGTTATGGTGAGCTTCCAAAGAGGGGGTTCATCAAGTTGGATTAAACTAACTTGTGTTTGGTCTGGTAATGGTGTAGCTTGTGCAAAGTTATTACATTATCTACTTACGAGATATTTCGCACGTTTGGTTGTCATAATGTTTTTACGCCCAGTTCTATTGGACTGCATGCCAAATGTTGCGGGACTGATGTTTAATGTCGTATGGTTGCAGATGGTTCGTACTAGGACCACGCACGAGGTTGGTGGCTCTAGCCAAGGTGGAGGCGATGACTCCCAGCCACCGGCCTACGATAGCACCCCGCAGCAGCAGCCACCACCGCCGCCTCCGCTTACTCTAGCGGATGTGATAGCGGCATTGGTGGGAGGTCGTGAGGAGCAGACCGACCTGCTCCGCACGATCGTGCAGAATACGTCCCAGGCGGGAGGACGTCAAGAGCGAGGGCCTCGTGAGCCCCGCGAAGTGTCGTACTCGGATTTCATGAGTACGCACCCTCCAGTGTTCACCGAAGCTGAAGAACCACTGGAGGCGGACAACTGGCTGCGGACTATCGAGTCCAAGTTCGGGCTGCTCCAGTGTACGGAGCGGCAGAAGACGCTGTTCGCAGCACAGCAGCTCCACGGTGCCGCTGGTGCGTGGTGGGCGAATTATGTCGCCTCACGTCCGGCTGGCCATGCCGTGGAATGGCAAGAGTTCCGGGAGGCATTCCGCGCCTATCACATTCCTCCCGGAATAATGAAGAGAAAGTTCCATGAATTTTTGGAACTGAAGCAGGGCGGGAGGAGTGCCCACGACTACTCCCGTGCCTTCAACCATCTGGCGCAGTATGCGTCAGACTACATCTCCACGGAGGAGAAGAAGAGGGAGCACTTCTATCGGGGGTTACACCCCGAAATGAAGACCCACCTCGTACAATGGAACCGCGGCACATTCAACGATCTAGTCAATGCCGCCATCATGCAAGAGGACGCTCAGCGGGAGTTAGCAGCTGAGCAGAGGAAGCGTAGCGCTCCACCTAGCAGCGGTGGGAGTGGCGCTCCCCAGAAGTACCGTATGGTGTATCGGACACCATCCGGGCAGCAGTGGCAACCACCGGCGCGACCGCAACGGTTCGGGGGACGTCCCTTTCAGGCACCTCCGTTCCGTCCGCCGATGCCACCACCAAGACAGCAGCAGCAGCAGACGGTACCCCGGGCGTTTCCACCGCCACAACGCGCCCCGGGTTTCCGTCCACCAATCAGCGGGGGACCGCCCCGTTTCACCTGCTTCACATGTGGCCAGGCGGGCCACTTTGCGAAGGACTGTCCCCAGGGGCAGCAGAGCAGCGGGCAAGCCCAGTTTCAGGGCGGTGCTCGAGGCCGACCTCCGGCGAAGAAGGTTGGTCAGCGGACTGGAGGCGTCCGCAACCTCGACAGTGAGGACGCCCCAGAGGGAGACAACGTGCTGGCGGGTACGTTTACTCTCAACAATCAAGCCATCGTCATATTATTTGATTCTGGTGCAACCCACAGCTTTATAAGTGCATCCTATGTGGCTAAACATCAATTGCAAGTCTTCCCAACCGACTGCACTTATATGATCTGCTCACCGGGAGGGAAGATTTCAGCTAATATGATGATTCCAAAGGCACCTCTGTGCTTAGGTGGGAAACTATATCCCACCACCTTGATAATCCTTATGGGACAAAAGATTGATGCAATCTTAGGGATGTCATGGCTGCAATACCATGGCGCTGTCCTAGAGACTCGGACACGGACGGTTCACTTAAATTCTCCATTCCACCGTCCGCATTCCATGGTGTTAGACATGCCAGTCCGGGAAGTTTTAGCAATTAATAGTGCTGAAGTTCTCAAGTTAGAAGACATCCCCGTAGTCCGGGAGTATCCTGATGTGTTCCCGGATGATCTTCCGGGCATGCCACCTGAGCGGGATGTCGAGTTCAAGATTGAACTTGCACCCGGAACTACGCCCATATCACGGAGACCATACAAGATGGCTCCAAATGAGCTGGCGGAACTGAAAGAACAGCTCAATGATCTGTTGAGCAAGGGTTTCATTAGGCCGAGATCCTCGCCTTGGGGATGCTCGGCGCTATTCGTGAAGAAGAAGGATGAGACCCTGAGGCTGTGTGTGGATTACCGGCCGCTCAACGCCGTCACCATCAAGAATAAGTACCCACTGCCCCGTATTGACATCTTGTTTGATCAACTGGTGGGGGCAAGTGTATTCTCAAAGATGGACCTTCGCTCTGGATATCACCAGATCAAGATCCGGGCGGAGGATATCCCGAAGACGGCGTTCTCGACGAGATACGGCTTATACGAATATCTCGTCATGTCCTTTGGTCCCACAAATGCTCCAGCCCATTTCATGTATCTCATGAACTCGGTGTTCATGCCGGAGCTGGACAAGTTCGTGGTAGTGTTCATCGACGATATCTTGGTTTACTCCAAGACAGAAGCCGAGCATGCCGAACACTTACGGATCGTTCTTCAACGATTGCGAGACCACAAGCTCTACGCCAAGTTCAGCAAATGCGAATTTTGGATCAGCCAAGTGCCATTCTTGGGACATATCATCTCAGCTGAAGGCATTGCGGTTGACCCAAGTAAAATAGAGCAAGTGTTGAAATGGAAAGCTCCCACTTCCGTTCATGAAGTCAGAAGCTTCCTCAGGTTAGCGGGATACTACCGGAGATTCATTCCAAGTTTCTCCAAGCTCGCTAAGCCGATGACAGAGTTGCTGAAGAAAGGGACAAAATATGTTTGGAACACGGCGTGTGAAGGAGCGTTCCGAACATTGGTGAAGCATCTCACAACAGCCCCGGTATTAGCTCAGCCGGATACAACAAAGCCCTTCGACGTGTATTGTGACGCGTCCGGTATTGGGCTCGGCTGCGTGTTGATGCAGGAAGGACGCGTGGTCGCTTATGGCTCACGCCAACTTCGGAACCATGAGCAGCACTACCCGACTCACGATCTTGAACTTGCTGCCGTGGTGTTGGCGCTGAAAATGTGGAGGCACTATCTCCTGGGGAACTTGGTGCATCTCTACACCGACCACAAGAGCTTGAAATACATTTTCACCCAGAAGGAGCTGAACATGAGGCAGAGGAGGTGGTTAGAACTGATCAAAGATTATGAGATTGAGATCCATTACCACCCCGGCAAGGCGAATGTGGTTGCCGACGCACTGAGTCGGAAATCGCATGTCCATCACCTCACCATTACACCGGTGGAGGAGGAAGAGCCAAGTTTATACTTGGTTCCTTATGGATCGCTGTACAACCTTGCCCTCATCCCTACTATTAGGGAGGACATCATTGCAGCTCAGAAAACGGATAAAGGCATGGCACATCTCCGGAGACGGATAGACATTGGAGAAATTAAATGTTTCCGGAAGGATGATGAGGTGACGCTGTGGTTCAATCACCACATAGTCGTACCCCGAGATATGGAGTTGAGGAAAAAGATCCTCGATGAATCTCACTTGTCCAAATACTCCATTCATCCGGGCAGCAACAAAATGTACCAAGATTTGAAAAAGAAATTTTGGTGGACGCGGATGAAGCGGGAGGTAGCTAAGTACGTATCCGAGTGCGATACGTGTAGACGAGTGAAAGCTGATCATATGAAGAAATCAGGGCTGCTGCAACCCCTGAAGATCCCGGCATGGAAATGGGAAGATGTGAGCATGGATTTCATTGTGGGATTACCCCTAACAGCCAACAAGCATGATTCCATATGGGTAATCGTTGATCGGTTAACCAAGACGGCTCACTTCATTCCGGTGAATACACGTTACAATGCCGGCAAATATGCGGAGCTATACATAGCGAAGATTCTATGCCTATACGGGGTACCCAAGACCATTGTCTCAGATCGAGGTGCATTATTTGTATCTCGCTTTTGGGAGCAGCTACACGCTGCATTGGGTACTAAGTTGATCAGGAGCTCCGCCTATCACCCTCAGACCGATGGTCAGACAGAAAGGGTGAATCAAGTCCTGGAAGACATGTTGAGAGCATGTGCCATCCACCATTGTAGGAACTGGGATGATCACCTACCATTGGCGGAATTCTCGTACAACAACGGTTATCAGGCAAGTATCAAGATGGCACCTTACGAAGCTCTCTACGGTCGTAAATGCCGCACCCCATTAAATTGGTGCGAGTCCGGTGAAAGGGTCACATTCGGAGTTGATGTGGTGAACGACGCCGAAGAGCGCGTTCGGACAATTCAAGCCAATTTGAAGGCCGCTCAATCCCGACAGAATAGCTACGCTGATAAGAGGCGTAGGCCGTTGCACTTTGACGTTGGGGAACACGTGTACCTCCGCGTGTCTCCAATGAAGGGCGTGCACCGATTCGGTGTGAAGGGGAAGCTCGCTCCCCGTTTCATTGGACCCTACGCTATCACCGAGAAGTGTGGACCAGCAGCGTATCGATTGGAGCTACCGGCATCTCTGGCTGGTGTCCATGATATTTTCCATGTTTCGCAACTGCGAAAATGCTTGAAGCATACAACTGCTGTTCCTACCGAAGACATCGGTGAGCTGAAACTGGATTTAACATATGATGAATATCCGATGGGAATTCTTGATGAGAAAGCCAGGACCACGCGTAGCAAAACGTTGTGGTTCTACAAAATACTCTGGAGCAACCACACCGCCGAAGAAGCGACGTGGGAGAGCGAGGAGTTCCTTCGCTCAAATTACCCGGAGTTCATGGCTTCTCAACACGGGTAAGTCCCTATTACATCGCTATCTCTTCTTTTATAATCTCGGGACGAGATTCTTTTAAGGGGGGAGGGATGTAAAAGCCCAAGAAAAGGGACTTGCAAAAACTTTTATGCACCTCACAACACAACAGTTTTGTTGTGTGTAGATTGTGAAATATTGTGAAGAGCAAGTGGCCTCCATCAAAGGAGTGATTAGAAAGGAAAGCCTTCACTTTCACAAAGTAGGGTTTCTGTACATGAGCATGAGAGGTTGAGCTCACCCTAGGATTTACAAAGTCTTGGGAAGGTTCAGTCCAAAGCTCATGCAAATTCAACAATTTTTGAGGCACTTTTGGGTTATTTCAAAAGGAGGCCAATTTGAATGTAAATTCAAATTGCAGCAACTTTCATCACCCAAATTCAAAAGTTAGCCCCATATCTACACTCAGCACATTTTTCTGAGTAAACCCACCAAGTTTCATCTCCATTGGAGCTCATCTTGTCAAGAGCTAAATTTGCATGAATTCAAAACTGAATTTGAATTTCAGTTTGAATATGAAGCAAACTTGACCAAACAAAGTTTGAAATTGAGAACTCAAATTCAAACCAATACATGGAGGCTAAGTCTCTCATTAAATGGAGAGTAGCTGAGATATTTGCAGCAGAATTTGGAAAAAAGGATTAGGGGGGGAGAGGGGGGCCCACAAGTCAGTGGGAGGACTGTTTCCCAAACCGAGCGTGGCTGTTTTCTCCCGACGTCGGTCGAACACCTCGCGCCAGCTGCGGACAGCACCGGCGTCCGACCGCCTCGCCTCGCCACCTCCTGCTCGACGACCGAGCGCACGCGTGCCCAACGCGGTTTAAGTCCCCAGCCCACGTGAGCCAACCTCATCTCCTCCGCTTTGCCCGTTCCTACCCGAAACGCAAAAACGACACCGCCGCTCCCCTCGGCTCCTCGTCGCGCCGTTGATCCAGGCGACCTCGCGACCGGAGGTCAACAGCAAAGACACGCGCCGGGGACTGCTCGAGCTCAAGGTGAAGACCCTACCCTCTTCCATGCTTTGTAGGGGGAGTATTTCCCCGTCTAGTCCTCGGTGCTCGACAAAAACGAGTGAGCAGAAATGCCGAAATTCGCGGCGATCGGTCCTGCACAGCGTAAACCCAGCTGAGCATAGGTTCTACACGCCCCCACGGCCACCTAGGATCCAAAACCATCGAAAACCATAGAGCCTTTGCGCTGATATCCAAGTTTTTCGAGCAACAGTCGATATCGGGCCTAGGTCGACGGTGAGGTCCCAGTTCCGGCTATTTCCATGGCCAACCGAGCTCATATTCGTGCGCACCATGCCACGGTGGAGCTGTAGGAGCAAACCGCTTGAGAAATAAGGCCCGGAGTAGCCCGGACGACGTCACCGGAGCAGAGGGAGGCTCTGTCGCCGTCGCGGGCATAGTTCCGGCCATTGCCGAGCTCCGGTGAGGGCACCAGCGTGTTCTCCGAGTCGAGTTAGGCACAGGCGGCAAGTTTTGTCAAAGGTCGGGCGGGGAAACGCCCGGCGGCGAGCGCTCCGGCGAAGCGCCGCCGCGGGAACTGCGGGAGAGCGCGAGGTAGACGAAGGGGGGGCCGGGTCCACCGGTCAGCCTCTGATCTCGCGCGGGGATCGGGTTTGCGGCCGGGATTCGGTGCGGCAGCGCGGGTAAAACTCCGTGGGCCGCGGTGTGGCCGCTTTCTGAGTTGGCCGGCTCGAGGAGTGGGTCCCACCCGCAGGATTTAAACATTTTTGGAATTTCCAGTTTTAGTGCAAACTTTAGAACCCCATAACTTTTGCCAGGAAGCTCCGAATTTAGTGATTCAAATTGGGTTGGATTCATCTTGCCTAGCTCTGTCCAGATATACAACCCAATTTGTATGAAACCCATTAATTAATTCTGGAAAATTCTTTAAAACTTTTGAGCAAAAGAATTTTTGAGGGAGTTTGGTTCATCCAAAAATCCCCAAATTTTGCCAGAATGTTCTTTAGGACATTAGTAAACCCCTGTAAAAGTTTCAGACCATTTGGAGTTGATTTGGTCAGAGCAATTCAAATTGAAAGGTGCTGTGTTCATTTGAATACAGAAACATTTTCAGAGAATTTCCAAAACTTGGAAATTCAATTCTGGGCAAACCTTGACTCCAAAAATGTTAGGAAAATTCATGCAAACTCTAGGAGCTATAATTGAAATTATAGTTCACTAAGTTGGGTATGAACAGGGGTATTACCTCAGAATAAGTTCTTCCTTGCTTATTTGCTAAGGAAATTATTCTGAGCAAACCACTTCATGAAAAGTGCTAAGGTTTGGTCCAGAGAGTTTTCTTGTGACAAGGAACTCACACAAAAATTCTCAGATCCATTGGAGCTCTAGATCACCCCTGTCCTGTTTACCCACTTAAGGGATTAAGATGGAAAAAGGGGGAAAACCACTTAGCATTTGACCATGTGATTAAGTCCAAGCCAAACCACCAACACCAGTTCATCTTTAAATTCTTAAACAAAGTTCCAGGTGTTAGAGGCTGGTTATTAGAACTAATAGTAGAAGTCTTACTCTAAAACTCACATTTGCATCTAAATTAACATGTAGTATTTCATTAACGTGTAGCCGTTGAAGAAGAGACTCCGGAAGTGCTGGACTTCCTTCTTCCGGACGAAGAACTAACTCCTGACCAGCAGCAACAAGGCAAGACCCGGTTTGCATTAACCCTTTTTAAAAGCTTTACTTTGTTTACCTGTGTCATATGAGGTATGTATGTGCATTAGGTATAGGATGAATGAAACCCCACTTGCATAACCAAAGGTTCCTAAAAGAGTGAGGGTAGTGTCTAAGACCTCGAGTAGACAGGCTATGCTTAATGAGTCATAGGACTTCGGTACAAGTCGAGTAGTTGGAATCTACTCGCGAGATAGGCAGTGGGACACACGGGTTCGGTTGAGTGATGTGAGATCACTTTAGTAATGAAAATGAGACTAGGCAGGGGCTAGGGCGCAGCAAGAGAGAGTCTTGTGTGCGCAGCCCTGCCCGTGTCGATTGAGGACCGATCCGTGTGCGACCCTGCTGAACAAGTATTGAACGTACCGAAGGCATATCGGATATATGGACCCCTATAAACCGATGTAGCCTAAACCTCCGGGCGTCGAGGCATAGCACACCGATTTATAGGTGTAGGTTGAGGGCAGCAAGGTGGAAATCTGCCAACGGGCATAGAGAGATGCTCCTTGTGGGGAACCTCCTGCTCGTTTCGGTGCGACCGGTTCGACGTTTGGGCTGTTGGGTGAAAGGTTGTCCCGTACGACATCGAGTGAGCGTGCTGTGCAGCTCCACGGGTGGGCGTACGTGACGTTCTCTTTGGGTTTTCCCTGCAGGTGTATATCGAGTCGATTCGCCGTCCCTCGCGGTGACGAGTACTGCTTGTTCACTGCGTCGTAACGTAGACTAATGGATGAAATATGTTGATTCAATGATGCTGATTGAGATAATTGTATTGCTACATGTGTGCCACCAAATACTGCTTACTAAATTTCAGATTTCATGAACTGTTAACTTGTTGCTAAAAGATGAACTAAGGATGAACTTGTAGGCGTGTCGTTTTGCTAAAATGTTACTATCCTATGTCCATTGTACACCTCATGTAGAGTTTCATGCTTAGGTGAGTCGGTTAAGCCTTGCTGAGCCTTCGTGCTCACGGTTGCTGCTTAAGTGTTTTTCAGGTGAGGAGCCACCCACGGACTCGGAGTACGAGTCCACCGGCGAGGGTTACCCTCCGCCGGGGACCACGGCTGAGTGGGAGCCGTACACGCCGCGCTGAGCTGAGGAGTGCAGCTAGTGTGGGTTGCCCTAGGGCTGGGCAACCGACTTTTGCTAAATAGGCGGGCGTGAGTTGTATAGTGTAGTCTTCCGCTGTGTAACAGAACAATAATTGTAACTGAAGTTTGTACTTGTTTGTACAGTTTCAGCTGTTTTTCCCATGTAATATATTGTGTTCTTATGACGTGTGCTGTCGGGTGTCGCATCGCGCGGCACCACCCTCTGCGATCCTGTATGAGCGGATTCCGGTCCGCCACAGTTTCTTCAGGCTGGCAAAGGTGCGAGTCTTAAGGCCCCGGAGAATCTCCGCGTTGGCCCTCTCAACTTGCCCATTGCTCCTCGGGTGGGCGACAGAGGCATAGCATACCTGAATACCAAGGTCCTCGCAGTAGTCTTGGAATGCTGCGCTGGTGAACTGGGTCCCGTTGTCGGTGATGATCCTGTTTGGGACCCCGAACCGGCAGACAATAGACTTGATGAATTTTACTGCGGATTGTTTGTTGATGGTGACAACTGGTGTAGCTTCCGGCCACTTGGTGAACTTGTCGATGGCGACATAGAGGTACCGGTATCCCCCGACGGTTCTGGGAAATGGTCCCAGGATGTCCAGCCCCCATACGGCAAACTGCCACGAGGGCGGGATCATCTGTACCGCCTGAGCCGGTGTATGGATCTGCTTGGCGTGGAACTGGCACGCCTTGCAGCTCTCGACCAGCTTGACGGCATCCTGGAGTGCTGTCGGCCAGTAGAAGCCATGCCGGAAGGCTTTACCGACAAGCGTGCGTGAAGAAGAATGACTTCCACATTCGCCTCCATGGATCTCAGCGAGCAAGTCGCAGCCTTCCCCCTGGGTTATGCACCGCAATAGGATGTAGTTGGCGCCACGCCGGTAGAGATCCCTGTCGGTACCCTCGATATGGGGTACCCCCGCGCACAGGGGAAAATGCCTAAGGATCTCGCCCTTCTCCGCAGGGAGAGCTCCGAAGGCGCCACGCGTCCGGCGGGGCCGGATCTCCCTCTCCTCAGAGGAGGGCTCCGGGCCCGCCACGTGGGATACATAAGCCGGACCTCCCCCTCCGTGGGAGAGAGGTCCAAAGACGCCACGCATCCAGCGGGGCCGGTCCTCCGTCTCCGCAGAGGAGAGCTCCGGGCCCGCCACGTGGCATACAGAGGCCGGACCTCCCCCTCCGCGGGGAGAGGTCCGGAGGCTCCACGTGCCCCGCAGGCCGGACCCTTCTCACCTCAGAGAAGGGCTCCGGACCCGCCACGTGGCCAGAAGAACGGTGCTGCCTGCCCCCGAGCGGTAGGCGGCGGGCGTAAAGGCGCTCCTCACCTTGCCCGTACAAGGTATTCAAGGCCCGCGTCTTCCCAAGACGCGGAAACGCGGAGCACGCGTCTGTCAGGTGCCGTTGCGCCCAGTCGCATCACAGACTGGCGCGCGGTGTCAGAACCTGCCAGCCAATAAACACTGCGACAAGACATCCCATGCCGCCTGCGCCGTCATCAACCACTACGACTAGCACGCGGCATGAGCAGGGCGGCAAGATGAAGACTCAGAAGCCTTCGACCAGAGGCAACCACCGGCATAACTACAGATATGGTAGATAATAGACAATCTTCCCGGGACCACCTGTCGGGTCTCGGCTTCCCTTGTAAGCCGCCCGAGCCTTGGACTATAAAAGGCTCGGGCAGGCGTCGATAGCAAGGGTTCGCACTTTGCAACTCATACGCTAGCCATACACTCTCAAGCTGTAACTCACCCCCGAGCTCAGGCCTCCGGCCCTGAGCAGCAAGCAATACAGCGAGCACCACAGCTCGCCGTGGACGTAGGGTTTTACGCTCCGGCGGCCTGAACCACGTAAAACTCACCGTGTCAAGCTCTCGCTAACTCGTCCATCCGCGCAAGCTTTCCGCTAGGAGACTAGCCCCGCCAAAAAAAGAACCTCCTCGGGCTGCCCAGTGCAGGCCCGGGGGAAGTGTCGATCGCACACTTCGACATTGGCGCGCCAGGAAGGGGGCTTTTCCCCTAGCGCGACGAGTTTCCGCCGACAAAGATGACCAAGCTTCCTTTAGTGGTGAACTCTCCCCCCTCGCCTCAGCGGCAAACCGCGACCAGGGGGGAGTACATGTCGACACACTCGGGGCGGAGTGTGTCGGTACAAGCTGGGAGCCAGCAACCGGCTCTGGCAGCGCCGACCCCGGCAATGCAGGCTCCAACCAGCACCAGGCCTTCAGTAGCGCCGGCGTACCCGGTGGGGTGCGCTAGCAGCAGCAAGGGCGCTACTGCACAATCCGCCTGCTGGGGACGCGCCTCAGGCGGCGACCCAGCAGTGGATTCGCGAGATGGACCGTCTCGTCGTCACCGCCGCAAACCCTCGACTTCGACGGGGACGATGCTCCGGCCAACCGGCTGTGTCGCTGATGCGCGCCCCAACGGTTGATGGGCAGACGGCGGACTCCAGCTCCACCAGGCTTCCGTCGACGGATCTGAGGGCAGAGCTGGAGCGAAGCCGCTTGGGCCAAGATGCCCGAGTGTTCCTCGAGCGACGTCGAGAAAGGCGTCGCATCCAAGAGGCTGGCGACAGCATGACGTCGGCCTCAACACAGCCTGAAGGGCAGATCTTCGCCACATGAGCTCTGCCCCAGGCGTACGCCGCGCAGAATATGCCACAGTCATATGTCCTGCAAACGGCGCCCCCGGCCTATGGCGCAGCCTTGCCCATACAGGGGTACACTGTGCCAGGCGCGAACCAAGCGTTCGCGGCACCAATACCTGCACTGGGAGCCAGCAACCGGCTCTGGCAGCGCCGAACCCGGCAATGCAGGCTCCGACCAGTGTCAGGTCTTCAGTAGCGCTGGACGTACCCGGTGGGGGTGCGCTAGCTGCAGAAAGAGCGCTACTGCACAATCCACCTGCTGGGGACGCGCCTCAGGCAGCGACCCAGCAGTGGATTCGTGAGGTAGACCGTCTCGTCGTCGCCGCCGCAAACCCTCGACTTCAGCGGGGACGACGCTCCGGCCAGCCGGCTGTGCCGCTGATGCGCACACCAATGGTTGACGAGCAGACGGCAGATTCCAGCTCTACCAGGCCCCAGTCGACGGATCTGAGGACAGAGCTGGAACGGTGTCTCTTGGGCCAGGATACCCAGGTGTACCTCGAGCGACATCAAGAAAGTCGTCACACTCAAGAGGCTGGCGACAACATGACGTCGGCCTCGACCCTGCCTGAAGGGCGTACCTTCACCACGCGGGCTCTGCCCTAGGCGTACGCCGCGCAGCATAAGCCACAGCCATGTGCTCTGCAAGCGGCGTCCCCGGCCTATGGCGCATCCTTGCCCATACCGGGGTACACTGTGTCAGGCGCAACCAAGCGTTCGCGGCACCAATACCTGCACTGGGAGCCAGCAACCGGCTCTGGCAGCGCCGACCACGGCAATGCAGGCTCCGACCAGTGTCAGGTCTTCAGTAGCGCCGGACGTACCCGGCGGGGTTGCGCCAGCCGCAGCAAGAGCGCTACCGCACGATCCGCCTGTTGGGGACGCGCCTCAGGCAGCGATCCAACAGTGGATTCGCGAGATAGACAGGAGCAGGATGTATGGCCCTGGAGCCCCACCTCCGCTTCACGAGGTGGCTGCTTAAGTTTCGGCCGCACCTGCCCGAGAAGTACGACGGCAGCGTCAACCCGGCGGGGTTCCTCCAGATCTACTCCACCGCCGTACTTGCCGCAGGAGGGGATGAGGCTGTCATGGCCAATCTACTTCCCCGTCGCCTTGACCGGCCCGACCCGGTCTTGGCTAATGAACCTCCCTCGGTGTTCCATAACTTCCTGGGGAGAGCTCTGCCGGCAGTTCATCGCCAACTTCGGCAGCTCCTACACCCGTCCCGGCACGGAGCTTGACCTCCAAGCCATCAAGCAACAACCTGGGGAGTCGCTGCGCTCCTTTATCCAGCGGTTCTCCCAGGTACGCAACACCATTCCACATATTCAAAGTGCTTCTGTGATAGCGGCACTTCGACAGTGTTCAGGACAAGAAGATGCTTGAGAGGCTTGCAACCAGAGAGGTCTGCGATGCCTCCGAGCCCTTCAGCCTGGCGGACAAGTGCGCCAGAGCAGCCGGAGGGCGGAGCTGGCACTCACTGCCAGCTTCCGAAGCCGGAAGACAGCCCGAAGACGGCGGAGTTCAAGCTGAGCTCCCGACCACGTCAGACAGCCAAGAGCCAAGCACTGGCTGACTTCGTGGCTGAGTGGATGCCAACGAAGGCTGACCCAGGGGGCCGCGAAGACGGTGAACCAAAGTACCGAGCTCCGGTCTTCGCCGGGCCTCACTGGACGCTCTTCTTCGACGGCTCCTCGCGAAAGCAGGGGGCCGGTGCCGGCGTACTGCTTCTCATGCTATCGGGGGAGCAGTTTGGGTACATGGTGCGTCTCAATTCCAAGGCAACCAACAACTTGGCAGAGTATGAAGCATTCATCTTTGGCCTAAAAGACAGTCCTGTCTTTGGGCGCTCGCCAGCTGTTGGCACAGGGCAACTCCCAGCTAGTTATCAAGCAAGTTAAGGGTGAATGCTCCTACAAAGACCCACAGCTAGCTGCTTATCTGCTTCACGTGCGGATGTTGGAGAAAGAATTCCTCGCCTTGGACCTGCGCCATGTACCGCGCGCTGGCACGGCCGCAGCGGACAACCTCTCAACGGAGACCTCCATTGGAGCCCCCGCGCACGAAGGAGTCTTCGAGAGGTCGTTGCTGCGGTCCACAGCCCGGCCCGCCGAGCCGGGCGAAGGGGGCTGAACCAGTGCCATGAAGCTAGGCAGTCCCGGCGGCCCTGGATGCCGCCAAAGGATCGTAAGAGTCACTGGGGACTCCGTGCAACCCAGCGCTCGAGATCCAGAAGCTCAAGTAGCCCCGATGCATGGACCACGGAGGTCCGGGACTCCTTGAAGGACATCCTTCCTGATGAACGTGCATCCGCTGAACGGGTGGTGCGGTGGCTAAGTGCTACGCGCTGGTATCTTTACTGGCGTGGCGCCACGACATCCTATTGCGGTGCATAACCCAGGAGGAAGGCTGCGACTAGCTCGCAGTAGTCCAAGGAGGCGAGTGCTGGGAACGCTCATCGTCCCGCGCGTTGGTCAGATAAGCCATCCGGCATGGCTCCTACGGACCGAGAGCCACCTGGACGCCGTCAAACTGGTTAGGGATGCAATGCGTGCCAAGTCCACGCCAAGCAGACCCACACAACCGGTGCAGACGCGCACCCAGAGCCGTCGGGGGATACCGACTCCTCCATGTTGAGGGCCAGCCGGACTTCCCAGGGCCGGGTCACGGGAACTACCCTTCCACATGGTATGCAGGGCCGAAGCCATGCTTCCCCCTGATATAGCCATGGAGGGTCCCCCCGTCTCCGGCGTACGACGAAGTCACGCATGACCCGCTCTGCGTGAAGACAGGCGCTCCGACGCCACCCCAGTAAGTTCACCATGCTTACTTAGGTGTTTATTTATTACGCATTAATTTATATGAACACCTCCCCACGCTGTAGACAGTGTGCGTCCATTGTACACTCGGTTCCTCTTTCCTGCTCTCATGCATAGTCGATATTTGCCGCCTGCCGAAGGCGGTAGTGCTTGGGGTAACTGCCAGAGGCCCGGTGGCCTTCTGGGTCTCCCCCTGTAAGGGTACTGTACCGCCAGTTGGTCTCCTCTGAGAAAAGACCTATGCTAAACCGGGGGGTCAGGAGCCTTGCTTTGCCCAGTCTTGCACTCAAAGCATGCGCACTCTGCCCCCCGGCGCTGCGGTCTGAGTACCAGGGGGCCGGACGGTTACACCCTGACTGGGGCTGGGGCCAGACCTCCGGGACCAAGTGCACTGGATTACCCAGGCCCCGTATTCCGGCCTGGGACAGTAAGCCAAATGAGACTAAGGGACAGGAAAGGGGGGACCGCTGAGCAGTTCCGGACCTCCGCCCCCACAGCTGGGCCGAGCTCCGATGCCAGCCCTCGCCCTCCTTTCAGAGGCGAGCGCTGATGCCGGACCTCACGCCCTTCGTTGGCCTGAGCTCCGATGACTGCCGGACTCCGCCTCCACAGCCAGGCCGAGCTCCGAGGCCAGCCCTCGCCCTCCTTTCAGAGGTGAGCGCTGATGCCGGACCTCACGCCCTTCACTGGCCTGAGCTCCGATGACTTCCGGACTCCGCCCCCATAGCCGGGCCGACCTCCGAGGCCAGCCCTCGCCCTCCTTTCAGAGGCGAGCACTGATGCCGGACCTCACGCCCTTCGCTGGCCTGAGCTCCGATGACTTCCGGACCTCCGCCCCCACAGCCGGGCCGAGCTCCGATGCCAGGCTTCACCCTCTCCTAAGAGGCTGAACACCGAAGCCGTCAAGACCCTGCCAGCACAGGGAGTACTTAAGAAAAGAAAGTGCGCGGATCAGAAGAGACGAAGGTCCCACCTCGGGCTCGCTATCTCCCCCGAGATGGGCCCGGGGGTCACTGTCGGTACCCTCGATATGGGGTACCCCCGCGCACAGGGGAAAATGCCTAAGGATCTCGCCCTTCTCCGCAGGGAGAGCTCCGAAGGCGCCACGCGTCCGGTGGGGCCGGACCTCCCTCTCCTCAGAGGAGGGCTCCGGGCCCGCCACGTGGCATACAGAAGCCGGACCTCCCCCTCCGCGGGAGAGAGGTCCGAAGACGCCACGCATCCAGCGGGGCCGGTCCTCCCTCTCCGCAGAGGAGAGCTCCGGGCCCGCCACGTGGCATACAGAGGCCGGACCTCCCCCTCCGCGGGGAGAGGTCCGGAGGCTCCACGTGCCCCGCAGGCCGGACCCTTCTCACCTCAGAGAAGGGCTCCGGACCCGCCACGAGGCCAGAAGAACGGTGCTGCCTGCCCCCGAGCGGTAGGCGGCGGGCGTAAAGGCGCTCCTCACCTTGCCCGTACAAGGTATTCAAGGCCCGCGTCTTCCCAAGACGCGGAAACGCGGAGCACGCGTCTGTCAGGTGCCGTTGCGCCCAGTCGCATCACAGACTGGCGCGCGGTGTCAGAACCTGCCAGCCAGTAAACGCTGGGACAAGACATCCCATGCCGCCTGCGCCGTCATCAACCACTACGACTAGCACGCGGCATGGGCAGGGCGGCAAGATGAAGACTCAGAAGCCTTCGACCAGAGGCAACCACCGGCGTAACTACAGATACGGTAGATAATAGACAATCTTCCTGGGACCACCTGTCGGGTCCCGGCTTCCCTTGTAAGCCGCCCGAGCCGGCTTCCCTTGTAAGCCGCCCGAGCCTTGGACTATAAAAGGCTCGGGCAGGCGTCGATAGCAAGGGTTCGCACTTTGCAACTCATACGCTAGCCATACACTCTCAAGCTGTAACTCACCCCCGAGCTCAGGCCTCCGGCCCTGAGCAGCAAGCAATACAGTGAGCACCACAGCTCGCCGTGGACGTAGGGTTTTACGCTCCGGCGGCCTGAACCACGTAAAACTCGCCGTGTCAAGCTCTCGCTAACTCGTCCATCCGCGCAAGCTTTCCGCTAGGAGACTAGCCCCGCCGAAAAAAGAACCTCCGCGGGCTGTCCAGTGCAGGCCCGGGGGAAGTGTCGATCGCACACTTCGACAATCCCCCTCTACCAGCGCGTACCTCTTAGCCATACGCACAATCCGTTCAGCGGTTGCATGTTCATCAGGGAGGATATTGTCCTTCAAGTAGTCCCGGATCTCCGTGATCCATGCATCGGGTCTGACTTGAGCTTCTGGATCTTGAGCGCTGGGTTGCACGGAGTCCCCAGTGACGCTTACGATCCTTGGCGGCATCCATGGCTGTAGGGCCGCCGGGACCGCCAGCTTCGAGGTGCTGGTCAAGCCCCCTTCGCCCGGCTCGGCGGGCCGGGCTGTGGGCCGCAGCAATGTCCTCTCGAAAACTCCTTCGGGCGCAGGGGCTCCGGTGGAAGCCTTCGTTGAAAGGTTGTCGGTTGCGGCATTACCAGCGCGCGGTACGTGGTGCAGGTCCAAAGCGAGGAATTCTTTCTCCAACATCTGTACGTGGAGCAGATACGCAGCTAGCTGCGGGTCATTGCAGGAGCATTCGCCCTTGACTTGCTTGATAACCAGTTGGGAGTCGCCCTGTGCCAACAACTGGCGAGCGCCTAAAGACAGGGCTGTCTGCAGGCCAAAGATGAGTGCTTCATACTCCGCCATGTTGTTGGTTGCCTTGAAATTTAGACGCACCACATACCCAAACTGTTCCCCCAATGGCATGAGGAGCAGTACGCTGGCACCGGCCCCCTGCTTTCGCGAGGAGCCGTCGAAGAAGAGTGTCCAGTGGGGTTCGGTGAAGACCGGAGCTTTAGGTTCTGGCTCACTGCCCTCATGGCCCCCTGGGTCAGTCTTCGTTGGTGTCCACTCCGCCACAAAGTCAGCCAGTGCTTGGCTCTTGACTGCATGACGTGGGAGGAAGTCCAGCTCAAACTCCGCCAGCTCCGCCGCCCATTTAGCAACGTTGCCAGTCGCATGGGGGCTGTGAAGAATTGTCTTCAGCGGATACGAGGTGACTACCGAGACCCGGTGGGCCTGGAAGTAGTGGCGGAGCTTCCTGGAGGCCACGAGCACCGCATACAGCAGCTTGTGGACTTCTAGGTACCTTGTCTTGGCCTCATGAAGTACTTCACTGATGTAGTAGACAGGCCTCTGAATGGTTCGGACCCTCCCTCTTAGGCTTGGGAGCTCCTCGTCCATTGGCCCCGGCCAGCTGGAGGTGGGTGGACCCACGGGGACCTTCGGGAACTGGGACCCAGAGGCCTTTAAGCTTTTTTGATCATCCGGGAGCTCCGGGGGGTCTTGAGGGACCTCCGGGAGACCCAAATTGGACCCTGGAGATTTATCTTGGGGGTCCGAGAGGCCGTCCTGGGCCTCCGGGAGGTCGACTTGGACCTCCAGGGGGTCTGGGAGACCGTCTTGGCCCTGCGGGGCCCCCTGGCGTCTGTCTTCTGCTACCGGAGCAGGTTGCGAGGGTGAGGGGTCTGGCCGCTCCGCGACAAGGACCATACTCACCACTTCTGTTGTCGCCGCAATGTAGAGCAGCAAGTGCTCTCCGGGCTCAGGGGCTACCATGATAGGTAGGGTCGTCAGGAGTCGCTTCAACTCCTGGAAAGGCTCTTCTGCTTCGTCAGTCCAGGCAAAGGGGCCTGACTTGTGCAGGAGCTTAAAGAAAGGGAGTGCCCGCTCTGCTAGCCTCGGTATAAACCGACTCAGCGCGGCTAGACATCCCGTGAGTCTCTGAACATCCTTGACACGGACAGGGGGCCGCATCAAGTCGATGGCGTTGATCTTCTCTGGGTTAGTCTCAATCCCTCGGTGCGAGACCAGGAACCCTAAGAGCTTCCCAGAGGACACGCCGAACACACATTTATCTGTGTTCAGCTTGGTGCGCGTAGAGCGCAACTTGTCAAAGATTAAAGCTAGGTTATCTAGTAGGGATGAACCCTGCTTGACCTTGACAACTATGTCATCGACGTACACCTCAACTAGGTCTCTTATTAACTCCCCAAAGGTTTTGTGCATCGCCCGCACAAAGGTGGGGAGTGCATTCTTTAGGCTGTAAGGCATAGACACATAGCAATAAAGGCCGTCTACTGTGATGAAGGAGGTGTGCTCCTCGTCCTCCCTAGACATGGGGATCTGATGGAAACCCGAGTAGGCGTCTAGGAAGCACAGCATATCACAGCCTGACGTTGAGTCTACTATTTGATCTATTCTAGGGAGAGGGAATGGATCTTTGGGACATGCCTTATTGAGACTGGTGTAGTCGATGCACATCCGGAGCTTCCCGCCGGCCTTCGGGACAACGACGGGGTTCGCCAACCATCGGGGGTGGTGGACCTCCCGTATGAAGCCAGCGTCCAGCAGCTTCTTGACTTCTTCACGGATGAAGTTTTGCCGCTCGATGGACTGCTTGCGGGGCTTCTGTTGAACCGGCCGGGCGTCGGGGAAGACTTTCAAGTGGTGCTCGATCACCTCCCTGGGGATCCCCGGCATCTGTGACGGCTGCCATGCAAACACGTCGACGTTGTGCCGGAGGAAGGTGACGAGCGCGCCTTCCTATTTGCTATCCAGGCCCCCGGCTACCCGGGTGGTCTGGGTAGCTTCGGCGCTGACTTGGACAACCTTTAAGGGGACGCCGCCCTCATCGAGAGGTTGCACCCGGGGTGCTGTGGTGGAAGCACGGTGACGTGCGCTCGGGCGGAGCTGGTCCGGCTCCGTATTGCCGGGGGCTGATGCCCCAGCTGTTGCGAGTGCTTGGAGCTTCTCCAGGGCCGACACTGCAGCAGTGCGGTCCCCATGAATCCTGAGAACGCCCGTCGGTGTTGGCATCTTCAGGACGAGGTAGCCGTAATGGGCTACAGCCATGAACCGGTACAGGGCTGGCCTGCCGATTATGGCGTTGAAGGGGAGGTCTATCTCCGCTACGTCGAACAGAATGTACTCTGTTCGATAGCTGTCCGGAGCCCCGAAGGTCACCGGGAGACTAATGTTGCCATAGGGGATAACCTGTCCCGGCCCTACCCCTGAGAACGGGCTCGACGGGGTGAGCTTGGCCATCGGGACCTGCAGCTTCTGGAAAGCTGCATGGCTGATGAGGTTCAGCCCAGCTCCTCCATCTACCAAAACGTGGTACATTCTCACGTTGGCGATGGTAGGGGCCACCAGGAGCGGTAGTTGGCCGGCCCCAGCCATGTTCCTGGGGCAGTCGGTGGCGTCAAAGCTGATGGGGGTCCCCATCCACTTAAGGTGCGGTGCAGCACTTGGGAGTGGCGCCACCGACGCTACCGCTCGGCGCAGAGTCTTGACTGCGCTTCAGGACGAGGGGTCAGCGGACCCGCCGTATATGACGTAGAGCTTCTTCCGACGCTCATCGTCGCTAGAGCCGGAGTCCTCATGATTGCGTGCCACCTTCACGACACGCTGTGTCGAAGTGTGCGATCGACACTTCCCTCGGGCCTGCACTGGGCAGCCCGCGGAGGTTCTTTTTTCGACGGGGCTAGTCTCCTAGCGGAAAGCTTGCGCGGATGGACGAGTTAGCGAGAGCTTGACACGGCGGGTTTTATGTGGTTCAGGCCGCCGGAGCGTAAAACCCTACGTCCACGGCGAGCTATGGAGCTCGCTGTATTGCTTGCTGCTCAGGGCCGGAGGCCTGAGCTTGGGGGTGAGTTATAGCTTGAGAGTGTATGGCTAGCGTATGAGTTGCAAAGTGCGAACCCCTGCTATCGACGCCTGCCCGAGCTTTTTATAGTCCAAGACTCGGGCGGCTTACAAGGGGAGCCGGGACCCGACAGGTGGTCCCGGGAAGATTGCTTTTTATCTACCGTATCTGTAGTTACGCCGGTAGCTGCCTCTGGTCGAAGGCTTCTGAGTCTTCATCTTGCCGCCCTGCCCATGCCGCGTGCTAGTCGTAGTGGTTGATGACGGCGCAGGCGGCATGGGATGTCTTGTTGCAGCGTTTATTGGCTGGCAGGTTCTGACACCGCGCGCCAGTCTGTGATGCGACTGGGTGCAACGGCACCTGACAGACGCGTGCTCCGCGTTTCCGCGTCTTGGGAAGACGCGGGCCTTTAATACCTTGTACGGGCAAGGTGAGGAGCGCCTTTACGCTCGCCGCCTACCGCTCGGGGGCAGGCAGCACCGTTCTTCTGGCCACGTGGCGGGTCCGGAGCCCTTCTCTGAGGTGAGAAGGGTCCGGCCTGTGGGGCACGTGGAGCCTCCGGACCTCTCCCCGCGGAGGGGGAGGTCCGGCCTCTGTATGCCACGTGGCGGGCCCGGAGCTCTCCTCTGCGGAGAGGGAGGTCCGGCCCCGCTGGACGCGTGGCGTCTTCGGACCTCTCTCCCGCGGAGGGGGAGGTCCGGCTTCTGTATGCCATGTGGCGGGCCCGGAGCTCTCCTCTGAGGAGAGGGAGGTCTGGCCCCGCCAGACGCGTGGCGCCTTCGGAGCTCTCCCTGCGGAGAAGGGCGAGTACCTTGGGCATTTTACCCTGTGCGCGGGGGTACCCCATATCTCAGGTACCGGCAGTGGCCCCCGGGCCCATCTCGGGGGAGATAGCGAGCGCGAGGTGGGACCTCCGTCTCTTCCGATCCGCGCACTTTCTTTAAGTCCCGAATTGGCCGCTGCTGGAGCACGAACGGCCGCGGGGTCGTGAGAGCGTGCGCTCACTTGATGATTGCTTTTACTGCGGCGGTTCCCAAGGCTGCCACTTCTGCACGTTGCTGCGCTTTCTTCGGGAACCGCCGAAGTGCCTTGCCGGCTCATCTTCTAAGGAGGCTGACTCCTTGACCCCACCGCTTTAGCTAAGCGATTTGGGCCCAGCTTTCATCAGCGCCCAGTCTCGGAGCCGACGAGGTCGCCGATGCGATGTTTCTGGAGGTTTTCAAATTACCTCGAACCATCCCTGGAATGTTTTAAAAGGGGATCTCACCCGCATCGCGGCTTCCCTTCGCATTGCGCTCGTACTTCCCTTGAACTCCTGCGCCCCGGCTCTCCTGCCCTTGCGCCTTCTTTCGCTATGGCTTCCAACTTGCTTCCGACGCACTTCGTTCGCTCCTCCGAGCTCGGGCCAGTGCGCAGGCTGCTGGGCTGGCGCTCGGAAGAGCAGAAGCATCGGCTCCGCCGAGGATCTCTCCCCCTGGTCCTGGAAAAGGGGGAGATAGTCTTCTTCACCGCTTATGCTCTGGCGGGGTTCGTTCCCCCGATTTCTTCCTTCTTCGTCACCCTGCTGGAGACATACGGTCTCCAGCTCCACCATCTCTCCCCCAACTCCTTCGCAATGGCGGCCGTTTTTGTCCACTTCTGCGAGATGTTCGTGGGGGTGCACGCCTCCGTGACGCTCTTCCGTCACTTCTTTGTGCTGCGGACGACTGGACGCGGCTCAAAGACTCAGACGGGGGCATATTACTTCCAGCATTGCTGCAAAGACCCCAAGGTTTCCGTATACCTCCTGCCCTTCAGCGCATCAAGGTGGGAGAACTGGAGGGAGAGCTGGGTGGTAGTGAAGACCGATGAGCACGATCGCCTACAACTCCCAACCGCCAGCCCGACCACCGATCGCCGCTTCTGGGAGGAGATCCCTGAGCTGGAGCAGGAGTATACTCCGGTCTTGGAGCGGATCCGGTTCTTGGCCAACGAGGGGCTGACGTCTCTAATGGTGCTGATGGACTTTGTCTCTCGCCGCATTGCTCCCTTGCAGCAACGCAGCCGCCCAGCGTGGTACTATACCGGTGAGCAGGACTGTACCAGGCTGGAGAGAGGCCCCGGCTCTGTCCCTTCCGACGAGGAGCTGGAGGAGATGGTGAGCAAGGTGAGCGGCGACTACATTCCCAGCGGCGTCCCCGCCTTTCCGCCTTCTGCCACCCCCCTCTTCTTGGAGCCTCAGAGGAGGTCAGAGCTCCTGCGGAAGATGCCGATCTTGATGATATCAGGATTGCCATTCGTCAGGTCGGGATGCCCTCCGGGGTATCACCATTCCAAGAACCGAGCACCCCGGATCAGGGCATGAGGCATCCCCTGCCGCCAATCCCTCCCCCAAAGCCGACGGAACCCAAGCCGCCGACAAAGGGAAGGGAAAGAGCCGGCCCCCGGGCATTCAGAGAAGAAACGCGCTCGGTCTCCTCCGAGGGTGCTGCCTCTGCCAAGCCAGGGTGCCGGAGCTACTTCGCTTCCATCTCTCGGAGATGCTGGTCCATCGGGTGGTGACCCGAAGAGGTCCCGAGTGTCCCCCCCGGCGGGTCTCTCCCCAGACAGCTGCTGTCCGAATCAGCCCAAGTATCTCGCCATCTTCCCTCGAGCGGCGGGGCTCCCAGGACGGATGTTGGTGGGGCGGCGCCGACGAGCGCGCCGGAGGTCAAGGCGTCCCACTCCGCGTCCGTTCCAGCCGCTGGTCCTGGCAGTTCAGCTACAGCCCAGAGGCCAGTGCTGCAAGCTCGCTGGAGCGCTCATGCCGCCCAGTAAGTGTTATCCTTTCTAACTTATAGGAGCAGAGCTCCTGCCTCTTCTCTTATTCTGAGGGCTTCTTCTTCTTTGCAGGGACTGACCGGCTGCCAGGGGCGGGCCTCTTATCCGGCCGCCTTCAACCAGCAGGGGCTCCGCGCCTCGGCACCTGTGGACCGCGGCGGCCCCCATAGCTCCCGAATCGGCAGGGGCAGTGGCCGCAGTGGCCGCATCTGCTCCTACCCGCCCTCCTTCACCAGCCCAGAAGCCAGGTCTTGAGACCGGGAGGGCTGCTGTAGGTGTGCCTGCTGGCCCCCTGGTCTGCTTAGGACAGCGCCCCACCGTAGCTGCTGAGGCGCCGGTGCTCCCGCCGGCCTTGGACTCGTCCGGGGGGTCCAGCGGCGCAACTCCTGCTCCCCCTGCTCCGGTGCCCGTGTGGGACGCCATGGAGCGTGCCCAGACCAGCACCCGGCAGCTCCAATCTGCCTTTGAGCAGGAGCGGAAGGCATTGGCCGGCGAGAGGGAACGCCTTCTCGGCTGGCAGCAGCGGGCCCGAGCGGACCTCGACTCAAGGCAGTCAAGGCTTGAGGCTATGAGTGCTCTGCTTAGCACCCAGAAGAAGGCCATTAGCCGCTTGGAGTTAGAGGCCCAACGGGTTTGTGCCTCCTGCCGCGAGGCTCTGGCCAAAGCTGAAGCCAAAGCCAAGGAGTGTTCCACCGCCGCGGAGGAGTTGCAGCTGCAGGTAGCCCGTCGGGAACACGCTGTCGCTGAGCGGGAACGCGCTGCTGCGGCCGAGGAGGAGAAGACCACCGCTCGGCTGAGGGTCAAGGTGGAGGAGCTAAGGGCTCGGACTGAGGAGCTGGAGCTCCGTGAGTCGGCTGTCGCCGCGAGGGGGGAACAGTCTTCCAAGGAGCTTCAGGCGGCGATGGATCGCGAGCTAGCAGCTCGCCAAGAGGTAGAGAGGCTCCAGTCCTTGCAGACTGCCGAGACCCAGACGGTCTGGTGCTTCATTGCTAAGGCGGGATCCGCCTTGGCTCCTCTTGGTTTTAGCCCTGTGCAGGTGGAGACCCCAGCACGGCCGGTGTCCGAAGCGGTCCCAGCCCTTGAGTCTCTCGGCGACGAGCTAGGTCGGCTCGAATCAGTGATCGCCGACGAGCTGGAAGCGGAAGGTCGGGGCCTTGCGAAGGAGGTTGCGATGCACGTTCTGTCGTGCTTCGTTAGCCGAGACCCTTCCTTTTCTCTGGGGCCGGTCCGTTTAGGACCCATCGTCGACCGGGAGGAAGCTGCCAGGGCCGAAGTCGAGGACTTAGCTGCCCTTGTGGCCTCTAGGTTTCATCGGGAGTCCGGGGACCCCTAAGCATCTGCCCTCGTGTCCACAAGGCCCTGTACTTCCTTTTTTATTTTTGTTGAGTCTGTAGCCCAGCTCGTGGAGCCTTTGTATGGACAGTGTCGGTACCTGAGATATGGGGTACCCCCGCGCACAGGGTAAAATGCCTAAGGTACTCGCCCTTCTCCGCAGGGAGAGCTCCGAAGGCGCCACGCGTCTGGCGGGGCCGGACCTCCCTCTCCTCAGAGGAGAGATCCGGGCCCGCCATGTGGCATACAGAAGCCGGACCTCCCCCTCCGCGGGAGAGAGGTCCGAAGACGCCACGCGTCCAGCGGGGCCGGACCTCCCTCTCCGCAGAGGAGAGCTCCGGGCCCGCCACGTGGCATACAGAGGCCGGACCTCCCCCTCCGCGGGGAGAGGTCCGGAGGCTCCACGTGCCCCGCGGGCCGGACCCTTCTCACCTCAGAGAAGGGCTCCGGACCCGCCACGTGGCCAGAAGAACGGTGCTGCCTGCCCCCGAGCGGTAGGCGGCGGGCGTAAAGGCGCTCCTCACCTTGCCCGTACAAGGTATTCAAGGCCCGCGTCTTCCCAAGACGCGGAAACGCGGAGCACGCGTCTGTCAGGTGCCGTTGCGCCTAGTCGCATCACAGACTGGCGCGCGGTGTCAGAACCTGCCAGCCAATAAACGCTGCGACAAGACATCCCATGCCGCCTGCGCCGTCATCAACCACTACGACTAGCACGCGGCATGGGCAGGGCGGCAAGATGAAGACTCAGAAGCCTTCGACCAGAGGCAGCTACCGGCGTAACTACAGATACGGTAGATAACAAGCAATCTTCCCGGGACCACCTGTCGGGTCCCGGCTCCCCTTGTAAGCCGCCCGAGTCTTGGACTATAAAAGGCTCGGGCAGGCATCGATAGCAGGGGTTCGCACTTTGCAACTCATATGCTAGCCATACACTCTCAAGCTGTAACTCACCCCCAAGCTCAGGCCTCCGGCCCTGAGCAGCAAGCAATACAACGAGCTCAATAGCTCGCTGTGGACGTAGGGTTTTACGCTCCGGCGGCCTGAACCACGTAAAACCTGCCGTGTCAAGCTCTCGCTAACTCGTCCATCCGCGCAAGCTTTCCGCTAGGAGACTAGCCCTGCCGAAAAAGGAACCTCCACGGGCTGCCCAGTGCAGGCCCGGGGGAAGTGTCGATCGCACACTTCGACATTTGGCGCGCCAGGTAGGGGGCTTTTCCCCTAGCGCGACGAGTTTCCGCCGACGAAGATGACCAAGCTTCCTTCAACGGCAAACTCTCCCCCTCCGCGTTCACGGCGAACCATGAGCACTGGGGAGTACATGTCGACACACTCAGGACGGAGTGTGTCGGCACAAGCGGGCAGCCAGCAGCCGACTCCGGCAACGCCGACTCCGGCTATGCAGGCCCCGACCAGCGTGAGGTCTTCTGCAGCGCTGAGCGTACACCATGGAGGTGCGCTAGCTGCTGCAAGAGCGCTGCTGCGCAACCCGCCTGCGGGAGATGCGCCCCATTCAGCGACCCTGCAATGGGTCCGCGAGGTGGACTGCCTCGTCATCGCCGCCGCGAACCCTCGGTTTCGGCGAGGACGACGCCCAGGGCAACCGGCTGTGTCGCTGACGCGCACACCCACGGTTGACGGGCTAATGGCGGATTCCAGCTCCTCCAGGCTCCTGTCGACGGACCTGCGAAGGGAACTGGAACGGTGCCACTTGGGGCAGGACGCCCGGGTGTACCTCGAGCGACGCCGAGAAAGTCGTCGCAACCAGGAGGCAGGCGACAGCATGTCGTCGGCCTCGACACAACCAGAAGGGCAGGTCTTCGCCATGCGAGCCCCGCCACAGGCATATGCTGAGCAGCATATGCCACAACCATATGCGCCGCAAGTAGCAGCCCCGATCTATGGTGCAGCCTTGCCCATGCCGGGATACGCAGCGCCAGGTGCGAACCAAGTGTTCGCAGCGCCTATACCTGCCGCAGCAGGTGCAGGATGTGCGGCCCTTGCACCCCATCTTCGCTTCGCAAGGTGGCCACGCAAGTTCCGCCCGCACCTGCCTGAGAAGTACGACGGCAGCGTCAACCCGGCGGAGTTCCTCCAGATCTACTCCACCGCCGTACTTGCCGCAGGAGGGGACGAGGCTGTCATGGCCAACTACTTTCCCGTCGCCTTGACCGGCCCAGCCCGGTCATGGCTCATGAATCTACCTCATGGGTCCATAACCTCCTGGGGTGAGCTCTGCCGGCAGTTCGTCGCCAACTTCGGCAGCTCCTACACCCGTCCCGGCATGGAGCTCGACCTCCACGCCGTCAAACAACAACCTGGGGAGTCGCTGCGCTCTTTCATCCAGCGGTTCTCTCAGGTGCGCAACACCATCCCACATATCCAAAGTGCCTCTGTGGTGGTGGCGTTCCGACAGGGTGTCCGGGACGAGAAAATGCTCGAGAAGCTCGCGACCAGAGAGGTCCGCGACGTCTCGGAGCTCTTCAGCCTGGCGGACAAGTGCGCCAGAGCAGCTGAAGGGCGGAACTGGCACGCACTGCCGACCTCCGAGTCAGGAGGGCAGCCCGGGTCCGGTGCTGCTGCCTATGGGGGTGGTAAGAAGACCAAGAACCGGGGGGGTGGCAAGATGAAGTCACCATTCACGGCCGCCGTCGCCGCAGCTGCGACGACCAGTGGAGCTCGGGGGCCACGCCCTGACAAAAGGCAGCGGCAGTCACCGGCCCCAGACAGTGACCAAGGCATGCTATGCCCCGTGCATGGTTCCTGCAACCATACTGCTGCCGAGTGCTGGGAGATCCAGAGGCTCGCAGAGCGCTTCCGCAAAGGAAGACAGCAGAGGGCTGAAGCACTGCCCTACCCTCAGAGGGATGGCAAACAGAAGGCTGACGCCCCAGTCACCGCTGCCCACCAGGTGGGGTTCCAGGAGCCTCAGCGTGTCATAATGACAGTGCATGGCGGTGAGGACTCCAGTTCCGACGGTGACGGGCCTGGGGGTTAGCCAACTACAGCACGCCTCCGTGCCTCGAACATACCTCTCGGGAGCCGCCTAAGGTCCGTTAACCCCTTGAAGGCCTTGCCAGAAGGGGAAGACGCCTTAGGTCATCCAAGGTGAGCCCGAGTTCACCTACCCCTTGAAGGCCTTAGCCAGAAGGGGAGAACTCCCCGGGAGCCCCCGAGAGAAGCCGCGCAGGGCCTGATCCAGCGCGAAGATAACAACCTCGACAAGACTCGGCTTGCAGGGAACACCCCACAACGCACGGTCTCGGCTAATGCTCTAAGCACTACCGCCAAAGAACCAAACGCGACGGAGGCCCGCAAGAAGGCAACCTGGTGAAGCGGCACGCTATATTCCAAGAAGGACCCATAAGCTCTCCCCCAGCAGGGAAGGTCCCTTCCGAATCATGAAAGCTGTCGCCCCAGGTACACATGCCTTTCAACCGAGAGTGGGATCCATTCCCAAAAAATCATATCCATGAAGCAACACTGTAAGTCCTACTTACTGAGCATCGGTAGAACAGGGTTATCCACTTCTGTAATAAACCCCATAGAGTTTAGGAACAGAGCTTTGGGTAGCTAAGTCTCAAGGGACGGTACAGGACTACGTCCAGTTTAGTCTGGTTCCGACCCTAAGCGCGTAGAGTCTTGCTTCCCTTGTAGACGAGGCGGAACATTGCCCCCATGTACAGCCAGAATTCCACCTATGGGTATGAATACAGAGACCTGTTCTACTTAGCTCTCTCTCATGCGCTCATTTAAATTATGCATTAATTTTTATGATCGCACTATCTATGTATGTTCATCGTACATCTAGCTTCCCCTCTCCTGCGCTCATCCATAGTCGGCATTTGCTATCCTACCGAAGGCGGCTGCGCTTGAGGCACCTGCCGATGGCCGAGTGAGTCTCTCGGGCCTCCCCCAGTCAGGTGTTGCAGTGCCAGTTGGTCACCTCCAGGAAAGGCCAGCGTTGTGCATGGGGGGTCCAGGGTGCGTATCCAACTTAGCCGGCCCAGAGCCCAAAGCATGCGCATCCTGCCCTCCGGAGGTCCAGGGGAGTACGTCCGCTTTGCCTGGTCATGAACCCAAAGCGCGTGCACTCTGCTTCCCCAGCGCATGGCCCGGTACTAGGGATCGGACGGCCGTACCCGGACCTCGTATGGAGCCGGAGCTCCGGCGCCTCGTGCACAGAATTGCCCAAGCCCCGTATAGCGGGTCAGGACCATAAGACGAATAAGACTAAGAGACAGGAGGGGAGGACCCCCCGAGGAGAATTACGTTTCCTCTACCTGTGTGCAGGACCTCCAGGTTATGGCAACAGGGACTGCATGAAGCGGGGGGAAAGGAGCTACCAGCTACTCCGGCCTGGGACTGGAAGGACCGGGACCTGCCCCTCCAGCAGGGGCGGGGCCCGGGGGCCCCACGTGTCCAGCGGGCCCGGAACTCTCTCCTTCCTTGAGGAGGGCTCTGGGCTCGTCACGTGGCAGGCAGGAACCAGACCTCCCCCCTCAGTGGGAGGGCTCCGGAAGCCCTATGTGTCCAACATGGTCGGAGCTCCCGTCTCTTGAGGAGGAGATCCGGACCCGCCACGTGGCAGGCAGATTTGGAGCCCCCCATAGGGCGAGGTTCGGAGACCTCCGGGGGCCCCTAACACGGTTAGGACCCGGGGAGGGTGTGTGTGCGAAGCTCCGAGATTGGAAATGGCCTCTGAGTACCTTGCGGAGCTAAGGACTCAGCCAGGCAAAGCCAAGAAGGAGAGAAAAAGCATCACAAACACAAGTATCCAAGAGAATCAAATTAAACAAGGCTCCATGAGCTGGACTACAGACTCGATAAAAAAGGGAGAAACAAGTCCTAAGGACCTCCCGGCTCTCGCCGGAACCTTGCGGCTACAAGGGCGGCCACGTCCTCAACTTCAGCCCTGGCAGCTTCCTCCCGCTCCGTGGCTGGGCCCTCTTTCGCTGGCTCTAGCGAAAAAGAGGGGTCGCGGCTCTTGAAGCATGCCAGCACATGCGAAGCGACCTCTAAAGCTAGGCTGCGGCCCTCGGCCTCAAGCTGGCTGGCGACCGTCGACTCGAGCCTGTCCAGCTTGGCGCCGATCGACTCCAACGCAGGGATCACCTCTGCCACCTTCAGCGCGGGAGTCGCGGCCCTCACCGGACTGAAGCCAAGAGGGATCAGGGCGGACCCCGCTCGATCGACGAAGCTTGAGACCGCAAGGGCCTCGGAGGACCGCAAGGCGGAGAGCTCCTCCACCTCGCGGCGGGCCACCTGCAGAGCCTCCAGGTTCCTCTCGGAGAATTCCTTCTCCTTGGCCGCCAGGGAACTCTCCCGAAGGTGGAGAGTCTTGGCTAGCCGCTCCAACTCAGCGGCCTTGAAGCCGGCAGTCAACTCCCAGTCCAAGACCGCCCGGCGATCATGGGAGACCTGTTCCTCCCTCAAGTCAAGGTCTGCCTTCAGAATCTCCAGCTCCTCCATCCGAGCTCGGAGGTCATCCTCGCCCGCGGCCAGCTGCGCGGCGACCCTCTCTGCCTCAGCTGCCACGGAACGCTCCCGCTCCTCAACGGCGAGTTCGCGGCGCTCCAACCGCTGCCGTATTTCCACAGCAGCAGAGAGGCTCTCTTCGGCCCGGGCGTGTGCCTCCAGGGCCTCCCTGTTGATCCGCCGCGACTGGGTGTCCATGCGGTCGACAGCCCGCTTCATCCGGTCGACGAGTGCTTCCCTGAAGTCGAGCAACTCCCGCCTGGAGTCGAGCTCGCTCTTAACCTTCGCGGTCCTCTCCCGCAAAAGGTTCCCCCAGATGAGGAGGCGGTCCCGTTCAACCGTATACTCCTCCCGCTCGCGCCCTAGCGCAGCCAAGACCTGCTGGACGCTCGACTAGGCAAGCGCGAAGGCGTCCGCCAGAGGCAATGGAGCAACAGAGGCTGGGGCAGTCCCTCCGACCTCCTCCATTACCTCGTCCTCAGGAAGAGCCGATGCACCAGCAGCTGAGACAAGACGCCGATCAGGAGAAGCTGGCTCCGCGGCTCTGGCAGCCAGGCCAGCCGGGCTCTTTTCAGCTTCTGGCTCCTTGACCTGAGGAGAGGGACGAGCCGGGGAAGGCGGTGCTGGAGAAGAAGCCAGACCGCCTAGTGCAGGATCAACCTGTGCTGGCTCGGGGGCCGCAGTTGCCGTCTCGGCAGGAAGAGACGACGCTGCCGCGGAGTCCGGGCACACCGGAACAGAAGAAGTCCGCGCTGGCCTGGGGGCCGTGGCAGTTGCCCCTGGCTCCGAGCGCATCGGCGCAGATTCCCCGCAAGACGGGGAAGGCCGGGAACCGCGGACACTCCAGCGGGCTCTGAACCCCGACTTCCGAGCCGGGGTAGGACTTCTAGAGCCCGCAACCGTCGCCGACGACCGCTCCGCAGTCGCTTGGACTGGCGGAACAGGGGACGCCCCAGAGGCTTCCCCCAGCGCATCAACCCGGGGCCTCTTCGAGTCGCCACCGGAGGGGGTGTCAGGCACCCCGGAATCCCGACTTGGCACCAACGCCGTTGCTGGAGGAGATCGAGCGCATTTCTTCTCTGGCAGCGGGTTGGAAGCCATGGCAAGGGAGAACTCAAAAGCACAAGAGTCCGAGAAGAAATGCTGAGAAGTGCGAAGGGAAGCTGCAATGGGGGTAAGACCTCCTATAAAAAGCTTCCCGGTGCAATTCCAAGCGATTCGAATCTCTTCGAATATCCCGCACCGGCAACCGCTTCGGTTCCTAGACCGAATGCCGATGACGGGTGGGCCCAAACCGCTTAGCTAAAGTGGTGGGGTCAAGGAGTCAGCCTCCTGAGAAGATGAGCCGGCAAGGCACTTCGGCGGTTCCCGAAGAAAGCGCCGCAACGTGCAGAAGTGGCAGCCTTGGGAACCGCCGCAGTAAAAGCAATCATCAAGTGAGCGCACGCTCTCACGACCCCGCGGCCGTTCGTGCTCCGGCAGCGGCCAATTCGGGACTTAAAGAAAGTGCGCAGATCGGAAGAGACGGAGGTCCCAACTCGGGCTCGCTATCTCCCACGAGATGGGCCCGGGGGCCACTGTCGGTACCTGAGATACGGGGTACCCCCGCGCACAGGGTAAAATGCCTAAGGTACTCACCCTTCTCCGCAGGGAGAGCTCCGAAGGCGCCACACGTCTGGCGGGGCCGGACCTCCCTCTCCTCAGAGGAGAGCTCCGGGCCCGCCATGTGGCATACAGAAGCCGGACCTCCCCCTCCGCGGGAGAGAGGTCCGAAGACGCCACGCGTCCAGCGGGGCTGGACCTCCCTCTCCGCAGAGGAGAGCTCCGGGCCCGCCACGTGGCATACAGAGGCCGGACCTCCCCCTCCGTGGGGAGAGGTCCGGAGGCTCCACGTGCCCCGCGGGCCGGACCCTTCTCACCTCGGAGAAGGGCTCCGGACCAGACACGTGGCCAGAAGAACGGTGCTGCCTGCCCCCGAGCGGTAGGCGGCGGGCGTAAAGGCGCTCCTCACCTTGCCCGTACAAGGTATTCAAGGCCCGCGTCTTCCCAAGACGCGGAAACGCGGAGCACGCGTCTGTCAGGTGCCGTTGCGCCCAGTCGCATCACAGACTGGCGCGCGGTGTCAGAACCTGCCAGCCAATAAACGCTGCGACAAGACATCCCATGCCGCCTGTGCCGTCATCAACCACTACGACTAGCACGCGGCATGGGCAGGGCGGCAAGATGAAGACTCAGAAGCCTTCGACCAGAGGCAGCTACCGGCGTAACTACAGATACGGTAGATAACAAGCAATCTTTCCGGGACCACCTGTCGGGTCCCGGCTCCCCTTGTAAGCCGCCCGAGTCTTGGACTATAAAAGGCTCGGGCAGGCGTCGATAGTAGGGGTTCGCACTTTGCAACTCATACGCTAGCCATACACTCTCAAGCTGTAACTCACCCCCAAGCTCAGGCCTCCGGCCCTGAGCAGCATGCAATACAGCGAGCTCCATAGCTCGCCGTGGACGTAGGGTTTTACGCTCCGGCGGCCTGAACCACGTAAAACCCGCCGTGTCAAGCTCTCGCTAACTCGTCCATCCGCGCAAGCTTTCCGCTAGGAGACTAGCCCCGCCGAAAAAAGAACCTCCGCGGGCTGCCCAGTGCAGGCCCGGGGAAGTGTCGATCGCACACTTCGACAGACAGACTCTTGTTTCTTTCCGTGTCTGCATGCCCTAGTCTTATTCTTGGCCTTTCCTGACCGAGCCCTTAGCTCCGCAAGGACTCGGGGGCCTTGACCGATCTCGAAACTCTGCATAGACACCTTGTCCGGGTCCCCACTGTATAGTAAGGGTTTCGGAGGTCTCCAGGACCCGCCTTACAGGACCGGAGGGGGGTCCGAGCCTGTTGGCCACGTGGCGGGCCCGGAGCTCCCGCCTGAGAGGAGGTCCGGGCATGCATGGCACGTGGAGGCCCCGGGCCTCCCCTCGCAGAGGGGGGAGGTCCGACTTCTGTAGACCACGCGGCGGCCCCGGAGCTCCCCTCAAAAAGGTGGAAGGTCCGGCCCCGCTGGACACGTGGGGCCTTCGGACCTCGCCCCTGTGAGCGCTAGCCCCTTTGATCTTACCTTGGGGTTTTTGGCCTACCGCGATCTAGTAGCGGCCCCCTGGTAGGTGCGTTCTATTGGGTGGATGCGCCTACCATACTCCTGCGGGGAGCTGAGGCTGAGAAGTCCTGCACACAAGTAAGGAAAAAGTAATTCTCCTTGGGGGCTCCCCCCCCTTTATTCCTTAGTCGTATCTGCAGCAAATTCCGACTAAAGATGAGAATGGGAAGAGGGAGTTGAACGCATAGTGAGCACGCGTTAGTTGGGTAATCATAAAAACTTAATAAGTAAATTAAATGAGTACCAAAGTAGAGCAACGTAGGGTAGGTTTTCTTTTCATATAAATTTCCATACGGGGGAAGGCGGGCCACGTATGCAGGCCACGACCCACCTCAACGGAAGCAAGACTCTACGCGCTTGGGGTCGGAACCAGGCGAAGCTGAACGTAGTCCTGGACCGTCCCCTGAGGCTTAGTTGCTCCAAGCCCTGTTCACAGACTTTTATGGAAATTACTACAAAAAGAAAGGCCTGCCCTATTGTTGCTCTAGGGGTAGAACTTACAGCGGTGTTCCATGTTCCGAAGATTCGGGAGCGGGTCCCTGTCTTTGGTTCTGGGGAATGGTCCCAGGCCCGGGATGTCCAGCCCCAGTACGGCAAATGGCCATGCGGGCTGGATCATCTGTACCGTCCAAGCCGGTGTATGGATCTGCTTGGCGTGGAACAGGCACGCTTAGCAGCTCTCGACCAGCTCGACGGCATCCTGGAGTGTTGCCGGCTAGTAGAAGCCATGCCGAAAGGCTTTACCGACAAACGTGCGTGAGGAAGAATGACTCCCACATTCGCCTCCATGGATCTCAGCGAACAAGTCGCAGCCTTCCCCCTGGGTTATGCACCGCAATAGGATGTGGTTGGTGCCACGTCGGTAGAGATCCCCCTCTACCGCCATGTGTCTCTTAGCCACACGCGCAATCCGTTCAGCGGATACACGTTCATCTGGGAGGATATTGTCTTTCAAGCAGTCCCGGACCTCCGTGATCCATGCATCGGGTCTGACTTGAGCATCTGGATCTTGAGCTCTGGGTTGCACGGAGTCCCCAGTGACGCTTATGATCCTTGGCGGCGCTCATGGCCGCCGGGACCGCCAGCTTCGAGGTGCTGGTCTAGCCCCCTTCGCCCGGCTCGGCGGGCCGGGCTGTGGGTCGTGGCAACGTCCTCTCGAGGCCCCCTCCAGGCACAGTGGCTCCGGTGGCAGTGGGGGCCCTCGTTGAAAGGTCGTCAGCTGCTGCCTTGCTAGCGCGCGGTACGTGGTGCAGGTCCAAGGCGAGGGGGTCTGTCTCCGCTGTCTTGGTTGTTAACCAGACTGGGGATTGCCCTGAGCCAACGACTAGCGAGAAGGATGGGCACTCCATACTTTTCTATGTTGTTGGTTGCCTTGGAATTGAAACGCGCCACATACCCAGACTGCTCCCCCGATGGCGTGAGGAACAGTACGCTAGCATCGGCCCCCTGCTTTCACAAGGAGCCGTCAACGAACATCATTTGATAAGGCCTGGTGAAGGTCTGCGCTCAGGGTACTGTTTCATCGTCTCCGTGGCCCCCTGAGCGTGCGTCTACTTCAGCCATAAGTGAACTAATGCTTTGTTAATGTCTGTATGATGGGAAAGGGAACCTAGATCAAACTTCAGTAGTTCTGCCGCCCATTTGGCGGCATCGCCCACCGCGTAGCTGTGGGGGGTAGCTTTTAGCCTAGGGGGATCACTGGGTGCCCGACACTCGGGGGTCCTCAGGCTGCTTTGGACCTCGCGGGAAGCTCCGCTGACGTCCCGGGAGCTCCGGGAGGCCCTGCTGGTCCTCCGGGAGGTTGTGTCGGGGATCCGAGGTCTGGTCTTCTGGTGCTTGCTTCTCGGTAGCGAAACAGGTTACTGTGGTATGGGGTTAAAGCCATTGCGCGACCCCTAGCTATGCCGAGTCGGTTTACGCCGGGATTAGCAGGTAAAGGGCGCCCTCCAACTACTTCAGACCCAGGGTTCTGATGGGAGTCCTAGCAAGCATTTGGGAAGCGCAGCATATCACAGCCTGGTATCGAGTCTACTATTTGCTCTATCATAGGAAGAAAAAATAGGTCTTTAGGGCATGCCTTATTGAGACTGGCGTTGTGGATGCGCTTCCGGAGCTTCTCGCTGGCCTTCGGGATAATAACACGGTTTGCCAAGCGCCGGGAGCGGCGGACTCTCTGTCTCGTCGGATGGCTGGACGTCGGGAAAGACCTTTAAGTAGTGCTCCATCACCTCCCTAGGGATCTCTGGCCTCGGTGATGGCTGTCATGCAGCACATCGACCTCATGCCGGAGGGGGGCAACGAGCGCGCCTTCCTATGTGCTACCCAGGCCCCCGGCTACCCGGGTGGTCTGGGTGGCATCGGCGCTGATTCGGACGAGCCTTGTGGGCACGTCGTCCTCATCAAGGGGTTGCACGCGGGGTGCGGTGGTAGAGGCACGATGGCGTGTGTACTGCTGAGGGCTGGCACTCTAGTTGCTGTAAGCGCCTGAAGCCTTTCCAAGGCTAATACTGCGGCAGCACAGTCTCCACAAACCTTGAGGACGCCTGTTGGTGTAGGCATCTTCAGGACAAGATAGCCGTAGTGGGCTACTGCCATGAATCGGTACAGGGCTGGCCTACCGATCATGGCAATCTCGGCCATGTCGAACAGAATGTACTCCGTCCGGTAGCTGTCCGGTGCCCCAAAGGTCACCGGGAGGCTGATGTGGCCGTAGGGAACGACCTGTCCCGGCCCTACCCCTGAGAACGGGCTTGATGGGGCGAGCTTGGCCATCGGGATCTGCAGCTTCTGGAAGGCTGCGTGACTGATGAGGTTCAGTCCAGCCCCACCATCCACCAAAAAGTGGTACATCTTCACGTTGGCGATGGTAAGGGCCACCACGAGCGGTAGTTGGCCGGCCCAAGCCATGTTCCTGGGGCAGTCGGTGTCATCGAAGCTGATGGGGGTTCCCATCCACCTGAGGTGCGGTACTGCACCTGGGAGGGGAGCCACCAACGCTACCGCTCGGCGCAAGGCCTTAGCCATGCTTCTGGACAGGGGGGTCAGCGGACCCGCCGAAGATGTCACAGGGCATCTTCCAGTGCTCGTCGTCACTGGAGATGGAGCTCCCATGATTGCGCGCTGCCTTTGCGGCGCGCCGGAGTTCCTGGAAATCCACCTGGCGGTCGTCGCCGTCTCGGGCCTCGACCTTCTTGTTGCCCTCCCTTACTATAGGATGGGGCATCAGTTAGGGGCTGCTTCCCCTTCCGGAAGCGCCCTGTGAGCTTCTGGATTTCCCGGCCTCTGGGGGAATTCCGCCGGGTTGATGCTGCCGCCGTACTTCTCAGGCAAGAGCGGCCGAAACTTGCGCGGCCATTTTGTGAAGCGAAGGCGGGGCGCGAGGGCCGCTCACCCTGCTTCTGTCGCCGCAGGTTCAGATGCCGCGAATGCTTGGTTCGCGCTGAGCACCGCATGCTCCGGCCGTCATACGTAGGACATACGACTGTGGCATATTGAGTAGCAGCGCTCTTCGCTGCGGCTAGCGCACCCTCACTAGGTACACCCAGCGCTACTGAAAACCTGACGCTGGTCAGAGCCTGCATTGCCGGGGTCGGCGCTGCCAGAGCCGGTTGCTGGCTCCCAGTGCAGGTATCGGCGCCGCGAACGCCTGGTTCTCCGCTGGCACAGTATGCCCCGGTATGGGCAAGGCCGCTCTATAGAACGGGGACGCTGTTTGCAGGGCATATGGTTGTGGCATATGCTGCACGACGTATGCCTGGGGCAGAGCTCGTGTAGCGAAGATCTGCCCTTTGGGCTGGGTCGAGGCCGACGTCATGTTGTCGCCAGCCTCTTGAGTGCCACGCCCTTCTTGACGTCTCTCGAGGAACACTCGGGCATCTTGGCCTAAGTGACACCGTTCCAGCTCTGTCCTCAGGTCCGTCGATGGAAGCTTGGTGGAGCTGGAACTCCCCCGTCTGGCCGTCAACCGTTGGCGTGCGCATCAGCGACACAGCCGGTTGGTCGGAGCGTCATCCCCGCCGAAGTCAATGGTTTGCGTCGGCGACGACAAGACGGTCTACCTCGCGAATCCACTGCTGGGTCGCTGCCTGAGGCGCGTCCCCAGCAGGCGGATTGCGCAGTAGCGCCCTTGCTGCGGCTAGCGCACCCCCACCGGGTACGCCCGGCGCTACTGAAGGCCTGACGCTGGATGGAGCCTGCATTGCCGGGGTCGGCGCTGCCAGAGCCGGTTGCTGGCTCCCAGCTTGCCCTGTCACACTCCGTCCTGAGTGTGTCATCATGTACTTTCCCCTGTGGTCACGGTTCGCCGTGACCGCGGAGGGGGAGAGTTTGCCGCTGAAGGAAGCTTGGTCATCTTCGTCGGCGGAAACTCGTCGCGCTTGGGGAAAAGCCCCCTACCTGGCGCGCCAAATGTTGAAGTGTGCGATCGACGCTTCCCCCGGGCCTGCACTGGGCAGCCCGAGGAGGTTCTTTTTTCGGCGGGGCTAGTCTCCTAGCGGAAAGCTTGCACGGATGGACGAGTTAGTGAGAGCTTGACACGGAGGGTTTTACGTGGTTCAGGCCGCCGGAGCGTAAAACCCTACGTCCATGGCGAGCTATGGAGCTCGCTGTATTGCTTGCTGCGCAGGGCCGGAGGCCTGAGCTTGGGGGTGAGTTACAGCTTGAGAGTGTATGGCTAGCGTATGAGTTGCAAAGTGCGAACCCCTGCTATCGACGCCTGCCCGAGCCTTTTATAGTCCAAGACTCGGGCGGCTTACAAGGGGAGCCGGGACCCGACAGGTGGTCCCGGGAAGATTGCTTGTTATCTACCGTATCTGTAGTTACGTCGGTAGCTGCCTCTGGTCGAAGGCTTCTGAGTCTTCATCTTGCCGCCCTGCCTATGCCGCGTGCTAGTCGTAGTGGTTGATGACGGCGCAGGCGGCATGGGATGTCTTGTCGCAGCGTTTATTGGCTGGCAGGTTCTGACACCGCGTGCCAGTCTGTGATGCGACTGGGCGCAACGGCACCTGACAGACGCGTGCTCCGTGTTTCCGCATCTTGGGAAGACGCGGGCCTTGAATACCTTGTACGGGCAAGGTGAGGAGCGCCTTTACGCCCGCCGCCTACCGCTCTGGGGCAGGCAGCACCGTTCTTCTGGCCACGTGGCGGGTCCGGAGCCCTTCTCTGAGGTGAGAAGGGTCCGGCCCGCGGGGCACGTGGAGCCTCCGGACCTCTCCCCGTGGAGGGGGAGGTCCGGCCTCTGTATGCCACGTGGCGGGCCCGGAGCTCTCCTCTGCGGAGAGGGAGGTCCGGCCCCGCTGGACGCGTGGCGTCTTCGGACCTCTCTCCCGCGGAGGGGGAGGTCCGGCTTCTGTATGCCACATGGCGGGCCCGGAGCTCTCCTCTGAGGAGAGGGAGGTCCGGCCCCGCCAGACGCGTGGCGCCTTCGGAGCTCTCCCTGCGGAGAAGGGCGAGTACCTTAGGCATTTTACCCTGTGCGCGGGGGTACCCCATATCTCAGGTACCGACACGCTGAGACTCCTGGATCTCCTCTGGGTGGTCGATGTTGTCTGGAACATCCACCCCCTGCTCGTCTTCCTTTGGACGGAAGGGCAGGGCACCAGCCCGCTGCCGCTTCCCCTTGCGGAAGCGCTCTGCGAGCCTTCGGATCTCCCGACACTCGGCAGCAGTGTGGCGACAGCTGCCATGCACGGGGCACATGTTGTCCTGGCTATCTTCCGGGGTCGGTGACTTTCGCTGCCTCTTGTCAGGGCACGGCCCCCGAGCCCCACTGAGCGCCGCTGCAGTGACGACTGGGGTCGCGGCCGGCGGTATTATCTTGCTTCTGCCTCGGCTCTTGGTCTTCCTGCTGCCTCCATAGGGAGTAGGACCAGATCCGGGCAGCCCTCCTGACTCGGAGGATGGCTGTGAGTGCCAGTTCCGTCCTTCGGCTGCTCTGGCGCACTTGTCCGCCAAGCTGAAGAGCTCCGAGGCATCGCGGACCTCCCTGGTCGCGAGTTTCTCAAGCATCTTCTTGTCTCGGACGCCTTGCCGGAACGCCACCACCACAGAAGCATTTTGAATGTGTGGGATGGTGTTCCGTACTTGGGAGAACCGCTGGATGAAAGAACGCAGCGACTCCCCAGGTTGTTGTTGGATGGCTTGGAGGTCGAGCTCCGTGCCAGGCCGGGTGTAGGAACTGCCGAAATTGGCTATGAACTGTCGGCAAAGCTCTCCCCAGGAAGTTACGGAACCCTGGGGGAGGTTCATGAGCCAAGACCGAGCTGGGCCAGTCAAGGCGACAGGGAAGTAATTGGCCATGACGGCTTCATTCCCTCCTGCGGCAAGTACGGCGGTGGAGTAGATCTGGAGGAATTCCGCCGGGTTGATGCTGCCGTCGTACTTCTCGGGCAGGAGCGGCCGAAACTTGCGCGGCCACTTTGCGAAGCGAAGGTGGGGCGCAAGGGCCGCACACCCTGCTTCTGTCGCCGCAGGTTCTGATGCCGCGAACGCTTGGTTCGCACTGAGCACCGCGTGCCCCGGCATGGGCAAGGCTGCACCATAGGCCGGGGGCGCCATATGCAGGACATATGACTGTGGCATATTCTGCACGGCACAGGCCTGGGGCAGAGATCGCGTGGCGAAGGTCTGCTCTTCAGGCTTGGTCGAGGCCGACGTCATGCTGTCGTCCGCCTCTTGGTGGCAACGCCTTTCTCGGCGCCGCTCGAGGTATACCCGGGAATCTTGACCCAGGTGACACCGTTCCAGCTCTGCCCTCAGATCTGTTGATTGGGGGCTGGTAGAGCTGGAGTCTGCCGTCTGCTTGCCATCCAATGGTGCGCGCATCAGCGACACGACCAATTGGCCAGAGCGTCGTCCCCGCCGAGGTCGAGGGTTTGCGGCGGCGACGACGAGACGGTCTACCTCGTGGATCCACTGCCGGGTCGCTGCCTGAGGCACGTCCCCAGCGGGCGGATTGTACAGTAGCGCTCTCGCCGCAGCTAACGCACCCCCACTGGGCACGCCCAGCGCTACTGGAGACTTGAAGCTGGTTGGAGCCTGCATTGCCGGTGTCGGCGCTGCCAGAGCCGGTTGCTGGTTCCCAGCTCGTACCGGCACGCTCCGTCCCGAGTGTGTCGACATGTACTCCCCCCTGGTCGCGGTCTGCCCCAGAGGCGAGGGGGGAGAGTTCGCCGCTGAAGGAAGCTTGGTCGTCTTCGTCGGCGGAAACTCGTCGCGCTAGGGGAAAAGCCCCCTACCTGGCGCGCCAAATGTCGAAGTGTTCAGCCGACACTTCCCCCGGGCCTGCACTGGGCAGCCCGTGGAGGTTCTTTTTTCGGTCGGGCTAGTCTCTAGCGGAGAGCTTGCGCAGATGGACGAGTTAGTGAGAGCTTGACACGGTGAGTTTTACGTGGTTCAGGCCGCCGGAGCGTAAAACCCTACGTCCACGGCGAGCTATGGAGCTCGCTGTATTTCTTGCTGCTCGGGGCCGGAGGCCTGAGCTTGGGGGTGAGTTACAGCTTGTGAGTGTATGGCTAGCGTATGAGTTGCAAAGTGCGAACCCTTGCTATCGACGCCTACCCGAGCATTTTATAGTCCAAGACTCAGGCGGCTTACAAGGGGAGCCGGGACCCGACAGGTGGTCCCGGGAAGATTGTCTATTATCTACCGTATCTGCAGTTATGCCGGTAGTTGTCTCTGGTCGAAGGCTTCTGAGTCTTCATCTTGCCGCCCTGCCCATGCCGCATGCTAGACGTAGTGGTTGATGACGGCACAGGCGGCATGGGATGTCTTGTCGCGGTGTTTATTGGCTAGCAGGTTCTGACACCGCGCGCCAGTCTGTGATGCGACTGGGCGCAACGGCACCTGACAGACGCGTGCTCCTCGTCTCCGCGTCTTGGGAAGACGCGGGCCTTGAATACCTTGTACGGTCAAGGTATGGGGCGCCTTTACGCTTGCTGCCTACCGCTCGGGGGCGGGCAGCACCGTTCTTCTGGCCACGTGGCGGGTCCGGAGCCCTTCTCTGAGGAGAGAAGGGTCCGGCCTGCGGGGCACGTGGAGCCTCCGGACCTCTCCCCGTGGAGGGGGAGGCTCGGCTTCTGTTGGACACGCGGCGGGCCCGGAGCTCTTCTCTGAGGAGGGTGAGGTCCGGCCCCGCTGGACGCGTGGCGCCTTCGGACCTCTCTCCCGCGGAGGGGGAGATCCGGCTTCTGTATGCCACGTGGCGAGCCCGGAACTCTCCTCTGAGGAGAGGGAGGTCCGGCCCCGCCAGACGCGTGGCGCCTTCGGAGCTCTCCCTGCGGAGAAGGGCGAGTTCCTTAGGCATTTTCCCCTGTGCGCGGTGGTACCCCATATCTCAGGTACCGACAACTGCATTCCAGGACGAGGTGTCTGAGGACCCTCCGTAGATGACATGGAGCGCCTTCCCCAGTCAGGTGCTGCGATGCCAGTTGGTCACCTCTAGGAAAGGCCCGCGCTGTGCAAGGGGGGTCCAGGGTGCGAAGCCTGCTTTGCCTGGTTCCGACCCAAAGCGTGCGCGCCCTGCCCTTCGGAGGTCTAGGGGAGTACAACCTGCTTTGCCTGGTTCCGTACCGAAAGCCTGTGCACTCTGCCTCCCCGGCGTTGCGGTCTGGTACTAGGGGCCGGACGGTCGTTCCCTGACCTCGGAGGGAGCCGGACCCCCGGCGCCGGGCGCACAGAATTGCCCAAGCCCCGTATACCGGACCAGGACCGTAAGCCAAATAAGACTAGGAGACTGGGAAGGTAGAGCCCCCGAGGAGAATTACGCTTCCTCTACTTGTGGCAGGACCTCCAGGCTTTAGCTGCGGGGACCGCACAAGGAAGGACTGGAGCTCCCGACGACTCCAACGCGAGACCGGAGCACCAGACTACTCCAAGGCAAGAACGGAGGAGCCGGACCTCGCACCCTCTGCAGGGGCGAGCTCCGAAGGCTCCACGTGTCCTACGGGGCTGGACCTCCCTCTCCTAAGATGAGAGCTCCGGGCCCGTCACGTGGCCAGCAGATCCGGACCTCCCCGTCCTCACGATGCGAGCTCCGAAGATCCCTTGGGCCCTTAACGCAACAGGGACCCGAGGAAGGTGTCTGTCGAAGTGTGCGATCGACACTTCCCCCGGGCCTGCACTGGGCAGCCCGCGGAGGTTCTTTTTTCGGCGGGGCTAGTCTCCTAGCGGAAAGCTTGCGCGGATGGAAGAGTTAGCGAGAGCTTGACACGGCGAGTTTTACGTGATTCAGGCCGCCGGAGCGTAAAACCCTACGTCCACGGCGAGCTATGGAGCTCGCTGCATTGCTTGCTGCTCAGGGCTGGAGGCCTGAGCTTGGGGGTGAGTTACAGCTTGAGAATGTATGGCTAGCGTATGAGTTGCAAAGTGCGAACCCCTGCTATCAACGCCTGCCCGAACCTTTTATAGTCCAAGACTCGGGCGGCTTACAAGGGGAGCCGGGACCCGACAGGTGGTCCCGGGAAGATTGTTTGTTATCTACCGTATCTGTAGTTATGCCGGTCGTTGCCTCTGGTCGAAGGCTTCTGAGTCTTCATCTTGCCGCCCTGCCCATGCCGCATGCTAGTCGTAGTGGTTGATGACGGCGCAGGCGGCATGGGATGTCTTGTCGCGGCGTTTATTAGCTGGCAGGTCCTGACACCGCGCGCCAGTCTGTGATGCGACTGGGCGCAACGGCACCTGACAGACGCGTGCTCCACGTTTCCGCGTCTTGGGAAGACGCGGGCCTTGAATACCTTGTACGGGCAAGGTGTGGGGCGCCTTTACGCCCGCCGCCTACCGCTCGGGGGCAGGCAGCACCGGTCTTCTGGCCACGTGGCGGGTCCGGAGCCCTTCTCTGAGGTGAGAAGGGTCCGGCCTGCGGGGCACGTGGAGCCTCCGTACCTCTCCCCGCGGAGGGGGAGGTCCAGCCTCTGTATGCCACGTGGCGTGCCCGGAGCTCTCCTCTGCGGAGAGGGAGGTCCGGCCCCGCTGGACGCGTGGCGTCTTCGGACCTCTCTCCCGCGGAGGGGGAGGTCCGGCTTCTGTATGCCACGTGGCGGGCCCGGAGTTCTCCTCTGAGGAGAGGGAGGTCCGGCCCCGCCGGACGCGTGGCGCCTTCGGAGCTCTCCCTGCGGAGAAGGGCGAGTACCTTAGGCATTTTACCCTGTGCGCAGGGGTACCCCATATCTCAGGTACCGACAGTGTCTGTGCAAGATTTCAAGATCGGTGAAGACCTCCGAGGTCCTTGCGGAGCTAAGGACTCGGGCAGGCAAAGCCAAGAAGGAGATAAACGCAGACACAACAATCAAGAGTCTATTGATTCAAGGCTCCATGAGCTGGACTACAGACTCAACAAAAGCGAAAAAGAAAAGGAACAAGCCCTAGGAGTCCCCAGTCTCACGCCGGAACCTAGAGGCCACGAGGGTGGCCACATCCCTGACTTCAGCCCTGGCGACTTCCTCCCGCTCCGCGACGGGGCCCTGCCTCACCGGCTCCAGAGAAAGGGAGGGATCCCGGCTCCGGAAGCATGCCAGCACGTGTGTGGCAACCTCCTTTGCCAAACCCCATCCCTCCGCCTCGAGCTCGCCAGTGATCACCACTTCGAGCCCGCCCAGTTTGGCGCTGATGGACTCGAGCGCCGGGATCGCCTCGGCCACCTTCTGCCCCGGAGCCTCTGTCCTCACCGGGCTGAAGCCGAGGGGAACCAGGGCGGACCCTGCCTGGTCGACAAAGCTCCAGACCGCACGGGCCTCGACGGGCCGTGAAGCCTGGAACTCCTCCATCTCTTGGCGGATTGCCAGCAGGGCGTCAGGACCTTCCTCGGAGAACTTCTTCTCCATAGCCGCCAGAGAACCTTCCCGAAGCTGGAGACCCTGGGCGAGCCGCTCGAACTCCGATGCCCGGAAGTCGGCTGCCAGCTCCCAGTCCAGCACTGCCTGGCGCTCCCGGGAGACCTGCTCCTCCCTCGCGGCCAGAGCGGCCTCCTGAGTCTCCAGCTCCTTAGCTAGGGCCCTCAGGTCGCCCTCGCCAGCCACCAGCTGTGCGGCGACCTTCTTCGCCTCAGCCGCCAAGGCGCGCTCCCGGTCCACGACGAGGCGCTCGCGGCGCACCATCTTCAGCCGCAGCTCCTCCAGGGCAGAGGAGTGCGCCTCGGCCTTGGCATAAGCCTCGCGAGTCTCCTGGTGGAGCCACCGGGTTTTGGAGTCCAGGCGGTCGACGGCCCTCTTCTTAGCGTCGAGGAGCACCTCTATGGCATCAACCTTCGCCCGCCTCGAGTTGAGCTTCGCCCTGACCTTCTAAGTCCGCTGCCTCAAGAGGTGCCTCCAGCTGAGAAGGCAATCCCTCTCCCCTGCCTGTGCCTCCCGCTCATGCTCAAGCGCGGCCAGGACCTGCCGGACGCTCGTCTGAGCAAAGTCCAAGGCATCCACCAGGGGCAGCGGGGCGGCAGAGGCCGAAGCCACACCCCTGACTTCCTCCATCACATCGTCCTCAGAAGGAGACGATGGCGCCGCAGCGTCCACAGGGACCGCGATAAGGTGCTGATCTGGAGAAACAGGCGCCGGAGCAGGGCCGCTTTCGACGTGCCCCTGCTCGCTGCCTGCCGGAGGGCCAGCAGCCGCTCCCACCACCTCCTCAGCACCGGAGGGCTGGGCGCCGCCAGTCGGCCCCGCTGAGCCCTCGGCAGTTGCTGGCTCCTGAGTTGGCAACGGAGGACGGGCGGGAGCTACCGCCGCTGTCACAGGAGTTGTTCCAGCCGACACAAATGAGTCCTGCGCTGGCCTAGGGGCCGGCGAAGCCACTGCAGCTTCCGGACGCTGCGGCGTGGATCCTACGCCAGCCGGAGATGACCGGGGAACAGACTCGCCCCCGGTAGCCGATGAATCCCGAGGGACGCGGACGCTACAACAGGCACGGAGCCCCAGCTTTCGAACTGGGGTAGAGCCGCCGGAGCCTGCCGCCGGGGCGTGTGTTGGTAGGGGTGCCTGAGCCCTGGGCACACCCCCGGGCATTGCCGCACCGGCATCCCCCCTCAAAGCTCCACCGCCTGAAGAAGGAGGGCGGGGTGCCTGGGGCCCCTCGGACCACCGCTGTCCGAGGGGAGTCTCGTCGGAATGGAAGGCTCGAGACCTCTTGGGGCCGCCATCCGACGAACTAACGCCTCCAGAAGGAGGATGCGAAGATATCCCGGTCCCCTGGCTTGGTGCGAACGACGCCGTCGGAGGGGACCGGGCGCGTTTCTTCTTTGGCAGGCCAGAGGCCGGCTCCCTGCCCCTCCCCTTGTCGGCGGTCCGAGCTCCGTCAGCCTTCGGAGGCAGGATGGAAGCCATGGCCAACAGAAGGTCAAGAACTTGGAAGACAAGGGCGCAAGAACTCAGAGAACAAGGAAGATTCAAGCTCGGGGAAGTGCGAAGGGAAGCCTGTGGCAGATAAGATCCCCTTTTATACTTCCCATACTTGATTCAAATTGATTGGAAACTCTTTGAATGCACTGCTTGGACAACCACTTCAGCTCCAAGACAAAGCATCAATGACAAGTGGACCCGAGCCGTCCAACAGAAGCGGTGGGCCAAGAAGTCAGTCTCCCGAGAAGTCAATCCGGCGGGACGCTTCGGCGGTTCCAGAAAAGGCGCTGCGATGTGCAGAAGTGGCAGCCTTGGGAACCTCTGCAGTAAAAGAAGCCATCAAGCAGGGCTCACGCCCCCACGATCCCACGGTTGTTCATTCTCCAGCAACGGTCAAAGCAGGTCTTCGAGAAGGTGTGCGAAGTTGAAGAGACGGGGGTCCCACCTCGGGCTCGCTATCACCCCCAAGATGGGCCCGAGGGCCACTATCGGTACCCTCAATATGGGGTACCCCCGCGCACACGGGAAACTGCCTAAGGACCTCGCCCTTCTCCGCAGTGAGAGCTCCGAAGGCGCCATGTGTCCCGCGGGGCCGGACCTCCTTCTCCTCAGAGGAAAGCTCCGGGCCCGCCACGTGGCCAGCAGAGCCGGACCTCCCCCCTCTGTGGGGAGAGCTCCGAAGGCTCCACGTGTCCAGTGGGGCCGGACCTCCCTCTCCTCAGAGGTGAGCTCCAGGCCCGCCACGTGGCCAGCAGAGCCGGACCTCCCCCCTCCATGGGGAGAGCTCCAAAGGCTCCACATGTCCAGCGGGGCCGGACCTCCCTCTCCTCAGAGGAGAGCTCCGGGCCTGCCACGTGGCCAGCGGAGACGGACCTCCCCCCACCGCGGGGAGAGCTCCGAGGGCTCCACGTGTCCAGCGGGGCCGGACCACCCTCTCCTCAGAGGGGAGCTCCAGGCCTGCCACGTGGCCAGCAGAGCCGCGCTACCTGACCTGTGCGGTAGGCAGCAAGAGTAAAGACGCACCATACCTTGTCCGTACAAGGTATTCAAGACCCGAGCCTTCCCAAGATGCGGAGACACGGAGCATGCCTCTGTCAGGTGCCGTTGCGCCCAGTCACATCGCAGTGAAGACTGGCACGCCGCGTCAGAGGTTGTACGCCAATAAACACAGCGACAAGACATCCCATGCCGCCCCTGCCATCATCAACCACTACGACTAGCTTGCGGCATGGGCAGGGCGGCAGAACAAAGACTCAGAAGCCTTCGCCAGAGACAACTACCGGCGTAACTGCAATATACGGTAGATGGCAGGCAATCTCCCCGAGACCACCTGTCGGGTCCCGGGCCCACCTTGTAAGCCGCCCGAACCTTGGACTATAAAAGGCTCGGGTAGGCGACGTTAGCAAGGGTTCGTCTCCTTGCACCCTTACTCTCTAGCATTCTAGCACTCAACTCATCCTCAAGCTCAGAACCCCGGTTCTGAGCACCAAGCAATACAACGAGCATCTCTGCTCACCGTGGACGTAGGGTTTTATGCTCCGGCGGCCTGAACGACGTAAAAATCTCTGTGTCAAGCTTCCCCTTCCATCGTCCCTAATGCGTAAGCTCTCCGTCAGTGACTAGCCCCTCCGAAAAAGAACCTCCACGGGCTGCCCAGAGCAGGCCCGGGGGAAGTGTCGACAACACACTTCGACAAGCGCTTTGGGCACTGTCGAAGTGTTCAGTCGACACTTCCCCCGGGCCTGCACTGGGCAGCCTGCGGAGGTTCTTTTTTCGGTGGGGCTAGTCTCTAGCGGAGAGCTTGCGCAGATGGACGAGTTAGTAAGAGCTTGACACGGCGAGTTTTACGTGGTTCAGGCCGCCGGAGCGTGAAACCCTACGTCCACGGCGAGCTATGGAGCTCGCTGTATTGCTTGCTGCTCAGGACCGGAGGCCTGAGCTCGGAGGTGAGTTACAGCTTGAGAGTGTATGACTAGCGTATGAGTTGCAAAGTGCGAACCCTTGCTATCGACGCCTACCCGAGCCTTTTATAGTCCAAGGCTCGGGCAGCTTACAAGGGGGGCCGGGACCCGACAGGTGGTCCCGGGAAGATTGTCTATCATCTACCGTATCTGCAGTTATGCCGGTAGTTGCCTCTGGTCGAAGGCTTCTGAGTCTTCATCTTGCCGCCCTGCCCATGCTGCATGCTAGTCGTAGTGGTTGATGACGGCGCAGGCGGCATTGGATGTCTTGTCGCGGTGTTTATTGGCTGGCAGGTTCTGACACCGCGCGCCAGTCTGTGATGCGACTGGGCGCAACGGCACCTGACAGAAGCGTGCTCCGCGTCTCCGCGTCTCGGGAAGACGTGGGCCTTGAATACCTTGTACGGGCAAGGTATGGGGCGTCTTTACGCCCGCTGCCTATCACTCGGGGGCAGGCAGCGCCGTTCTGCTGCCACGTGGCGGGCCCGGAGCCCTTCTCAGAGGAGAGGAGGGCCCGTTCCGTGGGGCACGTGGAGCCTCTGGACCTCTCCCCGCGGAGGGGGAGGCTCGGCTCCTGTTGGCCACGTGGCGGGCCCGGAGCTCTCCTCTGAGGAGAGGGGGGCCCGGTCCCGCTGGACGCGTGGCGCCTTCGGACCTCTCTCCCGCGGAGGGCGAGGTCCGGCTTCTGTATGCCACGTGGCGGGCCCGGAGCTCTCCTCTGAGGAGAGGGAGGTCCGGCCCCGCCGGACGCGTGGCGCCTTCGGAGCTCTCCCTGCGGAGAAGGGCGAGACCCTTAGGCATTTTCCCCTGTGCGTGGGGGTACCCCATATCGCGGGTACCGACAGTGGCCCCCGGGCTCACCTCGGGGGAGGTAACGAGCCCGAGGTGAGGCCTTCTCCTACCCGTGCACTTTCTTGTCTTGAGTACTCCCTGAGCTGGCAGGGTCTTGACGGCTTCGGAGTTCAGCCTCTTAGGAGAGGGTGAAGCCTGGCATCGGAGCTCGGCCCGGCTGTGGGGGCGGAGGTCCGGAAGTCATCGGAGCACAGGCCCATGATGGGCGTGAGGTCCGGCATCAGGGCTCGCCTCTGAAAGGAGGGCAAGGGCTGGCATCGGAGCTCGGCCCAGCTGCGGGGGCGGAGGTCCGGAAGTCGTCGGAGCTCAGGCCAGCGAGGGGCGTGAGGTCCGGAGGTCATCAGAGCTCAGGCCAGCGAAGTGCGTGAGGTCCGGCATCAGCGCTCGCCTCTGAAAGGAGGGCGAGGGCTGGCCTCGGAACTTGGCCCAGCCGTGGGGGCGAAGGTTTGGAAGTCATCGGAGCTCAGGAAAGCGAAGGGCGTGAGGTCCGACATCAGCGTTCGCCTCTGAAAGGAGGGCGAGGGCTGGCCTTGGAGCTCGGCCTGGCTGTGGAGGCGGAGTCCGGAAATCATCGGAGCTCAGGCCAACGAAGGGCGTGAGGTCCGGCATCAGCGCTCGCCTCTGAAAGGAGGGCGAGGGCTGACCTCGGAGCTCGGCCCAGCTGTGTGGGGCGGAGTCCGGCACTGCTCAGTGGTCCCCCTTTCATGTCCCTTAGTCTCATTTGGCATACTGTCCTAGGCCGGAATACGGGGCTTGGGTAATCCAATGCACTTGGTCCCGGAGGTCTGGCCCCAGCCCCAGTCAGGGTGTAACCGTCCGGCCACCTGGTACTCAGACCGTAGCGCTGGGGGGCAGAGTGCGCATGCTTTGGGTGCAAGACCGGGCAAAGCAAGGCTCCTGACCCCCCGGTCTAGCATAGGTCTTTTCTCGGAGGAGACCAACTGGCGGTACAGTACCCTCACAGGGGGAGATCCAAAAGGCCACCGGGCCTTTGGCAGGTACCCCAAGCACTACCGTTTTCGGCAGGACGGCAAATATCGACTATGCATGAGAGCAGGAAAGAGGAACCAAGTGTACAATGGACGCACACTTTCTATAGCGTGGGGAGGGGTTCATATAAATTAATGGGTAATTTAAATGAACACCTAAGTAAGCATGGTGAACTTACTGGGGTAGCGTCGGAGCGCCTGTCTTCACGCAGAGCGGGTCATGCGTGGCTTCGTCGTACGCCGGACACGGGGGGACCCCCATGGCGATCTCAGGGGGTAGCATGGCTTCGGCCCCGCATACCATGTGGAAGGGTAGTTCCCGTGACCCGGCCCTGGGAAGTCCAGCTGGCCCTCGACATGGAGGAGCCGGTATCCCCCGACGGCTCTGGGTGCGCGTCTGCACCGGTTGTGTGGGTCTGCTTGGCGTGGACCTGGCACGCATTGCATCCCTAACCGGTTTGACGGCGTCCAGGTGGCTCTCGGTCAGTAGGAGCCATGCCGGGTGGCTTAACTGACCAACGTGCGGGACGATGAGCGTTCCTAGCACTCGCCTCCTTGGACTACTGCGAGCTAATCGCAGCCTTCCTCCGGGATTATGCACCGCAATAGGATGTCGTGGCGCCACGCCAGTAAAGATACCAGCGCGTAGCACTTAGCAATCAGCACCACCCGTTCAGCGGATGCACGTTCATCAGGAAGGATGTCCTTCAAGGAGTCCCGGACCTCCGTGGTCCATGCATCGGGACTACTTGAGCTTCTGGTGTGACACCCTCATCTCGGGTGTCAGCATATGTTCATGTTTTATAAAAAAGAAAAACATTTTTAGAAAAGAGGGAACGGAAACGAGTATTAAAAGGATAGCCAGTAAAGCTCTCCGAGAGCGCAGAAGGCAATTTCCACGACCAGCAGACCACGTGGCGTGTTCGGAGCATCATCCCCAAGAAAATGGGAGAGGTCCGCCGTTAAACTAGCTACGTGGCAGGCTCGGGGGTCACCTCCGCAATTGGAAAGAGGACCGACCTGTGAGACACGTGCTGCCCGCGGAGCTGGCCTCTGCGGAAGAAGCAAAGACATTTTTTTTATAAGACACGTGTCATCCCCGGAGCTAGTCCTCGCGGAAATCAGAGGACCATCCGCGCGGGATACGTGTCAATCTCGGAGCTCATCTCAGAGAAGTCCGGATCTATCGAACACGTGTCGCCACCGGAGCTTATCACTGGAAGGTCCGTCGCAGCTAAACACGTGTCGACCTCGGGGCATGTCCCTGAGGAAAGGAGAGCGGAAAGACCGGCACCCACACGTGGCGTGCGCGGAGCTCACCTCCGAAGAAGAGGGGGGTCTCGAATCGATTGACACGCGGCACAACCGGAGCTTGTCTCTGCGGAATGAGGAGATGCCAGGCCCGGAGGAGACGTGGAGCTTCCGGAGCTCGTCATCAGGGAGGTAACGAGTTTTGGAGCAGTTGTTACGCGTAAGGACACCGGTACGCAACAGAAACTGATCTAAAATACACGATGGTTACCGAAGATAAGACGTCAGGATCTAACAAAGATCTGAATAAGACTCTTATTCGGGATCCAATCAGATTAGGACTCTTCTCTTCCCGATTATAAATAGAACCCAAAACCTCTGGCCGAAACCACGAACTTCTCTTTCAACTCTTGAGCCGACGACTTAGCGCTCTAGCCCTAACTCGCCGAGCAAAACATCGCCGAAGCGCAACAAGGGAGATCATCGGAGAAGAACCGAGTGGTCTGAGGAGGACCTTGAAGTAAAGAAAAATGTGAGGTAGGACTTCAATACCACCTTACGACATCATGATGATCATCTCTTTGCATCTGTTCTTCGATTCCTTTCGAACAGAAGCCTTTTCGTGGGTAGATCACTTGATGATCAGTTTGATCTAAAAACAAGATCATCGTCACGACCACCTTTGAACCGAACACCTCTGTCCATGCAAGCCATGCAAGAATACGTACAGATCAATCTAATGAAACTAATCATAGGATGACATGCATGTGCATCATCGCATCTAGTTTAGGGTTTGTGCATAATATTGATTGCTGTGAATTTGTGTGCACGTGAATCCTACATAGCAGGACAAACTCAGGAAGCTGTCTACGACGAGCTGCAGCAACAAGGTTTTGAGAATCAAGAACAACCGGAACCGCAAGTACAAGGCAAGTGCTCCTTGACCATGTTGATCCTATGTTTTGAGTAAAACTATTTTGTTTTGCGAAAAAGTGTGTGTGCTGAGTCAAACATGATGGGAAACCCTTTTATAGGAGTTTACTAGTTTTGATTAAACCACCCTTGTCGCCTGGGAAGTTTATGAGTTGGGTATGGTTTTTGCTTTATGCTTCGCTGAGTCTCTGGGATCAGGAAGCGAGATAGATGTGTCTAGCTAACTGCACTTGTACTGATCATAAGTAACTGATGAGGTTAATGAACATGGATCGGAGGGAGATCTAGGCAAGCCTGGGTTTGTGAATGAGGTAGCATGAGATGGTGGTTTTACTTGCCGTAGATCTAAGGACCGGTTCATGCATGCACATGCCAGGATAACAGTGCCACCACAAGGCCAAGTATGGGTGCGGCTTAGCTGAGTAATTAGGTAAGTTGCTAGGGTGTTATGGACTGTGGAAGGCGCGGGGAATAGGAGTCGAGTGAGGACTGCCCTGGGAACTGCATGGCACAAGAGGGGGCCCGTGGGTGGGAGAATCGGAGATTCTAGCCTGCCGGTGAAACCTTAGTGAGTCCATACATCTAGTAACCCCTTTGTAAAGGCTATTTTGTGATCTCTTGACCATACACCGAAGGCTGTGTACTGGTAAAATGGAGGTTCTGCAGTCGCCGACGGGTGACGAAATCACAAACTTGTGGGTAAAGAGGTACAAACTCTGCAGAGTTGTTAAAACTATCATGATAGCCGAGCTTACGGTCACGAGCACCTGGCTAAACTGCCATGATTAGATGGGATGGTTATTGGGATGGTTATTGTAATGGTTATTGGGAAGGTTCTTGGTTATGGTTATTGATTACGGTTTGGTTTGGACTGTGGAGTCTGGGAGATGAGATGGTTGCGTGACTAATGAGTCATAACATGAGATTGGTCTGGGTGTGAGACGAGGTTGTTTTATAAGGTGAGATGGTAGCGAATACGAGGAGGTATTCGTGAGTACGGGTAAAGGATTGGTTAATGTTTGGATGGAACACGGGAAGTGATGAAGGTATGTTGGTAATTTAATACATGCTGGGATTACATTCATTTAAAGTAAAGTTGTTGTTTTATCACGTCTTTATAAATCTGCTTTTCTGCAAATAAACCTTTTATTACCTACCTTGTTTATGAGCTGCATATCATGTGTTATTCCCGCACTTGCTGAGTACATCATTGTACTCAAACTTGCATTGTTATTTCTTCATCAACAGCAAGAGAAGACTACTATGAAGACCGAGTAGAACATTATGGCGTGTGATCTGTTCTCAACCTTGCCTGTGGAGGGAGTAGAGATGGAGCCACTTCTGCTTAGTTTTGCTTCCGCATTAGTTTTTGCTTCCGCATCTAAATAAGGACTTCCGCTGCATAGAAATAAGACTTCCGCTGTGAGCATGAGTCCGAGACTCATGAGGAATTGTAATAAACTCTGTTATTCGTGGTAATATATAATCTGAATTCAGTTTGTGGAACGTATGTGTATGTGTGATAAACATCCTGGGCACACATATGCATTAGTTCTCGGTTCCGTGGTTTTCCACAGAATTGAGAGCGTCACAGATTGGTATCAGAGCCACGGGTTGACAGTAGGTTACACGCCTAATTATAAACCTTAGATTGATATTAGAGCCACGGGTTAACAGCAAGTTACACCCCTAAATAGGAGTCACAGGTAGCTAAGCTACGCTGACCAAAGGAAGCGCCCTAGGGTGAATAGCCTAGATTGGCCTCTAAAACCACCTTGACATAGGAAACCATCCTTGAATAGGAGTTGAGTGGGCCCTTGTAATGATTATTTGTGAATATGTGCTTAGTGTGAGTTGTGGGACGTCTTAAAAACGTTGTCCATATCCAAACGTAAGAAGAAGAAGGAGTGAAATGCTTCGGCACTTGATCACATCCTCATAAGGACTAATATATATAGTCCAACTCACCTTGATGCATATAGTTGAAAGGACCTATCTAATCTTCTAACCTTCTATTCTATTTCGTTCCCCCTCACAGATGGTGAGAGGAAACGCCAGCCGAAGGAACGTCCAGGAAGGTGACCACGAGGAAGTTCCTGCTAACCTGGGAGCTGGCGAAAACAACCTAGAAAGGTTGATGGCCATGCAAAACCAGCTTATGCAAACCATGATCCAAACTTTGGGTCAGTTGCAGGCCAACCAGCACCCCGTTCCGGCACCACCGCCACCACCACCACTGGCTCATAACAGGTTGGGAGAGTTCATGAGGACTCGACCACCCACCTTTGCTCAAGCAAGCGATCCAATGGAGGTCGATGATTGGTTGAAATCCGTGGAGAAAAAGCTTGCCATTGTTCAGTGCAACGACCGAGAGAAGGTTCTCTTTGCGTCGCACCAACTGATGGGAGCAGCTGCTGACTGGTGGGATGCCTTGAGCAACGCCCATGCCAACCCGGAGACAATCACTTGGACTGAGTTCAAGGAAAGTTTCCGCTCCCACTACATCCCTGTTGGCGTAATGATGCTCAAGAGGCAGGAGTTTGAAGGTCTCCGCCAAGGACAGAAGAGTGTGAATGAATATCTCAACAAGTTCATACAACTGTCCCGGTATGCCCCCGAAGATGTCAACTCAGATCAGAGGAAGCAGTACCTGTTCATGAGAGGGTTGAACAATGAGATCCAAGTTCAGCTCCTCAACAATGACTAGGTAAGCTTCCAGAAGCTGGTTGATAAGGCTATTGTGGTGGAAAACAAGATCCGAGAGATCGAGCGCGAGTGCAAAAGGAAGATGCCATACCAGCCCCAAGGGAGCAACGTACGACCTAGGTACATGCCCCCTGCAACGCAGTATGGATTGACCGCTCCTACGTACCGCCCTGGTCAGCCACCACAGCAACGGCTCGTTGCACCAGCACCTCGTATGCCCATGCCTCCTGCGCCCCGGCCTAACAATGGCGCTCCTGTTCAAAATCCCCGCCCCAACGTACCTGCTGCCGTAGGCAACAGGGCATGCTTTGCATGCGGGGAAGTAGGCCACTTTGCTAACCAGTGCCCGAAGCGAGGCCCTGGACAGCAAGGTAACGTGCCCAAGCAGAACCAGCGACCAAACGGAGGGGACAACCAAGGAAACCATGGACCGCAGAACTATGCTCATGGCCACGTTAACCATGTCACTGCTGAGGAAGCACAACAGGCTGAGGACGTCGCAATTGGAATGTTCCTTGCCAACTCCAACCCAGCCACCATTTTATTTGATTCTGGAGCATCACATTCCTTCATATCATCCAAATATGTTGCCAAACATCATATACCCGTATCCCACCTAGAATGTGCTATGTTAGTTAATTCTCCCGGGGGAGAAATGAGGACTAGTATAGTGTGTCCTAAGGTAAGCCTTAAAATAAGGGGGGTAGACTTCCTTGCCAACCTTATTGTCTTGGACTCCCACGGAATTGACATCATACTCGGAATGGACTGGTTAAGCAAGCATAATGGGGTAATCCAATGCGCTGAGAGAAGCGTGCAATTGACAAACGAACACGGTATCCGTGTCGAGTTTGAGTCAGCCCCGCAAGCGACCGAATGAGCGGATCTGAACCATGTTGAACGGGTAGCATTGGACAACATTCCAGTGGTTCAGGAATTTTCGGATGTGTTCCCGGAAGAACTTCCAGGAATGCCACCTGACCGGGATATTGAGTTTGCCATAGATTTGGTACCTGGAACTGCACCCATAGCTAAAAGACCATATAGGATGCCCGTCAACGAGTTAGTTGAACTAAAGAAGTAAATTCAAGAACAGATGGAGAAGGGTTTTATCCGGCCAAGCTCGTCACCATAGGGAGCCCCGGTACTCTTCGTGGACAAGAAGGACGGAACCCAGAGAATGTGCGTGGACTACAGGTCTCTCAACGAGGTAACAATCAAGAATAAATACCCTCTGCCCCGTATAGAGGACGTGTTCGACCAAATGAAAGGAGCCCAAGTGTTCTCCAAGATTGATCTTCGGTCGGGATATTTCCAGCTGAAGATTAAGCCCTCCGATATACCTAAGACAGCCTTTCGGACACGGTATGGTTCATATGAATATACCGTTATGTCTTTTGGATTGACGAATGCACCCGCATACTTCATGTACCTTATGAACAAGGTTTTCATGGAGTACTTGGACAAGTTCGTCGTGGTTTTCATCGACGACATTATGGTGTATTCAAAAAGTAAGGAGGAGCATGAAGAACATCTGAGATTGACTTTGCAGAAGTTGCGCGAGCATCAGCTGTATGCCAAGCTCAACAAGTGTCAATTTTGGCTAAGGGAGATATCCTTCCTAGGCCACATCATCTCCAAGGAAGGGGTATCGGTTGATCCTGGAAAGGTGAGAGATGTTCTGAAATGGGACCAACCGAAGAGCGTGAGGGATATTCGGAGTTTCCTTGGGATGGCAGGATACTATCGGCGCTTCATTAAAGACTTCTCTAAAATAGCAAAACCTATGACGGAGTTGCTAATGAAGGGAAAAATCTTTCAATGGACACAAGCCTGCCAAGAAAGTTTTGAGGAACTCAAGAAAAGGCTAACCACAGCACCAGTTCTGGTATTGCCAGACGTAAGCAAGAGCTTTGACATATATTGTGACGCATCCAGACAAGGGCTCGGATGTGTGCTCATGCAGGAAGGACAGGTGGTAGCCTATGCCTCACGACAATTAAAGAAGCATGAGCTTAACTATCCTACACATGATTTGGAGTTAGCAGCGGTAGTGCATGCATTGAAGATTTGGAGACACTATATCCTTGGTCATCGATGTGAGATCTCAAGTACATATTTACACAAACAGACTTGAATTTGAGGCAACGTCGATGGTTAGAACTCATCAAGGATTATGATGTAGGAATCAACTACCATCCCGGGAAGGCCAATGTAGTAGCTGACGCATTGAGCAGAAAGGGAGCATGCCACCTACTCACGGTTCGGAAGTTACCACCCGAACTACGTAAGGAGTTCAAACGATCACACCTCGGATTCTTGAATAACATGGAAATAATGGAGATCCACTCCTCATTGGAGCAAGAAATAAGAAAGGGCCAAGCAACGGACGAGGGGATCAAGGAGATCAAGGAAAGAATCCGACATGGGATAGAAAAGGATTTCAAGGAGGATGAAAAGGGTACACTTTGGCTAGGAAAAAGGATTTGTGTGCCAAACCTAAGACACCTTCGCGACATGATATTAAGGGAGGCACATGATTCACCCTATTCCATACATCCGGGGAGCACCAAAATGTACAAGGACTTGAAAACTTGCTATTGGTGGGATGGTATGAAGAAGGATATAGCCGAATACGTTGCCCTATGCGACACATGCCAACGGGTAAAAGCCGAACATCAAAAACCCGCTGGATTGTTGCAACCTTTGAAAATACCTGAATGGAAATGGGAGGACATCAGTATGGACTTTATTCTCGGATTGCCAAGAACTCAGTCAGGATACGACTCCATCTGGGTCATTGTGGACCTGTTGACGAAAACCGCCCATTTTCTTCCGGTAAAGACCAGTTACAACGTTACACGGTTGGCAGAGTTGTACATGGAGCAGATCATGTGCCGTCATGGGGTTCCGAAGAGGATAGTCTCAGATCGAGGTTCTCAGTTTACCTCTAGATTCTGGAGGAAGCTGCAGAAAGCCGTGGGTACACGACTGGATTTTAGCTCCGCCTATCACCCACAAACAGATGGGCAAACCGAGAGGACGAACCAAATTTTGGATGACATGCTGAGAGCTTGCGCCTTGAAACATGGGCGTAGTTGGGATAGGAGTTTACCGTATGCCGAGTTCTCCTATAACAACAGCTATCAAACTAGATTGAAGATGTCGCCTTTCGAAGCCTTATATGGCAGACGGTGTAGAACGCTGCTGTTCTGGAGCGAGACTGGAGAGAACCAGGTGTTTGGACCCGAAGTACTACAAGAGGCTGAAAAGCAAGTCCAAATGATACGGGAAAACTTAAAGGCTGCTCAGTCACGACAGAAAGGCTATGCGGACAATAGGCGTAGGAAGTTGACCTTTGAAGTAGGAGACTTCGTATACCTTAAGGTATCGCCTACCCGAGGCCAACGACGTTTTAACGTTAAAGGCAAACTAGCGCCTCGCTACATCGGACCATTTAAGATTTTCGGTAAGCGAGGAGAAGTAGCCTATCAACTAGAGCTCCCAAACCACCTCTCCGACGCACATGACGTGTTTCATGTATCTCAGCTCAAGAAGTGCTTGAGAGTACCAGAGGAACATGTGTCGATGGGAGAACTTGAACTTCAAGAGGACCTGACTTACGCAGAACACCCTATCCGAATCTTGGACGTAAAAGAAAGGGTCACCCGAAATAAAGTGATTCGATGGTGCAAGGTACAATAGAGCCATCACACTGAAGCTGAAGCCACATGGGAGCGAGAAGAGGATATCAAGGCAGAATTTCCCCATCTATTTTCTACTAACGAATCTCGAGGACGAGATTCAATTTAAGGGGGGTAGATTTGTGACACCCTCATCTCGGGTGTCAGCATATGTTCATGTTTTATGAAAAAGAAAAACATTTTTAGAAAAGAGGGAACGGAAACGAGTATTAAAAGGATAGCCAGTAAAGCTCTCCGAGAGCACAGAAGGCAATTTCCACGACCAGCAGACCACGTGGCGTGTTCGGAGCATCATCCCCAAGAAAATGGGAGAGGTCCGCCGTTAAACTAGCTACGTGGCAGGCTCAGGGGTCACCTCCGCAATTGGAAAGAGGCCCGACCTGTGAGACACGTGCTGCCCGCGGAGCTGGCCTCTGCGGAAGAAGCAAAGGCATTTTTTTATAAGACACGTGTCATCCCCGGAGCTAGTCCTCGCGGAAATCAGAGGACCATCCGCGCGGGATACGTGTCAATCTCGGAGCTCATCTCAGAGAAGTCCGGATCTATCGAACACGTGTCACCACCGGAGCTTATCACTGGAAGGTCCGTCGCAGCTAAACACGTGTCGACCTCGGGGCATGTCCCTGAGGAAAGGAGAGCGGAAAGACCGGCACCCACACGTGGCGTGCGCGGAGCTCACCTCCGAAGAAGAGGGGGGTCTCGAATCGATTGACACGCGGCACAACCGGAGCTTGTCTCTGCAGAATGAGGAGATGCCAGGCCCGGAGGAGACGTGGAGCTTCCGGAGCTCGTCATCAGGGAGGTAACAAGTTTTGGAGCAGTTGTTACGCGTAAGGACACCGGTACGCAACAGAAACCGATCTAAAATACACGATGGTTACCGAAGATAAGACGTCAGGATCTAACAAAGATCTGAATAAGACTCTTATTCGGGATCCAATCAGATTAGGACTCTTCTCTTCCCGATTATAAATAGAACCCAAAACCTCTGGCCGAAACCACGAACTTCTCTTTCAACTCTTGAGCCGACGACTTAGCGCTCTAGCCCTAACTCGCCGAGCAAAACATCGCCGAAGCGCAACAAGGGAGATCATCGGAGAAGAACCGAGTGGTCTGAGGAGGACCTCGAAGTCAAGAAAAACGTGAGGTAGGACTTCAATACCATCTTACGACATCATGATGATCATCTCTTTGCATCTGTTCTTCGATTCCTTTTGAACAGAAGCCTTTTTGTGGGCAGATCACTTGATGATCAGTTTGATCTAAAAACAAGATCATCGTCACGACCACCTTTGAACCGAACACCTCTGTCCATGCAAGCCATGCAAGAATACGTACAGATCAATCTAATGAAACTAATCATAGGATGACATGCATGTGCATCATCGTATCTAGTTTAGGGTTTGTGCATAATATTGATTGCTGTGAATTTGTGTGCACGTAAATCCTACATAGCAGGACAAACTCAGGAAGCTGTCTACGACGAGCTGCAGCAACAAGGTTTTGAGAATCAAGAACAACCGGAACCGCAAGTACAAGGCAAGTGCTCCTTGACCATGTTGATCCTATGTTTTGAGTAAAACTATTTTGTTTTGCGAAAAAGTGTGTGTGCTGAGTCAAACATGATGGGAAACCCTTTTATAGGAGTTTACTAGTTTTGATTAAACCACCCTTGTCGCCTGGGAAGTTTATGAGTCGGGTATGGTTTTTGCTTTATGCTTCGCTGAGTCTCTGGGATCGGGAAGCGAGATAGATGTGTCTAGCTAACTGCACTTGTACTGATCATAAGTAACTGATGAGGTTAATGAACATGGATCGGAGGGAGATCTAGCCAAGCCTGGGTTTGTGAATGAGGTAGCATGAGATGGTGGTTTTACTTGCCGTAGATCTAAGGACCGGTTCATGCATGCACATGCCAGGATAACAGTGCCACCACAAGGCCAAGTATGGGTGCGGCTTAGCTGAGTAATTATGTAAGTTGCTAGGGTGTTATGGACTGTGGAAGGCGCGGGGAATGAGAGTCGAGTGAGGACTGCCCTGGGAACTGCATGGCACAAGAGGGGGCCCGTGGGTGGGAGAATTGGAGATTCTAGCCTGCCGGTGAAACCTTAGTGAGTCCATACATCTAGTAACCCCTTTGTAAAGGCTATTTTGTGATCTCTTGACCATACACCGACGGCTGTGTACTGGTAAAATGGAGGTTCTGCAGTCGCCGACGGGTGACGAAATCACAAACTTGTGGGTAAAGAGGTACAAACTCTGCAGAGTTGTTAAAACTATCATGATAGCCGAGCTTACGGTCACGAGCACCTGGCTAAACTGCCATGATTAGATGGTATGGTTATTGGGATGGTTATTGTAATGGTTATTGGGAAGGTTCTTGGTTATGGTTATTGATTACGGTTTGGTTTGGACTGTGGAGTACGGGAGATGAGATGGTTGTGTGACTAATGAGTCATAACATGAGATTGGTCTCGGTGCGAGATGAGGTTGTTTTATAAGGTGAGATGGTAGCGAATACGAGGAGGTATTCGTGAGTATGGGTCAAGGATTGGTTAATGTTTGGATGGAACATGGGAAGTGATGAAGGTATGTTGGTAATTTAATACATGCTGGGATTACATTCATTTAAAGTAAAGTTGTTGTTTTATCACGTCTTTATAAATCTGCTTTTCTGCAAATAAACCTTTTATTACCTACCTTGTTTATGAGCTGCATATCATGTGTTATTCCCGCACTTGCTGAGTACATCATTGTACTCAAACTTGCATTGTTATTTCTTCATCAACAGCAAGAGAAGACTACTATGAAGACCGAGTAGAACATTATGGCGTGTGATCTGTTCTCAACCTTGCCTGTGGAGGGAGCAGAGATGGAGCCACTTCTGCTTAGTTTTGCTTCCGCATTAGTTTTTGCTTCCGCATCTAAATAAGGACTTCCGCTGCATAGAAATAAGACTTCTGCTGTGAGCATGAGTCCGAGACTCATGAGGAATTGTAATAAACTCTGTTATTCATGGTAATATATAATCTGAATTCAGTTTGTGGAACGTATGTGTATGTGTGATAAACATCCTGGGCACACATATGCATTAGTTCTCGGTTCCGTGGTTTTCCACAGAATTGAGGGCGTCACATCTGGATCTTGAGCGCTGGGTTGCACGGAGTCCCCAGTGACTCTTACGATCCTTTGGCGGCATCCAGGACCGCCGGGACTGCCTAGCTTCGAGGCACTGGTTCAGCCCCCTTCGCCCGGCTCGGCGGGCCGGGCTGTGGACCGCAGCAACGTCCTCTCGAAGACTCCTTCGTGCGCAGGGGCTCCGATGGAGGCTTTCGTTGAGAGGTCGTCAGCTGCGGCCGTGCAAGCGCGCGGTACATGACGCAGGTCCAAGGCGAGGAATTCTTTCTCCAACATCCGCACGTGAAGCAGATAAGCAGCTAGCTGTGGGTCATTGCAGGGGCATTCACCCTTAACTTGCTTGATAACTAGCTGGGAGTCGCCCTGCGCCAACAACTGGCGAGCGCCCAGAGACATGACTGTCTTTTAGGCCAAAGATGAGTGCTTCATACTCTGCCAAGTTGTTGGTTGCCTTGGAATTGAGACGCACCATGTAACCAGACTGCTCCCCCGATGGCATGAGAAGCAGTACGCCGGCACCGGCCCCCTGCTTTCGCGAGGAGCCATCGAAGAAGAGCGTACAGTGAGGCCCGGTGAAGACCGGAGCTTGGTACTTTTGTTCACCGTCTTCGCGGCCCCCTGGGTCAGCCTTCGTTGGCGTCCACTCAGCCACGAAGTCAGCCAGTGCTTGGCTCTTGGCTGTCTGACGTGGTCGGGAGCTCAGCTTGAACTCCGCCGTCTTCGGGCTGTCTTCGGGCTTCAGAAGCTGGCAGTGAGTGCCAGCTCCGCTCTCTGGCTGCTCTGGTGCACTTGTCCGCCAGGCTGAAGGGCTCGGAGGCATCGCAGACCTCTCTGGTTGCAAGCCTCTCAAGCATCTTCTTGTCCTGGACACTGTCGAAGTGCCGCCACCACAGAAGCACTTTGAATATGCGGAATGGTGTTGCGTACCTGGGAGAACCGCTGGATGAAGGAGCGCAGCGACTCCCCAGGTTGTTGCTCGATGGCTTGGAGGTCAAGCTCCGTGCCGGGACGGGTGTAGGAGCTGCCGAAGCTGGCGATGAACTGCTGGCAGAGCTCTCCCCAGGAAGTTATGGAACCCTGAGGGAGGTTCATTAGCCAAGACCGGGCAGGGCCAGACAAGGCGACAGGGAAGTAGTTTGGCCTTGACGGCCTCATCCCCTCCTGCGGCAAGTACGGCGGTGGAGTAGATCTGGAGGAACCCCGCCGGGTTGACGCTGTCGTCATACTTCTCGGGCAGGTGTGGCCGAAACTTGCGCAGCCACCTCGTGAAGCGGAGGTGGGGCTCCAGGGCCGTACATCCTGCCCCTGTTGCTGCAGATGTTGGTGCCGCGAACGCTTGGTTCGCCGCTGGCACAGTGTACCCCGGTATGGGCAAGGTTGTGCCATAGACCGGGGGCGCCGTTTGCAGGACATATGGCTGTGGCATATGCTGCGTGGCGTATGTCTGGGGCAGAGTTCGCGTGGCGAAAGTCTGCGCCTCAGGCAGGGTTGAGGCAGTCGTCATGCTGACATCGGCCTCTTGGCTGCGACGCCTTTCTCGTCGCCGCTCGAGGAACATTCGGGCGTCTTGGCCCAGGTGGCATCGTTCCAGCTCAGTCCTCAGGTCCGTTGACGGAAGCCTGGTGGAGCTGGAATCCGCCGTCTGTCCGTCAACCGTTGGCGTGCGCGTCAGCGACACAGCCGGTTGGCCGGAGCGTCGTCCCCGCTGAAGTTAAGGGTTTGCGGCGGCGACGACAAGACGGTCTACCTCGCGAATCCACTGCTGGGTCGCTGCCTGAGGCGTGTCCCCAGCAGGCGGATTGTGCAGTAGCGCTCTTGTTGCGGCTAGCGCACCCGCGCCGGGTACGCCCAGCGCTACTGAAGACCTGACGCTGGTTGGAGCCTGCATTGCCGGGGTCGGCGCTGCCAGAGGCGGTTGCTGGCTCCCAGTGCAGGTACTGGTGCCGCGAATGCTTGGTTGCGCTTGGCACAGTGTACCCCGGTATGGGCAAGGTTGCGCCATAGGCCGGGGACGCCGCTTGCAGAGCACATGGTTGTGGCTTATGCTGTGCGGCGTACGCTTAGGGCAGAGCTCGCGTAGCGAAGGTCTGCCCTCCAGGCTGTGTCGAGGCCGACGCCATGCTGTCGCCAGCCTCTTGGTTGCGACGCCTTTCTCGACGTCGCTCGAGGTACACCCGGGCATCCTGGCCCAAGTGGCACCATTCCAGCTCCCTTCTCAGGTCCGTCGATGGGAGCCTGGAGGAGCTGGAATCCGCCGTTTGCCCGTCAACCATGGGCGTGCGCATCAGCGACACAGCTGGTTGACCGGGGCGTCGCCCTCGCCGAAACCGAGGGTTCGCGGTGGCTACGACGAGGCGGTCCACCTCGCGAACCCACTGCTGGGTCGCAGAATGGGGCGCATCCCAAGCAGGTGGGTTTCGCGGCAGTGCTCTTGCTGCAGCTAGCGCACCTCCATGGTGTACGCTCAGCGCCGCAGAAGATCTTACACTAGTCGGGGCCTGCATAGCCGGAGCCGGCGTTGCCGGAGTCAGCTGCTGGCTACCAGCTTGTGCCGACACACTCCGTCCTGAGTGTGTCGACATGTACTCCCCAGTGGTCACGGTTCGCCGTGAACGCGGAGGGGGAGAGTTTGCCGCTGAAGGAAGCTTGGTCATCTTTGTCGGCGGAAACTCGTCGCGCTAGGAGAAAAGCCCCCTACCTGGCGCGCCAAATGTCGAAGTGTTCAGTCGACACTTCCCCCGGGCCTGCACTGGGCAGCCCGCGGAGGTTCTTTTTTCGGTGGGGCTAGTCTCTAGCGGAGAGCTTGCGCAGATGGACGAGTTAGTAAGAGCTTGACACGGCGAGTTTTATGTGGTTCAGGCCGCCGGAGCGTAAAACCGTACGTCCACGGCGAGCTATGGAGCGTGCTGTATTGCTTGCTGCTCAGGACCGGAGGCCTGAGCTCGGGGGTGAGTTACAGCTTGAGAGTGTATGGCTAGCGTATGAGTTGCAAAGTGCGAACCCTTGCTATCGACGCCTACCCGAGCCTTTTATAGTCCAATTCTCGGGCAGCTTACAAGGGGGGCCGGGACCCGACAGGTGGTCCCGGGAAGATTGTCTATCATCTACCGTATCTGCAGTTATGCCGGTAGTTGCCTCTGGTCGAAGGCTTCTGAGTCTTCATCTTGCCGCCCTGCCCATGCCGCATGCTAGTCGTAGTGGTTGATGACGGTGCAGACGGCATGGGATGTCTTGTCGCGGTGTTTATTGGCTTGCAGGTTCTGACACCGCGCGCCAGTCTGTGATGCGACTGGGCGCAACGGCACCTGACAGAAGCGTGCTCCGCGTCTTAGGAAGACGCGGGCCTTGAATACCTTGTACGGGCAAGGTATGGGGCGTCTTTACGCCCGCTGCCTATCACTCGGGGGCAGGCAGCGCCGTTCTGCTGCCACGTGGCGGGCCCGGAGCCCTTCTCAAAGGAGAGGAGGGCCCGTTCCGCGGGGCAAGTGGAGCCTCTGGACCTCTCCCCGTGGAGGGGGAGGCTCGGCTCCTGTTGGCCACGTGGCGGGCCCGGAGCTCTCCTCTGAGGAGAGGGGGGCCCGGTCCCGCTGGACGCGTGGCGCCTTCGGACCTCTCTCCCGCGGAGGGGGAGGTCCGGCTTCTGTATGCCACGTGGCGGGCCCGGAGCTCTCCTCTGAGGAGAGGGAGGTCCGGCCCCGCCGGACGCGTGGCGCCTTCGGAGCTCTCCCTGCGGAGAAGGGCGAGACCCTTAGGCATTTTCCCCTGTGCGCGGGGGTCCCCATTATCGCGGGTACCGACAGGCACCTTCACATCAAGGCCCTGAAGCGGCTCAGTGCCAAGGAGATGGTACGGGGCCTGCCGTGCCTTGACCATGTGGAACAGTTCTGCGATGTCTATGTAGTGACAAAGCAGAGGCGGCTCCCCTTTCCCCAGCATTCGAGCTTCCGAGCCAAGGAGCGGCTCGACCTTGTGCATGGGGACTTGTGTGGCCCGGTGACACCGGATACACCTGGAGGACGACGTTACTTCCTGCTGCTTGTCGATGACCTCTCCCATTACATGTGGGTGATGGTCCTCGGCAGCAAGGGAGAGGCTGCGAACGCCATCAGGCGCGCGCAGGCCATTGCAGAGGCGGAGTGCGGCCTCAAGATGCGCGTGCTGCGCACCGACAACAGCGGCGAATTCATGGTGGCTGAATTCGCGTCGTACTGCACGGATGAGGGTGTTCAGAGCCACTACTCCGTGCCGTACAGCCCGCAGCAGAACGGCGTCATCGAGCGACGCAACCAGACGGTTGTGGGGATGGCTCGGGCCCTCCTCAAGCAGAGGGGAATGCCGGCTATCTTCTAGGGAGAGGCGGTGGTGACGGCGGTCTACATCCTCAACCGCTCGCCCACCAAGGCTCTCAACGGCAGGACGCCGTACGAGGCTTGACATGGGCGCAAGCCGACAGTATCTCACCTACGGGTCTTCGGCTGCCTAGCATTCGCCAAGGTGCTTGGCCACATCAGCAAGCTCGATGACAGGAGCACTTCAGGGGTGTTCATCGGCTACGCGGAGCGCTCGAAGGCCTACTGCATACTCGACCCAGGAACACAGCGCGTGCGCACGACACGTGATGTAGTGTTCAATGAAGGGCGAGGACAGGCATGGGACAACACGGTAGACGACGGCTTGACTCCGACATACGACAACTTCATCGTCGAGTACGTCCACTTCAAGGGAACTGGGGGAGTCGGCAGCTCTTCTCCACCAACTTCAGCGCCACGCTCCCCAGTCACAACCTCGGCTGCGACGACCTCTCCACCACCACAGCCAGCGACCCCATGCACTCCAGCACTGAATGCCATCCCTCCGGGTACGTCCACTCCGACACCAGCTTGTGTCGAGCACAAACCGGTGGAGTTCGTTACTCCGCTCTCCCATGACGAGGAGCGCATCGAAGCGTACCACGATGGAGAGCCGTTGCGGTATCGTACGATGGAGGATCTTCTCGATGACCAGTCGGTGTCTGTACTGGTCCCTCGCGATCTGGAGGCGCAGTTGCATCTTGCTTGCGATGACGGCGAGCCTCGGTCTTTCGCGGAGGCTGAGAGACACGCGGTATGGCGTGCCGTGATGCAGTCGGAGATGGATGCGGTTGAGAACAACCACTCCTAGGAGCTTACTGACCTCCCTCATGGTCACCGCGCAATCACCCTTAAGTGGGTGTTTAAGCTGAAGAGGGATGAAGCTGGCGCCATCGTCAAGCACAAGGCTCGCTTGGTGGCACGCGGTTTCGTGCAACAGGAGGGGATCGACTTCGACGATGCCTTCGCGCCCGTGGCGCGGATGAAATCTGTGCGACTCCTCCTTGCGCTGGCTGCTCAGGTAGGCTGGCGGGTTCATCACATGGATGTCAAGTCGGCGTTTCTTAAAGGCGATTTAAAGGAAGAGGTCTATGTGCACCAGCCCGCCAGGATTTACGATTCCTGGCAAGGAGGGCAAGGTGTTGCGTCTGCGCAAGGCCCTCTATGGCCTGTGGCAGACACCAAGGGCATGGAATGCCAAGTTGGACTCCACGCTCAAGGGGATGGCTGTCGAAGTGTGTGGTCGACACTTCCCCCGGACCTGCTCTGGGCAGCCCGCAGAGGTTCTTTTTCGGAGGGGCTAGACGCTTGTGGAGAGCTTTAGCGTTAGGGACGAGTGAGGGAGAAGCTTGACACGGCGAGTTTTACGTGGTTCAGGCCGCCGGAGCGTAAAACCCTACGTCCACAGTGAGCAGAGGTGCTCGCTGTATTGCTTGCTGCTCAGAACCGGAGTCCTGAGCTTGAGGGTGAGTGATGTCTAGAGTGAGAGTTCACAGAGTTCGAACCCTTGCTAACATTGCCTACCCGAGCCTTTTATAGTCCAAGGCTCGAGTGGCTTACAAGGGGGGCCCAGGACCCGACAGGTGGTCCCGGGGAGATTGCCTACCGACTACCGTACCTGCAGTTATGCCGGTTGTTGTCTGGTGAAGGCTTCCGAGTCTTCGTTCTGCCGCCCTTCCCATGCCGCAAGCTCGTTGTAGTGGTTGATGATGGCAGGGGCAGCAGGGGATGTCTTGTTGCTGTGTTTATTGGCGGGCAGGCTCTGACACGGCGCGCCAGTCTGTGATGCGACTGGGCACAACGGCACCTGACAGAGGTGTGCTCCGCGTCTCCGCATCTTGGGAAGGCGTGGGCCTTGAATACCTCGTACGGGCAAGGTATGGTGCTTCTTTACGCCCGCTTCCTACCGCGCGGGGGTAGGCAGCGTTGTCCTGCTGGCCATGTGGCGGGCCCGGAGCTCTCCTCTTAGGAGAGGAAGGTCCGGCCCCGCACGGGACACGTGGAGCCTTCAGAGCTCCCCCCACGGAGGGGGGAGGTCCGGCTTCTGCTGGCTACGTGGCGGGCCCGGAGGTCTCCTCTGAGAAGAGGGAGGTCCGGCCCCGTGGGACACGTGGAGCCTTCGGAGCTCTCCCCACGGAGGGGGGAGGTCCAGCTTCTGCCGGCCACGTGGCAAGTCTGGAGCTCTCCTCTCAGGAGAGGGAGGTCCGGCCCCGCTGGTCACGTGGCGCCTTCGGAGCTCTCCCTGCAGAGAAGGGCGAGGTCCTTAGGCATTTCCCCCTGTGCGCGAGGGTACCCCGTATCGAGGGTACCGACAGTGGCCCCCGGGCCCATCTCGGGGGAGATAGCAAGCCCGACGTGCGGCCTCCATCTCTTCTGTTCCGCGCACTTTCTCTAAGTCCCGCATTGACCGCTGCCGGAGCACGAACAGTCGCGGGATCGTGGGAGCGTGCGCCCACTTGATGGTTGCTTTTACTGTGGCGGTTCCCAAGGCTGCCACTTCTGCATGTCGTGGCGCTCTTTTCGGGAACCGCCGAAGCGCCTTGCCGTCTCGTCTCCTTGGGAGACTGACTTCTTGGCCCACCATCTTCAGCTGGACGACTTGGGTCCACTTGTCATCGGCGCTTGGTCTTGGAGCCGAAGTGGTTGCCCATGCGGCGTATTCAAAGAGTTTCGAATCGCTTTGAATCGCACCTGGAAAGTTTTAAAAGGGGATCTTACCCGCATCGCGGCTTCCCTTCGCACTTCCCAGCGCTTGCACCTTCCTTGAACTCTTGCGCTTTTGTCTTCCTGTCCTTGAGCTCTCCCCCACCATGGCTTCCAACCTGCTCCCGTTGCGTCTCGTTCGTTCCGCCGATCTTGGGCCAGTTCGCAGGCTGCTGGGCTGGCACACGGAGGAGCAGAAACGCCAGCTCCACCGGGGATCTCTCCCCCTGCTCCTGGAAAAGGGGGAGATGGTTTTCGTTACTGGCTACGCCATGGCGGGGTTCATCCCGCCAATTTCTTCCTTCTTCGTCACATTGCTGGAGACGTATGGTCTCCAGCTCCACCACCTTTCCCCCAACTCCTCCGCGATGGCCGCTGCCGCTGTCTTCGTCCATTTCTGCGAGATGTTTGTGGGGGTGCACGCTTCAGTGACGCTCTTCCGCTACTTCTTCGTGTTGCGGACGACCAGGCGCGGCTCGAAGACCCAGATGGGAGCGTACTATTTCCAGCATCGCTGCAAGGACCCAAAGGTCTCTGGTTACCTTCTACCTTTCAGTGCGTCGAGGTGGGAAAACTGGAGGGAGAGCTGGGTGATCGTGCAGACCGTCAAGCACGATCGCCTGCAGCTCCCAACCGCCGGCCCAACCACTAAGCGTCGCTTCTAGGAGGAGATCCCAGAGCTTGAGCAGGAGTATGCACTGGTCTTGGAGCGGATCCGGTTCTCGGCCAATGAGGGGCTAACGTCCCTGATGGTGCTAATGGATTTCTTGTCGCGCCGTATTGCGCCCTTGCAGCAGCGCAACCGCCCGGCATGGTACTACACTGGTGAGCAGGACTGCACCAGGTTGGAGAGGGGTCTTGGCTCTGATCCTTCCGATGAGGAGCTGTACGAGATGGTGGGCAAGGTGAGTGGCGACTTCATCCCCAGTGGCGATCCCGCCTTCCCGTCCTCTGCCACTCCCCTCTTCTTAGAGCCGCAGAGGAGGTCAGAGCCACTGCGGAAGATGCCAAACCTCGACGACATCGGGATCACCATCCGTCAGGTTGGGGATACCCTCCGGGGCATCTCGATCCCGGGGACCGAGCGCTCCGGATCGGAGCGCGAGGCGTCTCTCGCTGCCCAACCCGCCCCGAGGGCTGGTGGAACTCAAGCCGCTGACAAGGGGAAGGGGAAGGAGCCGGCCCCCGGGCAGTCGGAGAAGAAACGTGCCCGGTCTCCTCCGAGGGCGTTGCCTGCGCCGAGTCAGGGGGCCGGTGCACCCTTGCACCCATCTCCCGGAGGCATTGGTCCATCGAGTGGTGACCCAAAGAGACCCCGGGTGTCCCACTTCAGCGAGTCTCTTCCCGGACAGCGGCAGTCCGAAGAACCCCAAGCGTCCCGCCACCCTTCCTCAGGCGGAGGGGCTTCTAGGATGGACGCCGGTGGGGCGACGCCGGGGAGTGTGCCGGGGGTCCAGACGCCACAGCCCGCGAACGTCCCGGCCGCAGGTCCTGGCGGTTCAACTGCGGCCAAGAGGCCGAGGCTACAAGCCCGTTGGAGCGCTCACGTCGCCCAGTAAGTGTTGCTCTTTCTGGCTTGTAGGAGTAGCGTTCTCATCTCCTCTCTTAGCCTGAGAGCTTTCTTTTCCTGCAGGGACCGACCGGCTGCCGAGGGCGGGCCCATTACTCGGCCATCTCCAGTTGGCGGAGGCTCCGCGCCACAGCATCTGGGAACTGAGGTGGTTCCAACGGCCCCCAAGTCGGCGGGGGCTTCTTCTGTGCCAGCGGGTTCGCCCTCTGCGGTGGCTGCGGCAGCTCCTGTTCGTCCTCCTTCACCAGCCCGGAAGTCCGGTGCTGAGGCTGGAAGGGCCGTTGTAGGTGCAGTTGCTGGCTCCCTGGCTCCCCCGGGTCAGCGTCTTGCTTTAGTTGCTGAGGCACCAGCACCTTCACCGGTTGTAGACGCAACAGGGGAGGTCAGGGGCACGACTCCTGCCCCCGCCGTCCCGGTGCCCATGTGGGATGCCTTGGGGCGTGTTCAGACTGGCGCCCGACAGTTCCAGGCCGCCTTTGAGCGGGAGCGGGGGGCGCTGGCTGGAGAGAGGGAGCACCTTCTTAGTTGGGAGCACCTCCTGCTGCAGAGCACCCAGGAGGCTAAGGCAGAGCTCCACTCGAGGCAGTCAAGGCTTGAGACCATGGGTGCTCTGCTCGATGCTCAGAAGAAAGCCGTCGGCCGCCTGGACTCAGAGACCCGGCGGCTCCGCGCTTCCTTCTGCGAAGCTCTGGCCCAGGCCGAAGCCAAGGCCGAGGCGCGCTCTGCTGCCACGGAGGAGTTGCGGCTGCAGGTAGCTCGTCGAGAGTGCGCCGTCGCCGACCAGGAACGTGCCGTGGCGTCTGAGGAGGAGAAGCTTGCCGCACGGCTGAAGGCCAGAGAGGGCGAGCTGAGGGCCCGGGCCGAGGAGCTGGAGCTCCGCGAGTCGGCTGCTGCTGCGAGGGAGGAGCAATCCTCCCGGGAGCGCCAGGTGGCGCTGGATCGCGAGCTGACGGCTCGTGAGGAGGTAGAGAAGCTCCAGGATTCGCGTTCTGTCGAGGCCCAGGCGGTCTGGAGCTTTGTTACCAAGGCAGGGTCCGCCTTGATTCCTCTTGGTTTCAGCCCGGTGCGGACAGGGGCTCCAGCGCAGGAGGTGTCTGAGGCAATCCCGGTGCTTGAGTCCATCAGCGGCAAGCTGGGCCGGCTAGAAGCGGTGATCGCCAACGAGCTTGAGGTGGAGGGCCGAGGCCTGGTGAAGGAGGTCGCTACGCATGTGTTGGCGTTCTTCCGGAGCCAAGACCCTTCCTTCTCTCTGGAGCCAGTCCATCTAGGGCCCGCCGCCGAGCGGGAGGAAGCTGCCAGGGACGAGGTCGAGTACGTGGCCGCCCTTGTGGCCTCTAGGTTCCAACGAGAGTCTGGGGACTCTTAGGCACCCGCCCCCGTGGCCAAAAGGCCCTGTACCTTCTCTTTTTTTTGTTGAGTCTGTATCCCAGCTCATGGAGCCTCGAATGAGTAGACTCTTGTTATCTTCTGTGTCTTGTGTGCTTTAGTCTTCTTCTTGGTTTTGCCTGGCCGAGCCCTTAGCTCCGGAAGGTACACAGAGGCCTTCACCAATCTCGAAGATCTGCACAGACACCTTCCCCGGGTCCTTACTGTATTAAGGGTCCCGGAGGTCTCCGGAACTCACCCCATGAGAATGGGGAGGTCCAGATCTGCTGGCCACGTGGCGGGCCCGGAGCTCCCTTCTAAGGACAGGGAGGCCCGGCCCCGTGGGACACGTGGATGCTTCGGAGCTCTCCCCTCGGAACGGAAGGTCTGGCCTCTGCCGGCCACATGGCGGGCCTGGAGCCCCCCTGAGGGAAGGGGAGCTCCGGCCCCGCTGGACACGTGGGGCCTTCGGGGCTCGCCCCTGCGGAGGGGGCGAGGTCCGGATCCTTCGGTCTTTCCTTGGAGCTCCTGTCTTGCGCGATCCCGTAGCGGCCCCCTAGTAGGTGTGGCCCATTGGTGGGGTGCTCCTACCATACTCCTGCGGGGAGCTAGGTCCGAGAGGTCCTGCACACAAGTAAGGGAAACGTAATTCTACTTGGGGCTCCCCTTTCTCGGACACGGAGGGACTTCATGGTGATCTCTGGGGGAAGCACGGCCTCGGCCCCATACACCATGAAGAAAGATGTCTCTCCGGTGGTCCGGCTCTGGGATGTCCGGTTCGCCCATAGTGTACTCGGAAGCTCGTCCACCCACTTGGCGCCATGTTTCTTCAAGCCGGCATAGGTGCGGGTCTTGAGGCCTCGAAGAATCTCGGCATTGGCCCTCTCAACTTGTCCATTGCTCTTTGGATGAGCCACGAAGGCATAGCACACCTGGATGCCGAGGTCTTCGCAGTATTCTTGGAACGCTGCGCTAGTGAACTGGGTCCCGTTGTCAGTAATGATTCTGTTCGGGACCCCAAACCGGCAGACGATCGACTTGATGAACTTTACTGCGGATTGCTTGTTGATGGTGACGACGGGTGTGGCTTCCGGCCACTTGGTGAACTTGTCGATGGCAACGTAGAGGTACCGGAATCCCCCGATGGCTCTGGGGAATGGTCCCAGGATGTCCAGCCCCCATACGTCGAACGACCATGAGGGCGGGATTGTCGGTACCCGCGATATGGGGTACCCCCGCGCACAGGGGAAAATGCATAAGGATTTCGCCCTTCTCTGCAAGGAAAGCTCCGAAGGTGCCACATGTCCAGTGGGGCCGGACCTCCCTCTCCTCAGAGGAGAGCTCCGGGCTCGCCACATGGCCTACAGCAGCCAGACCTCCCCCCTCCGTGGGGAGAGCTCCGAAGGCGCCACGCGTCCGGCGGGGCCGGACCTCCCTCTCCTCAGAGGAGAGCTCCGGGCCCGCCACATGGCATACAGAAGCCGGACCTCCCCCTCCGCGGGAGAGAGGTCCGAAGGTGCCACGTATCCGTCAGGGCCGGACCTCCCTCTCCTCAGAGAGGAGCTCCGGGCCCGCCACGTGGCCGACAGAAGCCGAACCTCCCCCTCCGCGGGGAGAGGTCCAAAGGCTCCACGTGTCCCGCGGGGCCGGACCCCCCCTCTCCTCTGAGTAGGGCTCCGGGCCCGCCATGTGGCCAGCAGAACGGCGCTGCCTGCCCCCGAGCGATAGGCAGCGGCGTAAAGACGCCCCATACCTTGCCCGTACAAGGTATTCATGGCCCGCGTCTTCCCAAGAGGCGGAGACGCGGAGCACGCCTCTGTCAGGTGCCGTTGCGCCCAGTCGCATCACAGACTGGAGCGCAGTGTCAGAGCCTGCCAGCCAATAAACGCAGCGACAAGACATCCCACGCCTCCCCCGCCATCATCAACCACTACGACTAGCATGCGGCATGGGCAGGGCTGCAAGACGAAGACTCAGAAGCCTTCGCCACAGACAACTACCGGCATAGCTACAGATACGGTAGATAACAGTCAATCTCCCCGGGACCACCTGTCGGGTCCCGGGCCCCCCTTGTAAGCCACTCGAGCCTTGGACTATAAAAGGCTCGGGTAGGCAACGTTAGCAAGGGTTCGCACTCTAGCCATTCGCACCCTGGGTTCGCACTCTGCAACCCATACGCTAGCCATTCACACCCAAGCTGTAACTCACCCCCAAGCTTAGGACTCCGGTTCTGAGCAGCAAGCAATACAGCGAGCTCTATAGCTCGCCGTGGACGTAGGGTTTTACGCTCTGGCGGCCTGAACCACGTAAAACTCACCGTGTCAAGCTCTTACTAACTCGTCCATCGGCGCAAGCTCTCCGCAAGGGACTAGCCCCACCGAAAAAAGAACCTCTGCGGGCTGCCCAGTGCAGGCCCGGGGGAAGTGTCGACCGAACACTTCGACATTTGGCGCGCCAGGTAGGGGGCTTTTCCCCTTGCGCGACGAGTTTCCGCCGACAAATATGACCAAGCTTCCTTCAGTGGCAAACTCTCCTCCCCCGCGTCCGCGGCGAACCGTGACCAGGGGGGAGTACATGTCAACACACTCAGGATGGAGTGTGTCGGTACAAGCTGGGAGCCAGCAACCGGCTCTGGCAGCGCCGACCCCGGCAATGCAGGCTCCAACCAGCGTCAGGTCTTCAGTAGCGCTGGACGTACCCGGTGGGGGTGCGCTAGCTGCATCAAGAGCGCTACTGCACAATCCACCTGCTGGGGACGCGCCTCAGGCAGCGACCCAGCAGTGGATTCGCGAGGTAGACCGTCTCGTCGTCGCCGCCACAAACCCTCGACTTCAGCGGGGACGACGCTCCGGCCAACCGGCTGTGTCGCTGATGCGCACGACAATGGTTGACGAGCAGACGGCAGATTCCAGCTCCACCAGGCTCCAGTCGACGGATCTGAGGATAGAGCTGGAATGGTGTCACTTGGGCCAGGATGCCCGGGTGTACCTCGAGCGACGTCGAGAAAGGCGTCGCACTCAAGAGGCTGGTGACAATATGACGTCGGCCTCGACCCAGCCTGAAGGGCAGACCTTCGCCACGCGAGCTCTGCCGCAGACGTACGCCGCGCAGCATAAGCCACAACCATGTGCTCTGCAAGCGGCATCCCCGGCCTATGGCGCAACCTTGCCCATACCGGGGTACACTGTGTCAGGCGCAACCAAGCGTTCGCGGCACCAGTACCTGCACTGGGAGCCAGCAACCGGCTCTGGCAGCACCGACCCCGGCAATGCAGGCTCCAACCAGCGTCAGGTCTTCAGTAGCGCTGGGCGTACCCGGCGGGGGTGCGCCAGCCACAGCAAGAGCGCTACCGCACAATCCACCTGTTGGGGATGCGCCTCAGGCAGCGACCCAGCAGTGGACTCGCGAGATAGACCGTCTCGTCGTCGCCTCCGCAAACCCTCGACTTCGGCAGGGACGATGCTCCGGCCAACCGGCTGTGTCGCTGATGCGCACGCCAATGGTTGGCGAGCAGACGGCGGACTCCAGCTCCACCAGGCTTCCGTCGACGGACCTGAGGGCAGAGCCGGAGCGATGCCACTTGGGACAAGATGCCCGAGTGTTCTTCGGGCGACGTCGAGAAAGGCGTCGCAACCAAGAGGCTGGCGTCAGCATGACGCCGGCCTCGACCCAGCCTGAAGGGCAGATCTTCGCCACGCGAGCTCTGCCCCAGGCATACGCCGCGCAGCATATGCCACAACCATATGCCCCACAAACGGCGTCCCCGATCTAGGGAGCAGCCTTGCCCATGCCGGGGTACACTGTGCCAGCGGCGAACAAGGCGTTCGCGGCACCAATACCTGCACTGGGAGCCAGCAGCCGGCTCTGGCAGCGCCGACCCCGGCAATGCAGGCTCCAACCAGCGTCAGGTCTTCAGTAGCGCTGGGCGTACCTGGCGGGGGTGCGCTAGCCACAGCAAGAGTGCTACTGCACAATCCGCCTGCTGGGGACGCGCCTCAGGCAGCGACCCAGCAGTGGATTCGCGAGGTAGACCGTCTTGTTGTTGCCGCCGCAAACCCTTGACTTCGGCGGGGACAACGCTCCGGCCAACCGGCTGTGTCTCTGACGCGCACGCCAACGGTTGACGGACAGACGGCGGATTCCAGCTCCACCAGGCTTCCGTTGATGGACCTGAGGACTGAGCTGGAACGATGCCACCTGGGCCAAGACGCCCGAGTGTTCCTCGAGCGGCGACGAGAAAGGCGTCGCAGCCAAGAGGCCGGCGTCAGCATGACGACTGCCTCAACCCTGCCTGAGGCACAGACTTTTGCCACGCGAACTCTGCCCCAGACATACGCCACGCAGCATATGCCACAGCCATATGTCCTGCAAACGGCGCCCCCGGTCTATGGCGCAGCCTTGTCCATACCGGGGTACACTGTGCCGGCGGCAAACCAAGCGTTCGCGGCACCAACGCCAGCAGCAACAGGGGCAGGATGTACGGCTCTGGAGCCCCACCTCCGCTTCGCGAGGTGGCCGCACAAGTTTCGGCCGCACCTCCTCGAGAAGTACGACGGCAGCGACAACCCGGCGGAGTTCCTCCAGATCTACTCCACCGCCGTGCTTGCCGCAGGAGGGGATGAGGCCGTCATGGCCAAACTACTTCCCCGTCGCCTTGACCGGCCCAGCCCGGTCTTGGCTAATGAACCTCCCTCAGGGTTCCATAACTTCCTGGGGAGAGCTCTGCCGGCAGTTCATCACTAACTTCGGCAGCTCCTACACCCGTCCCGGCACGGAGCCTGACCTCCACGCCATCAAGCAACAACCTGGGGAGTCACTGCGCTCCTTCATCCAGCGGTTCTCCCAGGTACGCAACACCATTCCGCATATTCAAAGTGCTTCTGTGGTGGCGGCACTTCGACAGTGTCTGGGACGAGAAGATGCTTGAGAGGCTTGCAACCAGAGAGGTCTGCGATGCCTCCAAGATCTTCAGCCTGGTGGACAAGTGCGCCAGAGCAGCCGGAGGGCGGAGTTGGCACTCACTGCCAGCTTCCGAAGCCGGAAGACAGCCCGAAGACGGCGGAGTTCAAGCTGAGCTCCCGACCACGTCAGACAGCCAAGAGCCAAGCACTAGCTGACTTCGTGGCTGAGTGGACGCCAACAAAGGCTGACCCAGGGGGCCGCGAAGACGGTGAACCAAAGTACCGAGCTCCGGTCTTCACCGGGCCTCACTGGATGCTCTTCTTCGACGGCTCCTCGCGAAAGCAGGGGGCCGGTGCCGGCGTACTGCTCCTCATGCCATCGGGGGAGCAGTCTGGGTACATGGTGCGTCTCAATTCCAAGGCAACCAACAACTTGGCAGAGTATGAAGCACTCATCTTTGGCCTAAAAGACAGTCCTGTCTCTAGGCGCTCGCCAGTTGTTGGCGCAGGGCGACTCCCCGCTAGCTATCAAGCAAGTTAAGGGTGAATGCCCCTGCAATGACCCACAGCTAGCTGCTTATCTGCTCCACGTGCGGATGTTGGAAAAAGACTTCCTCGCCTTGGACCTGCGCCATGTACCGCGCGCTGGCACGGCCGCAGCTGACGACCTCTCAACGAAAGCCTCCATCAGAGCCCCTGCGCACGAAGGAGTCTGTCGAAGTGTTCGGTCGACACTTCCCCCGGGCCTGCACTGGGCAGCCCGCGGAGGTTCTTTTTTCGGTGGGGCTAGTCCCTTGCGGAGAGCTTGCGCAGATGGACGAGTTAGTAAGAGCTTGACACGGTGAGTTTTACGTGGTTCAGGCCGCCGGAGCGTAAAACCGTACGTCCACGGCGAGCTATGGAGCTCGCTGTATTGCTTGCTGCTCAGGGCCGGAGTCCTGAGCTTGGGGGTGAGTTACAGCTTGGGTGTGAATGGCTAGCGTATGAGTTGCAGAGATGCGAACTCTTGCTATCGTCGCCTACCCGAGTCTTTTATAGTCCAAGACTCGGGTGACTTACAAGGGGGCCCGGGACCCGACAGGTGGTCCCGGGGAGATTGACTGTTATCTACCGTATCTGCAGTTATGCCGGTAGTTGTCTCTGGCGAAGGCTTCCGAGTCTCCGTCTTGCCGCCCTGCCCATGCCGCATGCTAGTCGTAGTGGTTGATGACGGCGCAGGCAGCATGGGATGTCTTGTCGCTGTGTTTATTGGCTGGCAGGTTCTGACACCGCGCGCCAGTCTGTGATGCGACTGGGCGCAACAGCACCTGACAGAGGCGTGCTCCGCGTCTCCGCGTCTTGGGAAGACGCGGGCCTTGAATACCTTGTACGGGCAAGGTATGGGGCGTCTTTACGCCCGCTTCCTATCGCTCGGGGGCAGGCAGCGCCGTTCTTCTGGCCACATGGCAGGCCCGGAGCCCTTCTCAGAGGAGAGGAGGGTCCGGTCCGCGGGGCACGTGGAGCCTCCGGACCTCTCCCCGCGGAGGGGGAGGTTCGGCTTCTGTCGGCCACGTGGCGGGCCCGGAGCTCCTCTCTGAGGAGAGGGAGGTCTTGCCCCGCCGGATACGTGGCACCTTCGGACCCCTCGCCCACGGAGGGGGAGGTCCGGCTTCTGTATGCCACGTGGCGGGCCCGGAGCTCTCCTCTGAGGAGAGGGAGGTCCGGCCCTGCCGGACGCGTGGCGCCTTCGGAGCTCTCCCTGCGAAGAAGGGCGAGTTCCTTAGGCATTTTCCCCTGTGCGCGGGGGTACCCCATATCTCAGGTACCGACAGTGGCCCCCGGGCCCATCTCGGGGGAGATAGCGAGCCCGAGGTGGGACCTCCGTCTCTTCTGATCCGCATACTTTCTCTAAGTCCCGCATTGACTGCTGCCGGAGCACGAACGGTCGCAGGATCGTGGGAGCGTGCGCCCACTTGATGGTTGCTTTTACTACGGCGGTTCCCAAGACTGCCACTTCTGCATGTTGCGGCGCTTTCTTCGGGAACCGCCAAAGTGCCTTGCCGGCTTGTCTTCTTAGGGGACTGACTCCTTGACCCACCGCTCCAGTCGGGCGGCTTGGGTCCACCTGTCATCGGCGCTCGGTCTCGGAGCCGAAGCGGTTGCCAATGCGGCGTACTCGAAGAGTTCCGAATTGCTTGGGATTGCACCCGGGAAGGTGTGAAAAGAAACCCCCACGTCGGTACGCTCCCCTTATAAGGCTTCCAGCCCTTGCGCCTCCCTCGAGTCTCTGCAGTCTTGTCTTCTTCCATGGCTCTTAACCCGCCTTATGGGGGGAGAATCGCTCTCGATTTCCTCCAGCGACGGCGTCTGCACCAAGTCTGGGACCCAGGGAGCCTGCCTTCCTTGCCTCTGGAGGTGGCGCCTCCAAGGGGTCTCTGGTTTGTCCTCCCGACGGGGCCCTTCCTTGGTGACGGCAGGCAGAAAGCTCCCTGGCGTTGCGTCCCTTATCAGATGGTGGAGTCTTCAAAGAAAGCGCTGAAGCACCAAGGAGAATTCCAGGCGGCAAAGTCTCCGAGAAGACCGCTGAAGCTGCGGAGGGGGCCTCAGGAGCACCCTTGATGACACCGGCTTTTGTGCCGGTGATGAGGGAACTTCAGGAGAAGGAAACCGCCGATGCACCAAGGAGGATCCCAGGCGGAAGAGTCTCCAAGAAGACCGTCGAAGCTGCGGAGGGGGCCTCAGGAGCACCCTTGATGACACCGGCCTTTGCGCTGGTGATGAGGGAGGCGATTTCTTCGCTTGGGTCATGGAGCGGGAGAGCGCCGCCAGGGCTAAAACCTGGTGACGCGGCCGTTCTTGCAACTTCTAGACTCTGGTCGTGTCAGGGGAATCTTGGGGCCTGTTTCTTTCTTTTTCATCGAGTTTGTATACCAGCTCATGGAGCCATGAATACATGAACTCTTATGACCATTCGTGCCTGCAATGTTTTCCGTCTTCTTCCTGGTTTTGCCTGACCGAGCCCTTAGTTCCGCAAGGCGCTCAGAGGCCATCACCAATCTCGACATTCTGCTCTGGCACCTTCCCCGGGTCCTCATTATATTAAGGGCCCCGGAGGTCCTCGGGCCCCGCCTCATGAGGAGGGGGAGGCCCGGATCAGCCAGCCATGTGGCGGATCCGGAGCTCTCCTCTGAGGAGAGGGAGGTCCGGAGCCGCGGTACACGTGGCGTCTCCGGGCCCTTCCCCTTAGAGGAGGGGAGGTCCGGTCCCGCTGGAGCTATGGATCCTTCGGTCTTGCCTTGGAGTTCCGGTCTCGCATGATTCCGTAGTGGCCCCCTGGCAGGGGCGTCCCATTGGTCAGGCGCTCCTACCACATTCCTGTAGGGATCCGAGGCCGAGAGGTCCTGCACACAAGTAGGGAAAAAGTAATTCTCCTTGGGAGCTCCCCCTCCCTTATCCCATAGACTTATTCGACTTATGGTCCCTAACCATATGCTCGGTGCTTGGGGACAGTAGTGCGCGAAGCGTTCCGGGGCTCAGGACCCCCCTCGACTATCAGCAGGTACCCCCAATGCAACCGCCTCTGGTAGGGCAGCGAATGCCGACTAGTGGTGAGAATGAGAAGGGGGAGCTGAGCACATGGCAGCCATGCAACGCAAGGGTAGTCATAAAAAACTTAGTACACAATTTAAATGAGTACAAGGAAAGAGCAAAGTAGAACAGGTTTCTTTTCGTATAACTTTCCACAGGAGGAAGGCAGGCTATACATGGAGGCCACGACCCGCCCCATTAAGAGGGGAAGCAAGACTCTATGCGCTTGGACTCGGAACCAGGCAAAGCTGAACGTAGTCATGTACCGTCCCCTGGGGCTTAGCTGCTCCGAGCGCTGTTCCTGGACTCTATGGAGTTTATTATGGAAAGAAAGTACTGTCCTATCTTTGCTCTAGGGGTAGAACTTACGGAGGTGTTCTATGTTCCAAGGGTTTGGTAGCAGGTCCCCATCCTCGGTGGAAAGGCGCACACACCCGGGGCGGCATACTTTCACGACTCGGAAGGGACCCTCCCAACTAGGGGAGAGTTTGTGGGCCCCTTCACGAGAAAGTATGCGACGCAACACCAGGTCACCTTCCTGCAGCTCCCGGGCACGCACAGATCTCTGGTGGTAGCGCCGAAGGGCTTGTCTGTACCGCGCGTGTCGGTACCCTCGATATGGGGTACCCCCGCGCACAGGGGAAAATGCCTAAGGATCTCGCCCTTCTCCGCAGGGAGAGCTCCGAAGGTGCCACGCGTCCAGCGGGGCCGGACCTCCATCTCCTCAGAGGAGAGCTCCGGGCCCACCACATGGCATACAAAAGCCGGACCTCCCCCTCCGCGGGAGAGAGGTCCGAAGGTGCCGCGTGTCCGGAGAGGCCGGACCTCCCTCTCCTCAGAGAGGAGCTCCGGGCTCGCCGCGTGGCCAACAGAAGCCGAACCTCCCCCTCCGCGGGGAGAGGTCCGAAGGCTCCACGTTTCCTGCGGGGCCAGACCCCCTCTGTTCTGAGGAGGGCTCCGGGCCCGCCACATGGCCAGCAGAACGGCGTTGCCTTCCCCCGAGCGATAGGCAGCGGGCGTAAAGACGCCCCATACCTTGCCCGTACAAGGTATTCAAGGCCCGTGCCTTCCCAAGACGCGGAGGCGCGGAGCACACCTCTGTCAGGTGCTGTTGCGCCCAGTCGCATCACAGACTGGCGCGCGGTGTCAGAACCTGCCAGCCAGTAAACACCGCGACAAGACATCCCATGCCGCCTGCGCCGTCATCAACCACTACAACTAGCATGGGGCATGGGCAGGGCGGCAAGACGGAGACTCGGAAGCCTTCGCCAGAGACAACTACCGGCATAACTGCAGATACGGTAGATATCAGTCAATCTCCCCGGGACCACCTGTCGGGTCCCGGGCCCCCTTGTAAGCCACCCGAGTCTTGGACTATAAAAGTCTCGGGTAGGCGACGATAGAGAGGGTTCGCACTTTGCAACTCATACACTAGCCATACACTCTCAAGCTGTAACTCACCCCCAAGCTCAGGACTCCGGCCCTGAGCAGCAAGCAATACAGCGAGCTCCATAGCTCGCCGTGGACATAGGGTTTTACGCTCCGGCGGCCTGAACCACGTAAAACTCACCGTGTCAAGCTCTTACTAACTCGTCCATCTGCGCAAGCTCTCCGCTAGGAACTAGCCCCACCGAAAAAAGAACCTCCACGGGCTGCCCAGTGCAGGCCCAGGGGAAGTGTCGACAGAACTCTTCGACATTTGGGGCGCCAGGAAGGGGGCTTTTCCCCTTGCGCGACGAGTTTCCGCCGACGAAGATGACCAAGCTTCCTTCAGCGGCAAACTCTCCCCCCCTGCGTCCGCGGCAAACCGTGACCAGGGGAGAGTACATGATGACACACTCAGGACGGAGTGTGTCAGGGCAAGCTGGGAGCCAGCAACCGGCTCTGGCAGCGCCGACCCTGGCAATGCAGGCTCCAACCAGCGTCAGGCCTTCAGTAGCGCCGGGCGTACCCGGTGGGGGTGCGCTAGCAGCAGCAAGGGCGCTACTGCACAATCCGCCTGCTGGGGACGCGCCTCAGGCAGCGACCCAGAAGGAATTCACGAGGTAGACCGTCTTGCCGTCGCCGCCGCAAACCATTGACTTCGGCGGGGACGACGCTCCGGCCAACCGGCTGTGTCGCTGATGCGCACGCCAATGGTTGACGGGCAGACGGCGGGTTCCAGCTCCACCAAACTTCCGTCGACGGACCTGAGGACAGAGCTGGAACGGTGCCACTTGGGCCAAGATGCCCTAGTGTTCCTCGAGCGACGTCGAGAAATGCGTCGCACTCAAGAGGCTGGCGACAACATGACGTCGGCCTCGACCCAGCCTGGAGGGCAGACCTCCGACACGAGGTCTGCCCCAGGCGTACGCCGCACAACATAAGCCACAACCATGTGCTCTGCAAGCGGCGTCCCCGGCCTATGGCGCAACCTTGCCCATACCGGGGTACACTGTGCCAGGCGCAACCAAGCGTTCACGGCACCAGTACCTGCACTGGGAGCCAGCAACCGGCTCTGGCAGCACCGACCCCGGCAATGCAGGCTCCAACCAGCGTCAGGTCTTCAGTAGCGCTGGGCGTACCCGGCGGGGGTGCGCTAGCCGCAACAAGAGCGCTACTGTACAATCCGCCTGCTGGGGATGCGCCTCAGGCAGCGACCCAGCAGTGGATTCGCCAGGTAGACCGTCTTGTCGTCGCTACCGCAAACCCTTGACTTCGGCGGGGACGGCGCTCCGGCCAACCGGCTGTGTCGCTGACGCGCACACCAACTGTTGATGGACAGACGGCGGATTCCAGCTCCACCAGGCTTCCGTCGACGGACCTGAGGACCGAGCTGGAACGATGCCACCTGGGCCAAGACGCCCGAATGTTCCTCGAGCGGCGACGAGAAAGGCGTCGCAGCCAAGAGGCCGGCGTCAGCATGACGACTGCCTCAACCCTGCCTGAGGCGCAGACTTTCGCCACGCGAACTCTGCCCCAGACATACGCCACGCAGCATATGCCATAGCCATATGTCCTGCAAACGGCGCCCCCGGTCTATGGCGCAGCCTTGCCCATACCGGGGTACACTGTGCCAGCGGCAAACCAAGCGTTCGCGGCACCAACACCTGCAGCAACAGGGGCAGGATGTACGGCCCTGGAGCCCCACCTCCGCTTCACGAGGTGGCCACGCAAGTTTCGGCCGCACCTGCCCGAGAAGTACGACGGCAGCGTCAACCCGGCGGGGTTCCTCCAGATCTACTCCACCGCCGTACTTGCCGCCGGAAGGGATGAGGCTGTTATGGCCAAGCTACTTCCCCGTCGCCTTGACCGGCCCAGCCCGGTCTTGGCTAATGAACCTCCCTCAGGGTTCCATAACTTCCTGGGGAGAGCTCTGCCGGCAGTTCATCGCCAACTTCGGCAGCTCCTACACCCGTCCCGGCACGGAGCTTGACCTACAAGCCATCAAGCAACAACCTGGGGAGTCGCTGCGCTCCTTCATCCAGCGGTTCTCCCAGGTACGCAACACCATTCCGCATATTCAAAGTGCTTCTGTGGTGGCGGCACTTCGACAGTGTCCAGGACAAGAAGATGCTTGGGAGGCTTGCAACCAGAGAGGTCTGCGATGCCTCCGAGCCCTTCAGCCTGGCGGACAAGTGCGCCAGAGCAGCCGGAGGGCGGAGCTGGCACTCACTGCCAGCTTCCGAAGCCGGAAGACAGCCCGAAGATGGCGGAGTTCAAGCTGAGCTCCCGACCACGTCAGACAGCCAAGAGCCAAGCACTGGCTGACTTCGTGGCTGAGTGGACGCCAACGAAGGCTGACCCAGGGGGCCGCGAAGACGGTGAACCAAAGTACCGAGCTCCGGTCTTCACCGGGCCTCACTGGACGCTCTTCTTCGAAGGCTCCTCGTGAAAGCAGGGGGCCGGTGCCGGCGTACTGCTTCTCATGCCATCGGGGGAGCAGTCTGGGTACATGGTGCGTCTCAATTCCAAGGCAACCAACAACTTGGCAGAGTATGAAGCACTCATCTTTGGCCTAAAAGACAGTCCTGTCTCTGGGCGCTCGCCAGTTGTTGGCACAGGGCGACTCCCAGCTAGTTATCAAGCAAGTTAAGGGTGAATGCCCCTGCAATGACCCACAGCTAGCTGCTTATCTGCTTCACGTGCGGATGTTGGAGAAAGAATTCCTCGCCTTGGACCTGCGCCATGTACCGCGCGCTTGCACGGCCGCAGCTGACGACCTCTCAGCGAAAGCCTCCATCGGAGCCCCTGCGCATGAAGGAGTCTTCGAGAGGACGTTGCTGCGGTCCACAGCCCGGCCCGCCAGACAGGGCGAAGGGGGCTGAACCAGTGCCTCGAAGCTAGGCAGTCCCGGCGGCCCTGGATGCCGCCAAAGGATCGTAAGAGTCACTGGGAACTCCCTGCAACCCAGCGCTCAAGATCCAGAAGCTCAAGTAGTCCGATGCATGGACCACGGAGGTCCGGGACTCCTTGAAGGACATCCTTCCTGATGAACGTGCATCCGCTGAACGGGTGGTGCGGATGGCTAAGTGCTACGCGCTGGTATCTTTACTGGCGTGGCGCCACGACATCCTATTGCAGTGCATAACCCAGGAGGAAGGCTGCGATTAGCTCGCAGTAGTCCAAGGAGGCGAGTGCTGGGAACGCTCATCGTCCCGCACGTTGGTCGGTTAAGCCACCCGGCATGGCTCCTACTGACCGAGAGCCACCTGGACGCCGTCAAACCGGTTAGGGATGCAATGCGTGCCAGGTCCACGCCAAGCAGACCCACACAACCGGTGCAGACACGCACCCAGAGCCGTCGGGGGATACCGGCTCCTCCATGTCGAGGGCCAGCCGGACTTCCCAGGGCCGGGTCACGGGAACTACCCTTCCACATGGTATGCGGGGCCGAAGCCATGCTTCCCCCTGATATAGCCATGGGGGTCCCCCCGTGTCCGGCGTACGACAAAGCCATGCATGACCCGCTCTGCGTGAAGACAGGCGCTCCGACGCTACCCAGTAAGTCCACCATGCTTACTTAGATGTTCATTTAAATTACGCATTAATTTATATGAACACCTCCCCACGCTCTAGACAGTGTGCGTCCACTGTACACTCGGCTCCTCTTTCAACTCTCATGCATAGTCGATATTTGCCGTCCTGCCGAAGGCGGTAGTGCTTGGGGTACCTGCCAGAGGCCCGGTGGCCTTTTGGATCTCCCCCTATAAGGGTACTGCACCACCAGTTGGTCTCCTCCGAGAAAAGACCTACGCTAGAACGGGGGGTCAGGAGCCTTTCTTTGCCCGGTCTTGCACCCAAAGCATGCGCACTCTGCCTCCCGGTGCTACGGTCTGAGTACCAGGGGGCCGGGCGGTTACACCCTGACTGGGGCTGGGGCCAGACCTCTGGGACCAAGTGCACTGGATTACCCAAGCCCCATATTCCGGCCTGGGACAGTAAGCCAAATGGGACTAAGGGATAGGAAAGGGGGGACCACTGAGCAGTTCCGGACTCCGCCTCCACGGCCAGGCCGAGCTCCGAGGCCATCCCTCGCCCTCCTTTCAGAGGCGAGCGCTGATGCCGGACCTCACGCCCTTCGCAGGCCTGAGCTCCGATGACTTCCGGACTCCGCCTCCACAGCCAGGCCGAGCTCCGAGGCCAGCCCTCGCCCTCCTTTCAGAGGCGAGCGCTGATGCCGGACCTCACGCCCTTCGCTGGCCTGAGCTCCGATGACTTCCGGACTCCGCCCCCATAGCTGGGCCGAGCTCCGAGGCCAGCCCTCGCCCTCCTTTCAGAGGCGAGCACTGACGCCAGACCTCACGCCCTTCGCTGGCCTGAGCCCCGATGACTTCCGGACTCCGCCTCCACAGCCAGACCGAGCTCCGAGGCCAGCCCTCGCCCTCCTTTCAGAGGCGAGCGCTGATGCCGGACCTCACGCCCTTCGCTGGCCTGAGCTCCGATGACTTCCGGACCTCCGCCCCCACAGCCGGGCCGAGCTCCGATGCCAGGCTTCACCCTCTCCTAAGAGGCTGAACACCGAAGCCGTCAAGACCCTGCCAGCACAGGGAGTACTCAAGACAAGAAAGTGCATGGATCAGAAGAGACGAAGGTCCCACCTCGGGCTCGCTATCTTCCCCGAGATGGGCCCGGGGGCCACTGTCAGTACCCTCGATATGGGGTACCCCCGCACACAGGGGAAAATGCCTAAGGATCTCGCCCTTCTCCACAGGTAGAGCTCCGAAGGCGCCACGCGTCCAGCGGGGCCGGACCTCCCTCTCCTCAGAGGAGAGCTCCGGGCCCACCACGTGGCATACAGAAGCCGGACCTCCCCCTCCACGGGAGAGAGGTCCGAATGTGCCGCGTGTCCGGAGAGGCCGGACCTCCCTCTCCTCAGAGAGGAGCTCCGGGCTCGCCGCGTGGCCAACAGAAGCCGAACCTCCCCCTCCGCGGGGAGAGGTCCGAAGGCTCCACGTGTCCTGCGGGGCCGGACCCCCCTCTCTTCTGAGGAGGGCTCCGGGCCCACCACGTGGCCAGCAGAACGGCGCTGCCTGCCCCCGAGCGATAGGCAGCAGGCGTAAAGACGCCCCATACCTTGCCCGTACAAGGTATTCAAGGCCCGCGCCTTCCCAAGACGCGGAGGCGTGGAGCACGCCTCTGTCAGGTGCCGTTGCACCCAGTCGCATCACAGACTGGCGCGCGGTGTCAGAACCTGCCAGCCAGTAAACACCGCGACAAGACATCCCATGCCGCCTGCGCCGTCATCAACCACTACGACTAGCATGCGGCATGGGCAGGGCGGCAAGACGGAGACTCGGAAGCCTTCGCCAGAGACAACTACCGGCATAACTGCAGATACGGTAGATATCAGTCAATCTCCCCGGGACCACCTGTCGGGTCCCGGGCCCCCTTGTAAGCCACCCGAGTCTTGGACTATAAAAGGCTCGGGTAGGCGACGATAGAGAGGGTTCGCACTTTGCAACTCATACGCTAGCCATACACTCTCAAGCTGTAACTCACCCCCAAGCTCAGGACTCTGGCCCTGAGCAGCAAGCAATACAGCGAGCTCCATAGCTCGCCGTGGACGTAGGGTTTTACGCTCCGGCGGCCTGAACCACGTAAAACTCACCGTGTCAAGCTCTTACTAACTCGTCCATCTGCGCAAGCTCTCCGCTAGGAACTAGCCCCACCAAAAAAAGAACCTCCGCGGGCTGCCCAGTGCAGGACCGGGGGAAGTGTCGACAGAACACTTTGACGGCGCGTTATGGAGAGCTGCATATAATCGGACCTCGTCGACGAGGTCGATTTCTCCACGCCGGAGGTTGTCCTGCGCGGCTTCGTCGTAAGCCCGGACACGGTGAGACTTCATGGTGATTTCTGGGGGAAGTACAGCTTCGGCCCCATACACCATGAAGAAGGGTGTCTCCCCGGTGGCCCGGCTCTGGGATGTCCGGTTAGCCCATAGTGTACTCGGAAGCTCATCTACCCAATTGGCACCATGTTTCTTCAGACTGGCGAAGGTACGAGTCTTAAGGCCCCGGAGAATCTCCGCATTGGCCCTCTCAACTTGCCCATTGCTCTTTGGGTGGGCAACAGAGGCATAGCACACCTGAATGCCGAGGTCCTCGCAGTAGTATTGGAATGCTGCGCTGGTGAACTAGGTCCCGTTGTCGGTGATGATTCTGTTCGGGACCCCGAACCGGCAGACAATAGACTTGATGAACTTTACTGCGGATTGTGTGCTGATGGTGACAACTGGTGTAGCATCCGGCCACTTGGTGAACTTGTCGATGGCGACATAGAGGTACCAGAATCCCCCGACGGTTCTGGGGAATGGTCCCAAGATGTCCAGCCCCCATACGGCAAATGGCCACGAGGGCAGGATCATCTGTACCGCCTGAGCCGGTGTATGGATCTGCTTAGCGTGGAACTGCCACGCCTTGCAGCTCTCGACCAGCTTGACGGCATCCTGGAGTTCTGTCGGCCAGTAGAAGCCATGCCGGAAGGCTTTACCGACAAGCGTGCATGAGGAAGAGTGACTTCCACATTCGCCTCCATGGATCTCAGCGAGCAAGTCGCAGCCTTCCCCCTGGGTTATGCACCGCAATAGGATGTGGTTGGCGCCACGCCGGTAGAGATCCCCCTCTACCAGCGCGTATCTCTTAGCCATACGCACAACCCGTTCAGCGGTTGCATGTTCATCAGGGAGGATGTTGTCCTTCAAGTAGTCCCGGATCTCCGTGATCCATGCATCGGGTCTGACTTGAGCTTCTGGATCTTGAGCGCTGGGTTGCACGGAGTCCCCAGTGACGCTTACGATCCTTGGCGGCACCCATGGCTGTAGGGCCGCCGGGACCGCCAGCTTCGAGGAGCTGGTCAAGCCCCCTTCGCCCGGCTCGGCGGGCCGGGCTGTAGGCCGCAGCAACGTCCTTTCGAAAACTCCTTCGGGCGCAGGGGCTCCGGTGGAAGCCTTCGTTGAAAGGTTGTCAGCTGCGGCATTGCCAGCGCGCGGTACGTGGTGCAGGTCCAAGGCGAGGAATTCTTTCTCCAACATCTGCACGTGAAGCAGATACGCAGCTAGCTGTGGGTCATTGCAGGAGCATTCGCCCTTGACTTGCTTGATGACCAGCTGGGAGTCGCCCTGTGCCAACAACTGGCGAGCGCCTAAAGACAGGGCTGTCTGCAGGCCAAAGATGAGTGCTTCATACTCTGCCATCTTGTTGGTTGCCTTGAAATTGAGACGCACCATGTACCCAAACTGTTCCCCCGATGGCATCAGGAGCAGTACGCTGGCACCGGCCCCCTGCTTTCGCGAGGAGCCGTCGAAGAAAAGTGTCCAGTGGGGTTCGGTGAAGACCGGAGCTTGGTGCTCTGGTTCACCGCCTTCATGGCCCCCTGGGTCAGTCTTCGTTGGTGTCCACTCCGCCACAAAGTCAGCCAGTGCTTGGCTCTTGACTGCATGGCGTGGGAGGAAGTCCAGCTCAAACTCCGCCAGCTCCGCCGCCCACTTAGCAACGTTGCCAGTCGCATGGGGGCTGTGAAGAATTGTCTTCAGCGGATACGAGGTGACTACCGAGACCCGGTGGGCCTGGAAGTAATGGCGGAGCTTCCTGGAGGCCACGAGCACCGCATACAGCAGCTTGTGGACTTCTAGGTACCTTGTCTTGGCATCATGAAGTAATTCGCTGATGTAGTAGACAGGCCTCTGGATGGTTCGAAGCCTCTCTCTTAGTCTTGGGAGGTCCTCTTCCATTGGCCCTGGCCCGCTGGAGGTGAGTGGACACACGGGGGCCTCCGGGAGCTGGGACCCGGAGGCCCTTAAGCTATCTTGATTATCCGGGAGCTCCGGGGGGTCTTGAGGGACCTCCGGGAGGTCCCATTTGGCCCCCGGGGGGTCCCGCAGGACCCCTGGGGGTTTATCTTGGGGGTCCGGGAGGCCGACCTGGACCTCGGGGAGGTTGCCTTGGAGGTCCGGGAGACCGCCTTGGTCCTGCGGGGCCTCCTGGCGTCTGTCTTCTGCTACCGGAGCAGGTTGTGAAGATGAGGGGTCTGGCCGCTCTGCGACGAGGACCATACTCACCACTTCAGTTGTCGCCGCGATGTAGAGCAGCAGGTGCTCTCCGGGCTCAGGGGCTACCATGATAGGTAGGGTCGTCAGGAGTCGCTTCAACTCCTGGAAAGCCTCTTCTGCTTTGTCAGTCCAGGCAAAAGGGCCTGACTTGCGCAGGAGCTTAAAGAAAGGGAGTGCCCGCTCTGCTAGCCTCGGTATAAACCGACTCAGCGCGGCTAGACATCCTGTGAGTTTCTGGACATCCTTGACGCGGGCAGGGGGCCGCATCAAGTCGATGGCCTTGATCTTCTCTGGGTTGGCCTCAATCCCTCGGTGCGAGACCAGGAATCCTAAGAGCTTCCCAGAGGACACACTGAACACACATTTATCGGGGTTCAGCTTGGTGCGCGTAGAGCGCAACTTGTCAAAGACTAAGGCTAGGTTATCTAACAAAGACGAACCCTGCTTGACCTTGACAACTATGTCATCGACGTACACCTCAACTAGGTCTCTTATTAACTCCCCAAAGGTTTTGTGCATTGCTCGCACAAAGGTGGGGAGTGCATTCTTTAGGCCGTAAGGCATAGACACATAGCAATAAAGGCCGTCTACTTTGATGAAGGAGGTATGCTCCACGTCCTCCCTAGACATGGGGATCTGATGGAAACCCGAGTAGGCGTCTAGGAAGCACAGCATATCACAGCCTGACGTTGAGTCTACTATTTGATCTATTCTAGGGAGAGGGAATGGATCTTTGGGACATGCCTTATTGAGACTGGTGTAGTCGATGCACATCCGGAGCTTCCCGCCGGCCTTCGGGACAACGACGGGGTTCACCAACCACCGGGGGTGGTGGACCTCCCGTATAATGCCAGCGTCCAGCAGCTTCTTCACTTCTTCATGAATGAAGTTTTGCCGCTCGATGGACTGCTTGCGGGGCTTCTGTTGAACCGGCCGGGCGTCGGGGAAGACTTTCAAGTGGTGCTCAATCACCTCCCTGGGGATCCCCGGCATCTGTGACGGCTGCCATGCAAACACGTCGACGTTGTGCCGGAGGAAGGTGACGAGCGCGCCTTCCTATTTGCTATCCAGGCCCCCGGCTATCCGGGTGGTCTGGGTGGCTTCGGCGCCGACTTGGATGACCTTTAAGGGGACGCCGCCCTCGTCGAGTGGTTGCACCTGGGGTGCTGTGGCGGAAGCACGGTTGCGTGCGCTCGGGCGGAGCTGGTCCGGCTCTGTACTGCCGGGGGCAGATGCCCCAGCTGTTGCGAGCGCTTGGAGTTTCTCTAAGGCCGACACTGCAGCTGTGCGGTCTCCACGAATCCTGAGGACGCCCGTCGGTGTTGGCATCTTCAGGACGAGGTAGCCGTAGTGGGCTACTGCCATGAACCGGTACAGGGCTGGCCTGCCGATTATGGCGTTGAAGGGGAGGTCTATCTCCGCTACGTCGAACAGTATGTACTCTGTCCGATAGCTGTCCGGAGCCCCGAAGGTCACCGGGAGGCTAATGTTGCCGTAGGGAATGACCTGTCCCGGCCCTACCCCTGAGAACGGGCTCGACGGGGTGAGCTTGGCCATCGGGATCTGCAGCTTCTGGAAAGCTGCATGGCTGATGAGGTTCAGCCCAGCTCCACCATCTACCAAAACATGGTACATTCTCACGTTGGCGATGGTAGGAGCTACCAAGAGTGGTAGTTGGCCGGCCCCAGCCATGTTCCTGGGGCAGTCGGTGGCGTCAAAGCTGATGGGGGTCCCCATCCACTTAAGGTGCGGTGCGGCACTTGGGAGTGGCGCCACCGACGCTACCGCTCGGCGCAGAGTCTTGACTGCGCTTCGGGACGAGGGGTCGGCGGACCCGCCGTATATGACGTAGAGCTTCTTTCGACGCTCATCGTCGCTGGAGCTGGAGTCCTCATGATTGCGTGCCGCCTTCACGGCGCGCTGAGGCTCCTGGATCTCCTCTGGTGGTCGATGCTGTCTGGGACATCCACCCTCTGTTCGCCTTCCTTTGGACGGAAGGGTGGGGCATCAGCCCGCTGCCGCTTCCCCTTTCAGAAGCGCTCTGCGAGCTTTCGGATCTCCCGGCACTCGGCAGTAGTGTGGCGACAGCTGCCGTGCACGGGGCACATATTGTCTTGATCACCTTCTGGGATTGGTGATCTTCGCTGCCTCTTGTCGGGGCGCGGCCCCCGAGCCCCACTGAGCGTCGCTGCAGTGATGACTGGAGCTGCGGTCGGTGATTCTATCTTGCTTCTGCCTTGGTTCTTGGCCTTCCTGCTGCCTCCACAGGGAGTAGGACCAGATCCGGGCAGTCCTCCTGACTCGGAGGACGGCAGTGAGTGCCAGTTTCGCCCTTCGGCTGCTCTGGCGCACTTGTCTGCCAAGCTGAAGAGCTCTGAGGCACCGCGGACCTCCCTGGTCGCGAGCTTCTCGAGCATCTTCTTGTCCCGGATGCCTTGTCGGAACGCCACCACCACAGAAGCATTTTGAATGTGTGGGATGGTGTTCCGCACCTGGGAGAACCGCTGGATGAAAGAGCGCAGTGACTCCCCAGGTTGTTGCTGGATGGCGTGGAGGTCGAGCTCCGTGCCAGGCCGGGTGTAGGAACTGCCAAAGTTGGCAATGAAATGCCGGCAAAGCTCTCCCCAGGAAGTTACGGAACCCTGGGGGAGGTTCATGAGCCAAGACCGGGCTGGACCGGTCAAGGCAACAGGGAAGTAATTGGCCATGACGGCTTCATTCCCTCCTGCGGCAAGTACGGCGGTGGAGTAGATCTGGAGGAACTCCGCCGGGTTGACGCTGCCGTCGTACTTCTCGGGCAGGTGCGGCCGAAACGTGCGCGGCCACTTCACGAAGCGAAGGTGGGGCGCGAGGGCCGCACACCCTGCTTCTGTATCCGCAGGTTCTGGTGCCGCGAACGCTGGGTTCGCACTAGGCACAGTGTACGCCGGTACGGGCAAAGCTGCACCATAGGCCGGGGGCGCCATCTGCAGGACATATGACTGTGGCATATTCTGCACGGCGCAGGCCTGGGGCAGAGATCGCGTAGCGAAGGTCTGCTCTTCAGGCTGGGTCGAGGCCGACGTCATGCTGTCGTCAGCCTCTTGGTAGCGACGCCTTTCTCGGCGTTGCTCGAGGTATACCCGGGCATCTTGACCCAAGCGACACCGCTCCAGCTCTGTCCTCAGATCCGTCGATTGGAGGCTGGTAGAGCTGGAATCTGCCGTCTGTTCGTCAACCATTGGCGTGCACATCAGCGACACGGCCGGTTGGCCAGAGTGTCGTCCCCGCCGAAGTCGAGGGTTTGCGGTGGCAACGACAAGACGGTCTACCTCGCGAATCCACTGCTGGGTCGCTGCCTGAGGCGCGTCCCCAGCGGGCAGATTGTGCAGTAGCGCTCTTGCTGCAGCTAGCGCACCCCCACCGGGTACGCCCAGCGCTACTGAAGACCTGACGCTGGTTGGAGCCTGCATTGCCGGGGTCGGCGCTGCCAGAGCCGGTTGCTGGCTCCCAGCTTGTACCGACACACTCCGTCCCAAGTGTGTTGACTTGTACTCTCCCCTGGTCGCGGTTCTCCGCGGAGGCGGGGGAGGTGAGCTTGCCGCTGAAGGGAGCTTGGTCATCTTCGTCGGTGAAAACTCGTCGCGCAAGGGGAAAAGCCCCCTACCTGGCGCGCCAAATGTCGAAGTGTTCGGTCGACACTTCCCCTGGGCCTGCACTGGGCAGCCCGCGGAGGTTCTTTTTTCTGTGGGGCTAGTCCCTTGCGGAGAGCTTGCGCAGATGGACGAGTTAGTAAGAGCTTGACACGGTGAGTTTTACAAGGTTCAGGCCGCCGGAGCGTAAAACCCTACGTCCACGGCGAGCTATGGAGCTCGCTGTATTGCTTGCTGCTCAGGGCCGGAGTCCTGAGCTTGGGGGTGAGTTACAGCTTGGGTGTGAATGGCTAGCGTATGAGTTGCAGAGATGCGAACCCTTGCTATCGTCGCCTACCCGAGCATTTTATAGTCCAAGACTCGGGTGGCTTACAAGGGGGGCCCGGGACCCGATAGGTGGACCCGGGGAGATTGACTGTTATCTACCGTATCTGCAGTTATGCCGGTAGTTGTCTCTGGCGAAGGCTTCCGAGTCTCCATCTTGCCGCCCTGCCCATGCCGCATGCTAATCGTAGTGGTTGATGACGGCGCAGGCGGCATGGGATGTCTTGTCGCGGTGTTTATTGGCTGGCAGGTTCTGACACCGCACGCCAGTCTGTGATGCGACTGGGCGCAACGGCACCTGATAGAGGCGTGCTCCGCGTCTCCGCGTCTTGGGAAGACGCTGGCCTTGAATACCTTGTACGGGCAAGGTATGGGGCGTCTTTACGCCCGCTGCCTATCGCTCGGGGGCAGGCAGCGCCGTTCTTCTGGCCACGTGGCAGGCCCGGAGCCCTTCTCAGAGGAGAGGAGGGTCCGGTCCGCGGGGCACGTGGAGCCTCCAGACCTCTCCCCGCGGAGGGGGAGGTTCGGCTTCTGTCAGCCACGTGGTGGGCCCGGAGCTCCTCTCTGAGGAGAGGGAGGTCTGGCCCCGCCGGATACGTGGCACCTTCGGACCCCTCGCCCACGGAGGGGGAGGTCCGGCTTCTGTATGCCACGTGGCGGGCCCGGAGCTCTCCTCTGAGGAGAGGGATGTCCGGCCCCGCCGGACGCGTGGCACCTTCGGAGCTCTCCCTGCGGAGAAGGGCGAGTTCCTTAGGCATTTTCCCCTGTGTGCGGGGATACCCCATATCTCAGGTACCGACAGAGTCTTCGAGAGGACGTTGCTGCGGTCCACAGCCCGGCCTGCCGAGCCGGGTGAAGGGGGCTGAACCAGTGCCTCGAAGCTAGGCAGTCCCGGCGGCCCTGTATGCCGCCAAAGGATCGTAAGAGTCACTGGGGACTCCGTGCAACCCAGCGCTCAAGATCCAGAAGCTCAAGTAGTCCCGATGCATGGACCACGTAGGTCAGGGACTCCTTGAAGGACATCCTTCCTAATGAACGTGCATCCGCTGAACGGGTGGTGCGGATGGCTAAGTGTTACGCGCTGGTATCTTTACTGGCGTGGCGCCACGACATCCTATTGCGGTGCGTAACCCAAGAGGAAGGCTGTGATTAGCTCGCAGTAGTCCAAGGAGGCGAGTGCTGGGAACTCTCATCGTCCCGCACGTTGGTCGGTTAAGCGACCCGGCATGGCTCCTACTGACCGAGAGCCACCTGGACGCCGTCAAACCGGTTAGGGATGCAATGCGCGCCAGGTCCACGCCAAGCAGACCCACACAACTGGTGCAGACGCGCACCCAGAGCCGTCGGGGGATACCGGCTCCTCCATGTCGAGGGCCAGCCGGACTTCCCAGGGCCAGGTCATGGGAACTACCCTTCCACATGGTATGCGGGGCCGAAGCCATGCTTCCCCCTGATATAGCCATGGGGGTCACCCCGTGTCCGGCGTACGACGAAGCCACGCATGAACCGCTCTGCGTGAAGACAGGCGCTCCGACGCTACCCAGTAAGTTCACCATGCTTAATTAGGTGTTTATTTAAATTACGCATTAATTTATATGAACACCTCCCCACGCTCTAGACAGTGTGCGTCCATTGTACACTCGGCTCCTCTTTCCGGCTCTCATGCATAGTCGATATTTGCCATCCTGCCGAAGGCGGTAGTGCTTGGGGTACCTGGCAGAGGCCCGGTGGCCTTTTGGATCTCCCCCTATAAGGGTACTGTACCGCCAGTTGGTCTCCTCCGAGAAAAGACCTACACTAGACCGGGGGGTCAGGAGCCTTGCTTTGCCCGGTCTTGCTCCCAAAGCATGCGCACTCTGCCTCCCGGCGCTACGGTCTGAGTACCAGGGGGCCGGACGGTTACACCCTGACTGGGGCTGGGGCCAGACCTCCGGGACCAAGTGCACTGGATTACCCAAGCCCCGTATTCTGGCCTGGGACAGTAAGCCAAATGAGACTAAGGGACAGGAAAGGGGGGACCACTGAGCAGTTCCGGACCTCCGCCCCCACAGCTAGGCCGAGCTCCGAGGACAGCCCTCGCCCTTCTTTAAGAGGCGAGCGCTGATGCCGGACCTCACGCCCTTCGCTGGCCTGAGCTCCGATGACTTCCGGACTCCGCCTCCACAGCCAGGCCGAGCTCCGAGGCCAGCCCTCGCCCTCCTTTCAGAGGCGAGCGCTGATGCCGGACCTCGCGCCCTTTGCTGGCCTGAGCTCCGATGACCTCCGGACCTCACGCCCTTCGCTGGCCTGAGCTCCGATGACTTCCGGACTCCGCCCCCACAGCTGGGCTGAGCTCCGAGGCCAGCCCTCGCCCTCCTTTCAGAGGCGAGCGCTGATACTGGACCTCATGCCCTTCGCTGGCCTGAGTTCCGATGACTTCCGGACCTCCGCCCCCACAGCTGGGCCGAGCTCCGATGCCAGCCCTTGCCCTCCTCTCAGAGGCAAGCCCTGATGCCGGACCTCATGCCCTTTGTGGACCTGAGCTCCGATGACTTCCGGACCTCCGCCCCCACAGCCGGGCCGAGCTCCGATGCCAGGCTTCACCCTCTCCTAAGAGGCTGAACTCCGAATCCATCAAGACCCTGCCTGCACAGGGAGTACTCAAGACAAGAAAGTGTGCGGGTAGGAGAAGGCCTCACCTCAGGCTCGTTACCTCCCCCGAGGAGAGCCCGGGGGCCACTGTCGGTACCCGCGATATGGGGTACCCCCGCGCACAGGGGAAATGCATAAGGATTTCGCCCTTCTCTGCAGGGAAAGCTCCGAAGGCGCCACGTGTCCAGTGGGGCCGGACCTCCCTCTCCTCAGAGGAGAGCTCCGGGCTCGCCACGTGGCCTACAGCAGCCAGACCTCCCCCCTCCGTGGGGATAGCTCCGAAGGCGCCACGCGTCTGGCGGGGCCGGACCTCCCTCTCCTCAGAGGAGAGCTCCGGGCCCGCCACGTGGCATACAGAAGCCGAACCTCCCCCTCCGCGGGAGAGAGGTCCGAAGGTGCCACGTATCCGGCGGGGCCGGACCTCCCTCTCCTCAGAGAGGAGCTCCGGGCCCGCCACGTGGCCGACAGAAGCCGAACCTCCCCCTCCGTGGGGAGAGGTCTGAAGGCTCCACGTGTCCCGCGGGGCCGGACCCCCCCTCTCTTCTGAGGAGGGCTCCGGGCCTGCCACGTGGCCAGCAGAACGGCGCTGCCTGCCCCCGAGCGATAGGCAGCGGGCGTAAAGACGCTGCATACCTTGCCCGTACAGGCATTCAAGGCCCGCGTCTTCCCAAGACGCGGAGACGCGGAGCACGCCTCTGTCAGGTGTCGTTGCGCCCAGTCGCATCACAGACTGGCGCGCAGTGTCAGAGCCTACCAGCCAATAAACGCAGCGACAAGACATCCCATGCCGCCCCCGCCGTCATCAACCACTACGACTAGCATGCGGCATGGGCAGGGCTGCAAGACGAAGACTCAGAAGCCTTCGCCAGAGACAACTACCGGCATAACTACAGATACAGTAGATAACAGTCAATCTCCCCGGGACCACCTGTTTGGGTCCCGGGCCCCCCTTGTAAGCCACTCGAGCCTTGGACTATAAAAGGATCGGGTAGGCAACGTTAGCAAGGGTTCGCACTCTAGCCATTCGCACCCTGGGTTCGCACCTCTGCAACTCATACGCTAGCCATTCACACCCAAGCTGTAACTCACCCCCAAGCTCAGGACTCCGGTTCTGAGCAGCAAGCAATACAGCGAGCTCCATAGCTCGCCGTGGACGTAGGGTTTTACGCTCCGGCGGCCTGAACCACGTAAAACTCACCGTGTCAAGCTCTTACTAACTCGTCCATCCGCGCAAGCTCTCCGTAAGGGACTACCCCCACCGAAAAAAGAACCTCCGCGGGCTGCCCAGTGCAGGCCCGGGGGAAGTGTCGACCGAACACTTCGACAGGGATCATCTGTACCGCCTGAGCCGGTGTATGGATCTGCTTGGCGTGGAACTGGCACACCTTGCAGCTCTCGACCAGCTTGACGGCATCCTGGAGTGCTGTCGGCCAGTAGAAGCCATGCCGGAAGGCTTTACCGACAAGCGTGCATGAGGAAGAGTGACTCCCACATTCGCCTCCATGGATCTCAGCGAGCAAGTCGCAGCCTCTTCCCTGGGTTATGCACCACAATAGGACGTGGTTGGTGCCACGCCGGTAGAGATCCCCTTCTACCAGCGCGTACCTCTTAGCCATGCGCACGATCCGTTCAGCGGATACACGTTCATCAGGGAGGATGTTATCTTTCAAGTAGTCCCGGATCTCCGTGATCCATGCATTGGGTCTGACTTGAGCTCCTGGATCTTGAGCGCTGGGTTGCACGGAGTCCCCAGTGACGCTTACGATCCTTGGCGGCGTCCATGGCTGCAGGGCTGCCGGGACCGCCAGCTTCGAGGTGCTGGTCCAGCCCCCTTCGCCCGGCTCGGCAGGCCGGGCTGTGGGCCGCAGCAACATCCTCTCGAAGACTCCTTCGGGCACAGGGGCTCCGTTGGAGGCCTTCGTTGAGAGGTCGTCAGCTGCGGCATTGCCAGCACGCGGTACATGGCGCAGGTCCAAGGCGAGGAAGTCTTTCTCCAACATCTGCACGTGGAGCAGATAAGCAGCTAGCTGTGGGTCATTGCAGGAGCATTCACCCTTAACTTGCTTGATAACTAGCTGGGAGTCGCCCTGTGCCAACAACTGGCGAGCGCCCAGAGACAGGGCTGTCTTTAGGCCAAAGATGAGTGCTTCATACTCTGCCATGTTGTTGGTTGCCTTGAAATCGAGACACACCATGTACCCAAACTGCTCCCCCGATGGCATGAGAAGCAGTACGCCGGCACCAGCCCCCTGCTTTCACGAGGAGCCGTTGAAGAAGAGCGTCCAGTGAGGCCCGGTGAAGACCGGAGCTCGGTGCTTTGGTTCACCGTCTTTGTGGCCCCCTGGGTCAGCCTTTGTTGGCATCCACTCAGCAACGAAGTTAGCCAGTGCTTGGCTCTTGACTGCATGACGAGGAAGGAAGCCCAGCTCAAACTCCGCCAGCTCCGCTGCCCATTTAGCGACATTGCCAGTCGCGTGGGGGCTGTGAAGGATCGCCTTCAGCGGATAGGAGGTGACCACCGAGACCCGGTGGGCTTGGAAGTAATGGCGGAGATTCCTGGACGCCACGAGCACTGCATACAGAAGCTTGTGGACCTCCAGGTGCATTGTCTTGGCGTCATGGAGGACTTCGCTGATGTAGTAGACAGGCCTCTGGATGGTCCGGACACTCCCTCCTAGGCCAGAGATGTCTTCATCCATTGGCTCAGGCCTACCGGACGTGGTTGGGTCCAGGGGGGCTTCCGAGAGCTGGGACTCGAAGGCTCCTAAGCCGCCTTGGACCTCCGGGAGGTCCCGCTGGTTTTCCGGGAGCTCCGGGAGGTCCCGTTGGTTCTCCGGGAGGTCCCGTTGGGCCTCCGGGAGGTGGTCGTGGAGGTCCAGGGGTCCGTCTTGGACCTCCGGGAGATTGTCCTGGAGGTCCAGGAGGCCGTCTTGGACCTCCGGGGTTTCCTGGTGCCTGTCTCCTGCTACCGGAGCAGGCTGTGGTGATGAGAGGTCCGGCCGCTCTGCGACGAGGACCATACTCACCACTTCATTTGTCGCCGCGATGTAGAGCAACAAATACTCTTCGGGCTCGGGGGCTACCATGATGGGTAGGGTCGTCAGGAGTTGCTTCAACTCCTGGAAAGCTTCTTCTACTTCGTCGGTCCAAGCAAACGGACCGGATTTGCGCAGGAGCTTATAGAAGGGGAGCACTCCCTCTGCTAGCCTCGGTATAAACCGACTCAGTGCGGCTAGGCATCCCGTGAGTTTCTGGACTTCTTTGATGCGGGCGGGAGGCCGCATCAAGTCGATGGCCTTGATCTTCTCTGGGTTGGCCTCAATTCCTCGGTGTGAGACCAGGAATCCTAAGAGTTTTCCAGAGGATACGCCGAACACACATTTGTCGGGGTTCAGCTTGGTGCGCGTGGAGCGCAGTTTGTCAAAGACTAAGGCCAGGTTATCTAACAAGTATGAACTCTGGCTGACCTTGACAACGATGTCATCGACATACACCTCAACTAAGTCTCTTATTAACTCTCCAAAGGTTTTGTGCATTGCACGTACAAAGGTGGGAAGAACATTCTTTAGGCCATAAGGCATAGAGACATAACAATACAGGCCGTCTACTGTGATGAAGGAGGTGTGCTCTTCATCTTCTCTAGACATAGGGATCTGATGGAAACCCGAGTAGGCATGTAGGAAACACAGCATATCACATCCTGATGTCGAGTCTACTATTTGATCTATTCTAGGGAGAGGGAATGGATCTTTGGGACATGCCTTATTGAGACTGTTGTAGTCGATGCACATCCGGAGCTTCCCGCCGGCCTTCGGGACAACAACGGGATTCGCCAACCACCGGGGGTGGTGGACTTCCCGTATGAAGCCAGCGTCCAGCAGCTTCTTGATTTCTTCTCGGATGAAGTTTTGCCGCTCGATGGACTGCTTTCGAGGCTTCTGTTGGACTGGCCGGGCGTCGGGGAAGACCTTCAAGTGGTGCTCGATCACCTCCCTAGGGATCCCTGGCATCTGCGACGGCTGCCATGCAAACACGTTGACATTGTGCCGGAGGAAGGTGATGAGCACGCCTTCCTATTTGCTATCCAGGCCCCCGGCTACCCAGGTGGTCTGGGTAGCATCGGCGCCGACTTGGACGACCTTCAGGGGGACATCGCCCTCGTCGAGGGGTTGCACACGGGGTGCTGCGGTAGAGGCACGGTGGCGTGCACTCGGGTGGAGCCGGTCCGGTTCTGCACTGCCACGGGCTGGCGCTCTAGCTGTTGCAAGTGCCTGGAGCTTTTCCAAGGCTGAAACTGCAGCAGTGCGGTCTCCAAGAATCCTGAGGACGCCTGTTGGTGTAGGCATCTTCAAGACGAGGTAGCCATAGTGGGTTACTGCCATGAATCGGTACAGGGCTGGCCTGCCAATTATGGCGTTGAAGGGGAGGTCGATCTCTGCTACATCGAACAGAATGTACTCTATCCGATAGATGTCCGGTGCCCCAAAGGTCACCGGAAGGCTGATGTTGCCGTAGGGGACGACTTGTCCTGTCCCTACCCCTGAGAACGGGCTCGATGGGGTGAGATTGGCCATCGGGATCTGCAGCTTTTGGAAAGCTGTGCGACTGATGAGGTTCAGCCCAGCCCCGCCATCTACCAGAACGTGGTACATCCTCACGTTGGCGATGGTGGGCGCTACCAAGAGCGGTAGTTGGCTGGCCCCAGCCATGTTCCTGCGGCAGTCGGTGGCATCGAAGCTGATGGGGGTTCCATCCACTTGAGGTGCGGCGCGACACTCGGGAGGGGGGCCACCGATGCTACCGCTCGGCGCAGGGTCTTAACCGCGCTTCGGGACGAGGGGTGAGCGGACCCACCGTAGATGACGTAGAGCATCTTCCTGCGCTCGTCATCACTGGAGCTGGAGTCCTCATGGTTGCGCACCGCCTTCACGGCGCGCTGAGGCTCCTGGAACTCCACTTGGTTGTCGACGTTGTCTGGGGCGTCGACCTTCTGCTTGCCCTCCCTTTGACTGAAGGGTGGGGCATCAGTTCGAAGCTGCTTCCCTTTTCGAAAGCGCTCCACGAGCTTCTGGATCTCCTGGCACTCGGCAGCAGTATGGTAACTGGTGCCGTACACAGGGCATAGCTCGCCTTGGTCACCATCTGGAGCTGGTGACTGTCGCTGCCTTTTGTTGGGGCGTGGTCCCCGAGCTCCACTGGGTGTCGCTGCTGTGGCAACGGGAGCCGTGGCCGGTGGCTTCATCTTGCCACCGCCCCGGTTCTTGATCTTCTTGCCGCTTCCATAGGAAGCAGCGCCAGATCCGGGCTGTCCTCCTGACTCGGAGGCTGGCAGGGAGTGCCAGTTCCGCCCTTCTGCTGCTCTGGCGCACTTGTCCGCCAGGCTGAAGAGCTCTGAGACGTCACGGACCTCTCTGGTCGCGAGCTTCTCAAGCATCTTCTTGTCCCGGACGCCCTGCCGGAACGCCACCACCACAGAAGCACTTTGAATGTGCGGGATGGTGTTGCGTACCTGGGAGAACCGCTGGATGAAGGAGCGCAGCGATTCTCCAGGTTGTTGCTGGACGGCGTGGAGGTCGAGCTCCGTGCCAGGCCGGGTGTAGGAGCTGCCGAAGATGGCGGTGAACTTCCAGCAAAGCTCTCCCCAGGAGGTTATGGAACCCTGGGGGAGGTTCATGAGCCAAGACCGGGCTGGGCCGGTCAAGGCGACGGGGAAGTAGTTGGCCATGACGGCCTCGTCCCCTCCTGCAGCAAGGACGGCGGTGGAGTAGATCTGGAGGAACTCCGCCGGGTTGACGCTGCCGTCGTACTTCTCGGGCAGGTGCGGCCGAAACTTGCGCGGCCACCTCGCGAAGCGAAGGTGGGGCGCCAGTGCCGTACATCCTGCTCCTGTTTCTGCAGCGTTGGTGCCGCGAACGCTTGGTTCGCTGCTGGCACAGTGTACCCCGGTATGGGCAAGGCTGCGCCATAGACCGGGGGCGCCGTTTGCAGGGCATATGGCTGTGGCATATGCTGCGTGGCGTATGCCTGGGGCAGAGATCGCGTGGCGAAAGTCTGCGCCTCAGGCAGGGTTGAGGCAGACGTCATGCTGTCGCCGGCCTCTTGGTTGCGACGCCTTTCCCGTCGTCGCTCGAGGAACACTCGGGCATCTTGGCCCAAGTGGCATCATTCCAGCTCTGTCCTCAGGTCCGTCGATGGGAGCCTGGTGGAGCTGGAATCTGCCGTCTGCCCGTCAACCGTTGGCGTGCGCGTCAGCGACACAGCTGGTTGGGCGGAACGTCGTCCTCGCCGAAGTCGAGGGTTTGCAGCGGCGACGACGAGACGGTCTACCTCACGAACCCACTGCTGGGTCGCTGATCGAGGCGCGTCCCCAGCAGGTGGTTTGTGCAGTAGCGCTCTTGCTGCAGCTAGCGCGCCCCCGTGGGGGACGCTCAGCGCTGCAGAGGATCTCACGCTCGCTCGATCCTGCGTTGCCGGAATCGGCGCTGGCGGAGTCGGCTGCTGGCTTCTAGCTTGCACCGACACACTCCGTCCAGAGTGTGTCGAGACGTAGTCCCCGCTAGTCATGGTCCGTCGTGAACGCGGGGGAGGAGAGCTTGCCGCTGAAGGAAGCTTGGTCATCTTCGCCGGCAAAAGCTCGTCGCGCAAGGGAAAAGCCCCCTACCTGGCGCGCCAAATGTCGAAGTGTGTGGTCGACACTTCCCCCGGACCTGCTCTGGGCAGCCCCTGGAGGTTCTTTTTTGGAGGGGCTAGACGCTTGCGGAGAGCTTTAGCGTTAGGGACGAGTGAGGGAGAAGCTTGACACGGCGAGTTTTACGTGGTTCAGGCCGCCGGAGCGTAAAACCCTACGTCCACGGTGAGCAGAGGTGCTCACTGTATTGCTTGCTGCTCAGAACTGGAGTCCTGAGCTTGAGGGTGAGTGATGTCTAGAGTGAGAGTTCACAGAGTTCGAACCCTTGCTAACGTTGCCTACCCGAGCCTTTTATAGTCCAAGGCTCGAGTGGCTTACAAGGGGGGCCCGGGACCCGACAGGTGGTCCCGGGGAGATTGCCTACTGACTACCGTACCTGCAGTTATGCCGGTAGTTGTCTCTGGTGAAGGCTTCCGAGTCTTCGTTCTGCCGCCCTGCCCATGCCGCAAGCTAGTTGTAGTGGTTGATGATGGTAGGGGCAGCAGGGGATGTCTTGTTGCTGTGTTTATTGGCGGGCAGGCTTTGACACGGCGCGCCAGTCTGTGATGCGACTGGGCACAACGGCACCTGACAGAGGCGTGCTCCTCGTCTCCGCGTCTTGGGAAGGCGCGGGCCTTGAATACCTCGTACGGGCAAGGTATGGTGCGTATTTACGCCCGCTGCCTACCGCGCGGGGGCAGGCAGCGTTGTCCTGCTGGCCACGTGGCGGGCCTGGAGCTATCCTCTGAGGAGAGGGAGGTCCGGCCCCACAGGACACATGGAGCCTTCGGAGCTCCCCCACAGAGGGCGGAGGTCCGGCTTCTGCTGGCCATGTGGCGGGCCCGGAGGTCTCCTCTGAGAAGAGGGAGGTCCGGCCCCGCGGGACACGTGGAGCTTTCGGAGCTCTCCCCACGGAGGGGGGAGGTCCGGCTTCTGCCGGCCACGTGGCGAGTCCAGAGCTCTCCTCTGAGGAGAGGGAGGTCCGGCCCCGCTAGACACGTGGCGCCTTCGGAGCTCTCCCTGCGGAGAAGGGTGAGGTCCTTAGGCATTTCCCCTAGTGTGCGAGGGTACCCCGTATCAAGGGTACCGACAATGGCCTTCGAGCAAAGCCCGCACGAGGCGGCCATCTACCGACGGGGCAATGGAGGAAATGCCCTACTGGTGGGTGTCTACGTCGATGACTTGGTGATCACCGGCACCAAGGATGCGGAAGTGGAAGCATTCAAGGAAGCAATGAAAGCCACTGTCAAAGTGTGTTGTTGACACTTCCCCCGGGCCTGCTTTGGGCAACCCGCGGAGGTTCTTTTTCGGAGGGGCTAGTCACTCACGGAGAGCTTACGCGTTAGGGACGATGGAAGGAGAAGCTTCACACAGGGATTTTTACGTGGTTCAGGCCGCCGGAGCGTAAAACCCTACATCCACGGTGAGCAGAGATGCTCGTTGTATTGCTTGGGTGCTCAGCCGCTGAAGAGTGAACCCAAAGGTGTGAATGGCTGATGGCGAATGACTCCAACCCCCACTAACGTTACCTACATGAGCCTTTTATAGTCGAAGGCTTTGGCGGCTTACAAGGTAGGCCCTGGGGACCCGACAGGTGGCCCTGGTGTGACTTCCTACCAGCTACATAGTCTTGGCGCTGGCCTCGAGGTGGTCGTCCTGCCACCCTGCCTATGCCGCAGGCTAGGTGTAGCCGTTGGTGATGGCAAGGGCGACAGGGTACGTCTTGTCCATGTCTTGTCGCTGCCTTTAATGGTCTGCAGCTTCAAGCACTGTGCACCTGTCTTGACTGTGACGGGTCGCAGCGCCTCCTCACAGGCGTGTGCCATGCCTCTTCGTCTTGGAAAGGCGCGGGTCTTGAATGCTTCGTACGGTAAAGGCATGGCGCGCCTTTACTCCCGCTGCCTATCGCGCCGGGCACCTGTGCTCTGCTGGCCACATGTCAGGCCCGGAGCTCACCTCTGAGGAGAGGGGAGCTCCGGCCCCACTGGACACGCAGAGCCTTCAGAGCTCACCCCCGCGGAGGGGGCGAGGTCCGGCCTTCTGGGCCACATGGCAGGCCCGGAGGTATCCTCCGAGAGGAGGGGAGCTCTGGCCCCGCTGGACACGTGGAGCCTTCGGAGCTCGCCCTTGCGGAGGGGGTGAGGTCCGGCCTCCTGGGCCACGTGGCAGGCCCGGAGCTATCCTCCGAGGGGAGGTGTGATACCCTCATCTCTGGTTTCTGCATTTCATGTAGAGAAAAACATTTTAAAAGAAGCAGGAACAGAGAAATTATCAAATGGATAGCCAATAAGAGCCGAATCCAGTTCACCGAGAGCGCCGAAGACAACTACCGTGGCCGCTGGCCACGTGGCGTGTTCGGAGCTCATCCCTGCGAAGTGGGGAGAGGTCCGTTGCTAAAATGGCTACGTGGAAGTCTCGGGGCTCATCTCCGCAAAAGGGGAGAGGTCCGACCCTGTGGGACACGTGTTACCCTCGGAGCTAGCCTCTGTGGAAGAAGCAAAAGCATTTTCCGCAGGACACATGTCACCTTCAGAGCTAGTCACCACGGAAATCAGAGGACCAGTCACACGGGATACGTGTCGATCTCGGAGCTCCCCTCCGAGAGGTCCGGTTCTATTGAACATATGTAGCTACTGGAGCTTATCTTCGGGAAATCCAACACTGTTGGACACGTGTCAACCTCGGAGCTCGTCTCCGAGGAAAGAAGAGAGGAAAGGTCCGGCACTGACACGTGGCGTGTGCGGAGCCACCTCCAAATAAGAAAGGAGGTCCCGACCGCCAGGATACGTGGCGCACGCGGAGCTTGCCTCCGAAGGAAAAGGGAGGTCTTGCTCGTTTGACACGCGGCACAACCGGAGCCCGTCTCTGTGGAGAGGGAGAGACCAGGACCCGGTGGACACGTGGAGCCTCCGGAGCTCATCACCGAGGAGGTAACGAGTTCAGGAACGGTTTTTGGATTCTGTACGCGTAGAAATACCAGAACAGAAGCCGACCTGAATTCCACAATGATACCGCACCAAAACAACTAAAGATTAGATGTTAGGATCCAACGACGATCTGAATAAGACTCTTATTCGGGATACGATCAGATTAGGACTCTTCTCTTCCCAATTATAAATAGAACCTAGAACCTCTGGCCGAAACCACAAACTTCTTTTCCAACTCCTAAGCCGACGACTTAGAGCCCTAGCCCCCAACTCGCCGAGAAAGCCATCGCCGGAGTGCAGCAAGGAAGATCACCAGAGGAAAAGCCAACAATCTGAGGAGGACCTCGAGACCGAGAAGAACGTAAGGTCGGTCTCCAATACCACCTTACGACATCGTTGTGTTTTCTTTGCATCTGTTCTTTGATTCCTTTCGAATAGAAGTGTCGGTACCTGAGATATAGGGTACCCCCGCGCACAGGGTAAAATGCCTAAGGTACTCGCCGTTCTCCGCAGGGAGAGCTCCAAAGGCGCCACACGTCCAGCGGGGCCGGACCTCCCTCTCCTCAGAGGAGAGCTCCGGGTCCTCCACGTGGCATACAGAAGCCGGACCTCCCCCTCCGCGGGAGAGAGGTCCGAAGACGCCACACGTCCAGCGGGGCCGGACCTCCCCCTCCGCAGAGGAGAGCTCCGGGCCCGCCACGTGGCATACAGAGGCCGGACCTCCCCCTCCACGGGGAGAGGTCCGGAGGCTCCACGTTCCCCGCAGGCCGGACCCTTCTCACCTCAGAGAAGGGCTCCGGACCCGCCACGTGGCCAGAAGAACGGTGCTGCCTGCCCCCGAGCGGTAGGCGGCGGGCGTAAAGGCGCTCCTCACCTTGCCCGTACAAGGTATTCAAGGCCCGCGTCTTCCCGAGACGCGGAAACGCAGAGCACGCGTCTGTCAGGTGCCGTTGCGCCCAGTCGCATCACAGACTGGCGCGCGGTGTCAGAACCTGCCAGCCAATAAACGCCGCGACAAGACATCCCATGCCGCCTGCGCCGTCATCAACCACTACGACTAGCATGCGGCATGGGCAGGGCGGCAAGATGAAGACTCAGAAGCCTTAGACCAGAGGCAACCACCGGCGTAACTACAGATACGGTAGATAATAGACAATCTTCCCGGGACAACCTTTCGGGTCCCGGCTTCCCTTGTAAGCCGCCCGAGCCTTGGGCTATAAAAGGCTCGGGTAGGCGTCGATAGCAAGGGTTCGCACTTTGCAACTCATACGCTAGCCATACACTCTCAAGCTGTAACTCACCCCCAAGCTCAGGCCTCCAGCCCTGAGCAGCAAGCAATACAGCAAGCTCCGTAGCTCGCCGTGGACGTAGGGTTTTACGCTCCTGCGGCCTGAACCACGTAAAACTCGCCGTGTCAAGCTCTCGCTAACTCGTCCATCCGCGCAAGCTTTCCGCTAGGAGACTAGCCCCGCCGAAAAAAGAACCTCCGCGGGCTGCCCAGTGCAGGCCCGGGGGAAGTGTCGATCGCACACTTCGACATTTGGCGCGCCAGGAAGGGGGCTTTTCCCCTAGCGCGACGAGTTTCCGCCGACGAAGATGACCAAGCTCCCTTCGGCGGCAAGCTCACCTCCCCCGCCTCCGCGGCGAACCGCGACCAGGGGGGAGTACAAGCCAACACACTCGGGACGGAGTGTGTCAGTACAAGCTGGGAGCCAGCAACCGGCTCTGGCAGCGCCGACCCCGGCAATGCAGGCTCCAACCAGCGTCAGATCTTCAGTAGCGCCGGGCGTACCCGGAGGGGGTGCGCTAGCTGCAGCAAGAGCGCTACTGCACAATCCGCCCGCTGGGGACGCGCCTCAGGCAGCGACCCAGCGGTGGATTCTCGAGGTAGACCGTCTTGTCGTCGCTGCCGCAAGCCCGTGACTCCGGCGGAGACGACACTCTGACCAGCCGGCCGTGTCGATGATACGCACGCCGATGGTTGACGAACAGACGGCAGATTCCAGCTCTGCCAGCCCTCAATCGATGGATCTGAGGACAGAGCTGGAGCGGTGTCACTCGGGTCAAGATGCCCGGGTATACCTCGAGCAACGCCGAGAAAGGCGTCGGTACCAAGAGGCTGACGACAGCATGACGTCGGCCTCGACCCAGCCTGAAGAGCAGACCTTCGCCATGCGATCTCTGCCCCAGGCCTTTGCCGTGCAGAATATGCCACAGTCATATGTACTGCAGATGGCGCCCCCGGCCTATGGTGCAGCTTTGCCCGTACCGGCGTACACTGTGCCTAGTGCGAACCCAGCGTTCGCGGCACCAGAACCTGTGGTGACAGAAGCATGGTGTGCAGCCCTCGCGCCCCATCTTCGCTTTGCGAAGTGGCCGCGCAAGTTTCGGCCACACCTGCCCGAGAAGTACGACGGCAGCATCAACCCGGCGGAGTTCCTCCAGATCTACTCCACTGCCGTACTTGCCGCAGGAGGGAATGAAGCCGTCATGGCCAATTACTTCCCTGTCGCCTTGACCGGTCCAGCCCGGTCTTGGCTCATGAACCTCCCCCAGGGTTCCGTCACCTCCTGGGGAGAGCTTTGCCGACAGTTCGTAGCCAACTTCGGCAGCTCCTACACCCGGCCTGGCACGGAGCTCGACCTCCACGCCGTCCAGCAGCAACCTGGGGAGTCGCTGCGCTCGTTCATCCAGCGGTTCTCCCAGGTGCGGAACACCATCCCACACATTCAAAATGCTTCTGTGGTGGTGGCGTTCCGGCAAGGCGTCCGGGACAGGAAGATGCTCGAGAAGCTCGCGACCAGGGAGGTCCGCGACGTCTCAGAGCTCTTCAGCTTGGCAGACAAATGCGCCAGAGCTGCCGAAGGACGGAACTGGCACTCGCTACCATCCTCCGAGTCAGGGGGACTGCCCGGATCTAGTCCTACTCCCTGTGGAGGCAGCAGGAAGGCCAAGAACCGAGGCAGAAGCAAGATAGAGTCACCGACCGCAGCCCCAGTCGTCACTACAGCGACGCTCGGTGGGGCTCGGGGGCCGCGCCCCGACAAGAAGCAGCGAAGATCACCAATCCCAGAAGGTGATAAAGACAATATGTGCCCCGTGCACGGCAGCTGTCGCCACACTGCTGCTGAGTGCCGGGAGATCCGAAGGCTCGCACAGCGCTTCCGCAAGGAGAAGCGGCAGCGGGCTGATGACCTGCCCTTCCGTCCAAAGGAAGATGAGCAGAGGGTGGATGTTCCAGACAACATCGACCACCCAGAGGAGATCCAGGAGCCTCTGCGTGTCGTGAAGGCGGCACACAATCACGAGGATTCCGGCTCCAGCGACGATGAGCGTCGGAAGAAGCTCTACGTCATATACGGCGGGTCCGCCAACCCCTCGTCCCGAAGCGCAGTCAAGACTCTGCGCCGAGCGGTAGTGTCGGTAGCGCCACTCCCAAGTGCTGCACCGCACCTAAAGTGGATGGGGACCCCCATCAGCTTTGATGCCACCGACTGCCCCAGGAACATGGCTGGGGCCGGCCAACTACCGCTCCTGGTGGCCCCTACCATCGCCAACGTGAGAATGTACCACATTTTGATGGATGGAGGGGCTGGGCTGAACCTCATCAGCCGTGCAGCTTTCCAGAAGCTGCAAATCCCGATGGCCAAGCTCACCCCGTCGAGTCCGTTCTCAGGGGTAGGGCTGGGACAGGTTATCCCCTACGGCAACATTAGTCTCCCGGTGACCTTCGGGGCTCCGGACAGCTATTGAACAGAGTACATTCTGTTTGACGTAGCGGAGATAGACCTCCCCTTCAACGCCATAATCGGCAGGCCAGCCCTGTATCGGTTCATGGCTGTAGCCCATTACGGCTACCTTGTCCTGAAGATGCCGACACCGACAGGTGTTCTCAGGATTCGAGGGGACCGCACTGCTGCAGTGTCGGCCCTGGAAAAGCTCCAAGCACTCGTGGCAGCTGGGGCATCAACCCCCGGCAATACGGAGTCGGGCCAGCTCCGCCCGAACGCATGTCACCGTGCTTCCACCACAGCACCCCGGGTGCAACCTCTCGACGAGGGCGGCGTCCCCTTAAAGGTCGTCCAAGTCGGCGCCGAAGCTACCCAGACCACCTGGGTAGCCGGGGGCCTGGATAGTAAATAGGAAGGCGCGCTCGTCACCTTCCTCCGGCACAACGTCGACGTGTTTGCATGGCAGCCGTCACAGATGCCGGGGATCCCCAGGAAGGTGATCGAGCACCACTTGAAAGTCTTTCCCGACGCCTGGCTGGTTCAACAGAAGCCCTGCAAGCAGTCCATCGAGCGGCAAAACTTCATCCGTGAAGAAGTCAAGAAGCTGCTGGACGCTGGCTTCATACGGGAAGTCCACCACCCCCGATGGTTGGCGAACCCCGTCGTTGTCCCGAAGGCTGGCGGGAAGCTCCGGATGTGCATCGACTACACCAGTCTCAATAAGGCATGTCCTAAAGATCCATTCCCTCTCCCTAGAATAGATCAAATAGTAGACTCAACGTCAGGCTGTGATATGCTGTGCTTCCTAGACGCCTACTCGGGTTTCCATCAGATCCCCATGTCTAGGGAGGACGAGGAGCACACCTCCTTCATCAGAGTAGACGGCCTTTATTGCTATGTGTCTATGCCTTACGGCCTAAAGAATGCACTCCCCACCTTTGTGCGGGCAATGCACAAAACCTTTGGGGAGTTAATAAGAGACCTGGTTGAGGTGTATGTCGATGACATAGTTATCAAGGTCAAGCAGGGTCCGTCCCTGCTAGATAACCTAGCTTTAGTCTTTGACAAGTTGCGCTCTACGCGCACCAAGCTGAACCCAGATAAATGTGTGTTCGGCGTGTCCTCTGGGAAGCTCTTAGGGTTCCTGGTCTCGCACCGAGGGATTGAGGCCAACCCAGAGAAGATCAAGGCCATCGACTTGATGCGGCCCCCTGCCCGCGTCAAGGATGTCCAGAAACTCACAGGATGTCTAGCCGCGCTGAGTGGGTTTATACCGAGGCTAGCAGAGCGGGCACTCCCTTTCTTTAAGCTCCTGCGCAAGTCAGGCCCTTTTGCCTGGACTGACGAAGCAGAAGAGGCTTTCCAGGAGTTGAAGCGACTCCTGACGACCCTACCAATCATGGTAGCCCCTGAGCCCGGAGAGCACCTGTTGCTCTACATCACGGCGACAACTGAAGTAGTGAGTATGGTCCTCGTCGCAGAGCGGCCGGACCCCTCATCTTCACAACCTGCTCCGGCAGCAGAAGACAGACGCCAGGAGGCCCCGCAGGACCAAGACAGTCTCCCGGGCCTCCAAGGCAACCTCCCGGAGGTCCAGGTCGGCCTCCCGGAGGTCCTGGGCAGTCTCCCGGACCTCCAAGATAAACCCCCGGGGGCCCCGTGGGACCCCCCGGGGGCCAAATGGGACCTCCCAGAGGTCCCCCAAGACCCCCCGGAGCTCCCGGACAATCGAGATAGCTTAAGGGCCTCCGGGTCCCAGCTCCCGGATGCCCTCGTGGGTCCACCCACCTCCAGTGGGCCAGGGGGCCGGTGCCGGCGTACTGCTCCTCATGCCATCGGGGGAACAGTTTGGGTATATGGTGCGTCTCAATTTCAAGGCAACTAACAACATGGCGGAGTATGAAGCACTCATCTTTGGCCTGCAGACAGCCCTGTCTTTAGGCGCTCGCCAGTTGTTGGCACAGGGCGACTCCCAGCTGGTCATCAAGCAAGTAAAGGGCGAATGCTCCTGCAATGACCCCCAGCTAGCTGCATATCTGCTTCACGTGCAGATGTTGGAGAAAGAATTCCTCGCCTTGGACCTGCACCACGTACCGCGCGCCGGTAATACCGCAGCCGACGACCTTTCAACGAAGGCTTCCACCGGAGCCCCTGCGCCCGAAGGAGTCTTCGAGAGGACGTTGCTGCGGTCCACAGCCCGGCCCGCCGAGCCGGGCGAAGGGGGCTTGACCAGCACCTCGAAGCTGGCGGTCCTGGCGGCCCTACAACCATGGGCGCCGCCAAGGATCGTAAGCGTCACTGGGGACTCCGTGCAACCCAGCGCTCAAGATCCAGAAGCTCAAGTCAGACCCGATGCATGGATCACGGAGATCCGGGACTACTTGAAGGACAATATCCTCCCTGATGAACATGTAACCGCTGAACGGATTGTGCGTATGGCTAAGAGATACGCGCTGGTAGAGGGGGATCTCTACCGGCGTGGCGCCAACCACATCCTATTGCGGTGTATAACCCAGGGGGAAGGCTGCGACTTGCTTGCTGAGATCCATGGAGGCGAAGGTGGAAGTCATTCTTCCTCACGCACGCTTGTCGGTAAAGCTTTCCGGCATGGCTTCTACTGGCCGACAGCACTCCAGGATGCCGTCAAGCTGGTCGAGAGCTGCAAGGCGTGCCAGTTCCACGCCAAGCAGATCCATACACCGGCTCAGGCGGTACAGATGATCCCGCCCTCGTGGCCGTTTGCCGTGTGGGGCTGGACATCCTGGGACCATTTCCCAGAACCGTCGGGGGGTTCCGGTACCTCTATGTCGCTATCGACAAATTCACCAAGTGGCCGGAAGCTACACCAGTTGTCACCATCAATAAACAATCAGCAGTAAAATTCATCAGGTCTATTGTCTGCCGGTTCGGGGTCCCAAACAGGATCATCACAGACAATGGGACCCAGTTCACCAGCGCAGCATTCCAAGACTACTGCGAGGACCTTGGCATTCAGGTATGCTATGCCTCTGTCGCCCACCCGAAGAGCAATGGGCAAGTCGAGAGGGCCAATGCGGAGATTCTCCGGGGCCTCAAGACTCGTACCTTCGCCAGCCTGAAGAAACATGGTGCCAATTGGGTAGATGAACTTCCGAGCACACTATGGGCTAACCGGACATCCCAGAGCCGGGCCACCGGGGAGACACCCTTCTTCATGGTGTACGGGGCTGAAGCTGTACTCCCTCCAGAAATCACCATGAAGTCTCACCGTGTCCGAGCTTACGACGAAGCCACGCAGGACAACCTCCGGCGTGGAGAAATCGACCTCGTCGACGAGGTCCGATTACATGCGGCACTCCGTAACGCGCGGTACAGACAGGCGCTTCGGCGCTACCACCAGAGGTCTGTGCGTGCCCGGGAGCTGCAGGAAGGTGACCTGGTGTTGCGGCGCATACTTTCTCGCGAAGGGGCCCACAAACTCTCCCCTAGTTGGGAAGGCCCCTTCCGAGTTGCGAAAGTATGCCGCCCCGGGTGTGTGCGCCTTTCCACCGAGGATGGGGACCTGCTCCTGAATCCTTGGAACATAGAACACCTCCGTAAGTTCTACCCCTAAGAGCAAAAATAGGTCAGTACTTTCTTTTCGTAATGAACCCCATAGAGTCCAGGAGCAGCGCTCGGAGCAGCTAAACCCCAGGGGACGGTCCAGGACTACGTTCAGCTTTGCCTGGTTCCGACTCCAAGCGCGTAGAGTCTTGCTTCCCCTCTTAATGGGGTGGGTCGTGGCCTCCATGTTTAGCCTGCCTTCCTCCTATGGAAGGTTGTACGAAAAGAAGTCTGCCCTACTTTGCTCTTTCCTTGTACTCATTTAATTTGTGAATTGAGTTCTTTTTATCGCCCTTGCATTACATGGTTGCCATGTGCTCAGCTCCCCCTCTCTACAAGTCCCCAAGCATCAAGCATATGGTTGGGGCTGTAAGTCAAATAAGACTATGAGATAAGGGAGGGGGAGCCCCCAAGGAGAATTAGGTTTCCTCTACCTGTGTGCAGGACTTCAAGGTTGCGGCAACGAGGACTGCATGAAGAAGGGGGAAAGGAGCTACCAACTACTTCGACCCAGGGCTAGAGGGGGCGGGACCCGGGGGCCCCACGTGTACAGCAGGCCCGGAACTCTCTCCTCCCTTGAGAAGGGCTCCGGGCTCGCCACGTGGCAGGCGGAAACCGGACCTGCCCCTGCGGTGGGAGAGCTCCGAAAGCCCTGCGCGTTCAACATGGCCGGGGCTCCCGTCTCCGCAGTAAAAGCAATCATCAAGTGAGCGCACGCTCTCACGACCCGCGGCCGTTCGTGCTCCGGCAGCGGCCAATTCGGGACTTAAAGAAAGTGCGCGGATCGGAAGAGACGGAGGTCCCACCTCGGGCTCGCTATCTCCCCCGAGATGGGCCCGGGGGCCACTGTCGGTACTTGAGATATAGGGTACCCCCGCGCACAGGGTAAAATGCCTAAGGTACTCGCCCTTCTCCGCAGGGAGAGCTCCGAAGGCGCCACGCGTCCGGCGGGGCCGGACCTCCCTCTCCTCAGAGGAGAGCTCCGGGCCCGCCACATGGCATACAGAAGCCGTACCTCCCCCTCCACGGGAGAGAGGTCCGAAGACGCCACGCGTCCAGCGGGGCCGGACCTCCCCCTCCGCAGAGGAGAGCTCCGGGCCCGCCACGTGGCATACAGAGGCCGGACCTCCCCCTCCGCGGGGAGAGGTCCGGAGGCTCCACGTGCCCCGCAGGCCGGACCCTTCTCACCTCAGAGAAGGGCTCCGGACCCGCCACGTGGCCAGAAGAACGGTGCTGCCTGCCCCCGAGCAGTAGGCGGCGGGCGTAAAGGCGCTCCTCACCTTGCCCGTACAAGGTATTCAAGGCCCGCGTCTTCCCGAGACGCGGAAACGCGGAGCACGCGTCTGTCAGGTGCCGTTGCGCCCAGTCGCATCACAGACTGGCGCGCGGTGTCAGAACCTGCCAGCCAATAAACGCCGCGACAAGACATCCCATGCCGCCTGCGCCGTCATCAACCACTACGACTAGCATGCGGCATGGGCACGGCGGCAAGATGAAGACTCAGAAGCCTTCGACCAGAGGCAACCACCGGCGTAACTACAGATACGGTAGATAATAGACAATCTTCCCGGGACCACCTGTCGGGTCCCGGCTTCCCTTGTAAGCCGCCCGAGCCTTGGGCTATAAAAGGCTCGGGTAGGCGTCGATAGCAAGGGTTCGCACTTTGCAACTCCTACGCTAGCCATACACTCTCAAGCTGTAACTCACCCCCAAGCTCAGGCCTCCGGCCCTGAGCAGCAAGCAATACAGCGAGCTCCGTAGCTCACCGTGGACGTAGGGTTTTACGCTCCGGCAGCCTGAACCACGTAAAACTCGCTGTGTCAAGCTCTCGCTAACTCGTCCATCCGCGCAAGCTTTCCGCTAGGAGACTAGCCCCGCCGAAAAAAGAACCTCCGTGGGCTGCCCAGTGCAGGCCCGGGGGAAGTGTCGATCGCACACTTCGACAAGAAGCCTTCTCGTGGACAGACCACTTGATGATCAGGTTGATCTAAAGACAAGATCATCGCCACGTCTGTCGGTACCCTCGATATGGGGTACCCCCGCACACAGGGGAAAATGCCTAAGGATCTCGCCCTTCTCCGCAGGGAGAGCTCCGAAGGCGCCACGCGTCCAGCGGGGCCGGACCTTCCTCTCCTCAGAGGAGAGCTCCGGGCCCACCACGTGGCATAAAGAAGCCGGACCTCCCCCTCCGCGGGAGAGAGGTCCGAAGGTGCCGCGTGTCCAGAGAGGCCGGACCTCCCTCTCCTCAGAGAGGAGCTCCGGGCTCCCCACGTGGCCAACAGAAGCCGAACCTCCCCCTCCGCGGGCAGAGGTCCGAAGGCTCCACGTGTCCTGCGGGGCCGGACCCCCCTCTCTTCTGAGAAGGGCTCCGGGCACGCCACGTGGCCAGCAGAACGGCGCTGCCTGCCCCCGAGCGATAGGCAGCGGGCGTAAAGATGCCCCATACCTTGCCCGTACAAGGTATTCAAGGCCCGTGCCTTCCCAAGACGCGGAGCACGCCTCTGTCAGGTGCCGTTGCGCCCAGTCGCATCACAGACTGACGCGCAGTGTCAGAGCCTGCCAGCCAATAAACGCAGCGACAAGACATCCCATGCCGCCCCCGCCGTCATCATCCACTACGACTAGCATACGGCATGGGCAGAGCTACAAGACGAAGACTCAGAAGCCTTCGGCAGAGACAACTACCGGCATAACTGCAGATACGGTAGATATCAGTCCATCTCCCCGCGACCACCTGTCGGGTCCCGGCCCCCCTTGTAAGCCACCCGAGTCTTGGACTATAAAAGGCTCGGGTAGGCGACGTTAGCGGGGGTTTGGACTCTGGGTTCGCACTTTGCAACTCATACACTAGCCATACACTCTCAAGCTGTAACTCACCCCCAAGCTCAGGCCTCCGGCCCCGAGCAACAAGAAATACAGCGAGCTCCATAGCTCGCCGTGGACGTAGGGTTTTACGCTCCGGCGGCCTGAACCACGTAAAACTCGCCGTGTCAAGCTCTTACTAACTCGTCCATCTGCGCAAGCTCTCTGCTAGAGACTAACCCCACCGAAAAAAGAACCTCCGCGGGCTGCCCAGTGCAGGCCCGGGGGAAGTGTCGACTGAACACTTCGACATTTGGCGCGCCAGGTAGGGGGCTTTTCCCCTTGCGTGATGAGTTTCCGCCGACAAAGATGACCAAGCTTCCCTCAGCGGCAAACTCTCCCCCTCCGCGTTCACGGCGAACCGTGACCAGTGGGGAGTACATGTCGACGCACTCAGGACGGAGTGTGTCGGCACAAGCTGGTAGCCAGCAGCTGACTCCGGCAACACCGACTCCGGCGATGCAGGCTCCAACCAGCGTCAGGTCTTCAGTGGCGCTGGGCGTACCCGGCGGGGGTGCGCCAGCCGCAGCAAGAGCGCTACTGCACAATCCGCCTGCTGGGGACGCGCCTCAAGCAGCGACCCAGCAGTGGATTCGCGAGATAGACCGTCTCGTCGTCGCCGCCGCAAACCCTCGACTTCGGCGGGGATGACGCTCCGGCCAACCGGCTGTGTCGCTGATGCGCACGCCGATGGTTGGCGAGCAGACGGCGGACTCCAGCTCCACCAGGCTTCCGTCGACGGACCTGAGGACAGAGCTGGAACGGTGCCACTTGGGCCAAGATGCCTGAGTGTTCCTCGAGCGACGTCGAGAAAGGCGTCACACTCAAGAGGCTGGCGACAACATGACGTCGGCCTTGACCCAGCCTGGAGGGCAAACCTTCGCTACGCGAGCTCTGCCCCAGGCGTACGCCGCATAGCATAAGCCACAACCATGTGCTCTGCAAGCGGCGTCCCCGGCCTATGGCGCAACCTTGCCCATACCGGGGTACACTGTGCCAGGCGCAACCAAGCGTTCGCGGCACCAGTACCTGCACTGGGAGCCAGCAACCGGCTCTGGCAGCGCCGAAACCGGCAATGCAGGCTCCAACCAGCGTCAGGTCTTCAGTAGCGCTGGGCGTACCCGGCGGGGGTGCGCTAGCCGCAACAAGGGCGCTACTGCACAATCCGCCTGCTGGGGATGCGCCTCAGGCAGTGACCCAGCAGTGGATTCGCGAGGTAGACCGTCTTGTCGTCGCCGCCGCAAACCCTTGACTTCAGCGGGGACGACGCCCCGGCCAACCGGCTGTGTCGCTGACGCGCACGCCAACGGTTGACGGACAGACGGCGGATTCCAGCTCCACCAGTCTTCCATCGACGGACCTGAGGACTGAGCTGGAACGATGCCACCTGGGCCAAGACGCCTGAGTGTTCCTCGAGCGGCGACGAGAAAGGCGTCGCAGCCAAGAGGCCGGCGTCAGCATGACGACTGCCTCAACCCTGCCTGAGGCGCAGACTTTCGCCACGCGAACTCTGCCCCAGACATACGCCACGCAGCATATGCCACAGCCATATGTCCTGCAAACAGCGCCCCCGGTCTATGGCGCAGCCTTGCCCATACTGGGGTACACTGTGCCAGCGGCGAACCAAGCGTTCGCGGCACCAACACCTGCAGCAACAGGGGCAGGATGTACGGCCCTGGAGCCCCACCTCCGCTTCACAAGGTGGCCGCGCAAGTTTCGGCCGCACCTGCCCGGGAAGTACGACGGCAGCGTCAACCCGGCGGGGTTCCTCCAGATCCACTCCACCGCCGTACTTGCCGTAGGAGGGGATGAGGCCGTCATGGCCAAACTACTTCCCCGTCGCCTTGACCGGCCCAGCCCGGTCTTGGCTAAAGAACCTCCCTCAGGGTTCCATAACTTCCTGGGGAGAGCTCTGCCGGCAGTTCATCGCCAACTTCGGCAGCTCCTACACCCATCCCGGCACGGAGCTTGACCTCCAAGCCATCAAGCAACAACCTGGGGAGTCGCTGCGCTCCTTCATCCAGCGGTTCTCCCAGGTACGCAACACCATTCCGCATATTCAAAGTGCTTCTGTGGTGGCGGCACTTCGACAGTGTCCAGGACAAGAAGATGCTTGAGAGGCTTGCAACCAGAGAGGTCTGCGATGCCTCCGAGCTCTTCAGCCTGGCGGACAAGTGCGCCAGAGCAGCCGGAGGGCGGAGCTGGCACTCACTGCCAGCTTCCGACGCCGGAAGACAGCCCGAAGACGGCGGAGTTCAAGCTGAGCTCCCGACCACGTCAGACAGCCAAGAGCCAAGCACTGGCTGACTTCGTGGCTGAGTGGACGCCAACGAAGGCTGACCCAGGGGGCCGCGAAGACGGTGAACCAATGTACCGAGCTCCGGTCTTCACCGGGCCTCACTGGACGCTCTTCTTCGACGGCTCCTCGCGAAAGCAGGGGGCCGGTGCCGGCGTACTGCTTCTCATGCCATCGGGGGAGCAGTCTGGGTACATGGTGCGTCTCAATTCCAAGGCAACCAACAACTTGGCAGAGTATGAAGCACTCATCTTTGGCCTAAATGACAGTCCTGTCTCTGGGCTCTCACCAGTTGTTGGCGCAGGGCGACTCCCAGCTAGTTATCAAGCAAGTTAAGGGTGAATGCCCCTGCAATGACCCACAGCTAGCTGCTTATCTGCTTCACGTGCGGATGTTGGAGAAAGAATTCCTCGCCTTGAACCTGCGCCATGCACCGCGCGCTTGCACGGCCGCAGCTGACGACCTCTCAACGAAAGCCTCCATCGGAGCCCCTGCGCACGAAGGAGTCTTCGAGAGGACGTTGCTGCGGTCCACAGCCCGTCCCGCCGAGCCGGGCGAAGGGGGCTGAACCAGTGCCTCGAAGCTAGGCAGTCCCGGCAGCCCTGGTGTGGGGACCCCGCCGTCCCGATCACTCACGGGGACGGGATACCTCGCCCGGAAATCGCATTGGGTGGTGCCGTGCGATGCGGCACCCAACAGCACACATAACAAAGCATCATATTACATAAGATAAGCGGAAGCTTACAAAGTGTTGATTTTACAAATACTTCTCAAAAATATGCTACAACGGAAGACTATTACAACTCACGGCTCATACCTATGCTAAGCAACAGAGAAGGTGTCCAGCCCGCGGAACCTTCTCACTAACAACACTATCACAGTAGCAGCGGCAGGGGTTGCCCTGAGTTCACCACTCGGAGAGTTCCGAATCTCCTTAGGCACCCGTACATCTCAGCGTACAGTTATTTCCTGCAAAACAACTTGTGCAGTATCTGTGAGCACGAAGCTCAGCAAGACTGACCCGTCACCCTAGTCATGAAACTCTATATGATGGAAATAGAGGGCTGATTATAGCATTTTTCATAAACGATGAACTTGAGCTAAAAGGGGAGTCCTTACTTCCAGTTTTAATCAACTTTTATAGACCTCGCGCAACTTACATCGAGACTCCACAATCAAACAAGAAATGCTTCATCTCGATGTCACTTGCCCGAGGTGAAAGTAACTTTAGTGAACTACCCTAGACTCATACAGACCTTGCGCCATCAACGTCGAGACTCCACAATCAAACAAGAAACGCTTTGCCTCGACGCTTCTAGCCCAAGGTGGAAATTAAATTTAGTGAAGTGTTGATCATTCCTCATCTCCATTATGAGGATTACCCACGAAGCATGTTAAATGTTTCCCGGTTTATTACTACGTCACGACGCAGAGAACAAGTATGCTCACTACCACGAGCGACGGTGATTGCAATCAAAAACACCCGGCTGACACGACACGTACGCCCGTACTCGACGTTGCACACAGCAACCGTCACTGACGTCGTACGTGGCCACCTTTCACACGACACCCAAATGTCGAACCGGTCCCACCGACTGGGATTAAGTCTCTCTACGGCAAACCCTCGTAGAGCCGACTTCTCTATCCTTTCAGCGTCGGCATCAGACGGTGAGGTATGCCTCGACACCCAGGTTAACATGTTACATCGGTTTCCTGGGTCCCATATAGCCAGTATGCATACGGTACACAACTCAAACTTGCCCAACGGGCCGCACACGAGAACGGGCCTTAATCGACTCAGACATAGACTAGGCTCACAGGACCACGTCCTTGACCTTCCATCCACTGCCCGGTCTCCATTCCCACTATGAGGGTCAATTCCCAACTCTTCCGATTGATCACCCAAAATCCCTGTTCACGAGTAGGAATCTGCCCACTCGAGGTTTGCTTCTTTTAATCCACTTTTGTTGAGATCAGCAGTTATAATGAATTGATAACATATCCTACATTAAACTCCAGGGTTTTCTGGGTCATGCATTTAGGGTTTCATACCATCTAGATGTAATGCAATAAATATAATACTAGACGTATGAAGTGAATACAAATAAAAACTTGTAAATTTGATGCAAACCGGGGCTTGCCTTTGTTTTGCAGGTGACTTATATATATATGCAGTTAGTGAAGACCACTTGGTGCTTGGTCAACCTCTTTCCTCTTTCCTTGATTTCTACTCCGATGACTTCAACTCCTCCACGTAGATACTACACGTGATGAATATGCATATCGTTTAATTGTAAAGACTTTGCTACAAGTCCTAATAACAAGTTTTCAAAAAAAACTGGAACTCTGTTTAAGAATTTAAAATGATACTGGTGCTAGTGGTTTAGGTTTGGATCTAAGCATATGATTAAAGGCTAAGTGGTTTTCCCCCTCTTCTATATTGATCATTAAGGAGGTTAAAAAGAACAGGGGTGACCCAGGGCTCCAATGGGGCTGAGAATTTTCATGTGAGTTCCTTGTCACAAGAAAGTCCTCTGGCCCAAAAATTAGCACTTTTCATTGAGTGGTTTGCTCAGCATAATTTTCTAAGCAATTAAGCAAAGAAGAATTAATTCTGAGATCCCACCCATGTTCATGCAAAAATTAGTGAACCACAATTTCAATTATAGCTCATAGAGTTTGCACGAATTTTCCTAGCATTTTTGGAGCTAATGAATGGCTAGAACTGAATTTCCAAGTTTTGGAAATTCTCTGAAATTGTTTTCTGTATTCATTTGAATACAGAAACTTAAAATCAGAATTAACCTAACTAAATCAACTCCAAATGAGTTGAGAATTTTACAGGTGTTCACTAATGCCCTAAAGACTATTCTGGCAAAATTCGAGGATTTTTGGATTAACCAAACTCCCTTAAAAATTCTTTTGCTAGAAAGCTTTAAAGAATTTTACAGAATTAAATAAAGGGTTTCATACAAATTGGGTTCTACATTTGGATAGTATTCTAGCAGAGGAATCCAACAAAATTTGTTTCACAATTTTTGGATTCTCCTACCCAAAGTTGTAGCTATTCAAAGTTTGAACTGAAAACTGAAATTCCCCAAAATGTTCAAATACTGGCTGTGGGTCCGGGGACAGGTGTCACGCGTCGGGGCAAGCCACACGGGGCTACAGGGTATTTCCCGCGCCACCACACCAGATCCCTGCGCCACAGCCGATCAAATATTTGAAAAACCGTCGCTGACAGGTGGGACCCACCGGGTCGTCTTCTACCTCCGGCCCCCGCGCCGCGCGCCGCCGTGCTCGCCGGAGTTTGACGGATCCCGGCCTCCCGGCCATCCCCCGAGCCCTCCCTTGCCGCTAGGGCCTTATTTCACGTGCTGAACACGATGGAACCCTCTTCCCCGGCCGGCGATGGCTCTAACCTAGCTGGCCACGGCGCGGCGGCTCTGGACCGGTTCGGCAACGTCGCCCGGTCATCCTAGCCTGCCCAGACCTAGGTGGAATGGCGCTACAGCACCAGTGGAGGCCAGGGAGGATCGTCCGGGTGGTGAAGCAGCCTGCAAATGGCCCTAACCTAGCTCTCATCGGGAGCCCGAACCGCCCCACCATAACCGCCGTGGAAAATGTGTGAAATACGTCGTGCACAAAGGTTTTCAGGCATTGGTTGCAAAAGGGCAAAAGATCGCTGGCTAGCCCAGCTCGTGTGGGCAAGATTTGACGGCCTAAGAATGAGAGGGACAATCGAATTTGGTATTACCGTATCAGAAGGTCGGATGGTGCCCGACGGCGATCTTTTCCCAAATTCGAGCCCGATAGATCATCTCATGGCTTGAGCTTCGGGGATGAGCATCAGGGGCTCCCAGCGCGTCAGCGGGCGCTCTAGCTCGGGCCTGAGAAGCTCTCGGTGGGGCTGTCCACGTGAGACCAGCTCGGTTTCCCGATGGTGAGCCTCGGTGCCCGGTGAAATTCGTCAAATTGTGATCAAACGATGCGGCAACGCCACGGAGTAGAACGATGGGTCGCTAGAGCACACGCTGGCGCTCACTTCTTCCGTGGATCACTCGGGCAGTGGAGGGGGAGACGCGGTTTGCAACAGGCAGAACGAGAAACGGCGCCGGGAGATTCCTGTTGTGCGCGCGAGAGTGGGAAACGAGGACAACGCGCGAGCTGCGTGATAAGGAGAGGGAAAGCCAGCTCGCCAGCACAGAGATCGCGAGGGAGAGGTGGCATCGTCCTTGCCCCGGTGTCGCACGGTGAGAAGGACCGAGGCGGTCTCGGTGGCGCGATGACTTCGTGAGGAGGAGAAAAACAGAGACCGTGCACCTCCTGAGCTGAAGATCTTTTGCACACTCATCTCCCCCAATGACATGTGGGCCCCACAATTCAGTACCTCTTTCCTCAAAATATCTCCAAAGTTTGACAATTATCCAACCCAATTGTTTGAAAATTGGAAACTGAGCTCATTTGACAAGTTTGGACAAATCCCATGCAAATTCAAATGTTCATTTGAATTCTTTGCACATTTGACTCCCTTTGGAAAAATGGGCAGCAAATCTTTTCAACAATTAATGAAACTTTGCCTCCCCACTAATTTGGACCTAAGGAATCCAAATATGCCACTTGATCCTTGTGTTAGCTGCTGCAAACAATAGTTTGGACACAACAGTTTTGAATTTCTCATTGTGTCCTTCTCTCACTTGAAGTTTGAATTTACCTTTAGTCCATCTCTGATTTTTAAACCCTTCCCTTGCACTTGAGCTCTTCATTTCTGGGGTTTTAATCTACATGAGGTCCATCCATGCAGCAACCCTAAGTTTGTTTAGAAGAATTCTCACCAATGTTATCATATGTGGGAAAAAGTTTCAACTAAGCCCCTTATTCATACACATGACTCCAACATTTGTGCAAACTCATGTTTCTTTGTATTCACATTTTTGGGACCTTTACAATCCTCCCCCCTTAAAAGAATCTCGTCCCGAGATTACAAAAGAAAGATGAGACGGAAGGTAATTACAACAACTATGACAGAAGTTCCGGATAGTTCTTGTGGAGGAAATCTTCACTTTCCCACGTCGCTTCTTCCGGTGTGTGATTACTCCATAGGACTTTGTAAAATTTCAAAGCCCGATTTCGAGTGATCCGGCTCTTCTCGTCGATAATCTTGATGGGCTTCTCGGTGTAGGTGAGGTCCGGTTGCAATACTTCCATGTCTTCCGAAAGGATGTCCGTCGGTTTCTTCAAACACTTTCTCAAGTGTGAGACATGGAAGATATCGTGGATGCCCGATAAGGATGGCGGCAGCTCCAAACGGTAGGCTACCGGCCCACACCGTTCTGTAATAAGGAACGGACCCACAAAGCGAGGAGCTAGCTTTCCCTTGACCCCGAATCGATGAATCCCTTTCATCGGGGACACTCGGAGATAGACGTGATCTCCGACTTCAAAACTCAAGGGTCGGCGTCGCTGGTCCGCATAGCTCTTCTGGCGAGATTGAGCGGCCCTGAGGTTCTCTTGAATTATCTGGACTCGCTCTTCGGCATCTTTTACAAGATCAATGCCGAAAATCACTCTCTCGCCAGATTCACACCAATTGAGTGGTGTGCGGCACTTCCTGCCATAAAGTGCTTCGTATGGTGCCATTTTAATACTGGATTGGTAACCATTGTTGTAAGAGAACTCTGCTAATGGCAAATGGTTATCCCAGTTCTTTCCATGATCTATGGCACATGCCCTCAGCATATCTTCCAAAATTTGATTCACCCTCTCTGTTTGACCGTCGGTCTGGGGGTGGTATGCTGAGCTTCTGATTAATTTCGTTCCCAGAGATTCATGTAGTTGCTCCCAGAAACGAGCAACAAATATTGAACCTCGGTCCGATATGATGGTCTTGGGGACTCCATGTAAGCACACAATCCTTGAAAGATACAACTCTGCATATTGCTTAGTTGAATATCTTGTACTCACTGGGATGAAGTGGGCTGATTTTGTTAAGCGATCAACAATCACCCAAATGGAGTCATGCCTTCTGGACGTGGGAGGTAGTCCAACAATAAAGTCCATGCTGATGTCATCCCACTTCCATGCCGGAATTCTTAAGGGTTGTAGCATTCCTGCCTTCTTTATGTGGTCAGCTTTGACTCGCCGACATGTATCACACTCGGATACATACTTGGCAATTTCTCGCTTCATCCTAGTCCACCAAAATTTTGTCTTCAGGTCTTGATACATCTTATTGCTCCCTGGATGTATCGAGTACTTGGACATATGAGCTTCATCGAGGATTTTCTTCCTTAGCTTCAGGTTCCGGGGTACCACGATACGGTTGTTAAACCATAACACACCTTGTTCATCTTCCCGGAAACACTTCATTTTATCCTCATTGATTCTTGCCCGGATTTTCCGCATTCCTTTATCCCTCTTCTGGGCTTGTACAATCTCTTCTCTAATGGTAGGAACCAGAGCAAGATTATATAACGCTCCATACGGAATCACCCGCAAGCTTGGTTCTTCATTTTCATCCGGAACAACTGACACGTTATTCACGTGGGATTTACGACTGAGTGCATCAGCCACCACGTTAGCTTTGCCCGGATGGTAATGGATCTCGAGCTCATAGTCTTTAATTAATTCCAGCCATCTCCGCTGCCTCATATTAATATCCTTCTGAGTGAATATATATTTGAGGCTCTTGTGGTCGGTGTAGAGGTGCACTAAATTTCCAAGTAAATAGTGCCTCCACATCTTCAACGCAAGCACCACCGCAGCAAGCTCTAGGTCATGAGTGGGGTAGTGCTGCTCATGGTTGCGGAGTTGACGAGACCCATACGCGATCACGCGTCTATCTTGCATTAAGACGCAGCCAAGTCCAATGCCTGAGGCATCACAATAAACATCAAATGGCTTTGTTGTATCCGGTTGGGCTAACACCGGTGCCGTTGTGAGATGTTTCTTCAATGTTTGAAATGCCTCTTCACAGGCCTCTGTCCACACATACTTGCTGCTCTTCTTCAGCAACTCTGTCATTGGTTTAGCCACTTTTGAGAAGCTGGGAATAAATCTCCGATAGTAACCCGCTAGCCCCAGAAAACTGCGGATTTGGTGAACAGATGTTGGAGACTCCCACTTCAAGACTTGCTCAATTTTAGTTGGATCCACGGCCACACCCTCTGCTGAAACAATGTGGCCTAAGAATGGTACTTTTCTGATCCAAAATTCACACTTGCTGAATTTGGCATACAGCGTATGTTCTCGTAGGCGCTGGAGCACAATATGGAGATGTTTGGTGTGCTCCTCCTCCGATTTGGAGTATACGAGAATGTCGTCGATGAAAACCACGACGAACTGATCCAACTCTGGCATGAATACCGAATTCATGAGATACATGAAATGTGCGGGTGCATTTGTTAGCCCGAAAGACATGACTAGATACTCATAGAGCCCGTATCTAGTCGAGAAGGCCGTCTTCGGTATATCCTCCGCTCTGATCTTTATCTGATGATAACCAGACCGTAAGTCCATCTTGGAGAATACCTTGGCACCCACTAAATGATCAAATAATATATCGATCCGCGGCAACGGATATTTATTTTTGATCGTCACTGCATTCAGCGGCCGATAATCCACACATAATCGAAGTGACTCATCCTTTTTCTTCACAAAGAGGGCTGAACAGCCCCATGGCGATGAGCTTGGTCGGATGAACCCTTTGTCCATTAAGTCCTTTAGCTGTTCTTTCGGTTCAGCTAATTCCTTCGGAGACATTTTGTACGGCCTCCGAGATATTGGTGTGGTTCCCGGTGCTAACTCGATCTTGAATACCACATCCCTCTCAGGCGGCATCCCTGGAAGATCGTCGGGAAACACATCTGGGTACTCACGGACCACTGGAATATCCTCCAGTTTTGTGGTCACACTGTGGTATACCACTGGATTTTTAGAATCCACGGCTTCAAGTATGAGCGTTTGGAGCCCGTAGATTGGAGAGTCCAAACTAACAATCCGGGGACCAATATCGAGAACAGCCCCGTGGTAGTTCATCCACGCCATTCCTAGAATCACGTCGATCTTCTGCCCCTCCAACACAATGAGGGTGGTGGGGTATAAGTTTCCACCTAAGCACAAGGGTGCTTTGATCACTACTTCATTAGCAGTTATATTTCCACCCGGTGAGCGGATAAGGTAGTGATCCTTCGGTGTAGAGGTGGGGAGCTCAGCTTTGCACACAAACAACCTGCTGATGAAATTGTGTGTAGCTCCAGAGTCAAATAAAATTAACACGGGCAGTCCATTGAGGGTGAACATTCCCGCTAGTACAGGTGCCCCATCTGGCACATCCTCTAGAGTTGTATGATAAATGCACCCGGATTTTGGTGCTGTTCCTTGAAGCTGAGCACGGGGTTGATTTATACCCCGCCCCGGTGAAGTTTCCTTGTGGCGTATCCTTTCTGGACACTTTCTGATGATGTGACCCAAGTACCCGCACGTGAAGCACGGTTTCTCAGCCGGTTCCTGGTTGCTCTGTGCCTGGACATTAGTGGTATTCTGCTGTGGCAAGAACACTTGAGGAGCAGAATAACGTGGCTGCATATACCGTTGTTGCAGCTGTCCGAAATCAGAGTATTGGGACGATCGACTGGAATATTTCTGGAGTCGTCGAGCCGGCTGTATCAGCTGACAGTTCAAGGTACTGTCTACCACCCGGTATTTCTGAGGAGCACTACTGCTACCCTCCGGTGGTATATGGTTCTTTCTTTTCTCAGCCTGAACTTCCCGCTGAGCATCTTCAACCATGATGGCAGCACTCATCAATTCGTTGAAGTTCTTTCGATCAGCTAACACGAGTCTCTCCTTTAGCTTGGAATTGAGGCTGCGGAAGAACCACTCACACTTTTGTGCTTCGGTGTTCACATGTTGAGGCGCATACTGCGCCAGCTTGTTGAACACTCGTGAATGCTCGTATGCACCCCTCCCTCCTTGCTTTAAGGCCAGAAACTCCTCGAGTTTCCGCTGAATTATTCCGGACGGAACATGATACGCCAGAAACGCCTTCCGGAATTCTGCCCATGAAACTTCATGTCCATCTGGTAAGGAGGCGAGTTGATTTGCCCACCATGCACTGGCGGGCCCGTGAAGTTGTTGCGCTGCGTATAAAACCTTCTGCTGTTCGGTGCACTGAAGCAATCTGAACTTAGACTCAATGGTACGGATCCAGCTATCCGCCACCAGAGGATCCTCAGATTCAATGAAAACCGGTGGTTGAGTTGCCAAGAACTCAACATAGGAATTCAGTTGCGGTTGGCGCAAGTCTTCGTCTTGACATCCCCCTTGACGGGATGTATTCATCACCAGGGTGCGGAGCAAGTCGGTTCGCTCATCGCTTGCACCCGTCATGGCAGCCAGAATGTCCGCCATTGTGACCGTGGGTGAAAGCCCTGGTGGAGGATGCTGTTGCGGAGCTCGCTGCTCCCGCTGTGGAGAGTTATCACCACGACCACCACTGGAACCACCCACCTCACTCATGGAACGAGTTCGAACCATTCTGCAATTGCAAGAGTCCATTATCAGTTCAACACTATCACTTGATTTATTCCATAACAAAGTAGTGTAACACTGATAATGAAACCTCAACATGTAAGCAAAATGATTTAGGCGCAAACTGATGTATCTACAGCAAGGATTTACAAGCCGACTGATTGGTCCTTAAACAGATCAGATTCTGATCCAGTTAAAAGCACTTTCGCAACTCAAGTTGAATATCAAAGTTAAAGTTAACTTTAATACCTTTCCAACGAGTAACCAAAGGCCTCATAGGGATTTTTCTACAGGATGTTATGGCTTAAACACAGAAAGGTCCAGAGAGGTTTTTGGTACTGTCCTGGTTCTGAACAGTTTGCCTTCAACTGGACTTTTCACCAACTTAATCTGTGATTTTGCTCTGGAGGTCTACAAGAAAGTTGTAGAGCACTTGAAAATCTTTCCAGAACTGTATCATACACATTAATTGGTTAAAGCTACTCAGAGTTATGCTCTGTAAAAGTCCAGCAAGTATTTCTGCTAGCAACAGAGCACTCTGTTTTTGAAAATCTTTGAAACCTAGACACTCTCTCATTTCAATCTTAGTTCAAAATAAGAGTTCAGTAACTAATATTTGTTTCAAACTTCCATTTTTAGTTGAAAGTTAGCTCATGACTCATTTCTTCATAGGGAAGGAGTTATTAAGTGTAGTACGGTGTCGATGCACCGTAAGAAGCATGTCGGTACTACGTTCCTCACCAAAAGAGAATCCTAAACCGGATTATACCGGTATATACGTATAATTAGTGGAACTAAACGGTCTCTCACACACGTGTACTACACGGGATACGTACGTGGTTAGTACCTGCAGAAGACACTCAATAGTGGTGCACTCAAGGGTTGTTCCATTCCAGGCAGTTCTATAGTTGAAAGTAAATACAAACGCCCGTATCATTGTCATACGGCCGTCCTTGAGTTAAGTCACGTCTCAAGGTACGTTATCGTGTTTCAACACCACACGACGGGGAACCCGAGTACGTCATGAACGGGTCGTCACGGTTGGGAATGTTATCAACCCAACGGATACCACCTACTGCCCTGCAGGGCACGCCGATGGCAAGCGCTGCGTATGTCCTCCTGGGCTACTCCCAGACGAACACACTCTCGCGTTACTGACCACGCGATGGGGTCTCCACTTACTTGCCTAATGCACGCTAGGGATCAGCGTTTCATATGAGCTCAGGAACATGAAGAGTTCAAGAATTTCATATTAACATCTCACACCAAGCTGTGAGATCTAGCCCTGAACCACTTTCCTCGTCAGGGGAGCTAACCGAAATTGAACCGCTTTCGGTGGCGTTCCTTACCATTCTTACCTGAACGTAGGTGCGTCGTTACATAATTAAAATTCAGAATTATAACAAGTATGTTAGTACTGCCACCTTAAGTAACTATACTACTATAGTCCTTATGTGGGCCTACTATCGTTTCCTCACCGTATCCTAAGTTTTTGTCATAATACAATCCTTATTCCGTGTGCTATTACCAATGTGGCTCTGATACCACGCTGTGGGGACCCCGCCGTCCCGATCACTCACGGGGACGGGATACCTCGCCCGGAAATCGCATTGGGTGGTGCCGTGCGATGCGGCACCCAACAGCACACATAATAAAGCATCATCTTACATAAGATAAGCGGAATCTTACAAAGTGTTGATTTTAAAAATACTTCTCAAAAATATGCTACAACGGAAGACTATTACAATTCACGGCTCATACCTATGCTAAGCAACAGAGAAGGTGTCCAGCCCGCGGAACCTTCTCACTAACAACACTATTACAGTAGCAGCGGCAGGGGTTGCCCTGAGTTCACCACTCGGAGAGTTCCGAATCTCCTTAGGCACCCGTACATCTCAACGTACAGTTATTTCCTGCAAAACAACTTGTGCAGTATCTGTGAGCACGAAGCTCAGCAAGACTGACCCGTCACCCTAGTCATGAAACTCTATATGATGGAAATAGAGGGCTGATTATAGCATTTTTCATAAACGATGAACTTGAGCTAAAAGGGGAGTCCTTACTTCCAGTTTTATTCAACTTCTATAGACCTCGCGCAACTTACATCGAGACTCCACAATCAAACAAGAAACGCTTCATCTCGATGTCACTTGCCCGAGGTGAAAGTAACTTTAGTGAACTACCCTAGACTCATACAGACCTTGCGCCATCAACGTCGAGGCTCCACAATCAAACAAGAAACGCTTTGCCTCGACGCTTCTAGCCCAAGGTGGAAATTAAATTTAGTGAAGTGTTGATCATTCCTCATCTCCATTATGAGGATTACCCACGAAGCATGTTAAATGTTTCCCGGTTTATTACTACGTCACGACGCAGAGAACAAGTATGCTCACTACCGCGAGCTACGGTGATTGCAATCAAAAACACCCGGCTGACACGACACGTACGCCCGTACTCGACGTTGCACACAGCAACCGTCACTGACGTCGTACGTGGCCACCTTTCACACGACACCCAAATGTCGAACCGGTCCCACCGACTGGGATTAAGTCTCTCTACGGCAAACCCTCGTAGAGCCGACTTCTCTATCCTTTCAGCATCGGCATCAGACGGTGAGGTATGCCTCGACACCCAGGTTAACATGTTACATCGGTTTCCTGGGTCCCATATAGCCAGTATGCATCCGGTACACAACTCAAACTTGCCCAACGGGCCGCACACGAGAACGGGCCTTAATCGACTCAGACATAGACTAGGCTCACAGGACCACGTCCTTGACCTTCCATCCACTGCCCGGTCTCCATTCCCACTATGAGGGTCAATTCCCAACTCTTCCGATTGATCCCCCAAAATCCCTGTTCACGAGTAGGAATCTGCCCACTCGAGGTTTGCTTCTTTTAATCCACTTTTGTTGAGATCAGCAGTTATAATTAATTGATAACATATCCTACATTAAACTCCAGGGTTTTCTGGGTCATGCATTTAGGGTTTCATACCATCTAGACGTAATGCAATAAATATAATACTAGACGTATGAAGTGAATACAAATAAAAACTTGTAAATTTGATGCAAACCGGGGCTTGCCTTTGTTTTGCAGGTGACTTATATATATATGCAGTTAGTGAAGACCACTTGGTGCTTGGTCAACCTCTTTCCTCTTTCCTTGATTTCTACTCCGATGACTTCAACTCCTCCACGTAGATACTACACGTGATGAATATGCATATCGTTTAATTGTAAAGACTTTGCTACAAGTCCTAATAACAAGTTTTCAAAAAAAAACTGGAACTCTGTTTAAGAATTTAAAATGATACTGGTGCTAGTGGTTTAGGTTTGGATCTAAGCATATGATTAAAGGCTAAGTGGTTTTCCCCCTCTTCTATATTGATCACTTAAGGAGGTTAAAAAGAACAGGGGTGACCCAGGGCTCCAATGGGGCTGAGAATTTTCATGTGAGTTCCTTGTCACAAGAAAGTCCTCTGGCCCAAAAATTAGCACTTTTCATTGAGTGGTTTGCTCAGCATAATTTTCTAAGAAATTAAGCAAAGAAGAATTAATTCTGAGATCCCACCCATGTTCATGCAAAAATTAGTGAACCACAATTTCAATTATAGCTCGTAGAGTTTGCACGAATTTTCCTAGCATTTTTGGAGCTAATGAATGGCTAGAACTGAATTTCCAAGTTTTGGAAATTCTCTGAAATTGTTTTCTGTATTCATTTGAATACAGAAACTTAAAATCAGAATTAACCTAACTAAATCAACTCCAAATGAGTTGAGAATTTTACAGGTGTTTACTAATACCCTAAAGACTATTCTGGCAAAATTTGAGGATTTTTTGGATTAACCAAACTCCCTTAAAAATTCTTTTGCTAGAAAGCTTTAAAGAATTTTACAGAATTAAATAAAGGGTTTCATACAAATTGGGTTCTACATTTGGATATTATTCTATCAGAGGAATCCAACAAAATTTGTTTCACAATTTTTGGATTCTCCTACCCAAAGTTGTAGCTATTCAAAGTTTGAACTGAAAACTGAAATTCCCCAAAATGTTCAAATACTGGCTGTGGGTCCGGGGACAGGTGTCACGCGTCGGGGCAAGCCACACGGGGCTACAGGGTATTTCCCGCGCCACCACACCAGATCCCTGCGCCACAGCTGATCAAATATTTGAAAAACCGTCGCTGACGGGCGGGACCCACCGGGTCGTCTTCTACCTCCGGCCCCCGCGCCCGCGCGCCGCCGTGCTCGCCGGAGTTCGACGGATCCCGGCCTCCCGGCCATCCCCCGAGCCCTCCCTTGCCGTTAGGGCCTTATTTCACGTGCTGAACACGATGGAACCCTCTTCCCCGGCCGGCGATGGCTCTAACCTAGCTGGCCACGGCGCGGTGGCTCTGGACCGGTTCGGCAACGTCGCCCGGTCATCCTAGCCTGCCCAGACCTCGGTGGAATGGCGCTACAGCACCAGTGGAGGCCAGGGAGGATCGTCCGGGTGGTGAAGCAGCCTGCAAATGGCCCTAACCTAGCTCTCATCGGGAGCCCGAACCGCCCCAGCATAACCGCCGTGGAAAATGTGTGAAATACGTCGTGCACAAAGGTTTTCAGGCATTGGTTGCAAAAGGGCAAAAGATCGCTGGCTAGCCCAGCTCGTGTGGGCAAGATTTGACGGCCTAAGAATGAGAGGGACAATCGAATTTGGTATTACCGTATCAGAAGTTCGGATGGTGCCCGACGGCGATCTTTTCCCAAATTCGAGCCCGATAGATCATCTCATGGCTTGAGCTTCGGGGATGAGCATCAGGGGCTCCCAGCGCATCGGCGGGCGCTCTAGCTCGGGCCTGAGAAGCTCTCGGTGGGGCTGTCCACGTGAGACCAGCTCGGTTTCCCGATGGTGAGCCTCGGTGCCCGGTGAAATTCGTCAAATTGTGATCAAACGATGCGGCAACGCCACGGAGTAGAGCGATGGGTCGCTAGAGCACACGCTGGCGCTCACTTCTTCCGTGGATCACTCGGGCAGTGGAGGGGGAGACGCGGTTTGCAACAGGCAGAACGAGAAACGGCGCCGGGAGGTTCCTGTTGTGCGCGCGAGAGTGGGAAACGAGGACAACGCGCGAGCTGCGTGATAAGGAGAGGGAAAACCAGCTTGCCAGCACAGAGATCGCGAGGGAGAGGTGGCATCGTCCTTGCCCCGGTGTCGCACGGTGAGAAGGACCGAGGCGGTCTCGGTGGCGCGATGACTTCGTGAGGAGGAGAAAAACAGAGACCGTGCACCTCCTGAGCTGAAGATCTTTTGCACACTCATCTCCCCCAATGACATGTGGGCCCCACAATTCAGTACCTCTTTCCTCAAAATATCTCCAAAGTTTGACAATTATCCAACCCAATTGTTTGAAAATTGGAAACTGAGCTCATTTGACAAGTTTGGACAAATCCCATGCAAATTCAAATGTTCATTTGAATTCTTTGCACATTTGACTCCCTTTGGAAAAATGGGCAGCAAATCTTTTCAACAATTAATGAAACTTTGCCTCCCCACTAATTTGGACCTAAGGAATCCAAATATGCCACTTGATCCTTGTGTTAGCTGCTGCAAACAATAGTTTGGACACAACAGTTTTGAATTTCTCATTGTGTCCTTCTCTCACTTGAAGTTTGAATTTACCTTTAGTCCATCTCTGATTTTTAAACCCTTCCCTTGCACTTGAGCTCTTCATTTCTGGGGTTTTAATCTACATGAGGTCCATCCATGCAGCAACCCTAAGTTTGTTTAGAAGAATTCTCACCAATGTTATCATATGTGGGAAAAAGTTTCAACTAAGCCCCTTATTCATACACATGACTCCAACATTTGTGCAAACTCATGTTTCTTTGTATTCACATTTTTGGGACCTTTACACCTGGATGCCGCCAAAGGATCGTAAGAGTCACTGGGGACTCCGTGCAACCCAGCGCTCAAGATCTAGAAGCTCAAGTAGTCCCGATGCATGGACCACTGAGGTCCGGGACTCCTTGAAGGACATCCTTCCTGATGAACGTGCATCCGCTGAATGGGTGGTGCGTATGGCTAAGTGCTACGCGCTGGTATCTTTACTGGCGTGGCGCCACGACATCCTATTGCGGTGCATAACCCAGGAGGAAGGCTGCGATTAGCTCGAAGTAGTCCAAGGTGGCGATTTCTGGGAACGCTCATCGTCCCGCACGTTGGTCGGTTAAGCCACCCGGCATGGCTCCTACTGACCGAGAGCCACCTGGACGCCGTCAAACCGGTTAGGGATGCAATGCGTGCCAGGTCCACGCCAAGCAGACCCACACAACCGGTGCAGACGCGCACCCAGAGCCGTCGGGGGATACCGGCTCCTCCATGTCGAGGGCCAGCCAGACTTCCCAGCGCCGGGTCACGGGAACTACCCTTCCACATGGTATGTGGGGCCGAAGCCATGCTTCCCCCTGATATAGCCATGGGGGTCCCCCCGTGTCCGGCGTACGACGAAGCCACGCATGACCCGCTCTGCGTGAAGACAGGCGCTCCGATGCTACCCAACAGTGTGCGTTCATTGTACACTCGGCTCCTCTTTCCGGCTCTCATGCATAGTCGATATTTGCCGTCCTGCCGAAGGCGGTAGTGCTTGGGGTACCTGCCAGAGGCCCGGTGGCCTTTTGGATCTCCCCCTATAAGGGTACTGCACCGCCAGTTGGTCTCCTCCGAGAAAAGACCTACGCTAGAACGGGGGGTCAGGAGCCTTGCTTTGCCCGGTCTTGCACCCAAAGCATGCGCACTCTGCCTCCCGGCGCTACGGTCTGAGTACCAGGGGGCCGGGCGGTTACACCCTGACTGGGGCTGGGGCCAGACCTCCGGGACCAAGTGCACTGGATAACCCAAGCTCCGTATTCCGGCCTGGGACAGTAAGCCAAATGAGACTAAGGGATAGGAAAGGGGGGACCACTGAGCAGTGCCGGACTCCGCCCCCACAGCTGGGCCGAGCTCTGAGGCCAGCCCTCGCCCTCCTTTCAGAGGCGAGCGCTGATGCTGGACCTCACGACCTTCGTTGGCCTGAGCTCCGATGACTTCCGGACTCTGCCTCCACAGCCAGACCGAGCTCCGAGGCCAGCCCTCGCCCTCCTTTCAGAGGCGAGCGCTGATGCCGGACCTCACGCCCTTCGCTGGCCTGAGCTCCGATGACTTACGGACCTCCGCCCCCACAGCTGGGCTGAGCTCCGATGCTAGGCTTCACCCTCTCCTAAGAGGCTGAACACCGAAGCCGTCAAGACCCTGCCAGCACAGGGAGTACTCAAGACAAGAAAGTGCGTGGATCAGAAGTGACGAAGGTCCCACCTCGGGCTCGCTATCTCCCCCGAGATGGGCCTGGGGGCCACTGTCGGTACCCTCGATATGGGGTACCCCCGCGCACAGGGGAAAATGCCTAAGGATCTCGCCCTTCTCCGCAGGGAGAGCTCCGAAGGCGCCACGCGTCCAGCGGGGCCGGACCTCCCTCTCCTCAGAGGAGAGCTTCGGGCCCACCACGTGGCATACAGAAGCCGGACCTCCCCCTCCGCGGGAGAGAGGTCTGAAGGTGTCGCCTGTCCGGAGAGGCCGGACCTCCCTCTCCTCAGAGAGGAGCTCCGGGCTCTCCACGTGGCAAACAGAAGCCGAACCTCCCCCTCCGCGGGGAGAGGTCCGAAGGCTCCACGTGTCCTGCGGGGCCGGACCCCCCTCTCTTCTGAGAAGGGCTCCGGGCCCGCCATGTGGCCAGCAGAACGGCGCTGCCTGCCCCCGAGCGATAGGCAGCGGGCATAAAGACGCCCCATACCTTGCCCGTACAAGGTATTCAAGGCCCGCGCCTTCCCAAGACGCGGAGCACGCCTCTGTCAGGTGCCGTTGCGCCCAGTCGCATCACAGACTGGCGCGAAGTGTCAGAGCCTGCCAGCCAATAAACGCAGCGACAAGACATCCCATGCCGCCCCCGCCGTCATCATCCACTACGACTAGCATACGGCATGGGCAGAGCTACAAGACGAAGACTCAGAAGCCTTCGGCAGAGACAACTACCGGCATAACTGCAGATACGGTAGATATCAGTCCATCTCCTCGGGACCACCTATCGGGTCCCGGCCCCCCTTGTAAGCCACCCGAGTCTTGGACTATAAAAGGCTCGGGTAGGCGACGTTAGCGGGGGTTCGGACTCTAGCCATTCGCACCCTGGGTTCGCACTTTGCAACTCATACGCTAGCCATACACTCTCATGCTGTAACTCACCCCCAAGCTCAGGCCTCCGGCCCCGAGCAACAAGAAATACAGCGAGCTCCATAGCTCGCCGTGGACGTAGGGTTTTACGCTCCGGCGGCCTGAACCACGTAAAACTCGCCGTGTCAAGCTCTTACTAACTCGTCCATCTGCGCAAGCTCTCCGCTAGAGACTAGCCCCACCGAAAAAAGAACCTCCGCGGGCTGCCCAGTGCAGGCCCGGGGGAAGTGTCGACTGAACACTTCGACAACGTCCACCTTTGATCCGAACACCTCTGTTCATCATAAAATCCATGAAAGCCATGCAAGAACACGTACAAACCAATCTAATAAAACTAATCATAGGATAGCATGCATGTGCATCATCGCATCTAGTTTAAGGTTTGTGCATGATATTTATTGCTGTGAATCTTGTATGCACGTGATCCTACCTAGCAGGACAAGCTCAGGAGGCTGTCTATGACGAGCTGCAGCAACAAGGTTTTGAGATCCAAGAACAACCGGAACCGCAAGAACAAGGCAAGTGCTCCTTGACCATATTGATCCTATGTTTTGGGTAAAACTGTTTTGTTTTGCAAAAAAGGTGTGCGTGCTGAGTCAAACATGATGGGAAACCCTTTTATAGGAGTTTACTAGCTTTGGTTAAACCACCCTTGTCACCAGGGATGTTTATGAGTCGGGTATGGTTTTTGCTTTATGCTTCGCTGAGTCCAGGGGATTGGGAAGCGAGATAGATGTGTCTAGCTAACTGCACTCGTAATGATATGAGGAACTGATGATGTTAATGAACATGGATTGGAGGGAGATCTAAGCAAGCCGAGGTTTGTGAATGAGGTAGCATGAGATGGTGGTTTACTTGTCGTAGATCTAAGGACCGGTTCATGCATGCACATGCCAGGATAACAGTGCCACCACAAGGCCAAGTATGGGTGCGGCTTAGCTGAGTAATTAGGTAAGTTGCTAGAGTGTTATGGACTGTGGAAGGCGCGGGAAATGGGAGTCGAGTGAGGACTGCCCTGGGAACTGCATGGCACAAGAGGGGGCCTGTGGGTGGGAGAATTGGAGATTCTAGCCTGCCGGTGAAACCTTAGTGAGTCCATACATCTATTAGCCCCTTTTTAAAGGCTATTTTGTGATCTCTTGGCCATACACCGACGGTTGTGTACTGGTATAATAGAGGTTCTGCAGTTGCTGACGGGTGAAGAAATCACAAACTTTTGGTAAAGAGGTGCAAACTCTACAGAGTCTAAAACTATCATGATAGCCGAGCTTACGGTCACGAGTGCCTGGCCAACTGCCATGATAAGTTGGGATGGTTATTGGGATGGTTCTTGGTTATGGTTATTGATTTTGGTTATGGTTTGGTTTTGGGACTGTGGAGTCCGGGCGATAAGATGGTTGCATGACTGTTGAGTCATGGCAATGAGATTGGTCTCGGTGTGAGACGAAGTTGCTTATGAGATAAGATGGTAGTGAATACGAGAAGGTATTCGTGAGATGGTAGCGAATACGAGGAGGTATTCGTGAGCAAGAATGAAGTTGGTTAATGTTTGGGTGGAACATGGAAAGTGATGGAGGTATGTTGGTAATTTAATACATGCTGGGATTACATTCATCTAAAGTTAAGTTGCTGTTTTATCATGGTTTTATAAATCTGATTTCAGCAAATGAGCCTTTTTATATCTACCTTGTGATTAGCTACATATCGTCTTTTTCCCTCACTTGCTGAGTACATCATTGTACTCAAACTTGCATTATTATTTCATCAGCAGCAGGAGAAGCCTACTATGAAGACCAAGTGGAGCATTAAGGCGTGTGATCTGTTCTCAACCTTGCCTGTGGAGGGAGTAGAGATAGAGACACTTCTGCTTAGATTTGCTTCCGCATTAGAATAAAGACTTCCGTTGCATAGAAATAAAAAGTTCCGCTATGAGCATGAGTCCAAGACTCATGAGATATTGTATTAAACTCTGATATTTGTGGTTATATATATTCTGAATTCAGTTTTTGGAATATATGTTGTCGGTACCCTCGATACGGGGTACCCTCACGCACAGGGGGAAATGCCTAAGGACCTCGCCCTTCTCCGCAGGGAGAGCTCCAAAGGCGCCACGTGTCCAACGGGGCCGGACCTCCCTCTCCTCAGAGGAGAGCTCCGGACTCGCCACGTGGCTGGCAGAAGCCGGACCCCCCCCTGTGGGGGGAGCTCCGAAGGCTCCACGTGTTCCGCGGGGCCGGACCTCCCTCTTCTCAGAGGAGACCTCCGGGCCCGCCACGTGGCCAGCAGAAGCCGGACCTTCCCCCTCCGTGGGGAGAGCTCCGAAGGCTCCACGTGTCCCGCGGGGCCGGACCTCCCTCTCCTCAGAGGAGAGTTCAGGGCCCGCCACGTGGCCAGCAGGACAACGCTGCCTGCCACCACGCGGTAGGCAGTGGGCTTAAAGACGCACCATACCTTGCCCGTACGAGGTATTCAAGGCCCGTGCCTTCCCAAGACACGGAGACACGGAGCACGCCTCTGTCAGGTGCCGTTGTGCCCAGTCGCATCACAGACTGGCGCGCCAGGTCAGAGCCTGCCCGCCAATAAACACAGCAACAAGACATCCCCTGCTGCCCCTGCCATCATCAACCACTACAACTAGCTTGCGGCATGGGCAGGGTAGCAGAACGAAGACTCGGAAGCCTTCGCCAGAGACAACTACCGACATAACTGCAGGTACGGTAGTCGGTAGGCAATCTCCCCGGGACCACCTGTCGGGTCCCGGGCCCCCCTTGTAAGCCACTCGAGCCTTGGACTATAAACGGCTCAGGTAGGCAAAGTTAGCAAGGGTTCGAACTCTGTGAACTCTCACTCGAGACATCACTCACCGTCAAGCTCAGGACTCCAGTTCTGAGCAGCAAGCAATACAGGGAGCACCTCTGCTCCCCGTGGACGTAGGGTTTTATGCTCCGGCGGCCTGAACCACGTAAAACTTGCCGTGTCAAGCTTCTCCCTCACTCGTCCCTAACGCTAAAGCTCTCCTCAAGCGTCTAGCCCCTCCGAAAAAGAACTTCCGCAGGCTGCCCAGAGCAGGTCAGGGGGAAGTGTCGACCACACACTTCGACATTTGGCGCGCCAGGTAGGGGGCTTTTCCCTTGCTCGACGAGCTTTTGCCGGCGAAGATGACCAAGCTTCCTTCAGCGGCAAGCACTCCTACCCTGCGTTCACGACGGACCGTGACTAGCGGGGACTACGTCTCGATTCATTCTGGACGGAGTGTGTCGGCGCAAGCTGGAAGCCAGCAGCCGACTCCGGCAGCGCCGATTCCAGCAACGCATGCTCCAGCAAGCGTGAGATCCTCCGCAGCGCTGAGCGTCCCCCACGGGGGCGCGGTAGCTGCAGCAAGAGCGCTACTGCACAATCCGCCTACTGGGGACGCGCCTCGGTCAGCGACCCAGCAGTGGATTCGCGAGGTAGACCGTCTCGTCGTCGCCGCCGCAAACCCTCGGCTTCGGCGGGGACGACGTCCCGGCCAACCGGCTGTGTCGCTGACGCGCACGCCAACGGTTGACGAGCAGATGGCAGATGCCAGCTCCACCAGGCTCCCATCGACGGACCTGAGAACAGAGCTGGAACGATGCCACTTGGGCCAAGATGCCCGAGTGTTCCTCGAGCGACGACGAGAAAGGCGTCGCAACCAAGAGGCCGACGACAGCATGACGTCTGCCTCAACCCTGCCTGAGGCGCAGACTTTCGCCACGCGATCTCTGCCCCAGGCATACGCCACGTAGCATATGCCACAGCCATAAGCCCTGCAAACGGCGGCCCCGGTCTATGGCGCAGCCTTTCCCATACTGGGATACATAGTGCCAGTAGCGAACCAAGCGTTCGCGGCACCAACGCCTGCAGCAACAGGAGCAGGATGTGCGGCCCTGGCGCCCCACCTTCGCTTCACGAGGTGGCCGCGCAAGTTTCCGCCGCACCTGCCCGAGAAGTACGACGGCAGCGTCAACCCAGCGGAGTTCCTCCAGATCTAATCCACCACCGTCCTTGCTGCAGGAGGGGATGAGGCCGTCATGGCCAACTACTTCCCCGTCGCCTTGACCGGCCCAGCCCGGTCTTGGCTCATAAATCTTCCCCAGGGTTCCATAACCTCCTGGGGAGAGCTCTGCCGACAGTTCACCGCCAACTTCGGCAGCTCCTACACCCGGCCTGGCACGGAGCTCGACCTTCACGCCATCCAGCAACAACCTGGAGAGATGCTGCGCTCCTTCATCCAGCGGTTCTCCCAGGTGCGGAACACCATCCCGCATATCCAAAATGCTTCTGTGGTGGTGGCGTTACGGCAGGGTGTACGGGACAAGAAGATGCTCGAGAAGCTCGCGACCAGAGAGGTTCGCGACGTCTCAGAGCTCTTCAGCCTGGCGGACAAATGCGCCAGGGCAGCAGAAGGGCGGAACTGGCACTCCCTGCCAGCCTTCGAGTCAGGAGGACAACCCGGATCTGGCACTGCTTCCTATGGAGGCAGCAAGAAGATCAAGAACCGGGGCGGTGGCAATATGAAGCCACCGGCCGCGGCTCCCGTTGCCGCAGCAGCGACATGTAGTGGAGCTCGGGGGCCACGCCCAGACAAAAGGCAGTGACAGTCACCAGCTCCAGATGATGACCGAGGCGAGCTATGCCCCGTGCATGGCACCAGCCATCATACTGCTGCCGAGTGCTGGGACATTCAGAGGCTCGCGGAGCGCTTCCGCAAAGGGAAGCAGCTACGAGCTGATGCTCCGCCCTTCCGTCAAAGGGAGGGTGTCGGTACCCGCGATATGGGGTACCCCCGCACACAGGGGGAAATGCCTAAGGAACTCGCCCTTCTCCGCAGGGAGAGCTCCGGAGGCGCCACGCGTCCGGCGGAGCCGGACCTCCCTCTCCTCAGAGGAGAGCTCCGGGCCCGCCATGTGGCATACAGAAGCCGGACCTCCCCCTCCGCGGGAGAGAGGTCTGAAGGTGCCGCGTATCCGGCGGAGCCAGACCTCCCTCTCCTCAGAGAGGAGCCCCGGGCCCGCCATGTGGCCGACAGGAGCCGAACCTCCCCCTCCGCGGGGAGAGGTCCGAGGGCTCCACGTGTCCCGCGGGGCCGGACCCCCCTCTCCTCTGAGGAGGGCTCCGGGCCCGCCACGTGGGCAGCAGAATGGCGCTGCCTGCCCCCGAGCGATAGGCAGCGGGCGTAAATACGCCCCATACCTTGCCCGTACAAGGTATTCAAGGCCCGCGTCTTCCCAAGACGCGGAGACGCAGAGCACGCCTCTGTCAGGTGCCGTTGCGCCCAGTCGCATCACAGACTAGCGCGCGGTGTCAGAGCCTGCCAGCCAATAAACGCAGCGACAAGACATCCCATGCCGCCCCCGCCGTCATCATCCACTACGACTAGCATGCGGCATGGGCAGGGCTGCAAGACGAAGACTCAGAAGCCTTCGCCAGAGACAACTACCGGCATAACTGCGGATACGGTAGATAACAGTCAATCTTCCCGGGACCACCTGTCGGGTCCCGGGCCCCCCTTGTAAGCCACCCGAGTCTTGGACTATAAAAGACTCGGGTAGGCGACGATAGCAGGGGTTCGCACTCCCGCAACTCATACGCTAGCCATTCACTCCCAAGCTGTAACTCATCCTCAAGCTCAGGACTCCGGTTCTGAGCAGCAAGCAATATAGCGAGCTCCATAGCTCGCCGTGGACGTAGGGTTTTACGCTCCGGCGGCCTGAACCACGTAAAACTCACCGTGTCAAGCTCTTACTAACTCGTCCATACGCTCAAGCTCTCCGCAAGGGACTAGCCCCACCGAAAAAAGAACCTCCGCGGGCTGCCCAGTGCAGGCCCGGGGGAAGTGTCGACCGAACACTTCGACATTTGGCGCGCCAGGTAGGGGGCTTTTCCCCTTGCCTGACGAGTTTCCGCTGACGAAGATGACCAAGCTTCCTTCAGCGGCAAACTCTCCTCCTCCGCGTTCACAGCGAACCGTGACCAGCGGGGAGTACATGTCGACACACTCAGGACGGAGTGTGTCGGCACAAGCTGGTAGCCAGCAGCCGACTCCGGCAACGCCGACTCCGGCAATGCAGGCTCCGACCAGTGTGAGATCTTCTGCAGCGCTGAGCGTACACCATGGGGGTAAGCTAGCCGCAGCAAGAGCACTACTGCGCAACCCACCTGCTGGGGATGTGCCCCATTCAGCGACCCAACAGTGGGTCCGTGAGGTGGACCGCCTCGTCGTCGCCGCCGCGAACCCTCGGTTTCGGCGAGGGCGGCGCCCCGGTCAACCGGCTGTGTCGCTGACGAGCACGCCAATGGTTGATGGGCAGACAGCGGATTCCAGCTCTCCAGGCTCCCGTCGACGGACCTGAGAAGGGAGCTGGAACGGTGCCACTTGGGCCAGGATGCCCGGGTGTACCTCAAGCGACGTCGAGAAAGGCGTCGCAACCATGAGGCTGGCGACAGCATGACGTCGGCCTCGACACAGCCTTGAGGGCAGATCTTCGCCACGCGAGTCCTGCCTCAGGCATACGCCGCGCAGCATATGCCACAACCATATGTGCCGCAAGAAGCGCCCCCGGTCTATGGTGCAGCCTTGCCCATGCCGGGGTACACGGTGCCAAGTGCGAACCAAGCATTCGCAGCGCCAATACCTGCGGCAGCAGGAGTAGGATGTGCGGCCCTTGCACCCCACCTTCGCTTCGCGAGGTGGCCGCGCAAGTTTCGGCCGCACCTGCCCGAGAAGTACGACGGCAGCGTCAACCCGGCGGAGTTCCTCCAGATCTACTCCACCGCCGTACTTGCCGCAGGAGGGGACGAGGCTGTCATGGCCAACTACTTCCCCGTCGCCTTGACCGGCCCAGCTCGGTCTTGGCTCATGAATCTCCCTCAGGGGTTCATAACTTCCTGGGGAGAGCTCTGCCGGCAGTTCGTCGCCAACTTCGGCATCTCCTACACCCGTCCCGGCATGGAGCTCGACCTTCACGCCGTCAAGCAACAACCTGGGGAGTCGCTGCGCTCTTTCATCCAGCGGTTCTCCCAGGTGCGCAACACCATCCCGCATATTCAAAGTGCTTCTGTGGCGGTGGCGTTCCGGCAGGGTGTCCGGGACGAGAAAATGCTTGAGAAGCTCGTGACCAGAGAGGTCCGCGACATCTATGAGCTCTTCAGCCTGGCGGACAAATGCGCCAGAGCAGCTGAATGGCGGAACTGGCACTCTCTGCCGACCTCCGAGTCAGGAGGACAGCCCGGGTCCGGCGCTGCTGCCTATGGAGGTGGCAAGAAGGACAAGAACCGGGGGAGTGGCAAGATGAAGTCATCGTTCACGGCTCCCGTCGCCGCAGCAGCAACGACTAGTGGAGCTCGGGGGCCACGCCCCGACAAAAGGCAGCGGAAGTCACCTGCCCCGGATAGTGACCAGGGCGGGCTATGCCCCGTGCATGGCACCGGCAACCATACCGCTGCCGAGTGCTGGGATATCCAGAGGCTCGCAGAGCGCTTCCGCAAAGGAAGACAGCAGAGAGCTGAAGCACCGACCTACCCTCAGAGGGATGGCAAGCAGAAAGTCAACGCTCCAGTCAGCGCCGCCCACCAGGTGGGGTTTCAGGAGCCTCAGCGTGTCATAAAGACAGTGCATAACAGTGAGGACTCCAGCTCCGATGGTGACGGGCCGGGGCGGTAGCCGGCTGTGGCTGCCGTCCCAGGTCAGTGGAGCCTGCACTGCTGCGGCGTCAACCTTGGAGAAGCCCCAAGTAGTCGCAGCAGCCCAAGCACCGATCACAATGGTGCAAGGTCGGGCCAGCCTCACCCGAGAGCACGCCCCCGTGCCTCGGTCATACCTCCCGGGGGCCGCCCAAGGTCTGTCAACCCCTTGAAGGCCTTGCCAGAAGGGGAAGACGCCTTAGGTCTTCCAAGACGAGCCCGGGTCCACCTACCCCTTGAAGGCCTTAGCCAGAAGGGGAGAACTCCCCGGGGGCGCCCAGGAGAAGCCGCGCAGGACCTGATCCAGCGTTGTCGGTACCTGAGATATGGGGTACCACCGCGCACAGGGGAAAATGCCTAAGGAACTCGCCCTTCTCCGCAGGGAGAGCTCCGAAGGCGCCACGCGTCCGGCGGGGCAGGACCTCCCTCTCCTCAGAGGAGAGCTCCGGGCCCGCCACGTGGCATACAGAAGTCGGACCTCCCCCTCCGCGGGAGAGAGGTCCGAAGGCGCCACGCGTCCAGCAGGGCCTGACCTCCCTCTCCTCAGAGGAGAGCTCCGGGCCCGCCGCGTGGCCGACAGAAGCCGAGCCTCCCCCTCCGTGGGGAGAGGTCCGGAGGCTCCCTGTGCCCCGCAGGCCGGACCCTTCTCTCCTCAGAGAAAGGCTCCGGGCCCGCCACGTGGCCAGAAGAACGGTGCTGCCTGCCCCCGAGAGATAGGCAGCGGGCGTAAAGACGCACCATACCCTGCCCGTACAAGGTATTCAAGGCCCGCGTCTTCCCAAGACGCGGAGACGCGGAGCACACCTCTGTCAGGTGCCGTTGCGCCCAGTCGCATCACAGACTGGCGCGCGGTGTCAGAACATGCCAGCCAATAAACTCCGCGACAAGACATCCCATGACGCCTGCGCCGTCATCAACCACTACGACTGGCATGCGGCATGGGCAGGGCGGCAAGATGAAGACTCAGAAGCCTTCGACCAGAGACAACTACCGGCATAACTGCAGATACGGTAGATAATAGACAATCTTCCCGGGACCACCTGTCGGGTCCCGGCTCCCCTTGTAAGCCGCCCGAGTCTTGGACTATAAAAGGCTCGGGTAGGCGACGATAGCAAGGGTTCGCACTCTGCAACTCATACGCTAGCCATACACTCCCAAGCTGTAACTCACCCCCAAGCTCAGGACTCCAGCCCTGAGCAGCAAGCAATACAGCGAGCTCCATAGCTCGCCGTGGACGTAGGGTTTTACGCTCCGGCGGCCTGAACCACGTAAAACTCGCCGTGTCAAGCTCTTACTAACTCGTCCATCTGCGCAAGCTCTCCGCTAGGGACTAGTCCCACCGAAAAAAGAACCTCCGCGGGCAGCCCAGTGCAGGCCCGGTGGAAGTGTCGACTGAACACTTCGACATTTGGCACGCCAGGTAGGGGGCTTTTCTCCTAGCGCGACGAGTTTCCGCCGACGAAGATGACCAAGCTTCCTTCAGCAGCAAACTCTCCCCCTCCGCGTTCACGGCGAACCGTGACCACTGGGGAGTACATGTCGACACACTCAGGACGGAGTGTGTAGGCACAAGCTGGTAGCCAGCAGCCGACTCCGGCGATGCAGGCTCCGACCAGTGTGAGATCTTCTGCAGCGCTGAGTGCACACCATGGAGGTGCGCTAGCTGCAGCAAGAGCGCTGCTGCGCAACCCACCTGCTGGGGATGCGCCCCATTCAGCGACCCAACAGTGGGTCCGCGAAGTGGACCGCCTCGTCGTCACCGCCGCGAACCCTTGGTTTCGGCGAGGGCGACGCCCCGGTCAACCGGCTGTGTCGCTGACGCGCACGCCAACGGTTGACGGGCAAACGGCGGATTCCAGCTCCTCCAGGCTCCCGTCGACGGACCTGAGAAGGGAGCTGGAATGGTGCCACTTGGGCCAGGATGCCCGAGTGTACCTCGAGCGACGCCGAGAAAGGCGCCGCAACCATGAGGCTGGCGACAGCATGTCGTCGGCCTCGACACAACCTGGAGGGCAGACCTTCGCCACACGAGCCCTGCCCCAGGGATATGCCGCGCAGCATATGCCACAACCATATGCGCCGCAAGCAGCGCCCCCGGTCTATGGTGCATCCTTGCCCATGTCGGGATACACGGTGCCAAGTGCGAACCAAGCGTTCGCACTGCCAATACCTGCGGCGGCAGGAGCAGGATGTGCAGCTCTTGCACCCCACCTTCGCTTCGCGAGGTGGCCACACAAGTTTCGCCCGCACCTGCCTGAGAAGTACGACGGTAGCGTCAACCCGGCGGAGTTCCTCCAGATATACTCCACCGCCGTACTTGCCGCAGGAGGGGATGAGGCTGTCATGGCCAACTACTTCCCCGTTGCCTTGACCGGCCCAGCTCGGTCTTGGCTCATGAATCTACCTCAGGGGTCCATAACTTCCTGGGGAGAGCTCTGCCGACAGTTCGTCGCCAAATTCGGCAGCTCCTACACCCGTCCCGGCACGGAGCTTGACCTCCACGCCGTCAAGCAACAGCCTGGGGAGTCGCTGCGCTATTTCATCCAGCGGTTCTCCCAGGTACGCAACACCATCCCGCATATTCATAGTGCTTCTGTGGTGGTGGCATTCCGTCAGGGTGTCCGGGACGAGAAAATGCTTGAGAAGCTCGCGACCAGAGAGGTCCGCGACGTCTCTGAGCTCTTCAGCCTGGCGGACAAATGCGCCAGAGCAGCTGAAGGGCGGAACTGGCACGCACTGCCGACCTCCGAGTCAGGAGGACAGCACGGGTCCTGCGCTGCTGCCTATGGGGATGGCAAGAAGGCTAAGAACCGGGGGAGTGGCAAGATGAAGTCACCGTTCACGGACCCCGTCGTCGCAGCTGCGATGACTAGTGGAGCTCAGGGGCCACGCCCCGACAAAAGGCAGCGGCAATCACCGGCCCCAGACAGTGACCAGGGCGGGCTATGCCCCGTGCATGGCGCCGGCAACCATACTGCTGTCGAGTGCTGGGATATCCAGAGACTCGCAGAGCGCTTCCGCAAAGGAAGACAGCAGAGAGCTGAAGCACCGCCTTACCCTCAGAGGGATGGCAAACAGAAGGTCGATGCCCCAGTCACTGCCGCCCATCAGGTGGGGTTCCAGGAGCCTCAGCGCGTCATAAAGACAGTGCATAACGGCGAGGACTCCAGCTCTGACGGTGACGGGCCAGGGCGGTAGGCAACTGCGGCACGCCTCCGTGCCTTGGACATACCTCCCGGGGGCCGCCCAAGGTCCGTCAACCCCTTGAAGGCCTTGCCAGAAGGGGAAGACGCCTTAGGTCATCCAAGACGAGCCCGGGTCCACCTACCCCTTGAAGGCCTTGGCCAGAAGGGGAGGACTCCCTGGGGGCCCCCAGGAGAAGCCGCGCAGGACCTGATCCAGCGTGAAGATGACAACCTCGTCGACGAGACTCGGCTGCAGGTAGCACCCCACAACGCGCGGTCTCGGCTGATGCTCTAAGCACTACCGCCAAAGAACCGAACGCAGCGGAGGCCTGCAGGAGGGCAACCCGGTGTCGCGGCACGCTCTATTCCAAGAAGGACCCATAAGCTCTCCCCCAGCAGGGAAGGTCCCTTCTGAATCATGAAAGCTGCCGCCCCAGGTACACATGCCTTTCAATCGAGTATGGGATCCGTTCCCAAAAGACTATTGCCATGAAGCAACACTGTAAGTCCTACTTCCCGAGCATCAGTAGAACAGGGTTATTCTCTTCTGTAATGAATCCCATAGGATTTGGGAACAGAGCTTGGGGCAGCTAAATCTCAAGGGATGGTACAGGACTACGTCCAGTTTAGCCTGGTTCCGACCCTAAGCGCGTAGAGTCTTGCTTCCCTTGTAGACGAGGCGGAATATTGCCTCCATGTACAGCCAGAATTCCATCTATGGGCACGAATACAGAGACCTGTTCTACTTAGCTCTCTCTCTCTCATGCGCTCATTTAAATTATGCATTAATTTTTATGATCGCACTATCTTTGTATGTTCATCGTACATCTAGCTCCCCCTCTCCTGCGCTCATCCATAGTCGGCATTCGCTATCCTACCGAAGGCGGCTGCGCTTGAGGCACCTGCCAATGGCCGAGTGAGTCTCTCGGGCCTCCCCCAGTCAGGTGTTGCGGTGCCAGTTGGTTACCTCCAGGAAAGGCCTGTGTTGTGCATGGGGGTCCAGGGTGCGTATCCAGCTTAGCAGGCCATGAGCCCAAAGCATGCGCAACCTGCCCCCCGGAGGTACAGGGGAGTACAACCGCTTTGCCTGGTCATGAACCCAAAGCACGTGCACTCTGCTTCCCCAGCGCATGGCCCGGTACTAGGGATCGGACGGCCGTACCCGGACCTCGGAGGGAGCCGGAGCTCCGGCGCCTCGTGCACAAAATTGCCCAAGCCCCGTATAACGGATCAGGATCGTAAGACGGATAAGACTAGGAGACGGGAGGGGAGGACCCCCCGAGGAGAATTACGTTTCCTCTGCCTGTGTGCAGGACCTCCAGGTTACGGCAACAGGGACTGCATGAAGCAGGGGGAAAGGAGCTACCAACTACTCCGGCCTAGGACTGGAAGGACCGGGACCTCCCCTCCAGCAGGGGCGGGGCCTGAGGGCCCCACGTGTCCAGCGGGCCCGGAGCTCTCGCCTCCCCTGAGGAGGGCTCCGGGCTCGCCACGTGGCAGGCGGAAACCGGACCTCCCCCCCCCCCCCCCCCGGTGGGAGGGCTCCGAAAGCCCTATGTGTCCAGCATGGCCGGAGCTCCAGCCTCTTAAGGAGGGGCTCCGGACCCGCCACGTGGCAGGCAGATTTGGAACTCCCCATGGGGCGAGATCCGGAGACCCCCGGGGGCCCCTAACACGGTTAGGACCCGGGGAAGGTGTCTATGTGGAGCTCCAAGATTGGAGATGGCCTCTGAGTACCTTGCGGAGCTAAGGACTCAGTCAGGCAAAGCCAAGAAGGAGAGAAAAAGCATCACAGACACAGATATCTAAAAGAGTCGAACTAAGCAAGGCTCCATGAGCTGGACTACAGACTCAATAAAAAGGGAGAAACAAGTCCTAAGGACCTCCCGGCTCCCGCTGGAACCTTGCGGCTACAAGGGCGGCCACATCCTCGACTTCTGCCCTGGCAGCTTGTTCCCGCTCTGCGGCTGGGCCCTCTCTCGCTGGTTCTAGCGAGAAAGAGGGGTCGCGGCTCTTAAAGCATGCCAGCACATGTGAGGCAACCTCTAAGGCTAAGCCGCGTCCCTCGGCCTCAAGCTCGCTGGCGACCACCGAGTCTAGCCTGTCCAGCTTGCGCCGATCGACTCCAGCGCGGGGATCACATCCAACGCAGGGGCCGCGGCCCTCACCGGACTGAAGCCAAGAGGGATCAGGGCGGACCCCGCTCGATCCACGAAGCTCGAGACCGCAAGAGCCTCGGAGGAACGCAAGGCCAAAAGCTCCTCCACCTCGCGGCGGGCCGCCTGCAGAGCCTCCAGGTTCCTCTCGGAGAATTCCTTCTCCTTGGCCGCCAGGGAGCTCTCCCGAAGATGGAGAGTCTTGGCGAGCCGCTCCAACTCAGCAGCCTTGAAGTCGGCGGTCAACTCCTGGTCCAAGACCGCCCGGCGATCACGGGAGACCTGTTCCTCCCTCAAGTCGAGGTCTGCCTTCAGGATTTCCAGCTCCTCGATCCGAGCTCGAAGGTCATCCTCGCCGGCCACCAGCTGCGCGGCGACCCTCTCCGCCTCAGCTGCCGTGGAATGCTCCCGTTCCTCAACGGCGAGTTCACAGCGCTCCAACTGTTGCCGTATCTCGACAGCAGCAGAGAGGCTCTCCTCGGCCCGGGCATGTGCCTCCAGGGCCTCCCTGTTGATCCGCCGCGATTGGGTGTCCATGCGGTCGACAGCCCGCTTCATCTGGTCGAGGAGCACTTCCCTGAAGTCGAGCAACTCCCACCTGGAGTCGAGCTCGCTCTTAACCTTCGCGGTCCTCTCCCGCAAAAGGTTCCCCCAGGTGAGGAGGCGATCCCGCTCAACCGTATACTCCTCCCGCTCGCGACCTAGTGCAGCCAAGACCTGCCGAACGCTCGTCTCGGCAAGCGCAAAGGCCTTCGCCAGGGGCAATGGAGCAACAGAGGCTGGGACAGTCCCCCCGACCTCCTCCATTACCTCGTCCTCAAGAGGAGTCGACGCACCAGTAACCGAGACGAGACGCCGATCAGGAGAAGCTGGCGCTGAAGCTCTGGCAGCCGGACCTGCAGGGCTCTCTTCAACTTCTGGCTCCTTGACCTGTGGAGGGGGGTGAGCCGGGGAAGGCGGCGCTGGAGTAAAGGCCGGGCAGCCTGGTGCAGGGTCGACCTGCGCTGGCTTGGGGGCCGCGGTGGCCGTCTCGGCAGGAAGAGACGACGCCGCCGCGGAGTCCGAGCACACCGGAACAGGAGAAGTTCGCGCTGGTCTGGGGGCCGCGGCAGTTGCCCCTGGCTCCGAGCGTAACGGCACTGACTCCCCACAAGTCGAGGATGGCCGGGAAGCGCGGACACTCCAGTGGGCTCTAAACCCCGACTTCCGAGCCGGGGTAGGACTCCCAGAGCCCGCTACCGTCACTGACGGCCACTCCGCAGTCGCCTGAACTGGCGGAACAGAGGACACCCTAGAAGCTTCCCTCAACGCATCAGCCCGGGGCCTCTTCGAGTCGCCACCGGAGGGAGTGCCAGGCACCCCAGATTCCTGACTTGGCGCCGACGCCGTCGCTGGAGGAGATCGAGCGTGCTTCTTCTCTGGTGGCGGGTTGGAGGCCATGGCTAGGGAGGACAAAAGCACGAGAGTCCGAGAAGAAATGCTGGGAGGTGCGAAGGGAAACCGCAATGCGAGTAAGATCCCCTCTAAAAACCTTCCCGGGTGCAATCCCAAGCGATTCGGAACTCTTCGAATACACCGCGTCAGCAACCGCTTCGGCTCCTAGACCGAGCGCCAATGACAGGTGGGCCCAAGCCACCCGACCGGAGCGGTGGGACAAGGAGTGGCAGCCTTGGGAACCGCCGCAGTAAAGGTAACCATCAAGTGGGTGCACGCTCCCACGATCCCTCGACTGTTCGTGCTCCGGCAGCGGTCAATTTGGGACTTAGAGAAAGTGCGCGGATCGGAAGAGACAGAGGTCCCTCCTCGGGCTCGCTATCTCCCCCGAGATGGGCCTGGGGGCCACTGTCGGTACCTGAGATATGGGGTACCCCCGCGCACAGGGGAAAATGCCTAAGGAACTCGCCCTTCTCCGCAGGGAGAGCTCCGAAGGCGCCACGTGTCCGGCGGGGCCGGACCTCCCTCTCCTCAGAGGAGAGCTCCGGGCCCGCCATGTGGCATACAGAAGTCGGACCTCCCCCTCCGCGGGAGAGAGGTCCGAAGGCGCCACGCGTCCAGCGGGGCCGGACCTCCCTCTCCTCAGAGGAGAGCTCCGGGCCCTCCGCGTGGCCGACAGAAGCCGAGCCTCCCCCTCCGCGGGGAGAGGTCCGGAGGCTCCACGTGCCCCGCAGGCCGGACCCTTCTCTCCACAGAGAAAGGCTCCGGGCCCGCCACGTGGCCAGAAGAATGGTGCTGCCTGCCCCCGAGAGATAGGCAGCGGGCGTAAAGACGCCCCATACCCTGCCCGTACAAGGTATTCAAGGCCCGCGTCTTCCCAAGACGCGGAGACGCGGAGCACGCCTCTGTCAGGTGCCGTTGCGCCCAGTTGCATCATAGACTGGTGCGCGGTGTCAGAACCTGCCAGCCAATAAACTCCGCGACAAGACATCCCATGCCGCCTGCGCCGTCATCAACCACTACGACTGGCATGCGGCATGGGCAGGGCGGCAAGATGAAGACTCAGAAGCCTTCGACCAGAGACAACTACCAGCATAACTGCAGATACGGTAGATAATAGACAATCTTCCCGGCACTAAAGGAAAACGTATTATTTTCGTCGGCCAAAACTATTTTCATGGGCCCTCACGAAAATAAACATATTTTCGTGAGTCTGGACCTAGCTCACGATAATAAAGTTTATTTTCGTGGGCTAGAAACAAAGCACACGAAAATAGGATCTAATTTCGTTGGTCTGAAAAAAGCACACGAAAATAGAATGTAATTTCGTGTGCCAGAAAAAAGCACACGAAAATAAGATATAATTTCGTGGGCTATAAATAAAACACACGAAAATAAGATTGTACTTTCGTTGGCCCAAACAAATCACACGAAAATACTTCGCATATCTTGGGCCCGATCCGTGTGAGCGCAATGTCTTTCTTCGCCCGCGACCGAGTCAAGCCCCCGCTGCGCCGCTCCTCTCGGCTCCGCCGCCGCCGCGCTGCTCTCCAGCCTGTTGTGCCGCGCCGCCACTGGCCCTTGTTGCTCCTCTACCAAGGCGGCGCCGAGTGCAATTCCCGCCGACCAATGTCATGGACGAGCCGCACCTCCCCACGGTCACCTGCGCCACCGAGTCCTCCGCCCGCCCCTCATCTATCAGCCACCCCTCCCCGTCCCGCATGGCCTCGTGGCATCCAACCCAGGTTCGATGGCCCGTCATCTATCAACCACACTTTCTTTTCCAAATTGTTTGTTTACTTTCTCTAGTTTACTGATTTGTATGCACCCGTTTCAGGCACTAGAAGCGTTAGAGAAGCTGGAAAGCAGTGTAGACACTCTTATCGTGATTCCAACTGATAAGTTGCTAGATATTGCCGATGAGAACATGCCTTTGCAAGATACATTGAGCAGGCAACACTTGCTCCTCTGATCGGATCATCCATCGAGGCTGCTACCGGCGTTGTGTACAATATCACTGGTGGGAAGGACATCACTTTGCAAGAAGTGAATAAGGTGTCAGGTGTGTCCAGGATGCCTCACAAGTAGGATGAATGGTAGTAAACATGATAACTGCACTGAAATGGTCTTTACAACATCTGACTTTTTTATATCAGTACTCAAAATTCTTATTTAGCCTACTGCCAACTGTTAAGTTCTCATCACTGCAAATCCTTTGAACAGTATAAGGAGGAAGTTTTGATGCTGAATTAAGGTTTATGATCAAAGTACACTTGTAGTTTTATAACCAAAAATAAAATACTAAGTAGATCTGAAATGTCTGTCAGTCTGTGCACATTTTATATTTGTAAATAGCAAGTTTGTTTCACTCATCGCTTGTAACATCCTTTCTTGTTTTTTGCTGCAACATTCAGCTTAGCTCCATGGCTAGGGACAAGCGTATGAAAGTGAGAGTTGAAGCATTCAGCTTCACTCAATGCTTGCGGTTGATATCTTTGACTGATAGGAAAGCCTTATATTCTGAAAACCAACTGTGTTTGCTTGCCACTGAATACTAGTTCAAAATGTGGTTCTCATATTCTTATCAGGCATCTTATTAAGGTGTTTTTTCCTTGAAGTTTTCCTGGTATAAAAGTGATTACTAGGCTGTGCAACTCTGTAGAACAGCAGATAAGGTAATGACCGAGAGTAAGATTTCATTTCTACTTCCTAATTGAAGTTATCATACATAGCAGTTCATTTTAGTTATTTTGTGTACGCAAATGTGTTTTACTTGTTCAAAAGAAGAATATAAGGTTGAGAGTAGAAACAATTCAGAATCTAATGATTATCAAGCTGGCAGACACCCCATAGATGATATTTTGCATTGGCATAATGCTATCCGTATAGAGTTGCATGATATAGCAGGGGAGACAAGAAGGATGCAGCAGTCTGGAGATTTTTCTGATATATCATTGTTCAATGAGAGGCTCTAGTTCATTGCAGATGTATGCATCTTCCATAGGTATGTAGATTTTGGTCCTCACATAGCTACGTGCCTACATGTTATTATGGCTATGCTAAATATGATCATCCATCGGAATATTATTGCCCATCTCTTTGCCTATGCCTGCTTTTCAATTAATACATGGCATGGCGCCATTTGCTTGTTGATATTTTTTGTATTGGTAGTTCCTTCACATCTGCTATATATGATGTAATTTTGGAACATCTACAGTTTGATACTTGTGGTGGTTTTCTGAACTACATTTTTATTTTACTACTTTGAAGGTAGTAGCTGATCAGCAGTCCCTCATTTATAGCTCTACAAGTTTAGCACAATAGAACTTGACTGCCTCGAAACCACATTTCATGTGTATTTAAATTGACTGCATCGAAACCACATCGAAATCCATTATGTTTCATGTTTTCAAATGGAATTCATTTATAATAAGCCATAGGAAGAATATAAATCATGATGTTTTTCATTTGCATTAGTTCAGCCATGCTAAATACTTTACTTTGGCTTAATGCAGGGAGAACGGCGAGCGGGAAGATTAGGGGTTAGGGGCGAGTTGTTGGCTCAAAATAAGGCATGATTTGATAAAAATATTGTATTGACCATGCGACATGCATGTGTGCTCGTTCATGTTGTATACCATGCTAAATAATTTTGGACTATGTAATAAACATTATAATGTGAAATGAACTTGGTTCAGTTTGTTATATTTGTTATGAATGGTGAAATGTACCGCGTGTTTGACTGATAATAATATTTGTTCTGTTTACGTTCTCAAAATTAAACAATAAACATGTTTTTTGCACTGCAATGTCAGTATTTTTGTTAGCCAAACAAAGACCGACGATAACACGACCATATTATTTTCGTGGGTCTTATAGAAGCACATGAAAATAGGATCACGTTATTTTCGTGGGCCTTTAGAGGGCTCACGAAAATACTGTGATATTATTTTCGTGGGCTGAGGCTTGGCTCATGAAAATACTGACATTATTTTCATGGGCCGAGGCTTGGCACATGAAAATACTGTGACGTTATTTTCGTGGGCCGGGGCATGGCCCACGAAAATAATGTTTAGTTATTTTCGTGTGTCTAATTTGGCTCACGAAAATACTTATTTTCGTAGGCCTCCGGCAGCTGACGAGGATATATTTATTTTCGTGGGCCACTGACGAAAATAATTTTATTTTGGACAACTTATTTTCGTGGGCCTCAGGCACACGAAAATAAGGTTAAAACCCACGAAAATAATTATTTTTGTGGGCTTTCTATATATTTTCGTGTGTTTCCGGCACACGAAAATATATTTGTTTCCTGTAGTGCGGGACCACCTGTCGGGTCCCGGCTCCCCTTGTAAGCCGCCCGAGTCTTGGACTATAAAAGGCTCGGGTAGGCAACGATAGCAAGGGTTCGCACTCTGCAACTCATACGCTAGCCATACACTCCCAAGCTGTAACTCACCCCAAGCTCAGGACTCCGGCCCTGAGCAGCAAGCAATACAGCGAGCTCCATAGCTCGCCGTGGACGTAGGGTTTTACGCTCCGGCGGCCTGAACCACGTAAAACTCGCCGTGTCAAGCTCTTACTAACTCGTCCATCTGCGCAAGCTATCCTCTAGGGACTAGCCCCGCCGAAAAAAGAACCTCCGGGGGCTGCCCAGTGCAGGCCCGGGGGAAGTGTCGACTGAACACTTCGACAAGCGTGAAGATGACAGCCTCGTCGATGAGACTCGGCTACAGGTAACATCCCACAACGCACGGTCTCGGCTGATGCTCTAAGCACTACCGCCAAAGAACCAAACGCGTCAGGGACCTGCAGAAGGGCAACCTGGTGTCGCGGCACGCTCTTTCCCGAGAAGGACCTATAAGCTCTCCCCAGTAGGGAAGGTCCCTTCCGAATCACGAAAGCTGCCGCCCCAGGTACACATGCCTTTCAACCGATTGTGGGATCCGTTCCCAAAACCCTTGGCATGGAGCAACACTGTAAGTCCTACTCCCCGAGCATTAGTAGAACAGGGTCATTCCCTTCTGTAATGAATCCCATAGAATTTAGGAACAGTGCTTGGGGCAGCTAAGTCTCAAGGGACGGTACAGGACTACGTCCAGTTTAGCCTGGTTCCGACCCTAAGCACGTAGAGTCTGACTTCCCTTATAGACGAGGCAGATCATTGCCTCCATGTACGGCCAGAATTCCACCTATGGGCATGAACACAGAAACTTGTTCTACTTAGCTCTCTCTCATGCGCTCATTTAAATTATGCATTAATTTTTATGATCGCACTATCTATGTATGTTCATCGTAAATCTAGCTCCCTCTCTCCCGCGCTCATCCATAGTCAGCATTCGCTATCCTACCGAGGGCGGCCGCGCTTGAGGCACCTGCCGATGGCCGAGTGAGTCTCTCGGGCCTCCCCCAGTCAGGTGTTGCGGTGCCAGTTGGTCACCTCCAGGAAAGGCCTGTGTTGTGCAAGGGGGGTCCAGGGTGCGTATCCCTCTTAGCAGGCCCCGAGCCCAAAGCGTGTGCATCCTGCCCTCCGGAGGTACAGGGGAGTACAACCGCTTTGCCTGGTCATGAACCCAAAGCACGTGAATCTTCTTCCCCAGCGCACGGCCCGGTACTAGGGATCGGACGACCGTACCCGGACCTCGGAGGGAGCAGGAGCTCCGGCGCCTCGAGCACAGAATTGCCCAGACCCCGTATAACGGATCAGGATCGTAAGCCGAATAAGACTAGGAGACGGGAGGGGAGGACCCCCCGAGGAGAATTACATTTCCTCTGCCTGTGTGCAGGACCTCCAGGTTACGGCAACGGGGACTGCATGAAGCGGGGGGAAAGGAGCTATCAACTACTCCGGCCTAGGACTGGAAGGACCGGGTCCAGCCCCTTCAGCAGGGGCGAGGCCCGAAGGCCCCACGTGTCCAGCGGGCCCGGGGCTCCCGCCTCCCCTGAGGGGGGCTCCGGACTCGCCACGTGGCAGGCGGAAACCGGACCTCCCCCTCGGTGGGAGGGCTCCGAAAGCCCTACGTGTCCAGCAGGGCCAGAGCTCCCGCCTCCTGAGGAGGGGCTCCGGACCCACCACGTGGCAGGCAGATCTGGAGCTCCCCATAGGGCGAGATCCGGAGACCCCCGGGGGCCCCTAACACAGTTAGGACCCGGGGAAGGTGTCTGTGCAGAGCTCCGAGATTGGAAAAGGCCTCTGAGTACCTTGCGGAGCTAAGGACTCAGTCAGGCAAAGCCAAGAAGGAGAGAAAAGGCATCACAGACACAAATATCTAAAAGAGTCAAATTATGCGAGGCTCCATGAGCTGAACTACAGACTCGATAAAAAGGGGGAAACAAGTCCTAAGGACCTCCCGGCTCACGCCGGAACCTAGCCGCTACAAGGGCGGCCACATCATTGACTTCAGCCCTGGTAGCTTCCTCCCACTCCGCGGCTGGGCCCTCTCTCGCTGGTTCTAGGGAGAAAGAGGGGTCGCGGCTCTTGAAGCATGCAAGCACATGTGAGGCGACCTCTAAGGCTAGGCCGCGTCCCTCGGCCTCAAGCTTGCTGGCGACCACTGAGTCTAGCCTGTCCAGCTTGGCGCCGATCGACTCCATCGCGGGGATCACCTCCGCCACCTTCAACGTAGGAGCCGCTGCCCTCACCGGACTGAAGCCAAGAGGGATCAGGGCGGACCCCGCTCAATCAACGAAGCTCGAGACCGCATGAGCCTCGGAGGACCGCAAGGCCGAGAGCTCCTCCACCTTGTGGCGGGCTGCCTGCAGGGCCTCTAGGTTTCTCTCGGAGAATTCCTTCTCCTTGGCCGCCAGGGAGCTCTCCCGAAGGTGGAGAGTCTTGGCGAGCCGTTCCAACTCAGAAGCCTTGAAGTCGGCGGCCAACTCCTGATCCAAGACCGCCCGGCGTTCGCGGGAGACCTGTTTCTCCCTCAAGTCGAGGTCTGCCTTCAGAATCTCTAGCTCCTCGATCCGAGCTCGAAGGTCATCCTTGCCCGCCGCCAGCTACGCGGCGACCCTCTCCGCCTCGGCTGCCGTGGAGCGCTCCCGTTCCTCAACGACAAGTTTACGACGCTCCAACCGCTGCCGTATCTCCTCAGCGGCAAAGAGGCTCTCCTCGGCCCGGGCGTGTGCCTCCAGGGCCTCCCTGTTGATCCGCCGCGATTCGGCGTCCATGCGGTTGACAGCCCGCTTCAGCCGGTCGAGGAGCACTTCCCTGAAGTCGAGCAACTCCTGCCTGGAGTTGAGCTTGCTCTTGACCTTCGCGGTCCGCTCCCGCAAAAGGTTCCCCCAGGTGAGGAGGCGATCCTGTTCAACTGTATACTCCTCCCGCTCACGACCTAGTGCAGCCAAGACCTGCTGGACGCTTGTCTCGGCAAGCGCGAAGGCATCCGCCAGGGGCAATGGAGCAGCAGAGGCCGGGGTAGTTCCCCCGACCTCCTCCATCACCTTGTCCACAAGAGGAGTCGATGCACCAGCGACCGAGACGAGGCGCCGGTCAGGAGAAGCTGGCGCCAGGGCACTGGCAGCCGGACCTGCCGGACTCTCTTTGGCTTCTGGCTTCTTGGCCTGTGAAGAGGAACGAGCCGGGGAAGGCGGCGCTGGAATAAAGGCCGGGCCGCCTGGTGCAGGGTCGACCTGTGCTGGCCTGGGGGCCGCGGCGGCCGTCTCGGCAGGAAGAGATGACGCCGCCGCGCAGTCCGGGCACGCCGGAACAGGAGAAGCTCGCACTGGCTTGGGGGCCGTGGCAGCTGTCCCGGTTTCCGAGCGCGACGGCACAGACTCCCTGCCAGACGGGGATGGCCAGGAAGAGCGGACACTCCAGCGGGCTCTGAACCCCGACTTCCGAGTCGGGGTAGGACTCCCAGAGCCCGCCGCCGTCACTGACGGCCGCTCCGCAGTCGCTTGAACTGGCGGAGCCGGGGACGCCCTAGAAGCTCCCCTCAATGCATCAGCCCGGGGCCTCTTTGAGTCGCCACCGGAAGGAGTGCCAGGCACCCCAGGTCCCCGACTTGGCACAGACGCTGCCGCTGGAGGAGATCGAGCGCGCTTCTTCTATGGTGGCGGGTTGGAGGCCATGGCGAGGGAGGACTCAAAGGAAGAAGACAAAGGCACAAGAGTCCAAGAAAAAATGCTGAGAAGTGCGAAGGGAAGCCACAATGTGGGTAAGATCCCCTCTAAAAACTTCCCGGGTGCAATTCCAAGCGATTCGAAACTCTTCGAATACGCCGCAGCGGCAACCGCTTCGGCTCCAAGACCAGGCGCCGATGACAGGTGGGCCCAAGCCGCCCAAGTGAAGTGCTGGGCCAAGGAGTCAGTCTCCTAAGAAGACAAGCCGGCAAGGCACTTCGGCGGTTCCGGAAGAAAGCGCCGCAACGTGCAGAAGTGGCAGTCTCGGGAACCGCCACAGTAAAAGCGACCATCAAGTGGGCGCACGCTCCCACGATCCCACGGCCATTCGTGCTCCGGCAGCGGTCAATGCGGGAGTTAGAGAAAGTGCGCGGATCAGATGAGACGGAGGTCCCAGGCTCGCTATCTCCCCCGAGATGGGCCCGGGGGCCACTGTCGGTACCCGCGATATGGGGTACCCCCGCGCACAGGGGGAAATTCCTAAGGAACTCGCCCTTCTCTGCAGGGAGAGCTCCGGAGGCGCCACGCGTCCGGCGGGGCCGGACCTCCCTCTCCTCAGAGGAGAGCTCCGGGCCCGCCACGTGGCATACAGAAGCCGGACCTCCCCCTCCGCGGGAGAGAGGTCCAAAGGTGCCACGTATCCGGCGGGGCCGGACCTCCCTCTCCTCAGAGAGGAGCCCCGGGCCCGCCACGTGGGCGACAGAAGCCAAACCTCCCCCTCCGCGGGGAGAGGTCCGAGGGCTCCACGTGTCCCGCGGGGCCGGACCCCCCCTCTCCTCTGAGGAGGGCTCCGGGCCCGCCACGTGGGCAGCGGAACGGTGCTGCCTGCCCCCGAGCGATAGGCAGTGGGCGTAAAGACGCCTCATACCTTGCCCGTACAAGGTATTCAAGGCCCGCGTCTTCCCAAGACGAGGAGACGTGGAGCACGCCTCTGTCAGGTGTCGTTGCGCCCAGTCGCATCACAGACTGGCGCGCAGTGTCAGAGCCTGCCAGCCAATAAACGCAGCGACAAGACATCCCATGCCGCCCCCGCCGTCATCATCCACTTCGACTAGCATGCGGCATGGGCAGGGTTGCAAGACGAAGACTCAGAAGCCTTCGCTAGAGACAACTACCGGCATAACTGCGGATACGGTAGATAACAGTCAATCTCCCCGGGACCACCTATCGGGTCCCAGGCCCCCCTTGTAAGCCACCCGAGTCTTGGACTATAAAAGACTTGGGTAGGCGACGATAGCAGGGGTTCGCACTCCCGCAACTCATACGCTAGCCATTCACTCCCAAGCTGTAACTCATCCTCAAGCTCAGGACTCCGGTTCTGAGCAGCAAGCAATACAGCGAGCTCCATAGCTCGCCGTGGACGTAGGGTTTTACGCTCCGGCGGCCTGAACCACGTAAAACTCGCCGTTTCAAGGTCTTACTAACTCGTCCATACGCTCAAGCTCTCCGCAAGGGACTAGCCCCACCAAAAAAAGAACCTCCGCAGGCTGCCCAGTGCAGGCCCGGGGGAAGTGTCGACCGAACACTTCGACAGAGGGCAAGCAGAAGGTCGACGCCTCAGTCAGCGTCCGCCACCAGGTGGGGTTTCAAGAGCCTCAGCGCGTCATAAAGACTTTGCACAGTGGTGAGGACTCCAGCTCCGGTGATGACGAGCCGGGGCAGTAGCCGACTACGGCTGCCCTGAAAAGTCAGTGGAGACTGCACTGCTGCGATATCAACCTTGGAGAAGCTCCAAGTAGTTGCAGCAGCCCAAACACCAGCCCCGACGGTGCAGAACCGGGCCAGCTCCACCCAAGTGCACGTCTCTGTGCCTTGGCCTTACCTCCTGGGGGCCGCCCAAGGTCTGTCAACCTCTTGACGGCCTTAGCCAGAAGGGGAAAGATGCCTTGGGTCTCCCAAGAAGACACCGGGTCATCCTACCCCTTAACGGCCTTAGCCAAAAGGGGAGGGTGCCCCGGGGCTCCCGGGAGAAGCCGCGCAGGACCCGCTCCAGCGTGAAGATAACGACCTCACCCGAGTGCACGTCTCTGTGCCTCGGCCTTACCTACTAGGGGCTGCCCAGGGTCTGTCAACCTCTTGACGGCCTTAGCCAGAAGGGGAAAGATGCCTTGGGTCTCCCAAGAAGAGTTTGGGTCCTCCTACCCCTTGACGGCCTTAGCCAGAAGGGGAGGGTGCCCCGGGGCTCCCGGGAGAAGCCGCGCAGGACCCGCTCCAGCGTGAAGATAACACCTCGTCGACGAGGCCCGGCTGCAGGTGACACCCCACAACGCACGGCCTCGGCTGGTGCTCTAGCACTACCGCCAAAGGACCAAGCGCGTCAGGGACCTGCAAGAAGACAACCTGGTGCTGCAGCACACACTTTCCCGCGAAGGACCTATAAACGCTCCCCCAGCTGGGAAGGTCCCTTTCGAGTTACAAAAGTTGCCGTCCCAGGTACACATGCCTTTCAACCAAGGATGGGATCCGTTCCCGAACCCTTAGCATGGAACAACACTGTAAGTTCTACCTCCTGAGCATTAGTAAAACAGGGCCATACCCTTCTGTAATAAATCCCATAGAGTCTAGGAACAGTGCTCGGAGCAGCTAAGTCTCAGGGGATGGTCCAGGACTACGTCCAGCTTGGCCTGGTTCCGACCCCAAGCGCGTAGAGTCTTGCTTCCCTTCTTAATGGGGCGGGTCGTGGCCTCCATGTACAGCCTGCTTTCCTCCTATGGGCATTTACACAGAAACCTGTTCTACCTCGCTATCTCTCATGTGCTCATTTAAATTACGCATTAATTTTTATGACTGCACTTTCTATGTATGCTCACCGTATGTTTAGCTCCCCTTTTCCCACGCTCATCCGTAGTCAGCATTTGCTATCCTATCGAATGTGGTTGCGCTTGAGGCACCTGCCGATGGCCAGGAGGCCTCTCGGGCCTCCCCCAGTCAGGTGTTGCGGTGCCAGTTGGTCACCTCCAGGAAAGGCCTGCGCCGTGCATGGGGGGTCCAGGGTGCGTATCCCGCTCAGCCGGCTCTGAACCCAAAGCGTGCGCACCCTGCCCTCCGGAGGTCCAGGGGAGTACATCCGCTTTGCCTGGTTCCGTACCCAAAGCCTGTGGACGGAGTCCCGGTGCCTCGCGCATAGAATTGCCCAAGCCCCGTATACCGGTCTAGGACCGTAAGACGAATAAGACTAAGAGACGGGGAGGGGAGGACCCCCCGAGGAGAATTACATTTCCTCTACCTGTGTGCAGGACCTCCAGGTTATAGCTACGGGGGCTGCATGAGGTGGGGGGCAAGGAGCTATCGACTACTCTAGCGCAGGACCGGAAGGTCCGGGTTACGCCCCTTCAACAGGGACGAGGCCCGAAGGCCCCACGTGTCCAGCAGGGCCAGAGCTCCCGCCTCCTCAAGAGGGGCTCCGGACCCGCCACGTGGCTGGCAGAAGCCGGACCTCCCCCTCCGAGGGGAGAGCTCCGAAGGCTCCACGTGTCCCACGGGGCCGGACCTCCCTCTCCTCAGAGGGGAGCTCCGGGCCCGCCACGTGGCCGGCAGATCCGGACCACCTCATTATCATGGGGCGAGCTCCGGAGACCTCCGGGGCCCTTAATATGATAAGGACCCAGGGAGGGTGTCTGTGCTGAGCTTCGAGATTGGTGAAGTCCTCTGAGTACCTTGCGGAGCTAAGGACTCGGCCAGGCGAAGCCAAGAAGAAGACAAAAGATAACAGGCACAAAAGGTCACAAGAGTCTATTTATTCATGGCTCCATGAGCTGGACTACAGACTCAATAAAAAGAAAAAGAGGGAGATACAAGCCCTAGGGTCCCCCTGGATCGCGTCGGAACCTGGAGGCTACAAGGGCGGCCACATCCCCGACTTTAGCCCTGGCGGTCTCCTCCTGCTCTCCAGCAGGGCCCTGTCTCGCTGGCTCCAGTGAGTAAGAAGGGTCCCGGCTCCTGAAGCATGCCAACACATGCGTGGCAACCTCCAAGGCCAGGCCCCGTCCCTCTGCCTCAAGCTCGCTGGCGACCACCGCGTCTAGCCTGCTCAGCTTGGCGCCGATTGACTCCAGCGCGGGGATCACTTCAGCCACTTCAGCGCAGGAGCCGCCGCCTTCACCGGACTGAAGCCAAGGGGGACCAGGGCAGACCCCGCCTGGTCAACAAAGCTCGAGACCGCACGGGCCTCGGAGGACCGCGAGGCCAGGAGCTCCTCTACCTCGCGGCGGGCTGCCCGTAGGGCGTCGCGGCTTCCCTCGGAGAATTCCTTCTCCTTGGCCGCCAGGGAACTTTCCCGAAGGCGGAGAGTCTGGGTAAGCCGCTCCAACTCTGAAGCCCGGAAGTCGGCAGCCATCTCCGGATCTAGGATCGCCTGGCGTTCCCGGGAGACCTGCTCCTCCCTCATAGCAAGGTCTGCCTTCCAGGCCTCTAGCTCCCTGGCCCGAGCTCGCAGGTCGCCTTCGCCCGCCGCCAGCCGCGCAGCGACCCTCTCCGCCTCGGCCGCCACGGAGTGCTCCTGATCCTCAACGGCGCGCTTACAGCGTGCCAGCCTCTGCCGTACCTCCTCAAGGGTAGAGAAGTTCTCCTTGGCCCGGGCATGCGCCTCAAGGGCCTCCCTGTGGAGCCGCCGCGTCTCGGAGTCCAGACGGTCGACAGCCTGCTTCTATCGGTCAAGGAGTGCCTCCATTATGTCGAGCGACTCCCGCCTGGAGTTGAGCTCGCCCTTGACCTTCGCGGTCCGCTCCCGCAAAAGGTTCCCCTAGGTGAGAAGGCGATCCCTCTCAACCACCTGCTCCTCTCTCTCACGAGCGAGCGCGGCCAAGACCTACCGAACGCTCGTCTGGGCGAGCGCGAGAGCATCTGCCAGGGGCAGTGGGGCAGCAGAGGCTGGAGCGGCGCCCCCGAATTCCTCCATCACGACGTCTTTAAGAGAAGAAGATGCACCGGCCACCGGAATGAGACGCCGGTCAGGAGAAGCTGGCACCAGGACTTCGACAGCCGGACCCACCGAACCCTCACTAACAGCTGGCTCCTGAGCCGGTGGAGAGGGACGAGTGGAGGGAGTCGACGCTGAAATAGAAGCCGGGCCACCTGGTACATGGTGAACCTGCGCTGGCTTGGGGGCCGCGGCAACTGTCTTGGCAAGGGGAGTTGACGCAGCCATAGAATCCGGGCAGACCGGTACAGGAGAAACTCGCGCTGGCTTCGGGGCCGCGGCAGCTGTCCCGGTTTCCGAGTGCTGCGGCGCAGACTCCCCATCAGTCGGGGATGGCCGAGAAACGCGAGCACTCCAACGGGCTCTGAACCCCAGCTTCCGAGCCAGGGTAGGACCACTAGAGCCTGCCGTCGCCGCCGACGGCCGCTCCGCAGTCGCCCAGACTGACGGAGCAGGGGATGCTCCTGAAGCTCCCCTCGACACATCAGCAGTCTCCTTGGAGACTCCACCGCCTGAAGCCCTCCTCGGTGCGTCAGCAGTTTCCTTGGAGACTCCACTGCCTGAGGAGGGAGGACGCGACACCCGGGAACCTTCAGCCTGTTGTCGCTCAAGAGGAGTCCCGTCGGGATGATGAGCCCGAGACCTCTTGGGGTCAGCACCGGATGGAGCGCCATCTCCAGAAGCAGGCCGTGCAGGCGCCCTGGTTCCCTGACTTGGCACAGACGCCGCCACCGGAGGAGATCAAGCGCGCTTCCTCTCTGGAGGCGGGTTGGAAGCCATGGCAGGGGAGAGCTCAAGGACAGGAAGACAAAGGCGCAAAAGTTCAAGGAAGGTGCAAGCGCTGGGAAGTGCGAAGGGAAGCCGCGATGCGGGTAAGATCCCCTTATAAAACTTTCCATGTGTGATTCAAAGCGATTCAAAACTCTTCGAATACGCCGCATAGGCAACCGCTTTGGCTCCAAGACCGAGCGCCAATGACAAGTGGACCCAAGTCGTCCAGCTGAAGCGGTGGGCCAAGAAGTCAGTCTCCCAAGGAGACGAGACGGCAAGGCGCTTCGGCGGTTCCCGAAAAGAGCTCCGCAACATGCAGAAGTGGCAGCCTTGGGAACCGCCGCAGTAAAAGCAACCATCAAGTGGGCGCACGCTCCCACGATCCCGCGACTGTTCGTGCTCCGGCAGCGGTCAATGCGGGGCTTAGAGAAAGTGCGCGGAACAGAAGAGACGGAGGCCCCACCTCGGGCTCGCTATCTCCCCCGATATGGGCCCGGGGGCCACTGTCGGTACCCTCGATATGGGGCACCCTCGCGCACAGGGGGAAATGCCTAAGGACCTCGCCCTTCTCCCCACGGAGAGCTCCGAAGGCGCCACGTGTCCAGCGGGGCCGGACCTCCCTCTCCTCAGAGGAGAGCTTCGGACTTTTCACGTGGCCTGCAGAAGCCGGACCTCCCCCCCCCCCCCCCCCCCCCCCCCCCCCGTGGGGGGAGCTCCAAAGGCTCCACGGGTTCCGCAGGGCCGGACCTCCCTCTTCTTAGAGGAGACCTCCGGGCCCGCCACATGGCCAGCAGAAGCCGGACCTCCCCCCTCCGTGGGGGGAACTCCGAAGGCTCCACGTGTCCCGCGGGACTGGACCTCCCTCTCCTCAGAGGAGAGCTCCGGGCCTGTCACATGGCCAGCAGGACAACGCTGCCTGCCCCCGCGCGGTAGGCAGCGGGCGTAAAGACGCACCATACCTTGCCCGTATGAGGTATTCAAGGCCCGCGCCTTCCCAAGATGCGGAGACGCGGAGCACACCTCTGTCAGGTGCCGTTGTGCCCAGTCGCATCACAGACTGGCGCGCCGGGTCAGAGCCTGCCCGCCAATAAACACAGCAACAAGACATCCCCTACTGCCCCTGCCATCATCAACCACTACAACTAGCTTGCGGCATGGGCAGGGCGGCAGAACGAAGACTCGGAAGCCTTCGCCAGAGACAACTACCGGCATAACTGCAGGTACGGTAGTCGGTAGGCAATCTCCCCGGGACCACCTGTCAGGTCCCGGGCCCCCCTTGTAAGCCACTCGAACCTTGGACTATAAAAGGCTCGGGTAGGCAAAGTTAGCAAGCGTTCGAACTCTGTGAACTCTCACTCTAGACATCACTCACCCTCAAGCTCAGGACTCTAGTTCTGAGCAGCAAGCAATACCGCGAGCACCTCTGCTCACCGTGGACGTAGGGTTTTACGCTCCGGCGGCCTGAACCACGTAAAACTCACCGTGTCAAGCTTCTCCCTCACTCGTCCCTAACGCTAAAGCTCTCCACAAGCGTCTAGCCCCTCCGAAAAAGAACCTCCGCGGGCTGCCCAGAGCAGGTCCGGGGGAAGTGTCGACCACACACTTCGACATATGTATATGTGTGATGAACATCCTGGGCACACATATGCATTAGTTCTCAGTTCCGTTGTTTTCCACAGAATTGAGGGTGTCACAGATTGGTATCAGAGCCACGGGTTGATAGTAGGTTACACGCCTAGATAGAAATCTCAAATTGATATTAAAGCCACGGGTTAACAGTAGGTTACACCCCTAAATAGGAGTCACAGATTGGTATTGGACACAGATTGGTAGTTAAGCCACGCTGACCAAAGGAAGCATCCTAGGATGCTTAGATTGGCTTTAAAACTACCTTGGCATAGGAAACCAGCCTTGAATAGGAGTTGTATGAACCCTTGAAATGATTGTTTGTGATTGTGTGCTTAGTGTGAGTTGTGGGACGTCTCCAAACGTTGTCCATATCCACAAGTAAGTAGAAAGAGGTGTGAGATGTTTCGGCACTTGTTCACATCCTCATATGGGCTAGTATATATATATATAGTCCAACTCACCTTGATGCATATAGTTGAGGGAATCTACCTAACCTTCTAACATTCTATTCTATTTCGATCTCTCTCACAGATGGTGAAAGGAAATGCCAGCCGAAGGAACATCCGTGACAACCAAGAGGATGATCACGATAAGGTTCCTGTTAACGCCGGAGCTGGTGAAAACCACCTAGAAAGGTTGATGGCCATGCAAAACCAGCTTATGCAAACCATGATCCAAACTTTGGGTCAGTTGCAGGCCAACAAAAACCCTGTTCCGGCACCACCGCCACCACCACTGCCGGCTCACAACAGACTGGGAGAGTTCATGAGGACTCGACCACTCACCTTTGCTCAAGATAGTGATCCCATGGAGGCCGATGACTGGTTGAAATCCATGGAGAAGACGCTTGCTGTTGTTCAGTGCAATGACCGAGAGAAGGTTCTCTTTGCATCGCACCAACTTATGGGAGCTGCAGCTGACTGGTGGGATGCCCTATGCAACGCCCATGTCAACCCGGAGACAATCACTTGGACTGAGTTCAAGGAGAGTTTCCGCTCTCATTACATCCCTGCTGGTGTAATGATGCTCAAGAGACAAGAATTTGAAGGTCTCCGCCAAGGACAGAGAAGTGTGAATGAGTACCTCAACAAGTTCACGCAACTGTCCCGGTATGCCCCCGAGGATGTCAACTCAGACCAGAGGAAGCAGTACCTGTTCATGAGAGGGTTGAACAATGAGATCCAGGTTCAGCTCCTCAACAATGACTATGTAAGCTTCCAGAAGCTGGTTGACAAGGCTATAGTGGTCGAAAGCAAGATCAAATAGATCGAGCGAGAAGGCAAGAGGAAGGTGCAATACCTGCCCGAAGGGAGCAACGTACGACCTCGGTACATGCCCCCGGCCACACCACAGTATAGGTCAACCACTCCTGCATACCGCCCTGGTCAGCCACCACAGCAACAATTCGTTGCACCAGCACCTCGCGTGCCCATGCCTCCTGCGCCCCGACCTAACAATGGCGCTCCTGTTCAAAACCCCCGCCCCAACGTACCTGCTGCCGTAGGCAACAGGGCATGCTTTTCATGCGGGGAAATAGGACACTTCGTGAACCAGTGCCCGAGGAGAGGCCCTGGACAGCAAGGTAACGTGCCCAAGCAGAACCCGCGACCGAACGGAGGGGACAATCAAGGAAACCGTGGACAGCAGAACTATGCTCGCGGCAATGTGAACCATGTCTCTGCTGAGGAAGCACAACAGACTGAGGACGTCATAATTGGTATGTTCCTTGCCAACTCTAACCCAGCCACCATCTTATTTGATTCTGGAGCATCACATTCCTTCATATCATCCAAATATGTTGTCAAGCATAACCTACCCATATCCCACTTAAAATGTGCTATGTTAGTTAATTCTCCCGGTGGAGAGATGAGGACTAATATAGTATGTCCAAAAGTAAGCCTTAAAATAAGGGGGGTAGACTTCCTTGCCAACCTTATTGTCTTGGACTCCCAAGGGATTGACATCATACTCGGGATGGATTTGTTAAGCAAGCACAACAGAGTAATCCAATGTGCTAAAAGGAGCGTGCAGTTGACAAACAAACACGGTACTCGTGTCGAGTTTGAGTCAGCCCAGCAAACAACCGAACGGGCAATTTTGAACCACGTCAAAGGAACAACATTGGACAGCATTCCGGTGGTTCAGGAATTTTCGGACGTGTTCCCGGAAGAGCTTTCAGGTATGCCCCCTGATCGGGACATTGAGTTTGCCATTGATTTGGTACCCGAAACTGCACCCATAGCCAAGAGACCCTATAGGATACCCGTCAATGAACTAGTAGAACTCAAGAAGCAAATTCAATAACAGTTGGAAAAGGGTTTTATACGTCCAAGCTCATCACCATGGGGAGCTACGGTGCTCTTCGTAGACAAGAAGGATGGAACCCAAAGGATGTGCGTGTGTCGGTACCTGCGATATGGGGTACCCCCGCACACAGGGGAAAATGCCTAAGGAACTCGCCCTTCTCCGCAGAGAGAGCTCCGAAGGCGCCACGCGTCCAGCGGGGCCGGACCTCCCTCTCCTCAGAGGAGAGCTCTGGGCCCGCCACGTGGCATACAGAAGCCGGACCTCCCCCTCCGCGGGCGAGGGGTCCGAAGGTGCCACGTATCCGGCAGGGCCAGACCTCCCTCTCCTCAGAGAGGAGCTCCGGGCCCGCCACATGGCCGACAGAAGCCGAACCTCCCCCTCCGCGGGGAGAGGTCCGGAGGCTCCACGTGCCCCGCGGACCGGACCCTCCTCTCCTCTGAGAAGGGCTCCGGGCCCGCCACGTGGCCAGAAAAAAGGTGCTGCCTGCCCCCAAGCGATAGGCAGCGGGCGTAAAGACGCCCCATACCTTGCCCGTACAAGGTATTCAAGGCCCACATCTTCCCAAGACGCGGAGACGCGGTGCACGCCTCTGTCAGGTGCCGTTGCGCCTAGTCGCATCACAGACTGGCGCGCGGTGTCAGAACCTGCCAGCCAATAAACACCGCGACAAGACATCCCATGCCGCCTGCGCCGTCATCAACCACCACGACTAGCGTGCGACATGGGCAGGGCGGCAAGACGGAAACTCGGAAGCCTTCACCAGAGACAACTACCGGCATAACTGCAGATACGGTAGATAACAGTCAATCTCCCCGGGACCACCTGTCGGGTCCCGGGCCCCCCTTGTAAGCCACCCGAGTCTTGGGCTATAAAAGGCTCGGGTAGGCGACGATAGCAGGGGTTCGCATCTCTGCAACTCATACGCTAGCCATTCACACCCAAGCGGTAACTCACCCCCAAGCTCAGGACTCCGGCCCTGAGCAGCAAACACTACAGCGAGCTCCATAGCTCGCCGTGGACGTAGGGTTTTACGCTCCGGCGGCCTGAACCACGTAAAACTCACCGTGTCAAGCTCTTACTAACTCGTCCATCTGCGCAAGCTCTCCGCAAGGGACTAGCCCCACCGAAAAAAGAACCTCTCGGGCTTCCCAGTGCAGGCCCGGGGGAAGTGTCGACCGAACACTTCGACATTTGGCTCGCCAGGTAGGGGGCTTTTCCCCTTGCGCGACGAGTTTCCGCCGACGAAGATGACCAAGCTTCCCTCAGCGGCAAACTCTCCCCCTCCGTGTTCACGGCGAACCGTGACCAGTGGGGAGTACATGTCGACACACTCAGGATGGAGTGTGTCGGCACAAGCTGGTAGCCAGCAGCCTACCCCGGCAACGCCAACTCCGGCAATGTAGGCTCCGACCAGTGTGAGATCTTCTGCAGCGTTGAGCGTACACCATGGGGGTGCGCTAGCTGCAGCAAGAGCACTGCTGCGCAACCAACCTGCTGAGTATGCGCCCCATTCAGCGACCCAACAATGGGTCCGCGAGGTGGACCGCCTCGTCGTCGCCGCCGCGAACCCTCAGTTTCGGCGGGGGCGGCGCCCCGGTCAACTGGCTGTGTCGCTGACGCGCACGCCCACGGTTGACGGGCAAACGGTGGTTTCCAGCTCCTCCAGGCTCCCGTCGACGGACCTGAGAAGGGAGCTGGAACGGTGCCACTTGGGCCAGGATGCCCGGGAGTACCTCGAGCGACGTCGAGAAAGGCGTCACAACCATGAGGCTGGCGACAGCATGACGTCGGCCTCGACACAACCTGGAGGGCAGGTCTTCGCCACGCGAGTCCTTGTGAGGACCCCGCCGTCCCGATTACTCACGGGGACGGAGCACCTCGCCCGGGAATCGCATTGGGTGGTGCCGTGCGATGCGGCACCCAACAGCACACATAATAAAGCATCATATTACATAAAACAAGCGGAAGCTTACAAAGTGTTGATTTTACAAATACTTCTCAAAAATATGCTACAGCGGAAGACTATTACAACTCACGTCTCATACCTATGCTAAGCAACAGAGAAGGTGTCCAGCCCGCGGACCCTTCTCGCTAGCAACACTGTCATGATAGCAGTGTCAGGGGTTGCCATGAGTTCACCACTCGGGGAGTTCCGAGCCTCATCGGGCACCCATACATAACAGCCTACAGTTATTACCTGCAAAACAGCTTATGCAGTATCTGTGAGCACGAAGCTCAGCAAGACTGACCCGTCACCCTAGCCATGAAACTCTACATGATAGAAATAGAGGGCTGATTACAAAGGTTTGTACAAACAATTATTTTGAGCTAAAGGGGAGTCCTTACTTCAAGTTTTAAGCAACTTTTATAGCCCTCGCGCAACTTACATCGAGACTCCACAATCAAACAAGAAACACTTCATCTCGATGTCACTTGCCCGAGGTGAAAGTAACTTTAGTGAGCTATCCTAGACTCAAACGGACCTTGCGCCATTAACGTCGAGACTCCACAATCAAACAAGAAACGCTTTGCCTCGACGCTACTAGCCCAAGGTGGAAATTAAATTTAGTGAAGTGTTGCTCGTTCCTCATCTCCGTTATGAGGCTTACCCACGAAGCATATTAAACGTTTCCCAGTTTATTACTACGTCACGACTCAGTGTACAAGTATGCTCACTACCGCGAGCGGCGGTGATTGCAATCAAAAACACCCGGCTGACACGACACGTACGCCTGTACTCGACGTTGCACACAGCAACCGTCACTGACGTCGTACGTGGCCACCTTTCACACGACACCCAAATGTCGAACCGGTCCCACCGACTGGGATTAAGTCTCTCTACGGCAAACCCTCGTAGAGCCGACTTCTCTATCCTTTCAGCATCGGCATCAGACAGTGAGGTATGCCTCGACACCCAGGTTAACATGTTACATCGGTTTCCGGGGTCCCATATAGCCAGTATGCATCCGGTACACAACTCAAACTTGTCCAGCGGGGCCGCACACGAGAACGGGCCTTAATCGACTCAGACATAGACTAGGCTCACAGGACCACGTCCTTGACCTTCCATCCACTGCCCGGTCTCCATTCCCAATTATGAGGATCAATTCCCAACTCTTCCGATTGATCCCCCTTAATCCCATTTCACGAGTAGGAATCTGCCTACTCGAGTTATGTCTCTTTTAATCCACTTTTATTGAGAACAACAGTTATAATTAATTGATAACCTATCCTACATTAAACTCCAGGGTTTTCTGGGTCATGCATTTGGGGTTTCATACCATCTAGACGTAATGCAATAAATATAATACTAGACGTATGAAGTGAATACAAATAAAAACTTGTAAATTTGATGCAAACCGGGGCTTGCCTTTGTTTTGCAGGTGACTTATATATATATGCAGTTAGTGAAGACCACTTGGTGCTTGATCAACCTCTTTCCTCCTTCCTTGATTTCTACTCCGATGACTTCAACTCCTCCACGTAGATACTACACGTGATGAATATCATATCGTTTAATTGTAAAGACTTTGCTACAAGTCCTAATAACAGGTTTTCAAAAATTGGAACTCTGTTTAAGAATTTAAAATGACACTGGTGCTAGTGGTTTAGGTTTGGATCTAAACACATGATTAAATGCTAAGTGGTTTTCCCCCTCTTCTATATTGATCACCTAAAGAGGTTAAAAAGAACAGGGGTGATCCAGGGCTCCAATGGAGCTGAGAATTTTCATGTGAGTTCCTTGTCACAAGAAAGTCCTATGGACCAAAAATTAGCACTTTTCATTGAGTGGTTTGTTCAGAATAATTTTCTAAGCAATTAAGCAAAGAAGAATTAATTCTGAGATCCCACCCATGTTCATGCAAAACTTAGTGAACTACAATTTCAATTATAGCTCATAGAGTTTGCATGAATTTTCCTTGCGTTTTTGGAGCTAAGATCTGCCCAGAACTGAATTTCCAAGTTTTGGAAATTCTCTGAAATTGTTTCTGTATTATTTGAATACAGCATCTTCAAATCTAAATTTCCCTGATCAAATCAACTTAAGTTGATCTGAAACTTTTATAGAGGTTCACTAATACTCTAAAGACTATTCTGGCAAAATTTGAGGATTTTTGGATTAACCAAACTCCCTCTAAAATTCTTTTGCTAAAAAGATTTAAAGAATTTTACAGAATTAAATAAAGGGTTTCATACAAATTGGGTTCCATATTTGGATAGTACTCTATCATTTGTCTGACAATTTCTGGATTCTCCTACCCAAAGTTGTGGCTATTCAAAGTTTGAACTGAAAACTGAAATTCCCCAAAACGTTCAAATAATGTCAGTGGGTCCAGGGACAGGTGTCACTCGCTGAGGCAAGCCACACGGGGCTACAGAGTATTTCCCGCGCCACCACATCAGATCCCTGCGCCACAGCCGATCAAATATTTGAAAAACCGTCGCTGACGGGCGGGACCCACCGGGTCGTCTTCTACCTCCGGCCCCCGCGCCTGCGCGCCGCCGGGCTCGCCGGAGTTCGACGGATCCCGGCCTCCCGGCCATCCCCCGAGCCCTCCCTCGCCGCTAGGGCCTTATTTCACGTGCTGAACACGATGGAACCCTCTTCCCCGGCCGGCGATGGCTCTAACCTAGCTGGCCACGGTGCGGCGGCTCTGGACCGGTTCGGCAACGTCGCCCGGTCATCCTAGCCTGCCCAGACCTCGGTGGAACGGTGCTACAGCACCAGTGGACGCCAGGGAGGATCGTCCGGGTGGTGAAGCAGCCTGCAAATGGCCCTAACCTAGCTCTCATCGGGAGCCCGAACCGCCCCACCATAACCGCCGTGGAAAAAGTGTGAAATACGTCGTGCACAATGGTTTTCAGGCATTGGTTGAAAAAGGGCAAAAGATCGCCGGCTAGCCCAGCTCATGTGTGCAAGATTTGACGTCCTAAGAACGAGAGGGACGATCGAATTTGGTATTACCGTATCAGAAGGTCGGATGGTGCCCGACGGCGATCTTTTCCCAAATTCGAGCCCGGTAGATCATCTCATGGCTTGAGCTTCGGGGATGAGCATCAGGGGCTCCCAGCGCATCCGAGGGCGCTCTAGCTCGGGCCTGAGAAGCTCTCGGTGGGGCTGTCCATGTGAGACCAGCTCGGTTTCCCGATGGTGAGCCTCGGTGCCCGGTGGAATTCGTCAAATTGTGATCAAACGATGGGGCAACGCCACGGAGTAGAGCGATGGGTCGCTAGAGCACACGCTGGCGCTCACTTCTTCTGTGGATCACTCGGGCAGTGGAGGGGGCGACGCGGTTTGCAACATGCAGAACGAGAAACGGCGCCGGGAGGTTCCTGTTGTGCGCGCGAGAGTGGGAACCGAGGACAACGCGCGAGCTGCGTGATAAGGAGGGGGGAAACCAGCTCGCCAGCACAGAGTTCGCGAGGGAGAGGTGGCATCGGCCTTGCCCCAGTGTCGCACGGTGAGAAGGACCGAGGCGGTCTCGGTGGCGCGATGACTTCGCGAGGAGGAGAAAAACAGAGACCGTGCACCGCCTGAGCTGAAGATCTTTTGCACACTCATTTCCCCCAATGACATGTGGGCCCCACAATTCAGTACCTATTTCCTCCAAATATCTCCAAAGTTTGACAATTATCCAACCCAATTGTTTGAAAATTGGAAACTGAGCTCATTTGACAAGTTTGGACAAATTCCATGCAAATTCAAATGTTCATTTGAATTCTTTGCACATTTGACTGCCTTTGGAAAAATGGGCAGCAAATCTTTTCAAAAATTAATGAAACTTTGCCTCCCCACTAATTTGGACCTAAGGGATCCAAATATGCCACTTGATCCTTGTGTTAGCTGCTGCAAACAATAGTTTGGACACAACAGTTTTGAATTTCTCATTGTGTCCTTCCCTCACTTGAAGTTTGAATTTACCTTTAGTCCATCTCTGATTTTTAAACCCTTCCCTTGCACTTGACCTCTTCATTTCTGGGGTTTTAATCTACATGAGGTCCATCCATGCAGTAACCCTAAGTTTGTTTAGAAGAATTCTCACCAATGTTATCATATGTGGGAAAAAGTTTCAACTAAGCCCCTTTTTTCATACACATGACTCCAACATTTGTGCAAACTCATGTTTCTTTGTATTCACATTTTTTGGACCTTTACAATCCTCCCCCCTTAAAAGAATCTCGTCCCGAGATTACAAAAGAAAGATGAGACGGAAGGTAATTACAACAACTACGACAGAAGTTCCGGATAGTTCTTGTGGAGGTAATCTTCACTTTCCCACGTCGCTTCTTCCAGTGTGTGATTACTCCACAGGACTTTGTAAAATTTCAAAGCCCGATTTCGAGTGATCCGGCTCTTCTCGTCGATAATCTTGATGGGCTTCTCGGTGTAGGTGAGGTCCGGTTGCAATACTTCCATGTCTTCCGAAAGGATGTCCGTCGGTTTCTTCAAACACTTTCTCAAGTGTGAGACATGGAAGATGTCGTGGATGCCCGATAAGGATGGCGGCAGCTCCAAACGGTAGGCTACCGGCCCACACCGTTCTGTAATAAGGAACGGACCCACAAAGCAAGGAGCTAGCTTGCCCTTGACAGCGAATCGATGAATTCCCTTCATCGGGGATACTCGGAGATAGACGTGATCTCCGACTACAAAACACAAGGGTCGGCGTCGCTGGTCCGCATAGCTTTTCTGGCGAGATTGAGCGGCCCTGAGGTTTTCTTGAATCAGCTGGACCCGCTCTTCGGCATCTTTTACAAGATCAATGCCGAAAATCACCCTTTCGCCTGATTCACACCAATTGAGTGGTGTGCGGCACTTCCTGCCATAATGTGCTTCGTATGGTGCCATTTTAATACTGGATTGGTAACCATTGTTGTAGGAGAACTCTGCTAATGGCAAATGGTTATCCCAGTTCATTCCATGATCTATGGCACATGCCCTCAGCATATCTTCCAAAATCTGGTTCACCCTCTCCGTTTGACCATCCGTATGAGGGTGGTATGCTGACCTTCTGATTAACTTTGTTCCCAGAGATTCATGTAGTTGCTCCCAGAAACGAGCAACAAATATTGAACCTCGGTCTGATATGATGGTCTTGGGGACTCCATGCAAGCACACAATTCTATAGAGATACAACTCTGCATATTGTTTAGTATGGAATCCCGTATTTACTGGGATGAAGTGGGCTGATTTGGTTAAGCGATCAACAATCACCCAAATGGAGTCATGCTTTCTGGACGTGAGAGGCAGTCCGACAATAAAGTCCATGCTGATGTCCTCCCACTTCCATGCTGGAACGTTTAATGGTTGCAGCATTCCCGCTTTCTTTATGTGGTCAGCCTTGACTCGCCGACATGTATCACATTCAGATACATATTTGGCAATTTCTCGCTTCATCCGAGTCCACCAAAATTTTGTTTTAAGATCTTGATACATCTTATTGCTCCCTGGATGTATCGAGTACTTTGACATATGAGCTTCGTCCAAGATCTTCTTTCTTAGCTTCAGGTTCCGGGGTACCACGATACGGTCATTAAACCATAACACGCCTTGATCATCTTCCCGGAAACATTTCATCTTATCCTCTTTAATCCTTGCTCGTATATTCCGCATTCCTCTATCTCTCTTCTGGGCTTGTACAATCTCCTCTCTAATGGTAGGCACAAGAGCAAGATTATACAACGCCCCATACGGAATCACCCGCAAGCTTGGTTCTTCATCCTCATCCGGAACAACTGACAAGTTATTCACGTGGGATTTACGACTGAGTGCATCAGCCACCACGTTATCTTTGCCCGGATGGTAATGGATCTCGAGCTCATAATCTTTGATTAATTCCAACCATCTCCGCTGCCTCATATTGATATCCTTCTGAGTGAATATGTATTTGAGGCTCTTATGGTCGGTGTAGAGATGCACTAAATTTCCAAGTAAGTAGTGCCTCCACATCTTCAACGCAAGCACCACCGCAGCAAGCTCTAGGTCATGAGTGGGGTAGTGCTGCTCGTGGTTGCGGAGTTGTCGAGACCCATACGCGATTACGCGTCTATCTTGCATTAAGACGCAGCCAAGTCCAATGCCTGAGGCATCACAATAAACATCAAATGGCTTTGTTGTATCCGGTTGGGCTAGCACCGGTGCCGTTGTGAGATGTTTCTTTAATGTTTGAAATGCCTCTTCGCAGGCCTCTGTCCACACATACTTGCTGCTCTTCTTCAATAACTCTGTCATTGGTTTGGCCACCTTCGAGAAGTTGGGAATAAATCTCCGATAATAACCCGCTAGTCCTAGAAAACTGCGGATTTGATGAACCGAGGTTGGAGACTCCCACTTCAAGACTTGCTCAATTTTGGTTGGATCCACCGCCACACCCTCTGCTGAAATAATGTGGCCTAAGAATGGTACTTTGCTGATCCGAAATTCACACTTGCTGAATTTGGCATATAGCTTATGTTCTCATAGGCGTTGAAGCACAATATGGAGATGTTTGATGTGCTCCTCCTCCGATTTGGAGTATACGAGAATGTCGTCGATGAAAACCACGACAAACTGATCCAACTCTGGCATGAATACAGAATTCATGAGATACATGAAGTGTGCGGGTGCATTTGTTAGCCCAAAAGACATGACTAGATACTCATAGAGCCCGTATCTAGTCGAGAAGGCCGTCTTCGGTATATCCTCCGCTGTGATCTTTATCTGATGATAACCAGACCGTAAGTCCATCTTGGCGAATACCTTGGCACCCACTAACTGATCAAATAATATATCGATCCGCGGCAGTGGATATTTATTTTTGATCGTCACTGCATTCAGCGGCCGATAATCCACACATAATCGAAGTGACTCATCCTTTTTCTTCACAAAGAGGGCTGAACAGCCCCATGGCGATGAGCTTGGTCGGATGAATCCTTTGTCCATTAAGTCCTTTAGCTGTTCTTTCAGTTCAGCTAATTCCTTCGGAGACATTTTGTACGGCCTCCGAGATATTGGTGTGGTTCCCGGTGCTAACTCGATCTTGAATACCACATCCCTCTCAGGCGGCATCCCTGGAAGATCGTCGGGAAACACATCTGGGTACTCACGGACCACTGGAATATCCTCCAGTTTCGTGGTCACACTGTGGTACAGCACTGGATTTTTAGAATCCACGGCTTCAAGTATGAGCGTTTGGAGACCGTAGATTGGAGAGTCCAAACTAACAATCCGTGGACCAATATCGAGAACAGCCCCGTGGTAGTTCATCCACGCCATTCCTAGAATCACGTCGATCTTCTGCCCCTCTAATACAATGAGGGTTGTGGGGTATAAGTTTCCACCTAAGCACAAGGGTGCTTTGATCACTACTTCATTAGCAGCTATATTTCCACCCGGTGAGCGGATAAGGTAGTGATCCTTCGGTGTAGAGGTGGAAAGCTCAGCTTTGCACACAAACAACCTGCTGATGAAATTGTGTGTAGCTCCAGAGTCAAATAATATTAACACGGGCAGTCCATTGAGGGTGAACATTCCCGCTAGCACGGGTGCCCCATCTGGCACATCCTCTAGAGCTGTATGATAAATGCACCCGGATTTTTGTGCTGTTCCTTGAAGCTGAGCACGTGGTTGATTTATACCCTGCTTTGGTGTAGTATCTCTGTAGCGTATCCTTTCTGGACACTTTCTGCTGATGTGACCCAAGTACCCGCACGTGAAGCACGGTTTCTCAGCCGGTTCCTGGTTGCTCTGTGCATGGACATTAGTGGTATTCTGCTGCGGCAAGAACACTTGAGGAGCAGAATAACATGGCTGCCTATACCGTTGTTGCAGCTGTCCGAATTCAAAGTATTGGGACGAACGACCCGAATGTTGCTGGAGTCGTCGAGCCGGCTGCATCAGCTGACAGTTCAAGGTACTGTCTACCACCCTGTATTTCTGCGGAGCACTACTGCTGCTCTCCGGTGGTACATGGTTCTTTCTTTTCTCAGCCTGCACTTCCCGCTGAGCATCTTCAACCATGATGGCAGCACTCATCAATTCGTTGAAGTTCTTTCGATCAGCTAACACGAGTCTCTCCTTTAGCTTGGGATTGAGGCTGCGGAAGAACCACTCACACTTTTGTGCTTCGGTGTTCACATGTTGAGGCGCATACTGCGCCAGCTTGTTGAACACTCGCGAATGCTCGTATGCACCCCTCCCTCCTTGTTTTAAGGCCAGAAACTCCTCGAGTTTCCGCTGAATTATTCCGGAAGGAACATGATACGCGAGAAATGCCTTCCGGAATTCTGCCCATGTACAGTCATGTCCAGCTGGTAAGGAGGTGAGTTGAGTTGCCCACCATGCACTGGTGGACCCGTGAAGTTGTTGCGCTGCGTATAAAACCTTCTGCTGTTCGGTGCATTGAAGCAACCCGAACTTAGATTCAATGGTACGGATCCAGCTATCCGCCACCAGAGGATCCTCAGATTCCATGAAAACCGGTGGTTGAGTTGCCAAGAACTCAACATAGGAATTCAGTTGCGGTTGGCGCAAGTCTTTGTCTTGACATCCCCCTTGACGGGATGTATTCATCACCAGGGTGCAGAGCAAGTCGGTTCGCTCATCACTTGCACCCGTCATGGCGGCCAGAATGTCCGCCATTGTGACCGTGGGTGAAGGTCCTGGTGAAGGCTGCTGTTGCGGAGCTCGCTGCTCCCGCTGTGGAGAGTTATCACCACGACCACCACTGGAACCTCCCACCTCACTCATGGAACGAGTTCGCACCATTCTGCAATTGCAAGAGTTCATTATCAGTTCAACACTATCACTTGATTTATTCCATAAACAAAGCAGTGTAACACTGATAATGAAACCTCAACATATAAGCAAAATGATTTAGGCGCAATCTGATGTATCTACAGCAAGGATTTACAAGCCGACCGATTGGTCCTTAAACAGATCAGATTCTGATCCAGTTAAAAGCACTTTCGTAACTCAAGTTGAATATGAAAGTTAAAGTTAACTTTAATATCTTTCCAACGAGTATCCAAAGGCCTCCATATCACTTCTGGATCAAAAGTTATGACTTCGCAAAGTTGCCAGACTTTCTGGATAAAATTTGCCAGCATCTCCTTTGTATGTGGCTGACTTTATCACAGTTGTATATGGAAATACAACAAGAATCTGAACAACCTTTGAACTACAACAATGTTGCATATATCATAACCTTTCCAACGGTGTACCACATGCTCCTTAGGGATTTTTCTACAGGAAGTTATGGCTTATAAACAGAAAGGTTCAGAGAGGCTTTGTTACTGTCCTGGTTCTGAACAGTTTTCCTTCAACTGAACTTTTCACCAACTTAATCTGTGATTTTGCTCTGGAGGTCTACAAGAAAGTTGTAGAACACTTGAAACTCTTTCCAGAACCGTATCATACACCTTAATTGGTTAAAACTACCCAGAGTTATGCTCTGTAAAAGTCCAGCAAGAATTTCTGCTAGAAACAGAGCACTTTGTCTTTTTGAAATCCTTGAAACCTAGACACTCTCTCATTTGAATCTTAGCTCAAAATAAGAGTTCAGTAACTAATATTTGTTTCAAACTTCCATTTTTAGTTGAAAGTTAGCTCATGAATCATTTCTTCATAGGGAAGAGGTTACTATGTGTAGTACGGTGTCGATGCACCGTAAGAAACATGTCGGTACTACGTTGCCTCTCCAAAAGAAAATCCTAAACCGGATTATACCGGTATATACGTATAATCAGTGGCACTAAACGGTCTCTCACACACGTGTACTACACGGGATACGTACGTGGTTAGTACCTGCAGAAGACACTCAATAGTGGTGCACTCAAGGGTTGTTTCATCCCAGGCAGTTCTATAGTTGAAAGTAAATACAAACGCCCGTATCATTTCCATACGACCGTCCTTGAGTTAAGTCACGGTACGCGATCGTGTTTCAACACCACACGACGGGGAACCCGAGTATGTCATGAACGGGTCGTCACGGTTGGGAATGTTATCAACCCAACGGATACCACCTACTGCCCTGCAGGGCACGCCGATGGCAAGCGCTGCGTATGTCCTCCTGGGCTATTTCCAGACGAACACACTTTCGCGTTACTGACCACGCGATGGGGTCTGCACTTACTTGCCTAATGCACGCTAGGGATCAGCGTTTTCATATGAGCTCAGGAACATGAAGAGTCCAAGAGTTCATATTAATGTTTCACACCAAGCTGTGAGACCTAGCCCTGAACCACTTTCCTCGTCAGGGGAGCTAACCGAAATTGAACCGCTTTCGGTGGCGTTCCTTACCATTCTTACCAGAACGTAGGTGCATTGTTACAGAATCAAATTCAGAATTATAACACATAAGTTAGTTCTGCCACTTTAAGTAACTATACTACTATAGTCCTTATGTGGGCCTAATATCGTTTCCTCACCGTATTCTAAGTTTTTGTCGTAATACAATCCTTATTCCGTGTGCTATTACCAATGCGGCTCTGATACCACGCTGTGAGGACCCCGCCGTCCCGATTACTCACGGGGACGGAGCACCTCGCCCGGGAATCGCATTGGGTGGTGCCGTGCGATGCGGCACCCAACAGCACACATAATAAAGCATCATAATATATAAAACAAGCGGAAGCTTACAAAGTGTTGATTTTACAAATACTTCTCAAAAATATGCTACAGCGGAAGACTATTACAACTGACGTCTCATACCTATGCTAAGCAACAGAGAAGGTGTCCAGCCCGCGGACCCTTCTCGCTAGCAACACTGTCATGATAGCAGCGGCAGGGGTTGCCATGAGTTCATCACTCGGGGAGTTCCGAGCCTCATCGGGCACCCATACATAACAGCCTACAGTTATTACCTGCAAAACAACTTATGCAGTATCTGTGAGCACGAAGCTCAGCAAGACTGACCCGTCACCCTAGCCATGAAACTCTACATGATAGAAATAGAGGGCTGATTACAGAGGTTTGCACAAACAATGATTTTGAGCTAAAGGGGGGTCCTTACTTCAAGTTTTAAGCAACTTTTATAGCCCTCGCGCAACTTACATTGAGACTCCACAATCAAACAAGAAACGCTTCATCTCGATGTCACTTGCCCGAGGTGAAAGTAACTTTAGTGAGCTATCCTAGACTCAAACGGACCTTGCGCCATTAACGTCGAGACTCCACAATCAAACAAGAAACGCTTTGCCTCGACGCTACTAGCCCAAGGTGGAAATTAAATTTAGTGAAGTGTTGCTCGTTCCTCATCTCCATTATGAGGCTTACCCACGAAGCATATTAAACGTTTCCCAGTTTATTACTACGTCACGACTCAGTGTACAAGTATGCTCACTACCGCGAGCGACGGTGATTGCAATCAAAAACACCCGGCTGACACGACACGTACGCCCGTACTCGACGTTGCACACAACAAAAGGTTTCCACAAACTGTATACTCCTCCCACTCACAACCTAGTGCAGCCAAGACCTGCCGGACGCTTGTCTCGGCAAGCGCGAAGGCATCTGCCAAGGGCAATGGAGCAACAGAGGCCAGGACAGTTCCCTCGACCTCCTCCATCACCTCGTCCTCAAGGGGAGTCGACGCACCAGCAACCAAGACGAGACGCCGGTCAGGGGAAGCTGGCGCCAGGGCTCTGGCAGCCGGACCTGCCGGGCCCTCTTTAGCTTCTGGCTTCTTGACCTGTGGAGAGGGGCGAGCCGGGGAAGGCGGCGCTGGAATAAAGGCCGGGCCGCCTGGTGCAGGGTCGACCTGCGCTGGCTTGGGGGCCGCGGCGGCTGTCTCGGCAGCAAGAGATGACGCCGCCGCGGAGCCCGGGCACACCGGAACAGGAGAAGCTCGCGCTGGCTTGGGGGCCACGGCAGTTGTCCCGGGCTTTGAGCGCAACGGCACAGACTCCCCGCTAGTCGGGGATGGCCGGGAAGCGCGGACACTCCAGCGGGCTCTGAACCCCGACTTCCGAGCCGGGGTAGGACTCCCAGAGCTTGCTGCCGTCACTGAAGGCCGCTACGCAGTCGCCTGAACTGGCGGAGCAGGGGATGCCCCAGAAGCTCCCCTCAACGCATCAGCCCGGAGCCTCTTCGAGTCGCCACCGGAAGGAGTGCCAGGCACCCCAGATTCCCGACTTGGCACAGACGCCGCCGCTAGAGGAGATCGAGCGCGCTTCTTCTCTGGTGGCGGGTTGGAGGCCATGGCGAAGTAGGACTCAAGGGCAAGAGGGCAAAAGCACAAGAGTCCGAGAAGAAACGCTGGGAGGTGCGAAGGGAAACCGCAATGCGGGTAAGATCCCCTCTAAAAACCTTCCCGGGTGTAATCCCAAGCGATTCGGAACTCTTCGAATATACCGCATCGGCAACCGCTTCGGCTCCTAGACCGAACGTCGATGACAGGTGGACCCAAGCCGCCCGACTGGAGCGGTGGGTCAAGGAGTCAGTCTCCTAAGAAGACAAGCCGGCAAGGCACTTCGGCGGTTCCTGAAGAAATCGCCGCATCATGCAGAAGTGGCAGTCTTGGGAACCGCCACAGTAAAAGCAACCATCAAGTGGGTGCACGCTCCCACGATCCTGCGACCGTTCGTGCTCCAGCAGCGGTCAAAGCGGGACTTAGAGAAAGTGCACGGATCAGAAGAGACGGAGGTCCCACCTCGGGCTCGCCATCTCCCCCGAGATGGGCCCGGGGGCCACTGTCGGTACCTGCGATATGGGGTACCCCCGCGCACAGGGGAAAATGCCTAAGGAACTCGCCCTTCTCTGCAGGGAGAGCTCCGATGGCGCCACGCGTCCGGCGGGGCCGGACCTCCCTCTCCTCAGAAGAGAGCTCCGGGCCCGCCACGTGGCATACAGAAGCCGGACCTCCCCCTCCGTGGGCGAGGGGTCCGAAGGTGCCACGTATCCGGCAGGGCCAGACCTCCCTCTCCTCAGAGAGGAGCTCCGGGCCCGCCACGTGGCTGATAGAAGCCGAACCTCCCCCTCCACGGGGAGAGGTCCGGAGGCTCCACGTGCCCCGCGGACCGGACCCTCCTCTCCTCTGAGAAGGGCTCCGGGCCCGCCACGTGGCCAGAAGAACGGCGCTGCCTGCCCCCGAGCGATAGGCAGCGGGCGTAAAGATGCCCCATACCTTGCCCGTACAAGGTATTCAAGGCCCGCGTCTTCCCAAGACGCGGAGACGCGGAGCACGCCTCTGTCAGGTGCCGTTGCGCCCAGTCGCATCACAGACTGGCGCGCGGTGTCAGAACCTGCCAGCCAATAAACACTGCGACAAGACATCCCATGCCGCCTGCGCCGTCATCAACCACCATGACTAGCGTGCGGCATGGGCAGGGCGGCAAGACGGAGACTCGGAAGCCTTCGCCAGAGACAACTACCGGCATAACTGCAGATACGGTAGATAACAGTCAATCTCCCCGGGACCACCTGTCGGGTCCCGGGCCCCCCTTGTAATCCACCCGAGTCTTGGGCTATAAAAGGCTCGGGTAGGCGACGATAGCAGGGGTTCGCATCTCTGCAACTCATACGCTAGCCATTCACACCCAAGCGGTAACTCACCCCCAAGCTCAGGACTCCGGCCCTGAGCAGCAAGCAATACAGCGAGCTCCATAGCTCACCGTGGACGTAGGGTTTTACGCTCCGGCGGCCTGAACCACGTAAAACTCACCGTGTCAAGCTCTTACTAACTTGTCCATCCGCGCAAGCTCTCCGCAAGGGACTAGCCCCACCGAAAAAAGAACCTCCGCGGGCTGCCCAGTGCAGGCCCGGGGGAAGTGTCGACCGAACACTTCGACAGCGTGGACTATAGGTATCTCAACGAGGTAACAATCAAGAACAAATACCCTCTACCCCGTATAGAGGACCTATTCGACCAAATGAAAGGAGCCCGAGTGTTCTCCAAGATTGATCTTCGGTCGGGATACTTCCAGCTGAAGATTAAGCCCTCCGATATACCCAAGACAGCCTTTTGAACACGGTATGGTTCGTATGAATATACCGTCATGTCTTTTGGATTGACAAATGCACCCTCATACTTCATGTACCTTATGAACTAGGTTTTCATGGAGTACTTGGACAAGTTCGTTGTGGTTTTCATCGATGACATTATGGTGTATTCAAAAGGTGAGGAGGAGCATGAAGAACATTTGAAATTGACCTTGCAGAAATTGCGTGAGCATCAATTGTATGCCAAGCTTAACAAGTGTCAATTTTGGCTAAAGGAAATATCTTTCCTAGGCCACATTATCTCCGAGGAAGGGGTATCGGTTGATCCCGGAAAAGTGAGAGATGTTCTGAAGTGGGACCAACCGCATAGCGTGAGGGATATTCGGAGTTTTCTTGGGATGGCTGGATACTATCGACGCTTCATTAAAGACTTCTCTAAGATAGCAAAGCCTATGACGGAGTTGTTAATGAAGGGAAAGGTCTTCCAATGGACACCAGCCTGTCAAGGAAGTTTTGAGGAACTCAAGAAAAGGCTAACCACAGCACCGGTTCTGGTATTGCCAGACGTAAGCAAGAGCTTTGACATATATTGTGACGCATCCAGACAGGGGCTCGGATGTGTGCTCATGCAAGGAGGACAAGTGGTAGCCTATGCCTCACGACAATTAAAGAAGTGCGAGCTTAATTATCCTACACATGACCTGGAGCTAGCAGCAGTAGTGCATGCATTGAATATTTGGAGACATTATATCCTTGGTCATCGATGTGAGATCTATACGGATCATAAAAAACTCAAGTACATATTCACACAAACGGACTTGAATTTGAGGCAACGTCGATGGCTGGAACTCATCAAGGATTACGATGTTGGAATCAATTACCACCCCGGGAAGGCCAATTTAGTAGCTGATGCATTGAGCCGAAAGGGAGCATGTCACCAACTCACGGTTCGGGAGCTACCACCCGAACTACGTAAGGAGTTCGAACGGTTACACCTCGGATTCTTGAACAACATGGAAATAATAGAGATACACTCCTCATTGGAGCAAGAGATAAGAGATGGACAAGCAATGGATGAGGAGATCAAGGAGATCAAGGAAAGAATCCGACAAGGAATAGAGAAGGATTTCAAAGAAGATGAGAAGGGTACGCTTTGTCTAGGAAAAAGGATTTGTGTGCCTAACATAAAACACCTCCGCGACATGATATTGAGGGAAGCACATGATTCACCCTATTCTATACATCCCGGAAGTACCAAAATGTACAAGGACTTGAAAACTTGTTATTGGTGGGATGGTATGAAGAGGGATATAGCCGAATACATTGCCCTATGCGACACATGCCAACGGGTGAAGGCCGAACATCAAAAACCCGCTGGATTGTTGCAACCTTTGAAGGTACCAGAGTGGAAGTGGGAAGACATCAGTATGGATTTCATCGTCGGATTGCCACGTACTCAGTCGGGTTACGACTCCATCTGGGTTATCGTGGACCGATTGACGAAAACCGCCCATTTTCTCCCTGTAAGGGCCAATTACAACGTGGCGCAATTAGCCGAGTTGTACATGGAGCAGATCGTGTGCCGTCACGGAGTTCCGAGGAGGATAGTCTCAGATCGAGGTTCTAAGTTTACCTCTAGATTCTGGAGGAAGCTGCAGAAAGCCATGGGTACACGACTGGATTTTAGCTCCGCCTATCACCTACAAACTGATAGACAAACCGAAAGGACAAACCAAATTTTGGAGGACATGTTGAGAGCTTGCGCCTTGAAACGTGGACGTAGTTGGGATAGGAGTTTACCGTATGCCGAATTCTCCTATAACAACAGCTATCAAGCTAGCTTGAAGATGTCGCCTTTCGAAGCATTATATGATAGGCAGTGTAGAACGCCACTGTTCTGGAACGGTACTGGAGAGAACCAGGTGTTTGGACCCGAAGTGCTACAAGAAGCTGAAAAGCAAGTCCAAACGGTACGGGAGAACTTAAAGGCTGCTCAGTCACGACAGAAAGGCTATGCGGACAATAGGCGTAGGAAGTTGACCTTTGAAGTAGGAGACTTCGTATACCTTAAGGTATCGCCTATCCGAGGCCAATGACGTTTCAACGTCAAAGGCAAGCTAGCACCTTGCTACATCGGACCATTTAAGATTTTGGACAAGCGAGGAGAAGTAGCCTAACAATTAGATCTCCCAACGCACCTCTCCGACGTACATGACGTGTTCCATGTATCCGAGCTCAAGAAGTGCTTGAGAGTACCAGAGGAGCAAGTATCAATGGGAGAGCTTGAACTTCAAGAGGACCTGACTTATGCGGAACACCCTGTCCGAATCTTGGACGTAAAGGAAAGGGTCACCCGGAACAAGGTGATTCGATGGTGCAAGGTGCAATGGAGCCATCACACCGAATCTGAAGCCACATGGGAGCGTGAAGAGGATATCAAGGCAGAATTTCCCCATCTATTCTCTACTAACGAATCTCGAGGGCGAGATTCAATTTAAGGGGGGTAGATTTGTGACACCCTCATCTCTGGTTTCTGCATTTCATGTAGAGAAAAACATTTTAAAAGAAGCAGGAACAGAGAAATTATCAAATGGATAGCCAATAAGAGCCGAATCCAGTTCACCGAGAGCGTCGAAGACAACTACCGTGGCCGCTGGCCACGTGGCATGTTCGGAGCTCATCCCTGCGAAGTGGGGAGAGGTCCGCCGCTAAAATAGCTACGTGGCAGGCTCGGGGCTCATCTCCGCAAAAGGGGAGAGGTCCGACCCTGTGGGACAGGTGTTACCCTCGGAGCTAGCCTCTGCGGAAGAAGCAAAGGCATTTTCCGCAGGACACATGTCACCTTCGGAGCTAGTCACCATGGAAATCAGAGGACTAGTCACACGGGATACGTGTCGATCTCAGAGCTCACCTCCGAGAGGTCCAGTTCTATTGAACACATGTCGCTACCGGAGCTTATCTTCGGGAAATCCGACACTGTTGGACACGTGTCAACCTTGGAGCTCGTCTCTGAGGAAAGAAGAGAGGAAAGGTCCGCCACTGACACGTGGCGTGTGCGGAGCCACCTCCAAATAAGAAAGGAGGTCCCAACCGCCAGGATATGTGGCGCACGCGGAGCTCGCCTCCGAAGGAAAAGGGAGGTCTTGCTCGTTTGACACGCGGCACAACCGGAGCCCGTCTCTGCGGAGAGGGAGAGACCAGGACCCGGTGGACACGTGGAGCCTCCGGAGCTCATCACCGAGGAGGTAACGAGTTCAGGAACGGTTTTTGGATTCTGTACGCGTAGGAATACTGGAACAGAAGCCGACCTGAATTCCACAATGATACCGCACCAAAACAACTAAAGATAAGATGTTAGGATCCAACGACGATCTGAATAAGACTCTTATTCGGGATACAATCAGATTAGGACTCTTCTCTTCCTGATTATAAATAGAACCCAGAACCTTTGGCTGAAACCACAAACTTCTTTTCCAACTCCTAAGCCGACGACTTAGAGCCCTAGGCCCCAACTCGCCGAGAAAGCCATCGCCGGAGTGCAGCAAGGAAGATCACCAGAGGAAAAGCCAACGATCTGAGGAGAACCTCGAGACCGAGAAGAACATAAGGTAGGTCTCCAATACCACCTTACGACATCGTTGTGTTTTCTTTGCATCTGTTCTTTGATTCCTTTCGAACAGAAGCCTTCTCGTGGACAGACCACTTGATGATCAGGTTGATCTAAAGACAAGATCATGGCCACGTCCACCTTTGATCCGAACACCTCTGTTCATCATAAAATCCATGCAAGCCATGCAAGAACACGTACAAACCAATCTAATAAAACTAATCATAGGATAGCATGCATGTACCTCATCGCATCTAGTTTAAGGTTTGTGCATGATATTTATTGCTGTGAATCTTGTATGCACGTGATCCTACCTAGCAGAACAAGCTCAGGGAGCTGTCTACGACGAGCTACAGCAACAAGGTTTTGAGATCCAAGAACAACCGGAACCGCAAGAACAAGGCATGTGCTCCTTGACCATATTGATCCTATGTTTTGGGTAAAACTGTTTTGTTTTGCAAAAAGGTGTGCGTGCTGAGTCAAACATGATGGGAAACCCTTTTATAGGAGTTTACTAGCTTTGGTTAAACCACCCTTGTCACCAGGGATGTTTATGAGTCGGGTATGGTTTTTGCTTTATGCTTCGCTGAGTCCAGGGGATTGGGAAGCGAGATAGATGTGTCTAGCTAACTGCACTCGTAATGATATGAGGAACTGATGATGTTAATGAACATGGATCAGAGGGATATCTAGGCAAGCCAGGGTTTGTGAATGAGGTAGCATGAGATGGTGGTTTACTTGCCGTAGATCTAAGGACCGGTTCATGCATGCACATGCCAGGATAACAGTGCCACCACAAGGCCAAGTATGGGTGCGGCTTAGCTGAGTAATTAGGTAAGTTGCTAGAGTGTTATGGACTGTGGAAGGCGTGGGGAATGGGAGTCGAGTGAGGACTGCCCTGGGAACTGCATGGCACAAGAGGGGGCCCGTGGGTGGGAGAATTGGAGATTCTAGCCTGCCTGTGAAACCTTAGTGAGTCCATACATCTAGTAGCCCCTTGTAAAGGCTATTTTGTGATCTCTTGGCCATACACCGACGGTTGTGTACTGGTATAATGGAGGTTCTGCAGTCGCCGACGGGTGACGAAATCACAAACTTGTGGGTAAAGAGGTGCAAACTCTGCAGAGTCTAAAACTATTATGATAGCCGAGCTTACGGTCACGAGCGCCTGGCCAACTGCCATGATTAGTTGGGATGGTTATTGGGATGGTTCTTGGTTATGGTTATTGATTTTGGTTATGGTTTGGTTTTGGGACTGTGGAGTCCGTGTGATAAGATGGTTGCATGACTGTTGAGTCATGGCAACGAGATTGGTCTCGGTGTGAGACGAAGTTGCTTATGAGATAAGATGGTAGCGAATACGAGAAGGTATTCGTGAGATGGTAGCGAATACGAGGAGGTATTCATGAGCAAGAATGAAGTTGGTTAATATTCGGGTGGAACATGGAAAGTGATGGAGGTATGTTGGTAATTTAATACATGTTGGGATTACATTCATCTAAAGTTAAGTTGCTGTTTTATCATGGTTTTATAAATCTGCTTTTCTGCAAATGAGCCTTTTTATACCTACCTTGTGATGAGCTACATATCGTGTTTTTCCCGCACATGCTGAGTACATCATTGTACTCAAACTTGCATTATTATTTCATCATCAGCAGCAGGAGAAGCCTACTATGAAGACCAAGTGGAGCATTAAGGCGTGTGATCTGTTCTCAACCTTGCCTGTGGAGGGAGTAGAGATAGAGCCACTTCTGCTTAGATTTGCTTCCGCATTAGTTACATTGCTTCCGCATTAGAATAAAGACTTCCGTTGCATAGAAATAAAGACTTCCGCTGTGAGCATGAGTCCAAGACTCATGAGATATTGTATTAAACTCTGTTATTCGTGGTTATATATATTCTGAATTCAGTTTGTGGAATATATGTGTATGTGTGATGAACATCCTGGGCACACATATGCATTAGTTCTCAGTTCCGTGGTTTTCTACAGAATTGAGGGCGTCACAGGAGGGGAGCTCCAGCCCCGCTGGACACATGGCACCTTTGGAGCCCGCCCCTGCGGAGGGGGCGAGGTCTTTAGGCGGTTTCACCCTGTGCGCGGGAGTACCCGGTATTGAGGGTACCGACAGTGGCCCCCGGACCCATCTTAGGGGAGGTAACGAGCCCGAGGTGGGGCCTTCTTCTTCCTGCGAACCTTCCTGTGTTGAGTACTCCCTCGGCTGGCAGGGTCTCGACGGCTTCGGAGTTCAGCTTCTGTGGAGAGGGTGAAGCCTGGCATCGGAGCTCAGCCCTTGTGAAAGGGGGAGGTCCGGCTTCAGAGCTCACCTCTGTGGAGAGGTAGAGGTCCGGCATCGGGGCTCGCCTCTAAGGAGAGGGTGAGGGCCGGCATCGGGGCTTAGGCCAGCGATGGGCGTGAGGTCCAGAGGTCATCGAAGCTCAACCTCTGAGGAGAGGGTGAGGTCCGGCATCGGGGCTCGCCTCTGAGAAGAGGGGAGATCCGGAAAGTCATCGGAGCTCCGCCTCTGAGAAGAGGGGAGGTCCGGGAGGTCATCGGAGCTCCACCTCTAAGAAGAGGGGAGGTCCGGCAGGTCATCGGAGCTCTGCCTCTGAGAAGAGGGAGGTCCGGCATCGGAGCTCAAGCTCCGAGAAGAGGGGAGGTCCGGAAGGTCATCGGAGTTCACCCGTGCGGAAAGGGTGACGTGCGTCTTCAGAGCTCAGCCCAGTGTAGGGCGCAGGGTCCGACTTCGGTGTTCACCCCTGCGGAGGGGGTGGTGACCGGCTTCGGAGGTCACCCCTGCGATAGGGGTGTCGTCCGGCATCGGACCTCAGCCCAGTGTAGGGCGCACGGTCTGGCTTCGGTGTTAACCCCTGGGGGTGGCGACCGGCTTCGGAGATCGCCCCTACGATAGGGGTATCGTCCGGCATCGGACCTCATTCTAGTGTAGGGCGCACGGTCCGGCTTCGGTGTTCACCCCTGGGGGTGGCGACCGGCTTCGGAGATCACCCCTGCGATAGGGGTATCGTCCGGCATCGGACCGCATCCCAGTGTAGAGTGCACGGTCCGTCTTCGGTGTTCACCGCTGGGGGTGGCGACCGGCTTCGGAGATCGCCCCTGTGATAGGGGTCTCATCCAGCATCGGACCTCAGCCCAGTGTAGGGCGCATGGTCCCGCTTCGGTGTTCACCCCTGGGGGTAGCGACCAGCTTTGGAGATCACCTCTGCGATAGGGGTATCGTCCGGCATCGGACCTTAGCCCAGTGTAGGGCGCACGGTCCGGCTTTGGTGTTCAACCCTAGGGGTGGCGACCGGCTTTGGAGATCGCCCCTGCGATAGGGGTATCGTCCAGCATCGGACCTCAGCCCAGTGTAGGGAACACGGTCCGACTTTGGTGCTCACCCCTGGGGGTGGCGACTGGCTTCAGAGATCGCCCCTGCGATAGGGGTATCGTCCGGCATCGAACCTCAGCCCAGTGTAGGGCGCATGGTCCGGCTTCGGTGTTCACCCCTAGGGGTGGCGACCGGCTTCGGAGATCGCCCCGGCGATAGGGGCATCGTCCGGCATCTGTCCTCAGCCCAGTGTAGGGCGCATGGTCCAGCTTCGGTGTTCACCCCTGGGGGTGGCGACCGGCTTCGGAGATCGCCCCTGCGATAGGGGTATCATCCGGCATTGGACCTCATCCCAGTGTAGGGCACACGGTCCGGCTTCGGTGTTCACCCCTGGAGGTGGCGACCGGCTTCGGAGATCGCCCCTGCGATAGGGGTATCGTCCGACATCGGAGCTCAGCCTAGTGTAGGGTGCACGGTCCAGCTTCGGTGTTCACCCCTGGGGGTGGCGACCGGCTTTGGAGGTCACCCCTGCGATAGGGGTATCGTCCGGCATCGGACCTCAGCCCAGTGTAGGGCGCACAGTCCAGCTTCGGTGTTCACCCCTGGGGGTGGCGACCGGCTTCGGAGATCGCCCCTGCGATAGGGATATCGTTCGGCATCGGACCTCAGCCCAGTGTAGGGCACATGGTCTGGCTTCGGTGTTCACCTCTGGGCCTGCTCTGGGCTTCGCGCAGATGTTCTTTTTCGGAGGGGCTAGTCACTCACGGAGAGCTTACACGTTAGGGACGATGGAATGAGAAGCTTGACACAGGGAGTTTTACGTGGTTCAGGCTGCCGGAGCGTAATACCCTACGTCCACGGTGAGCAGAGATGCTCGTTCTATTGCTTGGTGCTCAGAACCGGAGTTCTGAGCTTGGGGATGACCTAAGTGCTGGGGTGCGAATGGCTGAGGAGCGAACCCTGCGTGAGAGTGTCTAAAAGGCCAAACCCCTTGTAACGTTGCCTACCCGAGCCTTTTATAGTCCAAGGCTCAGGCGGCTTACAAGGTGGGCTCCGGGGACCCGACAGGTGGCCCCGGGGTGATTTCCTACCAGCTATTATGTCTTGGCGCTGGCTTCGAGGTCCTCGTCCTTCCGCCCTACCCATGCCACAGGCTAGGTGTAGTGTGTAGTCGTTGGCGATGGCAGGGGCGACAGGGCACGTTTTGTCTGGTCTTGCTGCTGCCTTCAATGGTCTGCAGCTTCAGACACTGTACGCCTGTCCTGACTGTGACTGGTCACAGCACCTCCTGACAGGCGTGCGCCGCGTCTCGTTGTCTTGGGAAGGCGCGGGTCTTGAATGCTTTGTACGGTAAACGCATGGCGCGCCTTTACTCCTGCTGCCTACCGCGCCAGGCGGGCAGCACTGCTCTTCTGGTCACGTGTCGGGCCCAGAGCTCTCCTTGAGGAGAGGGGGAGCTCCGGCCCCGCTGGACATGTGGCTCCTTCGGGGCTCGCCCCTGTGGAGGGGGCGAGGTCCGGTCTTCTGGGCCACGTGGCAGGCTCAGAGCTATCCTCTGAGGAGAGGGGAGCCCCGGCTCTGCCGGACATGTGGAGCCTTCGGAGCTCGCCCCTGCGGAGGGGGCGAGGTCCGGCCTTCTGGGCCACGTGGAAGGCCCGGAGCTATCCTCCGAGGGGAGGGGAGCTCCGGCCCCGCTGGACACATGGCGCCTTCGGAGCTCGCCCCTACGGAGGGGGCGAGGTCCTTAGGCAGTTTCACCCTGTGCGCGGGGGTACCCGGTATTGAGGGTACCGACACTGGCCCCCGGGCTCATCTTGGGGGAGGTAACGAGCCGGAGGTGGGGCCTTCTTGTTCCCGTGCACTTTCTTGTCTTGAGTACTCCCTGTGCTAGCAGGGTTTCGACGACTTCGGAGTTCAGCCTCTGAGTAGAGGGTGAAGCCTGGCATTGGAGCTCAGCCCTTGTGAAAGGGGGAGGTCCGGCTTCGGAGCTCGCCTCTGAGGATAGGGTGAGGTCCGGCTTCGGAGCTCGCCTCTGAGGAGAGGGTGAGGGCCGGCATCGGAGCTTAGGCCCACGCAGGGCATGAGGTCTGGAGGTCATCAAGCTCAGCCTCTGAGGAGAGGGTGAGGTCCGTCTTCGGAGCTTGCCTCTTAGGAGAGGGTGAGGGCCAGCATCGGAGGTCAATCCATCGGAGGGCGTGAGATCCGGAGGTCATCGGAGCTCAGCTTCTGAGGAGAGGTGAGGTCCGGCTTCGGAGCTCGCCTCTGAGGAGATGGCGAGGGCCGGCATCGGAGCTCAGGCCAGCGGAGGGCGTGAGGTCCGGAGGTCATCGGAGCTCAGGCCAGCGGAGGGCGTGAGGTCCGGCATCGGAGCTCAGCCTCTGAGAAGAGGGGAGGTCCGGGAGGTCATCGGAGCTCAGGCCAGCGGAGGGCTTGAGGTCCGGCATTGGAGCTTGCCTCTAAGGAGAGGGCGAGGGCCGACAACGGAGCTCAGGCCCACGGAGGTCGTGAGGTCCGGAGGTCATCGGAGCTCAGCCTCTGAGGAGAGGGTGAGGTCCAGATTCGAAGCTCGCCTCTGAGGAGAGGGCGCGCCAGCATCGGAGCTCAGGTCCACGAAGGGTGCGAGGTCCGGAGGTCATCGGAGCTCAGCCTCTGAGGAGAGGGTGAGGTCCGACTTCGGAGCTCACCTCTGAGGAGAGGGCGAGGGCCAGCATCGGAGCTCAGGGCAGTGGAGGGCGTGAGGTCCGGCATCAGAGCTCCCCTCTGAGGAGAGGGCGAGGGCCGGCATCGGAGCTCAGGCCCACGAATGTCGTGAGGTCCAGAGGTCATCGGAGCTCAGCCTCTGAGGAGAGGGTGAGGTCCAGCTTCGGAGCTCGCCTCTGATGAGAGGGTGAGGTCCAGCTTCGGAGCTCGCCTCTGAGGAGAGGGTGAGGGCCGGCATCGGAGCTCAGGCCCACGGAGGGCGTGAGGTCCGGAGGTCACCGAAGCTCAGCCTCTGAGGAGAGGGTGTGGTCCGGCTTCGGAGCTTGCATCTTATGAGAGGGCGAGGGCCGGCATCGGAGCTCAATCCATCGGAGGGCATGAGATCCGGAGGTCATCGGAGCTCAGCCTCTGAGGAGAGGGTGAGGTCCGGCTTCGGAGCTCGCCTCTGAGGAGAGGGCGAGGGCCGGCATCGGAGCTCAGGACAGCGGAGGGCGTGAGGTCCGGAGGTCATTGGAGCTCAGGCCAGCGGAGGGCGTGAGGTCCGGCATCGGAGCTCAGCCTCTGAGAAGAGGGGAGGTCGGGGAGGTCATCGAAGCTCAGGCCAGCAGAGGGCGTGAGGTCCGGCATTGGAGCTCGCCTCTAAGGAGATGGCGAGGGCCGACAACGGAGCTCAGGCCCACGGAGGTCGTGAGGTCCGGAGGTCATCAGAGCTCAGCCTCTGAGGAGAGGGTGAGGTCCGGATTTGGAGCTCGCCTCTGAGGAGAGGGCGCGCCGGCATCGGAGCTCAGGCCCACAAAGGGCGCAAGGTCCGGAGGTCATTGGAGCTCAGCCTCTGAGGAGAGGGTGAGGTCCAGATTCGGAGCTCGCCTCTGAGGAGAGGGCGCGCCGGCATCGGAGCTCAGGTCCAGGAAGGGCGCGAGGTCCGGGGGTCATCGGAGCTTAGCCTCTGAGGAGAGGGTGAGGTCCGGCTTCGGAGCACGCCTCTGAGGAGAGGGCGAGGGCCGGCATCGGAGCTCAGGCCAGCGGAGGGCGTGAGGTCCGGCATCGGAGCTCCCCTCTGAGGAGAGGGCGAGGGCCGGCATCGGAGCTCAGGCCCACGAATGTCGTGAGGTCCAGAGGTCATCGGAGCTCAGCCTCTGAGGAGAGGGTGAGGTCCGGCTTCGGAGCTCGCCTCTGAGGAGAGGGTGAGGTCCAGCTTCGGAGCTCGCCTCTGAGGAGAGGGTCAGGGCCGGCATCGGAGCTCAGGCCCACGGAGGGCGTTAGGTCCGAAGGTCATCGAAGCTCATCCTCTGAGGAGAGGGTGAGGTCCGGCTTCGGAGCTTGCCTCTTAGGAGAGGGTGAGGGCCGGCATCGGAGCTCAATCCATCGGAGGGCGTGAGATCCGGAGGTCATCGGAGCTCAGCCTCTGAGGAGAGGGTGAGGTCCGGCTTCGGAGCTCGCCTCTGAGGAGAGGGCGAGGGCCGGCATCGGAGCTCACGCCAGTGGAGGGCCTGAGGTCCGGAGGTCATCGGAGCTCAGGCCAGCGGAGGGCGTGAGGTCCGGCATCGGAGCTCAGCCTCTGAGAAGAGGGGAGGTCCGGGAGGTCATCGGAGCTCAGGCCAGCGGAGGGCATGAGGTCCGGCATTGGAGCTCGCCTCTAAGGAGAGGGCGAGGGCTGACAACGGAGCTCAGGCCCACGGAGGTCGTGAGGTCCGGAGGTCATCGGAGCTCAGCCTCTGAGGAGAGGGTGAGATCCGGATTCGGAGCTCGCCTCTGAGGAGAGGGCGCGCCGGCATCGGAGCTCAGGCCCACAAAGGGCACAAGGTCCGGAGGTCATCGGAGCTCAGCCTCTGAGGAGAGGGCGAGGTCCGGCTTCGGAGCTCGCCTCTGAGGAGAGGGCGAGGGCCGGCATCGGAGCTCAGGCCAGCGGAGGGCGTGAGGTCCGGCATCGGAGCTCCCCTCTAAGGAGAGGGCGAGGGCCGACATCGGAGCTCAAGCCCACGAATGTCGTGAGGTCCGGAGGTCATCGGAGCTCAGCCTCTGACGAGAGGGCGAGGTCCGACTTCGGAGCTCGCCTCTGAGGAGAGGGCGAGGGCCGGCATCGGAGCTCAAGCCCACGGAGGGCGCGAGGTCCGGAGGTCATCGGAGCTCAGCCTCTGAGGAGAGGGTGTGGTCCGGCTTCGAAGCTCGCCTCTGAGGAGAGGGCGAGGGCCGGCATCGGAGCTCAGGCAAGCGGAGGGCGTGAGGTCCGGAGGTCATCGGAGCTCAGCCTCTGAGGAGAGGGTGAGGTCCAGCTTCGGAGCTCGCCTCTGAGGAGAGGGCGAGGGCCGGCATCGGAGCTCAGGCCCACGGAGGGCACGAGGTGCGGAGGTCATCGGAGCTCGCCTCTGAGGAGAGGGCGAGGGCCAGTATCGGAGCTCAGGCCAACGGAGGGCGTGAGGTCTGGAGGTCATCGGAGCACAACCTCTGAGGAGAGGGTGAGGTCCAGCTTCAGAGCTCGCCTCTGAGGAGAGGGCGAGGGCCGGCATCGGAGCTCAGGCCCACGGAGGGCGCGAGGTCCGGAGGTCATCAAAGCTCAGCCTCAGAGGAGAGGGTGAGGTCTGGCTTCGGAGCTCGCCTCTGAGGAGAGGGCGAGGGCCGACATCGGAGCTCAGGCCAACGGAGGGCGTGAGGTCTGGAGGTCATTGGAGCTCAGTCTCTACGGAGGGGGTGATGTGCATCTCCAGAGCTCAGCCCAGTGTAGGGTGCAAGGTCCTGCTTCGGTGTTCACCCCTGGGGGTGGCGACCGGCTTCGGAGATCGCCCCTATGATAGAGGTGTCGTCCAGCATTGGACCTCATCCCAGTGCAGGGCGCAAGGTCCGGCTTCGGTGTTCACCCCTGGGGGTGGCGACCGGCTTCGGAGATCACCTCTGCGATAGGGGTGTCGTTCGGCATCGGACCTCAGCCCAGTGTAGGGCGCAAGGTCTGGTTTCGGTGTTCACCCATGGGGATGGCGACCGGCTTCGGAGATCGCCCCTGCGATAGGGGTGTCGTCCGGCATCGGACCTCAGCCCAGTGTAGGGCGCAAGGTCCGGCTCGGTGTTCACCCTTGGGGGTGGCGGCCGGCTTCGGAGATCGCCCCTGCGATAGGAGTGTCGTCCGGCATCGGACCTCAACCCATTGTAGGGCGCAAGGTCCGGCTTCGGTGTTCACCCCTGGGGGTGGCGACCGGCTTCGAAGATCGCCCCTACGATAGGGGTGTCGTCCGGCATCGGACCTCAGCCCAGTGTAGGGCGCAAGGTCCGGCTTCGGTGTTCACCCCTGGGGGTGGCGACCGGCTTCGGAGATCGCCCCTGCGATAGGGGTGTCGTCCGGCATCGGACCTCAGCCCAGTGTAGGGCGCAAGGTCCGGCTTCAGTGTTCACCCCTGGGGGTGGCGACCGGCTTCGGAGATCGCCCCTGCGATAGGGGTGTCATCCAGCATCGGACCTCATCAGTGTAGGGCGCAAGGTCCGGCTTCGGTGTTCACCCCTGGGGGTGGCGACCGGCTTCGGAGATCGCCCCTGCGATAGGGGTGTCGTCCGGCATCGTACCTCAGCCCAGTGTAGGGCGCAAGGTCCGGCTTCGGAGTTCATCCCTGGGAAAGGGATGAAGTCCGGCATCGGAGCTCGCCTCTGAGAAGAGGGAGGTGAGGTCCGGCTTCGGAGCTCACCCCAGCTGAGGGGGTGAGGTCCTGCGCTGCTCAGGGGCCCTCCCTTCCCTGTCTCTTAGTCTTATTTGGCTTACTGTCCCGGACCAGGATACGGGGCTTGGGTAATCCAGTGCACTCGGTCCCGGAGGTCTGGCCCCCGGCCCTAGTTAGGGTTTAACCGCCCGGCCCCCTAGTACTCAGACCGTAGCGCTAGGGAGGCAGAGTGCGCATGCTCTGGGTGCAGGACCGGGCAAAGCAAGGCTCCCGACCCCCCGGTCTGGCGTAGGTCTTTTGCTGAGGAGATCAACTAGCGTTAGAGTACCCTTACAGGGGGAGGTCCAAAAGGCCCCTGGGCCTCCGGCAGGTACCCCAAACACTACCGCCTTCGACAGGATGGCAAATGTCAACTATGCATGAGAACAGGAAAGAGGACTGAGTGTACAATGGGCGTACACTATCTAGAGCGTGGGGAGGTGATCATATAAATTAATGTGTAATTTAAATGAACACCTAAGTACCCGTACCTGGCGCGCCAAATGTCGAAGTGTGTTGTCGACACTTCCCCCGGGCCTGCTGTGGGCAGCCCGCGGAGGTTCTTTTTCGGAGGGGCTAGTCACTCACGGAGAGCTTACGCGTTAGGGACGATGGAAGGTGAAGCTTGACACAGGGAGTTTTACGTGGTTCAGGCCGCCGGAGCATAATACCCCCTACGTCCACGGTGAGCAGAGATGCTCATTGTATTGCTTGGGTGCTCAGCCGCTGAAGAGTGAACCCTAAGGTGTGAATGGCTGATGGCGAATGACTCCAACCCCCACTAACGTTGTCTACCCGAGCCTTTTATAGTCGAAGGCTTGGGCGGCTTACAAGGTGGGCCCTGGGGACCCGACAGGTGGCCCTGGGGTGACTTCTTACCAGCTACATAGTCTTGGCACTAGCTTCGAGGTGGTCGTCCTGCCACCCTGCCTATGCCGCAGGCTAGGTGTAGCCGTTGGTGATGGCAGGGGCGGCAGGGTACGTCTTGTCCATGTCTTGTCGCTGCCTTTAATGGTCTGCAGCTTTAGACACTGTGCGCCTATCTTGACTGTGACGGGTCGCAGCGCCTCTTGACAGGCGTTGTAAAAGCCCAAGAAAAGGGACTTGCAAAAACTTTTTATCACCTCACAACCCCACAGTTCTTGTTGAGGATAGATGGTGAAAAAGTGTGAAGAGCAAGTAACCTCCATCAAAAGAGTGGTTAGAGGGGAAAGCCTACACTTTCACAAAGTGGGAATCCTACACATATGATCACACATGAGAGGGTGATTCAAAACTGTTGCATTCAAATTCATGATTGCAGCAGCTAAAACAAGGATCAAAGGGCATAATTGGATTCCTCAGGTTCAATTTAGTGGGGAGGCAAAGTGTGACGCCCTCAATTCTGTGGGAAAAACCACGGAACCGAGAACTAATGCATATGTGTGCCCAGGATGTTCATCACACATACACATACGTTCCACAAACTAAATTCAGATTATATATTACCACGAATAACAGAGTTTATTACAATATCTCATGAGTCTTGGACTCATGCTCACAGCGGAAGTCTTATTACTATGCAGCGGAAGTCCTTATTTAAATGCGGAAGCAAAAACTAATGTGGAAGCAAAACTAAGCAGAAGTGGCTCCATCTCTACTCCCTCCACAGGCAAGGTTGAGAACAGATCACACGCCATAATGTTCCACTTGATCTTCATAATAGGCTTCTCCTGCTGCTGAGGATGAAGTAATAATGCAACGTTGAGTACAATGATGTACTCAGCAAGTGCGGGAAAACACATGATATGCAGTTCATAAAAAAGGTAGGTAATAAAAGGCTTATTTGCAGAAAAACAATCTTGTAAAACCATGATAAAACAGCAACTTTACTTTAGATGAATGTAATCCCAACATATATTAAATTACCAACATACCTTCATCACTTCCCGTGTTCCATCCGAACATTAACCAATCTTTTATTCATACTCACAAATACCTCCTCGTATTCGCTACCATCTCATCTCAACCTCGTCTCACACCGAGACCAATGCCATGTCATGACCCAACAGTCATGCAACATCTCATCATCCAGACTTAACAGTTCCAAACTAATAACCATAACCAAATCAACAACCAAAAACCTTCCCTATAACCATCCCAACTAATCATGGCAGTTTAGCCAGGTGCTCGTGACCGTAAGCTCGGCTATCATGATAGTTTTAATAACTCTGCAGAGTTTGCACCTCTTTACCCACAAGTTTGTGATTTCGTCACCCGTCAGTGACTGCAGAACCTCCATTTTACCAGTACACAGCCGTCGGTGTATGGTCAAGAGATCACAAAATAGCCTTTACAAAGGGGTTACTAGATGTATGGACTCACTAAGGTTTCACCGGCAGGCTAGAATCTCCAATTCTCCCACCCACGGGCCCCCTCTTGTGCCATGCAGTTCCCAGGGCAGTCCTCACTCGACTCCCATTCCCCGCGCCTTCCACAGTCCATAACACTCTAGCAACTTACCTAATTACTCAGCTAAGCCGCACCCATACTTGGCCTTGTGGTGGCACTGTTATCCTGGCATGTGCATGCATGAACCGGTCCTTAGATCTACGGCAAGTAAAACCACCATCTCATGCTACCTCATTCACAAACCCAGGCTTGCCTAGATCTCCCTCTGATCCATGTTCATTAACCACATCAATTACTTATTATCAGTACGAGTGCAGTTAGCTAGACACATCTATCTCGCTTCCCAATCCCATAAACTCAGCGAAGCATAAAGCAAAAACCATACCCAACTCATAAACTTCCCTGGCGACAAGGATGGTTTAATCGAAACTGGTAAACTCCTATAAAAAGGGTTTCCCATCATGTTTGACTCAGCACACACACCTTTTCGCAAAACAAAACAGTTTTATCTAAAACATAGGATCAATATGGTCAAGGAGCACTTGCCTTGTTCTTGCGGTTCCGGTTGTTCTTGATTCTCAAAACCTTGTTGCTGCAGCCCGTCGTAGACAGCTCCCTGAGCTGGTTCTGTTATGTAGGATTCACGTGCATACAAAATTCACAGCAATCAATATCATGCACAAACCCTAAACTAGATGCGATGATGCACATGCATGCTATCCTATGATTAGTTTTATTAGTTTGATCTGTACGTATTCTTGCATGGCTTGCATGGTCAGAGGTGTTCGGATCAACGATGAACGTGGCGATGGTCTTGCCTTTTAGATCAAACTGATCATCGAGTGATCTGCCCACGAGAAGGCTTCTGTTCGAAAGGAATCGAAGAACAGATGCAAAGAGATGAACACAATGATGTCGTAAGGCGGTATTGAAATCCTACCTCACGCTCTTCTTGTCTTCTGGGTCCTCCTCAGACCGCTTGGTTCTCCTCCGATGATCTCCCTTGTTGCGCTTCGGCGATGTTTTGCTCGGCGAGTTAGGGCTAGAGCGCTAAGTCGTCGGTTCAGGAGTTGAAAGAGAAGTTTGTGGTTTCGGCCAGAGGTTTTGGGCTCTATTTATAATCAGGAAGAGAAGAGTCCTAATCTGATTGGATCCCGAATAAGAGTCTTATTCAGATCTTTGTTAGATCCTGACGTCTTTTCTTTGGTAACCATTATGTATTTTAGATTGGTTTCTGTTGCGTACCGGTGTCCTTACGCGTAACAGCTGCTTCAGAACTCGTTACCTCCGTGAGGATGAGCTCCGGAAGCTCCACGTGTCCTTCGGGCCTGGTATCTCCTCATCCGCGGAGACGAGCTCTGGTTGTGCCGCGTGTCAATCGATCAAGACCTCCTTCTTCTTCGGAGACGAGCTCTGCGCACGCCACGTGTGGGTGCCGGTCTTTCCGCTCTCCTTCCCTTAGGGACATGCCCCGAGGTCGACACGTGTCTAGCTGCGACGGACCTTCCGGTGATAAGCTCCGGTGGCGACACGTGTTCGATAGATCCGGACTTCTCTGAGATGAGCTCCGAGATTGACACGTATCCCCCGCGACGGGTCCTCTTATTTCCGCGAGGACTAGCTCCGAGGATAACACGTGTCCTATGAAAAATGCCTTTGCTTCTTCCGCAGAGGCTATCTCCGCGGGCAGCACGTGTCCCACAGGGTCGGACCTCTTTTCACTTCCGGAGGTGACCCTCAAGCCTGCCACGTAGCTAGTTTGACGGAGGACATCTCCGAAATGTCCCGGGAATGAGCTCCGAACACGCCACGTAGTCTGCTGGCCGTGGAAGTTGCCTTCGGTGCTCTCGGAGAGCATTATTGGCTATCTTCTTGATACTGGTCTCTGTTCCTTCTTTCCTTAAAATGTTTCTCTTCTTCATAAAACATGAACATATGCTGACACCCGAGATGAGGGTGTCACAAATCTACCCCCCTTAAATTGAATCTCGCCCTCAAGATTCGTTAGTAGAAAATAGATGGGGGAATTCATCCTCAATATCCTCTTCACGCTCCCATGTGGCTTCTGCTTCAGTGTGATGGCTCCATTGTACTTTGCACCATCGAATCACCTTGTTTCGGGTGACCCTTTCCTTTACGTCCAAGATTCGGATAGGGTGTTCTGCGTAAGTCAGGTCCTCTTGAAGTGTAAGTTCTCCCATTGACACATGTTCCTCTGGTATTCTCAAGCACTTCTTGAGCTGAGATACATGAAACACGTCATGTACGTCGGAGAGGTGGTTTGGGAGCTCTAGTTGATAGCCTACTTCTCCTCGCTTACCCAAAATCTTAAATGGTCCGATGTAGCGAGGCGCTAGTTTGCCTTTGACGTTAAAACGTCGTTGGCCTCGGATAGGCGATAGCTTAAGGTATACGAAGTCTCCAACTTCAAAGGTCAACTTCCTACGCCTATTGTCCGCATAGCCTTTCTGTTGTGACCGAGCAGCCTTTAAGTTTTCCCGTATCGTTTGGACTTGCTTTTTAGCCTCTTGTAGTACTTCGGGTCCAAACACCTGGTTCTCTCCAGTCTCGTTCCAGAACAGTGGCGTTCTACACCGTCTACCATATAAGGCTTTGAAAGGCGACATCTTCAAGCTAGCTTGATAGCTGTTGTTATAGGAGAACTCAGCATACGGTAAAGTCCTATCCCAACTACGCCCACGTTTCAAGGCGCAAGCTCTCAACATGTCCTCCAAAATTTGGTTCGTCCTTTCGGTTTGCCCATCTGTTTGTGGGTGATAGGCGGAGCTAAAATCCAGTCGTGTACCCATGGCTTTCTGCAGCTTCCTCAAGAATCTAGAGGTAAACTGAGAACCTCGATCTGAGACTATCCTCTCCGGAACTCCGTGACGGCACACGATCTGCTCCATGTACAATTCTGCCAATTGTGCTACATTGTAACTGGTCTTTACAGGGAGAAAATGGGCGGTTTTCGTCAACCGGTCCACAATGACCCAGATGGAGTCGTATCCTGACTGAGTTCGTGGCAATCCGACAATAAAGTCCATACTGATGTCCTCCCATTTCCATTCAGGTATTTTCAAAGGTTGCAACAATCCAGCGGGTTTTTGATGTCCGGCTTTTACCCGTTGGCATGTGTCGCATAGGGCAACGTATTCGGCTATATCCCTCTTCATACCATCCCACCAATAGCAAGTTTTCAAATCCTTGTACATTTTGGTGCTCCCTGGATGTATGGAATAGGGTGAATCATGTGTCTCCTTCAATATCATGTCGCGAAGGTGTTTTATGTTTGGCACACAAATCCTTTTTCCTAGCCAAAGCGTACCCTTTTCATCCTCCTTTGAAATCCTTTTCTATCCCTTGTCGGATTCTTTCTTTGATCTCCTTGATCCCCTCGTCCGTTGCTTGTCCCTTTCTTATTTCTTGCTCTAATGAGGAGTGGATTTCCATTATTTCCATGTTATTCAAGAATCTGAGGTGTAACCGTTCGAACTCCTTACGTAGTTCGGGTGGTAGCTCCCGAACCGTGAGTTGGTGGCATGCTCCCTTTCTGCTCAATGCGTCAGCGACCACATTGGCCTTCCCGGGGTGGTAGTTGATTCCCACATCATAATCCTTTATAAGTTCTAACCATCGACGTTGCCTCAAATTCAAGTCCGTTTGTGTAAATATGTACTTGAGGCTTTTATGATCCGTATAGATCTCACATCGATGACCAAGGATATAATGTCTCCAAATCTTCAATGCATGCACCACTGCTGCTAACTCCAAATCATGTGTAGGATAGTTAAGCTCGTGCTTCTTTAATTGTCGTGAGGCATAGGCTACCACTTGCCCTTCCTGCATGAGCACACATCCGAGCCCTTGTCTGGATGCGTCATAATATATGTCGAAGCTCTTGCTTACATCCGGCAATACCAGAACTGGTGCTGTGGTTAGCCTTTTCTTGAGTTCCTCAAAACTTTCTTGGCAGGCTTGTGTCCATTGAAAGACCTTTCCCTTCATTAGCAACTCCATCATAGGTTTTGCTATCTTAGAGAAGTCTTTAATGAAGCGACGATAGTATCCTGCCATTCCAAGGAAACTTCGAATATCCCTCACGCTCTTCGGTTGGTCCCACTTTAGAACATCTCTCACCTTTCTAGGATCAACCGATACCCCTTTCTTGGAGATGATGTGGCCTAGGAAAGATATTTATTTTAGCCAAAATTGACATTTGTTGAGCTTGGCATACAACTGATGCTCACGCAACTTCTGCAAGGTCAATCTCAGATGTTCTTCATGCTCCTCCTTACTTTTTGAATACACCATAATGTCGTCGATGAAAACCACGACGAACTTGTCCAAGTACTCCATGAAAACCTTATTCATAAGGTACATGAAGTATGCGGGTGCATTCGTCAATCCAAAAGACATAACGGTATATTCATATGAACCATACCGCGTCCGAAAGGCTGTCTTAGGTATATCGGAGGGGCTAGTCACTCACGGAGAGCTTACGCGTTAGGGACGATGGAAGGTGAAGCTTGACACAGGGAGTTTTACGTGGTTCAGGCCGCCGGAGCATAATACCCCCTACGTCCACGGTGAGCAGAGATGCTCATTGTATTGCTTGGGTGCTCAGCCGCTGAAGAGTGAACCCTAAGGTGTGAATGGCTGATGGCGAATGACTCCAACCCCCACTAACGTTGTCTACCCGAGCCTTTTATAGTCGAAGGCTTGGGCGGCTTACAAGGTGGGCCCTGGGGACCCGACAGGTGGCCCTGGGGTGACTTCTTACCAGCTACATAGTCTTGGCACTAGCTTCGAGATGGTCGTCCTGCCACCCTGCCTATGCCGCAGGCTAGGTGTAGCCGTTGGTGATGGCAGGGGCGGCAGGGTACGTCTTGTCCATGTCTTGTCGCTGCCTTTAATGGTCTGCAGCTTTAGACACTGTGCGCCTATCTTGACTGTGACGGGTCGCAGCGCCTCTTGACAGGCGTTGTAAAAGCCCAAGAAAAGGGACTTGCAAAAACTTTTTATCACCTCACAACCCCACAGTTCTTGTTGAGGATAGATGGTGAAAAAGTGTGAAGAGCAAGTAACCTCCATCAAAAGAGTGGTTAGAGGGGAAAGCCTACACTTTCACAAAGTGGGAATCCTACACATATGATCACACATGAGAGGGTGATTCAAAACTGTTGCATTCAAATTCATGATTGCAGCAGCTAAAACAAGGATCAAAGGGCATAATTGGATTCCTCAGGTTCAATTTAGTGGGGAGGCAAAGTGTGACGCCCTCAATTCTGTGGGAAAAACCACGGAACCGAGAACTAATGCATATGTGTGCCCAGGATGTTCATCACACATACACATACGTTCCACAAACTAAATTCAGATTATATATTACCACGAATAACAGAGTTTATTACAATATCTCATGAGTCTTGGACTCATGCTCACAGCGGAAGTCTTATTACTATGCAGCGGAAGTCCTTATTTAAATGCGGAAGCAAAAACTAATGTGGAAGCAAAACTAAGCAGAAGTGGCTCCATCTCTACTCCCTCCACAGGCAAGGTTGAGAACAGATCACACGCCATAATGTTCCACTTGATCTTCATAATAGGCTTCTCCTGCTGCTGAGGATGAAGTAATAATGCAACGTTGAGTACAATGATGTACTCAGCAAGTGCGGGAAAACACATGATATGCAGTTCATAAAAAAGGTAGGTAATAAAAGGCTTATTTGCAGAAAAACAATCTTGTAAAACCATGATAAAACAGCAACTTTACTTTAGATGAATGTAATCCCAACATATATTAAATTACCAACATACCTTCATCACTTCCCGTGTTCCATCCGAACATTAACCAATCTTTTATTCATACTCACAAATACCTCCTCGTATTCGCTACCATCTCATCTCAACCTCGTCTCACACCGAGACCAATGCCATGTCATGACCCAACAGTCATGCAACATCTCATCATCCAGACTTAACAGTTCCAAACTAATAACCATAACCAAATCAACAACCAAAAACCTTCCCTATAACCATCCCAACTAATCATGGCAGTTTAGCCAGGTGCTCGTGACCGTAAGCTCGGCTATCATGATAGTTTTAATAACTCTGCAGAGTTTGCACCTCTTTACCCACAAGTTTGTGATTTCGTCACCCGTCAGTGACTGCAGAACCTCCATTTTACCAGTACACAGCCGTCGGTGTATGGTCAAGAGATCACAAAATAGCCTTTACAAAGGGGTTACTAGATGTATGGACTCACTAAGGTTTCACCGGCAGGCTAGAATCTCCAATTCTCCCACCCACGGGCCCCCTCTTGTGCCATGCAGTTCCCAGGGCAGTCCTCACTCGACTCCCATTCCCCGCGCCTTCCACAGTCCATAACACTCTAGCAACTTACCTAATTACTCAGCTAAGCCGCACCCATACTTGGCCTTGTGGTGGCACTGTTATCCTGGCATGTGCATGCATGAACCGGTCCTTAGATCTACGGCAAGTAAAACCACCATCTCATGCTACCTCATTCACAAACCCAGGCTTGCCTAGATCTCCCTCTGATCCATGTTCATTAACCACATCAATTACTTATTATCAGTACGAGTGCAGTTAGCTAGACACATCTATCTCGCTTCCCAATCCCATAAACTCAGCGAAGCATAAAGCAAAAACCATACCCAACTCATAAACTTCCCTGGCGACAAGGATGGTTTAATCGAAACTGGTAAACTCCTATAAAAAGGGTTTCCCATCATGTTTGACTCAGCACACACACCTTTTCGCAAAACAAAACAGTTTTATCTAAAACATAGGATCAATATGGTCAAGGAGCACTTGCCTTGTTCTTGCGGTTCCGGTTGTTCTTGATTCTCAAAACCTTGTTGCTGCAGCCCGTCGTAGACAGCTCCCTGAGCTGGTTCTGTTATGTAGGATTCACGTGCATACAAAATTCACAGCAATCAATATCATGCACAAACCCTAAACTAGATGCGATGATGCACATGCATGCTATCCTATGATTAGTTTTATTAGTTTGATCTGTACGTATTCTTGCATGGCTTGCATGGTCAGAGGTGTTCGGATCAACGATGAACGTGGCGATGGTCTTGTCTTTTAGATCAAACTGATCATCGAGTGATCTGCCCACGAGAAGGCTTCTGTTCGAAAGGAATCGAAGAACAGATGCAAAGAGATGAACACAATGATGTCGTAAGGCGGTATTGAAATCCTACCTCACGCTCTTCTTGTCTTCTGGGTCCTCCTCAGACCGCTTGGTTCTCCTCCGATGATCTCCCTTGTTGCGCCTCGGCGATGTTTTGCTCGGCGAGTTAGGGCTAGAGCGCTAAGTCGTCGGTTCAGGAGTTGAAAGAGAAGTTTGTGGTTTCGGCCAGAGGTTTTGGGCTCTATTTATAATCAGGAAGAGAAGAGTCCTAATCTGATTGGATCCCGAATAAGAGTCTTATTCAGATCTTTGTTAGATCCTGACGTCTTTTCTTTGGTAACCATTATGTATTTTAGATTGGTTTCTGTTGCGTACCGGTGTCCTTACGCGTAACAGCTGCTTCAGAACTCGTTACCTCCGTGAGGATGAGCTCCGGAAGCTCCACGTGTCCTTCGGGCCTGGTATCTCCTCATCCGCGGAGACGAGCTCTGGTTGTGCCGCGTGTCAATCGATCAAGACCTCCTTCTTCTTCGGAGACGAGCTCTGCGCACGCCACGTGTGGGTGCCGGTCTTTCCGCTCTCCTTCCCTTAGGGACATGCCCCGAGGTCGACACGTGTCTAGCTGCGACGGACCTTCCGGTGATAAGCTCCGGTGGCGACACGTGTTCGATAGATCCGGACTTCTCTGAGATGAGCTCCGAGATTGACACGTATCCCCCGCGACGGGTCCTCTTATTTCCGCGAGGACTAGCTCCGAGGATAACACGTGTCCTATGAAAAATGCCTTTGCTTCTTCCGCAGAGGCTATCTCCGCGGGCAGCACGTGTCCCACAGGGTCGGACCTCTTTTCACTTCCGGAGGTGACCCTCAAGCCTGCCACGTAGCTAGTTTGACGGAGGACATCTCCGAAATGTCCCGGGAATGAGCTCCGAACACGCCACGTAGTCTGCTGGCCGTGGAAGTTGCCTTCGGTGCTCTCGGAGAGCATTATTGGCTATCTTCTTGATACTGGTCTCTGTTCCTTCTTTCCTTAAAATGTTTCTCTTCTTCATAAAACATGAACATATGCTGACACCCGAGATGAGGGTGTCACAAATCTACCCCCCTTAAATTGAATCTCGCCCTCAAGATTCGTTAGTAGAAAATAGATGGGGGAATTCATCCTCAATATCCTCTTCACGCTCCCATGTGGCTTCTGCTTCAGTGTGATGGCTCCATTGTACTTTGCACCATCGAATCACCTTGTTTCGGGTGACCCTTTCCTTTACGTCCAAGATTCGGATAGGGTGTTCTGCGTAAGTCAGGTCCTCTTGAAGTGTAAGTTCTCCCATTGACACATGTTCCTCTGGTATTCTCAAGCACTTCTTGAGCTGAGATACATGAAACACGTCATGTACGTCGGAGAGGTGGTTTGGGAGCTCTAGTTGATAGCCTACTTCTCCTCGCTTACCCAAAATCTTAAATGGTCCGATGTAGCGAGGCGCTAGTTTGCCTTTGACGTTAAAACGTCGTTGGCCTCGGATAGGCGATAGCTTAAGGTATACGAAGTCTCCAACTTCAAAGGTCAACTTCCTACGCCTATTGTCCGCATAGCCTTTCTGTTGTGACCGAGCAGCCTTTAAGTTTTCCCGTATCGTTTGGACTTGCTTTTTAGCCTCTTGTAGTACTTCGGGTCCAAACACCTGGTTCTCTCCAGTCTCGTTCCAGAACAGTGGCGTTCTACACCGTCTACCATATAAGGCTTTGAAAGGCGACATCTTCAAGCTAGCTTGATAGCTGTTGTTATAGGAGAACTCAGCATACGGTAAACTCCTATCCCAACTACGCCCACGTTTCAAGGCGCAAGCTCTCAACATGTCCTCCAAAATTTGGTTCGTCCTTTCGGTTTGCCCATCTGTTTGTGGGTGATAGGCGGAGCTAAAATCCAGTCGTGTACCCATGGCTTTCTGCAGCTTCCTCAAGAATCTAGAGGTAAACTGAGAACCTCGATCTGAGACTATCCTCTCCGGAACTCCGTGACGGCACACGATCTGCTCCATGTACAATTCTGCCAATTGTGCTACATTGTAACTGGTCTTTACAGGGAGAAAATGGGCGGTTTTCGTCAACCGGTCCACAATGACCCAGATGGAGTCGTATCCTGACTGAGTTCGTGGCAATCCGACAATAAAGTCCATACTGATGTCCTCCCATTTCCATTCAGGTATTTTCAAAGGTTGCAACAATCCAGCGGGTTTTTGATGTCCGGCTTTTACCCGTTGGCATGTGTCGCATAGGGCAACGTATTCGGCTATATCCCTCTTCATACCATCCCACCAATAGCAAGTTTTCAAATCCTTGTACATTTTGGTGCTCCCTGGATGTATGGAATAGGGTGAATCATGTGTCTCCTTCAATATCATGTCGCGAAGGTGTTTTATGTTTGGCACACAAATCCTTTTTCCTAGCCAAAGCGTACCCTTTTCATCCTCCTTGAAATCCTTTTCTATCCCTTGTCGGATTCTTTCTTTGATCTCCTTGATCCCCTCGTCCGTTGCTTGTCCCTTTCTTATTTCTTGCTCTAATGAGGAGTGGATTTCCATTATTTCCATGTTATTCAAGAATCCGAGGTGTAACCGTTCGAACTCCTTACGTAGTTCGGGTGGTAGCTCCCGAACCGTGAGTTGGTGGCATGCTCCCTTTCTGCTCAATGCGTCAGCGACCACATTGGCCTTCCCGGGGTGGTAGTTGATTCCCACATCATAATCCTTTATAAGTTCTAACCATCGACGTTGCCTCAAATTCAAGTCCGTTTGTGTAAATATGTACTTGAGGCTTTTATGATCCGTATAGATCTCACATCGATGACCAAGGATATAATGTCTCCAAATCTTCAATGCATGCACCACTGCTGCTAACTCCAAATCATGTGTAGGATAGTTAAGCTCGTGCTTCTTTAATTGTCGTGAGGCATAGGCTACCACTTGCCCTTCCTGCATGAGCACACATCCGAGCCCTTGTCTGGATGCGTCATAATATATGTCGAAGCTCTTGCTTACATCCGGCAATACCAGAACTGGTGCTGTGGTTAGCCTTTTCTTGAGTTCCTCAAAACTTTCTTGGCAGGCTTGTGTCCATTGAAAGACCTTTCCCTTCATTAGCAACTCCATCATAGGTTTTGCTATCTTAGAGAAGTCTTTAATGAAGCGACGATAGTATCCTGCCATTCCAAGGAAACTTCGAATATCCCTCACGCTCTTCGGTTGGTCCCACTTTAGAACATCTCTCACCTTTCTAGGATCAACCGATACCCCTTTCTTGGAGATGATGTGGCCTAGGAAAGATATTTATTTTAGCCAAAATTGACATTTGTTGAGCTTGGCATACAACTGATGCTCACGCAACTTCTGCAAGGTCAATCTCAGATGTTCTTCATGCTCCTCCTTACTTTTTGAATACACCATAATGTCGTCGATGAAAACCACGACGAACTTGTCCAAGTACTCCATGAAAACCTTATTCATAAGGTACATGAAGTATGCGGGTGCATTCGTCAATCCAAAAGACATAACGGTATATTCATATGAACCATACCGCGTCCGAAAGGCTGTCTTAGGTATATCGGAGGGCTTAATCTTCAGCTGGAAATATCCCGACCGAAGATCAATCTTGGAGAATACCTGGGCTCCTTTCATTTGATCGAACAGGTCCTCTATACGGGGCAGAGGGTATTTATTCTTGATTGTCACCTCATCGAGAGACCTGTAGTCCACGCACATTCTTTGGGTTCCGTCCTTTTTGTCCACGAAGAGTACCGGAGCTCCCCATGGTGATGAGCTTGGACGGATAAAACCCTTCTCCAACTGTTCGTGAATTTGCTTCTTGAGTTCAACTAACTCGTTGACGGGCATCCTATATGGTCTCTTGGCTATGGGTGCAGTTCCAGGTACCAAATCTATGGCAAACTCGATGTCTCGGTCAGGTGGCATACCTGGAAGTTCTTCCGGGAACACGTCCGAAAATTCCCGAACCACTGGAGTGTTGTCCAATTCTACTCCTTCAACATGGTTCAAATCCGCCCGTTCGGTTGTTTGCTGGGCTGACTCAAACTCAACACGGATACCGTGTTCGTTCGTCAACTGCACGCTTCTCTCAGCACATTGGATTATTCCATTGTGCTTGCTTAACCAGTCCATTCCGAGTATGATGTCAATCCCGTGGGAGTCCAAAACAATAAGGTTGGCAAGGAAGTCTACCCCCCTTATTTTAAGGCTTACTTTAGGACATACTATATTAGTCCTCATTTCTCCTCCGGGAGAATTAACTAACATAGCACATTCTAAGTGGGAAACGGGTAGACGATGCTTGGCAACATAATCGGATGATATGAAGGAATGTGATGCTCCAGAATCAAATAAAATGGTGGCTGGGTTGGAGTTGGCAAGGAACATACCAATTGTGACGTCCTCAGCCTGTTGTGCTTCCTCAGCAGTGACATGGTTAACATGGCCACGAGCATATTCTGCGGTCCACGGTTCCCTTGGTGGTCCCCTCCATTTGGTCGCTGGTTCTGCTTGGGCACGTTACCTTGCTGTCCAGGGCCTCTCTTCGGGCACTAGTTAGCGAAGTGGCCTACTTCCCCGCATGCAAAGCATGCCCTGTTGCCTACGGCAGCAGGTGCGTTGGGGCGGGGGTTTTGAACAGGAGCGCCATTGTTAGGCCGGGGTGCAGGAGGCATGGGCACACGAGGTGCCGGTGCAACGAGCCGTTGCTGTGGTGGCTGACCAGGGCGGTACGTAGGAGTGGTTGGTCCATACTGCGGTGCAGGGGGCATGTATCTAGGTTGTACGTTGCTCCCTTGGGGCTGGTATGGCACCTTCCTTTTGCACTCGCGCTCAATTTCTCGGATCTTGTTTTCCACCACAATAGCCTTATCAACCAGCTTCTGGAAGCTTACGTAGTCATTGTTGAGGAGCTGAACTTGGATCTCATTGTTCAACCCTCTCATGAACAGGTACTGCTTCCTCTGATCTGAGTTGACATCTTCGGGGGCATACCGGGACAGTTGTATGAACTTGTTGAGATATTCATTCACACTTTTCTGTCCTTGGCGGAGACCTTCAAACTCCTGCCTCTTGGGCATCATTATGCCAACAGGGATGTAGTGGGAGCGGAAACTTTCCTTGAACTCAGTCCAAGTGATTGTCTCCGGGTTGGCATGGGCGTTGCTCAAGGCATCCCACCAGTCAGCAGCTGCTCCCATCAGTTGGTGCGACGCAAAGAGAATCTTTTCTCGGTCGTTGCACTGTACAATGGCAAGCTTCTTCTCCATGGATTTCAACCAATCATCGGCCTCCATTGGATCGCTTGCTTGAGCAAAGGTGGGTGGTCGAGTCCTCATGAACTCTCCCAACCTGTTATGAGCCGGCGGTGGTGGTGGCGGTGGTGCCGGAACGGGGTGTTGGTTGGCCTGCAACTGACCCAAAGTTTGGATCATTGTTTGCATAAGCTGGTTTTGCATGGCCATCAACCTTTCTAGGTTGTTTTCGCCAGCTCCAGGGTTAGCAGGAACTTCTTCGTGGTCATCTTCCTGGACGTTCCTTCGGCTGGCGTTTCCTCTCACCATCTGTGAGAGAGATCGAAATAGAAGAGAAGGTTAGAAGGTTAGATAGGTCCTTTCAACTATATGCATCAAGGGGAGTTGGACTATATATATTAGTCCTTATGAGGATGTGATCAAGTGCCGAAGCATTTCACTCCCCTTTCTTCTTACGTGTGCATATGGGCAACGTTGTTGAGACGTCCCACAACTCACACTAAGCATATATTCACAAATAATCATCACAAGGGCCCACTCAACTCCTATTCAAGGATGGTTTCCTATGTCAAGGTGGTTTCAAGGCCAATCTAAGCTATTCATCCTAGGATGCTTCCTTTGGTCCGCGTAGCTTCTATTTAGGGGTATAACTTGCTGTTAACCCGTGATTCTAATATCAATCTAAGGTTTCTATCTAGGCGTGTAACCTACTGTCAACCCGTGGCTCTGATACCAATCTGTGACGCCCTCAATTCTGTGGGAAAAACCACGGAACCGAGAACTAATGCATATGTGTGCCCAGGATGTTCATCACACATACACATACGTTCCACAAACTGAATTCAGATTATATATTACCACGAATAACAGAGTTTATTACAATATCTCATGAGTCTTGGACTCATGCTCACAGCGGAAGTCTTATTTCTATGCAGCGGAAGTCCTTATTTAAATGCGGAAGCAAAAACTAATGTGGAAGCAAAACTAAGCATAAGTGGCTCCATCTCTACTCCCTCCACAGGCAAGGTTGAGAACAGATCACACGCCATAATGTTCCACTTGATCTTCATAATAGGCTTCTCCTGCTGCTGAGGATGAAGTAATAATGCAAGGTAGAGTACAATGATGTACTCAGCAAGTGCGGAAAAACACATGATATGCAGTTCATAAACAAGGTAGGTAATAAAAGGCTTATTTGCAGAAAAACAATCTTGTAAAACCATGATAAAACAGCAACTTTACGTTAGATGAATGTAATCCCAACATATATTAAATTACCAACATACCTTCGTCACTTCCCGTGTTCCATCTGAACATTAACCAATCTTTTATTCATACTCACGAATACCTCCTCGTATTCGCTACCATCTCATCTCAACCTCGTCTCACACCGAGACCAATCCCATGTCATGACCCAACAGTCACGCAACATCTCATCATCCAGACTTAACAGTTCCAAACTAATAACCATAACCAAATCCACAACCATAAACCTTCCCTATAATCATCCCAACTAATCATGGCAGTTTAGCCAGGTGCTCGTGACTGTAAGCTCGACTATCATGATAGTTTTAATAACTCTGCAGAGTTTGCACCTCTTTACCCACAAGTTTGTGATTTCGTCACCCGTCGGTGACTGCAGAACCTCCATTTTACCAGTACACAGCCGTCGGTGTATGGTCAAGAGATCACAAAATAGCCTTTACAAAGGGATTACTAGATATATGGACTCACTAAGGTTTCACCGGCAGGCTAGAATCTCCAATTCTCCCACCCACGGGCCCCCTCTTGTGCCATGCAGTTCCCAGGGCAGTCCTCACTCGACTCCCATTCCCCGCGCCTTCCACAGTCCATAACACTCTAGCAACTTACCTAATTACTCAGCTAAGCCGCACCCATACTTGGCCTTGTGGTGGCACTGTTATCCTGGCATGTGCATGCATGAACCGGTCCTTAGATCTACGGCAAGTAAAACCACCATCTCATGCTACCTCATTCACAAACCCAGGCTTGCCTAGATCTCCCTCCGATCCATGTTCATTAACCACATCAATTACTTATTATCAGTATGAGTGCAGTTAGCTAGACACATCTATCTCGCTTCCCAATCCCATAAACTCAGCGAAGCATAAAGCAAAAACCATACCCGACACATAAACTTCCCTGGCGACAAGGATGGTTTAATCAAAACTGGTAAACTCCTATAAAAAGGGTTTCCCATCATGTTTGACTCAGCACACACACCTTTTCGCAAAACAAAACAGTTTTATCCAAAACATAGGATCAATATGGTCAAGGAGCACTTGCCTTGTTCTTGCGGTTCCGGTTTTTCTTGATTCTCAAAACCTTGTTGCTGCAGCCCGTCGTAGACAGCTCCCTGAGCTGGTTCTGTTATGTAGGATTCACGTGCATACAAAATTCACAGCAATCAATATCTTGCACAAACCCTAAACTAGATGCGATGATGCACATGCATGCTATCCTATGATTAGTTTTATTAGTTTGATCTGTACGTATTCTTGCATGGCTTGCATGGTCAGAGGTGTTTGGATCAAAGATGAACGTGGTGATGGTCTTGTCTTTTAGATCAAACTGATCATCGAGTGATCTGCCCACGAGAAGGCTTCTGTTCGAAAGGAATCGAAGAACAGATGCAAAGAGATGAACACAATGATGTCGTAAGGCGGTATTGAAATCCTACCTCACGCTCTTCTTGTCTTCTGGGTCCTCCTCAGACCGCTTGGTTCTCCTCCGATGATCTCCCTTGTTGCACTTCGGTGATGTTTTGCTCGGCGAGTTAGGGATAGAGCGCTAAGTCGTCGGTTCAGGAGTTGAAAGAGAAGTTTGTGGTTTCGGCCAGAGGTTTTGGGCTCTATTTATAATCGGGAAGAGAAGAGTCCTAATCTGATTGGATCCCGAATAAGAGTCTTATTCAGATCTTTGTTAGATCCTGACGTCTTATCTTTGGTAACCATTGTGTATTTTAGATTGGTTTCTGTTGCGTACCGGTGTCCTTACGCGTAACAGCTGCTTCAGAACTCGTTACCTCCGTGAGGATGAGCTCCGGAAGCTCCACGTGTCCTTCGGGCCTGGTATCTCCTCATCCGCGGAGACGAGCTCCGGTTGTGCCGCGTGTCAATCGATCAAGACCTCCTTCTTCTTCGGAGACGAGCTCTGCGCACGCCATGTGTGGGTGCCGGTCTTTCCGCTCTCCTTCCCTTAGGGACATGCCCCGAGGTCGACACGTGTCTAGCTGCGACGGACCTTCCGGTGATAAGCTCCGGTGGCGACACGTGTTCGATAGATCCGGACTTCTCTGAGATGAGCTCCGAGATTGACACGTATCTCCCGCGACGGGTCCTCTTATTTCCGCGAGGACTAGCTCCGAGGATGACACGTGTCCTATGAAAAATGCCTTTGCTTCTTCCGCAGAGGCTATCTCCGTGGGCAGCACGTGTCCCACAGGGTCGGACCTCTTTTCACTTCCGGAGGTGACCCTCAAGCCTGCCACGTAGCTAGTTTGACGGAGGACCTCTCCCAAATGTCCCGGGAATGAGCTCCGAACACGTCACGTAGTCTGCTGGCCGTGGAAGTTGCCTTCGGTGCTCTCGGAGAGCATTATTGGCTATCTTCTTGATACTGGTCTCTGTTCCTTCTTTCCTTAAAATGTTTTTCTTCTTCATAAAACATGAACATATGCTGACACCCGAGATGAGGGTGTCACACAAAGTTTCAATAATTTTTGAAAAGGTTTGCTACCCAATGGTCCAAAAAGGAGCCAAATGTGCAAGAATTCAAATATACATTTGAATTTGAGGGAAACTTCTCCAATCATGCAAATGTAGCTCAGTTTGAGACTTCAAACATTTGAATTAATCATTTGCCAAAAATGTGGAGATCTTTTGGGCAGAGGGAAGCTGTGGGGCCCAATGGTCAGTGAGAAGGGAGGGGAGAAACTTACTGCTTAAGTTAATCGGTTCCACAGTTCACACCCGAGCGAGCTGTTTTCTCCCACGGGCTAACACCGCACGGACGACCGAAGACCAGAAGCACCTCCCGAGCTGTTTAGGGGATCGATGTTTCTCCGTTCTTACTGTCTCCACCGAGAGCTCAGCGCCCACACTTCCTCCCAGCCGATGCTGAGCGATCCCCGTGTCTCCTCGGCGATAAACACGACCGCACAGAGCCGCGCCGTCGGTTTACCGCCGCCCGGCTGCTCCACCCCGTGGCACGACGCGCTAAGCTTCCCCACAGCACCTCCGGACGTCCTTTAGCGTGGCAGAAGCAAGAACCGGGCACTAGCTCCGTCGGGACGTCGGTGTCGAGCCGATCTTCCTCCACTGCGCCGAAGAAAGCCGCCGCGACAAGATCACGTCGCCCGGCCACCACAGAGCCTCTCCCTTCAAGTTGCAAAAGCGAAAAGGTGCGCCAGTAACCCTTCTCGTTTCACAACCACGCCGGGAGCGTGTCATGGACCGTGCTGGCCGGAATTTCAGTTCTTGCGAAAGCATGTGATATAGCCCGGTTCGGGTAAATCGGCAAATTCGCCTCACACACCGAACCACTCCTCCCCAGACCTAGAAACCCGGTTGTAGACACCCGTGCGGGCACGTGGGATCAAGAACTAGGAAGAACCATCGAGGAAACCCTCAGTTCTTCGAGTTTTCCAGTTTTCCCCGAAACTGCCTTAGGTCGCACGATGAGCCCCTAGTTGCCGACGTTTCTCGCGAGATCAGAGCCCTGTACGTTGCTCCTTAGGTCATGGCGATACTGTAGGAGCTAACCGGAGCCAGGTTGGGGGCAGGAAAGTTCCCTACGACGTCGCCGGAGTAGAGAGAAGCTCTGTCACCGTCGCGGGCATTGTTCCGGCCATTGTCAAGCTCCGGTGAGAGTACCAGCGTGTTTAGCGCGCGAAAGTAGGCCCAGGCGGCGAGTTTCCGGCTCGGAGGCGGTCAGGAAGCCATGTCCGGCAAGCTGCCGAGGTGTGCCGGCGAGGGGGCGGCGCGGGAAAAAGGGCGGGCGCGAGGAAGAAGACGAGCCGGCCGGGCCCGCTCGTCAGTCCCTCGAGGCACAGTGTGAGGATTTTCTGTTGCACCGGATCAGCTGTGAACACGCGGAAAACAGCCCTGTGGCCCCGTGTGGCGCAGCCGAGGTGGTGACCCGTGGGGGCCGGGCCCGCTGCCAGAAATTTGAACTTTTCCCGGTTAATTCGAATTCCAGAAATTCCCCAAACTTTAGAACTCCATAACTTTTGCTAGGAAGCTCCAAATTTAGTGATTCAAATTGGGTTGGATTCATCTTGCCTAGCTCTGTCCAAATATACAAGCCAAATTGTATGAAACCCATTAATTAATTCTGGAAAATTCTTTAAAGCTTTTCAGCAAAAGAATTTTAGGGGGAGTTTGGTTCATCCAAAAATCCTCAAATTTTGCCATTTGGAGTTGATTTGGTTAGAGCAATTCAAATTTGAAGATGCTGTGTTCATTTGAATACAGAAACATTTTCAGAGAATTCCCAAAACTTGGAAATTCTGTTCTGGGCAAATCTTAGCTCCAAAAATGCTAGGAAAATTCATGCAAACTCTATGAGCTATAAGTGAAATTGTAGTTCGCTAAGTTGGGCATGAACAGGGTTGTTACCTCAGAATTAATTCTTCTTTGCTTAATTACTAAGAGAATTATTCTGAGCAAACCAGTCAAGGAAAAGTGCTAATAATTGGTCCAGAGGGTTTTCTTGTGACAAGGAACTCGCACAAAAATTCTCAGCTCCATTGGAGCTCTGGATCACCCTGTCCTGTTTAACCACTTGAGGGGTTAATATGGAAAATGGGGAAAAACCACTTAGCACTTAACCATGTACTTAGGTCCAGGCCCAAGCCACCCACACCCAGTTCATATTTAAATTCTTAAACAGAGTTCCAGGTGTTAGAGACTGGTTATTAGAACTAATAGCAGTAACCTTACAACAAACTTGTATGCACTTTGCATTTAAATTTACATGTATTCTTTCAATAACGTGTAGTCGCTGAAGGCGAGGAAGCTCCGGAGATTCTCGACTTCCTGCTTCCAGAGGAAGAATTAGCTCCTGACCAGCAACAACAAGGCAAGCCCCGGTTTGCATTAACTCTTTTATAAAGTTTTACTTTGTTTACATATGTAGGGTGATGTATGAATGTGCATTAGGTATAGGCTGAACGAAACCCCACTTGCATGACCAGAAATTTTCCATAAGAGTGAGGGTAGTGTCTAAGACCTCGAGTAGACAGGCTATGCTTAATGTTTCATTGAACTTCGGTACAAGTCGAGTAGTTGGGACCTACTCACGAGTTTAGGCTTGGGACACACGGGTTTGGTTGAGTGATGTGAGATCATTTTAGTAATGAAAATGAGACTAGGAAGGGGCTAGGGCGCAGCAAGAGGGAGTCTTGTGTGCGCAACCCTGTCCGTGTCGATTGAGGACAGATCCGTGTGCGGCCCACGCTGATCAAGTTTGAACGTACCGAAGGCATATCGGATATATGGGCCCCGATAAACAGATGTAGCCTAAACCTCCGGGCGTCGAGGCATAACGCACCGATTTATAGGTGTAGGCTGAGGGCAGCAAGGTGGAAATCTGCCAACGGGCATAGAGAGATGCTCCGTGTGGGGAACCTCCTGCTCGTTTCGGTGCGACCGGTTCGACGTTTCGGCTGTTGGGTGAAAGGTTGTCCTGTACGACATCGAGTGAGCGTGCTGTGCAGCTCCACGGGTGGGCGTACGTGACGTGCTCTTTGGGTTTCCCTGCAGGTGTATATCGAGTCGATTCGCCGTCCCTCACGGTGAAGAGTACCACTTGGTCACTGAGTCGTGACGTAGACTAATGTATGAAATATGGGCATTCAATACTGCTGATTTGATGTAATATTGTATTGCTACATGTTTGCCACCAAATATTGCTTACTAAATTTCAGCTTCCTGAACTGTTAACTTGTTGCAAAAAGTTGAACTAAGGATGAACTTGTAGGCGAGTCCATTTGTTGCAACATTGCTATCCTATGTCATGGTACCCCTCATGTAGAGTTTCATGTTTAGGTGAGTCGGTTAAGCCTTGCTGAGCCTTCGTGCTCACGGTTGCTGCTTAAGTGTTTTTCAGGTGAGGAGCCACCCACGGACTCGGAGTATGAGTCCACCGGCGAGGGTTACCCTCCGTCGGGGACCACGGCTGGGTGGGAGCCGTACACGCCGCGCTGAGCTGAGGAGTGCAGCTAGTGTGGGTTGCCCTAGGGCTGGGCAACCGACTTTTGGCTAGGTAGGCGGGCGTGAGTTGTAGAATAGTAGACTTCTGCTGTGTAATAAAGAACAATAGTTTGTAACTGAGTATTGTACCTTTTTGTACAGTTCAGTTTGTTTTTCCTATGTAATATATTGTGTTCTTATGACGTGTGCTGTCGGTTGTCGCATCGCGCGGCACCACCCTCTGCGATCCTGGATGAGCAGATCCCGGTCCGCCACAGCCTGGTATCAGAGCCGCATTGGGGATAGCACAGTACTTAAGGACTGTATTATGGGAAAAACTTAGGTATAAGGTGAGGATTCGGTAGTTGCCCAAGTAAGGACTATACTAGCATAGATACTTAAAGTGGCAAAGACTAACTTATGTGTTATAATTCTGAATTTCGATTATGTAACGACGCATCTACGCTCTGGTAAGTATGGTAAGGAACGCTACCGAAAGCTGTTCAATTTCAGTTAGCTCTCCCTGACGAGGAACATGGTTCAGGGATTTGTCTCACAGCTTGGTGTGAGACGTCAATATGAAACTCTTGGACTCTTCATGTCCCTGAGTTCATATGCAACGCTGATCCCTAGCGTGCATTAGGCAAGTAAGAGGAGACCCCATCACGTGGTCAGTAACGCGAGAGTGTGTTCGTCTGGAAATAGCCCAGGAGGACATACGCAGCGCTTTCCATCGGCGTGCCCTGCAGGGCAGTAGGTGGTATCTGTTGGGTTGATAACATTCCCAACTGTGACGACCCGTTCATGACCTACTCGGGTTCCCCGTCGTGTGGTGTTGAAACACGATCACGTGCCTTGAGACGTGACTTAGCTCAAGGACGGCCGTATGGCAATGATACGGGCGTTTGTATTTAATTTAAATATGATTCTGCCTGAAATGAAACCAACCTTTGAGTGCATCACTATTGTGTGGTCTTCTGCAGGTACTAACCACGTATGTATCCGTGTAGAAAATGTGTGCGAGAGACCGTTTAGTGCCACATTTGAGACGTATATGCCGGTATAATCCGGTTAGAATTTTCTTTTGTGAGGAACGTAGTACCGAGATATTGTAGGCATATGCATGAGCATAATGATAACAAAGAATTAAAATCTATAGGTTCAACATTTAGGACCCTGGTTGGGTATAAGAATGGGATAGTGGAGCAGTATAGCCAAAAGTATGAAAAGCAGAGTGCTCTGTTTTGGACAGCAAGTTTGCTGATCTTCAACAGGGCATAACTCACAGGTCTTTTAGCCCAGAGAGGTGTGCTATATAGTTCTGTAAAGGTATTTAAGTACTATCCAACTTTGTTGTAGATTTCCAGAGCTGAAACTCACCATAAGATGGCTGAAATCCCAGAGGAATGTAAACTGTCCAGAACCAGGACAGAGTAAAACATTCTCTGAACTGTTCTGTTTTTCAAACATAACTCCCAGTAGAAAAATCTAAAATTGTCATATAATACATCCTTAGAAGGAGTATAAGATGTGTGACATCTTTGCAATTCAAAGATTCTGAAAGTTCAGCACAGAATTTAATGGAAATCAGGGTTGAAAACAGCCACTTCCAAGGGAGGTGCTGTTAAAATTCTTCCAGAAATTCTGCTGACTTTGAATTAGCATAACTTTTTAACCAAAGCTAATCTGGGGGCAAATGAATACTCGTCGGAAAGATACTGAAGTTAACTTTGACTTTGGTATTCAACTTGAGTCATGAAAATGCCCAGAACTAGATCAAAACTTAGAATAGGTAGAAACTGGTCATTCTGGCAGAAGAATGACAGTTGAACTAATTGCAGAGGGTGTGGTACCCTAAAGGTGTAATACGTGATGACAAAGCGATAGTAATATCTCGTAGTGACCAAACCTAGTTATGGTGAGCTTCCAAAGTGGAGGTTCATCAAGTTGGATTAAACTAGCTTGTGTTTGGTCTGGTAATGGTGTAGCTTGTGTAAAGTTATTACACTATCTACTTACGAGATGTATCGCATGTTTTTATTGTCATTATGTTTTACACCTATTTCATTTGGACTGCATGCAACCTCTTGCGGGACTGATGTTATTGTCGTATGGTTGCAGATGGTTCGCACTAGGACCACGCACGAGGTTGGTGGCTCTAGCCAAGGGGGAGGCGATGACTCCCAGCCACCGGCCTACGACAGCACCCCACAGCAGCAGCCACCACCGCCGCCTCCGCTTACTCTAGTGGATGTGATAGCGGCACTGGTGGGGGGTCGTGAGGAGCAGACCGACCTGCTCCGCAGATCGTGCAGAATACGTCCCAGGCGGGGGGACGTCAAGACAGAGGGCCTCGTGAGCCCCGTGAAGTGTCGTACTCGGATTTCATGAGTACGCACCCTCCAGTGTTCACCGAAGCTGAAGAACCACTGGAGGCTGACAACTGGCTGCGGACCATCGAGTCCAAGTTTGGGCTGCTCCAATGTACGGAGCAGCAGAAGACCCTGTTCGCAGCACAGCAGCTCCACGGTGCCGCTGGTGCGTGGTGGGCGAATTATGTCGCCTCACGTCCGGCTGGCCATGCCGTGGAATGGCAAGAGTTCCGGGAGGCATTCCGCGCCTACCACATCCCTCCCGGGATCATTAAGAGGAAGTTCCAAGAATTCTTGGAACTGAAGCAGGGCGGGAGGAGTGCTCACAACTACTCCCGTACCTTCAACCATCTGGCGCGGTACGCGTCAGACTATATCTCCACTGAGGAGAAGAAGCGGGAGCACTTCTATCGGGGGTTACACCCCGAAATGAAGACACATCTCGTTCAGTGGAATCGCGGCACATTCAACGACTTGGTCAATGCCGCGATCATGCAAGAGGATGCTCAGCGGGAGTTGGCAGCTGAGCAGCGGAAGCGCAGCGCTCCACCCAGCGGTGGGAGTGGCGCTCCCCAGAAGTACCGTATGGTGTACAGGACACCATCCGGGCAGCAGTGGCGACCACCGGCACGGCCTCAACAGTTTGGGGGATGTTCGTTCCAAGCACCCCCGTTCCGACCGCCGATGCCACCACCAAGACAGCAGCAGCAGCAGACGGCACCCGGGCATTTCCACCACCACAACGCGCCCCGGGGTTCCGTCCACCGATCAGCGGGGGACCGCCCCGTTTCACCTGTTTCACGTGTGGCCAGGCGGGCCACTTCACGAAAGACTGTCCCCAGGGGCAGCAGAGCAGCGGGTAAGCCCAGTTTCAGAGCGGTGCTCGAGGCCGACCTCCGATGAAGAAGGTTGGTCAGCGGACTGGAGGCGTCCGCAACCTCGACAATGAGGACGCCCCGGAGGGAGATAACGTGCTGGCGGGTACGTTCACTCTCAACCATCAAGCCATCGTCATACTTTTTGATTCTGGTGCCACCCATAACTTCATAAGTGCATCATATGTGGTTAAGCATCAGCTGGAAGCCTTTCCAACCGAGTGTTCTTATATGATTTGCTCACCCGAAGGAAAGATTTCAGCAACGATGATGGTTCCGAAAGTACCACTGTGCTTAGGTGGGAAGATATATCCCACCACTACGATTATCCTTGAGGGGCAGAAGATTGATGCAATCTTGGGAATGTCATGGCTAAGTTACCATGGCGCTATCCTGGAAACCCTATCACGGACGGTTCACCTCAACTCCCCGTTACACCGTCCGCAGTCCCTCCTATTAGATAATCCAGTCAGAGAGGTTTCAGTGATCAACAATACTGAAGCTCTCAAGTTGGAGGACATCCCTGTAGTCCGGGAGTATCCTGACGTGTTCCCGGATGATCTTCCGGACATGTCACCTGAGCGGGATGTCGAGTTCAAGATCGAGCTCGCACCCGGGACTACGCCCATATCACGGAGACCATACAAGATGGCTCCAAATGAGCTGGCGGAACTGAAAGAACAGCTCAATGATCTGTTGAGCAAGGGTTTCATTAGGTCGAGTTCCTCGCCTTGGGGATGCTCGGCGCTGCTCGTGAAGAAGAAAGATGAAACCTTGAGGCAGTGTGTGGATTACCGGCTGCTCAACGCCGTCACCATCAAGAATAAGTACCCACTGCCCCGCATCGACATATTGTTTGATCAACTTGTGGGTGCAAGTGTGTTCTCCAAGATGGACCTTCGCTCTGGATATCACCAGATAAAAATCCGAGCGGAGGATATCCCGAAGACGGCCTTCTCAACGAGATATGGATTATATGAGTATCTCGAAATGTCTTTTGGTCTCACAAACGCTCCAGCTCATTTCATGTATCTCATGAATTTGGTGTTCATGCCGGAGCTGGACAGGTTCGTGGTAGTGTTCATCGATGATATCTTGGTTTACTCCAAGACAGAAGCCAAACATGCCGAACACTTGAGAATCGTTCTTCAACGATTGCGAGACCATAAACTCTACGCCAAGTTCAGTAAATGCGAGTTTTGGATCAGCCAAGTGCCATTCTTGGGACATATCATCTCAGCGGAAGGCATTGCGGTTGACCCAAGCAAAATAGAGCAAGTGCTGAAATGGAAAGCTCCCACTTCAGTTCATGAAGTCAGAAGCTTCCTCGGGTTAGCGGGATACTATAGGAGATTCATTCCAAGCTTCTCCAAGCTCGCTAAGCCGATGACAGAGTTGCTGAAGAAAGGGACGAAATATGTTTGGAACACGGCGTGTGAAGGAGCATTCCAAACATTGGTGAAGCATCTCACCACAGCCCCGGTCTTAGCTCAGCCGGATACAACAAAGCCCTTCGACGTGTATTGTGACGCGTCCGGTATTGGGATTGGCTGCGTGTTGATGCAGGAAGGACGTGTGGTCGCTTATGGCTCACGCCAACTTCGGAACCATGAGCAGCATTATCCCACTCATGATCTTGAGTTTGCTGCAGTGGTGTTGGCGCTGAAAATGTGGAGGCACTATCTCCTGGGGAACTTGGTGCATCTCTACACTGACCACAAGAGCTTAAAATATATTTTCACCCAGAAGGAGCTGAACATGAGGCAAAGGTGGTGGTTAGAGCTGATCAAAGACTATGAGATTTAGATCCATTACCACCCCGGCAAGGCAAATGTGGTTGCCGACGCGCTGAGTCGGAAATCACATGTCCATCACCTCACCATTACACCGGTGGAGGAGGAAGAGCCAAGTTATACTTGGTTCCTTATGGATCGCTGTACAACCTTGCCCTCATCCCTACCATTAGGGAAGATATAATGGCAGTTCAGAAGACGGACAAAGGCATGGCACATCTCCGGAGATGGATAGACAATGGAGAGATCAAGTGTTTCCGGAAAGATGATGAGGGGACGCTGTGGTTCAATGACCGCATAATCGTACCCCAGGATATGGAGTTGAGAAAGAAGATCCTCGATGAAGCTCACTTGTCCAAGTACTCCATTCATCCGGGCAGCAACAAAATGTACCAAGATTTGAAAAAGAAATTTTGGTGGACACGGATGAAGCGGGAGGTAGCGAAGTACGTATCCGAGTGCGATACGTGTAGACGAGTGAAAGCTGATCACATGAAGAAATCAGGGCTGTTACAACCCCTGAAGATCCCGGCATGGAAATGGGAAGATGTGAGCATGGATTCCATTGTGGGATTACCCTTAACATCCAACAAACATGATTCCATTTGGGTGATCGTTGACCGACTAACCAAGTCAGCTCACTTTATCCCCGTGCATACACATTTCCATGCCAACAGATATGCGGAGTTATATATCGTCTGGATCCTATGTCTGCATGGCGTACCCAAGACCATAGTCTCAGACAGAGGTGCATTATTTGTATCTCGCTTTTGGTAGCAGTTACATGCTGCTTTCGGTACTAAACTGATTAGAAGCTCCGCTTACCACCCTCAGACAGATGGGCAGACGGAGAGGGTGAATCAAGTATTAGAAGACATGTTGAGAGCATGTGGCATCCACCATGGTAGGAAGTGGGATGATCACCTACCCTTGGCGGAATTCTCGTACAACAATGGCTGTCAGGCGAGTATCAAGATGGCACCCTACGAAGCTCTCTACGGTCGTAAATGCCGCACCCCATTAAGCTGGTGCGAGTCCGGTGAAAGGGTCACATTCGGGGTTGATGTGGTGAACGACGCCGAAGAGCGCGTTCGGACGATTCAAGCTAACTTGAAGGCCGCTCAATCCCGGCAGAAGAGCTACGCTGATAAAAGGCGTAGACCGTTGCACTTCGATGTCGGTGAACGCGTGTATCTCCGCGTGTCTCCGATGAAGGACGTGCACCGGTTCGGTGTGAAGGGGAAGCTCGCTCCCTGTTTCATTGGACCCTATGCTATCACCGAGAAGTGTGGACCAGCAGCGTATAGACTGGAGCTACCGGCATCCCTTGCTGGTGTCCATGATGTTTTCCATATTTCGCAACTGCGAAAATGTCTGAAGCATACGGCTGCTGTTCCTACCGAAGACATCGGCCACCTGAAACCGGATTTGACCTATGATGAGTATCCGGTGGCCATTCTTGATGAAAAAGCCAGGACCACGCGTAGCAGAACGTTGTGGTTCTACAAAATACTCTGGAGCAACCACACCGCCGAAGAAGCGACGTGGGAGAGCGAGGAGTTCCTTCGCTCAAATTACCCGGAGTTCATGGCTTCTCAACAAGAGTAAGTCCTTATTACATCGCTATCTCTTCTTTTATAATCTCGGGACGAGATTCTTTTAAGGGGGGAGGGATGTAAAAGCCCAAGAAAAGGGACTTGCAAAAACTTTTTATCACCTCACAACACCACAGTTCTTGTTGAGGATAGATGGTGAAAAAGTGTGAAGAGCATGTAACCTCCATAAAAGAGTGGTTAGAGGGGAAAGCCTACACTTTCACAAAGTGGGAATCCTACACATATGATCACACATGAGAGGGTGATTCAAAACTGTTGCATTCAAATTCATGATTGCGGCAGCTAAAACAAGGATCAAAGGGCGTAATTGGATTCCTCAGGTTCAATTTAGTGGGGAGGCAAAGTTTCAATAATTTTTGAAAAGGTTTGCTACCCAATGGTCCAAAAAGGAGCCAAATGGGCAAGAATTCAAATATACATTTGAATTTGAGGGAAACTTCTCCAATCATGCAAATGTAGCTCAGTTTGAGACTTCAAACATTTGAATTACTCATTTGCCAAAAATGTGGAGATCTTTTGGGCAGAGGGGAGCTGTGGGGCCCAATGATCAGTGAGAAGGGAGGGGAGAAACTTACTGCTTAAGTTAATCGGTTCCACAGTTCACACCCGAGCGAGCTGTTTTCTCCCACGGGCTGCCACCGCACGGCAACCGAAGACCGGAAGCACCTCCCGAGCTGTTTAGGGGATCGATGTTTCTCCGTTCTTACCGTCTCCATCGAGAGCTCAGCGCCCACACTGCCTCCCAGCCGACGCTGAGCGATCCCCGTGTCTCCTCGGCGATAAACACGACCGCACAGAGGCGCGCCGTCGGTTTACCGCCGCCCGGCTGCTCCACCCCGTGGCACGACGCGCTAAGCTTCCCCACAGCACCTCCGGACGTCCTTTAGCATGGCAGAAGCAAGAACCGGGCGCTAGCTCCGTCGGGACGTCGGTGTCGAGCCGATCTTCCTCCACAGCGCCGAAGAAAGCCGCCGCGACAAGATCACGTCGCCCGGCCACCACAGAGCCTCTCCCTTCAAGTTGCAAAAGCAAAAAGGTGCGCCAGTAACCCTTCTCGTTTCACAACCACGCCGGCAGCGTGTCATGGACCGTGCTGGCCGGAATTTCAGTTCTTGCGAAAGCATGTGATATAGCCCGGTTCGGGTAAATCGGCAAATTCACCTCACACACTGAACCACTCCTCCCCAGACCAATAAACCCAGTTGTAGACACCCTTGCGGGCACGTGGGATCAAGAACTAGGAAGAACCATCGAGGAAACCCTCAGTTCTTCGAGTTTTCCAGTTTTCCCCGAAACCGCCTTAGGTCGCACGATGAGCCCCTAGTTGCCGACGTTTCTCGCGAGATCAGAGCCCTGTACGTTGCTCCTTAGGTCATGGCGATACTGTAGGAGCTAACCGGAGCCAGGTTGGGGGCAGGAAAGTTCCCTACGACGTCGCCGGAGTAGAGAGAAGCTCTGTCACCGTCGCAGGCATAGTTCCGGCCGTTGTCAAGCTCCGGTGAGAGTACCAGCGTGTTCAGCGCGCGAAAGTAGGCCCAGGCGGTGAGTTTCCGGCCGGGAGGCGGTCGGGAAGCCATGTCCGGCGAGCTGCCGAGGTGTGCCGGCGAGGGGGCGGCGTGGGAAAAAGGGCGGGCGCGAGGAAGAAGACGAGCCGGCCGGGCCCGCTCGTCAGTCCCTCGAGGCACAGTGTGACGATTTTCTCTTGCACCGGATCAGCTTTGAACATGCGGAAAACAGCCCTGTGGCCCCCTGTGGCGCAGCCGAGGTGGTGACACGTGGGGGCCGGGCCCGCTGTAAGAAATTTGAACTTTTCCCGGTTAATTCGAATTCCAGAAATTCCCCCAAACTTTAGAACTCCATAACTTTTGCTAGGAAGCTCCAAATTTAGTGATTAAAATTGGGTTGGATTCATCTTGCCTAGATCTGTCCAAATATACAACCCAAATTGTATGAAACTCATTAATTAATTCTGGAAAATTCATTAAATCTTTTCATCAAAAGAATTTTAGGGGGAGTTTGGTTCATCCGAAAATCCTCAAATTTTGCCAGAATGTTCTTTAGGACATTAGGGAACCCCTGTAAAAGTTTCAGACCATTTGGAGTTGATTTGGTCAGGGCAATTCAAATTTGAAGATGCTGTGTTCATTTGAATACAGAAACATTTTCAGAGAATTCCCAAAACTTGGAAATTCAGTTCTGGGCAAATCTTAGCTCCAAAAATGCTAGGAAAATTCATGCAAACTCTATGAGCTATAAGTGAAATTGTAGTTCACTAAGTTGGGCATGAACAGGGTTGTTACCTCAGAATTAATTCTTCTTTGCTTAATTACTAAGAGAATTATTCTGAGCAAACCAGTCAAGGAAAAGTGCTAATAATTGGTCCAGAGGGTTTTCTTGTGACAAGGAACTCGCACAAAAATTCTCAGCTCCATTGGAGCTTTGGATCACCCTGTCCTGTTTAACCACTTGAGGGATTAATATGGAAAAGGGGGAAAAACCACTTAGCACTTAACCATGTACTTAGGTCCAGGCCCAAGCCACCCACACCCAGTTCATCTTTAAATTCTTAAACAGAGTTCCAGGTGTTAGAGACTGGTTATTAGAACTAATAGCAGTAACCTTACAACAAACTTATATGCACTTTGCATTTAAATTTACATGTAGTCTTTCAATAACGTGTAGTCGCTGAAGGCGAGGAAGCTCCGGAGATTCTCGACTTCCTGCTTCCAGAGGAAGAATTAGCTCCTGACCAGCAGCAACAAGGCAAGCCCCAGTTTGCATTAACTCTTTTATAAAGTTTTACTTTGTTTACATACGTAGGGTGATGTATGAATGTGCATTAGGTATAGGCTTAACGAAACCCCACTTGCATGACCAGAAATTTTCCATAAGAGTGAGGGTAGTGTCTAAGACCTCGAGTAGACAGTCTATGCTTAATGTTTCATAGAACTTCGGTACAAGTCGAGTAGTTGGGACGTACTCGCGAGTTTAGGCTTGGGACACACGGGTTCGGTTGAGTGATGTGAGATCATTTTAGTAATGAAAATGAGACTAGGCAGGGGCTAGGGCGCACCAAGAGGGAGTCTTGTGTGCGCAACCCTGTCCGTGTCGATTGAGGACCGATCCGTGTGTGGCCCACGCTGATCAAGTTTGAACGTACCGAAGGCATATCGGATATATGGGCCCCGATAAACCGATGTAGCCTAAACCTCCGGGCGTCGAGGCATAACGCACCGATTTATAGGTGTAGGCTGAGGGCAGCAAGGTGTAAATCTGCCAACGGGCATAGAGAGATGCTCCGTGTGGGGAACCTCCTGCTCGTTTCGGTGCGACCGGTTCGACGTTTGGGCTGTTGGGTGAAAGTTTGTCCCGTACGACATCGAGTGAGCGTGCTGTGCAGCTCCACGGGTGGGCGTACGTGACGTGCTCTTTGGGTTTCCCTGCAGGTGTATATCGAGTCGATTCGCCGTCCCTCGCGGTGAAGAATACCACTTGGTCACTGAGTTGTGACGTAGACTAATGTATGAAATATGGGGATTCAATACTGCTGATTTGATGTAATATTGTATTGCTACATGTTTGCCATCAAATATTGCTTACTAAATTTCAGCTTCCTGAACTGTTAACTTGTTGCAAAAAGTTGAACTAAGGATGAACTTGTATGCGAGTCCATTTGTTGCAACATTGCTATCCTATGTCATGGTACCCCTCATGTAGAGTTTCATGTTTAGGTGAGTCGGTTAAGCCTTGCTGATCCTTCGTGCTCACGGTTGCTGCTTAAGTGTTTTTCAGGTGAGGAGCCACCCACGGACTCGGAGTACGAGTCCACCGGCGAGGGTTACCCTCCGTCGGGGACCACGGCTGAGTGGGAGCCGTACACGCCGCACTGAGCTGAGGAGTGCAGCTAGTGTGGGTTGCCCTAGGGCTGGGCAACCGACTTTTGGCTAGGTAGGCGGGCGTGAGTTGTAGAATAGTAGACTTCCGCTGTGTAATAAAGAACAATAGTTTGTAACTGAGTATTGTAGCTTTTTGTACAGTTCAGTTTGTTTTTCCTATGTAATATATTGTGTTCTTATGAAGTGTGCTGTCGGGTGTCGCATCGCGCGGCACCACCCGCTGCGATCCTGGATGAGCGGATCCTGGTCCGCCACAGGCGTGTGCCATGCCTCTTCGTATTAGGAAGGCGCGGGTCTTGAATGCTTCGTACGGTAAAGGCATGGCGCGCCTTTACTCCTGCTGCCTATCGCACCGGGCAGCGCTGCTCTGCTGGCCACGTGTCAGGCCCGGAGCTCACCTCTAAGGAGAGGGGAGCTTCGGCCCCACTGGACACGTGGAGCCTTCGGAGCTCACCCCCGCGGAGGGGGCGAGGTCCATCCTTCTGGGCCACGTGGCAGGCCCGGAGCCATCCTCCGAGGGGATGGGAGCTCTGGCCCCGCTAGACACGTGGAGCCTTCGGAGCTCGCCCTTGCGGAGGGGGCGAGGTCTTTAGGCGGTTTCACTCTGTGCGCGGGGGTACCCGGTATTGAGGGTACCGACAGCCACCTTCCACATGAGTGACCTAGGATCTCTCTCCTTCTACCTGGGGATCGAGGTGCACCAGGCCGACTCCGGGATCATGCTTCAACAGACTGCCTATGCCAAGCGCATTGTTGAGCTGGCTGGGCTCGCAGACTACAACTGTGATGCCCTCAATTCTGTGGGAAAACCACGGAACCGAGAACTAATGCATATGTGTGCCCAGGATGTTCATCACACATACACATATGTTCCACAAACTGAATCCAGATTATATATTACCACGAATAACAGAGTTTATTACAATACCTCATGAGTCTTGGACTCATGCTTACAGCAGAAGTCTTATGTCTATGCAGCGGAAGTCTTTTTTTTCTAAAGCTGAAGCAATTCAGCTAATGCGGAAGCAAATCTAAGCAGAAGTGGCTCCATCTCTACTCCCTCCACAGGCAAGGTTGAGAACAGATCACAGGCCATAATGCTCCACTTGGTCTTCATAGTAGGCTTCTCCTGCTGCTGCTGATGAAGTAATAATGCAAGTTTGAGTACAATGATGTACTCAGCAAGTGCGGGAAAACACATGATATGCAGCTCATAAACAAGGTAGGTATAAAAAGGCTTATTTGCAGAAAAGCAGATTTATAAAACCATGATAAAACTGCAACTTAACTTTAGATGAATGTAATCCCAGCATGTATTAGTTTACCAACATACCTCCATCGCTTTTCATGTTCCACCCGAACATTAACCAACCTCATTCTTACTCACAAATACCTCCTCGTATTCGTTACCATCTCACGAATACCTCCCCGTATTCGCTACCATCTCAAAACAACCTCGTCTCACACCGAGACCAAACTCGTTGCCATGACTCGACAGTCATGCAACCATCTTATTACCCGGACTCAACAGTCCCAACAACCAAAACATAACCAAACCAATAACCATAACCAAGCCAATAACCATAACCAAGAACCTTCCCAATAACCATCCCAACTAATCATGGCAGTTTAGCCAGGTGCTCGTGACCGTAAGCTCGGCTATCATGATAGTTTTAGACTCTGCAGAGTTTGCACCTCTTTACCCACAAGTTTGTGATTTCGTCACCCGTCGGCGATTGCAGAACCTCCATTATACCAGTACACAACCGTCGGTGTATGGTCAAGAGATCACAAAATAGCATTTACAAAGGGGTTACTAGATGTATGGACTCACTAAGGTTTCACCGGCAGGCTAGAATCTCCAATTCTCCCACACACGGGCCCCCTCTTGTGCCATGCAGTTCCCAGGGCCGTCCTCACTCGACTCCCATTCCCCGCGCCTTCCACAGTCAATAACACTCTAGCAACTTACCTAATTACTCAGCTAAGCCGCACCTATACTTGGCCTTGTGGTGGCACTGTTAACCTGGCATGTGCATGCATGAACCGGTCCTTAGATCTACGGCAAGTAAACCACCATCTCATGCTACCTCATTCACAAACCCAGTCTTGCCTAGATCTCCCTCTGACCCATTTTCATTAACCTCATCAGTTTCTTATATCATTACGAGTGTAGTTAGCTAGACACATCTATCTCGCTTCCCAATCCCATGGACTCAGCGAAGCATAAAGCAAAAACTTGTGGCGGACCGGAATCCGCTCATCCAGGATCGCAGAGGGTGGTGCCGCGCGATGCGACACCCGACAGCACACATCATAAGAACATAATATATTACATGGGAAACAACTGAAACTGTACAAACAGGTACAAACTTCAGTTACACTATTGTTTATATTACACAGCGGAAGTCTACACTATACAACTCATGCCCGCCTATTTAGCAAAAGTTGGTTGCCCAGCCCTAGGGCAACCCACACTAGCTGCACTCCTCAGCTCAGCGCGGCGTGTACGGCTCCCACTCAGCCGTGGTCCCCGACGGAGGGTAACCCTCGCCGGTGGACTCGTACCCCGAGTCCGTGGGTGGCTCCTCACATGAAAAACACTTAAGCAGCAACCGTGAGCACAAAGGCTCAGCAAGGCTTAACTGACTCACCTAAGCATGAAACTCTACATGAGGGGTACAATGGACATAGGATAGTAACATTTCAGCAAAAGGACACGCCTACAAGTTCATCCTTAGTTCATCTTTTAGCAACAAGTTAACAGTTCATGAAATCTGAAATTTAGTAAGCAGTATTTGGTGGCACACATGTAGCAATACAATTATATCAATCAGCATCATTGAATCAACATATTGCATCCATTAGTCTACGTTACGACGCAGTGAACAAGTGGTACTCGTCACCGCGAGGGACGGCGAATCGACTCGATATACACCTGCAGGGAAACCCAAAGAGCACGTCACGTACGCCCATCCGTGGAGCTGCACAGCACGCTCACTCGATGTCGTACGGGACAACCTTTCACCCAACAGCCCAAACGTCGAACCGGTCACACCGAAACGAGCAGGAGGTTCCCCACACGGAGCATCTCTCTATGCCCGTTGGCAGATTTCCACCTTGCTGCCCTCAACCTACACCTATAAATCGGTGTGCTATGCCTCGACGCCCGGAGGTTTAGGCTACATCGGTTTACCGGGGCCCATATATCCGATATGCCTTCGGTACGTTCAATACTTGTTCAGCAGGGCCGCACACGGATCGGTCCTCAATCGACACGGGCAGGGCTGCGCACACAAGACTCACTCTTGCTGCGCCCTAGCCCCTTCCTAGTCTCATTTTTATTACTAAAGTGATCTCTCATCACTCAACCAAACCCGTATGTCCCAATGCCTATCTCGCGAATAGATTCCAACTACTCGACTTGTACCGAAGTCCTATGACTCATTAAGCATAGCCTGTCTACTCGAGGTCCTTGACACTACCCTCACTCATTTAGGAACCTTTGGTTATGCAAGTGGGGTTTCATTCATCCTATACCTAATGCACATACATACTTCATATGACACATGTAAACAAAGTAAGATTTATAAAAAGGTTAATGCAAACCGTGGCTTGCCTTGTTGCTGCTGGTCAGTAGTTAGTTCCTCGTTCGGAAGAAGGAAGTCCAGCACTTCCGGAGTCTCTTCTTCAACGGCTACATGTTAATGAAATACTACATGTTAATTTAGATGCAAATGTGAGTTTTAGAGTAAGACTTCTACTATTAGTTCTAATAACCAGCCTCTAACACCTGGAACTTTGTTTAAGAATTTAAAGATGAACTGGTGTTGGTGGTTTGGCTTGGACTTAATCACAGGGTTAAATGCTAAGTGGTTTTCCCCCTTTTCCATATTAAGCCCTTAAGTGGTTAAACAGGACAGGGGTGATCTAGAGCTCCAATGGAGCTGATAATTTTTGTGTGAGTTCCTTGTCACAAGAAAACTCTCTGGACCAAACATTAGCACTTTTCATGGAGTGGTTTGCTCAGAATAATTCTCTTGGCAAATCAGCAAGGAAGAATTCATTCTGAGGTAATACCCCTGTTCATGCTCAACTTAATGAACTACAATTTCAATTATTGCCCATAGAGTTTGCATGAATTTTCCTAGCATTTTTGGAGTTAAGGTTTGCCCAGAATTGAATTTCCAAGTTTTGGAAATTCTCTGAAAATGTTTCTGCATTCAAATGAACACAGCACCTTCCAATTTGAATTCCTCTGACCAAATCAACTCCAACTGGTATGAAACTTTTACAGGGGTTTACTAATGCCCTAAAGAACATTCTGGCAAAATTTGGGGATTTTTGGATGAACCAAACTCCCTCTAAAATTCTTTTTCTGAAAAGCTTTAAAGAATTTTCCAGAATTAATTAATGGGTTTCATACAAATTGGGTTGTATATCTGGACAGAGCTAGGCAAGATGAATCCAACCCAATTTGAATCACTAAATTTGGAGCTTCCTAGCAGAAGTTATGGAGCTCTAAAGTTTGCACTAAAACTGGAAATTCCAGAAATGTTTAAATCCTGCGGGTGGGTCCACGTACACGTGTCGACCGCTGGAGCCGAGCCACACGGGGCCACAAACTACTTCCCGCGCGGCCGCACTGGATCCCGGACCACAGAGAATCCCACCCATTTATCTCCAGCCGCTGACGCGTGGGGCCTACCCCTTCGTCCTCCTCCGGCCACCCGCGCGACCCCGCCGCCAAGCTCGCCGGAGCTCTCGCCGGAGACGGGTTCCGGTCCTCGGAGCTTGCTGAATCTCACCACCAGTGCCTATCTCGGCCTGAGGAACACGGTGGTGCCCTCCCCAGAACTTGACAACCACCGGAACAGTGCTCCCGACGGCAACAGCGGCCGGGAGCTCACCGGCGACGTCCAACTCGGCATCCCATGCACCTTTTTCGATGCGGTTTGCTCGGGGAGCTCCGCTGACACCTGCTGGTCATGGACATGGACACCGATCCCCGTGAAAACGGCGGTAACTACGACCTCACCGGCGACCTAGGCCGGATATCGGCTGTGCTTCAGAAAACTTCAAAGAACCGTAAACCTAGCCCACGGTTTTTACTGGTTTTCGATCCTAGGTGGTCGTGGCCGTGTATAGAGCGTGTGCATGACTCGGTTTGCCCGGTGATGAGCTAACCCCCACGAATTTTGGGATTTTGTGGGAGCTCGGTCTCAAGACACCCGAAGCTTTCCCGGCGAAATACTGCCTTGACAGCCCATGAAATGAAGAACGGTAGGGACTAGAAGAATCAGCACCTTAAGGCGGTCCTTTCTTGTGTGGCTCGTCGGGCACGAGCGCGCCTGTGCTGGCCGGACGCCGGCGATCAGAGAGGGCGGCGTTTCTGTGCTCGCGCGGAAACGAGGAAGGAGCTCGGTAGGGGGGGTTCTCGTTTGGAAAGCAGGAGGAAGGCGGCGTGGGCTGTGCGCTGGACTTTAAGCCGCGGTTTGGCACCGTGAGGTGGCCGATTGCTGCCTCGGTGGCTCGCCGCCGTTCCCTGGCTTGCGCGTGAAGTCGGGGTCGGCTGCAGCAACCGACTGCCCCTCATGTGTGCCACTGACCTGTGGGCCTCCCCCTTTCTTCTTTTTCCCTAATATTTCTTTTCTGTTTTTGTTAATTATCCCACCAGCTACTCACAATTTAATGTGAGACTTAGCTCCCAAGTCTTTGTTTGAATTTGAATTCTTAAATTCAAACTTTGTTTGGTTAAATGTGCTTCATATTTAAACTGAAATTCAAATTCAGTTTTGAATTCTTGCAAATTTAGCTCTTGACAAGATGAGCTCCAATGGGGATGAAAATTGGTGAGCTTACTCAGAAAAATGTGCTGAGTATAGACATGGAGCTAACTTTTGAATTTGGATGATGAAAGTTGCTGCAATTTGAATTTACATTCAAATTGGCCTCTTTTTGAAATAACCCAAAAGTGCCTCAAAAATTGTTGAATTTGCATGAGCTTTGGACTGAACCTTCCCAATACTTTTTAAATCCTAGGGGTGAGCTCAACCTCTCATGCTCATGTGTATAAACCCTACATTGTGAAAGTGAAGGCTTTCCCCTCTAATCATTCTTTTGATGGAGGTTACTTGCTCTTCACAACATTTCCTATGGTGTTCACAATAAAAACTGTGGTGTTGTGAGGTGAAGAAAAGTTTTTGCAAGTCCCTTTTCTTGGGCTTTTACATCCCTCCCCCCTTAAAAGAATCTCGTCCTGAGATTACAAAAGAAGAGATAATGATGTAATAGGGACTTACCCGCGTTGAGAAGCCATGAACTCCGGGTAATTTGAGCGAAGGAACTCCTCGCTCTCCCACGTCGCTTCTTCGGCGGTGTGGTTACTCCAGAGTATTTTGTAGAACCACAACGTTCTGCTACGCGTGGTTCGGGCTTTCTCATCAAGAATGGCCACCGGATACTCATCATATGTTAAATCCGGTCTCAATTCGCCGATGTCTTCGGTAGGAACAGCAGCTGTATGCTTCAAACATTTTCGCAGTTGCGAAACATGGAAAACATCATGGACACCCGCAAGAGATGCCGGTAGTTCCAATCGATACGCCGCTGGTCCGCACTTCTCGGTGATAGCATAGGGTCCAATGAAACGGGGAGCGAGCTTCCCCTTCACACCGAACCGGTGCACGCCCTTCATTGGAGACACGCGGAGGTACATGTGTTCCCCAACGTCAAAGTGCAACGGTCTACGCCTCTTATCAGCGTAGCTCTTCTGTCGGGATTGAGCGGCCTTCAAATTGGCTTGAATGGTACGAACGCGCTCTTCGGCATCGTTCACCACATCAACCCCGAATGTGACCCTTTCACCGGACTCGCACCAATTTAGTGGGATGCGGCATTTACGACCGTAGAGAGCTTCGTAGGGTGCCATCTTGATACTCGCCTGATAGCCGTTGTTGTACGAGAACTCCGCCAATGGTAGGTGATCATCCCAGTTCCTACCATGGTGGATGGCACATGCTCTCAACATGTCTTCCAGAACTTGATTCACCCTCTCTGTCTGGCCATCTGTTTGAGGGTGATAAGCGGAGCTCCTGATCAACTTAGTACCCAATGCAGCGTGTAGCTGCTCCCAAAAGCGAGATACAAATAATGCACCTCGATCTGAGACAATGGTCTTGGGTACCCCGTATAGGCATAGAATCTTCGCTATGTATAGCTCCGCATATTTGCCGGCACTGTAACGTGTATTTACCGGGATGAAGTGAGCCGTCTTGGTTAACCGATCAACGATTACCCATATGGAATCATGCTTGTTGGCTGTTAGGGGTAATCCCACAATGAAATCCATGCTCACATCTTCCCATTTCCATGCCGGGATCTTCAGGGGTTGCAACAGCCCTGATTTCTTCATGTGATCAGCCTTCACTCGTCGGCACGTTTCACATTCGGATACGTACTTCGCTACCTCCCGCTTCATCCGTGTCCACCAAAATTTCTTTTTCAAATCTTGGTACATTTTGTTGCTGCCTGGATGAATGGAGTATTTAGACAAGTGGGCTTCGTCGAGGATTTTCTTCCTCAGTTCCATGTCCCAGGGTACGACTATGCGGTCGTTGAACCATAGCGTCCCCTCATCATCTTTCCGGAAACATTTGATCTCTCCATTGTCTATCCGTCTCCGGAGATGTGCCATGCCTTTATCATTTTTCTGAGCAGCAATGATGTCCTCCCTAATAGAAGGGATGAGGGCAAGGTTGTACAGCGATCCATAAGGAACCAAGTATAAACTTGGCTCTTCCTCCTCCACCGGTGTAATGGTGAGGTGATGGACATGTGATTTCCGACTCAGCGCGTCGGCAACCACATTCGCCTTGCCGGGGTGGTAATGGATCTCAATCTCATAATCTTTGATCAGCTCTAACCACCTCCTTTGCCTCATGTTCAGCTCCTTCTGGGTGAAAATATATTTCAAGCTCTTGTGGTCGGTGTAGAGATGCACCAAATTCCCCAGGAGATAGTGCCTCCACATTTTCAACGCCAAAACCACTGCAGCAAGCTCCAGGTCATGAGTAGGATAATGCTGCTCATGGTTCCGAAGTTGGCGTGAGCCATAAGCGACCACACGTCCCTCCTGCATCAACACGCAGCCAAGCCCAATACCGGACGCGTCACAATACACGTCGAAGGGCTTTGTTGTATCCGGCTGAGCTAAGACCGGGGCTGTTGTGAGATGCTTCACCAATGCTTGGAAGGCTCCTTCACACGCTGTGTTCCAAACATATTTTGTCCCTTTCTTCAGCAACTCTGTCATCGGCTTAGCGAGCTTGGAGAAGCTTGGAATTAATCTCCGGTAGTATCCCGCTAACCCGAGGAAGCTTCTGACTTCATGAACTGAAGTGGGAGCTTTCCATTTCAACACTTGCTCTATTTTACTTGGGTCAACCGCAATGCCTTCAGCTGAGATGATATGTCCCAAGAATGGCACTTGGCTGATCCAAAACTCGCATTTACTGAACTTGGCATAGAGTTTATGGTCTCGCAATCGTTGAAGAACGGTCCGCAAGTGCTCGGCATGTTCGGCTTCGGTCTTGGAGTAAACCAAGATATCGTCGATGAACACTACCACAAACTTGTCCAGCTCCGGCATAAACACCGAGTTCATGAGATACATGAAATGGGCTGGAGCATTTGTGAGACCAAAGGACATGACGAGATATTCATATAATCCATATCTCGTTGAGAAGGCCGTCTTCGGGATATCCTCCGCCCGGATCTTTATCTTGTGATATCCAGAGCGAAGGTCCATCTTGGAGAACACACTTGCACCCACAAGTTTATCAAACAATATGTCGATGCGGGGCAGTGGGTACTTATTCTTGATGGTGACGGCGTTGAGCGGCCGGTAATCCACACACAGCCTCAGGGTCTCATCCTTCTTCTTCACGAATAGCGCCGAGCATCCCCAAGGCGAGGAACTCGGCCTAATGAAACCCTTGCTCAACAGATCATTGAGCTGTTCTTTCAGTTCAGCCAGCTCATTTAGAGCCATCTTGTATGGTCTCCGTGATATGGGCGTAGTCCCGGGTGCGAGCTCGATCTTGAACTCGACATCCCGCTCAGGTGGCATGCCCGGAAGATCATCCGGGAACACGTCGGGATACTCCCGAACTACGGGGATGTCTTCTAACTTGAGAGCTTCAGCATTATTAATTGCTAAAACTTCCCGGACTGGCGTGTCTAACACCATGGAATGCGGACGGTGGAATGGAGAATTTAAGTGAACCGTCCGTGTCCGAGCCTCTAGGACAGCGCCATGGTATTGTAGCCATGACATCCCTAAGATTGCATCAATCTTTTGTCCCATAAGGATTATCAAGGTGGTGGGATATAGTTTCCCACCTAAGCACAGAGGTGCCTTTGGAATCATCATATTAGCTGAAATCTTCCCTCCCGGTGAGCATATCATATAAGTGCAGTCGGTTGGGAAGACTTGCAATTGATGTTTAGCCACATAGGATTCACTTATAAAGCTGTGGGTGGCACCAGAATCAAATAATATGACGATGGCTTGATTGTTGAGAGTAAACGTACCCGCCAGCACGTTGTCTCCCTCTGGTGCGTCCTCAATGTGGAGGTTGCGGACACCCCCAGTCCGTTGACCAACCTTCTTCACCGGAGGTCGGCCTCGAGCACTGCCCTGGAACTGGGCTTGCCCGCTGCTCTGCTGCCCTTGGGGACAGTCCTTCGCGAAGTGGCCCGCCTGGCCACACGTGAAGCAGGTGAAACGGGGCAGTCCCCCGCTGATCGGTGGACGGAAACCCGGGGCGCGTTGTGGCTGTGGAAACACCCGGGGTATCGTCTGCTGCTGCTGTTGCTGTCTTGGTGGTGGCATCGGCGGACGGAACGGGGGTGCTTGGAACGAACGTCCCCCGAACTGTTGAGGTCGCGCCGGTGGACGCCACTGCTGCCCGGATGGTGTCCGATACACCATACGGTACTTCTGGGGACCGCCACTCCAACCGCTGGGTGGAGCGCTGCGCTTCCGCTGCTCAGCTGCCAACTCCCGCTGAGCATCCTCTTGCATGATCACGGCATTGACTAAGTCGTTGAATGTGCCGCGGTTCCACTGTACGAGGTGGGTCTTCATTTCGGGGTGTAACCCCCGATAGAAGTGCTCCCTCTTCTTCTCCTCCGTGGAGACGTAGTCTGACGCATACTGCGCCAGATGGTTGAAGGCACGGGAGTAGTCGTGGGCACTCCTCCCGCCCTGCTTCAGTTCCAAAAATTCTTGGAACCTCCTCTTCATTATTCCGGGAGGAATGTGATAGGCGCGGAACGCCTCCCGGAACTCTTGCCATTCCACGGCATGGCCAGCCGGACGTGAGGCGACATAATTCGCCCACCACGCACCAGCGGCACCGTGGAGCTGCTGTGCTGCGAACAGGGTCTTCTGCCGCTCCGTACACTGAAGCAGCCCAAACTTGGACTCGATGGTCCGCAGCCAGTTGTCAGCCTCCAGTGGTTCTTCAGCTTCGGTGAACACTGGAGGGTGCGTACTCATGAAATCCGAGTACGACACTTCGCGGGGCTCACGAGGCCCTCGCTCTTGACGTCCCCCCGCCTGGGACGTATTCTGCACGATCGTGCGGAGCAGGTCGGTCTGCTCCTCACGACCCCCCACCAGTGCCGCTATCACATCCGCTAGAGTAAGCGGAGGCGGCGGTGGTGGCTGCTGCTGCGGGGTGCTGTCGTAGGCCGGTGGCTGGGAGTCATAACCTCCCTGTTGGCTAGAGCCACCAACCTCGTGCGTGGTCCTAGTACGAACCATCTGCAACCACACAACATTAAACATCAGTCCCGCAACATTTTGCATGCAGTCTAAATGAAATAGGTGTAAAACATAATGACAATGAAAACATGCGATACATCTCGTAAGTAGATAGTGTAATAACTTTGCACAAGCTACACCATTACCAGACCAAACACAAGCTAGTTTAATCCAACTTGATGAACCTCCACTTTGGAAGCTCAACATAACTAGGTTTGGTCACTACGAGACATTACTATCGCGTTGTCATCACGCATACCACCCTTAGGGTACAACACCCTCTCCAATGAGTTCAACTGTCATTCTTCCGTCAGAATGACCAGTTCCTACCTATTCCATGTTTTGATCTGGTTCTGGGCATCCTCATGACTCAAGTTGAATACCAAAGTTAAAGTTAACTTCAGTATCTTTCCAAAGAGTACTCATTTGCCCCCAGATCAGCTTTGGTTAAAAAGTTATGCTAATTCAAAGTTAGCAGAATTTCTGGAAGAATTTCAACAGCACCTCCCTTGGAAGTGGCTGTTTTCAACCCTGATTTCCACTAAATTCTGTGCTGAAATTTCAGGAACTTTGAATTGCAAAGGTGTCGCACATCTTCTACTCTTTCTAAGGATGTATTATATGACAATTTTAGATTTTTCTACTGGGAGTTAGGGTTGAAAAACAGATCAGTTCAGAGGATGTTTTACTCTGCCCTGGTTCTGGACAGTTTACATTCCTCTGGGATTTCAGCCATCTTAAGGCGAGTTTCAGCTCTGGAAGTATGCAACAAAGTTGTAGAGGACTTGAATACCTTTCCAGAACTATATAGCACACCTCTTTGGGCTAAAGGACCCGTGAGTTATGCCCTGTTGAAGATCAGCAAACTTGCTGTCCAAAACAGAGCACTCTGTTTTTCATCCATTTGGCTATCCTACTTCACTATCCCATTTTTATACCCAACCAGGGTCCTAAATGTTGAACCTATAGATTTAAATTCTTTGTTATCATTATTCTCATGCATATTCCTACAATATCTCGGTACTACGTTCCTCACAAAAGAAATTCCTAACCGGATTTTACCGGCATATACGTCTCAAATGTGGCACTAAACGGTCTCTCGCACACGTTTACTACACGGATACTTACGTGGTTAGTACCTGCAGAAGGCCACACAATAATGGTGCACTCAATGGTTATTCATTTCAGGCAGTTCCATATTTAGAAGTAAATACAAACGCCCGTATCATTGTCATACGGCCGTCCCTGAGTTAGGTCACGTCTCAAGGTACGTGATCGTGTTTCAACACCACACGACGGGGAACCCGAGTAGGTCATGAACGGGTCGTCACGGTTGGGAATGTTATCAACCCAACAGATACCACCTACTGCCCTGCAGGGCACGCCGATGGCAAGCGCTGCGTATGTCCTCCTGGGCTATTTCCAGACGAACACACTCTCGCGTTACTGACCACGCGATGGGGTCTCCACTTACTTGCCTAATGCACGCTAGGGATCAGCGTTTCATATGAACTCAGGAACATGAAGAGTTCAAGAGGTTCATATTGACGTCTCACACCAAGCTATGAGACAAATCCCTGAACCACGTTCCTCGTCAGGGAGAGCTAACCGAAATTGAACCGCTTTCGGTGGCGTTCCTTACCATACTTACCAGAGCGTAGGTGCGTCGTTACATAATTGAAATTCAGAATTATAACACATAGGTTAGTCTTTGCCACTTTAAGTAACTAGGCTAATATAGTCCTTACTTGGGCAGCTACCGATTCCTCACCGTATACCTAAGTTTTTCCCATAATGCAGTCCTTTAGTACTGTGCTATCCCCGCTGCAGCTCTGATACCAGGCTGTGGCGGACCGGAATCCGCTCATCCAGGATCGCAGAGGGTGGTGCCGTGCGATGCGACACCCGACAGCACACGTCATAAGAACATAATATATTACATGGGAAACAACTGAAACTGTACAAACAGGTACAAACTTCAGTTACACTATTGTTTATATTACACAGCGGAAGTCTACACTATACAACTCACGCCCGCCTATTTAGCAAAAGTTGGTTGCCCAGCCCTAGGGCAACCCACATTAGCTGCACTCCTCAGCTCAGCGCGGCGTGTACGGCTCCCACTCAGCAGTGGTCCCCGACGGAGGGTAACCCTCGCCGGTGGACTCGTACCCCGAGTCCGTGGGTGGCTCCTCACCTGAAAAACACTTAAGCAGCAACCGTGAGCACAAAGGCTCAGCAAGGCTTAACCGACTCACCTAAGCATGAAACTCTACTTGAGGGGTACAATGGACATAGGATAGTAACATTTCAGCAAAAGGACACGCCTACAAGTTCATCCTTAGTTCATCTTTTAGCAACAAGTTAACAGTTCATGAAATCTGAAATTTAGTAAGCAGTATTTGGTGGCACACATGTAGCAATACAATTATATCAATCAGCATCATTGAATCAACATATTGCATCCATTAGTCTATGTTACGACGCAGTGAACAAGCGGTACTCGTCACCGCGAGGGACGGCGAATCGACACGATATACACCTGCAGGGAAACCCAAAGAGCACGTCACGTACGCCCATCCGTGGAGCTGCACAGCACGCTCACTCGATGTTGTACGGGACAACCTTTCACCCAACAGCCCAAACGTCGAACCGGTCGCACCGAAACGAGCAGGAGGTTCCCCACACGGAGCATCTCTCTATGCCCGTTGGCAGATTTCCACATTGCTGCCCTCAACCTACACCTATAAATCGGTGTGCTATGCCTCGACGCCCGGAGGTTTAGGCTACATCGGTTTACCGGGGCCCATATATCCGATATGCCTTCGGTACGTTCAATACTTGTTCAGCAGGGCCGCACACGGATCGGTCCTCAATCGACACGGGCAGGGCTGTGCACACAAAACTCACTCTTGCTGCGCCCTAGCCCCTGCCTAGTCTCATTTTTATTACTAAAGTGATCTCTCATCACTCAACCGAACCCGTATGTCCCAATGCCTATCTCGCGAGTAGATTCCAACTACTCGACTTGTACCGAAGTCCTATGACTCATTAAGCATAGCCTGTCTACTCGAGGTCCTTGACACTACCCTCACTCATTTAGGAACCTTTGGTTATGCAAGTGGGGTTTCATTCATCCTATACCTAATGCACATACATACTTCATATGACACATGTAAACAAAGTAAGATTTATAAAAAGGTTAATGCAAACCGGGGCTTGCCTTGTTGCTGCTGGTCAGTAGTTAGTTCCTCGTCTGGAAGATGGAAGTCCAGCACTTCCGGAGTCTCTTCTTCAACGGCTACACGTTAATGAAATACTACATGTTAATTTAGATGCAAATGTGAGTTTTAGAGTAAGACTTCTACTATTAGTTCTAATAACCAGCCTCTAACACCTGGAACTTTGTTTAAGAATTTAAAGATGAACTGGTGTTGGTGGTTTGGCTTGGACTTAATCACAGGGTTAAATGCTAAGTGGTTTTCCCCCTTTTCCATATTAAGCCCTTAAGTGGTTAAACAGGACAGGGATGATCTATAGCTCCAATGGAGCTGAGAATTTTTGTGTGAGTTCCTTGTCACAAGAAAACTCTCTGGACCAAACATTAGCACTTTTCATGGAGTGGTTTGCTCAGAATAATTCTCTTGGCAAATCAGCAAGGAAGAATTCATTCTGAGGTAATACCCCTGTTCATGCTCAACTTAATGAACTACAATTTCAATTATAGCCCATAGAGTTTGCATGAATTTTCCTAGCATTTTTGGAGTTAAGGTTTGCCCAGAATTGAATTTCCAAGTTTTGGAAATTCTCTGAAAATGTTTCTGCATTCAAATGAACACAGCACCTTCCAATTTGAATTCCTCTGACCAAATCAACTCCAACTGGTATGAAACTTTTACAGGGGTTTACTAATGCCCTAAAGAACATTCTGGCAAAATTTGGGGATTTTTGGATGAACCAAACTCCCTCTAAAATTCTTTTGCTGAAAAGCTTTAAAGAATTTTCCAGAATTAATTAATGGGTTTCATATTAATTGGGTTGTATATCTGGACAGAGCTAGGCAATATGAATCCAACCCAATTTGAATCACTAAATTTGGAGCTTCCTAGCGAAGTTATGGAGCTCTAAAGTTTGCACTAAAACTGGAAATTCCAGAAATGTTTAAATCCTGCGGGTGGGTCCACGTACACGTGTCGACCGCTGGAGCTGAGCCACACGGGGCCACAAACTACTTCCCGCGCGGCCGCACTGGATCCCGGACCATAGAGAATCCCACCCATTTATCTCCAGCCGCTGATGCGTGGGGCCTACCCCTTCGTCCTCCTCCGGCCACCCGCGCGACCCCGCCGCCAAGCTCGCCGGAGCTCTCGCCGGAGACGGGTTCCGGTCCTCGGAGCTTGCTGAATCTCGCCGCCAGTGCCTATCTCGGCCTGAGGAACACGGTGGTTCCCTCCCCAGAACTTGACAACCACCGGAACAGTGCTCCCGACGGCAACAGCGGCCGGGAGCTCACCGGCGACGTCCAACTCGGCATCCCACGCACCTTTTTCGATGCGGTTTGCTCTGGGAGCTCCGCTGACACCTGCTGGTCACGGACATGGACACCGATCCCCGTGAAAACGGCGGTAACTACGACCTCACCGGCGACCTAGGCCGGATATCGGCTGTGCTTCAGAAAACTTCAAAGAACCGTAAACCTAGCCCACGGTTTTTACTGGTTTTCGATCCTAGGTGGTCGTGGCCGTGTATAGAGCGTGTGCATGACTCGGTTTGCCCGGTGATGAGCTAACCCCCACGAATTTTGGGATTTTGTGGGAGCTCGGTCTCAAGACACCCGAAGCTTTCCCGGCGAAATACTCCCTCGACAGCCCATGAAATGAAGAACGGTAGGGACTAGAAGAATCAGCACCTTAAGGCGGTCCTTTCTTGTGTGGCTCGTCGGGCACGAGCGCGCCTGTGCTGGCCGGACGCCGGCGATCAGAGAGGGCGGCATTTCTGTGCTCGCGCGGAAACGAGGAAGGAGCTCGGTAGGGGGGGTTCTCGTTTGGAAAGCAGGAGGAAGGCGGCGTGGGCTGTGCGCTGGCCTTTAAGCCGCGGTTTGGCACCGTGAGGTGGCCGATTGCTGCCTCGGTGGCTCGCCGCCGTTCCCTGGCTTGCGCGCGAAGTCGGGGTCGGCTGCAGCAACCGACTGCCCCTCATGTGTGCCACTGACCTGTGGGCCTCCCCCTTTCTTCTTTTTCCCTAATATTTCTTTTCTGTTTTTGTTAATTATCCCACCAGCTACTCACAATTTAATGTGAGACTTAGCTCCCAAGTCTTCGTTTGAATTTGAATTCTCAAATTCAAACTTTGTTTGGTTAAATGTGCTTTATATTTAAATTGAAATTCAAATTCAGTTTTGAATTCTTGCAAATTTAGCTCTTGACAAGATGAGCTCCAATGGGGATGAAAATTGGTGAGCTTACTCAGAAAAATGTGCCGAGTATAGATATGGAGCTAACTTTTGAATTTGGATGATGAAAGTTGCTGCAATTTGTATTTACATTCAAATTGGCCTCTTTTTGAAATAACCTAAAAGTGCCTCAAAATATGTTGAATTTGCATGAGCTTTGGACTGAACCTTCCCAATACTTTTTAAATCCTAGGGGTGAGCTCAACCTCTCATGCTCATGTGTAGAAACCCTACATTGTGAAAGTGAAGGCTTTCCCCTCTAATCATTCTTTTGATGGAGGTTACTTGCTCTTCACAACATTTCCTATGGTGTTCACAATAAAAACTGTGGTGTTGTGAGGTGAAGAAAAGTTTTTGCAAGTCCCTTTTCTTGGGCTTTTACAAAACTATACCCGACTCATAAACTTCCCAGGCGACAAGGGTGGTTTAATCAAAACTAGTAAACTCCTATAAAAGGGTTTCTCATCATGTTTGACTCAGTACGTGTAAAGGTCCCAAAATTATGAATACAAAGAAACACTTGTTTGCAAAGTTTTGTTTCATGTGTGTGAAATTTGGGACTTGTTAAAACTTTTTCCCACATGTGATAACACACATGAGGGCTTTCTTCACACAAGTCAAATGTTCATTTGAGAACTTGGAACCCTACAGGGGTCTAAAACAAAGATGGGAAGTTCCCATATGTGTGAGGAAGCGAAGATCAGATTTAGAACAATTGTTCAAACTCAAAAATTCAAATGAGAAAAACACAATGGAATTCAAAACTGTTGTGCTAAAAATCTCATTTGCAGCAGCCAAAATAAAAATCAGATTTCATATTTGAATTCCTTGGGTCCAAATTAGGGGGTGTGCAAAGTTTCATGATTTATGAAAATAGTTTGCAACCCATTTTGCAAAATGGACTTTAAATGACAAAGAATTCAAATGCATATTTGAATTTGGATGAAACTTGCCCAATTATCCAAATGCATACCAGATTTAAATTCCCACAATTGAATTCACTCAACATTCAAACTTGGGAGATATTTGGAGAGGGGATAAGGAGGACTGATCAGTGGGTCCCACATGTCATTGTGTGAACTGAAAATTTGCAAAAGATCTCAGTGTTGGGTCTCTGTTTGCCTCCTTCAGTCGGCACCCGACACCGACGGGCGCACCTCCGCTCGACACCGATGCTCAGCCGGCAGCCACCTCCTGGTGGAATTTCTTCGCGCTGGAGACCTGCTGGACGTCGGTGGCTACCGCCTCACCGCCTCTCCCACCTCTTAACCGAAGCCACGGCGCTGCTTCCTCTCTTCCTCGCACCGAGAGACAGAAACACGGCCGCTCTTCTTTGATCGCTCGGGTACTCGAGCAGAGCAAGCGAGCAGCGCCTCTGAGCAGCAAAACAATACCACCAACGTCCCCACGACCTCCTCGAGCCATCACCCAGTGTGTTCGTGCCCTCTACGCCGAGAACCTTGAGTTTCCGCGGTGGCCGAACACCCCGGCGGCGACGTGCTCCCGTGGACAGCCTCCTCCAGAAAGTTTCACGACCAAGCGAGGCCACTATTGGATGCGCAGGAGCTCCGTGCAGCTTCCACCCGACGCACAGAGCCTGCCTCGACCTCTCGACGGCGAATTTTGAAGATCCTCTCCGGCCGGTGAAAACCAACCTTCCAGTATGATTCTGTAAAATTCCCGATCAATTGTTGTTTAGACTCCACGAGACTTCACACACACCGGCTAGACATGTAGGCGCACCAGTTCTCTTTTGAAACCTCGCATGGAACACCCTGTGCACGGTGCAATTTGAAGCTTTCCGAAGGCGGCTATGGCGGGAAGATGCGGGTGCACGGTGAACCCTAAGTTAGAGCCATTTCCTTTCCACGTCGATGATCCCTAGCGTCCGCTGGTGCTCTAGAGCTTGGAAACCGAAGCCTAGAAGGCTTAGGGCGTCGGGGCGACGTCACCGGACTTCGTCCGAACCGTTGCGCCGTCGCGGGCTAGTTTGGGAGCCCTACCGGCTCGAGCAAACCCCACCAGCGTGTTCCTCACGTTGAAATAGGGGCTGGAGGCGAGTTTCAGCAGTTTAGATGGCCGGACGACGGATCCCGGAGCTTCTCCGGTGAGCCCGGCGGCGGGATCGCGCGGGAGCGAGAGGTGGAAGACGACCCCCCCCTGGGCCCGCGCGTCAGCGACTCGGGGAAAATGGGCCGGATACTCTGTGGCGTGGGATCAACTGTGACAGCACGGGAAATGACCCTGTGACCCCGTGTGGCACGCTCCCGGTGACTGACACGTGCCCCGTGGCCCCACAGTCAGTTTAAACATTTCCCGGATTTATTCAAATTCCAAATTTTTCCCCAAACTTCAGAAGAGCATAACTTTTGCTAGGAACCTCCAAATTTAGTGATTCAAATTGGGTTAGATTCAGATTGACAAACTCTATCCGATTATGCAACCCAATTTGTATGAAAGTCTTTATTTAATTCTGGAAAATTCTTTAAAGCTTTTCAGCAAAAGAATTTTTGAGAAGGTTCGGTTTATCCAAAAATCCTCAAATTTTGCCAGAATAATATTTAGGGTGTTATTAGACTCCTGTAAAAGTTTCAGCCCATTTGGAGTTGAAATGGTCAGGATAATTCAGATTATAAGTTCCTGTATTCAAATGAATACAGAAAACATTTTCAGAGAATTTCCAAAACTTGTAAATTCAGTTCTGGGAAATTCCTAGCTCCAAAAATCCTAGGAAAATTCATGTAGACTCTATAAACTATAATTGAAATTGTGGTTCACTGAGTTTGACATGAACATGGATGTTACCTCAGAATTAATTCATCTTTGACTAAACACTTAGAGAATTATTCTGAATAAACCATTTCATGAAATGTGCTAAATTTTGGTCCAGAGGACTTTCTTGTGACAAGGAACTCACATGAAAATTCTCAGCTCCATTAGAGCTCTGGATCACAACTGTCATGTGTGATTTCTTGAGGTGAGCAACACTTAAGTGGGAAGAAGCACTCAACACTTGATCTTAGTGTTTAAGTCCAACCGAAACCACTAGCACCAGTGTCATTTTAAATTCTTAAACAAAGTTCCAGTTTTAAAATGGTCTTTAGATCTTATGAGCAAAAGCTTTTCAATTAAATACATATGCATGATCATATCGTGTAGCATATACGTGAAGAAGGTGAGGAGGATTGGAAGTGAAGATCAAGGAGGTAGGAGAACAAGTGATCAAGCTCCAAGTGATTGTCACTAACTGATTGTAACAGTAGTCACCTGCGAAACAGGCAAGCCCCGGTTTGCATTTGAACCGTTTTATAAAGCATTTTCATTTGTAGAGATCATAGCTTTGCATCGTTGATTGCATTACGTCTAGATGATATTGAAAACTCCACTTGCATGACCAGAAACACCTAAGAGAGAAAGGGTAGAATAGCAACTCCTTGAGGGAATTTGGCTACGCTAATGTTAGTAGGAAAGGTCCGGTAGAAGACGAGTAGTTGGAATCTACTCGCGAGTTTAGGGCTGGTGTACTCGGGACGGGTCCAATTTAGAGAAAATGAGGAAAGTTCACACATAAGAAATGGAGACCGGGCAGGGAGGTTTAGATGCAGCAGGTTGCAGGCCGTGCGTGCATAGCCCTGCCTGTGTCGGTTAAGGCCCGTCCGTGCTTGGCCCTGTTGGACAAGTTTGAGTTGTGTACCGGGTACATACTGGCTATATGGGACCCAGGAAACCGATGTACCTTGGGAGATCCATAGTGGAACTTTTCCAACTGCCTTAGGCTTTCGGCGTCAGGGTAGCAGGAGGTACCTCGCTCAAGAACATACCACAGCGGGTATGTACCTTGAGGGAGCTTGCGTACTCGGGGCAGTTGGACTGCGTCCAATGTGGAAGATCTTGGGAAAGGTGGCCGCGTACAACGTCAGTCGAGGTTGCTGCCGGCAACTCGGAGTACGGGTGTACGTGTCGTGTAGTCCGGGCATGTACTGATTCGAATCACTGTCGCTCGCGGTCATATGAGCATACTTGCCCACTGCGTCTTGACGTAGTAAGAACTGAACTGGTTATTCTGTTGAACTTGATAAGGCTGTGCTATAACTTGTATTGCAACCATGATTGAACTAGAGATAGGCTCATTAAACTTTACTTTCACTTTGTGCAAGGAGCATCGCAACAAAGCGTTTCTTGTTTGATTGTGGAGTTGCGATGCTTTTCGGCTCAAGGTCTGCACAATGAGGCTTAAAATATGAAAGTTAAGGATCAACTTTAGGCGAGTCCTTTATGCAAATCTAGCCGACCCATTTGAAACCATCGTGCATGTAGAGTTTCTTGCTTAGGAGAGACGGGTCAGACTTGCTGAGCCTATGTGCTCACGCTTGCTATATAAGTGGTCTTGCAGGTTAACAACGATGCTGAAAAGAAGGTTGTCCGGTGAGACTCGGGGACTCCCGAGTCAGGTAACACATGGAGAACCTAGCCGCTGCTGCTTGTCTTCATGTTGCTAGCGAGAGGAGTCCGCGGGCTGGACTTCATCTCAGGTGCTCTTAGTTATTCGACGAGAGTTGATAAAGACTTCCGCTGTAGTTACTTGATGTAAAGTATTTACAAAGAAAAACTTGTAAGCTTCCGCTATTGTTTTATGTAATACATGGTTCCTCATATGTGTGTTATTGGGTGCCGCATAACACGGCACCACCCAATGCGATTCCCGGGCGAGTGGCCTGTCTCGGTTGAGCAGGTCGCGTCAGTACGCACACCTTTTCGTAAAACAAAACAGCTTTACCCAAAACATAGGATCAATATGGTCAAGGAGCACTTGCCTTGTTCTTGCGGTTCCGGTTGTTCTTGAATCTCAAAACCTTGTTGCTGCAGTTTGTCGTAGACAGCTCCCCAAGCTTGTTCTGCTAGGTAGGATCACGTGCATACAAGATTCACAGCAATCAATATCATGCACAAACCTTAAACTAGATGCGATGATGCACATGCATGCCATCCTATGATTAATTTTATTAGATTGGTCTGTACGTGTTTTTGCATGGCTTGCATGGGCAGAGGTGTTCGGATCAAAGGTGGACGTGGCAATGATCTTGTCTTTAGATCAATTTGATCATCAAGTGATCTGTCCACGAGAAGGTTTCTGTTCGAAAGGAATCAAAGAACAGATGCAAAGAAAACACAACGATATCGTAAGGTGGTATTGAGGCCTACCTTACGTTTCCTCTCGGCTTTCGAGGTCCTCCTCAGACCGCTGGGCTTTCCTCTGGCGATCTTCCTTGCCGCGCTCCGGCGATGGCTTTCTCAGCGAGTTGGGGCTAGGGCTCTAAGTCGTCGGCTCAGGAATTGGAAAAGAAGTTTGTGGTTTCAGCCAGGGGTCTGGATTCTATTTATAATCGGGAGGAGAAGGGTCCTAATCTGATTGTATCCCAAATAAGAGTCTTATTCAGATCATCGTTGGATCCTATCATCTTATCTTTTGTTGATTTGGTGCGGTAACGTTGTGGAATTCAGGTCGGTTTCCCTTTCGTACCGGTATTCTTACGCGTAACAGCCGCTCCAGAACTCGTTACCTTCGCGGCGATGAGCTCCGGAGGCTCCACGTGTCCTTCCGGGGCCTTGTATCTCCTTCTCCGCAGAGACGAGCTCTGGTTGTGCCGCGTGTCAATCGACCGAGACCTCCCCTTCTTTGGAGGTGAGCTCCGTGCACGCCACGTGTTGGCACCGGTCTTTCCTTTCTTCTTTCTTCAGGGACATGCCCCGAGGTCGACACGTGTCCAGTAGCGACAGACCTCCCGGAGATAAGCTCCGGTGACGACGCGTGTCCAATAGAACATGACCTCTTGGAGGTGGGCTCCGGGATCGACACGTATTCCGCGCGACTGGTTCTCTGATTTCCGTGAGGACTAGCTCTGAGAATGACATGTGTCCTGCGGAAATGCCTTTGCTTCTTCCGCAGAGGCTAGCTCCGTGGGCAACACGTGTCCCACAGGATCGGACCTCTCCCCTTTGCGGAGACGAGCCCCGAGCCTGCCACGTAGCCCGCTTGGTGGCGGCCTCTCCCCACTTCGTAGGGATGAGTTCCGAACACGCCACGTGGCCAGCAGCCGCGGTAAGTTGTCTTTGGCACTTTCTGAGAGCTGGATTCGGCTCTTATTGGCTATCCTTTTGATATTTTTCTCTGTCCCTACTTTTCTTAAAGTGTCCCCTCTTCATAAAACATGAACATATGCTGACACCCGAGGTGAGAGTGTCACAACAACCCAGCTCTCTCTCCCATGGAGGAGAGACTGAAGCTGAGCCACAACAGCACGACGGAGGAGGTGGACGCCACACAATATCGGCGTCTTGTGGGGAGCCTTCGCTACCTCGCCCACACACAGCCGGACTTGGCATTCTCTGTCGGCTACGTCAGTCAGTTCATGCAGCGACCGATGACGGAGCACCAGCAGGCTGTGAAGAGGATCATCCGCTACATTGCCGGCACTCTCGACCATGGCCTCTACTACCCGAGGTGCCAGGCACACCTTGTCGGGTACAGCAACAGCGACCACGCCGGCGACATTGACACTAGCAAGAGCACGAGCAGGATTCTCTTCTTCCTCGGCAAGTGCCTCGTTAGCTGGCAGTCGGTCAAGCAGCAGGTGGTGGCCCTGTCCAGCTGCGACGCCGAGTACATAGCGGCCTCTACTGCTTCGACTCAGGCGCTCTGGCTTGTTCGACTGCTTGGTGATCTCCTCGGCAAAGACACCGGAGCAGTGGAACTTAGATTGGACAACAAGTCCGCTCTGGCTCTAGCAAAGAACCCCGTCTTTCATGAATGGAGGAAGCACATCGGGGTGAGATACCACTTCCTCCGAGGCTGCTTGGAGGAAGGGAGCATCAAGGCGTGCTACATCAACACCAAGGACCAGCTTGCAGACCTGCTCACCAAGCCCCTTGGGAGGACCACGTTCCTTGAGCTTTGCTCCAGGATCGGGATGGTCCAACTCTCCCACAAGACAACGCACAAGACTTAGGGGGAGAATGAAGGATTAAGTCTTGTACTCTTGGTATGTGTGGCCCCTAGTTAGGACAGCATCTCAGTCCTTAGTAGGACAGCATATTAGTCCTTTGGTAGGACAGCATCTTAGTCCTTTCGTAGGACAGCATCATAGACCAAGAGGACAACATATTAGTCCTTTGGTAGGACAGCATCTTAGACCAAGAGGACAGCATCTTAGACTAGCATCTAGGTATATGCTTGGCTGCCTTAGCTATAAATATGTAACCCCAACCCCTAGGTAGGGCATGGCATTGTGTGTGGAATGAAACAAGAAAAATTTCCCAACTCTTAGTGTCATTCTCTCCATGACAGTAATACTTCAGATACTAACAAGGTCGTCGGCCACGGTATTGTCGGCATGCGGTACATGGCACAGGTCCAAGGCTTCAAAGTCCTTCTCCAGCATCTGCACGTAGAGCAGATAGGCAGCTAATTGTGGGTCGTTGCAGGAGCATTCACGCTTGACTTTCTTGATGATTAGCTGGGAGTCACCCTTGACCAACAACTGGAGGACGCCGAGGGACAACGCCGTCTTCAGGCCGAAGATGAGAGCTTCATACTCGGCCATGTTGTTGGTTGCCTTGAAGTTGAGACGCACCATGTACTTGAACTGCTCCCCCGATGGCATGAGGAGCAGTACGCCGGCTCCGGCCCCCTGCTTCCGCGAGGAGCCGTCGATGTAGAGCGTCCAGTGGGGCTTGGTGAAGACCGCTGCTCGGGGCTCCGGCGCTCCACCTTCAGGGCCCCCTGGGTTGGTTGGTGTTGGCGTCCACTCAGCCACGAAGTCAGCCAGTGCTTGGCTCTTGACTGCATGACATGGTAGGAAGTCCAGCTCGAACTCCGCCAGCTCCGCTACCCACTTGGCGACGTTGCCGGTCGCGTTGGCTCTATGGAGGATGGTCTTCAGCGGATAGGAGGTAACCACCGAGATCCAATGGGCTTGGAAGTAGTGCCGGAGCTTCCTAGACGCCACGAGCACTGCATACAACAGCTTATGAACCTCCAGATACCTCGTCTTGGCGTCGTGGAGGACTTCACTGATATAGTAGACGGGCCTTTGGATGGTCCGGATCCTCCCTGGGGGATCCGGGGCATCTTCCTCCATTGGCACCAGCCGACAGGAGGTCCCCAGGTCCGGGGCAGCCTCCGGGGGCAGGGACCCGGGGACTTCTCGGCCATCTTGGTCCTCCGGGAGGTCATCTTGGGCCTCCGGGAGGTCGTCTTGGACCTTTGGGAGGTTGTCTTGGACCTTCAGGAGGTCGTCTTGGACCTCCGGGAGGTTGTCTTGGACTTCCGGGAGGTCCCCTTGGATCTCCGGGAGGTTGACCGTGGTCTCTGGGGCCTGGGCCTCAGAGATCTCCTGACTGTCGGGGCCCCCCATGGGGTCCAGACAGCCTCGGTGCTTGACTTCTGCTGCTGGAGCAGGTTGTAGTGGCGAGGGGTTTGGTCGCTCTGCGACTAGGACCATGCTCACCACTTCTGTCGTCGCCGTGATGTAGAGCAGTAGGTGCTCACCGAGCTCAGGGGCTACCATGATGGGCAGCGTTGTTAGGAGTTGCTTCAACTCCTGGGATGCCTCTTCAGCTTCTTTGGTCCAAACAAATGGACCGGCTTTGCGCAGGAGCTTGAAGAAGGGAAGAGCCTGCTCAGCTAGCCTAGGTATGAACCGACTGAGCGCAACTAGACATCCCGTGAGCTTCTGGACATCCTTGATGTGAGCTGGGGCCGCATCAGCTCGATGGCCTTGATCTTCTCTGGGTTGGCTTCGATCCCTCGGTGTGAGACCAGGAATCCAAGGAGCTTTCCAAAGGATACACCGAACACACATTTGTCCGGGTTTAGCTTAGTGCGTGTGGAGCACAGTTTGTCAAAGACTAGAGCTAGGTTATCTAACAAGGATGTGCTCTGTCTAACTTTGACAACGATGTCATCTACATACACCTCTACTAAGTCTCGGGTTAGCTCTCCAAATGTTTTATGCATAGCGCGTACAAAAGTAGGGAGAGCATTTTTCAGACCATAAGGCATGGAGACATAACAATACAGGTCGTCTACTGTTATAAAAGCAGTGTGTTCTTCATCTTCTCTAGACATTGGTATTTGGTGGAAGCCTGAGTTGGCGTCTAGGAAGCACAACATATCTAAGCCTGATGTAGAGTCTACAATCTGATCTATTCTAGGGAGAGGGAATGGATCTTTGGGGCATGCCTTATTGACACTGGTGTAGTCGATGCACATCTGGAGCTTCCCGCCGGCCTTCAGGACGACAACAGGTTTGGCCAACCACCGGGGGGGGGGGTGGTGGACCTCCCGTATGAAGCCAGCATCGAGCAGCTTCTTGATCTCTTCACGGATGAAGTTCTGCCGCTCGATGGACTGCTTCCGAGGCTTTTGCTAGATCGGCCGAGCATCGGGGAAGATCTTCAAATGGTGCTCGATCACCTCCCTAGGGATCCCGGGCATCTGTGACGGTTGCCATGCAAACACGTCGACGTTGTCCCGGCGGAAGGTGATGAGCGCGCCTTCCTATTTGCTATGCAGGCCCCCGGCTATTCGGGTGGTCTGGGCAGCTTCGGCGCCAACTTGGACGACCTTCAGGGGGACATCGCCTTCGTCGAGGTGTTGCACTCAGGGTGCAGAGGTCGAGGCACGGTGGCGTGCACTTGGGTGGAGCTGGCCCGGTTCTGCACCGCCAAGGGCAGGTGCTCGGGCTGCCGCAAGTGCTTGGAGCTTCTCCAAGGCTGACACTACGGCAGTGTGGTCTCCACGGATCCTGAGGATGCCAGTGGGTGTAGGCATCTTCAGTACGAGGTAGCCGTAGTGGGCCATGAACCGGTACAGGGCTGACCTGCCGATGATGGCGTTGAAGGGGAGGTCGACCTCCACCACGTCGAACAGAATGTATTATGTCTGGTAGTTGTCCGGTGCTCCGAAGGTCACCGGAAGGCTGATGTTGCCGTATGGGACAACTTGCCCTGGCCCCACCCCTGAGAACGGGCTCGACGGGGTGAGCTTGGCCATGGGAATCTGCAGCTTCTGGAAAGATGCGCGGCTGATGAGGTTGAGGCCGGCCCCGCCATCCACCAGGACGTGGTACATCTTCACGTTGGCGATGGTTGGAGCTACCAAGAGTGGTAGTTGTCCGGCTCCAGCCATGTTCTTGGGGCAGTCGGAGGCGTCGAAGCTGATGGGGGTCCCTACCCACTTGAGGTGCGGCGCTGCGCTTGGGGTAGGAGCCACCTACGCCACTGCTCGGCGCAGGGTCTTGACTGCATTCTGGGGCGAGGGGTCCGAGGACCCTCGGTAGATGACATGGAGCACCTTCCGGTGCTCGTCTTCACTGGAGCTGGAGTCCCCACGGTTGTGGACCGTCTTCATGGCGCGTTGGGGCTCCTGGTACCCCATCTCTTGGTCGCCGTTGTCCCGGGTCGACCTTCTACTTGCTCCCTCTGGCGGAAGGGAGCATCATCTGCGCGCGGCTGCTTCCCCTTGCGGAAGCGCTCCGCGAGCTTCTTGATCTCCCGGAACTCACCAACAGTGTGGCTCCTGGTGTTGTGTACCGGGCACGGCTCACCACGGTTGCCACCGTCGGGTGACTGCCGTGGTCTCTTGTCGGGGTGTGGCCCCCGAGCTCCGCTAGGTGCTGTGGTTGCAGCAACGGGAGCTCCGGCTGGCGGCTTGATCTTGCCATCGCCCTTCTTCTTGATCTTCTTGCTGCTCCCATGGGATGCAGCGCTAGCTCCGGGCTGCCCTCCTGCTTCGGAGGCTGGCTGTGAGTGCCAGTTGCGCCCTTCTGCTGCTCTGGCGCACTTGTCCGCCAGGCTGAAGAGCTCCGAGACGTCGCGCACCTCCGTGGTGGCCAACTTCTCGAGCATCTTCTCATCCCTCACACCTTGTCGGAATGCCACCACCACTGATGCATTCTGGATGTGGGGGATGGTGTTCCGCACCTGGGAGAACCGATGGATGAAGTAGCGCAGGGATTCTCCAGGTTGTTGTCGGATGGCGTGGAGGTCGAGCTCCATGCCGGGACACATGTAGGAGCTACCGAAGTTCACGGTGAACTGTCGGCATAGCTCTCCCCAGGAGGTTATGGAACCCTGGGGCAGGTTCATGATCCATGACCGGGCCGGGCCGGTCAAGGCGACGGGAAAGTAGTTGGCCATGACGGCCTCATCCCCTCCTGCCACGAGGATGGCAGTGGAGTAGATCTGCAGCATACTTCTCTGGCAGGTGTGGCCGGAACTTGTGTGGCAACACCGCGAAGCGAAGGTGAGGCGCCAGGGCCGCACACCCCGCTCCTGCCGCTGCAGGTCCTGGTGCCGCGAACCCTTGGTCCGCTGCTGGCACGATGTATCCCGGCATGGGCAATGGTGCACCATACACCGGGGGTGCCACTTGCAAGGCATATGGCTGCTGCATATGCTGCGTGGCGTACGCCTGGTGCAGAGGTCGCGTGGCGAACATCTGCGGTCCAGGCTGAGTTGAGGCAGTCGACATGCTATAGTCCGCCTCGTGGTTGCGACGCCTTTCCTGCCGCCGCTCGATGGTCACGCGGGCATCTTCGCCCGAGTGACGTCGCTCCAGCTCTGACCTCAGGTCCGCCGTTGGGAGCCTGGTAGAGCGGGAGTCTGCCGTCTGCCCGTCAACCGTTGGCATGCGCGACAGCGACACATCTGGTTGACTGGGGTGTCGTCCTCGTCGAAGCGGAGGGTTGGCGGTGGCGACGACGAGGCAGTCGACGTCGTGGATCCACTACTAGGTGGCCCCCTGGGGAGCGTCCACAGCAGGTGGATTGTGCAGGAGCGCCCGTGCTGCGGCTAGTGTACTCCCTTGAGTAACACTCTGCGCCACAGCAGATCTTGGGCTTGCAGGAGTCCGCGTTGTTGGAGTCTGACGCGGGCTCCCAGCTTGTCCCGACACACTCCTCCCTGAGTGCGTCGAGACATAGGCTTCGCTGGTCATCGTTCGCCGGGAACGAGGGTGAGGAGAGCTTGCCGCTGAAGGAAGCTTGGTCATCTTCATCAGCGTAGACCCGTCGCAAGAGGGAAAAGCCCCCTACCTGGCACGCCAAATGTTGAAGCGTCTGCGGTCGACACTTCCCCTAGGCCTGCTCGGAGCAGCCCGCGGAGGTTCTTTTTCGGAGGGGCTAGTCCTCTCGGAGCGTTTTGCGTTGGATGAAGGTGGATTGACACCAGGATTTTTACGTGGTTCGGGCCGCCGGAGCGTAAAACCCTACGTCCATGGGAGCAGTGTTGCTCGATGTATTGCTTGGCACTTAGAACCAGAGTTCTAAGCTTGGAGATGAGCTGAGTTGCCCTTGATCTATAGAGGGAGCTGAACCCACGGGAGTTCGAACCCTTTGTAACGTTGCCTACCCGAGCCTTTTATAGTTCAAGGCTCGGGCGGCATACAAAGTGGGCCCCAGGACCCGATAGGTGGCCCCGGGTTGATTTCCTGCCATCTACCGTATCTCGCAGTGAATGATGGTAGCTGTCTTGGCAGTAGCTTCTTGGTCGTCGTCCTGCCACGCCTTGCCCGCGCCGCAAGCTAGGCGTAGCGGTTGATGATGGCAGGGTCGGCAGGGCATGTCTTGTCGCTGTGTTTATTGGTGTACAGCCTCTGACACTGTGCGCCTGTCCTGACTGTGACTGGTCACAGTGCCTCCTGATAGGCGTGCTGTGATGCCCTCAATTCTGTGGAATACCACGGAACTGAGAACTGATGCATATGTGTGCCCAGGATGTTCATCACACATACACATATGTTCCAAAAACTGAATTCAGAATATATATATATATATATATATATCATCACGAATAACAGAGTTTATTACAATGTTTCATGAGTCTTGGACCCATGCTCACAGCGGAAGTCTTATTTCTATGCAGCGGAAGTCTTTATTCTTCTGCGGAAGCAATTTAACTAATGTGGAAGCAATTCTAGGCAGCAATGGCTCCATCTCTACTCCATCCCCACAGGCAAGGTTGAGAACAGATCACACGCCTAATGCTCCAATTGGTCTTCATAGTAATATTCTCCTGTTGCTGATGATGAGATAATAATGCAAGTTTGAGCACAATGATGTACTCAGCAAGTGCGGGAAAATAAGATATGAAGCTCATAACAAGGTAGGTATAAAAAGGCTCATTGTAGAAAGCAAAGTTATTTATCAAAACCATGATAAAACAGCAACTCATCTTTAAGTGAATGTAATCCCAACATGTATTAAAATACCAATCATACCTCCATTATGTTCATTACCTTTCCATGTCACAACCAGTCATCAATCAACCTCATTCTCACGAATACCTCCTCGTATTCGTTACCATCTCACGAATACCATCTCGTATTCGCTACCATTTCATCTCATAAACAACTTCGTCTCCCACCAAGACCAACCTCGTTGCCATGACTCAACAGTCATGCAACCCATCTTATCACCCGGACTCAACAGTCCCAAAACCAAACCAAAACCAAACCATAACCAGTAACCATCCCAATAACCATCCTAACTAATCATAGCAGTTGGCCAGGCGCTCGTGATCGTAAGCTCAGCTACCATGATAGTTTTAAGAACTCTGCAGAGTTTGCACCTCTTTACCCACAAGTTTGTGATTTCGTCACCCGTCGGCGACTGCAGAACCTCCATTATACCAGTACACAACCGTCGGTGTATGGCCAAGAGATCACAAAATAGCCTTTACAAAGGGGCTACTAGATGTATGGACTCACTAAGGTTTCACCGGCAGGCTAGAATCTCCAATTCTCCCACCCATGGGCCCCCTCTTGTGCCATGCAGTTCCCAGGGCAGTCCTCACTCGACTCCCATTCCCCACGCCTTCCACAGTCCATAACAATCTAGCAACTTACCTAATTACTCAGCTAAGCCACACCCATACTTGGCCTTGTGGTGGCACTGTTATCCTGGCATGTGCATGCATGAACTGGTCCTTAGATCTACGGCAAGTAAACCACCATCTCATGTTACCTCATTCACAAACCTAGTCTTGCCTAGATCTCCCTCCGATACATGTCCATTATTAACATCAGTTTTCTCATTATCATTATGAGTGCAGTTAGCTAGACACATATATCTCGCTTCCCAATCCCATGGACTCAGCGAAGCATAAAAGTAAAAACCATACTCGATTCATAAACGTCCCTGGCGACAAGGGTGGTTTAACCAAAGCTAGTAAACTCCTACAAAAGGGTTTCCCATCATGTTTGACTCAGCACACACACCTTTTTGCAAAACAAAACAGTTTTACTCAAAACATAGGATCAATATGGTCAAGAAGCACTTGCCTTGTTCTTGCGGTTCCGGTTGCTCTTGGATCTCGAAACCTTGTTGTTGCAGCTCATCGTAGACAGCTCCTTGAGCTTGTCCTTCTTACGTTCTTCTCGGTCTTCAGGGTCCTTTTCTGATCAGACAGATCGTTGGGGCTCTCTTCCGACGATCTTTCTCGCTGATCTCCGGCGATGGCTTACTCGGCGAGTTAAGGGCTAGGGCTCTAAGTCGTCGGCTTAGGAATTGGAAAAGAAGTTCGTGGTTTCGGCCAAAGGTTCTGGGTTCTATTTATAATCGGGAAGAGAAGAGTCCTAATCTGATTGTATCCCAAATAAGAGTCCTATTCAGATCATCGTTGAATCTTAACATCTTATCTTTAGTTGATTTGGTGTGGTATCATTGTGGAATTCAGGTCGGTTTCTTCTCCGTACCGATATTTCTATGTGTACAGAATCCAAAACCGCTCCAGAACTTGTTACCTCCGCGGTGATGAGCCCCGGAAGCTCCACGTGTCCACCGGGCCTGGTCTCTTCCTTTCCGCAGAGACGAGCTCCGGTTGTGCCGCGTGTCAAGCGAGCGAGACCTCCCTTCTCCTTCGGAGGTGAGCTCCGTGTGCACCACGTATCCTGGCGGTCGGGACCTCCTATCTCTTCGGAGGTGGCTCCGCACGCGCCACGTGTCAATGCCGGACCTTTCCTCTCTCTGTGGAGGTAGCTCCAGCACCAGACTTCCTTTCTTCTGAGAGACGAGCTCCGAGGTTAACACGTGTCCAACAGTGACGGACCTCCCGGAGATAAGCTCCGGTGACGGCGCGTGTCCGATAGTACCGGACCTCTCGGAGGTGAGCTCCGAGATCGACACGTATCCCGCGCGACTGGTCCTCTGATTCCCATGGTCACTAGCTCCGAAGGTGACATGTTTCCTGCGGAAACGCCTTTGCTTCTTTCGCAGAGGCTAGCTCCGGGCAACACGTGTCCCACAGGGTCGGACCTCTCCCCCTTTGCGGAGATGAGCCCCGATCCTGCCACGTAGCCAGTTTAGCGGCGGACCTCTCCCCACTTCGCAGGGATAAGCTCTGAACACGTCATGTGGCCAGTGGGCCGCAGTGATGTGGACATCACTCCTGCAGATATACACAACACTCACATGGTAGACATGCAAGGTCCAATTACTAGAGCTCGAGCACGAAAATTGAATTTAGAGGTGAGCTCGTTCCTGAACAATTCTTTATATGTGAATTTTGAGAGTATGTTGCTACCTAATGGATTAATTATGATTAGGAACCATGGAGAGGATATGGAGATACATGGAGAGGGGTTTGGACGCGTGGAGGACCAGACAATACGCCAACAAGAAGTTAGAGACCGAGCCCAACTCAAACTCGAGTCCAACTCGGGCCCAGGAGCAGTCCACCTTAAAATGGATGCACAGGAGGCATACGGACTCCTTTTTTGACGTTCTACATATGCACGGAAAGCTGAGAGGATAAACTTTCCAATGGAACTGGCCCCACATCAAAATTCCCTCGGAGTTGAGGGGAAACATTGAAACAATATAAAGTTTAGAGTCTGTCAGGGTTTTGCTTAGTTACAATCTGTCATTGAACAGTGTCGCCGATCATCGGTTGTGAGACCCCAAATTTGTGATCAATTCAGTTTTGATTGCAACTTATCTGTTCTTGCTTGTGTTCTTGATTGCGCTTGCAGGGATAAGCCTTCATGGCGAGGTCATTCGTGTGACACGGGTGATAACGAACGAAGCAGTGGTGTAGTGATTGCGGGGTTTCGTTCGTTCGGAGCCTTGGATCATCAACGTCGAGATATCCACCCAATCAAGTTTACCCTACCTCTCAGAAGATCGGGACTCATCCTCCTATCACGCGGTAAGTTGTCTTCGGCGCTCTCGGTGAACTGGATTCGGCTCTTATTGGCTACCTTTTGATATTTTTCTCTGTTCCTACTTCCTTTAAAATGTTTTCTCTTCATGAAACATGAATATATGCAGAAACCAGAAATGAGGGTGTCACAAATCTACCCCCCTTAAATTGAATCTTGCCCTCGAGATTCGTAGGTAGAGAATATACGAGGAAATTCTGCCTTGATGTCTTCTTCACGCTCCCATGTGGCTTCAGCTTCGGTGTGATGGTTCCATTGTACCTTGCACCATCGGATCACTTTGTTCCTGGTGACCCTTTCCTTTACGTCCAAAATTCAGACAGGGTGCTCCGTATAAGTCAGGTCCTCTTGAAGTTCAAGCTCTTCCATTGGTGCTTGCTCCTCCGGTACTCTCAAGCACTTCTTGAGCTGGGATACATGAAACACATCATGTACGTCGAAGAGATATGTTGGGAGCTCTAGTTGATAGGCTACTTCTCCACGCTTGTCCAAAATCTTAAATGGTCTGATGTAGCGAGGTGCTAGCTTGCCTTTGAAGTTGAAACGTCGTTGGCCACGGATAGGCGATACCTTAAGGTATACGAAGTCTCATACTTCAAAAGTTAACTTCCTTCGCCTATTGTCCACATAGCCTTTCTGTCGTGACTGAGTAGCCTTTAAATTCTCCCGTATCGTTTGGACTTGCTTTTCAGCTTCTTGTAGCACTTTGGGTCCAAACACCTGGTTCTCTCCGGTTTCGTTCCAAAACAGCGGCGTTCTACACCGTTGTCGAAGTGTGTAGCCAGCACTTCCCCCTGGCCTCCTTTGGGCAGCCCGCGGAGGTTCTTTTTCAGTGGGGCTAGTCACTCACGGAGAGCTTCAGCGTTAGGGACGATTGAGGGAGAAGCTTGACACGGGGAGTTTTACGTGGTTCAGGCCGCCGGAGCGTAAAACCCTACGTCCACGGTGAGCAGAGATGCTCGTTGTATTGCTTACTGCTCAGAACCGGAGTCCTGAGCTTGAGGGTGAGAGATGTCGAATGGCTAGAGTGCGAGGGTGCGTAAGAGGCGAACCCTTGCTAACGTTGCCTACCTGAGCCTTCTATAGTCCAAGGCTCGAGCGGCTTACAAGGTGGGCCCGGGACCCAACAGGTGGTCCCGGGGAGATTGTCTGCCATCTACCGTATCTGCAGTTACGCCGATAGTTGTCTCTGGCAAAGGCTTCTGAGTCTTCGTTCTGCCGCCCTGCCCATGCCGCAAGCTAGTCGTAGTGGTTGATGATGGCAGGGGCGGCAGGGGATGTCTTGTCGCTGTGTTTATTGGCGGGCAGGCTCTGACACGGCGCGCCAGTCTGCGATGTGACTGGGTGCAACGGCACCTGACAGAGGCGTGCTCCGCGTCTCCGCGCCTTGGGAAGGCGCGGGTATTGAATACCTTGTACGGACAAGGTATAGCGTGTCTTTACTCTTGCTGCCTACCGCGTGGGAGCAGGCAGCGCTGCTCTGCTGGCCACGTGCCGGTCCCGGAGCTCTCCTCTGAGGAGAGGGAGGTCCGGCCCCGCGGGACACGTGGATCCTTCGGAGCTCTCCCCACGCAGGGGGGAGGTCCAGCTGCTGCTGGCCACGTGGCGGGCCCGGAGCTCTCCTCTGAGGAGAGGGATGTCCGGCCCCGCAGGACACGTGGAGCCTCCGGAGCTCTCCCGCGGAGGGGGGAGGTCCGGCTCAGTTGGCCACGTGGCGGGTCTGGAGCTCTCCTCTGAGGAGAGGGAGGTCCGGCCCCGCTGGACACATGGCGCCTTCGGAGCTCTCTGTAGGATCGAAGAGCACATGAAAAGCTACCAGAGGGGAGTGAAATGTAGATTAAAACTTTTCGCAGCGGAAACAACAAAAACCCCTCAGCAAAAAATCAATCGGTTAAAGAAACCGTGTGTGCAAGTGTTTTCAAACGTGTTCAACCGTGACAAATCAAGTAGAGAGGTAGAGAATCAATTCACGGATCTAATGCAACAAGAATCACTTGAAAACACGAAGTAAAACTTGAGATACGATCAAAACATTAAACAAAGATCAATCTGTTCTACCCGATATAAAACAGATCTGCAACACTGCAAAGAAAACTCGTGTATCTCAAAAAATACAGATCCGAAGCTCGTGAAAATTTCACAGATGATAGATAATTGAGTTGTGAAGACAACCCAAAAAGAATCACGTCAATCGGATCTGTAAAACTCGAGTTATGAACGGAACACCGAAGCAACGTCGGTCTGTCCAGAAACTCGGCGAGAAAGACTTGACGAAAAACAAGTCGGACGAACAAGGCACAAAAGCTCCTCGAAACTATGAACTTTATTCAATAGAAATACAAGAGGAACAGCCCAAAGTTGTGCACCACGAGCTCTGGCCTCCCTTGCTTATATAACCAGCTCTATGGCCAATCCAATTCAATCTAGGACTCCTACTCCTACTTGGATTCAAACTGTAACTTTCCAATACTGCTCAAGACTCTTCTATACGCAGATAGAAGCAATCTTAAGACTTCCAAACACCTTAGGAACGTCCCAAACATTCCTAAAACAACTCAAATTCGTAACCCACACGAAATCCTATCATAACCAACTCAAAACTTTTCATATTTGAGTCAAACACGACTCAGCAGCAGCCTGAGTCCATAACCTAGTCAGTTGGACCTTTCCGACCAATTCTTTACGTCCACTTCTCTTCATCACGCCTTGGAACAATGTTGCCACGTCCATACACTCCTTGCACACGTGCAAACACCTTCCAACAACGTACACGCAACCTTCATATGCACTGCCCTTGATCCAAACATGCTGCGCGACCTCCCGATCAACTCAACCACAACTCCTCCCGAACTTGGTTGTTGGAACCTCATCTCCTCCCTGAGACTAATCCAAGGATCCCGTCACCAGCCATGTCTTGAACTCAAGCAACACCTGCACATGAATAAATAACCAATTCTTCCGAGCACAAGTCCTCGACTTGACTCACGTTAGTTCGAAAACCACAACACCTTACATGAGCACGTCACATAAGCATGTTGCAAACCATATCAAATGATAACAGCCATAACCATCAAAACACACCAAAAACTTAGCAAATTAATACTAAGCAAATCTTCCCATAAAGAAAGTTTGAAACATTGCAAGTTAAAAGCAAAAACAAGACGCTGCAGTTCTACGAGTTGAACTTCACGGGAGCTCCCTAAAAACAAGCTCCGGACCTCACAGAAGCTCTTCGGACCTTGCAGGAGCTCTCCGGACCTTGCGTCGGACCTTGCCAACACTTGGCGGACCTAACAAAGAACTTGTCGGACCTTGCCACAGAAGAATGTTTTGGCAATATTCAAAACTTTGAATGTTAATGCTAACTTTTATCCTAATTGCCAATGTATTCAGCACACATAGGTCTCACAATCTCCCCCTTGATGAATCATTGGCAACACCAATTAAAATCCAAACATTGGCTTATGAAAAGTTTTGAAAAGCTTTGAAAACTCATTTCTCCCCCTTTATTAATTTCTCCCCATTTTTTAAAATCAGAGAAGGAAGAAAGTGTATAACATATGCAAAGTGTAAAAAAAATCTCTCCTTATACATATTTCTCCCCCTTTGACAATGTATTCAGCAAGGTTCAAAGGAGAAATTTTTAAATGTTATGAGCATATTATAACATACACATACAAAACAAAGCTCATCCATGTCATACTATCAGGTTACTTACACTATCACATCAATGAGATACATAAAGTAGTGTAAGCCATGCTAGAGATCAAAAACGAGTGAAATGCTAGTGTACAAAATAAGTTTTATCAACCTTGCCCATGGTAAACCCATTTTCAAGTAAAAATGTTTTTAACCTATCATACCATGCTCTAGAGGCTTGTTTTAGACCGTACAAGGCTTTGGACAGTTTGTAAACATGATTAGGAAAATTTGGATTTTCAAAACCCGGTGGATGCTTAACATAAACCTCCTCCTCTATGTAGCCATTAAGAAAAGCACTTTTAACATCCATTTGATATAACTTGAAACCTTTAGATGCAGCAAATGCTAATAAAATTCTTATAGCTTCTAATCTAGCAACAGGAGCAAATGTTTCATCAAAATCTAGACCTTCAATTTGAGTGAAACATTGAGCAACCAACCTAGCTTTATTTCTAACCACAACCCCATCCTCACTTTGCTTATTTTTAAATACCCATTTAGTTCCAATTAATGTGTGACCTTGAGGTGGAGGTACAAGTTTCCAAACATTATTTCTTTCAAAATTTTCTAACTCTTCTTGCATGGCATTAATCCAAGATTCATTAGTGAGTGCGTGTGATATATCCTTGGGTTCAAAAGAAGCAACAAAAGCAGAATGAGCATGAGAGTTTGGATCAGAAAACCTGGACCGAGTGACTCGTTCATGCAAGCTTCCAATGATTTGTTGCGGAGGATGACTTTTGAGTACTCGGAGGGGAGTAGACACTTCACCCCCAGCCCGACCTGACACCACCGACGCGTTCCTCGACGTCGACAACCCCCTGGCGGCGAGTTTCAGCCCCTGGGAGGTCCGGCAGCGGCGAGCCGGCGAGCCCCGAGCCTGCTCCGGCAAGGTCGGCGGCGCGGGCGTGAGAGAACGGCGGGAGGAAGACGAAGCCGGCTGGCCCACGTGTCAGCGGCTGAAGAATTTAAACCGGGATCGGGTGTGGCCGGGGATCGGCTGTGCTGGCGCGCAAAATACCCTGTGAGCTCCGGTGTGCCGGACACCTCCGTGCTCGACACGTGTGGTATCTCCGGTGTGCCGGACACCTCCGCGCTCGACACGTGTCCCCGCGGGCCCGGGAGTTTAAACTTTTCCCCCGATTTTCAGGATTCTTCCAAACTTCAAATCCTCATAACTTTGGCTAGAAAGCTCCAAATCGAGTGAACCAAATTTGGTTGGATTTAGCTCTCTGAGCACTTTCCAGCAATACCAAATTCAGCTCATGATAGTGAATAGTTCTCCAAAATTAAATCCCTAAAGTTTAAACTGTTGGGAATTTTATCTGGAGAACTACTTTATGAAAAATTCTGAACTTTGGCTGAGAGGTTTATTGGAAAATCCCTGAATCCCAGTCAAATTTTCAGACTCATCCAAGTTCATTTAGTTACCCTAATGGGGTGATTAAGAGAACTGCCCTGAGAAAATAGAAAAATGTACAGAAACATTTTTCAGATTTTCTCCAATCTTAATTAGGACGTAACTTTCAGTAAAATTCTTCAAATAACATGAAACCAACTCCATTAGAACCATCCTAAATTCTAGTTTCCAGAAAGTAATGGTGGGAGCCATGAAAAACCCTGGAATTATTGAGAAGCTCAAATATTGACCAAATAGGCTTTTATTTGTACAAGGTTCAATTGGACTTTGTTTCAAATAAAACTTGGTCACAACTCTGGTTAGGACCCTACCAATCCACCATAAAAATTTCAGAACCAAGGGGGAGTGCTAGCTAGAGTTATTAGCAATTATGTATTCAAGTTCTCACATTGCATTTAAATTAACATGTAGTATTTCATTAACGTATAGTCACTGAAGGCGAGGAAGCTCCGGGGGTTCTTGACTTCCTGCTTCCAGAGGAAGAACTGACCCCTGACCAGCAGCAACAAGGCAAGCCCCGGTTTGCATTAACCCTTTTATAAGTCTTACTTTGTTTACATGTGTCATATGAAGTATGATTGTGCATTAGGTATAGGATGAATGAAACCCCACTTGCATAACCAAAGGTTCCTAAAAGAGTGAGGGTAGTGTCTAAGACCTCGAATAGATAGGCTATGCTTAAAGATTCATAGGGCTTCGGTACAAGTCGAGTAGTTGGAATCTACTCGCGAGATAGGCTTGGGACGCACGGGTTCAGTTGAGTGATGTGAGATCACATTAGTAATGAAAATGAGACTGGGCAGGGGCTAGGGCGCAGCAAGAGGGAGTCTTGTGTGCGCAGCCCTGTCCGTGTCGATTGAGGACCGAGCCGTGTGCGGCCCACGCTGATCAAGTTTGAACGTACCGAAGGCATATCGGATATATGGGCCCCGATAAACCGATGTAGCCTAAACCTCCGGGCGTCGAGGCATAACGCACTGATTTATAGGTGTAGGCTGAGGGCAGCAAGGTGGAAATCTGCCAACGGGCATAGAGAGATGCTCCGTGTGGGGAACCTCCTGCTCGTTTCGGTGCGACCGGTTCGACGTTTGGGCTGTTGGGTGAAAGGTTGTCCCGTACGACATCGAGTGAGCGTGCTGTGCAGCTCCACGGATGGGCATTCGTGACGTGCTCTTTGGGTTTCCCTGCAGGTGTATATCGAGTCGATTCACCGTCCCTCGCGGTGAAGAGTACCACTTGGTCACTGAGTCGTGACGTAGATTAATGGATGAAACATGTTGATTCAATATTGCTGGTTGATATAATTGTATTGCTACATGTGTGCCACCAAATACTGCTTACTAAATTTCAGATTTCATGAACTGTTAACTTGTTGCTAAAAGATGAACTAAGGATGAACTTGTAGGCGTGTCCTTTTGCTGAAATGTTACTATCCTATGTCCATTGTACCCCTCATGTAGAGTTTCATGCTTAGGTGAGTCGGTTAATCCTTGCTGAGCCTTCGTGCTCACGGTTGCTGCTTAAGTGTTTTTCAGGTGAGGAGCCACCCACGGACTCGGAGTACGAGTCCACCGGCGAGGGTTACCCTCCGTCGGGGACCACGGCTGAGTGGGAGCCGTACACGCCGCGCTGAGCTGAGGAGTGCAGCTAGTGTGGGTTGCCCTAGGGCTGGACAACCACTTTTGCTAGATAGGCGGGCGTGAGTTGTATAGTGTAGACTTCCGCTGTGTAATATAAACAATAGTTGTAACTGAAGTTTGTACCTGTTTGTACAGTTTCAGTTGTTTTTTCCCATGTAATATATTATGTCCTTATGACGTGTTCTGTCGGATGTTGCATCGCGCGGCACCACCCTCTGCAATCCTGGATGAGCGGATTCCGGTCCGCCATAGCCTGGTATCAGAGCTGCAGTGGGGATAGCACAGTACTTAAGGACTGCATTATGGGAAAAACTTAGGTATACGGTGAGGATTCAGTAGTAGCCCATGTAAGGACTATACTAGCATAGTTACTTAAAGTGGCAAAGACTAACTTATGTGTTATAATTCTGAATTTCAATTATGTAACGACGCACCTACGCTCTGGTAAGTATGGTAAGGAACGCCACCGAAAGCGGTTCAATTTCGGTGAGCTCCCCCTGACGAGGAACGTAGTTCAGGGACTGATCTCACAGCTTGGTGTGGGACGTCAATATGAAACTCTTGGACTCTTCATGTCCCTGAGTTCATATGAAACGCTGATCCCTAGCGTGCATTAGGCAAGTAAGTGGAGACCCCATCGCGTGGTCAGTAACGCGAGAGTGTTTTCGTCTAGAAATAGCCCAGGAGGACATACGCAGCGCTTGCCATCGGCGTGTCCTGCAGGGCAGTAGGTGGTATCTGTTGGGTTGATAACATTCCCAACCGTGACGACCCGTTCATGACCTACTCGGATTCCCCGTCGTGTGGTGTTGAAACACGATCACGTACCTTGAGACGTGACCTAACTCAAGGATGGCCGTATGACAATGATACGGGCGTCTGTATTTACTTTCAAATATGGAACTGCCTGAAATGAATAACCATTGAGTGCACCATTATTGTGTGGTCTTCTGCAGGTACTAACCACGTAAGTATCCGTGTAGTAAATGTGTGCGAGAGACCGTTTAGTGCCACATTTGAGACGTATATGCCGGTAAAATCCGGTTAGGATTTTCTTTTGTGAGGAACGTAGTACTGAGATATTGTAGGCATATGCATGAGAATAATGATGACAAAGAATTAAAATCTATAGGTTCAACATGTAGGACCCTGGTTGGGTATAAGAATGGGATAGTGGAGCAGTATAGCCAAAAGTATGAAAGCAGAGTGCTCTGTTTTGGGCAGCAAGGTTGCCGAACTTTAACAGAGCACAACTCACAGGTCTTTTAGCCGAGTGAGGTGTGCTATATAGTTCTGGAAAGGTATTGAAGTACTCTACAACTTTGTTGTAGACTTCCAGAGCTGAAACTCACCTTAAGATGGCTTAAATTCCAGAGGAATGTAAACTGTCCAGAACCAGGACAAAGTAAAACATTCTCTGAATTGTTCCGTTTTTCAAACATAACTCCCAGTTGAAAAATCTAAAATTGTCATATAATACATCCTTAGAAAGAGTAGAAGATGTTTGACATCTTTGCAATTCAAAGTTCCTGAAATTTCAGCACAGAATTTAGTGGAAACTTGAATGGAAAACAGCAACTTCCAAGGGAGGTGCTGTTAAAATTCTTCCAGAAATTCTGCTAACTTTGAATTAGCATAACTTTTTAACCAAAGCTGATCTGGAAGAAAATGAATACTCGTTGGAAAGATACTGAAGTTAACTTTAACTTTGGTATTCAACTTGAGTCATGAAAATGCACAGAACCAGATCAAAATTTGGAATAGGTAGAAACTGGTCATTCTGACAGAAGAATGACAGTTGAACTCATTGGAGAGGGTGTTGTACCCTAAGGGTGCTATACGTGATGACAACGCGATAGTAATGTCTCGTAGTGACCAAACCTAGTTATGGTGAGCTTCCAAAGAGGAGGTTCATCAAGTTGGATTAAACTAGCTTGTGTTTGGTCTGGTAATGGGGTAGCTTGTGCAAAGTTATTACATTATCTACTTACGAGATATATCGCATGTTTTTGTTGTCATAATGTTTTTACACCCATTTTAATTGGACTGCATGCAAATGTTGCAGGACTGATGTTATTGTCGTATGGTTCGCACTAGGACCACGCACGAGGTAGGTGGCTCTAGCCAAGGGGGAGGCGATGACTCCCAGCCACCGGCCTACGACAGCACCCCGCAGCAGCAGCCACCACCGCCGCCTCCGCTTACTGTAGCGGATGTGATAGCAGCATTGGTGGGAGGTCGTGAGGAGCAGACCGACCTGCTCCGCACGATCGTGCAGAATACGTCCCAGGCGGGGGGACGTCAAGATACAGGGCCTCGGGAGCCCCGTGATGTGTCGTACTTGGATTTCATGAGTACGCACCCTCCAGTGTTCACCGAAGCTGAGGAACCACTGGAGGCGGACAACTGGCTGCGGACCATCGAGTCCAAGTTCGGGCTGCTCCAATGTACGGAGCGGCAGAAGACCCTGTTCGCAGCACAGCAGCTCCACGGTGCCGCTGGTGCGTGGTGGGCGAATTATGTCGCCTCACGTCCGGCTGGCCATGCCGTGGAATGGCAAGAGTTCCGGGAGGCGTTCCGCGCCTACCACATTCCTCCCGGAATAATGAAGAGGAAGTTCCAAGAATTCTTGGAGCTGAAGCAGGGCGGGAGGAGTGCCCACGACTACTCCCGTGCCTTCAACCATCTGGCGCAGTATGCGTCAGACTATATCTCCACGGAGGAGAAGAAGAGGGAGCATTTCTATCGGGGGTTACACCCCGAAATGAAGACGCACCTCGTTCAGTGGAATCGCGGCACATTCAACGACTTAGTCAATGCTGCGATCATGCAAGAGGACGCTCAGCGGGAGTTGGCAGCTGAGCAGAGGTAGCGCAGCGCTCCACCTAGCAGCGGTGGTGGCGCGCCTCAGAAGTACCGTATGGTGTATCGGACACCATCCGGGCAGCAGTGGCGTCCACCGGCGCGACCTCAACAGTTCGGGGGACGTTCGTTCCAAGAACCCCCGTTCCGTCCGCCGATGCCACCACCAAGACAGCAGCAGCAGCAGCAGCAGACGGTACCCCGGGCGTTTCCACCGCCACAACGCGCCCCGGGATTCCGTCCACCGATCAGCGGGGGACCGCCCCGTTTCACCTGCTTCACGTGTGGCCAAGCGGGCCACTTCGCGAAGGACTGTCCCCAGGGGCAGCAGAGCAGCGGGCAAGCCCAGCTCCAGGGTGGTGCTCGAGGCCGACCTCCGATGAAGAAGGTTGGTCAGCGGACTGGAGGCGTCCGCAACCTCGACAATGAGGACGCCCCAGAGGGAGACAACGTGCTGGTGGGTACGTTTACTCTCAACCATCAAGCCATCGTCATACTTTTTGATTCTGGTGCAACCCACAACTTTATAAGTGCATCGTACGTGGTTAAGCATCAGCTGGAAGCCTTTCCAACCGAGTGTTCGTATATGATCTGCTCACCCGAAGGAAAGATTTCAGCAACGATGATGGTTCCAGAAGCACCACTGTGTTTAGGTGGGAAGATATATCCCACCACTATGATTATCCTAGGGGGGCAGAAGATTGATGCAATCTTGGGAATGTCATGGCTAAGCTACCATGGCGCTGTCCTGGAAACCCCATCACGGACTATTCACCTCAACTCCCCATTACACCATCCGCAGTCCCTCCTATTAGATAATCCAGTCAGAGAGGTTTCAGCGATCAATAGTGCTGAGGCTCTCAAGTTAGAAGACATCCCCGTAGTCCGGGAGTATCCTGATGTGTTCCCGGGTGATCTTCCGGGCATGCCACCTGAGCGGGATGTCGAGTTCAAGATTGAACTTGCACCCAGGACTACACCCATATCAAGGAGACCATACAAGATGGCTCCAAATGAGCTGGCTGAACTGAAAGAACAGCTCAATGACCTGTTGAGCAAGGGTTTCATTAGGCCGAGTTCCTCGCCTTGGGGATGCTCGGCGCTATTCGTGAAGAAGGAGGATGAGACCCTGAGGCTGTGTGTGGACTACCGGCCGCTCAACGCCGTCACCATCAAGAATAAGTACCCACTGCCCCGTATTGACATCTTGTTTGATCAACTTGTGGGGGCAAGTGTATTCTCAAAGATGGACCTTCGCTCTGGATATCACCAGATCAAGATCCGGGCGGAGGATATCCCAAAGACGGCGTTCTCAACGAGATACGGCCTATATGAATATCTCGTCATGTCCTTTGGTCTCACAAATGCTCCAGCCCATTTCATGTATCTCATGAACTCGGTGTTCATGCCGGAGCTGGACAAGTTCGTGGTAGTGTTCATCGACGATATCTTGGTGTACTCCAAGACAGAAGCCGAACATGCCGAACACTTGCGGATCGTTCTTCGACGATTACGAGACCACAAGCTCTACGCCAAGTTCAGCAAATGCGAGTTTTGGATCAGCCAAGTGCCATTCTTGGGACATATCATCTCAGCGGAAGGCATTGCAGTTGACCCAAGCAAGATATAGCAAGTGCTGAAATGGAAAGCTCCCACTTCAGTCCATGAAGTCAGAAGCTTCCTCGGGTTAGCGGGATACTACCGGAGATTCATTCCAAGCTTCTCCAAGCTCGCTAAGCTGATGACAGAGTTGCTGAAGAAAGGGAAGAAATATGTTTGGAACACGGCGTGTGAAGGAGCGTTCCGAACATTGGTGAAGCATCTCACAACAGCCCCGGTGTTAGCTCAGCCGGATACAACAAAGCCCTTCGACCTGTATTGTGACGCGTCCGGTATTGGGCTCGGCTGCGTGTTGATGCAGGAAGGACGTGTGGTCGCTTATGGCTCACGCCAACTTTGGAACCATGAGCAGCATTATCCCACTCATGACCTTGAGCTTGCTGCAGTGGTTTTGGCGCTGAAAATGTGGAGGCACTATCTCCTGGGGAATTTGGTGCATCTCTACACCGACCACAAGAGCTTGAAATACATTTTCACCCAGAAGGAGCTGAACATGAGGCAACGGAGGTGGTTAGAGCTGATCAAAGACTATGAGATTGAGATTCACTACCACCCCGGCAAGGCGAATGTGGTCGCCGACGCGCTGAGTCGGAAATCACATGTCCATCACCTCACCATTACACCGGTGGAGGAGGAAGAGCCAAGCTTATACTTGGTTCCTTATGGGTCGCTGTACAACCTTGCCCTCATCCCTACCATTAGGGAAGATATCATTGCAGCTCAGAAAGATGATAAAGGCATGCCACATCTCCGGAGACGGATAGACAATGGAGAGATTAAATATTTCCGGAAGGATGATGAGGGAACGCTATGGTTCAACGACCGCATAGTCGTACCCCGGGACATGGAACTGAGGAAGAAAATCCTCGACGAAGCCCACTTGTCTAAATACTCCATTCATCCGGGCAGCAACAAAATGTACCAAGATTTGAAAAAGAAATTTTGGTGGACACGGATGAAGCGGGAGGTAGCTAAGTACGTATCCGAGTGTGATACGTGTAGACGAGTGAAGGCTGATCATATGAGGAAATCAGGGCTGCTGCAACCCCTGAAGATTCCAGCATGGAAATGGGAGGATGTGAGCATGGATTTCATTGTGGGATTACCCCTAACATCCAACAAACATGATTCCATTTGGGTGATTGTTGACCGACTGACCAAGTCAGCTCACTTCATCCCCGTACATACACATTTTCATGCCAACCGATATGCGGAGTTATACATTGCCAGGATTCTATGCCTGCATGGTGTACCCAAGACCATAGTCTCAGACCGAGGTGCATTGTTTGTATCTCGCTTTTGGGAGCAGTTGCATGCTGCTTTGGGTACTAAACTGATTAGAAGCTCCGCCTACCACCCTCAGACAGATGGCCAGACAGAGAGGGTGAATCAAGTTCTGGAGGACATGTTGAGAGCATGTGCCATCCACCATGGTAGGAACTGGAATAATCACCTACCATTGGCGGAATTCTCGTACAACAACTTCAATCAGGCGAGTATCAAGATGGCACCCTACGAAGCTCTCTACGGTCGCAAGTGCCGCACCCCATTAAATTGGTGCGAGTCTGGTGAAAGAGTCACATTCGGGGTTGATGTGGTGAACGACGCCGAAGAGCGCGTTCGGACAATTCAAGCCAATTTAAAAGCCGCTCAATCCCGACAGAAGAGCTACGCTGATAAGAGGCGTAGGCCGTTGCACTTTGACGCTGGGCAACACGTGTACCTACGCGTGTCTCCGATGAAGGGCGTGCACCGGTTCGGTGTGAAGGGAAAGCTCGCTCCCCGTTTCATTGGACCCTATGCTATCACCGAGAAGTGTGGACCAGCAGCGTATAGATTGGAGCTACCGGCATCTCTTGCTGGTGTCCATGATGTTTTCCATGTTTCGCAACTGCGAAAATGTTTGAAGCATACAGCTGCTGTTCCTACCGAAGACATCGGCGAGTTGAAACGGATTTAACATATGATGAGTATCCGGTGGAAATCCTTGATGAGAAAGCCCGAACCACGCGTAGCAGAACGTTGTGGTTCTACAAGATCCTCTGGAGTAACCACACCATGGAAGAAGCGACGTGGGAGAGCGAGGAATTCCTTCGTTCAAATTACCTGGAGTTCATGGCTTCTCAACACGAGTAAGTCCCTACTACATCGCTATCTCTTCTTTTGTAATCTCGGGACGAGATTCTTTTAAGGGGGGAGGAATGTAAGGGCCTCAGTTTTGGCACACATTTGAAGTGTTCATCACCACACCACACCAATTTTCACTCCATTCGGAGTTGATCTTGAAATGAGCTAAGTGGGACGAATTCAAACTTTATTTGAATTCAAAACTGAACTTGTGCTGAAATTCACTCAAACCGAACCCAATTTGAATTCTATTCAATTCAAATGGCTCAGGGGTGAACAATTTGAATCACCAGGGGTATTATGGAGCTCACTGTTTACAACAGTGATTAGGAGTAAATTTCAGAGGTTAAAACCCTGGGTGGGACCCACATGTCATAGAGGGGAGAAGGAGAAACTTGCACCCAAAGTCAGAGTCTCGGTGGGAAATTCCACCGAGCAGCTGTCGGCTGTACCACCGAGCAGCTACCGGCGCCACCAGCTGCTTCCGTCTCCGCGCGCTGGCGCCCAGGGCGGCTGGCTCGCGCCCCCACGCGACCGGCACCGCCTCAGCCGAGCAGGAGTCGACCGGCTTTATCTTCTCGCGGGCAAACCCGAGCAGCGGCATTGTTTCTCACCGCAGCTCTCTGCTCAATCGGGAAAACCAGCAAAACCATCTCCTCCTTCGTCCCTGAGCTGCTAGACAGCCACCTGAGCTCGCACTTCACCTCCCCAACGCCAGAAACCCCGAGCTCCGACCTCCTTTGCCCAAAGACGATCGCCACCGCGGCGACCTAGCCTCAGCCGAGAGTCAGGCGCCCGTGGGCAGCGTTCCACAGGCGTTTTCACGGTCCAGCGAGAGAGGCAACAGGAGCGCGCGACCACCGTGTGGCTCTCCTCCAAGTTTGGAAGCCAACCGTGAAGAATCCGCAGAGAATTTCTAGTTTTTGCTCCGGCGACCGTAACCCAAGCTTCCGGTACGGTTTCTTTAATTCTCGCTCTATGATCTTTCGGAAGTCATCAAATCTTGCACATAGACGCTGGACTAGCCGGCGATCAAGTTCTTTTCTGCATCCGTAGCGTGAAACTGTCTAGGAGTGACGAATTTCGAGCTCGATCGAGGGCGGTCATGACGGGCACGATCGGTCACACGGTGCCGACCGACTTGCCGCCATCCCTGAACCCTTTTGACACCTTGTCGAGCTTCCTAGAGGTACACTGATGCTGTAGGGCCATTTGTTTGAGGTGTTGGCGGGTTTAGAAACCACGGTCGACGGTGTCGAACCTCAACCGAGGCAGCGGCACGTCGCCGAGCTATTTCCGGTCACCCCAGCCCGACCTGACACCACCGACGCGTTCCTCGATGTTGACAACCCCCTGGCGGTGAGTTTCAGCCTCTGGGAGGTCCGGCAGCGGCGAGGCGCGGGCGTGAGAGAACGGCGGGAGGAAGACGAAGCCGGCTGGCCCACGTGTCAGCGGCTGAAGAATTTAAACCGGGATCGGGTGTGGCCGGGGATCGGCTGTGCTGGCGCGCAAAATACCCTGTGAGCTCCGGTGTGCCGGACACCTCCGCGCTCGACACGTGTGGTATCTCCGGTGTGCCGGACACCTCCGCGCTTGACACGTGTCCCCGCGGGCCCGGGAGTTTAAACTTTTCCCCCGATTTTCAGGATTCTTCCAAACTTCAAATCCTCATAACTTTGGCTAGAAAGCTCCAAATCGAGTGAACCAAATTTGGTTGGATTTAGCTCTCTGAGCACTTTCCAGCAATACCAAATTCAGCTCATGATAGTGAATAGTTCTCCAGAATTAAATCCCTAAATTTAAACTGTTGGGAATTTTATCTGGAGAACTACTTTATGAAAAATTCTGAAATTTGGCTGAGAGGTTCATTGGAAAATCCCTGAATCCCAGTAAAATTTTCAGACTCATCCAAGTTCATTTAGTTACCCTAATGGGGTGATTAAGAGAACTGCCCTGAGAAAATAGAAAAATGTACAGAAACATTTTTCAGATTTTCTCCAATCTTAATTAGGACATAACTTTCAGTGAAATTCTTCAAATAACATGAAACCAACTCCATTAGAACCATCCTAAATTCTAGTTTCCAGAAAGTAATGGTGGGAGCCATGAAAAACCCTGGAATTACTGAGAAGCTCAAATATTGACCAAATAGGCTTTTATTTGTACAAGGTTCAATTGGACTTTGCTTCAAATAAAACTTGGTCACAACTCTGGTTAGGACCCTAACAATCCACCATAAAAATTTCAGAACCAAGGGGGAGGGCTAGCTAGAGTTATTAGCAATTATGTATTCAAGTTCTCACATTGCATTTAAATTAACATGTAGTATTTCATTAACGTATAGTCACTGAAGGCGAGGAAGCTCCGGAGGTTCTTGACTTCCTGCTTCCAGAGGAAGAACTGACCCCTGACCAGCAGCAACAAGGCAAGCCCCGGTTTGCATTAACCCTTTTATAAGTCTTACTTTGTTTACATGTGTCATATGAAGTATGATTGTGCATTAGGTATAGGATGAATGAAACCCCACTTGCATAACCAAAGGTTCCTAAAAGAGTGAGGGTAGTGTCTAAGACCTCGAATAGATAGGCTATGCTTAAAGATTCATAGGGCTTTGGTACAAGTCGAGTAGTTGGAATCTACTCGCGAGATAGGCTTGGGACGCACGGGTTCAGTTGAGTGATGTGAGATCACATTAGTAATGAAAATGAGACTGGGCAGGGGCTAGGGCGCACCAAGAGGGAGTCTTGTGTGCGCAGCCCTGTCCGTGTCGATTGAGGACCGAGCCGTGTGCGGCCCACGCTGATCAAGTTTGAACGTACCGAAGGCATATCGGATATATGGGCCCCGATAAACCGATGTAGCCTAAACCTCCGGGCGTCGAGGCATAACGCACCGATTTATAGGTGTAGGCTGAGTGCAGCAAGGTGGAAATCTGCCAACGGGCATAGAGAGATGCTCTGTGTGGGGAACCTCCTGCTCATTTCGGTGCGACCGGTTCGATGTTTGGGCTGTTGGGTGAAAGGTTGTCCCACACGACATCGAGTGAGCGTGCTGTGCAGCTCCACGGATGGGCGTACGTGACGTGCTCTTTGGGTTTCCCTGCAGGTGTATATCGAGTCGATTCGCCGTCCCTCGCGGTGAAGAGTACCACTTAGTCACTGAGTCGTGACGTAGATTAATGGATGAAACATGTTGATTCAATATTGCTGGTTGATATAATTGTATTGCTACATGTGTGCCACCAAATACTGCTTACTAAATTTCAGATTTCATGAACTGTTAACTTGTTGCTAAAAGATGAACTAAGGATGAACTTGTAGGCGTGTCCTTTTGCTGAAATGTTACTATCCTATGTCCATTGTACCCCTCATGTAGAGTTTCATGCTTAGGTGAGTCGGTTAAGCCTTGCTGAGCCTTCGTGCTCACGGTTGCTGCTTAAGTGTTTTTCAGGTGAGGAGCCACCCACGGACTCGGAGTACGAGTCCACCAGCGAGGGTTACCCTCCGTCGGGGACCACGGCTGAGTGGGAGCCGTATACGCCGCGCTGAGCTGAGGAGTGCAGCTAGTGTGGGTTGCCCTAGGGCTGGACAACCACTTTTGCTAGATAGGCGGGCGTGAGTTGTATAGTGTAGACTTCCGCTGTGTAATATAAACAATAGTTGTAACTGAAGTTTGTACCTGTTTGTACAGTTTCAGTTATTTTTTTCCCATGTAATATATTATGTCCTTATGACGTGTGCTGTCGGATGTCGCATCGCGCGGCACCACCCTCTGCGATCCTGGATGAGCGGATTCCGGTCCGCCACACTAGACATGCTGCGCGACCTCCCGATCAACTCAACCACAGCTCCTCCCGAACTTGGTTGTTGGAACCTCATCTCCTCCCTGAGACTAGTCCAAGGATCCCGTCACCAGCCATGTCTTGAACTCAAGCAACACCTGCACATGAATAAACAACCAATTCTTCCGAGCACAAGTCCTCGACTTGACTCACGTTAGTTCGAAAACCACAACACCTTACATGAGCACGTCACATAAGCATGTTGCAAACCATATCAAATGATAACAGCCATAACCACCAAAACACACCAAAAACTTAGCAAATTAATACTAAGCAAACCTTCCCATAAAGCAAGTTTGAAACATTGCGAGTTAAAAGCAAAAACAAGACGCTGCAGTTCTACGAGTTGAACTTCAAGGGAGCTCCCTAAAAACAAGCTCCGGACCTCACAGAAGCTCTTCGGACCTTGCAGGAGCTCTCCGGACCTTGCGTCGGACCTTGCCAACACTTGGCGGACCTAACAAAGAACTTGTCGGACCTTGCCACAGAAGAATGTTTTGGCAATATTCAAAACTTTGAATGTTAATGCTAACTTTTATCCTAATTGCCAATGTATTCAGCACACATAGGTCTCACACTCTCCCTGCGGAGAAGGGCGAGGTCCTTAGGCGTTTTCCGCTATGCGCGGGGGTACCCCGTATTGAGGGTACCGACAGTGGCCCCCGGGCGCATCTCGGGGGAGATAGGGAGCCCGAGGTGGGGCCTCCGTCTCTTCCATTTCGTGCACCTTCTCTAAGACCCGCATTGACCGTTGCCGAAGCACGAACAGTCGCGGGATCGTGGGAGCGTGTGCCCCACTTGATGGCTGCTTTTACTGCAGAGGTTCCCAAGGCTGCCACTTCTGCACGTCGCAGCGCTTTTTCGAGAACCGCCGAAGCGTCTTGCCGGCTCGTCTCCTTGGGAGACTGAATTCTTGGTCCACCACTTCAGCTGGACGGCTTGGGTCCACTTGTCATCGACGCTTGGTCTTGGAGCCGAAGCGGTTGCCCAAGCGGCGTATTCGAAGAGTTTAGAATCGCTTTGAATCGCACCGGGAAGTTTAAAAGGGGATCTTACCCGCATCGCGGCTTCCCTTCGCACTTCCCAGCTCTTGCATCTTCCTTGAGTTCTTAAGCCCTTGTCTTCCCTGTCCTTGAGCTTTCTTCTTCCATGGCCTCCAACCCGCCTCCGGATAAGAAGCGCGCCCGGTCTACCTCCGGTGGCGGCATTTGCGCCGAGTCAGGGATCCAAGGCGCCTGCGCGCCCTGCTTCTAGAGATGGCGCCCCGTCCGGTGGCGACCCCAAGAGGCCTCAGTCTCATCATCCCGACGCGACTCCTCTTGAGCGATGATGGGCTGAAAGTTGATGTGGTGAATGACGCCGAAGAGCGCGTTCGGACAATTCAAGCCAATTTGAAGGCCGCTCAATCCCGACAGAAGAGCTACGCTGATAAAAGGCGTAGGCCGTTGCACCTTGATGTTGGGGAACACGTGTACCTCCGCGTGTCTCCGATGAAGGGCGTGCACCGGTTCGGTGTGAAGGGGAAGCTCGCTCCCCGTTTTATTGGACCCTACGCTATCACCGAAAAGTGTGGACCAGCAGCGTATCGATTGGAGCTACCGGCATCCCTTGCTGGTGTCCATGATATCTTCCACGTTTTGCAACTGCGAAAATGTTTGAAGTATACAGCTGCTGTTCCTATCGAAGACATTGGCGAATTGAAACCGGATTTAACATATGATGAGTATCCGGTGGAAATTCTTGATGAGAAAGCCCGAACCACGCGTAGCAGAACGTTGTGGTTCTACAAGATCCTCTGGAGTAACCACACCGCGGAAGAAGCGACGTGGGAGAGCGAGGAATTCCTTCGCTCAAATTACCCGGAGTTCATGGCTTCTCAACACGGGTAAGTCCCTACTACATCGCTATCTCTTCTTTTGTAATCTCGGGACGAGATTCTTTTAAGGGGGGAGGGATGTAAAAGCCCAAGAAAAGGGACTTGCAAAAACTTTTCTTCACCTCACAACACCACAGTTTTCGTTGTGGATATCTTTGGAAATATTGTGAAGAGCATGTAACCTTCATCAAAAGAGTGATTAGAGGGGAAAGTCTTCCTTTTCACAAAGTGGGATTTGGACATAGGAACATGAGAGGTTGAGCTCACCCCTAGAACTTGAAAAGTCTTGGGAAGGTTCAGTCCAAGTTTCATAGAAATACAATACTTTTTGAGGCACTTTTTGGGTTAATTGAAAAAGAGGCCAATTTGAATGTAAATTCAAATTGCAGCAACTTTCATCACCCAAATTCAAAAGTTAGCTTCATATTCTTATTCAGCACATTTTTGTGAGCTCACACACCAATTTTCACTCCATTTGGAGTTGATCTTGACATGAGCTAAGTGGGACGAATTCAAACTTTATTTGAATTCAAAACTAAACTTGTGCTGAAATTCACCCAAGCCGAACCCAATTTGAATTCTATTCAATTCAAATGGCTCAGGGGTGAATAATTTGAATCACCAGGGGCATTATGGGGCTCACTGTTTACAACAGTGATTAGGAGTAAATTTCAGAGGTTAAAACCCCGGGTGGGACCCACATGTCATAGAGGGGAGAAGGAGAAACTTGCACCCAAAGTCAGAGTCTCGGTGGGAAATTCCACCGAGCAGCTGTCGGCTGTGCCACCGAGCAGCTACCGGTGCCACCAGTGTGACGCCCTCAATTCTGTGGAAAACCACGGAACCGAGAACTAATGCATATGTGTGCCCAGGATGTTCATCACACATACACATACGTTCCACAAACTGAATTCAGATTATATATTACCACGAATAACAGAGTTTATTACAACACCTTATGAGTCTTGGGCTCATGCTCACAGCGGAAGTCTTATTTCTATGCAGCGGAAGTCCTTATTTAAATGCGGAAGCAAAAACTAATGCGGAAGCAAAACTAAGCAGAAGTGGCTTCATCTCTACTCACTCCACAGGCAAGGTTGAGAACAGATCACACGCCATAATGCTCTACTCGGTCTTCATAGTAGTCCTCTCTTGCTGTTGATGAAGAAATAATAATGCAAGTTTGAGTACAATGATGTACTCAGCAAGTGCGGGAATAACACATGATATGCAGCTTATAAACAAGGTAGGCATAAAAGGTTTATTTGCAGAAAAGCAGTTCTGTAAAATCATGATAAACAGCAACTTAACTTTAGATGTAATCCCAGCATATATTAAATTACCAACATACCTCCATCACTTCCCGTGCTCCATCGAACATTAACCAATCTTTTATTCATACTCACGAATACCTCCTCGTATTCGCTACCATCTCATCTCATAAAACAACCTCGTCTCGCACTGAGACCAATCTCATGTCATGACCCATCAGTCATACAACCATCTCATCTCCCGGACTCAACAGTCCAAACCAAACCATAATCAATAACCATAACCAAGAACCTTCTCAATAACCATTCCAATAACCATCCCAGTAACCGTCCCATCTAATCATGGCAGTTTAGCCAGGTGCTCATGACCGTAAGCTCGGCTATCATGATAGTTTTAACAACTCTGCAAAGTTTGTACCTCTTTACCCACAAGTTTGTGATTTCGTCACCCGTCGGCGACTGCAGAACCTCCATTTTACCAGTACACAGCCGTCAGTGTATGGTCAAGAGATCACAAAATAGCCTTTACAAAGGGGTTACTAGATGTATGGACTCACTAAGGTTTCACTGGCAGGTTAGAATCTCGAATTCTCCCACCCACGGGCCCCTTCTTGTGCCATGCAGTTCCCAGGGCAGTCCTCACTCGACTCCCATTCCCCGCGCCTTCCACAGTCCATAACACCCTAGCAACTTACCTAATTACTCAGCTAAGCCGCACCCATACATGGCCTTGTGGTGGCACTGTTATCCTGGCATGTGCATGCATGAACCGGTCCTTAGATCTACGGCAATTAAAACCACCATCTCATGCTACCTCATTCACAAACCCGGGCTTGCCTAGATCTCCCTCCGATCCATGTTCATTAACCTCATCAGTTACTTATGATCAGTACAAGTGCAGTTAGCTAGACACATCTATCTCGCTTCCCGATCCCAGAGACTCAGCGAAGCATAAAGCAAAAACCATACCCGACTCATAAACTTCCCAGGCGACAAGGATGGTTTAATCAAAACTAGGAAACTCCTATAAAAGGGTTTCCCATCATGTTTGACTTAGCACACACACTTTTTCGCAAAACGAAATAGTTTTACCCAAAACATAGGATCAACATGGTCAAGGAGCACTTGCCTTGTTCTTGCGGTTCCGGTTGTTCTTGATTCTCAAAACCTGGTTGCTGTAGTTCGTCGTAGACTGCTTCCTGAACCTGTCCTGCTATGTAGGATTCACGTGCATACAAGATTCACAGCAATCAATTTCACGCGCAAACCTTAAACTAGATGCGATGATGCACATGCATGCTATCCTATGATTTTTATTAGATTGGTGTGCTCTTGCATGGCTTGCATGGACAGAGGTGTTCGGATTAAAGGTGGATGTGGCGATGGTCTTGTCTTTTAGATCAAACTGATCATCAAGTGATCTGCCCACGAAAACGCTTCTGTTCGAAAGGAATCGAAGAACAGATGCAAAGAGATGAACACAGTGATGTCGTAAGGTGGTATTGAAGTCCTACCTCACGCTCTTCTTGTCTTCGAGGTCCTCCTCAGACCGCTCGGTTCTTCTCTGATGATCTCCCTTGTTGCGCTTCGGCGATGTTTTGCTCGGTGAGTTAGGGCTAGGGCTCTAAGTCGTCGGCTCAGGATTTGAAAGAGAAGTTCGTGGTTTCGGCCAGAGGTTTTTGGGTTCTATTTATAATCGGGAAGAGAAGAGTCCTAATCTGATCGGATCCTGAATAAGAGTCTTATTCAGATCTTTGTTGGATCCTGACGTCTTATCTTCGGTAACCATTGTATATTTTAGATCGGTTTCTGTTGCGTAACGGTGTCCTTACGCGTAACAGCTGCTTCAAAACTCGTTACCTCCGTGATGATGAGCTCCAGAAGCTCCACGTGTCCTCCGGGCCTGGTATCTCTTCGTCCGCAGAGATGAGCTCCGGTTGTGCCGTGTGTCAATCGATCGAGACCCCCCTTTTCTTCGGAGGTGAGCTCCGCGCACGCCACGTGTGAGTGCCGGTCTTTCCGCTCTCCTTTCCTCAGGGACATGCCTCGAGGTCGACACGTGTTTAGCTGCGACGGACCTTCCGGAGATAAGCTCCGGTGGCGACACGTGTTCGATAGACCCGGACTTCTCTGAGATGAGCTCCGTGATTGACACGTATCCCGCGCGACGGGTCCTCTTATTTCCGCGAGGACCAGCTCCGAGGATGACACGTGTCCTATAAAAAAATGCCTTTGCTTCTTCCGCAGAGGCTAGCTCCGCGGGCAGCACGTGTCCCACAGGGTCGGGCCTCTTTCCAATTGCGGAGGTGACCCCCTAGCCTGCCACGTAGCTAGTTTAGCGGCGGACCTCTCCCAATTTCTCGGGGATGCGCTCTTGTAAAGGTCCCAAAATATGCATACAAAGAAACTCTTGTTTGCACAAAGTTGGTTTCACATGTATGAAAAATGGGACATGTTAAAACTTTTCTTTCCACATGTGATAATACACATGAGAGCCTTCTTCACACAAGTTCAAATATTTATTTGAATACTTGGAACCCAAGAGGGATCTAAAACTAAGGTGGGAAGTTCCCATATGGGTGAGGAAGCTAAAGTTAGATTTTGAGAACAATTTGTTCCACTCAAAAATCCAAATGAGAGTAACACGATGGTTTTCAAACTGTTGTATTAGAAATCTCATTTGCAGCAGCCGAATCAAAGATCAGAGTTCATATTTGAATTCCTTAGGTCCAAATTAGGGGGTAGGCAAAGTCTCATGAATTTTTGAAGATGTTTGCTACCCATTTTCCAAATGGACTTAAACTTGCAATGAATTCAAATATACATTTGAATTTGGATGAAACTTGCCCAAATATCCACAAACATTTCAGATTTGAATTCTCACCATTTAATTTCCAGCATTTACCAAATTGTGGAGATATTTGGGAGCTGTTGAGAGGGGATAAGAAGGGGCAGTGGGGCCCAAATGTCATACAGGCAGCCAATAAACTTGCAGTTGAAATTCAGAGCAAAGTCTCTGTTTTTCCTTCTCACCGAGCAGGGCTGCAGCCGTGTGACACCGAGGGGCACCGGGAGCCACCTCCTGCTCCTCACCATACGCTGGCACCACGGTGTGAGCTTCCTCTCGACGTTATCCTTCCTCCCAGACCGAAGCAAACGCAGTTTTCTTTGCTCCTCGCTCACAAAACACAGAGAACGGCTCCACCACGTTTCCAGCGCCTCAGTTGATCGCTGCTGTGCAGTCCCAGTGCGTTGAACGCCAGCTGGACCATGCCAGAGCTGCGCCAAAGTCTCCCCGACGTCCTCAACGTGTGCTCAGCTCGTCCCCGGCCTTTCCCCGCTGCTGCAGAGCCAGTTTTCTTCCGGCCAAACCAGAGCCACGACGCCTCCATTGCTGATCGTCTCCCGGCCAGTCCAGCGCTTCTCCGGCGTGCTCAAGAGGCCACAGAGGTGCGCCAGGAGGTACTGATCATCATCCTGTCGTCCCCCTGCTCTCCCCCGACCCCGGCTTGCCGGAATTTGAATTTTGGCACCGGCGCACGTATAAAACAGACCATTGGTAAATCTTGAAATTCGCCCAAACCGATTGATCATCCCTCCTACAATTCAAACTACAACAACTAGATGCCCTAGCGCCCTCCCATGCCGAAGCACGAAGCAAACCGACCCTCCTATGCCCCGGGCGACGAGAAATCACCGGCGGTGGCCAAAACTGCCACGGTCCACGGTGACGACTAGGTTGCAGCCATTTTCTGCACGATTTGATCCCCGTTCCATGTTCCTAGGACCATAAGGATGCTGTAGGACATCGTAGCTCGCCGGGAGATGCCTTGGACACGCTGGAACGCGTCCATGTCGAGCTCCCGAGCCGCCCCACCGGTGCCGACCCACCTACAGCCATTTTCACGCGGGAAACCTTGCCCGGCAGCTGCGCCACGTTCCCAGAAGCATGTAGGGCGAAACCGGAGCTCATTTGGTGGAGAAATGAGACAGAACGAGCCATGCCAAGTTTTCTGCTGGTGTGCACCGCGGGCTCTGGCGGGAGGTTGAAGAAGCACCTGACCCGTGGGCCCCACGTGTGACTGTGCTATTTAAAATCAAACAGAGAGTTGTGCAAACTTGTAAAATGCATAACTTGGTGTAGGAAGCTCCAAAAATAGTGAGATAAATTTGTTGGATTCCTCTACGAGAGTACTATCCAGGGGTACAGCCCAATAGTTATGAAAATCCCTGGTTTTTGCTCATTAATTCATATAAGGAAAATTTTGTAGGAATTTTTACAGGAGCTCTGTGTATTGGAAAATTCCCAAATTTTGGCAGGCGATTCCCCCAAAAATGTCAGAACTCCAGTAAAATTTTCAGAAGCATTGGACCTCATTTGCTTGGCCAAATGTGGTGTTAATTCCTTATGCCTCTGAAAATGGGAAAATAAACAGAGTTCAATTTCAGAATTTTTTTTCCAAAATTTAGAACCTCATAACTCTTGCTAGGAAGCCCCAAATTTAGTGATTCAAATTGGGTTGGATTCATATTGAATAGATCTATATAAATATGAAACCCAATTTGTATGAAACCCATTATTTAATTCTGGAAAAATTCTTTAAAGCTTTTCAGCAAAAGAATTTTAGAGGGAGTTTGGTTAATCCAAAAATCCTCAAATTTTGCCAGAACAGTGTTTAGGGTGTTTGAGAACCCTTGTAAAAGTTTAAGCTCAATTGGAGTTGATTTGTTCAGGGAAATTCAGTTTTGAAGATGCTGTGTTCAATTGAATACAGAAACAATTTCAGAGAATTTCCAAAACTTGGAAATTCAGTTCTGGGCAGATCTTAGCTTCAAAAATGCTAGGAAAATTCATGCAAACTCTATGAGCTATAATTGAAATTGTAGTTCCCTAAGTTTGGCATGAACATTGGTGTGATCTCAGAATTTATTTTTCTCTGCTCAATTGCTTAGAAAATCTATTCTGAACAAACCACTCAATAAAAAGTGCTAATTTTTGGTCCAGAGTGTTTTCTTGTGACAAGGAACTCACATGAAAATTATCAGCTCCATTGGAGCTCTGGATCACCCCTGTTCTGTTTAACCTCTTAAGGTGATCAATATAGAAGAGGGGGAAACCACTTAGCACTAATCATGTGCTTAGATCCAAACCCGAAACCTTAGCACCAGTGTCATTTTAAATTATTAAACAGGGTTCCAGTTTTTGAAAACTTGTTGTTAGAACTTGTAGCAAAGTTTTACAATTAAACATTATATGCATATTCATCACGTGTAGTATCTACGTGGAGGAGTTGAAGTCATCGGAGTAGAAATCAAGGAAGGAGGAAAGAGGTTGATCAAGCACCAAGTGGTCTTCACTAACTGCATATATATATATAAGTCACCTGCAAAACAAAGGCAAGCCCCGGTTTGCATCAAATTTACAAGTTTTTATTTGTATTCACTTCATACGTCTAGCATTTTATTTATTGCATTACGTCTAGATGGTATGAAACTCTAAATGCACGACCCAGAAAACCCAGGAGTTTAATGTAGGATATGATATCAATCAAATATAACTGCTGATCTCAACAAAAGTGGATTAAAAGAGGCATAACTCGAGTGGGCAGATTCCTACTCGTGAAACGGGGTTAAGGGGGATCAATCGGAAGAGTTGGGAATTGATCCTCATAGTTGGGAATGGAGACCGGGCAGTGGATGGAAGGTCAAGGACGTGGTCCTGTGAGCCTAGTCTATGTCTGAGTCGATTAAGGCCCGTTCTCGTGTGCGGCCCGTTGGGCAAGTTTGAGTTGTGTACCGGATGCATACTGGCTATATGGGACCCAGGAAATCGATGTAACATGTTTACCTGGGTGTCGAGGCATACCTCACCGTCTGATGCCGATGCTGAAAGGATAGAGAAGTCTGCTCTACGAGGGTTTGCCGTAGAGAGACTTAATCCCAGTCGGTGGGACCGGTTCGACATTTGGGTGTCGTGTGAAAGGTGGCCACGTACGACGTCAGTGACGGTTGCTGTGTGCAACGTCGAGTACGGGCGTACGTGTCGTGTCAGCCGGGTGTTTTTGATTGCAATCACCGTCGCTCGCGGTAGTGAGCATACTTGTGCGTCGTGACGTAGTAATAAACTTGGAAACGTTTAATATGCTTCGTGAGTAATCCTCATAATGGAGATGAGGAAAGATCAACTCTTCACTAAATTTAATTTCCACCTTGGGCTAGTAGCGTCGAGGCAAAGCATTTCTTGTTTGATTGTGGAGTCTCGACGGTAATGGCGCAAGGTCTGTATTAGTCTAGGGTAGCTCACTAAAGTTACTTTCACCTCAGGCATGTGACATCGAGATGAAGCGTTTCTTGTTTGATTGTGGAGTCTCGATGTAAATTGCGTGAGGACTATAAAAGTTGCTTAAAACTTGAAGTAAGGATTTTCCTTTAGCTCCAGATCATCTTTTCTGTAAACTTCTATATTCGGCCCTCTATTTTCATCATCTAGAGTTTCATGAATAGGGTGACGGGTCAGTCTTGCTGAGCTTCGTGCTCACAGATACTGCATAAGTTGTTTTGCAGGTAATAACTGTACGCTGAGATGTACGGGTGCCTGAGAAGATTCGGAACTCTCCGAGTGGTGAACTCATGGCAACCCCTACCGTTGATACTGTGATAGTGTTGCTAGTGAGAAGGTTCCGCGGGCTGGACACCTTCTCTGTTGCTTAGCATAGGTATGAGACGTGAGCTGTAATAGTCTTCTGCTGTAGTTTATTTTGAGAAGTATTTGTAAAATCAACACTTTGTAAGCTTCCTCTTGTTTTATGTAATTTGATACTTTATTATGTGTGCTGTTGGGTGCCGCATCGCAGGGCACCACCCAATGCGATTCCCGGGCGAGGTGCCTCGTTCCCGTAAGTGATCGGGACGGCGGGGTCCTCACAGCGTGGTATCAGAGCCGCATTGATAATAGCACACGAATAAGGATTGTATTACGACAAAAACTTAGGATACGGTGAGGAAACGATAGTAGGCCCACATAAGGACTATAGTAGTATAGTTACTTAAAGTGGCATAACTAACTTATGTGTTATAATTCTGAATTTTGATTCTGTAACGACGCACCTACGTTCTGGTAAGAATGGTAAGGAACGCCACCGAAAGCGGTTCAATTTCGGTTAGCTCCCCTGACGAGGAAAGTGGTTCAGGGCTAGATCTCACAGCTTGGTGTGAGATGTTAATATGAAACTCTTGAACTCTTCATGTTCCTGAGCTCATATGAAACGCTGATCCCTAGCGTGCATTAGGCAAGTAAGTGGAGACCCCATCGCGTGGTCAGTAACGCGAGAGTGTGTTCGTCTGGGAGTAGCCCAGGAGGACATACACAGCGCTTGCCATCGGCGTGCCCTGCAGGGCAGTAGGTGGTATCCGTTGGGTTGATAACATTCCCAACCGTGACGACCCGTTAATGATACTCGGGTTCCCCGTCGTGTGGTGTTGAAACACGATCATGTACCTTGAGACGTGACTTGACTCAAGGACGGCCGTATGGCAATGATACGGGCGTTTGTATTTACTTTCAATTATGGAACTGCCTGAAATGAAACAACCTTTGAGTGCACCACTATTGAGTGTTCTTCTGCAGGTACCAACCACGTACGTATCCCGTGTAGTACACGTGTGTGAGAGACCGTTTAGTGCCACTGATTATACGTATATACCGGTATAATCCGGTTTAGGATTTTCTTTTGGGGAGGCAACGTAGTACCGACATGTTTCTTACGGTGCATCGACACCGTACTACACATAGTAACCTCTTCCCTATGAAGAAATGATTCATGAGCTAACTTTCAACTAAAAATGGAAGTTTGAAACGAATATTAGTTACTGAACTCTTCTTTTGAGCTAAGATTCAAATAAGAGAAAGTTTAGGTTTCAAAGATTTCAAAAACAGAGTGCTCTGTCTGGCAGGAATTCTTGCTGTACATTAACAGAGCCTAACTCTGAGTAGCTTGACCCAAATAAGGTGTATGATACAGTTCTGGAAATATTTTCAAGTGCTCTACAATTTTCTTGTAGACCTCCAGAGCAACATCATAAGTTAAGTTGGTGAAAAGTCCAGTTGAAGGCAAACTGTTCAGGACCAGGACAGTACCAAAAACCTCTCTGGACCTTTCTGTTTTTAAGCCATAACGTCCTGTAGAAAAAATACTTAAGGAGCCTATGATACACCGGTGGAGAGGTTATGAAATTTGTAACATTGTTGTAGTTCAAAGTTTGCGCAGATTCCTATTGTATTTTCATATACAACTGTGATAAAAGTAGCCACATACAAAGGAGATGCTGGCAAATTTTATCCAGGAATTCTGTCAACTTAGAGAAATCAAAACTTCTGATACAGAAATGATCTAGAGGCATAGGAGTGCTCGTTGGGAAGATAGTGAAGTTAACTTTAACTTTGGTATTCAACCTGAGTTATGAAAATGCTTCTAAACAGATCAAAATCTAGGTTAGAACAGAAGAGTCTGTTCTTCACAGCAAAGAGAACGGTTGAAGGAGCAACCAAGTGAACTCATGAATAAATGAGTTATACGACCATGCTCATGATCTTGGGGTTGCTCTGCGCTGTGTAGTAGGAAGAAGGATGAAACACTTCAGCTTAGTGTTAATTTTGTCCGCTTAACATTGTGACAATCAAGGACAAGTACCCGTTACCACAGATCGACACATTGTTTGATCTGTTGGTCAAAGCAAGGATCTTTTCCAAGATGGAATTAAGGTCAGGGTACCATCAGATTGAGATAAGGGCTGAGGCTATTCTAAAGTCAGTTTTTTTTATGAGGTACGGAGTTTATGAGTACCTGTCATATTCCTTGGCTTTACCAACACTCCAGCTCAGTTCATGTACATAAAGAACTCGGTATTCATGCCGGAGCTGGACATGTTTGTCGTGGTCTTCATCGACGACCTACTGGTTTATTCCAAGTCGGAGGAAGAACACGAGAAGCACCTGCGTATAGTCTTGCAACGGCTGCGGGATCACAAGCTATACGTGAAAGTCAGCAAGTGCGAAATTCTAGATATCACGAGTACTTTGTCTCGGGCATATCATCTCAGCGAAGGGCATCGCTGTAGACCCGAGTAATATCGCACGTGTGCTGCATTGGAAGTCCCCGAGAACTGCTCACAAGGTACGGAGTTTCCTCGGACTCGCGGGATATTATCGGAAGTTCATTTCAAACTTCTCGAGGATTGCCAAGCCTATGACATAGCTGCTGAAGGAGGCTACCAACGAGGTTTGGAGTCCAACTTGTAAGGCAGCGTTCAAGGCATTAATAAAACACTTAACATCAGCACCGGTTTTGGCGCAGCCAAACACAACAAGACCGTTCGTTGTGTACTGCGATGCATCTCGCATTGAGCTAGGAGGTGTGCTGATGCAAAACCGAAGTGTGGTCGTGTATGGATCACGGCAAACTTAGGAATCATGAGCAATACTATCCGACTCATGACTTAGGACTCACTGCCGTGGTGCTCGCACTCAAAATGTAGAGGTACTACCTACTCGGTAACCTCGTGCATTTATATACCAACCCCCCACCTCAAGTACATATTCACTCAGAAGGAGTGTAACATGAGGCAGCAAAGATGGTTGGAGATGATAAAGGATTACGAAATAGAGATCCAATATCACCCCGGCAAGGTTAACATGGGCGAATGTGGGAGTCGCAAGTCACACGTTTGTAATCCAGCCATCACCCCGTTGGATGAGAGCGAGCCATCATTACGTATGGTTCACCCTAGGGCTCTCTACAATTTCGCTTTTATCCCCACCATCCGTGAAGAAAAGGTGGCAGCCCAGAAACGTGATAAGGGCATGTCACATTTGCGGGGATGTATAGACAGTGGGGAGAAATGGAAGTATTTCCGGAAAGGCGGAGACGGCATCCTGCAGTTAAGGACAGAAGCATTGTACCCCGTAACTTAGAGTCAAGGGAGAAAGATTGTTGACGAGGCTCACTTGTCATAGTTTCTATCCATCTCGATTCGTTGGTCCATTCCAGGTTATAGAAAGATGTGGACCCGTTGCCTACCGGCTGGAAGTATCACCGGTGTGTACGACATCATCCACATCTCTCAGCTGAGGAAGTGCCTCAAGTGTCCAATCACCATTCAGCTGGGGAATATCGAAGGACTGAAGCCAGATCTCACACATCAGGAGGGACTGGCTCAGATCATCGACATAATGGACCGAACCAAACGCGACCATCCGTTGTGGTTCTATAAAGTTTTAAGGAGTGCTTACTCCAAGGTTGAAACGACATGGGAGAGCGAAGGATTTCTTCGTGTTAATCATCCCAACCCTTGACGTCGCACAAACTATAATTTTTCGTCATCGTCCCTCTCGTTTTTACCTTATAATCTCGGGACGAGATTCTTTTAAGGGGGGAGGATTGTAAAGGTCCCAAAATATGCATACAAAGAAACTCTTGTTCGCACAAAGTTGGTTTCACATGTATGAAAAATGGGACTTGTTAAAACTTTTCTTTCCACATGTGATAATACACATGAGAGCCTTCTTCACACAAGTTCAAATATTTATTTGAATACTTGGAACCCAAGAGGGATCTAAAACTAAGGTGGGAAGTTCCCATATGGGTGAGGAAGCTAAATTTATATTTTGAGAACAATTTGTTCCACTCAATAATCCAAATGAGAGTAACACAATGGTTTTCAAACTGTTGTATCAGAAATCTCATTTGCAGCAGCCGAATCAAAGATCAGAGTTCATATTTGAATTCCTTAGGTCCAAATTAGGGGGTAGGCAAAGTCTCCTGAATTTTTGAAGATGTTTGCTACCCATTTTCCAAATGGACTTAAACTTGCAATGAATTCAAATATACATTTGAATTTGGATGAAACTTGCCCAAATATCCACAAACATTTCAGATTTGAATTCTCACCATTTAATTTCCAGCATTTACCAAATTGTGGAGATATTTGGGAGCTGTTGAGAGGGGATAAGAAGGGGCAGTGGGGCCCAAATGTCATACATGCAGCCAATAAACTTGCAGTTGAAATTCAGAGCAAAGTCTCTGTTTTTCCTTCTCACCGAGCAGGGCTGCAGCCGTGTGACACCGAGGGGCACCGGGAGCCACCTCCTGCTCCTCACCATGCGCTGGCACCACGGTGTGAGCTTCCTCTCGACGTTATCCTTCCTCCCAGACCGAAGCAAACACAGTTTTCCCTGCTCCTCGCTCACAAAACACAGAGAACGGCTCCACCACGTTTCCAGCGCCTCAGTTGATCGCTGCTGTGCAGTCCCAGTGCGTTGAACGCCGGCTGGACCATGCCAGAGCTGCACCAAAGTCTCCCCGACGTCCTCAACGTGTGCTCAGCTCGTCCCCGGCCTTTCCCCGCTGCTGCAGAGCCAGTTTTCTTCCGGCCAAACCAGAGCCACGACGCCTCCATTGCTGATCGTCTCCCGGCCAGTCCAGCGCTTCTCCGGCGTGCTCAAGAGGTCACAGAGGTGCGCCAGGAGGTACTGATCATCATCCTGTCGTCCCCCTGCTCTCCCCCGACCCCGGCTTGCCGGAATTTGAATTTTGGCACCGGCGCACGTATAAAACAGACCATTGGTAAATCTTGAAATTCGCCCAAACCGATTGATCATCCCTCCTACAATTCAAACTACAGCAACTAGATGCCCTTGCGCCCTCCCATGCCGAAGCACAAAGCAAACCGACCCTCCTATGCCCCGGGCGACGAGAAATCACCGGCGGTGGCCAAAACTGCCACGGTCCACGGTGACGACTAGGTTGCAGCCATTTTCTGCACGATTTGATCCCCGTTCCATGTTCCTAGGACCATAAGGATGCTGTAGGACATCGTAGCTCGCCGGGAGATGCCTTGGACACGCTGGAACGCGTCCATGTCGAGCTCCCGAGCCGCCCCACCGGTGCCGACCCACCTACAGCCATTTTCACGAGGGGAAACCTTGCCCGGCAGCTGCGCCACGTTCCCAGGAGCATGTAGGGCGAAACCGGAGCTCATTTGGTGGAGAAATGAGACAGAACGAGCCATGCCAAGTTTTCTGCTGGTGTGCACCGCGGGCTCTGGCGGGAGGTTGAAGAAGCACCTGACCCGTGGGCCCCACGTGTGACTGTGCTATTTAAAATCAAACAGAGAGTTGTGCAAACTTGTAAAATGCATAACTTGGTGTAGGAAGCTCCAAAAATAGTGAGATAAATTTTGTTGGATTCCTCTACGAGAGTACTATCCAGGGGTACAGCCCAATAGTTATGAAAATCCCTGGTTTTTGCTCATTAATCCATATAAGGAAAATTTTGTAGGAATTTTTACAGGAGCTCTGTGTATTGGAAAATTCCCAAATTTGGATAGGCGATTCCCCCAAAAATGTCTGAACTCCAGTAAAATTTTCAGAAGCATTGGACCTCATTTGCTTGGCCAAATGTGGTGTTAATTCCTTATGTCTCTGAAAATGGGAAAATAAACAGAGTTCAATTTCAGAATTTTTTTTCCAAAATTTAGAACCTCATAACTCTTGCTAGGAAGCCCCAAATTTAGTGATTCAAATTGGGTTGGATTCATATTGAATAGATCTATATAAATATGAAACCCAATTTGTATGAAACCCATTATTTAATTCTGGAAAAATTCTTTAAAGCTTTTCAGCAAAAGAATTTTAGAGGGAGTTTGGTTAATCCAAAAATCCTCAAATTTTGCCAGAACAGTCTTTAGGGTGTTAGAGAACCCTTGTAAAAGTTTAAGCTCAATTGGAGTTGATTTGTTCAGGGAAATTCAGTTTTGAAGATGCTGTGTTCAATTGAATACAGAAACAATTTCAGAGAATTTCCAAAACTTGGAAATTCAGTTCTGGGCAGATCTTAGCTTCAAAAATGCTAGGAAAATTCATGCAAACTCTATGAGCTATAATTGAAATTGTAGTTCCCTAAGTTTGGCATGAACATTGGTGTGATCTCAGAATTTATTTTTCTCTGCTCAATTGCTTAGAAAATCTATTCTGAACAAACCACTCAATAAAAAGTGCTAATTTTTGGTCCAGAGTGTTTTCTTGTGACAAGGAACTCACATGAAAATTATCAGCTCCATTGGAGCTCTGGATCACCCCTGTTCTGTTTAACCTCTTAAGGTGATCAATATAGAAGAGGGGGAAACCACTTAGCACTAATCATGTGCTTAGATCCAAACCCAAAACCTTAGCACCAGTGTCATTTTAAATTATTAAACAGGGTTCCAGTTTTTGAAAACTTGTTGTTAGAACTTGTAGCAAAGTTTTACAATTAAACATTATATGCATATTCATCACGTGTAGTATCTACGTGGAGGAGTTGAAGTCATCGGAGTAGAAATCAAGGAAGGAGGAAAGAGGTTGATCAAGCACCAAGTGGTCTTCACTAACTGCATATATATATATAAGTCACCTGCAAAACAAAGGCAAGCCCCGGTTTGCATCAAATTTACAAGTTTTTATTTGTATTCACTTCATACGTCTAGCATTTTATTTATTGCATTACGTCTAGATGGTATGAAACTCTAAATGCACGACCCAGAAAACCCAGGAGTTTAATGTAGGATATGATATCAATCAAATATAACTGCTGATCTCAACAAAAGTGGATTAAAAGAGGCATAACTCGAGTGGGCAGATTCCTACTCGTGAAACGGGGTTAAGGGGGATCAATCGGAAGAGTTGGGAATTGATCCTCATAGTTGGGAATGGAGACCGGGCAGTGGATGGAAGGTCAAGGACATGGTCCTGTGAGCCTAGTCTATGTCTGAGTCGATTAAGGCCCGTTCTCGTGTGCGGCCCGTTGGGCAAGTTTGAGTTGTGTACCGGATGCATACTGGCTATATGGGACCCAGGAAACCGATGTAACATGTTTACCTGGGTGTCGAGGCATACCTCACCGTCTGATGCCGATGCTGAAAGGATAGAGAAGTCTGCTCTACGAGGGTTTGCCGTAGAGAGACTTAATCCCAGTCGGTGGGACCGGTTCGACATTTGGGTGTCGTGTGAAAGGTGGCCATGTACGACGTCAGTGACGGTTGCTGTGTGCAACGTCGAGTACGGGCGTACGTGTCGTGTCAGCCGGGTGTTTTTGATTGCAATCACCGTCGCTCGCGGTAGTGAGCATACTTGTGCGTCGTGACGTAGTAATAAACTGGGAAACGTTTAATATGCTTCGTGAGTAATCCTCATAATGGAGATGAGGAAAGATCAACTCTTCACTAAATTTAATTTCCACCTTGGGCTAGTAGCGTCGAGGCAAAGCGTTTCTTGTTTGATTGTGGAGTCTCGACGGTAATGGCGCAAGGTCTGTATGAGTCTAGGGTAGCTCACTAAAGTTACTTTCACCTCAGGCATGTGACATCGAGATGAAGCGTTTCTTGTTTGATTGTTGAGTCTCGATGTAAATTGCGTGAGGACTATAAAAGTTGCTTAAAACTTGAAGTAAGGATTTTCCTTTAGCTCCAGATCATCTTTTCTGTAAACTTCTATATTCGGCCCTCTATTTTCATCATCTAGAGTTTCATGAATAGGGTGACGGGTCAGTCTTGCTGAGCTTCGTGCTCACAGATACTGCATAAGTTGTTTTGCAGGTAATAACTGTACGCTGAGATGTACGGGTGCCTGAGAAGATTCGGAACTCTCCGAGTGGTGAACTCATGGCAACCCCTGCCGTTGATACTGTGATAGTGTTGCTAGTGAGAAGGTTCCGCGGGCTGGACACCTTCTCTGTTGCTTAGCATAGGTATGAGACGTGAGCTGTAATAGTCTTCTGCTGTAGTTTATTTTGAGAAGTATTTGTAAAATCAACACTTTGTAAGCTTCCTCTTGTTTTATGTAATATGATACTTTATTATGTGTGCTGTTGGGTGCCGCATCGCACGGCACCACCCAATGCGATTCCCGGGCGAGGTGCCTCGTTCCCGTAAGTGATCGAGACGGCGGGGTCCTCACAGCTCTGAACACGCCACGTGATCTGCTGGCCGTGGAAGTTGCCTTCGGTGGTCTCAGAGAGCTTTATTGGCTATCCTTTTGATACTTGTCTCTGTTCCTACTTTTCTTAAAATGTTTTTCTTTTTCATAAAACATGAACATATGCTGACACCCGAGATGAGGGTGTCACAAATCTACCCCCCTTAAATTGAATCTCGTCCTCGAGATTCGTTAGTAGAAAATAGATGGGGAAATTCTGCCTTGATATCCTCTTCACGTTCCCATGTGGCTTCAGCTTCAGTGTGATGGCTCCATTGTACCTTGCACCATCGAATCACCTTGTTTCGGGTGACCCTTTCCTTTACGTCCAAGATTCGGATAGGGTGTTCTGCATAAGTCAGGTCCTCTTGAAGTTCAAGTTCTCCCATTGACACTTGTTCCTCTGATATTCTCAAGCACTTCTTGAGCTGGGATACATGAAACACGTCATGTACATCGCAGAGGTGGTTTGGGAGCTCTAGTTGATAGGCTACTTCTCCTCGCTTGTCCAAAATCTTAAAGGGTCCGATGTAGCGAGGTGCTAGCTTGCCTTTGACGTTGAAACGTCGTTGGCCTCGGATAGGCAATACCTTAAGGTATACGAAGTCTCCTACTTCAAAGGTCAACTTCCTACGCCTATTGTCCGCATAGCCTTTCTGTCGTGACTGAGCAGCCTTTAAGTTTTCCCGTATCGTTTGGACTTGCTTTTCAGCCTCTTGTAGTACTTCGAGTCCAAACACCTGGTTCTCTCCGGTCTCGCTCCAGAACAGCGGCGTTCTACACCGTCTGCCATATAAGGCTTCGAAAGGCGACATCTTCAAGCTAGTTTGATAGCTGTTGTTATAGGAGAACTCGGCATACGGTAAACTCCTATCCCAACTACGCCCACGTTTCAAGGCGCAAGCTCTCAGCATGTCCTCCAAAATTTGGTTCGTCCTCTCGGTTTGCCCATCTGTTTGTGGGTGATAGGCGGAGCTAAAGTCCAGTCGTGTACCCATGGCTTTCTGCAGCTTCCTCCAGAATCTAGAGGTAAACTGAGAACCTCGATCTGAGACTATCCTCTTCGGAAACCCATGACGGCACACGATCTGCTCCATGTACAATTCTGCTAACTGTGTAACATTGTAACTGGTCTTTACCGGAAGAAAATGGGCGGTTTTCGTCAACCGGTCCACAATGACCCAGATGGAGTCGTATCCTGACTGAGTTCTTGGCAATCCGACAATAAAGTCCATACTGATGTCCTCCCATTTCCATTCAGGTATTTTCAAAGGTTGCAACAATCCAGCAGGTTTTTGATGTTCGGCTTTTACCCGTTGGCATGTGTCGCATAGGGCAACGTATTCGGCTATATCCCTCTTCATACCATCCCACCAATAGCAAGTTTTCAAGTCCTTGTACATTTTGGTGCTCCCTGGATGTATGGAATAGGGTGAATCATGTGCCTCCCTTAATATCATGTCGCGAAGGTGTCTTAGGTTTGGCACACAAATCCCTTTTCCTAGCCAAAGCGTACCCTTTTCATCCTCCTTGAAATCCTTCTCTATCCCTTGTCGGATTCTTTCCTTGATCTCCTTGATCCCCTCGTCCGTTGCTTGGCCTTTTCTTATTTCTTGCTCCAATGAGGAGTGGATCTCCATTATTTCCATGTTATTCAAGAATCCGAGGTGTAATCGTTCGAACTCCTTACGTAGTTCGGGTGATAGCTCCCGAACCGTGAGTAGGTGGCATGCTCCCTTTCTGCTCAATGCGCCAGCTACTACATTGGTCTTCCCGGGATGGTAGTTGATTCCTACATCATAATCCTTGATGAGTTCTAACCATCGACGTTGCCTTAAATTCAAGTCCGTTTGTGTAAATATGTACTTGAGGCTTTTATGATCTGTATAGATCTCACATCGATGACCAAGGATATAGTGTCTCCAAATCTTCAATGCATGCACTACCGCTGCTAACTCCAAATAATGCGTAGGATAGTTAAGCTCATGCTTCTTTAATTGTCGTGAGGCATAGGCTACCACTTGTCCTTCCTGCATGAGTGTGGCGGACCGGAATCCGCTCATCCAGGATCGCAGAGGGTGGTGCCACGCGATGCGACACCCGACAGCACACGTCATAAGAACATAATATATTACATGGGAAAAATAACTGAAACTGTACAAACAGGTACAAACTTCAGTTACAACTATTGTTTATCTTACACAGCGGAAGTCTACACTATACAACTCACGCCCGCCTATTTAGCAAAAGTTGGTTGCCCAGCCCTAGGGCAACCCACACTAGCTCCACTCTTCAGCTCAGCGCGGCGTGTACGGCTCCCACTCAGCCGTGGTCCCCGACGGAGGGTAACCCTCACCGGTGGACTCGTACTCCGAGTCCGTGGGTGGCTCCTCACCTGAAAAACACTTAAGCAGCAACCGTGAGCACGAAGGCTCAGAAAGGCTTAACCGACTCACCTAAGCATGAAACTCTACATGAGGCGTACAATGGACATAGGATAGTAACATTTCAGCAAAAGGACACGCCTACAAGTTCATCCTTAGTTCATATTTTAGCAACAAGTTACCAGTTCATAAATCTGAAATTTAGTAAGCAGTATTTGGTGGCACACATGTAGCAATACAATTATATCAATCAGCATCATGGAATCAACATATTTCATCCATTAATCTACGTCACGACTCAGTGACCAAGTGGTACTCTTCACCGCGAGGGACGGCGAATCGACTCGATATACACCTGCAGGGAAACCCAAAGAGCACGTCACGTACGCCCATCCGTGGAGCTGCACAGCACGCTCACTCGATGTCGTACGGGACAACCTTTCACCCAACAGCCCAAACGTCGAACCGGTCGCACCGAAACGAGCAGGAGGTTCCCCACACGGAGCATCTCTCTATGCCCGTTGGCAGATTTCCACCTTGCTGCCCTCAACCTACACCTATAAATCGGTGTGCTATGCCTCGACGCCCGGAGGTTTAGGCTACGTCGGTTTATCGGGGCCCATATATCCGATATGCCTTCGGTACGTTCAAACTTGGTCAGCGTGGGCCGCACACGGCTCGGTCCTCAATCGACACGGACAGGGCTGCGCACACAAGACTCCCTCTTGCTGCGCCCTAGCCCCTGTCTAGTCTCATTTTCATTACTAAGATGATCTCACATCACTCAACCGAACCCGTGTGTCCCAAGCCTATCTCGCGAGTAGATTCCAACTACTCGACTTGTACCGAAGTCCTATGAAGCTTTAAGCATAGCCTATCTATTCGAGGTCTTAGACCCTACCCTCACTCTTTTAGGAACCTTTGGTTATGCAAGTGGGGTTTCATTCATCCTATACCTAATGCACATACATACTACACATGACACATGTAAACAAAGGAAAGCTTATAAAAAGGTTAATGCAAACCGGGGCTTGCCTTGTTGCTGCTGGTCCGGAGTTAGTTCTTCGTCCGGAAGAAGGAAGTCCAGCACTTCCGGAGTCTCTTCTTCAATGGCTACACGTCAATGAAATACTACATGTTAATTTAGATGCAAATGTGAGTTTTAGAGTAAGACTTCTACTATTAGTTCTAATAACCAGCCTCTAACACCTGGAACTTTGTTTAAGAATTTAAAGATGAACTGGTGTTGGTGGTTTGGCTTGGACTTAATCACATGGTTAAATGCTAAGTGGTTTTCTCCCTTTTCCATATTAATCCCTTAAGTGGGTAAACAGGACAGGGGTGATCTAGAGCTCCAATGGAGCTGAGAATTTTCGTGTGAGTTCCTTGTCACAAGAAAACCCTCTGGACCAAACATTAGCACTTTTCATGGAGTGGTTTGCTCAGAATAATTCTCTTGGCAAATCAGCAAGGAAGAATTCATTCTGAGGTAATACCCCTGTTCATGCTCAACTTAATGAACTACAATTTCAATTATAGCTCATAGAGTTTGCATGAATTTTCCTAGCATTTTTGGAGTTAAGGTTTGCCCAGAATTGAATTTCCAAGTTTTGGAAATTCTCTGAAAATGTTTCTGCATTCAAATGAACACAGCACCTTCCAATTTGAATTCCTCTGACCAAATCAACTCCAAATGGTATGAAACTTTTACAGGGGTTTACTAATGCCCTAAAGAACATTCTGGCAAAATTTGGGGATTTTTGGATGAACCAAACTCCCTCTAAAATTCTTTTGCGCAAAAGCTTTAAAGAATTTTCCAGAATTAATTAATGGGTTTCATACAAATTGGGTTGTATATCTGGACATAGCTAGGCAAGATGAATCCAACCCAATTTGAATCACTAAATTTGGAGCTTCCTAGCAGAAGTTATGGAGCTCTAAAGTTTGGGAAATTTCTGGAATTCGAATTAACCGGGAAAGTTCAAATTTCTGACAGCGGGCCCGGCTTCCACGTGTCATCACCTCGGCTGCGCCACACGGGGCCACAGGATTGTTTTCCGCGCGTTCACAGCCGATCCGGTGCAACAGAAAATCCCCACACTGTGTCGTGAGAGACTGACGAGCGGGCCTGGCCGGCTCGTCTTCTTCCTCGCGCCCGCCCTTTTTCCCGCGCCGCCCCCTCGCCGGCACACCTCGGCTGCTCGCCGGACTTGGCTTCCCGACCGCCTCACGTCCGGAAACTCGCCGCCTGGGCCTATTTTTGCGCGCTGAACACGCTGGTACCGCCTGCTCTGGTCGGCGGTGGCCCTAACCTAGCTGGCGACGGTGCAGCGGCTCGGACTCTCTTCAGTTATGGCGCCCGGTCATCGTAGCCCACCAAAACCTCGGTGGAAAGGCTCTACAGCACCGGGGGATCTCATGGAAGGTCGACAAGGCCATGCTAGGGCTCGGGGAGAGCTCTAACCTAGTCGTCACAGTGAGCCCGACCTTTCCCGTCCTAACCGCGGCTGGAAAACCGGGAAATACGCCGGCTATAGCCAAAATTAAGCTAGGGTTGCGGAGCAAACTTGGGCGCCATCCAGTCTAGCTCCTGTGTGTGCAGTTTGATAAACTCTAAGCAATCATACGTCAGGAATTTGTGGGTTTCTGACCCGAGGGTAGTTCTGCACCGGTTGAAGACGTTTTGCGAAATTCACCGGCGATGATCGGTCACTGGTTCTAGGCTTTGGGGTCGAGCAGCATGGAGTCTAGGCGTGTCCAAAACTGCTCCTCCTTGGTCGTGACAAGTCTTCTGCCGAGCTGCCCACGGGAGCACCTTTGCTCGGTTCTCCCCGGCGGCCACGAAAACGTGGTTTTTCTCGGTGGGTAGTGGTTCAACTCGACTGGAAGTGATGCGGGGAGGGTGTGGGAGGTCTGAGGATGTTGGTTTGCTGAGTTGCCGACGTTGGTACACGAGAGACGATCGCTCCCGAGCGAGTGGATCACAGCGGCGGCTCCTCGGCGCTCTGTCGTGCGAGAGGGCGGTGACTGGGGGTCGGTTCGTGGTCATGGCGAGCTGGGGCACGGCTGGGAGTTACTGCGCCCCCACAAGGAGCTCGCCAGCGCGCGAGGGGAGAGCAGGAGGTGGCGCCCGGCGTTTTCACGGTGTGTCACGGTGGAGCCTCGGCTCTGTTCCGAGTGCAACACTTAGCCCCTAAGGCTGTTGACTTTTGTGCCATTTTAACCTCTCCAATGACATGTGGGACCCACTTGTCAGTGCTCCCCCACCCCTCAAAAGATCTCCAAAGCTTAGCCAGAGATGAATTCAAATATTTGGAGTTTGAAACTGACCTACATTTGTATGGTTGAGCTCATTTCCCCCAAATTCAAATATATATTTGAATTCTTTGCATATTTGGATCCTTTTTGGAAAAATGGGTGGCCAACCTTTTCAAAAATTATTGAGACTCTGCCTCCCCACTAATTTGAACCTGAGGAATCCAAGTATGCCCTTTACTCCTTGTTTTAGCTGCTGCACTCCTGAATTTGAATGCAACAGTTTGGAAACACCCTCTCATGTGTGATCATATGTGTAGAATTTTCCCATGTTGTGAAAGTGTAAGTTTCCCCTCTAACCACTTCTTTGATAGAGGTTACTTGCTCTTCCCATTTTTTTTACCAGCTATCCACAACAAAACTGTGGTGTTGTGAGGTGCAGGAAAGTTTTTTGCAAGTCCCTTTTCTTGGGCTTTTACATCCCTCCCCCCTTAAAAGAATCTCGTCCCGAGATTATAAAAGAAGAGATAGCGATGTAATAGGGACTTACCCGTGTTGAGAAGCCATGAACTCCGAGTAATTCGAGCGAAGGAACTCCTCGCTCTCCCATGTCGCTTCTTCGGCGGTGTTGCTCCAGAGTATTTTGTAGAACCACAACGTTCTGCTGCGTGTGGTCCTGGCTTTCTCCTCAAGAATTCCCACCGGATACTCATCATATGTTAAATCCGGTTTCAGCTCGCCGATGTCTTCGGTAGGAACAGCAGCCGTATGCTTCAAACATTTTTGCAGCTGCGAAACATGGAAAACATCATGGACACCAGCCAGGGATGCCGGTAGCTCCAATCTATACGCTGCTGGTCCACACTTTTCGGTGATAGCATAGGGTCCAATAAAACGGGGAGCGAGCTTCCCCTTCACACCGAACCGGTGCACGCCCTTCATCGGAGACACGCGGAGGTACACGTGTTCCCCGACGTCAAAGTGCAACGGTCTACGCCTCTTATCAGCGTAGCTCTTCTGTCGGGATTGAGCGGCCTTCAAATTGGCTTGAATGGTCCGAACGCGCTCTTCGGCGTCGTTCACCACATCAACCCCAAATGTGACCCTTTCACCGGACTCACACCAATTTAATGGGGTGCGGCATTTACGACCATAGAGAGCTTCGTAGGGTGCCATCTTGATACTCGCCTGATAGCCATTATTGTACGAGAATTCCGCCAACGATAGGTGATCATCCCAGTTCCTACCATGGTGGATGGCACATGCTCTCAACATGTCTTCCAGAACTTGATTCACCCTCTCTGTCTGGCCATCTGTTTGAGGGTGGTAAGCGGAGCTCCTGATTAGTTTAGTACCCAAGGCAGCGTGCAACTGCTCCCAAAAGCGAGATACAAACAATGCACCTCGGTCTGAGACTATGGTCTTGGGTACACCGTGCAGGCATAGAATCCTGGCAATGTATAACTCCGCATATCGGTTGGCATGGAAGTGTGTATGTACGGGGATGAAGTGAGCTGACTTGGTCAGTCGGTCAACAATAACCCATATGGAATCATGCTTGTTGGCTGTTAGGGGTAATCCCACAATGAAATCCATGCTCACATCTTCCCATTTCCATGCTGGAATTTTCAGGGGTTGCAGCAGCCCTGATTTCCTCATATGATCAGCCTTCACTCGTCTACACGTATCACACTCGGATACGTACTTAGCTACCTCCCACTTCATCCGTGTCCACCAAAATTTCTTTTTCAAATCTTGGTACATTTTGTTGCTGCCCGGATGAATGGAGTACATGGACAAGTGAGCTTCATCGAGGATCTTCTTTCTCAACTCCATATCCCGGGGTACGACTATGCGGTCATTGAACCATAGCGTCCCCTCATCATCCTTCCGAAAACATTTGATTTCCCCGTTGTCTATCCGTCTCCGGAGATGTGCCATGCCTTTATCCGTCTTCTGAGCTGCAATGATGTCCTCCCTAATGGTAGGGATGAGGGCAAGGTTATACAGCGATCCATAAGGAACCAAGTATAAACTTGGCTCTTCCTCCTCCACCGGTGTAATGGTGAGGTGATGGACATGTGACTTCCGACTCAGCGCGTCGGCAACCACATTCGCCTTGCCAGGGTGGTAATGGATCTCAATCTCATAATCTTTCATCAGTTCTAACCACCTCCTCTGCCTCATGTTCAGCTCCTTCTGGGTGAAAATGTATTTCAAGCTCTTGTGGTCGGTGTAGAGATGCACCAAGTTCCCCAGGAGATAGTGCCTCCACATTTTCAGCGCCAACACCACGGCAGCAAGTTCAAGATCATGAGTCGGGTAGTGCTGCTCATGGTTCCGAAGTTGGCGTGAGCCATAAGCGACCACACGTCCTTCCTGCATCAACACGCAGCCGAGCCCAATACCGGACGCGTCACAATACACGTCGAAGGGCTTTGTTGTATCCGGCTGAGCTAACACCGGGGCTGTTGTGATATGCTTTACCAATGTTCGGAACGCTCCTTCACACGCCGTGTTCCAAACATATTTCTTCCCTTTTTTCAGCAACTCTGTCATCGGCTTAGCGAGCTTGGAGAAACTTGGAATGAATCTCCGATAGTATCCCGCTAACCCGAGGAAGCTTCTGACTTCATGGACTGAAGTGGGAGCTTTCCATTTCAGCACTTGCTCTATTTTGCTTGGGTCAACCGCAATGCCTTCAGCTGAGATGATATGTCCCAAGAATGGCACTTGGCTGATCCAAAATTCGCATTTACTGAACTTGGCGTAGAGTTTATGGTCTCGCAATCGTTGAAGAACGGTCCGCAAGTGTTCGGCATGTTCGGCTTCCGTCTTGGAGTAAACCAAGATATCGTCGATGAACACTACCACGAACTTTTCCAGCTCCGGCATGAACACCGAGTTCATGAGATACATGAAATGGGCTGGAGCATTTGTGAGACCAAAGGACATGACGAGATATTCATATAAGCCGTATCTCGTCGAGAAGGCCGTCTTTGGGATATCCTCCGCCCGGATCTTTATCTGGTGATATCCAGAGCGAAGGTCCATCTTGGAGAACACACTTGCACCCACAAGTTGATCAAACAATATGTCGATGCGGGGCAGTGGGTACTTATTCTTGATGGTGACGGCATTGAGCGGCCGGTAATCCACACACAGCCTCAGGGTCTCATCCTTCTTCTTCACGAATAGTGCCGAGCATCCCCAAGGCGATGAACTCGGCCAAATGAAACCCTTGCTCAACAGATCATTGAGCTGTTCTTTCAGTTCAGCCAGCTCATTCGGAGCCATCTTGTATGGTCTCTGTGAGATGGGCGTAGTCCCGGGTGCAAGTTTAATCTTGAACTCAACATCCCGCTCAGGTGGCATGCCCGGAAGATCATCCGGGAACACATCAGGATACTCCCGGACTACGGGGATGTCTTCTAACTTGAGAGCTTCAGCATTATTAATTGCTAAAACTTCCCGGACTGGCGTGTCTAACACCATGGAATGCGGACGGTGGAATGGAGAATTTAAGTGAACCGTCCGTGTCCGAGCCTCTAGGACAGCGCCATGGTATTGTAGCCATGACATCCCTAAGATTGCATCAATCTTTTGTCCCATAAGGATTATCAAGGTGGTGGGATATAGTTTCCCACCTAAGCACAGAGGTGCCTTTGGAATCATCATATTAGCTGAAATCTTCCCTCCCGGTGAGCATATCATATAAGTGCAGTCGGTTGGGAAGACTTGCAATTGATGTTTAACCACATAGGATGCACTTATAAAACTGTGGGTTGCACCAGAATCAAATAATATGACGATGGCTTGATTGTTGAGAGTAAACGTACCCGCCAGCACGTTGTCTCCCTCTGGGGCGTCCCCATTGTCGAGGTTGCGGACGCCCCCAGTCCGCTGACCAACCTTCTTCACTGGAGGTCGGCCTCGAGCACCGCCCTGGAACTGGGCTTGCCCGCTGCTCTGCTGCCCCTGGGGACAGTCCTTCGCGAAGTGGCCCGCCTGGCCACACGTGAAGCAGGTGAAACGGGGCGGTCCCCCGCTGATCGGTGGACGGAAACCCGGGGCGCGTTGTGGCGGTGGAAACGCCCGGGGTACCGTCTGCTGTTGCTGTCTTGGTGGTGGCATCGGCGGACGGAACGGAGGTTCCTGAAAGGGACGTCCCCCGAACCGTTTCGGTCGCACCGGTGGTTGCCACTGCTGCCCGGATGGTGTCCGATACACCATACGGTACTTCTGGGGAGCGCCACTCCCACCGCTGCTAGGTGGAGCGCTGCGCTTCCTCTGCTCAGCTGCTAACTCCCGCTGAGCGTCCTCTTGCATGATGGCGGCATTGACTAGGTCGTTGAATGTGCTGCGGTTCCACTGTACGAGATGGGTCTTCATTTCGGGGTGCAACCCCCGATAGAAGTGCTCCCTCTTCTTCTCCTCCGTGGTGATGTAGTCTGACGCATACTGCGCCAGATGGTTAAAGGCACGGGAGTAGTCGTGGGCACTCCTCCCGCCCTGCTTCAGTTCCAAAATTCTTGGAACTTCCTCTTCATTATTCCGGAAGGGATGTGATAGGCGCGGAACGCCTCCCGGAACTCTTGCCATTCCACGGCATGGCCAGCCGGACGTGAGGCGACATAATTCGCCCACCACGCACCAGCGGCACCGTGGAGCTGCTGTGCTGCGAACAGGGTCTTCTGCCGCTCCGTACACTGGAGCAGCCCAAACTTGGACTCGATGGTCCGCAGCCAGCTGTCAGCCTCCAGTGGTTCTTCAGCTTCGGTGAACACTGGAGGGTGCGTACTCATGAAATCCGAGTACGACACATCACGGGGCTCCCGAGGCCCTCTATCTTGACGTCCCCCCGCCTGGGACGTATTCTGCACGATCGTGCGGAGCAGGTCGGTCTGCTCCTCACGACCTCCCACCAATGCCGCTATCACATCCGCTAGAGTAAGTGGAGGCGGCGGTGGTGGCTGCTGCTGCGGGGTGCTGTCGTAGGCCGGTGGCTGGGAGTCATCACCTCCCTGTTGGCTAGAGCCACCAACCTCGTGCGTGGTCCTAGTACGAACCATCTGCAACCACACGACATTACACATCAGTCCCGCAACATTTTGCATGCAGTCCAATAGAAATGGGCGTAAAAATATTATGACAACAAAACATGCGAAATATCTCGTAAATAGATAATGTAATAACTTTGCACAAGCTACACCATTACCAGACCAAACACAAGTTAGTTTAATCCAACATGATGAACCCCCTCTTTGGAAGCTCACCATAACTGGGTTTGGTCTCTACGAGACATTATTATCGCGTTGTCATCACATATACCACCCTTAGGGTACGACACCCTCTCCAATGAGTTCAACTGTCATTCTTCCGTCAGAATGACCAGTTTCTACCTATTCCAAGTTTTGATCCGGTTATGGGCATTTTCATGACTCAAGTTGAATACCAAAGTTAAAGTTAACTTCAGTATCTTTCCAACGAGTACTCATTTGCCCACAGATCAGCTTTGGTTAGAAAGTTATGCTAATTCAAAGTCAGCAGAATTTCTGGAAGAATTTTAGCAGCACCTCCCTTGGAAGTGGCTGTTTTCAACCCTGGTTTCCACTGAAATCCGTGCTGAAATTTCAGAAACTTTGAATTGCTAAGATGTCACACATCTTCTACTCTTTCTAAGGATGTATTTTATGACAATTTTAGATTTTTCTACTGGGAGTTATGTTTGAAAAACCGAACAGTCCAGAGAATGTTTAACTCTGTCCTGGTTCTGGACAGTTTACATTCCTCGGGAATTTAAGCCATCTTACGGTGAGTTTCAGCTCTGGAAGTCTACAACAATATTGTAGAGTACTTCAATACCTTCCCAGAACCATATAGCACACCTCTTTGGGCTAAAGGACCCGTGAGTTATGCCCTGTTGAAGATCAGCAAACTTGCTGTCCAAAACAGAGCACTCTGTTTTTCATCCATTTGGCTATCCTACTTCACTATCCCATTTTTATACCCAACCAGGGTCCTAAATGTTGAGCCTATAGATTTTAATTCTTTGTTATCATTATTCTCATGCATATGCCTACAATATCTCGGTACTACGTTCCTCACAAAAGAAATTCCTAACCGGATTTTACCGGCATATACGTTTCAAATGTGGCACTAAACGGTCTCTCGCACACGTTTACTACACGGATACTTACGTGGTTAGTACCTGCAGAAGGCCACACAATAATGGTGCACTCAATTGTTATTCATTTCAGGCAGTTCCATATTTAGAAGTAAATACAAACGCCCGTATCATTGTCATACGGCCGTCCTTGAGTTAGGTCACGTCTCAAGGTACGTGATCGTGTTTCAACACCACACGACGAGGAACCCGAGTATGTCATGAACGGGTCGTCACGGTTGAGAATGTTATCAACCCAACAGATACCACCTACTGCCCTGCAGGGCACGCCGATGGCAAGCGCTGCGTATGTCCTCCTGGGCTATTTCCAGATGAACACACTCTCGCGTTACTGACCACGCGATGGGGTCTCCACTTACTTGCCTAATGCACGCTAGGGATCAGCGCTGCATATGAACTCAGAGACATGAAGAGTCCAAGAGTTTCATATTGACGTCTCACACCAAGCTGTGAGACCTATCCCTGAACCACATTCCTCGTCAGGGAGAGCTAACCGAAATTGAACCGCTTTCGGTAGCGTTCCTTACCATACTTACCAGAGCATAGGTGCGTCGTTACATAATTAAAATTCAGAATTATAACACATAGGTTAGCATTTGCCACTTTAAGTAACTATACTAATATAGTACTTACTTGGGCAGCTACCGATTCCTCACAGTAACCTAAGTTTTCCCATAATGTAGTCCTTAAGTACTGTGCTATCCCCAATGCAGCTCTGATACCAGGCTGTGGCGGACCGGAATCCGCTCATCCAGGATCGCAGAGGGTGGTGCCACGCGATGCGACACCCAACAGCACACGTCATAAGAACATAATATATTACATGGGAAAAACAACTGAAACTGTACAAACAGGTACAAACTTCAGTTACAACTATTGTTTATCTTACACAGCGGAAGTCTACACTATACAACTCACGCCCGCCTATTTAGCAAAAGTTGGTTGCCCAGCCCTAGGGCAACCCACACTAGCTGCACTCCTCAGCTCAGCACGGCGTGTACGGCTCCCACTCAGCCGTGGTCCCCGACGGAGGGTAACCCTCGCCGGTGGACTCGTACTCCGAGTTCGTGGGTGGCTCCTCACCTGAAAAACACTTAAGCAGCAACCGTGAGCACGAAGGCTCAGCAAGGCTTAACCGACTCACCTAAGCATGAAACTCTACATGAGGTGTACAATGGACATAGGATAGTAACATTTCAGCAAAAGGACACGCCTACAAGTTCATCCTTAGTTCATCTTTTAGCAACAAGTTACCAGTTCATGAAATCTGAAATTTAGTAAGCAGTATTTGGTGGCACACATGTAGCAATACAATTATATCAATCAGCATCATGGAATCAACATATTTCATCCATTAATCTACGTCACGACTCAGTGACCAAGTGGTACTCTTCACCGCGAGGGACGGTGAATCGACTCGATATACACCTGCAGGGAAACCCAAAGAGCACGTCACGTACGCCCATCCGTGGAGCTGCACAGCACGCTCACTCGATGTCGTACGGGACAACCTTTCACCCAACAGCCCAAACGTCGAACCGGTCGCACCGAAACGAGCAGGAGGTTCCCCACACGGAGCATCTCTCTATGCCCGTTGGCAGATTTCCACCTTGCTGCCCTCAACCTACACCTATAAATCGGTGTGCTATGCCTCGACGCCCGGAGGTTTAGGCTACGTCGGTTTATCGGGGCCCATATATACGATATGCCTTCGGTACGTTCAAACTTGGTCAGCATGGGCCGCACACGGCTCGGTCCTCAATCGACACGGACAGGGCTGCGCACACAAGACTCCCTCTTGCTGCGCCCTAGCCCCTGTCTAGTCTCATTTTCATTACTAAGATGATCTCACATCACTCAACCGAACCCGTGTGTCCAAAGCCTATCTCGCGAGTAGATTCCAACTACTCGACTTGTACCGAAGTCCTATGAAGCTTTAAGCATAGCCTATCTATTCGAGGTCTTAGACCCTACCCTCACTCTTTTAGGAACCTTTGGTTATGCAAGTGGGGTTTCATTCATCCTATACCTAATGCACATACATACTACACATGACACATGTAAACAAAGGAAAGCTTATAAAAAGGTTAATGCAAACCGGGGCTTGCCTTGTTGCTGCTGGTCCGGAGTTAGTTCTTCATCCGGAAGAAGGAAGTCCAGCACTTCCGGAGTCTCTTCTTCAACGGCTACACGTTAATGAAATACTACATGTTAATTTAGATGCAAATGTGAGTTTTAGAGTAAGACTTCTACTATTAGTTCTAATAACCAGCCTCTAACACCTGGAACTTTGTTTAAGAATTTAAAGATGAACTGGTGTTGGTGGTTTGGCTTGGACTTAATCACATGGTTAAATGCTAAGTGGTTTTCTCCCTTTTCCATATTAATCCCTTAAGTGGGTAAACAGGACAGGGGTGATCTAGAGCTCCAATGGAGCTGAGAATTTTCCTGTGAGTTCCTTGTCACAAGAAAACCCTCTGGACCAAACATTAGCACTTTTCATGGAGTGGTTTGCTCAGAATAATTCTCTTGGCAAATCAGCAAGGAAGAATTCATTCTGAGGTAATACCCCTGTTCATGCTCAACTTAATGAACTACAATTTCAATTATAGCTCATAGAGTTTGCATGAATTTTCCTAGCATTTTTTGAGTTAAGGTTTGCCCAGAATTGAATATCCAAGTTTTGGAAATTCTCTGAAAATGTTTCTGCATTCAAATGAACACAGCACCTTCCAATTTGAATTCCTCTGACCAAATCAACTCCAAATGGTATGAAACTTTTACAGGGGTTTACTAATGCCCTAAAGAACATTCTGGCAAAATTTGGGGATTTTTGGATGAACCAAACTCCCTCTAAAATTCTTTTGCTGAAAAGCTTTAAAGAATTTTCCTGAATTAATTAATGGGTTTCATACAAATTGGGTTGTATATCTGGACAGAGCTAGGCAAGATGAATCCAACCCAATTTGAATCACTAAATTTGGAGCTTCCTAGCAGAAGTTATGGAGCTCTAAAGTTTGGGAAATTTCTGGAATTCGAATTAACCGGGAAAGTTCAAATTTCTGACAGCGGGCCCGGCTTCCACGTGTCATCACCTCGGCTGCGCCACACGGGGCCACAGGATTGTTTTCCGCGCGTTCACAGCCGATCCGGTGCAACAGAAAATCCCCACACTGTGTCGCGAGAGACTGACGAGCGGGCCCGGCCGGCTCGTCTTCTTCCTCGCGCCCGCCCTTTTTCCCGCGCCGCCCCCTCGCCGGCACACCTCGGCTGCTCGCCGGACTTGGCTTCCCGACCGTCTCCCGGCCGGAAACTCGCCGCCTGGGCCTATTTTTGCGTGCTGAACACGCTGGTACCGCCTGCTCTGGTCGGCGGTGGCCCTAACCTAGCTGGCGACGGTGCAGCGGCTCGGACTCTCTTCAGTTATGGCGCCCGGTCATCGTAGCCCACCAAAACCTCGGTGGAAAGGCTCTACAGCACCGGGGGATCTCATGGAAGGTCGACAAGGCCATGCTAGGGCTCGGGGAGAGCTCTAACCTAGTCGTCACCGTGAGCCCGACCTTTCCCGTCCTAACCGCGGCTGGAAAACCGGGAAATACACCGGCTATAGCCAAAATTAAGCTAGGGTTGCGGAGCAAACTTGGGCGCCATCCAGTCTAGCTCCTGTGTGTGCAGTTTGATAAACTCTAAGCAATCATACGTCAGGAATTTGTGGGTTTCTTACCCGAGGGTAGTTCTGCACCGGTTGAAGACGTTTTGCGAAATTCGCCGGCGATGATCGGTCACTGGTTCTAGGCTTTGGGGTCGAGCAGCGTGGAGTCTAGGCGTGTCCAAAACTGCTCCTCCTTGGTCGTGACAAGTCTTCTGCCGAGCTGCCCACGGGAGCACCTTTGCTCGGTTCTCCCCGGCGGCCACGAAAACGTGGTTTTTCTCGGTGGGTAGTGGTTCAACTCGACTGGAAGTGATGCGGGGAGGGTGTGGGAGGTCTGAGGATGTTGGTTTGCTGAGTTGCCGACGTTGGTACACGAGAGACGATCGCTCCCGAGCGAGTGGATCACAGCGGCGGCTCCTCGGCGCTCTGTCGTGCGAGAGGGCGGTGACTGGGGGTCGGTTCGTGGTCGTGGCGAGCTGGGGCACGGCTGGGAGTTACTGCGCCCCCACAAGGAGCTCGCCAGCGCGCGAGGGGAGAGCAGGAGGTGGCGCCCGGCGTTTTCACGGTGTGTCACGGTGGAGCCTCGGCTCTGTTCCGAGTGCAACACTTAGCCCCTAAGGCTGTTGACTTTTGTGCCATTTTAACCTCTCCAATGACATGTGGGACCCACTTGTCAGTGCTCCCCCACCCCTCAAAAGATCTCCAAAGCTTAGCCAGAGATGAATTCAAATATTTGGAGTTTGAAACTGACCTACATTTGTATGGTTGAGCTCATTTCCCCCAAATTCAAATGTATATTTGAATTCTTTGCATATTTGGATCCTTTTTGGAAAAATGGGTGGCCAACCTTTTCAAAAATTATTGAGACTCTGCCTCCCCACTAATTTGAACCTGAGGAATCCAAGTATGCCCTTTACTCCTTGTTTTAGCTGCTGCACTCCTGAATTTGAATGCAACAGTTTGGAAACACCCTCTCATGTGTGATCATATGTGTAGAATTTTCCCATGTTGTGAAAGTGTAAGTTTCCCCTCTAACCACTTCTTTGATAGAGGTTACTTGCTCTTCCCATTTTTTTTACCAGCTATCCACAACAAAACTGTGGTGTTGTGAGGTGCAGGAAAGTTTCTTGCAAGTCCCTTTTGTTGGGCTTTTACAATGAGCACACATCCGAGCCCTTGTCTGGATGCGTCACAATATATGTCAAAGCTCTTGCTTACGTCTGGCAATACCAGAACTGGTGCTGTGGTTAGCCTTTTCTTGAGTTCCTCAAAACTTTCTTGGCAGGCTTGTGTCCATTGAAAGATTTTTCCCTTCATTAGCAACTCCGTCATAGGTTTTGCTATTTTAGAGAAGTCTTTAATGAAGCGCCGATAGTATCCTGCCATCCCAAGGAAACTCCGAATATCCCTCACGCTCTTCGGTTGGTCCCATTTCAGAACATCTCTCACCTTTCCAGGATCAACCGATACCCCTTCCTTGGAGATGATGTGGCCTAGGAAGGATATTTCCCTTAGCCAAAATTGGCACTTGTTGAGCTTGGCATATAACTGATGCTCGCGCAACTTCTGCAAAGTCAATCTCAGATGTTCTTCATGCTCCTCCTTACTTTTTGAATACACCATGATGTCGTCGATGAAAACCACGACGAACTTGTCCAAGTACTACATGAAAACCTTATTCATAAGGTACATGAAGTATGCGGGTGCATTCGTCAATCCAAAAGACATAACGGTATATTCATATGAACCATACCGCGTCCGAAAGGCTGTCTTAGGTATATCGGAGGGCTTAATCTTTAGCTGGAAATATCCCGACCGAAGATCAATCTTGGAGAACACTTGGGCTCCTTTCATTTGATCGAACAGGTCCTCTATACGGGGCAGAGGGTATTTATTCTTGATTGTTACCTCGTTGAGAGACCTGTAGTCCACGCACATTCTTTGGGTTCCGTCCTTCTTGTCCACGAAGAGTACCGGAGCTCCCCATGGTGATGAGCTTGGACGGATAAAACCCTTCTGCAACTGTTCTTGAATTTGCTTCTTTAGTTCAACTAACTCGGTGACGGGCATCCTATATGGTCTCTTAGCTATGGGTGCAGTTCCAGGTACCAAATCTATGGCAAACTCGATGTCCCGGTCAGGTGGCATACCTGGAAGTTCTTCCGGGAACACATCCGAAAATTCCTGAACCACTGGAATGTTGTCCAATGCTACTCCTTCAACATGGTTCAGATCCGGCCGTTCGGTTGCTTGCTGGGCTGACTCAAACTTGACACGGATACCGTGTTCATTTGTCAATTGCACGCTCCTCTCAGCGCATTGGATTACTCCATTGTGCTTGCTTAACCAGTCCATTCCGAGTATGATGTCAATTCCGTGGGAGTCCAAGACAATAAGGTTGGCAAGGAAGTCTACCCCCCTTATTTTAAGGCTTACCTTAGGACATACTATACTAGTCCTCATTTCTCCTCCGGGAGAATTAACTAACATAGCACATTCTAAGTGGGATACGGGTAGATGATGTTTGTCAACATATTTGGATGATATGAAGGAATGTGATGCTCCAGAATCAAATAGAATGGTGGCTGGGTTGGAGTTGGCAAGGAACATACCAATTGCGACGTCCTCAGCCTGTTGTGCTTCCTCAGCAGTGACATGGTTAACGTGGCCACGAGCATTGTTCTGCGGTCCACGGTTCCCTTGGTTGTCCCCTCCGTTTGGTCGCTTGTTCTGCTTGGGTACGTTACTTTGCTGTCCAGGGCCTCTCCTCGGGCACTGGTTAGCGAAGTGGCCTACTTCCCCGCATGCAAAGCATGCCCTGTTGCCTATGGTAGCAGGTACGTTGGGGCGGGGGTTCTGAACAGGAGCGCCATTGTTAGGCCGGGGCGCAGGAGGCATGGGCACACGAGGTGCCGGTGCAACGAGCCGTTGCTGTGGTGGCTGACCAGGGCGGTACGTAGGAGCGGTCGATCCATACTGCGGTGCAGGGGGCATGTATCTAGGTCGTACGTTGCTCCCTTGGGGCTGGTATGGGATCTTCCTTTTGCACTCGCGCTCGATCTCTCGGATCTTGTTTTCCACCACAATAGCCTTATCAACCAGCTTCTGGAAGCTTACGTAGTCATTGTTGAGGAGCTGAACTTGGATCTCATTGTTCAACCCTCTCATGAACATGTACTGCTTCCTCTGATCTGAGTTGACATCTTCGGGGGCATACCGGGACAGTTGTATGAACTTGTTGAGATATTCATTCACACTTTTCTGTCCTTGGCGGAGACCTTCAAACTCCTGCCTCTTGAGCATCATTACACCAACAGGGATGTAGTGGGAGCGGAAACTTTCCTTGAACTCAGTCCAAGTGATTGTCTCCGGGTTGGCATGGGCGTTGCTCAAGGCATCCCACCAGTCAGCAGCTGCTCCCATCAGTTGGTGCGACGCAAAGAGAACCTTCTCTCGGTCGTTGCACTGTACAATGGCAAGCTTCTTCTCCATGGATTTCAACCAATCATCGTCCTCCATTGGATCGCTTGCTTGAGCAAAGGTGGGTGGTCGAGTCCTCATGAACTCTCCCAACCTGTTATGAGCCGGCGGTGTTGGTGGCGGTGGTGCCGGATCGGGGTGCTGGTTGGCCTGCAACTGACCCAAAGTTTGGATCATGGTTTGCATAAGCTGGTTTTGCATGGCCATCAACCTTTCTAGGTTGTTTTCGCCAGCTCCGGGGTTAGCAAGAACTTCCTCGTGGTCATCTTCCTGGACGTTCCTTCGGCTGGCGTTTCCTCTCACCATCTGTGAGAGAGAACGAAATAGAATAGAAGGTTAGAGGATTAGCTAGGTCCTTTCAACTATATGTATCAAGGTGAGTTGGACTATATATATTAGCCCTTATGAGGATGTGAGCAAGTGCGGAAACATCTCACACCTCCTTCTTCTTATGTGTGGATATGGACAATGTTTTTGACACGTCCCACAACTCACACTAAGCACATATTCACAAGTAATCATCACAAGGGCCCACCCAACTCCTATTCAAGGATGGTTTCCTATGTCAAGGTGGTTTTAAAGGCCAATCTAGGCTATTCACCCTAGGGCGCTTCCTTTGGTCAGCGTAGCTTAGCTACCTGTGACTCCTATTTAGGGGTGTAACTTGCTGTTAACCCGTGTCTCTAATATCAATCTAAGGTTTCTAATTAGGCGTGTAACCTACTGTCAACCCGTGGCTCTGATACCAATCTGCGACACCCTCAATTCTGTGGAAAACCACGAAACCGAGAACTAATGCATATGTGTGCCCAGGATGTTCATCACACATACACATACGTTCCACAAACTGAATTCAGATTATATATTACCACGAATAACAGAGTTTATTACAACACCTTATGAGTCTTGGGCTCATGCTCACAGCGGAAGTCTTATTTCTATGCAGCGGAAGTCCTTATTTAAATGCGAAAGCAAAAACTAATGCGGAAGCAAAACTAAGCAGAAGTGGCTTCATCTCTACTCACTCCACAGGCAAGGTTGAGAACAGATCACACGCCATAATGCTCTACTCGGTCTTCATAGTAGTCCTCTCTTGCTGTTGATGAAGAAATAATAATGCAAGTTTGAGTACAATGATGTACTCAGCAAGTGCGGGAATAACACATGATATGCAGCTTATAAACAAGGTAGGCATAAAAGGTTTATTTGCAGAAAAGCAGTTCTGTAAAATCATGATAAACAGCAACTTAACTTTAGATGTAATCCCGGCACATATTAAATTACCAACATACCTCCATCACTTCCCGTGCTCCATCGAACATTAACCAATCTTTTATTCATACTCACGAATACCTCCTCGTATTCGCTACCATCTCATCTCATAAAACAACCTCGTCTCGCACCGAGACCAATCTCATGTCATGACCCATCAGTCATACAACCATCTCATCTCCCGGACTCCACAGTCCAAACCAAACCATAATCAATAACCATAACCAAGAACCTTCTCAATAACCATTCCAATAACCATCCCAGTAACCGTCCCATCTAATCATGGCAGTTTAGCCAGGTGCTCATGACCGTAAGCTCGGCTATCATGATAGTTTTAACAACTCTGCAGAGTTTGTACCTCTTTACCCACAAGTTTGTGATTTCGTCACCCGTCGGTGACTGCAGAACCTCCATTTTACCAGTACACAGCCGTCAGTGTATGGTCAAGAGATCACAAAATAGCCTTTACAAAGGGGTTACTAGATGTATGGACTCACTAAGGTTTCACCGGCAGGTTAGAATCTCCAATTCTCCCACCCACGGGCCCCCTCTTGTGCCATGCAGTTCCCAGGGCAGTCCTCACTCGACTCCCATTCCCCGCGCCTTCCACAGTCCATAACACCCTAGCAACTTACCTAATTACTCAGCTAAGCCGCACCCATACTTGGCCTTGTGGTGGCACTGTTATCCTGGCATGTGCATGCATGAACCGGTCCTTAGATCTACGGCAAGTAAAACCACCATCTCATGCTACCTCATTCACAAACCTGGGCTTGCCTAGATCTCCCTCCGATCCATGTTCATTAACCTCATCAGTTACTTATGATCAGTACAAGTGCAGTTAGCTAGACACATCTATCTCGCTTCCCGATCCCAGAGACTCAGCGAAGCATAAAGCAAAAACCATACCCGACTCATAAACTTCCCAGGCGACAAGGATGGTTTAATCAAAACTAGTAAACTCCTATAAAAGGGTTTCCCATCATGTTTGACTTAGCACACACACTTTTTCGCAAAACGAAATAGTTTTACCCAAAACATAGGATCAACATGGTCAAGGAGCACTTGCCTTGTTCTTGCGGTTCCGGTTGTTCTTGATTCTCAAAACCTGGTTGCTGTAGTTCTTCATAGACAGCTTCCTGAACCTGTCCTGCTATGTAGGATTCACGTGCATACAAGATTCACAGCAATCAATATCACGCGCAAACCTTAAACTAGATGCGATGATGCACATGCATGCTATCATATGATTTTTATTAGATTGGTGTGCTCTTGCATGGCTTGTATGGACAGAGGTGTTTGGATTAAAGGTGGACGTGGCGATGGTCTTGTCTTTTAGATCAAACTGATCATCAAGTGATCTGCCCACGAAAACGCTTCTGTTCGAAAGGAATCGAAGAACAGATGCAAAGAGATGAACACAGTGATGTCGTAAGGTGGTATTGAAGTCCTACCTCACGCTCTTCTTGTCTTCGGGGTCCTCCTCAGACCGCTCGGTTCTTCTCCGATGATCTCCCTTGTTGCGCTTCGGCGATGTTTTGCTCGGTGAGTTAGGGCTAGGGCTCTAAGTCGTCGGCTCAGGATTTGAAAGAGAAGTTCGTGGTTTCGGCCAGAGGTTTTTGGGTTCTATTTATAATCGGGAAGAGAAGAGTCCTAATCTGATCGAATCCCGAATAAGAGTCTTATTCAGATCTTTGTTGGATCCTGACGTCTTATCTTCGGTAACCATTGTATATTTTAGATCGGTTTCTGTTGCGTACCGGTGTCCTTACGCGTAACAGCTGCTTCAGAACTCGTTACCTCCGTGATGATGAGCTCCAGAAGCTCCACGTGTCCTCCGGGCCTGGTATCTCTTCGTCCGCAGAGACGAGCTCCGGTTGTGCCGCGCGTCAATCGATCGAGACCCCCCTCTTCTTCGGAGGTGAGCAACGCGCACACCACGTGTGGGTGCCGGTCTTTCCGCTCTCCTTTCCTCAGGGACATGCCTCGAGGTCGACACGTGTTTAGCTGCGACGGACCTTCCGGAGATAAGCTCCGGTGGCGACACGTGTTCGATAGACCCGGACTTCTCTGAGATGAGCTCCGTGATTGACACGTATCCCGCGCGACGGGTCCTCTTATTTTCGCGAGGACCAGCTCCGAGGATGACACGTGTCCTATAAAAAAATGCCTTTGCTTCTTCCGCAGAGGCTAGCTCCGCGGGCAGCACGTGTCCCACAGGGTCGGGCCTCTTTCCAATTGCGGAGGTGACCCCCGAGCCTGCCACGTAGCTAGTTTAGCGGCGGACCTCTCCCAATTTCTTGGGGATGCGCTCTGAACATGCCACGTGATCTGCTGGCCGTGGAAGTTGCCTTCGGTGGTCTCAGAGAGCTTTATTGGCTATCCTTTTGATACTTGTCTCTGTTCCTACTTTTCTTAAAATGTTTTTCTTTTTCATAAAACATGAACATATGCTGACACCCGAGATGAGGGTGTCACAACCAGCTGCTTCCCTCTCCGCGCGCTGGCGCCGAGGGCGACTGGCTCGCGCCCCCATGTGACCGGCACCGCCTCAGCCGAGCAGGAGTCGGCCGGCTTTATCTTCTCGCGGGCAAACCCGAGCAGCGGCATTGTTTCTCGCCGCAGCTCTCTGCTCAATCGGGAAAACCAGCAAAACCATCTCCTCCTTCGTCCCTGAGCTGCTAGACAGCCACCTGAGCTCGCACTCCACCTCTCCAACGCCAGAAACCTCGAGCTCCGACCTCCTTTGCCCGAGAGCGATCGCCACAGCGGCGACTTAACCTCAGCCGAGAGTCAGGCGCCCGTGGGCAGCGTTCCACAGGCGTTTTCACGGTCCAGCGAGAGAGGCAACAGGAGCGCGCGACCACCGTGCAGCTCTCCTCTAAGTTTGGGAGCCAACCGTGAAGAATCCGTAGAGAATTTCCAGTTTTTGCTCCGGCGACCGTAAACCGAGCTTCCGGTACGGTTTCTTTAAATTCTCGCTCTATGGTCTTTCGGAGGTCATCAAATCTTGCACATAGACGCTGGACTAGCCGGCGATCAAGTTCTTTTCTGCATCCGTAGCGTGAAACTGTCTAGGAGTGACGAATTTCAAGCTCGATCGAGGGCGGTCATGGCGGGCACGATCGGTCACACGGTGCCGACCGACTTACCGCCATCCCTGAACCCTTTTGACACCTTGTCGAGCTTCCTAGAGGTACACTGATGCTGTAGGGCCGTTTGTTCAAGGTGTTGGCAGGTTTAGAAACTACGGTCGACGGTGTCGAACCTCAACCGAGGCCGTGGCACGTCGCCGAGCTATTTCCGGTCACCCCCAGACCGACCTGTCACCACCGACGTGTTCCTCGACGTCGACAACCCCCTGGCGGTGATTTTCAGGCCTTGGGAGGTCCGGCAGCGGCGAGCCGGCGAGCCCCGAGTCTGCTCCGGCGAGGTCGGCGGCGCGGGCGCGAGAGAACGGCGGGAGGAAGACGAAGCCGGCTGGCCCGCGTGTCAGCGGCTGAAGAATTTAAATCGGGATCGGGTGTGGCCAGGGATCGGCTGTGCTGGCGCGCGAATATCCTGTGAGCTCCGTTGTGCCGGACACCTCCGCGCTCGACACGTGTGGTATCTCCGGTGTACCGGACACCTCCGCGCTCGACACGTGTCCCCGCGGGCCCCGAGAGTTTAAACTATTCCCCTGATTTTCAGAATTCTTCCAAACTTCAAATCCTCATAACTTTGGCTAGAGAGCTCCAAATTGGGTGAACCAAATTTTGTTGGATTCAGCTCTCTGAGCACTTTCCAGCAATACCAAATTCAGCTCATAAAAGTGAATAGTTTTCCATAATTAAATCCCTAAAGTTTAAAATGTTGGGAATTTTATCTGGAGAACTACTTTATGAAAAATTCTGAAATTTGGCGGAAAGGTTCATTGGAGAATCCCTGAATCCCAGTAAAATTTCCAGACTCATCCAAGTTCATTTACTTACCCTAATTGGGTGATTAAGGGGACTGCCCAGAGAAAATAGAAAAATGTATAGAAACATTTTTCAGATTTTCTCCAATCTTAATTAGGACATAACTTTCTGTAGGTTTCTTCAAATGACATGAAACCAATTCCATTAGAACCATCCTAAATTCTAGTTTCCAGAAAGTAATGGTGGGAGCCATGAAAAACCCTGAAATTACTTAGAGGCTCAATTATTGACCAATGAGGCTTTTATTTGTACAAGGTTCAATTGAACTTTGTTTCAAATAAAACATGGTCACAACTCTGGTTAGAACCCTACCAATCCACCATAAAAATTTCAGAACCAAAGGGGAGGGCTAGCTAGAGTTATTAGCAATTATGTACTTAAGTTCACACATTGCATTTAAATTTACATGTAGTATTATATTCAACGTGTAGCCATTGAAGAAGAGACCCCGGAAGTGCTGGATTTCCTCCTTCCGTAAGAGGAACTAACCTCTGACCAGCAGCAACAAGGCAAGCCCCGGGTTGCATTAACCTTTTTATAAATTTTATTTTGTTTACATGTGTCATATGAAGTATGTATGTGCATTAGGTATAGGATGAATGAAACCCCACCTGCATAACCAAAGGTTCCTAGAAGAGTGAGGGTAGTGTTTAGAACATCGAGTAGAAAAGCTATGCTTAAAGATTCATAGGGCTTCGGTACAAGTCGAGTAGTTGGAATCTACTCGCGAGATAGGCTTGGGGACACACGGGTTCGGTTGAGTGATGTGAGATCACTTTAGTAATGAAAATGAGACTAGGCAGGGGCTAGGGCGCAGCAAGAGAGAGTCTTGTGTGCGCGGCCCTGCCCGTGTCGATTGAGGACCGATCCGTGTGCGGCCCTGCTGAACAAGTATTGAACGTACCGAAGGCATATCGGATATATGGGCCCCGATAAACTGATGTAGCCTAAACCTCCGGGCGTCGAGGCATAACGCACCGATTTATAGGTGTAGGCTGAGGGCAGCAAGGTGGAAATCTGCCAACGGGCATAGAGAGATGCTCCGTGTGGGGAACCTCCTGCTCGTTTCGGTGCGACCGGTTCGACGTTTGGGCTGTTGGGTGAAAGGTTGTCCCGTACGACATCGAGTGAGCGTGCTGTGCAGCTCCATGGATGTAACACCCCAAAATTTTGATTCAAAACACTAAATCATGTTAAGAGGGGAATTTAAAAATTTTTGGACGTGTTGCATGTTTTGCAAAAATTCAAATTCAAACTGGAATTCAAATTAAACTCAAATCAGAAAAGAAATGGAAAAAGAAAAAGAGAAAACAGAAAAAAACCGGCCAGTGGGCCGAAACCCACCAGCCGGCCCAACTTACCCCGCGCCAGCCCGCAGCCGCGCGCCCGCGCTTTCTCACGCTGACAGGAGGGACCCACCCGGGCTTCGTCTTCAACCTCGCGCCGCGCCGGACTCTTTCTCACCGAATCCAAACCGATCGGAACTGCTGCGGATCACAGCCAAATTTCGCTCGAGGAGGATACAGACATGATATAAACCACCTCGCCGCCCTCCCCCGTCTATAAAAACCCCGGCCCCGTTCTGTTTTTCCCACGCGATCGCCGATTTTTACTCCGGTGAGAACCGAGATTTCTCCGGTGAATTCCGGCCGATCTAAGCTCGGAAACTCCGATCTAACTCGCTGGTCTTGATCCACCGCCTCCGGGGAACCTTGCAGGTGCAGAAAACTCGGTGACTTGCGGTGTAAACACAGCGCCGACGAGCTTCGCCATGGTTTTGCCTCGGACCTCGCCGCCGATCACCTCCCAAGACCTCCGAGCTCAAGAAAACCCCCGAGGTGAGATCCCCGACCTCTCCTCTACCGATCTATGCCATAAGATCACAGTTCAAGGCAGAATTCTCGAGGATCCGAAAGTTTCCGGCGAGATCGCCGCTTCCCGCCGCCGTGCGCCGCCGGCAGCGCCGCCCGCGCTCGATCAGAGCGACGTGGCCGCTTGTGCGCCGTTTATTTTAAATCGCACGGTAGGGTTTAAACCCCCGCGTACCGGTTCGATGTTATAATCTCGGCCGTCGGTTTAAAATCGGATGGTCCACGTCAGCCCCGCGTTATAAAGACTGGAATTCTTACGTGCTACCCCCTGGGGTTCTCGGGAAATAAGAGCTAGCCCCGGAAACTTCTGATCTAGCCCCTGGAACTCCAGAAAATCATGTAAATTCATTTAAAAATCAGTTTTAGCCCCTGGACTTAATAAAAATTAGGAAAAACAACTCTGATAAGTGTAGCTAGACCCCTGGAAATTATGAAAATAATATTATAGACCCTGTAATGGGGTGAGTTCATTATTTTAGCCCTGTTTAGTATTTAATTTAGAAAATTGAATATGTAACTAGTGTTTAAAAATTAAAAAGTGGGACAAACATAATTGTCAAAATTAAGTTAAAGATTTTCTCAGTGTTTAGAAAATTTTGGAGTGAGATAAAAGCATATTTTGGACTGAATTGAATCTGGTTAATTTATTATTCACATTTAGGAACACATTTTTAAGTAAAGAATAGTTATAGAAAATAGGGAAAATAATTGTGAAATAGTTTACATCAGAGGAAAAGGTCAAAATATGTTATTAAATTATTTAGGACCAGAACCTATTCTGTTTAGATGATGTGTATTACTAATTTCATAATAAAATACACATTTATGCATAGGAAAATAAATCTGAAAATATAGCAACTAGTAAATGATAAATGGAGTTTCTAAAATCCAAAAAATTCAGTTTAGGGTTGGTAGAAATTCTGAAGGCACATATGGAGAAGAAAAATACTTTTCATACATACTTGGTAGTGAAAAGGTGTAGTAGTTTAATATAAGGAATTTATTTAAAATTGAAACACACACACACACACACACACATATATATATATATATATATATATATATATATATAGTATGTAAGTATAAATATAAACACCAAAGTAGGAATCATATACATATAAATAAAAGTGTATGCAAGACACAGATCAACACACATAGAGTAACCACAACACATATAATGGTGAATGAATTTCATAAATATGAATGTGTGGTTTGTATGAAGTGGAAGTGTGAACTATGTCTTATGGATTGTTGTTTTTCTTTTGCTATGTGTGATGGTGTGATGTAGAACCTGCTCAAGAGGAAGTTATTCCTTTCCAAGACCAGGACTACCCATTTCAAGAGCAGCAAGAAGGAGGCAAGTGTCCTTGACCACTTTGATCCTATGCTAGGATGTGTAGATAGAATTATTTGCATTGTCAAATGAAATATGAAACCCATGCTAGGAAGTTTCCCTAGAATTGCATTACCTTGTTTCCTTGTAGCTTGGGATGGGATTTATTTTGTCATGTCATTTATTTACATGCATATGCTTAGCCATGCTTAGAATGGGATATTTGGGATATGAGATCATCAGTTTATTATACCATACTCTTGAATGAGCTATTGTGAGTTATGAAGAGGTAGGGATCAAGGCAAGTTGGATGTTTTGGTTGTGTGCTGGGTGCACGAGAGATGGGTTTGTGTTTAGTACTTGCCTGGATCTTAAGGACCGGTTCATGGAGCATGTAACCTGGCTTTACAGTGCCAACCACATGCTGAGATGGGGCAGCTTGGCCAATTAATTAGGTGTATCCCCGGCGTAGTATGGGTGTGTTGGATGGTGCGGGGAGTAGGTGTCAGCTGGACTACCATATGAACCGCAAGGCTCAAGAGGGGTCCACTGCAGCGGGGTTGGAGCCTCTTGTATGCTGTTAGGGGTGAAACCTCAGTGGGCCCACGCTCGTCGGGAATCCCTTTGTAAAGGCTTCGTAGTGATCTCCTGGCTACACACCTGGGAAGTGTGAATGTGGTTCGTAGCCACTGGCATAATGGAGGTTCTTTTAGTCCACTCGGCAACGGGGGATGAAATCACTACATGTGGGTACAGTGGTACAAACTCTGCAGAGTCAAAACTGTCGTGACAGCCGTGCTCACGGTCAAGAGCGGCTTGGACTTATTCATGATTAGAGGATTGATGGTTTTGGAAGTTAAGCGGGGAGCTTAACATTGGAAATGATGTTATGGTTATTGGATTATGATGATGGGATGGGAGATTGGGACCATTTCACCTGTGTAGTAATGTAGGTGCTTAACAAGCTAAGGTGATAGGTATTAATTGCATAGTGCTTTAACCATGAGTTCAACCTCTCCTTGTTCTAGCCATGCATGATATAATTTTCCCACACTTGCTGAGTACCCTTGGTACTCAACCTTGCATATTTGTTGGTTTATATTGCTGCTCAGGTCAAGACAATGAGGTGGTGTATAATGACCAAGACTTTGGACCCGAGGAAGGTTTCTAGGTTCATGGAGACCCCCGGGCAACGCCTGTGATGGAGCCCTAAAGAATAATATTCCGCTGCTAGTTTATTTACTTGCGATGAACTTATTATTGTCCATCGAGACATTTACTATGTAAGACTTACTTATATTCGACACATGGCTTGTAATAAATGATGCTTCACTATTTGTCATCACATGTATGAGAAAATGATCCTGGCATACATGTGATATTCACTTGGTTGTTCTTCGGAAAAACCGGGTGTGACAGAGGTGGTATCAGAGCCAAGGTTGCCCGTAGGAACGTGGACCTAGGTAGAAATGGACGTATTTAAGGGCCCTATTTTCTTAAAAACTATTTTCCAAGGTGTGGGTTGAAGAGTGTTATTTAAGGAGTCATTTTCTTCATCTTACCCCAAATTTTCATTCAAAATAAGATTTTTGTTTAAAAAATTTTTATCTAACCTAATTTTAAATTCTTTTTGTTTTAGATGGTTCGCATGATTCGCACCGCTCGCAAGTCCACAGGAGGGAGAGTTCCCGTAGTTGCCCTTGCCGAAAGAGAGGAGAGCCGTCCGGTGACGTACCTTTCCTACGGATTGGCAGTAGGAGGCTTATTGCGCCGTCTTCGGCGTATGCTCGAAGCCGCCGGCAATACGGGCAAGCTAATCATCCACTATAACTCCACCAGGACCATCCGTGAGAAGAGCGAAGAATGGAGTTCAGAGATGAGGATAATACACGAAAATCAGCTGCTTAAGATCCACCACTCTCCAGCTTGTAGAGCGACACAGGTCGATGCGGAGAAAGATGTCACCTGGGAGGCCATCACCTGCCAGAGTCACATCTATCGTCGCCACTTGGACAAAACTGAGTACATGTATGTCCTCCAACGTGAGAGTGGTACCACGGAGTACAAGTACCCACCGGTGCAGCAAGGGACTTCCCATGAGCACATGGACTTGTGCTTGGAGGATGCTGCTATGCTCAGCACTCGACTGCAGGAGTGTCAACAAGAGCTTCAGGATGTCCGAGACACCCTGAAGGAAACGGAGGCGTTGCTGCGAGCTTGCTTAAAGGCGAGAGAAAGAGGAGATGGGAATGAACTGTGTGTCACCGTGAATGATACATGGACTCCTGACTCCCCGGATCGCCGAGCGATCAGGCGTCGTCGCACTTCTCCACCAACAGCCTCCCCACCCAAAGCAGAGTCAGAAGGTAGCCGAAATGAGGAGGAAGATCCCGAGGAGCCAGCTCAAGAGAACGAGTAGTGTAGAGTCTTTCCCTTAGCTAGCAAGAGGTCGAGTAGTCAAGTCGTTACGAAGTTAATGGTGTGTTAATGCTTGGTGTGTGACGTGAGTTGTGGAAGCCATGAGCAATTGTCCACAACCTCGTCTTCAGATTGTTTTGCTTTGGTGTGAACCCACAGGAAATAATAGTGCATTTATTTGGTGTGAGATATGAACCCTCGTAAAAGTATAACAAAGCCTCAACACTTTAAAGTACAAACAAATGAAAGTAGTAAGATGATACTAAATGATTTCAAATTAACATTGGTTGATTCTGCCAGATGGCCGGAAGAGGAAAAGGACGTGCTGCCAACCCCGCCAACAACAACGATGAGGCATGCAACCCTCATCTTGCTGGAGGCCAGGACCGGGGTGGTCGCCGTGAAGAAGTTGATCCTCTCCACCAAATGCTGGAGAACCAAAATCAGCTCATCCAGAACTTGACTCAAGTGGTGGCCAACTTGCATCAAGTTCCACCTCCACAAGCTGCACCACGCAAACCAAGGTTGAGTGAGTTTCTAGGAACTCAACCTCCAAAGTTTGCAAGTGCTGCTAAACCTCTGGAGGCAGATGATTGGCTGAAGACCATTGAAAGTAAGATGAGGATTATACAATGCCAAGGGTATGAGAGGGTGCTGTTTGCCTCTCATCAATTGCATGGACCTGCTGCTGATTGGTGGACCGCCTACGTGGCCGCCCATCATGACCCTGAGAACATCACTTGGGAAGAGTTCAAGCGTAGCTTCCGCAACCATTACATCCCAAGAGGTGAACTCAAAAACAAGAGGAAGGAGTTTTTGGGACTGCAGCAGGGAAACATGACGGTGAGGGAATACCTCACTAAATTTACTCAACTATCCCGTTATGCTCCACGAGACATAGAGACTGATGAGCAGAAACAAGATTGTTTCGTGGAAGGACTTACCGCAGAGATGCAGTGTGCAATGTCCTCAAATGAGTATGAAAGCTTCCAAAAGATGGTGGACAGAGCATTTGTGGTAGAAAGGAAGCTAAAGGCCCTGGAAAATGAGAATAAGAGGAAGGCCGGGTGGTCACATCAAGCCTCAGGGAGCAACACCCGCCCACGTATGATGCAGCAACCTACGGGGCAGACGAGCCGTGCTGCGGTACCCTATTCAGCACCAAGAGGGTACAACCCAAACTACAGGCCTCCCGCAGCACCAGCACAGCCGCAACGTCAGTTTGTGCAGCAGCCTCGCCCCGCATATCCACCTCGACCAGCAGTGCAAGGACCCCCAAACCAACCCCAAGACAACAAAGGCCAGGCATCTAAGTTTGGGATGCAATGTTTCAGCTGTGGTGAAGTGGGGCACTACGCCCATAAATGCCCAAAGAAGAAGCCTGCGCCGCCACAACAGCAGAATGTAATGAGAGGACGGGTGAACCACGTCACTATGGAGGAAGCACAAGAGGCACCCGACGTGGTAGTTGGTAAGTTTCCTGCCAATTTACACCTTGCAACTCTGCTGTTTGATTCTGGTGCTACCCACTCGTTCATTGCTCAAGGGTTTGTTAAGAAGCATGACCTAGCAACCACACAAATGAACCATATGCTAGCGGTAAACTCTCCAGGTGGAGAAACAAGGACAAGACAAGTGTGTCCCAAAGTGAACCTAGACATTAATGGGGTAGTATTTACTGCTAACCTCATAGTGATAGATTCACAAGGGATAGATATTATTTTGGGTATGGATTGGTTGACCAAACATAAAGGAATCATCCATTGTTCGACTAGAACGGTGGAACTAACTCACCCTAGTGGCACAAGAGTAAAGTTCATAACGATACACGAGCCTAGGAGGGACATTAAATTAAATCAAGTGGAGGTGAAAGTTGAGGAAATCAGGACTATCAGTGAATATCCAGATGTTTTTCCGGAGGAGTTGCCAGGTATGCCTCCCGACCGTGACGTGGAATTCGCAATTGAGCTAGTACCGGGAACAGCCCCGATATACAAGAGACCTTATCGAATGGACTCCAAGCAGCTGGAAGAGCTCAAGGATCATTTGAGAGAATTGACGGAGAAGGGGTATATTCGCCCTAGTTCCTCACCATGGGGAGCTCCGGTGATATTTGTGCCCAAGAAAGACGGAACCCAAAGGTTATGCGTGGATTACCGTGCTTTGAATGAGGTAACCATCAAGAACAAGTACCCATTGCCTTGCATTGAAGACTTGTTTGATCAGTTGAGGGGAGCTTGTGTGTTCTCAAAAATTGATCTCAGGTCGGGATACCACCAACTCAAGATAAGGCAATCTGATATTCCCAAGACAGCTTTCGTATCTCGGTACGGACTGTATGAATACACTGTCATGCCTTTCGGGCTAACCAATGCCCCGGCATACTTCATGTACCTCATGAACAAGGTATTCATGGAATATCTGGACAAATTTGTGGTGGTTTTCATAGATGATATTCTCGTCTTCTCCAAAGATGAAGAAGAATATGAGAAACATCTAAGGTTGGTGTTGCAGAGGCTGAGAGAACATCAACTATATGCCAAATTGAGCAAGTGTGAGTTTTGGCTGAAGAGAGTTCCCTTTTTAGGACATATAATCTCGGAAGGAGGAATCTCCGTAGATCCCACCAAAATCGAGGATATCCAGAAGTGGAAGACCCCTGAAAATGTCGGGGAAGTTCGAAGCTTTTTGCGATTGGCTGGATACTATCGACGGTTTATTGAGGGATTCTCCAAGATCTCAAGACCTCTCACCAAACTGTTGGAGAAGGGAATCACATTCACCTGGACGCCACAGTGCGAGACGAGCTTTCAGGAGCTAAAGGAGAGATTGACAACAGCCCCAGTGTTGGTTATGCCGGATATGCAGAAGAATTTCACAGTGTACTGCGATGCCTCTGGAAATGGGTTGGGATGTGTTCTCATGCAAGAAGGACATGTCGTGGCATATGCATCACGGCAGCTTCGGAAGCACGAGAAGAACTATCCTACACATGACCTAGAACTAGCCGCAGTGGTACACGCGTTGAAAATTTGGCGGCACTATTTGATGGGGAAGAGGACAGAGATATATATGGATCATAAGAGTTTGAAGTACATATTCACACAGCCAGATCTCAACCTCAGACAAAGGAGATGGTTAGAGCTAATCAATGACTTTGATGTGGGCATCAACTATCATCCCGGGAAAGCAAACGTCGTGGCCGATGCTTTGAGTCGGAAAGTGCAGGTCAATAAGTTGAGCTTGAAGGACATGCCTGCAGAATTGAAGGACGAGGTTATAAGGCTCAATCTATGTCTAGTAAATAGTGGTGAAGCCATCGCCATGGAAGTGGACTCCACACTCGAGCGAGACATACGCGAGGGCCAAAAGAATGATGAGAAGATACAAGAGATCAGACAGCTCATCAAGGAAAATAAAGCTCCTGGTTTTAGAGAGGATGAACAAGGAACGGTGTGGCACGGGAAAAGGATCTGTGTGCCAGAAGTAAAGGAGATCCGTGAATTAATTTTGAAGGAGGCTCACGATTCCGACTATTCCATTCATCCTGGGAGTACGAAGATGTACCAGGACCTCAAGAGCAGGTATTGGTGGTATGGCATGAAGCGAGATGTCGCGGAACATGTTGCCCTATGTGACACATGTCAGTTGGTGAAAGCAGAACATCAACGACCCGCGGGATTATTGCAACCACTCAAAGTGCCTGAATGGAAATGGGAAGAAATCAGCATGGATTTTGTCGTGGGATTGCCTAGGACCCAATCCGGGTATGATTCAATATGGGTCATTATTGATAGGCTAACCAAGGTAGCTCATTTCATCCCCGTGAAAGAAAGCTACAGCGGATCCAAATTGGCAGAATTGTACATGTCAAGGATCGTGTGTTACCATGGAGTGCCAAAGAAGATAGTGTCGAACCGAGGGACACAGTTCACCTCGAGGTTTTGGCAGAAGTTGCATGAAACCATGGGAACCCATCTGAACTTCAGCTCTGCCTATCATCCCCAAACTGACGGGCAGACGGAGAGAACCAATCAGATCCTTGAAGATATGTTAAGGGCATGTGCACTCAAAAACAATAGGAGTTGGGACAAGAACTTACCGTATGCGGAGTTTTCCTATAACAACAGCTATCAAGCTAGTATGAAGATGTCACCGTTTGAAGCTTTGTATGGAAGGAAGTGCAGAACTCCCCTATTTTGGAACCAAACAGGAGAAAGTAAAGTGTTTGGTCCAGAAGTGCTACAAGAAGCCGAGGCAAAGGTGAGGGAGATTCGCAACAACTTGAGGATAGCACAAACACGCCAAAAGAGCTATGCCAATGTACGAAGAAGAGAGCTCGTTTTCAACGTGGGAGACTATGTTTATCTCAAGGTGTCCCCTATCAGAGGACTTCGTCGGTTCAAGGTGAAAGGGAAGTTCTCACCTCGATACATCGGACCCTTTCAAGTTTTGGAAAGGAAAGGCGAAGTGGCGTACCAACTAGAGTTACCGGTTCATCTATCGGACGTGCACGATGTATTCCATGTGTCACAACTCAAGAAATGTCTGAGGACGCCTGAAGAGGTGTTACCCATGAATGAAGTGGATGTAGCTGAGGATTTGTCTTATGCCGAGCAACCATACAAGATTTTGGAGACAATGGAACGCCTCACCAGAAATAAAAGAATCCGGATGTGCAAGGTGCAGTGGAAGCATCACTCAGAAGAGGAAGCCACCTGGGAACGGGAAGATGAGATCAAGGCACAATTTCCGGAATTGTTTTCTTAGAAACACCAATCTCGAGGACGAGATTTCTTTTAAGGAGGGTAGAGCTGTAACACCCCAAAATTTTGATTCAAAACACTAAATCATGTTAAGAGGAGAATTTAAAAATTTTTGGATGTGTTGCATGTTTTGCAAAAATTCAAATTCAAACTGGAATTCAAATTAAACTCAAATCAGAAAAGAAATGGAAAAAAAAAAAGAGAAAACAGAAAAAAACCGGCCAGTGGGCCGAAACCCACCAGCCGGCCCAACTTACCCCACGCCAGCCCGCAGCCGCGCGCCTGCGCTTTCTCACGCTGATAGGAGGGACCCACCCGGGCTTCGTCTTCAACCTCGCGCCGCGCCGGACTCTTTCTCACCGAATCCAAACCGATCGGAACTGCTGCGGATCACAGCCGAATTTCGCTCGAGGAGGATACGGACATGATCTAAACCACCTCGCCGCCCTCCCCCGTCTATAAAAACCCTGGCCCCGTTCTGTTTTTCCCACGCGATCGCCGATTTTTACTCCGGTGAGAACCGAGATTTCTCCGGTGAATTCCGGCCGATCTAAGCTCGGAAACTCCGATCTAACTCGCTGGTCTTGATCCACCGCCTCTGGGGAACCTTGCAGGTGCCGAAAACTCGGTGACTTGCGGTGTAAACACAGCGCTGACGAGCTTCGCCGTGGTTTTGCCTCGGACCACGCCGCCGATCACCTCCCAAGACCTCCGAGCTCAAGAAAACCCCCGAGGTGAGATCCCCGACCTCTCCTCTACCGATCTATGCCATAAGATCACAGTTCTAGGCAGAATTCTCGAGGATCCGAAAGTTTCCGGCGAGATCGCCGCTTCCCGCCGCCGTGCGCCGCCGGCAGCGCCGCCCGCGCTCGATCAGAGCGACGTGGCCGCTTGTGCGCCGTTTATTTTAAATCGCACGGTAGGGTTTAAACCCCCGCGTACCGGTTCGATGTTATAATCTCGGCCGTCGGTTTAAAATCGGACGGTCCACGTCAGCCCCGCGTTATAAAGACTGGAATTCTTACGTGCTACCCCCTGGGGTTCTCGGGAAATAAGAGCTAGCCCCGGAAACTTCTGATCTAGCCCCTGGAACTCCAGAAAATCATGTAAATTCATTTAAAAATCAGTTTTAGCCCCTGGACTTAATAAAAATTAGGAAAAACCCCTCTGATAAGTGTAGCTAGACCCCTGGAAATTATGAAAATAATATTATAGACCTTGTAATGGGGTGAGTTCATTATTTTAGCCCTGTTTAGTATTTAATTTAGAAAATTGAATATGTAACTAGTGTTTAAAAATTAAAAAGTGGGACAAACATAATTGTCAAAATTAAGTTAAAGATTTTCTCAGTGTTTAGAAAATTTTGGAGTGAGATAAAAGCATATTTTGGACTGAATTGAATCTGGTTAATTTATTATTCACATTTAGGAACACATTTTTAAGTAAAGAATAGTTATAGAAAATAGGGAAAATAATTGTGAAATAGTTTACATCAGAGGAAAAGGTCAAAATATGTTATTAAATTATTTAGGACCAGAACCTATTCTGTTTAGATGATGTGTATTACTAATTTCATAATAAAATACACATTTATGCATAGGAAAATAAATCTGAAAAATATAGCAACTAGTAAATGATAAATGGAGTTTCTAAAATCCAAAAAATTCAGTTTAGGGTTGGTAGAAATTCTGAAGGCACATATGGAGAAGAAAAATACTTTTCATACATACTTGGTAGTGAAAAGGTGTAGTAGTTTAATATAAGGAATTTATTTAAAATTGAAACACACACACACATATATATATATAGTATGTAAGTATAAATATAAACACCAAAGTAGGAATCATATACATATAAATAAAAGTGTATGCAAGCCACAGATCAACACACATAGAGTAACCACAACACATATAATGGTGAATGAATTTCATAAATATGAATGTGTGGTTTGTATGAAGTGGAAGTGTGAACTATGTCTTATGGATTGTTGTTTTTCTTTTGCTATGTGTGATGGTGTGATGTAGAACCTGCTCAAGAGCAAGTTATTCCTTTCCAAGACCAGGACTACCCATTTCAAGAGCAGCAAGAAGGAGGCAAGTGTCCTTGACCACTTTGATCCTATGCTAGGATGTGTAGATAGAATTATTTGCATTGTCAAATGAAATATGAAACCCATGCTAGGAAGTTTCCCTAGAATTGCATTACCTTGTTTCCTTGTAGCTTGGGTTGGGATTTATTTTGTCATGTCATTTATTTACATGCATATGCTTAGCCATGCTTAGAATGGGATATTTGGGATATGAGATCATCAGTTTATTATACCATACTCTTGAATGAGCTATTGTGAGTTATGAAGAGGTAGGGATCAAGGTAAGTTGGATGTTTTGGTTGTGTGCTGGGTGCACGAGACTTGGGTTTGTGTTTAGTACTTGCCTGGATCCTAAGGACCGGTTCATGGAGCATGTAACCTGGCTTTACAGTGCCAACCACATGCTGAGATGGGGCAGCTTGGCCAATTAATTAGGTGTATCCCCGGCGTAGTATGGGTGTGTTGGATGGTGCGGGGAGTAGGTGTCAGCTGGACTACCATATGAACCGCAAGGCTCAAGAGGGGGCCACTGCAGCGGGGTTGGAGCCTCTTGTATGCTGTTAGGGGTGAAACCTCAGTGGGCCCACGCTCGTCGGGAATCCCTTTGTAAAGGCTTCGTAGTGATCTCCTGGCTACACACCTGGGAAGTGTGAATGTGGTTCGTAGCCACTGGCATAATGGAGGGTCTTTTAGTCCACCCGGCAACGGGGGATGAAATCACTACATGTGGGTACAGTGGTACAAACTCTGCAGAGTCAAAACTGTCATGACAGCCGTGCTCACGGTCAAGAGCGGCTTGGACTTATTCATGATTAGAGGATTGATGGTTTTGGAAGTTAAGCGGGGAGCTTAACATTGGAAATGATGTTATGGTTATTGGATTATGATGATGGGATGGGAGATTGGGACCATTTCACCTGTGTAGTAATGTAGGTGCTTAACAAGCTAAGGTGATAGGTATTAATTGCATAGTGCTTTAACCATGAGTTCAACCTCTCCTTGTTCTAGCCATGCATGATATAATTTTCCCACACTTGCTGAGTACCCTTGGTACTCAACCTTGCATATTTGTTGGTTTATATTGCTGCTCAGGTCAAGACAATGAGGTGGTGTATAATGACCAAGACTTTGGACCCGAGGAAGGTTTCTAGGTTCATGGAGACCCCCGAGCAACGCCTGTGATGGAGCCCTAAAGAATAATATTCCGCTGCTAGTTTATTTACTTGCGATGAACTTATTATTGTCCATCGAGACATTTACTATGTAAGACTTACTTATATTCGACACCTGGCTTGTAATAAATGATGCTTCACTATTTGTCATCACATGTATGAGAAAATGATCCTGGCATACATGTGATATTCACTTGGTTGTTCTTCGGAAAAACCGGGTGTGACAACGGATGGGGCGTACGTGACGTGCTCTTTGGGTTTCCCTGCAGGTGTATATCGAGTCGATTCGCCGTCCCTCGCGGTGACGAGTACCGCTTGTTCACTGCATCATAACGTAGAATAATGCATGAAATGTTATGATTCAATATTGCTGTTATGATATAAGTGTGTTGCTACATGTGTGCCACCAAATATTGCTTACTAAATTTCAGCTTCATGAACTGTTAACCTGTTGCTAAAAGATGAACTAAGGATGAACTTGTAGGCATGTCCATTTGCTGCAACATTGCTATCCTATGTCATGGTACCCCTCATGTAGAGTTGCATGCTTAGGTGAGTTGGTTAAGCCTTGCTGAGCCTTCGTGCTCACGGTTGCTGCTTAAGTGTTTTTCAGGTGAGGAGCCACCCACGTACTCGGAGTACGAGTCCACCGGCGAGGGTTACCCTCCGTCGGGGACCACGGCTGAGTGGGAGCCGTACACGCCGCGCTGAGCTGAGACGTGCAGCTAGTGTGGGTTGCCCTAGTGCTGGGCAACCGACTTTTGCTAGATAGTCGGGCGTGAGTTGTACAATAGAAACTTCCGCTGTGTAATAAAGACCCTAGTTTGTAACTGAGAAGTGTACTACTTTGTACCTTCAGTTTGTTTTCCCATGTAATATAATGTGTTCTTCTGACGTGTGCTGTCGGGTGTCGCATCGCGCGGCACCACCCTCTGCGATCCTGGATGAGCGGATTCCGGTCCGCCACAGCGTCGGACCTTGCCAACACTTGGCGGACCTAACAAAGAACTTGTCGGACCTTGCCACAGAAGAATGTTTTGGCAATATTCAAAACTTTGAATGTTAATGCTAACTTTTATCCTAATTGCCAATGTATTCAGCACACATAGGTCTCACAATCTCCCCCTTGATGAATGCATTGGCAACACCAATTAAAATCCGAACATTGGCTTATGAAAAGTTTTGAAAAGCTTTGAAAACTCATTTCTCCCCCTTTATTAATTTTTCCCCATTTTTAAAATCAGAGAAGGAAGAAAGTGTATAACATATGCAAAGTGTAAAAAAAATCTCTCCTTATACATATTTCTCCCCCTTTGACAATGTATTCAGCAAGGTTCAAAGGAGAAATTTTTAAATGTTATGAGCATATTATAACATATACATACAAAACAAAGCTCATCCAAGTCATACTATCAGGTTACTTACACTATCACATCAATGAGATACATAAAGTAGTGTAAGCCATGCTAGAGATCAAATGTATTTTTCAGTTTAAGCAAGTCATAATCTCCCTTACTCAACTATTTCAAAACCTGAAAACATGACACTTGTTGCTGCATTTTTATTATTCATAATCATTTAAGACACAAAGTTGATCATATGATATTTGCAAGAGATTATATGCCGCATCAGCCTTATTCTAACCAACCAAGCCAAGCCTATGTCATTTGACAATCAGAAGCTTAAGGACATGGTTTTAGTCATACACAATTCCTTCCAAGTTTATATCTTAGTGCAATGATAAGCAATCTCAAAATAAGAAGTGCGATGCATGCATATTCTCTTGATCTTTTCTCAATTTTTTATTTGAAAACTCAACATGTGAGCTGATCACTTGATTAATTTTTTATGATTAAAAGCACTTGTGAGCACGCAACAAGTTCAAAACAGCAAGAAAGTTCGATCATGACCAGATTTAGTGTAAGTAATTATTCCAATTACTAGTCATGGCAAAAACTACAAAATGTATAACATGAGTAATGTAGTAAGAACTTTCAGCCTGTAAAAGGAATCACAAAGTCATATATGTATGAAATAATATGCTCATATTATTTTAGTTTCAGATTCACACATAGACTTTCAAAGTTTCAAAAACTCCCCCTCAATTTAAGCCATGAGGATGCATAACCCCTATTTCACTACGAATGAAACAAAAACGAGTGAAATCCAAAGGTTTTGTAAAAATACCAGCCAACTGTTGTTCGGTATCGACATGGTGAAGCACAATGTTTCCTTTTTCAATATTATCACAAAGAAAGTGATACCTAATGTCAATGTGCTTAGTTCTAGAGTGTTTCACGGGGTTTTTAGCAATACAAATTGCACTAGTGTTATCACAAAACAGTGGAACACTATCTAAATCAACCCCATAGTCCTTAAGTGTTTGAACAATCCAAAGAATTTGTGAGCAAGCGCTAGCCGCAGCTACATATTCAGATTCGGCCGTGGATTGTGCAACTGAACTTTGTTTTCTAGAGGACCAAGCAACAAGTGAATTACCAAGAAAATGACAAGCACCCGAAGTACTTTTCCTATCAATCCTACAACTCCCAAAATCAGCATCCGAAAAAGCTTTCAAAGAAACGGTTGAGGAAGAAGGAAGAAAAATGCCAAATTCTTGAGTTCCATGTAGGTACCTGAGAATCCTTTTGATGACTTGGCGATGTGAAGCACGTGGAGAAGCTTGAAAACGTGCACAAAGACATACGCTGAATTGTATGTCCGGTCTTGACGCCGTGAGATACAAAAGTGATCCAATCATACTTTTGTATTTTTTTATCGACCGGGTCACCATCTTCGTCAAGTTCAAGTGTTGTTGCTGTTCCCAATGGTGTCCGAAGAGGCTTGCATTTTTCCATGTTGAAGCGCTTAAGAAGGTCCTTTGTATACTTAGTTTCATGCACAAAAGTTCCTTCTTTTGTTTGCTTGATTTGCAGCCCCCAAAAGTATGTGAGTTCTCCCATCATACTCATCTCAAATTCTGAACTCATCATAGCTGAAAACTTGGACACGAGATCATGAGAAGCACAACCAAAGATAATATCATCCACATACACTTTAACGAATAATGAGTCATTGCCATGCTTAAGTACAAAAAGAGTTTTATCAACCTTGCCCATGGTAAACCCCTTTTCAAGTAAGAATGTTTTTAACCTATCATACCATGCTCTAGGGGATTGTTTTAGACCGTACAAGGCTTTGGACAGTTTCTAAACATGATTAGGAAAATTTGGATTTTCAAAACCCGATGGCTGCTTAACATAAACCTCCTCCTCAATGTAGCCATTAAGAAAAGCACTTTTAACATCCATTTGATATAACTTGAAACCTTTAGATGCAGCAAATGCTAATAAAATTCTCATAGCTTCTAATCTAGCAACAGGAGCAAATGTTTCATCAAAATCTAGACCTTCAATTTGAGTGAAACCTTGAGCAACCAACCTAGCTTTATTCCTAACCACAACCCCATCCTCACTTTGCTTATTTTTAAATACCCATTTAGTTCCAATTAATGTGTGACCTTGAGGTGGAGGTACAAGTTTCCAAACATTATTTCTTTCAAAATTTTCTAACTCTTCTTGCATGGCATTAATCCAAGATTCATTAGTGAGTGCATGTGATATATCCTTGGGTTCAAAAGAAGCAACAAAAGCAGAATGAGCATGAGAGTTTGGATCGCAAAACCTGGACCGAGTGACTCGTTCATGCAAGCTTCCAATGATTTGTTGTGGAGGATGACTTTTGAGTACTCGGAGGGGAGTAGACACTTCACAAGCACCTTCTTCTTCATGTTCGGACCTTTGATTAGGAGAGCTTGTTGATTGAGGAAGGTCCAAACCAGCAGTAGTGACTGTTGGTGCTGGTTGTGGTGCAAAATCAGCAGCTTGATCGTTATTTACTTCCGAGTTTTCGGGCAGCAGCACCACTTCTTCATCTTCTTCAATAAAAATACTCTCCCCCTGCGGATATGGATCCGGACCTGCAATATCAGAGCTAGTACTTGGGCTAGCTTCATCAAAAGAAACCTCGCAAGTCTCCTCAATTTTGTTAGTGTCATGTAAAAGCACACGGTAGCCTCTAGTATGAGATGGATAACCAAGAAACATGCCATCAACAGATCTAGCTTCAAATTTATCAAGATTACCATGTTTCTTAACAAAGCATTTGCAACCAAAAACCCTAAAGTGTGTAACACTAGGCCTATGTCCAAACCGGAGCTCATATGGGGTTTTTCCAAGCTTAGCACGCAAGAAAACACGATTTGACACATAACGAGCGGTTGCAATTGCATCAGCCCAAAATTTCCTAGGAGTTTGATATTCATCAAGCATAGTCCTAGCCATCTCAACTAATGTCCTGTTCTTTCTTTCTACGACACCATTTTGTTGTGGTACATAGGGTGAAGAGTATTGATGATCTATTCCATTTTCAGCACAAAAGTGATCAAAGGATTGGTTTTTAAATTCAGTTCCGTTATCACTTCTAATTGCTTTTAATGATCCTGGGTGATCAATAGATGATCTAAGAAATAAAGTTCTAAAATGACTAAAAGCTTCATTCTTAGATGCCATAAAATAAACCCAAGAATATCTGGAATAATCATCAACAATCACAAGCACATACCATTTACCTCCGAAGGATTGAACACGTGCCGGACCTACTGTGTCAAGATGTAAAAGTTGTCCTGGTTCAGCTGTCATGGTCATTGTGAGAGGAGCATGTGAACCTGCAACAAACTTAGCATGTCTACAAGAAGAGCACACAATATCATTGTCCTTTTTAAGCTTCGGCAGCCCACGTATGCGATCGAGAGCACTAACACGAGTGAGATGATCAAAGCCTATGTGACCAAGTCTACGATGCCAAAAATATAGATCCTTTGTATCATTAGCAACTAGACACCGATGCTTAGAAGTTGACAAATCAAAATCAGCTTTAAAAATTCTTCCAAACCTAGACATGTTAAACAAAAGCTCACCTTTTGAATCTACAACCTTGCAGCAATTTTTAGCAAAGCTAACCTCTAGATTTTCATCTAGCAATTGTGAAACCGAAAGCAAGTTGTATTTCAAATTTTTAACAAGTGCCACATCTTTCAAAGTGTAGAGATTGTTTACTCTAACCGAACCTTTAGCAATTATGGGAGTAGAAGAGTTATCGGCGAAAGTAACATTTTCTACACGTGACACAAAAGAGAGAGAGGAGAACCATTCTTTGTTACCGGTCATGTGGCGTGAGCAACCTGAATCCACAATCCAAATGTTCTCCTTCCTCAAACGTGAAACCTACACAGCAGCACAATACGTCGATGACTCAATACTGGGGTTAGTTAAAAGACTTTTAGGAATCTAGTACTGAGTCACACGACGTCCAGCAGGAATAACACGCGAAAGCTGAGAAGGTACAACAGGTTTATGAGCCAAACATCAAAATTTTTTGTTCCCAACTACTGACTTAGAAGATGTGTTATATGTAGCACAAAAAACAGTAGGTCCGGGAGCAAGTTTTTGACTCATTACAGCAGGTTGCAAGCTCCGAACATTCGGTCTAGCAGATTTTGCTTGGTTGTTATGTGATATAGCAAGTACTCTTTGTTTCTTATCGTGTTTAGCTAGTCTATAACAAAAATCCATGACATGACCATCTCTACCACAGTAGGTACAATGAAAAATAACCTTATTATCATGTCTAGATGAGCAAGCAACACGTTTATTAGAACCCGAATGGGACAGTACTCCTGCAGGTTTGAAAATCACCTCTTTTTGTCTAGGAGCTGTTTGAATCAAACCGCTTCCTAATGACTTTACAACTTTAGGTGGGTGTGCCTTAGCATGAGCATGAGAATTAAAACCTAAACCAGTTTTATCATTACAAGACTTGGAAGAATTCAGCAGTAAGTTTAGGTTCTTATTTGCATTAGAAAACCGATCTAGTGTCCTATGCATGTCATCAAGTTTATTGGACAGATCAAAGCAGTTTTCACATGAAGTTTTCCTTTGAGTTTGCAATTTGAACAATATTTAACTTCATGCACACGTAAAGCATTGTTCAAAATAGAAATCTCATTCATAGCATCATTTAGTTTCTTATTCAGATCATCACATGAAGAACAATGCAAATCAATTGTAGAACAACAAGCATCTTTCAAATTTTTATCATTAAGTGCAGCAAGCTCTTTGTTCTTTTTAATTTCAAGTTCAAGTTTATCAAGTGTAGATGCGTGTGCACTTCTTAAAGAGGATAATTATTCATAAATCAAATCACAAGAGGAACAAGAATCATCACTAGGAATCAAAGTTTTTAAACGATTAATTTCAGATTCTAGTGATTCAATTTTAACAGCATTGTTCCTAAGTTTTTTATCCTTTTTCTTTAATATAACAGTGGCACGAGAAATAGCATCACACATTTCTTCGCAAGTGGGACATACCTCTTCATCGTCGCTGTTGTGTTCTGCCTCCTCGGAGCTTGAACGTGACTTGCTCGCCATGCAGCACATATTTGCCATAGCTTCTTCATCTTCATCACTACCGGTGTCCACATCACTTGAGCCGAAATCTTGAAGTGCAGAGATCATACTATGCACTATGTTGCGCATTGATAAATCTTTCTTCCTCTTATTCTTTGCAAATGATTTCTTCGGCCTTGTTTGCTTTTCTTCACGTGAAGTCGGACCTGAAAGGTTAGGGCACTCCGTACGAAAATGTCCTGTCTTACCACATTCAAAACATCGTTGAGGTCCGGAGCTTCCTCTCCTTCTAGTTCTCACATTTTGCAATGCTTTTGAGAACCGAGTAGAGATGAGTGCAAGCTCCTCCTTTGGAAACTCTTCAATCTGTTCAAGGGTTAGAGAGGACAGCAAAGAGAGTGCACCACTAGATGATGATTGACTAGAACTAGACATGTCACGTTGCGAAACAAATGCAATAGACTTGTTGGGGTTTTTACATGAGATGATGTCAATTTCATGAGTTTTCACTTTAGAATAAAGCACGTCTAAAGTAAAAGAACTCATGACAGTAGATTCACGAATAGATGTAACTTTCATCTCCCAAATTGACATATCTAATGCTCCTAACAATTGTCTAGCATTTTCAGCATCTGAAAAGTTAACATTGACACTACGCAAGTTGCTGAGAATTTTATTAAAGCGAGCAAAAAGGTCGTCAATTGACTCACCGGGTTGCATCTCAAAACGCATGTATTCTTTCTTGAACATATCTTGCCTTACCTCCTTGATCATATTGGATCCTTCATGGTAGTCACAAAGAGCTTTCCAAATATCATATGCAGATCAGAGGTGTGCAACACGGTCGAAGTCGCTTTGAGTCAATCCTTGGATGATCAAGTTGTGAGCCTTGTTGTTGTTGTCAACATCTCTCATGTTCGCAGCCGTAACTTGATCATTGGGTGGTATATCGAAGTTCCGGTAGACCTTTTCCCATATGGCGAAGCCTTGCGCCTGTATGTAGGCCTCCATCCGCGCCTTCCAAACCTGAAAATCGATGCCATTGAACACACAAGGTTTTGCGGAGTACTTCTCCATGATGGCTAGTCAAAACACGTGCAAATCACAAATATTAGAGCACCTTGGCTCTGATACCAATTGTAGGATCGAAGAGCACGTGAAAAGCTACCAGAGGGGGGTGAATGGTAGATTAAAACTTTTCGCAGCGGAAACAACAAAAACCCCTCAGCAAAAAATCAATCAGTTAAAGAAACCATGTGTGAAAGTGTTTTCAAACGTGTTCAACCGTGACAAATCAAGTAGAGGGGTAGATAATCAAGTCACGGATCTAATGCAACAAGAATCACTTGAAAACACGAAGTAAAACTTGAGATACGATCAAAACATTAAACGAAGATCAATCTGTTCTACCCGATATAAAACAGATCTTTAATGCTGCAAAGAAACTCGTGTATCTCAAAAACTACAGATCCGAAGCTCGTGAAAATTTCACAGATGATATATAATTGAGTTGTGAAGACAACCCAAAAAGAATCACGTCAATTGGATCTGTAAAACTCGAGTTATGAACGAAACACCGAAGCAACGTCGGTCTGTCCAGAAACTCGGCGAGAAAGACTTGACGAAAAACAAGTCGGACGAACAAGGCACAAAAGCTCCTCAAAACTATGAACTTTATTCAATAAAAACACAAGAGGAACAGCCCAAAGTTCTCTGCCCATGAGAGCTCTGGCCTCCCTTGCTTTTATAGCCAGCCCTCAGGTTAAACAATCCAATCTAGGACTCCTACTCCTAATTGGACTCGTATCCTAACTTATCATAACTGCTCAGGACTCTCCTATTCGCAGATAGAAGCAATCGTGAGACTTGCAAACACCTTAGGAACGTCCTAAACATTCCTAAAACAACTCAACTTCGTGCCTAGCACGAAATCCTATCATAGCCAACTCAAATCTTCCATATTTGAGCCATATCCGACTCAGCCTCAGCCTGAGTACGCAATCCAGCCGGTTGGACCTTTCCGACCAATTCTTTACGTCCACTTCGCTTCATCACGCCTTGGAACAATGTTGCCACGTCCATGCACTCCTTGCACACGTGCAAACACCTTCCAACGACGTACACGCAACCTTCATATGCACTGCCCTTGATATAAACATGCTGCGCGACCTCCCGATCAACTCAACCACAGCTCCTCCCGAACTTGGTTGTTGGAACCTCATCTCCTCCCTGAGACTAGTCCAAGGATCCCGTCACCAGCCATGTATTGAACTCAAGCAACACCTGCACATGAATAAACAACCAATTCTTCCGAGCACAAGTCCTCGACTTGACTCACGTTAGTTCGAAAACCACAACACCTTACATGAGCACGTCACATAAGCATGTTGCAAACCATATCAAATTATAACAGCCATAACCACCAAAACACACCAAAAACTTAGCAAATTAATACTAAGCAAACCTTCCCATAAAGCAAGTTTGAAACATTGCGAGTTAAAAGCAAAAACAAGACGCTGCAGTTCTACGAGTTGAACTTCACGGGAGCTCCCTAAAAACAAGCTCCGGACCTCACAGAAGCTCTCCGGACCTTGCAGGAGCTCTCCGGACCTTGCGTCAGACCTTGCCAACACTTGGCAGACCTAACAAAGAACTTGTCGGACCTTTCCACAGAAGAATGTTTTGGCAATATTCAAAACTTTGAATGTTAATGCTAACTTTTATCCTAATTGTCAATGTATTCAGCACACATAGGTCTCACATGGAGCGTCGACTTCTCCCGAAGACGACGTGATGGAGGAGGTCGGAGGCGCCGCTCCGCCCTCCGCCGCCCCGCTGCCCCTAGCAGACGCCCTCTTGCTCGCCCAGATGAGCGTCTGGCAGGTCTTAGCCGCGCTCGGTCGCGAGCGGGAGGAGCAGGTAGGTGAGAGGGATCGCCTCCTCACCTGGGGCGCCTTTTGAGGGAGCGGACCGAGGAGGTCAAGGGGGAGCTTGACTCGAGGCGGGCATCGCTCGACGTCATGGAGGCGCTTCTTGACCGTCAGAACAGGATTGTCGACCGTCTGGACTCCGAGACTCTGCGGCTCCACCAGGAGGCCCGCGCGTCTCACGCTCAGGCCAACGAGCGTCTTTCTGCCTTGGAGGATCTGCACCTGAAGCTGGGGAGCCGTGAGTGCGCCATCGCGGAGCAGGAGCGCTACGCGGCGGCCGAGGCGGAGAAGATCGCCGCACGGCTGGCGGCTGGCGAAGGCGACCTACGAGCCCGGGCTATGGAGCTAGAGACCCAGAAGGCAGACCTTGCCACGAGGGAGGAGCAGGTCTCCCAGGAGCGCCAGGCGATCCTGGATCGGGAGCTGGCAGCCGACTTCCGGGCTTCAGAGTTGGAGCGGCCTGCCCAGACTCTCCATTTTCGGGAAAGCTCTCTGGCAGCCAAGGAGAAGGAATTCTCTGAGGGGAGCCTTGACGCCTTGCTGGCAGCCTGCCGCGAGGTGGAGGAGCTCTTGGCCTCGCGGTCCTCCGAGGCCCGGGGGGTCTCAAGCTTCGTCGACCAGGCAGGGTCCGCCCTGGTCCCCCTTGGCTTCAGCCCGGTGAAGACAGTGACCCCTGCGCTGAAGGTGGCCAAAGTGATCGCCGCGCTCGAGTCTATCGGCGCCAAGCTGAACAGGCTAGATGCGGTGGTCGCTGGTGAACTCGAGGCAGAGGGACGGGGCATGGCGATGGAGGTTGCCATGCACGTGTTGGCGTGCTTCCGGAGCCGGGATCCTTCCTTCTCACTGGAGCCAGCGAGACAGGGCCCCGCCGCAGAGCGGGAGAAAGCCGCCAGAGCCGAAGTCGGAGACGTGGCTGCCCTTGTAGCCTCTAGGTTCCGGCGCGAGTCAGGGGAACCCTAGGACTTGTATCTTTTCCTCTTTTTTTATTGAGTCTGTAGTCCAGCTCATGGAGCCTTGAATGAATAGACTCTTGCTATTTTTTGTGCCTGTGTGCTTTTGTCTTCTTCTTGGCTTGGCCTGGCCGAGTCCTTAGCTCCGCAAGGTACTCAGAGGTCTTCACCAATCTTGAAGCCCTGCACAGACACCTTCCCTGGGTCCTTATCGTGTTAAGGTCCCCGAAGGTCTCCGGAACTCGCCCCATGAGAACGGGGAGGTCCGGATCTGCCGGCCACGTGGCGGGCCCGGAGCTCCTCCGGAGGAGAGGGGAGCTCCGGCCCCGCTGGACACGTGGGGCCTTCGGGGCTCGCCCCCGCGGAGGGAGTGAGGCTTGGCTCTGCCGGCCACGTGGCGGGCCCGGAGCTCCTCCGGAGGAGAGGGGAGCTCCGGCCCCGCTGGACACATGGGGCCTTCGGGGCTCGTCCCTGCAGAAGGGGCGAAACCCGGATCCTCCGGTCTTGCGCTGGAGTAGTCGATGGCTCTTTGCCCCCCCCCCCTTCATGCGGTCCCCGTAGCTAAAACCTGGAGATCCTGCGCAGAGGTAGAGGAAGCGTAATTCTCCTCGGGGGGTTCTCCCCTCCCCGTCTCTTAGTCTTATTTGACTTACGGTCCTAGTTCGGTATACGGGGCTTGGGCAATTCTGTGTGCGAGGCGCCGGGGCTCCGGCTGCCTCCGAGGTCAGGGTACGACCGTCCGGCCCCAAGTACCGGACCGTACGCCGGGGAAGCAGAGTGCACAGGCTTTGGGTACGGAACCAGGCAAAGCGGCTGTACTCCCCTGGACCTCCGAAGGGCAGGGCACGCACGTTTTGGGTCGGAACCGGCAAAGCAGGCTACGCACCCTTGACCCCCCATGAACAGCGCAGGCCTTTCCTGGAGGTGACCAATTGGCACCGCAACACCTGACTGGGGGAGGCCCGAAAGGCCCCCTGGCCATCGGCAGGTGCCTCAAGCACAACCGCCTTCGATAGGATAGCACATGCTGACTATGGATGAGAGCGGGAAACGGGAGCTAAATGTATGGTGAGTGTCGAAGTGTGCGAACGACACTTCCCCCGGGCCTGCACTGGGCAGCCCGCGGAGGTTCTTTTTTTGGCGGGGCTAGTCTCCTAGCGGAAAGCTTGCGTAGATGGACGAGTTAGCGAGAGCTTGACATGGCGAGTTTTACGTGGTTCAGGCCGCCGGAGCGTAAAACCCTACGTCCACGGCGAGCTATGGAGCTCGCTGTATTGCTTGCTGCTCAGGGCCGGAGGCCTGAGCTTGGGGGTGAGTTACAGCTTGAGAGTGTATGACTAGCGTATGAGTTGCAAAGTGCGAACCCTTGCTATCGACGCCTACCCGAGCCTTTTATAGTCCAAGGCTCGGGCGGCTTACAAGGGAAGCCGGGACCCGACAGGTGGTCCTGGGAAGATTGTCTATTATCTACCGTATCTGTAGTTACGCCGGTGGTTGCCTCTGGTCGAAGGCTTCTGAGTCTTCATCTCGCCGCCCTGCCCATGCCGCGTGCTAGTCGTAGTGGTTGATGACGGCGCAGGCGGCATGGGATGTCTTGTCGCGGCGTTTATTGTCTGGCAGGTTCTGACACCGCGCGCCAGTCTGTGATGCGACTGGGCGCAATGGCACCTGACAGACGCGTGCTCCGCGTTTCCGCGTCTTGGGAAGACGCGGGCCTTGGATGCCTTGTACGGGCAAGGTGTGGGGCGCCTTTACGCCCGCTGCCCACCGCTCGTGGGCAGGCAGCACCGTTCTTCTGGACACGTGGCGGGTCTGGAGCCCTTCTCTGAGGCGAGAAGGGTCCGGCCTGCGGGGCACGTGGAGCCTCCGGACCTCTCCCCGCGGAGGGCGAGGTCCAGCCTCTGTATGCTACGTGGCAGGCCCGGAGCTCTCCTCTGCGGAGAGGAAGGCCCGGCCTCGCTGGACGCGTGGCGTCTTCGGACCTCTCTCCTGCGGAGGGGGAGGTCCGGCTTCTGTATGCCACGTGGCGGGCCCGGAGCTCTCCTCTGAGGAGAGGGAGGTCCGGCCCCGCCGGACGCGTGGCGCCTTCGGAGCTCTCCCTGCGGAGAAGGGCGAGTACCTTAGGCATTTTACCCTGTGCGCGGGGGTACCCCATATCTCAGGTACCGACAGTGGCCCCCGGGCCCATCTCGGGGGAGATAGCGAGCCCGAGGTGGGACCTCCGTCTCTTCCGATCCGCGCACTTCCTCTAAGTCCCGAATTGACCGCTGCCGGAGCACGAACGGCCGCGGGGTCGTGAGAGCGTGCGCTCACTTGATGATTGCTTTTACTGCGGCGGTTCCCAAGGCTGCCACTTCTGCACGTTGCGGCGCTTTCTTCGGGAACCGCCGAAGTGCCTTGCCGGCTCATCTTCTCAGGAGACTGACTCCTTGACCCCACTGCTTTAGTTAAGCGGTTTGGGCCCACCCGTCATCGGCATTCGGTCTAGGAACCGAAGCGGTTGCCGGTGCGGGATATTCGGAGAGTTCCGAATCGCTTGGAATTGCACCGGGAAGCTTTTTAGAGGGGGTCTCACCCCCATTGCAGCTTCCCTTCGCACTTCTCAGCATTTCTTCTCGGACTCTTGTGTTTTTGAGTTCTCCCTTGCCATGGCTTCCAACCCGCTGCCAGAGAAGAAACGCGCTCGATCTCCTCCAGCAACGGCGTCGGTGCCAAGTCGGGATTCTGGGGTGCCTGACACTCCCTCCGGTGGCGACTCGAAGAGGCCCCGGGTTGATGCGCTGGGGGAAGCCTCTGGTGCGTCCCCTGTTCCACCAGTCCAGGCGACTGCAGAGCGGTCGTCGGCGACGGTTGCGGGCTCTGGAAATCCTACCCCGGCTCGGAAGTCGGGGTTTAGAGCCCGCTGGAGTGTCCTCGCTTCCCGGCCTTCCCCGTCTTGCGGGGAATCTGTGCCGATGCGCTCGGAGCCAGGGGCGACTGCCGCGGCCCCCAGGCCAGCGCGGACTTCTCCTGTTCCGGTGTGCCCGGACTCCGCGGCGTCGTCTCTTCCTGCCGAGACGGCAACCGCGGCCCCCGAGCCAGCACAGGTTGATCCTGCACTAGGCGGTCTGGCTTCTTCTCCAGCACAGCCTTCCCCGGCTCGTCCCTCTCCTCAGGTCAAGGAGCCAGAAGCTGAAAAGAGCCCAGCTGGCCTGGCTGCCAGAGCCGCGGAGCCAGCTTCTCCTGATCGGCGTCTCGTCTCGGCTGCTGGTGCGTCGGCTCTTCCTGAGGACGAGGTAATGGAGGAGGTCGGAGGGACTGCCCCAGCCTCTGTTGCTCCATTGCCTCTGGCGGACGCCTTCGCGCTTGCCGAGTCGAGCGTCCGACAGGTCTTGGCTGCGCTAGGGCGCGAGCGGGAGGAGTATACGGTTGAACGGGACCGCCTCCTCATCTAGGGGAACCTTTTGCGGGAGAGGACCGCGAAGGTTAAGAGCGAGCTCGACTCCAGGCGGGAGTTGCTCGACTTCAGGGAAGCGCTCGTCGACCAGATGAAGCGGGCTGTTGACTGCATGGACACCCAGTCGCGGCGGATCAACAGGGAGGCCCTGGAGGCACACGCCCGGGCCGAAGAGAGCCTCTCTGCTGCTGTGGAAATACGGCAGCGGTTGGAGCGCCGCGAACTCGCCGTTGAGGAGCGGGAGCGTTCCGTGGCAGCTGAGGCAGAGAGGGTCGCCGCGCAGCTGGCCGCGGGCGAGGATGACCTCCGAGCTCGGATGGAGGAGCTGGAGATTCTGAAGGCAGACCTTGACTTGAGGGAGGAACAGGTCTCCCATGATCGCCGGGCGGTCTTGGACCGGGAGTTGACTGCCGGCTTCAAGGCCGCTGAGTTGGAGCGGCTAGCCGAGACTCTCCACCTTCGGGAGAGTTCCCTGGCGGCCAAGGAGAAGGAATTCTCCGAGAGGAACCTGGAGGCTCTGCAGGCGGCTCGCCGTGAGGTGGAGGAGCTCTCAGCCTTGCGGTCCTCCGAGGCTCTTGCGGTCTCAAGCTTCGTGGATCGAGCGGGGTCCGCCCTGATCCCTCTTTGCTTCAGTCCGGTGAGGGCCGCGTCTCCCGCACTGAAGATGGCAGAGGTGATCCCTGCGTTGGAGTCGATCGGCGCCAAGCTGGACAGACTCGACTTGGTGGTCGCCAGCGAGCTTGAGGCCGAGGGCCGCAGCTTAGCTTTAGAGGTCACTTCGCATGTGCTGGCATGCTTCAAGAGCCGCGACCCCTCTTTTTCGCTAGAGCCAGCGAGAGAGGGCCCAGCCGTGGAGCGTGAGGAAGCTGCCAGGGCTGAAGTTGAGGATGTAGCCGCCCTTGTAGCCGCAAGGTTCCGGCGAGAGCCGGGAGGTCCTTAGGACTTGTTTCTCCCTTTTTTATCGAGTCTGTAGTCCAGCTCATGGAGCCTTGTTTAATTTGACTCTCTTGGATACTTGTGTCTGTGATGCTTTTTCTCTCCTTCTTGGCTTTGCCTGGCTGAGTCCTTAGCTCCGCAAGGTACTTAGAGGCCATTTCCAATCTCGGAGCTTCGCACAGACACCCTCCCCAGGTCTTAACCGTGTTAGGAGCCCCCGGAGGTCTCCGAACCTCGCCCTATGGGGGGCTCCAAGTCTCCTTGCCACGTGGTGGGTCCGGAGCTCCTCCTCAAGAGATGGGAGCTCCGACCATGTTGGACACGTAGGGCTTTCGGAGCCCTCCCACTGAGGGGGGGGGGGGGAGGTCCGGTTCCTGCCTGCCACGTGGCGAGCCCGGAGCCCTCCTCAAGGAAGGAGAGAGTTCCGGGCCCGCTGGACACGTGGGGCCCCCGGGCCCCGCCCCTGCTGGAGGGGCAGGTCACGGTCCTTCCAGTCCCAGGCCGGTGTAGCTGGTAGCTCCTTTCCCCCCGCTTCATGCAGTCCCTGTCGCCGTAACCTGGAGGTCCTGCACATAGGCAGAGGAAACGTAATTCTCCTCGGGGGGTCCTCCCCTCCTGTCTCCTAGTCTTATTCGTCTTATGGTCCTGACCCGCTATACGGGGCTTGGGCAATTCTATGCACGAGGCGCCGGAGCTCCGGCTCCCTCCGAGGCCCGGGTACGGCCGTCCGATCCCTAGTACCGGGCCATGCGCTGGGGAAGCAGAGTGCACGCGCTTTGGGTTCATGACCAGGCAAAGCGGACGTACTCCACTGGACCTCCGGAAGGCAGGATGCGCATGCTTTGGGCTCTGGGCCGGCTAAGCTGGATACGCACCCTGGACCCCCCATGCACAACGCTGGCCTTTCCTGGAGGTGACCAACTGGCACCGCAACACCTGACTGGGGGAGGCCCGAGAGACTCACTCGGCCATCGGCAGGTGCCTCAAGCGCAGCCGCCTTCGGTAGGATAGCAAATGCCGACTATGGATGAGCGCAGGAGAGGGGGAGCTAGATGTACGATGAACATACAGAGATAGTGCGATCATAAAAATTAATGCTTAATTTAAATGAGCGCATGAGAGAGAGCTAAGTAGAACAGGTCTCTGTATTCGTACCCATAGGTGGAATTCTGGCTGTACATGGGGGCAATGTTCCGCCTTGTCTACAAGGGAAGCAAGACTCTACGCGCTTAGGGTCGGAACCAGGCTAAACTGGACGTAGTCCTGTACCGTCCCTTGAGACTTAGCTACCCCAAGCTCTGTTCCTAAATTCTATGGGGTCTATTACAGAAGTGAATAACCCTGTTCTACCGATGCTCAGTAAGTAGGACTTACAGTGTTGCTTCATGGCAAGGATTCTTTGGGAATGGATCCCACTCTCGGTTGAAAGGCATGTGTACCTGGGGCGGCAGCTTTCATGATTCGGAAGGGACCTTCCCTGCTGGGGGAGAGCTTATGGGTCCTTCTTGGAATATAGCGTGCCGCTTCACCAGGTTGCCCTCTTGCGGGCCCCCGTCGCGTTTGGTTCTTTGGCGGTAGTGCTTAGAGCATTAGCCAAGACCGTGCGTTGTGGGGTGTTCCCTGCAAGCCGAGTCTTGTCGAGGTTGTTATCTTCACGCTGGATCAGGCCCTGCGCGGCTTCTCTCGGGGGCCCCCGGGGAGTTCTCCCCTTCTGGCTAAGGCCTTCAAGGGGTAGGTGAACCCGGGCTCACCTTGGATGACCTAAGGCGTCTTCCCCTTCTGGCAAGGCCTTCAAGGGGTTGACGGACCTTAGGCGGCTCCCGAGAGGTATGTCCGAGGCACGGAGGCGTGCTGTAGTTGGCTAACGCCCAGGCCCGTCACCGTCGGAACTGGAGTCCTCACCGCCATGCACTGTCTTTATGACACGCTGAGGCTCCTGGAACCCCACCTGGTGGGCAGCGGTGACTGGGGCGTCGGCCTTTTGTTTGCCATCCCTCTGAGGGTAGGGTGGTGCTTCAGCCCTCTGCTGTCTTCCTTTGCGGAAGCGCTCTGCGAGCCTCTGGATCTCCCAGCACTCGGCAGCAGTATGGTTGCAGGCGCCATGCACGGGGCATAGCCCACCTTGGTCACTGTCTGGGGCCGGTGACTGCCGCTGCCTTTTGTCAGGGCGTGGCCCCCGAGCTCCACTGGTCGTCGCAGCTCCGGCGACGGGGGCCGTGAATGGTGACTTCATCTTGCCACCCCCCCCCCCGGTTCTTGGTCTTCTTGCCACCCCCATAGGCAGCAGCACCGGACCCGGGCTGCCCTCCTGACTCGGAGGTCGGCAGTGCGTGCCAGTTCCGCCCTTCAGCTGCTCTGGCGCACTTGTCCGCCAGGCTGAAGAGCTCCGAGACATCGCGGACCTCTCTGGTCACGAGCTTCTCGAGCATTTTCTCGTCCCGGACACCCTGTCGGAACGCCACCACCACAGAGGCGCTTTGGATATGTGGGATGGTGTTGCGCACCTGAGAGAACCGCTGGATGAAAGAGCGCAGCGACTCCCCAGGTTGTTGTTTGATGGCGTGGAGGTCGAGCTCCGTGCCGGGACGGGTGTAGGAGCTGCCGAAGTTGGCGACGAACTGCCGGCAGAGCTCACCCCAGGAGGTTATGGACCCCTGAGGTAGATTCATGAGCCATGACCGGGCTGGGCCGGTCAAGGCGACGGGGAAGTAGTTGGCCATGACAGCCTCGTCCCCTCCTACGGCAAGTACGGCGGTGGAGTAGATCTGGAGGAACTACGCCGGGTTGACGCTGCTGTCGTACTTCTCAGGCAGGTGCGGGCGGAACTTGCGTGGCCACCTTGCGAAGCGAAGGTGGGGTGCAAGGGCCGCACATCCTGCACCTGCTGCGGCAGGTATAGGCGCTGCGAACACTTGGTTCGCACATGGCGCTGCGTATCCCGGCATGGGCAAGGCTGCACCATAGACCGGGGCCGCTACTTGCGGTGCATATGGTTGTGGCATATGCTGCGCAGCATATGCCTGTGGCGGGGCTCGCATGGCGAAGACCTGCCCTTCTGGTTGTGTCGAGGCCGACGACATGCTGTCACCTGCCTCCTGGTCGTGACGCCTTTCTCGGCGTCGCTCGAGGTACACCCGGGCGTCCTGCCCCAAGTGGCACCGTTCCAGTTCCCTTCGCAGGTCCGTCGACAGGAGCCTGGAGGAGCTGGAATCCGCCGTTAGCCCGTCAACCGTGGGTGTGCGCGTCAGCGACACAGCCGGTTGCCCTGGGCGCCGTCCTCGCCGAAACCGAGGGTTTGCGGCGGCGACGACGAGGCGGTCCACCTCGCGGACCCATTGCTGGGTCGCTGAATGGGGTGCATCCCCCGCAGGTGGGTTGCGCAGCAGCGCTCTTGCTGCAGCTAGCGCACCTCCATGGTGTACGCTCAGCGCTGCAGAAGACCTCACGCTGGTCGGGGCCTGCATAGCCGGAGTCGGTGTTGCCGGAGTCGGCTGCTGGCTGCCCGCTTGTGCCGACACGCTCCGTCCTGAGTGTGTCGACATGTACTCCCCAGTGGTCACGGTTCGCCGTGAACGTGGAGGGGGAGAGTTTGCCGTTGAAGGAAGCTTGGTCATCCTCGTCGGCGGAAACTCGTCGCGCTAGGGGAAAAGCCCCCTACCTGGCGCGCCAAATGTCGAAGTGTGCGATCGACACTTCCCCCGGGACTGCACTGGGCAGCCCGCGGAGGTTCTTTTTTCGGCGGGGCTAGTCTCCTAGCGGAAAGCTTGCGCAGATGGACGAGTTAGAGAGAGCTTGACACGGCGAGTTTTACGTGGTTCAGGCCGCCGGAGTGTAAAACCCTACGTCCGCGGCGAGCTATGGAGCTCGCTGTATTGCTTGCTGCTCAGGGCCGGAGGCCTGAGCTTGGGGGTGAGTTACAGCTTGAGAGTGTATGACTAGCGTATGAGTTGCAAAGTGCGAACCCTTGCTATCGACGCCTACCCGAGCCTTTTATAGTCCAAGGCTCGGGCGGCTTACAAGGGAAGCCGGGACCCGACAGGTGGTCCCGGGAAGATTGTCTATTATCTACCGTATCTGTAGTTACGCCGGTGGTTGCCTCTGGTCGAAGGCTTCTGAGTCTTCATCTTGCCGCCCTGCCCATGCCGCGTGCTAGTCGTAGTGGTTGATGACGGCGCAGGCGGCATGGGATGTCTTGTCTGGCAGGTTCTGACACCGCGCGCCAGTCTGTGATGCGACTGGGCGCAACGGCACCTGACAGACGCGTGCTCCACATTTCCACGTCTTGGGAAGACGCGGGCCTTGGATGCCTTGTACGGGCAAGGTGTGGGGCGCCTTTACGCCCGCTGCCCACCGCTCGGGGGCAGGCAGCACAGTTCTTCTGGACACGTGGCGGGTCCGGAGCCCTTCTCTGAGGCGAGAAGGGTCCGGCCTGCGGGGCACGTGGAGCCTCCGGACCTCTCCCCGCGGAGGGGGAGGTCAAGCCTCTGTATGCCACGTGGCGGGCCCGGAGCTCTCCTCTGCGGAGAGGAAGGCCCGGCCCCGCTGGACGCGTGGCGTCTTCGGACCTCTCCCTGCGGAGAAGGGCGAGTACCTTAGGCATTTTACCCTGTGCGCGGGGGTACCCCATATCTCAGGTACCGACAGTGAGCATACATAGAAAGTGCGGTCATAGAAATTAATGCGTAATTTAAATGAGCACATAAGTGAGAGCGTGGTCGAACAGGTTTCTGCGTAAATGCCCATAGGAGGAAGACAGGCTGAACATGGAGGCAACGACCCGCCCCATTAAGAAGGGAAGCAAGACTCTACGCGCTTGGGGTCGGAACCAGGCCAAGCTGGACGTAATCCTGAACCGTCCCCTGTGACTTAGCTGCTCCGAGCGCTATTCCTGGAGCATATGGGATCTATTACAGAAAGGTAGAGGCATGTTCTACTAATGCTCAGGAGGTAGAACTTACTGTGATGTTCCGTGCTCCAAGGGTTCGGGAGTGGATCCCATCCTTTGTGGAGAGGCGTATGTACCTGGGACAGCAACTTTCGTGACTCAGAAGGGTCCTTCCCGGCTGGGGGAGAGTTTATAGGTCCTTCGCGGGAAAGTGTGCGCCGTGGCACCAAGTCGCCTTTTTGTAGCTCCCAGACGCGCTTGGCCCTTTGGCGGTAGTGCCGGAGCACCAGCCGGGGCCGTGCGGTGTGGGGTGTTGCTTGTAATCGTGCCTCGTCGGCAAGGTCGATATCTTCACGCTGGAGCGGGTCCTGCGCGGCTTCTCCCGGGAGCCCCGGGGTACCTTCCCCTATTGGCTCAGGCCGACAAGAGGTAGGAGGACCCGGACTCTTCTTGGGAGACCCAGGATGTCTTCTTCCATTGGCTCAGGCCGACAGGAGGTTGACGGATCCTGAGCGGCCCCCGGGAGGTAAGTCCGAGGCACAGAGACGTGCACTCGGGTAGAGCTGGCCCGATTCTGCACCGCCGGGGGCTGGTGCTTGGGCTGCTGCAACTGCTTGGAGCTTCTCCAAGGCTGATACCGCAGCAGTGCAGTCTCCACAGATCTTTTGGGGCAGCCGCAGTCAGTTATCGCCCTGACTCGTCGTCACTGGAGCTGGAGTCCTCATAGTTGTGTACCGTCTTTATGGCGTGCTGAGGCTCCTGGAACCCCACCTGGTGGCTGACGTTGTCTGGGGTGTCGACCTTCTGCTTGCCCTCCCTTTGACAGAAAGGAGGGGCGTTAGCTCGCAGTTGCTTCCCCTTGTGGAAGCGTTCCGCGAGCTTCTGAATCTCCCGGCACTCAGCAGCAGTATGGTAACTGGTGTTGTGCACGGGGCACAGCTCGCCTTGGTCACCATCTGGAGCAGGTAACTGACGCTGCCTCTTGTCGGGGCGTGGCCCCCGAGCTCCACTGGGTGCTGCTGCAGCAGCAACAGGAGCTGCGGTCGGTGGCTTCATCTTGCCACCCCCCGGTTCTTGATCTTCCTGCTGCTTCTGTGGGAACCAGCACCAGATCCGGGCTGTCCTGACTCGGAGGCTGGCAGTGAGTGCCAGTTCCGCCCTTCTGCTGCCTTGGCGCACTTGTCCGCCAGGCTGAAGAGCTCTGAGACGTCGCGAACTTCTCTGGTCGCGAGCTTCTCGAGCATCTTCTTGTCCCGTACACCCTGCCGGAACGCCACCACCACAGAAGCATTTTGGATATGCGGGATGGTGTTCCGCACCTGGGAGAACTGCTCGATGAAGGAGCGCAGCGTCTCTCCAGGTTGCTGTTGGATGGCGTGGAGGTCGAGCTCCGTGCCAGGCCGGGTGTAGGAGCTGCCGAAGTTAGCAGTGAACTGCCGGCAGAGCTCTCCCCAGGAGGTTATGGAACCCTGGGGGAGGTTCATGAGCCAAGACCGGGCTGGGCCAGTCAAGGCGACGGGGAAGTAGTTGGCCATGACAGCCTCGTCCCCTCCTGCAGCAAGGATGGCGGTGGAGTAGATCTGGAGGAACTCCGCCGGGTTGACACTGCTATCATACTTCTCGGGCAGGTGCGGCCGAAACTTGCGCGGCCACCTTGCGAAGCGAAGGTGTGGCGGCAGGGCCGCACATCCTGCTCCTGTTGCTGCAGGCGTTGGTGCCGCGAACGCTCGGTTCGCTGCTGGCACTGTGTACCCCGGTATGGGCAAGGCTGCGCCACAGGCCGGGGGCACCATTTGCAGGGCATATGGCTGGGGCATATGCTGCGTGGCGTATGCCTGGGGCAGAGATTGCGTGGCGAACGTCTGCGCCTCAGGCTGGGTTGAGGCAGTCGACATGCTGTCGCTGGCCTCCTGGTTGCGACGCCTTTCTCGTCGTCGCTCAATGAACACTCGGGCATCTTTGCCCAAGTGGCATCGTTCCAGCTCCGTCCTCAGGTCCTCCGATGGGAGCCTGGTGGAGCGGGAATCTGCCGTCTGCCCATCAACCATTGGCGTGCGCGTCAGCGACACAGCCAGTTGGCCGGGACGTCGTCCCCGCCGAAGTCGAGGTTTTTCGGCGGCGATGACGAGACAGTCTACATCACGAATCCATTGCTGGGTCGCTGACTGAGGCGCGTCCCCAGCAGGTGAATTGTGCAGTAGCACTCTTGCTGCAGCTAGCGCGCCCCCGTGGGAGACGCTCAGCGCTGCAGAGGATCTCACGCTCGCTGGAGCCTGCGCTGCCGGAGTCGGCGCTGCCGGAGTCAGCTGCTGGCTTCCAGCTTACGCCGACACACTCCGTCCAGAGTGTGTCGAGATGTAGTCCCCGCTAGTCACTGTTCGTCGTGAACATGGGCGAGGAGAGCTTGCTGCTGAAGGAAGCTTCGTCATCTTTGCTGGGAGAAGCTCGTCGCGCAAGGGAAAAGCCCCCTACCTGGCGCGCCAAATGTCGAAGTGTGTAGCCGACACTTCCCCCGGGCCTGCTCTGGGCAGCCTGCGGAGGTTCTTTCTAGGTGGGGCCAGTCACTTATGGAGAGCTTCAGCGTTAGGGACGATTGAGGGAGAAGCTTGACACGGGGAGTTTTACGTGGTTCAGGCCGCCAGAGCGTAAAACCCTACGTCCACGGTGAGCAAAGATGCTCGCTGTATTGCTTACTGCTCAGAACCGGAGTCCTGAGCTTGAGGGTGAGAGATGTCGAATGGCTAGAGTGCGAGGGTGTGTAAGAGGCAAACCCTCGCTAACGTTGCCTACCCGAGCCTTTTATAGTCCAAGGCTCGAGCGGCTTACAAGGTGGGCCTGGGACCCAACAGGTGGTCCCGGGAGATTGTCTGCCATCTACCGTATCTGCAGTTACGCCGGTAGTTGTCTCTGGCGAAGGCTTCCGAATCTTCGTTCTGCTGCCATGCCCATGCCGCAAGCTAGTCGTAGTGGTTGATGATGGCAGGGGCGGCAGGGGATGTCTTGTCGCTGTGTTTATTGGCGGGCAGGCTCTGACACGGCACGCCAGTCTGCGATGTGACTGGGCGCAACGGCACCTGACAGAGGCGTGCTCCGCGTCTCCGCGCCTTGGGAAGACGCGGGTCTTGAATACCTTGTACGGGAAAGGTATGGCGTGTCTTTACTCTTGCTGCCTACCGCGTGGGGGCAGGCAGCGCTGCTCTGCTGGCCACGTGCCGGGCCCGGAGCTCTCCTCTGAGGAGAGGGAGGTCTGGCTCCGCGGGACACGTGGAGCCTTTGGAGCTCTCCCCGCGGAGGGGGGAGGTCCGGCTGCTGCTGGCCACGTGGCGGGCCCTCCCTCTCCTCTGAGGAGAGGGAGGTCCGGCCCCACAGGACACGTGGAGCCTCCGGAGCTCTCCCCGCGGAGGGGGGAGGTCCGACTCAGTTGGCCACGTGGCAGGTCCGGAGCTCTCCTCTGAGGATAGGGAGGTCCGGCCCCGCTAGACACATGGTGCCTTCGGAGCTCTCCCTGCGGAGAAGGGCGAGGTCCTTAGGCATTTTCCCCTGTGCGTGGGGGTACCCCGTATTGAGGGTACCGACAACCGTCTATCATATAATGCTTCGAAAGGCGACATCTTCAAGCTAGCTTGGTAGCTGTTGTTATAGGAGAATTCGGCGTACGGTAAACTCCTATCCCAACTACGCCCACGTTTCAAGGCGCAAGCTCTCAACATGTCCTCCAAAATTTGGTTTGTCCTTTCGGTTTGCCCATCGGTTTGTGGGTGATAGGTGGAGCTAAAATCTAGTCGTGTACCCATAGCTTTCTGCAGCTTCCTCCAGAATCTATGTTGGGTGTTTTCCTCACAGAACTCTCACTGATTTGTGATGCAAATCGTGTTGGAAGTCTAGAGATGTGGTGTAGATCCAAACACAAGTGGAGAACCGAATGAAAAGTGGCTTGGATGAGTTGTGGCGGCGCTCAACAAACACCAGCGCTTTCCCCTCCTTTTATTAGCCGGAAGCCAAAGGTTTTCAACAACCTCAGCCCGGGTTTTACACCATACAAATTTGAAAACATGCAACACATGCATGTGCCATGCACGTATGGCCCAAACCCCCTGGTTGTTTGAAACATAACAAAAACACCCTCACAGACACACTAGGACTCGGTGCAACACATGTGACTCAGGACACACCCCTGGTTATTGTCATGTGTGCTTTATTTCCCTTGAAACACAAGGAAACTAACACTGATTAAACCTCCAGAAGTACTCAACAATCTCCCCCTACTTCTGAGGTTTGATCTCCTGAACTCCAATCTTCTCACGAAGTTCCTGAAATTGTGTACGTCCCAGTGGCTTTGTGAGGATATCAGCAAGCTCATATTTTGTGCCAACATGCTCCAAGATGACTTCTCCTCTATCAACACATTCTCTGACAAAGTGAAACTTGATGTCAATGTGTTTACTTCTATCATGCAAAACTGGATTCTTTGCCAAAGCAATTGCTGCTGTGTTATCCATCTTAATCACTGGTGGAGGTACTTGAAAACTTGTTACTTCTTCTAACACATGCCTGAGCCAAACAGCCTGACTTGCTGCTGCTGCTCCAGCCACATACTCAGCTTCACATGTGGACTTTGCCACAGCCTTTTGCTTATGAGACAACCAGCTGATAGGATTTTCACCCAGGAAGAATATAACTCCTGTTGTGCTTCTCCTGTCATCCACATCTCCCCCAAAATCACTATCACTATAGCCTCTTAACTCAAGACTCCCTTCACCTCGGTTGTAAGACAAGCCATACCTCATTGTAGATGCCACATACCGAAGTAAATGTTTCAAAGCCACCATGTGTTCTTCTTGAGGTTATGACATGAACCTACTTAAGTACCCCACACCAAAACTGAGATCAGGCCGAGTATGTTAAATATACCTGAGTCCACCAATTATGCTGCGATAAGTGGTTGGATCAGTGAGTGGAGCTGTACTTCTCTTGGTAAGCTTCAACCGGGATTCCATGGGAGTGGCACACCCATTACAATTTATCATCCCACTTCTTTCAAGCAATTTTGCAGTATAGGCTCCTTGACACAAGTCAATACCATGTATTCCTTGCTTTACTTCAATACCAAGATAGTAAGACAAGCTTCCTAAGTCACTCATGCAAAACATCTCCTTCATTTTCTCCTTGAACCGACTGATTTCCTCCATGTTTTCTCCCACAATCAGTAAGTCATCAACATACACACCCACAATGAGCCTTGCCTCACTTCCAAACTTAGTATACAAGCCATGTTCTGATTTGCACCGTATGAAACCGAGTTGCTTGAGACTTTCATCAAGTTTGCAGTTCCATGCTCGAGGAGCTTGTCTCAAGCCATACAATGCCTTGTGAAGTCTTAAAACCCACTTCTCCTTGCCTTCAGCTATGAAACCCGGAGGTTGAGTGACATAGATCTCCTCTTCTAGACTCCCATTCAAGAAGGCTGACTTCACATCCATGTGATGAACATGCCACCCAAAATGAGCTGCAACAGCTAACACAATCCTCACAGACTCCATCCTGGCAACTGGTGCAAAAACTTCTTCAAAATCGACTCCTTGCTTCTGCACATACCCCTTTGCAACTAGCCTTGCTTTGTGACGTATGACATTCCCATGTTCATCTTTCTTCAACTTGAAAACCCATTTCAAGCCAATGGCACGATAACCCTCCGGAAGTTGTACCAATGACCATGTTTTGTTCTCTTCAATGGATGTGAGCTCCTCAATCATGGCAATGCGCCACTCCTTGACCCTCAAGGCCTCATCTGTTGTGCATGGCTCTTCACCTATGACAACAAGAAGTTCATCTACTCCTCCCTCTTCTGGTTCATAATTTGGCACCTCCACAAGAATATTTCTCATGGAACGATAACGAAGTGGTGCTTCTTTTAGCTCACTATCCATTTCTGGTGACATGGAAGGAGGTGACACAAACTCCACATCCTTGGATGCTTGTTGCTTTAGTTGTGTCATAGAAGACACTCCCTCAGCTGGGGTTTTGTCACCTTGACCTGTGTCACAAGAGGAAGAACTCACTCCACCAGGGTTCTCATCACGAAAGATGTATTCTACCCGAAAGATGTCTTCATCATTCACCATTTCACTTGACTCAGCTGCATCCCACTTCCATGGGCGGTTTTCTTCAAACACAGCATCACGTGACACATGAACACTCTCCGTGTTTGGATTGTAAAACCTCCATGCCTTGCTTCCTTGCTCATATCCAATGAAAACCATTGGTGTACTTCGATCTTCCAGTTTGCTAAGGCGTTTGCTTCCCTGTTTCATGTGTGCCACACAACCGAAAGTGCGCAAATGATGTACACTAGGTTTCTTGTCATGCCATACCTCATATGGAGTCATTTTCTCAACACTCCGAGTAGGAGAACGGTTCAAAACATACACTGCAGTGGTTACTGCCTCCCCCCAGAACCAACTGGGCATATTCATTGCCTTCAACATGCTTCTTGCCATTCCCATAACAGTTTGGTTTCTTCTCTCAACCACACCATTCTGCTCAGGAGAATATGGAGCTGTCAAATGACGTTGAACACCCTCCTTGGTGCAATACTCAACTGTCGGTACCTGAGATATGGGGTACCTCCGCGCACAGGGTAAAATGCCTAAGGTACTCGCCCTTCTCCGCAGGGAGAGCTCCGAAGGCGCCACGCGTCCGGCGGGGCCGGACCTCCCTCTCCTTAGAGGAGAGCTCCAGGCCCGCCACGTGGCATACAGAAGCCGGACCTCCCCCTCCGCAGGAGAGAGGTCCGAAGACGCCACGCGTCCAGCGGGGCCGGGCCTTCCTCTCCGCAGAGGAGAGCTCCGGGCCCGCCACGTGGCATACAGAGGCTGGACCTCCCCCTCCGCGGGGAGAGGTCCGGAGGCTCCACGTGCCCCACAGGCCAGACCCTTCTCGCCTCAGAGAAGGGCTCCGGACCCCCCACGTGTCCAGAAGAACGGTGCTGCCTGCCCCCGAGCGGTGGGCAGCGGGCGTAAAGGCACCCCACACCTTGCCCGTACAAGGCATCCAAGGCCCGCGTCTTCCCAAGACGCGGAAACGCGGAGCACGCGTCTGTCAGGTGCCGTTGCGCCCAGTCGCATCACAGACTGGCGCGCGGTGTCAGAACCTGCCAGACAATAAACGCCGCGACAAGACATCCCATGCCGCCTGCGCCGTCATCAACCACTACGACTAGCACGCGGCATGGGCAGGGCGGCAAGATGAAGACTCAGAAGCCTTCGACCAGAGGCAACCACCGGCGTAACTACAGATACGGTAGATAATAGACAATCTTCCCGGGACCACCTGTCGGGTCCCGGCTTCCCTTGTAAGCCGCCCGAGCCTTGGACTATAAAAGGCTCGGGTAGGCGTCGATAGCAAGGGTTCGCACTTTGCAACTCATACGCTAGTCATACACTCTCAATCTGTAACTCACCCCCAAGCTCAGGCCTCCGGCCCTGAGCAGCAAGCAATACAGCGAGCTCCATAGCTCGCCGTGGACGTAGGGTTTTACGCTCCGGCGGCCTGAACCACGTAAAACTCGCCGTGTCAAGCTCTCGCTAACTCGTCCATCTGCGCAAGCTTTCCGCTAGGAGACTAGCCCCGCCGAAAAAAGAACCTCCGCGGGCTGCCCAGTGCAGGCCCGGGTGAAGTGTCGATCGCATACTTCGACATTTGGCGCGCCAGGTAGGGGGCTTTTCCCCTAGCGCGACGAGTTTCCGCCGACGAGGATGACCAAGCTTCCTTCAACGGCAAACTCTCCCCCTCCGCGTTCACGGCGAATCGTGACCACTGGGGAGTACATGTCGACACACTCAGGACGGAGCGTGTCGGCACAAGCGGGCAGCCAGCAGCCGACTCCGGCAACGCCGACTCCGGCTATGCAGGCCCCGACCAGCGTGAGGTCTTCTGCAGCGCTGACCGTACACCATGGAGGTGCGCTAGCTGCAGCAAGAGCGCTGCTGCGCAACCCACCTGCGGGGGATGCACCCCATTCAGCGACCCAGCAATGGGTCCGCGAGGTGGACCGCCTCGTCGTCGCCGCCGCAAACCCTCGGTTTCGGTGAGGACGGCGCCCAGGGCAACCGGCTGTGTCACTGACGCGCACACTCACGGTTGACGGGCTAACGGCGGATTCCAGCTCCTCCAGGCTCCTGTCGACGGACCTGCGAAGGGAACTGGAACGGTGCCACTTGGGGCAGGACGCCCGGGTGTACCTCGAGCGACGCCGAGAAAGGCGTCGCAACCAGGAGGCAGGCGACAGCATGTCGTCGGCCTCGACACAACCAGAAGGGCAGGTCTTCGCCATGCGAGCCCCGCCACAGGCATATGCTGCGCAGCATATGCCACAACCATATGCGCCGCAAGTAGCGGCCCCGGTCTATGGTGCAGCCTTGCCCATGCCGGGATACGCAGCGCCAGGTGCGAACCAAGTGTTCGCAGCGCCTATACCTGCCGCAGCAGGTGCAGGATGTGTGGCCCTTGCACCCCACCTTCGCTTCGCAAGGTGGCCACGCAAGTTCCGCCCGCACCTGCCCGAGAAGTACGACGGCAGCGTCAACCCGGCGGAGTTCCTCCAGATCTACTCCACCGCCGTACTTGCCGCAGGAGGGGACGAGGCTGTCATGGCCAACTACTTCGCCGTCTCCTTGACCGGCCCAGCCCGGTCATGGCTCATGAATCTACCTCAGGGGTCCATAACCTCCTGGGGTGAGCTCTGCCGGCAGTTCGTCGCCAACTTCGGCAGCTCCTACACCCGTCCCGGCACGGAGCTCGACCTCCACGCCATCAAACAACAACCTGGGGAGTCACTGCGCTCTTTCATCCAGCGGTTCTCTCAGGTGCGCAACACCATCCCACATATCCAAAGCGCCTCTGTGGTGGTGGCGTTCCGACAGGGTGTCCGGGACGAGAAAATGCTCGAGAAGCTCGCGACCAGAGAGGTCCGCGACGTCTCGGAGCTCTTCAGCCTGGAGGACAAGTGCGCCAGAGCAGCTGAAGGGCGGAACTGGCAGGCACTGCCGACCTCCGAGTCAGGAGGGCAGCCCGGGTCCGGCGCTGCTGCCTATGGGGGTGGCAAGAAGACCAAGAACCGGGGGGTGGCAAGATGAAGTCACCATTCACGGCCCCCGTCGCCGCAGCTGCGACGACCAGTGGAGCTCGGGGGCCACGCCCTGACAAAAGGCAGCGGCAGTCACCGGCCCCAGACAGTGACCAAGGCGGGCTATGCCCCGTGCATGGCGCCTGCAACCATACTGCTGCCGAGTGCTGGGAGATCCAGAGGCTCGCAGAGCGCTTCCGCAAAGGAAGACAGCAGAGGGCTGAAGCACCACCCTACCCTCAGAGGGATGGCAAACAAAAGGCCGACGCCCCAGTCACCGCTGCCCACCAGGCGGGGTTCTAGGAGCCTCAGCGTGTCATAAAGACAGTGCATGGCGGTGAGGACTCCAGTTCCGACGGTGACGGGCCTGGACGTTAGCCAACTACAGCACGCCTCCGTGCCTCAGACATACCTCTCGGGAGCCGCCTAAGGTCCGTCAACCCCTTGAAGGCCTTGCCAGAAGGGGAAGACGCCTTAGGTCATCCAAGGTGAGCCCGGGTTCACCTACCCCTTGAAGGCCTTAGCCAGAAGGGGAGAACTCCCCGGGGCCCCCCGAGAGAAGCCGCGCAGGGCCTGATCCAGCGTGAAGATAACAACCTCGACAAGACTCGGCTTGCAGGGAACACCCCACAACGCACGGTCTCGGCTAATGCTCTAAGCACTACCACCAAAGAACCAAACGCGACGGGGGCCCGCAAGAGGGCAACCTGGTGAAGCGGCACGCTATATTCCAAGAAGGACCCATAAGCTCTCCCCCAGCAGGGAAGGTCCCTTCCGAATCATGAAAGCTGCCGCCCCAGGTACACATGCCTTTCAACCGAGAGTGGGATCGATTCCCAAAGAATCCTTGCCATGAAGCAACACTGTAAGTCCTACTTACTGAGCATCGGTAGAACAGGGTTATTCACTTCTGTAATAGACCCCATAGAATTTAGGAACAGAGCTTGGGGTAGCTAAGTCTCAAGGGACGGTACAGGACTACGTCCAGTTTAGCTTGGTTCCGACCCTAAGCGCGTAGAGTCTTGCTTCCCTTGTAGACAAGGCGGAACATTGCCCCCATGTACAGCCAGAATTCCACCTATGGGTACGAATATAGAGACCTGTTCTACTTAGCTCTCTCTCATGCGCTCATTTAAATTAAGCATTAATTTTTATGATCGCACTATCTCTGTATGTTCATCGTACATCTAGCTCCCCCTCTCCTGCGCTCATCCATAGTCGGCATTTGCTATCCTACCGAAGGCGGCTGCGCTTGAGGCACCTGCCGATGGCCGAGTGAGTCTGTCGGGCCTCCCCCAGTCAGGTGTTGCGGTGCCAGTTGGTCACCTCCAGGAAAGGCCAGCGTTGTGCATGGGGGGTCCAGGGTGCGTATCCAGCTTAGCCGGCCCAGAGCCCAAAGCATGCGCATCCTGCTTTCCGGAGGTCCAGGGGAGTACGTCCGCTTTGCCTGGTCATGAACCCAAAGCGCGTGCACTCTGCTTCCCCAGTGCATGGCCCGGTACTAGGGATCGGACGGCCGTACCCGGGCCTCGGAGGGAGCCGGAGCTCCGGCGCCTCATGCACAGAATTGCCCAAGCCCCGTATAGCGGGTCAGGATCATAAGACGAATAAGACTAGGAGACAGGAGGGGAGGACCCCCCCGAGGAGAATTACGTTTCCTCTGCCCGTGTGCAGGACCTCCAGGTTACGGCAACAGGGACTGCATGAAGCGGGGGGAAAGGAGCTACCAGCTACTCCGGCCTGGGACTGGAAGGACCGGGACCTGCCCCTGCAGCAGGGGCGGGGCCCGGGGGCCCCACGTGTCCAGCGGGCCCGGAACTCTCTCCTTCCTTGAGGAGGGCTCCGGGCTCGCCACGTGGCAGGCAGGAACCGGACCTCCCCCCCCCCCTCAGTGGGAGGGCTCCGAAAGCCCTACGTGTCCAACATGGCCGGAGCTCCCATCTCTTGAGGAGGAGCTCCGGACCCGCCACGTGGCAAGCAGACTTGGAGCCCCCCATAGGGCGAGGTTCGGAGACCTCCGGGAGCCCCTAACACGGTTAGGACCCGGGGAGGGTGTCTGTGCGAAGCTCCGAGATTGGAAATGGCCTCTGAGTACCTTGCGGAGCTAAGGACTCAGCCAGGCAAAGCCAAGAAGGAGAGAAAAAGCATCACAGACACAAGTATCCAAGAGAGTCAAATTAAACAAGGCTCCATGAGCTGGACTACAGACTCGATAAAAAAGGGAGAAACAAGTCCTTAGGACCTCCCGGCTCTCGCCAGAACCTTGCGGCTACAATGGCGGCCACATCCTCAACTCCAGCCCTGGCAGCTTCCTCCCGCTCCGCGGCTGGGCCCTCTCTCGCTGGCTCTAGCGAAAAAGAGGGGTCGCGGCTCTTGAAGCATGCCAGCACATGCGAAGCGACCTCTAAAGCTAAGCTGCGGCCCTCGGCCTCAAGCTCGCTGGCGACCACCAAGTCGAGTCTGTCCAGCTTGGCGCCGATCGACTCCAACGCAGGGATCACCTCTGCCACCTTCAGTGCGGGAGACGCGGCCCTCACCGGACTGAAGCCAAGAGGGATCAGGGCGGACCCCGCTCGATCCACGAAGCTTGAGACCGCAAGAGCCTCGGAGGACCGCAAGGCTGAGAGCTCCTCCACCTCGCGGCGGGCCGCCTGCAGAGCCTCTAGGTTCCTCTCGGAGAATTCCTTCTCCTTGGCCGCCAGGGAACTCTCCCGAAGGTGGAGAGTCTCGGCTAGCCGCTCCAACTCAGCGGCCTTGAAGCCGGCAGTCAACTCCCGGTCCAAGACCGCCCGTCGATCATGGGAGACCTGTTCCTCCCTCAAGTCAAGGTCTGCCTTCAGAATCTCCAGCTCCTCCATCCGAGCTCGGAGGTCATCCTCGCCCGCGGCCAGCTGCGCGGCGACCCTCTCTGCCTCAGCTGCCACAGAACGCTCCCGCTCCTCAACGGCGAGTTCGCGGCGCTCCAACCGCTGCCGTATTTCCACAGCAGCAGAGAGGCTCTCTTCGGCCCGGGCGTGTGCCTCCAGGGCCTCCCTGTTGATCCGCCGCGACTGGGTGTCCATGCGGTCAACAGCCCGCTTCATCCGGTCGACAAGCGCTTCCCTGAAGTCGAGCAACTCCCGCTTGGAGTCGAGCTCGCTCTTAACCTTCGCGGTCCTCTCCCGCAAAAGGTTCCCCCAGATGAGGAGGCGGTCCCGTTCAACCGTATACTCCTCCCGCTCGCGCCCTAGCGCAGCCAAGACCTGCCGGACGCTCGACTCGGCGAGCGCGAAGGCGTCCGCCAGAGGCAATGGAGCAACAGAGGCTGGGGCAGTCCCTCCGACCTCCTCCATTACCTCGTCCTCAGGAAGAGCCGACGCACCAGCAGCCGAGACGAAACGCCGATTAGGAGAAGCTGGCTCCGCGGCTCTGGCAGCCAGGCCAGCCGGGCTCTTTTCAGCTTCTGGCTCCTTGACCTGAGGAGAGGGACGAGCCGGGGATGGCGGTGCTGGAGAAGAAGCCAGACCGCCTAGTGCAGGATCAACCTGTGCTGGCTCGGGGGCCGCGTTTGCCGTCTCTGCAGGAAGAGACGACGCCGCCGTGGAGTCCGGGCACACCGGAACAGGAGAAGTCCGCGCTGGCCTGGGGGCCGCGGCAGTCGCCCCTGGCTCCGAGCGCATCGGCACAGATTCCCCGCAAGACGGGGAAGGCCGGGAAGCGCGGACACTCCAGCGGGCTCTAAACCCCGACTTCCGAGCCGGGGTAGGATTTCCAGAGCCCGCAACCGTCGCCGACGACCGCTCCGCAGTCGCTTGGACTGGCGGAACAGGGGACACCCCAGAGGCTTCCCCCAGCGCATCAACCCGGGGCCTCTTCGAGTCGCCACCGGAGGGAGTGTCAGGCACCCCAGAATCCTGACTTGGCACCGACGCCGTTGCTGGAGGAGATCGAGCGCGTTTCTTCTCTGGCAGCGGGTTGGAAGCCATGGCAAGGGAGAACTCAAAAACACAAGAGTCCGAGAAGAAATGCTGAGAAGTGCGAAGGGAAGCTGCAATGGGGGTGAGACCCCCTCTAAAAAGCTTCCCGGTGCAATTCCAAGCGATTCGGAACTCTCCGAATATCCCGCACCGGCAACCGCTTCGGTTCCTAGACCGAATGCCGATGACGGGTGGGCCCGAAACCGCTTAACTAAAGCGGTGGGGTCAAGGAGTCAGTCTCCTGAGAAGATGAGCTGGCAAGGCACTTCGGCGGTTCCCGAAGAAAGCGCCGCAACGTGCAGAAGTGGCAGCCTTGGGAACCGCCGCAGTAAAAGCAATCATCAAGTGAGCGCACGCTCTCACGACCCCGCAGCCGTTCGTGCTCCGGCAGCGGTCAATTCGGGACTTAGAGGAAGTGCGCGGATCGGAAGAGACGGAGGTCCCACCTCGGCCTCGCTATCTCCCTCGAGATGGGCCCGGGGGCCACTGTCGGTACCTGAGATATGGGGTACCCCCGCGCACAGGGTAAAATGCCTAAGGTACTCGCCCTTCTCCGCAGGGAGAGCTCCGAAGGCGCCACTCGTCCGGCGGGGCCGGACCTCCCTCTCCTCAGAGGAGAGCTCCGGGCCTGCCACGTGGCATACAGAAGCCGGACCTCCCCCTCCGCAGGAGAGAGGTCCGAAGACGCCATGCGTCCAGCGGGGCCGGGCCTTCCTCTCCGCAGAGGAGAGCTCCGGGCCCACCACGTGGCATACAGAGGCTGGACCTCCCCCTCCGCGGGGAGAGGTCCGGAGGCTCCACGTGCCCCGCAGGCCGGACCCTTCTCGCCTCAGAGAAGGGCTCCGGACCCGCCACGTGTCCAGAAGAACGGTGCTGCCTGCCCCCGAGCGGTGGGCAGCGGGCGTAAAGGCGCCCCACACCTTGGCCGTACAAGGCATCCAAGGCCCGCGTCTTCCCAAGACGCGGAAACACGGAGCACGCGTCTGTCAGGTGCCGTTGCGCCTAGTCGCATCACAGACTGGCGCGCGGTGTCAGAACCTGCCAGACAATAAACGCCACGACAAGACATCCCATGCCGTCTGCGCCGTCATCAACCACTACGACTAGCACGTGGCATGGGCAGGGCGGCAAGATGAAGACTCAGAAGCCTTCGACCAGAGGCAACCACCGGCGTAACTACAGATACGGTAGATAATAGACAATCTTCCCGGGACCACCTGTCGGGTCCCGGCTTCCCTTGTAAGGCCGCCCGAGCCTTGGACTATAAAAGGCTCGGGTAGGCGTCGATAGCAAGGGTTCGCACTTTGCAACTCATACGCTAGTCATACACTCTCAAGCTGTAACTCACCCCCAAGCTCAGGCCTCCGGCCCTGAGCAGCAAGCAATACAGCGAGCTCCATAGCTCGCCGTGGACGTAGGGTTTTACGCTCTGGCGGCCTGAACCACGTAAAACTCGCCGTGTCAAGCTCTCGCTAACTCGTCCATCCACGCAAGCTTTCCGCTAGGAGACTAGCCCCACCAAAAAAAGAACCTCCGCGGGGGAAGTGTCGATCGCACACTTCGACATCAACAAAAGCCCGAGCTGTGAACTCTCCACCACGATCTGTGCGAAAAGTTCCAATCTTCCTCCCTGCCTCAGCTTCAACACTTGATTGAAAACCCATGAAAGTACTCATAGCTTGATCCTTTGTGCTAATCAAAAACACCCACATGTATCTACTGATATCATCCACAAGAAGAAAGAAAAACCTGCTGCCTCTTGGAGTTGCTGGCTTCACTGGTCCACAGAGGTCTCCATGCACAAGTTCAAGTTTCTTCTCAGCTCGGTATTTTGCCATGCATGGGAATGGTTGACGTCTTTGTTTCCCAGCCAAACAGCTATCACATTTCTCCTCAGTTTGAGTGATGGTTGGCAATCCATACACAAGTTGCTCTTCGGCAAGTCTTCTGAGACTCCGAAAGTTTAAGTGCCCCATACTTGCATGCCACATCCATGTTGCATTGCACCCTTGTGCCATGAGACACCTTGGTTGCACTACCTTAAGATCAATAGTGTACAACCGGTTCACTCCCCGTTTCACCATTGCCACAGGGGTTCCATCTTTATCCCAAATCTTGACATAATCATTCACCATCAAGATTCGGTGCCCCTCCTCCTCAAGCTGTCCAAGGCTGATAATGTTTGCCTTGAGCTGAGGAATAAGGTAGACCCCAGCCAACTCCTTTCGTCCACCTCTCTTACCTTGGAACACCACAGTTCCTTGGCCATCAATCTCTGTCAATGAGCCATCTCCCAAACGTACAGTACCATGCACCATGTTATCAAGTTTTGTGATCACATCCCGTTTCCCAGTCATGTGATTTGTTGCACCGGAGTCCAAGATCCACCGGGTACTGCCTCCTCCGTCCAAGTCTCCAACTTGAACGTGTAACATATCATTGTTGAGGCATACCTCTTCCTGGGACATGTCTTGATCAGCCTTGGTGTTGGCACATGCCACCAAGAGGCTGGATTCAAACTCATGATCAACTTGAGCTGTGTTCACCTCTTCATCCTTCTTTTTCTTCCTGCACTCTCTAGCCCAATGACCTTTCTTACCACAGTAGCGACACTCATCTTTGGCCACTCCACGGCCTAAGTTTCCACCAGCACGGTTACCTCGACCATGGCCACGTCCTCGACCATGATCTTTCCTTGGTGCAAATGAGTCTTTGTGTCGTTCCTGTCCAGTTCCCCCAGACATCTTGAGACGTGTCGACAACCTTGCAAGCAACTCTTCTTCACTCAGATGCAACTTCTCATGTGTGTTGCCCTCCCAAGTGCTTGCACCAAGCCTTTCTTCTGCAGCCTTGAGTCTACCAATCAACTCATCAACGGACATATCACTTAAGTCAAGCAATGTCTCGATGGAGGCCGCAATCTGCTCAAACTTTTGTGGTACCGCCTGAAGGAACTTCCGGACAATCTCCTCCTCCGAACGTTCACTCCCAAGTGCCACAAGTTGAGATGTGATCCGGCTCATACGCACACCAAACTCATCAACCGTTTCACCATCGTGGAATTTGAGTGCATCAAACTCCCGACCCAATGTGCTTGCCCTGGCCTTGCGCACACGTTCGGCTCCAACGTTGCGCAACTTGATCGCATCCCATGCAATCTTGGCTGACTCCTTCCCGGAAATGATCCCTATCATTTCTGGTGGCACAGCCTTGGTGAGAGCCTCCAAAGCCATCCGATCTTCAATGTAATCATCGGTGCCAAGACTCACAGCAGTCCACAAGCCTCTCGCTTGCAACATCACCCGCATAAGTGCCGACCAATCATGATAGTTTGTCTTTGTGAGCATCGGATACGTACCACCACTGCTGACTTCCTTCGTGATGCGATGAATCACCAATGAACCTGATCCTCCTCCTGCCCTGCTGGTGCCTCCCGGCGGTGTGACGTCCCTCCATGAACGTCGGGCTGGCGATGAAGATCTCCTCTGCGACATCAACGCCCACTCAATGGCCGTGTCATGGTTCCAGGCAACGTAATCGCCTATGATGCCAATTGTTGGGTGTTTTCCTCACAGAACTCTCACTGATTTGTGATGCAAATCGTGTTGGAAGTCTAGAGATGTGGTGTAGATCCAAACACAAGTGGAGAACCGAATGAAAAGTGGCTTGGATGAGTTGTGGCGGCGCTCAACAAACACCAGCGCTTTCCCCTCCTTTTATTAGCCGGAAGCCACAGGTTTTCAACAACCTCAGCCCGGGTTTTACACCATACAAATTTGAAAACATGCAACACATGCATGTGCCATGCACGTATGGCCCAAACCCCCTGGTTGTTTGAAACATAATAAAAACACCCTCACACACACACTAGGACTCGGTGCAACACATGTGACTCAGGACACACCCCTGGTTCTTGTCATGTGTGCTTTATTTCCCTTGAAACACAAGGAAACTAACACTGATTAAACCTCCAGAAGTACTCAACAATCTAGAGGTAAACTGAGAACCTCGTTCTGAGACTATCCTCTTCGGAACTCCATGACGGCACACGATCTGCTCCATGTACAACTCGGCTAATTGTGCAACGTTGTAATTGGACCTTATAGGGTGAAAATGGGCGGTTTTCGTCAATCGGTCCACGATTACCCAGATAGAGTCATAACCCGACTGAGTACGTGGCAATCCGACGATGAAATCCATACTTATGTCCTCCCACCTCCACTCGGGTACCTTCAAAGGTTGCAACAATCCAGTGGGTCTTTGATGTTCGGCCTTCACCCGTTGGCATGTGTCGCATAGGGCAACGTATTCGGCTATATCCCTTTTCATACCATTCCACCAATAACAAGTCTTCAAGTCCTTGTACATTTTGGTACTTCCGGGATGTATGGAATAGGGTGAATCATGTGCCTCTTTTAATATCATGTCGCGGATGTGCTTCACGTTAGGCACACAAATCCTTTTTCCTAGCCAAAGTGTACCCTTCTCATCTTCTTTGAAATCCTTTTCTATTCCCTGTCGGATCCTTTCCTTGATCTCCTCATCCGTTGCTTGGCCATCCCTTATCTCTTGCTCCAATGAAGAGCAGATCTCCATCATTTCCATATTGTTCAAGAATCCGAGGTGTAACCGTTTGAACTCCTTCCGTAGTTCGGGTGGTAGCTCCCGAACCGTGAGTTGGAGACATGCTCCCTTCCGGCTTAATGCATCAGCTACTACATTGGCCTTCCCAGGGTGATAGTTGATTCCAACATCACAATCCTTGATGAGTTCCAACCATCGACGTTGCTACAAATTCAAGTCCGTTTGTGTAAATATGTACTTGAGGCTTTTATGATCCGTATAGATCTCACATCGATGACCAAGGATATAATGCCTCCAAATCTTCAATGCATGCACTATTGCTGCTAGCTCCAAGTCATGCGTAGGATAATTAAGCTCATGCTTCTTTAATTGTTGTGAGGCATAGGCTACCACTTGTCCTTCTTGCATGAGCACACATCCGAGCCCATGTCTGGATGCGTCACAATATATGTCAAAGCTCTTGCTTACGTCCGGTAATACCAAAACCGGCGATGTGGTTATCCTTTTCTTGAGTTCCTCAAAACTTTCTTGGCATGCTGGTGTCCATTGAAAGGCTTTTCCCTTCATTAGCAACTCCGTCATAGGCTTTGCTATCTTAGAGAAGTCCTTAATGAAGCGTCGGTAGTATCCAGCCATCCCAAGAAAACTCCGAATATCCCTCACGTTTTGCGGCTGGTCCCACTTCAGAACATCTCTCACTTTTTCCGGGATCAACCGATACCCATTCTTCGGAGATAATGTGGCCTAGGAACGATATTTCCTTTAGCCAAAATTGACACTTGTTAAGTTTGGCATACAATTGATGCTCACGTATTTTCTGCAAGGTCAATTTCAAATGTTCTTCATGCTCCTCCTCACTTTTTGAATACACCATAATGTCGTCGATGAAAACCACGATGAACTTATCCATGTACTCCATGAAAACCTTGTTCATGAGGTACATGAAGTATCCGGGTGCATTTGTTAACCCAAAAGCCATGACGGTATATTCATACGAACCATACCGTGTTCGAAAGGCAGTCTTGGGTATATCGGAGGGCTTAATCTTCAACTGGAAATATCCCGACCGAAGATCAATCTTGGAGAACACTCAGGCTCCTTTCATTTGGTCGAACAGGTCCTCTATATGGGGCAGAGGGTATTTGTTCTTGATCGTCACCTCGTTGAGAGACCTATTGTCCACGCACATCCTTTGGGTTCCATCCTTCTTGTCTACGAAGAGCACAGGAGCTCCCCATGGTGACGAGCTTGGACATATAAAACCCTTCTCCAACTGCTCTTGGATTTGCTTCTTGAGTTCTACTAGTTCATTGACAGGCATCCTATAGGGTCTCTTTGCTACGGGTGCAGTTCTGGGTACCAAATCAATGGCAAACTCAATGTCCTGATCAGGGGGCATACCTGGAAGCTCCTCTGGAAACACGTCCGAGAATTTTTGAACCACTGGAATGTTGTCCAATGTTTCTCCTTCGACGTGGTTCAAGATTGCCTTTTCAATGGTTTGTTGGGCTGACTCAAACTTGACACGGGTACCGTGCTCGTTTGTCAACTGCACGCTTCTTTCAGCACATTGGATTACCCCGTTGTGCTTGCTTAGCCAATCCATCCTGAGTATTATGTCAATCCCTTGGGAATTCAAGACAATAAGGTTGGCAAGGAAGTATACCCCCCTTATTTTAAGGCTTACTTTCGGACATACTATATTAGTCCTCATTTCTCCTCTGGTAGAATTAACTAACATAGCACATTTTAGGTGTGATATGGGTAGATTATACTTGGCAACGTACTTGGATGATATGAAGGAATGCGATGCTCCAGAATCAAATAAGATGGTGGCTGGGTTGGAGTTGGCAAGGAACATACCAATTACGACATCCTCAGCAGGTTGTGCTTCCTCAGCAGAGACATGGTTCATGTTACCACGAGCATAGTTCTGCTGTCCCTGGATTCCTTGATTGTCCCCTCCGTTCGGTTGTGGGTTCTGTTTGTGTGACACCCTCATCTCGGGTGTCAGCATATATTCATGTTTTGTGAAGAGGAAAAACATTTTTAGAAAAGAGGGAACAGAAACAAGTATCAAAAGGATAGCCAGTAAAGCTCTCTGAGAGCACCGAAAGCAACTTCCACGGCCAGCAGACCACGTGGCGTGTTCGGAGCTCATCCCCGAAGAGATTGGAGAGGTCCGACGCTAAACTGGCTATGTGGCAGGCTCGGGGGTCACCTCCGCAATTGGAAAGAGGTCCGACCCTGTGGGACACGTGCTGCCGCGGAGCTAGCCTCTGCGGAAGAAGCAAATGCATTTTTCAGAGGGCACGTGTCATCCTCGGAGCTAGTCGTCGCGGAAGTCAGGGGACCAGTCACACGGGATACGTGTTGATCTCGGAACCCATCTCCGAGAAGTCCGGATCTATTGAACACGTGTCGCCACCGGAGCTTATCTCCGGAGGTCCGTCGCTGCTGGACACGTGTCGACCTCGGGGTATGTCCCTGAGGGAAGGAAAGGCGGAAAGACCGGCACCCACACGTGGCGTGCGCGGAGCTCGTCTCCGAAGAAGAAGGAGGTCTCGATCGGTTGACACGCGGCACAACCGGAGCTCGTCTCTGCGGACGAGGAGATACCAGGCCCGGAGGACACGTGGAGCTTCCGGAGCTCATCATCACGAAGTAACGAATTCTGGAGCGGTTTTTACGCGTAAAGATACCGGTACGCAACAGAAACCGATCTAAATTCCACGATGTTACTAAAGATAAGACGATAGGATCCGACAAAGATCTGAATAAGACTCTTATTCGGGATCCAATCAGATTAGGACTCTTCTCTTCTCGATTATAAATAGAACCCAAAACCTCTAGCCGAAATCACCAACTTCTCTTTCAACTCCTGAGCCGACGACTTAGAGCCCTAGCCCTAACTCGCCGAGCAAAACATCGCCGAGGCACAACAAGGGAGATCATCGGAGGAGAACCAAGCGGTCTGAGGAGGACCCCGAAGACAAGAAGAACGTGAGGTAGGACTTCAATACCACCTTACGACATCATGTTGTTCATCTCTTTGCGTCTGTTCTTCGATTCCTTTCGAACAGAAGCCTTTTCGTGGGCAGAACACTCGATGATCAGTTTGATCTAAAGACAAGATCATCGCCACGATCATCTTTGATCTGAACACCTCTGACCATGCAAAAACACCAGATCAATCTAATAGAACTAATCATAGGATAGCATGCATGAGCATCATCGCATCTAGTTTAGGGTTTGTGCATGATAATGATTGCTGTGAATTTTGTATACACGTGAATCCTACATAGCAGAACAAGCTCAGGGAGCTGTCTACGACGGGCTGCAGCAACAAGGTTTTGAGAATCAAGAACAACCGGAACCGCAAGAACAAAGCAAGTGCTCCTTGACCATGTTGATCCTATGTTTTGGGTAAAACTATTTTGTTTTGCGAAAAGGTGTGTGTGTTGAGTCAAGCATGATGGGAAAACCCTTTTTATAGGAGTTTACTAGTTTTGATTAAACCATCCTTGTCGCCTGGGAAGTTTATGAGTCGAGTATGGTTTTTGCTTTATGCTTCGCTGAGTCCATGGGATTGGAAAGCGAGATAGTTGTGTCTAGCTAACTGCATTCATACTGATAATAAGTAACTGATGAGGTTAATGAACATGGATCGGAGGGAGATCTAGGCAAGCCTAGGTTTGTGAATGAGGTAGCATGAGATGGTGGTTTTGCTTGTCGTAGATCTAAGGACTGGTTCATGCATGCACATGCCAGGATAACAGTGCCACCACAAGGCCAAGTATGGGTGCGGCTTAGCTGAGTAATTAGGTAAGTTGCTAGAGTGTTATGGACTGTGGAAGGCGCGGAGAATGGGAGTCGAGAGAGGACTGCCCTGGGAACTGCATGGCACAAGAGGGGGCCCGTGGGTGGGAGAATTGGAGATTCTAGCCTGCAGGTGAAACCTTAGTGAGTCCATACATCTAGTAACCCCTTTGTAAAGGCTATTTTGTGATCTCTTGACCATACACCGACGGTTGTGTACTGGTATAATGGAGGTTCTGCAGTCGCCGACGGGTGACGATATCACAAACTTGTGGTTAAAGAGGTGCAAACTCTGCAGAGTCTAAAACTATCATGATAGCCGAGCTTACGGTCATGAGCACCTGGCTAAACTGCCATGATTAGATGGGATGGTTACTAGGGATGGTTATTGGAATGGTTATTGGGAAGGTTCTTGGTTGTGGGTTTGGTTATGGTTTGGTTTGGAATTGTTAAGTCTGGATGATGAAAGGGTTGCATGACTGGTGGGTCATGATATGAGATTGGTCTCGGTGCGAGACAAGGTTGTTTCATGAGGTGAGATGGTAGAGAATACGAGGAGGTATTCGTGAGTATGGGTAAAGGATTGGTTAATGTTTGGATAGAACATGGGAAGTGATGGAGGTATGTTGGTAATTTCATACATGTTGGGACTACATTCATCTAAAGTTAAGATGCTGTTTATTATGGTTTTATAAATCTGCTTTTCTGCAAATAAGCCTTTTATTGCCTACCTTGTTTATGAGCTGCATATCATGTGTTATTCCCGCACTTGCTGAGTACATCATTGTGCTCAAAATTGCATTATTATTTCTTCATCAACAGCAAGAGAAGGCTACTATGAAGATCAAGTAGAGCATTATGGCGTGTGATCTGTTCTCAACCTTGCCTGTGGAGGGAGTAGGGATGGAGCCACTTCTGCTTCGTTTTGCTTCTGCATTAGTATTTGCTTCCGTATTTAAATAAAGATTTCCGCTGCATAGAAATAAAGACTTCCGCTGTGAGCATGAGTCCAAGACTCATGAGGTGTTGTAATAAACTCTGTTATTCGTGGTAATATATAATCTGAATTCAGTTTGTGGAACGTATGTGTATGTGTGATGAACATCCTGGGCACACATATGCATTAGTTCTCGGTTCCGTGGTTTTCCACAGAATTGAGGGCGTCACAGATTGGTATCAGAGCCACGGGTTGACAGTAGGTTACACGCCTAGATAGAAACCTTAGATTGATATTAGAATCACGGGTTAACAGCAAGTTATACCCCTAAATAGAAGCTACGGGGACCAAAGGAGGCATCCTAGGATGAATAGCTTAGATTGGCCTTGAAACCACCTTGACATAGGAAACCATCCTTGAATAGGAGTTGAGTGGGCCCTTGTGATGATTATTTGTGAATATATGCTTAGTGTGAGTGGTGGGATGTCTCAAAAATGTTGTCCATATCCACACATAAGAAGAAGGAGATGTGAGATGTTTCGGCACTTGCTCACATCCTCATAAGGGCTAATATATATAGTCCAACTCACCTTGATGCATATAGTTGAAAGGACCTACCTAACCTTCTAACCTAGTATTCTATTTCGTTCTCTCTCACAAATGGTGAGAGGAAACGCCAGCCGAAGGAACGTCCAGGAAGATGACCACGAGGAAGTTCCTGCCAACCCCGGAGCTGGCGAAAACAACCTAGAAAGGTTGATGGCCATGCAAAACCAGCCTATGCAAACCATGATCCAAACTTTGGGTCAGTTGCAGGCCAACCAACACCCCGTTCCGGCACCACCGCCACCACCAACGCCGGCTCATAACAGGTTGGGAGAGTTCATGAGGACTCGACCACCCACCTTTGCTCAAGCAAGCGATCCAATGGAGGCCGATGATTGGTTGAAATCCATGGAGAAGAAGCTTGCCATTGTCCAGTGCAACGACCGAGAGAAGGTTCTCTTTGCGTCGCACCAACTGATGGGAGCAGCTGCTGACTGGTGGGATGCCTTGAGCAACGCCCATGCCAACCCGGAGACAATCACTTGGACTGAGTTCAAGAAAAGTTTCCGCTCCCACTACATCCCTGTTGGCGTAATGATGCTCAAGAGGCAGGAGTTTGAAGGTCTCCGCCAAGGGCAGAAAAGTGTGAACGAATACCTCAACAAGTTCATACAACTGTCCCGGTATGCCCCCGAAGATGTCAACTCAGATCAGAGGAAGCAATACCTGTTCATGAGAGGGTTGAACAATGAGATCCAAATTCAGCTCCTCAACAATGACTACGTAAGCTTCCAGAAGCTGGTTGATAAGGCTATTGTGGTGGAAAACAAGATCCGAGAGATCGAGCGCGAGTGCAAAAGGAAGATCCCATACCAGCCCCAAGGGAGCAACATACGACCTACATACATGCCCCCTGCACCGCAGTATGGACCAACCACTCCTACGTACCGCCCTGGTCAGCCACCACAGCAACGGTTTGTTGCACCGGCACCTCGAGTGCCCATGCCTCCTGCGCCCCGGCCTAACAATGGCGCTCCTGTTCAAAACCCCCGCCCCAACGTACCTGCTGCCGTAGGCAACAGGGCATGCTTTGCATGCGGGGAAGTAGGCCACTTCGCTAACCAGTGCCCGAAGCAAGGCCCTGGACAGCAAGGTAACGTGCCCAAGCAGAACCAGCGACCAAACGGAGGGGACCACCAAGGGAACCGTGGACTGCAGAACTATGCTCGTGGCCACGTTAACCATGTCACTGCTGAGGAAGCACAACAGGCTGAGGACGTCGCAATTGGTATGTTCCTTGCCAACTCCAACCCAGCCACCATTTTATTTGATTCCGGAGCATCACATTCCTTCATATCATCCAAATATGTTGCCAAACATCATCTACCCGTATCCCACATAGAATGTGCTATGTTAGTTAATTCTCCCGAAGGAGAAATGAGGACTAATATAGTTTGTCCTAAAGTAAGCCTTAAAATAAGGGGGGTAGACTTCCTTGCCAACCTTATTGTCTTCGACTCCCACGGAATTGACATCATACTCGGAATGGACTGGTTAAGAAAGCACAATGGAGTAATTCAATGTGCTGAGAGAAGCGTGCAATTGACAAACGAACACGGTATCCGTGTCAAGTTTGAGTCAGCCCAGCAAGCGACCGAACGGGCGGATCTGAACCATGTTGAAGGAGTAGCATTGGACAACATTCCAGTGGTTCAGGAATTTTCGGATGTGTTCCCGGAAGAACTTCCAGGTATGCCATCTGACCGGGACATTGAGTTTGCCATAGATTTGGTACCTGGAACTGCACCCATAGCTAAGAGACCATATAGGATGCCCGTCAACGAGTTAGTTGAACTCAAGAAGCAAATTCAAGAACAGTTGGAGAAGGGTTTTATCCGTCCAAGTTCGTCACCATGGGGAGCCCCGGTACTCTTTGTGGACAAGAAGGACGGAACCCAGAGAATGTGCGTGGACTACAGGTATCTCAACGAGGTAACAATCAAGAATAAATACCCTCTGCCCCGTATAGAGGACCTGTTTGATCAAATGAAAGGAGCCCAAGTGTTCTCCAAGATTGATCTTCGGTCGGGATATTTCCAGCTGAAGATTAAGCCCTCCGATATACCTAAGACAGCCTTTCGGACGCGGTATGGTTCATATGAATATACCGTTATGTATTTTGGATTGACGAATGCACCCGCATACTTCATGTACCTTATGAATAAGGTTTTCATGGAGTACTTGGACAAGTTCGTCGTGGTTTTCATCGATGACATTATGGTGTATTCAAAAAGTGAGGAGGAGCATGAAGAACATCTGAGATTGACCATGCAGAAGTTGCGAGAGCATCAGTTGTATGCCAAGCTCAACAAATGTCTATTTTGGCTAAAATAAATATCCTTCCTAGGCCACATCATCTCCAAGGAAGGGGTATCGGTTGATCCTGGAAAGGTGAGAGATGTTCTGAAGTGGGACCAACCGAAGAGCGTGAGGGATATTCGGAGTTTCCTTGGGATGGCAGGATACTATCAGCGCTTCATTAAAGACTTCTCTAAAATTGCAAAACCTATGACGGAGTTGCTAACGAAGGGGAAGATCTTTCAATGGACACAAGCCTGCCAAGAAAGTTTTGAGGAACTCAAGAAAAGGCTAACCACAGCACCAGTTCTGGTATTGCCAGACGTAAGCAAGAGCTTTGACATATATTGTGACGCATCCAGACAAGGGCTCGGGTGTGTACTCATGTAGGAAGGACAAGTGGTAGCCTATGCCTCACGACAATTAAAGAAGCACAAGCTTAACTATCCTACACATGATTTGGAGTTAGCAGCAGTGGTGCATGCATTGAAGATTTGGAGACATTATATCCTTGGTCATCGATGTGAGATCTATACAGATCATAAAAGCCTCAAGTACATATTTACACAAACGGACTTGAATTTGAGACAACTACGATGGTTAGAAGTCATCAAGGATTATGATGTGGGAATCAACTACCACCCCGGGAAGGCCAATGTGGTCGCTGACGCATTGAGCAGAAAGGGAGCATGCCACCAACTAACGGTTCGGGAGCTACCACCCGAACTACGTAAGGAGTTCGAACGGTTACACCTCGGATTCTTGAATAACATGGAAATGATGGAGATCCACTCCTCATTGGAGCAAGAAATAAGAAAGGGACAAGCAACGGACGAGGGGATCAAGGAAATCAAGGAAAGAATCCGACAAGGGATAGAGAAGGATTTCAAAGAGGATGAAAAGGGTACGCTTTGGCTAGGAAAAAGGATTTGTGTGCCAAACCTAAGACACCTTCGCGACATGATATTGAAGGAGGCACATGATTCACCCTATTCCATACATCCAGGGAGCACCAAAATGTACAAGGACTTGAAAACTTGCTATTGGTGGGATGGTATGAAGAGGGATATAGCCGAACACGTTGCCCTATGCGACACATGCCAACGGGTAAAAGCCGAACATCAAAAACCCGTTGGGTTGTTGCAACCTTTAAAAATCCCTGAATGGAAATGGGAGGACATCAGCATGGACTTTATTGTCGGATTGCCAAGAACTAAGTCAGGATACGACTCCATCTGGGTCATTGTAGACCGGTTGACGAAAACCGCCCATTTTCTTCCGGTAAAGGCCAGTTACAACGTTACACAGTTGGCAGAGTTGTACATGGAGCAGATCGTGTGCCGTCATGGAGTTCCGAAGAGGATAGTCTCAGATCGAGGTTCTCAGTTTACCTCTAGATTCTGGAAGAAGCTGCAGAAAGCCATGGGTACACGACTGGATTTTAGCTCTGCCTACCACCCACAAACAGATGGACAAACCGAAAGGACGAACCAAATTTTGGAAGACATGTTGAGAGCTTGCGCCTTGAAACGTGGGCGTAGTTGGGATAGGAGTTTACCATATGCCGAGTTCTCCTATAACAACAGCTATCAAGCTAGCTTGAAGATGTCGCCTTTCGAAGCCTTATATGGTAGACGGTGCAGAACGCCACTGTTCTGGAACGAGACTGGAGAGAACCAGGTGTTTGGACCCGAAGTACTACAAGAGGCTGAAAAGCAAGTCCAAACGATACGGGAGAACTTAAAGGATGCTCAGTCACGACAGAAAGGCTATGCGGACAATAGGCGTAGGAAGTTGACCTTTGAAGTTGGAGACTTCTTATACCTTAAGGTATCGCCTATACGAGGCCAACGACGTTTTAACGTCAAAGGCAAACTAGCGCCTCGCTACATCGGACCATTTAAGATTTTGGATAAGCGAGGAGAAGTAGCCTATCAACTAGAGCTCCCAAACCATCTCTCCGACGTACATGACGTGTTTCATGTATCCCAGCTCAAGAAGTGCTTGAGAATACCAGAGGAACAAGTGTCAATGGGAGAACCGGCCAGTGGGCCGAAACCCACCAGCCGGCCTACCCAGCCCCCGCGCCAGCCCGCAGCCGCGCGCGCTGCTTCCTCACACTGACAGGCGGGGCCCACCCGATCGTCGTCTACCTCGCGACAGCGCCGGACTCCCTCGCACCCGAATCAAAACCGATCGGGATTTTGGCGTATCCCCGCTGAATTCTGTTCGTAGGCGACGCGGACATGATCTAAACCACCCCGCCGCCCTCCCCCGTCTATAAAAACACCGGCCTCATTCTGTTTTTCCCACGCGATCGGCTGTTTTTACTCCGGTGAGAACCGAGACTTCTCCAGCGAATTCTGGCTGATCTAAGCTCGGAATTTCCGATCTAACTCGCTGGTCTTGATGCACCGCCTCCGGGGAGCCTTGCAGGTGTAGAAAACTCGGTGACTTGCGGTGTAAACACATCGCCGACGAGCTTCGCCGTGGTTTTGCCTCGGACCTCATCGCCGATCACCTTCCAGGACCTCCGAGCTCAAGAAAACCCCTGAGGTGAGATCCCCGACCTCCCCTCTACCGATCTATGACATAAAATCACAGTTCTAGGAAGAATTCCCGAAGATCCGAAAGTTTCCGGCGAGATCGCCGCTTCCCGCCGCCGTGCGCCGCCGGCAGCGCCGCCCGCGCTCGATCAGAGCGACATGGCCTCTTGTGCGCCGTTTATTTTAAATCGCACGGTAGGGTTTAAATCCCCGCGTACCGGTTCGATGTTATAATCTCGGCCGTCGGTTTAAAATCGGACGGTCCACGTCAGCCCCACGTTATAAAGACTGGAAATCTTACGTGCTACCCCCTGGGGTTCTCGGGAAATAAGAGCTAGCCCCGGAAACTTCTGATCTAGCCCCTGGAACTCCAGAAAATCATGTAAATTCATTTAAAAATCAGTTTTAGCCCCTGGACTTAATAAAAATTAGGAAAAACACCTCTGATAAGTGTAGCTAGACCCCTGGAAATTCTGAAAATAATATTATAGACCCTGTAATGGGGTGAGTTTACCTTTTTAGCCCTGTTTAGTATTTAAATTAGGAAATTGAATATGTGGCTTGTGTTTAAAAATTAAAAAGTGGGACAAACATATTGTCATAATTAAATTAAAAACTTTCTCAGTATTTAGAAAACTTTGGAGTGAGATAAAAACATATTTTGGGCTGAATTGAATCTGTCTAATTTATTATTCACATTTAGGGACACATTTTTAAGTAATGAATAGTTTTAGAAAATAGGGAAAATAATTGTGAAATAGTTTACATCAGAGGCAAAGGTCAAAATATGTTATTAAATTATTTAGGACCAGAACCTATTCTGTTTAGATGATGTGTATTACTAATTTCATAATAAAGAACACATTTATGTATAGGAAAATAATCTGAAAATATAGCAACTAGTAAATGATAAATGGAGTTTCTAAAATCCAAAGAATTCAGTTTAAGGTTGGTAGAAATTCTAAAGGCACATATGGAGAAGAAAAATACTTTTCATACATACTTGGTAGTGAAAAGGTGTAGTAGTTGAATATATGGAATTTATTTAAATTGGAAACTCATATATAAATAGTAGGTAAGTATAAATGGGAACACAAAGGTAGGAATCATATACACATGATTAAAAGTGCATGCAAGCCACAACTCAACACACATAAAGTAACCACAACACATATAATGGTGAAGGACTTTCATAAATGTGAATGTGTGGTTTGTATGAAGTAGAAGTGTGAACTATGTCTTATGATTGTTGTTTTCCTTTTGCTATGTGTGATGGTATGATGTAGAACCTGCTCAAGAGCAAGTTATTCCTTTCCAAGACCAGGACTACCCATTTCAAGAGCAGCAAGAAGGAGGCAAGTGTCCTTGACCACTCTGATCCTATGCTAGGATGTGTAGCTAGAATTATTTGCATTGTCAATTGAAATATGAAGCCCATGCTAGGAAGTTTCCCTAGAATTGCATTACCTTGTTTCCTTGTAGCTTGGGTTGGGATTTATTTTATCATGTCATTTATTATTATGCATATGCTTAGCCATGCTTAGAATGGGATATTTGGGATATGAGATCATCAGTTTATTTTACCATACCCTTGAATGAGATATTGTGAGTTATGTAGAGGTAGGGATCAAGGCAAGTTGGATGTTTTGGTTGTGTGCTGGGTGCACGAGACTCGAGTTTGTGTTTAGTACTTGCCTGGATCCTAAGGACCGGTTCATGGAGCATGTAACCTGGCTTTACAGTGCCAACCACATGCTGAGATGGGGCAGCTTGGCCAATTAATTAGGTGTATCCCCGGCGTAGTATGGGTGTGTTGGATGGTGCGGGGAGTAGGTGTCAGCTGGACTACCATATGAACCGCAAGGCTCAAGAGGGGGCCACTGCAGCGGGGTTGGAGCCTCTTGTATGCTGTTAGGGGTGAAACCTTAGTGGGCCCATGCTCGTCGGGAATCCCTTTGTAAAGGATTCGTAGTGATCTCCTGGCTGCACACCTGGGAAGTGTGAATGTGGATCGTAGCCACTGGCATAATGGAGGTTCTTTTAGTCCACCCGGTAACGGGGGATGAAATCACTACATGTGGGTACAGTGGTACAAACTCTGCAGAGTCAAAACTGTCATGACAGCCGTGCTCACGGTCAAGAGCGGCTTGGACTTATTCATGATTAGAGGATTGATGGTTTTGAAAGTTGTGGATGTTAAGCGGGGAGCTTAACATTGAAAACGAAGTTATGGTTATTTGGTTATGATGATGGGATGGGAGATTGGGACCATTTCACTTGTGTAGTAATGTAAGTGCTTAATAAGCTAAGGTGATAGGGATTATTTGCGTAGTGCTTTAACCATGAGTTCAACCTCTCCTTGTTCTAGCCATGCATGATATAATTTTCCCACACTTGCTGAGTACCATTGGTACTCAACCTTGCATATTTTGTGGTTTATATTGCTGCCCAGGTTAAGATAATGAGGTGGACTTTGGTCCCGAAGAAGGTTTCTAGGTTCATGGAGACCCCCGGGCAACGCCTGTGACGGAGCCCTCAAGAATAATATTCCGCTGCTAGTTTATTTACTTGTGATGAACTTATTATTGTCCATCGAGACATTTGCGATGTAAGACTTATTTATATTCGACACCTGGCTTGTATAAATGATGCTTCACTATTTGTCATCACATGTATGAGAAAATGATCCTGGCATACATGTGATATTCACTTGGTTGTTCTTCGGAAAAACCGGGTGTGACAGAAGTGGTATCAGAGCCAAGGTTGCCCGTAGGAACTTGGACCTAGGTAGAAATGGACTTATTTAAGAACCTTATTTTCTTAAAAACTATTTTTACAATGTGTGTGTTGAAAAGTGTTATTTAATGAGTCACTTTCTTCATCTTACCCCAATTTTCATTCAAAATAGGATTTTTGAGAGTCTATCTAACCAAAATTTAAATTCTTTTTGTTTTAGATGGTTCGCATGATTCGCACCGCTCGCAAGTCCAAAGGAGGGAGAGTTCCCGTAGTTGCCCTTGCCAAAAGAGAGGAGAGCCGTCCGGTGACGTACCATTCCTATGGATTGGCAGTAGGAGGCTTGTTGCGCCGTCTTCGGCGTATGCTCGAAGCCGCCGGCAATACGGGCAAGCTAATCATCCACTATAACTCCACCAGGACCATCCGTGAGAATAGGGAAGAATGGAGTTCGGAGATGAGGATTATACACGAAAATCAGCTGCTTAAGATCCACCACTCTCCAGCTTGTAGAGCGACACAGGTCGATGCGGAGAAGGATGTCACCTGGGAGGCCATCACCTGCCAGAGTCACATCTATCGTCGCCACCTGGACAAGACTGAGTACATGTATGTCCTCCAACGTGAGAGTGGTACCACGGAGTACAAGTACCCGCCGGTGCAGCAAGGGACTTCCCATGAGCACATGGACTTGTGCTTGGAGGATGCTTCTATGCTCAGCACTCGACTGCAGGAGTGTCAACAGGAGCTTCAGGATGTCCAGGACACCCTGAAGGAAACGGAGGCGTTGCTGCGAGCCTGCTTAAGGGCGAGAGAAAGAGGAGATGGGAATGAACTGTGTGTCACTGTGAATGATACATGGACTCCTGACTCCCCAGATAGCCGAGCGATCAGGCGTCGTCGCACTTCTCCACCAGCAGCCTCCCCACCCAAAGCAGAGTCAGAACGCAGCCGAAATGATGAGGAAGATCCCGAGGAGCCAGCTCAAGAAAACGAGTAGTGTAGAGACCTTCCCTTAGTTAGAAGGATGTCGAGTAGACGAGTCGTTACGTAGTTAATGGTGTGTTAATGCTTGGTGTGTGACGTGAGTTGTGGAAGCCATGAGCAATTGTCCACAGCCTCGTCTTTAGATTGTTTTGCTTTGATGTGTGAACCCACATGAAATAATATTGCATTTATTTTTGTGTGAGAAGTGAACCCTTAGAGAAGTATAACAAAGCCTCAACACTTCAAAGTACAAACAAATGAAAGTAGTAAGATGATACTAAATGCTTTCAAGTTAACATTGGTTGATTCTGCCAGATGGCCGGAAGAGGAAAAGGACGTGCTGCCAACCCCGCCAACAACAACGATGAGGCATGCAACCCTCATCTTTCTGGAGGCCAGGACAGGTGTGGTCGCCGTGAAGAAGTTGACCCTCTCCACCAAATGTTGGAGAATCAAAATCAGCTCATCCAGAACATGACTCAAGTGGTGGCCAACTTGCATCAAGTTCCACCTCCACAAGCTGCACCACGCCAACCAAGGTTGGGTGAGTTTCTAGGAACTCAACCTCCAAAGTTTGCAAGTGCTGCTGAACCTCTGGAGGCAGATGATTGGCTGAAGACCATTGAAAGTAAGATGAGGATCATACAGTGCCAAGGGTATGAGAGGGTGCTGTTTGCCTCTCATCAATTGCATGGACCTGCTGCTGATTGGAGGACCGCCTACGTGGCCGCCCATCATGACCCTGAGAACATCACTTGGGAAGAGTTCAAGTGTAGCTTCCGCAACCATTACATCCCAAGAGGTGAACTCATAAACAAGAGGAAGGAGTTTTTGGGACTGCAGCAGGGAAACATGACGGTGAGGGAATACCTCACTAAATTCACTCAACTATCCCGTTATGCCCCACGGGACATAGAGACTGATGAGCAGAAACAAGATTGTTTCGTGAAACGGCTTACCGCAGAAATCAGTGTGCAATGTTTTAATTGTGGTGAAGTGGGGCACTACGCCCATAAGTGCCCAAAGAAGAAGCCCACGCAGCCACAACAGCAGAATGTGATGAGAGGACGGGTGAACCACGTCACTATGGAGGAAGCACAAGAGGCACCCGACGTGGTAGTTGGTAAGTTTCCTGCCAATTTACACATTGCAACCCTGCTGTTTGATTCTGGTGCTACCCACTCGTTCATTGCAAAAGGTTTTGTTAAGAAGCATGATCTAGCAACAACACAAAAGAATTATATGCTAGCAGTAAACTCTCCAGGTGGAGAAATAAGGACAAGACAAGTGTGTCCCAAGGTGAATCTAGACATTACTGGGGTAGTATTTACTGCTAACCTCATAGTGATAGATTCACAAGGGATAGATATTATCTTGGGTATGGATTGGCTGACAAAACATAAGGGAATCATCCATTGTTCGACCAGAACGGTGGAACTAACTCACCCTAGCGGCACAAGAGTAAAGTTTATAACAATACAAGAGCCTAGGAGGGACATTAAATTAAATCAAGTTGAGGTGAAAGTGGAGGAGATCAGGATTATCCGGGAATATCCAGATGTTTTTCCGGAAGAATTGCCAGGTATGCCTCCCGATCGTGAAGTGGAATTTGCAATTGAGCTAGTGCCTGGAGCAGCCCCGATATACAAGAGACCTTATCGGATGGACTCCAAGCAGCTGGAAGAACTCAAAGATCATATGAGAGAACTGACGGAAAAGGGGTATATTCACCCTAGTTCCTCACCTTGTGGAGCTCCGGTGATATTTGTGCCCAAGAAGGACGGAACCCAAAGGTTATGCGTGGATTACCGTGCTTTGAATGAGGTAACCATCAAGAACAAGTACCCATTACCTCGCATTGAAGACTTGTTTGATCAGTTGAGGGGAGCTTGTTTGTTCTCGAAAATTGATCTCAGGTCGGGATACGACCAACTCAAGATAAGGCAATCTGATATTCCCAAGACAGCTTTCGTATCTCGGTACGGACTGTATGAATACACCGTCATGCCTTTCGGGCTAACTAATTCCCCGGCATACTTCATGTATCTGATGAACAAGGTATTCATGGAATATCTGGACAAATTTGTGGTGGTTTTCATAGATGACATTCTCGTCTTCTCCAAAGATGAAGAAGAACATGAGAAACATCTAAGATTGGTGTTGCAGAGGCTAAGAGAACACCAACTATATGCCAAGTTGAGCAAGTGTGAGTTTTGGCTGAAGAAAGTTCCCTTCTTAGGACATATAATCTCGGAGGAAGGAATCTCCGTGGATCCTGCCAAAATCGAAGATATACAGAAGTGGAAGACCCCTGAAAATGTCAGGGAAGTTCGAAGCTTCTTGGGATTGGCTGGATACTATCGACGGTTTATTGAATGATTCTCCAAGATCTCGAGACCTCTCACTAAACTGTTGGAGAAGGGAATCACATTCACATGGACGCCGCAGTGCGAGAAGAGTTTTCAGGAGTTAAAGGAAAGATTGACAACAGCCCCAGTGCTGGTTATGCTAGATATGCAAAAGAGCTTTACGGTGTACTGCGATGCCTCTGGAAACGGGTTGGGATGTGTTCTCATGCAAGAAGGGCACGTCGTGGCTTATGCATCCTGACAGCTCCGGAAGCACGAGAAGAACTATCCTACACATGACCTAGAACTAGCCGCAGTGGTACACACATTGAAAATTTAGCGGCACTATTTGATGGGGAAGAGGACTGAGATATATACGGATCATAAGAGTTTGAAGTACATTTTCACACAGCCAGACCTCAACCTCAGACAAAGGAGATGGTTAGAGCTAATCAATGAATTTGATGTGGGCATCAACTATCATCCCGGGAAAGCAAACGTCATGGCTGATGCTTTGAGTCGGAAAGTGCAAGTCAATAAGTTGAGCTTGAAGGACATGCCTGCAGAATTGAAGGACGAGGTTATGAGGCTCAATCTATGCCTAGTAAATAGTGGTGAAGCCATCGCCATGGAAGTGGACTCCACACTAGAGCGAGACATACGCGAGGGTCAAAAGAATGATGAGAAGATACAAGAGATTAGACAACTCATCAAGGAAAATAAAGCTCCGGGTTTTAGAGAGGATGAACAAGGAACGGTGTGGCACGAAAAAAGAATCTGTGTGGCTGAAGTAAAGGAGATCCGTGAATTGATTTTGAAGGAGGCTCACGATTCCGACTATTCTATTCATCCTGGGAGTACGAAGATGTACCAGGACCTCAAGAGCAGGTATTGGTGGTATGACATGAAGCGAGATGTCGCGGAACATGTTGCCCTGTGTGACACATGTCAGTTGGTGAAAGCAGAACATCAACGACCCGCGGGATTATTGCAACCACTCAAAGTGCCTGAATGGAAATGGGAAGAAATCAGCATGGATTTCATCGTGGGATTGCCTAGGACCCAATCAGGATACGATTCGATATGGGTCATCATTGATAGGCTAACCAAGGTAGCTCACTTCATCCCCGTGAAGGAAAGCTACAGCGGATCCAAATTGGCAGAGTTGTACATGTCAAGGATCGTGTGTTACCATGGAGTGCCAAAGAAGATTGTGTCGGATCGAGGGACACAGTTCACCTCAAGGTTCTGGCAGAAGTTGCACGAAACCATGGGAACCCATCTGAACTTTAGTTCTGCCTATCATCCCCAAACTGACGGGCAGACGGAAAGAACCAATCAGATCCTTGAAGATAAGCTAAGGGCAGGTGCACTCAAAAACAATAGGAGTTGGGACAAGAACTTACTGTATGCGGAGTTTTCCTATAACAACAGCTATCAAGCTAGTATGAAGATGTCACCGTTTGAAGCTTTGTACGGGAGGAAGTGCAGAACTCCCCTATTTTGGAACCAAACGGGGGAAAGTAAAGTGTTTGGTCCAGAAGTACTACCAGAAGCCGAGGAGAAGGTGAGGGAAATTCGCAACAATTTGAGGATAGCACAGACACGCCAAAAGAGCTATGCCGATGTACGAAGAAGAGAGCTCGTTTTCAACGTAGGAGACTATGTCTATCTCAAGGTCTCCCCTATCAGAGGACTTCGTTGGTTCAAGGTGAAAGGGAAGTTGTCACCTCGATACATCGGACCCTTTCAAGTTTTGGAAAGGAAAGGCGAAGTGGCGTATCAACTAGAGTTACCGGCTCATCTATCGGATGTGCACGATGTATTCCATGTGTCACAACTCAAGAAATGCCTGAGGACGCCTGAAGAGGTGTTACCCATGAATGAAGTGGATGTAGCTGAGGATTTGTCTTCTGCCGAGCAACCATACAAGATTTTGGAGACAATGGAACGCCTCACCAGAAATAAAAGGATCCGGATGTGCAAGGTGCAGTGGAAGCATCACTCAGAAGAGGAAGCCACCTGGGAGCGGGAAGATGAGCTCAAGGCACAATTTCCGGAATTGTTTTCTTAGAAACACCAATCTCGAGGACGAGATTTCTTTTAAGGGGGGTAGAGCTGTAAGACCCCAAAATTTTGATTCAAAACCAAAAATCATGTTAAGAGGGGAATTTAAAATTTTTTGGACGTGTTGCATGTTTTGCAAAAATTCAAATTCAAACTGGAATTCAAATTAAACTCAAATCAGAAAAGAAATAGAAAAAGAAAAAGAGAAAACAGAAAAAAACAGGCCAGTGGCCCGAAACCCACCAGCCGGCCCACCCAGCCCCCACGCCAGCCCGCAGCCGCGCGCGCTGCTTCCTCACACTGACAGGCGGGGCCCACCCGATCGTCGTCTACCTCGCAACAGTGCCGGACTCCCTCGCACCCGAATCAAAACCGATCGGGATTTTGGCGTATCCCCGCTGAATTCTGTTCGTAGGCGACGCGGACATGATCTAAACCACCCGCCGCACTCCCCCGTCTATAAAAACCCCGGCCTCGTTCTGTTTTTCCCACGCGATCGGCTGTTTTTACTCCGGTGAGAACCGAGACTTCTCCGGCGAATTCTGGCTGATCTAAGCTCGGAATTTCCGATCTAACTCGCTGGTCTTGATCCACCGCCTCCGGGGAACCTTGCAGGTGCAGAAAACTCGGTGACTTGCGGTGTAAACACAGCGCCGACGAGCTTCGCCGTGGTTTCGCCTCGGACCTCGTCGCCGATCACCTTCCAGGACCTCCGAGCTCAAGAAAACCCCCGAGGTGAGATCCCCGACGTCCCCTCTACCGATCTATGCCATAAAATCACAGTTCTAGGAAGAATTCCCGAAGATCCGAAAGTTTCCGGCGAGATCTCTGCTTCCCGCCGCCGTGCGCCGCTGGCAGCGCCGCCCGCGCTCAATCAGAGCGACGTGGCCTCTTGTGCGCCGTTTATTTTAAATCGCACGGTAGGGTTTAAATCCCCGCGTACCGGTTCGATGTTATAATCTCGGCCGTCGGTTTAAAATCGGACGGTCCACGTCAGCCCCGTGTTATAAAGACTGGAAATCTTACGTGCTACCCCCTGAGGTTCTCGGGAAATAAGAGCTAGCCCCGGAAACTTCTGATCTAGCCCCTGGAACTCCAGAAAATCATGTAAATTCATTTAAAATCAGTTTTAGCCCCTGGACTTAATAAAAATTAGGAAAAACACCTCTGATAAGTGTAGCTAGACCCCTGGAAATTCTGAAAATAATATTATAGACCCTGTTAGCCCTGTTTAGTATTTAAATTAGGAAATTGAATATGTGGCTAGTGTTTAAAAATTCAAAAGTGGGACAAACATATTGTCATAATTAAATTAAAAACTTTCTCAGTATTTAGAAAACTTTGGAGTGAGATAAAAACATATTTTGGGCTGAATTGAATCTTTCTAATTTATTATTCACATTTAGGGACACATTTTTAAGTAATGAATAGTTTTAGAAAATAGGGAAAATAATTGTGAAATAGTTTACATCAGAGGCAAAGGTCAAAATATGTTATTAAATTATTTAGGACCAGAACCTATTCTGTTTAGATGATGTGTATTACTAATTTCATAATAAAGAACACATTTATGTATAGGAAAATAAATCTGAAAATATAGCAACTAGTAAATGATAAATGGAGTTTCTAAAATCCAAAGAATTCAGTTTAAGGTTGGTAGAAATTCTAAAGGCACATATGGAGAAGAAAAATACTTTTCATACATACTTGGTAGTGAAAAGGTGTAGTAGTTGAATATAAGGAATTTATTTAAATTGGAAACTCATATATAAATAGTAGGTAAGTATAAATGGGAACACAAAAGTAGGAATCATATACACATGATTAAAAGTGCATGCAAGCCACAACTCAACACACATAAAGTAACCACAACACATATAATGGTGAAGGACTTTCATAAATGTGAATGTGTGGTTTGTATGAAGTAGAAGTGTGAACTATGTCTTATGATTGTTGTTTTTCTTTTGCTATGTGTGATGGTATGATGTAGAACCTGCTCAAGAGCAAGTTATTCCTTTCCAAGACCAGGACTACCCATTTCAAGAGCAGCAAGAAGGAGGCAAGTGTCCTTGACCACTTTGATCCTATGCTAGGATGTGTAGCTAGAATTATTTGCATTGTCAATTGAAATATGAAGCCCATGCTAGGAAGTTTCCCTAGAATTGCATTACCTTATTTCCTTGTAGCTTGGGTTGGGATTTATTTTATCATGTCATTTATTATTATGCATATGCTTAGCCATGCTTAGAATGGGATATTTGGGATATGAGATCATCAGTTTATTTTACCATACCCTTGAATGAGATATTGTGAGTTATGTAGAGGTAGGGATCAAGGCAAGTTGGATGTTTTGGTTGTGTGCTGGGTGCACGAGACTCGGGTTTGTGTTTAGTACTTGCCTGGATCCTAAGGACCGGTTCATGGAGAATGTAACCTGGCTTTACAGTGCCAACCACATGCTGAGATGGGGCAGCTTGGCCAATTAATTAGGTGTATCCCCGGCGTAGTATGGGTGTGTTGGATGGTGCGGGGAGTAGGTGTCCGCTAGACTACCATATGAACCGCAAGGCTCAAGAGGGGGCCACTGCAGCGGGGTTGGAGCCTCTTGTATGCTGTTAGGGGTGAAACCTCAGTGCGCCCATGCTCGTCGGGAATCCCTTTGTAAAGGCTTCGTAGTGATCTCCTGGCTGCACACCTGGGAAGTGTGAATGTGGATCGTAGCCACTGGCATAATGGAGGTTCTTTTAGTCCACCCGGCAATGGGGGATGAAATCACTACATGTGGGTACAGTGGTACAAACTCTGCAGAGTCAAAACTGTCATGACAGCCGTGCTCACGGTCAAGAGCGGCTTGGACTTATTCATGATTAGAGGATTGATGGTTTTGGAAGTTGTGGATGTTAAGCGGGGAGCTTATCATTGAAAATGAAGTTATGGTTATTTGGTTATGATGATGGGATGGGAGAATGGGACCATTTCACTTGTGTAGTAATGTAAGTGCTTAATAAGCTAAGGTGATAGGGATTATTTGCGTAGTGCTTTAACCATGAGTTCAACCTCTCCTTGTTCTAGCCATGCATGATATAATTTTCCCACACTTGCTGAGTACCATTGGTACTCAACCTTGCATATTTTGTGGTTTATATTGCTGCTCAGGTCAAGATAATGAGGTGGACTTTGGTCCCGAAGAAGGTTTCTAGGTTCATGTAGACCCCCGGGCAACGCCTGTGACGGAGCCCTCAAGAATAATATTCCGCTGCTAGTTTATTTACTTGTGATGAACTTATTATTGTCCATCGAAACATTTGCGATGTAAGACTTATTTATATTCGACACCTGGCTTGTAATAAATGATGCTTCACTATTTGTCATCACATGTATGAGAAAATGATCCGGGCATACATGTGATATTCACTTGGTTGTTCTTCGGAAAAACCGGGTGTGACATTTTGTGAAGAGGAAAAATATTTTTAGAAAAGAGGGAACAGAAACAAGTATCAAAAGGATAGCCAGTAAAGCTCTCTGAGAGCGCCGAAAGCAACTTCCACGGCCAGCAGACCACGTGGCACGTTCGGAGCTCATCCCCGAAGAGATTTGAGAGGTCCGACCCTGTGGGACACGTGCTGCCGCGGAGCTAGCCTCTGCGGAAGAAGCAAAGGCATTTTTCAGAGGGCACGTGTCATCCTCGGAGCTAGTCGTCGCGGAAGTCAGGGGACCAGTCACACGGGATACGTGTTGATCTCGGAACCCATCTCCGAGAAGTCCGGATCTATTGAACACGTGTCGCCACCGGAGCTTATCTCCGGAGGTCCGTCGCTGCTGGACACGTGTCGACCTCGGGGCATGTCCCTGAGGGAAGGAAAGGCGGAAAGACCGGCACCCACACGTGGCGTGCGCGGAGCTCATCTCCGAAGGATAAGGAGGTCTCGATCGATTGAAACGTGGCACAACCGGAGCTCGTCTCTGCGAACGAGGAGATACCAGGCCCGGAGGACACGTGGAGCTTCCGGAGCTCATCATCATGAAGGTAACGAATTCTGGAGCGGTTTTTACGCGTAAAGATACCGGTACGCAACAGAAACCGATCTAAATTCCACGATGTTACCAAAGATAAGATGATAGGATCCAACAAAGATCTGAATAAGACTCTTATTCGGGATCCAATCAGATTAGGACTCTTCTCTTCTCGATTATAAATAGAACCCAAAACCTCTGGCCGAAATCACCAACTTCTCTTTCAACTCCTGAGCCGACGACTTAGGGCCCTAGCCCTAACTCGCCGAGCAAAACATCGCCGAGGCACAACAAGGGAGATCATCGGAGGAGAACCAAGCGGTCTGAGGAGGACCCTGAAGACAAGAAGAACGTGAGGTAGGACTTCAATACCACCTTACGACATCATGTTGTTCATCTCTTTGCGTCTGTTCTTCGATTCCTTTCGAACAGAAGCCTTTTCGTGGGCAGAACACTCGATGATCAGTTTGATCTAAAGACAAGATCATCGCCACGATCATCTTTGATCTGAACACCTCTGACCGTGCAAGAACACCAGATCAATCTAATAGAACTAATCATAGGATAGCATGCATGAGCATCATCACATCTAGTTTAGGGTTTGTGCATGATATTGATTGCTGTGAATTTTGTATACACGTGAATCCTACATAGCAGAACAAGCTCAGGGAGCTGTCTACGACGGGCTGCAGCAACAAGGTTTTGAGAATCAAGAACAACCGGAACCGCAAGAACAAGGCAAGTGCTCCTTGACCATGTTGATCCTATGTTTTGGGTAAAACTATTTTGTTTTGCGAAAAGGTGTGTGTGCTGAGTCAAGCATGATGGGAAAACCCTTTTTATAGGAGTTTACTAGTTTTGATTAAACCATCCTTGTCGCCTGGGAAGTTTATGAGTCGGGTATGGGACTGCCCTGGGAACTGCAAGGCACAAGAGGGGGCCCGTGGGTGGGAGAATTGGAGATTCTAGCCTGCCGGTGAAACCTTAGTGAGTCCATACATCTAGTAACCCCTTTGTAAAGGCTATTTTGTGATCTCTTGACCATACACCGACGGTTGTGTACTGGTATAATGGAGGTTCTGCAGTCGCCGACGGGTGACGAAATCACAAACTTGTGGGTAAAGAGGTGCAAACTCTGCAGAGTCTAAAACTATCATGATAGCCGAGCTTACGGTCATGAGCACCTGGCTAAACTGCCATGATTAGATGGGATGGTTACTAGGGATGGTTATTGGAATGGTTATTGGGAAGGTTCTTGGTTATGGGTTTGGTTATGGTTTGGTTTGGAATTGTTAAGTCTGGATGATGAAAGGGTTGCATGACTGGTGGGTCATGATATGAGATTGGTCTCGGTGCGAGACAAGGTTGTTTCATGAGGTGAGATGGTAGCGAATACGAGGAGGTATTCGTGAGTATGGGTAAAGGAATGGTTAATGTTTGGATGGAACATGGGAAGTGATGGAGGTATGTTGGTATTTTCATACATGTTGGGACTACATTCATCTAAAGTTAAGATGTTGTTTATCATGGTTTTATAAATCTGCTTTTCTGCAAATAAGCCTTTTATTGCCTACCTTGCTTATGAGCTGCATATCATGTGTTATTCCCGCACTTGCTGAGTACATCATTGTGCTCAAACTTGCATTATTATTTCTTCATCAACAGCAAGAGAAGGCTACTATGAAGATCAAGTAGAGCATTATGGCGTGTGATCTGTTCTCAACCTTGCCTGTGGAGGGAGTAGGGATGGAGCCACTTCTGCTTAGTTTTGCTTCTGCATTAGTTTTTGCTTCCGCATTTAAATAAAGATTTCCGCTGCGTAGAAATAAAGACTTCCGCTGTGAGCATGAGTCCAAGACTCATGAGGTGTTGTAATAAACTCTGTTATTCGTGGTAATATATAATCTGAATTCAGTTTGTGGAACGTATGTGTACGTGTGATGAACATCCTGGGCACACATATGCATTAGTTCTCGGTTCCGTGGTTTTCCACAGAATTGAGGGCGTCACAGTTTGGGCACGTTGCCTTGCTGTCCAGGGCCTCTCCTTGGGCACTAGTTTGCGAAGTGTCCTATTTCCCCGCATGCAAAGCATGCCCTGTTGCCTATGGCAGCAGGTACATTGGGGCGGGGGTTTTGAACAGGAGCTCCCACGTTAGGTCGGGGCACAGGAGGCATGGGCACACGAGGTGCTGGTGCAATGGGTCGTTGCTGTGGTGGCTGACTAGGGCGGTATGCTGGAGTGGTCGATCCATACTGCGGTGCAGCTAGGGGCATGTACCGAGGTCATACGTTTCTCCCTTGAGGCTGGTATGGCATCTTCCTCTTGCACTCTCGCTCGATCTCTCGGATCTTGCTTTCAACCACTATAGCCTTGTCAACCAGCTTCTGAAAGCTTGCGTAGTCATTGTTGAGGAGCTGAACCTGGATCTCATTGTTCAACCCTATCATGAACAAGTATTGCTTCCTCTGGTCTGAGTTGACGTCTTCGGGGGCATACCGGGACAGTTGTGTGAACTTGTTGAGGTACTCATTCACACTTCTCTGTCCTTGGCGGAGACCTTCGAACTCCTGCCTTTTGAGCATCATTACACCAGAAGGGATGTAGTGAGAGTGGAAACTTTCCTTGAACTCAATCCAAGTGATCGTCTCCGGGTCGACATGAGCGTTGCTCAGGGCCATCCACCAGTCAGCGGCGGCTCCCATGAGTTGGTGCGACGCAAAGAGAACCTTCTCTCGGTCATTGCACTGCACTATGGCAAGCTTCTTCTCCATGGACTTCAACCAGTCGTCGGCTTCCATGGGGTCGTTAGTGTGACACCCTCACTCGGGTGTCAGCATATGTTCATGTGTTATGAAGAAGAAAAACATTTTAAGAAGAGTAGAAACAGAGACAAGTACCAAAAGGATAGCCAATAAAGCTCTCCGAGAGCACCGAAGACAACTTCCACGGCCAGCAGACCACGTGGCATGTTCGGAGCTCATCCCCGAGAAATTTGGGAGAGGTCCGCCGCTAACTAGCTACGTGGAAGGCTCGGGGGTCACCTCCGCAATTGGAAAGAGGTCCGACCCTGTGGGACACGTGCTACCGCGGAGCTAGCCTCTGCGGAAGAAGCAAAGGCATTTTTCAGAGGGCACGTGTCATCCTCGGAGCTAGTCCTCGCGGATATAAGAGGACCAGTCGCGCGGGATACGTGTCAATCTCGGAGCTCATCTCAGAGAAATCCGGATCTATCAAACACGTGTCGACCGCGGGGCATGTCCCTGAGGAAAGAAGAAGAGGAAGACCGGCGCCAACACGTGGCGTGCGTGGAGCTCACCTCCGAAGAAGAGGGAGGTCTCGCTCGTGGCACGCGGCACAACCGGAGCTCGTCTCTGTGGGAGAAGAGATACCAGGCTCATAAGGACACGTGGAGCTTCCGGAGCTCATCACCGCGGAGGTAACGAGTCTGAAGCGGTTCTTACGTGTAAAGATACCGGTGCGCAACGGAAACCGATCTAAACCCCATGATGGTTACCGAAGATAAGACGTCAGGATCTAACAAAGATCTGAATAAGACTCTTATTCGGGATGCAATCAGATTAGGACTCTTCTCTTCCCGATTATAAATAGAACCCAAAACCTCTGGCCGAAACCACAAACTTCTCTTTCAACTCCTGAGCCGACGACTTAGAGCCCTAGCCCTAACTCGCCGAGCAAAACCTCGCTGAAGCACAACAAGGGAGATCCTCGGAGGAGAACCAAGCGGTCTGAGGAGGACCTCGAAGACAAAAAGAGCGTGAGGTAGGACTTTGATACCACCTTACGACATCATTGTGTTCATCTTTGCATTTGTTCTTCAATTCCTTTCAAACAGAAGCCTTTTCGTGGGCAGAACACTCGATGATCAGTTTGATCTAAAGACAAGATCATCACGAACACCTCTGACCATGCAAGCCATGCAAGAACAACAGATCAATCTAATAAAACTAATCGTAGGATAGCATGCATGTGCATCATCGCATCTAGTTTAGGGTTTGTGCATGATATTGATTGCCGTGAATTTGTATGCACGTGAATCCGACATAGCAGGACAAACTCAGGAAGCTGTCTACGACGAGCTGCAGCAACAAGGTTTTGAGAATCAAGAACAACCGGAACCGCAAGAACAAAGCAAGTGCTCCTTGACCATGTTGATCCTATGTTTTGGGTAAAACTATTTTGTTTTGCTAAAAGGTGTGTGTGCTGAGTCAAACATGATGGGAAACCCTTTTATAGGAGTTTACTAGTTTTGATTAAACCATCCTTGTCACCTGGGAAGTTTATGAGTCGGGTATGGTTTTTGCTTTATGCTTCGCTGAGTCCATGGGATTGGGAAGCGAGATAGATGTGTCTAGCTAACTGCACTCGTACTGATAATAAGTAGTTGATGAGGTTAATGAACATGGATCGGAGGGGAGATCTAGGCAAGCCTGGGTTTGTGAATGAGGTAGCTTGAGATGGTGGTTTACTTGCCATAGATCTAAGGACCGGATCATGCATGCACATGCCAGGATAACAGTGCCACCACAAGGCCAAATATGGGTGCGGCTTAGCTGAGTAATTAGGTAAGTTGCTAGAGTGTTATGGACTGTGGAAGGCACGGGGAATGGGAGTCGAGTGAGGACTGCCCTGGGAACTGCATGGCACAAGAGGGGGCCCGTGGGTGGGAGAATTGGAGATTCTAGCCTGCCGGTGAAACCTTAGTGAGTCCATACATCTAGTAACCCCTTTGTAAAGGTTATTTTGTGATCTCTTGACCATACACCGACGGCTGTGTACTGGTAAAATGGAGGTTCTGCAGTCGCCGACGGGTGACGAAATCACAAACTTGTGGGTAAAGAGGTGCAAACTCTGCAGAGTTATTAAAACTATCATGATAGCCGAGCTTACGGTCACGAGCACCTGGCTAAACTGCCATGATTAGATTGGAATGGTTATTGGAATGGTTATTGGAATGGTTATTGGGAAGGTTCTTGGTTATGATTATTGGTTATGGTTCGATTTGGGACTGTTGAGTCCGGGAGATGGGATGGTTGCATGACTGATGGGTCATGACATGAGATTGGTCTCGGTGCGATACGTGGTTGTTTTATGAGGTGAGATGGTAGCGAATACGAGGAGGTATTTGTGAGTATGAATAAAAGATTGGTTAATGTTCGGATTGAACATGGAAAGCGATGGAGGTATGTTGGTAATTTAATACATGCTGGGATTACATTCATCTGAAGTTAAATTGCTGTTTTATCACGGTTTTATAAATCTGTTTTTCTGCAAATAAGCCTTTTATACCTACCTTGTTTATGAGCTGCATACCATGTGTTTTCCCGCACTTGCTGAGTACATCATTGTACTCAACCTTGCATTATTATTTCTTCATCAGCAGCAAGAGAAGACTACTATGAAGACCGAGTAGAGCATTATGGCGTGTGATCTGTTCTCAACCTTGCCTGTGGAGGGAGTAGAGATGGAGCCACTTCTGCTTAGTTTTGCTTCCGCATTAGTTTTTGCTTCCACATTTAAATAAGGACTTCCGCTGTGAGCATGAGTCCAAGACTCATGAGGTATTGTAATAAACTCTGTTATTCGTGGTAATATATAATGTGAATTCAGTTTGTGGAACGTATGTGTATGTGTGATGAACATCCTGGGCACACATATGCATTAGTTCTCTGTTCCGTGGTTTTCCCACAGAATTGAGGGCGTCACAGATTGGTATCAGAGCTACGGGTTGACAGTAGGTTACACGCCTAGACAGAAACCTTAGATTGGTATTAGGGCCACGGGTTAACAGCAAGTTACACTCTAAATAGGAGTCACAGGTAGCTAAACCACGCTGACCAAAGGAAGCATCCTAAGGTGAATAGCCTAGATTGACCTTTAAAACCACCTTGACATTGGAAACCATCCTTGAATAGGAGTTGAGTGGGCCCTTGTAATGATTATTTGTGAATATGTGCTTAGTGTGAGTTGTGGGATGTCTCAACAACGTTGCTCATATCCACACGTAAGAAGAAAGAGGAGTGAAATGCTTCGGCACTTGATCACATCCTCATAAGGACTAATATATATAGTCCAACTCCCCTTGATGCATATAGTTGAAAGGACCTATCTAACCTTCTAACCTTCTATTCTATTTCGTTCCCCCTCACAGATGGTGAGAGGAAACGCCAGCCGAAGGAACGTCCAGGAAGATGACCACGAGGAAGTTCCTGCTAACCCCGGAGCTGGCGAAAACAACCTAGAAAGGTTGATGGCCATGCAAAACCAGCTTATGCAAACCATGATCCAAACTTTGGGTCAGTTGCAAGCCAACCAACACCCCGTTCCGGCACCACCGCCACCACCACCGCCGGCTCATAACAGGCTGGGAGAGTTCATGAGGACTCGACCACCCACCTTTGCTCAAGCAAGCGATCCAATGGAGGCCGATGATTGGTTGAAATCCATGGAGAAGAAGCTTGCCATTGTTCAGTGCAACGACCGAGAGAAGGTTCTCTTTGCGTCGCACCAACTGATGGGAGCAGCTGCTGACTGGTGGGATGCCTTGAGCAATGCCCATGCCAACCCGGAGACAATCACTTGGACTGAGTTCAAGGAAAATTTCCGCTCCCACTACATTCCTGTTGGCGTAATGATGCTCAAGAGGCAGGAGTTTGAAGGTCTCCGCCAAGGGCAGAAAAGTGTGAACGAATATCTCAACAAGTTCATACAACTGTCCCGGTATGCCCCCGAAGATGTCAACTCAGATCAGAGGAAGCAGTACCTGTTCATGAGAGGGTTGAACAATGAGATCCAAGTTCAGCTCCTCAACAATGACTACGTAAGCTTCCAGAAGCTGGTTGATAAGGCTATTGTGGTGGAAAACAAGATCCGAGAAATTGAGCGCGAGTGCAAAAGGAAGGTGCCATACCAGCCCCAAGGGAGCAACGTATGACCTAGGTACATGCCCCCTGCACCACAGTATGGACCAACCACTCCTACGTACCGCCCTGGTCAGCCACCACAGCAACGGTTTGTTGCACCAGCACCTCGTGTGCCCATGCCTCCTGCACCCCGGCCTAACAATGGCGCTTCTGTTCAAAACCCCCGCCCCAACGTACCTGCTGCCGTAGGCAACAGGGCATGCTTTGCATGCGGGGAAGTAGGCCACTTCGCTAACCAGTGCCCGAGGAGAGGCCCTGGACAGCAAGGTAACTTGCCCAAGTAGAACCAGCGACCAAACGGAGGAAACAACCAAGGGAACCGTGGACCGCAGAACTATGCTCGTGGCCACGTTAACCATGTCACTACTGAGGAAGCACAACAGGCTGAGGACGTCGCAATTGGTATGTTCCTTGCCAACTCCAACCCAGCCACCATTTTATTTGATTCTGGAGCATCACATTCCTTCATATCATCCGATTATGTTGCCAAGCATCATCTACCCGTATCCCACTTAGAATGTGCTATGTTAGTTAATTCTCCTGGAGGAGAAATGAGGACTAATATAGTATGTCCTAAAGTAAGCCATAAAATAAGGGGGGTAGACTTCCTTGCCAACCTTATTGTTTTGGACTCCCACGGGATTGACATCATACTCGGAATGGACTGGTTAAGCAAGCACAATAGAGTAATCCAATGTGCTGAGAGAAGCATGCAGTTGACGAACGAACACGGTATCCATGTCGAGTTTGAATCAGCCTATCAAGCAACCGAACGGGTGGATTTGAACCATGTTGAAGGAGTAGCATTGGACAACATTCCAGTGGTTCAGGAATTTTCAGACGTGTTCCCGGAAGAACTTCCAGGTATGCCACCTGACCGGGACATCGAGTTTGCCATAGATTTGGTACCCGGAACTGCACCTATAGCTAAGAGACCATATAGGATGCCCGTCAACGAGTTAGTTGAACTCAAGAAGCAAATTCAAGAACAGTTGGAGAAGGGTTTTATCCGTCCAAGTTCGTCACCATGGGGAGCCCCGGTACTTTTCGTGGACAAGAAGGACAGAACCCAAAGAATGTGCGTGGACTACAGGTCTCTCAACGAGGTGACAATCAAGAATAAATACCCTCTGCCCCGTATAGTGGACCTGTTCGATCAAATGAAAGGAGCCCAGGTATTCTCCAAGATTGATCTTCGGTCGGGATATTTCCAGCTGAAGATTAAGCCCTCCGATATACCTAAGACAGCCTTTCGGACACGGTATGGTTCATATGAATATACCGTTATGTCTTTTGGATTGACGAATGCACCCGCATACTTCATGTACCTTATGAACAAGGTTTTCATGGAGTACTTAGACAAGTTCGTCGTGGTTTTCATTGACGATATTATGGTGTATTCAAAAAGTAAGGAGGAGCATGAAGAACATCTGAGATTGACCTTGCAGAAGTTGCGCGAGCATCAGTTGTATGCCAAGCTTGACAAGTGTCAATTTTGGCTAAAGGAAATATCCTTCCTAGGCCACATCATCTCCAAGGAAGGGGTATCGGTTGATCCAAGAAAGGTGAGAGATGTTCTGAAGTGGGACCAACCGAAGAGCGTGAGGGATATTCGTAGTTTCCTTGGGATGGCAGGATACTATCGGCGCTTTATTAAAGACTTCTCTAAAATAGCAAAACCTATGATGGAGTTGCTAATGAAGGGAAAAGTCTTTCAATGGACACAAGCCTGCCAAGAAAGTTTTGAGGAACTCAAGAAAAGGCTAACCACAGCACTAGTTCTGGTATTGCCAGACGTAAGCAAGAGCTTTGACATATATTGTGACGCATCCAGACAAGGGCTCGGATGTGTGCTCATGCAGGAAGGACAAGTGGTAGCCTATGCCTCACGACAATTAAAGAAGCATGAGCTTAACTATCCTACACATGATTTGGAGTTAGCAGCAGTGGTGCATGCATTGAAGATTTGGAGACATTATATCCTTGGTCATCGATGTGAGATCTATACGGATCATAAAAGCCTCAAGTACATATTTACACAAACAGACTTGAATTTGAGGCAACGTTGATGGTTAGAAATCATCAAGGATTATGATGTAGGAATCAACTACCACCCCGGGAAGGCCAATGTAGTAGCTGACGCATTGAGCAGAAAGGGAGCATGCCACCAACTCACGGTTCGGGAGCTACCACCCGAACTACGTAAGGAGTTCGAACGGTTACACCTCGGATTCTTGAATAACATGGAAATAATGGAGATCTACTCCTCATTGGAGCAAGAAATAAGAAAGGGCCAAGCAATGGACGAGGGGATCAAGGAGATCAAGGAAAGAATCCGATAAGGGGTAGAGAAGGAGTTCAAGGAGGATGAAAAGGGTACGCTCTGGCTAGGAAAAAGGATTTGTGTGCCAAACCTAAGACACCTTCGCGACATGATATTACGGGAGGCACATGATACACCCTATTCCATACATCCAGGGAGCACCAAAATGTACAAGGACTAGAAAACTTGCTATTGGTGGGATTGTATGAAGAGGGATATAGCCGAATACGTTGCCCTATGCGACACATGCCAACGGGTAAAAGCCGAACATCAAAAACCCACTGGATTGTTGCAACCTTTGAAAATACCTGAATGGAAATGGGAGGACATCAGTATGGACTTCATTGTCGGATTGCCACGAACTCAGTCAGGATACGACTCCATCTGGGTCATTGTGGACCGGTTGATGAAAACCGCCCATTTTCTTCCGGTAAAGGCCAGTTACAACGTTACACAGTTGGCAGAATTGTACATGGAGCAGATCGTGTGCCGTCATGGAGTTCCGAAGAGGATAGTCTCAGATAGAGGTTCTCAGTTTACCTCTAGATTCTGGAGGAAGCTGCAGAAAGCCATGGGTACACGACTGGATTTTAGCTCCGCCTATCACCCACAAACAGATGGACAAACCGAAAGGACAAACCAAATTTTGGAAGACATGTTGAGAGCTTGCGCCCTGAAACATGGGCGTAGTTGGGATAGGAGTATACCGTATGCCGAGTTCTCCTATAACAACAGCTATCAAGCTAGCTTGAAGATGTCGCCTTTCGAAGCCTTATATGGTAGACGGTGTAGAACGCCACTGTTCTGGAACGAGACTGGAGAGAACCAGGTGTTTGGACCCGAAGTACTACAGGAGGCTGAAAAGCAAGTTCAAACGATACGGGAAAACTTAAGGGCTGCTCAGTCACGACAGAAAGGCTATGCGGACAACAGGCGTAGGAAGTTGACCTTTGAAGTAGGAGACTTCGTATACCTTAAGGTATCGCCTATCCGAGGCCAACGACGTTTTAATGTCAAGGACAAACTAGCGCCTCGCTACATCGGACCATTTAAGATTTTGGACAAGCGAGGAGAAGTAGCCTACCAACTAGAGCTCCCAAACCACCTCTCCGACGTACATGACGTGTTTCATATATCCCAGCTCAAGAAGTGCTTGAGAGTACCAGAGGAACAAGTGTCAATGGGAGAACTTGAACTTCAAGAGGACCTGACTTACGCAGAATACCCTGTCCGAATCTTAGACGTAAAGGAAAGGGTCACCCGGAACAAGGTGATTCGATGGTGCAAGGTACAATGGAGCCATCACACTGAAGCTGAAGCCATATGGGAACGTGAAGAGAATATCAAGGCAGAATTTCCCCATCTATTTTCTACTAACGAATCTCGAGGGCGAGATTCAATTTAAGGGGGGTAGATTTGTGACACCTTCATTTCGGGTGTCAGCATATGTTCATGTGTTATGAAGAAGAAAAACATTTTAAGAAGAGTAGAAACAGAGACAAGTACCAAAAGGATAGCCAATAAAGCTCTCCGAGAGCACCGAAGACAACTTCCACGGCCAGCAGACCACGTGGCATGTTCGGAGCTCATCCCCAAGAAATTTGGGAGAGGTCCGCCGCTAACTAGCTACGTGGCAGGCTCGGGGGTCACCTCCGCAATTGGAAAGAGGTCCGACCCTGTGGGACACGTGCTACCGCAGAGCTAGCCTCTGCGGAAGAAGCAAAGGCATTTTTCAGAGGGCACGTGTCATCCTCGGAGCTAGTCCTCGCGGAAATAAGAGGACCAGTCGCGCGGGATACGTGTCAATCTCGGAGCTCATCTCAGAGAAATCCGGATCTATCAAACACGTGTCGACCGCGGGGCATGTCCCTGAGGAAAGAAGAAGAGGAAGACCGGCGCCAACACGTGGCGTGTGTGGAGCTCACCTCCGAAGAAGAGGGAGGTCTCGCTCGTGGCACGCGGCACAACCGGAGCTCGTCTCTGTGGGAGAAGAGATACCAGGCTCATAAGGACATGTGGAGCTTCCGGAGCTCATCACCGCGGAGGTAACGAGTCTAAAGCTGTTCTTACGTGTAAAGATACCGGTGCGCAACGGAAACCGATCTAAACCCCACGATGGTTACCGAAGATAAGACGTCAGGATCTAACAAAGATCTGAATAAGACTCTTATTCAGGATCCAATCAGATTAGGACTCTTCTCTTCCCGATTATAAATAGAACCCAAAACCTCTGGCCGAAACCACAAACTTCTCTTTCAACACCTGAGCCGACGACTTAGAGCCCTAGCCCTAACTCGCCGAGCAAAACCTCGCTGAAGCACAACAAGGGAGATCCTCGGAGGAGAACCAAGCGGTCTGAGGAGGACCTCGAAGACAAAAAGAGCGTGAGGTAGGACTTTGATACCACCTTACGACATCATTGTGTTCATCTTTGCATTTGTTCTTCAATTCCTTTCAAACATAAGCCTTTTCGTGGGCAGAACACTCGATGATCAGTTTGATCTAAAGACAAGATCATCACGAACACCTCTGACCATGCAAGCCATGCAAGAACAACAGATCAATCTAATAAAACTAATCGTAGGATAGCATGCATGTGCATCATCGCATCTAGTTTAGGGTTTGTGCATGATATTGATTGCTGTGAATTTGTATGCACGTGAATCCTACATAGCAGGACAAACTCAGGAAGATGTCTATGACGAGCTGCAGCAACAAGGTTTTGAGAATCAAGAACAACCGGAACCGCAAGAACAAGGCAAGTGCTCCTTGACCATGTTGATCCTATGTTTTGGGTAAAACTATTTTGTTTTGCTAAAAGGTGTGTGTGCTGAGTCAAACATGATGGGAAACCCTTTTATAGGAGTTTACTAGTTTTGATTAAACCATCCTTGTCACCTGGGAAGTTTATGAGTCGGGTATGGTTTTTGCTTTATGCTTCGCTGAGTCCATGGGATTGGGAAGCGAGATAGATGTGTCTAGCTAACTGCACTCGTACTGATAATAAGTAGTTGATGAGGTTAATGAACATGGATCGGAGGGGAGATCTAGGCAAGCCTGGGTTTGTGAATGAGGTAGCTTGAGATGGTGGTTTACTTGCCATAGATCTAAGGACCGGTTCATGCATGCACATGCCAGGATAACAGTGCCACCACAAGGCCAAATATGGGTGCGGCTTGGCTGAGTAATTAGGTAAGTTGCTAGAGTGTTATGGACTGTGGAAGGCGCGGGGAATGGGAGTCGAGTGAGGACTGCCCTGGGAACTGCATGGCACAAGAGGGGGCCCGTGGGTGGGAGAATTGGATATTCTTGCCTGCCTGTGAAACCTTAGTGAGTCCATACATCTAGTAACCCCTTTGTAAAGACTATTTTGTGATCTCTTGACCATACACCGACGGCTGTGTACTGGTAAAATGGAGGTTCTGCAGTCGCCGACGGGTGACGAAATCACAAACTTGTGGGTAAAGAGGTGCAAACTCTGCAGAGTTATTAAAACTATCATGATAGCCGAGCTTACGGTCACGAGCACCTGGCTAAACTGCCATGATTAGATTGGAATGGTTATTGGAATGGTTATTGGAATGGTTATTGGGAAGGTTCTTGGTTATGATTATTGGTTATGGTTCGATTTGGGACTGTTGAGTCCGGGAGATGAGATGGTTGCATGACTGATGGGTCATGACATGACATTGGTCTCGGTGCGAGACGTGGTTGTTTTATGAGGTGAGATGGTAGCAAATACGAGGAGGTATTCGTGAGTATGAATAAAAGATTGGTTAATGTTCGGATGGAACATGGAAAGCGATGGAGGTATGTTGGTAATTTAATACATGATGGGATTACATTCATCTAAAGTTAAGTTGCTGTTTTATCACGGTTTTATAAATCTGTTTTTCTGCAAATAAGCCTTTTATACCTACCTTGTTTATGAGCTGCATACCATGTGTTTTCCCGCACTTGCTGAGTACATCATTGTACTCAACCTTGCATTATTATTTCTTCATCAGCAGCAAGAGAAGACTACTATGAAGACCAAGTAGAGCATTATGGCGTGTGATCTGTTCTCAACCTTGCCTGTGGAGGGAGTAGAGATGGAGCCACTTCTGCTTAGTTTTGCTTCCGCATTAGTTTTTGCTTCTGCATTTAAATAAGGATTTCCGCTGTGAGCATGACACCAAGACTCATGAGGTATTGTAATAAACTCTGTTACTCGTGGTAATATATAACCTGAATTCAGTTTGTGGAACGTATGTGTATGTGTGATGAACATCCTGGGCACACATATGCATTAGTTCTCGGTTCCGTGGTTTTCCCACAGAATTGAGGGCGTCACAGTTAGCTTGAGCAAAGGTGGGTGGTCGAGTCCTCATGAACTCTCCCAGCCTGTTATGAGCCGGCGGTGGTGGTGGCGGTGGTGCCGGAATGGGGTTGTTGTTGTTGGCCTACAACTGACCCAAAGTTTGGATCATAGTTTGCATAAGTTGGTTCTGCATGGCCATCAACCGTTCCAGGTGGTTTTCACCAGTTCTAGGGTTAACAGGAACTTCCTCGTGACCATCCTCTTGGTTGTCACGGACGTTCCTTCGGCCGGCGTTTCCTCTCACCATCTGTGAGAGAGATCGAAATAGAGTAGAATGTTAGAAGGTTAGGTAGATTCCCTCAACTATATGCATCAAGGTGAGTTGGACTATATATATATTAGCCCATATGAGGATGTGAACAAGTGCCGAAGCATCTCACACCTCTTCTTACTTATGTGTGGATATGGACAACGTTTTGAGACGTCCCACGACTCACACAAACCACACAATCACAAACAATCATCACAAGGGCTCACACAACTCCTATTCAAGGATGGTTTTCTATGTCAAGGTAGTTTCAAGGCCAATATATGCATCCTAGGCTTGCATCCTATGGTCAGTGTGGCTTAGCTACCAATCTGTGATTGTATCTAGGTGTGTATCCTACCATCAACCGTGGTTCTGGTACCAATCTGTATTTCCTATTTAGGTGTGTAACCCATTGTCAACCGTGGCTCTGATACCAATCTGTGACGCCCTCAATTCTGTGGAATACCACGGAACCAAGAACTGATGCATACGTGTGCCCAGGATGTTCATCACACATACACATATGTTCCACAAACTGAATTCAGAATATATATATCACCAGGAATAACAGAGTTTATTACAATGTTTCACGAGTCTTGGACCCATGCTCACAGCGGAAGTCTTATTTCTATGCAGCAGAAGTCTTTATTCTAATGCGGAAGCAATTTAACTAATGTGGAAGCAATTCTAGGCAGCAATGGCTCCATCTCTACACCATCCCCACAGGCAAGGTTAAGAACAGATCACACGCCGAATGCTCCACTTGGTCTTCATAGTAATATTCTCCTGTTGCTGATGATGAGATAATAATACAAGTTTGAGCACAATGATGTACTCAACAAGTGCGGGAAAATATGATATGAAGCTCATAACAAGGTAGGTATAAAAAGGCTCATTGCAGAAAGCAAAGTTATTTATCAAAACCATGATAAAACAGCAACTCATCTTTAAGTGAATGTAATCCCAACATGTATTAGAATACCAATCATACCTCCATTATGTTCATTACCTTTCCATGTCACAACCAGTCATCAATCAACCTCATTCTCACGAATACCTCCTCGTATTCGCTACCATCTCACGAATACCATCTCATATTCGCTACCATTTCATCTCATAAACAATTTTGTCTCCCACCGAGACCAACCTCATTGCCATGACTCAATAGTCATGCAACCCATCTTATCACCCGGACTCAACAGTCCCAAAACCAAACAAAAACCAAATCATCCAAACCATAACCAGTAACCATCCCAATAACCATCCCAACTAATCATGGCAGTTGGCCAGGCGCTCGTGATCGTAAGCTCGGCTATCATGATAGAACTCTGCAGAGTTTGCACCTCTTTACCCACAAGTTTGTGATTTCTTCACCCGTCGGCGACTGCAGAACCAACATTATACCAGTACACAACCGCCGGTGTATGTCCAAGAGATCACAAAATAGCCTTTACAAAGGGGCTACTAGATGTATGGACTCACTAAGGTTTCACTGACAGGCTAGAATCTCCAATTCTCCCACCCACGAGCACCCTCTTGTGCCATGCAGTTCCCAGGGCAGTCCTCACTCGACTCCCATTCCCCGCGCCTTCCACAGTCCATAACAATCTAGCAACTTACCTAATTACTCAGCTAAGCCGCACCCATACTTGGCCTTGTGGTGGCACTGTTATCCTGGCATGTGCATGCATGAACCGGTCCTTAGATCTACGGCAAGTAAACCACCATCTCATGCTACCTCATTCACAAACCCAGTCTTGCCTAGATCTCCCTCCGATCCATGTCCATAATTAACATCAGTTGTCTCATTATCATTACGAGTGCAGTTAGCTAGACACATCTATCTCGCTTCCCAATCCCATGGACTCAGCGAAGCATAGAAGTAAAAATATACCAGACTCATAAACGTCCCTGGCGACAAGGGTGGTTTAACTAAAGCTAGTAAACTCCTACAAAAGGGTTTCCCATCATGTTTGACTCAGCACACACACCTTTTCGCAAAACAAAACAGTTTTACTCAAAACATAGGATCAATATGGTTAAGGAGCACTTGCCTTGTTCTTGCGGTTCCGGTTGCTCTTGGATCTCAAAACCTTGTTGTTGCAGCTCGTCGGAGATAGCTCCCTGAGCTTGTCCTTCTTACGTTCTTCTCGGTCTTCGGGGTCCTTTTATGATCAGACAGATCGTTGGGGCTCTCTTCCGGTGATCTTTCTCACTGATCTCCGGTGATGGCTTACTCGACGAGTTAGGGCTAGAGCTCCAAGTCGTCGGCTTAGGAATTGGAAAAGAAGTTCGTGGTTTCGGCCAAAGGTTCTGGGTTCTATTTATAATCGGGAAGAGAAGAGTCCTAATCTGATTGTATCCCGAATAAGAGTCCTATTCAGATTGTCGTTGAATCTTAACATCTTATCTTTAGTTGATTTGGTGCGGTATCATTGTGGAATTCAGGTCGGTTTCTTCTCCGTACCGATATTTCTATGCGTACAGAATCCAAAACCGCTCCAGAACTCGTTACCTCTACGGTGATGAGCTCCGGAAGCTCCACGTGTCCACCATGCCTGGTCTCTTCCTTTCCGCAGAGACGAGCTCCGGTTGTGCCGTGTGTCTAGCGAGCGAGACCTCCCTTCTCCTTCGGAGGTGAGCTCCGTGTGCGCCACGTATCCTGGCGGTCAGGACCTCCTCTCTATTCGGAGGTGGCTCCGCACGCGCCACGTGTCAATGCCGGACCTTTCCTCTCTCTCCGGAGGTAGCTCCAGCGCCAGACTTCCTTTCTTCTCAGAGACGAGCTCCGAGGTTAACACGTGTCCAACAGTGCTGGACCTCCCGGAGATAAGCTCCGGTGACTGCGCGTGTCCGATAGAACCGGACCTCTCGGAGGTGAGCTCCGAGATCGACACGTATCCCGCGCGACTAGTGCTCTGATTTCCGTGGTGACTAGCTCCGAAGATGACATGTGTCCTGCCGAAATGCCTTTGCTTCTTCCGCAGAGGCTAGCTCCGGGCAACACGTGTCCCACAGGGTCGGACCTCTCCCCCTTTGCGGAGATGAGCCCCGATCCTACAACGTAGCCAGTTTAGCGGCGGACCTCTCCCCACTTCACAGGGATAAGCTCCGAACACGCCACGTGGCCAGCGGGCCGCGGTAAGTTGTCTCCGGCGCTCTCAGTGAACTGGATTCGACTCTTATTGGCTACCTTTTGATATTTTTCTCTGTTCCTACTTCCTTTAAAATGTTTTCTCTTCATGAAACATGAATATATGCAGAAACCAGAAATGAGGGTGTCACACGTGCGCTCCGCGTCTCCGCGTCTTGTGAAGGCGCAGGTCTTGAATGTCTTGTACGGTAAAGGCATGGCGCGCCTTTACTCCTGCTGCCTACCGAGCCGGGGTGGGCAGCGCGGCTCTGTTTGCCACGTGGCGGGCCCGGAGCTCACCTCTGAGGAGAGGGGAGCCTCCGGCCTCGCTGGACACGTGGCGCCTTCGGAGCTCACCCCCGCGGAGGGGGCGAGGTCCGGCTCTATTGGCCACGTGGCGTGCCCGGAGCTCTCCTCTGAGGAGAGGGGGAGCTCCGGCCCTGTGGGACACGTGGCACCTTCAGAGATCAACCGCGCGGAGGGGGGGGGGGGGGAGATCCGGCTCTGCTGGCCACGTGGCGGGCCCGGAGCTCACCTCTGAGGAGAGGGGAGGTCCGGCCCTGCTGGACACGTGGCGCCTTCGGAGCTCACCCCCGCAGAGGGGGGAGGTCCGGCTGTGCCGGCCATGTGGTGGGCCCGGAGCTCACCTCTGAGGAGAGGGGAGGTCCGGCCCCGCTGGACACGTGGCACCTTCAGAGCTCACCCCCGTGGAGGGGGAAGGTCCGGCTCCGCCGGCTACGTGGCTGGCCTGGAGCTCTCCTCTGAGGAGAGGGGGAGCTCCGGCCCCGCTGGACACGTGGCGCCCTCGGAGCTAACCCCTGCGGAAGCGGCGAGGTCCTTAGCCGGTTTTGTCCTATACGCGGGGGTACCCGTTATTGAGGGTACCGACAGCCCTCCTTTAGGAGGCTCTGAATTTACTAGATTAATTCTGCCTGCTTTATTCACTAGGGCCCTCTTCTTTATATAGAGGCAGCTCAATGGTATTGTAACAGACTAGGACTCTGACTCATAACAGACTAGGACTCTGACTCATGACTCCCTAACAGACTCAGACTCTTCTCTTGATTCCTAACAGGCTAGGAATCCAACTTATGACTTCTTATTAGACTAAGACTAGGACTCTTTATATTTCTTAACTGACTGAACTGACCTTCCTGATTACAACTCAGGCTTATAACTAACTAAATTGTGGCGCTCTTCTTTGGTCCTATGACTATAAGTCCGGCCAAATAAGAAGTCCACAACACTTCCCCCGGTCTGGAGAAACAGCTCGTCCTCGAGCTGAAAATCTGGGTAGTCTTCCTTGAAATATTCAATTTCCATCAACATCGTTTCTGCTGGCAGTCTATCTTTCCATCTAATCAAAATTTCCCAAGAGTCCTTTATTGGTTTTGTTCTCAACACTTTTTCTGGCTGTGGAACTGATGTGGACATCACTCCTGCAGATATACATAACACTCACCTGGTAGACATGCAAGGTCCAATTACTAGAGCTTGAGCACGACAATTGAATTTAGAGGTGAGCTCGTTCCTGAATAATTCTTTATATGTGAATTTTGAGAGTATGTTGCTACCTAATGGATTAATTATGATTATGAAGCATCGAGAGGATATGGAGATACATGGAGAGGGGTTTGGAGGCGTGGAGGACCAGAAAATACGCCAACAAGAAGTTAGAGATCGAGCCCAACTCAAACTCGAGTCCAACTCGGGCCCAGGAGTAGTCCACCTTAAAATGGATGCACATGAGGCAAACGGACTCCATTTTTGACGTTCTACATATGCACGGAAAGCTGAGAGGATAAATTTTCCAACGGAACTGGCCCCACATCAAAATTCCCTTGGAATCGACGGGAAACTTCGAAATAATATAAAGTTTAAAGTCTGTCAGGGTGTTGCATCACCTAGTTGTGCCATTGGGCCTTGTATCGAGTCCAAGTCCATTATGTACGTGTCTTAGGGTTAGGTCACGACCTCAGCACCCCCTGGTCGTCCTCCACCTCCTTTATACCCCCTAGCCGCCATCACAAACAGCTGGGTTTTGCTTAGTTACAATCTGTCATTGAACAGTGTCGCCGATCATCGGTTGTGAGACCCCAAATTCGTGATCAATTCAGTTTTGATTGCAACTTCTCTGTTCTTGCTTGTGTTCTTGATTGCGCTTGCAGGGATAAGCCTTCATGGCAAGGTCATTCGTGTGACACGGGTGATAACCAACGGAGCAGTGGTGTAGTGATTGCGGGGTTTCGTTCGTTCGGAGCCTTGGATCATCAACGTCGAGATCTCCACCCAATCAAGTTTACCCTATCTCTCGGAAGATCGGTACTCATCCTCCTGTCAATTGGTATCAGATTTCCAGATTCACCGTGAGGTATACTTGTGTGCCCTTTAGATTTATTTTGTTTCAGTCCTATCATCCAAAAAAGCCACAAAAAAATTTTTAGTTTCCCTGACCTACAACCCCCGCACAACCTTTTGCACAATTTAGTTTCGGAGTCCGTAGTTCTGAGTTCGTGTCCTAGGTTGAGTCTGGTTGCTGTTTTAGATTTGTTTTGGTTCAGTTTTGTTTCTTCCATCCGCTGCCATCTACAAAATACCAATCTACAAAAAAATTCCATCACCGATTCGTTTCTGTTGCAGTTTCCACCACCACCAAAACCTGATTCGGGGTATCCTCTTTAAAACGGGCATAACTTCTCACTCGTAATTCCGATTGAGGCGCATTTTTTCCCAGAAAGGTCTCGAAAAAGTCCACATACGGCATTTCAAAATAAAAATAAAAAAAAAAGAAGGCCCTCGTTTCGAACTCCGAAGTTCCAGCACCAGTTTTTTCCAATCGCTCCTGAATTTGTGCCGATCTCATCTTTCATCGGTTTGAGCTAATACTTGGTGCTTTTTCTATTCTTGTGCCCCTGGTTGAGAAAAAATATCAAAAAAAATAAAGAGAAAAAAAAGATTTTGATTTCTACTAGTGCTTCAAGACAAAAACAGGAGGCTAAGGGGTTTTCTAGTTGTGCTATTTCTGGGTGAGTGCTGGATACTTGCTGATATTATCCTTGTTGTTCATCATCATTCATCCTTGTCCTTGCTTGTTGCCACAACTGTTCTAATACATTCTTAGGCCAGCAACTAGGTAAAATTCTTTGGACACTTATTCAGCATTGCTATCTGTTACTAACTTGTGTGCCACATACATATACTGCATTTGAGCCTTCTAAGCTCCACCTTCTCTCGAGCAGAACAGGTAACCTTTGCAATCACACTCACTCTCTGCTTGCTTCACACCGGTCACCGTTGGCCACCTGCAGTGCTGGTAAGAAACTTGTAAGAGCGGGGTAAGACGCATCTTACTGATCGATTTTCCACCCACTTCGGAGAGCGTAGTAATAGGGTTCTTCAGGATCTTTTTGTCTTCGTTTCTGTTTTGTACTAACAATTACAGGAAAGAAGCCTATGGATAAGAACTCTGGTTCTACACCTCCGGATGATGAAGAGTGCATGTCCCATATGGAACTAAAGGACATGATGCGGGCAATGACCAAAGCTTTCAACAATTACCAGACCACTACAACAGCCACCTTTCAGAGGCTCCATACAAGTGTTGCTGGTCTGACCACACGGTTGGACGAGATGGAGACTCGTCTTCCCCAACAAGCTACACCCTCTATCATCCTTGATGGTGATGCACATGCTCACTACGACACAGAGGATGACTTCAATAACCATGAGGTTGATGCACAGAAGCGCTGTCGCCCTCGACGAAATCATCAAGGTATAGGAGGTAGACCTCGTCTCATGCTCCTGAACAAGATAATGATCCTTATGCTAAGATTAAGTTTTCTATTCCAACATTTTATGGATGTTATGATGCTGAGACTTACTTGGATTGGGAGATGACGGTAGAACAAAAATTTAGCTCTCATCTTGTTCCTGAGCGACATAGAGTTAGACAAGCCACTAGTGAGTTTAAAGATTTTGCTATAATTTGGTGGAATGAACTTGTCAATACACGTAATGCACCACAGACATGGGCTGCGTTAAAAAAAGAGATGCACGCTAGGTTCGTTCCTCCTTCATATAGACGTGACCTTCTTAAGAAATTGCAACGCTTTGATCAGGATGACATGACTGTCCAAGAGTACTACCAAGAGTTGCAGAAAGGTATGCTTCGTTGTGGGGTAGTTGAGGATCAGGAAGACCAAATTGTTAGGTTTTATGGGGGCTTGCGGCGTGAGATCCAGGACATAGTTGACTACAGGGAATATCATTCTATTCAATGTTTATTTCAACTTGCTATGTTAGCAGAAAAAGAAGTGCAGGGTCGCCAACAGCAGCGGCGGAACAACACCTTCACGCCACGACAATTTCCAGTGCCATCCAAAGCAGCGCCCTCCTCGAGCGTATGTGCTTCTACACCACCCTCCACGGGTGTTGTACGCAGCAGCATCGCACCTTCTACATCACGGGGACAAGATAACAGCAAGTCCCAAATGCCTCCAGGTGTTGCAGCAAAGGCGGCTGCACCCAACACTTTGACAAGTCGCAGCTCCGACATCAAGTGCCACCGCTGCCAGGGACTTGGCCATATGCAACGAGATTGCCCCAGCAAACGGGCGATCATTGCCACTGCTGATGGTGGGTATGGTAGTGCTTCTGATATTGAAGATGAAAATATTATTGCAACTAACATTTCAGGTTTGGATGATGGTGCTGAGGAGGTTCTTGGTACATCTGCGACAAACAACTATAGGACTTTGATTGTGCAGCGAGCTTTGAGTGCCACGGTTCGAGAGGACGACAACCGCCAACGTCACAACCTTTTTAACATGTTTCTCGTCGTCAAGGACTGCCATGTACATACCATCATTGATGGTGGTAGCTGCAACAATTTGGTGAATGTTGAGGTGGTCAAGAAGCTTGGCTTGACCAAACGGGAGGATTTCCACCCTTATCACATTCAATGGTTTAACAACAATGGTAAGGTTAAGGTAACACAAACAGCAAGGATACATTTTTCCATTGGTTCTTATCATGATTTTGCTGATTTTGATGTGGTACCTATGGATGCTTGTTCTCTTTTGTTGGGACGTCCTTGGGAGTTTGATACTGATGCTATTCACCATGGTTGATCTAATAAGTATACTCTCATGCATAAGCGCAATAAAATTGTGTTGCTTCCTATGAGTCCCACTGAAATTGTACAATTTGAGCAGGAGAAAAAGAATAATGCTAAGCAAAAGGGTGTTTTCAATTCTGAAATTCAGCAACCTATTAAGTTGAAAAATCCTATTTTGCTTGCAACTAAATCTGATCTTGATGCTTTATATGCCTCTAATGGAACTTGCTATGCTTTAGTGTGCCAACATGCTTTATATTCCATTGAGGATACATCCATTGTCTTGCCACCTGCTGTTGCTAACCTTTTGCAGGAATATATGGATGTTTTTCCATCAGAGATACCCCTGGATTACCACCTGTGTGAGGCATTGAGCACAAGATTGATTTGGTTCCAGGGGCGAGCTTGCCAAACCGTACTGCCTACAGGACCAACCCCGACGATACTAAGGAAATTCAGCGACAAGTCCAAGATCTTCTGGACCGTGGGTACATTCTTGAGAGTCTTAGTCCTTGTTCTGTTCCTGTTCTTTTGGTTCCAAAAAAAGATGGCACTTGGCGCATGTGTGTTGATTGTAGAGCCATCAATAACATTACCATTCGTTATCGCTATCCTATTCCTAGATTGGATGATATGCTTGATGAGTTGAGTGATTCTGTTATTTTCTCCAAGATTGATTTGCGTAGTGGGTATCATCAGATTCGTATGGCTTTAGGTGATGAATGGAAAACTGCTTTTAAAACTAAATTCGGACTTTATGAATGGTTAGTCATGCCATTTGGTTTAACTAATGCGCCCAGCACTTTCATGAGGTTGATGAATGAGGTTTTACATGCTTTTATTGGTAAATTTGTGGTGGTTTACTTTGATGATATCCTTATTTACAGCAAGTCATATGATGAGCATCTTGAACATTTACGTGCTGTTTTGAATGTCTTGCGCGATGCACGTTGTCGAAGTGTGTGGTCGACACTTCCCCCGGACCTGCACTAGGCAGCCCGCGGAGGTTCTTTTTCGGAGGGGCTAGCCACTTGCGGAGAGCTTGAGCGTAGGGACGAGTTTGGGAAGAGCTTGACACGGCGAGTTTTATGTGGTTCAGGCCGCCGGAGCATAAAACCCTACGTCCACGGTGAGCTGAGGTGCTCGCTGTATTGCTTGTTGCTCAGAACCGGAGTCCTGAGCTTGAGGGTGAGTTACACCTAGGGTATGAGTTGCTGGAGAGCGAACCTAGGGTGCAAAATGCTAGAGTGCGAACCCTTGCTAACGTTGCCTACCCGAGCCTTTTATAGTCCAAGGCTCGTGTGGCTTACAAGGGGGGCCCGGGACCCGACATGTGGTCCCGGGGAGATTGCCTGCCGACTATCGTATCCGCAGTTACGTCGGTAGATGTCTCTGGCGAAGGCTCCTGAGTCTTCGTCTTGCCGCCCTGCCCATGCCGCCTGCTAGTCGTAGTGGTTGATGATGGCGGGAGAGGCAGGGGATGTCTTGTCGCTGTGTTTATTGGCTGGCAGGTTCTGACACCGCGCACCAGTCTGTGATGCGACTGGGCGCAACGGCACTTGACAGAGGCGTGCTCCGCGTCTCCGCGTCTTGGGAAGGCGCGGGCCTTGAATACCTTGTACAGGCAAGGTATGGGGCGTCTTTACGCCCGCAGCCTACCGCTCGGGGGCAGGCAGCGCTCTTCTGCTGGACACGTGGCGGGCCCGGAGCCCTCCTCAGAGGAGGGGGAGGTCCGGTCCCATAGGACACGTGGAGCCTTCGGACCTCTCCCGCGGAGGGGGAGGTCCAGCTTCTGTTGGCCACGTGGCGGGCCCAGAGCTCTCCTCTGAGGAGAGGGAGGTCCGGCCTTGCTGGACACGTGGCGCCTTCGGACCTCTCCCCGGCGGAGGGGGGAGGTCCGGCTTATGCAGGCCACGTGGCGAGCCCGGAGCTCTCCTCTGAGGAGAGGGAGGTCCGGCCCCGTTGGACACGTGGCGCCTTCGGAGCTCTCCCTGCGGAGAAGGGCGAGATCCTTAGGCATTTTCCCCTATGTGCGGGGGTACCCCATATCGCGGGTACCGACAGTGGCCCCCGGGCCCATCTCGGGGGAGATAGCGAGCCCGAGGTGGGGCCTCCGTCTCTTCTGTTCCGCACACTTTCTCTAAGTCCCGCATTGACCGCTGCCGGAGCACGAACAGTCGTGGGATCGTGGGAGCGTGCGCCCACTTGATGGTTGCTTTTACTGCAGTGGTTCCCAAGACTGCCACTTCTGCATGTTGCGGCGCTTTCTTCGGGAACCGTCGAAGCGCCTCGCCGGCTCGTCTTCTTGGGAGGCTGACTCCTTGACCCGCCACTTCAGCTGGGCGGCTTGGGCCCACCTGTCATCGGCGCCCGGTCTTGGAGCCGAAGCGGTTGCCGATGCGGCGTTTTCGAAGAGTTTCGGGTCGTTTGGAATCACATCTGGGAAGTTTTAAAGGGGGATCTTACCCGCATTGCGGCTTCCCTTCGCACTCCCCAGCGCTTTTCCTTGGACTCTTGTGCCTTTGTCTTCTTGTATTTGATCTTACTTAGCCAAGCCTTTAGCTCCGCAAGGTACTCAGAGGTCTCCAGGACCCGCCCCATGAGAATGGGGAGGTTCGGGCCTGCTAGCCACGTGGCGGGCCCGGAGCTCTCCTCTGAGGAGAGGGAGGTCTGGCCCCTCGGGACACGTGGAGCCTTCGGACCTCTCCCCGCGGAGAGGGGGGGGAGGTCCGGCTTCTGTTGGCCACGTCGCGGGCTCGGAGCCCCCCTCTGAGGAGGGGGAGGTCCGACCCCGCTGGACACGTGGGACCTTCAGGTCTCGCCCCTGCGGGGGTGGTGAGGTCCGGATTCTTCGGTCTTACCTTGGAGCTCCGGTCTTGCGCGAACCCGTAGCGGCCCCCTGGTAGGTGTGTCCCATTGGTTGGGTGCACCTACCATACTCTTGCGGGGAGCTGAGGCCGAGAGGTCCTGCACACAAGTTAGGGAAACGTAATTCTCCTTGGGGGCTCCCCCTCCTCTATCTCATAGTCTTATTTGGCTTACGGTCCCCATTCACTTGTACGGTGCTTGGGGACTATAGTGCGCGAAGTGCCAGGAGCTCAGGGCCCCCCCTGGCTATCGGCACGTACCTCCAACGCAACCGCCTTTGGTAGGGCAGCAAATGCCGACTAGAGGTGAGAATAAGAAGAGGGTGCCGAGCGCATGGTGAGCATACGCCGAAAGTGCAGTCATAAAAATTTAATACGTAATTTAAATGAGCACAAGGGAAGAGCAAAGTAGGACAGGTTTCTTTTCATATAAATTTCCATAGGAGGAAGCAGGCTATACATGGAGGCCACGACCCGCCCCATTAAGAAGGGAAGCAAGACTCTACGCGCTTAGGGTCGGAACCAGGCGAAGCTGAACGTAGTCCTGTACCGTCCCCTGAGGCTTAGCTGCTCCGAGCGCTGTTCCTGGACTCTATGAAATCTATTACAAAAGAAGAGACTGTCCTATTATTGCTCTAGGGGTAGAACTTACGGAGGTGTTCGATGTTCCAAGGGTTCGGGAGTGGCTCCCCATCCTCGGTGGAAAGGCGTACGCACCCGGGACGACACACTTTTGTGACTCGGAAGGGACCTTCCCAACTAGGGGAGAGTTTGTGGGTCCCTTCACGAGAAAGTATGCACCGCAGCACCAGGTCGCCTTCCTGCAGCTCCCGGGCACGCACAGACCTCTGGTGGTAGCGGCGGAGCGCTTGTCTGTACCGTGCGTTACGGAGTGCTGCATGCAATCGGACCTCGTCGACGAGGTCGATGTCTCCGCGCTGGAGGTCGTCCTGCGCGGCTTCGTCGTAAGCTCGGACACGGTGAGACTTCATGGTGATCTCTGGGGGAAGCACAGCTTCGGCCCCATACACCATGAAGAAGGGTGTCTCTCCGGTGGCCCGGCTCTGGGATGTCCGGTTAGCCCATAGTGTGTTCGGAAGCTCGTCCACCCAATTGGCACCATGTTTCTTCAGGCTGGCATAGGTGCGGGTCTTGAGGCCCCGGAGAATCTCGGCGTTGGCCCTCTCGACTTGTCCATTACTTTTTGGGTGAGCAACAGAGGCATAGCACACCTGGATGCCGAGGTCTTCGCAGTAGTCTTGGAAGGCTGCACTGGTGAACTGGATCCCATTGTCAGTGATGATTCTGTTCGGGACCCCGAACCGGCAGACAATCGACTTGATGAACTTTACTGCTGACTGCTTGTTGATGGTGACGACTGGTGCGGCTTCCGGCCACTTGGTGAACTTGTCGATGGCGACATAGAGGTACCGGAATCTCCCGACGGCTTTGGGGAATGGTCCCAGGGTGTCCAACCCCCACACGGCAAACGGCCACGAGGGTGGGATCATCTGTACCGCCTGAGCCGGTGTATGGATCTGCTTGGCGTGGAACTGGCATGCCTTGCAGCTCTCGACCAGCTTGACGGCATCCTGGAGTGCTGTTGGCCAGTAGAAGCCATGCTGGAAGGCTTTACCGACAAGCGTGCGTGAGGAAGAGTGACTCCCACATTCGCCTCCATAGATCTCAGCGAGCAAGTCGCAGCCTTCCCCCTGGGTTATGCACCGCAATAGGACGTGGTTGGCGCCACGCCGGTAGAGATCCCCTTCTACCAGCGCGTATCTCTTAGCCATACGCACGATCTGTTCAGCGGTTGCATGTTCATAAGGGAGGATGTTGTCTTTCAAGTAGTCCCGGATCTCCGTGATCCATGCATCGGGTCTGACTTGAGCTCCTGGATCTTGAGCGCTGGGTTGCACGGAGTCCCCAGTGACGCTTACAATCCTTGGTGGCATCCATGGTTGCAGGGCCGCCGGGACCGCCAGCTTCGAGGTGCTGGTCCAGCCCCCTTCGCCTGGCTTGGCGGGCCGGGCTGTGGGCCGCAGCAACGTCCTCTCAAAGACTCCTTCGGGCACGGGAGCTCCGGTGGAAGCCTTCGTTGAAAGGTCGTCGGCTGCGGCATTGCCAGCGCGCGGTACGTGGCGCAGGTCCAAGGCGAGGAAGTCTTTCTCCAACATCTGCACGTGAAGCAGATAAGCAGCTAGTTGTGGGTCATTGCAGGAGCATTCGCCCTTAACTTGTTTGATAACCAGCTGGGAGTCGCCCTGTGCTAACAACTGGCGAGCGCCTAGAGATAGGGCTGTCTGCAGGCCAAAGATGAGTGCTTCATACTCTGCCATGTTGTTGGTTGCCTTGAAATTGAGACGCACCATGTACCCAAACTGCTCCCCCGATGGCATGAGAAGCAGTACGCCGGCACCGCCCCCTGCTTTCGCGAGGAGCCGTCGAAGAAGAGCGTCCAGTGGGGCTCGGTGAAGACCGGAGCTCGGTGCTCTGGTTCACCGTCTTTGTGGCCCCCTGGGTCAGTCTTCGTTGGTGTCCACTCTGCCACGAAGTCAGCCAGCGCTTGGCTTTTGACTGCATGGTGAGGGAGGAAGTCCAGCTCGAACTCCGCCAGCTCCGCTGCCCATTTAGCGACGTTGCCAGTCGCATGGGGGCTGTGAAGGATCGTCTTCAGCGGATAGGAGGTGACTACCGAGACCCGGTGGGCCTGAAAGTAGTGGCGGAGCTTCCTGGATGCCACGAGCACTGCATACAGCAGCTTGTGGACTTCTAGGTACCTTGTCTTGGCATCGTGAAGTACTTCGCTGATGTAGTAGACAGGTCTCTGGATGGTTCGAACCCTCTCTCTTAGGTCTGGAAGGTCTTCATCCATTGGCCCTGGCCCGCTGGAGGTGAGTGGGTCCAGGGGGGCTTCCGGGAGTTGGAACCCGGAAGTTCTTAAGCCGTCTTGGCCCCCCGGGGGGCCCCGCTGGTTCTCCGAGAGCTCCGGAGGGTCCTGCTGGATCTCCAGGAGGTCCCGTTGGGCCCCCGAGGGGTTGTCTTGGAGGTCCGGGAGGCCGCCCTGGTCCTCCGGGAGGTTGTCTTGGAGGTCCGGGAGACCGTCTTGGTCCTGCGGGGCCTCCTGATGTCTGTCTTCTGCTGCCGGAGCAAGCTGTGAAGATGAGAAGTCCGGCCGCTCTGCGACGAGGACCATACTCACCACTTCAGTTGTCGCCGCGATGTAGAGCAACAGATGCTCTCCGGGCTCTGGGGCTACCATGATAGGTAGGGTCGTCAGGGGTCGCTTCAACTCCTGGAAAGCCTCTTCTGCTTCGTCAGTCCAGGCAAATGGACCGGATTTGCGCAGGAGCTTAAAGAAGGGAAGTGCCCGCTCCGCTAGCCTCGGTATAAACCGACTCAGCGCGGCTAGGCATCCCGTGAGTTTGTGGACATCCTTGATGCGGGCAGGAGGCCGCATCAAGTTGATGGCCTTGATCTTCTCTGGGTTGGACTCAATTCTCCGATGCGAGACCAGGAATCCTAAGAGCTTCCCAGAGGATACGCCGAACACACATTTGTCGGGGTTCAGCTTGGTGCGTGTGGAGCGCAATTTGTCAAAAACTAAGGCCAGGTTATCTAACAAAGATGAACTCTGCCTGACCTTGATGACGATGTCATCGACGTACACCTCAACTAAGTCTCTTATTAACTCTCCGAAGGTTTTGTGCATTGCACGCACAAAGGTGGGGAGAGCATTCTTTAGGCCATAAGGCATAGAGACATAACAATATAGGCCATCTACTGTGATGAAGGAGATGTGCTCTTCATCTTCTCTAGACATGGGAATCTGATGGAAACCCGAGTAAGCGTCTAGGAAGCACAGCATATCGCAGCCTGATGTCGAGTCTACTATTTGATCTATTCTAGGGAGAGGGAATGGATCTTTGGGACATGCCTTATTGAGACTGGTGTAGTCGATGCACATCCGGAGCTTCCCACCAGCCTTCGGGACAACGACGGGGTTCGCCAACCACCGGGGGTGGTGGACTTCCCATATGAAGCCAGCGTCCAGCAGCTTCTTGATTTCTTCGCGAATGAAGTTTTACCGCTCGATGGACTGCTTGCGGGGCTTCTGTTGAACTGGCCGGGCATCGGGGAAGACCTTTAAGTGGTTCTCGATCACCTCCCTAGGGATCCCTGGCATCTGTGACGGCTTCCATGCAAACACGTCAACGTTGTGCCGGAGGAAGGTGACGAGCGCGCCTTCCTATTTGCTATCCAGGCCCCCGGCTACCCGGGTGGTCTGGGTGGCTTCGGCGCCGACTTGTACGACCTTTAAGGGGACGTCGCCCTCGTCGAGGGGTTGCACTCGAGGTGCTGTGGCAGAGGCACGGTGGCGTGCACTCGGGTGGAGCTGGTCTGGTTCTGCACTGCCAGGGGCTGGTGCTCCAGCTGTTGCAAGTGCTTGGAGTTTTTCCAAGGCCGACACTGCAGCAGTGCGGTCTCCACGAATCCTGAGGACGCCTGTTGGTGTAGGCATCTTCAGGACAAGGTAGCCGTAGTGGGCTACTGCCATGAATCGGTACAGGGCTGGCCTGCCAATTATGGCGTTGAAGGGGAGGTCGATCTCCGTTACGTCGAACAGAATGTATTCTGTCCGATAGCTATCCGGAGCTCCGAAGGTCACCGGGAGGCTGATGTTGCCGTAGGGAACGACCTGTCCCGGTCCTACCCCTGAGAACGGGGTCGACGGGGTGATCTTGGCCATCGGGATCTGCAGCTTCTGGAAAGCTGCACGGCTGATGAGGTTCAGCCCAGCTCCGCCATCTACCAAAACGTGGTACATCCTCACGTTGGTGATGGTGGGTGCTACCAAGAGCGGTAGTTGGCCGGCCCCAGCCATGTTCCTGGGGCAGTCGGTGGCGTCAAAGCTGATGGGAGTACCCATCCACTTGAGGTGCGGCGCGGCACTTGGGAGTGGAGCCACCGACGCTACCGCTCGGTGCAGAGTCTTAACTGCGCTTCGGGACGAGGGGTCGGCGGACCCGCCGTATATGACGTAGAGCTTCTTTTGACGCTCATCATCACTGGAGCTGGAGTCCTCATGGTTGCGCACCGCCTTCACGGTGCGCTGAGGCTCCTGGAACTCCACTTGATGGTCGACGCTGTCTGGGGCGTCAACCTTCTGCTTGCCCTCCCTTTGGCGGAAAGGTGGAGCATCAGTCCGCTGCTGCTTCTCTTTGCGGAAGCGCTCCGCGAGCTTCCGGATCTCCCGGCACTCGGCAGTAGTATGGCAACAGCTGCCGTGCACGGGGCATAGTTTGTCTTGGTCACCTTCTGGGGCTGGTGACTGTCGCTGCCTCTTGTCGGGGCGCGGCCCCCAAGCTCCACTGGGTGCCGCTGCTGCGGCAACGGGGGCTGCGGCCGGCGATTCCATCTTGCTTCTGCCCCGGTTCTTGGCCTTCCTGCTGCCTCCATAGGAAGCAGTGCCAGACTCGGGCTGTCCTCCTGACTCGGAGGTCGGCAGTGAGTGCCAATTCCGCCCTTCGGCTGCTCTGGCGCACTTGTCTGCCAGGCTGAAGAGCTCGGAGATGTCACGGACCTCTCTGGTCGCGAGCTTCTTGAGCATCTTCTTGTCCCGCACACCTTGCCGGAACGCCACCACCACAGAAGCATTTTGGATGTGTGGGATGGTGTTCCGCACCTGGGAGAACTGCTGGATGAAGGAGCGCAGCGACTCCCCAGGTTGTTGCTGGATGGCGTGGAGGTCGAGCTCCGTGCCAGGCCGGGTGTAGGAACTGCCGAAGTTGGCGATGAACTGCCGGCAGAGCTCTCCCCAGGAAGTTATGGAACCCTGGGGGAGGTTCATGAGCCAAGACCGGGCTGGGCCGGTCAAGGCGACGGGGAAGTAGTTGGCCATGACGGCCTCATCCCCTCCTGCGGCAAGTACGGCGGTGGAGTAAATCTGGAGGAACTCCGCCGGGTTGACGCTGCCGTCGTACTTCTCGGGCAGGTGCGGCCGAAACTTGCACGGCCACCTCACGAAGCGAAGGTGGGGTGCCAGGGCCGCACATCCTGACCCTGTTGCTGCAGGTGTTGGTGCCACGAACGCTTGGTTCGCCGCTGGTACGGTATACCCCGGTATGGGCAAGGCTGCGCCATTGACCGGGGGCGCTGTTTGCAGGGCATATGGCTGTGGCATATGCTGCGCGGCGTATCCCTGGGGCAGAGATCGCGTGGCGAAGGTCTGCTCTTCAGGCTGGGTCGATGCCGACGTCATGCTGTCGCCAGCCTCCTGGTTGCGACGCCTTTCTCGACGTCGCTCGAGGTACACCCGGGCATCATGGCCCAAGTGGCACCGTTCCAGCTCTGTCCTCAGGTCCATCGACTGGAGCCTGGTGGAGCTGGAATCCGCCGTCTGCCCGTCAACCGTTGGCGTGCGCGTCAGCGACACAGCCGGTTGGCCGGAACGTCGTCCCCGCCGAAGTCGAGGGTTTGCGGCGGCGACGACGAGACGGTCTACCTCATGAATCCACCGCTGGGTCGCTGCCAGAGGCGCGTCCCCAGCAGGCGGATAGCGCAGTAGTGCTCTTGCTGCAGCTAGCGCACCCCCGTGGGGAACGCTGAGCGCCGCAGAAGATCTGACGCTGGCTGCAGCCTGCATTGCCGGTGTCGGCTGCTGGCTACCAGCTTGCGCCGACACACTCCGTCCTGAGTGCGTCGACACGTACTCCCCGCTAGTCACGGTCCGTCGTGAACGCGGGGGAGGAGAGCTTGCCGCTGAAGGAAGCTTGGTCATCTTCGCCGGCAGAAGCTCGTCGCGCAAGGGAAAAGCCCCCTTCCTGGCGCGCCAAATGTCGAAGTGTGTGGTCGACACTTCCCCCGGACCTGCACTGGGCAGCCCGCGGAGGTTCTTTTTCGGAGGGGCTAGCCACTTGTGGAGAGCTTGAGCGTAGGGACGAGTTTGGGAAGAGCTTGACACGGCGAGTTTTACATGGTTCGGGCCGCCGGAGCGTAAAACCCTACGTCCACGGCGAGCTGAGGTGCTCGCTGTATTGCTTGTTGCTCAGAACCAGAGTCCTGAGCTTGTGGGTGAGTTACACCTAGGGTATGAGTTGCTGGAGAGCGAACCCAGGGTGCAAAATGATAGAGTGCGAACCCTTGCTAACGTTGCCTACCCGAGCCTCTTATAGTCCAAGGCTCGTGTGGCTTACAAGGGGGGCCCAGGACCCGACATGTGGTCCCGGGGAGATTGCCTACCGACTATCATATCCGCAGTTACATCGGTAGTTGTCTCTGGTGAAGGCTTCTGAGTCTTCGTCTTGCCGCCCTGCCAATGCCGCCTGCTAGTCGTAGTGGTTGATGACGGCGGGAGAGGCAGGGGATGTCTTGTCGCTGTGTTTATTGGCTGGCAGGTTCTGACACCGTGCGCCGGTCTGTGATGCGACCGGGCGCAACGGCACCTGACAGAGGCGTGCTCCGCGTCTCCACGTCTTGGGAAGGCGCAGGCCTTGAGTACCTTGTACGGTCAAGGTATGGGGCGTCTTTACGCCCGCAGCCTACCGCTCGGGGGCAGGCAGCGCTCTTCTGCTGGACACGTGGCGGGCCCGGAGCCCTCCTCAGAGGAGGGGATGTCCGGTCCCGCAGGACACGTGGAGCCTTCGGACCTCTCCCGCGGAGGGGGAGGTCCGGCTTCTGTTGGCCACATGGCGGGCCCGGAGCTCTCCTCTGAGGAGAGGGAGGTCCGGCCCCGCTGGACACGTGGCGCCTTCGGACCTCTCCCCGGCGGAGGGGGGAGGTCCGGCTTATGCAGGCCACGTGGCGAGCCCGGAGCTCTCCTCTGAGGAGAGGGAGGTCCGGCCCCGTTGGACACGTGGCGCCTTCGGAGCTCTCCCTGCGGAGAAGGGTGAGATCCTTAGGCATTTTCCCCTGTGCGCGGGGGTACCCCATATCGCGGGTACCGACATACGTTTATATGGTAACCTTGAGAAGTGCACCTTTTGCACCGATCGTGTGTCTTTTCTTGGGTATGTTGTTACTTCGCAGGGCATTGAGGTAGACGAGGCAAAGATTGTTGCCATCACGAGCTGGCCACTTCCAACTACGGTCACACAGGTTCGGAGTTTTCTTGGTCTCGCAGGTTTCTACCGGCGTTTCGTGCGGGATTTCAGCACCATTGTGGCACCTCTCCACGAGTTGACAAAGCATGGAGTGCCGTTTTGATGGGGACCAGCACAACAACAAGCTTTTGATGTTCTCAAGTCGAAGCTCACACAAGCACCATTGCTGCAACTTCCTGATTTTGAGAAGACCTTCGAGCTTGAATGTGACGCGAGCGGCATTGGCATTGGAGGAGTGCTAATTCAAGGAGGTAAACCTGTTGCCTTCTTTAGTGAAAAATTGCATGGGCCTTCGCTGAATTATTCTACATATGACAAAGAACTTTATGCTTTAGTGCGTGTCTTGCAAACTTGGCAACATTAGCTATGGTCTAAAGAATTTGTCATACATTCAGATCATGAGTCTTTGAAGTATCTTAAAGGACAAGCTAATCTGAACAAACGTCATGCTAAATGGATTGAGTTCATAGAATCATTTCCTTACATCATTAAACATAAGAAAGGGAAAGACAATGTGATTGCCGATGCTTTATCTAGACGTTATACCATACTATCCCAACTTTCTCATAAAATCTTTGGTTTGGAAACCATAAAGAGGTTATATGCTACTGATTTGGACTTCAAAGATGCCTTTGAAAATTGTAGAGAGGGAAGAACGTGGCAAAATTTCCTGCTGCGTGAAGGCCTTCTCTACCGTGCTAACAAGCTGTGTGTTCCAGCTAGCTCCGTTCGTCTTTTGTTGTTGCAGGAAGCGCATGGAGGTGGTTTGATGGGACATTTTGGTGTTAAAAAGACAGAGGATGTGCTGGCCGCTCACTTCTTTTGGCCACAAATGAGGCGTGATGTGGAGCGCTACGTTTCACGTTGCACGACATGCAACAAAGCTAAGTCTCGACTTAACCCACATGGTCTTTATATGCCTCTTCCGGTTCCTAGTGCACCTTGGGAGGATATTTCTATTGACTTTGTTTTAGGATTGCCTAGAACAAAGAGGGGGAGGGATAGTGTCTTTGTGGTTGTTGATCGTTTCTCTAAAATGGCTCATTTTATAACCTGCCACAAGACCGATAATGCTTCACATGTTGCTGATTTGTTCTTTAATGAGGTTGTGCGTTTGCATGGTGTTCCCAATACTATTGTTTCTGGTAGGGATGCTAAGTTTTTGAGTCACTTTTGGAGAACTTTATGGTATAAACTAGGAACAAAGTTGCTGTTTTCTACTACTTGTCATCTACAAACTGATGGGCAAACGGAGGTAGTTAATCGTACCTTATCTACTATGTTGCGGGCTGTTTTGAAAGACAATTTGAGGTTGTGGGAGGAGTGTTTGCCACATATTGAGTTTGCTTATAACAGGTCTATTCACTCCACAACCAAGTTAAGTCCGTTTATGGTAGTATATGGTTTCAATCCTCGTGCTCCAATTGATTTGCTACCTTTACCACATACTGAAATTGTGAACTTAGATGCTACACAACTTTCTGAATTTATTCTTAAGTTGCATGAAACTACTAAGTTAACAATTGAAAAAATGCTGCTAGTAAAGGTAGGAAGGAGGTAAAATTGGAACCCGGTGATTTGGTGTGGGTTCATTTGATAAAAGATAGGTTCCCGGATTTGAGAAAGTCCAAACTCATGCCACGTGCTGCTAGACCTTTTAAGGTTCTTGAGAAGATAAATGACAATGCATATAAACTTGAGTTGCCTCCCGAGTTTGGGGTCAGTCCCACATTTAACATTTCAGATTTGAAGCCATACTTGGGAGAAGAAGATGAGCTTGAGTCGAGGACGACTCCAATGGGAGAGGGGGAGGATGATGTGTACATCACTCCTGCAGATATACACAACACTCACATGGTAGACATGCAAGGTCCAATTACTAGAGCTCGAGCACGGCAATTGAATTTAGAGGTAAGCTCGTTCCTGAACAATTCTTTATATGTGAATTTTGAGAGTATGTTGCTACCTAATGGATTAATTATGATTAGGAACCATGGAGAGGACATGGAGATACATGGAGAGGGGTTTGGAGGCGTGGAGGACCAGAAAATATGCCAACAAGAAGTTAGAGACCGAGCCCAACTCAAACTCGAGTCCAACTCGGGCCCAGGAGCAGTCCACCTTAAAATGGATGCACAGGAGGCATACGGACTCTATTTTTGACGTTCTACATATGCACGGAAAGCTGAGAGGATAAAACTTTCCAATGGAACTGGCCCCATATCAAAATTCCGTTGTAATCGACGGGAAACTTCGAAACAATATAAAGTTTAGAGTGTGTCAGGGTGTTGCATCACCTAGTTGGGCCATTGGGCCTTGTATCGAGTCCAAGTACATTATGTACGTGTCTTAGGGTTAGGTCACGACCCCAGCACCCCCTGGTCGTCCTCCACCTCCTTTATACCCTCTAGTCGCCATCACAAACAGCTGGGTTTTGCTTAGTTACAATCTGTCATTGAACAGTGTCGCCGATCATCGGTTGTGAGACCCCAAATTTGTGATCAATTCAGTTTTGATTGCAACTTCTCTGTTCTTGCTTGTGTTCTTGATTGCGCTTGCAGGGATAAGCCTTCGTGGCGAGGTCATTCGTGTGACACGGGTGATAACCAACGGAGCAGTGGTGTAGTGATTGCGGGGTTTCGTTCGTTCGGAGCCTTGGATCATCAACGTCGAGATCTCCACCCAATCAAGTTTACCCTACCTCTCAGAAGATCGGGACTCATCCTCCTATCAGGAACTGCCCGTCCTCGCACAATATGAGGAAGTGGAACCATTGTTTTTGGTGGTGAACCTTTAAATTTCTTTAGAAATCCCACATGAAACACATCATGTATACGGGCCTTTGCCGGAAGATTAAGTCTGTATGATACTTGGTGTGACGCCCTCAATTCTGTGGAAAACCACGGAACCGAGAACTAATGTATATGTGTGCCCAGGATGTTCATCACACATACACATATGTTCCACAAACTGAATTCAGATTATATATTACCACGAATAACAGAGTTTATTACAATATCTCATGAGTCTTGGACTCATGTTCACAGCGGAAGTCTTATTTCTATGCAGCAGAAGTCTTTATTCTAATGCGGAAGCAAATCTAAGCAGGAGTGGCTCCATCTCTACTCCCTCCATAGGCAAGGTTGAGAATAGATCACACGCCTTAATGCTCCACTTGGTCTTCATAGTAGTCTTCTCCCGCTGCTGATGAGGAGATAGTAATGCAAGTTTGAGTACAATGATGTACTCAGCAAGTGCAGGAAAACATGATATGTAGCTCATAGCAAGGTAACTTCATTCTTACTCACGAATACCTCCTCGTATTCGCTACCATCTCATGAATACCTTCCCGTATTCACTACCATCTCATCTCATAAACAACTTCATCTCACACCGAGACCAACCTCGTTGCCATGACTCAACAGTCATGCAACCATCTTATCACCCGGACTCAACAGTCCCAAAACCAAACTATAACCAAAAACAATAACCATGACCAAGAACCATCCCAATAACCATCCCATCTAATCATGGCAGTTTAGCCAGGCGCTCGTGACCGTAAGCTCGGCTATCATGATAGTTTTAGACTCTGCAGAGTTTGCACCTCTTTACCCACAAGTTTGTGATTTTGTCACCCGTCGGTGACTGCAGAACCTCCATTATACCAGTACACAACCGTCGGTGTATGGTCAAGAGATCACAAAATAGCCTTTACAAAGGGGCTACTAGATGTATGGACTCACTAAGGTTTCACCGGGAGGCTAGAATCTCCAATTCTCCCACCCACGGGCCCCCTCTTGTGCCATGCAGTTCCCAGGGCAGTCCTCACTCGACTCCCATTCCCCACGCCTTTCACAGTCCATAACACTCTAGCAACTTAGCTAATTACTCAGCTAAACCGCACCCATACTTGGCCTTGTGGTGGCACTGTTATCCTGGCATGTGCATGCATGAACCGGTCCTTAGATCTATGGCAAGTAAACCACCATCTCATGCTACCTCATTCACAAACCCAGGCTGGCCTAGATCTCCCTCCGATCCATGTTCATTAACATCATCAGTTTCTCATTATCACTACGAGTGCAGTTAGCTAGACACATCTATATCGCTTCCCAATCCCATAGACTCAGCGAAGCATAAAGCAAAAACCATACCCGACTCATAAACTTCCCTGGCGACAAGGGTGGTTTATCCAAAGCTAGTAAACTCCTATAAAAGGGTTTCCCATCATGTTTGACTCGGTACGCACACCTTTTCGTAAAACAAAACAGTTTTCCCAAAAACATAGGATCAATACGGTCAAGGGACACTTGCCTTGTTCTTGCGGTTCCGGTTGTTCTTGGATCTCAAAACCTTGTTGCTGCAGTTCGCCGTAGACAGCTCCCTGAGCTTGTCCTGCTAGGTAGGATCACGTGCATACAAGATTCACGGCAATCAATATCATGCACAACCTTAAACTAGATGCGATGATGCACATGCATGCTATCCTATGATTACTTTTATTGGTTTGCACGTGTTCTTGCATGGCTTGCATGGATTTTTTGAGGAACAGGGGTGTTCGGATCAAAGGTGGACGTGGCGATGATCTTGTCTTTTAGATCAACCTGATCATCAAGTGATCTGTCCACGAGAAGGCTTCTGTTCGAAAGGAATCAAAGAACAGATGCAAAAAGAACACAACGATGTCGTAAGGTGGTATTGGAGACCTACCTCTCGGTCTTCGAGGTCCTTCTCAGATCGTCGAGCTTTCCTCCGGCGATCTTCCTTGCCGTGCTTCAGCGATGGTTTTTCCCGACGGTTTGTGTGACACCCTCATATCGGGTGTCAGCATATGTTCATGTTTTATGAAGAAGAAAAACATTTTAAGAAAAGAAGGAACAGAGACAAGTATCAAAGGGATGGCCAATAAAGCTCTCCGAGAACACCGAAACGCAACTTCCATGGCCAGCAGACCACGTGGCGCGTTCGGAGCACATCCCCGAGAGATTGGGAGAGGTCCGACGCTAAACTAGGCTACGTGGCAGACTCGGGGGTCACCTCCGCAATTGGAAAGAGGTCCGACCCTGTGGGACATGTGCTGCCGCGGAGCTGGCCTCTGTGGAAGAAGCAAAGGCATTTTTTTAGGACACGTGTCAATCTCGGAGCTCATCTCAGAGAGAAGTCTGGGTCTATCGAACACGTGTCACCACCGGAGCTTATCACCGGAAGGTCCGTCGCAAAAACACGTGGCGTGTGCGGAGCTCGTCTCCGAAGAAGAGGGAGGTCTCGCTCGTGACACATGGCACAACCGGAGCTCGTCTCTGCGGATGAGGAGATACCAGGCCCAAAGGACACGTGGAGCTTCCGGAGCTCGTCACCGCGGAGGTAACAAGTCTGAAGCGGTTCTTACGAGTAAAGATACCGGTGCGCAACGGAAACCGATCTAAAATCCACGATGTTACCAAAGATAAGACGTCAGGATCTAACAAAGATCTGAATAAGGCTCTTATTCGGGATCCAATCAGATTAGGACTCTTCTCTTCCCGATTATAAATAGAACTCAAAACCTCCGGCCGAAACCACAAACCCCTCGTTCAAGTCCTGAGCCGACGACTTAGAGCCCTAGCCCTATCTCACCGAGCAAAACATCGCCGAAAGCACAACAAGGGAGATCATCGGAGGAGAACCAAGCGGTCTGAGGAGGACCCCGAAGACAAGAAGAACGTGAGGTAGGACTTCAATACCACCTTACGACATCATGTTGTTCATCTCTTTGCATCTGTTCTTCGATTCCTTTCGAACAGAAGCGTTTTCGTGGGCAGAACACTCGATGATCAGATTGATCTAAAGACAAGATCATCGCCACGATCATCTTTGATCTGAACACCTCTGACCATGCAAGCCATGCAAGAATACGTACAGATCAATCTAATGAAACTAATCATAGGATAGCATGTATGTGCATCATCGCATCTAGTTTAGGGTGTTGTGCATGATATTGATTGCTGTGAATATTGTATGCACGTGAATCCTACAAAGCAGGACAAACTCAGGAAGCTGTCTACAACGAGCTGCAGCAACAAGGTTTTGAGAATCAAGGACAACCGGAACCGCAAGAACAAGGCAAGTGCTCCTTGACCATGTTGATCCTATGTTTTGGGTAAAACTATTTTGTTTTGCGAACAAGTGTGTGTGCTGAGTCAAACATGATGGGAAACCCTTTTATAGGAGTTTACTAGTTTTGATTAAACCACCCTTGTCGCCTGGAAAGTTTATGAGTCGGGTACGGTTTTTGCTTATTGCTTCGCTGAGTCCATGGGATTGGGAAGCGAGATAGATGTGTCTAGCTAACTGCACTCGTAATGATAATGAGAAACTGATGTTAATAATGGACATGGATCGGAGGGAGATCTAGGCAAGCCTTGGTTTGTGAATGAGGTAGCATGAGATGGTGGTTTTACTTGCCGTAGATCTAAGGACCGGTTCATGCATGCACATGCCAGGATAACAGTGCCACCACAAGGCCAAGTATGGGTGCGGCTTAGCTGAGTAATTAGGTAAGTTGCTAGGGTGTTATGGACTGTGGAAGGCGCGGGGAATGGGAGTCGAGTGAGGACTGCCCTGGGAACTGCATGGCACAAGAGGGGGCCCGTGGGTGGGAGAATTGGAGATTCTAGCCTGCCGGTGAAACCTTAGTGAGTCCATACATCTAGTAACCCCTTTGTAAAGGCTATTTTGTGATCTCTTGACCATACACCGACGGTTGTGTACTGGTATAATGGAGGTTCTGCAGTCGCCGACGGGTAACGAAATCACAAACTTGTGGGTAAAGAGGTGCAAACTCTGCAGAGTTATTAAAACTATCATGATAGCCGAGCTTACGGTCATGAGCACCTGGCTAAACTGCCATGATTAGATGGGATGGTTATTGGAATGGTTATTGGGAAGTATTCTTGGTTATGATTATGGGTTTGGTTATGGTTTGGTTTGGAATTGTTAAGCCTGGATGATGAAAGGGTTGCATGACTGGTGGGTCATGAAATGAGAATTGGTCTCGGTGCGAGACGAGGTTGTTATATGAGACGAGATGGTAGCGAATACGAGGAGGTATTCGTATGAATAAAAGATTGGTTAATGTTCGGATGGAACACGGGGAGTGATGAAGGTATGTTGGTAATTCAATATATGCTGGGATTACATTCATCTAAAGTAAAGTTGCCGTTTTAATGGTTTTACAAGATTGCTTTTCTGCAAATAAGCCCTTTTATACCTACCTTGTTTATAAGCTGCATATCATGTGTTATTCTCGCACTTGCTGAGTACATCATTATGCTCAAACTTGCATTATTATTTCTTCATCAACAGCAAGAGAAGACTACTATGAAGACCGAGTAGAGAATTATGGCGTGTGATCTGTTCTCAACCTTGCATGTGGAAGGATTAAAGATGGAGCCACTTCTGCTTAGTTTTGCTTCCGCATTAGTTTTTGCTTCCGCATTTAAATAAGATTTCCACTGCATAGAACAAAGACTTCTGCTGTGAGCATGAGTCCAAGACTCATGAGGAATTGTAATAGACTCTGTTATTCGTGGTAATATATAATCTGAATTCAGTTTGTGGAACGTATGTGTATGTGTGATGAACATCCTGGGCACACATATGCATTAGTTCTCGGTTCCGTGGTTTTTCCACAGAATTGAGGGCGTCACAGATTGGTATCAGAGCCACGGGTTGACAGTAGGTTACACGCCTAGATAGAAACCTTGGGTTGACATTAGAATCACGGGTTAACAGCAAGTTATATCCCTAAATAGAAGCTACGCGGACCAAAGGAAGCATCCTAGGATGAATAGCTTAGATTGGCCTTGAAACCACCTTGACATAGGAAACCATCCTTGAATAGGAGTTGAGTGGGCCCTTGTGATGATTATTTGTGAATACGTGCTTAGTGTGAGTTGTGGGGCGTCTCAACAATGTTGTCCATATCCACACGTAAGAAGAAAGAGGAGTGAAATGCTTCGGCACTTGATCACATCCTCATAAGGACTAATATATATAGTCCAAACTCCCCTTGATGCATATAGTTGAAAGGACCTATCTAATCTTCTAACCTTCTATTCTATTTCGTTCTCTCTCACAGATGGTGAGAGGAAACGCCAGCCGAAGGAACGTCCAGGAAGATGACCACGAAGAAGTTCCTGCTAACCCTGGAGCTGGCAAAAACAACCTAGAAAGGTTGATGGCCATGCAAAACCAGCTTATGCAAACCATGATCCAAACCTTGGGTCAGTTGCAGGCCAACCAACACCCCGTTCCGGCACCACCGCCACCACCACCGCCGGTTCATAACAAGTTGGGAGAGTTCATGAGGACTCGACCACCCACCTTTGCTCAAGCAAGCGATCCAATGGAGGCCGATGATTGGTTGAAATCCATGGAGAAGAAGCTTGCCATTGTACAGTGCAACGACCGAGAAAAGGTTCTCTTTGCGTCGCACCAACTGATGGGAGCAGTTGCTGACTGGTGGGATGCCTTGAGCAACGCCCATGCCAACCTGGAGACAATCACTTGGACTGAGTTCAAGGAAAGTTTCCGCTCCCACTACATCCCTGTTGGCGTAATGATGCTCAAGAGGCAGGAGTTTGAAGGTCTCTGCCAAGGACAGAAAAGTGTGAGTGAATATCTCAACAAGTTCATACAACTGTCCCGGTATGCCCCCGAAGATGTCAACTCAGATTAGAGGAAGCAGTACCTGTTCATGAGAGGGTTGAACAATGAGATCCAAGTTCAGCTCCTCAACAATGACTACGTAAGCTTCCAGAAGCTGGTTGATAAGGCTATTGTGGTGGAAAACAAGATCCGAGAGATCGAGCGCGAGTGCAAAAGGAAGATCCCATACCAGCCCCAAGGGAGCAACGTACGACCTAGATACATGCCCCCTGCACCGCAGTATGGATCGACCACTCCTACGTACCGCCCTGGTCAGCCACCACAGCAACGGTTCGTTGCACCAGCACCTCGTATGCCCATGCCTCCTGCGCCCCGGCCTAACAATGGTGCTCCTGTTCAAAATCCCCGCCCCAATGTACCTGCTGCGGTAGGCAACAGGGCATGCTTTGCATGCGGGGAAGTAGGCCACTTTGCTAACCAGTGCCCGAAGCGAGGCCCTGGACAGCAAGGTAACGTGCCCAAGCAGAACCAGCGACCAAACGGAGGGGACAACCAAGGAAACCGTGGACCACAGAACTATGCTCATGGCCACGTTAACCATGTCACTGCTGAGGAAGCACAACAGGCTGAGGACGTCGCAATTGGTATGTTCCTTGCCAACCCCAACCCAGCCACCATTTTATTTGATTCTGGAGCACCACATTCCTTCATATCATCCAAATATGTTGCCAAACATCATCTACCCGTATCCCACCTAGAATGTGCTATGTTAGTTAATTCTCCCGGGGGAGAAATGAGGACTAGTATAGTGTGTCCTAAGGTAAGTCTTAAAATAAGGGGGGTAGACTTCCTTGCCAACCTTATTGTCTTGGACTCCCATGGAATTGACATCATACTCGGAATAGACTGGTTAAGCAAGCATAATGGGGTAATCCAATGCGCTGAGAGAAGCGTGCAATTGACAAACGAACACGGTATCCGTGTCGAGTTTGAGTCAGCCCCGCAAGCGACCGAACGAGCGGATCTGAACCATGTTGAAGGGGTAGCATTGGACAACATTCCAGTGGTTCAGGAATTTTCGGATGTGTTCCTGGAAGAACTTCCAGGAATGCCACCTGACCGGGATATTGAGTTTGCCATAGATTTGGTACCTGGAACTGCACCCATAGCTAAAAGACCATATAGGATGCCCGTCAACGAGTTAGTTGAACTAAAGAAGCAAATTCAAGAACAGATGGAGAAGGGTTTTATCCGGCCAAGCTCGTCACCATGGGGAGCCCCGGTACTCTTCGTGGACAAGAAGGACGGAACCCAGAGAATGTGCGTGGACTACAGGTCTCTCAACAAGGTAACAATCAAGAATAAATACCCTCTGCCCCGTATAGAGGACCTGTTCGACCAAATGAAAGGAGCCCAAGTGTTCTCCAAGATTGATCTTCGGTCGGGATATTTCCAGCTGAAGATTAAGCCCTCCGATATACCTAAGACAGCCTTTCGGACACGGTATGGTTCATATGAATATACCGTTATGTCTTTTGGATTGACGAATGCACCCGCATACTTCATGTACCTTATGAACAAGGTTTTCATGGAGTACTTGGACAAGTTCGTCGTGGTTTTCATCAATGACATTATGGTGTATTCAAAAAGTAAGGAGGAGCATGAAGAACATCTGAGACTGACTTTGCAGAAGTTGCGCGAGCATCAGCTGTATGCCAAGCTCAACAAGTGTCAATTTTGGCTAAGGGAGATATCCTTCCTAGGCCACATCATCTCCAAGGAAGGGGTATCGGTTGATTCTGGAAAGGTGAGAGATGTTCTGAAATGGGACCAACCGAAGAGCGTGAGGGATATTCGGAGTTTCCTTGGGATGGCAGGATACTATTGGCGCTTCATTAAAGACTTCTCTAAAATAGCAAAACCTATGACGGAGTTGCTAATGAAGGGAAAAATCTTTCAATGGACACAAGCCTGCCAAGAAAGTTTTGAGGAACTCAAGAAAAGGCTAACCACAGCACCAGTTCTGGTATTGCCAGACGTAAGCAAGAGCTTTGACATATATTGTGACGCATCCAGACAAGGGCTCGGATGTGTGCTCATGCAGGAAGGACAGGTGGTAGCCTATGCCTCACGACAATTAAAGAAGCATGAGCTTAACTATCCTACACATGATTTGGAGTTAGCAGCGGTAGTGCATGCATTGAAGATTTGGAGACACTATATCCTTGGTCATCGATGTGAGATCTATACAGATCATAAAAGCCTCAAGTACATATTTACACAAACATACTTGAATTTGGGGCAACGTCGATGGTTAGAACTCATCAAGGATTATGATGTAGGAATCAACTACCATCCCGGGAAGGCCAATGTAGTAGCTGACGCATTGAGCAGAAAGGGAGCATGCCACCAGCTCACGGTTCGGGAGCTACCACGGAACTACGTAAAGAGTTCGAACAGTTACACCTTGGATTTTTGAATAACATGGAAATAATGGAAATCCACTCCTCATTGGAGCAAGAAATAAGAAAGGGACAAGCAACGGACGAGGGGTTTAAGGAGATCAAAGAAAGAATCCGACAAGGGATAGAAAAGGATTTCAAGGAGGATAAAAAGGGTACGCTTTGGCTAGGAAAAAGGATTTGTGTGCCAAACATAAAACACCTTCGCGACGTAATATTGAAGGAGGCACATGATTCACCCTATTCCATACACCCAAGGAGCACCAAAATGTACAAGGATTTGAAAACTTGCTATTGGTGGGATGGTATGAAGAGGGATATAGCCGAATACGTTGCCTTATGCGACACATGCCAACGGGTGAAAGCCGAACATCAAAAACCCACTGGATTGTTGCAACCTTTGAAAATACCTGAATGGAAATGGGAGGACATCAGTATGGACTTTATTGTCGGATTGCCACGAACTCAGTCAGGATACGACTCCATCTGGGTCATTGTGGACCGGTTGACGAAGACCGCCCATTTTCTTCCGGTGAAGACAAGTTACAACGTTACACAGCTGGCAGAATTGTACATGGAGCAGATCGTGTGCCGTCATGGAGTTCCGAAGAGGATAGTCTCAGATCGAGGTTCTCAGTTTACCTCTAGATTCTGGAGGAAGTTGCAGAAATCCATGGGTACACGACTGGATTTTAGCTCTGCCTACCATCCACAAACAGATGGACAAACCGAAAGGACGAACCAAATTTTGGAAGACATGTTGAGAGCTTGTGCCTTGAAACGTGGGCGTAGTTGGGATAGGAGTTTACCGTATGCCGAGTTCTCCTATAACAACAGCTATCAAACTAGCTTGAAGATGTCGCCTTTCGAAGCCTTATATGGCAGACGGTGTAGAACGCTGCTGTTCTGGAGCGAGACTGGAGAGAACCAGGTGTTTGGACCCGAAGTACTACAAGAGGCTGAAAAGCAAGTCCAAACGATACGGGAAAACTTAAAGGCTGCTCAGTCACGACAGAAAGGCTATGCGGACAATAGGCGTAGGAAGTTGACCTTTGAAGAAGGAGACTTCGTATACCTTAAGGTATCGCCTACCCGAGGCCAACGACGTTTTAACGTCAAAGGCAAACTAGCGCCTCGCTACATCGGACCATTTAAGATTTTGGGTAAGCGAGGGGAAGTAGCCTACCAACTAGAGCTCCCAAACCACCTCTGCGACGTACATGACGTGTTTCATGTATCCCAGCTCAAGAAATGCTTGAGAATACCAGAGGAACAAGTGTCAATGGGAGAACTTAACCTTCAAGAGGACCTGACTTACGCAGAACACCCTGTCCGAATCTGGGATGTGAAGGAAAGGGTCACCCGAAACAAGGTGATTCGATGGTGCAAGGTACAATGGAGCCATCACACTGAAGCTGAAGCCACATGGGAGCGAGAAGAAGATATCAAGGCAGAATTTCCCCATCTATTTTCTACTAACGAATCTCGAGGACGAGATTCAATTTAAGGGGGGTAGATTTGTGACACCCTCATCTCGGGTGTCAGCATATGTTCATGTTTTATGAAGAAGAAAAACATTTTAAGAAAAGAAGGAACAGAGACAAGTATCAAAGGGATGGCCAATAAAGCTCTACGAGAACACCGAAACGCAACTTCCACGGCCAGCAGACCACGTGGCGCGTTCGGAGCACATCCCCGAGAGATTGGGAGAGGTCCGACGCTAAACTAGGCTACGTGGCAGACTCGGGGGTCACCTCCGCAATTGGAAAGAGGTCCGACCCTGTGGGACACGTGCTGCCGCAGAGCTGGCCTCTGCGGAAGAAGCAAAGGCATTTTTTTAGGACACGTGTCAATCTCGGAGCTCATCTCAGAGAGAAGTCCGGGTCTATCGAACACGTGTCACCACCAGAGCTTATCACCGGAAGGTCCGTCGCAAAAACACGTGGCGTGTGCAGAGCTCGTCTCCGAAGAAGAGGGAGGTCTCGCTCGTGACACATGGCACAACCGGAGCTCGTCTCTGCGGATGAGGAGATACCAGGCCCAAAGGACACGTGGAGCTTCCGGAGCTCGTTACCGCGGAGGTAACAAGTCTGAAGCGGTTTGTAAAGGTCCCAAAATTATGAATACAAAGAAACACTTGTTTGCAAAGTTTTGTTTCATGTGCATGAAATTTGGGACTTGTTAAAAACTTTTTCCCACATGGGATAACACACATGAGGGCTTTCTTCACACAAGTCAAATGTTCATTTGAGAACTTGGAACCCTAGAGGGGTCTAAAACAAGGATGGGAAGTTCCCATATGTGTGAGAAAGCAAAAATCAGATTTGGAACAATTTGTTCAAACAAAAATTCAAATGAGAAAAACACAATGGATTCCAAAACTGTTGTGCTAAAAATCTCATTTGCAGCAGCCAAAATAAAAATCAGATTTCATATTTGAATTCCTTGAGTCCAAATTAGGGGGTGTGCAAAGTTTCATGATTTATGGAAATAGTTTGCAACCCATTTTGCAAAATGGACTTTAAAAGACAAAGAATTCAAATACCTATTTGAATTTGGATGAAACTTGCCCAATTATCCAAATGCATACCAGATTTGAATTCCCACAATTCAATTCACTCAACATTCAAACTTGGGAGATATTTGGAGAGGGGGATAAGGAGGGACTGATCAGTGGGTCCCACATGTCATTGAGTGAAGTGAAAATTGCAAAAGATCTCACAGTGTTGGGTCTCTGTTTGCCTTCTGCAGTCGGCACCCGACACCGACGGGCGCAGCACCGGGCGACACCGCGATCAGCCGACGCCTCCACCTCCTGCTGGATTTCGTCGCGCTGGAGAAGCCGCCCGACCGTCTTATACCCTCTGCCGTGCTCCTCTTCGCTCATTCCCGAAGACCAGCGTCGCTCTGTTTCTTCTCCTCACGTGAGAAACAGCCGCAGCGGCCGACGCCGTCCGCTCGATCGGCCACCGCCATAACGTGCGTGTGAAGCCTCGGTTGAGCAGACAAACGACACCACCATCGTCCCCACGACCCCCTCGTGCACTCACCAAGGGCGTTCGTGCTCTCCATACTGAGATAACTCGGTTTCAGCGGCGGCCGGAAGAAACCGCCATCCACGGCTTCCGTGGACAGCCTCCTCCAGAGCTTGTCACGACCAAGCGAGGCCACCCTGGGACGCGCAGGAGCTCCATGCAGCTTCTACCCGAAGCACAGAGCCTGCCTCGGCCTCTCGACAACGAATTTCGAAGATTCTCTCCAGCCGGTGAAAACTCACCCGCGGGTATGAATCGATGAAATTCTCAGGTTATATTCATTTAGAGCTCTGCAAATTTCGCACATAGAACCTAGACTGGTGTAGCAACTTTTCTTCTTCACAAAACGTCGCATGAAACCCATGGTAGACGGCTTGTTTCAAGCTTTTCCATCGGCTACCACAATAAGGGGCATCGGGTGCACGATGAAACCTAGGTTGGAGCCGTTTCCGAGCCCATATGCGGCCATGCCGAGCAGGGCAAACCTCCACTAGTGCTGTAGATCCTTTCCAGGGGACTTCTGGTGGGCTAGAGCATCGGGGCAACGTTGCCGGACTCCCTCAGAGCCGCTGCACCGGTGCGGGGTGGTTTAGGAACCTCGCCGGTCTGGGGAAGTCCCACCATCGTGTTCCTCGGGTTAAAATAGGGCCTAGCGGCGAGTGACAGCTCGGGAGTTGGTCGGAGCGACGAAAACCGGCGAACTCTGGCGAGCCCGGCGGCGCAGAAGCGCGGGGGCGGGAGGTAGACGAAGGTGCTACCGGCCCCACGCGTCAGTCGCACGGAAACAGTGGACCGGATACTCTGTGGCACGGGATCGGCTGTGACAGCGCGGGAAACAATTCTGTAGCCCGTGTGGCGCGCTCCCGGCAGCAGACACGTGTCCCTGGTCCCACAGTCAGGTTTAAACTTTTCCCCGGATTTATTCAAATCCCAGATTTTTCCCCAAACTTTAGAAGAGCATAACTTTTGCTAGGAACCTCCAAATTTAGTGATTCAAATTGGGTTAGATTCAGATTGACAAACTCTATCCGATCATGCAACCCAATTTGTATGAAAGTCTTTATTTAATTATGGAAAATTCTTTAAAGATTTTCAGCAAAAGAATTTTAGAGGGAGTTTGGTTTATCCAAAAATCCTCAAATTTTGCCAGAATATTCTCTAGGGTGTTATTAGACTCCTGTAAAAGTTTGAGCTCATTTGGAGTTGAATTGATCAGGGTAATTCAGATTGTAAGTTCCTGTATTCAAATGAATACAGAAACATTTTCAGGGAATTTCCAAAACTTGTAAATTCAGTTCTGTGAAATTCCTAGCTCCAAAAATCCTAGGAAAATTCATGTAGACTCTATAAACTATAATTGAAATTGTGGTTCACTGAGTTTGACATGAACATGGATGTTACCTCAGAATTAATTCATCTTTGACTAAATACTTAGAGAATTATTCTGAATAAACCACTCCATGAAAAGTGCTAAATGTTGGTCCAGAGGACTTTCTTGTGACAATGAACTCTCATGAAAATTTTCAGCTCCATTAGAGCTCTGGATCCCCACTGTCATGTGTGATCTCTTAAGGTGATCAACACTTAAGTGGGAAGAAGCACTCAACACTTGATCTTAGTGTTTAAGCCCAACCCAAACCACTAGCACCAGTGTCATTTTAAATTCTTAAACAAAGTTCCATTTTTAAAATGGTCATTAGATCTTATGAGCAAAAGCTTTTCAATTAAATACATATGCATGATCATAACGTGTAGCATATACGTGAAGAAGGTGAGGAGGACTTGAAGTGAAGATCAAGGAGGGAGGAGAACAAGTGATCAAGCTCCAAGTGATCGTCACTAACTGATTGTAACAGTAGTCACCTGCAAAACAGGCAAGCCCCGGTTTGCATTTGAACCGTTTTATAAAGCATTTTCATTTGTAGGGATCATAGCTTTGCATCGTTGATTGCATTACATCTAGATGATATTGAAAACCCCACTTGCATGACCAAAAACACCTAAGAGAGAAAGGGTAGAATAGCAACTCCTTGAGGGAATTTGGCTACGCTAATGTTAGTAGGAAAGGTCCGGTAGAAGACGAGTGGTTGGAATCTACTCGTGAGTTTAGGGCTGGTTTACTCGGGACGGGTCCGAATTAGAAAAGATGAGGAAAGTTCACACTTAAGAAATGGAGACCGGGCAGGGAGGTTTAGATGCAGCAGGTTGCAGGCCGTGCGTGCATAGCCCTGCCTGTGTCGGTTAAGGCCCGTCCGTGCTTGGCCCTGTTGGACAAGTTTGAGTTGTGTACCGGGCACATACTGGCTATATGGGACCCAGGAAACCGATGTACCTTGGGAGATCCATAGTGGAACTTTTCCAACTGCCTTAGGCTTTCGGCGTCAGGGTAGCAGGAGGTAACTCGCTCAAGAACATACCACAGCGGGTATGTACCTTGAGGGAGCTTGCGTACTCGGGGCAGTTGGACTGCGTCCAATGTGGAAGATCTTGGGAAAGGTGGCCGCGTACAACGTCAGTCGAGGTTGCTGCCGGCAACTCGGAGTACGGGTGTACGTGTCGTGTAGTCCGGGCGTGTACTGATTCGAATCACCGTCGCTCGCGGTTATATGAGCATACTTGCCCACTGCGTCTTGACGTAGTAAGAACTGAATTGTTTATTCTTTGAACTTGATAAGGATGTGCTATAACTTGTACTGCAACCATGATTGAATTAGAGATAGGCTCATTAAAGTTTACTTTCACTTTGTGCAAGGAGCATCGCAACAAAGCATTTCTTGTTTGATTGTGGAGTTACGATGCTTTTAGGCTCAAGGTCTGCACAATGAGGCTTAAAATATGAAAGTTAAGGATCAACTTTAGGCGAGTCCTTTATGCAAATCTAGCCAACCCAATTGCAACCGTCGTGCATGTAGAGTTTCTTGCTTAGGAGAGACGGGTCAGACTTGCTGAGCCTATGTGCTCACGCTTGCTATATAAGTGGTTTTGCAGGTTAACAACGATGCTGAAAAGAAGGTTGTCCGGTGAGACTCGGGGACTCCCGAGTCAGGTAACACATGGAGAACCCAGCCGCTGCTGCTTGTCTTCGTGTTGCTAGCGAGAGAAGTCCGCGGGCTGGACTTCATCTCGAGTGCTCTTAGTTATTCGACGTGAGTTGGTATAGACTTCCGCTGTAGTTACTTGATGTAAAGTATTTACAAAGAAAAATTTGTAAGCTTCCGCTAATGTTTTATGTAATACGTTGTTCCTCATATGTGTGTTGTTGGGTGCCACATAACACGGCACCACCCAATGCGATTCCCGGGCGAGTGGCCTGTCTCGGTTGAGCGGGTCGCGTCAGCATGGTATCAGAGCCGCATTGGTAATAGCACACGGAATAAGGAAGGTATTACGACAAAAATTTAGGTTACGGTGAGGATACGGTACTAGGCCCACATAAGGATTACTATTAGCTTAATATGAAGGTGGCAACCTAACTTATTTGTTATGTCAGAAAATCGTGCATCTCGGGACGATTTATGTCTTGGGGGGTGCACGTAAGCGCTGTCCACCAGTGCGCACAAGCTGAAGGGTGGAGCCCCACGGGTGGCAGGTAACCCGATCCGCTTTAGTATCCTCTACGACTCCTCATGTCGTTTGGGGTACTCGAGCAACGTCTGTCCCAGGCGTGCGTGGTGCAATTTGGGAAACCCCATCCCGTGGTTGGTAACGTGAACACGTAGCTCAAGGCGTGTTTGGCTTGAGAACACCTGTGCGAGTGATGACGGACGGGTGTAAGAAATGTATGGATACCGGGTTCGGTGTGCAGCCGGGCCTGATGATTGAGTGTGACTTATGCAGGATTAACCACGAAACAGTAGCCCGAATAGAACACGTTTGCGAGTGATCGTTTTAGTGCCACTTAAGATACGTTATACCGGTATAATCCGGTTAGTATTTTCTTTTGGTGAGGCTACGTAGTACCGACATGCTTCTTACGGTGCATCGACGCCGTACTAAACATAATAACCCCTTTCCTTTGAAGAAATGACTCATGAACTAACATTCAACTAAAAACGGAAGTTTGAAACAAATATTAGTTACTGAACTCTTATTTTGAGCTAAGATTCAAATGAGAGGAAGATTAGACTTCAAAGATTTCAAAAACAGAGTGCTCTGTTTTCAGCAGAAATTTGTGCTGGACTTCAACAGAGCATAACTCTGAGTAGCTTGACCCAATTAATGTGTATGATATAGTTCTGGAAAGATTTCCAAGTGATCTACAACTTCTTTGTAGACCTCCAGAGCTAAATCACATGCTAAATGGGTATAAAGTTCCGAGTAAGGTAAACTGTCCAGAACCAGGACAGCAACAAAACCTCTCTGGACCTTTCTGTTTTTAAGCCATAACATTCTGTAGATAAACCTTTAAGGAGCCTATGATACACCATAGGAAAGATTATGAATGTGCAACATTGTTGTAGTTCAAAGTTTGTTCAGGTTCTTATTGTATTTACATATACAACTGTGATAAAATCAGCCATGTACAAAGGAGGTGCTGGCAAATTTTATCCAGGAATCCTGTCAACTTTGGAAAAATCATAACTTTTAATCCGGTGATGATATGAGGGCATATGAGTACTCTTTGGAAAGATACTGAAGTTAACTTTAACTTTGGTATTCAACTTGAGTTATGAAAATGCTCTTAATTAGATCAAAATCTGGAGATAGTGCATAAAGGTCTGTCCTGTACAGATAAGCTGAATAGCTAGGCCTACTAAGGAGTTGTGAAAACATGAATTTTGTTACTGCTTTTATAAAGTTTTGACATATTATTGTTTTCATTAGTCTGACATACTGCTGAGTTCTTGTTTAACTCATCTCAACTACATTTTGCAGTATGGTTCGTAATCGCTCTAGGAGTAGGGCCGGAAGTTCTCATCGAGGCGGTGATGCTTCCATTCCACCGTCGGAACCACCATCCACGGAATGGATGGATCTTATGACTCGAGTTGTCGAGTCTAATCAAGAGAATGCTAGGCTACTCCAAGAAGCAACACAAGAACACACACGCTTACTCCAAGCTTTGGTACAGCAAGGCGTACTCCAGAACACGCAACAAGTCGTTCCGTCTCGGGACGCTTATTTGGACTTCTTGGCGACTCAACCGCCAATTTTTACTGAAGCCACCGAACCTGTGGAAGCAGATCAATGGCTTCGTGTCATGGAGTCAAAATTTGGAGTATTCAAGTGTGATGAATACCAGAAGACAAAGTTTGCCGCTCAACAACTCCATGGAGCCGCCGGAAACTGGTGGGTGGATCATCTTGCCACCATTCCGGAGGACCATCAAGTAGCATGGAGTGAATTTTGTGAAGCCTTTCGTACTCGTTACATACCACTAGGTATTGTAAAGGCAAAGCGGGAGGAATTTTTGGGCTTGAAGCAAGGGGACATGAGTGTCCTCGAGTATGTCAGGAGATTTAATATTTTGGCCCAATATGCTCCCGAGTATGTGGCGAAAGGAGAGGCACGGTGTGACCTATTTTTCCATGGCCTGAGTGCCATATTACGGGAGAAGCTGGCCGTACATAATAACGGCAGTTACACCGACATGGTCAATGCGGCTTTCATTCAAGAGAAGCCGACACTTGAGTGGCAAGCGGAGAAGAGAAAGATGAGTAAGATCGAGCAGGCTAGCACAAGTTATGTGCCTCAGAAGTACCGTTTGGTGTATCAAACGCCACCCGGTGAAAGATGGAGGCCACCTGTACGATCAACTCCTCAGAGATTGATTGCTGGTCAAGTTTTACAACTTGCACCACCTCCACAGCCGCAGCATCAGACGGTGGTTTGTGCTCCATCGCTGCAGCCATATGTACCTAGCAGTCCACCGCAAGTCAACCAAGAACCGGAAAGGCATCCGTGTCTTACTTGTGGGCGTAAGGGCCATTATGCTAGGCAATGTTCGGAGGGAATTCAAGGATGCGGGTCATCATATTTACAACAATACGACCCGTACCTCAATCTGCAGATAGGAGGGCAGATAAGGGGCAACATTCACTATACTGTGATTGATGATGTTCCGGAAGGAGAAGCCGCTTTAGCAGGGATGTTTTCTCTGAATCAGCTACCGGTTTTAGTTCTCTTTGATTCCGGTGCCACACACAACTTCATTAGCCAATCTTTTGTGGCTCAACATCAGCTCCAAACCGTTTATACAAAGAGGCAATACCTCATATCTTCGCCCGGGGGCAGCAGTACCGCAAGCGAGGTTGTATCCCAGGCACCTCTTTGTTTGGGGGGTAAAATATACCCTACGACTCTCATTATCCTTGAGGGTCTGAAGATCGACATCATTTTGGGGATGTCGTGGTTGAATTACCACAGAGCGGTTCTTAATATCAGCTCCAGGACCGTTGAGCTCAACTCCCCACAGCACGGTCTTCATATATTAGTTCTGGGCGCCAGACGGCAACAGATTGCAACAGTGAACCACACGGAAGCTGTCAAGATAGAGGACATTCCGGTGGTACGTGAGTATCCGGATGTGTTTCCCGACGATTTACCGGGCATGCCGCCCGAGCGAGACGTTGAGTTCAAGATCGAACTTATACCGGGAACCACACCGGTATCACGAAGGCCGTACAAGATGGCACCCAATGAACTGGCAGAATTGAAAATACAGCTGAATGACCTAATGAGCAAGGGCTTTATACGACCAAGTTCGTCACCTTGGGGTTGTTCAGCATTATTTGTTAAGAAGAAGGACGAAACACTACGACTTTGTGTTGATTATCGTCCTTTGAACGCCGTTACCATCAAGAACAAGTATCCACTACCTCGCATTGATATGCTCTTCGATCAATTAGTGGGTGCGAAGGTATTTTCAAAGATGGATCTTCGGTCCGGGTATCACCAGATTAAAATCCGGGCAGAGGATATTCTGAAGACGGCATTTTCAACGAGATACGGGCTGTATGAGTATCTCGTTATGTCTTTTGGTTTGACCAACGCCCCGGCACACTTTATGTACCTGATGAATTCAGTGTTCATGCCGGAGTTGGATAAATTCGTCGTTGTCTTCATCGACGATATCTTGGTGTACTCCAAGTCAGAGGAAGAACATGCTGAACATCTGCATATTGTGCTACAAAGATTGCGAGATCATCAGCTCTATGCAAAATTCAGCAAGTGTGAATTCTGGATTAATCAAGTACCTTTTCTCGGACACATTATTTCAGCGGAGGGCATCGCTGTAGATCCGAGTTAGATTATCCAAGTACAGAAATGGGAGTCACCAAAGTCAGTACATGAAATCCGAAGCTTCCTCGGTTTAGCGGGTTACTACCGGAGGTTTATTCCGAGTTTTTCCAAGATTGCTAAACCGATGATGGAATTATTAAAGAAGAATACCAGATTTGTGTGGGGTGCTGCGTGTGAACAAGCTTTCAAGACCTTAGTGAAGCATCTCACAACCGCCCCAGTTCTTGCTCAGCCGGATACAACAAAGCCATTCGACGTTTATTGCGATGCATCTGGCATCGGTCTTGGTTGCGTGCTGATGCAAGAAAGACGAGTGGTCGCTTATGGATCTCGTCAACTCAGAACTCACGAGCAGCATTATCCAACTCATGATCTTGAGTTAGCTTCCGTGGTCCTTGCTTTGAAGATGTGGAGGCATTACTTGCTCGGAAATCTTGTACACCTCTACACCGACCACAAGAGCTTGAAGTACATCTTCACTCAGAAAGAATTGAACATGAGGCAACGAAGATGGCTAGAGCTCATTAAGGACTATGAACTTGAAATTCATTATCATCCAGGAAAGGCAAATGTGGTCGCCGATGCGCTCAGTCGTAAGGCGCACATCCATCACCTAACTATTGCTGAAATGGATGATGAAGAACCAAGCCTCCGTGTCATACCGTATGGAGCTCTATATAATCTTGCTCTCATTCCCACCATCCGAGAGGAGATCATGGAAGCTCAGCGAAAAGACAAGGGTATGTCTCACATACGGCGGAGGATAGACAATGGAGAAATGAAGTGCTTCCGGAAGGACATTGAGGGTACTTTGTGGTTTAACGACCGGATTGTAGTACCCCGGGATATGGGACTACGGAAGAAAATTTTGGATGAAGCTCATTTGTCCAAGTTTTCCATTCATCCGGGCAGTAATAAAATGTACCAAGACCTCCGGAAGAAGTTTTGGTGGACACGTATGAAACGTGAAGTTGCAAAGTACGTTTCAGAGTGTGATACGTGTCGAAGAGTCAAGGCCGACCATATGAAGAAGTCAGGCCTGCTGCAACCATTGCAAGTACCAGCATGGAAGTGGGAAGACTTGAGTATGGACTTCATCGTCGGGTTGCCGATGACCTCCCACAACCATGATTCAATTTGGGTAATCGTGGACCGGTTAACCAAATCAGCACACTTCATCCCTGTGCATACTAGGTACAACGCAGAGCAGTATGTGGATCTGTACATAGCACCGATCTTGTGCTTACATGGAGTTCACCGCACCATTGTGTCAGATAGAGGATCGCTGTTCGTAGCCCGTTTCTGGGAACAGCTACATACCTCCTTGGGGACAAAGTTGATTAGAAGCTCTGCATATCACCCTCAAACCGATGGGCAAACTGAGAGGGTGAATCAAATACTAGAGGATATGCTAAGAGCATGTGCCATCCACCACGGTAAGAGCTGGGATGATCACTTACCGCTGGCGGAGTTCTCGTACAACAACGGATATCAGACGAGCATCAAGATGGCACCATATGAAGCTCTATACGGCCGGAAGTGCCGTACGCCATTGAATTGGTGCGAATCCGGTGAACGAGTAACGTTCGGGGTTGATCTTGTCAATGAAGCCGAAGAGAGAGTTCGGATAATACAAGAGAACCTCAAGGCGGCCCAATCTCGTCAAAAGCGTTACGCGGACCAGAGACGTCGACCGCTGCATTTCGAAGTCGGAGAGCACGTATATCTTCGTGTGTCTCTGATGAAGGGGATTCATCGGTTCGATGTCAAGGGGAAACTTGTTTCCCGATTCATCGGTCCGTTTACTATCACGGAGAAGTGCGGAACTGTAGCCTACCGGCTGGAACTACCGGCAAGCCTTGCCGGTATTCACGACATATTTCACGTGTCCCAGCTGCGGAAGTGTCTCAAGTATACAGCTGCCATCTGCACCAAAGACATCAACGAGTTGAAACCGGATCTCACCTATGTCGAGCAACCTGTACAGATTATCGACGAAAAGACCCGGACCACTAGGAACCGGACTTTAAAATTTTACAGAGTCCTGTGGAGTAATCATACCCCGGAAGAGGCGACGTGGGAAACCGAAGATTACATCCACAAGAATTATCCGGAGTTTTTGTCATAAACCTTGTAATTACCTCCCACCTCATCTTCCTTTGAATCTCGGGACGAGATTCCTTTTAAGGGGGGAGGAATGTAAAGGTCCCAAAATTATGAATACAAAGAAACACTTGTTTGCAAAGTTTTGTTTCATGTGCATGAAATTTGGGACTTGTTAAAAACTTTTTTCCCACATGTGATAACACACATGAGGGCTTTCTTCACACAAGTCAAATGTTCATTTGAGAACTTGGAACCCTAGAGGGGTCTAAAACAAGGATGGGAAGTTCCCATATGTGTGAGAAAGCAAAAATCAGATTTGGAACAATTTGTTCAAACAAAAATTCAAATGAGAAAAACACAATGGATTCCAAAACTGTTGTGCTAAAAATCTCATTTGCAGCAGCCAAAATAAAAATCAGATTTCATATTTGAATTCCTTGAGTCCAAATTAGGGGGTGTGCAAAGTTTCATGATTTATGGAAATAGTTTGCAACCCATTTTGCAAAATGGACTTTAAAAGACAAAGAATTCAAATACCTATTTGAATTTGGATGAAACTTGCCCAATTATCCAAATGCATACCAGATTTGAATTCCCACAATTCAATTCACTCAACATTCAAACTTGGGAGATATTTGGAGAGGGGGATAAGGAGGGACTGATCAGTGGGTCCCACATGTCATTGAGTGAAGTGAAAATTGCAAAAGATCTCACAGTGTTGGGTCTCTGTTTGCCTTCTGCAGTCGGCACCCGACACCGACGGGCGCAGCACCGGGCGACACCGCGATCAGCCGACGCCTCCACCTCCTGCTGGATTTCGTCGCGCTGGAGAAGCCACCCGACCGTCTTATACCCTCTGCCGTGCTCCTCTTCGCTCATTCCCGAAGACCAGCGCCGCTCTGTTTCTTCTCCTCGCATGAGAAACAGCCGCAGCGGCCGACGCCGTCCGCTCGATCGGCCACCGCCATAACATGCGTGTGAAGCCTCGGTTAAGCAGACAAACGACACCACCATCGTCCCCACGACCCCCTCGTGCACTCACCAAGGGCGTTCGTGCTCTCCATACTGAGATAACTCGGTTTCAGCGGCGGCCGGAAGAAACCGCCATCCACGGCTTCCGTGGACAGCCTCCTCCATAGCTTGTCATGACCAAGCGAGGCCACCCTGGGACGCGCAGGAGCTCCATGCAGCTTCTACCCGAAGCACAGAGCCTACCTCGGCCTCTCGACAACGAATTTCGAAGATTCTCTCCAGCCGGTGAAAACTGACCCACGGGTATGAATCGATGAAATTCTCGGGTTATATTCATTTAGAGCTCTGCAAATTTCGCACATAGAACCTAGACTGGTGTAGCAACTTTTCTTCTTCACAAAACGTCGCATGAAACCCATGGTAGACGGCTTGTTTCAAGCTTTTCCATCGGCTACCACAATAAGGGGCATCGGGTGCACGATGAAACCTAGGTTGGAGCCGTTTCCGAGCCCATATGCGGCCATGCCAAGCAGGGAAAACCTCCACTAGTGCTGTAGATCCTTTCCAGGGGACTTCTGGTGGGCTAGAGCATCGGGGCAACGTTGCCGGACTCCCTCAGAGCCGCTGCACCGGTGCGGGGTGGTTTAGGAACCTCGCCGGTCTGGGGAAGTCCCACCATCGTGTTCCTCGGGTTAAAATAGCGCCTGGCGGCGAGTGACAGCTCGGGAGTTGGTCGGAGCGACGAAAACCGGCGAACTCCGGCGAGCCCGGCGGCGCAGAAGCGCGGGGGCGGGAGGTAGACGAAGGTGCTACCGGCCCCACGCGTCAGTCGCACGGAAACAGTGGACCGGATACTCTGTGGCGCGGGATCGGCTGTGACAGCGCGGGAAACAATTCTGTAGCCCGTGTGGCGCGCTCCCGGCAGCAGACACGTGTCCCTGGTCCCACAGTCAGGTTTAAACTTTTCCCCGGATTTATTCAAATCCCAGATTTTTCCCCAAACTTTAGAAGAGCATAACTTTTGCTAGGAACCTCCAAATTTAGTGATTCAAATTAGGTTAGATTCAGATTGACAAACTCTATCCAATCATGCAACCCAATTTGTATGAAAGTCTTTATTTAATTCTGGAAAATTCTTTAAATCTTTTCAGCAAAAGAATTTTAGAGGGAGTTTGGTTTATCCAAAAATCCTCAAATTTTGCCAGAATATTCTCTAGGGTGTTATTAGACTCCTGTAAAAGTTTCAGCTCATTTGGAGTTGAATTGATACTGGTAATTCAGATTGTAAGTTCCTGTATTCAAATGAATACAGAAACATTTTCAGGGAATTTCCAAAACTTGTAAATTCAGTTCTGTGAAATTCCTAGCTCCAAAAATCCTAGGAAAATTCATGTAGACTCTATAAACTATAATTGAAATTGTGGTTCACTGAGTTTGGCATGAACATGGATGTTACCTCAGAATTAATTCATCTTTGACTAAATATTTAGAGAATTATTCTGAATAAACCACTCTATGAAAAGTGCTAAATTTTGGTCCAGAGGACTTTCTTGTGACAAGGAACTCTCATGAAAATTTTCAGCTCCATTAGAGCTCTGGATCCCCACTGTCATGTGTGATCTCTTAAGGTGATCAACACTTAAGTGGGAAGAAGCACTCAACACTTGATCTTAGTGTTTAAGCCCAACCCAAACCACTAGCACCAGTGTCATTTTAAATTCTTAAACAAAGTTCCAGTTTTAAAATGGTCATTAGATCTTATGAGCAAAAGATTTTCAATTAAATACATATGCATGATCATAACGTGTAGCATATACGTGAAGAAGGTGAGGAGGACTTGAAGTGAAGATCAAGGAGGGAGGAGAACAAGTGATCAAGCTCCAAGTGATCATCACTAACTGATTGTAACAGTAGTCACCTGCAAAACAGGCAAGCCCCGGTTTGCATTTGAACCGTTTTATAAAGCATTTTCATTTGTAGGGATCATAGCTTTGCATCGTTGATTGCATTACGTCTAGATGATATTGAAAACCCCACTTGCATGACCAAAAACACCTAAGAGAGAAAGGGTAGAATAGCAACTCCTCGAGGGAATTTGGCTACGCTAATGTTAGTAGGAAAGGTTTGGTAGAAGACGAGTGGTTGGAATCTACTCGCGAGTTTAGGGCTGGTTTACTCGGGACGGGTCCGAATTAGAAAAGATGAGGAAAGTTCACACTTAAGAAATGGAGACCGGGCAGGGAGGTTTAGATGCAGCAGGTTGCAGGCCGTGCGTGCATAGCCCTGCCTGTGTCGGTTAAGGCCCGTCCGTGCTTGGCCCTGTTGGACAAGTTTGAGTTGTGTACCGGGCACATACTGGCTATATGGGACCCAGGAAACCGATGTACCTTGGGAGATCCATAGTGGAACTTTTCCAACTGCCTTAGGCTTTCGGCGTCAGGGTAGCAGGAGGTAACTCGCTCAAGAACATACCACAGCGGGTATGTACCTTGAGGGAGCTTGCGTACTCGGGGCAGTTGGACTGCGTCCAATGTGGAAGATCTTGGGAAAGGTGGCCGCGTACAACGTGAGTCGAGGTTGCTGCCGCCAACTCGGAGTACGGGTGTATGTGTCGTGTAGTCCGGGCGTGTACTGATTCGAATCACCGTCGCTCGCGGTTATATGAGCATACTTGCCCACTGCATCTTGACTTAGTAAGAACTGAATTGTTTATTCTTTGAACTTGATAAGGATGTGCTATAACTTGTACTGCAACCATGATTGAATTAGAGATAGGCTCATTAAAGTTTACTTTCACTTTGTGCAAGGAGCATCGCAACAAAGCGTTTCTTGTTTGATTGTGGAGTTACGATGCTTTTAGGCTCAAGGTCTGCACAATGAGGCTTAAAATATGAAAGTTAAGGATCAACTTTAGGCGAGTCCTTTATGCAAATCTAGCCAACCCAATTGCAACCGTCGTGCATGTAGAGTTTCTTGCTTAGGAGAGACGGGTCAGACTTGCTGAGCCTATGTGCTCACGCTTGCTATATAAGTGGTTTTGCAGGTTAACAACGATGCTGAAAAGAAGGTTGTCCGGTGAGACTCGGGGACTCCCGAGTCAGGTAACACATGGAGAACCCAGCCGCTGCTGCTTGTCTTCGTGTTGCTAGCGAGAGAAGTCCGCGGGCTGGACTTCATCTCGAGTGCTCTTAGTTATTCGACGTGAGTTGGTATAGACTTCCGCTGTAGTTACTTGATGTAAAGTATTTACAAAGAAAAATTTGTAAGCTTCCGCTAATGTTTTATGTAATACGTTGTTCCTCATATGTGTGTTGTTGGGTGCCGCATAACACGGCACCACCCAATGGGATTCCCGGGCGAGTGGCCTGTCTCGGTTGAGCGGGTCGCGTCACGGTTCTTACGAGTAAAGATACCGGTGTGCAACGGAAACCGATCTAAAATCCACGATGTTACCAAAGATAAGACGTCAGGATCTAACAAAGATCTGAATAAGACTCTTATTCGGGATCCAATCAGATTAGGACTCTTCTCTTCCCGATTATAAATAGAACCCAAAACCTCCGGCCGAAACCACAAACCCCTCGTTCAACTCCTGAGCCGACGACTTAGAGCCCTATCCCTATCTCGCCGAGCAAAACATCGCCGAAAGCACAACAAGGGAGATCATCGGAGGAGAACCAAGCGGTCTGAGGAGGACCCCGAAGACAAGAAGAACATGAGGTAGGACTTCAATACCACCTTACGACATCATGTTGTTCATCTCTTTGCATCTGTTCTTCGATTCCTTTCGAACAGAAGAGTTTTCGTGGGCAGAACACTCGATGATCAGATTGATCTAAAGACAAGATCATCGCCACGATCATCTTTGATCTGAACACCTCTGACCATGCAAGCCATGCAAGAATACGTACAGATCAATCTAATGAAACTAATCATAGGATAGCATGTATGTACATCATCGCATCTAGTTTAGGGTGTTGTGCATGATATTGATTGCTGTGAATATTGTATGCACGTGAATCCTACAAAGCAGGACAAACTCAGGAAGCTGTCTACAACGAGCTGCAGCAACAAGGTTTTGAGAATCAAGGACAACCGGAACCGCAAGAACAAGGCAAGTGCTCCTTGACCATGTTGATCCTATGTTTTGGGTAAAACTATTTTGTTTTGCGAACAAGTGTGTGTGCTGAGTCAAACATGATGGGAAACCCTTTTATAGGAGTTTACTAGTTTTGATTAAACCACCCTTGTCGCCTGGAAAGTTTATGAGTCGGGTACGGTTTTTGCTTATTGCTTCGCTGAGTCCATGGGATTGGGAAGCGAGATAGATGTGTCTAGCTAACTGCACTCGTAATGATAATGAGAAACTGATGTTAATAATGGACATGGATCGGAGGGAGATCTAGGCAAGCCTGGGTTTGTGAATGAGGTAGCATGAGATGGTGGTTTTACTTGCCGTAGATCTAAGGACCGGTTCATGCATGCACATGCCAGGATAACAGTGCCACCACAAGGCCAAGTATGGGTGCGGCTTAGCTGAGTAATTAGGTAAGTTGCTAGGGTGTTATGGACTGTGGAAGGCGCGGGGAATGGGAGTCGAGTGAGGACTGCCCTGGGAACTGCATGGCACAAGAGGGGGCCCGTGGGAGGGAGAATTGGAGATTCTAGCCTGCCGGTGAAACCTTAGTGAGTCCATACATCTAGTAACCCCTTTGTAAAGGCTATTTTGTGATCTCTTGACCATACACCGACGGTTGTGTACTGGTATAATGGAGGTTCTGCAGTCGCCGACGGGTGACGAAATCACAAACTTGTGGGTAAAGAGGTGCAAACTCTGCAGAGTTATTAAAACTATCATGATAGCCGAGCTTACGGTCACGAGCACCTGGCTAAACTGCCATGATTAGATGGGATGGTTATTGGAATGGTTATTGGGAAGGATTCTTGGTTATGATTATGGGTTTGGTTATGGTTTGGTTTGGAATTGTTAAGCCTGGATGATGAAGGGTTGCATGACTGGTGGGTCATGAAATGAGAATTGGTCTCGGTGCGAGACGAGGTTGTTATATGAGACGAGATGGTAGCGAATACGAGGAGGTATTCGTGAGTATGAATAAAAGATTGGTTAATGTTCGGATGGAACACGAGGAGTGATGAAGGTATGTTGGTAATTCAATATATGCTGGGATTACATTCATCTAAAGTAAAGTTGCCGTTTTAATGGTTTTACAAGATTGCTTTTCTGCAAATAAGCCCTTTTATACCTACCTTGTTTATAAGCTGCATATCATGTGTTATTCCCGCACTTGCTGAGTACATCATTGTGCTCAAACTTGCATTATTATTTCTTCATCAACAGCAAGAGAAGACTACTATGAAGACCGAGTAGAGCATTATGGCGTGTGATCTGTTCTCAACCTTGCCTGTGGAAGGATTAAAGATGGAGCCACTTCTGCTTAGTTTTGCTTCCGCATTAGTTTTTGCTTCCGCATTTAAATAAGATTTCCACTGCATAGAACAAAGACTTCCGCTGTGAGCATGAGTCCAAGACTCATGAGGAATTGTAATAAACTCTGTTATTCGTGGTAATATATAATCTGAATTCAGTTTGTGGAACGTATGTGTATGTGTGATGAACATCCTGGGCACACATATGCATTAGTTCTCGGTTCCGTGGTTTTTCCACAGAATTGAGGGCGTCACATTTTGGGACTAGGGCTCTAAGTCGTTGGCTCAGGAGTTGGAAAAGAAGTTTGTGGTTTCAGCCAGAGGTTCTGGGTTCTATTTATAATCGGGAAGAGTGGAGTCCTAATCTGATTGTATCCCGAATAAGAGTCCTGTTCAAATTGGTCGTTAAATCTTACAACTTATCTTTAGTTGATTTGGTGCGGTATCATCGTGGAATTCAGGTCGGTTTCTGTTCCGGTATTTCTACGCGTACAGATTCCAAAATCGCTTTAGAACCCGTCACCTTCGCGGTGATGAGCTCCGGAAGCTCCACGTGTCCACCGGGCCTGGTCTCTTCCTTTCCGCAGAGACGGGCTCCGGTTGTGCCGCGTGTCAAGTGGGCAAGACTTGTCTCTCCTTCGGAGGTGAGCTCCGCGTACGCCACGTGTTAAGTAGCGCCAGACTTTCCTTTCTTCTCAGAGACGAGCTCCGAGGTTAACACGTGTCTAGCAGCGACGGACCTCCCGGAGATAAGCTCCGGTGGCGACACATGTTTGATAGCACCGGACCTTTCAGAGGTGAGCTCCGAGATTGACACGTATCCCGCACGACCAGTCCTCTGATTTCCATGATGACTAGCTCCGGGGGCAACACGTGTCCCATAGGGTCGGACCTCTCCCCTTTTGCGGAGATGAGCCCCGAGCCTGCCACGTATCCTTCTTTAGCGGCGGACCTCTCCCCACTTCGCAGGGATGAGCTCCGAACACGCCATGTGGCCAGCGGGCCGCAGAAATTGTCTTCGGCGCTCTCTGAGAGCTGGATTCGGCTCTTATTTGCTATCCTTTTGATATTTTTCTCTGTTCCTACTTCTTCTTAAAATGTTTTCTCTTCATAAAACATGAATATTTGCTGACACCAGGAATGAGGGTGTCACACTTGGCCAATACGATCCAGCACCTCATATGGTCCAAAATACTTAGGACTCAATATAGAGCGTGCTACATCACGAAGAGTGGACGATGCCCTCTGATTTAACCGTAACCAGACCCAATCACCCTTCTGAAACTCTACATTCCTGTGTTTCTCATCATAACTTAGTTTTATAAGGTCTTGAGCTTGTAGCAGCCGATCCCGAATTTTTGTTAGAAAAATATCACGCTCTTGCATTTGTCTTTCTACTGCAATTACTCTTGCTGAACTTGGCTGAAATTGCATCAGTTAAAGCGGTTCCCTGCCATATACTACCTGAAAAGGTGTAGCTTTCAATGCTGACTGATAGGAAGTGTTGAAACAATATTCAGCCCATGGCAACCACCTCACCCAACTTTTTGGTCAGTCTCCAGCTAAACATCGTAAATAAACTCCCAAGACCCTATTTGTTAGTTCAGATTGCCCATCCGTTTATGGATGAAACGCTGAGCTTAGGTGCAATTTAGACCCTGACAATCTGAATAATTCCTGCCAGAAATTGCTTGTAAAAACTGGATCTCTGTCACTCATAATTGAACATGGAATCCCATGTAGTATCACCACTTGATCAAAGAAGACCTGTGCCACTGAATTAGCTGTATATGGATGACTTAGCGCTATAAAATGTGCATATTTTGATAATTGATCCACCACAGTTAACACTACCGACTTTCCACCAACTTTTGGAAATCCTTCCATAAAATCCATTGCAATATCAGCCCAAATCATATGTGGAACTTCCAATGGCTGAAGACTCCTGCTGGATGAAGATGTTCAGTCTTGTATCGTTGGCAAACTGCATATCCACGTATAAAATCGCGGAACAATTTATTATCATGAGGAACATAGAAGGAAGAACGGAGACGAACCAATGTCTTTTGAACTCCCTCATGACCTACATCATGAGTGTGTGCTATCACTTGAGGTAAAAATGTTGAGGAGTTAGGCATAAAAATATGCCCTTCATGCAGCACCACCTCATCTTGTAATGTCCAAGCTTAATGTCATTTTTCTTAGCTATAATACCTTGTAATGTAATTGTCTCCTTTCTAAATTGGTCAAAAAAATTCAAACTCTGGAACTGAAAGAGCATGAACTGAAATAATGTCCTCATCACGACGGGATAATGCATCAGCTGCTGTAATTGATATCCAAATAACTTACTAACCCATGCATGTTGAGGGATTGTTGAGAGGCATTGATCTAGCAGAAATTTAAGGCTGTAATGATCTGTACGTATAATAAAGCGACGTACCATAAATATGGCCGCCAATGACGTACAGCCTTTACCAAACAAATCAATTCTCTTTCATATGCAGCTAATTTTGCATGATGAGATGGTACAGCCCGACTGTAAAATGCAATCGGTGCTTTTCCTTGATGAAGAACAGCACTTATTCCTGATCCTGATGCATCACAGTCCACCACAAATGATGTAGAAAAATCAGGAAGTTGTAGAACAGGAGCTGTAGTGAGCGCCACCTTAAACTGAATGAACGCTGCTTCTGCCTCGGCCGTCCAGGAAAATGATTCATGCTTACACAACTTGGTTAAAGGTGCTACAATTTCCCCATAACTCCGTATGAATTTTCTGTAATAACCAGTGAGACCTAGAAATCCTCTTACTGCTCTAACTGTTTTTGGAACCGGCCAATCCTGCACTGCCTGCACCTTTTCTGCATCCATGGCAACATCTTGTGCTGAAATCACATGACCCAGTTATGCTACTGTTGAAGATCCAAAGAAACACTTAGATTTTTTTTAAAGCCAACTTATTTTCTCTTAGCCTATGAAGTACTGCTTTGACATGTTGCAAATGAGAACTCCAAGAGTCACTATAGATCAATATGTCATCGAAGAAAACAAGAACAAATTTTCTGATAAAATATTTCAGCACATCATGCATTAATGCCTGAAAAGTCGCTGGTGCATTTGTTAAACCGAACGGCATAACTAAGAATTCAAAATGACCATGATGTGTTTGAAATGTAGTTTTCTCTACATCAGCCTCAAACATCAACACTTGATGATATCCACTGCGTAAGTCCAATTTAGTAAAGAACTTAGCCCCACGAAGTTCATCTAACAGCTCATCCACGACCGGTATAGGAAACATATCACGAACTGTTTTTGCATTTAGGGCACGATAGTCGACACAAAACCTCCATGTGTTGTCCTGTTTCTTAACCAATAAGACTGGTGATAAGAAAGCAGAAGTGCTGATGTGAGTAATACCTTGTTGTAACATCTCTTGGCACTGACGCTCAATCTCATCCTTGAGGAGTTGTGGATACCGATATGGTCTGACCGCAACTGAAGCTATGTCCGGAAGTAGATGAATTCGGTGGTCATATGGTCGTGATGGCGAAAGACCCTTTGGTAATGCAAATATATCTCAAACTCCCAAACCAACACATTCATTAAGTCTGGTCCAGCAATAGATTGAATGGCAGTGCTTCTTGGTCGGGTTGGAATACCACTCCAGTCTACCAGATGATCATCTCTCCAACAGCTCATTTTCCCTTGTTCAAAATCCCATAGTATAGGGCCAAGGGAACGCAACCATTGAACTCCTAGTACCATATCATAACCTTCTAAAGGAATAACAAATAAATCCATCACAAATTCCTCTTGATCAATGAAGACATGTATAGCTTGACAAACTCCTAATCTTTTCACACAATCACCATTTGCCACTCGTACCACCAGCCCTGGTCGTTGTAATGGTTGTAAACCTATCTTCTGAGCTGCAGCAACCGACAAGGAGTGTGTTGATCCTGAATCGACCAAAGCCCGATTCATCTTGCTGTTGATCGTGACCTGAAGTTGCATTGTTTCTGAGGTTGTTATCCCTGTTATAGCATGGAGAGAAATTCTTAGAGTATCATCATCTTCTTCCTCTGTGGTTACAGCTTCATCTAGTTGTAGTAGATAGACATCCTTCATAGGACAGACCTTTAAATGTTCTCTAGAGAATTTTTCAGGACAATTGTAGCATTCCTATCGAAGTGTTTTTCTGCGACACTTCCCCCGATCTGCCGGAGCAGCCCGCAGAGGTTCTTTTTTAGGAGGGGCTTAGTGGTTTCAAGCGTCGGAGCACGATGGCGAGGGTGAACACGAGGATTTATGTAGTTCCGGCCGCCGTAGTGTAATACCCTACGTCCACGGGAGTGCTTGTTGTATTGCTTGCGCGTATGAGTGTGTGAGATTGCGAACCTGCGTGTGAGTGAGTTGGCTGGGTTGCGAACCTTAGTTGCGAACCCTTTGCCCAGAGGCTGCCCCGGTCCTTTTATAGCCCAAGGCCGGGGCAGTTACAAGGTGGCCCGGGCTCGACAGGTGGCCCCGCGGCTGTTCGTACCCTATACATGAGCTAGGGCATTTACAGCTATACGTAATGTCACTGTCGGTGGAGTTAAGGCGCACCGCCTGGCACGTCGGGCACCTCTGACCAGGTAGCAGGTGATGATGAAGACCCCGTCTTGTCCTCGTGTCTCCTCACTCTGCTGGACAGCTCTTTACCGTTGGGTGGTACTGTTCCGCTGTCACACCTCACTGCCCTGTCTTGTCACCGTAATGGTGAACAAGCGGAGGACGGAGGCGTGCGCCGTGAGCCATGCTTCTGGGGAAGGCAAGAGCCTTGAATGCACGGCTTGGCAGCGCACCTTCCTCTCTACTCCTTGGCTATCTGCCCATTGCTTGTCGACGCAGCGTCCAGGTGACTGACCCTCACAACACGCGTCGGCACTGGAGCTGTCTTGCGGAGGAGGGAGAGGTCTGGAGTTGTTGGACACATGGCAGCACCGGAGCCCTCCCATGCTGGAGGTCGAGCCCAGGGCCGTAGGACACGTGGCGGCTCTGGTGCCATCCTCGGCCGGTAGTGAGACTCAGAGCCTGTAGACACGTGGCAGCTCCGGACCTCACCTTAGCGGGGAGGCTTAGACCGGAGCCCAGTGCACGTGCCAGCCCCGGAGCCAAAGCACACGTGTTAGCCCCAGGACTGTCCATGGGGGCCAGGGCACGTGGCTTATGCTGGGCCTCGCCTTAGTAGGAGGCGGGGCCTAGGTTGTCTTTTACCCATTACGCGGGGGTACCCGGTCTGCAGGGTACCGACAGTGGCCCCCGGACCCATCTCGCGGGAGGTATTGAGCCCGCAGGTGGGGCCCCCATCTCTCCCACATGGTGGTTTTGAACCTGCGATTTGGGAACCAAAGCGGTGGCGCGATTTTCACGTAGTGGACAAGTGGCTGCACCTGGGAGACGAAAAGGTTGCTTGTCTTTGGCATAGTGGGCGCACTAAGTCAATGCAGCAGCACGTCATCGTGTCCACTCCCGATTTGACCGCTCACGACGATGCACTCGAGGGGTTGCCTTGGGGTAGTTACTGTGGTCGCCCGGGGACTGTAGAAATACCGTGCTGCTTTCCTCGAGAACCGGCGGACGTTCCTGAGTTTTTTACTCACCCGTCCCGCCGGTGTCTGACTGGTGTACCCGGGCCCCACCTGTCATTGGCGGGGGCGTGTGCTAAGGCGGCGTGCTCGAGCGGTTGCCTCGGGTCATTTACTGCGGCAACCGATGAGTTGGTCGCACCGCTCTCCTCGGGAACCGCCGGATGTTCCCGAGAGGTTATCCTCCCGGCCCCCAGTGTCTGACGGGTGGACCTGGATCCAGTCCACTGTCGAAGGTGGCGAATAACCCGTGGCGTGCAGTGGTGGAAACCAAATCGCCGCGCCTGTTGACCTGCCAGAGGACGTGGTTGGGCATAAAAGGAGGTCTTGCGGTGTAGGATGGCACCCCCCTCACCATGTGGCCTTTGTTCTCCTCTTGCGCGCTGAAAGTCTGCTTCCAGGCACTTTCGCCCACCAGATGCTTTCTCACTGGTAGCCGTCTTCGACCACTTCTGCGAGATGTTTGTGTGTGTGCGGCCTTCGTTGAGGCTCTCTGGGCATCCCTCTCCTTGAAGGCCTTGGATAGAGGCACAAGCCATCCTGATGGTGTGCCAGTGGCCGGAGAGGCCGTCGGGGATAGGGTCCTCAACTCATAGTGAGTCCCTACGCAAGTGTCGCGTGGGGCATCTCCTCTAGGCACCTTGCTGAAGGAGGGCTCCCTGACGTTACCGGAGGAAGGTTAGGTCCAGAGTGATCAAGCCTTCCTCCAGGTACTATTGTGGACAGAAAAATCTGTCACAGATGAAGTTTGGCCCACGCAACACAGGATGTTGCTGTTGCCTTGGTCTAGCATGTGTTGCTGCCGTCCTTGGTCGAATAGCAGGTGACCGTCTCACTGCACAGAGATCGTCTTGGGGGACAACCAAGCAGGCCACGGAGCGGGAGACTACTCGACTTGTAGCTGTTGAGTTCCTTAGTTGTCTTGTATCCCCTTTTGTATGCCAGAACTCCGTTATTAATGAAAGTATCTTTGCTTCAAGTCTTTCATTATCCGGTGTTGTCGATGTAGACTTCAGACCCTTAGCAGCGCAAGGGTCCGGGATAACTTAGCCAACGTGGGTATCTTTTTGCCCGATGCCTCGAGCTTGTTCCTCCGGGTCCTTAGCGGTGTAAGGACCTAGGGCGCCCCGGCAGTGTGGCTACCATTCCTTCTGGGTCCTCAGCAGCGCAAGGATTTGAAGGAAATTCGGCCCTTGTCTCCAGCTCCTTCCAGGGGGACAGATGGCAGCTCCAGACTTTTCCATAGAAGGGAGACTCTGTCCGGAGCCCGGGGCATGTGTCAGCTACGGAGCCGTCCTCAGCGGAGAGGTGGCTTGGAGCCTATATGTGACGCCCTCAATTCTGTGGAAAACCACGGAACCGAGAACTAATGCATATGTGTGCCCAGGATGTTCATCACACATACACATACGTTCCACAAACTGAATTCAGATTATATATTACCATGAATAACAGAGTTTATTACAATACCTCATGAGTCTTGGACTCGTGCACACAACGGAAGTCTTATTTCTATGCAGCGGAAGTCCTTATTTAAATGCGGAAGCAAAAACTAATGCGGAAGCAAAACTAAGCAGAAGTGGCTCCATCTCTACTCCCTCCACAGGCAAGGTTGAGAACAGATCACACGCCATAATGTTCCACTTGATCTTCATAGTAGGCTTCTCCTGCTGCTGAGGATGAAGTAATAATGCAAGGTTGAGCACAATGATGTACTCAGCAAGTGCGGGAAAATACGTGATATGCAGCTCATAAACAAGGTAGGCATAAAAGGCTTATTTGCAGAAAAGAAATCTTGTAAAACCATGATAAAACAGCAACTTTACTTTAGGTGAATGTAATCCCAGCATATATTAAATTACCAACGTACCTTCATCACTTCCCGTGTTCCATCCAAACATTAATCAATCCTTTATTCATACTCGCGAATACCTCCTCGTATTCACTACCATCTCATCTCACAAATCAACCTCGTCTCACACCGAGACCCATCTCATGTCATGACCCAAGAGTCATGCAACCATCTCATCATCAGACTTAACAGTTCCAAACCAATAACCATAACCGAGAACCTTCCCAGTAACCATCCCGAAAATCATCCCAACTAATCATGGCAGTTTAGCCAGGTGCTCGTAACCGTAAGCTCGGCTATCATGATAGTTTTAATAACTCCGCAGAGTTTGCACCTCTTTACCCACAAGTTTGTGATTTCGTCACCCGTCGGCGACTGCAGAACCTCCATTATACCAATACACAACCATCGGTGTATGGTCAAGAGATCACAAAATAGCCTTTACAAAGGGGTTACTAGATGTATGGACTCACTAATGTTTCACCGGCAGGCTAGAATCTCCAATTCTCCCACCCACGGGCCCCCTCTTGTGCCATGCAGTTTCCAGGGCAGTCCTCACTCGACTCCCATTCCCCGCGCTTTCCACAGTCCATAACACTCTAGCAACTTACCTAATTACTCAGCTAAGCCGCACCTATATTTGGCCTTGTGGTGGCACTGTTATCCTGGCATGTGCATGCATGAACCGGTCCTTAGATCTACGGCAAGTAAAACCACCATCTCATGCTACCACATTCACAAACCCAGACTTGCCTAGATCTCCCTCCGATCCATGTTCATTAACCTCATCAGTTACTTATTATCAGTACGAGTGCAGTTAGCTAGACACATCTATCTTGCTTCCCAATCCCGTAGACTCAGCGAAGCATAAGGCAAAAACCGTACCCGACTTATAAACTTCCCAGGCGACATGGGTGGTTTAATCAAAACTAGTAAACTCCTATAAAAGGGCTTATCATCATGCTTGACTCAGCACACACACCTTTTTGCAAAACAAAACCGTTTCACCCAAAACATAGGATCAATATGGTCAAGGAGCACTTGCCTTGTTCTTGCGGTTCCGGTTGTTCTTGATTCTCAAAACCTTGTTGCTGCAGCTCATCGTAGACAGCTCCCTGAGCTTGTCCTGCTAGGTAGGATCACGTGCATACAGGATTCACAGCAATCAATATCATGCGCAAACCTTAAACTAGATGCGATGATGCACATGCATGCTATCCTATGATTTTTATTAGATTGGTGTGCTCTTGCATGGCTTGCATGGGTAGAGGTGTTCGGATCAAAGGTGGACGTGGCGATGATCTTGTCTTTTAGATTAAACTGATCATCGAGTGATCTGCCCATGAGAAGGCTTCTGTTTGAAAGGAATTGAAGAACAGATGCAAGAGATGAACACAATGATGTCGTAAGGTGGTATTGAAGTCCTACCTCACGCTCTTCTTTGTCTTCGAGGTCCTCCTCAGACCGCTTGGTCCTTCTCTGATGATCTCCCTTGTTGCGCTTCGGCGATGTTTTGCTCAGCGAGTTAGGGCTAGGGCTCTAAGTCGTCGGCTCAGGAGTTGAAAGAGAAGTTTGTGGTTTCGGCCAGAGGTTTTGGGTTCTATTTATAATCGGGAAGAGAAGAGTCCTAATTTGATTGGATCCCGAATAAGAGTCTTATTCAGATCTTTGTTGAATCCTAATCGTCTTATCTTTGGTAACATCGTGGAAATTTAGATCGGTTTCTGTTGCGTACCGGTATCTTTACACGTAAAAACCGTTCCAGAACTCGTTACCTTCGTGGCGATGAGCTCCGGAGGCTCCACGTGTCCTCCCAGGGCCTGGTATTTACTTCTCCGCAGAGACGAGCTCCGGTTTTGCCATGTGTCAATCGACCGAGACCTCCCCCTCTTTTGGAGGTGAGCTCCGCGCACGCCACGTGTTGGCGCCGGTCTTCCCTCTCTCCCTTCCTTATGAACATGTCCCGAGGTCGACACGTGTCTAGCAACGAAAGACCTCCCGGAGATAAGCTCCGGTGGCGACACGTGTTCGATAGATCCGGGCTTCTCTGAGATGAGCTCCGAGATCGACACGTATCCCGTGTGACGGGTCCTCTGATTTCCGCGAGGACTAGCTCCGAGGATGACATGTGTCCTACGAAAAATGCCTCTGCTTCTTCCGCAGAGGCTAGCTCCGTGGGCAACACGTGTCACGCACGGTCGAACCTTTTTCCAATTGCGGAGGTGTCCCTCGAGCCTTCCACGTAGCCAGTTTAGAGGCGAACCTCTCTTCACCTCGCAGGGGCGAGCTCCGAACACACCACGTGGCCTGCTGGCCGCGGAAGTTGCCTTCGGTGCTCTCTGAAAGCTTTGTTGGCTATCCTTTTGATATTTATCATTGTTCCTTCTTTTCTTAAAATGTTTTCTTCTTCATAACACATGAACATATGCTGACACCCAAGTTGAGGGTGTCACAAATCTACCCCCCTTAAATTGAATCTCGCCCTCGAGATTCGTTAGTAGAAAATAGATGGGGGAATTCTGCCTTAATATCCTCTTCTCGCTCCCATGTGGCTTTAGCTTCAGTGTGATGGCTCCATTGTACCTTGCACCATCGAATCACCTTGTTTCGGGTGACCCTTTCCTTTACGTCCAAGATTCGAACGGGGTGTTCTGCGTAAGTCAGGTCCTCTTGAAGTTCAAGTTCTCCCATTGACACTTGTTCCTCTGGTACTCTCAAGCACTTCTTGAGCTGGGATACATGAAACACGTCATGTACTTCGGAGAGGTGGTTTGGGAGTTCTAGTTGATAGGCTACTTCTCCTCGCTTGTCCAGAATCTTAAAGGGTCCGATGTAGCGAGGTGCTAGCTTGCCTTTGACGTTGAAACGTCGTTGGCCTCGGATAGGCGATACCTTAAGGTATACGAAGTCTCCTACTTCAAAGGTCAACTTCCTACCCCTATTGTCCGCATAGCCATTCTGTCGTGACTGAGCAGCCTTTAAGTTCTCCCGTATCGTTTGGACTTGCTTTTCAGCCTCTTGTAGTACTTCGGGTCCAAACACCTGGTTCTCTCCAGTCTCGTTCCAAAACAGTGGCGTTCTACACCGTCTACCATATAAGGCTTCGAAAGGCGACATCTTCAAGCTAGCTTGATAGCTGTTGTTATAGGAGAATTCGGCATACGGTAAACTCCTATCCCAACTACGCCCACGTTTCAAGGCGCAAGCTCTCAACATGTCCTCCAAAATTTGGTTCGTCCTTTCGGTTTGTCCATCTGTTTGTGGGTGATAGGCGGAGCTAAAATCCAGTCGTGTACCCATGGCTTTCTGCAGCTTCCTCCAGAATCTAGAGGTAAACTGAGAACCTCGATCTGAGACTATCCTCTTCGGAACTCCATGACGGCACACGATCTGCTCCATGTACAATTCTGCCAATTGTGCAACGTTGTAACTGGTCTTTACTGGAAGAAAATGGGCGGTTTTCGTCAATCGGTCCATGATAACCCAGATGGAGTCATAACCCGACTGAGTACGTGGTAATCCGACGATGATGTCCATACTGATATCCTCCCACTTCCATTCGTGTATTCTCAAAGGTTGCAGCAATCCAGCGGGTTTTTGATGTTCGGCTTTTACCCGTTGGCATGTGTCGCATAGGGCAACATATTCGGCTATATCCCTCTTCATACCATCCCACCAATAGCAGGTTTTCAAATCTTTGTACATTTTGGTGCTCCCTGGATGTATGGAATAAGGTGAATCATGTGCCTCCTTCAATATCATATCGCGAAGGTGTCTTATGTTTGGCACACAAATCCTTTTTCCTAGCCAAAGCGTACCCTTTTCATCCTCCTTGAAATCCTTTTCTATCCCTTGTTGGATTCTTCCCTTGATCTCCTTGATTTCCTTGTCCGTTGCTTGGCCCTCTCTTATTTCTTGCTCCAATCGGGAGTGGATCTCCATTATCTCCATATTATTCAAGAATCCGAGGTGTAACCGTTCGAACTCCTTACGTAGTTCGGGTGGTAGCTCCCGAACCGTGAGTTGGTGGTATGCTCCCTTTCTGCTCAATGCGTCAGCTACTACATTGGCCTTCCCGGGGTGGTAGTTGATTCCCACATCATAATCCTTGATGAGTTCTAACCATCGACGTTGCCTCAAATTCAAATCCGTTTGTGTGAATATGTACTTGAGGCTTTTATGATCTGTATAGATCTCACACCGATGACCAAGGATATAATGTCTCCAAATCTTCAATGCATGCACCACTGCTGCTAACTCCAAATCATGTGTATGATAGTTAAGCTCATGCTTCTTTAATTGTCGTGAGGCATAGGCTACCACTTGTCCTTCTTGCATGAGCACACATCCGAGCCCTTGTCTGGATGCGTCACAATATATGTCAAAGCTCTTCCTTACGTCTGGCAATACCAGAACTGGTGCTGTGGTTAGCCTTTTCTTGAGTTCCTCAAAACTTTCTTGGCAGGCTTGTGTCCATTGAAAGACTTTTCCCTTCATTAGCAACTCCGTCATAGGTTTTGCTATCTTAGAGAAGTCTTTAATGAAGCGACGATAGTATCCTGCCATCCCAAGGAAACTTCGAATATCCCTCACGCTCTTTGGTTGGTCCCACTTTAGAACATTTCTCACCTTTCCAGGATCAACCGATACCCCTTCCTTGGAGATGATGTGGCCTAGGAAAGATATTTCCTTTAGCCAAAATTGACACTTGTTGAGCTTGGCATACAACTGATGCTCGCGCAACTTCTGCAAGGTCAATCTCAGATGTTCTTCATGCTCCTCCTTACTTTTTGAATACACCATAATGTCATCGATGAAAACCACGACGAACTTGTCCAAGTATTCCATGAAAATCTTGTTCATAAGGTACATGAAGTATGCGGGTGCATTCGTCAATCCATAAGACATAACGGTATATTCATATGAACCATACCGTGTTCGAAAGGCTGTCTTAGGTATATCGGAGGGCTTAATCTTTAGCTGGAAATATCCGGACCGAAGATCAATCTTGGAGAATACTTGGGCTCCTTTCATTTGATCGAACAGGTCCTCTATACGGGGCAGAGGGTATTTATTCTTGATTGTCACCTCGTTGAGAGACCTGTAGTCCACGCACATTCTTTGGGTTCCGTCCTTCTTGTCCACGAAGAGTACCGGAGCTCCCCACGGTGATGAGCTTGGACGGATAAAACCCTTCTCCAACTGTTCTTGAATTTGCTTCTTGAGTTCAACTAACTCGTTGACGGGCATCCTATATGGTCTCTTAGCTATAGGTGCAGTTCCGGGTACCAAATCTATGGCAAACTCGATGTCCTGGTCAGGTGGCATTCCCGGGAGCTCTTCCGGGAACACGTCCGAAAACTCCTGAACCACTGGAATGCTGTCTAATGTTGTTCCTTCGACATGGTTCAAATCTGCCCGTTTGGTTGCTTGCTTGGCTGACTCAAACTCGACACGGGATACCGTGTTTGTTTGTCAACTGCACGCTTCTCTCAGCATATTGGATTACTCCATTGTGCTTGCTTAACCAATCCATTCCGAGTATGATGTCAATCCCGTGGGAGTCCAAAACAATAAGGTTGGCAAGGAAGTCTACCCCCCTTATTTTAAGGCTTACTTTAGGGCATACTACATTAGTCCTCATTTCTCCTCCGGGAGAATTAACTAACATAGCACATTCTAAGTGGGATACGGGTAGATGATGTTTAGCAACATATTTGGATGATATGAAGGAATGTGATGCTCCGGAGTCAAATAAAATGGTGGCTGGGTTGGAGTTGGCAAGGAACATACCAATTGCGACGTCCTCAGCCTGTTGTGCTTCCTCAGAAGTGACATGGTTAACGTGGTCACGAGCATAGTTCTGCGGTCCATGGTTCCCTTGGTTGTCCCCTCCGTTTGGTCGCTGGTTCTGCTTGGGCACGCTACCTTGCTGTCCAGGGCCTCTCTTCGGGCACTGGTTAGCGAAGTGGCCTACTTCCCCGCATGCAAAGCATGCCCTGTTGCCTACGGCAGCAGGTACGTTGGGGCGGGGGTTTTGAACAGGAGCGCCATTGTTAGGCCGGGGCGCAGGAGGCATGGGCACACGAGGTGCCGGTGCAACGAACCGTTGCTGTGGTGGCTGACCAGGGCGGTTCGTAGGAGTGGCCGATCCATACTGCGGTGCAGGGGGCATGTACCAAGGTCGTACGTTGCTCCCTTGGGGCTGGTATGGCATCTTCCTCTTGCACTCTCGCTCGATCTCCCGGATCTTGTTTTCAACCACAATAGCCTTATCAACCAGCTTCTGGAAGCTTACGTAGTCATTGTTGAGGAGCTGAACTTCGATCTCATTGTTCAACCCTCTCATGAATAGGTACTGCTTCCTCTGATCTGAGTTGACATCTTCGGGGGCATACCGGGACAGTTGTATGAACTTGTTGAGATATTCATTCACACTCTTCTGTCCTTGGCGGAGACCTTCAAACTCCTGCCTCTTGAGCATCATTACACCAACAGGGATGTAGTGAGAGCGGAAACTTTCCTTGAACTCAGTCCAAGTGATTGTCTCCGGGTTGGCATGGGCGTTGCTCAAGGCATCCCACCAGTCGGTGGCAGCTCCCATAAGTTGGTGCGACGCAAAGAGAACCTTCTCTCGGTCGTTGCACTGAACAATGGCGAGCTTCTTCTCCATGGATTTCAACCAATCATCGGCCTCCATGGTGTCACTAGTTTGAGCAAAGGTGGGTGGTCGAGTCCTCATGAACTCTCCCAACCTGTTATGAGCCGGTGGTGGTGGTGGCGGTGGTGCCGGAACGGGGTTTTGGTTGGCCTGCAACTGACCCAAAGTTTGGATCATGGTTTGCATAAGCTGGTTTTGCATGGCCATCAATCTTTCCAGATGGTTTTCACCAGCTCCGGAGTTAGCAGGAACTTCCTCGTGGTCATCTTCCTGGACGTTCCTTCGGCTGGCATTTCCTCTCACCATCTGTGAGAGAGATCAAAATAGAATAGAAGGTTAGAAGGTTAGGTAGGTCCCTTCAACTATATGCATCAAGGTGAGTTGGACTATATATATTAGTCCTTATGAGGATGTGATCAAGTGCCGAAGCATTTCACACCTCTTTCTTCTTACGTATAGATATGGACAACGTTTTTGAGACGTCCCACAACTCATATTTAAACACATATTCACAAATAATCATCACAAGGGCCCACACAACTCCTATTCAAGGAGGGTTTCCTATGTCAAGGTGGTTTTTAAAGGCCAATCTAACTATTCACCCTAGGGCGCCTGTAACTCCTTCTTGGGGTTAACCCGTTGCTCTATTATCTATCTAAGGCTTTCTACCTAGACGTGTAACCTACTGTCAACCCGTGGCTCTGATACCAATCTGTGACGCCCTCGATTCTGTGAAAAACCACGGAACCGAGAACTAATGCATATGTGTGCCCAGGATGTTCATCACACATACACATACGTTCCACAAACTGAATTCAGATTATATATTACCACGAATAACAGAGTTTATTACAATACCTCATGAGTCTTGGACTCGTGCACACAGCGGAAGTCTTATTTCTATGCAGCGGAAGTACTTATTTAAATGCGGAAGCAAAAACTAATGCGGAAGCAAAACTAAGCAGAAGTGGCTCCATCTCTACTCCCTCCACAGGCAAGGTTGAGAACAGATCACACGCCATAATGTTCCACTTGATCTTCATAGTAGGCTTCTCCTGCTGCTGAGGATGAAGTAATAATGCAAGGTTGAGCACAATGATGTACTCAGCAAGTGCGGGAAAATACGTGATATGCAGCTCATAAACAAGGTAGGCATAAAAGGCTTATTTGCAGAAAAGCAATCTTGTAAAACCATGATAAAACAACAACTTTACTTTAGGTGAATGTAATCCCAGCATATATTAAATTACCAACGTACCTTCATCACTTCCCGTGTTCCATCCAAACATTAATCAATCCTTTATTCATACTCGCGAATACCTCCTCGTATTCGCTACCATCTCATGTCACAAATCAACCTCGTCTCACACCGAGACCCATCTCATGTCATGACCCAACAGTCATGCAACCATCTCATCATCAGACTTAACAGTTCCAAACCAATAACCATAACCGAGAACCTTCCCAGTAACCATCCCGAAAATCATCCCAACTAATCATGGCAGTTTAGCCAGGTGCTCGTAACCGTAAGCTCGGCTATCATGATAGTTTTAATAACTCTGCAGAGTTTGCACCTCTTTACCCACAAGTTTGTGATTTCGTCACCCGTCGGCGACTGCAGAACCTCCATTATACCAGTACACAACCGTCGTTGTATGGTCAAGAGATCACAAAATAGCCTTTACAAAGGGGTTACTAGATGTATGGACTCATTAAGGTTTCACCGGCAGCATAGAATCTCCAATTCTCCCACCCACGGGCCCCTTCTTGTGCCATGCAGTTCCCAGGGCAGTCCTCACTCGACTCCCATTCCCCGCGCCTTCCACAGTCCATAACACTCTAGCAACTTACCTAATTACTCAGCTAAGCCGCACCCATATTTGGCCTTGTGGTGGCACTGTTATCCTGGCATGTGCATGCATGAACCGGTCCTTAGATCTACGGCACGTAAAACCACCGTCTCATGCAACCACATTCACAAACCCAGGCTTGCCTAGATCTCCCTCCGATCCATGTTCATTAACCTCATCAGTTACTTATTATCAGTACGAGTGCAGTTAGCTAGACACATCTATCTCGCTTCCCAATCCCGTAGACTCAGCGAAGCATAAGGCAAAAACCGTACCCGACTTATAAACTTCCCAGGCGACAAGGGTGGTTTAATCAAAACTAGTAAACTCCTATAAAAGGGCTTCCCATCATGCTTGACTCAGCACACACACCTTTTTGCAAAACAAAACCGTTTCACCCAAAACATAGGATCAATATGGTCAAGGAGCACTTGCCTTGTTCTTGCGGTTCCGGTTGTTCTTGATTCTCAAAACCTTGTTGCTGCAGCTCGTCGTAGACAGCTCCCTGAGCTTGTCCTGCTAGATAGGATCACGTGCATACAGGATTCACAGCAATCAATATCATGTGCAAACCTTAAACTAGATGCGATGATGCACATGCATGCTATCCTATGATTTTTATTAGATTGGTGTTCTCTTGCATGGCTTGCATGGGCAGAGGTGTTCGGATCAAAGGTGGACGTGGCGATGATCTTGTCTTTTAGATTAAACTGATCATCGAGTGATCTGCCCATGAGAAGGCTTCTGTTTGAAAGGAATTGAAGAACAGATGCAAGAGATGAACACAATGATGTCGTAAGGTGGTATTGAAGTCCTACCTCACGCTCTTCTTTGTCTTCGAGGTCCTCCTCAGACCGCTTGGTCCTTCTCTGATGATCTCCCTTGTTGCGCTTCGGCGATGTTTTGCTCGGCGAGTTAGGGCTAGGGCTCTAAGTCGTCGGCTCAGGAGTTGAAAGAGAAGTTTGTGGTTTCGGCCAGAGGTTTTGGGTTCTATTTATAATCGGGAAGAGAAGAGTCCTAATCTGATTGGATCCCGAATAAGAGTCTTATTCAGATCTTTGTTGAATCCTAATTGTCTTATCTTTGGTAACATCGTGGAAATTTAGATCGGTTTCTGTTGCGTACCGGTATCTTTACGCATAAAAACCGTTCCAGAACTCGTTACCTTCGTGGCGATGAGCTCCGGAGGCTCCACGTGTCCTCCCGGGGCCTGGTATTTACTTCTCCGCAGAGACGAGCTCCGGTTGTGCCATGTGTCAATTGACCGAGACCTCCCCCTCTTTTGGAGGTGAGCTCCGCGCACGCCACGTGTTGGCGCCGGTCTTCCCTATCTCCCTTCCTTATGAACATGTCCCGAGGTCGACACGTGTCTAGCAACAAAAGACCTCCCGGAGATAAGCTCCGGTGGCGACACGTGTTCGATAGTTCCGGGCTTCTCTGAGATGAGTTCCGAGATCGACACGTATCCCTCGTGACGGGTCCTCTGATTTCCGCGAGGACTAGCTCCGAGGATGACATGTGTCCTACGAAAAATGCCTATGCTTTTTCCGCAGAGGCTAGCTCCGTGGGCAACACGTGTCCCGCAGGGTCGAACAATTTTCCAATTGCGGAGGTGTCCCCCGAGCCTTCCATGTAGCCAGTTTAGAGGCGAACCTCTCTTCACCTCGCAGGGGCGAGCTCCGAACACGCCACGTGGCCTGCTGGCCGCGGAAGTTGCCTTCGGTGCTCTCTGAAAGCTTTGTTGGCTATCCTTTTGATATTTGTCATTGTTCCTTCTTTTCTTAAAATGTTTTCTTCTTCATAACACATGAACATATGCTGACACCCGAGTTGAGGGTGTCACACTATAGACACGTGGTAGCTCCGGACCTCAGCCACCGAGAAGGCTCTGACCGGAGCCCGAGGCACGTGTCAGCACCAGAGCCGTCCTCAGCGGGGAGGCGGCTCGGAGCCTAGGGACACGTGGTAGCTCCGGACTTCACCCGGGCCGGAGGCTTCGGACCGAAGCCCTGTCGCCTGCACAAACACTAGAAGAAAAGGGGTAACCTTGCCGTGTAGTTGCATTTTCCCTGTTCGTTGGCCTCATTATGGCTTATGGTCCTCTACTAAGCTACGGGACCTAGGCAATTCGGTGTAGTAGCGTCCGAACCATGGTTACTATCCTTCCTAGAGCGGTGGGCCATCTGGGCCCCCAGCACTTGGATGCTGCGCTGAGGAGGCAGAGTGTGCACGCTTAGGGTACAGGACCAGGCTAAGCAGGCTACACACCCTGGACCTCCTGCTGGCATGGCACTCCGAAGAGAGGGCGTCCTTCTGGCACCACCGGACTCGAGCATGAAGGTAACCAAGGGGTCCGGAGACAACACAGGAGCCTCAAGCGTTTCCGCCTTGTAGCTGGACAGCATAATTCTGGCCAAGAGCGAGACAGAGAAACACAACTATGTACACGTCGAGAGGCATGCAAAAATATACGCAAGCTTGAAAGGAAAGCTGCAAAAATGTAGACGTTCATAAGGTAGGGCGAGAGAGCGCAAAGGTCCAGAATGACTTAGCTGACGTGGGTAGCTCTCGATCCTTGTCTTCAGCTTGTCATAGCTGGCGCTCCAAGTCTTCTGCTCGTTGCCACAGCGATCTGACGTCTTGCCCGCGTGGTTCATCGTGGCGGCCCCCTGGTAGGTGTGGCACCTGTGCTGGGGTGCACCTACCACTGGATGAGGCAGGACGTCAGCATCGGGCCCCCTGGGGGGTCTGAGATGCCAAAGACCTGTGTGGACCTTCAGACATGGCAGAAAGAGGGAGTAGTCATGCTCTCTAGTCACTATTCCTTGTTTGGTAGCTTTACTGTGGCTTGCGGTCCTCATCTGAGCTATGGGGCTTGGGTAATTCGATGTGGACCGTCCAGGATATGGTTAAAGCCTTGCTCAGGGGTATGAGCCGACCGATTCCTCGAGACCGAGTTGTAGCGTTGGAGAGGCAGGGTGTGCACGCTTAGGGTACAGCACTATGCTAAGCAGGCTACACATCCTGGACGTCCCGCTGGCGTAATCCTTTCAGGGGAGGGACCATTCGGCGCCGTAGGGCCCCCAAGCAATGAGAGAACCACAGGACCCCGGGTACGTCACAGGTACCTCAAGCAGACCCGCGTGCAGAAGGATAGCACAGCTCTTGCTATGGCTGAACATAGGAAAAAGTGACTGGCCGCACGTCTTGGAGCGGTATTGAAAAAGCTGCTTGAGGTACCTGTACGTACCCGGGGTCCTGTGGTTGTCTCATTGCTTGGGGGCCCTAGGGGCCGAATGGTCCCTCTCCTGAAATGCTTACGCCAGCGGGAGGTCCAGGGTGTGTAGCCTGCTTAGCCTAGTCCTGTGCCATAAGCGTGCGCACCCTGCCTCTCCAGCGCTACAGCTCGGTATCGGGGAACCAGACAGCTCATACCCCTGAGCAAGGTTTTAACCATATCCTGGACAACCCACACTGAATTACCCAAGCCCCGTAGCTCAGCTGAGGGCTGTAAGCCATGGTAAAGCTACCAAACAAGGAAGAGTGACCAGAGAGCACGACTACTCCCTCTTTCTGCCATGTCTGCAGGTCTGCACAGGTCCTTGGTGTCTCGGACCTCCCAGTGGACCCGATGCTGATGTCTTGCCTCATCCAGTGGTAGGTGCACCCCAACACAGGTGTCACACCAACCAGGGGGCCGACACGGTGAACCACATGGGCAGGACGTTGGATCACTACGGCAGCGAGCAGAAGACTCGGAGCGCCAGCTACGGCAACCTGAAGACAAGGGCCGAGAGCTACCCACGTTAGCTAAGTCGTTCTAGACCTGTGCGCTCTATCGCCCTACCTTATGCACGTCTACATTTTCGCAACTTTCCTTTCAAGCTTGCGTATATCTTTGCATGACTCTCGATGTGTACATAGTTGTGTTTCTCTGTCTCGCTCTTGGCCGGAGTTATGCTGACCAGCTACAAGACGGAAGCGCCTGAGGCTCCTGTGTTGTCTCCAGACCCCTTGATTACCTTCCTGCTCGGGTCTCATGGCGCCAGAAGGTCGCCCCCCCCCTTCGGAGTGCCATGCCATCGGGAGGTCCAGGGTGTGTAGCCTGCTTAGCCTGGTCCTGTACCCTAAGCCTGGTCCTCAGCGCAGCATCCAAGTGTTCGGGGTCCAGATGGCACACCACCCTGCGAAGGATGGTAACCATGGTTCGGACACTACTTGTAAAGGTCCTAAAATTATGAATACAAAGAAACACATGTTTGCAAAGTTTTGTTTCATGTGTATGAAATTTGGGACTTGTTAAAACTTTTTCCCACATGTGATAACACACATGAGGGCTTTCTTCACACAAGTCAAATGTTCATTTGAGAACTTGGAACCCTAGAGGGGTCTAAAACAAGGATGGGAAGTTCCCATATGTGTGAGAAAACAAAAATCAGATTTGGAACAATTTGTTCAAACAAAAATTCAAATGAGAAAAACACAATGGAATTCAAAACTATTGTGCTAAAAATCTCATTTGCAGCAGCCAAAATAAAAATCAGATTTCATATTTGAATTCCTTGAGTCCAAATTAGGGGGTGTGCAAAGTTTCATGATTTATGAAAATAGTTTGCAACCCATTTTGCAAAATGGACATTAAAAGACAAAGAATTCAAATGCATGTTTGAATTTGGAGGAAACTTGCCCAATTATCCAAATCCATAGCAGATTTAAACTTCCATAACTGAATTCCATCAATATTCAAATTTGGGAGATATTTTAAAGGGGATAAGGGGGACTGACATGTGGGACCCACATGTCATTGGGAGCACTGAAATTGCAAAAGATCTGAAGTCCACAGTCTCTGTTTTGCTTACTTCCCACGTGAAGCAATCGGCAGAGCCGACAGCGGCGCTCACCGCCTCGGGCGACCGCCTCCCCGCGGGAACCGCCTCACCCAGGGCTTTATTACCCCCTGTCGGGCTCCTTTTCCCTCTCATCACCGAAGCCCCGAACCCTCGGCCTGTTCTTCCTCCTCGCGCAAGAAAAATCAACCGAGCGCTGCCGCCGAGCTCTCGGTCGATCGACCACCACCTAGCGCTTGTGCCAGCCGCAGCTGAGCAGCAAAACTGCACCGCAGAACACCCCACAACATGCCCGAGCCATCACCGAGCGGATTCACGCTCTCTGCACCGAGAACGGCGAGTTTCCACGGCAGCCGCCATAGAACCGAGAGCAAGTGCTCTCGTGGGCAGCTTCAACCGCGGCTTGTCACGACCGAGCTAGGCCATCTCTGGGCGCGCGCGACGTCCAGGCAACTCACCCCCGAAGCTCAGGATCAACCGTGGATCGTCGGCAAGGAATTTCGAGAATTTCTCCCGATCGGTGCAAACCGACCTTCCGGTACGTTTATGAGAAATTCCCAGTTGATTATGGCCTAGATAGACCGAAACTTCGCACATGAGGGCTAGACGTAAGGACGCACCAGTTTGCTTTTGAAACCCCGCATGAAAAACACTGTGCACGACGTATTTCCAGTCTTTGCAACGGCGGCTATGGCGGAAAGGTTCTGGTGCACGGTGAACCCTAATTTAGAACCGTTTCCGAGCCATTGTATTCCCATGTCGATGTTCCTTAGTGTCCGCCGGTGCTCTAGAGCTTGGAAACTGAAGCCTAGAAGGCTTAGGGCGTCGGGGCGACGTCGCCGGACTTCGTCCGAACCGTTGCGCCGTCGCGGGCTAGTTTGGGAGCCCTACCGGCTCGAGCAAACCCCACCAGCGTGTTCCTCGCGTTGAGTTAGGGGCTGGCGGCGAGTTTCATCGACAGAGGTGGCCGGACGACTGATTCCAGAGCTTCTCCGGCGAGCCCGGCGGCGGGATCGCGCGGGAGCGAGAGGTTGAAGACGACCCCCCGGGCCCGCGTGTCAGCGACTCGGGGAAAACAGGCCAGATACTCTGTGGCACGGGATCGGCTGTGACAGCGCGGGAAATAATTCCGTAGCCCGTGTGGCACTTCCTCAGCAGCTGACACGTGCCCCATGGCCCACAGTCAGGTTTAAACTTTTCCCCGGATTTATTCAAATTCTAGATTTTTCCCCAAACTTTAGAAGAGCATAACTTTTGCTAGGAACCTCCAAATTTAGTGATTCAAATTGGGTTAGATTCAGATTGACAAACTCTATCCAAATATGCAACCCAATTTGTATGAAAGTCTTTATTTAATTCTGGAAAATTCTTTAAAGCTTTTCAGCAAAAGAATTTTAGAGGGAGTTTGAATTATCCAAAAATCCTCAAATTTTGCCAGAATAATCTTTAGGGTGTTATTAGACTCCTGTAAAAGATTCAGCTCAGTTGGAGTTGAATTGATTAGGGTAATTCAGATTGTAATTTCCTGTATTTAAATGAATACAGAAACATTTTCAGAGAAATTCCAAAACTTGTAAATTCAGTTCTGGGAAATTCTTAGCTCCAAAAATCCTAGGAAAATTCATGTAGACTCTATGAACTATAATTGAAATTTTGGTTCACTGAGTTTTACATGAACATGGGTGTTACCTCAGAATTAATTCATCTTTGACTAAACACTTAGAGAATTATTCTAAATAAACCACTCCATGAAATGTGCTAAATTTTGGTCCAGAGGACTTTCTTGTGACAAGGAACTCACATGAAAATTCTCAGCTCCATTAGAGCTCTGGATCACCACTGTCATGTGTGATCTCTTGAGGTGATCAGCACTTAAGTGGGAAGAAGCACTCAACACTTGATCTTGGTGTTTAAGCCCAACCCAAACCACTAGCACCAGTGTCATTTTAAATTCTTACACAAAGTTCCAGTTTTAAAATGGTCATTAGGTCTTATGAGCAAAAGCTTTTCAATTAAATACATATGCATGATCATATCGTGTAGCATATACGTGAAGAAGGTGAGGAGGACTTGAAGTGAAGATCAAGGAGGGAGGAAAACAAGTGATCAAGCTCCAAGTGATCATCACTAACTGATTGTAACAGTAGTCACCTGCAAAACAGGCAAGCCCCGGTTTGCATTTGAACCGTTTTATAAAGCATTTTCATTTGTAGAGATCATTGCTTTGCATCGTTGATTGCATTACGTCTAGATGATATTGAAAACCCCACTTGCATGACCAGAAACACCTAAGAGAGAAAGGGTAGAATAGCAACTCCCCGAGGGAATTTGGCTACGCTAATGTTAGTAGGAAAGGTCCGGTAGAAGTCGAGTAGTTGGAATCTACTCGCGAGTTTAGGGCTGGTTTACTCGGAACGGGTCCGAATTAGAAAAGATGAGGAAAGTTCACACATAAGAAATGGAGACCGGGCAGGGAGGTTTAGATGCAGCAGGTTGCAGGCCGTGCGTGCATAGCCCTGCCTGTGTCGGTTAAGGCCCGTCCGTGCTTGGCCCTGTTGGACAAGTTTGAGTTGTGTACCGGGCGCATACTGGCTATATGGGACCCAGGAAACCGATGTACCTTGGGAGATCCATAGTGGAACTTTTCCAACTGCCTTAGGCTTTCGGCGTCAGGGTAGCAGGAGGTACCTCGCTCAAGAACATACCACAGCGGGTATGTACCTTGAGGGAGCTTGCATACTCGGGGCAGTTGGACTGCGTCCAATGTGGAAGATCTTGGGAAAGGTGGCCGCGTACAACGTTAGTCGAGGTTGCTGCCGGCAACTCGGAGTACGGGTGTACGTGTCGTGTAGTCAGGGCGTGTACTGATTCGAATCACCGTCGCTCGCGGTCATATGAGCATACTTGCCCACTGCGTCTTGACGTAGTAAGAACTGAACTGGTTATTCTTTTGAACTTGATAAGGCTGTGCTATAACTTGTATTGCAACCATGATTGAATTAGAGATAGGCTCATTAAACTTTACTTTCACTTTGTGCAAGGAGCATCGCAACAAAGCGTTTCTTGTTTGATTGTGGAGTTGCGATGCTTTTCGGCTCAAGGTCTGAACAATGAGGCTTAAAATCTGAAAGTTAAGAATCAACTTTAGGCGAGTCCTTTATGCAAATCTAGCCGACCCAATTGTAACTGTCGTGCATGTAGAGTTTCTTGTTTAGGAGAGACGGGTCAGACTTGCTGAGTATGTGCTCACGCTTGCTATATAAGTGGTTTTGCAGGTTAACAACGATGCTGAAAAGAAGGTTGTCCGGTGAGACTCGGGGACTCCCGAGTCAGGTAACACATGGAGAACCCAGCCGCTGCTGCTTGTCTTCGTGTTGCTAGCGAGAGGAGTCCGCGGGCTGGACTTCATCTCAAGTGCTTTTAGTTATTCGACGTGAGTTGATATAGACTTCCGCTGTAGTTACTTGATGTAAAGTATTTACAAAGAAAAACCTGTAAGCTTCCGCTATTGTTTTATGTAATACATTGTTCCTCATATGGTGTGTTGTTGGGTGCCGCATAACACGGCACCACCCAATGCGATTCCCGGGCGAGTGGCCTGTCTCGGCTGAGCGGGTCGCACCAGCGTGGTATCAGAGCTGCATTGGGAATAGCACACGGAATAAGGATGGTATTACGACAAAAATTTAGGTTACGGTGAGGATACGGTACTAGGCCCACATAAGGATTACTATTAGCTTAATATGAAGGTGGCAACCTAACTTATTTGTTATGTCGGAAAATCGTGCATCTCGGGACGCCTCATGTCTTGGGGAGTGCACGTAAGCGCTGTCCACCTATGCGCACAAGCTGAAGGGTGGAGCCCCACGGGTGGCAGGTAACCCAATCCGCTGTAGTATCCTCTATGACTCTTCATGTCGTTTGGGGTACTCGAGCAACGTCTATCCCAGGCGTGCGTGGTGCAATTTGGGAAACCCCGTCACGTGGTTAGTAACGTGAACACGTAGCTCAAGGCGTGTTTGGCTTGAGAACACCTGTGCGGGTGATGACGGACGGGTGTAAGAACTATATGGATACCGGGTTCGGTGTGCAGCCGGACCTGACGATTGAGTGTGACTTATGCAGGATTAACCACGAAACCGTAGTACGAATAGTACACGTTTGCGAGTGACCGTTTTAGTGCCACCTAAGATACGAATATGCCGGTATAATCCGGTTAGGATTTTCTTTTGGTGAGGCTACGTAGTACCGACATGCTTCTTATGGTGCATCGACGCCGTACTAAACATAATAACCCCTTTCCTTTGAAGAAATGACTCATGAACTAACTTTCAAATAAAAATGGAAGTTTGAAACAAATATTAGTTACTGAACTTTTATTTTGAGCTAAGATTCAAATAAGAGGAAGACTAGGCTTCAAAGATTTCAAAAACAGAGTGCTCTATTTTCAGCAGAAATTTGTGCTGGACTTCAACAGAGCATAACTCTCGGTAGCTTGACCCAATTAAGGTGTATGATACAGGTCTGGAAAGGTCTTCAAGTGATCTACAATTTAATTGTAGAGCTCCAGAGCCAAATCACATGCTAAATGGGTAGAAAGTTCAGAGGAAGGTGAATTGTCCAGAACCAGGACAGCAACAAAACCTCTCTAGACCTTTCTGTTTTTAAGCCATAACTTTCTATAGAGAAACCCTTAAGAGGCCTATGATACACCGTTGGATAGGTTATGAAATGTGCAACATTGTTGTAGTTCAAAGTTGTTCAGATTCATATTGTATTTACATATACAACTGTGATAAAATCAGCCATGTACAAAGGAGGTGCTGGCAAATTTTATCCAGGAATTCTGTCAACTTTGAAAAATCATAACTTTTAATCCGGAGATGATCTGGGAGCATATGAGTACTAGTTGGAAAGATACTGAAGTTAACTTTAACTTTGGTATTCAACTTGAGTTATGAAAATGCTCTTAATTAGATCAAAATCTGGATATAGTGCATAAAGGTCTGTCCTGTACAGATAGGCTGAATAGCTATGCCTACTAAGGAGTTGTGTAAACATGAATTTTGTTACTGCTTTTATAAAGTTTTGACATATTCTTGTTTTCATTAGTCTCACATACTGCTGAGTTCTTGTTTAACTCTTCGCAATTATATTTTTGCAGTATGGTTCGTAACCGCTCTAGGAGTAGGGCCGGAAGTTCTCATCGAGGCGGTGATGCTTCCATTCCACCGTCGGAACCACCATCCACGGGATGGATGGATCTTATGACTCGAGTTGTCGAGTCTAATCAAGAGAACGCTAGGCTACTCCAAGAAGCAACGCAAGAACACACACGCTTGCTCCAAGCTTTGGTACAGCAAGGCGTACTCCAGAACACGCAACAAGTCGTTCCGTCTCGGGATGCTTATCTGGACTTCTTGGCGACTCAACCGCCAATTTTTACTGAAGCCACCGAACCTGTGGAAACAGATCAATGGCTTCGTGTCATGGAGTCTAAATTTGGAGTATTCAAGTGTGATGAATACCAGAAGACAAAGTTTGCCGCTCAACAACTCCATGGAGCAGCCGGAAACTAGTGGATGGATCATTTTGCCACCATTCCGGAGGACCATCAAGTGACATGGAGGGAGTTTTGTGAAGCCTTTCGTACTCGTTACATACTACTAGGTATTGTCAAGGCAAAGCGGGAGGAATTTTTGGGCTTAAAGCAAGGGGACATGAGTGTCCTCGAGTATGTCAGGAGATTTAATCTTTTGGCCCAATATGCTCCCGAATATGTGGCGAAAGAAGATGCACGGTGTGACCTATTCTTCCATGGCCTGAGTGCCATATTACGGGAGAAGCTGGCCGTACATAATAACGGCAGTTACACCGACATGGTCGATGCGGCTTTCATTCAAGAGAAGCCGACACTTGAGTGCAAACCGAGAAGAGAAAGATGAGTGAGATCGAGCAGGCTAGCACAAGTTATGTGCCTCAGAAGTACCGTTTGGTGTATCAAACGCCATCCGGTGAAAAATGGAGGCCACCTGTATGATCAACTCCTCAGAGATTGATTGCCTGTCAATTTTTACAACTTGCACCACCTCTACAGCCGCAGCATCAGACGGTGGTTTGTGCTCCATCGCTGCAGCCATATGTACCTAGCAGTCCACCGCAAGTCAACGAAGAACCGGAGAGGCATCCGTGTCTTACTTGTGGGCGTAAGGGCCATTATGCTAGGCAATGTCCGGAGGGAATTCGAAGCTACAGGTCACCATATTTACAACAATACGATCTGTACCTTAATCTTCAGATAGGAGGGCAGATAAGGGGCAATATTCACTATACGGTGATTGACGATGTTCAGGAAGGAGAAGCCGCTTTAGCAGGGATGTTTTCTCTGAATCAGCTACCGGTTTTAGTTCTCTTTGATTCCGGTGCCACACACAACTTCATTAGCCAATCTTTTGTGGCTCAACATCAGCTCCAAACCATTTATACAAAGAGGCAATACCTCATATCTTCGCCCGGGGGCAGCAGTACCGCAAGCGAGGTTGTCTCCTGAGCACCTCTTTGTTTGGGGGGTAAAATATACCCTACGACCCTCATTATTCTAGAAGGTCTGAAGATCGACATCATTTTGGGGATGTCGTGGTTGAATTATCACCACGCGGTTCTTAACATCAGCTCCAGGACCGTTGAGCTCAACTCCCCACAGCACGGTCTTCATATATTAATTCTGGGCGCCAGACGGCAACAGATTGCAACAGTGAACCACACGGAAGCTGTTAAGATAGAGGACATTCCGGTGGTACGTGAGTATCCGGATGTGTTTCCCGATGATTTACCGGGCATGCCGTCCGAACGAGACGTTGAGTTCAAGATTGAACTTATACCGGGAACCACACCGATATCACGAAGGTCGTACAAGATGGCACCCAATGAACTGGCAGAATTGAAGACACAACTGAATGACCTAATGAGCAAGGGCTTTATACAACCAAGTTCGTCACCTTGGGGTTGTTCATCGTTGTTTGTCAAGAAGAAGGACGAAACACTACGGCTTTGTGTTGATTATCGTCCTTTGAACGCCGTTACCATCAAGAACAAGTATCCACTACCTCGCATTGATATGCTCTTCGATCAATTAGTGGGTGCGAAGGTATTTTCGAAGATGGATCTTCGGTCCGGATATCATCAGATTAAAATCCGGGCAGAAGATATTCCGAAGACGGCATTCTCAACGAGATACGGGCTGTATGAGTATCTCGTTATGTCTTTTGGTTTGACCAACGCCCTGGCACAGTTTATGTACCTGATGAATTCAGTGTTCATGCCGGAGTTGGATAAATTCGTCGTTGTCTTCATCGACGATATCTTGGTGTACTCCAAGTCAGAGGAACAACATGCTGAACATCTGCATATTGTGCTACAAAGATTGCGAGATCATCAGCTCTATGCAAAATTCAGCAAGTGTGAATTCTGGATTAATCAAGTACCTTTTATCGGACACATCATTTCAGCGGAGGGCATCGCTGTAGATCCGAGTAAGATTATCCAAGTGCATAAATGGGAGTCACCAAAGTCAGTACATGAAATACGAAGCTTCCTCGGTTTAGCGGGTTACTACCGGAGGTTTATTCCGTGTTTTTCCAAGATTGCTAAACCAATGACGGAATTATTAAATAAGAATACCAGATTTGTGTGGGGTGCTGCGTGTGATCAAGCTTTCAAGACTTTAGTGAAGCATCTCACAACAGCCCCAGTTCTTGCTCAGCCGGATACGACAAAGCCATTCGACGTTTATTGCGATGCATCGGGCATCGGTCTTGGCTGCGTGCTGATGCAAGAAAGACGAGTGGTCGCTTATGGATCTCGTCAACTCAGAACTCACGAGCAGCATTATCCAACTCATGATCTTGAGTTAGCTGCCGTGGTCCTTGCTTTGAAGATGTGGAGGCATTACTTGCTCGGAAATCTTGTACACCTCTACACCGACCACAAGAGCTTGAAGTACATCTTCACTCAGAAAGAATTAAACATGAGGCAACGAAGATGGCTAGAGCTCATTAAGGACTATGAACTTGAAATTCATTATCATCCAGGAAAGGCAAATGTGGTCGCCGATGCGCTCAGTCGTAAGGCGCATATCCATCACCTAACTATTGCTGAAATGGATGATGAAGAACCAAGCCTCCGTGTCATCCCGTATGGAGCTCTCTATAATCTTGCTCTCATTCCTACCATCCGAGAGGAGATCATTGAGGCTCAACGAAAAGACAAGGGTATGTCTCACATACGACGAAGATTAGACAACGGAGAAATGAAGTGCTTCCGGAAGGACGATGAGGGTACTTTGTGGTTTAACGACCGGATTGTAGTACCCCGGGATATGGGACTACGGAAGAAAAGTTTGGATGAAGCTCATTTGTCCAAGTTTTCCATTCATCCGGGCAGTAATAAAATGTACCAAGACCCCCGGAAGAAGTTTTGGTGGACGCGTATGAAACGTGAAGTTGCAAAGTACGTTTCGGAATGTGATACGTGTCGAAGAGTCAATGCCGACCATATGAAGAAGTCAGGCCTGTTGCAGCCATTGCAAGTACCGGCATGGAAGTGGGAAGATTTGAGTATGGACTTCATCGTCGGGTTGCCGATGACCTCCCACAACCATGATTCGATTTGGGTAATCGTGGACCGGTTAACCAAATCAGCACATTTCATCCCTGTGCATACTAGGTACAACGCAAAGCAGTATGCGGAGTTGTACATAGCACGGATCTTGTGCTTACATGGAGTTTCCCGCACCATTGTGTCAGATAGAGGATCGCTGTTCGTAGCCCGTTTCTGGGAACAGCTACACGCCTCCTTGGGGACGAAGTTAATTAGGAGCTCTGCGTATCACCCTCAAACCGATGGGCAAACTGAGAGGGTGAATCAAATACTGGAAGATATGCTAAGAGCGTGTGCCATCCACCACGGTAAGAGCTGGGATGATCACTTACCGCTGGCGGAGTTCTCGTACAACAACGGATATCAGACGAGCATTAAGATGGCACCATATGAAGCTCTATACGGCCGGAAGTGCCGTACACCATTGAATTGGTGTGAATCCGCTGAACGAGTAACGTTCGGGGTTGATCTTGTCAATGAAGCCGAAGAGAGAGTCGGATAATACAAGAGAACCTCAAAGCTGCCCAATCTCATCAAAAGAGCTACGCGGACCAGAGACGTCGACCGCTGCATTTCGAAGTCGGAGAGCACGTGTATCTTCGTGTGTCTCCGATGAAGGGGATTCATCGGTTCGGTGTCAAGGGGAATCTTGCTCCCTGATTCATCGGTCCATTTACTATCGCGGAGAAGTGCGGAACTGTAGCCTACCGGCTGGAACTACCGGCAAGCCTTGCCGGTATTCACGACATATTTCACGTGTCCCAGCTGCGGAAGTGTCTCAAGTTTACCGCTGCCATCCGCACCGAAGACATTGACGAGTTGAAACCGGATCTCACCTATGTCGAGCAACCTGTACAGATTATCGACGAAAAGACCCGGACCACCAGGAACCGTTCTTTGAAATTTTACAAAGTCCTGTGGAGTAATCATACCCCGGAAGAGGCGACGTGGGAATCCGAAGATTACATCCACAAGAATTATCCGGAGCTTTTATCATAAACCTTGTAATTACCTCCCACCTCGTTCCTCTTTTGAATCTCGGGACGAGATTCCTTTTAAGGGGGGAGGAATGTAAAGGTCCCAAAATTATGAATACAAAGAAACACTTGTTTGCAAAGTTTTGTTTCATGTGTATGAAATTTGGGCTTGTTAAAACTTTTTCCCACATGTGATAACACACATGAGGGCTTTATTCACACAAGTCAAATGTTCATTTGAGAACTTGGAACCCTAGAGGGGTCTAAAACAAGGATGGGAAGTTCCCATATGTGTGAGAAAACAAAAATCATATTTGGAACAATTTGTTCAAACAAAAATTCAAATGAGAAAAACACAATGGAATTCAAAACTGTTGTGCTAAAAATCTCATTTGCAGCAGCCAAAATAAAAATCAGATTTCATATTTGAATTCCTTGAGTCCAAATTAGGGGGTGTGCAAAGTTTCATGATTTATGAAAATAGTTTGCAACCCATTTTGCAAAATGGACTTTAAAAGACAAAGAATTCAAATGCATGTTTGAATTTGGAGGAAACTTGCCCAATTATCCAAATCCATAGCAGATTTAAACTTCCATAACTGAATTCCATCAATATTCAAATTTGGGAGATATTTTAGAGGGGATAAGGGGGACTGACATGTGGGACCCACATGTCATTGGGAGCACTGAAATTGCAAAAGATCTGTAGTCCACAGTCTCTGTTTTGCTTGCTTCCCATGTGAAGCAATCGGCAGAGCCGACAGCAGCGCTCACCGCCTCGGGCGACCGCCTCCCCGCGGGAACCGCCTCACCCAGGGCTTTATTACCCCCTGCGGGCTCCTTTTCCCTCTCATCGTCGAAGCCCCGAACCCTCGGCCTGTTCTTCCTCCTCGCGCAAGAAAAATCAACCGAGCGCTGCCGCCGAGCTCTCGGTCGATCGACCACCACCTAGCGCTTGTGCCAGCCGCAGCTGAGCAGAAAAACTGCACCGCAGAACACCCCACAACATCCCCGAGCCATCACCGAGCGGATTCACGCTCTCTGCACCGAGAACGGCGAGTTTCCACGGCAGCCGCCATAGAACCGAGAGCAAGTGCTCTCGTGGGCAGCTTCAACCGCGGCTTGTCACGACCGAGCTAGGCCATCTCTGGGCGCGTGCGACGTCCAGGCAACTCACCCCCGAAGCTCAGGATCAACCGTGGATCGTCGGCAGGGAATTTCGAGAATTTCTCCCGATCGGTGCAAACCGACCTTCCGGTACGTTTCCGAGAAATTCCCAGTTGATTATGGTCTAGATAGACCGAAACTTCACACATGAGGGCTAGACATAAGGACGCACCAGTTTGCTTTTGAAACCCCGCATGAAAAACACTGTGCACGACGTATTTCCAGTCTTTGCAACGGCGGCTATGGCGGAAAGGTTCTGGCGCATGGTGAACCCTAATTTAGAACCGTTTCCAAGCCATTGTATTCCCATGTCGATGTTCCTTATTGTCCGCCGGTGCTCTAAAGCTTGGAAACTGAAGCCTAGAAGGCTTAGGGCGTCGGGGCGACGTCGCCGGACTTCGTCCGAACTGTTGCGCCGTCGCGGGCTAGTTTGGGAGCCCTACCGGCTCGAGCAAACCCCACCAGTGTGTTCCTCGCGTTGAGTTAGGGGCTGGCGGCGAGTTTCATCGACAGAGGTGGCCAGACGACTGATTCCAGAGCTTCTCCGGCGAGGCCGGCGGCGGGATCGCGCGGGAGCGAGAGGTGGAAGACGACCCCCCGGGCCCGCGTGTCAGCGACTCGGGGAAAACAGGCCATATACTCTGTGGCGCGGGATCGGCTGTGACAGCGCGGGAAATAATTCCGTAGCCCGTGTGGCACTTCCTCAGCAGCTGACACGTGCCCCATGGCCCACAGTCAGGTTTAAACTTTTCCCCGGATTTATTCAAATTCTAGATTTTCCCCAAACTTTAGAAGAGCATAACTTTTGCTAGGAACCTCCAAATTTAGTGATTCAAATTGGGTTAGATTCAGATTGACAAACTCTATCCAAATATGCAACCCAATTTGTATTAAAGTCTTTATTTATTTCTGGAAAATTCTTTAAAACTTTTCAGAAAAAGAATTTTAGAGGGAGTTTGAATTATCTAAAAATCCTCAAATTTTGCCAGAATAATCTTTAGGGTGTTATTAGACTCCTGTAAAAGTTTAAGCTCAGTTGGAGTTGAATTGATCAGGGTAATTCAGATTGTAAGTTCCTGTATTTAAATGAATACAGAAACATTTTCAGAGAAATTCCAAAACTTGTAAATTCAGTTCTGGGAAATTCTTAGCTCCAAAAATCCTAGGAAAATTCATGTGGACTCTATGAACTATAATGGAAATTTTGGTTCACTGAGTTTTACATGAACATGGGTGTTACCTCAGAATTAATTCATCTTTGACTAAACACTTAGAGAATTATTCTGAATAAACCACTCCATGAAATGTGCTAAATTTTGGTCCAGAGGACTTTCTTGTGACAAGGAACTCACATGAAAATTCTCAGCTCCATTAGAGCTCTGGATCACCACTTTCATGTGTGATCTCTTGAGGTGATCAACACTTAAGTGGGAAGAAGCACTCAACACTTGATCTTAGTGTTTAAGCCCAACCCAAACCACTAGCACCAGTGTCATTTTAAATTCTTACACAAAGTTCCAGTTTTAAAATGGTCATTAGGTCTTATGAGCAAAAGCTTTTCAATTAAATACATATGCATGATCATATCGTGTAGCATATACGTGAAGAAGGTGAGGAGGACTTGAAGTGAAGATCAAGGAGGGAGGAAAACAAGTGATCAAGCTCCAAGTGATCATCACTAACTGATTGTAACAGTAGTCACCTGCAAAACAGGCAAGCCCCGGTTTGCATTTGAACCGTTTTATAAAGCATTTTCATTTGTAGAGATCATTGCTTTGCATCGTTGATTGCATTACGTCTAGATGATATTGAAAACCCCACTTGCATGACCAGAAACACCTAATAGAGAAAGGGTAGAATAGCAACTCCCCGAGGGAATTTGGCTACGCTAATGTTAGTAGGAAAGGTCCGGTAGAAGTCGAGTAGTTGGAATCTACTCGCGAGTTTAGGGCTGGTTTACTCGGAACGGGTCCGAATTAGAAAAGATGAGGAAAGTTCACACATAAGAAATGGAGACCGGGCAGGGAGGTTTAGATGCAGCAGGTTGCAGGCCGTGCGTGCATAGCCCTGCCTGTGTCGGTTAAGGCCCGTCCGTGCTTGGCCCTGTTGGACAAGTTTGAGTTGTGTACCGGGCGCATACTGGCTATATGGGACCCCAGGAAACCGATGTACCTTGGGAGATCCATAGTGGAACTTTTCCAACTGCCTTAGGCTTTTGGCGTCAGGGTAGCAGGAGGTACCTCGCTCAAGAACATACCACAGCGGGTATGTACCTTGAGGGAGGTTGCATACTCGGGGCAGTTGGACTGCGTCCAATGTGGAAGATCTTGGGAAAGGTGGCCGTGTACAACGTCAGTCGAGGTTGCTGCCGGCAACTCGGAGTACGGGTGTATGTATCGTGTAGTCCGGGCGTGTACTGATTCGAATCACCGTCGCTCGTGGTCATATGAGCATACTTGCCCACTGCGTCTTGACGTAGTAAGAACTGAACTGGTTATTCTTTTGAACATGATAAGGCTGTGCTATAACTTGTATTGCAACCATGATTGAATTAGAGATAGGCTCATTAAACTTTACTTTCACTTTATGCAAGGATCATCGCAACAAAGCGTTTCTTGTTTGATTGTGGAGTTGCGATGCTTTTCGGCTCAAGGTCTGAACAATGAGGCTTAAAATCTGAAAGTTAAGAATCAACTTTAGGCGAGTCCTTTATGCAAATCTAGCCGACCCAATTGTAACTGTCGTGCATGTAGAGTTTCTTGTTTAGGAGAGACGGGTCAGACTTGCTGAGCCTATGTGCTCACGCTTGCTGTATAAGTGGTTTTGCAGGTTAACAACGATGCTGAAAAGAAGGTTGTCCGGTGAGACTTGGGGACTCCCGAGTCAGGTAACACATGGAGAACCCAGCCGCTGCTGCTCGTCTTCGTGTTGCTAGCGAGAGGAGTCTGCGGGCTGGACTTCATCTCAAGTGCTTTTAGTTATTCGACGTGAGTTGATATAGACTTCCGCTGTAGTTACTTGATGTAAAGTATTTACAAAGAAAAACTTGTAAGCTTCCGCTATTGTTTTATGTAATATATTGTTCCTCATATGTGTGTTGTTGGGTGCCGCATAACACGGCACCACCCAATGCGATTCCCGGGCGAGTGGCCTGTCTCGGCTGAGCGGGTCGCGCCACTACTACACCGAATTGCCCAGGTCTCGTAGCTTAGCAAGGGACCATAAGCCATAATGAGGCCAGCGAATAGGCAAAATACAACTATACAGAACGGTTACCCCTTTCTTCTAGTTTTTGTGCAGGCCACAGGGCTCCGGTCCGATGCCTCCCTGCTGGGTGAAGTCCGGAGCTACCACGTGTCCCTAGGCTCCGAGTCGCCTGCCCGCTGAGGACGGCTCCGGTGTTGACGTGTGCCCTAGGCTCCGGTCTGAAACCTCCTTGCAGGGTGAAGTCTAGAACTACCACGTGTCCCCAGGCTTCGAGCCGCCCCCCCGCTGAGGATGGCTCCGGGGCTGACACGTGCCTCGGGCTCCCGTCCGGGCCTTCCCGGTGGGTGAGGTCCGGAGCTACCGTGTGTCCATACGCTCCGAGACACCTCCCCACTGAGGGCGACTCTGGAGCTGACACATGCCCCGGGCTCTGGGCAGAGTCTCCCTTCTGAGGAAAAGTCCGGAGCTGCCATGTGTCCCCCTGGAAGGAGCTGGAGACAGGAGCTGAATTTCCTTCAAATCCTTGCACCACTGAGGATCTAGAAGGAATGGTAGCCATGCTGCCGGGGCACCCTGGGTCCTTATGCCGCTAAGGACCTGGAGGAACAAGCTCGAGGCATCGGCGAAGAGCTACCCACGTTGGCTGAGTTATCCAGGACCCTTGTGCTGCTAAGGGTTCGACGTCTACATCGACAACACAGGATAATGAAAGACTTGAAACAAAGGTACTTTCGTTAATAACAGAGTTCTAGCATACAAAAGGGGATACAAGACAACTAGGGAACTCAGCGGCAACAAGTCGAGTAGTCTCCTGCTCCGTGGCCTGCTTGGTTGTCCCCCGAGCCGATCTCTGCGAAGTGAGATGGTCACCTGCTATTAGACCGAGGACGACAGCAACGCACGCTGGACCAAGGCAACAGTGACATCCAGTGTCTTGTGGGCCAAATGCCATCTATGACAGATTTTTGCTATACTCAACAGTACCTGGAGGAAGGCTTGATCACTCTGGACCTAACCTTCCTCCGGTACCGGTAAGGCGCCTATAGGGCATGCCCCACTTGACACTGGCGTAGGGACTCGCTGCGAGTCGAGGACGCTGTCCCCCACGGCGCTGCGAGTCGAGGACGCTGTCCCCGACGGCCTCCCCGACCACCGGCACACCATCAGGATGGCTTGTGCCTCTATCCGAGGCCGTCAAGGAGAGGGCCCTAGAGAGCCTCACCTAAGGCCGCGCACACACGAACATCTCGCAGTAGTGGACGAAGGCGGCTACTAGTGAGAAAGCACCTGGTGGGCGAAAGTGCCTAGAAGCAGAGACTTTCAGCGTGCAAGAGGAGAACAAAGGCCACATGGTGAAGGGGGGTGCCATCCTACACCGCAAGGCCTCCTTTTATACACTACCACAGCCTCTAGCAGGGCAACAGGCATGGCGATTGGGTTTCCACCACTGCACACTGCGGGTTATTCACCTCCCCCGACGGTAGGCTGTATCCAGGTCCACCCGTCAGACACTGGGGTCTGGGAGGATAACCTCTCGGGAACGTCCAGCGGTTCCTGAGGAGAGCGGTGTGACCAACTCATTGGTTGCCACAGTAAATGACCTGAGGTAACCCCTGGAGCACGCCGCCTTAGCACTCGCCCCCACCAATTACATGTGGGGCCCAGGTCCACCAGTCAGACACCGGCAGGACAGGCGAGTAAAAAACTCGAGAACGTCCGGCGGTTCCCGAGGAAAGCAGCGCGGTATTTCTATGGTCCACGGGCGGCTGCAGTAACTACCCCGAGGCATCCCCTCGAGTGCATCATCGTGACCGGTCAAATAGGGAGTGGACACAATGATGCGCTGCTGCATTGACTGAGTGCACCCACTATGCCAAAGATAAGCAATCTTTTCCTCTCCCTGGTGGAGCCACTCGTCCACTACGCGTAAATCGCGCCACCGCTTTGGTTCCCAAATTGCAGGTTCAATACCACCACGCGGGAGAGATGGGGGCCCCACCTGCGGGCCCAATACCTCTCCCGAGATGGGCCCGAGGGCCACCGTCGGTACCCTGCAGGCCGGGTACCCCCGCGTAGTGGGTAAAAGACAGCCTGGGCCCCGCGTTCCTGCTAAGGCGGGCTCTAGCATAAGCTACGTGCCCTGGGCCCCATGGACAGTCCTTGGGCTACCACGTGTGCTTAGGCTCCGAGGTTGGCACGTGCACTAGGCTCCGGCCTAAGCCTCCCCGCGGAGGTGTGGTCCAGAACTGCCACGTGTCTACAGGCTCTAAGTCTCACTACCGGCCAAGGATGGCTCCTGCGCTGGTCCGGAACCTTCGAGCAACGCCTCCCGCCAAGGATAGCTCCGGAGGTGCCACGTGTCCTACGGCTCCGGGCCTGACCTCCATCATGGGAGGCTCTGGTGCTTCCACATGCCCAACGACTCCGGTCCCCTCGCTACTCTGCAAGACAGCTCCGGTGATGACGCGTGTCTTGAGGGCCAGCCATCCGGACACCGCACCGACGAGCAACGGGCAGATAGCCAAGGAGTAAAGAGGAATGTGTGCTGTGAGGCTGTGCATTCAACGCTCGCGCCTTCCCTAGAAGTATGGCGCACAAAGCATGCCCCCGTCCTCCGCTTGTTCACCCTTACGGTGAAAGACAGGTGTCGGTACCCTCAATATGGGGGACCCCCACGCACAGGGGAAACTGCCTAAGGACCTCGCCCCTCTCCGCAGGGAGAGCTCCGAGGGCGCCACGTGTCCCATGGGGCCGGACCTCTCTCTCCCCAGAGGAGAGCTTCGGGCCCACCACGTGGCCAACAGAGCCGAACCTCCCCCTTCGTGGGGAGAGCTCCGAAGGCTCCACGTGTCCAACGGGGCCGGACCTCCCTCTCCTCAGAGGAGAGCTCCAGGCCCGCCACGTGGCCAGCAGAGCCGGACCTCCCCCCTCTGCGGGGAGAGCTCCGAAGGCTCCACGTGTCCAGCGGGGCCGGGCCTCCCTCTCCTCAGAGGAGAGCTCCGGGCCCGCCACGTGGCCAGCAGAGCCGGACCTCCCCCCTCCGCGGGGAGAGCTCTGAAGGCTCCATGTGTCCAGCGGGGCCGGACATCCCTCTCCTCAGAGGAGAGCTCCAGGCCCGCCACGTGGCCAGCAGAACAGCGCTACCTGCCCCCGCGCGATAGGCAGCAAGAGTAAAAACACGCCATACCTTGTCCGTACAAGGTATTCAAGACCCGCGCCTTCCCAAGGCGCGGAGACGAGGAGCACGCCGCTGTCAGGAGCCGTTGTGCCCAGTCGCATCGTAGTGAAGACTGGTAGGCCGCGTCAGAGGCTCTACACCAATAAACACAGTGACAAGATATCCCCTGCCGCCCCTGCCGTCATCAACCACTATGCCTAGCTTGCGGCGTGGGCAGGGCGGCAAGACTAAGACTCAGAAGCCCTCGCCAGAGACAACTACCGGCGTAACTGCAGGATACGGTAGATGGCAGGCAATCTCCCTGGGACCACCTGTCGGGTCCCGGGCCCACCTTGTAAGCCGTCCGAGCCTTGGACTATAAAAGGCTCGGGTAGGCGACGTTGCAAGGGGTTCGGCTCCTTGCACACTTACTCTCTAGACATTCTAGCACCCAGGTCATCCTCAAGCTCAGAACTCCGGTTCTGAGCACCAAGCAATACAACGAGCACCTCTACTCACCGTGGACGTAGGGTTTTACGCTCCGGCGGCCTGAACCACGTAAAAGATCTCTGTGTCAACCTTCTCCTTCCATCGTCCCCAACACGTAAGCTCTCCGTCAGTGACTAGCCCCCCGAAAAAGAACCTCCGCGGTCTACCCAGAGCAGGCCCAGGGAAAGTGTCGACGGCACACTTCGACATTTGGCGCGCCAGGTAGGGGGCTTTTCCCTTGCGCGACGAGCTTTTGCCAACGAAGATGACGAATCTTCCTTCAGAGGCAAGCTCTCCTCGCCCACGTTCACGACGAACGGTGACCAGCGGGGACTACGTCTCGACACACTCAGGACAGAGTGTGTCGGTGCAAGCTGGAAGCCAGTAGCCGACTCCGGCAGCGCAGACTCCAGCAAGCCCAAGATCTGCTGCAGCAGCAAGTGTCTCCCATGGGAGCGCACTAGCTGCAGCACGAGCGCTTCTGCGCAATCCACCCGCCGGGGACGCGCCTCAAGCAGCGACCCAACAGTGGATTCGCGACGTCGACCGTCTCGTCGTTGCTGCCGCCAACCCTAAACTTCGGCGGGGACGACGTTCCGGTCAACCAGGTGCGTCGCTGACGCGCATGCCGACGGTTGACGGGCAGACGGTAGACTCCCGCTCCACCAGGCTCCCATCTACGGACCTGAGGTCAGAGCTGGAGCGATGTCACCTGGGCGAAGACGCCCGCGTGACCATCGAGCGACGCTGAGAAAGGCGTCGCAACCAAGAGGCCGGCGACAGCATGTTGACCGCCTCGACCCAGCCTGGGCCACAGACGTTCGCTACGCGATCTCTGCCCCAGGCATACGCCACGCAGCATATGCCTCAGCCATATGCCCTGCAAGTGGCGCCCCCGGTCTATGGCGCAGCCTTGCCCATACCGGTGTACACGGTGCCGACAGCGAACCAAGCGTTCGTGGCACCAACATCTGCAGCAACAGGAGCAGGATGTGCGGCCCTGGCGCCACACCTTCGCTTCACGAAGTGGCCGTGCAAGTTCCGGCTGCACCTGCCCAAGAAGTACGATGGCAGCGTGAACCCGGCGGAGTTCCTCCAAATCTACTCCACTGCCATCCTTGCTGCAGGAGGGGATGAGGCCATCATGGCCAACTACTTCCCCGTTGGCTTGACCGGCCCAGCTCGGTCTTGGCTCATGAATCTCCCCCAGGGTTCCATAACCTCCTGGGGAGAGCTCTGCTGGCAGTTTACTGCAAACTTCGGTAGCTCCTACACCCGGCCTGGCATGGAGCTGGATCTCCACGCCATTCAACAAGAACCTGGAGAGTCGCTGCGCTCCTTCATCCAGTGGTTCTCCCAGGTATGGAACACCATTCCCAATATCCAAAATGCTTCAGTGGTGGTGGCGTTCCGACAGGGTGTACGGGACAAGAAGATGATCGAGAAGCTCGCGACCAGAGAAGTGTATGACGTCTCAGAGCTCCTCACCCTGGCGGAGAAGTGCGCCAGGGCAGCAGAGGGGCGGAACTGGCACTCACAGCCAGCCTCCGAATCAGGAGGACAGCCCGGATCTGGTGCTGCTTCGCATGGAAGCAGCAAGAAGATCAAGAACCGGGGTGGTGGCAAGATGAAGCCACCGACCGCAGCTCCTGTTGCTGCAGCAGCTGCACCCACCGGAGCTCGGGGGGCCATGCCCCGACAAGAGGCAGCGACAGTCACCAGCTCTAGAGCGTGACCAAGGCGAGCCGTGCCCCGTGCACAACACCAGCAGCCATACTGCTGCTGAGTGCCGGGAGATCCAGAAGCTCGTGGAACGCTTCCGTAGGGAGAAGCAGCCGCGTGCTGACGCCCCTCCCTTCCGTCAAAGGGAGGGCAAGCAGAAGGTCGACGCCCAAGACAACGTCGACCACCAGACGGAGTTCCAGGAGCCTCAGTGCGCCGTGAAGGCGGTGCACAACCGTGAGGACTCCAGATCCAGCGACGACGAGCGCCGGAAGGCGCTCTACGTCATCTATGGCGGGTCCTCTGACCCCTCGTCCCAAAGCGCAGTCAAGACTCTGCGCAGAGCAGTAGCGTTGATGGCTCCTCTCCCAAGTGCCGCGCCGCACCTCAAGTGGATGGGAACCCCCATCAGCTTCGACGCCACCGACTGCCCCAGGAACATGGCTAGGGCTGGCCAGCTACCGCTCTTGGTAGCGCCCACCATCGCCAATGTGAAGATGTACCACGTTCTGGTAGATGGCGGGGCTGGGCTGAACTTCATCAGCCGCGCAGCTTTCCAGAAGATGCAGATCCCGATGGCCAAGCTCACCCCATCGAGCCCGTTCTCAGGGGTAGGGCCGGGACAAGTCGTCCCCTACGGTGACATCAGCCTTCCGGTGACCTTTGGGGCACCGGACAACTATCAAACAGAGTATATTCTGTTCGACGTGGCGGAGATCAACCTTCCCTTCAACGCCATCATCGGCAGGCCAGCCCTGTACCGGTTCATGGCAGTAGCCCACTACGGCTACCTCGTCTTGAAGATGCCTACACCAATAGGCGTTCTCAAGATTCATGGAGACTGCACTGCTGCAGTGTAAGCCTTGGAGAAGCTCCAAGCACTTGCAGCAACCCGAGCACCAGCCCCTGGCGGTGCAGAACCGGGCCAGCTCCACCCGAGTGCACGCCACCGTGCCTCGACCTCAGCACCCCGCATGCAACCCCTCGACGAGGGCGACGTCCCCCTGAAGGTCGTCCAAGTCGGCGCCGATGCTGCCCAGACCACCCGGGTAACCGGGGGCCTGGACAGCAAATAGGAAGGCACGCTCATCACCTTCCTCTGGCACAACGTTGACGTGTTTGCATGGCAACCGTCGCAGATGTCGGGGATCCCTAGGGAGGTGATCGAGCACCATCTGAAGATCTTCCCTGACGCCTGACCAGTCCAACAGAAGCCCCGCAAGCAGTCCATCGAGCAGCAGAACTTCATCCATGAAGAAATCAAGAAGCTGCTGGACGCTGGCTTCATACGGGAAGTCCACCACCCCCGGTGGTTGGCGAACCCCGTCGTCGTCCCGAAGGCCGACGGGAAGCTCCGGATGTGCATCAACTACACCAGTCTCAATAAGGCATGTCCCAAAGATCCATTCCCTCTCCCTAGAATAGATCAAATAGTAGACTCTACATCAGGCTGTGATATGCTATGCTTCCTAGACGCCTACTCGGGCTTTCATCAAATCCCTATGTCTAGAGAAGATGAAGAACACACTTCTTTCATCACAGTAGACGGCCTGTATTGTTATGTCTCTATGCCTTATGGTCTAAAGAATGCTCTCCCCACCTTTGTACGTGCTATGCACAAAACCTTTGGAGAGCTAATAAGAGACTTAGTTGAGGTGTATGTCGATGACATCGTTGTCAAAGTCAGGCAGAGCTCATCCTTGTTAGATAACCTAGCTCTAGTCTTTGACAAACTGCACTCCACGCGCACTAAGCTGAACCCCGACAAATGTGTGTTCGGCGTATCCTCTGGGAAGCTCCTAGGATTCCTGGTCTCACACCGAGGGATTGAAGCCAACCCAGAGAAGATCAAGGCCATCGACCTGATGCGGCCCCCAGCCCGCATCAAGGATGTCCAGAAACTCACGGGATGCCTAGCCGCGTTGAGTCGGTTTATACCGAGGCTAGCAGAGCGGGCACTTCCGTTCTTTAAGCTCCTGCGCAAATCCGATCCTTTTGCTTGGACCGACGAAGCAGAGGAAGCATTCCAGGAGTTGAAGCAGGTCCTGACGACCCTACCCATCATGGTAGCCCTCGAGCCCGAAGAGCACTTGCTGCTCTACATTGCGGCAACAACAGAGGTGGTGGGCATGGTCCTCGTCGCAGAGCGGCCGGACCCCTCATCACCGCAGCCTGCTCCGGTAGCAGAAGACAAGCACCAGGAGACCCCGGAGGCTCAAGACGACCTCCCAGAGCTCCAAGGTGACCTCCCGGAGGTCCAACGGGACCCCCAGAGCTCCAAGATAACCCCCCGGAGGTCCAAAGGGACCTCCCAGGAGAACAAGACGACCTCCCGGAGGTCCAAGACGGCTTAGAAGCCCCCGGGTCCCAGCTCCCGGAGGCTCCCCCGGACCCGTCTACCTCCTGTCGGCCTGAGCCAATGGAGGAAGACATCTCAGGCCCAGGGGGGAGGGTCCGGACCATCCAGAGGCCTATCTACTACATCAGTGAAGTCCTCCACGATGCCAAGATAAGGAACCTGGAGGTCCACAAGCTGCTGTATGCAGTACTCGTGGCGTCCAGGAAGCTCCGCCACTACTTCCAAGCCCACCGGATCTCGGTGGTCACCTCGTACCCGTTGAAGGCCATTCTTCACAGCCCCAACGCGACCGGCAATGTCACTAAATGGGCAGCGGAGTTGGCGGAGTTCGAGCTAGACTTCCTTCCTCGCCACGTGGTTAAGAGCCAAGCACTGGCTGACTTCGTGGCCGAGTGGACGCCAACAACGACCAACCCAGGGGGCCACGAAGATGGTGAACCAAAGCGCCGAGCTCCGGTCTTCACCAGGCCTCACTAGACGCTCTTCTTCGACGGCTCCTCACGAAAGCAGGGGGCCGGTGCCGGCGTACTGCTTCTCATGCCATCGGGGGAGAAGTTTGGGTACATGGTGCATCTCAATTTCAATGCAACCAACAACATGGCAGAGTATGACGCACTCATCTTTGGCCTGAAGACAGCCCTTTCTCTGGGCGCTCGCCAGTTGTTGGCACAGGGCGACTCCCAACTAGTCATCAAGCAAGTCAAGGGTGAATGCTCCTGCAAATGACCTGCAACTAGCTGCTTATCTGCTCCACATGCAGATGCTGGAGAAAGACTTCCTCGCCTTGGACCTGCGCCATGTACCGCGCGCTGGCAATGCCGCGGCTGACGACCTCTCAACGAAGGCCTCCACCAGAGCCCCCGTGCCCGAAGGAGTCTCGAGAGGACGTTGCTGCGGCCCACAGCCCGGCCTGCCGAGCCGAGCGAAGGGGGCTGGACTAGCACCTCGAAGCTGGCAGTCCCGGCGGCCCTGCTACCATGGACGCCACCAAGGATCGTAAGCGTCACCGGGGACTCCATGCTACCCAGCGCTCAAGATCCAGAAGCTCAAGTCAGACCCGATGCACGAATCACGGAGATCCGGGACTACTTGAAAGACAATATCCTCCCTGATGAACGTGTATCCGCTGAACGGATCGTGCGCATGGCTAAAAGATACGTGCTGGTAGAAGGGGATCTCTACCGGCATGGTGCCAACCACGTCCTATTGCGGTGCATAACCCAGGGGGAAGGCTGCAACTTGCTCGCTAAGATCCATGGAGGAGAATGTGGGAGTCACTCTTCCTCACACACGCTTGTCGGTAAAGCCTTCCGGCATGGCTTCTACTGGCCGACAGTACTCTGAGATGCCGTCAAGCTGGTCAAGAGCTGCAAGGCATGCCAGTTCCACGCCAAGCAGATCCACACAATGCCTCAGGCGGTACAGATGATCCCGCCCTTGTGGCCGTTCGCGGTGTGGGGGTTGGACATCCTGGGGCCATTCCCCAAAGCCGTCGGGGGATTCCGGTACCTCTACGTCACCATCGACAAGTTCACCAAGTGGTCGGAAGCTACACCTGTCATCACCACCAACAAGCAATCTGCAGTCAAGTTCATCAAGTTAATCGTCTGCCGGTTCGGGGTCCCGAACAGAATCATCACCGACAATGGGACCCAGTTCACCAGCGCAGCATTCCAAGACTACTGCGAAGACCTTGGCATCCAGGTGTGCTATGCCTCCGTTGCTCACCCAAAGAGCAATGGGCAAGTCGAGAGGGCCAACACTGAGATCCTTAGGGGCCTCAAGACTCGCACCTATGCCGGCTTGAAGAAACATGGTGCCAAGTGGGTGGACGAGCTTCCGAGCACACTGTGGGCTAACCGGACATCCCAAAGCCGGGCCACCGGGGAGACACCCTTCTTCATGGTGTATGGGGCCGAAGCTGTACTTCCCCCAGAGATCACCATGGGGTCTCTCCGTGTCCGAGCTTACGACGAAGCCGCGCAGGACAACCTCTGGCGTGAAGACATTGACCTCGTCGACGAGGCTCCATTACACGCAACGCTCCGCAATGCACGGTACCGGCAGGCGCTCCGGCGCTACCACCAAAGGTTCGTGCGTGTCCGGGAGCTGCAAGAAGGCGACCTGGTACTGCGGCACATACTTTCTCGCGAAGGGACCAACAAACTCTCCCCCAGCTAGGAAGGTCCCTTCCGAGTCACAAAAGTTTGCCGCCCCGGGTGCGTACGCCTCTCCACCGAGGATGGGGATCCGCTCCCGAACCCTTGGAACATAGAACACCTCCGTAAGTTCTATCCCTAGAGCAGTAGTAGGATAGTTCTTTTTCTTTCTGTAATAAATCCCATAGAGTCCGGGAATAGCACGCGGAACAGCTAAGTCCCAGGGGACGGTCCAGGACTATGTTTCAGCTTGGCCTTGTTCCGACCCTAAGCGCGTAGAGTCTTGCTTCCCCTCTTAATGGGACGGGTCGTTGTCTCCATGTTTAGCCTGCCTTCCTCCTATGGATATTTATATGGAAAGAAACCTGTCCTGCCACGCTCTTACCCTTGTGCTCATTTAAATTATGCATTAATTTTTATGACCGCACTTTCCATGTATGCTCACCGTACATGTAGCTCTCCTTTCCCACTCTCATCCCTAGTCGGCATTTGCTATGAGAAAGGGAAGGGAGAGCCCCCGAGGAGAATTACGTTTCCTCTACTTGTGTGCAGGACCTCCCGGCTTTAGCTCCCCCGCAGGAGTATGGTAGGTGTGCCCAAACCATTGGCCACACCTACCAGGGGGCCACTACGGGGACCACACAGGGAAAGACCGGAGCTCCCGACGACTCCAACTCAAGACCGGAGGAACCGGACTCCGCCCCCTCCGCAGGGGCAGGCTCCGAAGGCTCCACGTGTCCCGGGGCCGGACCACCCTCTCCTCAGAGGAACTCCGGGCCCGTCACGTGGCCACCAGATAAGGACCTCCCCCAGTCCTCACGAGGCAAGCTCCGAAGACCCCTTGGGCCCTTAACACAACAAGGACCCGAGGAAGGTGTCTGTGCAAGACTTCAAGATTGGTGAAGACCTCTGAGTTCCTTGCGGAGCTAAGGACTCGGAAGGCCAAGCCAAGAAGAAGATAAGGAACAGACACAATAATCAAGAGTCTATTCATTCATTCAAACTCCATGAGCTGGACTACAGACTCAACAAAAGCAAAAAAGAAAAGATACAGGGCCTTCTGGCCGCAGGGGCGACTGCCTAGGAGTCCCCGGACTCCCGCTGGAACCTAGAGGCTACGAGGGCGGCCATGTCCCCGACTTTGGCCTTGGCAGCTTCCTCCCGCTCGACGACGGGGCCCAGTCTCACCGGCTCCAGAGAGAAGGAAGGGTCTTGGCTCCGGAAGCACGCCAGCACGTGCATGGCGACCTCCTTTGCCAGGCCCCGTCCCTCCGCCTCAAGCTCGTCGGCGATCACCGCTTCGAGCCTGCCCATCTTGGCGCCGATGGACTCAAGCACCGGGATTTCCTCGGCCACCCACTGCGCTGGAGCCTCCGTCCTCACCGGGCTGAAACCGAGAGGAGCCAGGGCGGACCCCGCCTGGCCGACAAAGCTCCAGACCGCTCGGGCCTCGACGGACCGTGAAGCCTGGAGCTTCTCCACCTCTTGGCAGGCTGCCAGCAGGGCGTCGAGCCCCATCTCTTCTCCTTGGCTGCCAGGGAGCTCTCCTGAAGCTGGAAATCTTGGGTAAGTCACTCCAGCTCCGATGCCCGGAAGTCAGCCGCCAGCTCACGATCCAGCGCCGCCTGGCGCTGTGACACCCTCATCTTTGGTTTCTGCATGTATTCATATTTCATGTAGAGAAAACATTTTAAAGGAAGTGGGAACAGAGGAATTATCAAATAGATAGCTAGTAAGAGCCGAATCCAGTTCACATAAAGCGCCGAAGACAACTTACCGCGGCCGCTGGCCACGTGGTGTGTTCAGAGCTCGTCCCTGCAAAGTGGGGAGAGGTCCGCCGCTAAAATGGCTACGTGGCAGGTTCGGGGCTTATCTCCGCAAAAGGGGAGAGGTCCGACCCTGTGGGACACGTGTTGCTCTCGGAGCTAGCCTCTGCGGAAGAAGCAAAGGCATTTCCGTGGGACACATGTCACTTTCGGAGCTAGTCACCACGGAAATCAGAGGATCAGTGGCGCGGGATACGTGTCGATCTCGGAGCTCACCTCCGAGAAGTCCGGTTCCATTTTACACATATCGTCACCAGAGCTTATCTCTGAGAGGCCTGACGCTGTTGGACACGTGTCAACCTTGGAGCACGTCTCTGAGGAAAGAAGGAAAGACCGGCACTAACACGTGGCGTGCGCAGAGCCACCTCCGAGTAAGAGAGGAGGTCCCGACCACCAGGATACGTGGCGCACGCGGAGCTCGCCTCCGAAGGAAAAGGGAGGTCTCACTCGTTTGACACGCGGCACCATCGGAGCTCGCCTTTGCGGAAAAGGAGAGACCATGCCCGATGGACACGTGGAGCCTCCGGAGCAAATCACCGAGGAGGTAACGAGTTCTAGGAACGGTTTTTGGATTCTTTACGCGTAGAAATACCGGAGAAGAAACCGACCTGAATTCCACATCGAATCAATTAAAGATAAGATGTTAGGATCTAACGACGATCTGAATAGGACTCTTATTCGGGATGCAATCAGATTAGGACTCTTCTCTTCCCGATTATAAATAGAACCCAGAACCTCTGGCCGATACCACAAACTTCTTTTCCAACTCCTAAGCCAACAACTTAGAGCTCTATTCCCAAGCCGCCGAGTAAACCATCGCCGGAGCGCGGCAAGGAAGATCGCCGGAGGAAAGCCCAGCGATCTGAGGAGGACCTCGAGACCGAGAGGAACGTAAGGTAGGTCTCCAATACCACCATACTACATCGTTGTGTTATTTTTGCATCTGTTCTTTGATTCCTTTCAAACAGAAGCCTTCTCGTGGACAAATCACTTGATGATCAGGTTGATCTAAAAGACAAGATCGTCGCCATGTCCACCTTTGATCCAAACACCCCTGTTCATCATAAAATCTATGCAAGCCATGCAAGAACACGTGCAAACCAATCTAATAAACCTAATCATAGGATAGCATGCATATGCATCATCGCATCTAGTTTAAGGTTTGTGCATGATATTGATTGCTGTGAATCTTGTATGCACATGATCCTACATAGCGGGACAAGCTCAGGAAGCTGTCTACGACGAGCTGCAGCAACAAGGTTTTGAGATCCAAGAACAACCGGAACCGCAAGAACAAGGCAAGTGCTCCTTGACCATATTGATCCTATGTTTTGGGTGAAACTGTTTTGCTTTGCAAAAAGGTGTGTGTGCTGAGTCAAACATGATGGGAAACCCTTTTATAGGAGTTTACTAGTATTGGTTAAACCACCCTTGTCGCCAGGGATGTTTATGAGTCAGGTATGGTTTTTTGCTTTATGCTTCGCTGAGTCTATGGGATTGGGAAGCGAGATAGATATGTCTAGCTAACTGCACTCGTAGTGATAATGAGAAACTGATGATGTTAATGAATGTGGATCGGAGGGAGATCTAGGCAAGCCTGGGTTTGTGAATGAGGTAGCATGAGATGGTGGTTTACTTGCCGTAGATCTAAGGACCGGTTCATGCATGCACATGCCAGGATAACAGTGCCACCACAAGGCCAAGTATGGGTGCAACTTAGCTGAGTAATTAGGTAAGTTGCTAGAGTGTTATGGATTGTGGAAGGCGCGGGGAATGGGAGTCGAGTGAGGACTGCCCTGGGAACTGCATGGCACAAGAGGGGGCCCATGGGTGGGAGAATTGGAGATTCTAGCCTGCCGGTGAAACCTTAGTGAGTCCAAACATCTAGTAGCCCCTTTGTAAAGGCTATTTTGTGATCTCTTGGCCATACACCGACGGTTGTGTACTGGTATAATGGAGGTTCTGCAGTCGCAGACGGGTGACGAAATCACAAACTTGTGGGTAAAGAGGTGCAAACTCTGCAGAGTCTAAAACTATCATGGTAGCCGAGCTTACGATCACGAGCGCCTGTCCAACTGTCATGATTAGTTGGGATGGTTATTGGGATGGTTCTTTGTTATGGTTATTGTTAACCCCGGAGCTGGCGAGAACAATCTGGAAAGGTTGATGGCCATGCAAAACCAGTTTATGCAAACCATGATCCAAACTTTGGGTCAGTTGCATGCCAACCACAACCCCGTTCCGGCACCACCGCCACCACCACCGCCGGCTCATAACAGGTTGGGAGAGTTCATGAGGACTCGACCACCCACCTTTGCTCAAGCTAGTGACCCCATGGAGGCTGACGACTGGTTGAAATCCATGGAGAAGAAGCTTGCCATAGTACAGTGCAATGACCGAGAGAAGGTTCTCTTCGCGTCGCACCAACTTACGGGAGCCGCTGCTGATTGGTGGGATGCCCTGAGCAACGCTCATGCCGACCCGGAGACGATCACTTGGACTGAGTTCAATGAAAGTTTCCGCTCTCATTACATCCTTGCTGGTGTAATGATGCTCAAGAGGCAGGAGTTTGAAGGTCTCCGCCAAGGACAGAGAAGTGTGAATGAGTACCTAACAAGTTCATACAATTGTCCCGGTATGCCCCCAAAGATGTCAACTTAGACCAGAGGAAGCAGTACCTGTTCATGAGAGGGTTGAACAATGAGATCCAGGTTCAGCTCCTCAACAATGACTACGTAAGCTTCCAGATGCTAATTGACAAGGCCATAGTGGTTGAAAACAAGATCCGAGAGATCGAGCGAGAGTGCAAGAGGAAGATGTCATACCAGCCTCAAGGGAGCAACGTACGACCTCGGTACATGCCCCCTGCACTGCAGTATGGATCGACCACTCCTGCATACTGCCCTGGTCAGCCACCACAGCAACGACCCATTGCACCAGCACCTCGTGTGCCCATGCCTCCTGCGCCCCGACCTAACAATGGCGCTCCTGTTCAAAACCTCCGCCCCAACGTGCCTGCTGCCGTAGGCAACAGGGCATGCTTTGCATGCGGAGAAATAGGACACTTCGCAAACCAGTGCCCGACTAGAGGCCCTGGACAGCAAGGCAACGAGCCCAAGCAGAACCCGCGACTGAACGGAGGGGACAATCAAGGAAACTGTGGACAGCAGAACTATGCTCGCGGCCACGTGAACCATGTCTCTGCTGAGGAAGAACAACAGGCTGAGGACGTCGTAATCAGTATGTTCCTTGCCAACTCCAACCCAGCCACCATCTTATTTGATTCTGGAGCATCACATTCCTTCATATCATCCTAATATGTTGCCAAACATCATCTACCCGTATCCCACTTAGAATGTGCTATGTTAGTAAATTCTCCCGGAGGAAAAATGAGGACTAATATAGTATGTCCGAAGGTAAGCCTTAAAATAAGGGGGGTAGACTTCCTTGCCAACCTTATTGTCTTGGACTCCCAAGGGATCGACATCATACTCGGGATGGATTGGTTAAGCAAGCACAATGGAGTAATCCGATGTGCTGAAAGGAGCGTGCAATTGACAATCAAGCACGGTATTCGTGTCGAGTTTGAGTCAGCCCAGCAAACAACCAAATGGGCAATTTTGAACCACGTCGAAGGACCAACATTGGACTACATTCCAGTGGTTCAGGAATTTTTGGACGTGTTCCCGGAAGAGCTCCCAGGTATGCCACCTGACCGGGACATTGAGTTTGCCATAGATTTGGTACCCGGAACTGCACCCATAGCCATGAGACCCTATAGGATGCCCGTCAATGAACTAGTAGAACTCAAGAAGCAAATCCAAGAGCAGTTGGAGAAGGGTTTTATACGTCCAAGCTCGTCACCATGGGGAGCTCCGGTGCTCTTCGTAGACAAGAAGGATGGAACCCAAAGGATGTGCGTGGACTATAGGTCTCTCAACGAAGTAACAATCAAGAACAAGTACCCTCTGTCCCGTATAGAGGACCTATTCGACCAAATGAAAGGAACCCGAGTGTTCTCCAAGATTGATCTTCGGTCGGGATACTTCCAGCTGAAGATTAAGCCCTCCGATATACCCAAGACAGCCTTTCGAACACGGTATGGTTCGTATGAATATACCGTCATGTCTTTTGGGTTGACAAATGTGTGGCGGACCGGAATCCGCTCATCCAGGATCGCAGAGGGTGGTGCCGCGCGATGCGACACCCACAGCACACGTCATAAGAACATAATATATTACATGGGAAACAACTGAAACTGTACAAACAGGTACAAACTTCAGTTACAACTATTGTTTATGTTACACAGCGGAAATCTACACTACACAACTCACGCCCGCCTATCTAGCAAAAGTTGGTTGCCCAGCCCTAGGGCAACCCAAACTAGCTGCACTCCTCAGCTCAGCGCGGCGTATACGGCTCCCACTCAGCCGTGGTCCCCGACGGAGGGTAACCCTCGCCGGTTGACTCGTACTCCGAGTCCGTGGGTGGCTCCTCACCTGAAAAACACTTAAGCAGCAACCATGAGCACGAAGGCTCAGCAAGGCTTAACCGACTCACCTAAGCATGAAACTCTACATGTGGTATACCAAGACATAGGTTAGTAACATTTCAGCAAAACGACACGCCTACAAGTTCATCCTTAGTTCATCTTTTAGCAACAAGTTAACAGTTCATGAAATCTGAAATTTAGTAAGCAGTATTTGGTGGCACACATGTAGCAATACAATTATATCAATCAGCATCATTGAATCAACATATTTCATCCATTAGTCTATGTTACGACGCAGTGAACAAGCGGTACTCGTCACCGCGAGGGACAGCGAATCGACTCGATATACACCTGCAGGGAAAACCCAAAGAGCACGTCACATACGCCCACCCGTGGAGCTGCACAGCACGCTCACTCGATGTCGTACGGGACAACCTTTCACCCAACAGCCCAAACGTCGAACCGGTCGCACCGAAACGAGCAGGAGGTTCCCCACACGGAGCATCTCTCTATGCCCGTTGGCAGATTTCCACCTTGCTGCCCTCAACCTACACCTATAAATTGGTGTGCTATGCCTCGACGCCCGGAGGTTTAGGCTACATCCGTTTATCGGGGCCCATATATCCGATATGCCTTCGGTACGTTCAATACTTGTTCAGCAGGGCCGCACACGGCTCGGTCCTCAATCGACACGGACAGGGCTGCGCACACAAGACTTCCTCTTGCTGCGCCCTAGCCCCTGCCTAGTCTAATTTTCATTATTATAGTGATCTCACATCACTCAACCGAACCCGTATGCCCCAATGCCTATCTCGCGAGTAGATTCCAACTACTCGACTTGTACCGAAGTCCTATGACTCATTAAGCATAGCCTGTCTACTCGAGGTCCTTGACACTACCCTCACTCTTTTAGGAATCTTTAGTTATGCAAGTGGGGTTTCATTCATCCTATACCTAATGCACATACATACTTCATATGACACATGTAAACAAAGTAAGACTTATAAAAGGGTTAATGCAAACCGGGGCTTGCCTTGTTGCTGCTGGTCAGTAGTTAGTTCCTCGTCCGGAAGAAGGAAGTCCAGCACTTCCGGAGTCTCTTCTTCAACGGCTACACGTTAATGAAATACTACATGTTAATTTAGATGCAAATGTGAGTTTTAGAGTAAGACTTCTAATATTAGTTCTAATAACCAGCCTCTAACACCTGGAACTTTGTTTGGGAATTTAAAGATGAACTGGTGTTGGTGGTTTGGCTTGGACTTAATCACATGGTTCAATGCTAAGTGGTTTTCCCCCCTTTTCCACATTAATCCCTTAAGTGGTTAAACAGGACAGGGGTGATCTAGAGCTCCAATGGAGCTGAGAATTTTTGTGTGAGTTCCTTGTCACAAGAAAACTCTCTGGACCAAACATTAGCACTTTTCATGGAGTGGTTTGCTCAGAATAATTCTCTTGGCCAATCAGCAAGGAAGAATTTATTCTGAGGTAATACCCCTGTTCATGCTCAACTTAATGAACTTCAATTTCAATTATAGCTCATAGAGTTTGCCTGAATTTTCCTAACATTTTTGGGGTTAAGAATTGCCCAGAACTGAATTCCCAAGTTTTGGAAATTCTCTGAAAATGTTTATGTATTCAAATGAACACAGCACCTTCCAATTTGAATTGCTCTGACCAAATCAACTCCAAATGGTCTGAAACTTTTACAGGGGTTTACTAATGTCCTAAAGAACATTCTGGCAAAATTTGGGGATTTTTGGATGAACCAAACTCCCTCTAAAATTCTTTTTCTGAGAAGCTTCAAAGAATTTTCCAGACTTAATTAATGGGTTTCATACAAATTGGGTTGTATATCTGGACAGAGTTAGGCAAGATGAATCCAACCCAATTTGAATCACTAAATTTGGAGCTTCCTAGCAATAGTTATGGGATTCTAAAGTTTGCACTAAAACTGGAAATTCCAGAACTGTTTAAATCCTGCGGGTGGGTCCACGTACACGTGTCGACCGCTGGATCCGAGCCACACGGGGCCACAGACTCCTTCCCGCGCAGCCGCACTGGATCCCGGACCACAGAGAATCCCACCCCTTTATTTCCAGCCGCTGACGCATGGGGCCTACCCCTTCGTCCTCCTCCGGCCACCCGCGCGACCCAGCCGCCGAGCTCGCCGGAGCTCTCGCCGGAGAGGGGTTCCGGCCTTCGGAGCTTGCTGATTCTCGCCGCCTGTGCCTATCCCGGCCTGGGGAACACGGTGGTGCCCTTCCCGGAGCTTGACAATGGCCGGAACAGGGCTCCCGACGGCAACAGCGGCCGGGAGCTCACCGGCGACGTCGAACTCAGCCTCCCCTGCATTTTTTCGATGCGGTTTGCTCGGGGAGCTCCGCTGACACCTGCTGATCATGGATATGGGCACCGATCCCCGTGAAAACGGCTGCAACTATGACCTCGTCGGCGACCTAGGCCGTATATCGGCTGTTGCTCGAAAAACTTGGATAACCGCAACCCTAGCCCATGACTCTTGCTGGTTTTCGATCCTAGGTGGTCGTGGCAGGGTGTAGATCGTGTGTTTAGCTCGGTATGCCCGGTGATAAGCCAATACTCGTGAATTTTGGGATTTGGGGGAGCTCGTCCTTAAGAACACCGAAGCGTTCCCGGAAGAAATTCTCCCCCGACGGTGCATGAAATGCCGAACGGTAAGGGCAGGCAGAACCAGCACCTTGTGGCGATCGTTTCTTGTGTTGAGCGTCGGGCAGGAGGAAGCCTGTGCCGTTCGGCCGCCAGCGATCAGAGGGCGGCGACTCCGGGTGAGCTGCTTCGGATGTAGGCGAGTGGAACCGAGAGGATGGGGAGCGAATTCTCGCCGACCAGGGTGCGATCACATGTTTTGTAGCCGGCGCCCTCATCCCCCCGAGCAGGAGGTGGCGCGGTGGCTGCGTTGGGACGGGGTCGACCCCGTGCGCTGTGGCCGCAGGGTGTTCGACCGCGCGCCCGAGTCAGTTTGCTCCCCAGGGTGGCTGACCAGTGGGCCCTCTTCCCACCTCTAAATCTTTCTCCCCCCTTTCTTTTGTAAATATCCGAGCTACTGAGAATTGAATGGGAGACTTAGCCCCCAAGTATTGGTTTGAATTTGAGTTTTCAAATTCGAACTTTATTTGGTTAAATTTGCTTCATTTTTAAACTGAAGTTCAAATTCAGTTTTGAATTATTGCAACTTTAGCTCCCGACAAGATAAACTCCAATAGGGCTGAAAATTGGTGGGCTAACTCAGAAAAATGTGTTGAGTTTGAATATGAAGCTAACTTTTGAATTTCGGTGATGAAAGTTGCTGCAATTTGAATTTACATTCAAATTGGCCTCTTTTTGAAATAACCCAAAAGTGCCTCAAAAAGTGTTGAATTTGCATGAGCATTGGACTGAACCTTCCCAAGACTTTTTAAATTCTAGGGGTGAGCTCAACCTCTCATGTTCATGTGTAGAAACCCTACTTTGTGAAAGTGAAGGCTTTCCCCTCTAATCACTCCTTTGATGGAGGTTACTTGCTTCTCACAATATTTCCTAAGATTTCCACAATAAAAACTGTGGTGTTGTGAGGTGAAGAAAAAATTTTTGCAAGTCCCTTTTCTTGGGCTTTTACATCCCTCCCCCCTTAAAAGAATCTCGTCCCGAGATTATAAAAGAAGAGATAGCGATGTAATAGGGACTTACCCGTGTTGGAAAGCCATGAACTCCGGGTAATTTGAGCGAAGGAACTCCTCGCTCTCCCACGTCGCTTCTTCGGCGGTGTGGTTACTCTAGAGTATTTTGTAGAACCACAACGTTCTGCTACGCGTGGTTCGGGCTTTCTCATCAATAATTTCCACCGGATACTCATCATATGTTAAATCCGGTTTCAACTCGCCAACGTCTTCGATAGGAACAGCAGCTGTATGCTTCAAGCATTTTCGCAGTTGCGAAACATGGAAAACATCGTGAACACCAGCCAGAGATGCCGGTAGTTCCAATTGATACGCCACTGGTCCACACTTCTCGGTGATAGCGTAGGGTCCAATAAAACGGGGAGTGAGCTTCCCCTTCACACCGAACCGGTGCACGCCCTTCATTGGAGACACGCGGAGGTACACGTGTTCCCCGACGTCAAAGTGCAACGGCCTACGCCTCTTGTCAGCGTAGCTCTTCTGTCGGGATTGAGCGGCCTTCAAATTGGCTTGAATGGTACAAACGCGCTCTTCGGTGTCGTTCACCACATCAACCCCGAATGTGACCCTTTCACCGGACTCGCACCAATTTAGTGGGGTGCGGCATTTACGACCGTAGAGAGCTTTGTAGGGTGCCATATTGATACTCGCCTAATAGCCGTTGTTGTACGAGAATTCCGCCAATGGTAGGTGATTATCCCAGTTCCTACCATGGTGGATGGCACATGCTCTCAACATGTCCTCCAGAACTTGATTCACCCTCTCTGTCTGGCCATCTGTCTGAGGGTGGTAGGCGGAGCTCCTAATCAGTTTAGTACCCAAAGCAGCGTGTAGCTGCTCCCAAAAGCGAGATACAAATAATGCACCTCGATCTGAGACAATGGTCTTGGGTACCTCGTATAGGCATAGAATCTTCACTATGTATAGCTCTGCATATTTGCCGGCATTGTAACGTGTATTTACCGGAATGAAGTGAGCCGTCTTGGTTAACCGATCAACGATTACCCATATGGAATCATGCTTGTTGGCTGTTAGGGGTAATCCCACAATGAAATCCATGCTCACATCTTCCCATTTCCATGCCGGGACCTTCAGGGGTTGCAACAGTCCTGATTTCTTCATGTGATCAGCCTTCACTCGTTGGCACGTATCACATTCGGATACGTACTTCGCTACCTCCCGCTTCATCCGTGTCCACCAAAATTTCTGTTTCAAATCTTGGTACATCTTGTTGCTGCCTGGATGAATGGAGTATTTAGACAAGTGGGCTTCGTCGAGGACTTTCTTCCTCAGTTCCATGTCCCGGGGTACGACTATGTGGTCGTTGAACCATAGCGTCCCCTCATCATCTTTCCGGAAACATTTGATCTCCCCATTGTCAATCCGTCTCCGGAGATGTGCCATGCCTTTATCATTTTTCTGAGCTGCAATGATGTCCTCCCTAATAGTAGGGATGAGGGCAAGGTTGTACAGCGATCCATAAGGTACCAAGTATAAACTTGGGTCTTCCTCCTCCACCGGTGTAATGGTGAGGTGATGGACATGTGATTTCCGACTCAGCGCGTTGGCAACCACATTCGCCTTGCCAGGGTGGTAATGGATCTCAATCTCATAATCTTTGATCAGTTCTAACCACCTCCTCTGTCTCATGTTCAGCTCCTTCTGGGTGAAAATATATTTCAAGCTCTTGTGGTCGGTGTAGAGATGCACCAGATTCCCCAGGAGATAGTGCCTCCACATTTTCAGCGCCAATACCACGGCAGCAAGTTCAAGATCGTGAGTCGGGTAGTGCTGCTCATGGTTCCGAAGTTGGCGTGAGCCATAAGCGACCACACGTCCTTCCTGCATCAACACGCAGCCGAGCCCAATACCGGACGCGTCACAATACACGTGGAAGGGCTTTGTTGTATCCGGCTGAGCTAAGACCGGGGCTGTTGTGAGATGCTTCACCAATGCTTGGAAGGCTCCTTCACACGCCGTGTTCCAAACATACTTCGTCCCCTTCTTCAGCAATTCTGTCATCAGTTTAGCGAGCTTGGAGAAACTTGGAATAAATCTCCGATAGTATCCCGCTAACCCGAGGAAGCTTCTGACTTCATGAACTGAAGTGGGAGCTTTCCATTTCAGCACTTGCTCTATTTTACTTGGGTCAACCGCAATGCCTTCAGCTGAGATGATATGTCCCAAGAATGGCACTTGGCTGATCCAAAACTCGCATTTACTGAACTTGGCGTAGAGTTTATGGTCTCGCAATCGTTGAAGAACGATCCGCAAATGTTTGGCATGTTCGGCTTCTGTCTTGGAGTAAACAAAGATATCGTCGATGAACACTACCACGAACTTGTCCAGCTCCGGCATGAACACCGAGTTCATGAGATACATGAAATGGGCTGGAGCATTTGTGAGACCAAATGACATGACAAGATATTCATATAGTCCATATCTCGTGGAGAAGGCCGTCTTCGGGATATCCTCCGCCCGGATCTTGATCTGGTAATATCCAGAGCGAAGGTCCATCTTGGAGAACACACTGGCACCCACAAGTTGATCAAACAATATGTCGATGCGGGGCAGTGGGTACTTATTCTTGATGGTGACGGCGTTGAGCGGCCGGTAATCCACACACAGCCTCAGTGTCTCATCCTTCTTCTTCACGAATAGCGCCGAGCATCCCCAAGGCGAGGAACTCGGCCTAATGAAACCCTTGCTCAACAGATCATTGAGCTGTTCTTTCAGTTCAGCCAGCTCATTTGGAGCCATCTTGTATGGTCTCCGTGAGATGGGCGTAGTCCCGGGTGCAAGTTCAATCTTGAACTCGACATCCCGCTCAGGTGGCATGCCCGGAAGATCATCCGGGAACACATCAGGGTACTCCCGGACTACGGGGATGTCTTCTAACTTGAGAGCTTCAGTGTTATTAATTGCTAAAACTTCCCGGACTGGCGTGTCTAACACCATGGAATGCGGACGGTGGAATGGAGAATTTAAGTGAACCGTCCGTGTCCGAGTCTCTAGGACAGCGCCATGGTATTGTAGCCATGACATCCCTAAGATTGCATCAATCTTTTGTCCCATAAGGATTATCAAGGTGGTGGGATATAGTTTCCCACCTAAGCACAGAGGTGCCTTTGGAATCATCATATTAGCTGAGATCTTCCCTCCCGGTGAGCAGATCATATAAGTGCAGTCGGTTGGGAAGACTTGCAATTGATGTTTAGCCACATAGGATGCACTTATAAAGCTGTGGGTTGCACCAGAATCAAATAATATGACGATGGCTTGATTGTTGAGAGTAAACGTACCCGCCAGCACGTTGTCTCCCTCTGGGGCGTCCTCATTGTCGAGGTTGCGGACGCCTCCAGTCCGCTGACCAACCTTCTTCACCGGAGGTCGGCCTCGAGCACCGCCCTGGAGCTGGGCTTGCCCGCTGCTCTGCTGCCCCTGGGGACAGTCCTTCGCAAAGTGGCCCGCCTGGCCACACGTGAAGCAGGTGAAACGGGGCGGTCCCCCGCTGATCGGTGGACGGAAACCCGGGGCGCGTTGTGGCGGTGGGAACGCCCGGGGTACCGTCTGCTGCTGCTTTTGCTGTCTTGGTGGTGGCATCGGCGGACGGAACGGGGGTGCTTGGAACGAACGTCCCCCGAACTGTTGAGGTCGCGACGGTGGACGCCACTGCTGCCCGGATGGTGTCCGATACACCATACGGTACTTCTGAGGTGCGCCACCACCGCTGCTAGGTGGAGCGTTGCGCTTCCTCTGCTCAGCTGCCAACTCCCGCTGAGCGTCCTCTTGCATGATCGCGGCATTGACTAAGTCGTTGAATGTGCCGCGATTCCACTGAACGAGGTGCGTCTTCATTTCGGGGTGTAACCCCCGATAGAAATGCTCCCTCTTCTTCTCCTCCGTGGAGATATAGTCTGACGCATACTGCGCCAGATGGTTGAAGGCACGGGAGTAGTCGTGGGAAATCCTCCCGCCCTGCTTCAGTTCCAAAAATTCTTGGAACTTCCTCTTCATTATTCCGGGAGGGATGTGATAGGCGCGGAACGCCTCCCGGAACTCTTGCCATTCCACGGCATGGCCAGCCGGACGTGAGGCGACATAATTCGCCCACCACGCACCAGCGGCACCGTGGAGCTGCTGTGCTGCAAACAGGGTCTTCTGCCGCTCCGTACACTGGAGCAGCCCGAACTTGGACTCGATGGTCCGCAGCCAGTTGTCAGCCTCCAGTGGTTCTTCAGCTTCGGTGAACACTGGAGGGTGCGTACTCATGAAATCCGAGTACGACACTTCGCGGGGCTCACGAGGCCCTCGCTCTTGACGTCCCCCCGCCTGGGACGTATTCTTCACGATCGTGCGGAGCAGGTCGGTCTGCTCCTCACGACCTGCCACCAGTGCCCCTATCACATCTGCTAGAGTAAGCGGAGGCGGCGGTGGTGGCTGCTGCTGCGGGGTGCTGTCGTAGGCCGGTGGCTGGGAGTCATTACCTCCCTGTTGGCTAGAGCCACCAACCTCGTGCGTGGTCCTAGTACGAACCATCTGCAACCATACGACATTAAACATCAGTCCCGCAACATTTTGCATTCAGTCCAATAGAACTGGGCGTAAAAACATTATGACAACAAAACATGCGAAATATCTCGTAAGTAGATAATGTAATAACTTTGCACAAGCTACACCATTACCAGACCAAACACAAGTTAGTTTAATCCAACTTGATGAACCCCCTCTTTGGAAGCTCACCATAACCGGGTTTGGTCACTACGAGACATTACTATCGCTTTGTCATTACGTATACCACCCTTAGGGTACAACACCCTCTCCAGTGGGTTCAACGGTCATTCTTCTGTCAGAATGACCAGTTTCTACCTATTCAAAGTTTTGATCTGGTTCGGGGCATTTTCATGACTCAAGTTGAATACCAAAGTTCCAGTTAACTTCAGTATCTTTCCAACAAGTACTCATTTGCCCCCAGATCAGCTTTGGTTAAAAAGTTATGCTAATTCAAAGTCAGTAGAATTTTTGGAAGAATTTTAACAGCACCTCCCTTGGAAGTGGCTGTTTTCAATCCTGATTTCCACTAATTCTGTGCTGAAATTTCAGGAACTTTGAATTGCAAAGGTGTCACACATCTTCTACTCTTTCTAAGGATGTATTATATGACAATTTTATATTTTTCTACTGGGAATTATGTTTGAAAAACAGATCAGTTCAGAGGATGTTTTACTCTGCCCTGGTTCTGGACAGTTTACATTCCTCTGGGATTTCAGCCATCTTAAGGCTAGTTTCAGCTCTGGAAGTATACAACAAAGTTGTAGAGGACTTGAATACCTTTCCAGAACTATATAGCACACCTCCCTGGGCTAAAAGACCTGTGAGTTATGCCCTGTTGAAGATCAGCAATCTTGCTGTCCAAAACAGAGCACTCTGTTTTTCATCCCTTTAGCTATCCTGGTCCACTATCCCATTCTTATACCGAACCAGGGTCTTAATTGTTGAACCTAATGATTTTAGTCCCTTGTTCTCAATATTTTCATGTATATGCCTACAATGTCTCAGTACTACGTTCCTCACCAAAGAAAATCCTAACCGGATCATACCGGCATATACGTCTTAAGTGTGGCACTACACGGTCTCTCGCACACGTTTTCTACACGGATACATACGTGGTTAGTACCTGCAGAAGACCACACAATAATGGGGCACTCAATGGTTATTCATTTCAGGCAGTTCCATATTCGAAAGTAAATACAAACGCCCGTATCATTGTCATACGGCCGTCCTTGAGTTAGGTCACGTCTCAAGGTACGTGATCGTGTTTCAACACCACACGACGGGGAACCCGAGTAGGTCATGAACGGGTCGTCACGGTTGGGAATGTTATCAACCCAACAGATACCACCTACTGCCCTGCAGCGCACGCCGATGGCAAGCGCTGCGTATGTCCTCCTGGGCTATTTCCAGACGAACACACTCTCGCGTTACTGACCACGCGATGGGGTCTCCACTTACTTGCCTAATGCACGCTAGGGATCAGCGTTTCATATGAACTCAGGGACATGAAGAGTCCAAGTGGCTCATATTGACGTCTCACACCAAGCTGCGAGACTCTATCCCTGAGCCACGTTCCTCGTCAGGGGGAGCTAACCGAAATTGAACCGCTTTCGGTGGCATTCCTTACCATACTTACTAGAGCGTAGGTGCGTCGTTACATAATTAAATTTCAGAATTATAACACATAAGTTAGTCTTTGCCACTTTAAGTAACTATGCTAATATAGTCCTTACTTGGGCAGCTACCGATTCCTCACCGTATACCTAAGTTTTTCCTAGAATGCAGTCCTTTAGTACTGTGCTATCCCCACTGCAGCTCTGATACCAGGCTGTGGCGGACCGGAATCCGCTCATCCAGGATCGCAGAGGGTGGTGCCGCGCGATGTGACACCCGACAGCACACGTCATAAGAACATAATATATTACATGGGAAACAACTGAAACTGTACAAACAGGTACAAACTTCAGTTACAACTATTGTTTATGTTACACAGCGGAAGTCTACACTACACAACTCACGCCCGCCTATCTAGCAAAAGTTGGTTGCCCAGCCCTAGGGCAACCCACACTAGCTGCACTCCTCAGCTCAGTGCGGCGTGTACGGCTCCCACTCAGCCGTGGTCCCCGACGGAGGGTAACACTCGCCGGTTGACTCGTACTCCGAGTCCGTGGGTGGCTCCTCACCTGAAAAACACTTAAGCAGCAACCATGAGCACGAAGGCTCAGCAAGGCTTAACCGACTCACCTAAGAATGAAACTCTACATGAGGTATACCAAGACATAGGTTAGTAACATTTCAGCAAAACGACACGCCTACAAGTTCATCCTTAGTTCATCTTTTACCAACAAGTTAACAGTTCATGAAATCTGAAATTTAGTAAGCAGTATTTGGTGGCACACATGTAGCAATACAATTATATCAATCAGCATCATTGAATCAACATATTTCATCCATTAGTCTACGTTACGACGCAGTGAACGAGCGGTACTCGTCACCGCGAGGGACGGCGAATCGACTCGATATACACCTGCAGGGAAAACCCAAAGAGCACGTCACATACGCCCACCCGTGGAGCTGCACAGCACGCTCACTCGATGTCGTACGGGACAACCTTTCACCCAACATCCCAAACGTCGAACCGGTCGCACCGAAACGAGCAGGAGGTTCCCCACACGGAGCATCTCTCTATGCCCGTTGGCAGATTTCCACCTTGCTGCCCTCAACCTACACCTATAAATCGGTGTGCTATGCCTCGACGCCCGGAGGTTTAGGCTACATCGGTTTATCGGGGCCCATATATCCGATACGCCTTCGGTACGTTAAATACTTGTTCAGCAGGGCCGCACACGGCTCGGTCCTCAATCGACACGGACAGGGCTGCGCACACAAGACTTCCTCTTGCTGCGCCCTAGCCCCTGCCTAGTCTCATTTTCATTATTATAGTGATCTCACATCACTCAACCGAACCCGTACGCCCCAATGCCTATCTCGCGAGTAGATTCCAACTACTCGACTTGTACCGAAGTCCTATGACTCATTAAGCATAGCCTGTCTACTCGAGGTCCTTGACACTACCCTCACTCTTTTAGGAACCTTTGGTTATGCAAGTGGGGTTTCATTCATCCTATACCTAATGCACATACATACTTCATATGACACATGTAAACAAAGTAAGACTTATAAAAGGGTTAATGCAAACCGGGGCTTGCCTTGTTGCTGCTGGTCAGTAGTTAGTTCCTCGTCCGGAAGAAGGAAGTCCAGCACTTCCGGAGTCTCTTCTTCAACGGCTACACGTTAATGAAATACTACATGTTAATTTAGATGCAAATGTGAGTTTTAGAGTAATACTTCTACTATTAGTTCTAATAACCAGCCTCTAACACCTGGAACTTTGTTTAAGAATTTAAAGATGAACTGGTGTTGGTGGTTTGGCTTGGACTTAATCACATGGTTCAATGCTAAGTGGTTTTCCCCCCTTTTCCACATTAATCCCTTAAGTGGTTAAACAGGACAGGGGTGATCTAGAGCTCCAATGGAGCTGAGAATTTTTGTGTGAGTTCCTTGTCACAAGAAAACTCTCTGGACCAAACATTAGCACTTTTCATGGAGTGGTTTGCTCAGAATAATTCTCTTGGCCAATCAGCAAGGAAGAATTTATTCTGACGTAATACCCCTGTTCATGCTCAACTTAATGAACTACAATTTCAATTATAGCTCATAGAGTTTGCCTGAATTTTCCTAACAATTTTGGGGTTAAGAATTGCCCAGAACTGAATTCCCAAGTTTTGGAAATTCTCTGAAAATGTTTCTGTATTCAAATGAACACAGCACCTTCCAATTTGAATTGCTATGACCAAATCAACTCCAAATGGTCTGAAACTTTTACAGGGGTTTACTAATGTCCTAAAGAACATTGTGGCAAAATTTGGGGATTTTTGGATGAACCAAACTCCCTCTAAAATTCTTTTGCTGAGAGGCTTTAATGAATTTTCCAGAATTAATTAATGGGTTTCATACAAATTGGGTTGTATATATGGACAGAGCTAGGCAAGATGAATCCAACCCAATTTGAATCACTAAATTTGGAGCTTCCTAGCAAAAGTTATGGGGTTCTAAAGTTTGCACTAAAACTGGAAATTCCAGAACTGTTTAAATCCTGCGGGTGGGTCCACGTACACGTGTCGACCGCTGGATCCGAGCCACACGGGGCCACAGACTCCTTCCCGCGCGGCCGCACTGGATCCCGGACCACAGAGAATCCCACCCCTTTATTTCCAGCCGCTGACGCGTGGGGCCTACCCCTTCGTCCTCCTCCGGCCACCCGCGCGACCCAGCCGCCGAGCTCGCCGGAGCTCTCGCCGGAGAGGGGTTCCGGCCTTCGGAGCTTGCTGATTCTCGCCGCCTGTGCCTATCCCAGCCTGTGGAACACGGTGGTGCCCTTCCCGGAGCTTGACAACGGCCGGAACAGGGCTCCCGACGGCAACAGCGGCCGGGAGCTCACCGGCGACGTCGAACTCAGCCTCCCCTGCATTTTTTTCGATGCGGTTTGCTCGGGGAGCTCCGCTGAAACCTGCTGATCATGGATATGGGCACCGATCCCCGTGAAAACGGCTGCAACTATAACCTCGTCGGCGACCTAGGCCGGATATCGTCTGTTGCTCGAAAAACTTGGATAACCGCAACCCTAGCCCATGACTCTTGCTGGTTTTCGATCCTAGGTGGTCATGGCAGGGTGTAGATCGTGTGTTTAGCTCGGTATGCCCGGTGATAAGCCAATACTCGTGAATTTTGGGATTTGGGGGAGCTCGGCCTTAAGAACACCGAAGCGTTCCCGGAAGAAATTCTCCCCCGACGGTGCATGAAATGCCGAACGGTAAGGGCAGGCAGAACCAGCACCTTGTGGCGATCGTTTCTTGTGTTGAGCGTCGGGCAGGAGGAAGCCTGTGCCGTTCGGCCGCCGGCGATCAGAAGGCGGCGACTCCGGGTGAGCTGCTTCGGATGTAGGCGAGTGGAACCGAGAGGATGGGGAGCGAATTCTCGCCGACCAGGGTGCGATCACATGTTTTGTAGCCGGCGCCCTCATCCCCCCGAGCAGGAGGTGGCGCGGTGGCTGCGTTGGGACGGGGTTGACCCCGTGCGCTGTCGGCCGCAGGGTGTTCGACCGCGCGCCCGAGTCGGTTTGCTCCCCAGGGTGGCTGACCAGTGGGCCCTCTTCTCCCCTCTAAATCTTTCTCCCCCCTTTCTTTTGTAAATATCCCAGCTACTGAGAATTGAATGGGAGACTTAGCCCCCAAGTATTGGTTTGAATTTGAGTTTTCAAATTCGAACTTTGTTTGGTTAAATTTGCTTCATTTTTAAACTGAAGTTCAAATTCAGTTTTGAATTATTGCAACTTTAGCTCCCGACAAGATAAACTCCAATAGGGCTGAAAATTGGTGGGCTAACTCAGAAAAATGTGTTGAGTTTGAATATGAAGCTAACTTTTGAATTTGGGTGATGAAAGTTGCTCCAATTTGAATTTACATTCAAATTGGCCTCTTTTTGAAATAACCCAAAAGTGCCTCAAAAAGTGTTGAATTTGCATGAGCTTTGGACTGAACCTTCCCAAGACTTTTTAAATTCTAGGGGTGAGCTCAACCTCTCATGTTCATGTGTAGAAACCCTACTTTGGGAAAGTGAAGGCTTTCCCCTCTAATCACTCCTTTGATGGAGGTTACTTGCTCTTCACAATATTTCCTAAGATTTCCACAATAAAAACTGTGGTGTTGTGAGGTGAAGAAAAATTTTTTGCAAGTCCCTTTTCTTGGGCTTTTACAAAATGCACCTGCATACTTCATGTACCTTGTGAACAAGGTTTTCATGGAGTACTTGGACAAGTTCGTCGTGGTTTTCATCGATGACATTATGGTGTATTCAAAGAGTGAGGAGGAGCATGAAGAACATTTGAAATTGACCTTGCAGAAATTGCGTGAGCATCAATTGTATGCCAAGCTCAACAAGTGTCAATTTTGGCTAAAGGAAATATCTTTCCTAGGCCACATTATCTCCAAGGAAGGGGTATCGGTTGATCCCGGAAAGGTGAGAGATGTTCTGAAGTGGGACGAACCGCAGAACGTGAGGGATATTCGGAGTTTTATTGGGCTGGCTGGATACTATCGACACTTCATTAAAGACTTCTCTAAGATAGCAAAGCCTATGACGGAGTTGCTAATGAAGGGAAAAGTCTTCCAATCGACACCAGCATGCCAAGGAAGTTTTGAGGAACTCAAGAAAAGGCTAACCACAGCACCGGTTCTGGTATTGCCAGATGCAAGCAAGAGCTTTGACATATATTGTGACACATCCAGACAGGGGCTCGGATGTGTGCTCATGAAAGAAGGACAAGTGGTAGCCTATGCTTCCCGGCAATTAAAGAAGCACGAGGATAATTATCCTACACATGACTTGGAGCTAGCAGCAGTAGTGCATGCATTGAAGATTTGGAGACATTATATCCTTGGTCATCGATGTGAGATCTATACGGATCACAAAAGCCTCAACTTCATATTTACACAAACGGACTTGAATTTGAGGCAACGTCGATGGTTGGAACTCATCAAGGATTACGATGTTGGAATCAACTACCACCCCGGAAAGGCCAATGTAGTAGCTGATGCATTGAGCCGAAAGGGAGCATGTCACCAACTTACGGTTCGGGAGCTACTACCCAAACTACGTAAGGAGTTCGAACGGTTACACCTCGGATTCTTAAATAACATGGAAATAATGGAGATCCACTCTTCATTGGAGCAAGAGATAAGAGAGGGCCAAGCAATGGATGAGGGGATCAAGGAGATCAAAGGAAGGATCCAACAAGGAATAGAGAAAGATTTTAAGGAGGATGAGAAGGGTACGATTTGGCTAGGAAAAAGGATTTGTGTGCCTAACATAAAACACCTCCGCGACATGATATTGAAGGAGGCACACGATTCACCCTATTCCATACATCCCGGAAGTACCAAAATGTACAAGGACTTGGAAACTTGTTATTGGTGGGATGGTATGAAGAGGGATATAGCCGAATACGTTGCCCTATGCGACACATGCCAACGGGTGAAGGCCGAATATCAAAAACCCGCCGGATTGTTGCAACCTTTGAAGGTACCAGAGTGGATGTGGGAAGACATCAGTATGGATTTCATCGTCGGATTGCCACGTACTCAGTCGGGTTACGACTCCATCTGGGTCATCGTGGACCGATTGACGAAAACCGCCCATTTTCTCCATGTAAGGGCCAATTACAACGTTGCACAATTAGCAGAGTTGTACATGGAGCAGATCGTGTGCCGTCATGGAGTCCCGAGAAGGATAGTATCAGATCGAGGTTCTCAGGTTACCTCTAGATTCTGGAGGAAGCTGCAGAAAGCCATGGGTACACGACTGGATTTTAGCTCCGCCTACCACCCACAAACTGATGGGCAAACCGAAAGGACAAACCAAATTCTTGAGGACATGTTGAGAGCTTGCGCCTTGAAACGTGGGCATAGTTGGGATAGGAGTTTACCGTATGCCGAATTCAACAATAACAACAGCTATCAAGCTAGCTTGAAGATGTCGCCTTTCGAAGCATTATATGGTAGACGGTGTAGAACGCCGCTGTTTTGGAACGAAACCGGGGAGAACCAGGTGTTTGGACCCGAAGTGCTACAAGAAGCCGAAAAGCAAGTCCAAACGGTACGGGAGAACTTAAAAGCTGCTCAGTCACGACAGAAAGGCTATGCGGACAATAGGCGTAGGAAGTTGACCTTTGAAGTAGAAGACTTCGTATACCTTAAGGTATCGCCTATCCGAGGCCAACGACATTTCAACGTCAAAGGCAAGCTAGCACCTCACTACATCGGACCATTTAAGATTCTGGACAAGCGAGGAGAAGTAGCCTATCAACAAGAGCTCCCAACCCACCTCTCCGACGTACATGATGTGTTTCATGTATCCCAGCTCAAGAAATGCTTGAGAGCACCAGAGGAGCAAGTATCAATGGGAGAACTTGAACTTCAAGAGGATCCGACTTATGCGGAACACCCTGTCCGAATCTTGGACGTAAAGGAAAAGGTCACCCGGAACAAGGTGATTCGATGGTGCAAGGTACAATGGAGCCATCACACCTAAGCTGAAGCCACATGGGAGCGTGAAGAGGATATCAAGGCAGAATTTCCCCATCTATTCTCTACTAACGAATCTCGAGGGCGAGATTCAATTTAAGGGGGGTAGATTTGTGACACCCTCATCTCTGGTTTCTGCATGTATTCATATTTCATGTAGAGAAAACATTTTAAAGGAAGTGGGAACAGAGGAATTATCAAATAGATAGCCAGTAAGAGCCGAATTCAGTTCACAGAAAGCGCCGAAGACAACTTATCACGGCCTCTGGCCACGTGGCGTGTTCGGATCTCGTCCCTGCAAAGTGGGGAGAGGTCCGCCGCTAAAATGGCTACGTGGCGGGTTCGGGGCTCATCTCCGCAAAAAGGGGAGAGGTCTGACCCTGTGAGACGTGTTGCTCTCGGAGCTAGTCTCTGCGGAAGAAGCAAAGGCATTTCCGCAGGACACATGTCACCTTCGGAGCTAGTCACCACGGAAATCAGAGGATCAGTGGCGTGGGATACGTGTCGATCTCGGAGCTCACCTCCGAGAAGTCCGGTTTCATTAAACACATATCGTCACCGGAGCTTATCTCTGGGAGGCCTGACGCTGTTGGACACGTGTCAACCTTGGAGCAGTCTCTGAGGAAAGAAGGAAAGACCGGCACTAACACGTGGCGTGCGCAGAGCCACCTCCGAGTAAGAGAGGAGGTCCCGACCACCAGGATACGTGGCGCACGCGGAGCTCGCCTCCGAAGGAAAAGGGAGGTCTCGCTCGTTTGACACGCGGCACCACCGGAGCTCTACTCTACGGAAAAGGAGAGACCAGGCCCGATGGACACGTGGAGCCTCCGGAGCTCATCACCGAGGAGGTAACGAGTTGTAGGAACGGTTTTTGGATTCTGTACGCGTAGAAATATCGGAGCAGAAACCGACCTGAATTCCACATCGAATCAATTAAAGATAAGATGTTAGGATCTAACGACGATCTGAATAGGACTCTTATTCGGGATGCAATCAGATTAGCACTCTTCTCTTCCTGATTATAAATAGAACCCAGAATCTCTGGCCGAAACCCCAAACTTCTTTTCCAACTCCTGAGCCGACAACTTAGAGCTCTATTCCCAAACCGCCGAGTAAACCATCGCCGGAGCACGGCAAGGAAGATCGCCGGAGGAAAGCCCAGCGATCTGAGGAGGACCTTGAGACCGAGAGGAACGTAAGGTAGGTCTCCAATACCACCTTACGACATCATTGTGTTATTTTTGCATCTGTTCTTTGATTCCTTTCGAACAGAAGCCTTCTCGTGGACAGATCACTTGATGATCAGGTTGATCTAAAAGACAAGATCATCGCCACGTCCACCTTTGATCCGAACACCCCTGTTCATCATAAAATCTATGCAAGCCATGCAAGAACACGTGCAAACCAATCTAATAAACCTAATCATAGGATAGCATGCATATGCATCATCGCATCTAGTTTAAGGTTTGTGCATGATATTGATTGCTGTGAATCTTGTATGCACATGATCCTACATAGCGGGACAAGCTCAGGATGCTGTCTACGGCGAGCTGCAGCAACAAGGTTTTGAGATCCAAGAACAACCGGAACCGCAAGAACAAGGCAAGTGCTCCTTGACCATATTGATCCTATGTTTTGGGTGAAACTGTTTTGCTTTGCAAAAAGGTGTGTGTGCTGAGTCAAACATGATGGGAAACCCTTTTATAGGAGTTTACTAGTATTGGTTAAACCACCCTTGTCGCCAGGGATGTTTATGTGTCAGGTATGGTTTTTGCTTTATGCTTCGCTGAGTCTATGCGATTGGGAAGCGAGATAGATGTGTCTAGCTAACTGCACTCATAGTGATAATGAGAAACTGATGATGTTAATGAATGTGGATCGGAGGGAGATCTAGGCAAGCCTGGGCTTGTGAATGAGGTAGCATGAGATGGTGGTTTACTTGCCGTAGATCTATGGACCGGTTCATGCATGCACATGCCAGGATAACAGTGCCACCACAAGGCCAAGTATGGGTGCATCTTAGCTGACTAATTAGGTAAGTTGCTAGAGTGTTATGGACTGTGGAAGGCGCGGGGAATGGGAGTCGAGTGAGGACTGCCCTGGGAACTGCATGGCACAAGAGGGGGCCCGTGGGTGGGAGAATTGGAGATTCTAGCCTGCCGGTGAAACCTTAGTGAGTCCATACATCTAGTAGCCCCTTTGTAAAGGCTATTTTGTGATCTCTTGGCCATACACCGACGGTTGTGTACTGGTATAATGGAGGTTCTGCAGTCGCCGACGGGTGACAAAATCACAAACTTGTGGGTAAAGAGGTGCAAACTCTGCAGAGTCTAAAACTATCATGATAGCCGAGCTTACGGTCACGAGCGCCTGGCCAACTGCCATGATTAGTTGGGATGGTTCTTGGTTATGGTTATTGTTTTTGGTTATGATTTTGGTTTGGGACTGTTGAGTCTGGGTGTCAAGATGGTTGCATGACTGTTGAGTCGTGACAATGAGATGGGTCTCGGTTTGAGGCAAAGTTGTTTATGAGATGAGACGGTAGCGAATACGGGAAGGTATTCATGAGATGGTAGCGGATACGAGGAGGTATTCGTGAGTAGGATAAGGTTGGTTAATGTTCGGATGAAACACGAAAAGTGATGGAGGTATGTTGGTTATTTAATACATGCTGGGATTACATTGATTTAAAGTTAAGTTGCTGTTTTATCATGGTTTTATAAATCTGCTTTTCTGCAAATGAGCCTTTTTTATACCTACCTTGTTATGAGCCACATATCATGTTTTCCCGCACTTGCTGAGTACATCATTGTACTCAAACTTGCATTATTATCTCCTCATCAGCACCAGGAGAAGACTACTATGAAGACCAAGTGGAACATTAAGGCGTGTGATCTATTCTCAACCTTGCCTGTGGAGGGAGTAGAGATGGAGCCACTTCTGCTTAGATTTGCTTCCGCATTGGTTAAATCGCTTCCGCATTAGAATAAAGACTTCCGATGCATAGAAATAAGACTTCCGCTGTGAACATGAGTCCAAGACTCATGAGATATTGTAATAAACTCTGTTATTCGTGGTAATATATAATCTGAATTCAGTTTGTGGAACATATGTGTATGTGTGATGAACATCCTAGGCACACATATGCATTAGTTCTCGATTCCGTGGTTTTCCATAGAATTGAGTGCGTCACAGATTGGTATCAGAGCCACGGGTTGACAGTAGGTTACACGCCTAGATAGAAACCTCAGATTGATATTAGAGCAACAGGCTAACAGTAGGTTACACACCTAAATAGGAATCATAGACTGGTATTAGATACCGGTTGGTAGTCAAGCCACGCTGACCAAAGGAAGCACCCTACGACGCTTAGATTGGCTTTAAAACTACCTTGGCATAGGAAACCAGCCTTGAATAGGAGTTGTATGAGCCCTTGCAATGATTGTTTGTGATTGTGTGCTTAGTGTGAGTTATGGGATGTCTCCAAACGTTGTCCATATCCACACGTAAGTAGAAAGAGGTGTGAGATGTCTCGGCACTTGCTCACATCCTCATATGGGCTAGTATATATATATACAGTCCAACTCACCTTGATGCATATAGTTGAAGGGACCTACCTAACCTTCTAACCCTCTATTCTATTTCAATCTCTCTCACAGATGGTGAGAGGAAACGCCGGCCGAAGGAACATCCAAGAGGATGACCACAATGAAATTCCTGTTAACCCCGGAGCTGGCGAGAACAATCTGGAAAGGTTGATGGCCATGCAAAACCAGCTTACGCAAACCATGATCCAAACTTTGGGTCAGTTGCAGGCCAACCACAACCCCGTTCCGGCACCACCGCCACCACCACCGCCGGCTCATAACAGGTTGGGAGAGTTCATGAGGACTCGACCATCCACCTTTGCTCAAGCTAGTGACCCCATGGAGGCCGACGACTGGTTGAAATCCATGGAGAAAAAGCTTGCCATAGTACAGTGCAATGACCGAGAGAAGGTTCTCTTCGCATCGCACCAACTTACGGGAGCCGCTGCTGACTGGTGGAATGCCCTGAGCAACGCTCATGCTGACCCGGAGACAATCACTTGGACTGAGTTCAAGGAAAGTTTCCGCTCTCATTACATCCCTGCTGGTGTAATGATGCTCAAGAGACAGGAGTTCGAAGGTCTCCGCCAAGGACAGAGAAGTGTGAATGAGTACCTCAACAAGTTCATACAACTGTCCCGGTATGCCCCCGAAGATGTCAACTCAGACCAGATGAAGCAGTACCTGTTCATGAGAGGGTTGAACAATGAGATCCAGGTTCAGCTCCTCAACAATGACTACGTAAGCTTTCAGAAGCTGGTTGACAAGGCCATAGTGGTTGAAAACAAGATCCGAGAGATCGAGCAAGAGTGCAAGAGGAAGATGCCATACCATCCTCAAGGGAGCAACGTACAACCTCGGTACATGCCCCCTGCACCGCAGTATGGATCGACCACTCCTGCATACTGCCCTGGTCAGCCACCACAGCAACGACCCGTTGCACCAGCACCTCGTGTGCCCATGCCTCCTGCGCCCCGACCTAACAATGGCGCTCCTGTTCAAAACCCCTGCCCCAACGTGCCTTCTGCCATAGGCAACAGGGCATGCTTTGCATGCGGAGAAATAGGACACTTCGCGAACCAGTGCCCGAGGAGAGGATCTGGACAGCAAGGCAACGTGCCCAAGCAGAACCCGCGACTGAACGGAGGGGACAATCAAGGAAACCATGGACATCAGAACTATGCTCGTGGCCACGTGAACCATGTCTCTGCTGAGGAAGCACAACAGGCTGAGGACGTCGTAATCGGTATGTTCCTTGCCAACTCCAACCCAGCCACCATCTTATTTGATTCTGGAGCATCACATTCCTTCACATCATCCTAATATGTTGCCAAACATCATCTACCCGTATCCCACTTAGAATGTGCTATATTAGTAAATTCTCCCGGAGGAGAAATGAGGACTAATATAGTATGTCTGAAGGTAAGTCTGAAAATAAGGGGGTAGACTTCCTTGCCAACCTTATTGTCTTGGACTCCCAAGGGATCGACATCATACTTGGGATGGATTGGTTAAGCAAGCACAACGGAGTAATCCAATGTGCTGAAAGGAGCGTGCAGTTGACAAACAAGCACGGTATTCGTGTCGAGTTTGAGTCAGCCCAGCAAACAACCAAAAGGGCAATTTTGAACCACGTCGAAGGAACAACATTGGACTACATTCCAGTGGTTCAGGAATTTTTGGACGTGTTCCCGGAAGAGCTCCCAGGTATGCCACCTGACCGGGACATTGAGTTTGCCATAGATTTGGTACCCGGAACTGCACCCATAGCCAAGAGACCCTATAGGATGCCCGTCAATGAACTAGTAGAACTCAAGAAGCAAATCCAAGAGCAGTTGGAGAAGGGTTTTATACGTCCAAGCTCGTCACCATGGGGAGCTCCGGTGCTCTTCGTAGACAAGAAGGATGGAACCCAAAGGATGTGCGTGGACTATAGGTCTCTCAACGAAGTAACAATCAAGAACAAGTACCCTCTGCCCCATATAGAGGACCTATTTGACCAAATGAAAGGAACCCGAGTGTTCTCCAAGATTGATCTTCGGTCGGGATACTTCCAGCTAAAGATTAAGCCCTCCGATATACCCAAGACAACCTTTCGAACACGGTATGGTTCGTATGAATATACCATCATGTCTTTTGGGTTCACAAATGCACCTGCATACTTCATGTACCTTATGAACAAGGTTTTCATGGAGTACTTGGACAAGTTAATCGTGGTTTTCATCGACGATGTTATGGTGTATTCAAAGAGTGAGGAGGAGCATGAAGAACATTTGAAATTGACCTTGCGGAAATTGCGTGAGCATCAATTGTATGCCAAGCTCAACAAGTGTCAATTTTGGCTAAAGGAAATATCTTTCCTAGGACACATTATCTCCAAGGAAGGGGTATCGGTTGATCCCGGAAAGGTGAGAGATGTTCTGAAGTCGGACCAACCGCAGAACATGAGGGATATTCGGAGTTTTCTTGGGATGGCTGGATACTATCGACGCTTCATTAAAGACTTCTCTAAGATAGCAAAGCCTATGACGGAGTTGCTAATGAAGGGAAAAGTCTTCCAATGGACACCAGCATGCCTAGGAAGTTTTGAGGAACTCAAGAAAAGGCTAACCACAACACCGGTTCTGGTATTGCCAGACGTAAGCAAGATCTTTGACATATATTGTGACGCATCCAGACAGGGTCTCGGATGTGTGCTCATGCAAGAAGGACAAGTGGTAGCCTATGCTTCACGGCAATTAAAGAAGCACGAGCGTAATTATCCTACACATGACTTGGAGCTAGCAGCAGTAGTGCATGCATTGAAGATTTGGAGACATTATATCCTTGATCATCGATGTGAGATCTATACGGATCACAAAAGCCTCAAGTACATATTTACACAAACGGACTTGAATTTGAGGCAACATCGATGGTTGGAACTCATCAAGGATTACGATGTTGGAATCAACTACCACCCCGGAAAGGCCAATGTAGTAGCTGATGCATTGAGCCGAAAGGGAGCATGTCACCAACTTACGGTTCGGGAGCTACTACCCGAACTACGTAAGGAGTTCGAACGGTTACACCTCGGATTCTTAAATAACATGGAAATAATGGAGATCCACTCTTCATTGGAGCAAGAGATAAGAGAGGGCCAAGCAATGGATGAGGGGATCAAGGAGATCAAAGGAAGGATCCAACAAGGAATAGAGGAAGATTTTAAGGAGGATGAGAAGGGTACGCTTTGGCTAGGAAAAAGGATTTGTGTGCCTAACATAAAACACCTCCGCGACATGATATTGAAGGAGGCACACGATTCACTCTATTCCATACATCCCAGAAGTACCAAAATGTACAAGGACTTGAGAACTTGTTATTGGTGGGATGGTATGAAGAGAGATATAGCCGAATACGTTGCCCTATGCGACACATGCCAAAGGGTGAAGGCCGAACATCAAAAACCCGTTGGATTGTTGCAACCTTTGAAGGTACCAGAGTGGAAGTGGGAAGACATCAGTATGGATTTTTCATCGTCGGATTGCCACGTACTCAGTCGGGTTACGACTCCATCTGGGTCATCGTGGACCGATTGACGAAAACCGCCCATTTTCTCCCTGTAAGGGCCAATTACAATGTTGCACAATTAGTCGAGTTGTACATGGAGCAGATCGTGTGCCGTCATGGAGTCCCGAGAAGGATAGTCTCAGATCGAGGTTCTCAGTTGTGACATTCTCATCTCGAGTGTCAGCATATGTTCATGCTTTATGAAGAGGAAACATTTTAAGAAAAGAAGGAACAGAGAAAAAAATAATATCAGAAGGATGGCCAATAAGAGCCGAATCTAGCTCTCAGAAAACGCCGAAGACAACTCACCGCAGCCGACAGCCACGAGGCGTGTTCGGAGCTCGTCACTGCGAGGTGGGGAGAGGTCCGCTGCTAAAATAGCTGCGTGGCAGGTTCGGGACTCATCTCCGCAAAAGGGGGGAGGTCTGACCCTGGGGGACGCATGTTGCTCTCGGAGCTTTCCTCTGCGGAAGCAGCAAAGGAATTTCCGCCAGACACATGTCACCTTCGGAGCTAGTCATCATGGATATCAGAGGACCGGTCGCACGGGATACGTGTCGATCTCAGAGCTCACCTCCGAGAGGTCCGGTTCTATCGGACACGTGTCGCCACCGGAGCTTATCTCCGGGAGGTCTGTCGCTGCTGGACACGTGTCGACCTCGGGGCATGTCTCTGAAGAAGGAAGAAAGGAAAGACCGGCGTCAACACGTGGCGTGCGCGGAGCTCACCTCCAAAGGAGGGGGGGAGGTCTCGCTCGTTGACACGCAGCACAACCGGAGCTCGTCTCTACGGAGAAGGAGATACCAGGCCCCGGAAGGATACGTGGAGCCTCCGGAGCTCATCGCCGCAAAGGTAACGAGTTCTGGAGCGGCTGTTATGCGTAAGAATACCAGTACGAAAAGGAAACCGATCTGAATTCCACAATGTTACCGCACCAAATCAACTAAAGATAAGATGATAGGATCCAACGACGATCTGAATAAGACTCTTATTCGGGATACAATCAGATTAGGACTCTTCTCTTCCCGATTATAAATTGAACCCAGAACCTCTGGCCGAAACCACAAACTTCTTTTCCAACTCCTGAGCCGACGACTTAGATCCCTATCCCTAACTCGCCGAGTAAACCATCGCCGGAGTACCGCAGGGAAGATCACCGGAGGAAGCCCAACGATCTGAGGAGGACCTCGAAGACCGAGAAGAACTTAATGTAGGTCTCCAACACCAATTTACGACATCGTTGTGTTTTCTTTGCATCTGTTCTTTGATTCCTTTCGAACAGAAGCCTTCTCGTGGATAGATCACTTGATGATCAGGTTGATCTAAAGACAAGATCATCGCCACATCCACCTTTGATCCGAACACCTCCGTCCATGCAAGCCATGCAAGAACACGTACAAACCAATCATAGGATAGCATGCATGTGCATCATCGCATCTAGTTTACGGTTTGTGCATGATATTGATTGCTATGAATCTTGTATGCACGTGATCCTACATAGCAGGACAAGCTCAGGGAGCTGTCTACGACGAACTACAGCAACAAGATTTTGAGATCCCAGAACAACCGGAACCGCAAGAACAAGGCAAGTGCTCCTTGACCATGTTGATCCTATGTTTTAGGTAAAACTATTTTGTTTTGCGAAAAGGTGTGTGTGCTGAGTCAAACATGATGGGAAACCCTTTTTATAGGAGTTTACTAGTATTGGTTAAACCATCCTTGTCACCTGGGAAGTTTATGAGTCGGGTATGGTTTTTGCTTTATGCTTCGCTGAGTCTATGGGATTGGGAAGCGAGATAGATGTGTCTAGCTAACTGCACTCGTAATGACAATGAGAAACTGACGATGTTAATGAACACGGGTAGAAGGGAGATCTAGGCAAGCCTGGGTTTGTGAATGAGGTAGCATGAGATGGTGGTTTACTTGCCGTAGATCTAAGGACCGGTTCATGCATGCACATGCCAGGATAACAGTGCCACCACAAGGCCAAGTATGGGTGCGGCTTAGCTGAGTAATTAGGTAAGTTGCTAGAGTGTTATGGACTGTGGAAGGCGCGGGGAATGGGAGTCGAGTGAGGACTGCCCTGGGAACTGCATGGCACAAGAGGGGGCCCGTGGGTGGGAGAATTGGAGATTCTAGCCCGCCGGTGAAATCTTAGTGAGTCCATACATCTAGTAACCCCTTTGTAAAGGCTATTTTGTGATCTCTTGACCATACACCGACGGTTGCGTACTGGTATAATGGAGGTTCTGCAGTCGTCGACAGGTGAAGAAATCACAAACTTGTGGGTAAAGTGGTGCAAACTCTGTAGAGTCTAAAACTATCATGATAGCCGAGCTTACGGACACGAGCACCTGGCTAAATTGCCATGATTAGTTGGGATGGTTATTGGGAAGGTTTATGGTTATTGGTTTTGGTTATGGTATGGTTGTTGGGACTGTTGAGTCCGGGTGATAAGATGGTTGCATGACTGTTGAGTCATGGCAGCGAAACTGGTCTCGGTGTGAGACAAAGTTGTTATGAGATAAGATGGTAGCGAATACGTGAAGGTATTCGTGAGATGGTAGCGAATACGAGGAGGTATTCGTGAGTAAGAACGAGGTTGGTTAATGTTCGGGTGGAACATGGAAAGCGATGGAGGTATGTTGCTAATTTAATACATGCTGGGATTACATTCATCTAAAGTTAAGTTGTTGTTTTATCATGGTTTTATAAATCTGCTTTTCTGCAAATGAGCCCTTTTTATATCTACCTTGTTATGAGCTTCATATCATGTGTTTCCCGCACTTGCTGAGTACATCATTGTACTCAAACTTGCATTATTTCATCATCAACAACAGGAGAAGATTTCTATGAGGAACGAGTGGAGCATTAAGGCGTGTGATCTGTTCTCAACCTTGCCTGTGGGATGGAGTAGGGATGAAGTCACCGCGGTTTAGATTTGCTTCGGCATTAGTTAGAATTGATTCCGCTACGTAGAAATAAGACTTCCGCTGTGAGCATGAGTCCAAGACTCATGAGGTATTGTAATAAACTCTGTTATTCGTGGTAATATATAATCTGAATTCAGTTTGTGGAACGTATGTGTATGTGTGATGAACATCCTGGGCACACATATGCATTAGTTCTCGGTTCCGTGGTTTTCCCACAGAATTGAGGGTGTCACATCAGTTTACCTTTAGATTCTGGAGGAAGCTGCAGAAAGCCATGGGTACACGACTGGATTTTAGCTCCACCTATCACCCACAAACTGATGGGCAAACCGAAAGGACAAACCAAATTCTGGAGGACATGTTGAGAGCTTGCGCCTTGAAACATGGGCGTAGTTGGTATAGGAGGTTACTGTATGCCGAATTCTCCTATAACAACAGCTATCAAGCTAGCTTGAAGATGTCGCCTTTCGAAGCATTATATGGTAGACGGTGTAGAACGCCGCTGTTTTGGAATGAAACCGGGGAGAACCAGGTGTTTGGACCCGAAGTGCTACAAGAAGCCGAAAAGCAAGTCCAAACAGTACGGGAGAACTTAAAAGCTGCTCAGTCACGACAGAAAGGCTATGCGGACAATAGGCATAGGAAGTTGACCTTTGAAGTAGGAGACTTCATATACCTTAAGGTATCGCCTATCCGAGGCCAACGACGTTTCAACATCAAAGGCAAGCTAGCACCTCGCTACATCGGAGCATTTAAGATTCTGGACAAGCAAGGAGAAGTAGCCTATCAACTAGAGCTCCCAACCCACCTCTCCGACGTACATGACGTGTTTCATGTATCCCAGCTCAAGAAATGCTTGAGAGCACCAGAGGAGCAAGTATCAATGGGAGAACTTGAACTTCAAGAGGATCTGACTTATGTGGAACACCCTGTTGGAATCTTGGACGTAAAGGAAAGGGTCACCCGGAACAAGGTGATTCGATGGTGCAAGGTACAATGGAGCCATCACATCGAAGCTGAAGCCACATTGGAGCGTGAAGAGGATATCAAGGCAGAATTTCCCCATCTATTCTCTACTAATGAATCTCGAGGGCGAGATTCAATTTAAGGGGGGTAGATTTGTGACACCCTCATCTCTGGTTTCTGCATGTATTCATATTTCATGTAGAGAAAACATTTTAAAGGAAGTGGGAACAAATGAATTATCAAATAGATAGCCAGTAAGAGCCGAATCCAGTTCACAGAAAGCGCCGAAGACAACTTACCGCGGCCTTTGGCCACATGGCATGTTCGGAGCTCGTCCCTGCGAAGTGGGGAGAGGTCCGCCGCTAAAATGGCTACATGGCAGGTTCGGGGCTCATCTCCGCCAAAAGGGGAGAGATCCGACCCTGTGGGACACGTGTTGCTCTCGGAGCTAGCCTCTGCGGAAGAAGCAAAGGCATTTCCATGGGACACATGTCACCTTCGGAGCTAGTCACCACGGAAATCAGAGGATCAGTGGCGCGGGATACGTGTCGATCCCGGAGCTCACCTCCGAGAAGTACGGTTCCATTAAACACATATCGTCACCGGAGCTTATCTCCGGGAGGCCTGACGCTGTTTGTGACACCCTCATCTCGGGTGTCAGCATATGAAGAAGAAAAAAACTTTTTTTTTTGAAAAGAAGGAACAGAGATAAGTATCAAAAGGATGGCCAATAAAGCTCTCCGAGAACACCGAAACGCAACTTCCACGGCCAGCAGACCACGTGGCACGTTCGGAGCTCATTCCCGAGAGATTGGGAGAGGTCCGACGCTAAACTAGGCTACGTGGCAGGACCGGGGGTCACCTCCGCAATTGGAAAGAGGTCCGACCCTGTGGGACACGAGCTGCCCGCGGAGATAGCCTCTGCGGAAGAAGCAAAGGCATTTTTTTATAAGACACGTGTCGTCCACGGAGCTAGTCCTCGCGGAAATCAGAGGACCATCCGCGCGGGATACGTGTCAATCTCGGAGCTCATCTCAGAGAGAAGTCCGGGTCTATCGAACACGTGTCGCCACCGGAGCTTATCACCGAAAGGTCCGTCGCAAAACACGTGGCGTGCGCGGAGCTCGTCTCCGAAGAAGAGGGAGGTCTCGCTCGTGACACATGGCACAACCAGAGCTCGTCTCTGCGGATGAGGAGATACCAGGCCCGAAGGACACGTGGAGCTTCCGGAGCTCATCACCGCGGAGGTAACGAGTCTGAAGCGGTTCTTACGTGTAAAGATATCGGTGCGCAACGGAAACCGATCTAAAATCCATGATGGTTACAAAAATAAGACGTCAGGATCTAACAAAGATCTGAATAAAACTCTTATTCGGGATCCAATCAGATTAGGACTCTTCTCTTCCCGATTATAAATAGAACCCAAAACCTCTGGCCGAAACAACAAACTTCTCGTTCAACTCCTAAGCTGACGACTTGGAGCCCTAGCCCTAACTCGCCGAGCAAAACATCGCCGAAAGCACAACAAGGGAGATCATCGGAGAAGAACCGAGTGGTCTGAGGAGGACCTCGAAGTCAAGAAAGGCGTGAGGTAGGACTTCAATACCACCTTACGACATCATGTTGTTCATCTCTTTGCATCTGTTCTTCGATTCCTTTTGAACAGAAGCATTTTCGTGGGCAGATCACTTGATGATCAGTTTGATCTAAAAACCAAGATCATCGCCACGTCCACCTTTGATCCGAATACCTCTGACCATGCAAGCCATGCAAGAATACGTACAGATCAATCTAATGAAACTAATCAGATGCATGTGCATCATCGCATCTAGTTTAGGGTTTTGTGCATGATATTGATTGCTGTGAATCTTGTATGCACGTGAATTCTACGTAGCAGGACAGGTTCAAGAAGCTGTCTACGACGAGCTGCAACAACAAGGTTTTGAGAATCAAGAACAACAGGAACCGCAAGAACAAGGCAAGTGCTCCTTGACCATGTTGATCCTATGTTTTGGGTAAAACTGTTTTGTTTTGCGAAAAAGTGTGTGTGCTGAGTCAAACATGATGGGAAACCCTTTTATAGGAGTTTACTAGTTTTGGTTAAACCATCCTTGTCGCCTGGGAAGTTATGAGTCGGGTATGGTTTTTGCTTTATGCTTCGCTGAGTCCATGGGATTGGGAAGCGAGATAGATGTGTTTAGCTAACTGCACTCATAATAATAAGGGGAAACTGATGAGGTTAATGAACATGGATCAGAGGGAGATCTAGGCAAGCCTGGGTTTGTGAATGAGGTAGCATGAGATGGTGGTTTTACTTGCCGTAGATCTAAGGACCGGTTCATGCATGCACATGCCAGGATAACAGTGCCACCACAAGGCCAAGTATGGGTGCGGCTTAGCTGAGTAATTAGGTAAGTTGCTAGGATGTTATGGACTGTGGAAGGCGCGGGGAATGGGAGTCGAGTGAGGACTGCCCTGGGAACTGCATGGCACAAGAGGGGGCCCGTGGGTGGGAGAATTGGAGATTCTAGCCTGCCAGTGAAACCTTAGTGAGTCCATACATCTAGTAACCCCTTTGTAAAGGCTATTTTGTGATCTCTTGACCATACACCGACGGTTGTGTACTGGTATAATGGAGGTTCTACAGTCGCCGACGGGTGACGAAATCACAAACTTGTGGGTAAAGAGGTACAAACTCTGCAGAGTTATTAAAACTATCATGATAGCCGAGCTTACGGTCACGAGCACCTGGCTAAACTGCCATGATTAGATGGGATGGTTATTGGGATGGTTATTGGAATGGTTATTGGGATGGTTATTGGAATGGTTATTGGAATAGTTATTGGAATGGTTATTGGAATGGTTATTGAATGGTTACGGGAATGGTTATTGGGAAGGTTCTTGGTTATGATTTTTGGTTATGGTTTGGTTTGGAATTGTTAATCCTGGATGATGAAAAGGTTGCATGACTGGTGAGTCATGAAATGAGAATTGGTCTCGGTGCGAGACGAGGTTGTTATATGAGATGAGATGGTAGCGAATACGAGGAGGTATTCGTGAGTATGAATAAAAGATTGGTTAATGTTCGGATGGAACACGGGGAGTGATGAAGGTATGTTGGTAATTCAATATATGCTGGGATTACATTCATCTAAAGTAAAGTTGCCGTTTTATCATGGTTTTACAAGATTGCTTTTCTGCAAATAAGCCCTTTTATACCTACCTTGTTTATAAGCTGCATATCATGTGTTATTCCCGCACTTGCTGAGTACATCATTGTGCTCAAACTTGCATTGTTATTTCTTCATCAACAGCAAGAGAAGACTACTGTGAAGACCGAGTAGAACATTATGGCGTGTGATCTGTTCTCAACCTTGCCTGTGGAGGAGTAGAGATGGAGCCACTTCTGCTTAGTTTTGCTTCCGCATTAGTTTTTGCTTCCGCATTTAATAAGATTTCCGCTGCATAGAAATAAGACTTCCGCTGTAAGCATGAGTCCAAGACTCATGAGATATTGTAATAAACCCTATTATTCGTGGTAATATATAATCTGAATTCAGTTTGTGGAACGTATGTGTATGTGTGATGAACATCCTGGGCACACATATGCATTAGTTCTCGGTTCCGTGGTTTTCCACAGAATTGAGGGCGTCACAGATTGGTATCAGAGCCACGGGTTGACAGTAGGTTACACGCCTAATTAGAAACCTTATATTGATATTAGAGCCACGGGTTAACAGCAAGTTATACCCCTAAATAGAAGCTACGCGGACCAAAGGAAGCATTCTAGGATGAATAGCTTAGATTGGCCTTGAAACCGCCTTGACATAGGAAACCATCCTTGAATAGGAGTTGAGTGGGCCCTTGTGATGATTATTTGTGAATATGTGCTTAGTGTGAGCTGTGGGACGTCTCAACAATGTTGCCCATACCCACACGTAAGAAGAAAGAAGGAGTGAAATGCTTCGGCACTTGATCACATCCTCATAAGGACTAATATATATAGTCCAAACTCCCCTTGATGCATATAGTTGAAAGGACCCACCTAACTTTCTAACCTTCTATTCTATTTCGTTCTCTCTCACAGATGGTGAGAGGAAACGCTAGCCGAAGGAACGTCCAGGAAGATGACCACGAAGAAGTTCCTGCTAACCCTGGAGCTGGTGAAAACAACCTAGAAAGATTGATGGCCATGCAAAACCAGCTTATGCAAACCATGATCCAAACTTGGGGTCAGTTGCAGGCCAACCAACACCCCGTTCCGGCACCACCGCCACCACCACCGCCGGCTCATAACAGGTTGGGAGAGTTCATGAGGACTCGACCACCCACCTTTGCTCAAGCAAGCGATCCAATGGAGGCCGATGATTGGTTGAAATCCATGGAGAAGAAGCTTGCCATTGTACAGTGCAACGACCGAGAGAAGGTTCTCTATGCGTCGCACCAACTGATGGGAGCAGCTGCTGACTGGTGGGATGCCTTGAGCAACGCCCATGCCAACCCGGAGACAATCACTTGGACTGAGTTCAAGGAAAGTTTCCGCTCCCACTACATCCCTGTTGGCGTAATGATGCTCAAGAGGCAGGAGTTTGAAGGTCTCCGCCAAGGGCAGAAGAGTGTGAACGAATACCTCAACAAGTTCATACAACTGTCCTGGTATGCCCCCGAAGATGTCAACTCAGATCAGAGGAAGCAATACCTGTTTTCATGAGAGGGTTGAACAATGAGATTCAAGTTCAGCTCCTCAACAATGACTACGTAAGCTTCCAAAAGCTGGTTGATAAGGCTATTGTGGTGGAAAACAAGATCCAAGAGATCGAGCGCGAGTGCAAAAGGAAGATCCCATACCAGCCCCAAGGGAGCAACGTACGACCTAGATACATGCCCCCTGCACCGCAGTACGGACCGACCGCTCCTACGTACCGCCCTGGTCAGCCACCACAGCAACGGCTCGTTGCACCGGCACCTCGTGTGCCCATGCCTCCTGCGCCCCGGCCTAACAATGGCGCTCCTGTTCAAAACCCCCGCCCCATGGTACCTGCTGCCGTAGGCAACAGGGCATGCTTTGCATGCGGGGAAGCAGGCCACTTCGCTAACCAGTGCCCGAAGAGAGGCCCTGGACAGCAAGGTAACGTGCCCAAGCAGAACCAGTGACCAAACGGAGGGGACCACCAAGGGAACCGTGGACCGCAGAACTATGCTCGTGGCCATGTTAACCATGTCACTGCTGAGGAAGCACAACAGGCTGAGGACGTCGCGATTGGTATGTTCCTTGCCAACTCCAACCCAGCCACCATTTTATTTGATTCCGGAGCATCACATTCCTTCATATCATCCGATTATGTTGCCAAGCATCATCTACCCGTATCCCACTTAGAATGTGCTATGTTAGTTAATTCTCCCGGAGGAGAAATGAGGACTAATATAGTATGTCCTAAAGTAAGCCTTAAAATAAGGGGGGTAGACTTCCTTGCCAAACTTGTTGTTTTGGACTCCCACGGAATTGACATCATACTCGGAATGGACTGGTTAAGCAAGCACAATGGAGTAATCCAATGCGCTGAGAGAAGCGTGCAGTTGACAAATGAACACGGTATCCGTGTCGAGTTTGAGTCAGCCCAGCAAGCAACCGAACGGGCGGACCTGAACCATGTTGAAGGAGTAGCATTGGACAACATTCCAGTGGTTCAGGAATTTTCAGATGTATTCCCGGAAGAACTTCCAGGTATGCCACCTGACCGGGATATTGAGTTTGCCATAGATTTGGTACCTGGAACTGCACCCATAGCTAAGAGACCATATAGGATGCCCGTCAACGAGTTAGTTGAACTCAAGAAGCAAATTCAAGAACAGTTGGAGAAGGGTTTTATCCGTCCAAGTTCGTCACCATGGGGAGCCCCGGTACTCTTCGTAGACAAGAAGGACGGAACCCAAAGAATGTGCGTGGACTACAGGTCTCTCAACGAGGTAACAATCAAGAATAAATACCCTCTGCCCCGTATAGAGGACCTGTTCGATCAAATGAAAGGAGCCCAAGTGTTCTCCAAGATTGATCTTCGGTCGGGATATTTCCAGCTGAAGATTAAGCCCTCCGATATACCTAAGACAGCCTTTCGGACACGGTATGGTTCATATGAATATACCGTTATGTCTTTTGGATTAACGAATGCACCCGCATACTTCATGTACCTTATGAATAAGGTTTTCATGGAGTACTTGGACAAGTTCGTCGTAGTTTTCATCGACGACATTATGGTGTATTCAAAAAGTAAGGAGGGACATGAAGAACATCTGAAATTGACCTTGCAGAAGTTGCGCGAGCATCAGTTGTATGCCAAGCTCAACAAGTGTCAATTTTGGCTAAGGGAAATATCCTTCCTAGGCCACATCATCTCCAAGGAAGGGGTATCGGTTGATCCTGTAAAGGTGAGAGATATTTTGAAGTGGGACCAACCGAGGAGCGTGAAGGATATTCGGAGTTTCCTTGGGATGGCAGGATACTATCGGCGCTTCATTAAAGACTTCTCTAAGATAGCAAAACCTATGACGGAGTTGCTAATGAAGGGAAAAGTCTTTCAATGGATACAAGCCTGCCAAGAAAGTTTTGAGGAACTCAAGAAAAGGCTAACCACAGCACCAGTTCTGGTATTGCCAGACGTAAGCAAGAGCTTCGACATATATTGTGACGCATCCAGACAAGGGCTCGGATGTGTGCTCATGCAGGAAGGGCAAGTGGTAGCCTATGCCTCACGACAATTAAAGAAGCATGAGCTTAACTATCCTACTCATGATTTGGAGTTAGCAGCAGTGGTGCATGCATTGAAGATTTGGAGACATTATATCCTTGGTCATCGATGTGAGATCTATACGGATCATAAAAGCCTCAAGTACATATTCACACAAATAGACTTGAATTTGAGGCAACGTCGATGGTTAGAACTCATCAAGGATTATGATGTAGGAATCAATTACCACCCCGGGAAGGCCAATGTGGTCGCTGACGCATTGAACAGAAAGGGAGCATGCCACCAACTCACGGTTCGGGAGCTACCACCCGAACTACGTAAGGAGTTCGAACAGTTACACCTCGGATTCTCGAATAACATGGAAATGATGGAAATCCACTCCTCATTGGAGCAAGAAATAAGAAAGGGACAAGCAACGGACGAGGGGATCAAGGAGATCAAAGAAAGAATCCGACAAGGGATAGAAAAGGATTTCAAGAAGGATGAAAAGGGTACGCTTTGGCTAGGAAAAAGGATTTGTGTGCCAAACATAAAACACCTTCGCGACATGATATTGAAGGAGGCACATGATTCACCCTATTCCATACATCCAGGGAGCACCAAAATGTACAAGGATTTGAAAACTTGCTATTGGTGGGATGGTATGAAGAGGGATATAGCCGAATACGTTGCCTTATGCGACACATGCCAACGGGTGAAAGCAGAACATCAAAAACCCGTTGGATTGTTGCAACCTTTGAAAATACCTGAATGGAAATGGGAGGACATCAGTATGGACTTTATTGTCGGATTGCCACGAACTCAGTCAGGATACGACTCCATCTGGGTCATTGTGGACCGGTTGACGAAGACCGCCCATTTTCTTCCGGTAAAGACAAGTTACAACGTTACACAGCTGGCAGAATTGTACATGGAGCAGATCGTGTGCCGTCATGGAGTTCCGAAAAGGATAATCTCAGATCGAGGTTCTCAGTTTACCTCTAGATTCTGGAGGAAGTTGCAGAAAGCCATGGGTACATGACTGGATTTTAGCTCCGCCTATCACCCACAAACGGATGGGCAAACCGAGAGGACAAACCAAATTTTGGAGGACATGCTGAGAGCTTGCGCCTTGAAACGTGGGCGTAGTTGGGATAGGAGTTTACCGTGTGCCGAGTTCTCCTATAACAACAGCTATCAAGCTAGCTTGAAGCTGTCGCCTTTCGAAGCCTTATATGGTAGACGGTGTAGAACGCCGCTGTTCCGGAACGAGACTGGAGAGAACCAGGTGTTTGGACCCGAAGTACTACAAGAGGCTGAAAAGCAAGTCCAAACAATACAGGAAAACTTAAAGGCTGCTCAGTCACGACAGAAAGGCTATGCGGACAATAGGCGTAGAAAGTTGACCTTTGAAGTTGGAGACTTCGTATACCTTAAGGTATCGCCTATCCGAGGCCAATGACGTTTTAATGTCAGAGGCAAACTAGCGCCTCGCTACATCGGACCATTTAAGATTTTGGACAAACGAGGAGAAGTAGCCTACCAACTAGAGCTCACAAACCACCTCTCCGACGTACATGACGTGTTTCATATATCCCAGCTCAAGAAGTGCTTAAGAGTACCAGAGGAACAAGTGTCAATGGGAGAACTTGAACTTCAAGAGGACTAGACTTACGCAGAACACCCTGTCCGAATCTTGGACGTGAAGGAAAGAGTCAACCGAAACAAGGTGATTCGATGGTGCAAGGTACAATGGAGCCATCACACTGAAGCTGAAGCCACATGGGAGCGAGAAGAGGATATCAAGGCAGAATTTCCCCATCTATTTTCTACTAACGAATCTCGAGGACGAGATTCAATTTAAGGGGGGTAGATTTGTGACACCCTCATCTCGGGTGTCAGCATATGAAGAAGAAAAAAACATTTTTTTTGAAAAGAAGGAACAGAGATAAGTATCAAAAGGATGGCCAATATAGCTCTCCGAGAACACCGAAACGCAACTTCCACGGCCAGCAGACCACGTGGCGCGTTCGGAGCTCATTCCCGAGAGATTGGGAGAGGTCCGATGCTAAACTAGGCTACGTGGCAGGACCGGGGGTCACCTCCGCAATTGGAAAGAGGTCCGACCCTGTGGGACACGAGCTGCCCGCGGAGATAGCCTCTGCGGAAGAAGCAAAGGCATTTTTTTATAAGACACGTGTCGTCCACGGAGCTAGTCCTCGCGGAAATCAGAGGACCATCCGCGCGGGATACGTGTCAATCTCGGAGCTCATCTCAGAGAGAAGTCCGGGTCTATCAAACACGTGTCGCCACCGGAGCTTATCACCGGAAGGTCCGTCGCAAAACATGTGGCGTGCGCGGAGCTCGTCTCCGAAGAAGAGGGAGGTCTCGCTCGTGACACATAGCACAACCGGAGCTCGTCTCTGCGGATGAGGAGATACCAGGCCCGAAGGACACGTGGAGCTTCCGGAGCTCATCACCGCGGAGGTAACGAGTCTGAAGCGGTTCTTACGTGTAAAGATATCGGTGCGCAACGGAAACCGATCTAAAATCCACAATGGTTACCAAAAATAAGACGTCAGGATCTAACAAAGATCTGAATAAAACTCTTATTCGGGATCCAATCAGATTAGGACTCTTCTCTTCCCGATTATAAATAGAACCCAAAACCTCTGGCCGAAACTACAAACTTCTTGTTCAACTCCGAAGCCGACGACTTGGAGCCCTAGCCCTAACTCGCCGAGCAAAACATCGCCGAAAGCACAACAAGGGAGATCATCGGAGAAGAACCGAGTGGTTTGAGGAGGACCTCGAAGTCAAGAAAAGCGTGAGGTAGGACTTCAATACCACCTTACGACATCATGTTGTTCATCTCTTTGCATCTGTTCTTCGATTCCTTTCGAACAGAAGCGTTTTCGTGGGCAGATCACTTGATGATCAGTTTGATCTAAAAACCAAGATCATCGCCATGTCCACCATTGATCCGAATACCTCTGACCATGCAAGCCATGCAAGAATACGTACAGATCAATCTAATGAAACTAATCATAGGATAGCATGCATGTGCATCATCGCATCTAGTTTAGGGTTTTGTGCATGATATTGATTGCTGTGAATCTTGTATGCACGTGAATTCTACGTAGCAGGACAGGTTCAAGAAGCTGTCTACGACGAGCTGCAACAACAAGGTTTTGAGAATCAAGAACAACAGGAACCGCAAGAACAAGGCAAGTGCTCCTTGATCATGTTGATCCTATGTTTTGGGTAAAACTGTTTTGTTTTGCGAAAAAGTGTGTGTGCTGAGTCAAACATGATGGGAAACCCTTTTATAGGAGTTCACTAGTTTTGGTTAAACCATCCTTGTCGCCTGGGAAGTTATGAGTCGGGTATGGTTTTTGCTTTATGCTTCGCTGAGTCCATGCGATTGGGAAGCGAGATAGATGTGTTTAGCTAACTGCACTCATAATAATAAGGGGAAACTGATGAGGTTAATGAACATGGATCGGAGGGAGATCTAGGCAAGCCTGGGTTTGTGAATGAGGTAGCATGAGATGGTGGTTTTACTTGCCGTAGATCTAAGGACCGGTTCATGCATGCACATGCCAGGATAACAGTGCCACCACAAGGCCAAGTATGGGTGCGGCTTAGCTGAGTAATTAGGTAAGTTGCTAGGATGTTATGGACTGTGGAAGGCGCGGGGAATGGGAGTCGAGTGAGGACTGCCCTGGGAACTGCATGGCACAAGAGGGGGGCCCGTGGGTGGGAGAATTGGAGATTCTAGCCTGCCGGTGAAACCTTAGTGAGTCCATACATCTAGTAACCCCTTTGTAAAGGCTATTTTGTGATCTCTTGACCATACACCGACGGTTGTGTACTGGTATAATGGAGGTTCTGCAGTCGTCGACGGGTGACGAAATCACAAACTTGTGGGTAAAGAGGTACAAACTCTGCAGAGTTATTAAAACTATCATGATAGCTGAGCTTACGGTCACGAGCACCTTGCTAAACTGCCATGATTAGATGGGATGGTTATTGGGATGGTTATTGAAATGGTTATTGGAATGGTTATTGGAATGGTTATTGGAATGGTTATTGAATGGTTACGGGAATGGTTATTGGGAAGGTTCTTGGTTATGATTTTTGGTTATGGTTTGGTTTGGAATTGTTAAGCCTGGATGATGAAAGGGTTGCATGACTGGTGAGTCATGAAATGAGAATTGGTCTCGGTGCGAGACGAGGTTGTTATATGAGATGAGATGGTAGCGAATACGAGGAGGTATTCGTGAGTATGAATAAAAGATTGGTTAATGTTCGGATGGAACACGGGGAGTGATGAAGGTATGTTGGTAATTCAATATATGCTGGGATTACATTCATCTAAAGTAAAGTTGCCATTTTATCATGGTTTTACAAGATTGCTTTTCTGCAAATAAGCCCTTTTATACCTACCTTGTTTATAAGCTGCATATCATGTGTTATTCCCGCACTTGCTGAGTACATCATTGTGCTCAAACTTGCATTGTTATTTCTTCATCAACAGCAAGAGAAGACTACTATGAAGACCGAGTAGAACATTATGGCGTGTGATCTGTTCTCAACCTTGCCTGTGGAGGAGTAGAGATGGAGCCACTTCTGCTTAGTTTTGCTTCCGCATTAGTTTTTGCTTCCGCATTTAATAAGATTTCCGCTGCATAGAAATAAGACTTCCGCTGTAAGCATGAGTCCAAGACTCATGAGATATTGTAATAAACCCTGTTATTCGTGGTAATATATAATCTGAATTCAGTTTGTGGAACGTATGTGTATGTGTGATGAACATCCTGGGCACACATATGCATTAGTTCTCGGTTCCGTGGTTTTCCACAGAATTGAGGGCGTCACACTGTTGGACACGTGTCAACCTTGGAGCACGTCTCTGAGGAAAGAAGGAAAGACCAGCACTAACACGTGGCGTGCACGGAGCCACCTCCGAGTAAGAGAGGAGGTCCCGACCACCAGGATACGTGGCACACGCGGAGCTCGCCTCCGAAAGTAAAGGGAGGTCTCGCTCGTTTGACACGCGACACCACCGGAGCTCGCCTCTGCGGAAAAGGAGAGACCAGGCCCGATGGACACGTGGAGCCTCCGGAGCTCATCACCAAGGAGGTAACGAGTTCTAGGAACAGTTTTTGGATTCTGTACGCGTAGAAATACCGGAGCAGAAACCGACCTGAATTCCACATCGAATCAATTAAAGATAAGATGTTAGGATCTAACGATGATCTGAATAGGACTCTTATTCGGGATGCAATCAGATTAGGACTCTTCTCTTCCCGATTATAAATAGAACCCAGAACCTCTGGCCGAAATCACAAACTTCTTTTCCAACTCCTGAGCTGACAACTTAGAGCTCTATTCCCAAACCGCCGAGTAAACCATCGCCGGAGCGCGGCAAGGAAGATCGCTGGAGGAAAGCCCAGCGATCTGAGGAGGACCTCAAGACCGAGAGGAACGTAAGGTAGGTCTCCAATACCACCTTACGACATCGTTGTGTTATTTTTGCATCTGTTCTTTGATTCCTTTCGAACAGAAGCCTTCTCGTGGACAGATCACTTGATGATCAGGTTGATCTAAAAGACAAGATCATCGCCACGTCCACCTTTGATCCGAACACCCCTGTTCATCATAAAATCTATGCAAGCCATGCAAGAACACGTGCAAACCAATCTAATAAACCTAATCATAGGATATCATGCATATGCATCATCGCATCTAGTTTAAGGTTTGTGCATGATATTGATTGCTGTGAATCTTGTATGCACATGATCCTACATAGCTGGACAAGCTCAGGAAGCTGTCTACGACGAGCTGCAGCAACAAGGTTTTGAGATCCAAGAACAACCGGAACCGCAAGAACAAGGCAAGTGCTCCTTGACCATATTGATCCTATGTTTTGGGTGAAACTGTTTTGCTTTGCGAAAAGGTGTGTGTGCTGAGTCAAACATGATGGGAAACCCTTTTATAAAAGTTTACTAGTATTGGTTAAACCACCCTTGTCGCCAGGGATGTTTATGAGTCAGGTATGGTTTTTGCTTTATGCTTCGCTGAGTCTATGGGATTGGGAAGCGAGATAGATGTGTCTAGCTAACTACACTCGTAGTGATAATGAGAAACTGATGATGTTAATGAACGTGGATCAGAGGGAGATCTAGGCAAGCCTGGGTTTGTGAATGAGGTAGCATGAGATGGTGGTTTACTTGCCGTAGATCTAAGGACCGGTTCATGCATGCACATGCCAGGATAACAGTGCCACCACAAGGCCAAGTATGGGGTGCGACTTAGCTGAGTAATTTGGTAAGTTGCTAGAGTGTTATGGACTGTGGAAGGCAAGGGGAATGGGAGTCGAGTGAGGACTGCCCTGGGAACTGCATGGCACAAGAGGGGGCCCGTGGGTGGGAGAATTTGAGATTCTAGCCTGCCGGTGAAACCTTAGTGAGTCCATACATCTAGTAGCCCCTTTGTAAAGGCTATTTTGTGATCTCTTGGCCATACACCGACGGTTGTGTACTGGTATAATGGAGGTTCTGCAGTCGCTGACGGGTGACGAAATCACAAACTTGTGGGTAAAGAGGTGCAAACTCTGCAGAGTCTAAAACTATCATGATAGCCGAGCTTATGGTCATGAGCGCCTGGCCAACTGCCATGATTAGTTGGGATGGTTATTGGGATGGTTCTTGGTTATGGTTATTGTTTTTGGTTATGATTTTGGTTTGGGACTGTTGAGTCCGGGTGTCAAGATGGTTGCATGATTGTTGAGTCGTGACAATGAGATGGGTCTCGGTATGAGGCAAAGTTGTTTATGAGATGAGATGGTAGCGAATACGGGAAGGTATTCATGAGATGGTAGCGGATACGAGGAGGTATTCGTGAGTAAGAATAAGGTCGGTTAATGTTCGGATGAAACACGGAAAGTGATGGAGGTATGTTGGTAATTTAATACATACTTGGATTACATTCATTTAAAGTTAAGTTCCTGTTTTATCATGGTTTTATAAATCTGCTTTTCTACAAATGAGTCTTTTTATACCTACCTTGTTATGAGCTACATATCATGTTTTCCCGCACTTGCTGAGTACATCATTGTACTCAAACTTTCATTATTATCTCCTCATCAGCAGCAGGAGAAGACTACTATGAAGACCAAGTGGAACATTAAGGCGTGTGATCTATTCTCAACCTTGCCTGTGGAGGGAGTAGAGATGGAGCCACTTCTGCTTAGATTTGCTTCCGAATTAGTTAAATCGCTTCCGCATTAGAATAAAGACTTCCGCTGCATAGAAATAAGACTTCCGCTGTGAATATGAGTCCAAGACTCATGAGATATTGTAATAAACTCTGTTATTCGTGGTAATATATAATCTGAATTCAGTTTGTGGAACATATGTGTATGTGTGATGAACATCCTGGGCACACGTATGCATTAGTTCATGGTTCCGTGGTTTTCCACAGAATTGAGGGCATCACAGGCGCTCCCGGAAGGCCTGCTCCTCCCTCGCGGCAAGAGCTGACTCCCGAAGCCCCAGCTCCTCGGCCCGGGCCTTCAGCTCGCCCTCGCTGGCCTCCAGCCGTTCGGCGACCTTCTTCTTCTCGGCCGCCACAGCGCGCTCCCGATCCGCGACGGTGCACTCACGGCACGCTACCTGCAGCCGCAGCTCCTCCATGGCAGTGGAGTGCACCTCGGCCCTGGCGTGAGCCTCGCGGGTCTCCTGGTGGAGCCGTCGGGTCTCGGAGTCCAGGCGGTCGACGGCCCTCTTCTGAGCGTCAAGCAGCACCTCCATGGCATCAAGCCTCGACCGCCTCAAGTCGAGCTCCGCCCTAACCTCCTGAGTCCGCTGCTTCAGGAGATGCCCCCAGCTAAGGAGGCGGTCCCTCTCCCCGGCCAGTGCCTCCCGCTCTCGCTCCAGGGCGGCCTGGACCTGCCGTACGCCCGCCTAGGCAAGCTCCAAGGCATCCGCCAGGGGCAGCAGGGCGGAAGAGGCCGAAGCCGCGCCCCCGACCTCCTCCATCACGTCGTCGTCCGGTGGAGATGTCGGCATCTCGGCAACCGAGATGAGGCGCCGATCTGGGAAAGCCGGAGGACCTGCAGCTGCCCCTCCAGCCTCAGCACCGGAGGGTCGGGCGCTGCAAGCTGGCTTCGCCGAGCCCTCGACAGTCGCCGGCTTCCGAGCTGGCAAAGGGGGATGAGCGGGTGGTGCCGCTGCCACCACAGTGGATGATCCCGCCGGCACAGAAGAAGCCTGCGCTAACTTGGGGGCCGTCGGAGCCACCGCAGCTTCCGTACGCTGCGGCGCAGAACCTCCGCTAGCCGGAGATGGTCGGGGAACAGACTCACCCCCGGCAGCCAATGAGTCCCTGCCAACATGGGAAGCTCTCAGGCTAAGAAAAGAAGAAAGGAACACTAGTTCTAAAATCCGGAAAGAACAACACTTACTGAAGGACGCGAACGCTCCAACGGGCATGGAGCCCCGGCTTCCGAGCCGGGATAGAACCACCGGAGCCTGCCGCCGACGCCTGCGCCTGCGCCGTAGGTACCCGGACTGGCGGAGCTCGAGACGCACCCGGAGCCCCCTTGGGAGACGGAGCAGTAGGTCTCCCACCGGCAGCGCCTCTGGCGCAGCTCGCCGATCCAGTCCCCGAAGCCCGGGGCACCCGCGTCCCCGGTTGAGTCTTGGCGCTGCTCCCTCTGACGCCGCCGCCTGCCAAACCTGCGGCCGGGGCACCTGAGCTCTCGACTCACCCCCGGGCATCGCTGCACTGGCGTCCCCCCTTGGAGCTTCTCCGCCTGAGCAAGGAGGGCGGGACGCCCGGGGCTCCTCTGACCGCCTCTGTCCGATAGTAGCCCCGTCGGAGCGGAAGACCCGAGGCCTCTTCGAGTCTCCGCCTGACGAACCGGCGCATCCCGAAGATGGGCGCAAGGGTACCCCGGTCCCCTGGCTCGGCGCAAACGGCACCCTCGGAGGGGACCGGGCACGCTTCTTCTCTGGCTGCCCGGAGGCCGGCTCCTTCCCCTTCCCCTTGTCGACAGTCCAAGCTCCGTCGACCCTCGGCGTGGGTTGGGCATCAGCGGACGCCTCGCGCTCCGCTCCGGAGTGCTCGACCCCGGGAATCGAGATCCCCCGGAAGACATCCCCAACCTGATGCACGGCGGTTCCGATGTCGTCCAGGTTCAGCATCTTCCGCAGAAACTCCGCCCTCCACTGCGGCTCTAAGAAGAGTGGAGTTTGCCACCATCTCGTACAGCATCTCCTCAGATTGGTCGGAGCCGAGACCCGTCTCCAACCTGGTGCTGTCGTGCTCTCCGGTGTAATACCACGCCGGACGGCTGCGCTGTTGCAAGGGTGCAACGCAGCGTGACAGGAGGTCTGCCAGCACCATCAGGGACGTCAGTCCCTCGTTGGCCAGAAACCGGATCCGCTCCAAGACCGGCGCGTACTCCGGCTCCAGCTCTGGGATCTCCTCCCAGAAGCAACGCTCGGTGGTCGGGCCGGCAGTTGGCATTAGAAGGCGATCATGTTCGTCGGTCTTCATGATCACCCAGTTCTCCCTCCAGCATTCCCACCTCGCTGCACTGAAGGGCAGAAGATACCCAGAGGCCTTCGGGTCCTTGCAGCGATGCTGGAAGTAGTACGCCCCCAGCTGGTTCTTCGGCCCGCGCCCGGTCCTCCGCAGCACAAAGAAGTGGCAGAAGAGCGTCACTGAAGCGCGCACCCCCACAAACATTTCGCAGAAGTGCACGAAGACGGCGGCCATCGCGAAGGAGATGTGGGAGTGGTGATGAAGCTGGTGACCGTACGTCTCCAGTAGCATCACGAAGAAAGAAGAGATTGGCAGGACGAACCCCGCCAAGGCATAGGTGGTGAAGAAGACTATCTCCCCCTTCTCCAGGAACAAGGGGAGAGATCCCCGCCGGAGCCAGTGTTTCTGCTCCTCCTCACGCCAGCCCAGCAGCTTGCACACTGTCCCGAGCTCAGCCGATCAGGTAAGGCGCGGCGGAGGCAGGTTGGAAGCCATGGCCGACAGAAGCTCAAGAACTTGGAAGACAAGGGCGCAAGAGCTTGAAGGAACAAGGAAGGTTCAAGCGTAGGGAAGTGCGAAGGGAAGCCGCAATGCGGGTAAGATCCCCTTTTAAAACTTCCCACGCGCGATTCAAAGCTATTCGAAACTCTTCGAATATGCTGCTTGCGGCAACCGCTTCAGCTCCAAGACAAGCGTCGATGACAAGTGGACCCGAGCCGTCCAGCAGAAGTGGTGGGCCAAGCAGTCAGTCTTCCAGCAAGTTGATCCGACGGGACGGTTCAGCGGTCCCTGAAAAGGCGCTGCGACGTGCAGAAGTGGCAGCCTTGGGAACCGCCGCAGTAAAATCAGCCATCAAGCAGGGCTCACGCTCCCACGATCCCACGACTGTTCATGCTCCAGCGACGGTCAAAGAGGGTCTTCGATAAGGTGCGCGAAGTAGAAAAGATGGGGGCCCCACCTCGAGCCCGCTATCTCCCCCGAGATGGGCACGGGGGCCACTGTCGGTACCCTCAATATGGGGTACCCCCGCGCACAGGGGAAACTGCCTAAGGACCTCACCCCTCTCCACGGGGAGAGCTCCGAGGGAGCCATGTGTCCGGGACCTCCCTCTCCTCAGAGGAGAGCTCTGGGCCCGCCACGTGGCCAACAAAACAGGACCTCCCCCCTCCCGGGGGAGAGCTCCGAAGGCTCCACGTGTCCAATGGGGCCGGACCTCCCTCTCCTCAGAGGAGAGCTCCGGGCCCGCCATGTGGCCAGCAGAGCCGGACCTACCCCCTCCGCGGGAGAGCTCCAAAGGCTCCACGTGTCCAGCGGGGCCGAGCCTCCCTCTCCTCACAGGAGAGCTCCGGGCCCTCCACGTGGCCAGCAGAGCTGGACCTCCCCCCTCCACGGGGAGAGGTCTGAAGGCTCCACGTGTCCAGCGGGGCCGGACATCCCTCTCCTCAGAGGAGAGCTCCGGGCCCGCCACGTGGCCAGCAGAACAGCGCTACCTGCCCCCGCGCGGTAGGCAGCAAGAGTAAAGACACGCCATACCTTGTCCGTACAAGGTATTCAAGACCCGCGCATTCCCAAGGCACGGAGATGCGGAGCACACCGCTGTCAGGAGCCGTTGTGCCCAGTCGCATCGCAGTGAAGACTGGTGGGCCACGTCAGAGGCTCTACACCAATAAACACAGCGACAAGACATCCCCTGCCGCCCTTGCCGTCATCAACCACTACACTAGCTTGCGGCGTCGGCAGGGCGGCAAGACGAAGACTCAGAAGCCCTCGCCGGAGACAACTACCGGCGTAACTGCAAGATACGGTAGAAGGCAGGCAATCTCCCTGGGACCACCTGTCGGGTCCCGGGCCCACCTTGTAAGCCGCCCGAGCCTTGGACTATAAAAGGCTCGGGTAGGCGACGTTGCAAGGGGTTCAGCTCCTTGCACACTTACTCTCTAGACATTCTAGCACCCAGGTCATCCTCAAGCTCAGAACTCCGGTTCTAAGCACCAAGCAATACAACGAGCACCTCTGCTCACCGTGGACGTAAGCTTTTACGCTCCGGTGGCCAGAACCACGTAAAAGATCTCTGTGTCAACCTTCTCCTTCCATCGTCCCCAACGCGTAAGATCTCCGTGAGTGACTAGACCCTCCGAAAAAGAACCTCCGCGGGCTGCCCAGAGCAGGCCCGTGGGAAGTGTTGATGGCACACTTTGACAACAGGGTGGAAAGGCGTGATGGCAGAACAGTGCCGCCTAGCGGCACAGAGCTGCTCAGCAGGGTGAGAAGACGGGGACTTCATCATCACCGGCTAACCGGTCAGAGGCGCCCGGCGTACTAGGCGGCGCACCTTAACTCCTCCGACAGCGACGTTGCATGTAGCTGTAAAGGCCCTAGCTCATGTATAGGGTACAGACAGCCGCGGGGCCACCTATCGGGCCCCGAGCCACATTGTAACTGCCCCGACCTTAGGCTATAAAAAGATCGGGGCAGCCTCCGGGCAGGGGGTTCACAACCCAGCCAACTCACTCTCTCACAGGTGTGTTCGCAAGCAATACAACAAGCACTCCCATGGACGTAGGGTATTACGCTCCGGCGGCCCGAACCACGTAAATCCTCGTGTTCATCCTCGCCATCGTGCTCCGATGCTCGAAACCACTAAGCCCCTCCTAAAAAAGAACCTCCGCGGGTTGCTCAGGCAGACCGGGGGAAGTGTCCCAAGGAAACACTTCGACAATACGCATCCCCTGCAGCTAAGCGGGCGCAACTGGAGCGGCATACTTGTACTGGTCGAGAGGGACCCTCCCATCTAGAGGGAGGGTTTGTCACCCCTCCTCGAGAAATAATTGGCCGAGGCACCAGGTAGCCCTACCTTAGGCTGCCTACTCTTCATGCAGAGGCTGATCCTGCATGGCTTCGTCATATGTCTGGACGTGGGGTGAGCCCTTGGTGTGTTCTGGGGGGAGGGCGGCCTTGCCCTCCTACACTAGTGCAATAGGGTGTTTTCCCTTGTCGCACGACAGAGGGGGGGGGGGACACCTGGTTAGGCGTGGCGCGTCTTGCGTCGCTCGCTGTGGTCGGAGTCAGAGCTCTCTCCTTGGTCATAGATGACCTTCAACGCCCTCTTTGCGTCTTGGAACTCCATCTCCTGGTCATTGCTGACCTCCGAGTTGTGACACCCTCATTCCTGGTGTCAGCAAATATTCATGTTTTATGAAGAGAAAACATTTTTAGAAGTAGGAACAGAGAAAAATATCAAAAGCATAGCCAATAAGAGCCGTATCCAGTTCACCGAGAGTGCCAAAGACAACTTACCGCGGCCGCTGGCCACGTGGCGTGTTCGGAGCTCATCCCTGCGAAGTGGGGAGAAGTCCGCCGCTAAAATGGCTACGTGGCAGGCTCGGGGCTCATCTCCGCAAAAGGGGAGAGGTCCGACCCTGTGGGACACGTGTTGCCCTCGGAGCTAGCCTCTGCGGAAGAAGCAAAGGCATTTTCTCAGGACACATGTCACCTCCGGAGCTAGTCACCATGGAAATCAGAGGACCGGTCACGCGGGATACATGTCGATCTCGGAGCTCACCTCCAAGAGGTCCGGTCCCATTGAACACATGTCGCCACCGGAGCTTATCTCCGAGAAGTCCGTCACTGTTGGACACGTGTCGATCTCGGAGCTTGTCTCTGAGAAGAAAGGAAAGGTCTGGCACTGACACGTGGCGTGTGCGGAGCCACCTACGAGTAAGAAAGGAGGTCCCGACCGCCAGGATATGTGGCGCACGCGGAGCTCACCTCCGAAGGAGAGGGAAGTCTTGCTTACTTGACATGTGGCACAACCGGAGCTCGTCCCTGCGGAGAGGGAGAGACCAGGACCCGGTGGACACGTTGAGCCTCCGGAGCTCATCACCGAGGAGGTAACGAGTTCTAGGGACGGTTTTTGGAATCTGTACGCATAGAAATACCAGAACAGAAACCGACCTGAACTCCACAATGATACCGCACCAAATCAACTAAAGATGAGTTGTAAGATTCAACGACAAATTTTAACAGGACCCTTATTCGGGATACAATCAGATTAGGACTCTTCTCTTCCCGATTATAAATAGAACCTAGAACCTCTGGCCGAAACCACAAACTTCTTTTCCAACTCCTGAGCCGACGACTTAGAGCCCTAGTCCCAACCCGCCAAGTAAACATCGCCGGAGTTCAGCAAGGAAGATCGCCGGAGGAGAGCCCAACGATCTGAGAAGGACCAAGACCGAGAAGAACGTAAGGTAGGTCTCCAATACCACCTTACGACATCGTTGTGTTTTCTTTGCATCTGTTCTTTGATTCCTTTCGAACAGAATCCTTCTCGTGGACAGATCACTTGATGATCAGGTTGATATAAAGACAAGATCATCGCCACGTCCACCTTTGATCCGAACACCTCTGTTCATCATAAAATCCATGCAAGCCGTGCAAGAACACGTATAAACCAATCTAATAAAACTAATCTTAGGATAGCATGCATATGCATCATCGCATCTAGTTTAAGGTTTGTGCATGATATTGATTGCTGTGAATCTTGTATGCACGTAATCCTACATAGCATGACAAGCTCAGGGAGCTGTCTACGACGAGCTGCAGCAACAAGGTTTGAGATCCAAGAACAACTGGAACCGCAAGAACAAGGCAAGTGCTCCTTGACCATATTGATCCTATGTTTTGGGTAAAACTGTTTTGATTTGCGAAAAGGTGTGCGTGCTGAGTCAAACATGATGGTAAACCCTTTTATAGGAGTTTACTAGCTTTGGTTAAGCCACCCTTGTCGCCAGGGAAGTTTATGAGTCGGGTATGGTTTTTACTTTTATGCTTCGCTGAGTCCATGGGATTGGGAAGCGAGATAGTTGTGTCTAGCTAACTGCACTCGTAATGATAATGAGAAACTGATGATGTTAATGAACATGGATCGGAGGGAGATCTAGGCAAGCCTGGGTTTGTGAATGAGGTAGCATGAGATGGTGGTTTACTTGCCGTAGATCTAAGGACCGGTTCATGCATGCACATGTCAGGATAACAGTGCCACCACAAGGCCAAGTATGGGTGCGGCTTAGCTGAGTAATTAGGTAAGTTGCTAGAGTGTTATGGACTGTGGAAAGTGCGGGGAATGTGAGTTGAGTGAGGACTGCCCTGGGAACTGCATGGCACAAGAGGGGGCCCGTGGGTGGGAGAATTGGAGATTCTAGCCTGCCAGTAAAACCTTAGTGAGTCCATACATCTAGTAGCCCCTTTGTAAAGGCTATTTTGTGATCTCTTGACCATACACTGACGGTTGTGTACTGGTATAATGGAGGTTCTGCAGTCGCCGATGGGTGACGAAAACACAAACTTGTGGGTAAAGAGGTGCAAACTCTGCAGGGTTCTTAAAAACTATCATGATAGCCGAGCTTACAGTCACGAGCGTCTGTCCAACTGCCATGATTAATGGGGATGGTTATTGGGTTAGTTCTTGGTTATGGTTATTGATTATGGTTATGGTTTGGTTTTGGGACTGTTGAGTCCGGGTGATAAGATGGTTACATGACTGTTGAGTCATGGCAACGAGATTGGTCTCGGTGTGAGACAAAGTTGTTTATGAGATAAGATGGTAGCGAATACGAGAAGGTATTCGTGAGATGGTAGTGAATACGAAGAGGTATTCGTGAGCAAGAATAAAATTGGTTAATGTTCGGATGGAACATGGAAAGTGATGGAGGTATGTTGGTAATTTGATACATGCTGGGATTACATTCATCTAAAGTTAAGTTGTTGTTTTATCATGGTTTTATAAACCTGCTTTTCTGCAAATGAGCCTTTTTATACCTACCTTGTTATGAGCTACATATCATGTTTTTCCTGCACTTGCTGAGAACATCATTGTACTCAAACTTGCATTATTATTTCATCATCAGCAGCAGGAGAAGACTACTATGAAGACCAAGTGGAGCATTAAGGCGTGTGATCTGTTCTCAACCTTGCCTGTGGAGGGAGTAGAGATAGAGCCACTTCTGCTTAGATTTGCTTCTGCATTAGTTAGATTGCTTCCGCATTAGAATAAAGACTTCCTCTGCATAGAAATAAAGACTTCCGCTGTGAGCATGAGTCCAAGACTCATGAGACATTGTAATAAACTCTGTTATTCGTGGTTATATATATTATGAATTCAGTTTGTGGAATATATGTGTATGTGTGATAAACATCCTGGGCACACATATGCATTAGTTCTCGGTTCCGTGGTTTTCCACAGAATTGAGGGCGTCACACGAGTCAGCCTTTTGCTTGCCCTCTCACTGGCGGAAGGGTGCGCCATCCTTGCGTTGCTGTTGGAGCTCTCGGAAGCGCTCCGCTAGATTCTTAATCTCCCGGCACTCGCTGGCGCTGTTCCACTTGTTTTTGTTGACCGGGCACCTCTGGTCGCCGTCATCATTGTTGGACGGCTGTCACGGGCGCTTGTCGGTGCGCGACCCCCGGCCCCTGCAGCTTCTACTGCTGCTGCAGTGTGGGCTCTGGCCAGCGGCTTGTCCTTGCCGCCGGTCTTCTTCTTCTTGCCACCAGAACCCTCTCGAGCGGACTCACTCCCCTTGATAGGCGATGTGTTCCAGTTGTGGCCCTCCGTGGCCCTGGCACACTTGTCCGCCAAGCTGAAGAGCTCGGAGACATCCTGCGGATCATGCGTGGGCAACTTCTCGAGCATATTCTTGGCACAGATGCCTTGCCGGAAGGCGACAACGACGGAGGCGTTGGGGGTGCGGGGGGTGGTGTTCCTAACCTCGGAGAAACGCTGGATGAAGGAGCACAGCAACTCTCCTGGTTGCTGTTGCAGAGCATGGAGGTATGCCTCCATGCCCGGTCGGGTGTAGGAACTCCCGAAGTTGGCCGTGAACTGATGGCACAACTCTTCCTAGGAGATTATAGACTCCTGGGGCAAGTTCATGAGCCATGACCGGGCTGACCCGGTCAAGGCCACGGGGAAGTAGTTGGCCATGATGGCCACATCCCCTCCTGCAGCTAGGATGGCGGTGGAGTAGATCTGCAGGAACTCAACGGGGTTGACCGTCCTGTCAAACTTCTCGGGCAAGTGCAGCCGGAACTTGCGTGGCCACACCGCTATACGAAGGTGTGGAGCCAGAGCCATGCAGCCTCCCACTGAGCCTGGGGAGACGAAGTTCTGGCCCGCGTAGATGAGGTGCATGGCACCCAGGGTACCATACTCTTCCTCGAGGTTGCAACGCCGCTCGAGCTGTCGCTCGATGGCGACACGGCCATCTTCTTTCTGATGGCAGCGGCGGTAAAGCTCGACCCTGAGGTCTGCGGTGGGGAGTCTGGATGTCGCCGTCGAGTGGGTCGCCATTCTGTAATCCCTCGTTAGGGTACGGGCCGACAGCTGTACTGTCTCTTGTCGCTGTCTTCGGTGGCACGGTGAGCTGAGCACGGCGACGACCAGGTGGTCGACATCGTTGCGCCACTGCTCTGCAGCGGACGGAGAAGCTCCCGCGCTCGGGGGGTTGTGCAGGAGCACGCGCGCCACCTGCAGCGCACTCTCCGGGCTGGCATCTGGCGGTGCTTGCAACACCGCCGCCACCGAAGGCTGCCAGGTGGCAATGGGCACTGTCGCTGTAGGAGCTGCCACCGGCGTGGTCAGTCCCGCTCCAAAGAAGGACGAGGCTTCCTGCTCCCTCTGCTGCTGGCGGCGCGAGGGGCGTGAAGAGCCTCCGACAGACTTGATGTTCACCATCACGACCTTCACGAACAGCTTCAAAAACCAAAAGCCCCTACCTGGCACGCCAAATGTCGAAGTGTTTTCCTGTGACACTTCCCCCGGTCTGCCGTAGCAGCCTGGGGAGGTTCTTTTTAAGGAGAGGCATAGTGGTTTCAAGCGTCGGAGCACGATGGTGAGGGTGAACATGAGGATTTATGTGGTTCGGGCCGCCGGAGCGTAATACCCTACGTCCACGGGGGTGCTTGTTTTATTGCTTGCGCGTATGAGTGTGTGAGATTGCGAACCTGCGTGTGAGAGAGTGAGTTGGCTGGGTTGCGAACCTGAGTTACGAACCCTTTGCCTGGAGGCTGCCCCGGTCCTTTTAAAGCCCAAGGTCGGGGCAGTTACAAAGTGGCCCGGGGCCTGACAAGTGGCCCCGCGGCTGTCCGTACCTTATACATGAGCTAGGGCATTTACAGCTATACGTAAGGTCACTGTCGGTGGAGTTAAGGCGCACCGCCTGGCATGCCGGGTGCCTCTGATCGGGTAGCAGGTGATGATGAAGACCCCATCTTGTCGCCTCATCTCCTCGCTCTGCTGGGCGGCTCTGTGCCATTTGGTGGCACTGTTCGGCTGTCATGCCTCGCCGCTCTGTCTTGTCACCGTAATGGTGAACAGGCGGAGGACGGAGGTGTGCACCGTGAGCCATGCTTCTGGGAAAGACACGAGCCTTGAATGCACGGCGTGGCAGCGCACCTTCCTGTCTACTCCTTGGCTATCTGCCCGTTGCTTGTCGGCGCGGCGTCCGGGTGGTTGGCCCCCATGACACGCGTCGCCACCGGAGTTGTCTTGCGGAGGAGGGAGAGGTCCGGAGTAATTGGACACGTGGAAGCACCGGAGCCCTCCCATGCTGGAAATCGAGCCCAGGGCCTTAGGACACATGGCGGCTCTGGTACCATTCTCGGCCGGTAGTGAGAGTCAGAGCCTGTAGACACGTGGCAGCTACGTACCTCACCTCAGTGGGGAGGCTTAGGCCGGAGCCCAGTGCACGTGCCAGCCCCGGAGCCCAAGCACACGTGGTAGCCCCAGGACTGTCCATGGGGCCTAGGGCACGTGGCTTATGCTGGGCCCCGCCTTAGCAGGAAGGCGGGCCCAGGCTGTCTTTTACCCATTACGCGGGGTGAAGCGTCCCGACCCATAAGATCAGAACTAAACATGTAATATTATGCCAGAAATAGAGTTCGGTACATAATATAACAACACAAGTGGAACCACAACTATATAGAGCTTTATTACAATGGCATACACTTTAGTACAACAATAATAAGGACTAACATAAGGATGACTAACGACATAAAAACATGGACGACTAGCTCCTCCTCGTACATGGTTCCACGGTAACACCTTGGGTGTGGATGCGACCCTACTCGAAATCCTCCGAGTTGAAGTCAGGGTCCTCTGAAGATATCAAAAACAGTTGAGTACAAAAGTACTCAGCAAACTCCACCTCGCCCTTTGGGAGGGGAATGAAACAAACATAGATGCAATGCACAACAATAAGAGTGATGCAACCTAATGCAACTAAATGTAACCAAATACCCCATCCAGAGACATATCTCACCTCATTCTCACAACAGGTGCCTTCCTAGTTGTTAGGACCACACCATAACCTGTCCTATGCCGAGGACACGGCCGTCCGCACGGATTCTACGCTCTGTAGAGGTTGTACACTGTACGCACACGCACGGACCATCAAAGACAGCCTGTCATAGCCGACACCCAGTTGAAACATCACCCAGACGAGTCATCCCCAACCCAGTGTCATGACTTATCTCAATTTTCACTCATAAATGCATATCTCTCTCTCTCTCCATTGTGGACGACTGTCAGGCTAGCCACCGGGGTTAGGCTAAGCCCCGCCCATACAGGGTCATGTGGTCGTACTGAAGAAAGTTAGGTGAGATGTCAAAACAACTCAGTCCTTAAGGCTCACCAGGGCAGCCCCAATACTCAAACCACGAGCCTATCATCTTGATAGTATTCGCTGTAAGTCTACCACCACGGTAGCGCTTACACCAACACTAACCCTTCTGCCCCGGTCTCAACTCATGCTCTACCCAACCGTGCAACATAAACAGTGCAACATCATCATGCATAATCTCATCATTTCAATATGCTGCAAAAGGAGAAACTCGTATGTTTACACTCTATCACTCGAATAACTCATGCTCAACAATGCAAAGGCCTAATCTACTGGCCACAATGGATGAACCTCACATAGGAGCAATATGATCAAAAAGGGGGTGATGGAACTTGCCTTCGCTACCGTCTGCAGCGTCGTGCTCTTGGTCACTTGGCTCCCCTGAGTTCTCTTCCGGCACTGGTTCTACACCACGCACAAGCAAACATACAAACAAAGCAAATATACATCATTCAGACCTGCTTGCACTAACTATATTATGATTGTCGGTACCCGCGATATGGGGTACCCCTGCGCACAGGGGAAAATCCCTAAGGATCTCGCCCTTCTCCGCAGGGAGAGCTCCAATGGCGCCACGCGTCTGGCGGGGCCGGACCTCCCTCTCCTCAGAGGAGAGCTCCGGGCTCGCCACGTGGCCTGCAGAAGCCGGACCTCCCCCTCTGTGGGAGAGAGGTCAAAAGGTGCCACGTGTCCAGCGGGGCCGGACCTCTCTCTCCTCAGAGAGGAGCTCCGGGCTCGCCACGTGGCCAACAGGTGTAAAAGCCCAAGAAAAGGGACTTGCAAAAACTTTTCTTCACCTCACAACACCACAGTTTTCGTTGTGGATATCTTAGGAAATATTGTGAAGAGCAAGTAACCTTCATCAAAAGAGTGATTAGAGGGGAAAGTCTTCCTTTTCACAAAGTGGGATTTGGACATAGGAACATGAGAGGTTGAGCTCACCCCTAGAACTTGAAAAGTCTTGGGAAGGTTCAGTCCAAGTTTCATAGAAATACAATACTTTTTGAGGCACTTTTTGGGTTAATTGAAAAAGAGGCCAATTTGAATGTAAATTCAAATTGCAGCAACTTTCATCACCCAAATTCAAAAGTTAGCTTCATATTCTTATTCAGCACATTTTTGTGAGCTCACACACCAATTTTCACTCCATTTGGAGTTGATCTTGACATGAGCTAAGTGGGACGAATTCAAACTTTATTTGAATTCAAAACTAAACTTGTGCTGAAATTCAACCAAGCCGAACCCAATTTGAATTCTATTCAATTCAAATGGCTCAGGGGTGAATAATTTGAATCACCAGGGGCATTATGGGGCTCACTGTTTACAACAGTGATTAGGAGTAAATTTCAGAGGTTAAAACCCCAGGTGGGACCCACATGTCATAGAGGGGAGAAGGAGAAACTTGCACCCAAAGTCAGAGTCTCGGTGGGAAATTCCACCGAGCAGCTGTCAGCTGTGCCACCGAGCAGCTACCGGCGCCACCAGCTGCTTCCCTCTCCGCGCGCTGGCGCCCAGGGCGACTGGCTCGCGCCCCCACACGACCGGCACCGCCTCTGCCGAGCAGGAGTCGGCCGGCTTTATCTTCTCGCGGGCAAACCCGAGCAGCGGCATTGTTTCTCGCCGGAGCTCTCTTCTCAATCGGGAAAACCAGCAAAACCATCTCCTCCTTCGTCCCTGAGCTGCTAGACAGCCACCTGAGCTCGCACTCCACCTCTCCAACGCCAGAAACCTCGAGCTCCGACCTCCTTTGCCCGAGAGCGATCGCCACAGCGGCGACTTAACCTCAGCCGAGAGTCAGGCGCCCGTGGGCAGCGTTCCACAGGCGTTTTCTTGGTCCAGCGAGAGAGGCAACAGGAGCGCGCGACCACCGTGCTGCTCTCCTCTAAGTTTGGAAGCCAACCGTGAAGAATCCATAGAGAATTTCCAGTTTTTGCTCCGGCGACCGTAAACCGAGCTTCCGGTACGGTTTCTTTAAATTCTCGCTCTATGGTCTTTCGGAGGTCATCAAATCTTGCACATAGACGCTGGACTAGCCGGCGATCAAGTTCTTTTCTGCATCCGTAGCGTGAAACTGTCTAGGAGTGACGAATTTCAAGCTCGATCGAGGGCGGTCATGGCGGGCACGATCGGTCACACGGTGCCGACCGACTTACCGCCATCCCTGAACCCTTTTGACACCTTGTCGAGCTTCCTAGAGGTACACTGATGCTGTAGGGCCGTTTGTTCGAGGTGTTGGCAGGTTTAGAAACTACGGTCGACGGTGTCGAACCTCAACCGAGGCCGCGGCACGTCGCCGAGCTATTTCCGGTCACCCCCAGACCGACCTGTCACCACCGACGTGTTCCTCGACGTCGACAACCCCCTGGCGGTGATTTTCAGGCCTTGGGAGGTCTGGCAGCGGCGAGCCGGCGAGCCCCGAGTCTGCTCCGGCGAGGTCGGCGGCGCGGGCGCGAGAGAACGGCGGGAGGAAGACGAAGCCGGCTGGCCCACGTGTCAGCGGCTGAAGAATTTAAATCGGGATCGGGTGTGACCAGGGATCGGCTGTGCTGGCGCGCGAATACCCTGTGAGCTCCGGTGTGCCGGACACCTCCGCGCTCGACACGTGTGGTATCTCCGGTGTACCGGACACCTCCGCGCTCGACACGTGTCCCCGCGGGCCCCGAGAGTTTAAACTATTCCCCTGATTTTCAGAATTCTTCCAAACTTCAAATCCTCATAACTTTGGCTAGAGAGCTCCAAATTGGGTGAACCAAATTTTGTTGGATTCAGCTCTCTGAGCACTTTCCAGCAATACCAAATTCAGCTCATAAAAGTGAATAGTTTTCCAGAATTAAATCCCTAAATTTAAACTGTTGGGAATTTTATCTGGAGAACTACTTTATGAAAAATTCTGAAATTTGGCGGTAAGGTTCATTGGAGAATCCCTGAATCCCAGTAAAATTTCCAGACTCATCCAAGTTCATTTAGTTACCCTAATTGGGTGATTAAGGGGACTGCCCAGAGAAAATAGAAAAATGTACAGAAACATTTTTCAGATTTTCTCCAATCATAATTACGACATAACTTTCTGTAGGATTATTCAAATGACATGAAACCAATTCCATTAGAACCATCCTAAATTCTAGTTTCCAGAAAGTAATGGTGGGAGCCATGAAAAACCCTGGAATTACTTAGAGGCTCAATTATTGACCAATGAGGCTTTTATTTGTACAAGGTTCAATTGAACTTTGTTTCAAATAAAACATGGTCACAACTCTGGTTAGGACCCTACCAATCCACCATAAAAATTTCAGAACCAAAGGGGAGGGCTAGCTAGAGTTATTAGCAATTATGTACTTAAGTTCACACATTGCATTTAAATTTACATGTAGTATTATATTCAACGTGTAGCCATTGAAGAAGAGACCCCGGAAGTGCTGGATTTCCTCCTTCCGGAAGAGGAACTAACCCCTGACCAGCAGCAACAAGGCAAGCCCCGGTTTGCATTAACCTTTTTATAAATTTTATTTTGTTTACATGTGTCATATGAAGTATGTATGTGCATTAGGTATAGGATGAATGAAACCCCACTTGCATAACCAAAGGTTCCTAGAAGAGTGAGGGTAGTGTTTAGAACATCGAGTAGAAAGGCTATGCTTAAAGATTCATAGGGCTTCGGTACAAGTCGAGTAGTTGGAATCTACTCGCGAGATAGGCTTGGGGACACACGGGTTCGGTTGAGTGATGTGAGATCACTTTAGTAATGAAAATGAGACTAGGCAGGGGCTAGGGCGCAGCAAGAGAGAGTCTTGTGTGCGCGGCCCTGCCCGTGTCGATTGAGGACCGATCCGTGTGCGGCCCTGCTGAACAAGTATTGAACGTACCAAAGGCATATCGGATATGGGCCCCGATAAACTGATGTAGCCTAAACCTCCGGGCGTCGAGGCATAACGCACCGATTTATAGGTGTAGGCTGAGGGCAGCAAGGTGGAAATCTGCCAACGGGCATAGAGAGATGCTCCGTGTGGGGAACCTCCTGCTCGTTTCGGTGCGACCGGTTTGACGTTTGGGCTGTTGGGTGAAAGGTTGTCCCGTACGACATCGAGTGAGCGTGCTGTGCAGCTCCACGGATGGGCGTACGTGACGTGCTCTTTGGGTTTCCCTGCAGGTGTATATCGAGTCGATTCGCCGTCCCTCGCGGTGACGAGTACCGCTTGTTCACTGCGTCGTAACGTAGAATAATGCATGAAATGTTATGATTCAATATTGCTGTTATGATATAAGTGTGTTGCTACATGTGTGCCACCAAATATTGCTTACTAAATTTCAGCTTCATGAACTGTTAACCTGTTGCTAAAAGATGAACTAAGGATGAACTTGTAGGCGTGTCCATTTGCTGCAACATTGCTATCCTATGTCATGGTACCCCTCATGTAGAGTTGCATGCTTAGGTGAGTCGGTTAAGCCTTGCTGAGCCTTCGTGCTCACGGTTGCTGCTTAAGTGTTTTTCAGGTGAGGAGCTACCCACGGACTCGGAGTACGAGTCCACCGGCGAGGGTTACCCTCCGTCGGGGACCACGGCTGAGTGGGAGCCGTACACGCCGCGCTGAGCTGAGACGTGCAGCTAGTGTGGGTTGCCCTAGGGCTGGGCAACCGACTTTTGCTAGATAGGCGGGCGTGAGTTGTACAATAGAAACTTCCGCTGTGTAATAAAGACTCTAGTTTGTAACTGAGAAGTGTACTACTTTGTACCTTCAGTTTGTTTTCCCATGTAATATAATGTGTTCTTCTGACGTGTGCTGTCGGGTGTCGCATCGCGCGGCACCACCCTCTGCGATCCTGGATGAGCGGATTCCGGTCCGCCACAGCCTGGTATCAGAGCGGCATTGGGGATAGCACAGTACTTAAGGGCTGCATTATGGGAAAAACTTAGGTATACGGTGAGGAATCGGTAGTTGCCCAAGTAAGGACTATATTAGCATAGTTACTTAAAGTGGCAAAGACTAACCTATGTGTTATAATTCTGAATTTCAATTATGTAATGACGCACCTACGCTCTGGTAAGTATGGTAAGGAACGCCACCGAAAGCGGTTCAATTTCGGTTAGCTCTCCCTGACGAGGAACGTGGTTCAGGGATTTGTCTCACAGCTTGGTGTGAGACGTCAATATGAACCTCTTGAACTCTTCATGTTCCTGAGTTCATATGAAACGCTGATCCCTAGCGTGCATTAGGCAAGTAAGTGGAGACCCCATCGCGTGGTCAGTAACGCGAGAGTGTGTTTGTCTGGAAATAGCCCAGGAGGGCATACGCAGCGCTTGCCATCGGCGTGCCCTGTAGGGCAGTAGGTGGTATCTGTTGGGTTGATAACATTCCCAACCGTGACGACCCGTTCATGACGTACTCGGGTTCCCCGTCGTGTGGTGTTGAAACACGATCACGTACCTTGAGACGTGACCTAGCTCAAGGACGGCCGTATGGAAATGAGACGGGCGTTTGTATTTACTTTCAAATATGGTACTGCCTGAAATGGAAACAAAACCTTGAGTGCACCATTATTGTGTGGTCTTCTGCAGGTACTAACCACGTATGTATCCATGTAGAGAACGTGTGCGAGAGACCGTTTAGTGCCACACTTGAGACGTATATGCCGGTATGATCCGGTTAGGATTTTCTTTGGTGAGGAACGTAGTACCGAGGTATTGTAGGCATATGTATGAAAATATTGAGAACAAGGAATTAAAATCTATAGGTTCCACATTTAGGACCCTGGTTGGGTATAAGAATGGGATAGTGAGGAGTGTAGTTCCAAAAAGACTGAAAAACAGAGTGCTCTGTTTTGGGACAGCAAGTTTGCTGATCTTCAACAGGGCATAACTCACAGGTCTTTTAGCCGAGAGAGGTGTGCTATATAGTTCTGGAAAGGTATTTAAGTATTCTACAACTTTGTAGACTTCCAGAGCTGAAACTCACCTTAAGATGGCTTAAATCCCAGAGACATGTAACTGTCCAGAACTAGGACGGTGTTAAAACATTCTCTGGACTGTTCTGTTTTTCAAGGATAACTCCCAGTAGAAAAATTTAAATTTTCATATGATACCTCCTTTGAAAGAGTAGAAGATGTGTGACATTTTTGCAATTCAAAGTTTCTGAAGTTTCAGCACAGATTTCAGTGGAAACTCGAATTGAAAACAGCAACTTTTCAAGGGAGGTGCTGTTAAAATTCTTCCAGAAATTCTGCTAACTTTGAATTAGCATAACCTTTTTAACCAAAGCTGATCTGGGGGCAAATGAATACTCGTTGGAAATATACTGAAGTTGATTTTAGCTTTGGTATTCAACTTGAGTCGTGAGACTGCCCAGAACCAGATCAAAACTTGAATAGGTGGAAACTGGCCATTCTGACAGAAGAATGACAGTTGAACTCATTGGAGAGGGTGTTGTACCCTAAGGGTGGTCTACGTGATGACAACGCGATAGTAATGTCTCGTAGAGACCAAACCTAGTTATGGTGAGCTTCCAAAGTGGAGGTTCATCAAGTTGGATTAAACTAACTTGTGTTTGGTCTGGTAATGGTGTAGCTTGTGCAAAGTTATCACATTATCTGGTTACGAGATATATCGCATGTTTTTGTTGTCATAATGTTTTACGCCCAGTTTTATTGGACTGCATGCAACAATGCTGCGGGACTGATGATTATTGTCGTGTGGTTGCAGATGGTTCGTACTAGGACCACGCACGAGGTTGGTGGCTCTAGCCAACAGGGAGGTGATGACTCCCAGCCACCGGCCTACGACAGCACCCCGCAGCAGCAGCCACCACCGCCGCCTCCGCTTACTCTAGCGGATGTGATAGCGGCATTGGTGGGAGGTCGTGAGGAGCAGACCGACCTGCTCCGCACAATCGTGCAGAATACGTCCCAGGCGGGGGGACGTCAAGATAGAGGGCCTCGGGAGCCCCGTGATGTGTCGTACTCGGATTTCATGAGTACGCACCCTCCAGTGTTCACCGAAGCCGAAGAACCACTGGAGGCGGACAACTGGCTGCGGACCATCGAGTCCAAGTTCGGGCTGCTCCAATGTACAGAGCGGCAGAAGACTCTGTTCGCAGCACAGCAGCTCCACGGTGCCGCTGGTGCGTGGTGGGCAAACTATGTCGCCTCACGTCCGGCTGGCCATGCCGTGGAATGGCAAGAGTTCCAGGAGGCGTTCCGCGCCTATCACATTCCTCCCGGAATCATGAAGAGGAAGTTTCAAGAATTCTTGGAGCTGAAGCAGGGCGGGAGCAGTGCCCATGACTATTCCCGTGCCTTCAACCATCTGGCGCAATACGCGTCAGACTACATCTCCACCGAGGAGAAAAAGCGGGAGCACTTCTATCGGGGATTACACCCCGAAATGAAGACCCATCTCGTTCAGTGGAATCGCGGCACTTTCAACGACCTAGTCAATGCCGCGATTATGCAAGAGGATGCTCAGCGGGAGTTGGCAGTTGAGCAGAGGAAGCGCGGCGCTCCACCTAGTAGTGGTGGTGGCGCGCCACAGAAGTACCGTATGGTGTATCGGAAACCATCCGGGCAGCAGTGGCATCCACCGGCGCGACCTCAACGGTTCGGGGGACGTCCGTTCCAGTCACCCTCGTTCCGTCCGCCGATGCCACCACCAAGACAGCAGCAGCAACAGCAGCAGCAGACGGTACCCCGGGCATTTCCACCGCCATAACGCGCCCCGGGATTCCGTCCACCGATCAGCGGGGGACCACCCTGTTTCACCTGCTTCACGTGTGGCCAGGTGGGCCACTTCGCGAAGGACTGTCCCCAGGGGCAGCAGAGCAGCAGGCAAGCCCATCTCCAGGGCGGTGCTCGAGGCCGACCTCCGGTGAAGAAGGTTGGTCAGCGGACTGGAGGCGTCCGCAACCTCGACAATGAGGACGCCCCAGAAGGAGACAATGTGCTGGCGGGTACGTTCACTCTCAACCATCAAGCCATCATAATATTGTTCGATTCTGGTGCAACCCACAACTTCATTAGTGCATCATATGTGGCTCAGCATCAGCTGGAAACCTTTCCAACCGGGTGTTCTTATATGATCCGCTCACCGGGAGGAAAGATTTCAGCAACTATGATGGTTCCAAAAGCACCATTGTGCTTAGGTGGGAAGATATATCCCACCACTATGATTATCTTAGGGGGGCAGAAGATTGATGCAATCTTGGGAATGTCATGGCTAAGTTACCATGGCGCTGTCCTGGAAACTCTAACATGGACGGTTCACCTCAACTCCCCGTTACACCGTCCGCAGTCCCTCCTATTAGATAATCCAGTCCTGGAAGTTTCAGTGATCAACAATACTGAAGCTCTCAAGTTGGAGGACATCCCCGTAGTCCGGGAGTATCCCGACGTGTTCCCGGATGATCTTCCGGGCATGCCACCTGAGCGGGACGTCGAGTTCAAGATTGAACTTGCACCCGGGACTACGCCCATATCATGGAGACCATACAAAATGGCTCCAAATGAGCTGGCTGAACTGAAAGAACAGCTCAATGATCTGTTGAGCAAGGGTTTCATTAGGCCAAGTTCCTTGCCTTGGGGATGCTCGGCGCTGTTCGTGAAGAAGAAAGATGAAACCCTGAGGCTGTGTGTGGACTACCGGCCGCTCAACGCCATCACCATCAAGAATAAGTACCCACTGCCCCACATCGACATATTGTTTGATCAACTTGTGGGTGCAAGTGTGTTCTCAAAGATGGACCTTCGCTCTGGATATCACCAGATCAAGATCCGGGCGGAGGATATCCCGAAGACGGCCTTCTCGACGAGATATGGATTATATGAATATCTCGTCATGTCCTTTGGTCTCACAAATGCTCCAGCCCATTTCATGTATCTCATGAACTCGGTGTTCATGCCGGAGCTGGACAAGTTCGTGGTAGTGTTCATCGACGATATCTTGGTTTACTCCAAGACAGAAGCCGAACATGCCGAACACTTGCGGATCGTTCTTCAACGACTGCGAGACCACAAGCTCTACGCCAAGTTCAGCAAATGCGAATTTTGGATCAGCCAAGTGCCTTTCTTGGGACATATCATCTCAGCGGAAGGCATTGCGGTTGACCCAAGCAAAATAGAGCAAGTGCTGAAATGGAAAGCTCCCACTTCAGTTCATGAAGTCAGAAGCTTCCTCGGGTTAGCGGGATACTACCGGAGATTCATTCCAAGTTTCTCCAAGCTCGCTAAGCCGATGACAGAATTGCTGAAGAAAGGGACGAAGTATGTTTGGAACACGGCGTGTGTAAGGGCCTCAGTTTCTGACACACATTTGCAGTGTTCATCACCACACCACACACCTCATTTGAGGAAGAATGATGAACACAAATGAAGAGCAAGTAACAATTATCAACATGCTCATTAGAGAACAAACTTACACATTGCAAAAGTGGTATTTCCCACATGTGATATAGATGGGCTGGACATATGAAAACTCCTACACTTTGCTAAGGATGTCCATGCCAAGTTTCACCCAAATTCAAAACCTTTTTGAGGTCATTTTGGGTATAGATAGGAAGAGGGCAGTTTGAAACCATATTCAAATTCAAACTGTTTTTATCCCATGAATTTAAAAGTGGAAGGCATATTCTTACTCAGCACATTTTTGTGAGCTCACACACCAATTTCACTCCATTTGGAGTTGATCTTGACATGAGCTAAGTGGGAGAAATTCAAACTTTATTTGAATTTCAAACTGAACTTGTGCTGAAATTCATTCAAACCAAACCTCATTTGAACTTTGATCAATTCAAATGGCTCATGGGTGAATAATTTGAATTGCCAAGGGTAGTATAGGGTTCACTGTTTACAACAGTGATTAGGAGTAAATTTCAGAGGTTAAAACTGGAGGTGGGACCCACATGTCAGCCACTGCTCAGATCAAACCGACTGAGACTTTTTCACTCGGGTCGCCGAGCCGCAGCGGTGATCGCCACCGAGGCCAGTCGCCGCGCCACCAGCTGCTTGCCCACGCGCGGGCATGAGGCGGTGCAGAGCCTTCTTAAGGCGCCTGCCCCCTCCTCGGCCGAGGCACCGTCGTTCTTCCCCGCAAGAACTCAGCGCCGGCCGAAAACTTCCGCAGCTTGGACTTGATCGGAGAACACCGATCTCAGCTCCCTCCTTCCACTCCAGAGCCCCAGCAAGGTACTAGAGACCTTCCTCCATCCTCCCTGTTGCTAGAATTCGGTTGAAACCGAGTGATATCGGATGTGCCGAAAGATCAAAATTGGAACTTGGAACCACCGCACCTCGGGCTCTCGTGGACAGCCCAACCAGGGCGTTGTCATGCCCGAGCCAAGGCACCCTTGGACGCGCGGGTGACCGGTGCTGCTCATCCCCGAGCCACAGCTCGAGTGGTTGCTCACCGGCGGCGAATTTCCACTTTTCCCCTTTCTGTGTGCAGAACGACCTTCGGGTACGATTCTGTTTAATTCGTGCTCTAGAAAGGATTAGAGGGCCTCAGGCCGCTCTCACACGAGCTAGACACGGTAATGCACAAGTTGCCTTCACAACTCTGGGCCGGAGAACCTCTGTGCCCGGCGTAATTTGAGATCCCCTAATGGCGGAACGAACGGGCGGCATCGGGCGCACGGTGAGGACCTATTTCGGGCCTTCCCCGAGCTGCCTCGAGCTCATGTCGACCTTCTCTGAGGTCCACTGATGCTCCCCGACCGATTTTCCAAGTAGCTGAGGTGCTAGAGAAGTCAGCCGACATGGCCGAAGTCATTCCGAGGTGGCGGCTCGTCGCCGACCATGCTCCGGCCGTTGTCATGAGCAGCTGACCCTCGGATCCTGTTCCCCGAGTAAAAGTAGGCAGGGGCGGCCAGGATCGAGAAGTTTGGAGCTGTACAGCAGCCGGCGGCGAGCTCTCCGGCGAGATCCCTCGGCGGCGGGGCGCAGGTGTCGCGAGGTTGAAGAAGGGGGTGGACCCCAGCTGTCAGCGGGAGATATTTTGAATCGGGATCCGGCTGCGGCCGGGATCGGGTGTGCTGGCACGTAAAATCATTGTGGGCCGCGGTGTGCTGTCGCCTCGGCGTGCGACGCGTGTCCCCTGGGCCCACGCGCGAGTTTAAACTTTCCCCGATTTTCAGATTTCCTTCAAACTTCAAATCCTCATAACTTTGGCTAGAAAGCTCCAAATTGAGTGAACCAAATTTTGCTGGATTCATCTCTCTGAGTACTTTCCAGAAAATCAAGTTTCACTTCATGAAATTCCTCATTTCTCCAGAATTAATTCCTCAAAGTTTAAACTGTTAGGAATTTTAACTGGAGAATCCTTTGGAGGAAAATCCTGAAATTTTGCTGAGATGTTCACCAAAATATCCCTGAACTACCATAAAAATTTCAGATCCATTTGAGCTCATTTAATCCACCTAATGGTGTGATTAGTGAAACTGTTCCAGAGAAAATAGAAAATGTTCAGAAACATTTTCAGAATTTTCTCTGAAATTGTTTAGCTCATATCTTTGGTTAAGGACTTCCAAATTAAGTGAGACCAACTCCATTAGAACCCTCTGAAAATCTAGTTTTCAGAAAGTCATAGTTTGTCTCATGAAAATTCCTAGAACACCCTAGGAGTTCCAATTAAGGTCAAGGACATAATTAATTGTGGAGGGCTCAAATGAGCTTTGCTGCAACTAAAACTTGACCAAGTCTCTGTTTAGGTTGTAACCAAGCCACAGTAAAAGTTTCACAGTCATTAGGTCTGTCTAGCAAGGGTTATAGACTTCACAACTTCAAAATTAATACAAATGCATTTAAATTGATACATATGTTTCTTATATCATGTAGTCGCTAAGGTCGAGGAGGAACCCGAAATCCTAGACTTCGTTACTCCGGAGGAACAGCTAGCCTACGACCAAGAGCAGCAAGGCAAGCTCCGGTTTGCATTAACCTTTTTACAAATTTTTATTGTTTTGAGCACATACTTGTTTCCTTTATTCTGTGCATTAGAGTCTTGATTGGAAGCCCCACTGCATAGCCAAGAGAACCATGGGTTGGGTTTAGGATGGAAAACCCCGTTAGCCACTGCATTGCTAGGATAGAGTAGGATTCGGTACAAGTCGAGTAGTTGGAACTACTCGCGAGAATAGGCTATAGGCACATTGCTCGGGTAGAGATAGCACATGATACACATGGCAAGAAAATGAGACCGAGCGGAGAGTAAGGGCAGCAGGACTTTGGGGCCTGTGTGCTGTAGCTCCGCTTGTGTAGATTGAGGACCGAGCCGTGTGCGGGCCTGTTGAACAAGCTAGAACAGTACCGAAGACCTACCGGCTATATGGGAACCGGGAAACTGATGTAACTCGGGTAGCTGGGTATTGAGGCATTGCCCGTCGTTCAGAGGGTAGGTTGAGAGCTCGAGGTGTAAATCGGCTGGCGGCACGGAGATGCGCGTGCAGAGACCTCTTGCTCGGGACGATGGGACCGGTTCAATATTTGGCTGACGGGTGAAAGGTAGTCGCGTACGGCGTCCGTGATGGTTGTTGTAGGCAACATCGAGTACGGGCGTACATGACGGGTTGTTCGGGTAACCCTGCAGGTGTAAATCGATTATAATCGCCGTCCCTCGTGGTCAGTGAGTACCACTTTTTCACTGTACCGTGACGTAGAAAGAACAGGCTAGTTACATGTTAAAATGTTGCTGATTGAAATCTGGACAGTGATTGTTAATGATATGCTGTAGCTTAGAGCTAATTAAAGTTCTTTTCAACTTTGGGCAAAGTACATGAGAGAAATGCGTTTCTTGTTTGATTGCGGCTCTCTCATGTGCCTTAGCGTAAGGTTCTCCACAACCTGCTGCTAAAACTTGAAAGTAAGGTTCTACTAATTAGGCGAGTCCTTGCAAATGATTTTTACCTCATGCAACCCATTACCCTCATGTAGAAGTTCCATGTTTAGGTGAGACGGGTCAGACTTGCTGAGCCTTCGTGCTCACTGCTTGTGTTTGAAGCTTTTGCAGGGTTCTATGAGGAAGGGACTCCCAAAGAGGAGACGGAACCCCAGGAGGGGAACCCCGTCGAGTGGGAGTCGTGCACGCCGCAGAGTTAGTGTGCGTGTGTGCTAGCAAGGACACGTTCAAGGGCTGAACGTGCACTTGATGCTTAGTCTACGCCCGCGAGTGTGGACTAAACTTATTTTGATGTAAACATGTTCATAAACTGTTTATGTAATAAAATTTCCACTTCCGCTTTGTACCTTTGACGTGTGTTATACGGTGCTGTGCAACGCAGCACCCCTCAGCGTGATCCTGGCTCGACAGGACCATTGGGGTCGTGTCAGCGTTGGTATCAGAGCTCGCTTGAGGTTTAACACAGTACAAAGGTCTTCTTTTTCCAAAAATCCAGTGAGGAACGAGTTAGTAGCCCGTATAAGGATGTTATTAGCATATAGAAAGTGGCATATTAACCTATTTGTTATGTCGGAAAATTGTGCATCTCGGGACGTTCATGTCTTGGGGGGTGCACGTAAGCGCTGTCCACCAGTGCGCACAAGCTGAAGGGTGGAGCCCCACGGGTGGCAGGTAACCCGACCCGCTTTAGTATCCTCTACGACTCTTCATGTCGTTTGGGGTATTCGAGCAGCGTCTGTCCCTGGCGTGCGTGGTGCAACTTGGGAGACCCCGTCACGTGGTCTGAAACGTGAACACGTAACTCAAGGCGTGTTTGGCTTGAGAACATCCGGGCGAGTGATGACGGCCGGTTGTACGAACTGTATGGATTCCGGGCTCGGTGTGCAGCCGAGTCTGATGATTGATTGAGTTTCTGCAGGTATCCTGACCACGAAACGGTAGACGTGTAGCATCTGTGTGCGAGTGACGAGTAGTGCCACTGAAATAACGAAGCCGGCTAAGTCCGGTATAGGTTTTTCTTTGTGAGGACGTAGTACCGACATAATCTGGTGATGCATCGACGTCACACCCAACTAAATGAACAAATTCATTTAAAACTTGAAAGTTTTGCTCCAAAGTAGTAAAACTTGATGTAACTCCTTCCCTTGAACAGGATATTCAAAGTTAACAAGTTTTCAACTTATAGGTTGTTAAGGACAGAGCACTCTGTTTTCAGCTGAATCAAGGCTGAAGTTAATCAGAGGCTATAGGTTGAGTTCTTTCGAGATTAGGGTCGTATGATACATTTATGGAAAGCTTTGGAAGAGCTTTACAACTTTTCTGTTGAGGTCCAGAGGTGTTTCATCCCTTAACCACTCGAAAAATGCAGTAGAGTTGGAACTGTCCAGAAAACAGGACAGGGTAAAGACTCTCTGTAGACTCTCTGTAAATTAAGCATAACTTCCTGCATAAAAATCCGAAAATAGAAAATGAGGTAGTTCTGGGAAGCTTATGAGATGGGTTACAACTTTGTAACAGAAAGTTTTGTCAGATTAGGAACAGAAGTAACTGAGATTGTTGGATCAAATCAGTACCTAAGGCAGGGAGGTGCTGTCCAATTGTTCCCAGAAATTCTGTTAACTTTGACATCTCATAACTTTTGAACAGGACAGATCTTAGGCCAAGCAAATACTGGCTGGAAAGCTATTGAAGTTATCTTCAACTTTGATGTTGAGCTCCAGGACTGGTTTTGCTGTTAACCTGGCCTAAATCAGGTTGAAATGGAAACTGGTCAAGGCTGTCATGGGAACAGCAGATCAGCAGTCAAATTTGTTTAAAAATTTGAACTATGTTTCCAAGTGTTATGAGTTCAAGGACATATCTTATGTTATAACTCGATGGTTTACTGTTTAAATAAATATTTGACATTTCTCAAATATATTTTTACAGATGGCAGCAGATAAACGGTTGGAGAACGGGTGGGTAGTTTCCCACTGCTCTGACCATAGCGGCTACCCGGAAGCATTGTGGCAAATGCTCCAATATTTCGGGTACAACCAGATGCCGCAATACTTCGCCAAGGAAGAAGGCGAAGAGGGGAACAAGACATGGACGATCCATGTCGAGGTTCCTGCAGGACCTACGCCACCCGGTTGGGTGCCATTCACCGTCACGGTGAGAGGAAGACAACCGGAAGGGATGTGGCAAGTGGCAGCCCGTGACACTATGTCACGTTTCTGCCAACTACAAGTGCAGGCTATGGAGGGCACTCCATACGCACTCGTTCCAGTGGAGGGACGAGCTCAGCATGTGTGGGAAGAGAGGTACCTGGAGGCAACAGACCCGAATTGCCCAAGGTACAACCCCGCGGAGGCAAACCTCAGCCTCCAAATGAGGGCGGGAAACGCTGTGATGGACAGCCAAGCTGTTCATACGGAGCATCTCGCCACCAAGCTCAAGGAGAGCACAAGCCGTGGAGATCATTTCGAGGGTGCTCACAGCGCACTCCGCAATGTGCTCCTTCCGAAGATCAAGCGACTGAATGAACAACACAATCAGTTGCGTCGTCTGAAGAAGGCAAAGAAGAAGAGCCGTGTTGACATCGCGGCGTTGCAAGAGCTGGTGCAGACCCTAACCCAGCAGAATGAGGACCTTGCTCAAGAGCGGGACGACGCTATTGAGGAAGGACAAGGCTGGGAAGAGGACTACAACCAGGCTATGGACGAGGTGCATGCATTGCAGGACCTCGTGCCCCCGGTGTTGGGCATACCGGTGGTCTTGGGTCTTCCAGCAATGGGAGAACCCGGAATGGGAGAAGAGGTGGTAGATCCAGAGCCACCAGCAGAAGTACCGGAGGAGGACGACCCACAGGAGGTCGAGTTCTACTCCGAGTAGGGGGTTACGGTTGCCAAGTAGGGCAGCTAGGGTAGCGTAACCCAACTTTTGTAATCGGTGACATGTCGTATAGACAGTAGCGTATGTATAGGTAGTGACGACATGAGCACGACTTCTCGGAGACCCGAGAATAATGTATCTTGTATAAAGTTTATGCTTTATCAATATATGTTAATGTTGTGCAAATTGATCATGTGTCACTTCGATACCTACTTTTGCGTATGGAATTTTTAGTAAGACATGTGCTAATTGCTGCTGTTTTGAATTTCAGAATGACGCGTACTCGTGCCAACCCTGACGTTGGGGGTACCAGTCAAGGGGGAGAGACCTCCCAACCACCTCCAGAGGACTCCTCGGGACAGCAGCAGCAACAGCAACAGCAAACACCGCCACCGCCACTGCCAACGGTTACATTGGCCGACATTGTCGCGGCAATGGCGGGCTCGCATCAGCAGCACACAGAGTTGCTGCAGACTCTCATCGCCAATACGTCTCGCCCAGAGAGACGTCAAGATCGTGAGGAGCGCCAACAGAGCTCCTACTCTGACTTCCTGGCGACTCATCCCCCTGTATTCTCAAGGGCGGATGAACCACTTGACGCGGACAACTGGCTCCGCGCCATAGAGATGAAGTTCGGGCTGCTCCAAATCAGCGAGCAGCGCAAGACTCAGTTCGCGGTCCAGCAGCTCCAAGGATCCGCGAGCGCGTGGTGGGCCAACTTCTGTGCTTCCCAGCCCACCGACCGAGTGATGACCTGGGCGGAGTTCCGGACGGCCTTCAGGGCCTATCATATACCGCCAGGTCTGATGAAGAGGAAGACGCAGGAGTTCTTACACCTGCAACAAGGGAGCCGGAACGCGCTGGAATACTCCAGGGCGTTTAACGATCTCGCGCTATATGCGTCGTATCATGCTGATACCGACGAGAAGCGGCGGGACCATTTCTACCAGGGGCTTAACCCGCTCCTGAAGGACAAGCTGGCGATGTTCAATCGCGGAAGCCTCAACGACATCATTGATGCTGCGATTGTTCAGGAGGACTCCGGCAAGGAGTTGGCGGCGGCAGAGCAAAAGCGAAGCGCGCCGCAGAGCAGCGGAGAAGGAGGCGGTCCTTCTCAGAAGTTTTGGATGGTGAATCGCCCACCATCAGGTCCACGCTGGCAGCCACCACAGCGGTCGATGCCGTTCCGCAGTCGGCCGTACTCTTCACCGGCATTCCGGCCGGCACTGCCAGTACCACCGCAACAACAACAGCAGCAGCGGGCGATGCCGCGTGTGTTTGCACCTCCGCAACGCATGTCGGGCTTTCGTCCACCGAGTACTCCACTAGCAGCGGCCACATGTTACAAGTGTGGTCGTCCAGGACACTTCGCGAGCAGTTGCCCGGAGAGGCAAGGCGGCGGAGTGGCACCACAGTTTCCGGGGAGGAATCAAACCCGGAACCCTACTAATGCGCGGCGGGCAAACCCTAGGCCCGGCACTGTCCACCAACTTGCCATTGAGGACGTGCCGGAGGGCGAGCCAATCCTTGCGGGTATGTTCCAACTCCACCAGCATCCCGCTATAGTACTGTTTGATTCAGGCGCCACGCATAATTTTATTAGCCAAGCTTTCATTGCTAAACACAATTTGCCAATACTACCCACCGATAGTCCATATTTAATTTGTTCACCGGGTGGGAAGATTTCAGCAAGCGTAATGGTCTCCAAAGCACCATTATGCTTAGCGGGTAGAGTGTACCCCACGTCTCTCATTATCTTAGAGGGACAGAAGGTCGATGTCATCCTAGGGATGTCGTGGTTAACCCGCCACGGCGCTGTTTTAGACACCGTCCTTTGAGTCGTGCACTTAAACTCAGAGGTGCACGGTTCTCACTCATTATTTCTGGACAGTCCAGAAATAAAACTTCCAAGTGTCTATCAAGCCACGACCATCAGATTGGAAGATATTCCGGTGGTCCGAGAGTTTCCTGATGTATTCCCGGACGATTTGCCGGGGATGCCACCCGATAGAGAGGTGGAGTTCAAGATTGAACTTGCACCGGGAACCATGCCAATATCCCGAAGGCTGTACAAGATGGCGCCCAAGGAGTTGGCTGAACTGAAGACTCAGCTCACGGACCTTCTGGAGAAGGGTTTTATTAGGCCGAGCTCCTCGCCATGGGGCTGTTCGGCATTATTTGTCAAGAAAAAGGATGAAACATTGCGGCTTTGCGTGGACTACCGTCCATTAAATGCCGTAACCATCAAAAACAAGTACCCGTTGCCACGGATCGACATGTTGTTTGATCAGTTGGTCGAAGCAAAGATCTTTTCCAAGATGGATTTAAGATCCGGGTACCATCAGATTAAGATAAGGGCGGAGGACATTCCAAAGACAGCCTTTTCGACAAGGTACGGACTTTATGAGTACCTGGTCATGTCCTTCGGCCTCACCAATGCTCCAGCTCACTTCATGTACTTAATGAACTCGGTGTTCATGCCGGAGCTGGACAAGTTTGTCGTGGTCTTCATCGACGACATCCTGGTATATTCCAAGTCGGAGGAAGATCACAAGAAACATCTGCGTATAGTCTTGCAACGGCTGCGAGATCACAAGTTATACGCAAAATTCAGCAAATGCGAGTTTTGGATATCGCAGGTGCCTTTCCTCGGGCATATCATCTCAGCGGAAGGTATCGCTGTGGACCCGAGCAAGATCACGCAAGTGCTGAATTGGAAATCCCCGAGAACTGTTCATGAGGTACGGAGTTTCCTCGGACTCGCGGGATATTATCGGAGGTTCATCCCGAACTTCTCGAAGATTGCCAAGCCAATGACAGAGCTGCTGAAGAAGGCTACCAAATATGTTTGGAGTCCAACATGTGAAGCAGCATTCAAGGCTTTAGTCAAGCACCTGACATCAGCACCGGTTTTGGCACAGCCAGACACAACAAAACCGTTTGACGTGTACTGCGATGCATCCGGCATTGGGCTCGGATGTGTGCTGATGCAAGACCGAAGAGTGGTCGCGTATGGATCACGGCAGCTTAGGAACCATGAGCAGAATTATCCAACTCACGACTTGGAGCTCGCTGCCGTGGTACTTGCACTGAAGATGTGGAGGCACTACCTACTCGGTAACCTCGTACATTTATATACCGACCACAAAAGCCTCAAGTACATATTCACTCAGAAGGAACTGAATATGAGGCAACGAAGATGGTTAGAACTGATAAAGGATTACGAGATAGAAATCCATTATCATCCGGGCAAGGCAAACGTAGTGGCAGATGCGCTGAGCCGCAAGTCACACGTCAATACTCTGACCATCACACCGTTGGAAGAGAGCGAACCACCACTACATGTGATTCCACACGGAGCTCTCTACAACCTAGCTTTGATCCCCACCATCCGTGAAGAGATAGCGGCAGCCCAGAAGAATGACAAGGGCATGTCACATTTACGGAGACGTGTAGACAGTGGGGAGTTGAAATGTTTCCGGAAGGACGGAGACGGCGTCCTATGGTTCAAGGACCGGATCGTCGTACCCCGAAACCCGGAGTTACGGAAGAAAATCTTTGATGAGGCTCACTTATCAAAGTTTTCTATTCACCCCGGCAGCAACAAAATGTATCAAGAACTCAGAAGCAAGTTTTGGTGGACACGGATGAAGCGGGAGACTGCAAAATACGTGTCCGAGTGTGATACATGTCGAAGGGTGAAGGCAGATCACATGCGGAAACCGGGACTGCTGCAACCACTGGGCATTCCTGCCTGGAAGTGGGAGGACGTGAGCATGGATTTCGTCGTCGGTTTACCCACCACCTTACAGAAACATGATTCGGTGTGGGTGATCGTCGATCGGCTCACCAAAGTTGCTCATTTCATCCCGGTCAACACCAACTACAATGCCAAGAAGTACGCTGAACTGTACATCTCACGGATCCTATGCTTATACGGCGTACCCCGTACTATCATTTCGGATCGGGGCACTTTATTTGTGTCCCGTTTTTGGGAGCAGCTGCATGCTGCCTTGGGGACGAAGCTGATCCGTAGTTCAGCCTACCACCCGCAGACGGATGGACAAACCGAGCGGGTAAATCAAATTTTAGAAGACATGCTACGAGCTTGTGCTATCGACCACGGCAAGAATTGGGATGATCACTTGTCGTTAGCCGAGTTCTCGTACAACAATGGGTACCAAGCCAGCATCAAGATGGTGCCCTACGAGGCACTATACAGAAGAAAATGCCGCACACCATTGAACTGGTGTGAGTCTGGCGAAAGGGTTACCTTCGGGATTGACCTTGTCAACAACGCGGAAGAGAAGGTTCGACTAATTCAAGCGAACCTAAAAGCCGCTCAATCCCGTCAGAAACAGTATGCGGACCGGAGAAGGCGCCCATTACAATTCGAAGTTGGAGATCACGTATATCTACGGGTGTCCCCAATGAAGGGCGTAAACAGATTTGGGGTGAGAGGAAAGTTGGCACCCCGATTCATCGGTCCATTCCAGATTACCGAAAGATGTGGATCGGTGGCATACCGGCTGAAATTACCAGAAGCACTTTCCGGTGTGCACGACGTCTTTCATATTTCCCTGCTGAGGAAGTGTCTCAAGCTATCAACTACCGTTCAGCTGGAAGACATTGAAGAACTGCAACCGGATCTCACCTATCGGGAGGAACCGGTGCAGATTATTGATGAAAAGGCCCGAACCACACGCAACCGTACGTTGTGGTTCTACAAGGTTCTATGGAGTAATCACTCCATGGACGAAGCGACATGGGAGAGCGAAGAATTCCTTCGCGCTAACTACCCTGACTTTTTCACGTCGCATATCCGGTAATTTTCCACCGTCCTCTCTCTCATTTTCACCTTATAATCTCGGGACGAGATTCTTTTAAGGGGGGAGGAATGTAAGGGCCTCAGTTTCTGACACACATTTGCAGTGTTCATCACCACACCACACACCTCATTTGAGGAAGAATGATGAACACAAATGAAGAGCAAGTAACAATTATCAACATGCTCATTAGAGAACAAACTTACACATTGCAAAAGTGGTATTTCCCACATGTGATATAGATGGGCTGGACATATGAAAACTCCTACACTTTGCTAAGGATGTCCATGCCAAGTTTCACCCAAATTCAAAACCTTTTTGAGGTCATTTTGGGTATAGATAGGAAGAGGGCAGTTTGAAACCATATTCAAATTCAAACTGTTTTTATCCCATGAATTTAAAAGTGGAAGGCATATTCTTACTTAGCACATTTTTGTGAGCTCACACACCAATTTTCACTCCATTTGGAGTTGATCTTGACATGAGCTAAGTGGGAGAAATTCAAACTTTATTTGAATTTCAAACTGAACTTGTGCTGAAATTCATTCAAACCAAACCTCATTTGAACTTTGATCAATTCAAATGGCTCATGGGTGAATAATTTGAATTGCCAAGGGTAGTATAGGGTTCACTGTTTACAACAGTGATTAGGAGTAAATTTCAGAGGTTAAAACTGGAGGTGGGACCCACATGTCAGCCACTGCTCAGATCAAACCGACTGAGACTTTTTCACTCGGGTCGCCGAGCCGCAGCGGTGATCGCCACCGAGGCCAGTCGCCGCGCCACCAGCTGCTTGCCCACGCGCGGGCACGAGGCGGTGCAGAGCCTTCTTAAGGCGCCTGCCCCCTCCTCGGCCGAGGCACCGTCGTTCTTCCCCGCAAGAACTCAGCGCCGGCCGAAAACTTCCGCAGCTCGGACTTGATCGGAGAACGCCGATCGCAGATCCCTCCTTCCACTCCAGAGCCCCAGCAAGGTACTAGAGACCTTCCTCCATCCTCCCCCTTGCTAGAATTCGGTTGAAACCGAGTGATATCGGATGTGCCGAAAGATCAAAATCGGAACTTGGAACCGCCGCACCTCGGGCTCTCGTGGACAGCCAAATCAGGGCGTTGTCACGCCCGAGCCAAGGCACCCTTGGACGCGCGGGTGACCGGTGCTGCTCATCCCCGAGCCACAGCTCGAGTGGTTGCTCACCGGCGGCGAATTTCCACTTTTCCCCTTTCTGTGTGCAGAACGACCTTCGGGTACGATTCTGTTTAATTCGTGCTCTAGAAAGGATTAGAGGGCCTCAGGCCGCTCTCACACGAGCTAGACACGGTAACGCACAAGTTGCCTTCACAACTCTGGGCTGGAGAACCTCTGTGCCCGGCGTAATTTGAGATCCCCTAATGGCGGAACGAACGGGCGGCATCGGGCGCACGGTGAGGACCTATTTCGGGCCTTCCCCAAGCTGCCTCGAGCTCATGTCGACCTTCTCTGAAGTCCACTGATGCTCCCCGACCGATTTCCCAAGTAGCTGAGGTGCTAGAGAAGTCAGCCGACATGGCCGAAGTCATTCCGAGGTGGCGGCTCGTCGCCGACCATGCTCCGGCCGTTGTCATGAGCAGCTGACCCTCGGATCCTGTTCCCCGAGTAAAAGTAGGCAGGGGCGGCCAGGATCAAGAAGTTTGGAGCTGTACAGCAGCCGGCGGCGAGCTCTCCGGCGAGATCCCTCGGCGGCGGGGCGCAGGTGTCGCGAGGTTGAAGAAGGGGGTGGACCCCAGCTGTCAGCGGGAGATATTTTGAATCGGGATCCGGCTGCGGCCGGGATCGGGTGTGCTGGCGCGTAAAATCATTGTGGGCCGCGGTGTGCTGTCGCCTCGGCGTGCGACGCGTGTCCCCTGGGCCCACGCGCGAGTTTAAACTTTCCCCGATTTTCAGATTTCCTTCAAACTTCAAATCCTCATAACTTTGGCTAGAAAGCTCCAAATTGAGTGAACCAAATTTTGCTGGATTCATCTCTCTGAGTACTTTCCAGAAAATCAAGTTTCACTTCATGAAATTCCTCATTTCTCCAGAATTAATTCCTCAAAGTTTAAACTGTTAGGAATTTTAACTGGAGAATCCTTTGGAGGAAAATCCTGAAATTTTGCTGAGATGTTCACCAAAATATCCCTGAACTACCATAAAAATTTCAGATCCATTTGAGCTCATTTAATCCACCTAATGGTGTGATTAGTGAAACTGTTCCAGAGAAAATAGAAAATGTTCAGAAACATTTTCAGAATTTTCTCTGAAATTGTTTAGCTCATATCTTTGGTTAAGGACTTCCAAATTAAGTGAGACGAACTCCATTAGAACCCTCTGAAAATCTAGTTTTCAGAAAGTCATAGTTTGTCTCATGAAAATTTCTAGAACACCCTAGGAGTTCCAATTAAGGTCAAGGACATAATTAATTGTGGAGGGCTCAAATGAGCTTTGCTGCAACTAAACTTGACCAAGTCTCTGTTTAGGTTGTAACCAAGCCACAGTAAAAGTTTTACAGTCATTAGGTCTGTCTAGCAAGGGTTATAGACTTCACAACTCAAAATTAATACAAATGCATTTAAATTGATACATATGTTTCTTATATCATGTAGTCGCTAAGGTCGAGGAGGAACCCGAAGTCCTAGACTTCGTTACTCCGGAGGAACAGCTAGCCTACGACCAAGAGCAGCAAGGCAAGCTCCGGTTTGCATTAACCTTTTTACAAATTTTTATTGTTTTGAGCACATACTTGTTTCCTTTATTCTGTGCATTAGAGTCTTGATTGGAAGCCCCACTGCATAGCCAAGAGAACCATGGGTTGGGTTTAGGATGGAAAACCCCGTTAGCCACTGCATTGCTAGGATAGAGTAGGATTCGGTACAAGTCGAGTAGTTGGAACTACTCGCGAGAATAGGCTAGAGGCACATTGCTCGGGTAGAGATAGCACATGATACACATGGCAAGAAAATGAGACCGAGCGGAGAGTAAGGGCAGCAGGACTTTGGGGCCTGTGTGCTGTAGCTCCGCTTGTGTCGATTGAGGACCGAGCCGTGTGCGGGCCTGTTGAACAAGCTAGAACAGTACCGAAGACCTACCGGCTATATGAGAACTGGGTAACTGATGTAACTCGGGTAGCTGGGTATTGAGGCATTGCCCGTCTTTCAGGGGGTAGGTTGAGAGCTCGAGGTGTAAATCGGCTGGCGGCACGGAGATGCGCGTGCAGAGACCTCTTGCTCGGGACGATGGGACCGGTTCAATATTTGGCTGACGGGTGAAAGGTAGTCGCGTACGGCGTCCGTGATGGTTGTTGTAGGCAACATCGAGTACGGGCGTACGTGACGGGTTGTTCGGGTAACCCTGCAGGTGTAAATCGATTATAATCACCGTCCCTCGCGGTCAGTGAGTACCACTTGTTCACTGTACCGTGACGTAGAAAGAACAGGCTAGTTACATGTTAAAATGTTGCTGATTGAAAGCTGGACAGTGATTGTTAATGATATGCTGTAGCTTAGAGCTAATTAAAGTTCTTTTCAACTTTGGGCAAAGTACATGAGAGAAATGCGTTTCTTGTCTGATTGCGGCTCTCTCATGTGCCTTAGCGTAAGGTTCTCCACAACCTGCTGCTAAAACTTGAAAGTAAGGTTCTACTAATTAGGCGAGTCCTTGCAAATGATTTTTACCTCATGCAACCCATTACCCTCATGTAGAAGTTCCATGTTTAGGTGAGACGGGTCAGACTTGCTGAGCCTTCGTGCTCACTGCTTGTGTTTGAAGCTTTTGCAGGGTTCTATGAGGAAGGGACTCCCGAAGAGGAGACGGAACCCCAGGAGGGGAACCCCGTCGAGTGGGAGTCGTGCACGCCGCAGAGTTAGTGTGTGTGTGTGCTAGCAAGGACACGTTCAAGGGCTGAACGTGCACTTGATGCTTAGTCTACGCCCGCGAGTGTGGACTAAACTTATTTTGATGTAAACATGTTCATAAACTGTTTATGTAATAAAATTTCCGCTTCCGCTTTGTACCTTTGACGTGTGTTATACGGTGCTGTGCAACGCAGCACCCCTCAGCGTGATCCTGGCTCGACAGGACCATTGGGGTCGTGTCAGCGTGTGAAGGAGCGTTCGAAGCATTGGTGAAGCATCTCACAACAGCCCCGGTGTTAGCTCAGCCGGATACAACAAAGCCCTTCGACGTGTATTGTGACGCGTCCGGTATTGTGCTTGGCTGCGTGTTGATGCAGGAAGCACGTGTGGTCGCATATGGCTCACGCCAACTTCGGAACCATGAGCAGCACTACCCTACTCATGATCTTGAACTTGCTGCCGTGGTGTTGGCGCTGAAAATGTGGAGGCACTATCTCCTGGGGAATCTGGTGCATCTCTACACCGACCACAAGAGCTTGAAATACATTTTCACCCAGAAAGAGCTGAACATGAGGCACAGGAGGTGGTTAGAATTAATCAAGGACTATGAAGTTGAGATTTACTACCACCCCGGCAAGGCGAATGTGGTTGCCGACGCGCTGAGTCGGAAATCACATGTCCATCACTTCACCATTACACCGGTGGAGGAGGAAGAGCCAAGTTTATACTTGGTTCCTTATGGATCGCTGTACAACCTTGCCCTCATCCCTACTATTAGGGAGGACATCATTGCAGCTCAGAAGGATGATAAAGGCATGGCACATCTCCAGAGACGGATAGACAACGGGGAAATCAAATGTTTCCGGGAGGATGATGAGGGGACGCTGTGGTTCAATGACCGCATAGTCGTGCCCCGAGATATGGAGTTGAGGAAAAAGATCCTCGATGAAGCTCACTTGTCTAAATACTCCATTCATCCGGGCAGCAACAAGATGTACCAAGATTTGAAACAGAAATATTGGTGGACACGGATGAAGCGGGAGGTAGCGAAGTACGTATCCGAGTGTGATACGTGCCGACGAGTGAAGGCTGATCACATGAAGAAATCAGGGCTGTTACAACCCCTGAAGATCCCGGCATGGAAATGGGAAGATGTGAGCATGGATTTCATTGTGGGATTACCCCTAATAGCCAACAAGCATGATTCCATATGGGTAATCGTTGATCGGTTAACCAAGACGGCTCACTTCATTCCGGTGAATACACGTTACAATGCCGGCAAATATGCGGAGCTATACATAGCGAAGATTCTATGCCTATACGGGGTACCCAAGACCATTGTCTCAGATCGAGGTGCATTATTTGTATCTCGCTTTTGGGAGCAGCTACACGCTGCATTGGGTACTAAGTTGATCAAGAGCTCCGCCTATCACCCTCAGACAGATGGCCAGACAGAGAGGGTGAATCAAGTCCTGGAAGATATGTTGAGAGCATGTGCCATCCACCATGGTAGGAACTGGGATGATCACCTACCATTGGCGGAATTCTCGTACAACAACGGCTATCAGGCGAGTATCAAAATGGCACCTTACGAAGCTCTCTACGGTCGTAAATGCCGCACCCCATTAAATTGGTGCGAGTCTGGTGAAAGGGTCACATTCGGGGTTGATGTGGTGAACGACGCCGAAGAGCGCGTTTGGACAATTCAAGCCAATTTGAAGGCCGCTCAATCCCGACAGAAGAGCTACGCTGATAAAAGGCGTAGGCCGTTGCACTTTGACATTGGGGAACACGTGTACCCTCGCGTGTCTCCGATGAAGGGCGTGCACCGGTGTCGGTACCTGAGATATGGGGTACCCCCGCGCACAGGGTAAAATGCCTAAGATACTCGCCCTTCTCCGCAGGGAGAGCACCGAAGGCGCCACGCGTCCGGCGGGGCCGGACCTCCCTCTCCTCAGAGGAGAGCTCCGGGCCTGCCACGTGGCATACAGAAGCCGGACCTCCCCCTCCGCGGGAGAGAGGTCCGAAGACGCCACGCGTCCAGCGGGGCCGGGCCTCCCTCTCCGCAGAGGAGAGCTCCGGGCCCGCCACGTGGCATACAGAGGCTGGACCTCCCCCTCCGCGGGGAGAGGTCCGGAGGCTCCACGTGCCCCGCAGGCCGGACCCTTCTCTCCTCAGAGAAGGGCTCCGGACCCGCCACGTGGCCAGAAGAACGGTGCTGCCTGCCCCCGAGCGGTAGGCGGCGGGCGTAAAGGCGCTCCTCACCTTGCCCGTACAAGGTATTCAAGGCCCGCGTCTTCCCAAGACGTGGAAACGCGGAGCACGCGTCTGTCAGGTGCCGTTGCGCCCAGTCGCATCACAGACTGGTGCGCGGTGTCAGAACCTGCCAGCCAATAAACGCCGCGACAAGACATCCCATGCCGCCTGCGCCGTCATCAACCACTACGACTAGCACGCGGCATGGGCAGGGCGGCAAGATGAAGACTCAGAAGCCTTCGACCAGAGGCAACCACCGGCGTAACTACAGATACGGTAGATAATAGACAATCTTCCCGGGACCACCTGTCGGGTCCCGGCTTCCCTTGTAAGCCGCCCGAGCCTTGGACTATAAAAGGCTCGGATAGGCGTCGATAGCAAGGGTTCGCACTTTGCAACTCATACGCTAGCCATACACCCACAAGCTGTAACTCACCCCCAAGCTCAGGCCTCCGGCCCTGAGCAGCAAGCAATACAGCGAGCTCCGTAGCTCGCCGTGGACGTAGGGTTTTACGCTCCGGCGGCCTGAACCACGTAAAACTCGCCATGTCAAGCCCTCGCTAACTCGTCCATCCGTGCAAGCTTTCCGCTAGGAGACTAGCCCCGCCGAAAAAAGAACCTCCGCGGGCTGCCCAGTGCAGGCCCGGGGGAAGTGTCGATCGCACACTTCGACATTTGGCGCGCCAGGTAGGGGGCTTTTCCCCTAGCGTGACGAGTTTCCGCCAACGAAGATGACCAAGCTTCCTTCAACGGCAAACTCTCCCCCTCCGTGTTCACGGCGAACCGTGACCACTGGGGAGTACATGTCGACACACTCAGGATGGAGTGTGTTGGCACAAGCGGGCAGCCAGCAGCCGACTCCGGCAACGCCGACTCCGGCTATGCAGGCCCCGACCAGCGTGAGGTCTTCTGCAGCGCTGAGCGTACACCATGGAGGTGCGCTAGCTGCAGCAAGAGCGCTGCTGCGCAACCCGCCTGCGGGGGATGCGCCCCATTCAGCAACCCAGCAATGGGTCCGCGAGGTGGACTGCCTCGTCGTCGCCGCCGCGAACCCTCGCTTTCGGCGAGGACGACACCCAGGGCAACCGGCTGTGTCGCTGACGCGCACACCCACGGTTGACGGGCTAACGGCGGATTCCAGCTCCTCCAGGCTCCTGTCGACGGACCTGCGAAGGGAACTGGAACGGTGCCACTTGGGGCAGGATGCCCGGGTGTACCTCGAGCGACGCCGAGAAAGGCGTCGCAACCAGGAGGCAGGCGACAGCATGTCGTCGGCCTCGACGCAACCGGAAGGCAGGTCTTCGCCATGCGAGGCCCGCCACAGGCATATGCTGCGCAGCATATGCCACAACCATATGCGCCGCAAGTAGCGGCCCCGGTCTATGGTGCAGCCTTGCCCATGCCGGGATACGCAGCGCCAGGTGCGAACCAAGTGTTCGCAGCGCCTATACCTGCCGCAACAGGTGCAGGATGTGCGGCCCTTGCACCCCATCTTCGCTTCGCAAGGTGGCCACGCAAGTTCCGCCCGCACCTGCCCGAGAAGTACGACGGCAGCGTCAACCCGGCGGAGTTCCTCCAGATCTACTCCACCACCGTACTTGCCGCAGGAGGGGACGAGGCTGTCATGGCCAACTACTTCCCCGTCGCCTTGACCGGCCCAGCCCGGTCTTGGCTCATGAATCTACCTCAGGGGTCCATAACCTCCTGGGGTGAGCTCTGCCGGCAGTTCGTCGCCAACTTCGGCAGCTCCTACACCTGTCCCGTCACGGAGCTTGACCTCCACGCCGTCAAGCAACAACCTGGGGAGTCGCTGCGCTCTTTCATCCAGCGGTTCTCTCAGGTGTGCAACACCATCCCACATATCCAAAGCGCCTCTGTGGTGGTGGCGTTCCGACAGGGTGTCCGGGACGAGAAAATGCTCGAGAAGCTCGTGACCAGAGAGGTCCGCGACGTCTCGGGGCTCTTCAGCCTGGCGGACAAGTGCGCCAGAGCAGCTGAAGGGCGGAACTGGCACGCACTGCCGACCTCCGAGTCAGGAGGGCAGCCCGGGTCCGGTGCTGCTGCCTATGGGGGTGGCAAGAAGACCAAGAACCGGGGGGTGGCAAGATGAAGTCACCATTCACGGCCCCCGTCGCCGCAGCTGCGACGACCAGTGAAGCTCGGGGGCCACGCCCTGACAAAAGGCAGCGGCAGTCACCGGCCCCAGACAGTGACCAAGGCGGGCTATGCCCCGTGCACGGCACCTGCAACCATACTGCTGCCGAGTGCTGGGAGATCTAGAGGCTCGCAGAGTGCTTCCGCAAAGGAAGACAGCAGAGGGCTGAAGCACCGCCCTACCCTCAGAGGGATGGCAAACAGGAGGCCGGCGCCCCAGTCACCGCTACCCACCAGGTGGGGTTGCAGGAGCCTCAGCGTGTCATAAAGACAGTGCATGGCGGTGAGGACTCCAGTTCCGACGGTGACGGGCCTGGGCGTTAGCCAACTACAGCAAGCCTCCGTGCCTCGAACATACCTATCGGGAGCCGCCTAAGGTCCGTCAACCCCTTGAAGGCCTTGCCAGAAGGGGAAGACGCCTTAGGTCACCCAAGGCGAGCCCGGGTCCACCTACCCCTTGAAGGCCTTAGCTAGAAGGGGAGAACTCCCCGGGGGCCCCCGAGAGAAGCCGCGCAGAGCCTGATCCAGCGTGAAGATAACAACCTCGACAAGACTCGGCTTGCAGGGAACACCCCACAACGCACGGTCTCGGCTAACGCTCTAAGCACTACCGCCAAAGAACCAAACGCGACGGGGGCCCGCAAGAAGGCAACCTGGTGAAGCGGCACGCTATATTCCAAGAAGGACCCATAAGCTCTCCCCCAGCAGGGAAGGTCCCTTCCGAATCATGAAAGCTGCCGCCCCAGGTACACATGCCTTTTAACCGAGAGTGGGATCCATTCCCAAAAAATCCTTGCCATGAAGCAACACTGTAAGTCCTACTTACTGAGCATCGGTAGAACAGGGTTATCCACTTCTGTAATAGACCCCATAGAATTTAGGAACAGAGCTTGGGGTAGCTAAGTCTCAAGGGACGGTACAGGACTACGTCCAGTTTAGCCTGGTTCCGACCCTAAGCGCGTAGAGTCTTGCTTCCCTTGTAAACGAGGCGGAACATTGCCCCCATGTACAGCCAGAATTCCACCTATGGGTACGAATACAGAGACCTGTTCTACTTAGCTCTCTCTCATGCGTTCATTTAAATTATGCATTAATTTTTATGATCGCACTATCTCTGTATGTTCATCGTACATCTAGCTCCCCCTCTCCTGCGCTCATCCATAGTCGGCATTTGCTATCCTACCGAAGGCGGCTGCGCTTGAGGCACCTGCCGATGGCCGAGTGAGTCTCTCGGGCCACCCCCAGTCAGGTGTTGCGGTGCCAGTTGGTCACCTCTAGGAAAGGCTAGCGTTGTGCATGGGGGGTCCAGGGTGCGTATCCAGCTTAGCCGGCCCAGATCCCAAAGCATGCGCATCCTGCCCTCCGGAGGTCCAGGGGAGTACGTCCGCTTTGCCTGGTCATGAACCCAAAGCGCGTGCACTCTGCTTCCCCAGTGCATGGCCCGGTACTAGGGATCAGACGGCCGTACCCGGACCTCGGAGGGAGCCGGAGCTCCGGCGCCTCGTGCACAGAATTGCCCAAGCCCCGTATAGCGGGTCAGGACCATAAGACGAATAAGACTAAGAGACAGGAGGGGAGGACCCCCCGAGGAGAATTACGTTTCCTCTACCTGTGTGCAGGACCTCCAGGTTATGGCAACAGGGACTGCATGAAGCGGGGGGAAAGGAGCTACCAGCTACTCCGGCCTGGGACTGGAAGGACCGGGACCTGCCCCTCCAGCAGGGGCGGGGCCCGGGGGCCCCACGTGTCCAGCGGGCCCGGAACTCTCTCCTTCCTTGAGGAGGGCTCCGGGCTCGCCACGTGGCAGGCAGGAACCGGACCTCCCCCCCTCAGTGGGAGGGCTCCGGAAGCCCTACGTGTCCAACATGGCCGGAGCTCCCGTCTCTTGAGGAGGAGCTCCGGACCCGCCACGTGGCAGGCAGATTTGGAGCCCCCCATAGGGCGAGGTTCGGAGACCTCCGGGGGCCCCTAACACGGTTAGGACCCGGGGAGGGTGTCTGTGCGAAGCTCCGAGATTGGAAATGGCCTCTGAGTACCTTGCGGAGCTAAGGACTCAGCCAGGCAAAGCCAAGAAGGAGAGAAAAAGCATCACAGACACAAGTATCCAAGAGAGTCAAATTAAACAAGGCTCCATGAGCTGGACTACAGACTCGATAAAAAAGGGAGAAACAAGTCCTAAGGACCTCCCGGCTCTCGCCGGAACCTTGCGGCTACAAGGGCGGCCACATCCTCAACTTCAGCCCTGGCAGCTTCCTCCCGCTCCGCGGCTGGGCCCTCTCTCGCTGGCTCTAGCGAAAAAGAGGGGTCGCGGCTCTTGAAGCATGCCAGCACATGCGAAGCGACCTCTAAAGCTAAGCTGCGGCCCTCGGCCTCAAGCTCGCTGGCGACCACCGAGTCGAGCCTGTCCAGCTTGGCGCCGATCGACTCCAACGCAGGGATCACCTCTGCCACCTTCAGCGCGAGAGTCGCGGCCCTCACCGGACTGAAGCCAAGAGGGATCAGGGCGGACCCCGCTCGATCAACGAAGCTTGAGACCGCAAGGGCCTCGGAGAACCGCAAGGCGGAGAGCTCCTCCACCTCGCAGCGGGCCGCCTGCAGAGCCTCCAGGTTCCTCTCGAAGAATTCCTTCTCCTTGGCCGCCAGGGAACTCTCCCGAAGGTGGAGAGTCTTGGCTAGCCGCTCCAACTCAGCGGCCTTAAAGCCGGCAGTCAACTCCCGGTCCAAGACCGCCCGGCGATCATGGGAGACCTGTTCCTCCCTCAAGTCAAGGTCTGCCTTCAGAATCTCCAGCTCCTCCATCCGAGCTCGGAGGTCATCATCGCCCGCGGCCAGCTGCGCGGCGACCCTCTCTGCCTCAGCTGCCACGGAACGCTCCCGCTCCTCAACGGCGAGTTTGCGGCGCTCCAACCTCTGCCGTATTTCCACAGCAGCAGAGAGGCTCTCTTCGGCCTGGGCGTGTGCCTCCAGGGCCTCCCTGTTGATCCGCCGCAACTGGGTGTCCATGCGGTCGACAGCCCGCTTCATCCGGTCGACGAGCGCTTCCCTGAAGTCGAGCAACTCCCGCCTGGAGTCGAGCTCGCTCTTAACCTTCGCGGTCCTCTCCCGCAAAAGGATCCCCCAGATGAGGAGGCGGTCCCGTTCAACCGTATACTCCTCCCGCTCGCGCCCTAGTGCAGCCAAGACCTGCCGGATGCTCGACTCGGCAAGCGTGAAGGCGTCCGCCAGAGGCAATGGAGCAACAGAGGCTGGGGCAGTCCCTCCGACCTCCTCCATTACCTCGTCCTCAGGAAGAGCCGACGCACCAGCAGCTGAGACGAGACGCCGATCAGGAGAAGCTGGCTCCGCGGCTCTGGCAGCCAGGCCAGCCAGGCTCTTTTCAGCTTTTGGCTCCTTGACCTGAGGAGAGGGACGAGCCGGGGAAGGCGGTGCTGGAGAAGAAGCCAGACCGCCTAGTGCAGGATCAACCTGTGCTGGCTCGGGGGCCGTGGTTGCCGTCTCGGCAGGAAGAGACGACGCCATCGCGGAGTCCGGGCACACCGGAACAGGAGAAGTCCGCGCTGGCCTGGGGGTCGCGGCAGTTGCCCCTGGCTCCGAGCGCATCGGCGCAGATTCCCCGCAAGACGGGGAAGGCCGGGAAGCGCGGACACTCCAGCGGGCTCTGAACCCCGACTTCCGAGCCGGGGTAGGACTTCCAGAGCCCGCAACCGTCGCCGACGACCGCTCCGCAGTCACTTGGACTGGCGGAACAGGGGACGCCCCAGAGGCTTCCCCCAGCGCATCAACCCGGGGCCTCTTCGAGTCGCCACCGGAGGGGGTGTCAGGCACCCCGGAATCCCGACTTGGCACCGACACCGTTGCTGGAGGAGATCGAGCGCGTTTCTTCTCTGGCAGCGGGTTGGAAGCCATGGCAAGGGAGAACTCAAAAGCACAAGAGTCCGAGAAGAAATGCTGAGAAGTGCGAAGGGAAGCTGCAATGGGGGTAAGACCTCCTCTAAAAAGCTTCCCGGTGCAATTCCAAGCGATTCGGAACTCTTCGAATATCCCGCACCGGCAACTGCTTCGGTTCCTAGACCGAATGCCGATGACGGGTGGGCCCAAACCGCTTAGCTAAAGCGGTGGGGTCAAGGAGTCAGCCTCCTGAGAAGATGAGCCTGCAAGGCACTTTGGCGGTTCCCGAAGAAAGCGCCGCAACGTGCAGAAGTGGCAGCCTTGGGAACCGCCGCAGTAAAAGCAATCATCAAGTGAGCGCACGCTCTCACGACCCCGCAGCCGTTCGTGCTCTGGCAGCGGCCAATTCGGGACTTAAAGAAAGTGCGCGGATCGGAAGAGACGGAGGTCCCACCTCGGGCTCGCTATCTCCCCCGAGATGGGCCCGGGGGCCACTGTCGGTACCTGAGATATGGGGTACCCCCGCGCACAGGGTAAAATGCCTAAGGTACTCGCCCTTCTCCGCAGGGAGAGCTCCGAAGGCGCCACGCTTCCGGCGGGGCAGGACCTCCCTCTCCTCAAAGGAGAGCTCCGGGCCCGCCACGTGGCATACAGAAGCCGGACCTCCCCCTCCGCGGGAGAGAGGTCCAAAGACGCCACGCGTCCAGCGGGGCCGGGCCTCCCTCTCCACAGAGGAGAGCTCCGGGCCCGCCACGTGGCATACAGAGGCTGGACCTCCCCCTCCGCGGGGAGAGGTCCGGAGGCTCCACGTGCCCCGCAGGCCGGACCCTTCTCTCCTCAGAGAAGGGCTCCAGACCCGCCACGTGGCCAGAAGAACGGTGCTGCCTGCCCCCGAGCGGTAGGCGGCGGGTGTAAAGGCGCTCCTCACCTTGCCCGTACAAGGTATTCAAGGCCCGCGTCTTCCCAAGACGCGGAAACGCGGAGCACGCGTCTGTCAGGTGCCGTTGCGCCCAGTCGCATCACAGACTGGCGCGCGGTGTCAGAACCTGCCAGCCAATAAACGCCGCGACAAGACATCCCATGCCGCCTGCGCCGTCATCAACCACTACGACTAGCACGCGGCATGGGCAGGGCGGCAAGATGAAGACTCAGAAGCCTTCGACCAGAGGCAACCACCGGCGTAACTACAGATACGGTAGATAATAGACAATCTTCCCGGGACCACCTGTCGGGTCCCGGCTTCCCTTGTAAGCCGCCCGAGCCTTGGACTATAAAAGGCTCGGGTAGGCGTCGATAGCAAGGGTTCGCACTTTGCAACTCATACGCTAGCCATACAACCACAAGCTGTAACTCAGCCCCAAGCTCAGGCCTCCGGCCCTGAGCAGCAAGCAATACAGCGAGCTCCGTAGCTCGCCGTGGACGTAGGGTTTTACGCTCCGGCGGCCTGAACCACTTAAAACTCACCGTGTCAAGCTCTCGCTAACTCGTCCATCCGCGCAAGCTTTCCGCTAGGAGACTAGCCCCGCCGAAAAAAGAACCTCCGCGGGCTGCCCAGTGCAGGCCCGGGGGAAGTGTCGATCGCACACTTCGACAACCGGTTCGGTGTGAAGGGGAAGCTCGCTCCCCGTTTTATTGGACCCTACGCTATCACTGAAAAGTGTGGACCAGCAGCGTATCGATTGGAGCTACCGGCATCCCTTGCTGGTGTCCATGATATCTTCCACGTTTCGCAACTGCGAAAATGTTTGAAGTATACAGCTGTTGTTCCTATCGAAGACATTGGCGAATTGAAACCGGATTTAACATATGATGAGTATCCGGTGGAAATTCTTGATGAGAAAGCCCGAACCACGCGTAGCAGAACGTTGTGGTTCTACAAGATCCTCTGGAGTAACCACACCGCGGAAGAAGCGACGTGTGAGAGCGAGGAATTCCTTCGCTCAAATTACCCGGAGTTCATGGCTTCTCAACACGGGTAAGTCCCTACTACATCGCTATCTCTTCTTTTGTAATCTCGGGACGAGATTCTTTTAAGGGGGGAGGGATGTAAAAGCCCAAGAAAAGGGACTTGCAAAAACTTTTCTTCACCTCACAACACCACAGTTTTTGTTGTGGATATCTTAGGAAATATTGTGAAGAGCAAGTAACCTTCATCAAAAGAGTGATTAGAGGGGAAAGTCTTCCTTTTCACAAAGTGGTATTTGGACATAGGAACATGAGAGGTTGAGCTCACCCCTAGAACTTGAAAAGTCTTGGGAAGGTTCAGTCCAAGTTTCATAGAAATACAATACTTTTTGAGGCACTTTTTGGGTTAATTGAAAAAGAGGCCAATTTGAATGTAAATTCAAATTGCAGCAACTTTCATCACCCAAATTCAAAAGTTAGCTTCATATTCTTATTCAGCACATTTTTGTGAGCTCACACACCAATTTTCACTCCATTTGGAGTTGATCTTGACATGAGCTAAGTGGGACGAATTCAAACTTTATTTGAATTCAAAACTAAACTTGTGCTGAAATTCACCCAAGCCGAACCCAATTTGAATTCTATTCAATTCAAATGGCTCAGGGGTGAATAATTTGAATCACCAGGGGCATTATGGGGCTCACTGTTTACAACAGTGATTAGGAGTAAATTTCAGAGGTTAAAACCCCGGGTGGGACCCACATGTCATAGAGGGGAGAAGGAGAAACTTGCACCCAAAGTCAGAGTCTCGGTGGGAAATTCCACCGAGCAGCTGTCGGCTGTGCCACCGAGCAGCTACCGGCGCCACCAGCTGCTTCCCTCTCCACGCGCTGGCGCCCAGGGCGACTGGCTCGCGCCCCCATGCGACCGGCACCGCCTCAGCCGAGCAGGAGTCGGCCGGCTTTATCTTCTCGCGGGCAAACCCGAGCAGCGGCATTGTTTCTCGCCGCAGCTCTCTGCTCAATCGGGAAAACCAGCAAAACCATCTCCTCCTTCGTCCCTGAGCTGCTAGACAGCCACCTGAGCTCGCACTCCACCTCTCCAACGCCAGAAACCTCGAGCTCCGACCTCCTTTGCCCGAGAGCGATCGCCACAGCGGCGACTTAACCTCAGCCGAGAGTCAGGCGCCCGTTGGCAGCGTTCCACAGGCGTTTTCACGGTCCAGCGAGAGAGACAACAGGAGCGCGCGACCACCGTGCTGCTCTCCTCTATGTTTGGAAGCCAACCGTGAAGAATCCGTAGAGAATTTCCAGTTTTTGCTCCGGCGACCGTAAACCGAGCTTCCGGTACGGTTTCTTTAAATTCTCGCTCTATGGTCTTTCGGAGGTCATCAAATCTTGCACATAGACGCTGGACTAGCCGGCGATCAAGTTCTTTTCTGCATCCGTAGCGTGAAACTGTCTAGGAGTGACGAATTTCAAGCTTGATCGAGGGCGGTCATGGCGGGCACGATCGGTCACACGGTGCCGACCGACTTACCGCCATCCCTGAACCCTTTTGACACCTTGTCGAGCTTCCTAGAGGTACACTGATGCTGTAGGGCCGTTTGTTCGAGGTGTTGGCAGGTTTAGAAACTACGGTCGATGGTGTCGAACCTCAACCGAGGCCGCGGCACGTCACCGAGCTATTTCCGGTCACCCCCAGACCGACCTGTCACCACCGACGTGTTCCTCGACGTCGACAACCCCCTAGCGGTGATTTTCAGGCCTTGGGAGGTCCGGCAGCGGCGAGCCATCGAGCCCCGAGTCTGCTCCGGCGAGGTCGGCGGCGCGGGCGCGGGAAAACGGCGGGAGGAAGACGAAGCCGGCTGGCCCACGTGTCAGCGGCTGAAGAATTTAAATCGGGATCGGGTGTGGCCAGGGATCGGCTGTGCTGGCGCGCGAATACCCTGTGAGCTCCGGTGTGCCGGACACCTCCGCGCTCGACACGTGTGGTATCTCCGGTGTACCGGACACCTCCGTGCTCGACACGTGTCCCCGCGGGCCCCGAGAGTTTAAACTATTCCCCCGATTTTCAGAATTCTTCCAAACTTCAAATCCTCATAACTTTGGCTAGAGAGCTCCAAATTGGGTGAACCAAATTTTGTTGGATTCAGCTCTCTGAGCACTTTCCAGCAATACCAAATTCAGCTCATAAAGTGAATAGTTTTCCAGAATTAAATCCCTAAAGTTTAAACTGTTTGGAATTTTATCTGGAGAACTACTTTATGAAAAATTCTGAAATTTGGCGGAAAGGTTCATTGGAGAATCCCTGAATCCCAGTAATATTTCCAGACTCATCCAAGTTCATTTAGTTACCCTAATTGGGTGATTAAGGGGACTGCCCAGAGAAAATAGAAAAATGTACAGAAACATTTTTCAGATTTTCTCCAATCTTAATTAGGACATATCTTTCTGTAGGATTCTTCAAATGACATGAAACCAATTCCATTAGAACCATCCTAAATTCTAGTTTCCAGAAAGTAATGGTGGGAGCCATGAAAAACCCTGGAATTACTTAGAGGCTCAATTATTGACCAATGAGGCTTTTATTTGTACAAGGTTCAATTGAACTTTGTTTCAAATAAAACATGGTCACAACTCTGGTTAGGACCCTACCAATCCACCATAAAAATTTCAGAACCAAAGGGGAGGGCTAGCTAGAGTTATTAGCAATTATGTACTTAAGTTCACACATTGCATTTAAATTTACATGTAGTATTATATTCAACGTGTAGCCATTGAAGAAGAGACCCCGGAAGTGCTGGATTTCCTCCTTCCGGAAGAGGAACTAACCCCTGACCAGCAGCAACAAGGCAAGCCCCGGTTTGCATTAACCTTTTTATAAATTTTATTTTGTTTACATGTGTCATATGAAGTATGTATGTGCATTAGGTATAGGATGAATGAAACCCCACTTGCATAACCAAAGGTTCCTAGAAGAGTGAGGGTAGTGTTTAGAACATCGAGTAGAAAGGCTATGCTTAAAGATTCATAGGGCTTCGGTACAAGTCGAGTAGTTGGAATCTACTCGCGAGATAGGCTTGGGGACACACGGGTTCGGTTGAGTGATGTGAGATCACTTTAGTAATGAAAATGAGACTAGGCAGGGGCTAGGGCGCAGCAAGAGAGAGTCTTGTGTGCGCGGCCCTGCCCGTGTCGATTGAGGACCGATCCGTGTGCGGCCCTGCTGAACAAGTATTGAACGTACCGAAGGCATATCGGATATATGGGCCCCGATAAACTGATGTAGCCTAAACCTCCGAGCGTCGAGGCATAACGCACCGATTTATAGGTGTAGGCTGAGGGCAGCAAGGTGGAAATCTGCCAACGGGCATAGAGAGATGCTCCGTGTGGGGAACCTCCTGCTCGTTTCGGTGCGACCGGTTCGAAGTTTGGGCTGTTGGGTGAAAGGTTGTCCCGTACGACATCGAGTGAGCGTGCTGTGCAGCTCCACGGATGGGCGTACGTGACGTGCTCTTTGAGTTTCCCTGCAGGTGTATATCGAGTCTATTCGCCGTCCCTCACGGTGACGAGTACCGCTTGTTCACTGCGTCGTAACGTAGAATAATGCATGAAATGTTATGATTCAATATTGCTGTTATGATATAAGTATGTTGCTACATGTGTGCCACCAAATATTGCTTACTAAATTTCAGCTTCATGAACTGTTAACCTGTTGCTAAAAGATGAACTAAGGATGAACTTGTAGGCGTGTCCATTTGCTGCAACATTGCTATCCTATGTCATGGTACCCCTCATGTAGAGTTGCATGCTTAGGTGAGTCGGTTAAGCCTTGCTGAGCCTTCGTGCTCACGGTTGCTGCTTAAGTGTTTTCAGGTGAGGAGCCACCCACGGACTCGGAGTACGAGTCCACCGGTGAGGGTTACCCTCCGTCGGGGACCACGGCTGAGTGGGAGCCGTACACGCCGCGCTGAGCTGAGACGTGCAGCTAGTGTGGGTTGCCCTAGGGCTGGGCAACCGACTTTTGCTAGATAGGCGGGCGTGAGTTGTACAATAGAAACTTCCGCTGTGTAATAAAGACTCTAGTTTGTAACTGAGAAGTGTACTACTTTGTACCTTCCGTTTGTTTTCCCATGTAATATAATGTGTTCTTCTGACGTGTGCTGTCGGGTGTCGCATCGCGCGGCACCACCCTCTGCGATCCTGGATGAGCGGATTCCGGTCCGCCACAACAGGAGCCAGACCTTCCCCTCCGAGGGGAGAGGTCCGAAGGCTCCACGTGTCCTGCGGGGCCGGACCCCCCTCTCCTCTGAGGAAAGCTCCGGGCCCGCCACGTGGCCAGCAGAACGGCGCTGCCTGCCCCCGAGCGGTAGGCAGCGGGCGTAAAGACGCCCCATACCTTGCCCGTACAAGGTATTCAAGGCCCGCGTCTTCCCAAGACGCGGAGCACGCCTCTGTCAGGTGCCATTGCGCCCAGTCGCATCACAGACTGGCGCGCGGTGTCAGAGCCTGCCAGCCAATAAACGCAGTGACAAGACATCCCATGCCGCCCCGCCGTCATCATCCACTACGACTAGCATGCAGCATAGGAAGAGCTGCAAGACGAAGACTCAGAAGCCTTCGCCAGAGACAACTACCGGCATAACTGCAGATACGGTAGATCACAGTCAATCTCCCCGGGACCACCTGTCAGGTCCCGGGCCCCCTTGTAAGCCACCCAAGTCTTGGACTATAAAAGACTCGGGTAGGCGACGATAGCAAGGGTTCGCCCCTCTGCAACTCACACGCTAGCCATTCACACCCAAGCTGTAACTCACCCCCAAGCTCAGGACTCCGGTTCTGAGCAGCAAGCAATACAGCAAGCTCCATAGCTCGCCGTGGACGTAGGGTTTTACGCTCTGGCAGCCTGAACCACGTAAAACTCACCGTGTCAAGCTCTTACTAACTCGTCCATCCGTGCAAGCTCTCCGCAAGGGACTAGCCCCACCGAAAAAAGAACCTCCGCGGGCTGCCCAGTGCAGGCCTGAGGGAAGTGTCGACCGAACACTTCGACATTTGGCGCACCAGGTAGGGGGTTTCCCTTGCGCGACGAGTTTCCGCCGACGAAGATGACCAAGCTTCCTTCAGCGGCAAACTCTCCTCCCCCGCGTTCGCGGCGAACCGTGACCAGGGGGAAGTACATGTCGACACACTCAGGACGGAGTGTGTCGGCGCAAGCTGGGAGCCAGCAGCCGGCTCTGGCAGCGCCGACCCCGGCAATGCAGGCTCCAACCAGCGTCAGGTCTTCAGTAGCGCTGGGCGTACCCGGCGGGGGTGCACTAGCTGCAGCAAGAGCGCTACTGCACAATCCGCCTGCTGGGGACGCGCCTCAGGCAGCGACCCAGCAGTGGATTCGCGAGGTAGACCATCTCGTCGTCGCCGCCGCGAACCCTCGACTTCGGCGGGGACGACGCTCTGACCAACCGGCTGTGTCGCTGATGCGCACGCCAACGAAGATGACCAAGCTTCCTTCAGCGGCAAGCTCTCCTCCCCCGCGTTCGCGGCGAACCGTGACCAGGGGGGAGTACATGTCGACACACTCAGGACGGAGTGTGTCGGCGCAAGCTGGGAGCCAGCAGCCGGCTCTGGCAGCGCCGACTCCGGCAATGCAGGCTCCAACCAGCGTCAGGTCTTCAGTAGCGCTGGACGTACCCGGCGGGGGTGCGCTAGCTGCAGCAAGATCGCTACTGCACAATCCGCCTGCTGGGGACGCGCCTCAGGCAGCGACCCAGCAGTGGATTCGCGAGGTAGACCGTCTCGTCGTCGCCGCCGCAAACCCTCGACTTCGGCGGGGACGACGCTCCGACCAACCGGCTGTGTCGCTGATGCGCACGCCAACGGTTAACGGGTAGACGGCGGACTCCAGCTCCACCCGGCTTCCGTCAACGAACCTGAGGGCAGAGCTGGAGCGATGCCACTTGGGCCAGATGCCCGAGTGTTCCTCGAGCGACGTCGAGAAAGGCGTCGCATCCAAGGGGCTGGCGACAGCATGACATCGGCCTCGACCCAGCCTAAAGGGAAGATCTTCGCCACGCGAGCTCTGCCCCAGGCGTACGCCGCGCAGCATATGCCACAATCATATGCCCTGCAAACGGCGCCCTCGGTCTTTGGAGCAGCCTTGCCCATACCGGGGTACACTGTGCCAGCGGCGAACCAAGCGTTCGCGGTGCCAACACCTGCAGCAACAGGAGCAGGATGTGTGGCCCTGGTGCCCCACCTTCGCTTCGCGAGGTGGCCGCGCAAGTTTCGGCCGCACCTGCCCGAAAAGTACGACGGCAGCGTCAACCCGGCGGAGTTCCTCCAGATCTACTCCACCGCCGTACTTGCCGCAGGAGGGGATGAGGCTGTCATGGCCAACTACTTCCCCGTCGCCTTGACCGGGCCAGCCCGGTCTTGGCTAATGAACCTCCCTCAGGGTTCCATAACTTCCTGCGGAGAGCTCTGCCGGCAGTTCATCGCCAACTTCGGCAGCTCCTACACCCGTCCCGGCACGGAGCTTGACCTCCACGCCATGAAGCAACAACCTGGGGAGTCACTGCGCTCCTTCATCCAGCGGTTCTCCCAGGTATGCAACACCATCCCGCACATTCGAAGTGCTTCTGTGGTGGTAGCGTTCCGGCAGGGTGTCCGGGACGAGAAGATGCTTGAGAAACTTGCGACCAGAGAGGTCTGCGATGCCTCTGAGCTCTTCAGCCTGGCAGACAAGTGCGCCAGAGCAGCCGAAGGGCGGAATTGGCACTCACTGCCAGCTTCCGAAGCCGGAAGACAGCCCGAAGATGGCGGAGTTCAAGCTGAGCTCCAGACCACGTCAGACAGCCAAGAGCCAAGCACTGGCTGACTTTGTGGCTGAGTGGACGCCAACAAAGGCTGACCCAGGGGGCCGCGAAGACGGTGAACCAATGTACCGAGCTCCGGTCTTCACCGGGCCTCACTGGACGCTCTTCTTCGACGCTCCTCGCGAAAGCAGGGGGCCAGTGCCGGCATACTGCTTCTCATGCCATCGGGGGAGCAGTCTGGGTACATGGTGCGTCTCAATTCCAAGGCAACCAACAACTTGGCAGAGTATGAAGCACTCACCTTTGGCCTAAAAGACAGTCCTGTCTTTGGGCGCTCGCCAGTTGTTGGCGCAGGGCGACTCCCAGCTAGTTATCAAGCAAGTTAAGGGTGAATGCCCCTGCAATGACCCACAGCTAGCCGCTTATCTGCTCCACGTGCGGATGTTGGAGAAAGAGTTCCTCGCCTTGGACCTGCGCCATGTACCGCGCGCTGGCAAGGCCGCAGCTGACGACCTCTCAACGAAGGCCTCCATCGGAGCCCCTGCGCCCGAAGGAGTCTTCGAGAGGACGTTGCTGCGGTCCACAGCCCGGCCCGCCGAGCCGGGCGAAGGGGGCTGAACCAGTGCCTCAAAGCTAGGCAGTCCCGGCGGCCATGGATGCCGCCAAAGGATCATAAGCGTCACTGGGGACTCCGTGCAACCCAGGGCTCAAGATCCAGAAGCTCAAGTAGTCCCGATGCATGGACCACGGAGGTCCGGGACTCCTTGAAGGACATCCTTCCTGATGAACGTGCATTCGCTGAACGGGTGGTGTGGATGGCTAAGTGCTACGCCCTGGTATCTTTACTGGCATGGCGCCACGACATCCTATTGCGGTGCATAACCCAGGAGGAAGGCTGCGAATAGCTCACAGTAGTCCAAGGAGGCGAGTGCTGGGAATGCTCATCGTCCCGCACGCTGGTCGGTTAAGCCACCCGGCATGGCTCCTACTGACCGAGAGCCACCTGGACGCCGTCAAACCAGTTAGGGATGCAATGCGTGCCAGGTCCACGCCAAGCAGACCCACACAACCGGTGCAGACGCGCACCCAAAGCCATCGGGGGATACCGGCTCCTCCGGGTCGAGGGCCAGCCGGACTTCCCAGGGCCGGGTCACGGGAACTACCCTTCCACATGGTATGCGGGGCCGAAGCCGTGCTTCCCCCTGAGATCGCCATGGGGGTCCCCCCGTGTCCGACGTACGACGAAGCCATGCATGACCCGCTCTGCGTGAAGACAGGCGCTCCGACGCCACCCCAGTAAGTTCACCATGCTTACTTAGGTGTTTATTTAAATTACGCATTAATTTATATGAACACCTCCCCACGCTCTAGACAGTGTGCGTCCATTGTACACTCGGTTCCTCTTTCCTGCTCTCATGCATAGTCGATATTTGCCGTCCTGCCGAAGGCGGTAGTGCTTGGAGTACCTGCCAGAGGCCCGGTGGCCTTTTGGATCTCCCCCTGTAAGGGTACTGTACCGCCAGTTGGTCTCCTCCGAGAAAAGACCTACGCTAGACCGGGGGGTCAGGAGCCTTGCTTTGCCCGGTCTTGCACCCAAAGCATGCGCACTCTGCCCCCCGGCGCTACGGTCTGAGTACCAGGGGGCCGGACGGTTACACCCTGACTGGGGCTGGGGCCAGACCTTCGGGACCAAGTGCACTGGATTACCCAAGCCCCGTATTCCGACCTGGGACAGTAAGCCAAATGAGACTAAGGGACAGGAAAGGGGGGACCACTGAGCAGTTCCGGACCTCCGCCCCCACAGCTGGGCCGAGCTCCGAGGCCAGCCCTCGCCCTCCTTTCAGAGGCGAGCGCTGATGCCGGACCTCACGCCCTTCGCTGGCCTGAGCTCCGATGACTTCCGGACTCCGCCTCCACAGCCAGGCCGAGCTTCGAGGCCAGCCCTCACCCTCCTTTCAGAGGCGAGCGCTGATGCCGGACCTCACGCCCTTCGCTGGCCTGAGTTCTGATGACTTCCGGACCTCCGCCCCCACAGCTGGGCCGAGCTACGATGCCAGCCCTTGCCCTCTTTTCAGAGGCGAGCCCTGATGCCGTACCTCACGCCCTTCATGGACCTGAGCTCCGATGACTTCCGGACCTCCACCCCAACAGCCGGGCCGAGCTCCGATGCCAGGCTTCACCCTCTCCTAAGAGGCTGAACTCCGAAGCCGTCAAGACCCTGCCAGCACAGGAAGTACTCAAGACAAGAAAGTGCGAGGGTAGGAGAAGGCCTCACCTTGGGCTTGTTACCTCCCCCGAGGAGAGCCCGGGGGCCACTGTCGGTACCTGCGATATGGGGTACCCCCGCGCACAGGGGAAAATCCCTAAGGATCTCGCCCTTCTCCGTAGGGAGAGCTCCGAAGGCGCCACGCGTCTGGCGTGGCCGGACCTCCCTCTCCTCAAAGGAGAGCTCCGAGCTCGCCACGTGGCCTGCAGAAGCCGGACCTCCCCCTCCGCGGGAGAGAGGTCCGAAGGTGCCACGTGTCCAGCGGGGCCGGACCTCCCTCTCCTCAGAGAGGAGCTCCGGGCTCGCCAAGTGGCCAACAGGAGCCGGACCTCCCCCTCCGAGGGGAGAGGTCTGAAGGCTCCATGTGTCCTGCGGGGCCGGACCCCCCCTCTCCTCTGAGGAAAGCTCCGGGCCTGCCACGTGGCCAGCAGAACGGCGCTGCCTGCCCCCGAGCGGTAGGCAGCGGGCGTAAAGACGCCCCATACCTTGCCCGTACAAGGTATTCAAGGCCCACATCTTTCCAAGACGCGGAGACGCGGAGCACGCCTCTGTCAGGTGCCGTTGCGCCTAGTCGCATCACAGAATGGCGCGCGGTGTCAGAGCCTGCCAGCCAATAAACGCAGCGACAGGATATCCCATGCCGCCCCCGCCGTCATCATCCACTACGACTAGCATGCGGCATAGGCAGAGCTGCAAGACAAAGACTCAGAAGCCTTCACCAGAGACAACTACCGGCATAACTGCGGATACGGTAGATCACAGTCAATCTCCCCAGGACCACCTGTCGGGTCCCGGGCCCCCCTTGTAAGCCACCCGAGTCTTGGACTATAAAAGACTCGGGTAGGCGACAATAGCAAGGGTTCGCACCTTTGCAACTCACACGCTAGCCATTCACACCCAAGCTGTAACTCACCCCCAAGCTCAGGACTCCGGTTCTGAGCAGCAAGCAATACAGCGAGCTCCATAGCTCGCCGTGGACGTAGGGTTTTACGCTCCGGCGGCCTGAACCACGTAAAACTCACCGTGTCAGGCTCTTACTAACTCGTCCATCCGTGCAAGCTCTCCGCAAGGTACTAGCCCCGCCGAGAAAAGAACCTCTGCGAGCTGCCCAGTGCAGGCCCGGGGGAAGTGTCGACCGAACACTTCGACAATGATATTAGATGATTTTTATAAGACGAATTGGATTAAGTGATCTTTGTGTGTGGGTGAGATCTCGTCTAAGGCCAATCAAGGGGTTGTTTAGGGTTGGGCTCAAATCAGCGAGAGTAAACGGGGGAAGGCTGGCCAGAGAGTAAGAAATCGAACGCCGAGGCTATGGCTCACTCGATTAAGCTGCCGATTTTCGGTAGGGGATATAGGAAGTAGAGCAACTTCATGAAAGGGCGGCCATGCCGCGGGGTGGTCACGGCCAAACCCAAGGAGAGGGAGAAGGGGGATGACTCGGGGAGAAGAGTGGAGGTTGGGATGCTCACCTTGGTCGTGGCTTGGCGGGGCTCGGCAGGGAGGGTTCCTCGTCAGAGATTGGTGTTGGGGAAGACGCGAACGCCGGTGCTCAATGGGACGGGGGAGAAAGTGAGCTCCCGAGCCCCTTTTATAGATAGAGGGGGGAAGGGATAGGGATGGAGGAAGGAGAGGTAGGTGAGGTGTAATTAATGTAGGTTCCGGGAGCATCTCGTGGAGTGGATAAGGATGGGGGGAGAAAGAGATATGTGAGGGGTGGTTCAGGAAGCTTCTCGTAGAATAGATAAGGATGAAGGAGGAATGGGTATGTGGAGGGGTGATTCCGGAAGCTTCTCGTGAAATGGATAAGGATAGAGGAAGAAGTGGGTGATGTGTGGTTCTAGAAGCTTCTCATAGAATGGATGAGGATGGGGGAGGAAGAGGAAAAAAAGGGTTTTCCTTTAGGTAAAGATAGAGGGGTGGCTGCACCAGTTTCAATGAAAGGCATCTCTGCAATCGGCCAAAAGGGTGCATAATTTGTCTGGTGATTAATTCTATAACCCTGATTTATTAGCTTTACGAAAAATGGGGCGTTACAGACCTACCCCACTTAGGATGAATCTCGTCCTTTAGATTCGAGTGGTCTGCAAAAAGATGGGGGAACTCTGTCCGCAATGCATCTACTCTTTTCCAAGTAGCTTCGGCCTCCGAGTGTCTGTTCCACTGGACCCAACAAAGTGTGATGGTGTTTCTCCGTGTCCTTCGGGTGACTGTTTCCAAGATATTTACTGGCACCTCCTGGTAGCGCAGATCATCTTGCAGGTCTAGGGTTTCTTGTGCCACCTGTTCCTCGGGAACCCGTAGGCATTTTCTTAGCTGTGACGCGTGGAAGACGCTGTGCACGCCTGACATTTCTTCGGGTAGCTGAATTACGCTACTGATCCTACCCTTTTTAGGACTAAGAAAGGACCAATGTACCGTGGTGCCAACTTTCCACGTACTTGGAATCTGCGCGTGCCACGGATAGGAGATACTTTAAGGTACACATGATCTCCAGCTTGGAAACTAAGTTCACGCCTCCTCTTATCTGCGTAGCTTTTCTGACGTGATTGGGCAGCCTTGAGATTCGTTCGAATCTCTGCTACCTTGTCCTCTGCTGCCAAGATGAAGTCTGGTTGCTCCACAATGCGGTCACCAACTTCTGACCACATGAGCGGGGTTCGACACTTCCTTCCATAGAGGGCTTCATACAGTGACATCTTGATGCTGGCCTGATAACTGTTGTTGTATGAGAACTCAGCATACGGTAAACTATATTCCCAATCCTTGTCGTAGGTGAGAACAGCGGCCCTCAACATGTCTTTCAAGATTTGGTTGATCCTCTCTGTCTGACCATCCATCTGAGGGTGATATGTTGAACTAAAGTCCAACTTGGTACCAAGTGCCTTTTGAAGACTCCTCCAAAACCTTGACGTAAACTGAGTACCTTGATCTGAGACTATCCTCGAGGGTACTCCATGTAGTTTCACAATACGGTCTATGTACAACTTGACCAGCTTACTCCCATTGTAGGTAGTGCGCACAGGAATAAAGTGTGCAACTTTAGTCAGACGGTCGACCACTACCCACACGGAGTCATTACCATTCTTGGTCCTTGGTAGGCCAGTGATGAAATCCATTCCTACCTCATCCCATTTCCAAACGGGAATCGTTAAGGGCTGTAATAGGCCACTCGGCTTTTGATGCTCATCTTTGACCCTTCTACACACATCACAATAAGCCACAAATTTGGCTATGTCACCCTTCATGCCAACCCACCAATATTTCTGCTTAATATCCACATACATCTTTGTGGTTCCAGGTGGATAGAGTAGGTAGAGTCATGAGCTTCATCCATGATTATATTCGGATAGTGACCTTGTGAAGGCACACACATCCGTTTCTTGAACCATAATATTCCATCTCTATCAACTCTAAAGTTTGGTGCCTTGCCTTCACCGGTTTGTTCCTTGATCTTCATTAACTTTCCATCCTCCTGTTGAGCCTTCTTAACCTGGTCATCCAGGACAGGGTAGACGCTAAGGTTGTAGTTGTAGGAGTGAGGTACAATACTTAGGTTCAACCTCATCATCTCCTCGCACAGTTATGGTACTTGAGTCACCAAGTGATGACAGTATGCTTTCCTGCTGAGAGCGTCTGCCACAACATTTGCTTTACCCGGGTGGTAGTGGATCTTCACATCATAATCCTTAATTAGTTCCAACCATCTTCGTTATCTTAGATTCAGATCAGGCTGGGTAAAGATATACTTGAGGCTCTTGTGGTCTGTGTAGATTTCACACTTGTTACCGATCAAATAGTGTCTCCAAATCTTAAGAGCATGCACTACCGTAGCCAATTCCAAGTCATGGGTTGGGTAGTTCTGCTCGTGCGGCCTTAACTGACGAGAGGCATAGGACACCACTCGTCCTTCTTGCATTAGCACACATCCTAGGCCATGTCTAGAAGCATCAAAATAAATAAAGAAGCTCTTGTGAATATCCGGTAAGACTAAGACTGGGGCCGTGGTTAGTCTTCCCTTCAACTCACAAAAACTCCGCTCACATGCTTCAGTCCACACAAACTTCTTATCCTTTTTGAGTAGTTCCGTCATTGGTCAGGCTAGCTTGGAAAATCCTTCGATGAACCTCCGATAATAACCAGCCATACCTAGAAAACTACGAATCTCCGAGACCAAAGTTGGTTGCTTCCAAGATGATACAGCTTTGACCTTCTCTGGATCAACTGCAACTCACTCGGCTGTTAGCACATGCCCAAGAAAACTAACTTTCTGTAACAAAAACTCACATTTGCTGAACTTGGCACAAAGTTGATGGCTCCTGAGCCAGTCCAGAACAACACGCAGGTGTTGCGCGTGATCTGCTTCGCTTCGTCAATAGACTAGAATGTCGTTGATGAAGACAACGACAAACTTGTCCAACTCTTGCATGAACACCCGGTTCATTAGGTTCATAAAGTAGGCAGGGGCATTGGTTAATCCAAAAGACATCACTGTGAACTCGAACTAACCGTAGCGAGTCACAAATGATGTCTTGGGTATATCTTCAGGCTTAATCCTCACTTGATGATATCCAGACCTCAAGTCAATCTTTGAGAAAAACTTGGCCCCCTTTAGCTGGTCGAATAGATCATCTATCCGTGGTAGAGGGTATTTGTTCTTGATGGTCACCGCATTAAGAGTTTGGTAATCTACAGAGTCTCTTACTTCCATCCTTTTTCTCTGCGAAGAGGACTGGTGCACCCCATGGTGATGCACTAGGCCTTATGTACCCTTTCTCTTGCAACTCATCTAACTGTTTCTTTAACTCGGCTAGTACTGGCGCTGCCATTCTATAAGGCCTCTTGGCTATTGGGGCAGTTCCGGGAACTAGATCAATGGAGAACTCCACTTCTCTTTCTAGCGGCATGCCTGGCAACTCCTCAGGGAACACATCAACATACTCTTTAATCACTGGCACTTCCTGAGGTGTATCCACCTTCAAGTGATTTACTACTGGCTCAGATAGGCTGGACTTGACATGACATGTGACAGTCTTCCCTTCATGGTTTGTTACTGTCACAGTCCTTTGTGCACAAGCTATACTCCCATTGGACTTGGCTAACCAATCCATACCGAGGATCACATCTATCCCATGGGAGTCAAGCACTACTAGATTAACCAAGAACTCTACCCCACTTAGCTTTAAAGGGATGGTGTTAACTCCTAGGTGGAAAGGTATATAACCTCCCGGTGATCGAGTCATTAAGGGCCTCTTAAGGGCTACCTTAGATATATCATGTGTCTCTACGAAGTGTGATGATATAAAAGAATGTGATGCACCAGAATCAAATAGTACTGAAGCCAAAACTGACTGAACCAAGAACTCACCAAGTAGAACTCCTGGTGCTGCATATGCCTCTTCGGCATAGACGTGGTTTACTGTGGCCTTTCTAAAGGTGTGTTGAGTCGTTGACGGTGCTCCACAGCTGCCTCCGGCTGGTTGCCTTGGTCCGTTAACTGAGTTGGAGACGACAGATGGTGCTGGTTTAACCTTGTAAGGGCAGTTAATGGCGATATGCCCAGGCTCACGGCAGCTGAAACAGATCCTTTGGACACCAGACTGATTGACCCCAGACTGCTGAGGACGGAATGAGCCATGTGATTTAGCAGGTTGTACCGGTTGCTTGAAGGTGGTGGTTGGTGCTTTGTAGGATACACCACTATGAGCCATCTGCCCAGAGTAAATAGGTTGTTGGGTCTTCTGCACAAAGTAGGTTGGTTGTTGGGTCCTTTGTACTGAATAAACAGGTTGATTAGTCCTCTGAAGTTTCACCTGTTGGAACCCCTTCTTGTCCTCTGTAACACCCCAAAACCTATTAAGAGGGGAATTTAAAAAATTTTGGACGTATTGCATGTGGTGCAGAAATTCAAATTCAAATTGGAATTCAAATTCAACTCAAAACAGAAAAGAAAAAGAAAAAGAAAAAAAACAAACCCTCCGGCCAGTGGGCCAAAACCCACCAGCCGCCCACCTCACCCCCGCGCCAGCCCGCAGCCGCGTGCCCCGTTCTCTTTCTCACTGACGTGTGGGGGCCCGCCATCTTCTTCCTCCTCGCGCGCGCGCTCGGCCGAATCAAAACCACCCCGGATACTCGCGTATCCCAGCCGAATTTCGGTTCTGGACAACGTAAACTCGATCACAACCGAACGCCGCCCTCCCCCGGCTATATAAACACCGGCATCGTCCCGATTTTCACCCGCGATCAGCTGTTTTTCCTCCCGGTGAGAACCGAAGCTTCAATCACCGTTTTCTCTCGATCTCTGCTCGGGTTCTCTGATCTAACGCGCCGATCGTGTTCCACCGCCTCCGGGGAATCACGCAGGTGCAGAAAACTCGGTGGTTTGCGCTTCAAACACAGCGCCGACGAGCATCGCCGTGAATTCACCTCGGACCTCGTCGCCGACCGCCTTCCAGGACCTCCGAGCTCAAGAAAAACCCGGAGGTGAGATCCCTGACCTCCCATCTACCAATCTATGCCATGAAATCCCAGTTTTAGGAAGAATTGACGAAGATCCGAAGTTTTCCGGCGAGATCACCGCCTCTCGCCGCCGCGCGCCGCCGGGCAGCGCCGCCCGCGCTTGATTAGAGCGACGTGGCTGCTTGTGCGCCGTCTATTTTAAATCGCACGGTAGAATTTAAATCCCCGCGTACCGGTTCGACGTTATAATCTCAGCCGTCTGTTTTAAATCGGACGGTCCACATCAGCCCCGCATTATAAAGGCCGGGATTCTTACACGCTACCCCCTGGGGATCTCAGAAAATACGAGCTAGCCCCGGAAACTTCTGATCTAGCCCCTGGAACTTCAGAAATTCATGTAAATTCAATTAAAAATCAGTTTTAGCCCCTGGACTTAAGAAAAATTAGGAAAACCCCTCTGTTATGTGTAGATAGACCCCTGGAAATTTATGAAATAATATAATAGACCCTGTAGTGGGGTGAGTTTACTTTTTAACCTTATATAATATTAAATTTAGGAATTTGAATATGTAATTAAGATTTAAATTTAAAAGGGTGAGGCACACACATTGTAAATTCAAGTTTAAACTCCACTAACAATTGGAAAACTTTAGAATGAGCTAAAAATAAATTTTAGGCTGAAATGAAATCTGTTTTGGTGTGTTCATGTTTATTTGATCTAAAAACACATTTTAGGCTAGGAAATAATTCTGAAAATTTGTAAAATAAATGTAAATAGTTGACATCAGAGAGAGATGTTCAAAAATATATTGTTTACTATTTTAGATCAGAACCTATTCTGTTTAGATGATGTGTATTACTATTTTCATAATAAAGTTCACAATTAGGCATAGAAAATAAATCTTAAAATATAGGAAGATAGGTATGCATAACTAGAAAATGATAAATGAAATCTCCAAAACCCAAAGATTTCAGTTTAGGATTTGGTAGAAGATCTGAAAACCCATTTGGAGTAGGAAAATACCTTCCATGCATACTTGGTAGCTAAGATGTGTATTAATTGAATATAAGAAATTTGTTTAAATTGGAAAATTCATATATAGTGTACAAATATAAATCTGAATACAAAAGTTAGAAATCATATGCACATGTTTGAAAGTGCATGTAAGCCCAAAATCAACACACATAGAGTAACCACAACACATAGAAATGTGAATGACTTTCATAAATGAATGTGTGGTTTGTATGAAGTGAAAGTGTGAACTATGTCTTCTGGATTATTGTTTTCTTTTGCTATGTGTGATGGTATGAGTAGAACCTGCTCCAGAGCAAGTTCTTCCTTTCCAAGATCAGGACTATCCATTCCCAGAGCAGCAGGAAGAAGGCAAGTGTCCTTGACCACTTTGATCCTATGCTAGGATGTGTAGATAGAATTATTTGCATTGTCAATTGAAATATGAAACCCATGCTAGGAAGTTTCCCTAGAATTGCATTATCTTGTTTCCTTGTAGCTTGGGTTGGGAATTATTTTATCATGTCATTTATTTGTGCTTAGCCATGCTTAGAATGGGATAATTGGGATATGAGATCATCAGTTTATTTACCATACTCTTGAATGAGATGTTATGAGTTATGTAGAGGTAGGGATTAAGGCAAGTTGGATGATTTTGGTTGGTGCTGGGTGCACGAGACTCAGGTTTGTGTTTAGTACTTGCTTGGATCCTAAGGACCGGTTCATGGAGCATGTAACCTGGCTTTACCGTGCCAACCACATGCTGAGATGGGGCAGCTTGGCCAATTAATTAGGTGTATCCCTGGCGTAGTATGGGTGTGTTGGATGGTGCGGGGAATAGGTGTCAGCTAGACTACCATATGAACCGCAAGGCTCAAGAGGGGGCCACTGCAGCGGGGTTGGAGCCTCTTGTATGCTGTTAGGGGTGAAACCTCAGTGGGCCCACACTCGTCGGGAATCCCTTTGTAAAGGCTTCGTAGTGATCTCCTGGCTACACACCTGGGAAGTGTGAATGTGGTTCGTAGCCACTGGCATAATGGAGGTTCTTTTAGTCCACCCGGCAACGGGGGATGAAATCACTACATGTGGGTACAGTGGTGCAAACTCTACAGAGTCAAAACTGTCATGACAGCCGTGCTCACGGTCAAGAGCGGCTTGGACTTATTCATGATTAGAGGATGGATGGCTTTGGAAGTTGAGGATGTTAAGCGGGGAGCTTAACATTGGAAATGATGTTATGGTTATTTGATTATGATGATGGGTTGGGAGTTTGGGACCATTTCATCTATGTAGTAATGTAGGTGCTTAATAAGCTAAGGTGATAGGTATTAATTGCGTAGTGCTTTAACCATGAGTTCAACCTCTCCTTGTTCTAGCCATGCATGACATAACTTTCCCACACTTGCTGAGTACCATCGGTACTCAACCTTGCATATTTGTTGGTTTATATTGCTGCTCAGGTCAAGAGAATGACGTGGTGTTTAATGATCAAGACTTTGGACCCGAAGAAGGCTTCTAGGTTCATGGAGTCCCCCGGGCAACACCTGTGATGGAGCCCACGAGAATAATATTCCGCTGCTAGTTTATTTACTTGTGATGAACTTATTATCGTCCATCGAGACATATGCTATGTAAGACTTATTTATATTCGACACCTGGCTTGTAATAAATGATGCTTCACTATTTGTCATCACATGTATGAGAAAATGATCATGGCATACATGTGATATTCACTCGGTTGTTCTTCGGAGAAACCGGGTGTGACATCCTCAAATTTCCTTTTCTTCTCCCGTAGCTCATCCTCTATGTTCTTTTCTGTAGTGATGGACTTGTTAACCAAGGTACTGAAATCTGGATAAACAGATGCTTCAAGAAATTTTCTGATTTCAGTGTTTAACCCATGCAGAAAGGCTTCTTGCTTCTTCTCTTCTGTATCCACAGTGTGGGGGGTCATAGTGGGATAACCCGGTAAACTTGTGTAGATACTCTGTCACAGTTAGACCCTTCTGTTTAAGTTTCATAAACTCTTCCCTCTTTAGCTTCACAATGCAACTTGGGATGTGTTGCTCTCTAAATAACTTCACAAACTCATCCCATATCATGGTCCTGGCATGTGGATGCATCTCTCTGTAGCTGTGCAACCAGGCTAAGGCAGATCCTCTCAGTTGTTGGACTGCAAGCAAAACCTTATCCTGCTCATTTGCATGCACAACCTCAAGTTTCATCTCAATCTCTCTTAGCCAGTCATCTGCCTCAATATGGTCCTCTGATCTAGAAAACTTGGGCTGTTCATCCTGTTGAAGCCTGTGATCTGGTGATTGTTTTACGGCGTTGGCTGATGGTTGTTAAGACCATCGTTGTTCCAGGCAGCCAGTGTGTTCGCCAGTAGCTCGAGGAGTCGAGTCTGGTGGTCTAGAATGGCAGTCAGGTCATAGTTAGGTGCTTGGGGATGTGGCCGGACAGATGCACCCTCCTCTGTCTCATGCTCGTGAGGTGCAGGCGGAATCTCTCGTAGTCCTTGGTCCGCCTCGTGTCCATTAGTGGCTCGGCTCGAGCAGCGAGGCATCTGTGACAAGGCAATCGATGGGTTTAGATTTTCTTTCTATTATTATTACTATTGTGCATCATAATTAGTTATGCTTACTGTCTTTTATTATTGTTATTATTTTTTTACATATGTAGTTTTATACCACACAATTCATGCAAACATCAAACATTGCAAGCAAAACACCAGCCATTCATTGATTGAGGCAAGCGGTACAAGATACATAGCGCATGTCATCCCTGGGTCCATTCCCTTAAGGGTTAGCCGGGACCTCTGCCTGGCTACTGGGTCCTACATCCTGATCTTCACGGTCTTCGCTGGTCCCGCGAGGTGAGGTCGGAGGGGTAGGTGGCACGGACTCACAAATCCTCCTACGGGGGTTGGATAGGTGATATGCTGGAGTTCCTTCTAGGATTAGTGGCTCCGTTGCTACACCTGCCTGACGGTCCTTCTGCTTGGCTCGGTCTATGAGGTAGACACCCCTAAGCAGCTGGCTGTGGCGGTCGGCCTACTCCCTAAGGTTCTCCTCGGCCAAGGCGACACGACTTTTGGTGCTCGCAACCCGGGCTTCAGCCTGCGCTAGCGCTAGCTTAGCCTTTTGCCAGCGGGTCTCCAAGGTCTCAGCGCGCTGGACGAGGGTCTTCACGCGCTGGTTCAGCTGGTCACACAAGTCATCCAGGCTCAATAAATAACCAGACATGGCGACAATGGTGGGGTTGTCTTCGGTCGACCCGAGGCCTTCCAAGTTGCGAATCCTCGCCATCCATGCGGGATGACTATGATCCAGTGGTGGGAAGTACTTCATGGGTGTGGAACCCAAATGCCAGTCAAACATGTGGCAAAGGTTGTGACGCCCTCAATTCTGTGGGAAAACCACGGAACCGAGAACTAATGCATATGTGTGCCCAGAATGTTCATCACACATACACATACGTTCCACAAACTGAATTCAGATTATATATTACCACGAATAACAGAGTTTATTACAATACCTCATGAGTCTTGGACTCATGCTCACAGCGGAAGTCTTATTTCTACGCAGCGGAAGTCTTTATTCTAACGGGGAAGCAATTTAGCTAATGCGGAAACAAATCTAAGCAGAAGTGGCTCCATCTCTACTCCTTCCACAGGCAAGGTTGAGAACAGATCACACGCCGTAATGCTCCACTTGGTCTTCATAGTAGGCTTCTCCCGCTGCTGATGATGAAATAATAATGCAAGTTTGAGTACAATGATGTACTCAGCAAGTGCGGGAAAACACATGATATGCAACTCATAAACAAGGTAGGTATAAAAAGGCTTATTTGCAGAAAAGCAGATTTATAAACCATGATAAAACAGCAACTTAACTTTAGATGAATGTAATCCCAGCATGTATTAAATTACCAACATACCTCCATCGCTTTCCATGTTCCACCCGAACATTAACCAACCTCATTCTTACTCACGAATACCTCCTCGTATTCGCTACCATCTCACGTATACCTTCACGTATTCGCTACCATCTTATCTCATAACAACTTTGTCTCACACCGAGACCAGTTTTGCTGCCATGACTCAACAGTCATGCAACCATCTTATCACCCGGACTCAACAGTCCCAACAACCATACCATAACCAAAACCAATAACCATAACCAAGAACCTTCCCAATAACCATCCCAACTAATCATGGCAGTTTAGCCAGGCGCTCGTGACCGTAAGCTCGGCTATCATGATAGTTTTAGACTCTGCAGAGTTTGCACCTCTTTACCCACAAGTTTGTGATTTCGTCACCCGTCGGTGACTGCAGAACCTCCATTATACCAGTACACAACCGTCGGTGTATGGTCAAGAGATCACAAAATAGCCTTTACAAAGGGGTTACTAGATGTATGGACTCACTAAGGTTTCACCGGCAGGCTAGAATCTCCAATTCTCCCACCCACGGGCCCCCTCTTGTGCCATGCAGTTCCCAGGGCAGTCCTCACTCGACTCCCATTCCCCGCGCCTTCCACAGTCCATAAGACTCTAGCAACTTACCTAATTACTCAGCTAAGCCGCACCCATACTTGGCCTTGTGGTGGCACTGTTATCCTGGCATGTGCATGCATGAACCGGTTCTTAGATCTATGGCAAGTAAACCACCATCTCAAGCTACCTCATTCACAAACCCGGGCTTGCCTAGATCACCCTCCGATCCATGTTCATTATCCTCATCATGTATTCTTATATCATTACGAGTGCAGTAAGCTAGACACATCTATCTCGCTTCCCAATCCCATAGACTCTGCGAAGCATAAAGCAAAAACCATACCCGACTCATAAACATACCTGGTGACAAGGGTGGTTTAACCAAAGCTAGTAAACTCCTATAAAAGGGTTTCCCATCATTTTTGACTCAGCACACACACCTTTTCACAAAACAAACCGGTTTTACTCAAAACATAGGATGAATATGGTCAAGGAGCACTTGCCTTGTTCTTGCGGTTCCGGTTGTTCTTCTATCTCAAAACCTTGTTGCTGCAGTTCGTCGTAGACAGCTCCCTGAGCTTGTCCTGCTATGTAGGATCACGTGCATACAAGATTCACAGCAATCAATATCATGCACAAACCTTAAACTAGATGCGATGATGCACATGTATGCTATCCTATGACTAGTTTTATTAGATTGGTTTGTACGTGTTCTTTCATGGCTTGCATGGACAGAGGTGTTCGGATCAAAGGTGGATGTGGCAATGATCTTGTCTTTAGATCAACCTGATCATCAAGTGATCTATCCATGAGAAGGCTTCTGTTCGAAAGGAATCAAAGAACAGATGCAAAGAAAACACAACGATGTCGTAAAATGGTATTGGAGACCTACCTTACGTTCTTCTCGGTTGTGACACCCTCATCTCAGGTGTCAGCATATGTTCATGCTTTATGAAGAGGAAACATTTTAAGAAAAGAAGGAACAGAGAAAAAAATATCAGAAGGATGGCCAATAAGAGCCAAATCTAGCTCTCAGAAAACGCCGAAGACAACTCACCACAGCCGACGGCCACGAGGCGTGTTCGGAGCCCGTCCCCGTGAGGTGGGGAGAGGTCCGCCGCTAAAATAGCTACGTGGCAGGTTCGGGACTCATCTCCGCAAAAGGGGAGAGGTCGGACCCTGGGGGACACATGTTGCTCTCGGAGCTTTTCTCTGCGGAAGAAGCAAAGGCGTTTCCGCAGGACACATGTCACCTGCGGAGCTAGTCATCACGGAAATCAGAGGATCGGTCGTTCGGGATATGTGTCAATCTCGGAGCTCACCTCCGAGAGGTCCCGTTCCCTCCGACACGTGTCACCACCGGAGCTTATCTCCGGGAGGTCTGTCACTGCTGGACACGTGTCGACCTCGGGGCATGTCCCTGAAGAAAGAAGAGAGGAAAGATCGGCGCCAACACGTGTCGACCTCGGGGCATGTCTCCAATACCACTTTACGACATCGTTGTGTTTTCTTTGCATCTGTTCTTTGATTCCTTTCGAACAGAAGCCTTCTCGTGGATAGATCACTTGATGATCAGGTTGATCTAAAGACAAGATCATCGCCACATCCACCTTTGATCCGAACACCTCTGTCCATGCAAGCCATGCAAGAACACGTACAAACCAATCTAATAAAACTAATCATAGGATAGCATGCATGTGCATCATCTCATCTAGTTTAAGGTTTGTGCATGATATTGATTGCTGTGAATCTTGTATGCACGTGATCCTACCTAGCAGAACAAGCTCGGGGAGCTGTCTACGACGAACTGCAGCAACAAGGTTTTGGGATTCAAGAACAACCGGAACTGCAAGAACAAGGCAAGTGCTCCTTGACCATATTGATCCTACGTTTTTGGTAAAATTGTTTTATTTTCTGAAAAGGTGTGCGTACTGAGTCAAAAATGATGGGAAACCCTTTTATAGGAGTTTACTAGCTTTGGTTAAACCACCCTTGTCGCCAGGGATGTTTATGAGTCGGGTATGGTTTTTGCTTTATGCTTCGCTGAGTCTAAGGGATTGGGAAGCGAGATAGATGTGTCTAGCTAACTGCACTCGTAATGATATAAGAATACTGATGAGGATAATGAACATGGATCGGATGGTGATCTAGGCAAGCCCGGGTTTGTGAATGAGGTAGCTTGAGATGGTGGTTTACTTGCCATAGATCTAAGGACCGGTTCATGCATGCACATGCCAGGATAACAGTGCCACCACAAGGCCAAGTATGGGTGCGGCTTAGCTGAGTAATTAGGTAAGTTGCTAGAGTCTTATGGACTGTGGAAGGCGCGGGCAATGGGAGTCGAGTGAGGACTGCCCTGGGAACTGCATGGCACAAGAGGGGGCCCGTGGGTGGGAGAATTGGAGATTCTAGCCTGCCGGTGAAACCTTAGTGAGTCCATACATATAGTAACCCCTTTGTAAAGGCTATTTTGTGATCTCTTGACCATATACCGACGGTTGTGTACTGGTATAATGGAGGTTCTGCAGTCGCCGACGGGTGACGAAATCACAAACTTGTGGGTAAAGAGGTGCAAACTCTGCAGAGTCTAAAACTATCATGATAGCCGAGCTTATGGTCACGAGCGCCTGGCTAAACTGCCATGATTACTTGGGATGGTTATTGGGAAGGTTCTTGGTTATGGTTATTGGTTTTGGTTATGGTATGGTTGTTGGGACTGTTGAGTCCGGGTGATAAGATGGTTGCATGACTGTTGAGTCATGGCAGCGAAACTGGTCTCGGTGTGAGACAAAGTTGTTATGAGATAAGATGGTAGCGAATACGTGAAGGTATACGTGAGATGGTAGCGAATACGAGGAGGTATTCGTGAGTAAGAATGAGGTGGGTTAATGTTCGGGTGGAACATGGAAAGCGATGGAGGTATGTTGGTAATTTAATACATGCTGGGATTACATTCATCTAAAGTTAAGTTGCTGTTTTATCATGGTTTATGAATATGCTTTTCTGCAAAAGCATTTTTATACCTACCTTGTTTATGAGCTGCATATCATGTGTTTTCCCGCACTTGCTGAGTACATCATTGTACTCAAATTTGCATTATTATTTCATCAGCAGCAGCGGGAGAAGCCTACTATGAAGACCGAGTGGAGCATTACGGCGTGTGATCTGTTCTCAACCTTGCCTGTGGAGGGAGTAGAGATGGAGCCACTTCTGCTTAGATTTGCTTCCGCATTAGCTAAATTGCTTCCGCTTTAGAATAAAGACTTCTGCTGTGAGCATGAGTCCAAGACTCATGAGGTATTGTAATAAACTCTGTTATTCATGGTGATATATAATCTAAATTCAGTTTGTGGAACGTATGTGTATGTGTGATGAACATCTTGGGCACACATATGCATTAGTTCTCGGTTCCGTGGTTTTCCCACAGAATTGAGGGCGTCACAGATTGGTATCAGAGCCACGGGTTGACAGTCGGTTACACGCCTAGATAGAAACCTTAGATTGATATTAGAGCCACGGATTAACAGCAAGTTACACCACTAAATAAGAGTCACAGGTAGCTAAGCCACGCTGACCAAAGGAAGCATCTGTGGCGGACCGGAATCCACTCATCCAGGATCGCAGAGGGTGGTGCCGCGCGATGCGACACCCGACAGCACACGTCATAAGAACATAATATATTACATGGGAAACAACGGAAACTGTACCAACAGGTACAAACTTCAGTTACACTATTGTTTATATTACACAGCGGAAGCCTACACTATACAACTCACGCCCGCCTATTTAGCAAAAGTTGGTTGCCCAGCCCTAGGGCAACCCACACTAGCTGCACTCCTCAGCTCAGCGCGGCGTGTACGGCTCCCACTCAGCCGTGGTCCCCGACGGAGGGTAACCCTCGCCGGTGGACTCGTACTCCGAGTCCGTGGGTGGCTCCTCACCTGAAAAACACTTAAGCAGCAACCGTGAGCACGAAGGCTCAGCAAGGCTTAACCGACTCACCTAAGCATGAAACTCTACATGAGGTATACCAAGACATAGGTTAGTAACATTTCAGCAAAACGACACGCCTACAAGTTCATCCTTAATTCATCTTTTAGCAACAAGTTAACAGTTCATGAAATCTGAAATTTAGTAAGCAGTATTTGGTGGCACACATGTAGCAATACAATTATGTCAATCAGCATCTTTGAATCAACATATCTCATCCATTAGTCTACGTTACGACACAGTGAACAAGCAGTACTCGTCACCGCGAGGGACGGCGAATCGACTCGATATACACCTGCAGGGAAAACCCAAAGAGCACGTCACGTACGCCCACCCGTGGAGCTGCACAGCACGCTCACTCGATGTCGTACGGGACAACCTTTCACCCAACAGCCCAAACGTCGAACCGGTCGCACCGAAACGAGCAGGAGGTTCCCCACACGGAGCACCTCTCTATGCCTGTTGGCAGATTTCCACCTTGCTGCCCTCAACCTACACCTATAAATCGGTGTGCTATGCCTCGACGCCCGGAGGTTTAGGCTACATCGGTTTATCGGGGCCCATATATCCGATATGCCTTCGGTACGTTCAATACTTGTTCAGCAGGGCCGCACACGGATCGGTCCTCAATCGACACGGGCAGGGCTGCGCACACAAGACTCTCTCTTGCTGCGCCCTAGCCCCTGCCTAGTCTCATTTTTATTACTAAAGTGATCTCACATCACTCAACCGAACCCGTGTGTCCCAAGCCTATCTCGCGAGTAGATTCCAACTACTCGACTTGTACCGAAGTCCTATGACTCATTAAGCATAGCCTGTCTACTCGAGGTCCTTGACACTACCCTCACCCTTTTAGGAACCTTTGGTTATGCAAGTGGGGTTTCATTCCTCCTATACCTAATGCACATACATACTTCATATGACACATGTAAACAAAGTAAGACTTAAAAAAAGGGTTAATGCAAACCGGGGCTTGCCTTGTTGCTGCTGGTCAGGAGTTAGTTCTTCGTACGGAAGGAGGAAGTCCAGCACTTCCGGAGTCTCTTCTTCAACGGCTACACGTTAATGAAATACTACATGTTAATTTAGATGCAAATGTGAGTTTTAGAGTAAGACTTCTACTATTAGTTCTAATAACCAGCCTCTAACACCTGGAACTTTGTTTAAGAATTTAAATATGAACTGGTGTTGGTGGTTTGGCTTGGACTTAATCACATGGTTAAATGCTAAGTGGTTTTCCCCCTTTTCCATATTAATCCCTTAAGTGGTTAAACAGGACAGGGGTGATCTAGAGCTCCAATGGAGCTGAGAATTTTTGTGTGAGTTCCTTGTCACAAGAAAACTCTCTGGACCAAACATTAGCACTTTTCATGGAGTGGTTTGCTCAGAATAATTCTCTTGGCAAATCAGCAAGGAAGAATTTATCCTGAGGTAATACCCCTGTTCATACCCAACTTAGTGAACTATAATTTCAATTATAGCTCCTAGAGTTTGCATGAATTTTCCTAGCATTTTTGGAGTCAAGGTTTGCCCAGAATTGAATTTCCAAGTTTTGGAAATTCTCTGAAAATGTTTCTGTATTCAAATGAACACAGCACCTTCCAATTTGAATTGCTCTGACCAAATCAACTCCCAATGGTCTGAAACTTTTACAGGGGTTTACTAATGTCCTAAAGAACATCCTGGCAAAATTTGGGGATTTTTGGATGAACCAAACTCCCTCTAAAATTCTTTTGCTGAAAAGCTTTAAAGAAATTTCCAGAATTAATTAATGGGTTTCGTACAAATTCGGTTGTATATCTGGATAGAGCTAGGCAAGATGAATCCAACCCAATTTGAATCACTAAATTTGGAGCTTCCTAGCAAAAGTTATGCAGTTCCAAAGTTTGAACCAATTCTGGAATTCCAATTTAATTCGGGAAAAGTTCAAACTCTGCCTGTGGGTCCACCCTACACGTGTCAACCGCCGGAATCATGCCACACGGGGCCACAGACCTTTTCCCGCGCCACCACACGGGATCACACGCCACAGCTGATCCGGAGTTTTAATCTTTAGCCGCTGACACGTGGGCCCGACGGGTCTTCTTCTTCCTCTCGCTCCCGCGCCTCCCCCTCGCCGGCGCTGTACTGGAGCTCGCCGGACCCGGCTTCCCGGCCACCTTTCGGCCGGAGACTCGCCGCCTGGGGGTTTTCAGGGTCGGGGAACAAGTCTACGGGGTTGGCTCGGGCTGCCGGTGGCCGGAAGTAGGCTGGCAACGAGCCGCGGCCTTCGGTGATGATCGGCACCGTCGCCCGAGCACATTAGCCCGGCAAAAGCTCGGCGGATCCGTTCTAAAGCATCAGTGGAGGTCAGGAAATCTCGGCTTGGCCTCAACCTGGCTCGGAAACGACGGCAAACCGGTTTTCACCGTGCGCCCGCGTGTTCCCGCCATGGCCGCCGACCGAAAAGCTCGAAATTAGCTGTAACCACGGCGTTTCTAGCTAGGGTTGTGGAGGGAAAAAGGTTCCCTATCCTCTCTAGCTCTGGTGTGCGCAAAATGAATAACTTTAACCGAGAATTAAGCGTTAATTTCCACAGTTCTTACCCGCGGTTAGGTTTTCCTCGTCCGAGGGAAAAACTCGAAATTCCGAAGCTACGTCGCACGGATTGCTCTGAAATTTGGAGAGGAGCAGCGCAGGGAGTTGGCGCACCTTGGGGTGCTCTCGCTCAGTCGTGAAACTGGTTGGTGTGAGCTGCCCACGGGAGCCCGACGTCGGTTTCCACCGGTTGCACCTCGGCTTCGGTGCTGATACTCGAAATACGGCCGACAGGAACCCCGAACGCCGGAGCTGAGCTGGGAAACTCTTGTGCACGCGCTGGCGCTCCTTTTTTCGCGTTGCTCGCTTGAGCAGTCGGGACGCGATGCCGGCTTAGGATCGGGACGAACCGGCGCGGCGCCGGCGGCTTGTTTGCTCGGGAGGAAAGATAACAGGGCTCATGGGAGGGTTGTTGTGGCCGACAGAGCGCGGCGTGGGGGAGATGAAGGCGCGGGGGAGCCGACACTCGAAGCAGCTCGGGAGGTGCTTCGGTCGTCGGTTGTCCGTGCGGTGGCAGCCGGTGGGAGAACGCAACTCGCTCGAGTGTGAACTGTGGAACCGATTAACTTAGGCAGTAAGCTTCCCCCCTCTCTTCTCACTGACCAGTGGGGCCCACAGCTCCCCTCTGCCCCAAAATATCTCCAAATTTTTGGCAAATGAGTAATTCAAATGTTTGCAGTCTCAAACTGAGCCACATTATCATGATTGGACAAGTTTCCCTCAAATTCAAATGTATATTTGTATTCTTGCCTATTTGGCTCCTTTTTGGACCATTGGGTAGCAAACCCTTGCAAAAATTATTGAGACTTTTCCTCCCCACTAATTTGAACCTGAGGAATCCAAGTATGCCCTTTACTCCTTGTTTTAGCTGCTGAAATCCTGAAGTTGAATGCAACAGTTTGAAATTTCCCTCCCATGTGTGATCATATGTGTGTAAACCCTACTTTGTGAAAGTGAAGACTTTCCCTTCTAATCACTCCTTTGATGGAGGCCACTTGCTCTTCACAATATTTCACAATCTACCCACAACAAAACTGTTGTGTTGTGAGGTGCATAAAAATTTTTGCAAGTCCCTTTTCTTGGGCTTTTACATCCCTCCCCCCTTAAAAGAATCTCGTCCCGAGATTATAAAAGAAGAGATAGCGATGTAATAGGGACTTACCCGTGTTGAGAAGCCATGAACTCCGGGTAATTTGAGCGAAGGAACTCCTCGCTCTCCCACGTCGCTTCCTCGGCGGTGTGGTTGCTCCAGAGTATTTTGTAGAACCACAACGTTCTGCTGCGTGTGGTTCTGGCTTTCTCATCAAGAATTCCCACCGGATATTCATCATATGTTAAATCCGGTTTCAGCTCGCCGATGTCTTCGGTAGGAACAGCAGCTGTATGCTTCAAGCATTTTCGCAGTTGCGAAACATGGAAAATATCATGGACACCAGCCAGAGATGCCGGTAGTTCCAATCGATACGCCGCTGGTCCACACTTCTCGGTGATAGCGTAGGGTCCAATAAAACGGGGAGCGAGCTTCCCCTTCACACCGAATCGGTGCACGCCCTTCATTGGAGACACGCGGAGGTACACGTGTTCCCCAACGTCAAAGTGCAACGGCCTACGCCTCTTATCAGCGTAGCTCTTTTGTCGGGATTGAGCGGCCTTCAAATTGGCTTGAATTGTCCGAACGCGCTCTTCGGCGTCGTTCACCACATCAACTCCGAATGTGACCCTTTCACCGGACTCGCACCAATTTAATGGGGTGCGGCATTTACGACCGTAGAGAGCTTCGTAAGGTGCCATCTTGATACTCGCCTGATAACCGTTGTTGTACGAGAATTCCGCCAATGGTAGGTGATCATCCCAATTCCTACCATGGTGGATGGCACATGCTCTCAACATGTCTTCCAGGACTTGATTCACCCTTTCTGTCTGGCCATCTGTCTGAGGGTGATAAGCGGAGCTCCTGATCAACTTAGTACCCAATGCAGCGTGTAGCTGCTCCCAAAAGCGAGATACAAATAATGCACCTCGATCTGAGACAATGGTCTTGGGTACCCCGTATAGGCATAGAATCTTCGCTATGTATAGCTCCGCATATTTGCCGGCATTGTAACATGTATTCACCGGAATGAAGTGAGCCGTCTTGGTTAACCGATCAACGATTACCCATATGGAATCATGCTTGTTGGCTGTTAGGGGTAATCCCACAATGAAATCCATGCTCACATCTTCCCATTTCCATGCTGGGATCTTCAGGGGTTGCAACAGCCCTGATTTCTTCATGTGATCAGCTTTCACTCGTCTACACGTATCGCACTCGGATACGTACTTAGCTACCTCCCGCTTCATCCGTGTCCACCAAAATTTCTTTTTCAAATCTTGGTACATTTTGTTGCTGCCCGGATGAATGGAGTATTTGGACAAGTGAGCTTCATCGAGGATCTTTTTCCTCAACTCCATATCTCGGGGTACGACTATGCGGTCATTGAACCACAACGTCCCCTCACCATCTTTCCGGAAACATTTGATCTCCCCATTGTCAATTCGTCTCCGGAGATGTGCCATGCCTTTATCATTTTTCTGAGCTGCAATGATGTCCTCCCTAATAGTAGGGACGAGGGCAAGGTTGTACAGCGATCCATAAGGAACCAAGTATAAACTTGGCTCTTCCTCCTCCACCGGTGTAATGGTGAGGTGATGGACATGTGATTTCCGACTCAGCGCGTCGGCAACCACATTCGCCTTGCCGGGGTGGTAATGGATCTCAATCTCATAATCTTTGATCAGTTCTAACCACCTCCTCTGCCTCATGTTCAGCTCCTTCTGGGTGAAAATGTATTTCAAGCTCTTGTGGTCGGTGTAGAGATGCACCAAGTTCCCCAGGAGATAGTGCCTCCACATTTTCAGCGCCAACACCACGGCAGCAAGTTCAAGATCGTGAGTCGGGTAGTGCTGCTCATGGTTCCGAAGTTGGCGTGAGCCATAAGCGACCACACGTCCTTCCTGCATCAACACGCAGCCGAGCCCAATACCGGACGCGTCACAATACACGTCGAAGGGCTTTGTTGTATCCGGCTGAGCTAATACCGGGGCTGTTGTGAGATGCTTCACCAGTGTTCGGAACGCTCCTTCACACGCCGTGTTCCAAACATATTTTGTCCCTTTCTTCAGCAACTCTGTCATCGGCTTAGCGAGCTTGGAGAAACTTGGAATGAATCTCCGGTAGTATCCCGCTAACCCGAGGAAGCTTCTGACTTCATGAACTGAAGTGGGAGCTTTCCATTTCAACACTTGCTCGATTTTACTTGGGTCAATCGCAATGCCTTCAGCTGAGATGATATGTCCCAAGAATGGCACTTGGCTGATCCAAAATTCGCATTTGCTGAACTTGGCGTAGAGCTTGTGGTCTCGCAATCGTTGAAGAACGATCCGTAAGTGTTCGGCATGCTCGGCTTCTGTCTTGGAGTAAACCAAGATATCGTCGATGAACACTACCACGAACTTGTCCAGCTCCGGCATGAACACCGAGTTCATGAGATACATGAAATGGGCTGGAGCATTTGTGAGACCAAAGGACATGACAAGATATTCGTATAAGCCGTATCTCGTCGAGAACGCCGTCTTCGGGATATCCTCCGCCCGGATCTTGATCTGGTGATATCCAGAGCGAAGGTCCATCTTTGAGAATACACTTGCCCCCACAAGTTGATCAAACAAGATGTCAATACGGGGCAGTGGGTACTTATTCTTGATGGTCACGGCGTTGAGCGGCCGGTAATCCACACACAGCCTCAGGGTCTCATCCTTCTTCTTCACGAATAGCGCCGAGCATCCCCAAGGCGAGGAACTCGGCCGAATGAAACCCTTGCTCAACAAATCATTGAGCTGTTCTTTTAGTTCAGCCAGCTCATTTGGAACCATCTTGTATGGTCTCCGTGATATCGGCGTAGTCCCGGGTGCGAGCTCGATCTTGAACTCGACATCCCGCTCAGGTGGCATGCCCGGAAGATCGTCCGGGAACACGTCGGGATACTCCCGGACTACGGGGATGTCTTCTAACTTGAGAACTTCAGCATTATTAATTGCTAAAACTTCCCGGACTGGCGTGTCTAACACCATGGAATGCGGACGGTGGAATGGAGAATTTAAGTGAACCGTCCGTGTCCGAGTCTCTAGGACAGCGCCATGGTATTGTAGCCATGACATCCCTAAGATTGCATCAATCTTTTGTCCCATAAGAATTATCAAGGTGGTGGGATATAGTTTCCCACCTAAGCACAGAGGTGCCTTTGGAATCATCATATTAGCTGAAATCTTCCCTCCCGGTGAGCAGATCATATAAGTGCAGTCGGTTGGGAAGACTTGCAATTGATGTTTAGCCACATAGGATGCACTTATAAAGCTGTGGGTTGCACCCGAATCAAATAATATGACGATGGCTTGATGGTTGAGAGTAAACGTACCCGCCAGCACATTGTCTCCCTCTGGGGCATCCTCATTGTCGAGGTTGCGGACGCCCCCAGCCCGCTGACCAAACTTCTTCACCGGAGGTCGGCCTCGAGTACCGCCCTGGAGCTGGGCTTGCCCGCTGCTCTGCTGCCCCTGGGGACAGTCCTTCGCCAAGTGGCCCGCCTGGCCACACGTGAAGCATGTGAAACGGGGCGGTCCCCCGCTGATCGGTGGACGGAAACCCGGGACGCGTTGTGGCGGTGGAAACGCCCGGGGTACCGTCTGCTGTTGCTGTCTTGGTGGTGGCATCGGCGGACGGAACGGAGGTGCCAGAAAGGGACGTCCCCCGAACCGTTGCGGTCGCGCTGGTGGTTGCCACTGCTGCCCGGATGGTGTCCGATACACCATACGGTACTTCTGGGGAGCGCCACTCCCACCGCTGCTAGGTGGAGCGCTGCGCTTCCTCTGCTCAGCTGCTAACTCCCGGTGAGCGTCCTCTTGCATGATGGCGGCATTGACTAGGTCGTTGAATGTGCCGCGGTTCCATTGTACAAGGTGGGTCTTCATTTCGGGGTGTAACCCCCGATAGAAGTGCTCCCTCTTCTTCTCCTCCGTGGAGATGTAGTCTGACGCATACTGCGCCAGATGGTTGAAGGCACGGGAGTAGTCGTGGGCACTCCAACCGCCCTGCTTCAGTTCCAAAAATTCTTGGAACTTTCTCTTCATTATTCCGGGAGGAATGTGATAGGCGTGGAACGCCTCCCGGAACTCTTGCCATTCCACGGCATGGCCAGCCGGACGTGAGGCGACATAATTCGCCCACCACGCACCAGCGGCACCGTGGAGCTGCTGTGCTGCGAACAGTGTCTTCTGCCGCTCCGTACACTGGAGCAGCCCGAACTTGGACTCGATAGTCCGCAGCCAGTTGTCCGCCTCCAGTGGTTCTTCAGCTTCGGTGAACACCGGAGGGTGCGTACTCATGAAATCCGAGTACGACACTTCGCGGGGCTCACGAGGACCTCGCTCTTGACGTCCTCCCGCCTGGGACGTATTCTGCACGATCGTGCGGAGCAGGTCGGTCTGCTCCTCACGACCTCCCACCAATGCCGCTATCACATCCGCTAGAGTAAGCGGAGGCGGCGGTGGTGGCTGCTGCTGCGGGGTGCTGTCGTAGGCCTGTGGCTGGGAGTCATCGCCTCCACCTTGGCTAGAGCCACCAACCTCGTGCGTGGTCCTAGTATGAACCATCTGCAACCATACGACATTAAACATCAGTCCCTCAACATTTTGCATGCAGTCCAATAGAACTGGGCGGAAAAACATTATGACAACAAAACATGCGAAATATCTCGTAAGTAGATAATGTAATAACTTTGCACAAGCTACACCATTACCAGACCAAACACAAGTTAGTTTAATCCAACTTGATGAACCCCCTCTTTGGAAGCTCACCATAACTGGGTTTGGTCTCTACGAGACATTATTATTGCGTTGTCATCACGTATAACACCCTTTGGGTACAATACCCTTTTCAATGAGTTCAACTGTCATTCTTCTGTCAGAATGACCAGTTGCTACCTATTCCAAGTTTTGATCTGGTTCTGGGCATTTTCATGACTCAAGTTGAATACCAAAGTTCAAGTTAACTTCAGTATCTTTCCAATGAGTACTCATTTGTCCCCAGATCAGCTTTGATTAAAAAGTTATGTTAATTCAAAGTTAGCAGAATTTCTGGAAGAATTTTAACAGCACCTCCCTTGGAAGTGGCTGTTTTCAACCCTGATTTCCACTAAATTCCGTGCTGAAACTTCAGAAACTTTGAATTGCAAAGATGTCACACATCTTCTACTCTTTCTAAGGATGTATTATATGACAATTTTAGATTTTTCTACTGGGAGTTATATTTAAAAAACAGATCAGTTCAGAGGATGTTTTACTCTGCCCTGGTTCTGGACAGTTTACATTTCTCTGGGCTTTAAGCCATCTTCAGGTGAGTTTCAGCTCTGGAAGTCTACAACAAAGTTGTAGAGTACTTCAATACCTTTCCAGAGCTATGTAGCACACCTCCCTGGGCTAAAAGACCGGTGAGTTACGCCCTGTTGAAGATCAGCAAACATGCTGCCCAAAACAGAGCACTCTGTTTTTCAGTCTTTTTGGAACTACGATCATCACTATCCCATTCTTATACCCAACCAGGGTCCTAAATGTTGAACCTATAGATTTTTAATTCTTTGTTATCGTTATACTCATGCATATACCTACAATATCTCGGTACTACGCTCCTCACAAAAGAAAATCCTAACCGGATCATACCGGCATATACGTCTCGAGTGTGGCACTAAACGGTCTCTCGCACACGTTTTCTACACGGATACATACGTGGTTAGTACCTGCAGAAGACCACACAATGATGGTGCACTCAAAGGTTGTTCATTTCAGGCAGTTCCATATTTAAAAGTAAATACAAACGCCCGTATCATTGTCATACGGCCGTCCTTGAGCTAAGTCACGTCTCAAGGAACGTGATCGTGTTTCAACACCACACGACGGGGAACCCGAGTATGTCATGAACGGGTCGTCACGGTTGGGAATGTTATCAACCCAACAGATACCACCTACTGCCCTGCAGGGCACGCCGATGGCAAGCGCTGCGTATGTCCTCCTGGGCTATTTCCAGACGAACACATTCTCGCGTTACTGACCACGCGATGAGGTCTCCGCTTACTTGCCGAATGCACGCTAGGGATCAGCGTTTCATATGAACTCAGGGACATGAAGAGTCCAAGAGGTTCATATTAACGTCTCACACCAAGCTGTGAGATCAATCCCTGAACTACGTCCCTCGTCAGGGAGAGCTAACCGAAATTGAACCGCTTTCGGTGGCGTTCCTTACCATACTTACCAGAGCGTAGGTGCGTCGTTACATAATTGAAATTCAGAATTATAACACATAGGTTAGTCTTTGCCACTTTAAGTAACTATGCTAGTATAGTCCTTACATGGGCTACTACCGAATCCTCACCGTATACCTAAGTTTTTTCCCATAATGCAGTCCTTAAGTACTGTGCTATCCCCACTGCAGCTCTGATACCAGGCTGTGGCGGACCGGAATCCGCTCATCCAGGATCGCAGAGGGTGGTGCCGCGCGATGCGACACCCGACAGCACACGTCATAAGAACATAATATATTACATGGGAAACAACGGAAACTGTACCAACAGGTACAAACTTCAGTTACACTATTGTTTATATTACACAGCGGAAGTCTACACTATACAACTCACGCCCGCCTATTTAGCAAAAGTTGGTTGCCCAGCCCTAGGGCAACCCACACTAGCTGCACTCCTCAGCTCAGCGCGGCGTGTATGGCTCCCACTCAGCCGTGGTCCCTGACGGAGGGTAACCCTCGCCGGTGGACTCGTACTCCGAGTCCGTGGGTGGCTCCTCACCTGAAAAACACTTAAGCAGCAACCGTGAGCACGAAGGCTCAGCAAGGCTTAACCGACTCACCTAAGCATGAAACTCTACATGAGGTATACCAAGACATAGGTTAGTAACATTTCAGCAAAACGACACGCCTACAAGTTCATCCTTAATTCATCTTTTAGCAACAAGTTAACAGTTCATGAAATCTGAAATTTAGTAAGCAGTATTTGGTGGCACACATGTAGCAATACAATTATGTCAATCAGCATCTTTGAATCAACATATCTCATCCATTAGTCTACGTTACGACGCAGTGAACAAGCAGTACTCGTCACCGCGAGGGACGGCGAATCGACTCGATATACACCTGCAGGGAAAACCCAAAGAGCACGTCACGTACGCCCACCCGTGGAGCTGCACAGCACGCTCACTCGATGTCGTACGGGACAACCTTTCACCCAACAGCCCAAACGTCGAACCGGTCACACCGAAACGAGCAGGAGGTTCCCCACACGGAGCACCTCTCTATGCCCGTTGGCAGATTTCCACCTTGCTGCCCTCAACCTACACCTATAAATCGGTGTGCTATGCCTCGACCCCCGGAGGTTTAGGCTACATCGGTTTATCGGGGCCCATATATCCGATATGCCTTCGGTACGTTCAATACTTGTTCAGCAGGGCCGCACACGGATCGGTCCTCAATCGACACGGGCAGGGCTGCGCACACAAGACTCTCTCTTGCTGCGCCCTAGCCCCTGCCTAGTCTCATTTTTATTACTAAAGTGATCTCACATCACTCAACCGAACCCGTGTGTCCCAAGCCTATCTCACGAGTAGATTCCAACTACTCGACTTGTACCGAAGTCCTATGACTCATTAAGCATAGCCTGTCTACTCGAGGTCCTTGACACTACCCTCACCCTTTTAGGAACCTTTGGTTATGCAAGTGGGGTTTCATTCCTCCTATACCTAATGCACATACATACTTCATATGACACATGTAAACAAAGTAAGACTTAAAAAGGGTTAATGCAAACCGGGGCTTGCCTTGTTGCTGCTGGTCAGGAGTTAGTTCTTCGTACGGAAGGAGGAAGTCCAGCACTTCCGGAGTCTCTTCTTCAACGGCTACACGTTAATGAAATACTACATGTTAATTTAGATGCAAATGTGAGTTTTAGAGTAAGACTTCTACTATTAGTTCTAATAACCAGCCTCTAACACCTGGAACTTTGTTTAAGAATTTAAATATGAACTGGTGTTGGTGGTTTGGCTTGGACTTAATCACATGGTTAAATGCTAAGTGGTTTTCCCCCTTTTCCATATTAATCCCTTAAGTGGTTAAACAGGACAGGGGTGATCTAGAGCTCCAATGGAGCTGAGAATTTTTGTGTGAGTTCCTTGTCACAAGAAAACTCTCTGGACCAAACATTAGCACTTTTCATGGAGTGGTTTGCTCAGAATAATTCTCTTGGCAAATCAGCAAGGAAGAATTTATCCTGAGGTAATACCCCTGTTCATACCCAACTTAGTGAACTATAATTTCAATTATAGCTCCTAGAGTTTGCATGAATTTTCCTAGCATTTTTGGAGTCAAGGTTTGCCCAGAATTGAATTTCCAAGTTTTGGAAATTCTCTGAAAATGTTTCTGTATTCAAATGAACACAGCACCTTCCAATTTGAATTGCTCTGACCAAATCAACTCCCAATGGTCTGAAACTTTTACAGGGGTTTACTAATGTCCTAAAGAACATCCTGGCAAAATTTGGGGATTTTTGGATGAACCAAACTCCCTCTAAAATTCTTTTGCTGAAAAGCTTTAAAGAATTTTCCAGAATTAATTAATGGGTTTCGTACAAATTGGGTTGTATATCTGGACAGAGCTAGGCAAGATGAATCCAACCCAATTTGAATCACTAAATTTGGAGCTTCCTAGCAAAAGTTATGCAGTTCCAAAGTTTGAACCAATTCTGGAATTCCAATTTAATTCGGGAAAAGTTCAAACTCTGCCTGTGGGTCCACCCTACACGTGTCAACCGCCGGAATCATGCCACACGGGGCCACAGACCTTTTCCCGCGCCACCACACGGGATCACACGCCACAGCTGATCCGGAGTTTTAATCTTTAGCCGCTGACACGTGGGCCCAACGGGTCTTCTTCTTCCTCTCGCTCCCGCGCCTCCCCCTCGCCGGCGCTGTACTGGAGCTCGCCGGACCCGGCTTCCCGGCCACCTTTCGGCCGGAGACTCGCCGCCTGGGGGTTTTCAGGGTCGGGGAACAAGTCTACGGGGTTGGCTCGGGCTGCCGGTGGCCGGAAGTAGGCTGGCAACGAGCCGCGGCCTTCGGTGATGATCGGCACCGTCGCCCGAGCACATTAGCCCGGCAAAAGCTCGGCGGATCCGTTCTAAAGCATCAGTGGAGGTCAGGAAATCTCGGCGTGGCCTCAACCTGGCTCGGAAACGACGGCAAACCGGTTGTCACCGTGCGCCCGCGTGTTCCCGCCATGGCCGCCGACCGAAAAGCTCGAAATTAGCTGTAACCACGGCGTTTCTAGCTAGGGTTGTGGAGGGAAAAAGGTTCCCTATCCTCTCTAGCTCTGGTGTGCGCAAAATGAATAACTTTAACCGAGAATTAAGCGTTAATTTCCACAGTTCTTACCCGCGGTTAGGTTTTCCTCGTCCGAGGGAAAAACTCGAAATTCCGAAGCTACGTCGCACGGATTGCTCTGAAATTTGGAGAGGAGCAGCGCAGGGAGTTGGCGCACCTTGGGGTGCTCTCGCTCAGTCGTGAAACTGGTTGGTGTGAGATGCCCACGGGAGCCCGACGTCGGTTTCCACCGGTTGCACCTCGGCTTCAGTGCTCATACTCGAAATACGGCCGACAGGAACCCCGAACGCCGGAGCTGAGCTGGGAAACTCTTGTGCACGCGCTGGCGCTCCTTTTTTCGCGTTGCTCGCTTGAGCAGTCGGGACGCGATGCCGGCTTAGGATCGGGACGAACCGGCGCGGCGCCGGCGGCTTGTTTGCTCGGGAGGAAAGATAACAGGGCTCGTGGGAGGGTTGTTGTGGCCGACAGAGCGCGGCGTGGGGGAGATGAAGGCGCGGGGGAGCCGACACTCGAAGCAGCTCGGGAGGTGCTTCGGTCGTCGGTTGTCCGTGCGGTGGCAGCCGGTGGGAGAACGCAACTCGCTCGAGTGTGAACTGTGGAACCGATTAACTTAGGCAGTAAGCTTCCCCCCTCTCTTCTCACTGACCAGTGGGGCCCACAGCTCCCCTCTGCCCCAAAATATCTCCAAATTTTTGGCAAATGAGTAATTCAAATGTTTGCAGTCTCAAACTGAGCCACATTTGCATGATTGGACAAGTTTCCCTCAAATTCAAATGTATATTTGTATTCTTGCCTATTTGGCTCCTTTTTGGACCATTGGGTAGCAAACCCTTGCAAAAATTATTGAGACTTTGCCTCCCCACTAATTTGAACCTGAGGAATCCAAGTATGCCCTTTACTCCTTGTTTTAGCTGCTGAAATCCTGAAGTTGAATGCAACAGTTTGAAATTTCCCTCCCATGTGTGATCATATGTGTGTAAACCCTACTTTGTGAAAGTGAAGACTTTCCCTTCTAATCACTCCTTTGATGGAGGCCACTTGCTCTTCACAATATTTCACAATCTACCCACAACAAAACTGTTGTGTTGTGAGGTGCATAAAAATTTTTGCAAGTCCCTTTTCTTGGGCTTTTACATCATCCTAGGGTGAATAGCTTAGATTGGCCTTGAAACCCCCTTCGCATAGGGAACCATCCTTGAATAGGAGTTGTGTGGGCCCTTGTTATGATTATTTGTGATTGTGTGCTTAGTGTGAGTTGTGGGACGTCTCAAAACGTTGTCCATATCCACACGTAAGAAGAAAGAGGTGTGAGATGTCTCGGCACTTGCTCACATCCTTATATGGGCTAATATATACATAGTCCAACTCACCTTGATGCATATAGTTGAGGGAATCTACCTAACCTTCTAACATTCTATTCTATTTCGATCTCTCTCACAGATGGTGAGAGGAAACGCCAGCCGAAGGAACATCCAGGAGGATGACCAATATGAAGTTCCTGCTAACCCAGGAGCTGGCGAAAACCATCTGGAAAGGTTGATGGCCATGCAAAACCAGCTTATGCAAAACATGATCCAAACTTTGGGTCAGTTGCGGGCCAACAAAAACCCCGTTCCGGCACCACCGCCACCACCACCGCTGGCTCATAACAGACTGGGAGAGTTCATGAGGACTCAGCCACCCACCTTTGCTCAAGCTAGTGATCCCATGGAGGCCGATGATTGGTTGAAATCCATAGATAAGAAGCTCTCCATTGTTCAGTGCAACGACCGAGAGAAGGTTCTCTTTGCGTCGCACCAACTTATGGGAGCTGCCTCTGACTGGTGGGATGCGCTATGCAACGCCAATGTCAACCCGGAGACAATCACTTGGACTGAGTTAAGGAAAGTTTCCGCTCTCACTACATCCCTGCTGGCGTAATGATGCTCAAAAGGCAGGAGTTCGAAGGTCTCCGCCAAGGACAGAAAAGTGTGAATGAGTATCTCAACAAGTTCATACAACTGTCCCGGTATGCCCCCGAAGATGTCAACTCAGATCAGAGGAAGCAGTATCTGTTCATGAGAGGGTTGAACAATGAGATCCAGGTTCAGCTTCTCAACAATGACTACGTAAGCTTCCAGAAGCTGGTTGACAAGGCCATAGTTGTTGAAAACAAGATCCGAGAGATCGAGCGAGAATGCAAGAGGAAGATGCCATACCAGCCCCAAGGGAGCAACGTACGACCTCGGTACATGCCCCCAGCAGCATCGCAGTATGGATCGACCACTTCTGCATACCGCCCTGGTCAGACACCACAGCAACAATTCGTTGCACCGGCACCTCGTGTGCCCATTCCTTCTATGTCCCGACCTAACAGTGGCGCCCCTGTTCAAAACCCCCGCCCAAATGCACCTGCTGCCGTAGGCAACAGGGCATGCTTTGCATGCGGGGAAGTAGGACACTTCGCGAACCAGTGCCCGAGGAGAGGCCCTGGACAGCAAGGTAACGTGCCCAAGCAGAACCCGCGACCGAACGGAGGAGACAATCAAGGGAACCGTGGACAGCAGAACTATGCTCGCGGCCACGTGAACCATGTCACTGCCGAGGAAGCACAACAGGCTGAGGACGTCGTAATTGGTATGTTCCTTGCCAACTCCAACCCAGCCACCATCTTATTTGATTCTGGAGCATCGCATTCCTTCATATCATCCAAATATGTTGCCAAACATCATCTACCCGTATCCCACTTAGAATGTGTTATGTTAGTTAATTCTCCTGGAGGAGAAATGAGGACTAATATAGTATGTCCTAAAGTAAGCCTTAAAATAAGGGGGGTAGACTTCCTTGCCAACCTTATTGTCTTGGACTCCCAAGGGATTGACATCATACTCGGAATGGATTGGCTAAGCAAGCACAATGGAGTAAATCCAATGTGCTGAAAGGAGCGTGCAGTTGACAAACGAGCACGGTATTCGTGTCAAGTTTGAGTCAGCCCAGCAAACAACCGAACGGGCAAATTTGAACAAGGTCGAAGGAATAACATTGGACAACATTCCAGTGGTTCAGGAATTTTCGGACGTGTTCCCGGAAGAGCTTCCAGGTATACCACCTGACCGGGACATCGAGTTTGCCATCGATTTGGTACCCGGAACTGCACCAATAGCCAAGAGACCCTATAGGATCCCCGTCAACGAGCTAGTTGAACTCAAGAAGCAAATTCAAGAACAGTTGGAAAAGGGTTTTATCCGTCCAAGCTCGTCACCATTGGGAGCTCCGGTGCTCTTCGTAGACAAGAAGGATGGAACCCAAAGGATGTGCATGGACTATAGGTCTCTCAACGAGGTAACAATCAAGAAAAAATACCCTCTGCCCCGTATAGAGGACCTGTTCGACCAAATGAAAGGAGCCCGAGTGTTCTCCAAGATTGATCTTCGGTCGGGATACTTCCAGCTGAAGATTAAGCCCTCCGATATACCTAAGACAGCCTTTCGGACACGGTATGGTTCGTATGAATATACCGTTATGTCTTTTGGGTTGACAAATGCACCCGCATACTTCATGTACCTTATGAACAAGGTTTTCATGGAGTACTTGGACAAGTTCGTCGTGGTTTTCATCGATGACATTATGGTGTATTCAAAAAGTGAGGAGGAGCATGTAGAACATCTGAGATTGACCTTGCAGAAGTTGCGTGAGCATCAATTGTATGCCAAGCTCAACAAGTGTCAATTTTGGCTAAAGAAAATATCTTTCCTAGGCCACATTATCTCCGAGGAAGGGGTATCGGTTGATCCTGGAAAGGTGAGAGATGTTCTAAAGTGAGACCAACCGAAGAGCGTGAGGGATATTCGGAGTTTCCTTGGGATGGCAGGATACTATCGGCGCTTCATTAAAGACTTCTCTAAGATAGCAAAACCTATGACGGAGATGCTAATGAAGGGAAAGGTCTTTCAATGGACACCAGCCTGCCAAGAAAGTTTTGAGGAACTCAAGAAAAGGCTAACCACAGCACCAATTCTGGTATTGCCAGACGTAAGCAAGAGCTTTGACATATATTGTGACGCATCCAGACAGGGGCTCGGATGTGTGCTCATGCAGGAAGGACAAGTGGTAGCCTATGCCTCACGGCAATTAAAGAAGCACGAGCTTAATTATCCTACACATGACTTGGAGTTAGCAGCAGTAGTTCATGCATTGAAGATTTGGAGACATTATGTCCTTGGCCATTGATGTGAGATCTATACGGATCATAAAAGCCTCAAGTACATATTTACCCAAACGGATTTAAATTTGAGGCAACGTCGATGGTTAGAGCTTATCAAGGATTATGATGTTGGAATCAATTACCACCCCGGAAAGGCCAATGTAGTAGCTGATGCATTGAGCCAAAAGGGAGCATGTCACCAACTCACGGTTCGGGAGCTACCACCCGAACTACGTAAGGAGTTTGAACGGTTACACCTCGGATTCTTGAATAACATGGAAATAATAGAGATCCACTCCTCATTGAAGCAAGAAATAAGAGAGGGCCAAGCAACGGACGAGGAGATCAAGGAAATCAAGGAAAGAATCCGACAAGGAATAGAGAAGGATATTAAGGAGGATGAAAAGGGTACGCTTTGGCTAGGAAGAAGGATTTGTGTGCCGAACATAAGACACCTCCGCGACATGATATTGAAGGAGGCATATGATTCCCCCTATTCCATACATCCCGGAAGCACCAAAATGTACAAAGACTTAAAAACTTGTTATTGGTGGGATGGTATGAAGAGGGATATAGCCGAATACGTTGCCCTATGCGACACATGCCAACGGGTGAAGGCCGAACATCAAAAACCCGCTGGATTGTTGCATCCTTTGAAAATACCCGAATGTAAGTGGGAGGACATCAGTATGGATTTCATCGTCGGATTGCCACGTACTCAGTTGGGATACGACTCCATCTGGGTCATTGTGGACCGATTAACGAAAACCGCCCATTTTCTCCCTGTAAAGATCAGTTACAATGTTGCACAATTGGCAGAGTTGTACATGGAGCAAATCGTGTGCCGTCACGGAGTTCCGAGGAGGATAGTCTCAGATCGAGGTTCTCAGTTTACCTCTAGATTCTGGAGGAAGCTGCAGAAAGCCATGGGTACACGACTGGATTTTAGCTCCGCCTATCACCCACTAACAGATGGACAAACTGAAAGGACAAACTAAATTTTGGAGGACATGTTGAGAGCTTGCGCCTTGAAACGTGGGCGTAGTTGGGATAGGAGTTTACCGTATGCCGAATTCTCCTATAACAACAGCTATCAAGCTAGCTTGAAGATGTCGCCTTTCGAAGCATTATATGGTAGACGGTGTAGAACGCCACTGTTCTGGAACGAGACCGGAGAGAACCAGGTGTTTGGATCCGAAGTACTACAAGAAGCTGAAAAACAAGTCCAGACGGTACGGGAGAACTTAAAGGCTGCTCAGTTACGACAGAAAGGCTATGCGGACAATAGATGAAGGAAGTTGACTTTCGAAGTAGGAGACTTCGTATACCTTAAGGTATCGCCTATCCGAGGCCAACGACGTTTCAACGTCAAAGGCAAGCTAGCACCTCGCTACATCGGACCATTTAAGATTCTGGACAAGCGAGGAGAAGTAGCCTATCAACTAGAGCTCCCAACCCACCTCTCCGACGTACATGACGTGTTTCATGTGTCCCAGCTCAAGAAGTGCTTGAGAGTACCAGAGGAACAAGTATCAATGGGAGAGCTTGAACTTCAAAAAGACCTGACTTATGCGGAACACCCTGTCCGAATCTTGGACGTAAAGGAAAGGGTCACCCGGAACAAGATGATTCGATGGTGCAAGGTACAATGGAGCCATCACACCAAAGCTGAAGCCACATAGGAGCGTGAAGAGGATATCAAGGCAGAGTTTCCCCATCTATTTTCTATTAACGAATCTCGAGGGCGAGATTCAATTTAAGAGGGGTAGATTTGTGACACCCTCATCTCGGGTGTCAGCATATGTTCATGCTTTATGAAGAGGAAACATTTTAAGAAAATAAGGAATAGAGAAAAAATATCAGAAGGATGGCCAATAAGAGCCGAATCTAGCTCTCAGAAAACGCCGAAGACAACTCACCGCAGCCGATAGCCACGAGGTGTGTTCGGAGCCCATCCCCGTGAGGTGGGGAGAGGTCCGCCGCTAAAATATCTACGTGGCAGGTTCGGGACTCATCTCCGCAAAAGGGGAGTGGTCCGACCCTGGGGGGACACGTGTTGCTCTCGGAGATTTTCTCTGCGGAAGAAGCAAAGGCGTTTCCGCAGGACACATGTCACCTGCGGAGCTAGTCATCATGGAAATAAGAGGACCGGTCGCTCGGGATACATGTCAATCTCGGAGCTCACCTCCGAGAGGTCCAGTTCCCTCCGACACGTGTCGCCACCGGAGCTTATCTCCGGGAGGTCTGTCGCTGCTGGACACATGTCGACCTCGGGGCATGTCCCTGAAGAAAGAAGAGAGGAAAGACCGGCGCCAACACGTGGCGTGCGCGGAGCTCACCTCCAAAGGAGGGGGGAGGTCTCGCTCATTGACACGCGGCACAACCGGAGCTCGTCTCTGCGGAGAAGGAGATACCAGGCCCCGGAAGGACACGTGGAGCCTCCGGAGCTCATCGCCGCGAAGGTAACGAGTTCTGGAGCGGCTGTTACGCGTAAGAATACCGGTACGAGAAAGGAAACCAATCTGAATTCCACAACGTTACCGCACCAAATCAACTAAAGATAAGATGATAGGATCCAACGACGATCTGAATAAGACTCTTATTCGGGATACAATCAGATTAGGACTCTTCTCTTCCCGATTATAAATAGAACCCAGAACCCCTGGCCGAAACCACAAACTTCTTTTCCAACTCCTGAGCCGACGACTTAGAGCCCTAGCCCTAACTCGCCGAGTAAACCATCGACGGAGTACAGAAGGGAAGATCGCCGGAGGAAGCCTAACGATCTGAGGAAGACCTCGAAGACCGAGAAGAACGTACGGTAGGTCTCCAATACCACTTTACGACATCGTTGTGTTTTCTTTGCATCTGTTCTTTGATTCCTTTCGAACAGAAGCCTTCTCGTGGATAGATCACTTGATGATCAGGTTGATCTAAAGACAAGATCATCGCCACATCCACCTTTGATCTGAACACTTCTGTCCATGCAAGCCATGCAAGAATACGTACAAACCAATCTAATAAAACTAATCATAGGATAGCATGCATGTGCATCATCACATCTAGTTTAAGGTTTGTGCATGATATTGATTGCTGTGAATCTTGTATGCACGTGATTCTACCTAGCAGAACAAGCTCGGGGAGCTGTCTACGACGAACTGCAGCAACAAGGTTTTGGGATTCAAGAACAATCGGAACCGCAAGAACAAGGCAAGTGCTCCTTGACCATATTGATCCTATGTTTTGGGTAAAACTGTTTTGTTTTGCGAAAAGGTGTGCGTACTGAGTCAAAAATGATGGGAAACCCTTATATAGGAGTTTACTAGCTTTGGTTAAACCACCCTTGTCTGGCGGACCGGAATCCGCTCATCCAGGATCGTAGAGGGTGGTGCCGCGCGATGCGACACCCAACAGCACACGTCTTAAGAACATAATAGATTACATGGGAAAAACAACTGAAACTGTACAAACAGGTACAAACTTCAGTTACAACTATTGTTTATATTACACAGCGGAAGTCTACACTATACAACTCACGCCCGCCTATCTAGCAAAAGTGGTTGCCCAGCCCTAGGGCAACCCACACTAGCTGCACTCCTCAGCTCAGCGCGGCGTGTACGGCTCCCACTCAGCCGTGGTCCCCGACGGAGGGTAACCCTCGCCGGTGGACTCGTACTCCGAGTCCGTGGGTGGCTCCTCACCTGAAAAACACTTAAGCAGCAACCGTGAGCACAAAGGCTCAGCAAGGCTTAACCGAATCACCTAAGCATGAAACTCTACATGAGGGGTACAATGGACATAGGATAGTAACATTTCAGCAAAAGGACACACCTACAAGTTCATCCTTAGTTCATCTTTTAGCAACAAGTTAACAGTTCATGAAGCCCGAAATTTAGTAAGCAGTATTTGGTGGCACACATGTAGCAATACAATTATATCAACCAGCAAGATTGAATCAACATGTTTCATCCATTAATCTACGTCACGACTCAGTGACCAAGTGGTACTCTTCACCGCGAGGGACGGCGAATCGACTCGATATACACCTGCAGGGAAACCCAAAGAGCACGTCACATACACCCACCCGTGGAGCTGCACAGCACGCTCACTCGATGTCGTACGGGACAACCTTTCACCCAACAGCCCAAACGTCGAACCGGTCGCACCGAAACGAGCAGGAGGTTCCCCACACGGAGCATCTCTCTATGCCCGTTGGCAGATTTCCACCTTGCTGCCCTCAACCTACACCTATAAATCGGTGTGCTATGCCTCGACGCCCGGAGGTTTAGGCTACATCGGTTTATCGGGGCCCATATATCCGATATGCCTTCGGTACGTTCAAACTTGATCAGCGTGGGCCGCACACAGCTCGGTCCTCAATCGACACGGACAGGGCTGCGCACACAAGACTCCCTCTTGCTGCGCCCTAGCCCCTGCCCAGTCTCATTTTCATTACTAATGTGATCTCACATCGCTCAACCGAACCCGTGTGTTCCCAAGCCTAAACTCGTGAATAGATTCCAACTACTCGACTTGTACTGAAGCCCTATGAATCTTTAAGCATAGCCTATCTACTCGGGGTCTTAGACACTACCCTCACTCTTTTAGGAACCTTTGGTTATGCAAATGGGGTTTCATTCATCCTATACCTAATGCACAATCATACTTCATATGACACATGTAAACAAAGTAAAACTTATAAAAAGGTTAATGCAAACCGGGGCTTGCCTTGTTGCTGCTGGTCAGTAGTTATTTCTTCGTCCGGAAGAAGGAAGTCCAGCACTTCCGGAGTCTCTTCTTCAATGGCTACACGTTGAATATAATACTACATGTAAATTTAAATGCACTGTGTAAACTTGAATACTTATTTACTAATAACTCTAGCTAACCCTCCCCTTTGGTGCTGAAATTTTTAGGGTGGCTTGGTAGGGTCCTAACCAGAGTCTTGACCAAGTTTCATTTGAAACAAAGTTCATTTGAACCTTGTACAAATAAAAGCCCATTTGGTCAATATTTGAGCCTCTAACTAATTCCAGGGGTTTTCATGGCTCCAACCATTACTTTCTGGAAACTAGACTTTAAGATGGTTCTAATGGAGTTGGTTTCATGTCATTTGAAGAATTCTACAGAAAGTTATGTCCTAATTAAGATTGCAGAAAATCTGAAAAATGTTTCTGTACATTTTTCTATTTTCTCTGGGCAGTTCTCTTAATCACCCGATTGGGGTAACTAAATGAACTTGGATGAGCCTGAAAATTTTTACTGGTATTCAGGGATTTCCTAATGAACCTTTCGACCAAATTTCAGAATTTTTCATAAAGTAGTTCTCCAGATAAAATTCCCGACAGTTTAAACTTTAGGGATTTAATTCTGGAAAACTATTCACTTTCATGAGTTGAATTTGGTATTGCTGGAAAGTGCTCAATGAGTTAAATCCAACCAAATTTGGTTCACTCGATTTGGAGCTTTCTAGCCAAAGTTATGAGGATTTGAAATTTGGAAGAATCCTGAAAATCGGGGGAAAAGTTTAAACTCTCGGGGCCTGCGGGGACACGTGTCGAGCGCGGAGGTGTCCGGCACACCGGGGATACCACACGTGTCGAGCGCAGAGGTGTCCGGCACACCGGAGCTCACAGGGTATTTTGCGCGCCAGCACAGCCGATCCCCGGCCACACCCGGTCCCGGTTTAAATTCTTCAGCCGCTGACACGTGGGCCAGCCGGCTTCGTCTTCCTCCCGCTGTTCTATCACGCCCGCGCCGCCGACCTCGCCGGAGCAGGCTCGGGGCTCGCCGGCCCGCCGCTGCCGGACCTCCCAGGGGCTGAAACTCGCCGCCAGGGGGTTGTCGACGTCGAGGAACACGTCGGTGGTGTCAGGTCGGGCTGGGGGTGACCGGAACTAGATCGGCGACGTGCCGCTGCCTAGGTTGAGGTTCGACACCGTCGACCGTGGTTTCTAAACCCGCCAACACCTCGAACAAACAGCCCTACAGCATCAGTGTACCTCTAGGAAGCTCGACAAGGTGTCAAAAGGGTTCAGGGATGGCGGCAAGTCGGTCGGCACCGTGTGACCGATCGTGCCCGCCATGACCGCCCTCGATCGAGCTCGAAATTCGTCACTCCTAGACAGTTTCACGCTACGGATGCAGAAAAGAACTTGATCGCCGGCTAGTCCAGCGTCTATGTGTAAGATTTGATGACCTCCGAAAGATCATAGAGCGATAATTTAAATAAACCGTACCGGAAGCTCGGTTTACGGTTGCCGGAGCACAAACTGGAAATTCTCTGCGGGTTCTTCACGGTTGGCTTCCAAACTTGGAGGAGAGCCGCACAGTGGTCGCACGCTCCTGTTGCCTCTCTCGCTGGACTGTGAAAACGCCTATGGAACGCTGCCCACGGGCGCCTGACTCTCGGCTGAGGCTAGGTCGCCGCGGTGGCGATCGTTTTTGGGCAAAGGAGGTCGGAGCTCGAGGTTTCTGGCGTTGGAGAGGTGGAGTGCGAGCTCAGGTGGCTGTCTAGCAGCTCAGGGACGAAGGAGAAGATGGTTTTGCTGGTTTTCCCGATTGAGCAGAGAGCTGCGGCGAGAAACAATGCCGCTGCTCGGGTTTGCCCGCGAGAAGATAAAGCCGGCCGACTCCTGCTCGGCTGAGGCGGCGCCGGTCGTGTGGGGGCGCGAGCCAGCCGCCCTGGGCGCCAGCGCGTGGAGAGGGAAGCAGCTGGTGGCGCCGGTAGCTGCTCGGTGGCGCAGCCGACAGCTGCTCGGTGGGATTTCCCACCGAGACTCTGACTTTGGGTGCAAGTTTCTCCTTCTCCCCTCTATGACATGTGGGTCCCACCTGGGGTTTTAACCTCTGAAATTTACTCCTAATCACTGTTGTGAACAGTGAGCCCCATAATACCCCTGGTGATTCAAATTATTCACCCCTGAGCCATTTGAATTGAATAGAATTCAAATTGGGTTCGGTTTGAGTGAATTTCAGCACCAGTTCAGTTTTGAATTCAAATAAAGTTTGAATTCGTCCCACTTAGCTCATGTCAAGATCAACTCCGAATGGAGTGAAAATTGGTGTGGTGTGGTGATGAACACTTCAAATGTATGCCAAAACTGAGGCCCTTACATTCCTCCCCCCTTAAAAGAATCTCGTCCCGAGATTACAAAAGAAGAGATAGCGATGTAGTAGGGACTTACTCGTGTTGAGAAGCCATGAATTCCGGGTAATTTGAGCGAAGGAATTCCTCGCTCTCCCACGTCGCTTCTTCCACGGTGTGGTTACTCCAGAGGATCTTGTAGAACCACAACGTTCTGCTACGCGTGGTTCGGGCTTTCTCATCAAGGATTTCCACCGGATACTCATCATATGTTAAATCCGGTTTCAGCTCGCTGATGTCTTCGGTAGGAACAGCAGCTGTATGCTTCAAACATTTTCGCAGTTGCGAAACATGGAAAACATCATGGACACCAGCAAGAGATGCCGGTAGCTCCAATCTATACGCTGCTGGTCCACATTTCTCGGTGATAGCATAGGGTCCAATGAAACGGGGAGCGAGCTTTCCCTTCACACCGAACCGGTGCACGCCCTTCATCGGAGACACGCGTAGGTACACGTGTTCCCCAACGTCAAAGTGCAACGGCCTACGCCTCTTATCAGCGTAGCTCTTCTGTCGGGATTGAGCAGCTTTTAAATTGGCTTGAATTGTCCGAACGCGCTCTTCGGCGTCGTTCACCACATCAACCCCGAATGTGACCCTTTCACCGGACTCGCACCAATTTAATGGGGTGCGGCACTTGCGACCGTAGAGAGCTTCGTAGGGTGCCATCTTGATACTCGCCTGATAGCCGTTGTTGTACGAGAATTCCGCCAATGGTAGGTGATCATCCCAGTTCCTACCATGGTGGATGGCACATGCTCTCAACATGTCCTCCAGAACTTGATTCACCCTCTCTGTCTGGCCATCTGTCTGAGGGTGGTAGGCGGAGCTCCTAATCAGTTTAGTACCCAGAGCAGCGTGCAACTTCTCCCAAAAGCGAGATACAAACAATGCACCTCGGTCTGAGAATATGGTCTTGGGTACACCATGCAGGCATAGAATCCTGGCAATGTATAACTCCGCGTATCGGTTGGCATGGAAATGTGTATGCACGGGAATGAAGTGAGCTGACATGGTCAGTCGGTCAACGATCACCCATATGGAATCATGCTTGTTGGCTGTTAGGGGTAATCCCACAATGAAATCCATGCTCACATCTTCCCATTTCCATGCTGGAATTTTCAGGGGTTGCAGCAGCCCTGATTTCCTCATATGATCAGCCTTCACTCGTCTACACGTATCACACTCGGATACGTACTTAGCTACCTCCCGCTTCATCCGTGTCCACCAAAATTTCTTTTTCAAATCTTGGTACATTTTGTTGCTGCCTGGATGAATGGAGTACTTGGACAAGCGAGCTTCATCGAGAATCTTCTTTCTCAACTCCATATCCTGGGGTACGACTATGCGGTCATTAAACCACAGCGTCCCCTCATCATCCTTCCGGAAACACTTGATCTCTCCATTGTCTATCCGTCTCCGGAGATGTGCCATGCCTTTATCCGTCTTCTGAGCTGCAATGATATCCTCCCTAATAGTAGGGATGAGGGCAAGGTTGTACAGCGATCCATAAGGAACCAAGTATAAACTTGGCTCTTCCTCCTCCACCGGTGTAATGGTGAGGTGATGGACATGTGATTTCCGACTCAGCGCGTCGGCAACCACATTCGCCTTGCCGGGGTGGTAATGGATCTCAATCTCATAATCTTTGATCAGTTCTAACCACCTCCTTTGCCTCATGTTCAGCTCCTTCTGGGTGAAAATGTATTTCAAGCTCTTGTGGTCGGTGTAGAGATGCACCAGATTCCCCAGGAGATAGTGCCTCCACATTTTCAGCGCCAAAACCACTGCAGCAAGCTCAAGGTCATGAGTGGGATAGTGCTGCTCATGGTTCCGAAGTTGGCGTGATCCATAAGCGACCACACGTCCTTCCTGCATCAACACGCAGCCGAGCCCAATACCGGACGCGTCACAATACATGTCGAAGGGCTTGGTTGTATCCGGCTGAGCTAACACCGAGGCTGTTGTGAGATGCTTCACCAATGTTCGGAACGCTCCTTCACACACCGTGTTCCAAACATATTTCTTCCCTTTCTTCAGCAACTCTGTCATCGGCTTAGCGAGCTTGGAGAAGCTTGGAATGAATCTCCGGTAGTATCCCGCTAACCCGAGGAAGCTTCTGACTTCATGAACTGAAGTGGGAGCTTTCCATTTCAACACTTGCTCTATTTTGCTTGGGTCCACCGCAATGCCTTCCGCTGATATGATATGTCCCAAGAAAGGCACTTGGCTGATCCAAAATTCGCATTTGCTGAACTTGGCGTAGAGCTTGTGGTCTCGCAATCGTTGAAGAACGATTCGCAAGTGTTCGGCATGTTCGGCTTCTGTCTTGGAGTAAACCAAGATATCGTCGATGAACACTACCACGAACATGTCCAGCTCCGGCATGAACACCGAGTTCATGAGATACATGAAATGGGCTGGAGCGTTTGTGAGACCAAAGGACATGACGAGATATTCATATAGTCCATATCTCGTCGAGAATGCCGTCTTCGGAATATCCTCCACCCGGATTTTTATCTGGTGATATCCAGAGCGAAGGTCCATCTTGGAGAACACACTGGCACCCACAAGTTGATCAAACAATATGTCGATGCGGGGCAGTGGGTACTTATTCTTGATGGTGACGGCGTTGAGTGGCCGGTAATCCACACACAGCCTCAGGGTCTCATCCTTCTTCTTCACGAATAGCGTCGAGCATCCCCAAGGCGAGGAACTCGGCCTAGTGAAACCCTTGCTCAACAGGTCATTGACCTGTTCTTTCAGTTCAGCCAGCTCATTTGGAGCCATCTTGTATGGTCTCCGTGAGATGGGCGTAGTCCCAGGTGCAAGTTCAATCTTAAACTCGACATCCCGCTCAGGTGGCATGCCCAGAAGATCATCCGGGAACACATCAGGATACTCCCGGACTACGGGGATGTCTTCTAACTTGAGAGCTTCAGCATTATTAATTGCTAAAACTTCCCGGACTGGCGTGTCTAATACCATGGAATGCGGACGGTGGAATGGAGAATTTAAGTGAACCGTCCGTGTCCGAGTCTATAGGACAGCGCCATGGTATTGTAGCCATGACATCCCTAAGATTGCATCAATCTTTTGTCCCATAAGGATTATCAAGGTGGTGGGATATAGTTTCCCACCTAAGCACAGAGGTGCCTTTGGAATCATCATGTTAGCTGAAATCTTCCCTCCCGGTGAGCAGATCATATAAGTGCAGTCGGTTGGAAAGACTTGCAATTGATGTTTAGCCACATAGGATGCACTTATAAAGCTGTGGGTTGCACCAGAATCAAATAATATGACGATGGCTTGATTGTTGAGAGTAAACGTACCCGCCAGCACGTTGTCTCCCTCTGGGGCGTCCTCATTGTCGAGGTTGCGGACACCCCTAGTCCGCTGACCAACCTTCTTCACCGGAGGTCGGCCTCGAGCACCGCTCTGGAGCTGGGCTTGCCCGCTGCTCTGCTGCCCCTGGGGACAGTCCTTCGCGAAGTGGCCCGCCTGGCCACACGTGAAGCAGGTGAAACGGGACGGTCCCCCGCTGATCGGTGGACGGAAACCCGGAGCGCGTTGTGGCGGTGGAAACGCCCGGGGTACCGTCTGCTGCTGCTGCTGCTGTCTTGGTGGTGGCATCGGCGGACGGAACGAGGGTGACTGGAACGGACGTCCCCCGAACCATTGAGGTCGCGCCGGTGGATGCCACTGCTGCCCTGATGGTGTCCGATACACCATACGGTACTTCTGGGGCGCGCCACTCCCACCGCTGGGTGGAGCGCTGCGCTTCCGCTGCTCAGCTGCCAACTCCCGCTGAGCATCCTCTTGCATGATCGCGGCATTGACTAAGTCGCTGAATGTGCCGCGGTTCCACTGTACGAGATGGGTCTTCATTTCGGGGTGTAACCCCCGATAGAAGTGCTCCCTCTTCTTCTCCTCCGTGGAGATATAGTCTGACGCATACTGCGCCAGATGGTTGAAGGCACGGGAGTAGTCGTGGGCACTCCTCCCGCCCTGCTTCAGCTCCAAAAATTCTTGGAACTTCCTCTTCATTATTCCGGGAGGAATGTGGTAGGCGCGGAACACCTCCCGGAACTCTTGCCATTCAACGGCATTGCCAGCCGGACGTGAGGCGACATAATTCGCCCACCACACACCAGCGGCACCGTGGAGCTGCTGTGCTGCGAACAGGGTCTTCTGTCGCTCCGTACACTGGAGCAGCTTAAACTTGGACTCGATAGTCCGTAGCCAGTTGTCAGCCTCCAGTGGTTCTTCAGCTTCAGTGAACACTGGAGGGTGCGTACTCATGAAATCCGAGTACGACACTTCGCGGGGCTCACGAGGCCCTCACTCTTGACGTCCCCCCGCCTGGGACGTATTCTGCACGATCGTGCGGAGCAGGTCGGTCTGCTCCTCACGAACTCCCACCAGTGCCGCTATCACATCCGCTAGAGTAAGCAGAGGCGGCGGTGATGGCTGCTGCTGCGGGGTGCTGTCGTAGGCCGGTGGCTGGGAGTCATCGCCTCCCTGTTGGCTAGAGCCACCAACCTCGTGCGTGGTCCTAGTACGAACCATCTGCAACCATACGGCAATAACATCAGTCCTGCAAGAGAGTGAATGCAGTCCAAATGAAATAGGTGTAAAACATAATGACAATAAAAACATACGATACATCTCGTAAGTAGATAGTGTAATAACTTTGCACAAGTTACACCATTACCAGACCAAACACAAGCTAGTTTAATCCAACTTGATGAACCTCCACTTTGGAAGCTCACCATAACTAGGTTTGGCCACCACGAGACATTACTATCGCGTTGTCATCACGTATACCACCCTTAGGATACAACACCCTTTTCAATGAGTTCAACTGTCATTCTTCTGTCAGAATGACCAGTTTCTACCTATTCCAAGTTTTGATCTGGTTCTGGGCATTTTCATGACTCAAGTTGAATACCAAAGTTAAAGTTAACTTCAGTATCTTTACAACGAGTACTCGTTTGCCCTCAGATCAGCTTTGGTTAAAAAGTTATGCTAATTCAAAGTTAGCAGAATTTCTGGAAGAATTTTTACAGCATCTTCCTTGGAAGTTGCTGTTTTCCATTCAAGTCTCCACTAAATTCTGTGCTGAAATTTCAGGAACTTTGAATTGCAAAGATGTCAAACATCTTCTACTCTTTCTAAGGATGTATTATATGACAATTTTAGATTTTTCAACTGGGAGTTATGTTTGAAAAACGGAACAATTCAGAGAATGTTTTACTTTGTCCTAGTTCTGGACAGTTTACATTCCTCTGGAACTTAAGCCATCTTAAGGTGAGTTTCAGCTCTGGAAGTCTACAACAAAGTTGTAGAGTACTTCAATACCTTTCCAGAACTATATAGCACACCTCTCTCGGCTAAAAGACCTGTGAGTTGTGCTCTGTTAAAGTTCGGCAACCTTGCTGCCCAAAACAGAGCACTCTGCTTTTCATACTTTTAGCTATACTGCTCCACTATCCTATTCTTATACCCAACCAGGGTCCTAAATGTTGAACCTATAGATTTTAATTCTTTGTTATCATTATTCTCATGCATATGCCTACAATATCTCGGTACTATGTTCCTCACCAAAGAAAATCCTAACCGGATCATACCGGCATATACGTCTCAAGTGTGGCACTAAACGGTCTCTCGCACACGTTTTCTACACGGATACATACGTGGTTAGTACCTGCAGAAGACCACACAATAATGGTGCACTCAATGGTTATTCATTTCAGGCAGTACCATATTTGAAAGTAAATACAAACGCCCGTATCATTGTCATACGGCCGTCCTTGAGCTAAGTCACGTCTCAAGGCACGTGATCGTGTTTCAACACCACACGACAGGGAACCCGAGTATGTCATGAACGGGTCGTCACGGTTGGGAATGTTATCAACCCAACAGATACCACCTACTTCCCTGCAGGGCACGCCGATGGCAAGCGCTGCGTATGTCCCCCTGAGCTACTTCCAGACGAACACACTCTCGCGTTACTGACCACGCGATGGGGTCTCCGATTACTTGCCTAATGCACGCTAGGGATCAGCGTTTCATATGAACTCAGGAACATGAAGAGTCCAAGAGTTTCATATTGACATCTCACACCAAGCTGTGAGACTCTATCCCTGAACCACGTTCCTCGTCAGGGGAGCTAACCGAAATTGAACCGCTTTCGGTGGCGTTCCTTACCATACTTACCAGAGCGTAGGTGCGTCGTTACATAATTGAAATTCAGAATTATAACACATAGGTTAGTCTTTGCCACTTTAAGCAACTATACTAATATAGTCCTTACTTGGGCAACTACCGAATCCTCCCCGTATACCTAAGTTTTTCCCATAATGCAGTCCTTAAGTACTGTGCTATCCCCAATGCAGCTCTGATACTAGGCTGTGGCGGACCGGAATCCGCTCATCCAGGATCGCAGAGGGTGGTGCCGCGCGATGCGACACCCAACAGCACACGTCTTAAGAACATAATAGATTACATGGGAAAAACAACTGAAACTGTACAAACAGGTACAAACTTCAGTTACAACTATTGTTTATATTACACAGCGGAAGTCTACACTATACAACTCACGCCCGCCTATCTAGCAAAAGTGGTTGCCCAGCCCGAGGGCAACCCACACTAGCTGCACTCCTCAGCTCAGCGCGGCGTGTACGGCTCCCACTCAGCCGTGGTCCCCGACGGAGGGTAACCCTCGCCGGTGGACTCGTACTCCGAGTCCGTGGGTGGCTCCTCACCTGAAAAACACTTAAGCAGCAACCGTGAGCACAAAGGCTCAGCAAGGCTTAACCGACTCACCTAAGCATGAAACTCTACATGAGGGGTACAATGGACATAGGATAGTAACATTTCAGCAAAAGGACACACCTACAAGTTCATCCTTAGTTCATCTTTTAGCAACAAGTTAATAGTTCATGAAGCCCGAAATTTAGTAAGCAGTATTTGGTGGCACACATGTAGCAATACAATTATATCAACCAGCAAGATTGAATCAACATGTTTCATCGATTAATCTACGTCACGACTCAGTGACCAAGTGGTACTCTTCACCGCGAGGGACGGTGAATCGACTCGATATACACCTGCAGGGAAACCCAAAGAGCACGTCACGTATGCCCACCCGTGGAGCTGCACAGCACGCTCACTCGATGTCGTACGGGACAATCTTTCACCCAACAGCCCAAACGTCGAATCGGTCGCACCGAAACGAGCAGGAGGTTCCCCACACGGAGCATCTCTCTATGCCCGTTGGTAGATTTCCACCTTGCTGCCCTCAACCTACACCTATAAATCGGTGTGCTATGCCTCGACGCCCGGAGGTTTAGGCTACATCGGTTTATCGGGGCCCATATATCCGATATGCCTTCGGTACGTTCAAACTTGATCAGCGTGGGCCGCACACGGCTCGGTCCTCAATCGACACGGACAGAGCTGCGCACACAAGACTCCCTCTTGCTGCGCCCTAGCCCCTGCCCAGTCTCATTTTCATTACTAATGTGATCTCACATCGCTAAAGTGTGTTCCCAAGCCTAAACTCGCGAGTAGATTCCAACTACTCGACTTGTACCGAAGCCCTATGAATCTTTAAGCATAGCCTATCTACTCGAGGTCTTCGACACTACCCTCACTCTTTTAGGAACCTTTGGTTATGCAAGTGGGGTTTCATTCATCCTATACCTAATGCACAATCATACTTCATATGACACATGTAAACAAAGTAAAACTTATAAAAAGGTTAATGCAAACCGGGGCTTGCCTTGTTGCTGCTGGTCAGTAGTTATTTCGTCGTCCGGAAGAAGGAAGTCCAGCACTTCCGGAGTCTCTTCTTCAATGGCTACACGTTGAATATAATACTACATGTAAATTTAAATGCACTGTGTAAACTTGAATACTTATTTACTAATAACTCTAGCTAACCCTCCCCTTTGGTGCTGAAATTTTTAGGGTGACTTGTTAGGGTCCTAACCAGAGTCTTGACCAAGTTTCATTTGAAACAAAGTTCATTTGAACCTTGTACAAATAAAAGCCCATTTGGTCAATATTTGAGCCTCTAACTAATTCCAGGGGTTTTCATGGCTCCAACCATTACTTTCTGGAAACTAGACTTTAAGATGGTTCTAATGGAGTTGGTTTCATGTCATTTGAAGAATTCTACAGAAAGTTATGTCCTAATTAAGATTGCAGAAAATCTGAAAAATGTTTCTGTACATTTTTCTATTTTCTCTGGGCAGTTCTCTTAATCACCCGATTGGAGTAACTAAATGAACTTGGATGAGCCTGAAAACTTTTACTGGTATTCAGGGATTTCCCAATGAAACTTTCGACCAAATTTCAGAATTTTTCATAAAGTAGTTCTCTAGATAAAATTCCCAACAGTTTAAAATTTAGGGATTTAATTCTGGAAAACTATTCACTTTCATGAGCTGAATTTGGTATTACTGGAAAGTGCTCAATGAGCTAAATCCAACCAAATTTGGTTCACTCGATTTGGAGCTTTCTAGCCAAAGTTATGAGGATTTGAAATTTGGAAGAATCCTGAAAATCGGGGGAAAAGTTTAAACTCTCGGGGCCTGCGGGGACACGTGTCGAGCGCGGAGGTGTCCGGCACACCGGGGATACCACACGTGTCGAGCGCGGGGGTGTCCGGCACACCGGAGCTCACAGGGTATTTTGCGCGCCAGCACAGCCGATCCCCGGCCACACCCGGTCCCGGTTTAAATTCTTCAGCCGCTGACACGTGGGCCAGCCGGCTTCGTCTTCCTCCCGCCGTTCTATTACGCCCGCGCCGCCGACCTCGCCGGAGCAGGCTCGGGGCTCGCCGGCTCGCCGCTGCCGGACCTCCCAGAGGCTGAAACTCGCCGCCAGGGGGTTGTCGACGTCGAGGAACACGTCGGTGGTGTCAGGTCGGGCTGGGGGTGACCGAAACTAGCTCGGCGGCGTGCCGCTGCCTCGGTTGAGGTTCGACACCGTCGACCGTGGTTTCTAAACCCGCCAACACCTCGAACAAACGGCCCTACAGCATCAGTGTACCTCTAGGAAGCTCGACAAGGTGTCAAAAGGGTTCAGGGATGGCGGCAAGTCGGTCGGCACCGTGTGACCGATCGTGCCCGCCATGACCGCCCTCGATCGAGCTCGAAATTCGTCACTCCTAGACAGTTTCACGCTACAGATGCAGAAAAGAACTTGATCGCCGGCTAGTCCAGCGTCTATGTGTAAGATTTGATGACCTCCGAAAGATCATAGAGCGAGAATCTAAAGAAACCGTACTGGAAGCTCGGTTTACGGTTGCCGGAGCACAAACTGGAAATTCTCTGCGGGTTCTTCACGATTGGCTTCCAAACTTGGAGGAGAGCCGCACGGTGGTCGCACACTCCTGTTGCCTCTCTCGCTGGACCGTGAAAATGCCTGTGGAACGCTGCCCACGGGCGCCTGACTCTCGGCTGAGGCTAGGTCGCCGCGGTGGCGATCGTTTTTGGGCAAAGGAGGTCGGAGCTCGAGGTTTCTGGCGTTGGAGAGGTGGAGTGCGAGCTCAGGTGGCTGTCTAGCAGCTCAGGGACGAAGGAGAAGATGGTTTTGCTGGTTTTCCCGATTGAGCAGAGAGCTGCGGCTAGAAACAATGCCGCTGCTCGGGTTTGCCCGCGAGAAGATAAAGCCGGCCGACTCCTGCTCGGCTGAGGCGGTGCCGGTCGCGTGGGGGCGCGAGCCAGCCGCCCTGGGCGCCAGCGCGCGGAGAGGGAAGCAGCTGGTGGCGCCGGTAGCTGCTCGGTGGCGCAGCCGACAGCTGCTCGGTGGGATTTCCCACCGAGACTCTGACTTTGGGTGCAAGTTTCTCCTTCTCACCTCGATGACATGTGGGTCCCACCCGGGGTTTTAACCTCTGAAATTTACTCCTAATCACTGTTGTGAATAGTGAGCCCCATAATACCCCTGGTGATTCAAATTATTCACCTCTGAGCCATTTGAATTGAATAGAATTCAAATTGGGTTCAGTTTGAGTGAATTTCAGCACCAGTTCAGTTTTGAATTCAAATAAAGTTTGAATTCGTCCCACTTAGCTCATGTCAAGATCAACTCCGAATGGAGTGAAAATTGGTGTGGTGTGGTGATGAACACTTCAAATGTGTGCCAAAACTGAGGCCCTTACACCTTGTCGCCAGGGATGTTTATGAGTCGGGTATGGTCTTTGCTTTATGCTTCGCTGAGTCTAAGGGATTGGGAAGCGAGATAGATGTGTCTAGCTAACTGCACTCGTAATGATATAAGAATACTGATGAGGATAATGAACATGGATCGGAGGGTGATCTAGGCAAGCCCGGGTTTGTGAATGAGGTAGCTTGAGATGGTGGTTTACTTGCCATAGATCTAAGGACCGGTTCATGCATGCACATGCAAGGATAACAGTGCCACCACAAGGCCAAGTATGGGTGCGTCTTAGCTGAGTAATTAGGTAAGTTGCTAGAGTGTTATGGACTGTGGAAGGCACGGGGAATGGGAGTCGAGTGAGGACTGCCCTGGGAACTGCATGGCACAAGAGGGGGGCCGTGGGTGGGAGAATTGGAGATTCTAGCCTGCCGGTGAAACCTTAGTGAGTCCATACATCTAGTAACCCCTTTGCAAAGGCTATTTTGTGATCTCTTGACCATACATCGACGGTTGTGTACTGGTATAATGGAGGTTCTGCAGTCGTCGACGGGTGACGAAATCACAAACTTGTGGGTAAAGAGGTGCAAACTCTGCAGAGTCTAAAACTATCATGATAGCCGATCTTACGGTCACGAGCGCCTGGCTAAACTGTCATGATTAGTTGGGATGGTTATTTGGAAGGTTCTTGGTTATGGTTATTGGTTTTGGTTATGGTATGGTTGTTGGGACTGTTGAGTCCGGGTGATAAGATGGTTGCATGACTGTTGAGTCATGGCAGCGAAACTGGTCTCGGTGTGAGACAAAGTTGTTTATGAGATAAGATGGTAGCGAATACGTGAAGGTATTCGTGAGATGGTAGCGAATACGAGGAGGTATTCGTGAGTAAGAATGAGGTTGGTTAATGTTCGGGTGGAACATGGAAAGCGATGGAGGTATGTTGGTAATTTAATACATGCTGGGATTACATTCATCTAAAGTTAAGTTGCTGTTTTATCATGGTTTTATAAATCTGCTTTTCTGCAAATAAGCCTTTTTATACCTACCTTGTTTATGAGCTGCATATCATGTGTTTTCCCGCACTTGCTGAGTACATCATTGTACTCAAACTTGCATTATTATTTCATCATCAGCAGCGGGAGAAGCCTACTATGAAGACCGAGTGGAGCATTACGGCGTGTGATCTGTTCTCAACCTTGCCTGTGGAGGGAGTAGAGATGGAGCCACTTCTGATTAGATTTGCTTCCGCATTAGCTAAATTGCTTCCGCTTTAGAATAAAGACTTCCGCTGTGAGCATGAGTCCAAGACTCATGAGGTATTTTAATAAACTTTGTTATTCGTGGTGATATATAATCTGAATTCAGTTTGTGGAACGTATGTGTATGTGTGATAAACATCCTGGGTACACATATGCATTAGTTCTCGGTTCCGTGGTTTTCCCACAGAATTGAGGGCGTCACATCGGTCTTCGAGGTCCTCCTCAGATCGTTGGGCTTCCTCCGGCGATCTTCCCTGCTGTACTCCGGCGATGGTTTACTCGGCGAGTTAGGTCTAGGGCTCTAAGTCGCCGGCTCAGGAGTTGGAAAAGAAGTTTGTGGTTTCGGCCAGAGGTTCTGGGTTCTATTTATAATCGGGAAGAGAAGAGTCCTAATCTGATTGTATCCCGAATAAGAGTCTTATTCAGATCGTCGTTGGATCCTATCATCTTATCTTTAGTTGATTTGGTGCGGTAACGTTGTGGAATTCAGATCGGTTTCCTTTTCGTACCGGTATTCTTACGCGTAACAGCCACTCCAGAACTCGTTACCTTCGCGGCGATGAGCTCCGGAGGTTCCACGTGTCCTTCCGGGGCCTGGTATCTCCTTCTCCGTAGAGACGAGCTCCGGTTTGTGCCGCGTGTCGACGAGCGAGACCTCCCCCCTCCTTTGGAGGTGAGCTCCGCGCACGCCACGTGTTGGCGCCGGTATTTCCTTTCTTCCTTCTTAAGGGACATGCCCCGAGGTCGACACGTGTCAAGCAGCGACAGACCTCCCGGAGATAAGCTCCGGTGGCGACACGTGTCCGATAGAACCGGACCTCTCGGAGGTGAGCTCCGAGATCGACACGTATCCCGTGCGACCGGTCCTCTGATTTCTGTGATGACTAGCTCCGAAGGTGACATGTGTCCTGCGGAAATGCCTTTGCTTCTTCCACAGAGGAAAGCTCCGAGAGCAACACGCGTCCCCCAGGGTCGGACCTCCCCCCTTTTGCGGAGATGAGTCCTGAACCTGCCACATAGCTATTTTAGCGGCGGACCTCTCCCCACCTCGCAGGGACGAGCTCCGAACACGCCACGTGGCCAGCGGCCGTGGTAAGTTGTCTTCGGCGCATTCTGAGAGCTGGATTCGGCTCTTATTGGCTATCCTTTTGATATTTTTCTCTTTTCCTACTTTTCTCAAAATGTTTCCTCTTCATAAAGCATGAACATATGCTGACACCTGAGATGAGGGTGTTACAAATCTACCCCCTTAAATTGAATCTCGCCCTCGAGATTCGTTAGTAGAAATAGATGGGGAAATTCTGCCTTGATATCCTCTTCATGCTCCCACGTGGCTTCCGCTTCTGTGTGATGGCTCCATTGTACCTTGCACCATCGAATCACCTTGTTCCGGGTGACCGTTTCCTTTACGTCTAAGATTCGGACAGGGTGTTCCACATAAGTAAGGTCCTTTTGAAGTTCAAGCTCTCCCATTGATACTTGTTCCTCTGGTACTCTCAAGCATTTCTTGAGCTGGGATACATGAAACACGTCATGTACGTCGGAGAGGTGGTTGGGAGCTCTAGTTGATAGGCTACTTCTCCTCGCTTGTCCAAAATATTAAATGATCCGATGTAGCGAGGTGCTAGCTTGCCTTTGACGTTGAAACGTCGTTGGCCTCGTATAGGCGATACCTTAAGGTATACGAAGTCTCCTACTTCAAAGGTCAACTTCCTACGCCTATTGTCAGCATAGCCTTTCTGTCGTGACTAAGCAGTCTTTAAGTTCTCCCGTACCGTTTGGACTTGCTTTTCAGCTTCTTGTAGTACTTCGGGTCCAAACACCTGGTTCTCTCCAGTCTCGTTCCAGAACAGTGGCGTTCTACACCGTCTACCATATAATGCTTCAAAAGGTGACATATTCAAGCTAGCTTGATAACTGTTGTTATAGGAGAACTCGGCATACGGTAAACTCCTATCCCAACTACGCCCACGTTTCAAGGCGCAAGCTCTCAACATGTCCTCCAGAATTTGGTTTGTCCTTTCAGTTTGCCCATCCGTTTGTGGGTGATAGGCGGAGCTGAAATCTAGTCGTGTACCCATGGCTCTCTGCAGCTTCCTCCAGAACCTAGAGGTAAACTGAGAACCTCGATCTGAGACTATCCTCTTCGGGACTCCATGACGGCACACGATCTGTTCCATGTACAACTCAACTAATTTTGCCATGTTGTAATTGGCCCTTACAGGGAGAAAATGGGCGGTTTTCATCAATCGGTCCATGATAACCCAGATGGAGTCGTAACCCGACTGAGTACGTGGCAATCCGACGATGAAATCCATACTGATGTCTTCCCACTTCCACTCTGATACCTTCAAAGGTTGCAACAATCCAGCGGGTCTTTGATGTTCGGCCTTTACACGTTGGCATGTGTCGCATAGGGCAACGTATTCGGCTACATCCCTCTTCATACCATCCCACCAATAACAAGTTTTCAAATCCTTGTACATTTTGGTGCTTCCTGGATGTATAGAATAGGGTGAATCATGTGCCTCCTTTAATATCATGTCGAGGTGTTTTATGTTAGGCACACAAATCCTTTTTCCTAGCCAAAGCATTCCCTTCTCATCCTCCTTGAAATCCTTCTCTATTCCTTGTTGGATTCTTTCCTTGATCTCCTCATCCGTTGCCTGGCCATCTCTTATTTCTTGCTCCAATGAGGAGTGGATCTCCATTATTTCCATTTTTTTCAAGAATCCGAGGTGTAACTGTTCGAACTCCTTGCGTAGTTCGGGTGGTAGTTCCCAAATCGTGAGTCGGTGACATGCTCCCTTTCTGCTCAATGCATCAGCTACTACATTGGTCTTCCCGGGGTGGTAGTTGATTCCAACATCATAATCCTTGATGAGTTCCAACCATCGACGTTGCCTCAAATTCAAGTCCGTTTGTGTAAATATGTACTTTAGGCTTTTATGATCCGTATAGATCTCACATCGATGACAAAGGATATAATGTCTCCAAATCTTCAATACATGCACTACTGCTGCTAGCTCCAAGTCATGTGTAGGATAATTAAGCTCGTGCCTCTTTAATTGTCGTGAGGCATAGGCTACCACTTGTCCTTCTTGCATGAGCACACATCCAAGCCCCTGTCTGGATGCGTCACAATATATGTCAAAGCTCTTGCTTACGTCTGACAATACCAGAACCGGTGTTGTGGTTAGCCTTCTCTTGAGTTCCTCAAAACTTCCTTGGCAGGCTGGTGTCCATTGGAAGACTTTTCCCTTCATTAGCAACTCCGTCATAGGTTTTGCTATTTTAGAGAAGTCTTTAATGAAGCGTCGATAGTATCCAGCCATCCCAAGAAAACTCTGAATGTCCCTCATGCTCTGCGGTTGGTCCCACTTCAGAACGTCTCTTACTTTTCCAGGATCAACCGATACCCCTTCCTTGGAGATAATGTGGCCTAGGAAAGATATTTCCTTTAGCCAAAATTGACACTTGTTAAGCTTGGCATACAATTGATGCTCTCGCAATTTCTGCAAGGTCAATTTCAAATGTTTTTCATGCTCCTCCTCACTTTTTGAATACACCATAATGTCGTCAATGAAAACCACGACGAACTTGTCCAAGTACTCCATGAAAACCTTGTTCATAAGGTACATGAAGTATGCGGGTGCATTGGTCAACTCAAAAGACATGACGGTATATTCATACAAACCATACCGTGTTCGAAAGGCTATCTTGGGTATATCGGAAGGCTTAATCTTCAGCTGGAAGTATCCTGACCGAAGGTCAATCTTGGAGAACACTTAGGCTCCTTTCATTTGGTCGAATAGGTCCTCTATACGAGGCAGAGGGTATTTGTTCTTGATTGTTACCTCGTTGAGAGACCTATAATCTACGCACATCCTTTGGGTTCCATCTTTCTTGTCTACGAAGAGCACCGGAGCTCCCCATGGTGACGAGCTTGGACGGATAAAACCCTTCTCCAACTATTCTTGAATTTGCTTCTTGAGTTCAACTAGCTCGTTGACGGGCATCCTATAAGGTCTCTTGGCTATGGGTGCAGTTCCGGGTACCAAATCTATGGCAAACTCAATGTCCTGGTCAGGTGGCATACCTGGAAGCTCTTCCGGGAATACGTCCAAAAATTCCTGAACCACTGGAATGTTGTCCAATGTTGTTCCTTCGACGTGGTTCAAATTTGCCCATTCGGTTGTTTGCTGGGCTGACTCAAACTCGACACGAATACCGTGCTCATTTGTCAACTGCACGCTCCTTTCAGCACATTGGATTACTCCGTTGTGCTTGCTTAGCCAATCCATTCCGATTATGATGTCAATCCCTTGGGAGTCCAAGACAATAAGGTTGGCAAGGAAGTCTACCCCCCTTATTTTAAGGCTTACTTTAGGACATACTATATTAGTCCTCATTTCTCCTCCGGGAGAATTAACTAACATAGCACTTTCTAAGTGGGATACGGGTAGATGATGTTTGGCAACATATTTGGATAATGTGAAGGAATGTGATGCTCCAGAATCAAATAAAATAGCGGATGGGTTGGAGTTGGCAAGGAACATACCAATTGCGACGTCCTCAGCCTGTTGTGCCTCCTCGGCAGTAACATGGTTCACGTGGCCATGAGCATAGTTCTGTTGTCCATGGTTTCCTTGATTGTTCCCTCCGTTCGGTCGCTGGTTCTGCTTGGGCACATTATCTTGCTGTCCAGGGCCCCTCCCCGGGCACTGGTTCGTGAAGTGGCCTACTTACCCGCATGCAAAGCATGCCCTGTTGCCTACGGCAGCAGGTACGTTGGGGCGGGGGTTTTGAAACGGGGCACCTTTGTTAGGTCGGGGTGCAGGAGGCATGGGCACGCGAGGTGCTGGAGCAACGAGTTGTTGCTGTGGTGGCTGACCAGGGCGGTATGCAGGAGTGGTCGATCCATACTGCGATGCTTCCGGGGGCATGTACCGAGGTCGTACGTTGCTCCCTTGGGGCTGGTATGGCATCTTCCTCTTGCATTCTCGCTCGAACTCTCGGATCTTGTTTTCAACCACTATGGCCTTGTCAACCAGCTTCTGGAAGCTTACGTAGTCATTGTTGAGGAGCTGAACCTGGATCTCATTGTTCAACCCTCTCATGAACAGGTATTGCTTCCTCTGATCTGAGTTGACATCTTCGGGGACATACCGGGACAGTTGTATGAACTTGTTGAGATACTCATTCACACTTTTCTGTCCTTGGCGGAGACCTTCGAACTCCTGCCTTTTGAGCATCATTACACCAGCAGGGATGTAGTGAGAGCGCAAACTTTCCTTAAACTCAGTCCAAGTGATTGTCTCCGGGTTGGCATGAGCATTGTTCAGGGCATCTCACCAGTCAGCAGCGGCTCCCATAAGTTGGTGCGACGCGAAGAGAACCTTCTCTCGGTCATTGCACTGAACAATGGCAAGCTTTTTCTCCATGGATTTTAACCAATCATCAGCCTCCATAGGATCACTAGCTTGAGCAAAGGTGGGTGGTCGAGTCCTCATGAACTCTCCCAACCTGTTATGAGTCGGCGGTGGTGTTGGCGGCGGTGCCGGAACGGGGTTTTGGTTGGCCTGCAACTGACCCAAGGTTTGGATCATGGTTTGCATAAGCTGGTTTTGCATGGCCATCAACCTTTCCAGATGGTTTTCACCAGCTCCTGGGTTAGCAGGAACTTCATCATGGTCATCCTCCTGGGCGTTCCTTCGGCTGGCGTTTCCTCTCACCATCTGTGAGAGAGACCGAAATAGAATAGAGTGTTAGAAGATTAGGTAGATTCCCTCAACTCTATGCATCAAGGTGAGTTGGACTATGTATATATTAGCCCATATGAGGATGTGAGCAAGTGCCAAGACATCTCACACCTCTTTCTACTTACGTGTGGATATGGACAATGTTTTGAGACGTCCCACCACTTACACTAAGCACACAATTACAAACAATCATTGCAAGGGCTCATACAACTCCTATTCAAGGATGGTTTCCTATGTCAAGGTGGGTTTAGAGCCAATCTAAGCTATTCACCCTAGGATGCTTCCTTTGGTCAGCGTGGCTTAGCTACCAGTCTGGGTCTAATACCAATCCATGAATCCTATTTAGGGGTGTAACTTGCTGTTAACCCGTGGCTCTAATATCAATCTAAGGTTTCTATCTAGGCGTGTAACCTACTGTCAACCCGTGGCTCTGATACCAATCTGTGACGCCCTCAATTCTGTGGAAAAACCACAGAACTGAGAACTAGTGCATATGTGTGCATAGGATGTTCATCACACATACACATACGTTCCACAAACTGAATTCAGATTATATATTACCACGAATAACAGAGTTTATTACAATACCTCATGAGTCTTGGACTCATGCTCACAGAGGAAGTCTTATTTCTACGCAGCAGAAGTCTTTATTCTAACGCGGAAGCAATTTAGCTAATGCGGAAACAAATCTAAGCAGATGTGGCTCCATCTCTACTCTTTCCACAGGCAAGGTTGAGAACAGATCACACGCCGTAATGTTCCACTTGGTCTTCATAGTAGGCTTCTCCCGCTGCTGATGATGAAATAATAATGCAAGTTTGAGTACAATGATGTACTCAGCAAGTGCGGGAAAACACATGATATGCAGCTCATAAACAAGGTAGGTATAAAAAGTCTTATTTGCAGAAAAGCAGATTTATAAACCATGATAAAACAGCAACTTAACTTTAGATGAATGTAATCCCAGCATGTATTAAATTACCAACATACCTCCATCGCTTTCCATGTTCCACCCGAACATTAACCAACCTCATTCTTACTCACGAATACCTCCTCGTATTCGCTACCATCTCACGAATACCTTCACGTATTCGCTACCATCTTATCTCATAACAACTTTGTCTCACACTGAGACCAGTTTCGCTGCCATGACTCAACAGTCATGCAACCATCTTATCACCCGGACTCAACAGTCCCAACAACCATACCATAACCAAAACCAATAACCATAACCAAGAACCTTCCCAATAACCATCCCAAGTAATCATGACAGTTTAGCCAGGCGCTCGTGACCGTAAGATCGGCTATCATGATAGTTTTAGACTCTGCAGAGTTTGCACCTCTTTACCCACAAGTTTGTGATTTCGTCACCCGTCGGCGACTGCAGAACCTCCATTATACCAGTACACAACTGTCGATTATGGTCAAGAGATCACAAAACAGCCTTTACAAAGGGGTTACTAGATGTATGGACTCACTAAGGTTTCACCGGCAGGCTAGAATCTCCAATTCTCCCACCCACGGGCCCCCTCTTGTGCCATGCAGTTCCCAGGGCAGTCCTCACTCGACTCCCATTCCCCATGCCTTCCACAGTCCATAACACTCTAGCAACTTACCTAATTACTCAGCTAAGCCGCACCCATACTTGGCCTTGTGGTGGCACTGTTATCCTGGCATGTGCATGCATGAACCGGTCCTTAGATCTATGGCAAGTAAACCACCATCTCAAGCTACCTCATTCACAAACCCGGGCTTGCCTAGATCACCCTCCGATCCATGTTCATTATCCTCATCAGTATTCTTATATCATTACGAGTGCAGTTAGCTAGACACATCTATCTCGCTTCCCAATCCCATAGACTCAGCGAAGCATAAAGCAAAAACCATACCCGACTCATAAACATCCCTGGCGACAAGGGTGGTTTAACCAAAGCTAGTAAACTCCTATAAAAGGGTTTCCCATCATTTTTTACTCAGCACACACACCTTTTCGCAAAACAAACCGGTTTTGCTCAAAACATAGGATCAATATGGTCAAGGAGCACTTGCCTTGTTCTTGCGGTTCCGGTTGTTCTTCTATCTCAAAACCTTGTTGCTGCAGTTCATCGTAGACAGCTCCCTGAGATTGTCCTGCTATGTAGGATCACGTGCATACAAGATTCACAGCAATCAATATCATGCACAAACCTTAAACTAGATGTGATGATGCACATGCATGCTATCCTATGATTAGTTTTATTAGATTAGTTTGTACGTGTTCTTGCATGGCTTGCATGGACAGAGGTGTTCGGATCAAAGGTGGATGCGGCGATGATCTTGTCTTTAGATCAACCTGATCATCAAGTGATCTATCCACGAGAAGGCTTCTGTTCGAAAGGAGTCAAAGAACAGATGCAAAGAAAACACAACGATGTCATAAAGTGGTATTGGAGACCTACCTTACGTTCTTCTCGGTCTTCGAGGTCCTCCTCAGATCGTTGGGCTTCCTCCGGCGATCTTCCCTGCTGTACTCCGGCGATGGTTTACTCGGCGAGTTAGGGCTAGGGCTCTAAGTCGTCGGCTCAGGAGTTGGAAAAGAAGTTTGTGGTTTCGGCCAGAGGTTCTGGGTTCTATTTATAATCGGGAAGAGAAGAGTCCTAATCTGATTGTATCCCGAATAAGAGTCTTATTCGGATCGTCGTTGGATCCTATCATCTTATCTTTAGTTGATTTGGTGCGGTAACGTTGTGGAATTCAGATCGGTTTCCTTTTCGTACCGGTATTCTTACGTGTAACAGCCGCTCCAGAACTCGTTACCTTCGCGGTGATGAGCTCCGGAGGCTCCACGTGTCCTTCCGGGGCCTGGTATCTCCTTCTCAGTAGAGACGAGCTCCGGTTTGTGCCGCGTGTCGACGAGCGAGACCTCCCCCCTCCTTTGGAGGTGAGCTCCGCGCACGCCACGTGTTGGCGCCAGTCTTTCCTTTCTTCCTTCTTAAGGGACATGCCCCGAGGTCAACACGTGTCCAGCAGCGACAGACCTCCCGGAGATAAGCTCCGGTGGTGACACGTGTCCGATAGAACCGGACCTCTCGGAGGTGAGCTTCGAGATCGACACGTATCCCGTGTGACCGATCCTCTAATTTCCGTGATGACTAGCTCCGAAGGTGACATGTGTCCTGCGGAAATGCCTTTGCTTCTTCCGTAGAGGAAAGCTCCGAGAGCAACACGCGTCCCCCAGGGTCGGACCTCCCCCCTTTTGCGGAGATGAGTCCCGAACCTGCCACGTAGCTATTTTAGCGGCGGACCTCTCTCCACCTCGCAGGGACGAGCTCCGAACACGCCACGTGGCCAGCGGCCGCGGTAAGTTGTCTTCGGCGCTTTCTGAGAGCTGGATTCGGCTCTTATTGGCTATCCTTTTGATATTTTTCTCTGTTCCTACTTTTCTTAAAATGTTTCCTCTTCATAAAGCATGAACATATGCTGACACCTGAGATGAGGGTGTTATAGAGGTACTTCAGAGCTTTGTGGGCCACCTGTAGGATCGAAGAGAACGTGAAAAGCTACCAGAGGGGGGGTGAATGGTAGATTAAAACTTTTCGCAGCGGAAGCAACAAAAACCCCTCAGCAAAAAATCAATCGGTTAAAGAAACCATGTGTGCAAGTGTTTTCAAACGTGTTCAACTGTGAAAAATCAAGTAGAGAGGTAGAGAATCAAGTCACGGATCTAATGCAACAAGAATCACTTGAAAACGCGAAGTAAAACTTGAGATCCGATCAAAACATTAAACGAAGATCAATCTGTTCTACCCGATATAAAACAGATCTGCAACGCTACAAAGAAACTCGTATATCTCAAAAACTACGGATCCGAAACTCGTGAAAATTTCACAGATGATAGATAATTGAGTTGTTAAGACAACCCAAAAAGAATCACGTCAATCGGATCTGTAAAACTCGAGTTATGAACGAAACACCGAAGCAACGTCGGACTGTCCAGAAACTCGGCGAGAAAGACTTGACGAAAAACAAGTCGGACGAACAAGGCACAAAAGCTCCTCGAAAGTATGAACTTTATTCAATAGAAACACAATAGGAACAGCCCAAAGTTCTCTCCCCACGAGAGCTCTGGCCTCCCTTGCTTTTATAGCCAGCCCTCAGGCTAAACAATCCAATCTAGAACTCCTACTCCTAATTGGACTCGTATCCTAACTTACCATAACTACTCAGGACTCTCCTATTCGCAGATAGAAGCAATCCAGAGACTTCCAAACACCTTAGGAACGTCCTAAACATTCCAAAAACAACTCAACTTCGTGCCTAGCACGAAATTCTATCATAAACAACTCAAATCTTCCATATTTGAGCCATATCCGACTCAGCCTCAGCCTGAGTACGCAATCCAGCCGGTTGGACCTTTCCGACCAATTCTTTATGTCCACTTCTCTTCATCACGCCTTGGAACAATGTTGCCACGTCCATGCACTCCTTGCACACGTGCAAACACCTTCCAACGACGTACACGCAACCTTCATATGCACTGCCCTTGATCCAAACATGCTGCACGACCTCCCGATCAACTCAACCACAGCTCCTCCCGAACTTGGTTGTTGGAACCTCATCTCCTCCTTGAGACTAGTCCAAGGATCCCGTCACCAGCCATGTCTTGAACTCAAGCAACACCTGCACATGAATAAACAACCAATTCTTCCGAGCACAAGTCCTCGACTTGACTCACGTTAGTTCGAAAACCACAACACCTTACATGAGCACGTCACATAAGCATGTTGCAAACCATATCAAATGATAACAGCCATAACCACCAAAACACACCAAAAACTTAGCAAATTAATACTAAGCAAACCTTCCCATAAAGCAAGTGTGAAACATTGCAAGTTAAAAGCAAAAACAAGACGCTGCAGTTCTACGAGTTGAACTTCACGGGAGCTCCCTAAAAACAAGCTCCGGACCTCACAGAAGCTCTCCGGACCTTGCAGGAGCTCTCCGGACCTTGCGTCGGACCTTGCCAACACTTGGCGGACCTAACAAAGAACTTGTCGGACCTTGCCACAGAAGAATGTTTTGGCAACATTCAAAACTTTGAATGTTAGTGCTAACTTTTATCCTAATTGCCAATGTATTCAGCACACATAGGTCTCACAATCTCCCCCTTGATGAATGCATTGGCAACACCAATTAAAATCCGAACATTGGCTTATGAAAAGTTTTGAAAAGCTTTGAAAACTAATTTTTCCCCCTTTATTAATTTCTCCCCATTTTTTAAAATCAGAGAAGGAAGAAATTGTATAACATATGCAAAGTGTAAAAAAATCTCTCCTTATACATATTTCTCCCCCCTTTGACAATGTATTCAGCAAAGTTCAAAAGAGAAATTTTTAAATGTTATGAGCATATTATAACATATACATACAAAACAAAGATCATCCAAGTCATACTATCAGGTTACTTACACTATCACATCAATGAGATACATAAAGTAGTGTAAGCCATGCTAGAGATCAAATGTATTTTTCAGTTTAAGCAAGTCATGATCTCCCTTACTCAACTATTTCAAAACCTGAAAACATGACACTTGTTGCTGCATTTTTATTATTCATAATCATTTAAGGCACAAAGTTGATCATATGATATTTGCAAGAGATTATATGCCGCATCAGCCTTATTCTAACCAACCAAGCCAAGCCTATGTCACTTGACAATCAGAAGCTTAAGGACATGGTTTTAGTCATACATAATTCCTTCCAAGTTCATATCTTAGTGCAATGATAAGCAATCTCAAAAGAAGAAGTGTGATGCATGCATATTCTCTTGATATTTTCTCAATTTTTTATTTGAAAACTCAACATGTGAGCTGATCACTTGATTAATTTTTTATGATTAAAAGCACTTGTGAGCACGCAACAAGTTCAAAACAGCAAGAAAGTTCGATCATGACCAGATTTAGTGTAAGTAATTATTCCAATTACTAGTCGTGGCAAAAACTACAAAATGTATAACATGAGTAATGTAGTAAGAACTTTCAGCCTGTAAAAGGAATCACAAATTCATATATGTATGAAATACTATGCTCATATTATTTTAGTTTCAGATTCACACATAGACTTTCAAAGTTTCAAAAACTCCCCCTCAATTTAAGCCATGAGGATGCATAACCCCTATTTCACTACGAATGAAACAAAAATGAGTGAAATCCAAAGGTTTTGTAAAAATATCAGCCAATTGTTGTTCGGTATCGATATGGTGAAGCACAATGTTTCCTTTTTCAACATTATCACGAAAAAAGTGATACATAATGTCAATGTGCTTAGTTAGAGTGTTTCACGGGGTTTTTAGCAATACAAATTGCACTAGTGTTATCACAAAACAGTGGAACACTATCTAAATCAACCCCATAGTCCTTAAGTGTTTGAACAATCCAAAGAATTTGTGAGCAAGCACTAGCCGCAGCTACATATTCAGATTCGGCCGTGGATTGTGCAACTGAACTTTGTTTTCTAGAGGACCAAGCAACAAGTGAATTACCAAGAAAATGACAAGCACCCGAAGTACTTTACCTATCAATCCTACAACTCCCAAAATCAGCATCCGAAAAAGCTTTCAAAGAAACGGTTGAGGAAGAAGGAAGAAAAATGCCAAATTCTTGAGTTCCATGTAGGTACCTGAGAATCCTTTTGATGGCTTGGCGATGTGAAGCACGTGGAGAAGCTTGAAAACGTGCACAAAGACATACGCTGAATTGTATTTCCGGTCTTGACGCCGTGAGATACAAAAGTGATCCAATCATACTTCTATATTCTTTTTTATCGACCGGGTCACCATCTTCGTCAAGTTCAAGTGTTGTTGCTGTTCCATTGGTGTCCGAAGAGGCTTGCATTTGTCCATGTTGAAGCGCTTAAGAAAGTCCTTTGTATACTTAGTTTGATGCACAAAAGTTCCTTCTTTTGTTTGCTTGATTTGCAGCCCCAAAAAGTATGTGAGTTCTCCCATCATACTCATCTCAAATTCTGAACTCATCATAGCTGAAAACTTGGACACGAGATCATGAGAAGCACAACCAAAGATAATATCATCCACATACACTTGAACGAATAATGAGTCATTGCCATGCTTAAGTACAAAAAGAGTTTTATCAACCTTGCCCATGGTAAACCCCTTTTTAAGTAAGAATGTTTTTAACCTATCATACCATGCTCTAGGGGCTTGTTTTAGACCGTACAAGGCTTTGGACAGTTTGTAAACATGATTAGGAAAATTTGGATTTTCAAAACCCGGTTGCTGCTTAACATAAACCTCCTCCTCTATGTAGCCATTAAGAAAAGCACTTTTAACATCCATTTGATATAACTTGAAACATTTAGATGCAGCAAATGCTAATAAAATTCTTATAACTTCTAATCTAGCAACAGGAGCAAATGTTTCATCAAAATCTAGACCTTCAATTTGAGTGAAACCTTGAGCAACCAACCTAGCTTTTTTCCTAACCACAACCCCATCCTCACTTTGCTTATTTTTAAATACCCATTTAGTTCCAATTAATGTGTGACCTTGAGGTGGAGGTACAAATTTCCAAACATTATTTCTTTCAAAATTTTCTAACTCTTCTTGCATGGCATTAATCCAAGATTCATTAGTAAGTGTGTGTGATATATCCTTGGGTTCAAAAGAAGCAACAAAAGCAGAATGAGCATGAGAGTTTAGATCGCAAAACCTGGACCGAGTGACTCGTTCATGCAAGCTTCCAATGATTTGTTGTGGAGGATGACTTTTGAGTACTCGGAGGGGAGTAGACACTTCACAAGCACCTTCTTCTTCATGTTCGGACCTTTGATTAGGAGAGCTTGTTGATTGAGGAAGGTCCGAACCAGCAGTGGTGACTTTTGGTGCTGGTTGTGGTGCAAAATCAGCAGCTTGATCGTTATTTACTTCCGAGTTTTCGGGCAGCAGCACCACTTCTTCATCTTCTTCAATAAAAATACTCTCCCCCTGCGGATATGGATCCGGACCTGCAATATCGAAGCTAGTACTTGGGCTAGCTTCATCAAAAGAAACCTCGCAAGTCTCCACAATTTTGTTAGTGTCAAGTAAAAGCACACGGTAGCCTCTAGTATGAGATGGATAACCAAGAAACATGCCATCAACAGATCTAGCTTCAAATTTATCAAGATTACCATGTTTCTTAACAAAGCATTTGCAACCAAAAACCCTAAAGTGTGTAACACTAGGCCTATGTCCAAACTGGAGCTCATATGGGATTTTTCCATGCTTAGCACGCAAGAAAACACGATTTGAGACATAACAAGCGGTTGCAATTGCATCAGCCCAAAATTTCCTAGGAGTTTGATATTCATCAAGCATAGTCCTAGCCATCTCAACTAAGGTCCTGTTCTTTCTTTCTACGACACCATTTTGTTGTGGTACATAGGGTGAAGAGTATTGATGATCTATTCCATTTTCAGCACAAAAGTGATCAAAGGATTGGTTTTTAAATTCAGTTCCGTTATCACTTCTAATTGCTTTTAATGATCCTGGGTGATCAATAGATAATCTAAGAAATAAAGTTCTAAAATGACTAAAAGCTTCATTCTTAGATGCCATAAAATAAACCCAAGAATATCTGGAATAATCATCAACAATCACAAGCACATACCATTTACCTCCGAAGGATTGAACACGTGCCAGACCTACTGTGTCAAGATGTAAAAGTTGTCCTGGTTCAGCTGTCATGGTCATTGTGAGAGGAGCATGTGAACCTGCAACAAACTTAGCATGTCTACAAGAAGAGCACACAATATCATTGTCCTTTTTAAGCTTCGGCAGCCCACGTATGCGATCGAGAGCACTAACACGAGTGAGATGATCAAAGCCTATGTGACCAAGTCTACGATGCCAAAAATATAGATCCTTTGTATCATTAGCAACTAGACACCGATGTTTAGAAGTTGACAAATCAAAATCAGCTTTAAAAACTCTTCCAAACCTAGACATGTTAAACAAAAGCTCACCTTTTGAATCTACAACCTTGCAGCAATTTTTAGCAAAGCTAACCTCTAGATTTTCATCTAGCAATTGTGAAACCGAAAGCAAGTTGTATTTCAAATTTTTAACAAGTGCCACATCTTTCAAAGTGTAGAGATTGTTTACTCTAACCGAACCTTTAGCAATTATGGGAGTAGAAGAGTTATCGGCGAAAGTAACATTTTCTACACGTGACACAAAAGAGAGAGAGGAGAACCATTCTTTGTTACCGGTCATGTGGCGTGAGCAACCTGAATCCACAATCCAAATGTTCTTCTTCCTCAAACGTGAAACCTACACAGAAGCACAATACGTCGATGACTCAATACTGGGGTTAGTTAAAAGACTTTTAGGAATCCAGTACTGAGTCACACGACGTCCAGCAGGAATAACACGCGAAAGCTGAGAAGGTACAGCAGGTTTATGAGCCAAACATCGAAAATCTTTGTTCCCAACTACTGACTTAGAAGATGTGTTATATGTAGCACAAAAAACAGTAGGTCTGGGAGCAAGTTTTTGACTCATTACAGCAGGTTGCAAGCTCCGAACATTCGGTCTAGCAGATTTTGCTTGGTTGTTATGTGATCTAGCAAGTATTCTTTGTTTCTTATCGTGTTTAGCTAGTCTATAACAAAAATTCATGACATGACCATCTCTACCATAGTAGGTACAATGAAAAATAACCTTATTATCATGTCTAGATGAGCAAGCAACACGTTTATTAGAACCCGAATGGGACAGTACTCCTGCAGATTTGAAAATCACCTCTTTTGTCTAGGAGCTGTTTGAATCAAACCGCTTCCTAATGACTTTACAACTTTAGGTGGGTGTGCCTTAGCATGAGCATGAGAATTAAAACCTAAACCAGTTTTATCATTACAAGACTTGGAAGAATTCAGCAGCAAGTTTAGGTTCTTATTTGCATTAGAAAACCGATCTAGTGTCCTATGCATGTCATCAAGTTTATTGGACAGATCAAAGCAGTTTTCACATGAAGTTTTTCCTTTTAGTTTGCAATTTTAACAATATTTAACTTCATGCACACGTAAAGCATTGTTCAAAATAGAAATATCATTCATAGCATCATTTGGTTTCTTATTCAGATCATCACATGAAGAACAATGCAAATCAATTGTAGAACAACAAGCATCTTTCAAATTTTTATCATTAAGTGCAGCAAGCTCTTTGTTCTTTTCAATTTCAAGTTCAAGTTTATCAAGTGTAGATGCGTGTGCACTTCTTAAAGAGGATAATTGTTCATAAATCAAATCACATGAGGAACAAGAATCATCACTAGGAATCAAAGTTTTTAAACGATTAATTTCAGATTCTAGTGATTTAATTTTAACAGCATTGTTCCTAAGTTTTTTATCCTTTTTCTTTAATATAACAGTGGCACGAGAAATAGCATCACACATTTCTTCGCAAGTGGGACATACGTCTTCATCGTCGCTGTTGTGTTCTGCCTCCTCGGAGCTTGAACTTGACTTGCTCGTCATGCAGCACATATTTGCCATAGCTTCTTCATCTTCATCACTACCGGTGTCCACATCACTTGAGCCAAAATCTTGAAGTGCAGATATCATACTATGCACTATGTTGCGCATTGATAAATCTTTCTTCTTCTTATTCTTTGCAAACGATTTCTTCGGCCTTGTTTGCTTTTCTTCACGTGAAGTCGGACCTGAAAGGTTAGGGCACTCCGTACGAAAATGTCCTGTCTTACCACATTCAAAACATCGTTGAGGTCCGGAGCTTCCTCTCCTTCTAGTTCTCACATTTTGCAATACTTTTGAGAACCGAGTAGACATGAGTGCAAGCTCCTCCTTTGGAAACTCTTCAATCTGTTCAAGGGTTAGAGAGGACAGCAAAGAGAATGCACCACTAGATGATGATTGACTAGAACTAGACATGTCACGTTGTGAAACAAATGCAATAGACTTGTTGGGGTTTTTACGTGAGATGATGTCAATTTCATGAGTTTTCAATTTAGAATAAAGCACGTCTAAAGTAAGAGAACTCATGACAGTAGATTCACGAATAGATGTAACTTTTATCTCCCAAATTGACATATCTAATGCTCCTAACAATTTTCTAGCATTTTCAGCATCTGAAAAGTTAACATTGACACTACGCAAGTTGCTGAGAATTTTATTAAAGCGAGCAAAAAGGTCGTCGATTGACTCACCGGGTTGCATCTCAAAACGCATGTATTCTTTCTTGAACATATCTTGCCTTACCTCCTTGATCGTATTGGATCCTTCATGGTAGTCACAAAGAGCTTTCCAAACATCATATGCAGATCGGAAGTGTGCAACACGGTCGAAGTCTCTTTGAGTCAATCCTTGGATGATCAAGTTGCGAGCCTTGTTGTTGTTGTCAACATCTCTCATGTTTGCAGCCGTAACTTGATCGTTGGGTGGTACATCGAAGTTCCGGTAGACCTTTTCCCATATGGCGAAGCCTTGCGCCTGTATGTAGGCCTCCATCCGCGCCTTCCAAACCTGAAAATCGATGCCATTGAACACACAAGGTTTTGCAGAGTACTTCTCCATGATGGTTAGTCAATACACGTGCAAATCACAAAGATTAGAGCACCTTGGCTCTGATACCAATTGTAGGATCGAAGAGCACGTGAAAATCTACCAGAGGGGGGTGAATGGTAGATTAAAACTTTTCACAGCGGAAGCAACAAAAACCCCTCAGCAAAAAATCAATCGGTTAAAGAAACCGTGTGTGCAAGTGTTTTCAAAAGTGTTCAACTGTGACAAATCAAGTAGAGAGGTAGATAATCAAGTCACGGATCTAATGCAACAAGAATCACTTGAAAACACGAAGTAAAACTTGAGATACGATCAAAACATTAAACGAAGATCAATCTGTTCTACCCGATATAAAACAGATCTGCAACGCTGCAAAGAAACTCGTGTATCTCAAAAACTACAGATCCGAAACTCGTGAAAATTTCACATATGATAGATAATTGAGTTGTTAAGACAACCCAAAAAGAATCACATCAATCGGATCTGTAAAACTCGAGTTATGAACGAAACACCGAAGCAACGTCGGTCTGTCCAGAAACTCGGCGAGAAAGACTTGACGAAAAACAAGTCGGACGAACAAGGCACAAAAGTTCCTCGAAAGTATGAACTTTATTCAATAGAAACACAATAGGAACAGCCCAAAGTTCTCTCCCACGAGAGCTCTGGCCTCCCTTGCTTTTATAGCCAGCCCTCAGGCTAAACAATCCAATCTAGAACTCCTACTCCTAATTGGACTCGTATCCTAACTTACCATAACTGCTCAGGACTCTCCTATTCGCAGATAGAAGCAATCGTGAGACTTCCAAACACCTTAGGAACGTCCTAAACATTCCTAAAACAACTCAACTTCGTGCCTAGCATGAAATTCTATCATAACCAACTCAAATCTTCCATATTTGAGCCATATCCGACTCAGCCTCAGCCTGAGTACGCAATCCAGCCGGTTGGACCTTTCCGACCAATTCTTTACGTCCACTTCTCTTCATCATGCCTTAGAACAATGTTGCCACGTCCATGCACTCCTTGCATACGTGCAAACACCTTCCAACAACGTACACGCAACCTTCAAATGCACTGCCCTTGATCCAAACATGCTGCGCGACCTCCCGATCAACTCAACCACAGCTCCTCCCGAACTTGGTTGTTGGAACCTCATCTCCTCCTTGAGACTAGTCCAAGGATCCCGTCACCAGCCATGTCTTGAACTCAAGCAACACCTGCACATGAATAAACAACCAATTCTTCCGAGCACAAGTCCTCGACTTGACTCACGTTAGTTCGAAAACCACAACACCTTACATGAGCACGTCACATAAGCATGTTGCAAACCATATCAAATGATAACAGCCATAACCACCAAAACACACCAAAAACTTAGCAAATTAATACTAAGCAAACCTTCCCATAAAGCAAGTTTGAAACATTGCGAGTTAAAAGCAAAAACAAGACGCTGCAGTTCTACGAGTTGAACTTCACGGGAGCTCCCTAAAAACAAGCTCCGGACCTCACAGAAGCTCTTCGGACCTTGCAGGAGCTCTCCGGACCTTGCGTCGGACCTTGCCAACACTTGGCGGACCTAACAAAGAACTTGTCGGACCTTGTCACAGAAGAATGTTTTGGCAATATTTAAAACTTTGAATGTTAATGCTAACTTTTATCCTAATTGCCAATGTATTCAGCACACATACGTCTCACACCACCAACTGGCACCTACCTTTCATGTGACATCCAGTTGCGGAGACATTCCATGGCTTCATGTCCAGGAACCTCTCGCTGGTGCCGATGTGCACAGTGACCTCGCAGCTTTCGGTGCCATGCTCCACGAACTCATGACCCACGTACTCCGGACGGTCTGGAATATCGAGTCGGGCCGTGGCGGCATAGAGCACCTTGGGGAAGTCATCTTCGTTGATGCAGAAGGTGGTGATACGGTCGTCGGCCATCTGGCTTAGAACAGGGCAAAAGGATTAGATGAGAGCAAAACCTATCACCAAGGCTCTATGGTCCAGGTATCCTATAGGCCAACTATTTTACTGTCTCCTACGGTCACTCAAGTACTAGGGTAAGCATCCTACAGCCAAGTATGGCTCTGATACCACTTGAAGCGTCCCAACCCATAAGATCGGAACTAAACATGTAATATTGTGCCAGAAACAGAGTTTGGTACATAATATTACAACACAAGTGGAACCACAACCATACAGAGCTTTATTACAACGGCATACACTTTAGTACAACAATAATAAAGACTAACATAAGGATGACTAATGAAAGATAAACATGGACGACTAGCTCCTCCTCGTACATGGTTCCACGGTAACACCTTGGGTGTGGATGCGACCCTACTCGAAATCCTACGGGTTGAAGTCAGGGTCCTCTGAAGATATCAGAAATAGTTGAGTACAAAAGTACTCAGCAAGCTCCACCTCGCCCTTTGGGAGGGGAATGAAACAAACATAGATGCAATGCACAACATTAAGAGTGATGCAACCTAATGCAACTAAATGCAACCAAATACCCCATCCAGAGACATATCTCACCTCATTCTCACAACAGGTGGCTTCCTAGTTGTTAGGACCACACCATAACCTATCCTATGCTGAGGACACGGCCGTCCGAACGGATTCTACACTCTGCAGAGGTTGTACGCTGTACCCACATGCACGGACCATCAAAGACAACCCGTCATAACCGACACCCAGTCGAAACATCACCCAGACCAGTCGTCCCAACCCAGTGTCATGACTTATCTCAATATCATCTCAATTTTCACTCATAAATGCATATCTCTCTCTCTCCACCGTGGACGACTGTCGGGCTAGCCACTGGGGTTAGGCTAAGCCCCGCCCATAAAGGGTCATGTGGTCGTACTGATGAAAGTTAGGTGAGATGTCAAAACAACTTGGTCCTTAAGGCTCACCAGGGCAGCCCCCATACTCAAACCACGAGCCTATCATCTTGATAGTACTCGTTGTAAGTATACCACCACGGTAGCGCTTACACCAATACTAACCCTTATGCCCCGGTCTCAACTCATGCTCTCCCCAACCGTGCAACATAAACAGTGCAACATCATCATGCATAATCTCATCATATCAATATGCTGCAAAATGAGAAACTCATATGTTTACACTCTATCACTCGAATAACTCATGCTCAACAATGCAAAGGCCTAATCTACTGGCCACAATGGATGAACCTCACATAGGAGCAATATGATCAAAAAGGGGCTGATGGAACTTGCCTTCGCTACCGTCTGCAGCGTCGTGCTCTTGGTCACTTGGCTCCCCTAGGTTCTCTTCCGGCACTGGTTCTACACCGCGCACAAGCAAACATACAAACAAAGCAAATATACATCATTCAGACCTGCTTGCACTAACTATATTATGATATTAGATGATTTTTATAAGACGAATCGGATTAAGTGATCTTTGTGTGTGGGTGAGATCTGGTCTAAGGCCAATCAAGGGGTTGCTTAGGGTTGGGCTCAAATCAGCGAGAGTAAATGGGGGAAGGCTGGCTAGAGAGTAAGAAATCGAACGCCGATGCTATGGCTCACTCGATTAAGCTGCCGATTTTGGGTAGTGGATATAGGAAGTAGAGCAACTTCATGAAAGGGCGACCATGCCGCGGGGTGGTCGCGGCCAAACTCGAGGAGAGGGAGAAGGGGACGACTTGGGGAGAAGAGTGGAGGTTGGGATGCTCACCTTGGCCGTGGCTTGGCGGGGCTCGGCAGGGAGGGTTCCTCGTCGGAGATCGGTGTTGGGGGAAGACGTGAACGCCGGTGCTCAATGGGACGGGGGAGAAATTGAGCTTCTGAGCCCCTTTTATAGATGGAGGGGGAAGGGATAGGGATGGAGAAAGGAGAGTGTCGGTACCCACGATATGGGGTACCCCCGCGCACTTGGGAAAATGCCTAAGGGTCTCGCCCTTCTCCGCAGGGAGAGCTCCAAAGGCGCCACGTGTCCAGCGGGGCCGGACCTCCCTCTCCTCAGAGGAGAGCTCCGGGCCCGCCACATGGCCAGCAGCAGCCGGACCTCCCCCCTCCGCGGGGAAAGCTCCGAAGGCGCCACGTGCCCCGCGGGGCCGGACCTCCCTCTCCTCAGAGGAGAGCTCCGGGCCTGCCACGTGACCGACAGAAGCCGGACCTCCCCCCTCCGCGGGGAGAGGTACGAAGGCTCCACATGTCCCGAGGGGCCGGACCTCCCTCTCCTCAGAGGAGAGCTTCGGGCTCGCCACGTGGCCAGCAGGACGGTGCTACCTGCCCCCGCGCGGTAGGCAGCAGGCGTAAAGACGCACCATACCTTGCCCGTACGAGGTATTCAAGGCCCGCGCCTTCCCAAGACGCGAAGATGCGGAGCACGCCTCTGTCAGGTGCCGTTGCGCCCAGTCGCATCGCAGACTGGCGCGCCATGTCAGAACCTGTCAGCCAATAAACACAGCGAGAAGACATCCACTACCACCCCCGCCGTCATTAACCACTACGACTAGCTTGCGGCATGGGCAGGGCGGCAGAACGAAGACTCGGAAGCCTTCGCTAGAGACAACTACCGATGTCGAAGTGTTCGATCGACACTTCCCCCGGGCCTGCACTAGGCAGCCCGCGGAGGTTCTTTTTTCGGTGGGGCTAGTCCCTTGCGGAGAGCTTGAGCGTATGGACGAGTTAGTAAGAGCTTGACACGGCGAGTTTTACGTGGTTCAGGCCGTCGGAGCTTAAAACCCTACGTCCACAGCGAGCTATGGAGCTCGCTGTTTTGCTTGCTGCTCAGAACCGGAGTCCTGAGCTTGAGGATGAGTTACAGCTTGGGGGTGAATGGCTAAAGTGCGAATCCTTGCTAACGTCGCCTACCCGAGTCTTTTATAGTCCAAGACTCGGGTGGCTTACAAAGGGGGGCCCGGGACCCGACAGGTGGTCCCGGGGAGATTGACTGTTATCTACCGTATTTGCAGTTATGCCGGTAGTTGTCTCTAGCGAAGGCTTCTGAGTCTTCGTCTTGCAGCCCTGCCCATGCCGCATGCTAGTCGTAGTGGATGATGACGGCGGGGGCGGCATGGGATGTCTTGTCACTACGTTTATTGGCTGGCAGGCTCTGACACCCCGCGCCAGTCTGTGATGCGACTGGGCGCAACGGCACCTGACAGAGGCATGCTCCGCGTCTCCGCGTCTTGGGAAGACGCGGGCCTTGAATGCCTTGTACGGGCAAGGTATGGGGCGTCTTTACGCCCGCTGCCTATCGCTCGGGGGCAGGCAGCGCCGTTCTGCTGGCCACGTGGCGGGCTCGGAGCCCCCCTCAGAGGAGAGGGGGGGTCCGGCCCCGTGGGACACATGGAGCCTTCGGACCTCTCCCCGCAGAGGGGAAGGTTCGGCTTCTGTCGGCCACGTGGCGGGCCCGGAGCTCCTTTCTGGGGAGAGGGAGGTCCGGCCCCGCCGGATACGTGGCACCTTCGGACCTCTCCCCCGCGGAGGGGGAGGTTCGGCTTCTGTATGCCACATGGCGGGCCCGGAGCTCTCATCTGAGGAGAGGGAGGTCCGGCCCCGCCGGACACGTGGCGCCTTCGGAGCTCTCCCTGCGGAGAAGGGCGAGTTCCTTAGGCATTTTCTCCTGTGCGCGGGGGTACCCCATATCGCAGGAACCGACAGTGGCCCCCGGGCCCATCTCGGGGGAGATAGTGAGCCCGAGGTGGGACCTCCGTCTCTTCTGATCCGCGCACTTTCTCTAAGTCCCGCATTGACCGCTGCCGGAGCACGAACTGCCGCGGGATCGTGGGAGCGTGCGCCCACTTGATGGTTGCTTTTACTGCGGCGGTTCCCAAGACTGCCACTTCTGCACGTTGCGGCGCTTTCTTCGGGAACCGCCGAAGTGCCTTGCCGGCTTGTCTTCTTAGGAGACTGACTCCTTGACCCACCGCTTCAGTCGGGCGGCTTGGGTCCACCTGTCATCGGCGCTCGGTCTTGGAGCCGAAGCGGTTGCCGATGTGGCGTATTCGAAGAGTTCCGAATCGCTTGGAATTGCACCCGGGAAGGTTTTAGAGGGGATCTTACCCATATTGCGGCTTCCCTTCGCACTTCCCAGCGCTTCTTCTTGAACTCTTGTGCCTTTGCCCTCTTTCCCTTGAGTCCTCCCTCGTCATGGCCTCCAACCCGCCACCAGAGAAGAAGCACGCTCGATCTCCTCCAGCGGCGGCGTCTGTGCCAAGTCGGGAACCTGGGGTGCCTGGCACTCCTTCCGGTGGCGACTCAAAGAGGCCCCGGGCTGATGCGTTGAGGGGAGCTTCTGGGGCATCCCCTGCTCCGCCAGTTCAAGCGACTGCGGAGCGGCCGTCAGTGACGGCAGCGGGCTCTGGGAGTCCTACCCCGGCTCGGAAGTCGGGGTTCAGAGCCCGCTGGAGTGTCTGCGCTTCCCGGCCATCCCCGACTGGCGGGGAGTCTGTGCCGTTGCGCTTGGAACCCGGGACAACTGCCGCGGCCCCCAGGCCAGCGCGAGCTTCTCCTGTTCCGGTGTGCCCGGACTCCGTGGCGGCATCATCTCTTCCTGCCGAGACGGCCGCCGCGGCCCCCATGCCAGCGCAGGTCGACCCTGCACCAGGCGTCCCGGCCTTTATTCCAGCACCGCCTTCCCCGGCTCGCCCTTCTCCACAGGTCAAGAAGCCAGAAGCTAAAGAGGGCCCGGCAGGTCCGGCTGCCAGAGCCCCGGCGCCAGCTTCTCCTGACCGGCGTCTCGTCTCGGTCGCTGGTGCATCGACTCCTCTTGAGGACGAGGTGATGGAGGAGGTCGGGGGAACTACCCCGGCCTCTGTTGCTCCATTGCCCCTGGCAGATGCCTTCGCGCTTGCCGAGACGAGCGTCCGGCAGGTCTTGGCTGCACTAGGTCGCGAGCGGGAGGAGTATACAGTTGAACGGGATCGCCTCCTCACTTGGGGGAACCTTTTGCGGGAGCGGACCACGAAGGTCAAGAGCGAGCTCGACTCCAGGCAGGAGTTGCTCGACTTCAGGGAAGTGCTCCTCGACCGGCTGAAGCGGGCTGTCAACCGCATGGACGCCGAATCGCGGCGGATCAACAGGGAGGCCCTGGAGGCACACGCCTGGGCCGAGGAGAGCCTCTCTGCCGCTGAGGAGATACAGCAGCGGTTGGAGCACCGTAAACTCGCCGTTGAGGAACAGGAGCGTTCCACGGCAGCCGAGGCGGAGAGGGTCGCCGCGCAGCTGGCGGCGGGCGAGGATGACCTTCGAGCTTGGATCGAGGAGCTAGAGATTCTGAAGGCAGACCTCGACTTGAGGGAGGAACAGGTCTCCCGTGAACGCCGGGCGGTCTTGGAACGGGAGTTGGCCGCCGACTTCAAGGCTTCTGAGTTGGAGTGGCTTGCCAAGACTCTCCACCTTCGGGAGAGCTCCCTGGCGGCCAAGGAGAAGGAACTCTCCGAGAGAAACCTGGAGGCCCTGCAGGCAGCCCGCCGCGAGGTGGAGGAGCTCTCGGCCTTGCGGTCCTCCGAGGTTCATGCGGTCTCAAGCTTCGTTGATCGAGCGGGGTCCGCCCTGATCCCTCTTGGCTTCAGTCCAGTGAGGGCAGCGGCTCCTGCGTTGAAGGTGGCGGAGGTGATCCCCGCGCTGGAGTCGATCGGCCCCAAGCTGGACAGGCTAGACTCGGTAGTCGCCAGCGAGCTTGAGGCCGAGGGACGCGGCCTAGCCTTAGAGGTCGCCTCACATGTGCTGGCATGCTTCAAGAGCCGTGACCCCTCTTCCTCGCTGGAACCAGCAAGAGAGGGCCCAGCCGCGGAGCGGGAGGAAGCTGCCAGGGCTGAAGTCGAGGATGTGGCCGTCGTTGTAGCCGCTAGGTTCCGGCGTGAGCCGGGAGGTCCTTAGGACTTGTTTCTCTCTTTTTATCGAGTCTGTAGTCCAGCTCATGGAGCCTCGCATAATTTGACTCTTTTAGATATTTGTGTCTGTGATGCCTCTTCTCTCCTTCTTGGCTTTGTCTGACTGAGTCCATAGCTCCGCAAGGTACTCAGAGGCCTTCTCCAATCCCGGAGCTCTGCACAGACACCTTCCCCGGGTCCTAACTGTGTTAGGGGCCCCCGGGGGTCTCCGGATCTCGCCCTATGGGAAGCTCCAGATCTGCCTGCCACGTGGCGGGTCCGGAGCCCCTCCTCAGGAGGCGGGAGCTCTGGCCCTGCTGGACACGTAGGGCTTTCGGAGCCCTCTCACCGGGGGGGGGGGGGGGGGGGGGGGGGGAGGTCCGGTTTCCGCCTGCCACGTGGCGAGTCCAAAGCCCCTCAGGGAAGGCGAAGCTCCGGGCCCACTGGACACGTGGGGCCTTCAGGCCTTGCCCCTGCTGAAGGGGCGGGACCCGGCCCTTCCATTCCTAGGCCAGAGTAGTTTGTAGCTCCTTTCCCCCCGCTTCATGCAGTCCCCGTTGCCGTAACCTGGAGGTCCTGCACACAGGCAGAGGAAACGTAATTCTCCTCGGGGGGTCCTCCCCTCCCGTCTCCTAGTCCTATTCGTCTTACGATCCTGATCCGTTATACGGGGCTTGGGCAATTCTGTGCTCAAGGCGCCGGAGCTCCGGCTCCCTCCGAGGTCCGGGTATGGTCGTCCGATCCCTAATACCGGGTCGTGCCCTGGGGAAGCAGAGTGCACGTGCTTTGGGTTCATGACCAGGCAAAGCGGTTGTACTCCCCAGTACCTCCGGAGGGCAGGATGCGCACGCTTTGGGCTCGTGGCCTGCTAAGCGGGATACGCACCCTGGACCCCCCATGCACAACGCAGGCCTTTCCTGGAGGTGACCAACTGGCACCGCAACACCTGACTGGGGGAGGCCCGAAAGACTCACTCGGCCATCGGCAGGTGCCTCAAGCGCGGCTGCCCTCGGTAGGATAGCGAATGCTGACTATGGATGAGCGCGGGAGAGGGGGAGCTAGATGTACGATGAACATACATAGATAGTGCGATCATAAAAATTAATGCATAATTTAAATGAGCGCATGAGAGAGAGCTAAGTAGAACAGGTTTCTGTGTTCATGCCCATAGGTGGAATTCTGGCTGTACATGGAGGCAATGTTCCGCCTCGTCTACAAGGGAAGCAAGACTCTACGCAATAGGGTCAGAACCAGGCTAAACTAGACATAGTCCTGTACCGTCCCTTGAGACTTAGCTGCCCCAAGCTCTGTTCCTAAATTCTATGGGATTCATTACAGAAGGGAATGACCCTGTTCTACTGATGCTCGGGGAGTAGGACTTGCATTGTTGCTCCATGCCAAGGGTTTTGGGAACGGATCCCACACTCGGTTGAAAGGCATGTGTACCTGGGGCGGCAGCTTTCGTGATTCGGAAGGGACCTTCCCTGCTGGGGGAGAGTTTATAGGTCCTTCTCGGGAAAGAGCGTGCTGCGACACCAGGTTGCCCTTCTGCAGGTCCCTGACGCGTTTGGTTCTTTGGCGGTAGTGCTTAGAGCATCAGCCGAGACCGTGCGTTGTGGGATGTTACCTGCAGCCGAGTCTCGTTGACGAGGCTGTCATCTTCACGCTGGATCAGGTCCTGCGCGGCTTCTCCTGGGCGCCCCCGGGGAGTTCTCCCCTTCTGGCTAAGGCCTTCAAGGGGTAGGTGGACCCGGGCTCGTCTTAGAAGACCTAAGGCGTCTTCCCCTTCTGGCAAGGCCTTCAAGGGGTTGACAGACCTTGGGCGGCCCCCGGGAGGTATGTCCGAGGCACGGAGGTGTGCTCTCGGGTGAGGCTGGCCCGACCTTGCACCATTGTGATCGGTGCTTGGGCTGTCGTGACTACTTGGGGCTTCTCCAAGGTTGACGCCGCGGCAGTGCAGCCTCCACTGACCTGGGACAGCAGCCACAGCCGGCTACCGCCCCGGCCCGTCACCATCGGAGCTGGAGTCCTCACCGTTATGCACTATCTTTATGACACGCTGAGGCTCCTGAAACCCCACCTGGTGGGCGGCGCTGACTGGAGCATCGGCCTTCTGCTTGCCCTCCTTCTGAGGGTAGGGCGGTGCTTCAGCTCTCTGTTGTCTTCCTTTGCGGAAGCGCTCTGCGAGCCTCTGGATATCCCAGCACTCGGAAGCAGTATGGTTGCCGGCGCCGTGCACGGGGCATAGCCCGTCCTGGTCACTATCTGGGGCCGGTGCCTTTTGTCGGGGCGTGGCCCCCGAGCTCCACTAGTCGTCGCTGCTGCGGCGACGGGAGCCGTGAACGATGACTTCATCTTGCCACTGCCCCGGTTCTTGGCCTTCTTGTCACCCCCATAGGCAGCAGCGCCAGACCCGAGCTGTCCTCCTGACTCGGAGGTCGGCAGAGAGTGTCAGTTCCGCCCTTCAGCTGCTCTGGCGCATTTGTCCGCCAGGCTGAAGAGCTCAGAGACGTCGCGGACCTCTCTGGTCGCGAGCTTCTCAAGCATTTTCTCGTCCCGGACACCCTGCCGGAACGCCACCACCACAGAAGCACTTTGGATATGCGGGATGGTGTTGCGTACCTGGGAGAACCGCTGGATGAAAGAGCGCAGCGACTCCCCAGGTTGTTGCTTGACGGTGTGGAGGTCAAGCTCCGTGCCGGGACGGGTGTAGGAGCTGCCGAAGTTGGCAACGAACTGCCGGCAGAGCTCTCCCCAGGAAGTTATGGAACCCTGAGGGAGATTCATGAGCCAAGACCGGGCTGGGCCGTTCAAGGCGACGGGGAAGTAGTTGGCCATAACAACCTCATCCCCTCCTGCTGCAAGTACGGCGGTGGAGTAGATCTGGAGGAACTCCAGCTTGTGCCGACACACTCCGTCCTGAGTGTGTCGACATGTACTCCCCGCTTGTCACGGTTCGCCGTGAACGCGGAGGAGGAGAGTTTGCCGCTGAAAGAAGCTTGGTCATCTTCGTCGGCGGAAACTCGTCGCGCAAGGGAAAAGCCCCTACCTGGCTCGCCAAATGTCGAAGTGTTCGGTCGACACTTCCCCCGGGCCTGCACTGGGCAGCCCGCGGAGGTTCTTTTTTCGGTGGGGCTAGTCCCTTGCGGAGAGCTTGAGCGTATGGACGAGTTAGTAAGAGCTTGACACGGCGAGTTTTACGTGGTTCAGGCCGCCGGAGCGTAAAACCCTACGTCCACGGCGAGCTATGGAGCTCGCTGTTTTGCTTGCTGCTCAGAACCGGAGTCCTGAGCTTGAGGATGAGTTACAGCTTGGGGGTGAATGGCTAAAGTGCGAACCCTTGCTAACGTCGCCTACCCGAGTCTTTAATAGTCCAAGACTTGGGTGGCTTACAAAGGGGGGCCCGGGACCCGACAGGTGGTCCCGGGGAGATTGACTGTTATCTACCGTATCTGCAGTTATGCTGGTAGTTGTCTCTGGCGAAGGCTTCTGAGCTTCGTCTTGCAGCCCTGCCCATGCCGCATGCTAGTCGTAGTGGATGATAACGGCGGGGGCGGCATGGGATGTCTTGTCGCTGCATTTATTGGCTGGCAGGCTCTGACACTGCGCGCCAGTCTGTGATGCGACTGGGCGCAACGGCAACTAACAGAGGCGTGCTCCACGTCTCCGCGTCTTGGGAAGACGCGGGCCTTGAATACCTTGTACGGGCAAGGTATGGGGCGTCTTTACGCCCACTGCCTATCGCTCGGGGGCAGACAGCGCCGTTCTGCTGGCCACGTGGCAGGCCCGGAGCCCCCCTCAGAGGAGAGGGGGGGTCCGGCCCCGCGGGACACGTGGAGCCTTCGGACCTCTCCCCGCGGAGGGGGAGGTTCGTGTGGCGGACCGGAATCCGCTCATCTAGGATCGCAGAGGGTGGTGCGACACCCGACAGCACACGTCAGAAGAACACATTATATTACATGGGAAAACAAACTGAAGGTACAAAGTAGTACACTTCTCAGTTACAAACTAGAGTCTTTATTACACAGCGGAAGTTTCTATTGTACAACTCACGCCCGCCTATCTAGCAAAAGTCGGTTGCCCAGCCCTAGGGCAACCCACACTAGCTGCACGTCTCAGCTCAGCGCGGCGTGTACGGCTCCCACTCAGCCGTGGTCCCCGACGGAGGGTAACCCTCGCCGGTGGACTCGTACTCCGAGTCCGTGGGTGGCTCCTCACCTGAAAAACACTTAAGCAGCAACCGTGAGCACGAAGGCTCAGCAAGGCTTAACCGACTCACCTAAGCATGCAACTCTACATGAGGGGTACCATGACATAGGATAGCAATGTTGCAGCAAATGGACACGCCTACAAGTTCATCCTTAGTTCATCTTTTAGCAACAGGTTAACAGTTCATGAAGCTGAAATTTAGTAAGCAATATTTGGTGGCACACATGTAGCAACACACTTATATCATAACAGCAATATTGAATCATAACATTTCACGCATTATTCTACGTTACGATGCAGTGAACAAGCGGTACTCGTCACCGCGAGGAACAGCGAATCGACTCGACATACACCTGCAGGGAAACCCAAAGAGCACGTCACGTACGCCCATCTGTGGAGCTGCACAGCACGCTCACTCGATGTCGTACGGGACAACCTTTCACCCAACAGCCCAAACGTCGAACCGGTCGCACCGAAACGAGCAGGAGGTTCCCCACACGGAGCATCTTTCTATGCCCGTTGGCAGATTTCCACCTTGCTGCCCTCAGCCTACACCTATAAATCGGTGCGTTATGCCTCGACGCCCGGAGGTTTAGGCTACATCAGTTTATCGGGGCCCATATATCCGATATGCCTTCGGTACGTTCAATACTTGTTCAGCTGGGACGCACACGGATCGGTCCTCAATCGACACGGGCAGGGCCGCGCACACAAGACTCTCTCTTGCTGCGCCCTAGCCCCTGCCTAGTCTCATTTTCATTACTAAAGTGATCTCACATCACTCAACCGAACCCGTGTGTCCCCAAGCCTATCTCGCGAGTAGATTCCAACTACTCGACTTGTACCGAAGCCCTATGAATCTTTAAGCATAGCTTTTCTACTCGATGTTCTAAACACTACCCTCACTCTTCTAGGAACCTTTGGTTATGCAAGTGGGGTTTCATTCATCCTATACCTAATGCACATACATACTTCATATGACACATGTAAACAAAATAAAATTTATAAAAAGGTTAATGCAAACCGGGGCTTGCCTTGTTGCTGCTGGTCAGGGATTAGTTCCTCTTCCGGAAGGAGGAAATCCAGCACTTCCGGGGTCTCTTCTTCAATGGCTACACGTTGAATATAATACTACATGTAAATTTAAATACAATGTGTGAACTTAAGTACATAATTGCTAATAACTCTAGCTAGCCCTCCCCTTTGATTCTGAAATTTTTATGGTGGATTGGTAGGGTCCTAACCAGAGTTGTGACCATGTTTTATTTGAAACAAAGTTCAATTGAACCTTGTACAAATAAAAGCCTCATTGGTCAATAATTGAGCCTCTAAGTAATTCCAGGGTTTTTCATGGCTCCCACCATTACTTTCTGGAAACTAGAATTTAGGATGGTTCTAATGGAATTGGTTTCATGTCATTAATCCTACAGAAAGTTATGTCCTAATTAAGATTGGAGAAAATCTAAAAAATGTTTCTGTACATTTTTCTATTTTCTCTGGGCAGTCCCATTAATCACCCAATTAGGGTAACTAAATGAACTTGGATGAGTCTGGAAATTTTACTGGGATTCAGGGATTCTCCAATGAACCTTTCCGCCAAATTTCAGAATTTTTCATAAAGTAGTTCTCCAGATAAAATTCCCAACAGTTTAAACTTTAGGGATTTAATTCTGGAAAACTATTCACTTTTATGAGCTGAATTTGGTATTGCTGGAAAGTGCTCAGAGATCTGAATCCAACAAAATTTGGTTCACCCAATTTGGAGCTCTCTAGCCAAAGTTATGAGGATTTGAAGTTTGGAAGAATTCTGAAAATCGGGGGAATAGTTTAAACTCTCGGGGCCCGCGGGGACACGTGTCGAGCGCGGAGGTGTCCGGTACACCGAGATACCACACGTGTCGAGCGCGGAGGTGTCCGGCACACCGGAGCTCACAGGGTATTCGCGCGCCAGCACAGCCGATCCCTGGCCACACCCGATCCCGATTTAAATTCTTCAGCCGCTGACACGTGGGCCAGCCGGCTTTGTCTTCCTCCCGCCGTTCTCTCGCGCCCGCGCCGCCGACCTCGCCGGAGCAGACTCGGGGCTCGCCGGCTCGCCGCTGCCGGACCTCCCAAGGCCTGAAAATCACTGCCAGGGGGTTGTCGACATCGAGGAACACGTCGGTGGTGACAGGTCGGTCTGGGGGTGACCGGAAATAGCTCGGCGACGTGCCGCGGCCTCGGTTGAGGTTCGACACCGTCGACCGTAGTTTCTAAACCTGCCAACACCTCGAACAAACGGCACTACAGCATCAGTGTACCTCTAGGAAGCTCGACAAGGTGTCAAAAGGGTTCAGGGATGGCGGCAAGTCGGTCGGCACCGTGTGACCGATCGTGCCCGTCATGACCGCCCTCGATCGAGCTTGAAATTCGTCACTCCTAGACAGTTTCACGCTACGGATGCAGAAAAGAACTTGATCGCCGGCTAGTCCAGCGTCTATGTGCAAGATTTGATGACCTCCGAAAGACCATAGAGCGAGAATTTAAAGAAACCGTGCCGGAAGCTCGGTTTACGGTTGCCGGAGCAAAAACTGGAAATTCTCTACGGATTCTTCACGGTTGGCTTCCAAACTTAGAGGAGAGCAGCACGGTGGTCGCGCGCTCCTGTTGCCTCTCTCGCTGGACCGTGAAAACGCCTGTGGAACGCTGCCCACGGGCGCCTGACTCTCGGCTGAGGTTAAGTCGCCGCTGTGGCGATCGCTCTCGGGCAAAGGAGGTCGGAGCTCGAGGTTTCTGGCGTTGGAGAGGTGGAGTGCGAGCTCAGGTGGCTGTCTAGCAGCTCAGGGACGAAGGAGGAGATGGTTTTGCTGGTTTCCCGATTGAGCAGAGAGCTGCGGCGAGAAACAATGCCGCTGCTCGGGTTTGCCCGCGAGAAGATAAAGCCGGCCGACTCCTGCTCGGCTGAGGCGGTGCCGGTCGCGTGGGGGCGCGAGCCAGTCGCCCTGGGCGCCAGCGCGCGGAGAGGGAAGCAGCTGGTGGCGCAGGTAGCTGCTCGGTGGCACAGCCGACAGCTGCTCGGTGGAATTTCCCACCGAGACTCTGACTTTGGGTGCAAGTTTCTCCTTCTTCCCTCTATGACATGTGGGTCCCACCCGGGGTATTAACCTCTGAAATTTACTCCTAATCACTGTTGTAAACAATGAGCCCCATAATGCCCCTGGTGATTCAAATTATTCACCCCTGAGCCATTTGAATTGAATAGAATTCAAATTGGGTTCGGCTTGGGTGAATTTCAGCACAAGTTTTGTTTTGAATTCAAATAAAGTTTGAATTCGTCCCACTTAGCTCATGTCAAGATCAACTCCAAATGGAGTGAAAATTGGTGTGTGAGCTCACAAAAATGTGCTGAATAAGAATATGAAGCTAACTTTTGAATTTGGGTGATGAAAGTTGCTGCAATTTGAATTTACATTCAAATTGGCCTCTTTTTCAATTAACCCAAAAAGTGCCTCAAAAAGTATTGTATTTCTATGAAACTTGGACTGAACCTTCCCAAGACTTTTCAAGTTCTAGGGGTGAGCTCAACCTCTCATGTTCCTATGTCCAAATCCCACTTTGTGAAAAGGAAGACTTTCCCCTCTAATCACTCTTTTGATGAAGGTTACTTGCTCTTCACAATATTTCCTACGATATGCACAACGAAAACTGTGGTGTTGTGAGGTGAAGAAAAGTTTTTGCAAGTCCCTTTTCTTGGGCTTTTACATCCCTCCCCCCTTAAAAGAATCTCGTCCCGAGGTTACAAAAGAAGAGATAGCGATGTAGTAGGGACTTACCCGTGTTGAGAAGCCATGAACTCCGGGTAATTTGAGCGAAGGAATTCCTCGCTCTCCCACGTCGCTTCTTCCACGGTGTGGTTACTCCAGAGGATCCTGTAGAACCACAACGTTCTGCTACGCGTGGTTCGGGCTTTCTCATCAAGAATTTCCACCGGATACTCATCATATGTTAAATCCGGTTTCAATTCGCCAATGTCTTCGATAGGAACAGCAGCTGTATACTTCAAACATTTTCGCAGTTGCGAAACGTGGAAGATATCATGGACACCAGCAAGATATGCCGGTAGCTCCAATCGATACGCTGCTGGTCCACACTTTTCGGTGATAGCGTAGGGTCCAATAAAACGGGGAGCGAGCTTCCCCTTCACACCGAACCGGTGCACGCCCTTCATCGGAGACACGCGGAGGTACACGTGTTCCCCAACGTCAAAGTGCAATGGCCTACGCCTTTTATCAGCGTAGCTCTTCTGTCGGGATTGAGCGGCCTTCAAATTGGCTTGAATTGTCCGAACGCGCTCTTCGGCGTCGTTCACCACATCAACCCCGAATGTGACCCTTTCACCGGACTCGCACCAATTTAATGGGGTGCGGCATTTACGACCGTAGATAGCTTTGTAAGGTGCCATTTTGATACTCGCCTGATAGCCGTTGTTGTACGAGAATTCCGCCAATGGTAGGTGATCATCCCAGTTCCTACCATGGTGGATGGCACATGCTCTCAACATGTCTTCTAGGACTTGATTCACCCTCTCTGTCTGGCCATCTGTCTGAGGGTGATAGGCGGAGCTCTTGATCAACTTAGTACCCAATGCAGCATGTAGCTGCTCCCAAAAGTGAGATACAAATAATGCACCTCGATCTGAGACAATGGTCTTGGGTACCCCGTATAGGCATAGAATCTTCGCTATGTATAGCTCCGCATATTTGCCGGCATTGTAACGTGTATTCACCGGAATGAAGTGAGCCGTCTTGGTTAACCGATGAACGATTACCCATATGGAATCATGCTTGTTGGCTGTTAGGGGTAATCCCACAATGAAATCCATGCTCACATCTTCCCATTTCCATGCCGGGATCTTCAGGGGTTGTAGCAGCCCTGATTTCTTCATGTGATCAGCCTTCACTCGTCGGCACGTATCACACTCGGATACGTACTTCGCTACCTCCCGCTTCATCCGTGTCCACCAAAATTTCTGTTTCAAATCTTGGTACATCTTGTTGCTGCCCTGATGAATGGAGTATTTAGACAAGTGAGCTTCATCGAGGATCTTTTTCCTCAACTCCATATCTCGGGGCACGACTATGCGGTCATTGAACCACAGCGTCCCCTCATCATCCTCCCGGAAACATTTGATTTCCCCGTTGTCTATCCGTCTCCGGAGATGTGCCATGCCTTTATCATCCTTCTGAGCTGCAATGATGTCCTACCTAATAGTAGGGATGAGGGCAAGGTTGTACAGCGATCCATAAGGAACCAAGTATAAACTTGGCTCTTCCTCCTCCACCGGTGTAATGGTGAGGTGATGGACATGTGATTTCCGACTCAGCGCGTCGGCAACCACATTCGCCTTGCCGGGGTGGTAGTGAATCTCAATTTCATAGTCCTTGATTAATTCTAACCACCTCCTTTGCCTCATGTTCAGCTCTTTCTGGGTGAAAATGTATTTCAAGCTCTTGTGGTCGGTGTAGAGATGCACCAGATTCCCCAGGAGATAGTGCCTCCACATTTTCAGCACCAACACCACGGCAGCAAGTTCAAGATCATGAGTAGGGTAGTACTGCTCATGGTTCCGAAGTTGGCGTGAGCCATATGCGACCACACGTCCTTCCTGCATCAACACGCAGCCAAGCCCAATACCGGACGCGTCACAATACACGTCGAAGGGCTTTGTTGTATCCGGCTGAGCTAACACCGGGGCTGTTGTGAGATGCTTCACCAATGCTTTGAACGCTCCTTCACACGCCGTGTTCCAAACATACTTCGTCCCTTTCTTCAGCAATTCTGTCATCGGCTTAGCGAGCTTGGAGAAACTTGGAATGAATCTCCGGTAGTATCCCGCTAACCCGAGGAAGCTTCTGACTTCATGAACTGAAGTGGGAGCTTTCCATTTCAGCACTTGCTCTATTTTGCTTGGGTCAACCGCAATGCCTTCCGCTGAGATGATATGTCCCAAGAAAGGCACTTGGCTGATCCAAAATTCGCATTTGCTGAACTTGGCGTAGAGCTTGTGGTCTCGCAGTCGTTGAAGAACGATCGGCAAGTGTTCGGCATGTTCGTCTTCTGTCTTGGAGTAAACCAAGATATCGTCGATGAACACTACCACGAACTTGTCCAGCTCCGGCATGAACACCGAGTTCATGAGATACATGAAATGGGCTGGAGCATTTGTGAGACCAAAGGACATGATGAGATATTCATATAATCCATATCTCGTCGAGAAGGCCGTCTTTGGGATATCCTCCGCCCCGATCTTGATCAGGTGATATCCAGAGCGAAGGTCCATCTTTGAGAACACACTTGCACCCACAAGTTGATCAAACAATATGTCGATGCGGGGCAGTGGGTACTTATTCTTGATGGTGACGGCGTTGAGCGGCCGGTAGTCCACACACAGCCTCAGGGTTTTATCTTTCTTCTTCACGAACAGCGCCGAGCATCCCCAAGGCGAGGAACTCGGCCTAATGAAACCCTTTCTCAACAGATCATTGAGCTGTTCTTTCAGTTCAGCCAGCTCATTTGGAGCCATTTTGTATGGTCCCCGTGATATGGGCGTAGTCCCGGGTGCAAGTTCAATCTTGAACTCGACGTCCCACTCAGGTGGCATGCCCGGAAGATCATCCGGGAACACGTCGGGATACTCCCGGACTACGGGGATGTCCTCCAACTTGAGAGCTTCAGTATTGTTGATCACTGAAACTTCCCAGACTGGATTATCTAATAGGAGGGACTGCGGACGGTGTAACGGGGAGTTGAGGTGAACCGTCCGTGTTAGAGTTTCCAGGACAGCGCCATGGTAACTTAGCCATGACATTCCCAAGATTGCATCAATCTTCTGCCCCCCTAAGATAATCATAGTGGTGGGATATATCTTCCCACCTAAGCACAATGGTGCTTTTGGAACCATCATAGTTGCTGAAATCTTTCCTCCTGGTGAGCGGATCATATAAGAACACTCAGTTGGAAAGGTTTCCAGCTGATGCTGAGCCACATATGATGCACTAATGAAGTTGTGGGTTGCACCAGAATCGAACAATATTATGATGGCTCGATGGTTGAGAGTGAACGTACCCGCCAGCACGTTGTCTCCTTCTGGGGCGTCCTCATTGTCGAGGTTGCGGACGCCTCCAGTCCGCTGACCAACCTTTTTCACCGGAGGTCGGCCTCGAGCACCGCCCTGGAGCTGGGCTTGCCCGCTGCTCTGCTGCCCCTGGGGACAGTCCTTCGCGAAGTGGCCCACCTGGCCACACGTGAAGCAGGTGAAACGGGGTGGTCCCCCGCTGATCGGTGGACGGAATCCCGCGGCGCGTTGTGGCGGTGGAAATGCCCGGGGTACCGTATGCTGCTGCTGTTGCTGCTGCTGTCTTGGTGGTGGCATCGGCGGACGGAACGAGGGTGACTGGAACGGACGTCCCCCGAACCGTTGAGGCCGCGCCAGTGGATGCCACTGCTGCCCGGATGGTGTCCGATACACCATACGGTACTTCTGTGGCGCGCCACCACCACTGCTAGGTGGAGCGCTGCGCTTCCTCTGCTCAGCTGCCAACTCCCGCTGAGCATCCTCTTGCATAATCGCGGCATTGACTAGGTCGTTGAAAGTGCCGCGATTCCACTGAACGAGATGGGTCTTCATTTCGGGGTGTAATCCCCGATAGAAGTGCTCCCGCTTTTTCTCCTCCGTGGAGATGTAGTCTGACGCGTATTGCGCCAGATGGTTGAAGGCACGGGAATAGTCATGGGCACTCCTCCCGCCCTGCTTCAGCTCCAAGAATTCTTGAAACTTCCTCTTCATGATTCCGGGAGGAATGTGATAGGCGCGGAATGCCTCCCGGAACTCTTGCCATTCCACGGCATGGCCAGCCGGACGTGAGGCGACATAGTTCGCCCACCACGCACCAGCGGCACCGTGGAGCTGCTGTGCTGCGAACAGAGTCTTCTGCCGCTCCGTACATTGGAGCAGCCCAAACTTGGACTCGATGGTCCGCAGCCAGTTGTCCGCCTCCAGTGGTTCTTCGGTTTCGGTGAACACTGGAGGGTGCGTACTCATGAAATCCGAGTACGACACATCACGGGGCTCCCGAGGCCCTCTATCTTGACGTCCCCCCGCCTGGGACGTATTCTGCACGATCGTGCGGAGCAGGTCGGTCTGCTCCTCACGACCTCCCACCAATGCCGCTATCACATCCGCTAGAGTAAGCGGAGGCGGCGGTGGTGGCTGCTGCTGCGGGGTGCTGTCGTAGGCCGGTGGCTGGGAGTCATCACCTCCCTGTTGGCTAGAGCCACCAACCTCGTGCGTGGTCCTAGTATGAACCATCTGCAACCACACGACAATAATCATCAGTCCCGCAGCATTGTTGCATGCAGTCCAATAAAAATGGGCGTAAAACATTATGACAACAAAAACATGCGATATATCTCGTAAGTAGATAATGTGATAACTTTGCACAAGCTACACCATTACCAGACCAAACACAAGTTAGTTTAATCCAACTTGATGAACCTCCACTTTGGAAGCTCACCATAACTAGGTTTGGTCTCTACGAGACATTACTATCGCGTTGTCATCACGTAGACCACCCTTAGGGTACAACACCCTCTCCAATGAGTTCAACTGTCATTCTTCGGTCAGAATGGCCAGTTTCCACCTATTCAAGTTTTGATCTGGTTCTGGGCAGTCTCACGACTCAAGTTGAATACCAAAGTAAAAATCAACTTCAGTATCTTTCCAACGAGTATTCATTTGCCCCCAGATCAGCTTTGGTTAAAAAGGTTATGCTAATTCAAAGTTAGCAGAATTTCTGGAAGAATTTTAACAGCACCTCCCTTGAAAAGTTGCTGTTTTCAATTCGAGTTTCCACTGAAATCTGTGCTGAAACTTCAGAAACTTTGAATTGCAAAGATGTCACACATCTTCTACTCTTTCAAAGGAGGTATCATATGAAAATTTAAATTTTTCTACAGGGAGTTATCCTTGAAAAACAGAACAGTCCAGAGAATGTTTTAACACTGTCCTAGTTCTGGACAGTTACATGTCTCTGGGATTTAAGCCATCTTAAGGTGAGTTTCAGCTCTGGAAGTCTACAACAAAGTTGTAGAATACTTAAATACCTTTCCAGAACTATATAGCACACCTCTCTCGGCTAAAAGACCTGTGAGTTATGCCCTGTTGAAGATCAGCAAACTTGCTGTCCCAAAACAGAGCACTCTGTTTTTCAGTCTTTTTGGAACTACACTCCTCACTATCCCATTCTTATACCCAACCAGGGTCCTAAATGTGGAACCTATAGATTTTAATTCCTTGTTCTCAATATTTTCATGCATATGCCTACAATACCTCGGTACTACGTTCCTCACCAAAGAAAATCCTAACCGGATCATACCGGCATATACGTCTCAAGTGTGGCACTAAACGGTCTCTTGCACACGTTCTCTACACGGATAAATACGTGGTTAGTACCTGCAGAAGACCACACAATAATGGTGCACTCAAGGTTTTGTTTCCATTTCAGGCAGTACAATATTTGAAAGTAAATACAAACGCCCGTATCATTTCCATACGGCCGTCCTTGAGCTAGGTCACGTCTCAAGGTACGTGATCGTGTTTCAACACCACACGAAGGGGAACCCGAGTATGTCATGAACGGGTCGTCACGGTTGGGAATGTTATCAACCCAACAGATACCACCTACTGCCCTGCAGGGCACGCCGATGCCAAGCGCTGCGTATGTCTCCTGGGCTATTTCCAGACAAACACACTCTCGCGTTACTGACCACGCGATGGGGTCTCCACTTACTTGCCTAATGCACGCTAGGGATCAGCGTTTCATATGAACTCAGGAATATGAAGAGTTCAAGAGGTTCATATTGACGTCTCACACCAAGCTGTGAGACAAATCCCTGAACCACGTTCCTCGTCAGGGAGAGCTAACCGAAATTGAACCGCTTTCGGTGGCGTTCCTTACCATACTTACCAGAGCGTAGGTGCGTCGTTACATAATTGAAATTCAGAATTATAACACATAGGTTAGTCTTTGCCACTTTAAGTAACTATGCTAATATAGTCCTTACTTGGGCAACTACCGATTCCTCACCGTATACCTAAATTTTTCCCATAATGCAGTCCTTAAGTACTGTGCTATCCCCAATGCCGCTCTGATACCAGGCTATGGCAGACCGGAATCCGCTCATCCAGGATCGCAGAGGGTGGTGCCACGCGATGCGACACCCGACAGCACACGTCAGAAGAACACATTATATTACATGGGAAAACAAACTGAAGGTACAAAGTAGTACACTTCTCAGTTACAAACTAGAGTCTTTATTACACAGCGGAAGTTTCTATTGTACAACTCACGCCCGCCTATCTAGCAAAAGTCGGTTGCCCAGCCCTAGGGCAACCCACACTAGCTGCACGTCTCAGCTCAGCGCGGCGTGTACGGCTCCCACTCAGCCGTGGTCCCCGACGGAGGGTAACCCTTGCCGGTGGACTCGTACTCCGAGTCCGTGGGTGGCTCCTCACCTGAAAAACACTTAAGCAGCAACCGTGAGCATGAAGGCTCAGCAAGGCTTAACCGACTCACCTAAGCATGCAACTCTACATGAGGGGTACCATGACATAGGATAGCAATGTTGCAGCAAATGGACACGCCTACAAGTTCATCCTTAGTTCATCAGTTTATCGGGGCCCATATATCCGATATGCCTTCGGTACGTTCAATACTTGTTCAGCTGGGCCGCACACGGATCGGTCCTCAATCGACACGGGCAGGGCCGCGCACACAAGACTCTCTCTTGCTGCGCCCTAGCCCCTGCCTAGTCTCATTTTCATTACTAAAGTGATCTCACATCACTCAACCGAACCCGTGTGTCCCCAAGCCTATCTCGCGAGTAGATTCCAACTACTCGACTTGTACCGAAGCCCTATGAATCTTTAAGCATAGCTTTTCTACTCGATGTTCTAAACACTACCCTCACTCTTCTAGGAACCTTTGGTTATGCAAGTGGGGTTTCATTCATCCTATACCTAATGCACATACATACTTCATATGACATATGTAAACAAAATAAAATTTATAAAAAGGTTAATGCAAACCGGGGCTTGCCTTGTTGCTGCTGGTCAGGGGTTAGTTCCTCTTCCGGAAGGAGGAAATCCAGCACTTCCGGGGTCTCTTCTTCAATGGCTACACGTTGAATATAATACTACATGTAAATTTAAATGCAATGTGTGAACTTAAGTACATAATTGCTAATAGCTCTAGCTAGCCCTCCCCTTTGGTTCTGAAATTTTTATGGTGGATTGGTAGGGTCCTAACCAGAGTTGTGACCATGTTTTATTTGAAACAAAGTTGAATTGAACCTTGTACAAATAAAAGCCTCATTGGTCAATAATTGAGCCTCTAAGTAATTCCAGGGTTTTTCATGGCTCCCACCATTACTTTCTGGAAACTAGAATTTAGGATGGTTCTAATGGAATTGGTTTCATGTCATTTGAAGAATCCTACAGAAAGTTATGTCCTAATTAAGATTGGAGAAAATCTGAAAAATGTTTCTGTACATTTTTCTATTTTCTCTGGGCAGTCCCATTAATCACCCAATTAGGGTAACTAAATGAACTTGGATGAGTCTGGAAATTTTACTGGGATTCAGGGATTCTCCAATGAACCTTTCCGCCAAATTTCAGAATTTTTCATAAAGTAGTTCTCCAGATAAAATTCCCAACATTTTAAACTTTAGGGATTTAATTCTGGAAAACTATTCACTTTTATGAGCTGAATTTGGTAATGCTGGAAAGTGCTCAGAGAGCTGAATCCAACAAAATTTGGTTCACCCAATTTGGAGCTCTCTAGCCAAAGTTATGAGGATTTGAAGTTTGGAAGAATTCCGAAAATCGGGGGAATAGTTTAAACTCTCGGGGCCCGCGGGGACACGTGTCGAGCGCGGAGGTGTCCGGTACACCGAGATACCATACGTGTCGAGCGCGGAGGTGTCCGGCACACCGGAGCTCACAGGGTATTCGCGCGCCAGCACAGCCGATCCCTGGCCACACCCGATCCCGATTTAAATTCTTCAGCTGCTGACACGTGGGCCAGCCGGCTTCGTCTTCCTCCCGCCGTTCTCTCGCGCCCGCGCCGCTGACCTCGCCGGAGCAGACCCGGGGCTCGCCGGCTCGCCGCTGCCGGACCTCCCAAGGCCTGAAAATCACCGCCAGGGGGTTGTCGACGTCGAGGAACACGTCGGTGGTGACAGGTCGGTCTGGGGGTGACCGGAAATAGCTCGGCGACGTGCCGCGGCCTCGGTTGAGGTTCGACACCGTCGACCGTAGTTTCTAAACCTGCCAACACCTCGAACAAACGGCCCTACAGCATCAGTGTACCTCTAGGAAGCTCGACAAGGTGTCAAAAGGGTTCAGGGATGGCGGCAAGTCGGTCGGCACCGTGTGACCGATCGTGCCCGCCATGACCGCCCTCGATCGAGCTTGAAATTCGTCACTCCTAGACAGTTTCACGCTACGGATGCAGAAAAGAACTTGATCGCCGGCTAGTGCAGCGTCTATGTGCAAGATTTGATGACCTCCGAAAGACCATAGAGCGAGAATTTAAAGAAACCGTGCCGGAAGCTCGGTTTACGGTCGCCGGAGCAAAAACTGGAAATTCTCTACGGATTCTTCACGGTTGGCTTCCAAACTTAGAGGAGAGCAGCACGGTGGTTGCGCGCTCCTGTTGCCTCTCTCGCTGGACCGTGAAAACGCCTGTGGAACGCTGCCCACGGGCGCCTGACTCTCGGCTGAGGTTACGTCGCCGCTGTGGCGATCGCTCTCGGGCAAAGGAGGTCGGAGCTCGAGGTTTCTGGCGTTGGAGAGGTGGAGTGCGAGCTCAGGTGGCTGTCTAGCAGCTCAGGGACGAAGGAGGAGATGGTTTTTCTGGTTTTCCCGATTGAGCAGAGAGCTGCGGCGAGAAACAATGCCGCTGCTCGGGTTTGCCCGCGAGAAGATAAAGCCGGCCGACTCCTGCTCGGCTGAAGCGGTGCCGGTCGCGTGGGGGCGCGAGCCAGTCGCCCTGGGCGCCAGCGCGCAGAGAGGGAAGCAGCTGGTGGCGCCGGTAGCTGCTCGGTGGCACAGCCGACAGCTGCTCAGGGGAATTTCCCACCGAGACTCTGACTTTGGGTGCAAGTTTCTCCTTCTCCCCTCTATGACATGTGGGTCCCACCCGGGGTTTTAACCTCTGAAATTTACTCCTAATCACTGTTTTAAACAGTGAGCCCCATAATGCCCCTGGTGATTCAAATTATTCACCCCTGAGCCATTTGAATTGAATAGAATTCAAATTGGGTTCGGCTTGGGTGAATTTCAGCACAAGTTTAGTTTTGAATTCAAATAAAGTTTGAATTCGTCCCACTTAGCTCATGTCAAGATCAACTCCAAATGGAGTGAAAATTGGTGTGTGAGCTCACAAAAATGTGTTGAATAAGAATATGAAGCTAACTTTTGAATTTGGGTGATGAAAGTTGCTGCAATTTGAATTTACATTCAAATTGGCCTCTTTTTCAATTAACCCAAAAAGTGCCTCAAAAAGTATTGTATTTCTATGAAACTTGGACTGAACCTTCCCAAGACTTTTCAAGTTCTAGGGGTGAGCTCAACCTCTCATGTTCCTATGTCCAAATCCCACTTTGTGAAAAGGAAGACTTTCCCCTCTAATCACTCTTTTGATGAAGGTTACTTGCTCTTCACAATATTTCCTAAGATATCCACAACGAAAACTGTGGTGTTGTGAGGTGAAGAAAAGTTTTTGCAAGTCCCTTTTCTTGGGCTTTTACAGTTCGGCTTCTGTCGGCCACGTGGCGGGCCCGGAGCTCCTTTCTAAGGAGAGGGAGGTCCGGCCCCGCCGGATACGTGGCACCTTCAGACCTCTCCCCCGCGGAAGGGGAGGTCCGGCTTCTGTATGCCACGTGGCGGGCCCGGAGCTCTCCTCTGAGGAGAGGGAGGTCCGGCCCCGCCGGACACGTGGTGCCTTCAGAGCTCTCCCTGCGGAGAAGGGCGAGTTCCTTAGGCATTTTCTCCTGTGCGCGGGGGTACCCCATATCGCAGGTACCGACAACCGACATAACTGCAGATACGATAGTCAGCAGGCAATCTCCCCGGGACCACCTGTCGGGTCCCGGAACCCTCCCTTGTAAGCCACTCGAGCCTTGGACTATAAAAGGCTCGGGTAGGCAACGTTAGCGGGGGTTCAAACTCTGTGAACTCGCATCCTAGGCATCACTCACCCTCAAGCTCAGGACTCTGGTTCTGAGCAACTAGCAATACAGCGAGCGCCTCTGCTCACCGTGGACGTAGGGTTTTACGCTCCGGCGGCCTGAACCACGTAAAACTCGCCGTGTCAAGCTTCTCCCTCACTCGTCCCTAACGCTGAAGCCCTCCGCAAGCGACTAGCCCCTCCGAAAAAGAACCTCCGCGGGCTGCCCAGAGCAGGTCCGGGGGAAGTGTCGACCACACACTTCGACATTTGGCGCGCCAGGACGGGGGCTTTTCCCTTGCGCGACGAGTTTCTGCCGACGAAGATGACGAAGCTTCCTTCAGCGGCAAGCTCTCCTCCCCCGCGTTCACAACGGACCGTGACAAGCGGGGACTACGTCTCGACGCACTCTGGACGGAGTGTGTCGGCGCAAGCTGGAAGCCAGTAGCCGACTCCGGCAACGCAGGCTCCAGCAAGCGTCAGATCTGCAGCGCTGACCGTCCCCCACGGGGGCGCGCTAGCTGCAGCAAGAGCGCTATTGCGCAATCCACCTGCTGGGGACGCGCCTCAGTCAGCGACCCAGCAGTGGATTCGCGAGGTAGACCGTCTCGTCGTCGCCGCCGCAAACCCTCGACTTCGGCGGGGACGACGCTCTGGCCAACCGGTGACGCGACCCGCTCAGCCGAGACAGGCCACTTGCCCGGGAATCGCATTGGGTGGTGTCGTGTTGTGCGACACCCAACAGCACACATATGAGGAACAATGTATTACATAAAACAATAGCGGAAGCTTACAAGTTTTTCTTTGTAAATACTTTACATCAAGTAACTACAGCGGAAGTCTACATCAACTCACATCGAATAACTAAGAGCACTCGAGATGAAGTCCAGCCCGCGGACCCCTCTCGCTAGCAACACGAAGACAAGCAGCAGCGGCTGGGTTCTCCATGTGTTACCTGACTCGGGAGTCCCCCAAGTCTCACCGGACAACCTTCTTTTCAGCATCGTTGTTAACCTGCAAAACCACTTATATAGCAAGCGTGAGCACATAGGCTCAGCAAGTCTGACACGTCTCTCCTAAACAAGAAACTCTACATGCACGACAGTTACAATTGGGTCGGCTAGATTTGCATAAAGGACTCGCCTAAAGTTGATCCTTAACTTTCAGATTTTAAGCCTCATTGTGCAGACCTTGAGCCGAAAAGCATCGCAACTCCACAATCAAACAAGAAATGCTTTGTTGCGATGCTCCTTGCACAAAGTGAAAGTAAACTTTAATGAGCCTATCTCTAATTCAATCATGGTTACAATACAAGTTATAGCACAGCCTTATCAAGTTTAAAGATAAACAATTCCAGTTTTTACTACGTCAAGACGCAGTGGGCAAGTATGCTCATATAACCGCGAGCGACGGTAATTCGAATCAGTACACGCCCGGACTACACGACACGTACACCCGTACTCCGAGTTGCCGGCAGCAACCTCGACTGACGTTGTACGCGGCCACCTTTCCCAAGATCTTCCACATTGGACGCAGTCCAACTGCCCCGAGTACGCAAGCTCCCTCAAGGTACATACCCGCTGTGGTATGTTCTTGAGCGAGGTACCTCCTGCTACCCTGACGCCGAAAGCCTAAGGCAGTTGGAAAAGTTCCACTATGGATCTCCCAAGGTACATCGGTTTCCTGGGTCCCATATAGCCAGTATGTGCCCGGTACACAACTCAAACTTGTCCAACAGGGCCAAGCACGGACGGGCCTTAACCGACACAGGCAGGGCTATGCACGCACGGCCTGCAACCTGCTGCATCTAAACCTCCCTGCCCGGTCTCCATTTCTTATGTGTGAACTTTCCTCATCTTTTCTAATTCGGACCCGTTCCGAGTAAACCAGCTCTAAACTCGCGAGTAGATTCCAACTACTAGACTTCTACCGGACCTTTCCTACTAACATTAGCATAGCCAAATTACCTCAAGGAGTTGCTATTCTACCCTTTCTCTCTTAGGTGTTTTTGGTCATGCAAGTGGGGTTTTCAATATCATCTAGACGTAATGCAATCAACGATGCAAAGCTATGATCTCTACAAATGAAAATGCTTTATAAAACGGTTCAAATGCAAACCGGGGCATGCCTGTTTTGCAGGTGACTACTGTTACAATCAGTTAGTGAAGATCACTTGGAGCTTGATCACTTGTTCTCCTCCCTCCTTGATCTTCACTTCAAGTCCTTCTCACCTTCTTCACGTATATGCTACACGATATGATCATGCATATGTATTTAATTGAAAAGCTTTTGCTAATAAGATCTAAGGACAGTTTTAAAACTGGAACTTTGTGTAAGAATTTAAAATGACACTGGTGCTAGTGGTTTGGGTTGGGCTTAAACACTAAGATCAAGTGTTGAGTGCTTCTTCCCACTTAAGTGTTGATCACCTTAAGAGATCACACATGACAGTGGTTATCCAGAGCTCCAATGGAGCTGAGAATTTTCATGTGAGTTCCTTGTCACAAGAAAGTCCTCTGGACCAAAAGTTAGCACATTTCATGGAATGGTTTATTCAGAATAATTCTCTAAGTGTTTAGTCAAAGATGAATTAATTCTGAGGTAACACCCATGTTCATGTACAACTCAGTGAACCAAAATTTCCATTATAGTTCATAGAGTCTACATGAATTTTCCTAGGATTTTTGGAGCTAAGAATTTCCCAGAACTGAATTTACAAGTTTTGGAAATTCTCTGAAAATGTTTCTGTATTCATTTGAATACAGGAACTTACAATCTGAATTACCCTGATTAATTCAACTCCAAATGAGCTGAAACTTTTACAGGAGTCTTATAAAACCCTATAGAATATTCTGGCAAAATTTGAGGATTTTTGGATAAACCAAACTCCCTCTAAAATTCTTTTGCTGAAAAGCTTTAAAGAATTTTCCAGAATTAAATAAAGACTTTCTTACAAATTGGGTTGCATATTTGGATAGAGTTTGTCAATCTGAATCTAACCCAATTTGAATCACTAAATTTGGAGGTTCCTAGCAAAAGTTATGCTCTTCTAAAGTTTGGGGAAAAATCTGGAATTTGAATAAATCCGGGGAAAAGTTTAAACCTGACTGTGGGCCATGGGGCACGTGTCAGCTGCTGAGGAAGTGCCACACGGGCTACAGAATTATTTCCCGTGCTGTCACAGCCGATCCCGCGCCACAGAGTATCCGGCCCGTTTTCCCCGAGTCGCTGACACGCGGGCCCGGGAAGGTCGTCTTCCACCTCTCGCTCCCGCGCGATCCCGCCGCCGGGCTCGCCGGAGAAGCTCCGGGATCCGTCGTCCGGCCATCTCAACTGCTGAAACTCGTCGCCAGCCCCTAATTCAACGTGAGGAACACGCTGGTGGGGTTTGCTCGAGCCGGTAGGGATCCCAAACTAGCCCGCGACAGCGCAACGGTTCGGACAAAGTCCGGCGACGTCGCCCCGATGCCCTAAGCCTTCTAGGCTTCAGTTTCCAAGCTCTAGAGCACCGGAGGACACTAAGGAACATCGACATGGGAGTACAATGGCTCGGAAACGGTTCTAAATTAGGGTTCACCGTGCACCCGAACCTTTCCGCCATAGCCGCCGTTGCAAAGACTGGAAATACGTCGTGCACAGTGTTTTTCATGTGGGGTTTCAAAAGCAAACTGGTGCGTCCTTACGTCTAGTTTTCATGTGCGAAGTTTCGGGCTATCTAGACCATAATCAACTGGGAATTTCTCGGAAACGTACCGGAAGGTCGGTTTGCACCGATCGGGAGAAATTCTCGAAATTCCCTGCCGACGATCCACGGTTGATCCAGAGCTTCGGGGGTGAGTTGCCTGAACGTCGCGCACGCCCGGAGATGGCCTAGCTCGGTCATGACAAGCCACGGTTGAAGCTGCCCACGAGAGCACTTGCTCTTGGTTCTATGGCGGCTGCCGTGGAAACTCGCCGTTCACGGTGCAGAGAGCGTGAATCCGCTCGGTGATGGCTCGGGGATGTTGTGGGGTGTTCTGCGGTGCAGTTTTGCTGCTCAGATGCGGCTGGCACAAGCGCTAGGTGGTGGTCGATCGACCGAGAGCTCGGCGGCAGCGCTCGGTTGATTTTTCTTGCGCGAGGAGGAAGAACAGGCCGAGGGTTCGGGCTTCGGCGATGAGAGGGAGGAGGAGCCCGACAGGGGGTAATAAAGCCCTCGGTGAGACGGTTCCCACGGGGAGGCGGTCGCCCGAGGCGGTGAGCGCCGCTGTCGGCTCTGCCGATTGCTTCACGTGGGAAGTAAGCAAAACAGAGACTGTGGACTTCAGATCTTTTGCAATTTCAGTGCTCCCAATGACATGTGGGACCCACTGATCAGTCCTCCTTATCCCCTCTCCAAATATCTCCCAAGTTTGAATGTTGAGTGAATTCAATTGTGGAAATTCAAATCTGGTATGCATTTGGATAATTGGGCAAGTTTCATCCAAATTCAAACATGCATTTGAATTCTTTGTCTTTTAAAGTCCATTTTGCAAAATGGGTTGCCAACTATATCCATAAATCATGAAACTTGGCACACCCCCTAATTTGGACTCAAGGAATTCAAATATGAAATCTGATTTTTATTTTGGCTGCTGCAAATGAGATTTTTAGCACAACAGTTTTGAATTCCATTGTGTTTGTCGAAGTGTTCGGTCGACACTTCCCCCGGGCCTGCACTGGGCAGCCCGCAGAGGTTCTTTTTTCGGTGGGGCTAGTCTCTTGCGGAGAGCTTGCGCGGATGGACGAGTTAGTAAGAGCTTGACACGGTGAGTTTTACGTGGTTCAGGCCGCCGGAGCGTAAAACCCTACGTCCACGGCGAGCTATGGAGCTCGCTGTATTGCTTGCTGCTCAGGGCCGGAGTCCTGAGCTTGGGGGTGAGTTACAACTTGGGAGTGTATGGCTAGCGTATGAGTTGCAGAGTGCGAACCCTTGCTATCGTCGCCTACCCGAGCCTTTTATAGCGACAAGACTCGGGCATCTTACAAGGGGGGCCGGGACCCGACAGGTGGTCCCGGGAAGATTGTCTATCATCTACCGTATCTGCAGTTATGCCGGTAGTTGCCTCTGGTCGGAGGCTTCTGAGTCTTCATCTTGCCGCCCTACCCATGCCGCATGCTAGTCGTAGTGGTTGATGACGGCGCAGGCGGCATGGGATGTCTTGTCGCGGTGTTTATTGGCTGGCAGGTTCTGACACCGCGCGCCAGTCTGTGATGCGACTGGGCGCAACGGCGCCTGACAGAACTGTGCTCCGCTTCTCCGCGTCTTGGGAAGACGCGGGCCATCAATACCTTATACGGGCAAGGTATGGGGCGTCTTTACGCCCGCTGCCTATCGCTCGGGGGCAGGCAGCGCCCTTCTGCTGCCACATGGCGGGCCCGGAGCCCTTCTCAGAGGAGAGGGGGGGCCGTTCCGCGGGGCACGTGGAGCCTCCGGACCTCTCCCCGCAGAGGGGGAGGCTCGGCTCCTGCTGGCCACGTGGCGGGCCCGGAGCTCTCGTCGGAGGAGAGGGAGGTCCGGCCCCGCTGTACGCGTGGCGCCTTCGGACCTCTCTCCCGCGGAGGGGGAGGTCCGGCTTCTGTATGCCACGTGGCGGGCCCGGAGCTCTCCCCTGAGGAGAGGGAGGCCCGGCCCCGCCGGATGCATGGCACCTCCGGAGCTCTCCCTGCGGAGAAGGGCGAGTTCCTTAGGCATTTTACCCTGTGCGCGGGGGTACCCCATATCTCAGGTACCGACAGTGGCCCCCGGGCCCATCTCGGGGGAGATAGCGAGCCCGAGGTGGGACCTCCGTCTCTTCCGATCCGCGCACTTTCTCTAAGTCCCGAATTGACCGCTGCCGGAGCACGAACGGCCGCGGGATCGTGGGAGCGTGTGCTCACTTGATGGTTGCTTTTACTGCGGCGGTTCCCAAGACTACCACTTCTGCACGTTGCGGCTCTTTCTTCGGGAACCACCGAAGTGCCTTGCCGGCTTGTCTTCTGGGGCGTCTGAATCCTTAACCCACCGCTTCAGTTGGGTGGCTTGGGTCCACCTTTCATCGGCGCCCGGTCTCGGAGCCAACGAGGTCGCCGATGCGATGTTTCCGGAGGTTTTCGAATTACCTCGAACCATCCCTGGAAAGTTTTAAAAGGGGATCTCACCCGCATCGCGGCTTCCCTTCGCATTGCGCTCGTACTTCCCTTGAACTCTTGCGCCCCGGCTTTCCTGCCCTTGCGCCCTCTTTCGCCATGGCTTCCAACTTGCTCCCGACGCGCCTCGTTCGTTCTTCCGAGCTCGGGCCAGTGCGCAGGCTGTTGGGCTGGCGCTCAGAAGAGCAGAAACATCGGCTTCGCCGAGGATCTCTCCCCCTAGTCCTGGAAAAGGGGGAGATAGTCTTCTTCACCGCTTATGCTCTAGCGGGGTTCGTTCCGCCGATTTCTTCCTTCTTTGTCACCCTGCGGGAGACATATGGTCTCCAGCTCCACCATCTTTCCCCCAACTCCTTCGCAATGGCTGCTGTTTTTGTCCACTTCTGCGAGATGTTCGTGGGGGTGCACGCCTCCGTGACGCTCTTCCACCACTTCTTTGTGCTGCGGACGACTGGGCGCGGCTCAAAGACTCAGATGGGGGCATACTACTTCCAGCATCGCTGCAAGGACCCCAAGGTCTCCGGATACCTTCTGCCCTTCAGCGCATCAAGGTGGGAAAACTGGAGGGAGAGCTGGGTGGTAGTGCAGACTGACGAGAACGATCGCCTACAACTCCCAACCGCCAGCCCAACCAACGATCGCCGCTTCTGGGAGGAGATCCCTGAGCTGGAGCAGGAGTACTCCCCGGTCTTAAAGCAGATCCGGTTCTTGGCCAACGAGGGGCTGACGTCTCTAATGGTGCTGATGGACTTTATGTTGCGCCGTATTGCACCCTTGCAGCAGCGTAGCCGCCCAGCGTGGTACTACACCGGCGATCAGGACTGTACCAGGCTGGAGAGGGGCCCCGGCTCTGACCCTTCCGACGAGGAGCTGAACGAGATGGTGAGCAAGGTGAGCGGTGACTACATTCCCAGTGGCGACCCCGCCCTTCCGCCCTCTGCCACCCCCCTCTTCTTGGAGCCTCAGAGGAGGTCAGAGCTCCTGCGGAAGATGCCGAACCTTGACGACATCGGGATCGCCGTCCGGCAGGTCGGGGATGCCTTCCGGGGTATCACCATTCCAGGAACTGAGCACTCCGGGTCAGGGCATGAGGCATACGCTGCTGTCAAACCCTCCCCAGAGCCGACGGAACCCAAGCCGCCGACAAAGGGAAAGGAAAGGAGCCGGCCCCCGGGCATCTAGAGAAGAAACGCGCCCGGTCTCCTCCGAGGGCGCCGCCTGTGCCGAGTCAGGGTGCCGGAGCTACTTTGCTCCCATCTCCCAGGGGTGCTGGTCCATCGGGTGGCGACCCGAAGAGGCCCCGAGTGTCCCTCCCCGGAGGGTCTCTCCCCAGACAGCGGCCGTCCGAATCAGCCCAAGTACCTCGCCATCCTTCCTCAAGCGGAGGGGCTCCCAGGACGGATGTTGGTGGGGCGACGCCGGCGAGTGTGCCAGGGATCCAGGCGTCCCATTCCGCGACCGTTCCAGCCGCTGGTCCCGGCGGTTCAGCTATAGCCCAGAGGCCAGTGCTGCAAGCCCGTTGGAGCGCTCATGCCGCCCAGTAAGTGTTGCTCTTTCTGGCTTGTAGGAGCAGAGCTCTTGTCTCTTCTCTTATTCTGAGGGCTTCCTCTTCTTGCAGGGACCGACCAGCTGCCGTGGGCGGCCCTCTTATCCGGCCGCCTTCAACCGACGGAAGCTCCGCGCCTCAGCACCTGGGGACCGTGGTGGCTCCCATGGCTCCCAAATCGACGGGGGCACCCCCTGCGCCAGCGGGTTCATTCTCCGCGGTGGCCGCATCTGCTCCTACCCGCCCTCCTTCACCAGTCCAGAAGTCCGGTCTTGAGACCGGGAGGGCTGCTGTAGGTGCGCCTGCTGGCCCCCTGGCCTCCTTAGGACAGCGCCCCACCCTGGTTGTTGAGGCGCCGGCGCCTCCGCCGGTCTTATACTCGTCAGGGGGGTCCAGCGGCGCAACTCCTGTCCCCCCTGCTCCGGCGCCCGTGTGGGACGCCCTGGGGCGTGTCCAGACCAGCGCCTGGCAGCTCCAATCTGCCTTTGAGCAGGAGCGGAGGGCATTGGCCGGCGAGAGGGAACGCCTTCTCAGCTGGCAGCAGCAGGCCCGGGAGGCTAAGGCGGACCTTGACTCGAGGCAGTCAAGGCTTGAGGCCATGAGTGCTCTGCTTGGCACTCAGAAGAAGGCCATTAGCCGCTTGGAGTCAGAGGCCCAGCGGGTTCGTGCCACCTACCGCAAGGCTCTGGCCCAAGCTGAAGCCAAAGCCAAGGAGCGTTCCGCCGCCGCGGAGGAGTTGCAGCTGCATGTAGCCCGTCGATAGCGCGCCGTCGCTGATCGGGAACGCGCCGCTGCTGCTGAAAAGGAGAAGACCACCGCCCGGCTGCGGGCCAAGGTGGAGGAGCTAAGGGATCGGTCCGAGGAGCTGGAGCTTCGTGAGTCGGCTGTCGCCGCGAGGGAGGAGCAGCTCTCCAAGGAGCGCCAGGCGGCGATGGATCGCGAGCTGGCGGCTCGCCAAGAGGTAGAGAAGCTCCAGTCCTTGCGGACTGCCGAGGCCCAGGCAGTCTGGTGCTTCATTGCCAAGGCGGGGTCCGCCTTGGCTCCTCTTGGTTTCAGCCCTGTGCAGGTGGAGGCTCCGGCGCGGCCGATGTCCGAAGCGATCCCGGCCCTTGAGTCTATCAGCGACGAGCTAGGTCGGCTCGAATCAGTGATCGCCGATGAGCTGGAAGCGGAAGGTCGGGGCCTTGCGAAGGAGTTTGCTATGCACGTTCTGTCGTGCTTCCTTAGCCGAGACCCTTCCTTTTCTCTGGGGCCAGTTCGTCTAGGACCCGTCGCCGATCGGGAGGAAGCTGCCAGGGCCGAAGTCGAGGACTTAGCTGCCCTCGTGGCCTCTAGGTTTCATCGGGAGTCCGGGGACTCTTAGGCATCTGCTCCCGTGGCCACAAGGCCCTGTACATCCTTTTTTATTTTTGTTGAGTCTGTAGCCCAGCTCGTGGAGCCTTCGTATGGACAGACTCCTGTTTCTTTTTGTGTCCGCATGTCCTAGTCTTCTTCTTGGCTTTTCCTGGCCGAGTCCTTAGCTCCGCAAGGACTCGGAGGCCTTGACCAATCTCGAAGCTCTGCATAGACACCTTCTCCGGGTCCTCACTGTATACTAAGGGTTCCGGAGGTCTCCAGGACCCGCCTCATGAGATCGGAGGGGGGTCCGGGCCTGTTGGTCACGTGGCGGGCCCGGAGCTCCCGCCTGAGGGGAGGTCCGGGCTTGCGGGGCACGTGGAGTCCTCGGGCCTCTCCCCGCAGAGGGGGGAGGTCCGGCTTTCTTAGACCACGCGGCGGGCCCGGAGCTCCCCTCAAGGAGGTGGAAGGTCTGGCCCTGTTGGACACGTGGGACCTTCGGGCCTCGCCCCTGTGAGGTCTAGTTCTTTGATCTTACCTTAGGGTTTCGGTCTTGCGTGATCCCGTAGCGGCCCCCTGGTAGGTGCGTTCCATTGGATGGATGTGCCTACCATACTCCTGCGGGGAGCTGAGGCCGAGAGGTCCTGCACACAAGTAAGGAAAACGTAATTCTCCTTGGGGGCTCCCCCCCTCTATCTCTTAGTCTTATCTAGCTTACGGTCCCCGTCCACTTATACGGTGCTTGGGAACTACCGTGCGCGAAGTGCCGGGGGCTTGGGGCCCCCCTGGCTCTCGACCGGTACCTCCCACGCAACCGCCTTTGGCAGGGCAGCAAAAGCCGACTAAAGATGAGAATGAGAAGAGGGAGTTGAACGCATGGTGAGCACGCGCTAGCAGGGTAATCATAAAAATTTAATAAGTAAATTAAATGAGTACCAAAGAAGAGCAACGTAGGACAGGTTTCTTTTCATATAAATTTCCATAGGGGAAGGCGGGCTGAATATGTAGGCCACGACCCGCATCAAGGGAAGCAAGACTCTACGCGCTTGGGGTCGGAACCAGGCGAAGCTGAACGTAGTCCTGGACCGTCCCCTGAGGCTTAGCTGCTCCAAGCACTGTTCCTGGACTTTTATGGAATTTATTATAAAAAGAAGGGTCTGTCCTATTGTTGCTCTAGGGGTAGAACTTACAGTGGTGTTCTGTGTTCCGAAGGTTCGAGAGCGGGTCCCCATCCTCGGTTCTGGGGAATGGTCCCAGGCCTAGGATGTCCAGCCCCAGTATGGCAAATGGCCATGTGGGCTAGATCATTTGTACCGTCCAAGCCGGTGTATGGATCTGCTTGGCGTGGAACAGGCATGCCTGGCAGCTCTCGACCAGCTCGACGGCATCCTGGAGTGTTGCCGGCTAGTAGAAGCCATGCCGAAAGGCTTTACCGACAAGCGTGCGTGAGGAAGAGTGACTCCCACATTCGCCTCCATGGATCTCAGCGAACAAGTCACAGCCTTCCCCCTGGGTTATGCACCGCAATAGGATGTGGTTGGCGCCACGTCGGTAGAGATCCCCCTCTATCGCCATGTGTCTCTTAGCCATACGCACAATCCGTTCAGCGGATACACGTTCATCAGGGAGGATATTGTCTTTCAAGTAGTCCCGGACCTCCGTGATCCATGCATCGGGTCTGACTTGAGCATCTGGATCTTGAGCGCTGGGTTGCACGGAGTCCCCAGTGACGCTTATGATCCTTGGCGGCGTCCATGGCCGCCGGGACCGCCAGCTTCGAGGTGCTGGTCTAGCCCCCTTCGTCCGGCTCGGCGGGCCGGGCTGTGGGCCGCGGCAACGTCCTCTCGAAGCCCCCTTCAGGCACAGTGGCTCCGGTGGGGGTCTTCGTTGAAAGGTCGTCAGCTGCGGCCTTGCTAGCGCGCGCTACGTGGTGCAGGTCCAAGGCGAGGAGGCCTGTCTCCACCATCTTGGTTGATAACCAGACTGGGAGTTGCCCTGAGCCAACGACTAGCAAGAAGGACGAGCACTTCATACTTTGCTATGTTGTTGGCTGCCTTGGAACTGAAACGCACCACATACCCAGACTGCCCCCCCCCCCCGATGGCGTGAGGAACAGTACGCTAGCACCGGCCCCCTGCTTTCACAAGGAGCCGTCGACGAGCAGCATTCAGTAAGGCCTGGTGAAGGCCAGGGCTCAGGGTCCTGGTTCACCGTCATCGTGGCCCCCTGAGCATGCGTCTACTTCAGCCACAAGTCAGCTAGTGCTCGGCTGATGTCTGCATGACGGGAAAGGGAGCCTAGGTCAAACTTCAGTAGCTCCGCCGCCCATTTGGCGGCATTGTCCGTCGCATGGGGGCTGTGGAGGATAGCTTTCAGCCTGGGGAGACAGCCGGATGCTTGATACTCGGAGGTCCCCGGGCTGCCTTGGACCTTCCGGGAAGCTCTGCTGATGTCCCGGGAGCTCCGGGGGGTCCCGTTGGGCGTCCGGGAGGTCCTGTTGGGCCTCCGGGGGGGTCCCGTTGCACCTCCGGGAGGTCCTGCTGGTCCTCCGGGAGGTTGTGTCGGGGATCCGAGGTCCGGTTTGGGCCTCCGGGGTTTCTTGGTACTTGTTTCTTGGCAGCGAAACAGGTTACGGTGGTATGGGGTCCAGCCACTCTGGGGTGAGGACCACACTCACTTCTGCAGCAATCGCCGTGATGCAGAGCAGGAGATGCTCTTCGGGCTCGGGGGCTCCTATTACGGGCGGGGCCGGATTTACGTAGGGGCTTTAGAGAAGCTTTGCTTTGCTAACCCCGGCATAAACCGACTCGGCGCAGCTAGGGATCCCGTGAATTTCTGGTCTTCACGCCAATGGCTTTGACCCTCTTTGGGTTAGCCTCAGATCCTCGGCATGAGGCCAGGTATTCTAAGGGTTTTCCAGAGGGTATACTAAGCTCACATTTGTCGGACGGACGAAGACTAAGGCCAGGTTATCTAGTAGGGACGAACCCTGTCTGATCTTGACAATCAATGCCTTCTACACACACCCCAACTGAGTCTCCCATTAGCTCTCCTAAGGTCTTGTGCATTGCACGTACGAAGGTAGGGAGAGCATTCCTTAGGTCATAAGGCATAGGGGCATAACAGTACAGGGCGACTACTGTGGTAAAGGGTGCCCTTCAACTTCCCCAGACACAGGGGTCTGGTGGGAACCCTAGTAAGCATTTAGGAAGCACAGCATATCACAGCCTGGCATCGAGTCTACTATTTGGTCTATCATAGGGAGAGAAAATATGTCTTTAGGGCATGCCTTATTGAGGCTGGTGTAGTCGATGCACTTCCGGAGCTTCTCGCCGGCCTTCGGGACGACAACATGGTTCGCCAAGCACCGGGGGTGGCGGACTTTCCGTCCTGTCGGACTGGCTGGACGTCGGGAAAGACCTTTAAATAGTGCTCAATCACCTCCCTAGGGATCTCTGGCCTCCTCGACGGCTGTCATGCAGCACATCGACATTGTGCCGGAGGGGGGCAACGAGCGCGCCTTCCTATTTGCTATCCAGGCCCCCCGCTACCCGGGTGGTCTGGGTGGCATCGGCGCTGATTCGGACGAGCCTTGTGGGGACGTCGTCCTCATCGAGGGGTTGCACGCGGGGTGCTGTGGTAGAGGCACAGTGGCGTGCACTTGGGTGGAGCTGGTTTGGTTCTGCACTGCCGAGGGTTGGCGCTCTAGTTGCTGTAAGCGCCTGAAGCTTTTCCAAGGCTAACACTGCGGCAGCACGGTCTCCACAAACCTTGAGGACGCCTTTTGGTGTAGGCATCTTCAAGACAAGGTAGCCGTAGTGGGCTACTGCCATGAATCGGTACAGGGCTGGCCTGCCGATTATGGCGTTGAAGGGGAGGTCAATCTCGGCCACGTCGAACTGGATGTACTCTGTCCGGTAGCTGTCCGGTGCCCCAAAGGTCACCGGGAGGCTGATGTGGCCGTAGGGAACGACCTGTCCCGGACCTACCCCTGAGAACAGGCTCGATGGGGCGAGCTTGGCCATCGGGATCTGCAGCTTCTGGAAGGCTGCGCGACTGATGAGGTTCAGTCCAGCCCCGCCATCCACCAAAACGTGGTACATCTTCACGTTGGCGATGGTGGGGGCCACCACGAGCGGCAGTTGGCCGGCCCCAGCCATGTTCCTGGGGCAGTCGGTGTCATCGAAGCTGATGGGGGTTCCCATCCACCTGAGGTGCGGTGCTGCACCTGGGAGGGGAGCCACCGATGCTACCGCTCGGCGCAAGGCCTTAGCCATGCTTCGGGACAGGGGGTCAGCGGACCCGCCGAAGATGACATAGAGCATCTTCCGGTGCTCGTCATCACTGGAGCTGGAGCTCCCATGATTGCGCACTGCCTTTACGGCGTGCTGAAGCTCCTGGAACTCCACCTGGCGGTCGACGCCGTCTCGGGCCTCGACCTTCTGCTTGCCCTCCCTTTGACTGTAGGGTGGGGCATCAGTTAGAGGCTGCTTCCCTTTCCGGAAGCGCTCCGCGAGCATCTGGATTTCCCGGCATTCGGCAGCGGTATGATAACTGGTGCCATGCACAGGGCATAATTCATCCTGGCCCCCGTCTGGGGCCGGCGATTGTCGCGGCCTCTTGTCAGGGCGCGGCCCCCGAGCTCCACTGGGCGCCGCCGTTGTGGCAACGGGGACCGCGGCTGATGACTTTATCTTGCTTCCGCCTCCGCTCTTGATCTTCCTGCCGCTTCCGTACGAAGCGTCGCCAGATCCCGGCTGACCCCCTGGCTTGGGGGCCGGCAGAGAGTGCCAGTTCTGCCCTTCGGCTGCTCTGGCACACTTGTCCGCCAGGCTGAAGAGTTCTGAGACATCGCGGACCTCCCTGGTCGCGAGCTTCTCGAGCATCTTCCTGTCCCGAACGCCTTGCCGGAACGCCACCACCACAGAAGCGTTCTGGATGTGTGGGATGGTGTTCCGCACCTGGGAGAACCGCTGGATGAACGAGCGCAGCGACTCCCCTGGTTGTTGTTGGATGGCGTGGAGGTCGAGCTCCGTGCCGGGACGGGTGTATGAGCTGCCGAAGTTGGCGACGAACTGCCGGCAGAGCTCTCCCCAGGAAGTTATGGACCCCTGAGGTAGATTCATGAGCCAAGACCGAGCTGGGCCGGTCAAGGCGACGGGGAAGTAGTTGGCCATGACAGCCTCATCCCCTCCTGCGGCAAGTACGGCGGTGGAGTAGATCTGGAGGAACTCCGCCAGGTTGACGCTACCATCGTACTTCTCAGGCAGGTGCAGCCGGAACTTGCGCGGCCACCTCGCGAAGCGAAGGTGGGGTACAAGGGCCGCACATCCTGCACCTGCTGCTGCAGGTATTGGCGCTGCGAACGCTTGGTTCGCACTTGGCACCGCGTAACCTGGCATGGGCAAGGCTGCACCATAGACCAGGGGCGCTGCTTGCGGCGCATATGGTTGTGGCATATGTTGCGTGGCATATGCCTGAGGCAGGGCTCGCGTGGCGAAGACCTGCCCTCCAGGTTGTGTCGAGGCCGACGACATGCTGTCGCCAGCCTCATGGTTGCGACGCCTTTCTCGACGTCGCTCGAGGTACACCCGGGCATCCTGGCCCAAGTGGCACCGTTCCAGCTCCCTTCTCAGGTCCGTCGACAGGAGCCTGGAGGAGATGGAATCCGCCGTTTTCCCGTCAACCATGGGCGTGTGTGTCAGCGACACAGCCGGTTGTCCTGGGCGCCGTCCTCGCCGAAACCGAGGGTTCGCGGCTGCGACGACGAGGCGGTCCACCTCGCGGACCCATTGCTGGGTCGCTGAATGGGGCGCATCCCCCGCAGGTGGGTTGTGCAGCAGTGCTCTTGCTGCAGCTAGCGCACCCCCATGGTGTACGCTCAGCGCTGCAGAAGACCTCACACTGGTCGGAGCCTGCATCGCCGGAGTCGGCGTCGCCGGAGTCGGCTGCTGGCTACCAGCTTGTGCCGACACACTCCGTCCTGAGTGTGTCGACATGTACTCCCCACTGGTCACGGTTCGCCGTGAACGTGGAGGGGGAGAGTTTTCTGCTGAAGGAAGCTTGGTCATCTTCGTCGGTGGGAACTCGTCGCGCTAGGAGAAAAGCCCCCTACCTGGCGCGCCAAATGTCGAAGTGTTCGGTCGACACTTCCCCCGGGCCTGCACTGGGCAGCCCGCGGAGGTTCTTTTTTTGGTGGGGCTAGTCTCTTGCGGAGAGCTTGCGCGGATGGACGAGTTAGTAAGAGCTTGACGCGGTGAGTTTTACGTGGTTCAGGCCGCCGGAGCGTAAAACCCTACGTCCACGGCGAGCTATGGAGCTCGCTGTATTGCTTGCTGCTCAGGGCCGGAGTCCTGAGCTTGGGGGTGAGTTAAAGCTTGGGAGTGTATGGCTAGCGTATGAGTTGCAGAGTGCGAACCCTTGCTATCGTCGCCTACCCGAGCCTTTTATAGCGACAAGACTCGGGCAGCTTACAAGGGGGGCCGGGACCCGACAGGTGGTCCCGGGAAGATTGTCTATCATCTACCGTATCTGCAGTTATGCCAGTAGTTGCCTCTGGTCGAAGGCTTCTGAGTCTTCATCTTGCCGCCCTACCCATGCCGCATGCTAGTCGTAGTGGTTGATGACGGCGCAGGCGGCATGGGATGTCTTGTCGCGGTGTTTATTGGCTGGCAGGTTCTGACACCGCGCGCCAGTCTGTGATGCGACTGGGCGCAACGGCACCTGACAAAAGCGTGCTCCGCGTCTCCGCGTCTTGGGAAGACGCGGGCCTTGAATACCTTGTACGGGCAAGGTATGGGGCGTCTTTACGCCTGCTGCCTATCGCTCGGGGGCAGGCAGCGCCGTTCTGCTGCCACGTGGCGAGCCCGGAGCCCTTCTCAGAGGAGAGGGGGGGCCGTTCCGCGGGGCACGTGGAGCCTCCGGACCTCTCCCCGCGGAGGGGGAGGCTCGGCTCCTGCAGGCCACGTGGCGGGCCCGGAGCTCTCCTATGAGGAGAGGGAGGTCCGGCCCCACTGTACGCGTGGCGCCTTCGGACCTCTCTCCCGCGGAGGGGGAGGTCCGGCTTCTGTATGCCACGTGGCGGGCCCGGAGCTCTCCCCTGAGGAGAGGGAGGCCCGGCCCCACCGGATGCGTGGCGCCTCCGGAGCTCTCCCTGCGGAGAAGGGCGAGTTCCTTAGGCATTTTACCCTGTGCGCGGGGGTATCCCATATCTCAGGTACCGACAGTGTTTTTCTCATTTGAACTTTTGTTTGAACAACTTGTTCCAAATCTGATTTTTATTTTCTCACACATATGGGAACTTCCCATCCTTGTTTTAGACCCCTCTAGGGTTCCAAGTTCTCAAATGAACATTTGACTTGTGTGAAGAAAGCCCTCATGTGTGTTATCACATGTGGGAAAAAGTTTTAACAAGTCCCAAATTTCATACACATGAAACAAAACTTTGCAAACAAGTGTTTCTTTGTATTCATAATTTTGGGACCTTTACAACCGGCTGTGTCGCTGACGCGCACGCCAACGGTTGACGGGCAGACGGCCGATTCCAGCTCCACCAGGCTCCCATCGACGGACCTGAGGACAGAGCTGGAACGATGCCACTTGGGCCAAGATGCCCGAGTGTTCCTCGAGCGACGTCGAGAAAGGCGTTGCAACCAAGAGGCCGGCGACAGCATGACATTAGCCTCGACCCTGCCTGAGGCGCAGACCTTCGCCACGCGATCTCTGCCCCAGGCATACGCCACGCAGCATATGCCACAGCCATATGCCCTGCAAACGGCGCCCCCGGTCTATGGTGCAGCCTTGCCCATACCGGGGTACACAGTGCCAGCAGCGAACCAAGCGTTCGCGGCACCAACGCCTGCAGAAACAGGAGCAGGATGTGCGGCCATGGCGCCCCACCTTCGCTTCGCGAGGTGGCCGCGCAAGTTTCGGCCGCACCTGCCCGAGAAGTACGACGGCAGCGTCAACCCGGCGGAGTTCCTCCAGATCTACTCCACCGCCGTCCTTGCTGCAGGAGGGGACGAGGCCGTCATGGCCAACTACTTCCCCGTCGCCTTGATCAGCCCAGCCCGGTCTTGGCTCATGAACCTCGCCCAAGGTTCCATAACTTCCTGGGGAGAGCTCTGCCGGCAGTTCACCGCCAACTTCGGCAGTTCCTACACCCGGCCTGGCACGGAGCTCGATCTCCACGCCATCCAGCAACAACCTGGGGAATCGCTGCGCTCTTTCATCCAGCGGTTCTCCCAGGTACGGAACACCATCCCACATATCCAAAATGCTTCTGTGGTGGTGGCGTTCCGGCAAGGCGTCCGGGACAAGAAGATGCTTGAGAAGCTCGCGACCAGAGAGGTCCGCGACGTCTCAGAGCTCTTCAGCCTGGCAGACAAGTGCGCCAGAGCAGCAGAAGGGCGGAACTGGCACTCCCTGCCAGCCTCTGAGTCAGGAGGGCAGCCAGGATCTGGCGCCGCTTCCTATGGAAGCGGCAAGAAGATCAAGAACCGGGGCGGTGGCAAGATGAAACCGCCGGCCGTGGCTCCCGTTGCCGCAGCAGCGGCACCTAGTGGGGCTCGGGGGCCGCGCCCTGACAAGAGAAAGCGACAGTCACCAGCTCCAGATGGTGACCAAGGCGAGCTATGCCCCGTGCACGGCACCAGTTACCATACTGCTGCCGAGTGCCGGGAGATCTAGAAGCTCGCGGAGCGCTTCCGGAAAGGGAAGCAGCTTCGAACTGATGCCCCACCCTACCGTCAAAGGGAGGGCAAGAAGAAGGTCTACGCAGTTTTATAAAACCATGACAAAACAGCAACTTAACTTTAGATGAATGTAATCCCAGCATGTATTAAATTACCAACATACGTTCATCACTTCCCGTGTTCCATCCGAACATTAACCAATCTTTTATTCATACTCACGAATACCTCCTCGTATTCGCTACCATCTCATCTCATAAAACAACCTCATCTCGCACCGAGACCAATCTCATATGACTCATCAGTCATACAACCATCTTACCTCCCGGACTCAACAGTCCCAAACCAAACCATAACCAATAACTATAACCAAGAACCTTCCCGATAACCATTCCAATAACCATCCCATCTAATCATGGCAGTTTAGCCAGGTGCTCATGACCGTAAGCTCGGCTATCATGATAGTTTTAGACTCTGCAGAGTTTGCACCTCTTTACCCACAAGTTTGTGATTTCGTCACCCATCGGCGACTGCAGAACCTCCATTATACCAGTACACAACCGTCGGTGTATGGTCAAGAGATCACAAAATAGCCTTTACAAAGGGGTTACTAGATGTATGGACTCACTAAGGTTTCACCGGCAGGCTAGAATCTCCAATTCTCCCACCCACGGGCCCCCTCTTGTGCCATGCAGTTCCCATGGCAGTCCTCACTCGACTCCCATTCCCCGCGCCTTCCACAGTCCATAACACTCTAGCAACTCACCTAATTACTCAGCTAAGCCGCACCCATACTTGGCCTTGTGGTGGCACTGTTATCCTGGCATGTGCATGCATGAACCGGTCCTTATATCTACGGCAAGCAAAACCACCATCTCATGCTACCTCATTCACAAACCCAGGCTTGCCTAGATCTCCCTCCGATCCATGTCCATTATTAGCATCAGTTTTCTCATTATTATTACGAGTGCAGTTAGCTAGACACATCTATCTCGCTTCCCAATCCCATGGACTCAGCGAAGCATAAAACAAAAACCATACCCGACTTATAAAATTCCCAGGCGACAAGGGTGGTTTAACCAAAACTAGTAAACTCCTATAAAAGGGTTTCCCATCATGTTTGACTCAGTACGCACACCTTTTCGCAAAACAAAATAGTTTTACCCAAAACATAGGATCAACATGGTCAAGGAGCACTTGCCTTGTTCTTGCGGTTCCGGTTGTTCTTGATTCTCAAAACCTTGTTGCTGCAGCCCGTTGTAGACAGCTCCCTGAGCTTGTTCTGCTATGTAGGATTCACGTGCATACAAAATTTACAGCAATCAATATCATGCACAAACCCTAAACTAGATGCGATGATGCTCATGCATGCTATCCTATGATTTTTATTAGATTGGTGCGCCCTTGCATGGCTTGCATGGACAGATGTGTTCGGTTCAAAGGGGGTTGTGGCGATGATCTTGTTTTTAGATCAAGTGATCTGCCCACAAGAAAGCTTCTGTTCGAAAGGAATTGAAGAACAGATGCAAGAGATGAACACCATGATGTCGTAAGGTGGTATTGAAGTCCTACCTCACGCTCTTCTTGACTTTGAGGTCCTCCTCAAACCACTCGGTTCTTCTCCGATGATCTCCCTTGTTGCGCTTCGGCGATGTTTTGCTCGGCGAGTTAGGGCTAGAGCGCTAAGTCATCGGCTCAGGAGTTGAAAGAGAAGTTCGTGATTTCGGCCAGAGGTTTTGGGTTCTATTTATAATCGGGAAGAGAAGAGTCCTAATCTGATTGGATCCCAAATAAGAGTCTTATTCAGATCCTTGTTAGATCCTGACGTCTTATCTTCGGTAACCATTGTGTATTTTAGATCGATTTCTGTTGCGTACCGGTGTCCTTACGCGTAACAGCTGCTTCAGAACTCGTTACCTCCGTGATGATGAGCTCCGGAAGCTCCCCGTGTCCTCCGGGCCTGGTATCTCCTCATCCGCAGAGACGAGCTCCGGTTGTGCCACGTGTCGATTGATCAAGACCTCCCTCTTCTTCGGAGACGAACTCCGCGCACGCCACGTGTGGGTGCCGGTCTTTCCGCTCTCCTTTCCTCAGGGACATGCCCCGAGGTCGACACGTGTTTAGCTGCGACGGACCTTCCGGTGATAAGCTCCGGTGGCGACACGTGTTCGATAGATCCGGACTTCTCTGGGATGAGCTCCGAGATTGACACGTATCCCGTGCGACTGGTCCCCTGACTTCCGCGAGGACTAGCTCCGGGAATGACACGTGTCCTATAAAAATGCCTTTGCTTCTTCCGCAGAGGCTATCTCCGCGGGCAGCACGTGTCCCACAGGGTCGGACCTCTTTCCAATCGCGGAGGTGACCCCCGAGCCTGCCACGTAGCTAGTTTAACGGCGGACCTTTCCCAAATTTCTCGGGGATGAGTTCCTAACACGCCACGTGGTCTGCTGGCCGTGGAAGCTGCCTTCGGTGCTCTCGGAGAGCTTTGTTGGCCATCCTTTTGATACTTGTCTCCGTTCCTTCTTTTCTTAAAAATGTTTTTCTTCTTCATAAAACATGAACATATGCTGACACCCGAGGTGAGGGTGTCACACCGATGAAGCAGAAGAAGCTTTCCAGGAGTTGAAGCAACTCCTGACGACCCTACCCATCATGGTAGCACCCGAGCCCGAAGAGCATTTGTTGCTCTACATCGCGGCGACAACTGAAGTGGTGAGTATGGTCCTCGTCGCAGAGCGGCCTGACCTCTCGTCGCCACAGCCTGCTCCGATAGCAGGAGACAAGCCCCAGGAAACCCTGGAGGTCTAAGACGACCTCCCGGACCTCCAAGACAACCCCCGGAGGTCCAAGACGGACCCCCGGACCTCCGTGACAACCTCCCGGAGGACCAACGGGACCTCCCGGAGGTCCAACGGGACCTCTCGGAGCTCCCTGAAAATCAGCGGGACCTCCCGGAGGTCCAAGGCGGCTTGGGAGCCTTCGAGTCTCAGCTCCCAGCAGCCTCCCTGGACCCACCCACCTCCTGTAGGCCTGAGCCCATGGATGAAGACATCTCTGGCCTGGGAGGGAGGGTCCGGACCATCCAGAGGCCTGTCTACTACATCAGCGAGGTCCTCCATGACGCCAAGACAAGGTACCTGGAGGTCCATAAGCTGCTGTATGCAGTGCTCGTGGCATCCAGGAAGCTCCGCCACTACTTCCAAGCTCACCGGGTCTCGGTGGTCACCTCCTATCCGCTGAAGGCTATCCTTCACAGCCCCCACGCGACTGGCAATGTCGCTAAATGGGCAGCGGAACTGGCGGAGTTTGAGCTGGATTTCCTTCCTCGTCATGCAGTCAAGAGCCAAGCACTGGCTGACTTCGTGGATGAGTGGACGCTAACGAAGGCTGACCCAGGGGGCCGCGAAAACGGTGAACCAAAGCACCGAGCTCCGGTCTTCACCGGGCCTCACTGGACGCTCTTCTTCGACGGCTCCTCACGAAAGCAGGGGGCCGGTGCCGGCGTACTGCTTCTCATGCCATCGGGGGAGCAGTTTGGGTGTATGGTGCGTCTCAATTTCAAGGCAACCAACAACATGGCAGAGTATGAAGCACTCATCTTTGGCCTAAAGACAGCCCTTTCTATGGGCGCTCGCCAGTTGTTGGCACAGGGCGACTCCCAGCTAGTTATCAAGCAAGTTAAGGGTGAATGCTCCTGCAATGACCCACAGCTAGCTGCTTACCTGCTCCACGTGCAGATGTTGGAGAAAGACTTCCTCGCCTTGGACCTGCGCCACGTACCACGCGCTGGCAATGCCGCAGCTGACGACCTCTCAACGAAGGCCTCCACCGGAGCCCCTGTGCCCGAAGGAGTCTTCGAGAGGACGTTGCTGCGGCCCACAGCCCGGCCCGCCGAGCCGGGCGAAGGGGGCTGGACCAGCACCTCGAAGCTGGCGGTCCTGCAGCCATGGACGCTGCCAAGGATCGTAAGCGTCATTGGGGACTCCGTGCAACCCAGCGCTCAAGATCCAGAAGCTCAAGTCAGACCCGATACATGGATCACGGAGATCCGGGACTACTTTAAAGACAACATCCTCCCTGATGAACGTGTATCCGCTGAACGGATCGTGCGCATGGCTAAGAGATACGCGCTGGTAGAAGGGGATCTCTACCGGCGTGGCGCCAACCACGTCCTATTGCGGTGCATAACCCAGGGGGAAGGCTGCGACTTGCTCGCTGAGATCCATGGAGGCAAATGTGGGAGTCACTCTTCCTCACGCACGCTTGTCGGTAAAGCCTTCCGGCATGGCTTCTACTGGCCGATAGTACTCCAGGATGCCGTCAAGCTGGTAGAGAGCTGCAAGGCGTGCCAGTTCCACGCCAAGCAGATCCATACACCGGCTCAAGCGGTACAGATGATCCCGCCTTCATGGTCGTTTGCCGTATGGGGGTTGGACATCCTGGGACCATTCCCCAGAGCCGTCGGGGGATTCTGGTACCTCTATGTCGCCATCGACAAGTTCACCAAGTGGCCGGAAGCCACACCAGTCGTCACCATCAACAAGCAATCCACAGTAAAGTTCATCAAGTCAATTGTCTACCGGTTCGGGGTCCCGAACAGAATCATCACCGACAACGGGACCCAGTTCACCAGCGCAGCATTCCAAGACTACTGCGAAGACCTAGGCATCCAGGTGTTCTATGCCTCTGTTGCTCACCCAAAGAGCAATGGGCAAGTCGAGAGGGCTAACGCCAAGATTCTTCGGGGCCTCAAGACTCGCACCTATGCCAGCCTGAAGAAACATGGTGCCAATTGGGTGGATGAGCTTCCGAGCACACTATGGGCTAACCGGACATCCCAGAGTCGGGCCACCAGAGAGACACCCTTCTTCATGGTGTATGGGGCCGAAGCTGTGCTTCCCCTAGAGATCACCATGAAGTCTCACCGTGTCCGAGCTTACGACGAAGCCGCGCAGGACAACCTCCGGCGTGGAGACATTGACCTCGTCGACGAGGTCCGATTGCATGCAGCACTCCGTAACGCACGGTACAGACAAGCGCTCCGCCGCTACCACCAGAGGTCTGTGCGTGTCTGGGAGCTGCAGGAAAGCGACCTGGTGCTGCGGCGCATACTTTCTCGTGAAGGGACCCACAAACTCTCCCCTAGATGGGAAGGTCCCTTCCGAGTCACAAAAGTGTGCCGTCCCGGGTGCGTACGCCTTTCCACCGAGGACGGGGATCCGCTCCCGCACCCTTGGAACATAGAGCATCTCCGTAAGTTCTATCCCTAGGGCAATAGTAGGACAACCTCTTCCTTTTGTAATAGATTCCATAGAGCCCAGAAACAGCGCTCGGAGCCGCTAAGTCTCAGGGGACGGTCCAGGACTATGTTCAGCTTTGCCTGGTTCCGACCCCAAGCGCATAGAGTCTTGCTTCCCTTTTTAATGGGACGTGTCGTGGCCTCCATGTTTAGCCTGCCTTCCTCCTATGGAAATTATGTGAAAAGAAACCTGTCCTACTTTGCTTTTCACTTGTGCTCATTTAAATTACGTATTAAATTTTTATGACCGCACTTCCGGCGTATGCTCACCATGCGTTCAGCTCCCTCTTCTCATTCTCACCTCTAGTCGGCATTTGCTGCCCTACCAAAGGCGGTTGCGTTGGAAGTACCTGCCGATGGCCAGGGGGCCCCGAGCTCCTGGCACTTCGCGCACTGTAGTCCCCAAGCACCGTACAAGTGGATGGGGACCGTAAGCCAAATAAGACTATGATATAGGGGAGGGGGAGCCCCCAAGGAGAATTACGTTTCCCTTACTTGTGTGTAGGACCTCTCGGCCTCAGCTCCCCGCAGGAGTATGGTAGGAGCACCCAACCAATGGGACACACCTACCAGGGGGCCGCTACGGGATCACGCAAGACCGGAACTCCAAGGTAAGATCGAAGAATCCGGACCTCGCCACCTCCGCAGGGGCGAGCCCCGAAGGCCCCACGTGTCCAGCGGGGCCGGGCCTCCCTCTCCTCAGGGGGGGGTGCTCCGGGTCCGCCACGTAGCCGGCAGAAACCGGACCTCCCCCCCCCACCCGAGGGGAAGCTCCGAAGGCTCTACGTGTCCCGCGGGGCCGGACCTCCGTCTCCTCAAAGGAGAGCTCCGGGCCCGCCACGTGGCTAGCAGGTCCGGACCTCCCCATTCTCATGGGGCGGGTCCTGGTGACCTCCGGGGCCCTTAATACAGTAAGGACTTGGGGAAGGTGTTTGTGCAGAGCTTCGAGATTGGTCAAGGCCTCTGAGTACCTTGTAGAGCTAAGGGCTCGGCCAGGTAAAACCAAGAAGAAGACTAAAGCACACCGACGCAGAAGATAACAAGAGTCTACTCACACAAGGCTCCATGAGCTGGGCTACGGACTCAACAAAAATAAAAAAGAAAGAGAAGGAGGTACAGGGCCTTCTAGCCACGGGGGCAGATGCCTAAGAGTCCCCGGACTCCCGTTGGAACCTAGAGGCCACAAGGGCGGCCACGTCCTCAACCTCGGCCCTGGCAGCTTCCTCCCGCTCGGCGGCGGGCCCTAGACGGACTGGCTCTAGAGAGAAGGAAGGGTCTTGGCTCCGGAAGCACGCCAGTACGTGCGTAGCGACCTCCTTTGCCAGGCCCCGTCCCTCCACCTCAAGCTCATCGGCGATCACCGCTTCGAGCCGGCCCAGCTTGCCGCCGATGAACTCAAGTGCCGGGATTGCCTCGTACACCTCCTGCGCTGGAGCCTCCGTTCGCACCGGGTTGAAACCAAGAGGAACCAAGGCGGACCCCGCCTCGGTAATAAAGCCCCAGACCGCCTTTGCCTCGGCAGACCGCAAAGACTGGAGCTTCTCTACATCTTGGTGAGCCGCCAGCTCACGATCCAGCGCCGCCTGGCGCTCTCGGGAGGATTGCTCCTCCCTCGCAGTGATAGACGACTCGCGGAGCTCCAGCTCCTTGGCCCGAGCCCTCAGCTCACCCTCTCTGGCCTTCAGCCGTGCGGCAATCTTCTCCTCCTCAGCCGCTGCAGCACGTTCCCGATCAGCGACGGCACACTCTCGACGAACTACCTGCAGTCGCAACTCCTCCGCGGCAGCAGAGCGCGCCTCGGCCTTGGCTTCGACCTGGGCCAGGGCTTCACGGTAGGAAGCGCGGAGCCACCGGGTCTCTGAGTCCAGGTGGCTGACGGCTTTCTTCTGAGCGTCGAGCAGAGCACCCATGGCCTCAAGTCTCAACTGCCTCGAGTCAAGCTCCGCCTTAGCCTCCTGGGCCCGCTGCTGAAGGAGGTGCTCCCAGCTAAGAAGGCGTTCCCTCTCTCCGGCCAGCGCCCCCCTTCCCGCTCAAAGGCGGCCTGGAACTGTTGAGCGCCAGTCTGGACACGTCCCAGGGCATCCCACATGGGCGCCGGGACAGCGGGGACAGGAGTAGTGCCCCTGACCTCCCCTGTCGCGTCTAAGACCGGCGGAGGTGCTGGTGCCTCAGCAACCGGAGCAAGACGCTGCCCTGAGGGAGCCAGGGAGCCAGCAACTGCACCTACAGCGGCCCTTCCAGCCTCAGCACCGGACATTCGGGCTGGTGAAGGAGGGCGAACAGGTGCAGCCGCAGCCACCGCAGAGGGCGAACCCGCCGGCACAAAAGAAGCCCCCGCCAACTTGGGGGCCATTGGAACCATCGCGGTTCCCAGATGCTGTGGCGCGGAGCCTCCGCCAACTGGAGATGGCCGGGTAATAGGCCCGCCCTTGGCAGCCGGTCGGTCCCTGCGGGAAAAGAAAACTCTCAGGCTAAGAGAGGAGACGAGAACGCTACTCCTACAAGCCAGAAAGAGCAACACTTACTGGGCGACATGAGCGCTCCAAAGGGCTTGTAGCCCCGGCCTCTGGGCCGCAGTTGAACCGCCATGACCTGCGGCTGGGACGGTCGCGGGCTGTGGCGACTGGACCCCCGGCACACTCCCCGGCGTCGCCCCACCGGCATCCATCCTAGAAGCCCCTCCGCCTGAGGAAGGATGGCGGGACACTTGGGGTTCTTCGGACTGCCGCTGTCCGGGAAGAGACCCGCTGGAGTGGGACACCCGAAGTCTCTTCGGGTCGCCACTCGATGGACCAGCGCCTCCGGGAGATGGGTGCAAGGGTGCACCGGCTCCCTGACTCGGCGCAAGCGGCGCCCTCAGAGGATACCGGGCGCGTTTCTTCTCCGGCTGCCCGGGGGCCGGCTCCTTCCCCTTCCCCTTGTCGGCGGCTTGAGTTTCGCCGGCCCTGGGGGCGGGTTGGGCAGCGACAGACGCCTCACGCTCCGATCCGGAGCGCTCGGTCCCCGTAATCGAGATGCCCCGGAAGGTATCCCCAACCTGACGGACGGCGATCCCGATGTCGTCGAGGTTCGGCATCTTCCGCAGTAGCTCTGACCTCCTCTGCGGCTCTAAGAAGAGGGGAGTGGCAGAGGACGGGAAGGCGGGGTCGCCACTGGGGATGAAGTCGCCGCTCACCTTGCCCACCATCTCGTACAGCTCCTCATCGAAAGGATCAGAGCCGAGACCCCTCTCCAACCTGGTACAGTCCTGCTCACCAGTGTAGTACCATGCTGGGCGACTACGCTGCTGCAAGGGCGCAATACGGCGCGACATGAAATCCATTAGCACCATCAGGGACGTTAGCCCCTCGTTGACCAAGAACCGGATCCGCTCCAAGACCGGTGCGTACTCCTGCTCCAACCCTGGGACCTCCTCCCAGAACCGACGCTCGGTGGTTGGGCCAGCGGTTGGGAGCTGCAGGCGATCGTGCTCGTCGGTCTGCACGACCACCAAGCTCTCCCTCCAGTTTTCCCACCTCGACGCACTGAAAGGAAGAAGGTACCCAGAGATCTTTGGGTCCTTGCAGCGATGCTGGAAATAGTACGCTCCCATCTGGGTCTTCGAGCCGTGCCCGGTCGTCCGCAACACGAAGAAGTAGTGGAAGAGCGTCACTGAAGCGTGCACCCCCACAAACATCTCACAGAAATGGACGAAGACAGCGGCCATTGCGAAGGAGTTGGGAGAGAGGTGGTGGAGCTGGAGACCATACGTCTCCAGCAATGTGACGAAGAAGGAAGAAATTGGTGGGACGAACCCCGCCAGGGCGTAGGCAGTAAAGAAGACCATCTCCCCCTTTTCCAGGAGCAGGGGGGAGATCCCCGGCGGAGCCGGTGTTTCTATTCCTCCGTGTGCCAGCCCAGCAGCCTGCGCACTGACCCAAGCTCGGCGGAACGAACGAGACGCGTCGGGAGCAGGTTGGGAGCCATGGCGGGGGAGAGCTCAAGGGCAGGAAGACAAAGGCGCAAGAGTTCAAGGAAAGTGCAAGCGCTGGGAAGTGTGAAGGGAAGCCGCGATGCGGGTAAGATCCCCTTTTAAAAATTTCCAGGAACGATTCGAAACTCTTTGAATACACCGCATGGGCAACCGCTTCGGCTCCAAGACCGAGCGCCGATGACAGGTGGCCCCAAGCCGTCCAGCTGAAGCGGTGGGTCAAGGAGTTAGTCTCCCAAGAAGACGAGCCGGCAAGGCGCTCCGGCGGTTCCCGAAGAAAGCGCCGCAACATGCAGAAGTGGCAGCCTTGGGGACCGCCGCAGTAAAAGCAACCATCAAGTGGGCGCACGCTCCAACGATCCAGCGACTGTTCGTGCTCCGGCAGCGGTCAATGCGGGACTTAGAGAAAGTGCGCGGAACAGAAGAGACGGAGGCCCCACCTCAGGTTCGCTATCTCCCCCAAGGTGGGCCCGGGGGCCACTGTCGGTACTCACGATATGGGGTACCCCCGCGCACAGGGGAAAATGCCTAAGGATCTCGCCATTCTCCACAGGGAGAGCCCCGAAGGCGCCACGTGTCCAGCGGGGCCGGACCTCCTTCTCCTCAGAGGAGAGCTCCAGGCCCGCCACGTGGCCAGTAGCAGCCGGACCTCCCCCCTCCGCGGGGAAAGATCCGAAAGCGCCACGTGCCCCGCGGGGCCGGACCTCCCTCTCCTCAGAGGAGAGCTCCGGGCCCGCCACGTGACCGACAGAAGCCGGACCTCCCCCCTCCGCGGGGAGAGGTCCGAAGGCTCCACGTGTCCCGCGGGGCCGGACCTCCCTCTCCTCAGAGGAGAGCTCCGGACCCGCCACGTGGCCAGCAGGACGGCGCTACCTGCCCCCGCGCGGTAGGAAGCAGGCATAAAGACGCACCATACCTTGCCCGTACGAGGTATTCAAGGCCCGCGCCTTCCCAAGACGCGAAGACGCGGAGCACGCCTCTGTCAGGTGCCGTTGTGCCCAGTCGCATCGCAGACTGGCGCGCCGTGTCAGAACCTGCCAGCCAATAAACACAGTGACAAGACATCCCCTGCCGCCCCCGCCGTCATCAACCACTACGACTAGCTTGCGGCATGGGCAGGGCGGCAGAACGAAGACTCGGAAGCCTTCGCTAGAGACAACTACCGACATAACTGCAGATACGAAGTCGGCAGGCAATCTCCCCGGGACCACCTGTCGGGTCCCGGGCCCCTCCCTTGTAAGCCACTCGAGCCTTGGACTATAAAAGGCTCGGGTAGGCAATGGGTTCGAACTTTGTGAACTCGCATCCTAGGCATCACTCACCCTCAAGCTCAGGACTCCGGTTCTGAGCAACTAGCAATACAGCGAGCGTCTCTGCTCACCGTGGACGTAGGGTTTTACGCTCCGGCGGCCTGAACCACGTAAAACTCGTCGTGTCAAGCTTCTCCCTCACTCGTCCCTAACGATGAAGCCCTCTGCAAGCGACTAGCCCCTCCAAAAAAGAACCTCCGCGGGCTGCCCAGAGCAGGTCCGGGGGAAGTGTCGACCACACACTTCGATAGAGAGGTAGGTGAGGTGTAATTAATGCAGGTTCCGGGAGCTTCTCGTGGAGTGTATAAGGATAGGGGAGAAAGAGATATGTGAGGGGTGGTTCCGGAAGCTTCTCGTGGAATGGATAAGGATGAAGGAGGAATGGGTATGTGGAGGGGTGATTCCGGAAGCTTCTTGTGGAATGGATAAGGATAAAGGAGGAAGGGGTATGTGGGGGTGATTCCAGAAGCTTCTCGTGAAATGGATAAGGATAGAGGAAGAAGTGGATGATGTGTGGTTCTAGAAGCTTCTCGTAGAATGGATGAGGATGGGGGCGGATGAGGAAAAAAAAGGGTGTGCCTTTAGGCAAAGGTAGAGGGGTGGCTGCACCAGTTTCAATGAAAGGCATCTCTGCAATCGGCCAAGAGTGTGCGTAATTTGTCTGGTGGTTAATTCTATAACCCTGATTTATTAGCTTTACGAAAAATGGGGCGTTACACGGGGATACCCGGTCTGCAGGGTACCGATAATTCCCCTTTTTCTCGTTTAGCTGCCATATCTACTGCAGTAAGACGTTTAAATCGAGAGCCTACAGCGGGCGCCGTTGCTTCTGTGAAAACATCTTTTGGCGCAGTTGCAGAGCTGGCTGGTATATGCGGCAGTTGTCATGCTGATGCAGGAGGAAGAGTCCGCCTTGTATACTGTGGTCGACCTGGTGCATTAGAGTGAACTTGTTCTTCCTCTATCATTATTAGTCGGTGCTCATATGCCCGAGCTAAAGCCATTGCATCTTCTAGGGTCTGAGGGTTCTGTAACTCCACATCAGTCTTCAATGGGTTTCGTAGTCCTGCTATAAAAATATCAATCTGGTGTTTCTCCGTAATATCATCACAGTGAGCTAATAAGGACAGAAACTTGGTTTGATAATCTACAACAGACCCTTCACGACGTAGCTGAATTAGTTCCCCCAATGGGTTGCAGCGGGTAGGTGGCCCAAATCTTTGATTCACTAGCTTTACAAATTTCTCCCATGTGGGAACACCCTGATTGCACTCAAGTCCGTAATACCATTGTTGAGCATCACCATTCATGTAGAATGTTGCTAGTCAAACCTTTCCTTCTTCCGGTGTTTTTTGGGCTCTAAAAAATTGTTGACAACGATTTATCCATGGCAAAGGATCCTCTGACCCATCATATGAAGGGAATACCAGTTTATGTAGGCTCTGAGCCGCTACAGGTATTGCATTATTACTGCCTGACATACCCATCTTGACCTCCTTGTTATTGTTCTCCAGGGCTGTAGATTGGAGATGATTAACAGCCACTGTCAGCCGCCCTTGATCTCCCTTGACTGTAGCCAAATCTGCCTGAACTACCCCCACAGTTTTATTCAATGAAGACATCTCTCCCAGTAACACGGCTAGGGTTTCAGCGATCTCAGCCATCTTAGCCCCAGAACCGTCCATGATGTCTCAATCCGGGTGGGAGGGAGGGCTTGAAATTGCAGAGATCAATAACCACAGCTCTGAGTACCAAATGTTGTGGTGCAGGAAATTCACACGAGCTGTATATGAACTGCAGGCGGGTTTCTGCAGGTAATCAAGTAAGAATTCGCCCTCCTTTAGGAGGCTCTGAATTTACTCAATTAATTCTGCTTGCTTTATTTATTAGAGCCCTCTTCTTTATATAGAGGCAGCTCAATGATATTTTCACAGACTAGGACTCTGACTCATAACAGACTAGGACTCTGACTCATGACTCCCTAACAGACTCAGACTCTTCTCTTGATTCCTAACAGACTAGGAATCCAACTTATGACTTCTTATTAGACTAACACTAGGACTCTTTATATTTCTTAACTGACTCAACTGACCTTCTTGATTATAACTCAAATTTATCCCTAACTTAATTTGGCGCCCTTCTTTGTTCCTGCGACTATAAGTCCGGCCAAAGAAGGAGTCCAAAACATATATAAATATAGAAAATGAATAAATTCCAAATTGATGAGGATAAAAGTAGTAATTAGTAAATAGAAGTAGTTGGAGCATTAACAACCATGGTTCGGGTGCCTATTTTAAGTAAATTGGCAGCACTTTTACTGCTCAGATCTGGGACGGAGTCATGAAAACCACATTTCCCGCATCACATGAAAAGCATGGAACAGAAATTCACATTGTCGCCAAGCATGTGGTCCTTTACCAAACAAAAATGAGTGATGTGATGAAGGGACTCACGAGGAAGTTGTGGTACACGAATGCGCGGGGCTCCCACGACAGCACCTCCGTTCACAGCTCCCCTTTCTCCCCTCGCGTCTCCAGCCCCATGCAGCACGCAAGCAGCCAATCCACGCGTCAGTACGGAGACAACGCGAGCAAATGTGCGGAAGGAGAGAGCAGCGGTGAGTAGGAGAAGAAGTAAAAAATGCACGACTCGAAGGCGGATCTACGGAAGCGAGGGCGCGGGCACGCGAGCCGCGCATCGCGGCCGGCGCTATCAGAGGCCCCCGGCAGCGATTGCGTGCCAAGTGCCAGGAGGAGTAGCAGCACGGCGCACGCCAGCAGCAGCGCCACCACGATCGCCGTCGACGGCCTCCCGCCCTCGATCCCGAGCCTAAGGCGTCACCTTGAGCTCGCCTTGGAAGACGCCTTAAGGATGCCCCGGACGCCTTAGGCTCGGGAGTAAGGCGACGGGGACGCCTTGCTTTCACCGGGTGCCTTACCGAGCGACGCCTTAACATCAGTGCCTGCTACATTACATACCTTGCATCGAGTAGTCAATTCTAAGCCTCGTGATCTCATGGGATGCTCTTACCTGTTGAACCCAATAAGGCAATTTTATTTTGTTCAAATATATCAAGGTCTACTTACTTGTTGGGTGGACCCTTACACTCTCGCCAAAAGGGTAACTTAAGATTCGTGTTATTGAACACACTAGCAAGGTGGAACTAACTTGCCACCTCATAATCACAATTACTCAAGGAGGCCGATTAGAGGGGAGGGTGAATAGGTAGTTTCAACTCTAATACTTTCTACCCAATCAAAATGATTACGGAATTCAAAACAAACAATTAAGCACAATATAAAATAGAGCAATTCTTATGTTGATATAAAATAGGCCCAACCTATAAACATAGCAAATATCTCCAGTAGTCTGTATTGGCAAAAAATGTTGTTAGAAGAATAAGGCAATTTACTGAATAATTCTGAAAAAACACGAATTCGAGCAGCGAGAAACACCAGCAAACGAGAAGTCATATTAGGCATACTGATCTGAAGTTGGAGGAACCGCTGCAGACGTAGATCTGACGACAGTTGGTCGGTGTAGACGTTATTGGCGACGCTGGGCAGCAGCGCCTGATCTCAGCGGTAGGCGACCCGTGATGAATAAAGCGAGCAGTCACGCGGAGCACTTCCCAAAAACCTTATTCGCCCTTTACCGGTGCAGGATTGCAAGGGCGAGCGATTCTGGAGACCTGCTCTCCCGATCATCAGTGCACGCCGGCGCTCGGGATGGAGTAGACGATGGCGGCGTAAAACTAGAACATGGGAACGATTTGTTTCGTCATTTTCTCCTCTGCCTCGCACGCCACAATATAGAGTCCCTGTTAGAGATCGATTCAGTTGTGGGTCCGATTTATCTGCAACGTGCGGATCCCACTACTACAACAAGCTTCAACTCAGGCGGCTCTAAAAGTATTGTCACAGGCAGAAACTTAAACCGCGTGTGAAAAAAGTTATCACAAACAGCTTTTTGTAGTAGTGTCCACTCCAATTTATTCCCAAACCAATTCCGTGTCCATCTCTAACTCACTCAGCCCCATTCAGAAGCTCAAAAAGCCAACAAAGCCCAACCGAATTTTTCTGCAGCAAAAATAAAAGTTGGACTCGGCCTGATGCTCGAATTCACATGGACACGCGCGCGCGTGTGCGAGACAAAGTGAGGTGTGGCGTGGCGAGGCGAGCGAGGAGGAGGAGCTTGCATGGGCCACCCCTCTCCTCTCTTCTTACCTCTCATTTAGCGAGTGGAAGAACAACCTCCCTTATATATAGGAGTTGCCTCTCTCAAACTTCCCATGTGGTACTAAACCACTAGCACCACCCTCTCTTGCACTAATGTGTCTTTGAGATTTATTTGCAATTATTGTTATTTCCTGAATGGGCCTTGGGCCAAAATTCCAATAATCCCCCACCAGATCTCAAAGTCATTAGAAGAGAGGTCATTCTTATTCAGTTTTAGCAGAGATTGTTAAGTTGAACTTCAGCCTAGATCTTTAAGTTACGTCAGTTCACAACTTGAACAATAGACTAAGCCTTGAGTTGCAAGATTTGTGTGAACCGATTTCACCTAAAGACCTTACTAGTACTTGACTACCAGTAGTCTACCCCGCGGGTGAAGCATGTCGGTACCCTGCAGACCGGGTACCCCCGCGTAGTGGGTAAGAAGATAGCCTGGGCCCAACCTTCCTGCAAAGGTGGGCCCTAGCATAAGCCACGTGCCCTGGGCCCCATGGACAGTCCTGGAGCTACCACGTGTGCTTGGGCTCTAGGGCTGGCTCGTGCACTGGGCTCCGGCCTAAGCCTCCCCGCTGAGGTGACGTCCCGAGCTGCCACGTGTCTACAGGCTCTACCTCTCACTACCGGCCGAGAATGGCTTGAAAGCTGCCACGGGTCCGATGGTGCCGGGCCTGACCTTCCATCAGGGAGGGCTCCGGCGCTGCCATGTGTCCGGAACCTCCGAGCCACGCCTCCCGGCATGGATAGCTCCGGAGGTGCCACGAGTCCTACGGCTTAGGTCCCAACCTCCAGCATGGGAGGGCTCCAGTGCTGCCACGTGGTCAACGACTCCGGACCCCTCGCTACTCCGCAACACGGCTCCGGTGGCGACGGGTGTCCCGGGGGCCAGCCACCCGGACGCCGCGCCGACAAGCAACGGGCATATAGCCAACGAGTAGCGAGGAGGGTACGCTGCCACGCCGTGCATTCAAGGCTCGCGCCTTCCTCAGAAGCATGGCTCACGAGGCACGCCTCCGTCCTCTGCCTGTTCACCATTACGGTGATGAGACAAGGCGATGAGGCGTAACAGTGGAACAGTGTCGCACAGCAAAGCGAGGAGACGCGGCAACAAGACGGGGACTTCATCATCACCGGCTACCGGCTACTCGGTCAGAGGCGCCTGACATGTCAGGCGGCGTGCCTTAACTCCTCCGACAACGACGTTGCATGTAGCCATAAAGACCCTAGCTCATATATAGGGTATAGACAGCTGCAGAGCCACCTGTCGGGCCCCGAGCCACATTGTAACTACCCCGACCATAGGCTATAAAAGGATCGGGGCAGCCTAGCAAAGGGTTCGCAATGCAGGTTCACAACCCAACCAACTCACTCTCTCACACACGATTCGCAACCCAGCCAACTCACTGTGACACCCTCATCTCTGGTTTCTGCATGTATTCATATTTCATGTAGAGAAAAACATTTTAAAAGAAGTGGGAACAGAGAAAATATCAAAAAGATAGCCAGTAAGAGCCAAATCCAGTCCACAGAGAGCATCGAAAACAACTTCCGCGGCCCGCTGGCCACGTGGCGTGTTCAGAGCTCATCCCTGCGAAGTGGGGAGAGGTCCGCCGCTAAGATGGCTACGTGGCAGGCTCGGGGCTCGTCTCCACAAAGGAGGAGAGGTCCGACCCTGTGGGACACGTGTTGCCCTGAGCTAGCCTCTGCGGAAGAAACAAAAAGCATTTTCCGTAGGACACATGTCACCTTCGGAGCTAGTCACCACGGAAATCAGAGGACCTGTTGCACGGGATACGTGTCGATCTCGGAGCTCACCTCCGAGAGGTCCGGTTCTATTGAACACATGTCGCTACCGGAGCTTATCTTTGGGAAATCCATCACTGTTGGACACGTGTCAACCTTGGAGCACGTCTCTGAGGAAAGAAGTAAATACCGGCACTAACATGTGGCGTGCGCGGAGCCACCTCTGAGTAAGAGAGGAGGTCCCGACCGCCAGGATACGTGGCGTACGCGGAGCTCACCTCCGAAGGAGAGGGAAGTCTTGCTCACTTTACACGCAGCACAACCAGAGCTCATCCCTGCAGAGAGGGAGAGATCAGGACCCGGCGGACACGTGGAGCCTATGGAGCTCATCACCACGAAGGTGACGGGTTCTGAAGCGATTTTTGGAATCTGTACGCGTAAGAATACCGGTACATAAAGGAAACCGACCTGAATTCCACAATGTTATCGCACCAAATCAACTAAAGATAAGATGTTAGGATCCAGCGACGATCTGAATAGGACTCTTATTCGGGATACAATCAGATTAGGACGCTTCTCTTCCCGATTATAAATAGAACCCAGAACCTCTGGCCGAAACCACAAACTTCTTTTCCAACTCCTGAGCCGACGACTTAGAGCCCTAGTCCCAAACCGCCGAGTAAACCATCGCCGAAGCGCGGCAAGGAAGATCGCCGGAGGAAAGCCCAACGATCTGAGGAGGACCTCGAGACCAAGAAGAACGTAAGGTAGGTCTCCAATACCACCTTACGACATCATTGTGTTTTCTTTGCATCTGTTCTTTGATTCTTTTCAAACAGAAGCCTTCTCGTGGACAGATCACTTGATGATCAGGTTGATCTAAAGACAAGATCATCGCCATGTCCACCTTTGATCCGAACACCTCTGTCCATGCAAGCCATGAAAGAACACGTACAAACCATTCTAATAAAACTAATCATAGGATAGCATGCATGTGCATCATCGCATCTAGTTTAAGGTTTGTTCATGATATTGATTTCTGTGAATCTTGTATGCACATGATCCTACCTAGCAGGACAAGCTCAGGGAGCTGTCTACGACAAACTGCAGCAACAAGGTTTTGAGATCCAAGAACAACCAGAACCGCAAGAACAAGGCAAGTGCTCCTTGACCATATTGACCTTATGTTTTGGGTAAAACTGTTTTGTTTTGCGAAAAGGTGTGTGTGCTGAGTCAAACATGATGGGAAACCCTTTTATAGGAGTTGACTAGTTTTGGTTAAACCACCCTTGTTGCCAGGGAAGTTTATGAGTCGGGTATGATTTTTGCTTTATGCTTCGCTGAGTCCATGGGATTGGGAAGCGAGATAGATGTGTCTAGCTAACTGCACTCGTAACGATATGAGAAACTGATGATGTTAATGAACATGGATCGGAGGGAGATCTAGGCAAGACTGGGTTTGTGAATGAGGTAGCATGAGATGGTGGTTTACTTGCCGTAGATCTAAGGACTGGTTCATGCATGCACATGCCAGGATAACAGTGCCACCACAAGGCCAAGTATGGGTGCGGCTTAGCTGAGTAATTAGGTAAGTTGCTAGAGTGTTATGGACTGTGGAAGGCGCGGGGAATGGGGGTCGAGTGAGGACTACCCTGGAAACTGCATGGCACAAGAGGGGGCCTATGGGTGGGAGAATTGGAGATTCTAGCCTGCCGGTGAAACTTTAGTGAGTCCATACATCTAGTAGCCCCTTTGTAAAGGCTATTTTGTGATCTCTTGGTCATACACCGACGGCTTTGTACTGGTATAATGGAGGTTCTGCAGTCGCCGACGGGTGACAAAATCACAAACTTGTGGGTAAAGAGGTGCAAACTCTGTAGAGTCTAAAACTTTCATGACAGCTGAGCTTACGGTCACGAGCGCCTGGCCAACTGCCATGATTAGTTGGGATGGTTCTTGGTTATGGTTATTTATTATGGTTATGGTTTGGTTTTGGGACTGTTGAGTCCGGGTGACAAGATGGTTGCATGACTGTTGAGTCATGGCAACAAAATTAGTCTCGGTGTGAGACGAAGTTGTTTATGAGATAAGATGGTAGCGAATACGAGAAGGTATTCATGAGATGGTAGCGAATTCGAGGAGGTATTCGTGAGCAAGAATGAAGTTGGTTAATGTTCGGGTGGAACATGGAAAGTGATGAAGGTATGTTGGTAATTTCATACATGCTGGGATTACATCATCTAAGGTTAAGTTGATGTTTTATCATAGTTTTATAAATCTGCTTTTCTGCAAATGAGCCTTTTTATACCTACCTTGTTATGAGCTACATATCATGTTTTTCCCGCACTTGCTGAGTACATCATTGTACTCAAACTTGCATTATTATTTCATCATCAGCAGCAGGAGAAGGCTACTATGAAGACCAAGTGGAGCATTAAGGCGTGTGATCTGTTCTCAACCTTGCCTGTGGAGAGAGTAGAGATAGAGCCACTTCTGCTTAGATTTGCTTCCGCATTAGTTAGATTGCTTCCGCATTAGAATAAAGACTTCCGCTGCATAAAAATAAAGACTTCCGCTGTGAACATGAGTCCAAGACTCATGAGATATTGTAATAAACTCTGTTATTCGTGGTAATATATAATCTGAATTCAGTTTGTGGAACGTATGTGTATGTGTGATGAACATCCTGGGTACACATATGCATTAGTTCTCGGTTCCGTGGTTTTCCACAGAATTGAGGGCGTCACACTCACTCTCTCATACGCGCAAGCAATATAACAACCTCACCGTGGACGTAGGGTATTATGCTCCGGCGGCCCAAACCATGTAAATCCTCGTGTTCATCCTCGCCATCGTGCTCTGACACTCGATACCACTAAGCCCCTCCTAAAAAATAACCTCCGGGGGCTGCTCAGGCAGACCGGGGGAAGTGCTGCAGGAAAACACTTCGACATTTGGCGCTCCAGGTAGGGGGCTTCTGGTTTTTGAAGCTGTTCGTGAAGCTCGCGATGGTGAACATATAGTGTGTCGGAGGCTCTTCCCGCCCCTCTCGCCGCCAGCAGCAGAAGGAGTAGGAAGCCTCATCCCGTTCCAGAGCGGGACTGACTATGCCGGCGGCAACTCCTACAGCGACAGTGCCTGTTGCCACCTAGCAGCCTTCGGTGGCGACGGCATCACAAGCACCGCCCGAAGCCAGCCCGGAGAGTGCGCTGCAGGCGGCTTGCGCGCTCCTGCACAACCCTCCGAGTGTGGGAGCTTCTCCGTCCATTGCAGAGCAGTGGCGCAATGATGTTGACCACCTAGTCGTCGCCGCACTCAACTCGCCATGCCACCGAAGACAGCGACCAGAGACGGTACAGCTGCCGGCCCGTACCCTCATGAGGGATAACAGGACGGCAGCAACCCACTCGACGGCGAAGTCCAGGCTCCCCACTGCATACCTCAGGGTCAAGCTGGACCGCCACCGCCGTTAGAAAGAAGATGGCCGCGTCGCCATCGAGCGACAGCGCGAGCGGCGTCGCAACCTCAAGGAGGAGTATGGTACCCCGGGTGCCATGTGCCCCATCTAAGCGGGCCAGAACCCCGTCTCCCCAGACTCAGTGGGAGGCTGCATGGCTCTTCCTCCGCACCTTTGTATGGCGGTGTGGCCATGCAAGTTCCGGCTGCACTTGCCCGAGAAGTTTGACAGGACGGTCAACCCCGTTGAGTTCCTACAGATCTACTCCACCGCCATCCTAGCTGCAGGAGGGGATGAGGCCATCATGGACAACTACTTCCCCATGGCCTTGACCGGGTCAGCTCGGTCATGGCTCATGAACTTCCCTAGGAGTCTATAACCTCCTGGGAAGAGTTGTGCCATCAGTTCACGGCCAACATCGAGAGTTCCAACATCGAGAGTTCCTACAACAGCAACCGGGAGAGACATTGTGTTCCTTCATTCAGCATTTCTCTCAGGTTAGGAGCACCATCCCCTGCATCTCCAACGCCTCCGTTGTCGCCGTCTTCCGACAAGGCGTCCGCGACAAGAAGATGCTCGAGAAGTTGGCCACGCACGATGTGCAGGACGTCTCTGAGCTCTTCAACTTGGCGGACAAGTGTGCCAGGGCCGCAACTGGCACACACCGCCTGGCAAGGGGAGTGAGTCTGCTAGAGAGGGTTCTGGCGGCGAGAAGAAGAAGACCGGCGGCAAGGACAAGCCGCTGGCCGGAGCCCACACTGCAGCAGCAGTAGCAGCTGCAGAGGGCCGGTGGCCGCGCACCGACAAGCGCCCGTGATAGCCGTCCGACAGCGACGATGGCAACCAAAGGTGCCCCGTCCACAACACCAAATGGCACAGTGCCAGGGAGTGCTAGAAGATTAAGAAGCTAGCGGAGCGCTTTGGAGAGCTCCAACAGCAGCGCCAGGATGGCGCACCCTCCCGCCAGCGGAAGGGCAAGCAAAAGGCTGACCCAGAGGTCAGCAACGACCAGGAGATGGAGTTCCAAGATGCCAAGCGGGCGTTGAAGGTCATCTATGACCAAGGAGAGAGCTCCGACTCCGACCACAGCGAGTGGCGCAAGACGCTCCACGCCTAACCAGGCGTTCCCCCCTCCGTCGTGCGACAAGGGAAAACACCCTCTTACATTGGTGAAGGGGGTCGAGGCCGCTCTCCCCCATGAACACACCAAGGGCTCACCCGACGTCCAGACATACAGCGAAGCGACGCAGGATCAGCTTCTGCTGAAGAGTAGGCAGCCTAAGGTAGCGCTACCTGGTGCTTCGACCAATGCTTTCTTGAGGAGGGGTGACAAACCCTCCCTCCAGCTGGGGGGGTCCCTCCCGATCAGTACAAGTATGTCGCTCTAGGTGCGCCTGCCTTGCTACAGGGGATGGGTATCTCTACCCAGACCACAGGACATAGAACACCTCTGTAAGATCTACCCTTAGCGCAGTGGTAGGATATTTTTTCTTTTTCTCTTTCTTGTAAGGGTGTCATAGTGTCTAGGAACAGCGCTTAGAACAGCTAGGTCCCGGAGGGGTCCAACTACTCTTGTCACTCGGGGCGGGTCGCTGCCTTCTTACGCGGTCTGATACCTCCAATTATCTGAAGGAAGCCAGAAATAAGAAAAGTGTATCCTACCCTGCGCACTTTATTTACAGTTTGTGCTAGCTCATGCATATCAACTATAAATGGCATGTCCGGAGTCTGTCCTACACACTTGTCCTAGGTTCCGTGGCACTAGAAGGTCACCTCGCTGAAAGGTTGAACGCCCGCAGGAGGTCCAGGGTGTGTAGCCTGCTATGCCTGGTTTCGTACCCTTAGCGTGCACATCCTACCTCCACAGCGCTACAACTGAGTACTTGGGGGCCAAAAAGTACACGCATATGGATAAGAGAAGTAACCGGACCCCGGACATTGCCCCAATACCCTTTTCGTGCTTTCTTTCCATACTGCTTTGGCCGTGTGGCCAATCGCTTTTTCTTGTGTCCAACCGTAACGAGAGTTGTGCTATCCTTCTGCACGTGGGTCTGCTTGAGGTACCTGTGACGTACCCGGGGTCCTATGGTTGTCTCATTGCTCGGGGTCCCTATGGTGGCAAATGGGCCCTCCCCTGAAAGTCTTATGCCAGCGGGAGGTCTAGGGTGTGTAGCCTGCTATGCCTAGTTCTGTACCTTTAGCGTGCACATCCTGCCTCTCCAGCGCTACAGCTCGGTACCAGGGAACCGGATGGCTCATACCCCTGAGCAAGGTTTTAACCATATCCTAGACGACCCACACTGAATTACCAAGCCCATAGCTCAGCTGAGGGCCGTAAGCCACAGTAAAGCTACCAAACAAGGAAGAGTGACCAGAGAGCATGACTACTCCCTCTTTTTGTCATGTCTGCAGGTCTACACAATTCCTTGGCATCTCGGACCTCCCAGGGGGCCCGATGCTGACGTCCAGCCTCATTCAGTGGTAGGTGCACCCCAACACAGGTGCCACACCTACCGGAGGCCGTCACGGTGAACCACGTGGGTGGGACGTAGAACACTACGGCAGCGAGCAGAAGACTCGAAGCGCCAGCTACGACAAGCTGAAGACAAGGGCCGAGAGCTACCCACGTCAGCTAAGTCGTTCTAGACCTGTGCGCTCTCTCGCCCTACCTTATGCACGTCTACATTTTTGCAGCTTTCCTTTCAAGCTTGTGTATGTTTTTGCATGCCTCTCGACGTGTACATAGTTGTGTTTCTCTGTGTTGTTGTTGCCCGGAGTTATGCTGTCCAGCTACAAGGCGGAAACACCTGAGGTTCTGTGTTGTCTCTGGACCCCTTGGTTACCTTCCTGCTCAGGTCTCGTGGCGCTAGAAGGTCACACCCCCCCCCTTCGGAGTGCCATGCCAGCGAAAGGTATAGGGTGTGTAGCCTGCTTAGCCTGGTCCTGTACCCTAAGCGTGCACACTCTGCCTCCTCAGTGCAGCATCCAAGTGCTGGGGGGGGGGGGCGGATAGCACACCACCATAGAAGGATGGTAACCATGGTTCGTACACTACTACATCGAATTTCCCAGGTCCCGTAGCTTAGCAGGGACCATAAGCCATAATGAGGCCATTGAACAGAGAAAATACAACTACACGGCACGATTACCCCTTTTCTTCTAGTGTTTGTGCAGGCCACAGGGCTCCGGTCCGAAGCCTCCCTGCTGGGTGAAGTCCGGAGCTACCACGTGTCCCTAGGCTCCGAGCTGCCTCCGCGCTAAGGACGGCTCCGGTGCTAACACGTGCCCTGGGTCCGGTCCGAAGCCTCCCTGCTGGTTGAAGTCCGAAGCTACTGCGTGTCCCTAGGCTCTGAGCCGCCTCCCAGCTGAGGACGGCTCTGGTGCTAACACGTGCCTCGGGCTCCGGTCCAGGCCTTCCCGGTGGGTGAGATCCGGAGCTACCACGTGTCCATAGGCTCCGAGACACCTCCCCGCTGAGGGCGGCTCCGGAGCTGTGACATGCCCCGGGCTCTAGGCAGAGTCTCCCTTCTGAGTAAAAGTCTGGAGCTGCCATGTGTCCCCCTGGAAGGAGCTGGAGACAAGGGACGAATTTCCTTCAAATCCTTGCGCTGCTGAGGATCCAAAAGGAATGGTAGCCACACTGTCGGGGCACCTTGGGTCCTTACGCTGCTAAGGACCCAAAGGAACAAGCTTGAGACATCGGCAGAAGAGCTACCCACGTTGGCTAAGTCATCCCGGATCCTTGTGCTGCTAAGGGTCCGAAGTCTACATCGATAACACAGGATAATGAAAGACTTGAAACAAAGGTACTTCCATTAATAACGGAGTTCTAGCATACAAAAGGGGATACAAGACAACTAAGGAACTCAGCAACGACAAGTTGAGTAGTCTCATGCTCTATGGCCTGCTTGGTTGTCCCCCGAGCCGATCTCTGCGCAGTGAGACGGTCACCTGCTATTAGACCGAGGACGGCAGCAACACATGTTGGACCAAGGCAACAATGACATCCAGTGTCTTGTGGGCCAAGCACCATCTATGAGAGATTTTGTTGTCCACAACAGTACCTGGAGGAAGGCTTGATCACTCTAGACCTAACCTTCCTCCGGTACCGGCAGGTAGCCCTCCTTCGGCAAGGTGCCTAGAGGACATGCCCCACGTGACACTGGCGTAGGGACTCACTGCGAGTCAAGAACCCTGTCCTCAACGGCCTCTCGGCCACCGGCACACCATCAGGATGGCCTGTGCCTCTATCCAAGGCCGTCAAGAAGAGGGGTGCCCCAGAGAGCCTCACAGAAGGCCGACACACACGAACATCTCGTAGAAGTGGACGAAGATGGCCAGAGTGAGAAAGCATCTGGTGGGCGAAAGTTCTTGGAAGCAGAGACTTTCAGCGCGCAAGAGGAGAACAAAGGCCACATGGTGAGGGGGGTGTCGTCCTACACCGCAAGGCCTCCTTTTATACCCAACCACGGCCTCTAGCAGGGCAACAAGCGCGGCGATTGGGTTTCCACCACTACACGCCACGGGTTATTCGCCTCCCCCGATGGTAGCCTAGATCTAGGTCCACCTATCAATCACTGGGGGGCGGGAGGGTAACCTCTTAGGAACGTCTGGCGGTTCCCGAGGAGAGCGGTGCGACCAACTCATCGGTTGCCGTAGTAAATGACCTGAGGCAACCCCTTGAGCACGCCGCCTTAGTACTCGCCCCCACCAATGACAGGTGGGGCCCGAGTCCACCAGTCAAACACCGGCAGGACAGGCGAGTAAAAAACTCACGAACGTCCGGCGGTTCCCGAGGAAAGCAGCGTGGTATTTCTACGGTCCACGGGCGGCTGTAGTAATTACCCCAAGGCAACTCCTCGAGTGCATCGTCATGACCGGTCACATCGGGAGTGGACACGACGACATGCTGCTGCATTGACTGAGTGCGCCCACTATGCCGAAGACAAGCAACCTTTTCGTCTCCCAGGTACAACCACTCGTCCACTACGCGAAAATCGCGCCACCACTTTGGTTCCCAAATGGCAGGTTCAAAACAACCATGCGGGAGAGATGGGAGCCCCACCTACGGGCTCAACACCTCCCCGAGATGGGCCCGGGGGCCATTGTCGGTACCCTGCAAACCAGGTACCCCCGCGTAGTGGGTAAAAAGACAGCTTGGGCTCCGCCTTCCTGCTAAGGCGGGCCCCAGCATAAGCCACGTGCCATGGGCCCCATGGATAGTCCTGGGGCTACCACGTGTGCTTGGGCTCTAGGACTGGCACGTGCATTGGGCTCCAGCCTAAGCCTCCCCGCTGAGGTGAGGTCCGGAGCTGCCACATGTCTACAGACTCTAAATCTCACTACTGGCCAAGGATGGCTTCGAATCTGCCACGTGTACGATGGTGTCGGGCCCGACCTTCCGCTAGGGAGGGCTCCGGTGCTGCCATGTGTCCAGAACCTCCGAGCAACGCCTCCCGCCAAGGATAGCTCCGGAGGTGCCATGTGTCCTATGGCTCATGTCCCAACCTCCAGCATGGGAGGGCTCCGGTACTGCCACATGGCAAATGACTCCGGAGCCCTCACTACTCCACAAGACAGCTCCGGTGGCGATGCGTATCCCGGGGTCCAGCCACCCGGACGCCGCGCCGAGAAGCAACAGGCAGATAGCCAAGGAGTAGCGAGGAGGTTACGATGCCATGCATCAAGGCTCGCGCCTTTCCCACAAGCATGCCTCATGGCGCACGCCTCCGTCCTCCGCCTGTTCATCATTACGGTGACGAGACAGGGCTACGAGGCGTGACAGCGGAATAGTGTGGCCCAACGGCATAGAGCCGTCCAGCAGAGCGAGGAGACGCGGCGACAAGACGGGGACTTCGTCATCACCGGCTACCTGGTCAGAGGCCCCCGGCATGTGAGGCGGCGCGCCTTAACTCCTCCGTCAGCGATGTTGCATGTAGCCGTAAAGACCCTAGCTCATGTATAGGGTACAGACAGCTGTGGGGCCACATGTCAGGCCCTGGGCCACATTGTAACTGCCCCGACCTTAGGCTATAAAAGGATCAGGGCAGCCTCCAAGGAAAGGGTTCGCAACTCAGGTTCGTAACCTAGCCAACTCACTCTCCCACACGCAGGTTTGCAATCTCACACACTTATATGCACAAGCAATACAACAAGCACTCTTGTGGACGTAGGGTATTACGCTCCGGTGGCCCGAACCACGTAAATCCTCGTGTTCACCCTCTCTATCGTGCTCTGACATTTGAAACCACTAAGCCCCTCCTAAGAAAGAACCTCCACGGGCTGCTCCGGCAGAGGGGGGGGGGATATCGTAGGAAAACACTTCGACAAAGCATATGCGTCGTACTCCCTGGTCTCTTCATGAGCTTTATAGGGATCACCCAAATCTCACAGACTGTGACGTTAGATAGTCGGAGCTAATATAGGTGTGTTTCTTTCAAGATTGCTCTGTAGGACAACATCTTTGCTACACATAGCCAGCACAAACACATTAAGGCAAATTGCCAACCTGCCTTACAGTTTGAGAGTATAGCTGTGCATCTTCACTTAGAGAGGGTCTCATTGAAATACTCTCCTCGGTTAACCACTAGCTAGTTTTTCCCAGATCCTACTTCATGTTATCTCCGATGACATAGGTTAGGTTACCACTATGGTGTCACAGTTATGGGTCTCAAACCCATCTCCCTTGATGCACTTTCTATCACGTTCCGTGATAGTCCCTTCGTAAAGGGGTCTGCCAGATTTTTGTCTGTTTGTATGTACGAAACAGTAATAACTCCGGAGTTCCTCATTTTCCTGGCAGATTTCAAACATCTCTTGACATGTCTTGATGATTTTGTATTATACTTATAACTGATCACTTTAGCAATCACCATTTGATTGTTACAGTTCATAAGGATTGCCGGCAATGGTTTCTCGACCACAGGCAAATCCATCAAGAGCTCACGCAGCCATTCTGCCTCTACAGTTGTTGTCTCTAAAGTAGTGAGTTTTGCTTCCATGGTTAATCTCGTCAATATGGTCTGTTTGCAAAACCTCCATGATATGGTGCCACCAGCAAGAGTAAACACGTATCCACCCTGGCATAGAGCTCATCAACATCAGAGATCCAGTTCGAATCACTATATCCTTCAGGCACGACCGGATGCCCCGTATAGTGAATTTCATAACTCATTGTACCTCTTAGATGGCGCATAACCCTCTCAAGTGCATTTCAATGATCTATACAGGGTTTCACATGAACCTGCTCAGTTTGCTCAAAGCAAACGAGATATCGGGGCGGGTTGCGCTTGCTAAGTACATGAGGGAACCGATCATCTGAGAATATTTAAGTTAATCTCTTTGCTCTTTCTTTTTCTTTCTGAGTATCACACTAGGATCATAAGGTGTTAGAGAAATCTTGCTATCTATAAAGCCGAACCGGGTCAAAATTTTCTCAACATAGTGGGATTGCGTTAAAGTAATTCCATTCTTATCCTTATTCAGCTTAATGTTCAAAATGACATTAGCCTCTCTCAGATCTTTCATATCAAAACACTTTGATAGAAAAGACTTGACCTCAGAAATTATATTAATGCTTGTACAAAAAATGAGTACGTCATCCACATACAAGCATAATATAACGCTATCTCCCCCACCATGGCGATAGTACACGCACCGATCAACCTCATTAGTGACAAAACCCGCAGATGTCAATGTACTATCAAACTTTTCATGTCATTTCTTAGGTGCTTGTTTCAGGTCATACAAGGATTTCAACAATTTGCACACCTTTCTCTCTTCAACTTTTACTACGAACCCATCAGGCTGATCCATATAGATTTCCTTTTCCTACTCTCCATTAAGGAAATCTGTCTTCACACCCATTTGATGAATGATTAGACCATAAGAGGCAGCTAGAGAAAGTAGTACTCGGATTGTCGTTAATCTAGCGACAGGTGAATAGGTGTCAAAATAGTCTTCACCTTCCTTTTGTGTATAGCCCTTTGCAACTAGCCTCGCCTTGTCAATAGTGCCATCACGCCTGAGCTTTTTTTTTTTGAACACCCACTTACAACCTACTGGTTTGCACCCGTACGGTCGTTCAGTTAACTCCCAAGTTTCATTTGAAAGAATTGAGTCCATTTCACTATGAACTGCTTCTTTCTAGTCATCTGCATCAGGAGATGCATATGCCTCTACGATGGATTTAGGAGTGTTATCCACAAGGTACACAATGAAATCATCACCAAAGGATTTTGTAATCCTCTCTCTCTTACTCGTCTCAGTTGTTTCATTGTGTTCCCCCTCTAGAACGTTCTCAAATGGTGTTTCAAGAAACTCGCTAGTTGTGGTGGATTCAGAATTAAGTTTAGAAGAAATCCTAACAGTGCTATGCATATCTTTCATAGAAAATATATTCTCAAAAAATATTGCATCATGAGATTCCATAATAGTATCAACATGCATATCAGGTATCTCAGATTTAACTACTAAAAATTTGTATGCTATACTCCGCTGAGCATAGCCTAGAAAGATGCAATCTACTGTATTTGGTCCAAGCTTGCGTTTCTTGGAGATTAGAATATTGACCTTTGCCAAACACCTCTAAATACGTAAGTATGAAAGTGATGGTTTTCTCCCAACTCACTCCTCATAACAGATTTTCTCTTTATTCTTTTTTGGAACGCGGTTTCGGACATGACATGAAGTCAATAGAGTCTCCCCCACCATGCCTTAGATAAACCGGAAGTGCCTACATGACATTCACCAAGTCACATAACGTACGGTTTTTTTCCTCACAGCTACCCCATTTGATTGGGGTGAATAGAGAGGCGTCCTCTCGTGTATAATACAGTGTTCCTCATAAAAATCATCGAATAATTTGAGAAAATACTCAACACCACGATCTGTCCTAAGACGTTTAATCTTTCTCTCTAATTGATTTTCTACTTCAGCTTTATAGATTTTAAAGTAGTCTAAAGATTCATCTTTAGTTTGCAACAAGTATACATAGCAGAATCTAGTTGAATCATCTATTTGCGTCATAAAGTATTTCTTTCCACCTTTTGTCAACACACCATTCATCTCGCATAGATCAGAATGTATGGGTTCTAGAGGTGTCAAGTTTCTCTTCTCGGCTGTCTTGTGAGGTTTTCGAGGTTGCTTTGATTCCACACAACTATGACACTTAGAACATTTGGCAATGGTGAATTCCAGAATTAATTTAAGACTAGATAGCCGATTCAATAAACCAAAATTAACATAATGTCACACCCGGTTTCTCCGAAGAACAACCGAGTGAATACCACATGTATGCCAGGATCATTTTCTCATACATGTGATGACAAATAGTGAAGCATCTTTTATTACAAGCCAGGTGTCGAATATAAATAAGTCTTACATAGCATACGTCTCGATGGACGATAATAAGTTCATAATATGTAAATAAAACAGCAGCGGAAATATTATTCTTGTGGGCTCCGTCACAGGCGTTGCCCGGGGGACTCCATGAACCTAGAATCCTTCTTCGGGTCTGAAGTCTTGATCATTAAACACCACATCATTTTCTTGACCTGAGCAGCAATATAAACCAACAAATATGCAAGGTTGAGTACCGATGGTACTCAGCAAGTGTGGGAAAGTTATGTCATGCATGGCTAGAACAAGGAGAGGTTGAACTCATGGTTAAAGTACTACGCAATTAATACCTATCATCTTAGCTTATTAAGCACCTACATTACTACATAGATGAAACGGTCCCAATCTCCCAACCCATCATCATAATCAAATAACCATAACATCATTTCCAATGTTAAGCTCCCCGCTTAACATCCTCAACTTCCAAAGCCATCCATCTTCTAATCATGAATAAGTCCAAGCCGCTCTTGACCGTGAGCACGGCTGTCATGACAGTTTTGACTCTGTAGAGTTTGCACCACTGTACCCACATGTAGTGATTTCATCCCCCGTTGTCGGGTGGACTAAAAGAACCTCCATTATGCCAGTGGCTACGAATCACATTCACACTTCCCAGTTGTGTAGCCAGGAGATCACTACGAAGCCTTTACAAAGGGACTCCCGACGAGCGTGGGCCCACTGAGGTTTCACCCCTAACAGCATACAAGAGGCTCCAACCCCGCTGCAGTGGCCCCCTCTTGAGCCTTGCGGTTCATATGGTAGTCCAGCTGACACCTATTCCCTGCACCATCCAACACACCCATACTACGCCGGGGATACACCTAATTAATTGGCCAAGCTGCCCCATCTCAGCATGTAGTTGGCACGGTAAAGCCAGGTTACATGCTCCATGAACCGGTCCTTAGGATCCAGGCAAGTACTAAACACAAACCCGAGTCTCGTGCACCCAGCACCAACCAAAACATCCAACTTGCCTCGATCCCTACCTCTACATAACTCATAATGTCTCATTCCAGAGTAAGGTAAATAAATTGATGATATCATATCCCACTTATCCCATTCTAAGCATGGCTAAGCATAAGTAATATGAATGAATGATATAATAAAGCAAATCCCAACCCAAGCTACAAGGAAAACAAGGTAATGCAATTCTAGGGAAACTTCCTAGCATGGGTTTCATATTTCAATTGACAATGCAAATAATTCTATCTACACATCCTAGCATAGGATCAAAGTGGTCAAGGACACTTGCCTTCTTCCTGTTGCTCTGGAAATGGATAGTCCTGATCTTGGAAAGGAATAACTTGCTCTGGAGCAGGTTCTACTCATACCATCACACATAACAAAAGAAAACAATAATCCATAAGACATAGTTCACACTTTCACTTCATACAAACCACACATTCATTTATGAAAGTCATTCACATTTCTATGTGTTGTGGTTACTCTATGTGTGTTGATTTTGGGCTTACATGCACTTTTAAACATGTGCATATGATTTCTAACTTTTGTATTCAGATTTATATTTGTACACTATATATGAATTTCCAATTTAAACAAATTTCTTATATTCAATTAATACACATCTTAGCTACCAAGTATGCATGGAAGGTATTTTCCTACTCCAAATGGGTTTTCAGATCTTCTACCAAATCCTAAACTGAAATCTTTGGGTTTTGGAGATTTCATTTATCATTTTCTAGTTATGCATACCTATTTTCCTATATTTTAAGATTTATTTTCTATACCTAATTGTGAACTTTATTATGAAAATAGTAAGACACATCATCTAAACAGAATAGGTTCTGATCTAAAATAGTAAATAATATATTTTTGAACTTCTCCTCTGATGTGAACTATTTTAAATTTATTTTACAAATTTTCAAAATCATTTCCTAGCCTAAAATGTGTTTCTAGATCAAATAAACATGAACACACCCAAACAGATTTCATTTCAGCCTAAAATTTATTTTTAGCTCATTCTAAAGTTTTCCAATTGTTAGTGGAGTTTAAACTTGAATTTACAATGTGTGTGCCTCACCCTTTTAAATTTAAATCTTAATTACATATTTAAATTCCTAAATTTAATATTATATAAGGTTAAAGAGTAAACTCACCCCACTACAGGGTCTATTATATTATTTCATAAATTTCCAGGGGTCTGTCGGTACCCTCAATACCGGGTACCCCCGCGCATAGGGTAAAACTTCCTAAGGACCTCGCTCCCTCTGCAGGGGCGAGGTTTGAAGGCGCCACGTGTCCAGCGGGGCCGGAGCTCCCCTCCCCACGGAGGATAGCTCCGGGCCTGCCGCGTGGCCCAGGAGGTTGTACCTCGCCCCCTCCGCAAGGGCGAGCTCCGAAGGCACCACGTGTCCGGCAGGGCCGGGGCTCTCCTCTCCTCAAAGGATAGCTCCGAGCCTGCCACGTGGCCCGGAAGACCGGACCTCGCCCCCTCCGCGGGGGTGAGTTCCGAAGGCTCCACGTGTCCAGCGGAGCCGGAGCTCCCCCCCCCCCTCCTCAGAGGAGAGCTCCGGGTCCGACACGTGGCCAGCAGAACAGTGCTGCCGATCGGCGCGGTAGGCAGCGGGAGTAAAGGCGCGCCATGCCTTTACCGTACAAAGCATTCAAGACTCGCGCCTTCCCGAGACGAAGAGGCGCAGCGCACGCCTGTCAGGAGGCGCTGTGACCAGTCGCAGTCAGGACAGGCATACAGTGTCTGAAGCTGCAGGCCATTGAAGGCAGCGACAAGACCGGACAAGACATGCCCTGCCGCCCCTGCCATCGCCAATGACTAAACGCTACACTTAGCCTACGGCATGGGTAGGGCGGCAGGACGAGGATTTCGACGCCAGCGCCAAGATATAATAGCTGGTAGGAAATCACCCCGAGGCCACCTGTCGGGTCCCGGGCCCCCCTTGTAAGCCACTCGAGCCTTGGACTATAAAAGGCTCGGGTAGGCAACATTAGCAAGGGTTCGAACTCTGTTGGTTCGCACTCCAGCAACTCATACGCTAGACATAACTCATCCCCAAGCTCAGGACTCCAGTTCTGAGCAACAAGCAATACAGCGAGCTCCTCAGCTCGCCGTGGACGTAGGGTTTTACGCTCTGGCGGCCTGAACCACGTAAAACTCGCCGTGTCAAGCTCCTCCTTAACTCGTCCATACGCTTAAGCTCTCCGCAAGTGACTAGCCCCTCCGAAAAAGAACCTCCGCGGGCTGCCCAGTGCAGGTCCGGGGGAAGTGTATACCACACACTTCGACATTTGGCGCGCTAGGAAGGGGGCTTTTCCCTTGCGCGACGAGCTTCTGCCGACGAGGATGACCAAGCTTCCTTCAGCGGCAAACTCTCCTCCCCCGCGTTCACGGCGAACCATGACCAGCGGGGAGTACGTGTCGACGCACTCAGGACGGAGTGTGTCGGCGCAAGCTGGTAGCCAGCAGCTGACTCCGGCAAAGCCGACTACGGCAATGCAGGCTCCAACCAGCATTAGATCTTCTGCAGCGCTGAGCGTGCCCCACGGGGGTGCGCTAGCTGCCGCAAGAGCACTACTGCGCAATCCACCTGTTGAGGACGCACCCTACTCGGCGACCCAACAGTGGATTCGCGAGGTGGACCGTCTCGTCATCGCCGCCGCAAACCCTCGACTTCGGCGGGGACGACACTCCGGCCAACCGGAGGTGTCGCTGACGCACACGCCAAGGTTGACGGGCAGACAGCGGACTCCAGCTCCACCAGGCTTCCGTCGACGGACCTGAGGACAGAGCTGGAACGGTGCCACATGGGCCAAATGCCCGGGTGTACCTCGAGCGACATCGAGAAAGGCGTCGCAACCAAGAGGCTGGCGACAGCATGACGTCGGCCTCGACCCAGCCTGAAGAGCAAATCTTCGCCACGCGAGCTCTGCCCCAGGCATACGCCGTGCAGCATATGCCACAACCATATGCCCTGCAAACGGCGCTCCCGGTCTATGGTGCAGCTTTGCCCATACCGGGGTACACTGTGCCAGCTGCGAACTAAGCGTTCGCGGCACCAAAACCTGCGGCAACAGGGGCAGGATGTGCGGCCCTCGCACCCCACCTTCGCTTCGCGAGGTGGCCGTGCAAGTTTCGGCCGCATCTGCCCGAGAAGTACGACGGCAGCGTCAACCCGGCGGAGTCTCTCCAGATCTAGTCCACCGCCATACTTGCCGCGGGAGGGGATGAGGCCATCATGGCCAACTACTTCCCCGTCGCCTTGACCGGCCCAGCCCGGTCTTGGCTCATGAACCTCCCCCAGGGTTCCATAACTTCCTGGGGAGAGCTCTGTCGGCAGTTCATTGCCAAGTTCGGCAGTTACCACACCCGTCCTAGCACGGAGCTTGACCTCCACGCCATCAAACAACAACCTGGGGAATCACTGCGCTACTTCATCCAGCGATTCTCCCAGGTACGCAACACCATCCCGCACATTCGAAGTGCTTCTGTGGTGGTGGCGTTCCGGCAGGGTGTCCGGGACGAGAAGATGCTTGAGAAGCTTGCGACCAGAGAGGTCTGTGATGCCTCTGAGCTCTTTAGCCTGGCGGACAAGTGCGCCAGAGCAGCCGAAGGGCGGAATTGACACTCACTGCCAGCTTCCGAAGCCGGAAGACAGCCCGAAGACGACGGAGTTCAAGCTGAGCTCCCGACCACGTCAGACAGCCAAGAGCCAAGCACTGGCTGACTTCGTGGCTGAGTGGACGCCAACGAAGGCTGACCCAGGGGCCGCGAAGACGGTGAACCAAAGTACCAAGCTCCGGTCTTCACCGGGCCTCACTGGATGCTCTTCTTCGACGGCTCCTCGCGAAAGCAGGGGGCCGGTGCCGGCGTACTGCTTCTCATGCCATCGGGGGAGCAGTCTGGGTACATGGTGCGTCTCAATTCCAAGGCAACCAACAACTTGGCAGAGTATGAAGCACTCATCTTTGGCCTAAAAGACAGTCCTGTCTCTGGGCGCTCGCCAGTTGTTGGCGCAGGGCGACTCCCAGCTAGTTATCAAGCAAGTTAAGGGTGAATGCCCCTGCAATGACCCACAGCTAGCTGCTTATCTGCTCCACGTGCGGATGTTGGAGAAAGACTTCCTCGCCTTGGACCTGCGCCATGTACCGCGCGCTGACAAGGCCACAGCTGACAACCTCTCAACGAAGGCCTCCATCGGAGCCCCTGCGCCCGAAGGAGTCTTTGAGAGGGCGTTGGTCCGGTCCACAGCCTGGCCCGCCGAGCCGGGCAAAGGGGGCTGAACCAGTGCCTCGAAGCTAGGCAGTCCCGGCGGCCCTGCAGCCATGGATGCCGCCAAAGGATCGTAAGCGTCACTGGGGACTCCGTGCAACCCAGCGCTCAAGATCCAGAAGCTCAAGTAGTCCCGGTGCATGGACCACGGAGGTCCGGGACTCCTTGAAGGACATCCTTCCTGACGAATGTGCATTCGCTGAACGGGTGGTGCGGATGGCTAAGTGCTATGCGCTGGTATCTTTACTGGCGTGGCGCCACGACATCCTATTGCGGTGCATAACCCAGGAGGAAGGCTGCGACTAGCTCGCAGTAGTCCACGGAGGCGAGTGCTGGGAACGCTCATCGTCCCGCACGCTGGTCGGTTAAGCCACCCGGCATGGCTCCTACTGACCGAGAGCGACCTGGACGCCGTCAAACCGGTTAGGGATGCAATGCGTGCCAGGTCCATGCCAAGCACACCCACACAACCGGTGCAGACGCGCACCCAGAGCCGTCGGGGGATACCGGCTCCTCCATGTCGAGGGCCAGCCGGACTTCCCAGGGCTGGGTCACGGGAACTACCCTTCCACATGGTATGCGGGGCCGAAGCCATGCTTCCCCCTGAGATCGCCATGGGGGTCCCCCTGTGTCCGGCGTACGACGAAGCCACGCATGACCCGCTCTGCGTGAAGACAGGCGCTCCGACGCTACCCCAGTAAGTTCACCATGCTTACTTAGGTGTTTATTTAAATTACGCATTAATTTATATGAACACCTCCCCACACTCTAGACAGTGTGAGTCCATTGTACACTCGGTTCCTCTTTCCTGCTCTCACGCATAGTCGATATTTGTCGTCCTGCCGAAGGCGGTAGTGCTTGGGGTACCTGCCAGAGGCCCGGTGGCCCTTTGGATCTCCCCCTGTAAGGGTACTGTACCGCCAGTTGGTCTCCTCCGAGAAAAGACCTACCCTAGACCGGGGGGTCAGGAGCCTTGCTTTGCCCGGTCTTGCACCCAAAGCATGCGCACTCTGTCCCCCGGTGCTATGGTCTGAGTACCAGGGGGCCGGACGGTTACACCCTGACTGGGGCTGGGGCCAGACCTCCGGGACCAAGTGCACTGGATTACCCAAGCCCCGTATTCCGGCCTGGGACAGTAAGCCAAATGAGACTAAGGGACAGGAAAGGGGGGACCACTGAGCAGTGCCGGACTCCGCCTCCACAGCCAGGCCGAGCTCCGAGGCCAGCCCTCGCCCTCCTTTCAGAGGCGAGCACTGATGCCGGACCTCACGCCCCTCGTTGGCTTGAGCTCCGATGACTTCCGGACTCCGCCCCCACAGCTGGGTCGAGCTCCGATGCCAGCCCTCGCCCTCCTTTCAGAGGCGAGCGCTGATGCCGGACCTCACGCCCTTCGCTGGCCTGAGCTCCAATGACCTCCGGACCTCACGCCCTTCGCTGGCCTGAGCTCCGACGACTTCCGGACCTCCGCCCCCCACAGCTGGGCCGAGCTCCGAGGCCAGCCCTCGCCCTCCTTTCAGAGGTGAGCGCTGATGCCGGACCTCACGCCCTTCGCTGGCCTGAGCTCCGATGACTTCCGGACCTCCGCCCCCCACAGCTGGGCCGAGCTCCGAGGCCAGCCCTCGCCCTCCTTCCAGAGGCGAGCGCTGATGCCGGACCTCACGCCCTTCGCTGGCCTGAGCTCCGATGACCTCCGGACCTCACGCCCTTCACTGGCCTGAGCTCCGATGACTTCCGGACCTCCGCCCTCGCAGCTGGGCCGAGCTCCGAGGCCAGCCCTCGCCCTCCTTTCATTGGCAAGCGCTGATGGCGGACCTCACGACCTTCGCTGGCCTGAGCTCCGATGACCTCCGGACCTCACGCCCTTCGCTGGCCTGAGCTCCGATGACTTCCGGACCTCCGCCCTCGCAGCTGGGCCGAGATCCGAGGCCAGCCCTCGCCCTCCTTTCAGTGGCAAGCGCTGATGCCGGACCTCACGACCTTCGCTGGCCTGAGCTCCGATGACCTCCGGACCTCACGCCCTTCGCTGGCCTGAGCTCCGATGACTTCCGGACCTCCGCAGCTGGGCCGAGCTCCGCGGCCAGCCCTCGCCCTCCTTTCAGAGGCGAGCGCTGATGTCGGACCTCACGCCCTTCGCTGGCCTGAGCTCCGATGACTTCCGGACCTCCGCCCCCACAGCTGGGCCGAGCTCCGATGCCAGCCCTCGCCCTCCTTTCAGAGGCGAGCCCTGATGCCGGACCTCACGCCCTTCGTGGGCCTGCGCTCCGTTGACTTCCTGGACCACCCCTCTTCTCAGAGGCGAGCTTCGAAGCCGGACCTCCCCCTTTCACAAGGGCTGAGCTCCGATGCCAGGCTTCACCCTCTCCCCAGAGGCTGAACTCCGAAGCCGTCAAGACCCTGCCAGCACATGGAGTACTCAAGACAAGAAAGTGCGCGGGTAGGAGAAGGCCCCACCTCGGGCTCGTTACCTCCCCCGAGGTGAGCCCGGGGGCCACTGTCGGTACCCTCAATACCGGGTACCCCCGCGCACAGGGTAAAACTTCCTAAGGACCTCGCTCCCTCTGCAGGGGCGAGGTTTGAAGGCGCCATGTGTCCAGCGGGGCCGGAGCTCCCCTCCCCACGGAGGATAGCTCCGGGCCTGCCGCGTGGCCTAGGAGGCCGGACCTCGCCCCCTCCGCAAGGGCGAGCTCCGAAGGCACCACGTGTCCGGTAGGGCCGGGGCTCTCCTCTCCTCAAAGGATAGCTCCGAGCCTGCCACGTGGCCCGGAAGACCGGACCTCGCCCCCTCCGCGGGGGTGAGCTCCGAAGGCTCCACGTGTCCAGCGGAGCCGGAGCTCCCCCCCTCCTCAGAGGAGAGCTCCGGGTCCGACACATGGCCAGCAGAACAGTGCTGCCGACCGGCGCGGTAGGCAGCGGGAGTAAAGGCGCGCCATGCCTTTACCGTACAAAGCATTCAAGACCCGCGCCTTCCTGAGACGAAGAGGCGCAGCGCACGCCTTTCAGGAGGCGCTGTGACCAGTCACAGCCAGGACAGGCATACAGTGTCTGAAGCTGCAGGGCATTGAAGGCAGCGACAAGACCGGACAAGACATGCCCTGCCGCCCCTGCCATCGCCAACGACTACACGCTACACTTAGCCTGTGGCATGGGTAGGGCGGCAGGACAAGGACTTTGACGCCAGCGCCAAGATATAATAGCTGGTAGGAAATCACCCCGAGGCCACCTGTCGGGTCCCGGGCCCCACTTGTAAGCCACTCGAGCCTTGGACTATAAAAGGCTCGGGTAGGCAACGTTAGCAAGGGTTCAAACTCTGTTGGTTCGCACTCCAGCAACTCATACACTAGACATAACTCATCCCCAAGCTCAGGACTCCGGTTCTGAGCAACAAGCAATACAGCGAGCTCCTCAGCTCGCCGTGGACGTAGGGTTTTACGCTCCGGAGGCCTGAACCACGTAAAACTCGCCGTGTCAAGCTCCTCCTTAACTCATTCATACGCTTAAGCTCTCCGCAAGTGACTAGCCCCTCCGAAAAAGAACCTCCGCGGGCTGCCCAGTGCAGGTCCGGGGGAAGTGTCGACCACACACTTCGACAGGGTCTATCTACACATAACAGAGGGGTTTTCCTAATTTTTATTAAGTCCAGGGGCTAAAACTGATTTTTAATTGAATTTACATGAATTTCTGAAGTTCCAGGGGCTAGATCAGAAGTTTCCGGGGCTAGCTCGTATTTTCCGAGATCCTCACGGGGTAGCGCGTAAGAATCCCGGCCTTTATAACGCGGGGCTGACGTGGACCGTCCGATTTAAAATAGATGGCTGAGATTATAACGTCGAACCGGTACGCGGGGATTTAAATTCTACCGTGCGATTTAAAATAGACGGCGCACAAGCGGCCACGTCGCTCTGATCGAGCGCGGGCGGTGCTGTCCAGCAGCGTGAGGCGGCGGGAGGCGGCGATCTCACCAACTTCGGATCTTCGTCAATTCTTCCTAAAACTGGGATTTCATGGCATAGATCGGTAGAGGGGAGGTCGGGGATCTCACCTCGGGGGTTTTCTTGAGCTCGGAGATCCTGGAAGGCGGTCGGCGACGAGGTCCGAGGTGAATTCACGGCGAGGCTCGTCGGCGCTGTGTTTGAAGTGCAAACCACCGAGTTTTCTGCACCTGCGTGATTCCCCGGAGGCGGTGGATCAAGATCAGCGCGTTAGATCAGAAATCCCGAGCGAAGATCGAGCGAAATTGGACGGAGAAACTCGGGTTCTCACCGGAAGGAAAAACGGCTGATCGTGGGTGAAAATCGGGAAGATGCCGGTGTTTATATAGCCGGGGAAGGGTGGCGTGTTTGTTTAGATTGAGTTTGAGTCTTCTGGGACCGAGAGTCGGGCTGAAGGACGCGGAAATCCGGGTTGGTTACGATCGCGCGCGCGCGAAAGAATCCGGGGTCGGCGCGAGCGGGAGGTCGGGGATGACAGGCGGGCCCCGCATGTCAGTGAGAGGGAAGCGGGCGCGCGGCTGCGGGCTGGCGCGGGGTTGAGGTGGGCCGGCTGGTGGGTTTCGGCCCACTGGCCGGGGAGGTTTGTTTTTTTCTTTTTCTTTTTCTTTTCTGTTTTGAGTTTAATTTGAATTCCAATTTGAATTTGAATTTCTGCACCACATACAATACGTCCAAAATTTTTTAAATTCTCCTCTTAACAGGTTTTGGGGTCTTACAGCTCTACCTCCCTTAAAAGAAATCTCGTCCTCGAGATTTGTGGTTCTAAGAAAACAATTCTAGAAACTTTGCCTTAAGCTCGTCTTCTCGCTCCCATGTGGCTTCCTCTTCCGAGTGATGCTTCCACTGCACCTTGCACATCCGGATTCTTTTATTTCTTGTGAGGCGTTCCATTATCTCCAAAATCTTGGATGGTTGCTCGGCATAAGACAGATCCTCAGCTACGTCAACCTCATTCATGGGTAACATCTCTTTAGGTGTTCTGAGACATTTCTTGAGCTGTGACACATGGAATACGTCACGCACATCCGATAGGCGAGCCGGTAATTCTAGTTGATACGCCACTTCGCCTTTCCTCTCCAGAACTTGAAAGGGTCCGATGTATCGAGGTGATAACTTCCCTTTCACCTTGAACCGACGAAGTCCTCGGATAGGGGACACCTTGAGATAGACATAGTCCCCCATGTTGAAAACGAGCTCTCTTCTTCGTACATCGGCATAGCTCTTTTGTCGTGTTTGTGCTATCCTCAAGTTGTTGCGAATTTCCCTCACTTTCGCCTCGGCTTCTTGTAGTACTTCGGGTCCAAACACTTTGCTTTCCCCCGTTTGGTTCCAAAATAGTGGAGTTCTACACTTCCTCCCGTACAAAGCTTCAAACGGTGACATCTTCATACTAGCCTGATAGCTGTTGTTATAGGAGAACTCCGCATACGGTAAGTTCTTATCCCAACTCCGATTGTTTTTAAGTGCACACGCTCTCAGCATATCCTCAAGGATCTGATTGGTTCTTTCCGTCTGCCCGTCAGTTTGGGGATGATAGGCAGAACTAAAATTCAGATGGGTTCCCATGGTTTCATGCAGCTTCTGCCAGAACCTTGAGGTGAACTGTGTCCCTCGATCCGACACTATCTTCTTGGGCACTCCATGGTAACACATGATCCTTGACATGTACAACTCCGCCAATTTGGATCCGTTGTAGCTTTCTTTCACGGGGATGAAATGAGCTACCTTGGTTAGCCTGTCGATGATGACCCATATCGAATCGTATCCTGATTGGGTCCAAGGCAATCCCACTATGAAATCCATACCGATTTCTTCCCATTTCCATTCCGGCACTTTGAGTGGTTGCAATAATCTCGCGGGTCGTTGATGTTCCGCTTTCACCAACTGACATGTGTCACATAGGGCAACATGTTCCGCGACATCTCGCTTCATGCCATACCACCAATACCTGCTCTTGAGGTCCTGGTACATCTTCGTACTCCCAGGATGAATAGAATAGTCAGAATCGTGAGCCTCCTTCAAAATCAATTCACGGATCTACTTTACTTCAGGCACACAGGTTCTTTTCCCGTGCCACACCGTACCTTGTTCATCCTCTCTGAAACCAGGGGCTTTATTTTCCTTGATGAGTTGTCGGATTTCTTGTATCTTCTCGTCATTCTTTTGACCATCGCGTATGTCTTGCTCTAGTGTGGATTCCACTTCCATGGCGATGGCTTCACCACTATTCACCAGGCAAAGATTTAGTCTTATAACATCGTCCTTCAATTATGCAGGCATGTCCTTCAAGCTCAACCTATTGACCTGCATTTTCCGGCTTAAAGCATCCGCCACGACATTCGCTTTCCCAGGATGATAGTTGATTCCCACATCAAAGTCGTTAATTAGCTCTAACCATCTCCTTTGTCTGAGGTTGAGATCTGGCTGTGTGAAAATGTATTTTAAACTCTTATGATTCGTATATATTTCTGTCCTCTTCCCCATCAAGTAGTGCCGCCAAATTTTCAACGCGTGTACCACTGCGGCTAGTTCTAGGTCATGTGTAGGATAGTTCTTCTCGTGTTTCCGGAGCTGCCAGGACGCATAAGCCACGACATGCCCTTCTTGCATGAGAACACATCCCAACCCGTTTCCAGAGGCATCGCAGTACACCGAAAAGTCCTTCTGCATATCTGGCATAACTAGCACTGGGGCTGTTGTCAATCTTTTCTTTAGCTCCTGAAAACTCGTCTCGCACTGCGGCGTCCATGTGAATGTGATTCCCTTCTCCAACAGTTTGGTGAGGGGTCTCGAGATCTTGGAGAATCCCTCAATGAACCGTCGATAGTATCCAGCCAATCCCAAGAAGCTTCGAACGTCCCCGACATTCTCAGGGGTCTTCCACTTCTGTATATCCTCGATCTAGGCGGGATCTACAGAGATTCCTCCCTCCGAGATTATATGTCCTAAGAAGGGAACTCTCTTCAGCCAAAACTCACACTTGCTCAACTTGGCATATAGTTGGTGTTCCCTCAGCTTCTGCAACACCAACCTTAGATGTTTCTCTTGTTCCTCTTCATCTTTGGAGAAGACGAGAATGTCATCTATGAAAACCACCACAAATTTGTCCAGATATTCCATGAATACCTTGTTCATGAGATACATGAAGTACGCCGGGGCATTAGTTAGCCCGAAAGGCATGACAGTGTATTCATACAGTCCGTACCGAGATACGAAAGCTATCTTTGGAATATCGGTTTGCCTTATCTTAAGTTGGTGGTATCCCGACCTGAGATCAATTTTCGAGAACACACAAGCTCCCCTCAACTGATCAAACAAGGCTTCAATGTGAGGTAATGGGTACTTGTTCTTGATGGTTACTTCATTCAAGGCACGGTAGTCTACGCATAACCTTTGGGTTCCGTCCTTCTTCGGCACAAATATCACTGGAGCTCCCCATGGTGAGGAACTGGGACGAATATACCCCTTCTACGTCAATTCTCTTAAATGATCCTTGAGTTCTCCCAGCTGCTTGGAGTCCATCCGATAAGGTCTCTTGTATATCGGAGCTGTTCCAGGCACTAGCTCAATCGGGAATTCCACTTCACGATCGGGAGGCATACCTGGCAACTCCTCCGGAAAAACGTCTGGGTATTCCCTGATAATCCTGATCTCCTCCACTTTCACCTCAACTTGATTTAATTTAATGTCCCTCCTAAGCTCTTGTATTGTTATGAACTTTACTCTTGTGCCACTAGGGTGAGTTAGTTCCACCGTTCTGGTCGAACAATGGATGATTCCCTTATGTTTGGTCAACCAATCCATACCCAAAATAATATATATCCCTTGTGAATCTATCACTATGAGGTTAGCAGTAAATACTACCCCATTAATGTCTAGGTTCACCTTGGGACATACTTGTCTTGTCCTTATTTCTCCACCTGGAGAGTTTACTGCTAGCACATGGTTCATTTGTGTTGTTGCTAGGTCATGCTTCTTAACAAACCCTTGGGCAATGAACGAGTGGGTAGCACCAGAATCAAACAGCAGGGTTGCAATGTGTAAATTGGCAGGAAACTTACCAACTACCACGTCGGGTGCCTCTTGCGCCTCCTCCATGGTGACGTGGTTCACCCGTCCTCGCATCACATTCTGCTGTTGCGGCTGCACGGGCTTCTTCTTTGGGCACTTATGGGCGTAGTGCCCCACTTCACCACAGTTAAAGCATTGCACCCCAACCTTAGGTGCGTGGCCTTTGTTGTCTTGGGGTTGGTTTGGGGGTCCTTGTACTGCCGGTCGAGGTTGATATGTAGGGCGTGGCTGCTGTCCAAACTGACGCTGTGGTGGTGCTGGTGCTGCCGGAGGCCTGAAGTTCGGGTTGTACCCTCTCGGTGCTGAGTAGGGTACCGCAGCACGGCTCGTCTGCCCTGCGGGTTGCTGCATCAGACGTGGGCGGGTGTTGCTACCCGAGGCTTGGTGTGACCACCAGGCCTTCCTCTTGTTTTCATTTTCCATGGCCTTCAGCTTCCTTTCTACAACAAATGCTCTGTCCACCATCTTTTGGAAGCTTTCATACTCGTTGGAGGACATTGCACACTGCATTTCTGCGGTAAGTCCTTCCACGAAACAATCATGTTTCTGCTCATCAGTCTCTATGTCCCGTGGGGCATAACGGGAGAGTTGAGTGAATTTAGTGAGGTATTCCCTCACGGTCATGTTTTCTTGCTGCAATCCCAAGAACTCCTTCCTCTTGTTTTTGAGTTCACCCCTGGGTATGTAATGGTTGTGGAAGCTACGCTTGAACTCTTCCCAAGTGATATTCTCAGGGTCATGATGGGCGGCCACATATGCAGTCCACCAATCAGCAGCAGGTCCATGCAATTGGTGAGAGGCAAACAGCACCCTCTCATACCCTTGGCATTGTATAATCCTCATCTTGCTCTCAATGGTCTTTAGCCAATCATCTGCCTCCAGGGGTTCAGCAGCACTTGCAAACTTTGGAGGTTGAGTTCCTAGAAACTCACTCAACCTTGGTTGGCGTGGTGCAGCTTGTGGAGGTGGAGCTTGGTGCAAGTTGGCCACCACTTGAGTCAGGTTCTGGATGAGCTGATTTTGATTCTGAAGCATTTGGTGGATGGGATCAACTCCTTCACGGCGACCACCCCTGTCTTGGCCTCCAGAAAGATGAGGGTTGCCTGCCTCATCGTTGTTGTTAGCGGGGTTGGCAGCACGGCCCTTTCCTCTTCTAGCCATCTATCATGATTAATCAGATGTTAATTTAAAGCATTACGTATTAACTCACCAGTTTTTGCTTGTTTGAACTTTAAGTTTTTGAGAACTTATTTCATTTATATTTTCTGAAGATTTCATGTCTTACGTGAACATAAATGCACTCTTAATTCATATGGGTTCACACACCAAAGCAAAACAACCTGAAGACGAGGTTGTGAACAAACGCCCATGGCTTCCACAACTCACGTCACACACCAAGCATTAACACACCATTAACTAAGGTAACGACTCGACTACTCGACATCCTGCTAAACTAAGGGAAGGACTATACACTACTCGTACAACCTGAAGACGAGGTTGTGAACAAACGCCCATGGCTTCCACAACTCACGTCACACACCAAGCATTAACACACCATTAACTAAGGTAACGACTCGACTACTCGACATCCTGCTAAACTAAGGGAAGGACTATACACTACTCGTATCACTGAGCTAGCTCCTCGGGATCTTCCTCATTATTGCGGCTGCCTTCTGACTCCGCTTTGGGTGGGGAGGTTGCTGGTGGAGAAGTGCGACGACGCCTGATCGCCCGGCGATCTGGGGAGTCAGGAGTCCACGTGTCATTAACAGTGACACACAGTTCATTCCCATCTCCTCTTTCTCTCGCCCTCAAGCAGGCTCGAAGCAACGCCTCGGTTTCCTTCAGGGTGTCACGAACATCCTGAAGCTCCTGCTGGCACTCCTGCAATCGAGTGCTGAGCATAGCAGCATCCTCCAAGCACAAGTCCATGTGCTCATGGGAAGTCCCCTGCTGCACTGGCGGGTACTTGTACTCCATGGTACCACTCTCGCGCTGGAGGACATACATGTACTCAGTCCTGTCCAGGTGACGACGATAGATGTGACTCTGACAGGTGATTGCCTCCTAGGTGACATCCTTCTCCGCATCGACCTGTGTCGCTCGACAAGCTGGAGAGCAGTGGATCTTGAGCAGCTGATTTTCATGGATAATCCTCATCTCTGAACTCCATTCTTCCCTCTTCTCACGGATGGTCCTGGTGGAGCTATAGTGTATGATTAGCTTGCCCGTATTGCTGGCGGCTTGGAGCATGCGTCGAAGACGGCGCAACAAGCATCCTACTGCCAATCCGTAGGAGAGATACATCATCGGACGGTTCTCCTCTCTCAGGGCAAGGGCAACTACGGGAACTCTCCCTCCGGTGGACTTGCGGGCGGTGCGGATCATGCGAACCATCTAGAACATAAAGCACTTAAAATTAAGTTAGATAAGATTTTAAACAAAAATCCTATTTTGAATAAAAGATGGGGAAGATGAATAAAGTGGCCCATTAAATAACACTTTTCAACCCACACCTTTGTAAAATAGTTTTTAAGAAAATAGGGTCCCTATCTACGTCCATTTCTTCCTAGGTCCACGTTCCTACGGGCAACCTTGGCTCTGATACCACTTCTGTCACACCCGGTTTCTCCGAAGAACAACCGAGTGAATACCACATGTATGCCAGGATCATTTTTGTAAGGGCCTCAGTTTTTGACACACATTTGCAGTGTTCATCACCACACCACACACCTCATTTGAGGAAGAATGATGAACACAAATGAAGAGCAAGTAACAATTATCAACATGCTCATTAGAGAACAAACTTACACATTGCAAAAGTGGCATTTCCCACATGTGATATAGATGGGATTGGACATATGAAAACTCCTACACTTTGCTAAGGATGTCCATGCCAAGTTTCACCCAAATTCAAAACCTTTTTGAGGTCAGTTTGGGTATAGTTAGGAAGAGGGCAGTTTGAAACCATATTCAAATTCAAACTGTTTTTATCCCATGAATTTAAAAGTGGAAGGCATATTCTTACTCAGCACATTTTTGTGAGATCACACGCCAATTTTCACTCCATTTGGAGTTGATCTTGACATGAGCTAAGGGGGAGAAATTCAAACTTTATTTGAATTTCAAACTGAACTTGTGCTGAAATTCATTCAAACCAAACCTCATTTGAACTTTGATCAATTCAAATGGCTCATGGGTGAATAATTTGAATTGCCAAGGGTAGTATGGGGTTCACTGTTTACAACAGTGATTAGAAGTAAATTTCAGAGGTTAAAACTGGAGGTGGGACCCACATGTCAGCCACTGCTCAGATCAAACCGACTGAGACTTTTTCACTCGGGTCGCCGAGCCGCAGCGGTGATCGCCACCGAGGGCAGCCGCCGCGCCAGCAGCTGCCTGCCCACGCGCGTGCGCAAGGCGGTGCAGAGCCTTCTTAAGGCGTCTGCCCCCCTCCTCGGCCGAGGCACCACCGTTCTTCCCCGCAAGAACTCAGCGCCAGCCGAAAACTTCCGCAGCTCGGACTTGATCGGAGAACGCCGATCGCAGCTTCCTCCGTCCACTCCAGAGCCCCAGCAAGGTACTAGAGACCTTCCTCCGTCCTCCCCGTTGCTAGAATTCGGTTGAAACCGAGTGATATCGGCTGTGCCGAAAGATCAAACTCGGAACTTGGAACCGCCGCACCTCGAGCTCTCGTGGACAGCCCAACCAGGGCGTTGTCACGCCCGAGCCAAGGCACCCTTGGACGCGCGGGTGACCGGTGCTGCTCATCCCCGAGCCACAGCTCGAGTGGTTGCTCACCGGCGGCGAATTTCCATTTTTCCCCTTTCTGTGTGCAGAACGACCTTCGGGTACGATTCTTTTTAATTCGTGCTCTAGAAAGGATTAGAGGGCCTCAAGCCGCTCTCACACAAGCTAGACACGGTAACGCACAAGTTGCCTTCACAACTCTGGGCCGGAGAACCTCTGTGCCCGGCGTAATTTGAGGTCTACTACTGGCGGAACGAACGGGCGGTATCGGGCGCACGGTGAGGACCTATTTCGGGCCTTCCCCGAGCTGCCTCGAGCTCATGTCGACCTTCTCTGAGGTCCACTGATGCTCCCCGATCGGTTTCCCAAGTAGCTGAGGTGCTAGGGTAGTCAGCCGACATGGCCCAAGTCGTTCTGAGGTGGCGGCTCGTCGCCGACCATGCTCCGGCCGTTGTCATGAGCAGCTGACCCTCAGCCCCGAGTAAAAGTAGGCAGGGGCGGCCAGAATCGAGAAGTTTGGAGCTGTACAGCAGCCGGCGGCGAGCTCTCCGGCGAGATCCCTCGGCGGCGGGGCGCGGGTGTCGCGAGGTTGAAGAAGGGGTGGACCCCAGCTGTCAGCGGCCGATATTTTGAATCGGGATTCGGCTGCGGCCAGGATCGGGTGTGCTGGCACGCAAAACCCTTGTGGGCCGCGATGTGCCATCGCCTAGGCATGCGACGCGTGTCCCCTGGGCCCACGCGCGAGTTTAAACTTTTCCCCGATTTTCAGATTTCCTTCAAACTTCAAATCCTCATAACTTTGGCTAGAAAGATCCAAATTGAGTGAACCAAATTTTGCTGGATTCAGCTCTCTGAGTACTTTCCATAAAATCAAGTTTCACTTCATGAAATTCCTTATTTCTCCAGAATTAATTCCTCAAAGTTTAAACTGTTAGGAATTTTAACTGGAGAATCCTTTGGAGGAAAATCCTGAAATTTTGCTGAGATGTTCACCAAAATATCCTTGAACTACCATAAAAATTTCAGATCCATTTGAGCTCATTTAATCCACCTAATGGTGTGATTAGTGAAACTGTTCCATAGAAAATAGAAAATGTTCAGAAACATTTTTCAGAATTTTCTCTGAAATTGTTTGGCTCATATCTTTAGTTAGGAACCCCCAAATTAAGTGAGACCAAATCCATTAGAACCCTTTGAAAATCTAGTTTTCAGAAAGTCATAGTTTGTTTTATGAAAATCATTAGAACACCCTAAAAGCCTTTAATTAAGGTCAAGGACATAATTAATTGTGGAGGGCTCAATTGAGCTTTGCTGCAACTGAAACTTGACCAAGTCTCTGTTTAGGTTGTAACCAAGCCACAGTAAAAGTTTCACAGTCATTAGGTCTGTCTAGCAAGGGTTATAGACTTCACAACTTCAAAGTTAATACAAATGCATTTAAATTGATACATATATTGCTCTTATCATGTAGTCGCTAAGGTCGAGGAGGAACCCGAAGTCCTAAACTTCGTTACTCCGAAGGAACAGCTAGCCTACGACCAAGAGCAGCAAGGCAAGCTCCGGTTTGCATTAACCCTTTTACAAATTTTTATTGTTTTGAGCACATACTTGTTTCCTTTGTTCTTTGCATTAGAGTCTTGATTGGAAACCCAACTGCATAGCCGAGAAAACCATGGGTTGGGTTTAGGATTGAAAACCTCGTTAGCCACTGCATTGCTAGGATAGAGTAGGATTCGGTACAAGTCGAGTAGTTGGAACTACTCGCGAGAATAGGCTAGAGGCACATTGCTCGGGTAGAGGTAGCACATGATATACATGGCAAGAAAGATGAGACCGAGCGGAGAGTAAGGGCAACAGGACTTTGGGGCCTGTGTGCTATAGCTCCGCCTGTGTCGATTGAGGACCGAGCCGTGTGCGGGCCTGTTGAACAAGCTAGAACAGTACCGAAGACCTACCGGCTATATGGGAACCGGGAAACTGATGTAACTCGGGTAGCTGGTTATTGAGGCATTGCCCGTCGTTCATAGGGTAGGTTGAGAGCTCGAGGTGTAAATCGGCTGGCGGCACGGAGATGCGCGTGCAGAGACCTCTTGCTCGGGACGATGGGACCGGTTCAATATTTGGCTAACGGGTGAAAGGTAGTCGCGTACGGCGTCCGTGATGGTTGTTGTAGGCAACATCGAGTACGGGCGTACGTGACGGGTTGTTCGGGTAACCCTGCAGGTGTAAATCGATTATAATCGCCGTCCCTCGCGGTCAGTGAGTACCACTTGTTCACTGTACCGTGACGTAGAAAGAACAGGCTAGTTACATGTTAAAATGTTGCTGGTTGAAAGTTGGACATTGATTGTTAATGATATGCTGTAGCTTAGAGCTAACTAAAGTTCTTTTCAACCTCGGGCAAAGTACATGAGAGAAATCCGTTTCTTGTCTGATTGCGGCTCTCTCATGTGCCCTAGCGTAAGGTTCTCCACAACCTGCTGCTAAAACTTGAAAGTAAGGTTCTACTAATTAGGCGAGTCCTTGCAAATGATTTTTTACCCCATGTAACCCATTACCCTCATGTAGAAGTTCCATGTTTAGGTGAGACGGGTCAGACTTGCTGAGCCTTCGTGCTCACTGCTTGTGTTTGAAGCTTTTGCAGGGTTCTATGAGGAAGGGACTCCCGAAGAGGAGACGGAACCCCAGGAGGGGAACCCCGTCGAGTGGGAGTCGTGCATGCCGCAGAGTTAGTGTGTGTGTGTGCTAGCAAGGACACGTTCGAGGGCTGAACGTGACTTGATGCGTAGTCTACGCCCGCGAGTGTGGACTAAACTTATTTTGATGTAAACATGTTCATAAAACTGTTTATGTAATAAACTTCCGCTTCCGCTTTGTACCTTTGACGTGTGTTATACGGTGCTGTGCAAAGCAGCACCCCTCAGCGTGATCCTGGCTCGACAGGACCATTGGGGTCGTGTCAGCGTGGTATCAGAGCTCGCTTGAGGTTTAACACAGTACAAAGGTCTTCTTTTTCAAAAATCCAGTGAGGAACGAGTTAGTAGCCCGTATAAGGATGTTATTAGCATATAGAAAGTGGCATATTAACCTATTTGTTATGTCGGAAAATCGTGCATCTCGGGACGTTCATGTCTTGGGGGGTGCACGTAAGCGCTGTCCACCAGTGCGCACAAGCTGAAGGGTGGAGCCCCACGGGTGGCAGGTAACCCGACCCGCTTTGATATCCTCTATGACTCTTCATGTCGTTTGGGGTATTCGAGCAACGTCTGTCCCTGGCGTGCGTGGTGCAACTTGGGAGACCCCGTCACGTGGTCTAAAACGTGAACACGTAACTCAAGGCGTGGTTGGCTTGAGAACATCCGGGCGAGTGATGACGACCGGGTGTACGAACTGTATGGATTCCGGGCTCGGTGTGCAGCCGAGTCTGACGATTGATTGAGTTTCTGCAGGTAGCCTGACCACGAAACGGTAGACGTGTAGCATCCGTGTGCGAGTGATGAGTAGTGCCACTGAACTAACGAAGCCGGCTAAGTCTGGTATAGGTTTTCCTTTGTGAGGACGTAGTACCGACATAATCTGGTGACGCATCGACATCACACCCCCATTAAATAAACAACTTCATTTAAAAACTTGAAGGTTTTGATCCAAAGTAGTAAAACTTGATGTAACTCCTTCCCTTGAACAGGATATTCAAAGTTAATAAGTTTTCAACTTATAGGTTGTTAAGGACAGAGCACTCTGTTTTCAGCTGAATCAAGGCTGAAGTTAATCAGAGGTTAGAGGTTGAGTTCTTTCGAGGTTGGGGTCGTATGATACATTTCTGGAAAGCTTTGGAAGAGCTTTACAACTTTTCTGTTGAGTTCCAGAGGTTTTTCATCCCTTAACCACTCGAAAAATGCAGTAGAGTTGAAACTGTCCAGAAAACAGGACAGAATAAAGACTCTCTGTAGACTCTCTGTAAATTAAGCATAACTTCCTGCATAAAAATCCAAAAAATAGAAAATGAGGTAGTTCTGGAAATCTTATGAGATGGGTTACAACTTTGTAACAGAAAGTTCTGTCAGATTAGGAATAGAATTAACTGGGATTCTTGGATTAAATCAGTACCTAAGGCAGGGAGGTGCTGTCCAATTGTTTCCAGAAATTCTGTTAACTTAGACATCTCATAACTTTTGAACCGGGACAGATCTTAGGCCAAGCAAACACTTTCTGGAAAGCTATTGAAGTTAGCTTTAACTTTGGTGTTGAGCTCCAGAATTGGTTTTGCTTTTAAACTGTCCTAAATCAGGTTGAAATGGAAACTGGTCAGGGCTGTCATGGTAACAGCAGATCAGCAGTCAAATTTGTTTAAAAATTTGAACTATGTTTCCAAGTTTTATGGGTTCAATGACATATCTTATGTTATAACTCAATGGTTTACTGTTTAAATAAATATTTGACATTTCTCAAATATATTTTTACAGATGGCAGCAGATAAACGGCTGGAGAACGGGTGGGTAGCTTCCCACTGTTCTGACCGTGGCGGCTACCCGGAAGCATTGTGGCAAATGCTCCAATATTTCGGGTACAACCAGATGCCGCAATACTTCGCCAAGGAAGAAGGCGAAGAGGGGAACAAGACGTGGACGATCCATGTCGAGGTTCCTGCAGGACCTACGCCACCCGGTTGGGTGCCATTCACCGTCACGGTGAGAGGAAGACAACCGGAAGGGATGTGGCAAGTGGCAGCCCGTGACACTATGTCACGTTTCTGCCAACTACACGTTCAGGCTATGGAGGGCACTCCATACGCACTCGTTCCGGTGGAGGGACGAGCTCAGCATGTGTGGGAAGAGAGGTACCTGGAGGCAACAGACCCGAGTTGCCCAAGGTACAACCCCGCAGAGGCAAATCTCAGCCTCCAAATGAGGGCGGGAAACGCTGTGATGGACAGTCAAGCTGTTCATACGGAGCATCTCGCCACCAAGCTCAAGGAGAGCACAAGCCGTGGAGATCATTTCGATAGTGCTCACAGCGCACTCCGCAATGTGCTCCTTCCGACGATCAAGCGACTGAATGAACAACACAATCAGTTGCGTCGTCTGAAGAAGGCAAAGAAGAAGAGCCGTATTGACATCGCGGCGTTGCAAGAGCTGGTGCAGACCCTAACCCAGCAGAATGAGGACCTTGCTCAAGAGCGGGACGACGCTATCGAGGAAGGCCAAGGCTGGGAAGAGGACTACAACCAAGCTATGGACGAGGTGCATGCCTTGCAGGACCTCGTGCCCCCGGTATTAGGCGTACCGGTAGTCTTGGGTCTTCCAGCCATGGGAGAACCCGGAATGGGAGAAGAGGTGGTAGACCCCGAGCCACCAGCAGAGGTACCGGAGGAGGACGACCCACAGGAGGTCGAGTTCTACTCGGAGTAGGGGGTTACGGTTGCCAAGTAGGGCAGCTAGGGTAGTGTAACCCAACTTTTGTAATCGGTGACATGTCGTGTAGACAGTAGCGTATGTATAGGTAGTGACGACATGAGCACGACTTCTCGGAGATCCAAGAATAATGTATCTTGTATAAAGTTTATGCTTTATCAATATATGTGAATGTTGTGCAAATTAATCATGTGTCACTTCAATACCTACTGTTGCGCATGGAATTTTAAGTAAGACATGTGCTAATTGCTGCTGTTTTGGATTCCAGAATGACGTGTACTCGTGCCAACCCTGACGTTGGGGGTACCAGTCAAGGGGGAGAGGCCTCCCAACCACCTCCTGAGGACTCCTCGGGACGACAACAGCAACAGCAGCAACAGCAACAGCAAACACCGCCACCGCCACTGCCGACGGTTACATTGGCCGACATTGTCGCGGTAATGGCGGGTTCACATCAGCAGCACACAGAGCTGCTGCAAACTTTAATTGCGAATACGTCTCGCCCAGAGAGACGTCAGGATCGTGAGGAGCGCCAACAGAGCTCCTACTCCGACTTCCTGGCGACTCATCCCCCTGTATTCTCAAGGGCGGATGAACCACTTGACGCGGACAACTGGCTCCGCGCCATAGAGATGAAGTTCGGGCTGCTCCAAATCAGCGAGCAGCGCAAGACTCAGTTCGCGGTCCAGCAGCTCCAAGGGTCCGCGAGCGCGTGGTGGGCCAACTTCTGTGCTTCACAGCCCATCGACCGAGTGATGACCTGGACGGAGTTCCGGACGGCCTTCAGGGCCTATCATATACCGCCAGGTCTGATGAAGAGGAAGACGCAGGAGTTCTTACACCTGCAACAAGGGAGCCGGAACGCACTGGAATACTCCAGGGCGTTTAACGATCTCGCACTATATGCGTCGTATCATGCTGATACCGACGAGAAGCGGCGAGACCACTTTTACCAGGGGCTTAACCCGCTCCTGAAGGACAAGTTGGCGATGTTCAATCGCGGCAGCCTCAACGACATCATTGATGCTGCGATTGTTCAGGAGGACTCCGGTAAGGAGTTGGCGGCGGCAGAGCGAAAGCGAAGCGCGCCGCAGAGCGGCGGAGAAGGAGGCGGTCCTTCTCAGAAGTTTAGGATGGTGAATCGCCCACCATCAGGTCCACGCTGGCAGCCACCACAGCGGTCGATGCCGTTCCGCAGTCGGCCGTACTCTTCACCGACATTCCAGCCGGCACTGCCAGCACCACCGCAACAACAACAGCAGCAGCGGGCGATGCCGCGTGCGTTTGCACCTCAGCAACGCATGCCGGGCTTTCGTCCACCGAGCACTCCACCAGCAGCGGCCAAATGTTACAAGTGTGGTCGTCCAGGACACTTCGCGAGCAGTTGTCCGGAGAGGCAAGGCGGCGGAGTGGCACCACAGTTTTCGGGGAGGAATCAACCCCAGAACCCTACTAATGCGCGGCGGGCAAACCCTAAGCCCGGCACTGTCCACCAACTTGCCATTGAGGACGTGCCGGAGGGCGAGCCAATCCTTGCGGGTATGTTCCAACTCCACCAGCATCCCGCTATAGTACTGTTTGATTCAGGCGCCACGCATAATTTTATTGGCCAAGCTTTCGTTGCTAAACACAGTTTGCCAATACTACCCACCGATAGTCCATATTTAATTTGTTCACCGGGTGGGAAGATTTCAGCAAGCGTAATGGTCTCCAAAGCACCATTATGCTTAGCGGGTAGAGTGTACCCCACGTCTCTCATTATCTTAGAGGGACAGAAGGTCGATGTCATCCTAGGGATGTCGTGGTCAACCTACCACGGCGCTGTTTTAGACACCGTCCTTCGAGTCGTGCACTTAAACTCAGAGGTGCACGGTTCTCACTCATTATTTCTGGACAGTCCAGAAATAAAACTTTCAAGTGTCTATCAGTCCACAACTATCAGATTGGAAGACATTCCAGTGGTCCGAGAGTTCCCTGATGTATTCCCGGATGATTTACCGGGAATGCCACCCGATAGAGAGGTGGAGTTCAAGATTGAACTTGCACCAGGAACCGTGCCAATATCCCGAAGGCCGTACAAGATGGCGCCCAAGGAGTTGGCTGAACTGAAGACTCAGCTCACGGACCTTCTGGAGAAGGGTTTTATTAGGCCGAGCTCCTCGCCATGGGGCTGTTCGGCGTTATTTGTCAAGAAAAAGGATGAGACGTTGCGGCTTTGCGTGGACTATCGTCCATTAAATGCCGTGACCATCAAGAACAAGTACCCGTTGCCACGGATCGACATGTTGTTTGATCAGTTGGTCGAAGCAAAGATCTTTTCCAAAATGGATTTAAGATCCGGGTACCACCAGATTAAGATCAGGGCGGAGGACATTCCAAAGACGGCTTTCTCGACGAGGTACGGACTTTATGAGTACCTGGTTATGTCCTTCGGCCTCACCAATGCTCCAGCTCACTTCATGTACTTGATGAACTCGGTATTCATGCCGGAGCTGGACAAGTTTGTCGTGGTCTTCATCGACGACATCCTGGTATATTCCAAGTCGGAGTAAGATCACAAGAAACATCTGCGTATAGTCTTGCAACGGCTGCGGGATCACAAGTTATACGCAAAATTCAGAAAATGCAAGTTTTGGATATCACAAGTGCCTTTCCTCGTGCATATCATCTCAGCGGAGGGTATCGCAGTGGACCCAAGCAAGATCACTCAAGTGCTGAATTGGAAATCCCCGAGAACTGTTCACGAGGTACGGAGTTTCCTCAGACTCGCGGAATATTATCGGAGGTTCATTCCGAACTTCTCGAAGATTGCCAAGCCAATGACAGAGCTGCTGAAGAAGGCTACCAAATATGTTTGGAGTCCAACATGTGAAGCAGCATTCAAGGCTTTTGTCAAGCACCTGACATCGGCACCGGTTTTGGCGCAGCCAGACACAACAAAACCGTTCGATGTGTACTGCGATGCATCCGGCATTGGGCTCGGATGTGTGCTGATGCAAGACCGAAGAGTGGTCGCGTATGGATCACGGCAGCTTAGAAACCATGAGCAAAATTATCCAACTCACGATTTGGAGCTCGCTGCCGTGGTACTTGCACTGAAGATGTGGAGGCACTACCTACTCGGTAACCTCGTACATTTATATACCGACCACAAAAGCCTCAAGTACATATTCACTCAGAAAGAGCTGAACATGAGGCAACGAAGATGGTTAGAACTGATAAAGGATTACGAGATAGAGATCCATTATCATCCGGGCAAAGCAAACGTAGTGGCAGATGCGCTGAGCCGCAAGTCACACGTCAATAATCTGACCATCACACCGTTGGGAGAGAGCGAACCCCCACTCCATGTGATTCCACACGGAGCTCTCTACAACCTAGCTTTGATCCCCACCATCCGTGAAGAGATAGCGGCAGCCCAGAAGAATGACAAGGGCATGTCACATTTGCGGAGACGTATAGACAGTGGGGAGTTGAAATGTTTCCGGAAGGACGGAGACGGCGTCCTATGGTTCAAGAACCGGATCGTCGTACCCCGAAACCCGTAGTTACGAAAGAAAATCTTTGATGAGGCTCACTTATCAAAGTTTTCTATTCACCCCGGCAGCAACAAAATGTATCAAGAACTCAGAAGAAAGTTTTGGTGGACATGGATGAAGCGCGAGGTTGCAAAATACGTGTCCGAGTGTGATACATGTCGAAGGGTGAAGGCAGATCATATGCGGAAACCGGGACTGCTGCAACCACTGGGCATTCCTGCCTGGAAGTGGGAGGACGTGAGCATGGATTTCGTCGTCGGTTTACCCACCACCTTACAGAAACATGATTCTGTGTGGGTGATCGTCAATCGGCTCACCAAAGTTGCCCATTTCATCCCGGTCAACACCAACTACAACGCCAAGAAGTACGCTGAAATGTACATCTCACGGATTCTATGCTTGTACGGCGTACCCCGTACTATCATATCGGATCGGGGCACTTTATTTGTGTCCCGTTTTTGGGAGCAGCTACACGCTGCCTTGGGGACGAAGCTGATCCGTAGTTCAGCCTACCACCCGCAGACGGATGGGCAAACGGAGCGGGTAAATCAAATCTTAGAAGACATGCTACGAGCTTGCGCTATCAACCACGGCAAGAATTGGGATGATCACTTGCCGTTAGCCGAGTTCTCGTACAACAATGGGTACCAAGCCAGCATTAAGATGGCGCCCTACGAGGCGCTATACGGAAGAAAATGTCGCACACCATTGAACTGGTGTGAGACTGGCGAAAGGGTTACCTTCGGGATTGACCTTGTCAACAACGCGGAAGAAAAGGTTCGACTGATTCAAGCGAACCTAAAAGCCGCTCAATCCCGACAGAAACAGTATGCGGACCGGAGAAGGCGCCCATTACAATTCGAAGTTAAAGAACACGTATATTTACGGGTATCTCCAATGAAGGGCGTAAACAGATTTGGGGTGAGAGGAAAGTTGGCACCCCGATTCATCAATCCATTCCAGATTACCGAAAGATGTGGATCAGTGGCATACCGGTTGAAATTACCAGAAGCACTTTCCGGTGTGCACGACGTCTTTCATATTTCCCAGCTGAGGAAGTGTCTCAAGCTATCAACTACCGTTCAGCTGGAAGACATTGAAGAACTGCAACCGGATCTCACCTATCGGGAGGAACCGGTGCAGATTATTGATGAAAAGGCCCGAACCACACGCAACCATACGTTGTGGTTCTACAAGGTTCTATGGAGTAATCACTCCATGGACGAAGCGACATGGGAGAGCGAAGAATTCCTTCGCACTAACTACCCTGAATTTTTCACGTCGCATATCCGGTAATTTTCCACCGTCCTCTCTCTCATTTTCACCTTATAATCTCGGGACGAGATTCTTTTAAGGGGGGAGGAATGTAAGGGCCTCAGTTTTTGACACACATTTGCAGTGTTCATCACCACACCACACACCTCATTTGAGGAAGAATGATGAACACAAATGAAGAGCAAGTAACAATTATCAACATGCTCATTAGAGAACAAACTTACACATTGCAAAAGTGGTATTTCCCACATGTGATATAGATGGGCTGGACATATGAAAACTCCTACACTTTGCTAAGGATGTCCATGCCAAGTTTCACCCAAATTCAAAACCTTTTTGAGGTCAGTTTGGGTATAGTTAGGAAGAGGGCAGTTTGAAACCATATTCAAATTCAAACTGTTTTTATCCCATGAATTTAAAAGTGGAAGGCATATTCTTACTCAGCTCATTTTTGTGAGCTCACACGCCAATTTTCACTCCATTTGGAGTTGATCTTGACATGAGCTAAGGGGGAGAAATTCACACTTTATTTGAATTTCAAACTGAACTTGTGCTGAAATTCATTCAAACCAAACCTCATTTGAACTTTGATCAATTCAAATGGCTCATGGGTGAATAATTTGAATTGCGAAGGGTAGTATGGGGTTCACTGTTTACAACAGTGATTAGGAGTAAATTTCAGAGGTTAAAACTGGAGGTGGGACCCACATGTCAGCCACTGCTCAGATCAAACCGACTGAGACTTTTTCACTCGGGTCGCCGAGCCGCAGCGGTGATCGCCACCGAGGGCAGCCGCCGCGCCAGAATCTGCTTGCCCAGGCGCGTGCGCAAGGCGGTGCAGAGCCTTCTTAAGGCGCCTGCCCCCCTCCTCGGCCGAGGCACCACCGTTCTTCCCCGCAAGAACTCAGCGCTGGCCGAAAACTTCCGCAGCTCGGACTTGATCGGAGAACACCGATCGCAGCTTCCTCCGTCCACTCCAGAGCCCCAGCAAGGTACTAGAGACCTTCCTCCGTCCTCCCCGTTGCTAGAATTCGGTTGAAACCGAGTGATATCGGCTGTGCCGAAAGATCAAACTCGGAACTTGGAACCGCCGCACCTCGAGCTCTCGTGGACAGCCCAACCAGGGCATTGTCACGCCCGAGCCAAGGCACCCTTGGACGCGCGGGTGACCGGTGCTGCTCATCCCCGAGCCACAGCTCGAGTGGTTGCTCACCGGCGGCGAATTTCCATTTTTCCCCTTTCTGTGTGCAGAACGACCTTCGGGTACGATTCTGTTTAATTCATGCTCTAGAAAGGATTAGAGGGCCTCAAGCCGCTCTCACACGAGCTAGACACGGTAACGCACAAGTTGCCTTCACAACTCTGGGCCGGAGAACCTCTGTGCCCGGCGTAATTTGAGGTCTACTACTGGCGGAACGAATGGGCGGCATCGGGCGCACGGTGAGGACCTATTTCGGGCCTTCCCCGAGCTGCCTCGAGCTCATGTCGACCTTCTCTGAGGTCCACTGATGCTCCCCGACCGGTTTCCCAAGTAGCTGAGGTGCTAGGGTAGTCAGCCGACATGGCCGAAGTCGTTCTGAGGTGGCGGCTCGTCGCCGACCATGCTCCGGCCGTTGTCATGAGCAGCTGACCCTCAGATCCTGTTCCCCGAGTAAAAGTAGGCAGGGGTGGCCAGAATCGAGAAGTTTGGAGCTGTACAGCAGCCGGCGGCGAGCTCTCCGGCGAGATCCCTCGGCGGCGGGGCGCGGGTGTCGCGAGGTTGAAGAAGGGGTGGACCCCAGCTGTCAGCGGCCGATATTTTGAATCGGGATCCAGCTGCGGCCGGGATCGGGTGTGCTGGCACGCAAAACCCTTGTGGGCCACGATGTTCCATCGCCTAGGCGTGCGACGCGTATCCACTGGGCCCACGCGCGAGTTTAAACTTTTCCCCGATTTTCAGATTTCCTTCAAACTTCAAATCCTCATAACTTTGGCTAGAAAGCTCCAAATTGAGTGAACCAAATTTTGCTGGATTCAGCTCTCTGAGTACTTTCCAGAAAATCAAGTTTCACTTCATGAAATTCCTTATTTCTCCAGAATTAATTCCTCAAAGTTTAAAATGTTAGGAATTTTAACTGGAGAATCCTTTGGAGGAAAATCCTGAAATTTTGCTGAGATGTTCACCATAATATCCTTGAGCTACCATAAAAATTTCAGATCCATTTGAGCTCATTTAATCCACCTAATGGTGTGATTAGTGAAACTGTTCCAGAGAAAATAGAAAATGTTCAGAAACATTTTTCAGAATTTTCTCTGAAATTGTTTGGCTCATATCTTTAGTTAGGAACCACCAAATTAAGTGAGACCAAATCCATTAGAACCCTCTGAAAATCTAGTTTTCAGAAAGTCATAGTTTGTTTTATGAAAATCCTTAGAACACCCTAAAAGCCTTTAATTAAGATCAAGGACATAATTAATTGTGGAGGGCTCAATTGAGCTTTGCTGCAACTGAAACTTGACCAAGTCTCTGTTTAGGTTGTAACCAAGCCACAGTAAAAGATTCACAGTCATTAGGTCTTTCTAGCAAGGGTTATAGACTTCACAACTTCAAAGTTAATACAAATGCATTTAAATTGATACATATATTGCTCTTATCATGTAGTCGCTAAGGTCGAGGAGGAACCCGAAGTCCTAGACTTTGTTACTCCGGAGGAACAGCTAGCCTATGACCAAGAGCAGCAAGGCAAGCTCCGGTTTGCATTAACCCTTTTACAAATTTTTATTGTTTTGAGCACATACTTGTTTCCTTTGTTCTTTGCATTAGAGTCTTGATTGGAAACCCAACTGCATAGCCGAGAAAACCATGGGTTGGGTTTAGGATTGAAAACCTCGTTAGCCACTGCATTGCTAGGATAGAGTAGGATTCGGTACAAGTCGAGTAGTTGGAACTACTCGCGAGAATAGGCTAGAGGCACATTGCTCGGGTAGAGGTAGCACATGATATACATGGCAAGAAAGATGAGACCGAGCGGAGAGTAAGGGCAACAGGACTTTGGGGCCTGTGTGCTATAGCTCCGCTTGTGTCGATTGAGGACCGAGCCGTGTGCGGGCCTATTGAACAAGCTAGAACAGTACCGAAGACCTACCGGCTATATGGGAACCGGGAAACTGATGTAACTCGGGTAGCTGGTTATTGAGGCATTGCCCGTCGTTTAGAGGGAGGTAACTTGGGCCAGGATGCCCCGGTGTACCTCGAGAAAGGCGTCGCAACCATGAGGCTGGCGACAGCATGACGTCGGCCTCGACACAACCTGGGGGGCAGATCTTCGCCACGCGAGCCCTGCCTCAGGCATATGCCGCGCAGCATATGCCACAACCATATGCGCCGCAAGCAGCGCCCCCGGTCTATGGTACAGACTTGCCCATGCCGGGGTACACGGTGCCAAGTGCGAACCAAGCGTTCGCAGCGCCAATACCTGCGGCAGCAGGAGCAGGATGTGCGGCCCTTGCACCCCACCTTCGCTTCGCGAGGTGGCCGCGCAAGTTTCGGCCGCACCTGCCCGAGAAGTACGACGGTAGCGTCAACCCGGCAGAGTTCCTCCAGATCTACTCCACCGCCGTACTTGCCGCAGGAGGGGATGAGGCTGTCATGGCCAACTACTTCCCCATCGCCTTGACCGACCCAGCTCGGTCTTGGCTCATGAATCTCCCTCAGGGGTCCATAACCTCCTGAGGAGAGCTCTGCCGGCAATTCGTCGCCAACTTCGGCAGCTCCTACACCAGTCCCGGCACGGAGCTTGACCTCCACGCCGTCAAGCAACAACCTGGGGAGTCTCTACACTCTTTCATCCAACGGTTCCTTCAGGTACGCAACACCATCCCGCATATTCAAAGCGCTTATGTGGTGGTGGCGTTCTGGCAGTGTGTCCGGGACGAGAAAATGCTTGAGAAGCTCGCGACCAGAGAAGTCCGCGACGTCTCTGAGCTCTTCAGCCTGGCGGACAAATGCGCCAGAGCAGCTGAAGGGCGGAACTGGCACTCTCTGCCAACCTCCGGGTCAGGAGGACAGCCCGGGTCCGGCGCTGCTGCCTATGGGGGTGGCAAGAAGGCCAAGAACCGGGGGAGTGGCAAGATGAAGTCATCGTTCACGGCTCCCGTCGCCGCAGCAGCGACGACTAGTGGAGCACGGGGGCCACGCCCCGACAAAAGGCAGCGGCAGTCACCGGCCCCAGATAGTGACCAGGGCGGGCTATGCCCCGTGCATGGCACCGGCAACCATACTGCTGCCGAGTGCTGGGATATCCAGAGGCTCGCAGAGCGCTTCCGCAAAGGAAGACAGCAGAGAGCTGAAGCACCGCCTTACCCTCAGAGGGATGGCAAGCAGAAGGTTGATGCCCCAGTCACCGCCACCCTTCAGGTGGGGTTTCAGGAGCCTCAGCGTGTCATAAAGACAATGCATAACGGTGAGGACTCTAGCTCCGACGGTGACAGGCCAGGGCGGTAGCCGGCTGCGGCTGCTGTCCCGGGTCAGTGGAGGCTGCACTGCTGCGGCGTCAACCTTGGAGAAGCCCCAAGTAGTTGCAGCAGCCCAAGTACCGACCACAATGGTGCAAGGTCAGGCCAGCCTCACCCGAGAGCACGCCTCCGTGCCTTGGACATACCTCCCGGGGGCCGCCCAAGGTCTGTCAACCCCTTGAAGGCCTTGCCAGAAGAGGAAGACGCCTTAGGTCATCCAAGACAAGCCCGGGTCCACCTACCCCTTGAAGGCCTTAGCCAGAAGGGGAGAACTCCCCGGGGGCCCCCAGGAGAAGCCGCGCAGGACCTGATCCAGCGTGAAGATAACAACCTCGTCGACGGGACTCGGCTGCAGGTAACACCCCACAACGCAAGGTCTCGGCTGATGCTCTAAGCACTACTGCCAAAGAACCAAACGCGTCAGGGACCTGCAGAAGGGCAACCTGGTGTCGCGGCATGCTCTTTCCCGAGAAGGACCCATAAACTCTCCCCCGGCAGGGAAGGTCCCTTCCGAATCATGAAAGCTGCCGCCCCAGGTACACATGCCTTTCAACCGAGTGTGGGATCCTTTCCCAAAATCCTTGGCATGGAGCAACACTGTAAGTCCTACTCCCCGAGCATCAGTAGAACAGGGTCGTTCCCTTCTGTAATGAATCCCATAGAATTTAGGAACAGAGCTTGGGGCAGCTAAGTCTCAAGGGACGGTACAGGACTACGTCCAGTTTAGCCTGGTTCCGACCCTAAGCGCGTAGAGTCTTGCTTCCCTTATAGACGAGGCGGAATATTGCCTCCATGTACAGCCAAAATTCCACCTATGGGCATGAACACAGAAACCTGTTCTACTAAGCTCTCTCTCATGCGCTCATTTAAATTAGGCATTAATTTTTATGATCGCACTATCTATGTTCATCATACATCTAGCTCCCCCTCTCCCGCGCTCATCCATAGTTGGCATTCGCTATCCTACCGAGGGCGGCCACGCTTGAGGCACCTGCCGATGGCCGAGTGAGTCTCTCGGGCCTCCCCCGGTCAGGTGTTGCGGTGCCAGTTGGTCACCTCCAGGAAAGGCCTGCGTTGTGCATGGGGGGTCCAGGGTGCGTATCCCGCTTAGCAGGCCATGAGCCTAAGGTGTGCGCATCCTGCCCTCCGGAGGTACAGGGGAGTACAACCGCTTTGCCTGGTCATGAACCCAAAGCACGTGCACTCTGCTTCCCCAGCGCACGGCCCGGTACTAGGGATCAGACGACAATACCCGGACCTCGGAGGGAGCCGGAGCTCCGGCGCCTCGAGCAAGAATTGCCCAAGCCCTGTATAACGGATCAGGATCGTAAGACGAATAAGACTAGGAGACGGGAGGGGAGGACCCCCCGAGGAGAATTACGTTTCCTCTACCTGTGTGCAGGACCTCCAGGTTACGGCAACGGGGACTGCATGAGGCGGGGGGAAAGGAGCTATCAACTACTCCGGCCTAGGACTGGAAGGACCGGGTCCCGCCCCTTTAGCAGGGGCGAGGCCCGAAGGCCCCACGTGTCCAGCGGGCCCGGAGCTCCCGCCTCCCCTGAGGGGGGCTCCGGACTCGCCACGTGGCAGGCGGAAACCGGACCTCCCCCCCCCCCGGTGGGAGGGCTCCGAAAGCCCTACGTGTCCAGCAGGGCCGAAGCTCCCGCCTCCTAAGGAGGGGCTCCGGACCCGCCACGTGGCAGGCAGATTTGGAGCTCCCCATAGGGCGAGATCCGGAGACCCCCGGGGGCCCCTAACACGGTTAGGACCCGGGGAAGGTGTCTGTGCAGAGCTCCGAGATTGGAGAAGGCCTCTGAGTACCTTGTGGAGCTAAGGACTCAGTCAGGCAAAGCCAAGAAGGAGAGAAAAGGCATCATAGACACAAATATCTAAAAGAGTTAAACTATGCGAGGCTCCATGAGCTGGACTACAGACTCTATAAAAAGGGAGAAACAAGTCCTAAGGACCACCTGGCTCCCGCTGGAACCTTGCGGCTACAAGGGCGGCCACATCTTCGACTTCAGCCCTGGCAGCTTCCTCCCGCTCCGCGGTTGGGCCCTCTCTCGCTGGTTCCAGCGAGAAAGAGGGGTCGCGGCTCTTGAAGCATGCCAGCACATGTGAGGCGACCTCTAAGGCTAGGTCGCGTCCCTCGGCCTCAAGCTCGCTGGCGACCACTGAGTCTAGCCTATCCAGCTTGGCGCCGATCGACTCCAGCGCGGGGATTACCTCCGCCACCTTCAACGCAGGAGCCGCTGCCCTCACCGGACTGAAGCCAAGAGGGATCAGGGCGGACCCCGCTCGATCAACGAAGCTTAAGACCGCAAGAGCCTCGGAGGACCGCAAGGCCGAGAGCTCCTCCACCTCGCGACGGGCTGCCTGTAGGGCCTCTAGGTTTCTCTCGGAGAATTCCTTCTCCTTGGCCGCCAGGGAGCTCTCCCGAAGGTGGAGAGTCTTGGCGAGCCGCTCCAACTCAGAAGCCTTGAAGTCGGCGGCCAACTCCCGTTCCAAGACCGCCCGGCGTTCGCGGGAGACCTGTTCCTCCCTCAGGTCGAGGTCTGCCTTCAGAATCTCTAGCTCCTCGATCCGAGCTCGAAGGTCATCCTCGCCCGCCGCCAGCTGCGCGGCGAACCTCTCCGCCTCGGCTGCCGTGGAACGCTCCCGTTCCTCAACGGCGAGTTTACGGCGCTCCATCCGCTGCCGTATCTCCTCAGCGGCAGAGAGGCTCTCCTCGGCCCGGGCGTGTGCCTCCAGGGCCTCCCTGTTGATCCGCCGCGATTCGGCGTCCATACGGTTGACAGCCTGCTTCAGCCGGTCGAGAAGCACTTCCCTGAAGTCGAGCAACTCCTGCCTAGAGTCGAGCTCGCTCTTGACCTTCACGGTCCGCTCCTGCAAAAGGTTCCCCCAGGTGAGGAGGCGATCCCGTTCAACTGTATACTCCTCCCGCTCGCGACCTAGTGCAGCCAAGACCTGCCGGACGCTCGTCTCGGCAAGCGCGAAGGCATCTGCCAGGGGCAATGGAGCAACAGAGGCCGGGGCAGTTCCCCCGACCTCCTCCATCACCTCGTCCTCAAGAGGAGTCGATGCACCAGCAACCAAGACGAGACGCCGGTCAGGAGAAGCTGGCGCCGGGGCTCTGGCAGCCGGACCTGCCGGGCCCTCTTTGGCTTCTGGCTTCTTGACCTGTGGAGAGGAGCGAGCCGAGGAAGGCGGTGCTGGAATAAAGGCCAGGCCGCCTGGTGCAGGGTCGACCTGCGATGGCTTGGGGGCCGTGGCAGCCGTCTCGGCAGGAAGAGATGACGCCGCCGCAGAGTCCGAGCACACCGGAACAGGAGAAGCTCGCGCTGGCTTGGGGGCCACGGCAGTTGTCCCGGGTTCCGAGCGCAACGGCACAGACTCCCCGCTAGTCGGGGATGGCCGGGAAGCGCGGACACTCCAGCAGGCTCTGAACCCCGACTTCCGAGCCGGGGTAGGACTCCCAGAGCCCGCTGCTGTCACTGACGATCGCTCCACAGTCGCTTGAGCTGGCGGAGCAGGGGACGCCCCAGAAGCTCCCCTCAACGCATCAACCCGGGGCCTCTTTGAGTCGCCACCGGAAGGGGTGCCAGGCACCCCAGGTTCCCGACTTGGCACAGACGACGCCGCTGGAGGAGATCGAGCGCGCTTCTTCTCTGGTGGCGGGTTGGAGGCCATGGCGAGGGAGGACTCAAGGGCAAGAGGGCAAAAGCGCAAGAGTCCAAGAAGAAACGCTGGGAGGTGCGAAGGGAAGCCGCAATGCGGGTAAGAACCCCTCTAAAAACCTTCCCAGGTGCAATTCCAGGCGATTCGGAAGTCTTCGAATACACCGCATCGGCAACCGCTTCGGCTCCTAGGCCGAGCGCCGATGACAGGTGGACCCAAGCCACCCGACTGAAGCGGTGGGTCAAGGAGTCAGTCTCCTAAGAAGACAGGCCGGCAAGGCACTTCGGCGGTTCCCGAAGAAAGCGCCGCAACGTGTAGAAGTGGCAGTCTTGGGAACCGCCATAGTAAAAGCAACCATCAAGTGGGTGCACGCTCTCACGATCCCACGGCCGTTCGTGCTCCGGGAGCGGTCAATGGGGGACTTAGAGAAAGTGCGCGGATCAGAAGAGACGGAGGTCCCACCTCGGGCTCGCTATCTCCCCCGAGATGGGCCCGGGGGCCACTGTCGGTACCTGCGATATGGGGTACCCCCGCGCACAGGGGAAAATTCCTAAAGAACTCGCCCTTCTCCGCAGGGAGAGCTCCGAAGGCGCCACGCGTCCGGCGGGGCCGGACCTCCCTCTCCTCAGAGGAGAGCTCCGGGCCCGCCACGTGGCATACAGAGGCCGGACCTCCCCCTCCATGGGAGAGAGGTCCGAAGGTGCCACGTATCCGGCGGGGCCGAACCTCCCTCTCCTCAGAGAGGAGCTCCGGGCCCGCCATGTGGCCGACAGAAGCCGAACCTCCCCCTCCGCGGGGAGAGGTCCGAAGGCTCCACGTGCCCCGCGGGGCCGGACCCTCCTCTCCTCTGAGAAGGGCTCCGAGCCCGCCACGTGGCCAGCAGAACGGCGTTGCCTGCCCCCGAGCGATAGGCAGCAGGTGTAAAGACGCCCCATACCTTGCCCGTACAAGGTATTCAAGGCCCGCATCTTCCCAAGACGCGAAGACACGGAGCACGCCTCTGTCAGGTGCCGTTGCGCCCAGTCGCATCACAGACTGGCGCGCAGTGTCAGAACCTGCCAGCCAATAAACGCAGCGACAAGACATCCCATGCCGCCCGCGCCGTCATCAACCACTACGACTAGCATGCGGCATGGGCAGGGCTGCAAGGCGGAGACTCAGAAGCCTTCGCCAGAGACAACTACCGGCATAACTGCAGATACGGTAGATAATAGACAATCTCCCCGTGACCACCTGTCGGGTCCCGGGCCCCCCTTGTAAGCCACCCGAGTCTTGGACTATAAAAGGCTCGGGTAGGCGACGATAGCAAGGGTTCGCACCTCTGCAACTCATACGCTAGCCATTCACACCCAAGCTGTAACTCACCCCCAAGCTCAGGACCCCGGTTCTGAGCAGCAAGCAATACAGCGAGCTCCATAGCTCGCCGTGGACGTAGGGTTTTACGCTCCGGCGGCCTGAACCACGTAAAACTCACCGTGTCAAGCTCTTACTAACTCGTCCATCCGCGCAAGCTCTCCGCAAGGGACTAGCCCCACCGAAAAAAGAACCTCCACGGGCTGCCCAGTGCAGGCCCGGGGGAAGTGTCGACCGAACACTTCGACAATATGGTAGTCCAGCTGACACCTATTCCCCGCACCATCCAATACACCCATACTACGCCGGGGATACACCTAATTAATTGGCCAAGCTGCCCCATCTCAACATGTGGTTGGCACGGTAAAGCCAGGTTACATGCTCCATGAATCGGTCCTTAGGATCCAGGCAAGTACTAAACACAAACCCGAGTCTCGTGCACCCAGCACCAACCAAAACATCCAACTTGCCTTGATCCCTACCTCTACATAACTCATAATGTCTCATTCCAGAGTAAGGTAAATAAATTGATGATATCATATCCCACTTATCCCATTCTAAGCATGGCTAAGCATAAGTAATATGAATGAATGATATAATAAAGCAAATCCCAACCCAAGCTACAAGGAAAATAAGGTAATGCAATTCTAGGGAAACTTCCTAGCATGGGTTTCATATTTCAATTGACAATGCAAATAATTCTATCTACACATCCTAGCATAGGATCAAAGTGGTCAAGGACACTTGCCTTCTTCCTGCTGCTCTGGGAATGGATAGTCCTGATCTTGGAAAGGGGTAACTTGCTCTGGAGCAGGTTCTACTCATACCATCACACATAGCAAAAGAAAACAACAATCCATAACACATAGTTCACACTTTCACTTCATACAAACCACACATTCATTTATGAAAGTCATTCATATTTCTATGTGTTGTGGTTACTCTATTTGTGTTGATTTTGGGCTTACATGCACTTTTAAACATGTGCATATGATTTCTAACTTTTGTATTCAGATTTATATTTGTACACTATATATGAATTTCCAATTTAAACAAATTTCTTATATTCAATTAATACACATCTTAGCTACCAAGTATGCATGAAAAGTATTTTTCTACTCCAAATGGGTTTTCAGATCTTCTACCAAATCCTAAACTGAAATCTTTGGGTTTTGGAGATTTCATTTATCATTTTCTAGTTATCATACCTATTTTCCTATATTTTAAGATTTATTTTCTATACCTAATTGTGAACTTTATTATGAAAATAGTAATACACATCATCTAAACAGAATAGTTTCTGATCTAAAATAGTAAATAATATATTTTTGAACTTCTCCTCTGATGTGAACTATTTTACATTTATTTTATAAATTTTCAGAATTATTTCCTAGCCTAAAATGTGTTTCTATATCAAATAAACATGAACACACCCAAACAGATTTCATTTCAGCCTAAAATTTATTTTTAGCTCATTCTACAGTTTTCCAATTGTTAGTGGAGTTTAAACTTGAATTTACAATGTGTGTGCCTCACCCTTTTAAATTTAAATCTTAATTACATATTCAAATTCCTAAATTTAATATTATATAAGGTTAAAGAGTAAACTCACCCCACTATAGGGTCTATTATATTATTTGATAAATTTCCAGGGGTCTATCTACACATAACAGAGGGGTTTTCCTAATTTTTATTAAGTCCAGGGGCTAAAACTGATTTTTAATTGAATTTACATGAATTTCTGAGGTTCCAGGGGCTAGGTCAGATGTTTCCGGGGCTAGCTCGTACATCCGTGATCCCCAGGGGGTAGCGCGTAAGAATCCCGGCATTTATAACGTGAGGCTGACGTGGACCGTCCGATTTAAAACAGACGGCTGAGATTATAACGTCGAACCGGTACGCGGGGATTTAAATTCTACCGTGCGATTTAAAATAGACGGCGCACAAGCGGCCACGTCGCTCTGATCGAGCGCGAGCGGCGCTGCCTGGCGGCGCGCGGCGGTGGGAGGCGGCGATCTCGCCGGAAAACTTCAGATATTCGTCAATTCTTCCTAAAACTGGGATTTCATGGCATAGATCGGTAGAGGGGAGGTCGGGGATCTCACCTCGGGGGTTTTCTTGAGCTCGGAGGTCCTGGAAGGCGGTCGGCGACAAGGTCCGAGGTGAATTCACGGCGAGGCTCGTCGGCGCTGTGTTTGAAGCGCAAACCACCAAGTTTTCTGCACCTGCGTGATTCCCCGGAGGCGGTGGATCAATATCAGCGCGTTAGATCAGAAATCTCGAGCGAAGATCGAGCAAAATTGGCCGGAGAAACTCGGGTTCTCACCGGAAGGAAAAACGGTTGATCGTGGGTGAAAATCGGGAAGATGCCGGTGTTTATATAGCCGAGGAAGGGCGGCGGGTTTGTTTAGATCGAATTTGAGTCTTCTGGGACCGAGAGTCGGGCTGAAAGACGCAGAAATCCGGGTTGGTTACGATCGCGCGCGCGTGAAAGAATCCGGGGTCGGCGCGAGCTGGAGGTCGGGGATGACAGGCGGGCCCCGCATGTCAGTGAGAGGGAAGCGGGGCGCGCGGCTGCGGGCTGGCGCGGGGGTGAGGTGGGCCGGCTGGTGGGTTTCGGCCCACTGGCCGGGGAGGTTTGTTTTTTTCTTTTTCTTTTTCTTTTTCTTTTTCTTTTCTGTTTTGAGTTTAATTTGAATTCTAATTTGAATTTGAATTTCTGCAGCACATGCAATACGTCCAAAAAAATTTAAATTCTCCTCTTAACAGGTTTTGGGGTGTTACACATAACAATTATGAGAATGTCAAAAACTCGCATCATCACTAACACTGCCACAAATATGGTTTAGTGACTTATTATTAAACTCTGACAAAGAAAAGCGACACAAGCCTCCGCATTCATAGCCTTTACCAATAAATTGTCCATGCTTCGACACAACTATTTTATTGAACCTAAAACTACTTTGAACCCATCTCTACACAGAAGGGATCCGCTAACATGATTCTTGTTCATAGTAGGGACATGCTCCACGTTCCTCAGATGGACAATCTTTCTCGAAGTGAACTTCAGATCGACCGTGCCAACACCACGAACAAAAGCATGTGACTCATTCCCCATTAGGACGGGGGAATCTCGGACGAACCGGTAAGAAGTAAACATAGACATGTGAGACATATATGAACATTAGCACCCGTATCAAACCACCAGAATGGTGTTTGAATAAAAAATGAATAGTAAAGGAATTACGGTACCCATCCGCATTGCTAGATGTCACAATGTTGACGTCTTTTTCCCTCTACGATTTGTCCTGCCAAGGCAGTTCTTGAAAAAATGCCCGTGCTCACCACAGGTATAGCAGCCCTCATGGCTTTGTTTGGCTTCTTCTTCTTGAAAGCAGTAGTTTTGTTCGGCTTGAACTGAGACTTGTTGTTCCCTTTATTCTTGACGTTGGGTTTCTGCACCATATTTGCATTGACGCTAGATTGACCCTCACATCCTTTCTCAGTAAAGTTCTTAGCCCGAGCCTTCTCCTCAACATCAAGAGATGCTATCAGGTTTTCAACTGATATTTCCTATCTCTTGTATTTTAGAGATGTGGCAAAGTTCCTCCACAAGGGAGGCAACTTTGCAATAATGCAACCAGTCACAAACTTGTCATGCAGAGACTACTTAAGGAGAGTGAGCTCTCTCGCGATGCACTGTATCTTATGAGCCTGTTCGACTACAGGACGGGTGTTAACCATCTTGTAGTCATGGAAGGTCTCCATGATATACAGTTCACCGCAATGCATCGGTTGCACCATACTTATCGTTTAGTGCATCTCACAGCTCTTTCCCATCTGTGACTGTTAGATAAACATCATAGAATAACGCGAGCAGTCACGCGGAGCGCTTCCCCAAAACCTTATTCGCTCTCTCCCGGTGCAGGATCGCAAGGGCGAGCGGTTTTGGAGACCTGCTCTCCCGATCGTCAGTGCACGCCGGCGCTCGGTATGGAGTAGACGATGGCGGAGCAAGAAACTGGAACGTGGGAACGATTTGTTTTATCGTTTTCTCCTCTGCCGCGCATGCCGCAATATATAGAGTCCATGTTAGAGTTCGATTGGGTTGCGGATCCGATTTATCTGCAACCTGCGGATCCCACTACTACAACAAGGTTCAACTCAGACGGATCTAAACGTATTATCACATGCGGAAACTTAAACCACCTGTGAAAAAAAGTTATCACAAGCGGCTTTTTATAGTAGTGTGCAGTAGGGCTTGTTCCCAAACCGATTCCACGTCCGTCTCTAACTGACTAAACCCATTTCGGAAGCTCAAAAAGCCCACAAAGCCCAACCAAATTTTTCTGCAGCAAAAATAAAAGTTAGGCTCAGCCCGAGGCCTGAATTCACACGATGCGTGGCGAGGCGAGCGAAGAGGAGCGCGCGTGGGCCACCCCTCTCCTCTCTTCTTACCTCTCACTTAGAGAGTGGAAGAACAACCTCTCTTATATATAGAAGTTGCTTCTCTCAAACTTCTCATGTGGTACTAAACCACTAGCACCATCCTCTTTTACACTAATGAGATTTATTTAAAATTATTGTTGTTTCCTGTATGGGCCATGGGCCAAAATTCCAACAAATGTTACGAATCCAGTTTGAATTTGTACTGAAATTCCGTGGATTCAGATTTGAAACCTCATCAAACTTTGAAAGCTGACCTTGATCCAATCAGAGCAGACAGACGTTGTTCCGAACAGCAGGAGGCAGCCGGACGACTTGTCTAGAAGCAACGCCAAGATCCCAAAAGGGTCGACGTAAATAAGCGGTAACCAGAGGGTGGGAAAACGAAAACCGACACCGCCGGAGAAGAAGAAAAAAAATGGAAGGTGCACCTCCCGGCGCAGCGGCCGCCCGCGCCCTCCTCCTCACCGCCTTCTTTGCCGCCACCGCCTCCTCCATCCTCCCAGGAGCCGAGTCGTCATGCCCCCGACGTACGTGATGCCTGCTCCCCCCTCCCCCTCCCCTTCGCGAAACATCCAGGCTCCGCGTGCTTCACCGCGCCGGCCAAGACCACACCTTTGCTAGCCGCGGAGCCGATGCGAGCTTGAAACTGACGCGTCAGAGAGACTCCAGGTGGCTATGCATAGAAAATCACTAGCTTAGCGGTAAAAGTGATTTCATTTCGGTAGTGTTCTTGTAAATGTATTAGTAATACGTATCAATTGTAATGTGTCCAGACAATTCATTGGTGAAGGATATAAGCCAGATGCACCAGAGCAACTATGGCAGGAAAGGGTTCTCTCATATTACCATTGCCGGCGCGCTCGTGCACGGGATGAAGGAGGTGAGGAATGAACTGTGCGGCTGCCGTGTGGTTACAGTTACCAATTGATGTGGACATGGATAAGTAATGCGCACATTGATTAAAGTAAATATGCCCCTGTGTCCCTCGCCAGAAAAAAATGCCCGTGTGTAAATATGTACGTCTACTTACGAATTAGACTTGTTAGACAGTGTATAGATATAGAACTGCCTCCACTTTTTTTAGTCTGTGTTGTTGTGAGCTCAAAGGCTTTGACCAGATGTACTGATGTGTAGATATGGCTTATTTGAGTTAATTTGACACATCTTGTTTGATCAGAAGTGGAGACACTTCAATGATTCGTAATTGCTTACGTATGAATTACTTTCCTTCAGGTTGAAGTGTGGCTTCAGACATTTGGCCCTGGCCAAAGGACGCCAATCCACAGGCATTCCTGTGAGGAGGTTTTTATTGTCCTTAAAGGAAAAGGCACACTCTTGCTGGGGTCAAGCTCACTGAAGTATCCAGGAGAGCCTCAGGCGATTCCTATCTTTCAGAATAGCACATTTTCAGTACCTATAAATGACCCGCACCAGGTAAAAGAGAACATTCTGATTATCTCCTTTTTGCCTCGTTGCTTATTTGCATAACCCTGATGATGATCTGTTTTGTTACCTATTACCTTAGCTAGATTATTAGATTATCGAATCAATTTTGTTGAATAGAGGATTGATTTTATATGTTAATATTTACATCATGTTTCTCCTTGTTGCAGGTTTGGAATTCTGATGACAACGAAGATTTGCAAGTTCTTGTAATCATATCGCGCCCACCTGTCAAGATGTGAGCATATTTGACTTGAATGCTGTGTTGTTTTCATTAAATATGGTAACCTGGATTCATGTGTGCATTGTCAATTACAATACATTGCTGGACAGAAGTTCTAGAACATAAGTTTATCCTGGAAATCAGGGAAATAAAACTAATTGACAATTTATTTTCAGAAAATTCAAACAATGCATGCTAATCTACATGTTAGTCTTCTCGGAATGATCATTCAACACTATCACTGGATTGCTATATGCTCTCTACATTATGCTGTATTCAGAAATTTCCACTTAAGCCAGATCAAATATTATCTATATGATTTATGGGCTAAGTATATTGATAACTCTCCACCACTGTTGTCAAGAATTGGATATGATGTAATTATTTAGGTGGATCATGATCCTTTATCGATATCACCATTGTTATCTGTGCCAGTACCACCTTGAGTTCTGAAGATATCCCTTGTGATATTAGTTATACAGCAGCGTGATGGCACAACCCTTCTTTCTTTTCTTCCCTTCTCTGCAGGTGAGTAATGTACATATGAGTGATAAATGGTGTTTCTAATCTAAAATGATATCTGTTATTGCTGAAGGAATAAGTCTTGTACTCTTGGTCTGTGTGGCCCCTAGTTAGGACAGCATCTCAGTCCTTGTTAGGACAAGCATATCAGTCCTTGTTAGGACAGCATCTTAGTTCTTGTAGGACAACATCTTAGAGCAAGAGGACAGCATATCAGTCCTTGTTAGGACAGCATATTAGTCCTTGTTAGGACAGCATATTAGTCCTTTGGTAGGACAGCATCTTAGACTAGCATCTAGGTATATGGTTGGCTGCCTCAGCTATAAATATGTAACCCCAACCCCTAGGTTGAGCATGACATTGTGTGTGGAATGAAACAAGCAAAATTTCCCAACTCTTAGTGTCATCCTCTCCATGAGAGTAATACTTCAGATACTAACAAGTGGTATCAGAGCCGTTCTATCCTGTAGCCTAGACATCTCCTGCTATCTCCTTCACACGCCTCTCTTCGTCTTCAGCCGGCAGCAATAACACCGGTTGTTTCAACTCATTCCTCCTCTTCTGCACAGACAAGCAACAGCTTGTCTGAGACAGCCTCTTCCTCACACAGCACTCCCCCACTAGCGCGCCATGTCCGAAGGACAGTCTCAGCACTCGGTCGCTTTGAGCGCGTGGCATCGGCAGGAGGCCGAGGTCGCCGCGGCAGAAGAACACGAGCGAGCAGCGGCAGAGGATGCAGCGAGGGCGGCGAGGCTGGCGGCGGCGGAACTGGCAGCGGCGAAGGCGGAAATAGAAGCAGCAGCGGCTACGGATGCAGCGCGTGCGGCTGCAACAGAGCTTGAGGCTCTGCGTAGCGGTAGCGACAGAGGCTCTGATTCTACCGACAGCGGCACCAACGAAGACCTCAGGCTGGCGAGGAAAGGTAGCACGACCACAGACGCCACAGTGGGCAGCCGCGCACCCCCATGAGCGCGGTGGCTGCAGCCCAGACGGGCGCGGACGCGCTGGCGACGCTCCCGACAGGGGTGGTTGGGTCGACGGAGATCGAGGCATTTATAGGCGGCGCGACTCTCCCTCTCCGAATAGGTACCATGGTCACCACGGGATCGAAGCCATTGTCAGGGACGTTGGTCCCGGCGGTGGGTGGCCTACCCTCACCAAGACCAACTACGTCGAGTGGGCCGCGGTGGTGAGGATACGGCTCCAAGTGAGGCACATGTGGGAAGCAGTCTGGTACGGCGACGTCGACTACTACGAGGATCGACGGGCGTTGGATGCTCTCATTGCTGCAGTACCGCCTGAGATGCAGTTCTCGCTTTCCAATAAGCGGACTGCCAAGGAGGTCCGGGGCACCATCGCTGCGGCATGCATCGGCAGCGACGGTGCTCGCAAGACCACACTGCAGGCACTCCGCAAGGAGTGGGAGAACCTGCCCTTCAAACCAGGTGAGGATGTTGATGACTTTGCTTTCCGTCAACACACTACTGCAGAAGATGGTGCAGTTCGGCGACGACACCTACAACAAGGAGAAAGCCGTCGAGAAGCTCTTTCGTTGCATCCCCGAGAAGTACAAGTAGATCGCTCGATCGATCGAGTCTCTGTTGGACCTCTCCACGATGTCGATCGAAGAGGCGATAGGCCGCCTCAAGGTCATCGACAACGACGAATCTCAGCCTCTCTCGGGGCCTATCACCATCGGCGGGAAGCTACATCTCACTGGGGAGCAGTGGGAGGCCTGCCAAGGTGATGAGAAGAAGGGGGAGCCCTCCTCCTCGAAAGGTGGCCGCAAGCGCGGCAAGCCAAGAAAGGGGCACGGAGGTGCCCAAGCCGGGGCGCAGAGACGTGCCGAGGGTGGCGCCCACGGAGGCGCCCAGGGTGGCGCCGTCGGCAACCGGAAGCCAGCACGAGACGACACCTGCCACAACTGTGGCAAGCTTGGTCATTGGGTCAGGGAGTGTCGGCAGCAACGACGCGGCCAGGCCCACGTCGCACAGGTGGAGGAGGAGGAGACGGCTCTGCTCCAGGCGCACGCAAGCATCGAGCCACCTCCAGTGGCATCGGCCGCAGCGGCTCTCCTCCACATCGATGAGCCAAGAGCACACGCCTTTCTCGGTGACGGCTCCAGCAACGACAAGACTGACGGATGGTGCCTCGACACCGGCGCCACCCATCACATGACTGGTCGACGGGAGTTCTTCACTGAGTACCCCAATGTCCGAGGCTCCGTCAAGTTTGGGGATGCCTCTGGTGTGGAGATCAAGGGCGTCGGCTCCGTCATCCTCACCACCGAGTCTGGTGAGCACAGGCTGCTCGTTGGAGTCTACTACATCCCCGCGTTGAGGAACTCTATCATCAGTCTGGGCCAGCTAGATGAGAACGGTTCGCGCGTGGAGATCAAGGACGGAGTCATGAGGATTTGGGATCACCATCGTCGCCTTCTTGCCAAGGTAACCAGAGGCACCAATCGACTCTACGTCCTTAACGTGCAGGTAGCACAACCTCTCTGCCTTGCTACTCGCCGGGATGACGAGGCGTGGCAGTGGCATGAGCGCTTTGGGCACCTTCACTTCAAGGCCCTGAAGCGGCTCAGTGCAAAGGAGATGGTACGGGGCCTGCCGTGCCTTGACCATGTGGAGCAGTTCTGCGATGTCTGCATAGTGACAAAGCAGAGGCGGCTCCCCTTTCCCTAGCACTCGAGCTTCCGAGCCAAGGAGCGGCTCGACCTCGTGCACGGGGACTTGTGTGGCCCGGTGACACCGGCTACACCGGGAGGACGACGTTACTTCCTGCTGCTTGTCGATGAGCTTTCCCGCTACATGTGGGTGATGGTCCTCGGCAGCAAGGGAGAGGTTGCGAACGCCATCAGGCGTGCGCAGGCCATTGCGGAGGCGGAGTGTGGCCGCAAGCTGTGCGTGCTGCGCACCGACAATGGCGACGAATTCATGACGGTTGAATTCGCGTCGTACTGCGCGGATGAGGGTGTTCAGCGCCACTACTCCGTGCCGTACAGCCCAAAGTAGAACGGCGTCGTCGAGCGACGCAACCAGACGGTTGTGGGGATGGCTCGGGCCCTCCTCAGCAGAGGGGAATGCCGACTATCTTCTGGGGAGAGGCGGTGGTGACGGCAGTCTACATCCTCAACCGCTCGCCCACCAAGGCTCTCAACGGCAGGACGCCATATGAGGCTTGGCATGGGCGCAAGCTGACAGTCTCTCACCTACGGGTCTTCGGCTGCCTAGCGTTCGCTAAGAAGCTTGGCCACATCAGCAAGCTCGACGATAAGAGCACTCCAGGGGTGTTCATCGGCTACGCGGGGGGCTCGAAGGCCTACCGCATTCTCGACCCAGGAACACAGCGCATGCGCACGGCACGTGATGTAGTGTTCAATGAAGGGCGAGGATGGGCATGGGATAAGGCGGTAGACGACGGCTCGACTCCGACATACGATAACTTCATCGTCGAGTACGTCCACTTCAAGGGAACTGGTTGGAGTAGGCAGCTCTTCTCCACCGACTTCAGCGCCACGCTCCCTACTCACGACCTCGGCTGCGACGACCTCTCCACCACCACAGCCGGCGACCCCACGCACTCCAGCACCGACTGCCATCCCTTCGGGTACGTCCACTCCGACACCAGCTCGTGTCGAGCACAAACCGGTGGAGCTCGTTACTCCGCTCTCCCACGTTGAGGAGCGCATCGACGCGTACCACGACGGCGAGCCGTTTGCGGTATCGTACGATGGAGGATCTTCTCAGTAACCAGTCGGTGCCGGTACTGGTCCCTCGCGATCTGGAGGCGCAGTTGCATCTTGCGTGCGACGACGGCGAGCCTCGGTCTTTTACGGAGGCTAAGAGAGACGTGGCATGGCGTGCCGCGATGCAGTTGGAGATGGACGTGGTTGAGAACAACCGCACCCTTGCTGACCTCCCTCATGGTCACCGAGCGATCACCCTTAAGTGGGTGTTCAAGCTGAAGAGGGATGAAGCCGGCGCCATCGTCAAGCACAAGGCTCGCTTGGTGGCACGTGGTTTCGTGCAACAGGAGGGGATCTGTGAGGACCCCGCCGTCCCGATTACTCACGGGGACGGAGCACCTCGCCCGGGAATCGCATTGGGTGGTGCCGTGCGATGCGGCACCCAACAGCACACATAATAAAGCATCATATTACATAAAACAAGCGGAAGCTTACAAAGTGTTGATTTTACAAATACTTCTCAAAAATATGCTACAGCGGAAGACTATTACAACTCACGTCTCATACCTATGCTAAGCAACAGAGAAGGTATCCAGCCCGCGGGTCCTTCTCGCTAGCAACACTGTCATGATAGCAGCGGCAGGGGTTGCCATGAGTTCACCACTCGGGGAGTTCCGAGCCTCATCGGGCACCCATACATAACAGCCTACAGTTATTACCTGCAAAACAACTTATGCAGTATCTGTGAGCACGAAGCTCAGCAAGACTGACCCGTCACCGTAGCCATGAAACTCTACATGATAGAAATAGAGGGCTGATTACAGAGGTTTGCACAAACAATGATTTTGAGCTAAAGGGGAGTCCTTACTTCAAGTTTTAAGCAACTTTTATAGCCCTCGCGGAACTTACATCGAGACTCCACAATCAAACAAGAAACGCTTCATCTCGATGTCACTTGCCCGAGGTGAAAGTAACTTTAGTGAGCTATCCTAGACCCAAACGGACCTTGCGCCATTAACGTCGAGACTCCACAATCAAACAAGAAACGCTTTGCCTCGACGCTACTAGCCCAAGGTGGAAATTAAATTTAGTGAAGTGTTGCTCGTTCCTCATCTCCATTATGAGGCTTACCCACGAAGCATATTAAACGTTTCCCAGTTTATTACTACGTCACGACTCAGTGTACAAGTATGCTCACTACCGCGAGCGACGGTGATTGCAATCAAAAACACCCGGCTGACACGACACGTACGCCCGTACTCGACGTTGCACACAGCAACCGTCACTGACGTCGTACGTGGCCACCTTTCACACGACACCCAAATGTCGAACCGGTCCCACCGACTGGGTTTAAGTCTCTCTACGGCAAACCCTCGTAGAGTCGACTTCTCTATCCTTTCATCATCGGCATCAGACAGTGAGGTATGCCTCGACACCCAGGTTAACATGTTACATCGGTTTCCTGGGTTCCATATAGCCAGTATGCATCCGGTACACAACTCAAACTTGTCCAGCGGGGCCGCACACAAGAACGGGCCTTAATCGACTCAGACATAGACTAGGCTCACAGGACCACGTCCTTGACCTTCCATCCACTGCCCGGTCTCCATTCCCAATTATGAGGATCAATCCCAACTCTTCCGATTGACCCCCCTTAATCCCATTTCACGAGTAGGAATCTGCCTACTCGAGTTATGTCTCTTTTAATCCACTTTTATTGAGAACAACAGTTATAATTAATTGATAACCTATCCTACATTAAACTCCAGGGTTTTCTGGGTCATGCATTTGGGGTTTCATACCATCTAGACGTAATGCAATAAATATAATACTAGACGTATGAAGTGAATACAAATAAAAACTTGTAAATTTGATGCAAACCGGGACTTGCCTTTGTTTTGCAGGTGACTTATATATATATGCAGTTAGTGAAGACCACTTGGTGCTTGATCAACCTCTTTCCTCCTTCCTTGATTTCTACTCCGATGACTTCAACTCCTCCACGTAGATACTACACGTGATGAATATGCATATCGTTTAATTGTAAAGACTTTGCTACAAGTCCTAATAACAGGTTTTCAAAAATTGGAACTCTGTTTAAGAATTTAAAATGACACTAGTGCTAGTGGTTTAGGTTTGGATCTAAACACATGATTAAATGCTAAGTGGTTTTCCCCCTCTTCTATATTGATCACCTAAAGAGGTTAAAAAGAACAGGGGTGATCCAGGGCTCCAATGGAGCTGAAAATTTTCATGTGAGTTCCTTGTCACAAGAAAGTCCTATGGACCAAAAATTAGCACTTTTCATTGAGTGGTTTGTTCAGAATAATTTTCTAAGCAATTAAGCAAAGAAGAATTAATTCTAAGATCCCACCCATGTTCATGCAAAACTTAGTGAACTACAATTTCAATTATAGCTCATAGAGTTTGCATGAATTTTCCTAGCATTTTTGGAGCTAAGATCTGCCCAGAACTGAATTTCCAAGTTTTGGAAATTCTCTGAAATTGTTTCTGTATTATTTGAATACAGCATCTTCAAATCTAAATTTCCCTGATCAAATCAACTCAAGTTGATCTAAAACTTTTATAGAGGTTCACTAATACTCTAAAGACTATTCTGGCAAAATTTGAGGATTTTTGGATTAACCAAACTCCCTCTAAAATTCTTTTGCTAAAAAGATTTAAAGAATTTTACAGAATTAAATAAAGGGTTTCATACAAATTGGGTTCCATATTTGGATAGTACTCTATCAGAGGAATCCAATAAAATTTGTTTGACAATTTTTGGATTCTCCTACCCAAAGTTGTGGCTATTCAAAGTTTGAACTGAAAATTGAAATTCCCCAAAATGTTCAAATAATGTCAGTGGGTCCAGGGACAGGTGTCACTCGCTGAGGCAAGCCACACGGGGCTACAGGATATTTCCCGCGCCACCACACCAGATCCCTGCGCCACAGCCGATCAAATATTTGAAAAACCGTCGCTGACGGGCGGGACCCACCGGGTCGTCTTCTACCTCCGGCCCCCGCGCCCGCGCGCCGCCGGGCTCGCCGGAGTTCGACGGATCCTGGCCTCCCGGCCATCCCCCGAGCCCTCCCTCGCCGCTAGGGCCTTATTTCACGTGCTGAACACGATGGAACCCTCTTCCCCGGTCGGCGATGGCTCTAACCTAGCTGGCCACGGCGCGGCGGCTCTGGACCGGTTCGGCAACGTCGCCCGGTCATCCTAGCCTGCCCAGACCTCGGTGGAACGGCGCTACAGCACCAGTGGACGCCAGGGAGGATCGTCCGGGTGGTGAAGCAACCTGCAAATGGCCCTAACCTAGCTCTCATCGGGAGCCCGAACCGCCCCACCATAACCGCCGTGGAAAAAGTGTGAAATACGTCGTGCACAATGGTTTTCAGGCATTGGTTGAAAAAGGGCAAAAGATCGCCGGCTAGCCCAGCTCATGTGTGCAAGATTTGACGGCCTAAGAACGAGAGGGACGATCGAATTTGGTATTACCGTATCAGAAGGTCGGATGGTGCCCGACGGCGATCTTTTCCCAAATTCGAGCCCGGTAGATCATCTCATGGCTTGAGCTTCGGGGATGAGCATCAGGGGCTCCCAGCGCATCCGAGGGCGCTCTAGCTCGGGCCTGAGAAGCTCTCGGTGGGGCTGTCCACGTGAGACCAGCTCGGTTTCCCGATGGTGAGCCTCGGTGCCCGGTGGAATTCGTCAAATTGTGATCAAACGATGGGGCAACGCCATGGAGTAGAGCGATGGGTCGCTAGAGCACACGTTGGCGCTCACTTCTTCCGTGGATCACTCGGGCAGTGGAGGGGGCGACGCGGTTTGCAACAGGCAGAACGAGAAACGGCGCCGGGAGGTTCCTGTTATGCGCGCGAGAGTGGGAACCGAGGACAACGCGCGAGCTGCGTGATAAGGAGGGGGGAAACCAGCTCGCCAGCACAGAGTTCGCGAGGGAGAGGTGGTGTCGGCCTTGCCCCGGTGTCGCACGGTGAGAAGGACCGAGGCGGTCTCGGTGGCACGATGACTTCGCGAGGAGGAGAAAAACAGAGACCGTGCACCGCCTGAGCTGAAGATCTTTTGCACACTCGTTTCCCCCAATGACATGTGGGCCCCACAATTTAGTACCTCTTTCCTCCAAATATCTCCAAAGTTTGACAATTATCCAACCCAATTGTTTGAAAATTGGAAACTGAGCTCATTTGACAAGTTTGGACAAATTCCATGCAAATTCAAATGTTCATTTGAATTCTTTGCACATTTGACTCCCTTTGGAAAAATGGGCAGCAAATATTTTCAAAAATTAATGAAACTTTGCCTCCCCACTAATTTGGACCTAAGGAATCGAAATATGCCACTTGATCCTTGTGTTAGCTGCTGCAAACAATAGTTTGGACACAACAGTTTTGAATTTCTCATTGTGTCCTTCCCTCACTTGAAGTTTGAATTTACCTTTAGTCCATCTCTGATTTTTAAACCCTTCCCTTGCACTTGACCTCTTCATTTCTGGGGTTTTAATATACATGAGGTCCATCCATGCAGTAACCCTAAGTTTGTTTAGAAGAATTCTCACCAATGTTATCATATGTGGGAAAAAGTTTCAACTAAGCCTCTTTTTTCATACACATGACTCCAACATTTGTGCAAACTCATGTTTCTTTGTATTCACATTTTTGGGACCTTTACAGGATCGACTTTGACGATGCTGTCGCGCCCGTGGCGCGGATGGAATCTGTGTGACTCCTCCTTGCGCTGGCTGCTCAGGGAGGTTGGCGGGTTTAGCACATGGATGTCAAGTCGGCGTTTCTTAACGGCGATTTAAAGGGGGAGGTCTATGTGCACCAGCCGTCGGGATTTACGATTCCTGGCAAGGAGGGCAAGGTATTGCATCTGCGCAAGACCCTCTATGGCCTGCGGCAGGCACCAAGGGCGTGGAATGCCAAGTTGGACTCCACGCTTAAGGGGATGGGCTTCGAGCAAAGCCCGCACGAGGCGGCCATCTACCGGCGGGGCAATGAAAGAAATGTCCTACTGGTGGGTGTCTACGTCGACGACTTAGCTATCACCGGCACCAAGGATGCGGAGGTGGCAGCATTCAAGGAAGCGATGAAAGCCACCTTCCAGATGAGTGACCTGAGATCTCTCTCCTTCTACCTGGGGATCGAGGTGCACCAAGCCGACTCCGGAATCATGCTTCGATAGACTGCCTACGCCAAGCGCACTGTTGAGCTGGCTGGGCTCACAGACTGCAACCCAGCTCTCACTCCCATGGAGGAGAGACTGAAGCTGAGCCGCAACAGCACGACGGAGGAGGTGGACGCCGCGGAGTATCGGCGTCTTGTGGGGACCTTCGCTACCTCGCCCACACACGTTCGGACTTGACATTCTCTGTCGGCTACGTCAGTCGGTTCATGCAGCGACCAACGACCGAGCACCAACAGGCTGTGAAGAGGATAATCCGCTACGTTGCGGGGACTCTCGACCACGGCCTCTACTACCCGAGGTGCCTTGGGGAGGCACACCTTGTCGGGTACAGCGACAACGACCACACCGGCGACATCGACACTAGCAAGAGCACGAGCGGGATTCTTTTCTTCCTTGGCAAGTGCCTCGTTAGCTGGCAGTCGGTCAAGCAGCAGGTAGTGGCCCTGTCCAGCTGCGAGGCCGAGTACATAGCGGCCTCTATCGCTTCGACTCAGGCGCTCTGGCTGGTTTGACTGCTTGGTGATCTCCTCGGCAAAGACACCGGAGCGGTGGAACTCAGGGTGGACAACAAGTCCGCTCTGGCTCTAGCAAAGAACCCCGTCTTTCATGAACGGAGCAAGCACATCCGGGTGAGGTATCACTTCCTCCGAGGCTGCTTGGAGGAAGGGAGCATCAAGGCGTGCTACATCAACACCAAGGACCAGCTTGCAGACCTGCTCACCAAGCCCCTCGGGAGGATCATGTTCCTTGAGCTTTGCTCCAGGATCGGGATGGTCCAACTCTCTCACAAGACAACGCACAAGACTTAGGGGGGTGAAGGAATAGGTCTTGTACTCTTGGTCTGTGTGGCCCCTAGTTAGGACAGCATCTCAGTCCTTGTTAGGACAAGCATATCAATCCTTGTTAGGACAGCATTTTAGTCCTTGTTGGGATAACATCTTAGACCAAGATGACAGCATATCAGTCCTTGATAGGACAGCATATTAGTCCTTTGGTAGGACAACATCTTAGACCAAGAGGACAGCATCTCAGTCCTTGTTAGGACATCATATTAGTGCTTTGGTAGGATAGCATCTTAGACTAGCATCTAGGTATATGTTTGGCTGCCTCAACTATAAATATAAAACCCCAACGTAGAGGCATGGCATTGTGTGTGAAATGAAACAAGAAAAATTTCCCAACTCTTAGTGTCATCCTCTCCATAAGAGTAATACTTCAGATACTAACAATTGCAGATTCATATATGATGATTGGAGTATGCCTCACACCGCTGTGAAACTGAAGTTCCCTTACTTCTGGGATGAGGACTGCTTACCAGTACCTAAAGGCGAACTCTAGATCCGCAAGTGATCCTGCTGGATTAAGATCCTCATCCACTGGTCTTAAAACATGGTGTGCTCAGTTGTGCATTTTTCGTGCCTCCTTAGGAAATTACGTATTGTATGACGTATGAACTTTAAGATCTTCTGGAGGAAGAGCCAGTGTATCCTGTTTCCATGGTTTGCATTCCACTATGTTCCTGATTTTCCACATGAACTTTGTACAGTTGTTCATCTAGCCAATGTTATGCTCACTTGTCATCAGAGTTTTCTACCTTGATTATAAACTTCCATGGTCGTCGTTGGTAAGTCGACCTCATGGAGCATGCTCACCAGAATGAAAAACGTATGCTGCAGACCTCTTCACTGACAAATGGTGTTAGAGTTTCTCTACTCTAACACCCAATGTAGTGAAAACGTATGCTGCAGACCTCTTCACTGACGACAGGGTGACGTCGCTGTCCCAAAAGGTCTCGACACTGCGAGACAGGGCTATCGAGTAGGAGCGGTGACGGCCACGGGCTCCATGGCAGGGTGCGGCGGCACGAGCCTCAGGCCTGCGTGGTCGCGCAAATCTCCTAGATCTCGTCACGGTCACCACCCGGCCGGAAAACCCCTTCCTTCCCCGTTCGCTACAAGAATCTATTCCTTACTCTTACCATCTCCATTACTCTCGTCACCGACCTCATCGTGCACGGCCATGCACGACCTCATCATCGACTGCCAATACACATACAGTACTATAGAGCATATGAAACCATCCATTTCCACGAGAGGCGTGAAGCGCGTACGAGTTCCCGGTCGCCACCACCTTCAGCACAAGCCGTCTCCCTGCCTCTCCTGCGCCAGCTGTGTACCTCTCCACCAGCACTTGAGTTATACTCCCTCCGTTTCAAATTATTTGACACTGGTTAGTTCAAAATTGAACTAGGCAGCGTCGAATAATTCGAAACGGAGGGAGTATATAGAAGAAGGTTCAGCTCTATCAGAACTCATCATGAGAAAAATCAATTACCTGCATGATCCAGGACACCACAAGCGTCGTGACCTCACCGCCGTCTCCTTGCTAGGGGAACCAAAACAAAGATGTCACGCGACTAACCAACCAGCAACAAAAGTTCAACCGTATGGGATCAGCCTGTTGACTATGTTAAATAAGAAACTGTGTAATATTATAATCACAAGCAAGAAGTTATTGATTCTTTCCATATGTAACACGACTATGTTTTCAAATCATTGTTCTTGGTCTTACTGCGTTAGCTAAAACTATTCCTGATTGAATCAACATTTGTAATCTCTACCTTCTTCAATGAAGTGACGGAATAACTGCCTTTTATTGTCAAAAAGAAAACAAGGTTCTAGACTCTCTGACGAAGCCGCACACTAAGATAGTCGAATCCAGTCGGATAGATACGGTTATACATGCAGCTTTATTCTTTTTTATATACACTCTACTGTAGTGAGTGGTGTCATTGTACATATATGCAATGCGGCTAAAATCATTGCATCATACATGGTACGGTACATGATACAACCTAATTCTCTGTTTGTAATTAGCATCGTGTTTTGGGTAGCTGCAACCATTTTCAGCCTATCTCCAACAGTGATATGCATTTTACAGAGGCAAAATAAATAGAGGAGGCAAATATTTGATATCCTTAACAGAATATGCATTCTCTCTCACTAACAGGTGGGCAGAAATATATATCAAAACAGAGTCATCATTTTTAGCTATTCTCTCTACTCATATGCAAAGTGAGTATCCCGTTTGCATATGTTATTGAAATCTGTTTGGGTTACACTCAACATCTAAAATTAATTAGATATTGGAGATAACCTCATATTAAAGAAATCACAAAAAAATTGCACTAGAGGCACCACTACTCGTTTCACGTGTTTCACAGATACCGAGATGGAACAAATCACAAAAAATCACGATTTCGATTTGAATGCGGCGCAGGAGGCGATAACCCAACAGCACACTCAGCCGTCCACCCAACCCCATTTCAAATTCTCATACACACCAACGGTCGCCTCTCAGGACCCGTCACGAACCACAGATAGCTCGCTGCCATGTGGGTCCGTTTCACCAGAGACCCATCTGTCAGTGAGGAGCCTTCGGCGCATAAATCTGCGCGGAAATCCTGCCGTCATCTCCATCCATCCGCAGCTGCAAACCCTAGCGAGAATGGCGAAGAAGAAATCCGCCGCCGCCGCCGCCGCCGCCGCAGCCGCCAATGGCAACGGACACCACGCGGCCGTCGTCCAGGAGCCGGGGGCGGCGAAGCAGAACGTGCCGGAGGTGCAGGACCGGAAGGCGGAGCAGCTGAAGGCGCTCAACACCATGCTCCTCAAGGAGGCGACGGAGCGGCGGGGCCAGGTGGCGGCGCTCACGGCGCGCCTCGATGAGCTCTCCGCCGACGACGCCGCGCTCGCGGCCACCGAGCGCGCCGTGGCGCGAGCCGCCCTAGCGGCGCCGCTCCGCGCCGCCGCCGGCGAGGCCGCCGCGCTCCGGGCCCGCCTCGCCGCCGTCCAGGAGTCTCTTCGGGACGCGGAGTCGCGGGCGGCGCTCGAGGCCGGCGCCAGGGGCGAGGCCGACGCGCGCCTCGAGGCGGCCGCGGCGGAGAGGGCCCGGTCCCTGGAGCTGCTTCGGGAAAAGGAGGCGGAGGTGGCGTCCGTCTCCGGGAAGGTCTCGAGCATGGCGGCGATTGTGGCGGAGCTGGAGGGTAAGAACTCCGTGCTGTTCGGTGAGAAGGGCGAGCTGGCGAAGCAATTGGAGGAGACAAGGATGGTGGTTGGAGTTATGTCAAGGGAGAAAGCGGAGGTGGAGAGGAGCTTGCAGGAGTTCAGGAAGGCGGTGGAGGCCAAGCAGGTGGAAATGGAGGAGAAGCTTAGGGCGAAGGTGGCGGAACTGAAGGTTCTGTGTGCGAAGAAGGCTGAGATGGATGTCAGGGCGGAGTCCTTGGGAGCAGAGCTTTCTGCGGCTGTTGCTAAGAAAGGGGAATTGGAGGCTGAGGTGGCTGCAAAGAAGAGGGAGGTTGATTCGGTGAAGGGTGAAAACGATACGCTTCAATCCGAGGTTCTGGCTGCTGAGAAGAAACACAGCATGTCTGTTGCAGAGGTTGAAAGCCTCAGGGTGGAATTGGGCGCGTTGGTGAAGACAAAAGAGGCTGCTGCTAAGGCATTTGATGCTGAGAAGGCTCAACTTGTGGGGGAATTTCAGACTCTGAAGAAGAAGGCTGAGGAAATTCAGGCTGAGAAGGAAGCAGCTGAAGGAGCAACCCGTGAGAAGGATGCTCAGGCCAGTAAGCTGAGGGTCGAATTGGAGAAACTCCATGCTTCCATGTCCCAGCTCCAAGCGTCTTGCGATGAACTTCACGCCGTGCGTTCACACCTCTGTGATGAGAAGAAAGCTGTTATGGAAGCGCTGGATGATGAGAAGGTGGAAGCAGCAAAGCTTAGGTTGAGAATTGAGGAGCTGGAGAACTGCACTGGCAAGAAGGATGGCGATATTGGGAAGCTGAAGGCTGCTCTGGAGGAAAAGAAAGGCAAGATTGATACCCTGAACAAGGATGTCGAGCTGCTGCAGCTCGCAGTGGCAGAGGCTCAGAAGCGGAAGAAGGGTGGCATCTGGACATGGATGTATGCCGTGACCACGACCATGGTCGCTGCCATCTCCTTCATCTATGCCACGAGGTCTCGCTGAAGGGCTGCTCTTTTCGTTTTGATCATGTTCTGCATTCCTTTTGCACCACTTACCACTATGTAATTCAAAACGATCATGTTGCTATCTTGCTATTGTTACATGATGAATCAGCTGGTTTACGAAATGAAGTGAAATCGTTGGTTAAATGCTGAAATCTGTTGTGTTCCTGTTCCTGTTCTTTTGAATGTGTTTGCTGCTATTTTGCTTTGTTATCAAAGATTGCATAAAAATGATGTGATGATGCCCGGTCAATTATGAAAAATCTTCCTGCCAGTGGCGAATCCACGGGGGGGTGTCTAGGGACTCCAGCCCCCCCCCCCCTACTGCTGGACATATTAAAAGCTTACCTTTAAGTTTTTTTATTTAGACATTAAAGTGATACTTTGAAAAATTAAAAATTAAAGACAATTAAATGAATGGTAGAGAATATCAACTGGACTAAAATTTTTCATACTTTGGTTCATTTATAAACAAATTGAATGTTATCACATGTCGTTCGGTCCAACAGTCAAACAACAACAATAATCTATTTCAATACCCTGTAGTCTACAAATTTTTATTTCTAAAAGTTGCGTACTCGCAATATCTGTAATGCGGAGGTGAGACGACGTGTTGCACTGTGACAGTCATAAATAAGTGAGCTTGATCAGACGAGCAGCACAACAACAGACATGCCGACAACGAGCCTGTAAACGATGTAATATCGTGACACTAAGCTAGTAAATGGATTTTTTCCTTTTTTTCATGTGACATATAGTTCAGCCCACACTATAATTTTAGTCTGGATGCACCACTACTTCTGCCTGGCTGCACCACGTTAATAGCATTGTCATTACCTATCACAAGAGTGGCGGTGATTCTTAGGTGCTTAAATTTTCCATGGCAACTGTTATTCACCATAGTAATTATGTCATTATAAGGGTCTATTTGGATGACGTCCAAAGTTTGCCATGCCCTAAGTATGGCTCCGCCAAAAGTTTGGCGAACAAAATTGGTGCCACAAGTTTAGTAAGTTTTGGCATGAAAAATGAACTAGAGCTTTGTTGAGCAACTACCGGACGCAACGAAGCTAACAATAGCCACGCCGACCATCCAGGTAAATAGTGTATTCAGCTCATTTAGATTAATGCGAATGTAACATCTGTCGTGTACATGGGACAATTAGTAGAGCAGTAGACAACAAAGATGGTAAATAATGGAGATTGGACAGTAGGTTCTGAGTATTTTTCTTACTCAAAGCACCACCTGAGAATCGAGAGAGAAGTAGAACTTGTGCATTCTCATGTTGTTATATCGACTGACACTGATGTAAATTGAGAAAAGATTCTGATGCCATTGACATCATACAGGTAGTGTTCAGACTTCCAATAAACATTGAACGAGGTTATGAGAGATATAATGTGATGCCTATAGTAAAGTGGATAGCTATTTGAGCCGTGAGTTGATCAGTGATTACCTATATCCGGCTCTATACTTAAATTAAAGGTTGATGAAATTTGAATATTCTGTTAGATTATGGCAACGAGGAAGATGGATTCTGAAACAACACAGTACTCCGGCGATGCACAATGAACCAATCAGAACTTTGGCTTGCATGAAGATGCATCTGTTTGTTGTGTCGTTGCTGTTCATTTATCTCAGAAGATTCTGCATCATAATATTTCTCGACAGAAGAATGACTTCTATTGTCTGCGGTTCAGAATGATCCTCAGTGCATTCAGAATTATCCCCGGTGCTCCGATGTATGATCTTCCGTTTTTAAACTTGCCACAGTTTGTATCTGAATATCACCATTCCATGTTCGAAACCAGAACCTACTGCAAGCAAGAAACCCATCATTTCATCCATTTCGACGAGATTAACTGACAGATAGATACATCCGACTTTCAGTTATCACAAACCAGTCAAGCGATAATCCATCACAAAACCAAGCCTAACATAACCTAACCTGACCTAGGCAAGAAACACAGCACAATTACTGCTACTGATCGAAGAGGGAAGCTTCATCTTCGAAAGGCTGCTCCGATTCCAGTACTAAGGATCTGAGGGAACGGCGCGCGGCGAAGCCTAGAACTCCTGGGAGGCTGAGCCGACGTCGGCCTTGTCCCTGCCGCCGGCCTTCTTGGGCAGCAGCGTCTGGTTGATGTTGGGCAGCACCCCACCGGCGGCTATGGTGACGGCGCCGAGCAGGCGGCTGAGCTCCTCGTCGTTGCGCACCGCCAGCTGGATGTGGCGCGGCACGATGCGGTTCTTCTTGTTGTCGCGCGCCGCGTTCCCCGCCAGCTCCAGAACCTGCGGGCGAGGAGGTTTGATATCAGGACCCGTCGTCGATTCACATCTCGACGGGGGAGGGGAGCGGGGAGGAGGAATAGGACAAGGGTCGCGGAGAGGAAGGTTTCTCACCTCTGCGGCGAGGTACTCGAGGACGGCGGAGAGGTAGACGGGCGCGCCGGCGCCGACGCGCTGCGCGTACTTGCCGGCCTTGAGGTAGCGCGCGATGCGGCCGACGGGGAACTGCAGCCCGGCCTTGGACGACCGCGACACGGCCTTGGTTCCCTTCGCCTTGCCCCGTCCTCCGCCGGAACTCATCTTCGCGGGTGCCCTCTGTCGGTCGGTCCGTAGGTCGCTGGCCGGAGCGGACGCCTGAGTCGATGGTGGCTTGGTCCAAGCGGTGGTGACGGTGAGATGAGGTGGAAGTAGAGGGGAACGAGGCGGTGTGGGGCTTATGTAGAGGCCGCGGCGGCTGCCGATTGGCTCTGCTGGTGGTGCCGCGGATCGCTGACGTGGAGGACGCGAGGACCGTCTGCTCCGGAGGCGGTTCGCGGGCGGGCGGGGATGGACGGCCAGATCTCGTTGTTGGCGCGGGAGGTCTGGGTCTCCGCGCGATGCGGGAGGTTTTCTGCGAGAGCGGCCGAATCGACGCGGCAAAACTCGTGTCAGTATTTTCGGAGACCACGCGCTCACTTCGGTTTGGGCCACACGCGCACGTGGATGCATCGGTCCGTGCATTGCTAGGCGCAACGTATTCGATGGGAAGGCCATGTTTGGCTCGAAAATTTAGTGTATCATACGTGGGTTATCAGATGACTAGGAAGTTACGCAGACTTGGGTGTGGTAAGAACCAAACACTGGGTAAGAAAACTATTCCTAAATAAGGTTAGGCGTAATAACCTTAGACTTAACACCCCCTCGACATCTGAAAAAAAACTTAGGGCTTGCTCTCTGACCAAGCTCAACCATAGTTTGAAAAGCGTAAAATTTCAACGATAATTCTTAACTGGTAAGTATTTTCACGGTGAACGAGCACCAGAATCCCAGATACCAAGTACAACAAAAGGCATAAACTTGATTACCCTGCCAGTAACAAGTATTGTACTCATTACTCGCTCTTAACCCCAACACAAGAACTAACCAGAAACTGGAGCGTGTAGCAGGTAAAGAGCTCGGCGCTCGACGAGCTAGTTGACGGCCCTGCAGTTCCTCCTGACCTCCCCCTCGCCGTCGCCGGCGAGCACGTCGACGCGCCCCATCCTGCACGCGGCGGCCCCGAACTCCCGAGGAAGTGGCCCTGCCGCGCGCCTGAGCCGGTGGACCATCCCGGCGGCGCGCCGGTCCGTCAGCAGCGCCGCGTCCGAGGCGAGGAGGCCGCGGCCCAGCTTGAGGTTCACGTAGTAGTGCGCGTCGAACCGCGCCCGGTTGCCGGGGTCCATGGGCACCGTACCACCACCGCCGACGCCGGGGCCCCGCGGCACCACGCGCGGAGCTGCGCTGCGTACGCCGCGTTCAGCGTCGGGTCGGCGGCGGTCGATGTGTACGGCGACCTCTTTTGTACGTGTGCACTCTGTGCGCTCGACGTTTCATTAATCTGCTACGGTTACATGGATGGATCGGTGACTGTGCCGCCGCCGCCGCCGTCGTGGGCACGCGACCGTTACGCATTTTAACTGACGTGTCGCGCGGCGCGCGTGAACTTCCGTGCCGTCGTCAGCGGTGCATCGGTCCGCACGCACGCAAGCACGGACTAGCCTTGGGGGTGATATCATACCAGAGAGGATGACGAGGTCCTTGACGTCCAGCCTTCGTTCGCCTCGAGGGCGGTGAAGTTGGCCGACGCCGAGGGGATGTCGGCGGCGAGCGCCTCCGACGCGCGCGACACCACGCCGTCGCGCCGCCCCAGCCGCACGTCCCACAGGTCCCGACCGAGCTACGTGACCACGCGCGTCCCACGGTTTTGGCCGCTAGCTCGCGTTGCTGGGGCCTCGAGACCTAGATAGTAGCTACCTTATTATTACTGTAGTTACTAATTACGTACGTCCTGGTACCTGGAAGGAGACGGCGTCCCTGGCGGCGAGCGCGAGGATGTCGGCGCAGGAGACAACGCCGGGCCGGGGCACACAGCCTCCAGCACGGCCTTGGCGACGTCGGTCCACCCCACGTCGAAGCCGCCCAGCGACAGGTTCGGAGCGGCGTCCTTCTCCGCCGTGTTGCCCGGCGTCGAGTCCAGCAGCACTGACGCGTCGCAACCCTGCCGTTAGTTAGTCGGCGACGGCGTACGTTCATTCCCGACCGAGCATGCTCAGATCCTGCTAGCTAGCTACCTAGCTAACGTGTCCTCTGAGAAGAACGTGGTGAGAGTTAGTTACCCTGATGACGAAGCAGTCGCGTGGAAGAAGAGGCGGAGCAGCTTGGCCGGCAGCGCGGCGGGGTCGGCGGCCACGCGGGCCAGCGCACCACCGCCTCCGCCGCGGGGCAGCTGCGCCGGTAGACCCGCGCCCTGAGCGGCGTGCCGCCGCCGACGCCGGCGAGCAGCGCGAGGGCGATCACGAGCGCCGCCGGAACGTGGATGGTGCTGGCGAGCGGCGGCGACGCCCCAGCCATTACGGCGTGCGTCTCGTGACGATAGAGACCGCTCGGTGGACGCCGAGAGAGAGAGCGTGTGTGATGGAATGGAAATGGAAGCCTGGCTAGCAGAGCAGCAGCAGCAGCAGCGGCAGGTCATATATATAATTCGCGGTGTGGGACGGCGCGTGAAGTGAAGAATCTCTCACAAGTGTTCTGGTGTACCACCTGAACAGTCAGTCCCACGAAGGATGGAAAGAAATTTCGTCACGTATCCAGATCATTTCAAAGCATCATCAGGTTTAGAGTTATTTAGTGTTAGAATTTAAAATTTAGTGTTAAGAGTTTAGAGTTAGTGTTAGGATTTAGTTTTAGTGTTTATGATTTAAAATACGAAGAGAACTCATAACGGGACGTTTTAAAATTAAAGCTGGTCACGTGGCATGCTGAGGATACACGGTCCTAATTGCTATCAATTGTTATATATAAAAAGATTATACCTCTGCTTTGTTCCTTCTAATCATTCTCTGTTATAAGCTCGCAGACTCGCAGTGAATTCAAAACCTGATGCCACCATTTCGCCGACCTTGTAATCATAAGCAGTGCACGGCATCTCGGTACAGTTTCGATACATCTCGATACAGCCAGGAATGCCGAGCAGAGTTGTAACATCCTATATAAAAAAATATATATGTAGGAAATTTCAAAAAAATTTCTGTAAATAAACTGGAACCTAGCTATTTAGATTCAAAATTTAAATGAAACAAAGGAAACAGTTGAAGACAAAAAATATATATAAGGTAGCAAAATTTGGGCCGCAGCCCATTTCTCTCTCTCCCCCTCCGCGTCCCATCTCCCCTTTTCTTCCCGGACCGGCCCAGCCCACCGCGACCATTTCTTTCTTCCACTGATTCGGAGACCCCACCCGTCAGCGCTTTTCTTCTTCCCGTTGCCCCCCTCCTCCCGTGGTCCCCTTCTCTCCCTCTGCTTTTCCGACCGGTCGCCGACAGACCCTGGCAGCCCCAACCGAAAGCCAACGCCGGATGCTTTTCCCCTCCCTCGGATCCTCCGCCCTCGCCGCCCTACAAAACCCACTCCAAACCCTAGCGCGCCCCCTGCTCCCTCTCCCCGTCGCGGCCGAAGCCGAGCAGGCCTCCGGTCTACCCCTCGGTAAGCCGCGGCGCCGCCAACCCTTCTCTCCCTACTGCCCTCCGACAAGCTAACCGTTCCCGCCCCTTCGTAGGTGCGCCGGCGACCCCTCCTCAGTTCCCTGGAGCAGCCAACGTCGAACATCGCGAGCCAGCGGCCGGTGAGCTCTCCTCTACGTCTACCTCGACCCCACTCCTGTTCTTTCCTAGTTTCTCGTGAGCTAAACTCCTGATGGCTCCGCCAGATCCTTGGGCACGTCAAGGACACGGAAACTCGAGGGACCCCGCACTAACACCGGCGCTCCGAGGGACCGAAGCCCTCCTCCACGTCTAACCGCCGCGAGGGCTCCCCGACGACTCCCCGGTCCTGAGACCCTTTCCGGTAACACCCCGCGCCCTCCTCCCTCGTTTTTGGTGGTAGCTGCTGGGGTAGAACGACTCGTGGACGGGGATCAGCCAAACGTCGGCGGGCACCGGCTTAGTTCCATGGCGTGTCGCCGCGCGATCCCACCGTCGGCGACCAAGAATCGGCTGGAGTAAGCCCAACCGCCTGATCAGGAGCCAACGAGTAGGATTAGAACGACGGGTACCGCTTCGGATTTTAAATCCCAGCCCTCGGGGGCAGATCCGACGGCCCTCTTTAAAAGGGACACTTCCCCGCGAACAGGTTTTCGCAAAACCCCCTGGGTTCTTCGGATCCACACAAAACGACCCCGGGTTTAATAGAATTCCCCCTAGGCTTGCTGTAAATTAGGGAGGGACGTGGGAAAATGGTGATCTAGCCCCCAGGACCCTCTGATATTGTGTTTTAGCCGCAGGAAGTTCTGGAAACTTGTTATCTACCCCCTGTAGGTGTTAAAATTCACATTTGCACACACTTTAAGTCTCTGTTAATAATAAAAACACCCCTGCACTCCTTTGGAATTTCACCATAGCCCCTCAACACCCCCTGTTTTGGCACTTGGGACCCTGGGGTAGCTGAAATTCAGGGTATAGGTGGGAAATACCTTCTTAGACCCCTGTGGCTTCCTGTCTTGTCATATAGACCCCTAGCCCTATTAAGTAAACTTGTCAAAAGGCCCCTGGACCCCCCTGCATGATTTTCTTTATGCAAATTAAACCCTGTCACCTTTTGTTCTAGTAACCTAGCCCCTGAGACCTGCTGAAATATAACAGATAGGCCCCTACACATGTTGCTATTTACTAAAAGGCCCCTGTTTGGGATGCAAATGCAAATTCACCCCTGAATGGTGCTGAAATTTCAGTTTGCCCCTGCCCTATGTTGTAGATAGTATGCACACCCCTGTGCAGCTGATAGAAAGTTACAGAAATGCCCCCATGAAAGCATCTAGGCCCCCGTGAGGTATGATTTCGGTGATTAATGACAACCGTTCGTTATTACTAATGAGTTTGTGGATGCGAGGTTTCACGTATATCACATCAAACGTTAATGAACTATCTATTCACACCATCTACTGCTCATTGGATACAAATGGATACCCCTCAACGATCTATTCTAAGGGGTTATTCGATACTCATGAAGACTAAATGAAGAACTCATACAACGACTCTATTCTATCAAAATTGGCAACACAAGAAGCTTACACTTCATCATAATATCATTTCAAACAAGTGTCAAAGAGGTCACTCAAGAAGATTCCAAAAGATCAACTCAAAACAACTCGAAGCAAACAAGTTGCACTCACCGGATCATCCGATGTCTTTCAAAATGACTACATCGGTCGAGTTTGAGTTGGCAGAAGAAGAAGACCTTAGAGCCCAGTACACACCGGATCATCCGATGTGAAGGAAGTGGCACATCGGTTGATTTCAACAGAAGGATGATTTCTGGGTTATTCTGAAGAAGTACACACCGGATCATCCGATGATGAAATAAGTGTACATCGGTCAATTTCAACCGAGACATTATTTCTGAACCAATTCTGAAGATCAACTCACCGGATCATCCGATGATGAATTGAAGTAACATCGGTCGATTAAACAGTCAGATCCAACGGTTATATCCAACGGTCACATCTGACACATGACATCAGCTAATTTGGAATTCGACCGATGCTCATATAAAGGGGTGCATCGGAGGATCCGATGTTCACTGAAAAAGTCTGCCTACTTTTCCAACGGCTATCTCGTGTGGGCTGGCTATAAATACCCCTCCAACCGGCCATTTCGTCAAGTCTTGATCACCAGAGCCTCACTACACATTCTCAAGCATTCAAGACCAAGAGCTACCACTTCCACACTTCAAAACCTCTTGTACTCCAACTATAGGTTATATCTAGCTAGAGAGAAGCTTGTGTGCGTCCATTCTTGGTGATTGGAATCTCTAGGCTAGTGAGAGAGAGTGTCTTGGTGACTTCTCTCACCTTGTAAACGTTGGAGGAAGAAGAGATCGCTCCGGAGCTTACCAAGGCGTTTGTGGAAGCCCGGAGGATCACCATTGTACAAGGCTTGAGCTCCACCTTGCCGGAGAAGGCGAACGGAGAAAGATAGTGGATTCCCTTGTCTCGGTGAATTGGGAGTGGCTATACCCTTTGGCGGGTGCCACAACGTGGACGTAGGTAGATTTTTGTGATCTTACCGAACCACGGGAAAAATCGCCGTGTCTCCGAGTCTCCGCGGGAGTTTGCATCTCTCTCCTCACCCCCTTACTATTACGCATTTACTATTCCGCACTTAACACTCTTGCTTGCGTAGTTAGTTCGCATAGGGAATTGGGCTTCAACCATTAAGTTTTAAATTGCTCTAAAATTTGAAAAGGCGCAATTCACCCCCCTCTTGGGCGTCTCGATCCTTACAATTGGTATCAGAGCAAGGTTGCTCATTGGATCATTCTAGCTTCACCGCTAGAGAGCGAAAATGGCCAAGAATGGGGGTTCGGTTCCTACCTTCGAGGGCAAGAATTTTGCTTATTGGAAAGCACGCATGCGCGCTTACCTTGAGGCAATTGCTCCCGAAGTGTGGGAAGCGACCCATGCGGGGTTTGGAAATCTTGACTATGTTGGAGACCAATTAAAATGGGATGCTAAGGCTAGAAATGCCATATATGAATGCATTAGTCAAGATGTCTTTGCTAGGATTGCGAGTAAGGAAAAAGCATGTGAAATTTGGGCATGTCTAATTGAAATACATGAGGGCTCATCTCGTGTTAAAGAACTCAAATATCACATGCTTAAATCAAAATATGATGAATTTAAGATGTTTCCTCATGAGAATGTTAACCAAATGTTTTCTCGTTTAAATGTGCTCATTGAGGAAATTAACGCACTTGACATTGCTTCTCTTGGCAAGGGACTTATCAATCGCAAGATCCTCATGCTTCTACCCAAGCCCAAGTACAACATTATCAATTCAATGCTCCAAAAGGAGTCACTAGACAACATTGAAGTTTCGGAGCTCATTGGAGAAATCCATGCTCATGAGATGAGCGTACTTGGAATGATGGAGGAGTCATCATCAAAAACCATTGCTCTCAAGGCTTCAACCAAGAAGACAACTCCCAAGAAGAAGAAAGTGGTTGAGCCTAGCTCAAGTGAAGAAGAGCAGGAAACAAGCGAAGATGATGATGAGCTTGCTTTGATGATGAGGAAATTCTCACGCCTCAACTCCGAGATTGCAAAGAAGGGATACTCTTATGATCCTAAGAAGAAAGCCTTCTTGCCAAGAAAAGATGAAAACAAGACGTGCTACAATTGTGGTGATCTAGGCCACATATCATATGATTGTCCAAGACCGGACAAAAGGAAGGACAATGGCAAGCATCACAAGCTAGAAGAAAGTGATGATGAAGAGGAGGTCAAGCCCAAGCGCTCTTTTGGAAAGAAGAAATTTGACAAAGGCAAGAAAACCAAGCTCTTTCCAAAGAAGAGAAGAGGGCCTCAAAAGGTCTTCATGTGTGAAGCCAATGAGTGGATCACGGATGAAGAGTCAAGCGACGAAGATAGTGAAGATGAAGAAAACTTGGCGGGCCTCGCCATCGTCAACAAGGATGACTCACCTATTCGTCCACCTCCTATGTGCTTGATGGCGAAAGGTAACTCCAAGGTATGTGAAGATTCTAGCGATGATGATGATGAGCTTTCACCCGAAGAATTAGCATCTATGATTAATGAATATCATGCCATTATAAAAAGGGAAAAGGCTAAGGTTAAGGCTCTTGAGCTAGCTCGTGCTAAGCTTGAAAGTGCTAACCTCGATTTGCATGACAAGTATGTAACCATACTTAAAGAGCATGACACGCTCAAATCAAATGTCAAGCAAATCGAGGAGGAGAATGCTCAAATCAAGCTTAAGTATCATGAGCTTGACTTAGCTAACTTAGCACTCTTGGCAAAGCACAATGAGTTGGTTCAAGAACATGAAGTGCTTAACCTTGCTTATGAAGCGATTGAACTTAAATTGAAAAACACAAAGAAAGAAACCCTTGATGGCAAAATATCATCTAATTCACATGCCACTAATATTTTGGATAAGTCTTTGCCTTTGAAAGCAAGCCCTAGGGAGAAGGAGCTAATGGACGAAATTGAAAGTCTTCACACTAGTGTGGCAAGACTCTCTAAGGGGGAGGACAAGCACAAGGAAATCCTCTACCAACAAGCTAAAAGCTTCAACAAGAGGTGACTTGGATCCTTCCCGGTGCCCAACAAAGGAAAGGTGCCCTCACCGGAGCTTAGGACAAGCTTCATCAAGGAAGTTGGTTCCTATTGCCAACATTGTGAGGTCACCGGACATCACACGAGTGTCCTCTTCCCAACCGTCCTTCTCCCAAATTGCCTCCTAACTACAAATCTACTTTCAATGATTATCACTATCTATTGAGCAAAGTAGGTGGAAAGGTGAAGGCAAGGTTCATCGGCAAAGACATCAAGGGCATGAAGGGGAAGCTCCCCAAGCAACTTTGGGTCCCAAAATCACTTGTATCACACATACAAGGACCTAAGTTGGCTTGGGTTCCTAAACTCAAAAACTAACTTCATGTGTGTAGGTGAACTACAAAGCCGGAGGAAAGCATTGGGTACTCGATAGTGGGTGCACTTAACATATGACCGGCAATGATGGTATGTTCACCTCCATAGAGAACCCCGGCAATCATGAACAAGTCACCTTCGGTGATAACTCAAAGGGGAAGGTAATTGGTTTGGGTAAAATTGCTATTTCTCATGATTTGTCTATCTCTAATGTGCTTTACATTAAGTCTCTTAGTTTCAATTTGCTTTCTATTGCACAATTATGTGATCTTGGACTAACGTGCACATTTGACAAGAATGGTGTTGTGGTGACTAGTGAATCAAGCAAAGAACTAATATTCAAAGGTTTTCGGCATGGACATCTTTACTTGGTGGACTTCTCCAACAAGGATGCTAGCTTGACCACTTGTCTTTTCACCAAGACAAGTTTGGGATGGCTATGGCATCGGCGCATTGCTCACATTGGGATGAGCAAGCTCAAGAAGTCGTTCAAGCTTGGGATGGTGACCGGCGTGAAGGATGTCACATTTGAGAAGAACAAGCTTTGTAGCGCGTGTCAAGCCGGAAAGCAAGTTGCCTCACACCATCCGATGAAGACAATGGTGTCAACCTCCAAGCCACTTGAACTACTTCACATGGACCTCTTCGGACCGTCCACTTATCAAAGCCTTGGCGGTAACCTCTATTGTCTTGTTATTGTTGATGACTACTCTCGCTATGCTTGGACATTGTTTCTAGGTGACAAGGGTGAAACTACGGAAATCTTCAAGACCTTCGCTAAACGAGCTCAAAGGGAATTTCAACTTCCCATCATCAAGGTCCGGAGTGACAACGGCACCGAGTTCAAGAACTACAACATTGGGGAGTGGTGTGATCGTGAAGGCGTGAAGCACGAGTTTTCGGCCACATACACCCCTCAACAAAATGGTGTCGTTGAAAGGAAGAACAAGACTCTCATCACCCTTGCAAGAGCAATGCTTGATGACTATGGCACGTCGGAGAAGTTTTGGGCCGAAGCAATCAACACGGCGTGCCATGCCGCAAATAGGGTCTATCTTCATCGACTACTTCAAAAGACCCCATATGATCTCCTCATTGGGAGAAAGCCCAACATCTCCTACTTCCGAGTCTTCGGGTGCAAGTGCTACATCTACCGCAAGAAAAGGCTCGGTAAGTTTGAAAGAAGGTGTGATGTCGGTATCTTTCTTGGTTATGCGTCAAACTCAAAAGCATATCGAGTATTCAACCAAACCTCCGGGTTAGTTGAAGAAAGTTGTGATGTTGAGTTTGATGAGACTAATGGCTCCCAAGAGGAGAGTTTTGGTCATGATGATATAGATGATGAGCCTCTACGAGAAGCTATGAAGAACATGACCATAGGAGACATCAAGCCCGAAGTTGAGGAGAGCCATGATCAAGGGGGAGCCTCAAGTTCCAACATCAACACCTCCATGGCGCCTCAAATTGATGAAGAAGAAGAGAAAGATGATCCATTGCCAATGCAAGATTCACATGCCAAACAACACCAAGAAGAAGAAGAAGTCCAAGGTCAAGTCCAACCACAAGACGAGCGAGATGCCTCACCACCGCCAAGTGCCTCACAACCTCTTATGAGGCATGGGCGCATCTCCAAGGCACATCCGATGGATCAAATCATCGGAAGTCCGTCACGGGGAGTAAGTACTCGTTCTCGCCATGTTGCTTCATTTTGTGAGCACTACTCTTTTGTTTCGTGTGTAGAACCCACAAATATTGAGGAAGCACTCCAAGATCCCAATTGGGTGATGGCTATGCAAGAAGAACTCAACAACTTCACCCGCAATGAAGTTTAGGTATTGGAGGAGCGACCTAAGGACAAGAATGTCATCGGACGAAGTGGGTGTACCGCAACAAGCAAGACGAGAATGGCGTGGTGGTCCGCAACAAAGCAAGGCTTGTGGCCAAGGGTTTTTCACAAGTTGAAGGACTAGATTTTGGAGAGACATTCGCCCCGGTCGCACGGTTAGAAGCTATTCGCATACTCCTTGCTTTTGCTTCGCATCACAATATTATGCTTTATCAAATGGATGTTAAAAGTGCCTTCCTCAATGGTTATATTAACGAACTTGTTTTCGTTGAGCAACCTCCCGGGTTTGAAGATCCGAGGAATCCTAACCATGTGTATAGGTTACACAAGGCGCTCTACGGGCTCAAGCAAGCACCTAGGGCTTGGTATGAACGTCTAAGGGATTTCCTAGTCATGCAAGGATTTAAGATCTGGAGGGTGGATACCACACTTTTCACCAAGGATATCAACGGGGATTTATTTCTTTGTCAAATTTACGTTGATGACATTATTTTTGGCTCAACTAACAAATCTCTTAGCCTTGAGTTTGGCACCATGATGTCTAGGGAGTTCGAGATGTCAATGATTGGAGAACTCAATTTCTTCCTAGGATTTCAAATCAAGCAACTTCAAGAGGGGACTTTCATCTACCAAGAGAAGTACACCAAGGACCTCTTGAAGAAGTTTGAAATGGAAGATTGTAGCTCAAGAAGTACTCCAATGGCGACAAATTGTCATCTCGACGCGGACATGGACGGTAAACCTATTGATCAATCTCATTACCGTTCCATGATTGGTTCATTGTTATATCTTACCGCATCTAGGCCCGATATCATGTTTAGTGTGTGCTTGTGTGCTCGCTTTCAAGCAGCACCTAAAGAATCGCATCATAAGGCGGTCTTTAGGATACTTAGGTATCTCAAGCATACCCCAAGTGTAGGTTTGTGGTACCCCAAGAACGCTAGTTTCCATCTCTTGGGTTACTCGGATTCGGACTTTGCCGGATGCCGTGTGGATCGCAAGAGTACCTCCGGTGGGTGCCACTTACTTGGGCGTTCCCTAGTATCTTGGTCGAGCAAAAAGCAAAACTCCGTGGCTTTGTCCACCGCGGAGGCAGAGTATATAGCGGCCGGTGCATGTTGTGCCCAAATTCTATATATGAAGCAAACCCTTTTGGACCTTGGAATTAAATTTGGTTGTGTGCCTCTCCTTTGTGACAATGAAAGTGCTGTTAAGATAGCTAGAAACCCCGTTCAACACTCCCGCACTAAGCACATTGATATTCGCCATCACTTCTTGCGGGATCATGAGGCTAAAGGAGACATCTCTTTGCAAGGTGTTAGGTCCGAAGAACAATTGGCGGATATCTTCACTAAACCACTTGATGAGAAAACTTTTTCTAGACTTAGAAGTAAATTAAATGTGCTAGATGCATCTAACGTCATGTAAGTTGCCATGTTCATGTAAGGTTGCATATCAAATAGGTCTTGTATAACTCCCAAAGGATAGGGGCAAGCTAGAAATAGTTTTCCCTGAGGAAGCCTTTGGAAGGTTTAAACTTGGCAAGATAGATTTACATTATGCCTTGCATGATTCCTGCCATATAGACTTGCACTCATTTAATATCTTGCATTATTTTGTTTGGCATTGCATACGGTAGATTGTCACAAAGGGGAACCCACATCATGAGAAGGAGACTTGTTCAAAATGCAATATCTCAACTCATAGGATGTGGATAGAGCAAAATTCTAAAGGTACATGCTTTAAAGAGATAGAAGTTTTCCATACTCTAGCTCACAAAGCATGAGCCTTACATTTTCGTGGTTTCCCTCCTAACCTTGTGTGTTCTCTTTGCTTAAGGGCTTAGCCAATATGTGGCACTATATTTGAAGCCTTCTATTAGAGGTTAGGAGTTGCCCAAAAAGTCCTAGGACCCATCCTTATCTTTGTGTGTTTAAGTCCAAGGACACATATGGGCAGTCTTAGGTTTTCTGTAGTCATCGGATTATCCGATGCTAGGGCCAGCAGATCATCGGATCAATTGGTGCTTCAGTTCAGTGCTCAGATCAAGTCAGATGTCACAAATCAACCGATGAGTTCATTTCAGAAGACATCGGAGCATCCGATGTTCAGTTTTCTGGTGCCCTGCAGAAATCGACCGATGATCGACACCTCAACGTCGGCTCATCCGGTGTTCAAAGAGAGTTTTTGGAACAACTCTCTGTTGAACTCGACCGATGCATCCTCCGATGATCATCGGTCCATCCGGTGTTTTGTGCGCGGCTAGGGTTTGCCCGTACGGTTTAAAAAGCGGTTCGGCCGCCCTTCGTTTTTTCCTTCTTCTCGACCTCCGCCGCCGCCCGTCGCCCTCACCGCCGTCCTCGCGCCCTCCGGCTATCCCCGCGCCCGCCGCCGCCTCCCAGGCGCCGCCACCGCCGACCTTCGGCCGCCGCCGCCTAGGCGCCGCCTCTCCCGCGCTCGCCGCCGCCTCTCCCGCGCTCGCCACCGCCGCCTCCCAGGCGCCGCCGTCGCCACCCTTCGGCCGCCGCTGCCTAGGCGCCGCCCGTGCCCGTGCCGCCGCCGTTCCACCGCGCCCTCCTCCGCCACGCCTCCCTCGCCGTCTCCCCTCCACCACCGCGCATCACCCTCTCCGCTAGGGTCTCGCCGTGCTTAGCCGTTCGTCGCTAAGATGGGTCGCGATCGCAAAGGAAAGGGCAAGGCTATTGAGGAGCCCGCCGCAAAGAAGCGCAAGATGTCCAAGGACGCTCGTCGTGCGGAGTTGGCCGCTTGCACCGCCGAGGAGCGTGAGCGCGGCCATCGCGGTTCCTTACGGATCCGCGAGTCCCGGCAGAGGCAGGAGCAGCCTCCGATCCAGCCGGTGCCTCCCGAGGGCTCCGACGAGGAGGAGACCGAGGTGCCGCCTCTCATCCGCCGGCGCACCCCGAGGACTCGTGGGGGTGGACAGACTCCTACGGCGAGTCGGTGCCCCTCTGCGGCTGACCGCGCTGAGGACAGAGAGGCCGAAAGGGCCATCCACCTGATGGACACAGCAGTCCGAGTTGCCGAAGATGTCAGACTCACCGACTACAGGAAGATGAAGGCAAGGCAACTGAAGAAGCTCAGATGGTCAGCGTTGCTTGAGGAGTGGTTCCCTCGGCCTAGGGACGCTCGAGTTGACTCCCGCTTCTGGACCCTGACACAGGCGTCCCTGTACGAGACTTACAGGCGTCGGGGCCACAAGCTCTTCCATCATAACAACATCGACTGGGATCAGCTTGCAGTGGCAGCAGGACACGGGATCAGACCACTTTTTGAGAGATACAGAGGACTTGTGGACTTGCTCTCGCACCAGAGGAGTGCCTACGTCGAGGAGTGGGTCAGGGTGTTCTACGCTACACTCTACGTCTCTGAGGGCCGTCGCTCGATTCACTTCATGTTCACGGGGCGGATCCACGACGTGTCTCGAGACTTGTTGGGCAGACTGCTTGGTGTGGAGCTCTCTACTACGTGCCTGCACCAGATAGTCTACGGAGACGCAGACCCGCCGAGGAGACCACTGACTGGAGGAGTGGCACCGCCTTTCGAGGAGATCAGAGGTCTGTTCACTCAGCCGTTCACTCCTGATCAGCCGAGGGTGCCAGCGCTTCTCACCCCAACAGCTCGGACAGTTCACCACGTCCTCAGGCGTACCCTACTACCGAGGTCTGGCTACTTGGAGGGCTTCACGAGCCTTCAGCAGACCATCCTGTTCTATGTGATGAACGGGATGGAGTTCGACATCGTAGATATTCTGATCTGCGAGATGGAGGACGTGATCACCGACGGAGTTGGGATGCTTCGACAGTTGGTCTTCGGTCACTGGATCTGTCACCTTCTCCACCAGTTGGTTCCAGAGGACACTCCAGGAGTTTCTCAGCTGACGGAGATGCACGTGACCCGGTTCAGCCACTACCGAGTCCCCACTCCGGGAGACCGCCGCCTTGGCCGTCCCGTCGAGCGTGAGGTTCGAGCCAGACTGTCAGAGGAGGACTGGGCAGAGCTGACTCAGGAGGACGCAGAGCTGGCATAGGCAGAGGCTCAGGGAGGAGACCTACAACATATATGGTCGGACAGCGACACCAGCGACAGTGTCGAGGAGTACTTCCCTCCTGCTCCTCCCTCACTGAGGCAGCACGACGCAGAGGCAGGAGGCTCAGCAGCTCCACCACCTACACCTCCTCCTGTGTCAGAGGCTCAGGTGACTCAGCCGTCAGAGCTCACTGCTTTACTTCAGCGGATGGCTCAGCAGCAGGAGCAGCAGGCAGCTCGACAGGAGCAGCTTCAGAGGCAGCAGCAGCAGGAGATGCAGCTGGAGATCGCCCGTCAGAGGCGAGAGGACATCGACAGGTACACCAACCTTATCGACCAGATGACGAGACGCACTCTGGACCAGCAGCAGCAGACTCAGCAGATGCTGTTGGGCGTCCTGGGGTTGGTCACCAACCTCTACCAGCAGACAGGAGTCGCCCTTCCACCTCAGCACTCGGGACTCAGTCAGGCTCCAGGTGCACCTCCACTGGCACCAGCTCCAGTACTGCCGCCGACGTCGTTCCAGTCCTCACCTCTTCCGGCAGTACCTTCTCCACCGGCGCCAGCAGTCTCAGCGGACCCCCCAGCAGCTCCAGCTCCAGCTCCAGCTCCCCCCGCTCCAGCATCAGCGCCAGCGACCTCCACCTCCAGCAGCTCCGGCGACAGCACCGTCGACGCCGACCGCTTCACCATCGCCAGGAGCGCGCCTGAGTCGTAGGCACTCGACTTCCCTTTTTGGTGTCTTGATGCCAAAGGGGGAGAAGAGTTAGAGTCAGGGGGAGGGTTAGCTCAGTTCTAGGGGGAGTTCTTGGTTTTAGGGGGAGTGTCTATCCCTTTGCCACTTATTGTTATCTTTGAGATTGCCTGTTATTATTTGCTATTATTGTACTCCGGGTGCTACTTTGTGCTCTTACGCTTTATTATTTATTATTTGAGCCTTCGAGCCACTTGTGTTACAATTTGTACTTGTTATATTTCTTTTTTGAGCATTGCGTTTTAATTCCATGCTCTACTCGTTGTGTTGTCATCAATCACCAAAAAGGGGGAGATTGAAAGCATCTAGGCCCCCGTGAGGTATGGTTTCGGTGATTAATGACAACCGTTCGTTATTACTAATGAGTTTGTGGATGCGAGGTTTCACGTATATCACATCAAACGTTAATGAACTATCTATTCACACCATCTACTGCTCATTGGATACAAATGGATACCCCTCAACGATCTATTCTAAGGGGTTATTCGATACTCATGAAGACTAAATGAAGAACTCATACAACGACTCTATTCTATCAAAATTGGCAATACAAGAAGCTTACACTTCATCATAATATCATTTCAAACAAGTGTCAAAGAGGTCACTCAAGAAGATTCCAAAAGATCAACTCAAAACAACTCGAAGCAAACAAGTTGCACTCACCGGATCATCCGATGTCTTTCAAAATGACTACATCGGTCGAGTTTGAGTTGGCAGAAGAAGAAGACCTTAGAGCCCAGTACACACCGGATCATCCGATGTGAAGGAAGTGGCACATCGGTTGATTTCAACAGAAGGATGATTTCTGAGTTATTCTGAAAAAGTACACACCGGATCATCCGATGATGAAATAAGTGTACATCGGTCAATTTCAACCGAGACATTATTTCTGAACCAATTCCGAAGATCAACTCACCGGATCATCCGATGATGAATTGAAGTAACATCGGTCGATTAAACAGTCAGATCCAACGGTTATATCCAACGGTCACATCTGACACATGACATCAGCTAATTTGGAATTCGACCGATGCTCATATAAAGGGGTGCATCGGAGGATCCGATGTTCACTGAAAAAGTCTGCCTACTTTTCCAACGGCTATCTCGTGTGGGCTGTCTATAAATACCCCTCCAACCGGCCATTTCGTCAAGTCTTGATCACCAGAGCCTCACTACACATTCTCAAGCATTCAAAACCAAGAGCTACCACTTCCACACTTCAAAACCTCTTGTACTCCAACTATAGGTTATATCTAGCTAGAGAGAAGCTTGTGTGTGTCCATTCTTGGTGATTGGAATCTCTAGGCTAGTGAGAGAGAGTGTCTTGGTGACTTCTCTCACCTTGTAAACGTTGGAGGAAGAAGAGATCGCTCCGGAGCTTACCAAGGCGTTTGTGGAAGCCCGGAGGATCACCATTGTACAAGGCTTGAGCTCCACCTTGCCGGAGAAGGCGAAAAGAGAAAGATAGTGGATTCCCTTGTCTTGGTCACTTGGGAGTGGCTATACCCTTTGGCGGGTGCCACAACGTGGACGTAGGTAGATTTTTGTGATCTTACCGAACCACGGGAAAAATCGCCGTGTCTCCGAGTCTCCGCGGGAGTTTGCATCTCTCTCCTCACCCCCTTACTATTACGCATTTACTATTCCGCACTTAACACTCTTGCTTGCGTAGTTAGTTCGCATAGGGAATTGGGCTTCAACCATTAAGTTTTAAATTGCTCTAAAATTTGAAAAAGCCCAATTCACCCCCCTCTTGGGCGTCCCGATCCTTACACCCCATCTAACTTCTAGTAGCTAAATAGTTTTCCATAACCACCCCTAAAACATGTTACAATTTACTTAGGTCCTAATGAAAGCAAATTTCATAACACTTTTACATAAACATACACAAAGAGTATAGAAATTGGGAGTTATCTCGTATGCTTGATATGTAAGTTAATAGAGAGTAACGGAATATCCTTGTCTTATTTATTTTTCTTGTTATTTTTCCTTCCCACCCTCGATTGGCATGGACAAATCAACCCCCGAGCCGACGCTGGACCTGCAAGCCCAAGACTTCGACAACCCCGAGCCGCAGCACTTCTCGAGAGGCAAGTGCCCTAGACCACTTTGCACCTTTTTAGGATTCTAGTTAGAAATGCACGCTTTAGGTCTTAATTTGAATCCCATGTGTTGGTTGTTTACTATAATTTTCAAAACTTCCCTTGTAGCCAGGATGGGTAGACTAGAGTTTACTTTATGTCATTATTTTCATGCTTAGCCCTGCTTAGTTGTCGGGATGGGAGTTATTACATTTAAAAATTTAATATATCATGATGTTTGTGATGATGTGGTGATGAATGTGGTGTATGAGGTGGGTAGTATAGGGATTTAGCAGGCTGGTGGGTTACGGTGGGTGCCGAGAGCACGAGACTCGGGTTTGTGGGTAGTTAGCCTGCGTAGATCCTAAGGACCGGTTCGTGAGACCTGTCAACTGGCTTATACAATGCCACCACAAGAACTATTATGGGGCAGTGTGGCCAATTAAGTTGTTCCTATCTTTCCTTGTGTACACTAGAGAGATGTGTAAGTGGCGCAAGAGGGGGCTTCTGCGACAGGGGTTTCAGAGTGCCGCAGCGGTGAATCCTTAGCGGGTGTGCACGGGTTGGGTAGTGCAATGTAAAGGCCTTGTCGTGTACTCCTGGCCCCATACCATAGGGAGTGTGAGAGGGCGGAAAGGAGTTTCTTGAGTCCCCGACGGGTGATGAAAACACGACTTGTGGGTAAAGGGTACAAACTCTGCAGAGTCAAAACTGTCTAGACAGTCGTGCTCACGGTCAAGAGCGGGCTGGTAACTCTCTCATGATTAGCGTGGGCTGGTTTGTTGTGGTTGGGAGTGGTGGTTGAGATTGGGATTTACAGTGATAGTGGAGATCACTTGGAGGTGTGTTTGGGTTGGGCGGGGATGTCACTAAATAAATAGAGTGCATAAAATAACTAAGGTATAGGTTGCGTAGTGCAAGAGCCGTGTCAAGCCTTCCTTGATTCTTGCCCCATCTTGCATAAACTTTCCCACACTTGCTGAGTACATTATGTACTCAGGCGTTTGCCTCTTTTCTTTTCCGTGCTGCCCAGGACCCGAGGAGGCTGCAGAGGATGACGTGGATGACGGCTTCGACCCCGACGTGCAGTTCTAGGCTGGCGTACCGCCAGACGGCGCCTGTGGAGCCCACCTTAGATTCTCCGCTGTCATGGTGTACTTTTCTTTTGAGCCCATGAGGCATTTATGTACTTCGGATGATGTAATCGCTGCACTTGGCTTAATATTAATAATGATACATTGCTCTTATTATGTCGTGTGTGAAAATGACTTGATTCTGGCATACACGGGAGTACGCTTGGTGACTGTTGCATGTACCGGGCATGACAAGAGTGTCAGTGACAGCATACAGCTTCTTTCGATGTTATGCTTCCCTTATGTCTGGTCTCATGTCGTCAACAAACTGTGTGTGTTTAATCCAGGTTTTGCATGCTCTGCATGGCTGTATTGGAAGCTGACTACACTGAACATCTCTTCTGGAGTCACAGTGCATGCCATTCGAAGTGCATGCATGCCAAAGTGGCCAAGGAGCCGCCGAGCCGTAGCTTTCTCCTCTCTCTAGATGTGAGCTGAGAAGACCGGCCACATGTAAATAGAGGGATGTGAGCTGAGAAGACCGGCCACATGTAAATAGAGGTGGGAGTCGGGCCGGGCCGGACCGGCACTGCCCGAAATTTTCGTGCTTCGTGCTGATTCGGCCTGCGGCCCAAAAGTACGCCGGGCCTTTTCGTGCCGGGCCGGTCGGCCCGAATTACCAAACTGGTGGCCCGAGCACGGCACGCGGCCCGGCGGGCCTATTTCGGGCCAGGACCGGCCAAGCACAGCCCGATAACAGAAAAAATCTAAATAATTGAAAAAAATTCTTAAAAAATCTGTAAAATCGAAAAAAATTCAAAAAAAAATCTGTAAATAAAAAAATCCAAAAAATCTGTAAAACCGAAAAAATCAAAAAATACATAAAAATCAGGAAAATTCCAAAAAAATCTAAAAAATTCCAAAAAAATTCAGAGAAAATTCCAAAAAAATTCAGGCCTTTTCGGACTGATGCGCTAATTTCGGGGCGGGCCGGCCCGAGCACGGCCCGAAACTCAATTTCGGGCCGGTTCGCCCGAAGCCACCGAACCCGGGCACGACACGGCCCGAAATCCCGTGCCGGGCCGGCGGCCCAAATCTATTTCAGGCCATTTTCGTGCCTGGGCCGTGCCGGCCCGTCGGGCTTCGGCCCGCCTGAATTTGGCCCGGCCAATCTCCCACCTCTACACGTACAGCGACGTAGTACTCCTGTGACTCCGAACAAGTGCGATGCACGAGTTTCATCGGGAGAGAACGGGAGAAAGTAGAGTACAGCACAGCTGACAGTTGCACAAGGCGTAGCATGGTCCAGTATCTGATTGAACTGGAAGTACAGGTAGCTAGTCGCACGACGCGAGCTTGATTGACGCTGGAACTGATCCGCCGCTGAGATACAAACATAGGCATGAAGTGTGTTGCACCGGGGGAGGGGGGGGTACAGTACTGTACAGTGAAGTGATGTTCTCTGCGTCGCATAGCGTGGTTCTCACTTTCTGAGCTCAGCTCACAGCCGCTCGTCGTACACGTCCTCCGGCTGCGGCACCTGCCGGTGCGGCAGCGGCCTCGGCCTCCCCTCCGCCACCGCGACCTCCGCCTCCCGCCCCGCCGCCGCCGCCTTCTCGGCCTCCCTCTCCACCGCGCGCCGGACTGCGCCTTCCCGCTCCCCACCCGCTATTCCCTGCTTCGCCTGCGCCGCCGCCTCGCCGTGCGGGTCGCCGGTGCGAGGACGCGGCAGCCCTCCGCCGCCGGCCGCCTCCGCCTCCTTCGCCTGCGCCTGCGACGACCGCTCCATGGTGGCCCGGTCCGTCGATGGACGAAGCGAGCGCCCGGCCTTCCGGGTTTATTAAAAACCAAACCCCCGCGCCGCCGCGCCGCGTGTGCACGGTCCGTGGCGGGCGCCTAGAGGAGTAGGACGCAGCCGCCATGGCTGCCACGCGCCCGCGTACGTGCGCAAAGCTGGTCGTTACACGTGGAGACTTCCAAAGATGATACGAACAGTGCATCTGAACCCAGAACAACAGGGGCCTACAAAGCTCACAGATCAGTACTCACTCCATAATCTTCAGTTCAACTTTACTTATTAATTTAGCGGTACACCAACAACTCAAAAAAAATTCTCCTCATAACGAAGTGTTGAGGGGGGGGGGGGGGGAGTTAAATGGAGCTTTAGCAGTCTTGATTGCTGACAAAGCACAGTCACCATGTTCCTGTCCTGTACTTGTTCTACACACAGACAAATATGTACTTCCGTCTACAACATTTTATCACAGTGATCAACTCGAGCATACGCCCGCAACAGAGAACGTCTGTATTGTATCAACATATTTACCGGTGTAAATAATGTATCGCACCTTGCATCTGTTTAAAGTTGCCAGGGCCCAACCCCAACAGCTCTTGGATCATATTCGTGATCGTATTCTGTAACATCCTTCCAGATTCTTGGAATTGAGGTCGGAGATCAGGCCCAGGTAGCGTCAGATGTGTTGCAACATGCATCTATCTCAATTTCCAAGCTGGGAGTCATGCACGCCCCCAAATTGGCAATCTTTCTCCGAATGCAGACTCGACTAGCACATTAACACACAACTGGCGCCCCACTCTGAAAGGCAAGGTTCTAGCTGATGCGAAAAGAACCGAAAATCAGGTGCTAATTATTCCTGTGGGCGTTCATCGTACAACTTCATTACATGAATCACATACACTGCACGCCTTTTCCAGTGTGGTATGCTGAGGCAACTGTTCCGTCTGCCCACCACAACAAAACTACCTGCGTTGCCACCGGATCTGTGAAGTGAAGAGACCATAAACCGAAAACAAAGGCCAGAAACCTCTGCGTCCTCGTCGTCACTTCTTCTGCTTCTTCCCTGGCTTCAACTTGACAACCTCGTCAATGTACAGTATGCCCTTCCCTTTGTAGACTTCCGGAGGCTTGCAGCTCCGGACCGCGCCTGCGAAGTTGTGGACTCGATCCTTGTCGATGCCCGTGCAGCAGATCACGTTGGGCTTGAAGCAGAAGACACGAACGGCGGGTGGAGCGGTGAACTGCACCTCATGGCTGTAGCCCAGTTTCAGGAACAGCTCGCGGCCTTGGGACTCTGACCTTGCCTTGAAACCGACCCCTACGAGCTTCAGGAACCGGAAAAACTTGGCCTCCATCTGGTTTTCGCGCAGACAGTATTTGGTGCCTGGTTACCTACATCAAGGAAGAGGAGAACACACTGGCAGTAATGGGACTCAGTAATCAGAAATATCAAACAATTGAAGTGTAAATGCTGCCAGTAATGAGACTGTAACAGCAAGAAAAAGCATGATATTCGTTATTTAATCTTAACATATAAAAAAGAACATAGTTCAATCAATTGTCACAGATCACTAGCAGCAACAACAACAAAGACTTTATCCAAGCAGGTTGGGGTAGGCTAACAGATCACTAACAGATCACTGTAAAATAAGCTTCAAAAGCAAGTAAACAAGCTAGTCACATAACCCTCACTCTATCTGCATCGAACAGTAGGAGTCCCAGAACTCTTAAATACTGAAGAGGGTCTTTACAAGCAGCAAGGCAAACAAGATGCAATGAATCGTAACAGCAAAGCACTTCAATTCTCTGCCCAAATCACCACAGGTGCAAAGGAATGGCAGACCGAAAAAACGAAGGAACGCGTAGCCATACAACCCTATCACAACTCACAAACTGAAGAATAAGACTACCATGTTCCATCAGCATAGGCATGAGTCCACAAGCATTTGGCGATACAAAGCTTCTGGGGGCACATGGCAATGGCGATGCTACATTTCTCCCGCACGAAGACAGCCAACACGCCATTCTTTTCTCTAATAATTCAGATCAACGATTTATTCAGACCAGCAAATTAATAGCAAGCAGGCTAGGGTGTCCAGATTCAAGGCAAGACGAGATTGGGCCAAGGACCATCCATACTACTACATCTGCTCGGACTACCACTTCTCCTCCGGCCTAAAGACCCCCAGTCCTTGGCGCCACCAGAGGTCACATAAACCCGCATCAATCCGACCGGATCAAGGCACCATCCCAGCGCAATCTCATTGAGGGAAAAAATCCTTTAAACCTCCCTCGCAACGAAAGGATCGCGGGAGAGTAATATCTTACCAGCGAGAGAAGGAAGCGGTCTAGGCCCAGGTGGAACTTCTGTGGAAGAGGAGGAGGACGGCAGCGGCGAGCGAGACGGAATGCACCGTGGCGGGCGGCGGCGGCGTTTCTCCGCCGGAGGAGAGCGGGTGGAGGTCGCTGCCGCGCTGCGGCTTTGTCTAGGGCTGCCTGCGGGTACGTCGGATGCGGAATGAGGGAGATCTGAGGGCTGAAATAAATGAACTAAATTAACTGTACTAAACGTTATTTATTTCATAAACACAACCCACTAAATATCATAACCGATATAAAGCTACCCTCACATTAAGCCACATAACCCACAAAACTGTGTCCGCCAGATCACAAGTCCTCATTTGATCAAATTCGTCCATTCTACGCAATCCAGTGGCGGATCCAGACTAAAAGTGTAGGGTGGGCTGAATAATATGTTACATGAAAAAATAAATAATGTTAATAACTTTAAATACCGTTTTTATAGACTCGATTGGTTTTTAAGATTAACCAAATGTGGAAATTTTCATTTTAATTGAAGTGGACCATTTATCTAGTTGTCTTCAATCTTCAAACTTTTTAATGCCTCTTTTCTATATTCAAAATAGTAGGAGAAAATAAAGCAAAAAATTATTATGCTTAGCACAGCGGTAGGGGGGGCTAGAGCCCACCTAGACCCCCCCGGTGCATCCGCCTCTGACGCAATCTTAACTTGATTGCGCTAGGTCTCAACTTTAATTCTACAGTTTGGCAGAAATCTGTTCCATATAAATTCATAACTGATCAGCACCTACCAACGCATATTCACTTCAATCCGTCTGCCTTAAGCTCTCTGCTTCCCAAGTCTTGGCATACATATAGACATGATAAATGGTCTTGCTTCATGGTCTCTTTCATAAAGTCAAGATTTATTTTATATTAGGTCAAAAATAAATATAAACTTGATCCGGCTCTAATCGGATCCTACTCTCAAAATCAGCGTTACAAAAGGCGGCGCGAGGCGCTCGCCCAGGCGCGCTTAAGCGCTAGGCGGAGCCCCGACGCCTCGCCCAAGCCGGTCGGAGCGCGGAGGCACGCTGATGCAGCGCAGAGCTGCGCGGGAGTGCGAGGAGGCGCAAGAAAACTAGCGCGGTTTTTCATTGGCGGCAGCTCTTCCCACGCGACGCGCTGTCTTCACCTCTCTCCTGTGCTGCCCTCTCCCGCCTGCCCTCTCCCGCGTTGTCGCCCTCTCGTGCGCCGCCGTTGTCACCCGCCCTCGTGCGCCACCACCACCGCCCTTGTCCTCCGCTGCCGCCCTCTCGTGTGCCGCCACCTCCCTCGTCCCCTGCTGCCGGTGCCTTCCTCCCCTGTCGTCCTCGTCTCCCGCTGCCGGCGCCATCCTCCCCGCTGACCTAACATGCGCCGCTAGCGCACTCCACGGACGGCAACCCTATGCCGTCGGGGACCTCTCTCCTACGCTGCATTGGTAGGTCCAACGCCCCTCTGTGAGCTATTGTTTATATGCTTTGTCCACTGTAATTAACTAATTTCTCTGGTATACTGAATCCGAAGTATTTATCAGTTACACATATCCACAGTGCACTTTGAATTTGGATTTAGGTGTGTGCAGTTGTGTACTCCCCTGTATTACTGCATTTCTTGATTGATGATTGCTATAAGAATGTGAATGTGAACTTGTTAAGGATAGTTGTTATTTGTTAACAATGTGAACTTGTAATTAGGGGAAATCGTTTCCTGCCATTAATTCAGAACTTATGTTGTTGTAGGATGGCAATGTCAAGGGGGGTGAGTGGGAAAGCAACAATACTACCAGGAATTGAGGCAGCAGAAACTAAGAGTGCGGTTCTGCTGAAAAGAAAGTCAGATGACATAGGATGGGAGTTTGGAGTCCTAGTGATGTTAATAATAAGGACAAGGTTCGGTGCTTGCTTTGTAACCATGTTAGCTCAGGAGGGATTAACCGTCTGAAGCAACATGTAGCACATATCGGGTCTGCTGTTGCTAAGTGCAAAAAGAGCTCAATAGAGACAAAAGAGAAGTGCAAGAAATCACTTGAGGGGGCAACAAGGAGGAGAAGGGAGAGGATTGTTCATCAGCTAAATCTTAGAGAAGAGGTGAACATGTCTCGAGTTGGGGGAGATGAGGATAAGTTACTTGTGTTGGCAGCTGGGAGCCTCACAAGTTAGGACCCACTGATAAGTGGACAAAGTCAATTGATCCAACTACAACTCAAGTTGAAGCTTTGAAGCAACAAAAGATTAACAAGGAACTTTGGAAACAAAGAACACCATGAAGTGCAAAAATATGTAGCAAGATGGATGTATACACATGCTAAGTAAAAACTTAACATTGCTGTCCTAATTTATATTCTGTTATTTAATAAGTTCTTATTCTTGATTTTCTGCTAAATGGCTAACAAGTATTTATATGTATTGTTTTGCAGCCATACCATTCAAAGATATTAATAATGATGAGTCTCTACAAATGCGTGAAGCAATCGGCCAATTTGGTGCCGACTTTGAGTCGCCTTCTCAAGACCATCTAAGGGGAGTTTTGTTGAATGGAGAATTTGAAAGAACTAATAGTTTGTTAAAAGACGTGATGCTGAAAAGATGAAGAATGGATGCTCTATCATGACGGATGTGTAGTCCGATAGGAAGAGGAGAAGTATTATGAACTTGGTAACAAATTATGCTGAGGGAACAAGTTTCATGAGTTCAAAGGAGGTGTCATATGTGTCACACACTAGTGAACTCATATTTGAACTAGTGGACAAAGCAATTGAATAAGTTGGTGAGGATGAAGTGGTCCAAGTAGTGACAAACAATGCTTCTAACAACATGGGAGCTAAGAAGCTAATGTTAACTAAAAGACCTCACATATTTTGGACTTCTTGTGCTACGCACACAATCAACTTGATGCTTCAAGGAATTGGCAACCTACCAAAGTTCAAGAGGTGTCATATGTGTCACACACTAGTGAACTCATATTTGAACTAGTGGACAAAGCAATTGAATAAGTTGGTGAGGATGAAGTGGTCCAAGTAGTGACAAACAATGCTTCTAACAACATGGGAGCTAAGAAGCTAATGTTAACTAAAAGACCTCACATATTTTGGACTTCTTGTGCTATGCACACAATCAACTTGGTGCTTCAAGGAATTGGCAACCTACCAAAGTTCAAGAAGGTGCTTGATCAAGCGAAGGCATTCACCATCTTTGTCTATGGGCACACGAGAACCTTGGAGTGTATGAGGCACTTTACAGAGGGGAGAGAAATTATAAGGTCAGGTGTGACTAGATTTGCTTCAGCTTTTCTTACTTTGAGCAGCATTTTGGATAAGAAAGATCAACTAACAAAGATGGTGGTTGATAGCAAGTGGGACATATTGAGAGATGTGAAGTCAAAGAAAGGAAAGGACGCAACCGGAACAATGATGAACCCAATCTTTTGGAAGGATGTAAGATGTGCTTGAGTGTTTTTGAGCCTCGCGTAAAGGTTCTTTGTTTGTTTAATGGGGATGTAAAGCCATCTATGGGTTTCCTATTTGGAGAACTAATCAAGGCAAATAGGGAGATAAAACAATGCTATGGTGATATGGAGGCTCACTACAAAGTTGTCACGACTATTGTTGATAAAAAGATGCATGGACGACTTGAAAGTGCATCTAGGCAAATTCCCCGTGGGTTTTGATGATTAATGACAACACTTAAGGGACTAATGAGCATTGCAAGTGTGAGTACAGGTGATTAAGAAATCTACGAAGATGGATACACTCAAAAAGGAAAAGAGGAGAAAAAGGCAAATGCACAAGAAGAATAGAATTTAGGGTTTTTAATTCTTTTATGTTGAGTTTAGCCTTTGAGTATGAGTGTGATCATAGAGTAAAGTGTTGAGAATCATCTAAGAGCTCATAGTCCAAGTGTAGGTTGAGTGGAGTGGCGAATTGGAATAGCCCTGGGAATAGGACCGGACTTGTCCGAGCTGGAGGGACGGACTAGTCCGGTACATTGGACTGATCCGATGTAGAATGGAACAAGAGGTTCTGTGTGAGTTTGGACTTGTTCGGGGTGGTAGGCCGGACTACTCCGAAGAATCAGACTAATCCGATATAGAACGGAACAAGAGTTTATGTGTGAGTTTGGACTTGTCTGTCTGGGGACGGACTAGTCCGTGGAGAGAGTGTCTGAGCTCTTCAGGAGCTAAGTCCTGAAGGACCGGACTAGTCCGCCCTTTGAGGCCGGACTAGTCCGCAGGTTCAGACTAGTCCGCTTCCAATCGGAACACGAGGTTCTTTGTGAGATTGGACTAGTCCTTTGTGAGTCGGACTAGTCCGTTTGGGACTTAGAAATAGCTGAAGGAACTAAGTCTTGGATGATCGGACTTGTCCGTCCTTGGAGGCCGGACTAGTCCGGTGGACCATACTTGTCCGTTCTCAACCGGAACAATGGTTTCTGTGTGAGATCAGACTAGTCTATTGTGGACCGGACTAGTCCGTAGAATGTGACCGTTTAGTTGGTAAAATCTGACCGTTTAGTAGGTGAAGAGTGATGTCATCGATCCTCACAGGTCGGACTAGTCCGGGTCAAAGGGTGGACTAGTTCGGACTTTTGTAGTTGGCAACGGCTAGTTTCGTGTCACACCCGGTTTTTCCGAAGAACAACCAAGTGAATAACACATGTATGCCAGGATCATTTTCTCATACATGTGATGACAAATAGTGAAGCATCATTTATTACAAGCCAGATGTCGAATATAAATAAGTCTTACATAGCAAATGTCTCGATGGACAATAATAAGTTCATCACAAGTAAAATAGACTAGTAGCGGAATATTATTCTTGAGGGCTCCGTCACAGGCGTTTCCCGGGGTCTCCATGAACCTAGAAACCTTCTTCGGGTCCAAAGTCTTGGTCATTATACACCACCTCATTATCTTGACCTGAGCAGCAATATAGACCAACAAATATACAAGATTGAGTACCAATGGTACTCAGCAAGTGTGGGAAAATTATATCATGCATGGCTAGAACAAGGAGAGGTTGAACTCATGGTTAAAGCACTACGCAATTAATACCTATCACCTTAGCTTATTAAGCACCTACATTACTACACAGTTGAAATGGTCCCAAGCTCCCATACCATCATCATAATCAAATAACCATAACATCATTTCCAATGTTAAGCTCCCCGCTTAACATCCACAACTTCCAAAACCATCACTCCTCTAATCATGAATAAGTCCAAGCCGCTCTTGACCGTGAGCACGGCTGTCATGACAGTTTTTGACTCTGCAGAGTTTGTACCACTGTACCCACATGTAGTGATTTCATCCCTCGTTGTCGGGTGGACTAAAAGAACCTCCATTATGCCAGTGGCTACGAACCACATTCACACTTCCCAGGTGTGTAGCCAGGAGATCACTACGAAGCCTTTACAAAGGAATTCCCGACGAGCGTGGGCCCACTGAGGTTTCACCCCTAACAGCATACAAGAGGCTCCAACCCCGCTGCAGTGGCCCCCTCTTGAGCCTTGCGGTTCATATGGTAGTCCAGCTGACACCTATTCCCCGCACCATCCAACACACCCATACTACGCCGGGGATACACCTAATTAATTGGCCAAGCTGCCCCATCTCAGCATGTGGTTGGCACGGTAAAGCCAGGTTACATGCTCCATGAACCGGTCCTTAGGATCCAGGCAAGTACTAAACACAAACCCGAGTCTCGTGCACCCAGCACACAACCAAAACATCCAACTTGCCTTGATCCCTACCTCTACATAACTCACAATATCTCATTCAAGAGTATGGTAAAATAAACTGATGATCTCATATCCAAATATCCCATTCTAAGCATGGTAAGCATATGTAATATGAATAAATGATAAAATAAATCGCAACCCAAGCTACAAGGAAACAAGGTAATGCAATTCTAGGGAAACTTCCTATCATGGGTTTCATATTTAAATTGACAATGCAAATAACTCTAGCTACACATCCTAGCATAGGATCAAAGTGGTCAAGGACACTTGCCTCCTTCCTGCTGCTCTTGAAATGGGTAGTCCTGATCTTGGAAAGGAATAACTTGATCTTGAGCAGGTTCTACATCATACCATCACACATAGCAAAAGAAAAACAACAACCCATAAGACATAGTTCACACTTCCACTTCATACAAACCACACATTCATATTTATGAAAGTCATTCACCATTATATGTGTTGTGGTTACTCTATGTGTGTTGATTTGTGGCTTGCATGCACTTTTAATCATGTGTATATGATTCCTACTTTTGTGTTCACATTTATACTTACCTACTATATATATATGAGTTTCCAATTTAAATAAATTCCTTAGATTCAACTACTACACCTTTTTACTACCAAGTATGTATGAAAGGTATTTTTCTTCTCCCTATATGCCTTCAGAATTTCTAACAACCCTAAACTGAATCCTTTGGATTTTAGAACTCCATTTATCATTTACTAGTTGCTATATTTTCAGATTTATTTCCTATGCCTAAATGTGAACTTTATTATGAAAATAACAAGACACCTCATCTAAACAGAATAGGTTCTGATCTAAAATATTTACTAATATATTTTTGACCTTTTCCTCTGATGTAAACTATTTTACGATTATTTTCCTTATTTTCTAAAACTATTCATTACTTAAAATTGTGTCCCTAAATATGAATAATAAATTAAACAGATTCAACTCAGCCCAAAATATGTTTTTATCTCACTCCAAAGTTTTTTAAATACTGAGAAAGTTTTTAATTTAATTATGACAATATGTTTGTCCCACTTTTTAATTTTTAAACACTAGCCACATATTCAATTTCCTAAATTAAATACTAAACAGGGCTAAAAAGTTAAACTTACCCCACTACAGGGTCTATAATATTATTTTCAGAATTCCCAGGGGTCTAGCTACACTTATCAGAGGTGTTTTTTTCTAATTTTTATTAAATCCAGGGGTTAAAACTGATTTTTAAATGAATTTACATGATTTTCTGGAGTTCCAGGGGCTAGATCAGAAGTTTCCGGGGCTAGCTCTTATTTCCCAAGAACCCCAGTGGGTAGCACGTAAGATTTCCAGTCTTTATAACGCGGGGCTGACGTGGACCGTCCGATTTTAAATCGACGGCCGAGATTATAACATCGAACCGGTACGCGGGGGTTTAAACCCTACCGTGCGATTTAAAATAAACGGCGCACAAGCGGCCACGTCGCTCTGATCGAACGCGGGCGGCGCTGCCGGCGGCGCACGGCGGCGGGAAGCGGCGATCTCGCCGGAGACTTTCGGATCTTCGAGAATTCTTCCTAGAACTGTGATCTTATGGTATAGATCGGTAGAGGGGAGGTCGGGGATCTCACCTCGGGGGTTTTCTTGAGCTCGGAGGTCCTGGAAGGTGATCGGCGACGAGGTCCGAGGCAAAACCACGGCGAAGCTCGTCGGCGCTGTGTTTACACCGCAAGTCACCGAGTTTCCTGCACCTGCAAGGTTCCCCGGAGGCGGTGGATCAAGACTAGCGAGTTAGATCGGTATTTCCGAGCTTAGATCGGCCAGAATTCGCCGGAGAAGTCTCGGTTCTCACCGGAGTAAAAATCGGTGATCGCGGGGGAAAAACAGAACGAGGCCGGGGTTTTTATAGACGGGGAAAGGCGGCGGGGTGGTTTAGATCATGTCCGCGTCGCCTACGAACAGAATTCAGCGGGGATATGCCGAAATCCCGATCGGTTTTGATTCGGGTGCGAGGGAGTCCGGCGCTGTCGTGAGGTAGACGAAGATCGGGTGGGTCCCGCCTGTCAGCGTGGGGAAGCAGCGCGCTCGGCTGCGGGCTGGCGCGGGCGCTGGCTAGGTTTCGGTCCACTGGCCGGTTTTTTTCTGTTTTCTCTTTTTCTTTTTCTATTTCTTTTCTGATTTGAGTTTAATTTGAATTCCAGTTTGAATTTGAATTTTTGCAAAACATGCAACATGTCCAAAAAATTTTAAATTCCCCTCTTAACATGATGTAGGGTTTTGAATCAAAATTTTGGGGTGTTACAGCTCTACCCCCTTAAAAGAAATCTCGTCCTCGAGATTGGTGTTTCTAAGAAAACAATTCCGGAAATTGTGCCTTGAGCTCATCTTCCCGCTCCCAGGTGGCTTCCTCTTCTGAGTGATGCTTCCACTGCACCTTGCACATCCGGATTCTTTTATTTCTGGTAAGGCGTTCCATTGTCTCCAAAATCTTGTATGGTTGCTCGGCATAAGACAAATCCTCAGCTACGTCCACTTCATTCATGTGTAACACCTCTTCAGGCGTCCTCAGGCATTTCTTGAGTTGTGACACATGGAATACATCGTGCACATCCGATAGACGAGCTGGTAATTCCAGTTGATACGCCACTTCGCCTTTCCTTTCCAGAACTTGAAAGGGTCCGATGTATCGAGGTGACAACTTCCCTTTCACCTTGAACCGACGAAGTCCTCTGATAGGGGACACCTTGAGATAAACATAGTCCCCCACGTTGAAAACGAGCTCTCTTCTTCGTACATCAGCATAACTCTTTTGGCGTGTCTGTGCTATCCTCAAATTGTTGCGAATTTTCCTTACCTTCGCCTCGGCTTCTTGTAGTACTTCTGGACCAAACACTTTACTTTCCCCCGTTTGATTCCAAAATAGGGGAGTTCTGCACTTCCTCCCGTACAAAGCTTCAAACGGTGACATCTTCATACTAGCTTGATAGCTGTTGTTATAAGAAAACTCCGCATACGGTAGGTTCTTGTCCCAACTCCTATTGTTTTTGAGTGCACATGCCCTTAGCATATCTTCAAGGATCTGATTGGTTCTTTCCGTCTGCCCATCAGTTTGGGGATGATAGGCAAAACTAAAGTTCAGATGGGTTCCCATGGTTTCGTGCAACTTCTGCCAGAACCTTGAGGTGAACTGTGTCCCTCGATCCGACACAATCTTCTTTGGCACTCCATGGTAACACACGATCCTTGACATGTACAACTCTGCCAATTAGGATCCGCTGTAGCTTTCTTTCACGGGGATGAAATGTGCTACCTTGGTTAGCCTATCAATGATGACCCATATTGAATCATATCCTGATTGGGTCCTTGGCAATCCCACTATGAAATCCATGCTGATTTCTTCCCATTCCCATTCAGGCACTTTGAGTGGTTGCAATAATCCCGCGGGTCGTTGATGTTCTGCTTTCACCAACTGACATGTGTCACATAGGGCAACATGTTCCGCGACATCTCGCTTCATGCCATACCACCAATACCTGCACTTGAGGTCCTGGTACATCTTTGTACTCCCAGGATGAATGGAATAGTCGGAATCATGAGCCTCCTTCAAAATCAATTCACGGATCTCCTTTACTTCTGGCACACAGATTCTTTTCTCGTGCCACACCGTTCCTTGTTCATCCTCTCTAAAATCAGGAGCTTTATTTTCCTTGATGAGCCGCCTGATTTCTTGTATCTTCTCGTCGTTCTTTTGACCCTCGCGTATGTCTCGCTCTAGTGTGGAGTCCACATCCACGGCGATGGCTTCACCACTATTTACTAGACATAGATTGAGCCTTATAACCTCGTCCTTCAATTCTGCAGGCATGTCCTTCAAGCTCAACTTATTGACCTGCACTTTCCGACTTAAAGCATCGGCCACGACGTTTGCTTTCCCAGGATGATAGTTGATGCCTACATCAAAGTCATTGATCAGCTCTAACCATCTCCTTTGTCTGAGGTTGAGGTCTGGCTGTGTGAATATGTACTTCAAACTCTTATGATCCGTATATATCTCGGTCCTCTTCCCCATCAAATAATGCTGCCAAATTTTCAACGCGTGTACCACTGCGGCTAGTTCTAGGTCATGTGTAGGATAGTTCTTCTCGTGCTTCCGAAGCTGCCGGGATGCATATGCCACGACATGCCCTTCTTGCATGAGAACACATCCCAACCCATTTCCAGAGGCATCGCAGTACACTGTGAAATTCTTCTGCATATCTGGCATAACCAACACTGGGCTGTTGTCAATCTCTTCTTTAGCTCCTGAAAGCTCGTCTCGCACTGTGGCGTCCAGTTGAATGTGATTCCCTTCTCCAACAGTTTGGTGAGAGGTCTTGAGATCTTGGAGAATCCCTCAATAAACCGTCGATAGTATCCAGCCAATCCCAAGAAGCTTCAAACTTCCCCGACATTTTCAGGGGTCTTCCACTTCTGGATATCCTCGATTTTGGCTGGATCTACGGAGATTCCTCCCTCCGAGATTATATGTCCTAAGAAGGGAACTCTCTTCAGCCAAAACTCACACTTGCTCAATTTGGCATATAGTTGGTGTTCTCTTAGCCTCTGCAACACCAACCTTAGATGTTTCTCATGTTCTTCTTCATCTTTGGAGAAGACGAGAATGTCATCTATGAAAACCACCACAAATTTGTCCAGATATTCCATGAATACCTTGTTCATGAGGTACATGAAGTATGCCGGGGCATTAGTTAGCCCGAAAGGCATGACGGTGTATTCATACAGTCCGTACCGAGATACGAAAGCTGTCTTGGGAATATCAGATTGCCTTATCTTGAGTTGGTGGTATCCCGACCTGAGATCAATTTTCGAGAACACACAAGCTCCCCTCAACTGATCAAACAAGTCTTCAATGCGAGGTAATGGGTACTTGTTCTTGATGGTTACCTCATTCAAAGCACGGTAATCCACGCATAACCTTTGGGTTCCATCTTTCTTGGGCACAAATATCACCGGAGCTCCCCATGGTGAGGAACTAGGGCGAATATACCCCTTCTCCGTCAATTCTCTCAAATGATCCTTGAGTTCTTCTAGCTGCTTGGAGTCCATCTGATAAGGTCTCTTGTATATCGGGGCTGTTCCAGGCACTAGCTCAATTGCAAATTCCACTTCACGATCGGGAGGCATACCTGGCAATTCTTCCGGAAAAACGTCTGGATATTCCCTGATAATTCGGATCTCCTCCACTTTCACCTCAACTTGATTTAATTGAACATCCCTCCTAGGCTCTTGTATTGTTATAAACTTTACTTTTGTGCCACTAGGGTGCGTTAGTTCCACCGTTCTGGTCGAACAATGGATGATTCCTTTATGTTTTGTCAACCAATCCATACCCAAGATAATATCTATCCCTTGTGAGTCTATCACTATGAGGTTAGCAGTAAATACCACCCCATTAATGTCTAGGTTCACTTTGGGACACACTTGTCTTGTCCTTATTTCTCCCACTGGAGAGTTTACGGCTAGCATATGGTTCATTTGTGTTGTTGCTAGGTCATGCTTCTTAACAAACCCTTGAGCAATGAACGAGTGGGTAGCACCAGAATCAAACAGCAGGGTTGCAAGGTGTAAATTAGCAGGAAACTTACCAACTACCACGTCGGGTGCCTCTTGTGCTTCCTCCATAGTGACGTGGTTCACCCGTCCTCTCATTACATTCTGCTGTTGTGGCTGCGCCGGCTTCTTCTTTGGGCATTTATGGGCGTAATGCCCCACTTCACCACAGCTAAAACATTGCACCCCAACCTTAGGTGCTTGGCCTTTAGTGTCTTGGGGTTGGTTTGGAGGTCCTTGCACTGCTGGTCGAGGTGGATATGCGGGGCGATCCTGCTGTACAAACTGACGTTGTGGCGGTGCTGGTGCTGCCGGTGGCCTATAGTTCGGGTTGTACCCTCTTGGTGCTGAGTAGGGTACCGCAGCACGGTTCGTCTGCCCTGCAGGTGGCTGCATCAGACGTGGGCGGGTGTTGCTCCCTGAGGCTTGATGTGACCACCCGACCTTCCTCTTATTCTCATTTTCCAAGGCCTTTAGCTTCCTCTCTACCACAAACGCTCTGTCCACCATCTTTTGGAAACTTTCATACTCATTTGAGGACATTGCACACTGCATCTCTGCAGTAAGTCCCTCCACGAAACAATCTTGTTTCTGCTCACCAGTCTCTATGTCCCGTGGGGCATAACGGGATAGTTGAGTAAATTTAGTGAGGTATTCCCTCACCGTCATGTTTCCCTGCTGCAGTCCCAAAAACTCCTTCCTCTTGCTTTTGAGTTCACCTCTTGGGATGTAATGGTTGCGGAAGCTACGCTTGAACTCTTCCCAAGTGATGTTCTTAGGGTCATGATGGGCGGCTACGTAGGCGGTCCACCAATCAGCAGCAGGTCCATGCAATTGGTGAGAGGCAAACAACACCCTCTCATACCCTTGGCACTGGATGATCCTCATCTTACTTTCAATGGTCTTCAGCCAATCATCTGCCTCCAGAGGTTCAGCAGCACTTGCAAACTTTGGAGGTTGAGTTCCTAGAAACTCACTCAACCTTGGTTGGCGTGGTGCAGCTTGTGGAGGTGGAACTTGATGCAAGTTGGCCACCACTTGAGTCAAGTTCTGGATGAGCTGATTCTGATTCTCCAGCATTTGGTGGAGGGGATCAACTCCTTCACGGTGACCACCCTGGTCCTGACCTCCAGAAAGATGAGGGTTGCATGCCTCATCGTTGTTGTTGGCGGGGTTGGCAGCACGTCCTTTTCCTCTTCCGGCCATCTGGCAGAATCAACCAATGTTAATTTGAAAGCATTTAGTATCATCTTACTACTTCCATTTGTTTGTACTTTGAAGTGTTGAGGCTTTGTTATTCTTTTCTAAGGGTTCACTTTTCACACAAAAATAAATGCAATATTATTTCATGTGGGTTCACACACCAAAACAAAACAATCTAAAGACGAGGCTGTGGACAATTGCTCATGGCTTCCACAGCTCACGTCACACACCAAGCATTATCACACCATTAACTTAACTTAACGACTCGCCTATTCGACGTCTTGCTGACTAAGGGAGGGACTCTACACTACTCGTTTTCTTGAGCTGGCTCCTCGGGATCTTCCTCATCATTTCGGCTTCCTTCTGACTCCGCTTTGGGTGGGGAGGCTGCTGATGGAGAAGTGCGATGACGTCTGATCGCTCGTCGATCCGGGGAGTCAGGAGTCCATGTATCATTCACGGTGGCACACAGTTCATTCCCATCTCCTCTTTCTCTCGCCTTTAAGCAGGTTCGCAGCAACGCCTCCGTTTCCTTCAGGGTGTCGCGGACATCCTGAAGCTCTTGTTGACACTCCTGCAGTCGAGTGCTGAGCATAGAAGCATCTTCCAAGCACAAGTCCATGTGCTCATGGGAAGTCCCTTGCTGCACCGGCGGGTACTTGTACTCCGTGGTACCACTCTCACGCTGGAGGACATACATATACTCAGTTTTGTCCAAGTGGCGACGATAGATGTGACTCTGGCAGGTGATGGCCTCCCAGGTGAAATCTTTCTCCGCATCGACCTGTGTTGCTCTACAAGCTGGAGAGTGGTGGATCTTAAGTAGCTGATTTTTATGTATAATCCTCATCTCTGAACTCCATTCTTCCCTCTTCTCACGAATGGTCCTGGTGGAGTTATAGTGGATGATTAGTTTGCCCGTATTGCCGGCGGCTTCGAGCATACGCCGAAGACGGCGCAGTAAGCCTCCTACTGCCAATCCGTAGGAAAGGTACGTCACCGGACGGCTCTCCTCTCTCTCGGCAAGGGCAACTACGGGAACTCTCTCTCCTGTGGACTTGCGAGCGGTGCGAATCATGCGAACCATCTAAAACAAAAAGAATTTAAAATTAGGTTAGATAAACTCTCAAACAAAAATCCTATTTTGAATGAAAATTGGGGTAAGATGAAGAAAGTGACTCATTTAAATAACACTTTTCAATCCAAACCTTTGTAAAATAGTTTTTAAGAAAATAGGGCCCTTAAATACGTCCATTTCTACCTAGGTCCACGTTTCTACGGGCAACCTTGGCTCTGATACCACTTCTATCACACCCGGTTTTTCCGAAGAACAACCAAGTGAATAACACATGTATGTCAGGATCATTTTCTCATACATGTGATGACAAATAGTGAAGCATCATTTATTACAAGCCAGGTGTCGAATATAAATAAGTCTTACATAGCAAATGTCTCGATGGACAATAATAAGTTCATCACAAGTAAAATAGACTAGCAGCGGAATATTATTCTTGAGGGCTCCGTCACAGGCGTTGCCCGGGGTCTCCATGAACCTAGAAACCTTCTTCGGGTCCAAAGTCTTGGTCATTATACACCACCTCATTATCTTGACCTGAGCAGCAATATAGACCAACAAATATGCAAGGTTCAGTACCAATGGTACTCAGCAAGTGTAGAAAAATTATATCATGCATGGCTAGAACAAGGAGAGGTTGAACTCATGGTTAAAGCACTACGCAATTAATACCTATCACCTTAGCTTATTAAGCACCTACATTACTACACAGTTGAAATGGTCCCAAGCTCCCATACCATCATCATAATCAAATAACCATAACATCATTTCCAATGTTAAGCTCCCCGCTTAACATCCACAACTTCCAAAACCATCACTCCTCTAATCATGAATAAGTCCAAGCCGCTCTTGACCGTGAGCACGGCTGTCATGACAGTTTTTGACTCTGCAGAGTTTGTACCACTGTACCCACATGTAGTGATTTCATCCCTCGTTGTCGGGTGGACTAAAAGAACCTCCATTATGCCAGTGGCTACGAACCACATTCACACTTCCCAGGTGTGTAGCCAGGAGATCACTACGAAGCCTTTACAAAGGGATTCCCGATGAGCGTAGGCCCACTGAGGTTTCACCCCTAACAGCATACAAGAGGCTCCAACCCCGCTGCAGTGGCCCCCTCTTGAGCCTTGCGGTTCATATGGTAGTCCAGCTGACACCTATTCCCCGCACCATCCAACACACCCATACTACGCCGGGGATACACCTAATTAATTGGTCAAGCTGCCCCATCTCAGCATGTGGTTGGCACGGTAAAGCCAGGTTACATGCTCCATGAACCGGTCCTTAGGATCCAGGCAAGTACTAAACACAAACCCGAGTCTCTTGCACCCAGCACACAACCAAAACATCCAACTTGCCCTGATCCCTACCTCTACATAACTCACAATATCTCATTCAAGAGTATGGTAAAATAAACTGATGATCTCATATCCAAATATCCCATTCTAAGCATGGCTAAGCATATGTAATATGAATAAATGATAAAATAAATCCCAACCCAAGCTACAAGGAAACAAGGTAATGCAATTCTAGGGAAACTTCCTATCATGGGTTTCATATTTAAATTGACAATGTAAATAACTCTAGCTACACATCCTAGCATAGGATCAAAGTGATCAAGGACACTTGCCTCCTTCCTGCTGCTCTTGAAATGGGTAGTCCTGATCTTGGAAAGGAGTAACTTGCTCTTGAGCAGGTTCTACATCATACCATCACACATAGCAAAAGAAAAACAACAACCCATAAGACATAGTTCACACTTCCACTTTATACAAACCACACATTCATATTTATGAAAGTCATTCACCATTATATGTGTTGTGGTTACTCTATGTGTGTTGATTTGTGGCTTGCATGCACTTTTAATCATGTGTATATGATTCCTACTTTTGTGTTCACATTTATACTTACCTACTATATATATATGAGTTTCCAATTTAAATAAATTACTTAGATTCAACTACTACACCTTTTTACTACCAAGTATGTATGAAAGGTATTTTTCTTCTCCCTATATGCCTTCAGAATTTCTAACAACCCTAAACTGAATCCTTTGGATTTTAGAACTCCATTTATCATTTACTAGTTGCTATATTTTCAGATTTATTTCCTATGCCTAAATGTGAACTTTATTATGAAAATAACAAGACACCTCATCTAAACAGAATAGGTTCTGATCTAAAATATTTACTAATATATTTTTGACCTTTTCCTCTGATGTAAACTATTTTACGATTATTTTCCTTATTTTCTAAAACTATTCATTACTTAAAATTGTGTCCCTAAATGTGAATAATAAATTAAACAGATTCAACTCAGCCCAAAATATGTTTTTATCTCACTCCAAAGTTTTCTAAATACTGAGAAAGTTTTTAATTTAATTATGACAATATGTTTGTCCCACTTTTTAATTTTTAAACACTAGCCACATATTCAATTTCCTAAATTAAATACTAAACAGGGCTAAAAAGTTAAACTTACCCCACTACAGGGTCTATAATATTATTTTCAGAATTCACAGGGGTCTAGCTACACTTATCAGAGGTGTTTTTCCTAATTTTTATTAAATCCAGGGGTTAAAACTGATTTTTAAATGAATTTACATGATTTTCTGGAGTTCGAGGGGCTAGATCAGAAGTTTCCGGGGCTAGCTCTTATTTCCCGAGAACCCCAGGGGGTAGCACGTAAGATTTCCAGTCTTTATAACGCGGGGCTGACGTGGACCGTTCGATTTTAAACCGACGGCCGAGATTATAACATCGAACCGGTACGCGGGGGTTTAAACCCTACCGTGCGATTTAAAATAAACGGCGCACAAGCGGCCACGTCGCTCTGATCGAACGCGGGCGGCGCTGCCGGCGGCGCACGGCGGCGAGAAGCGGCGATCTCGCCGGAGACTTTCGGATCTTCAAGAATTCTTCCTAGAACTGTGATCTTATGGTATAGATCGGTAGAGGGGAGGTCGGGGATCTCACCTCGGGGGTTTTCTTGAGCTCGGAGGTCCTGGAAGGTGATCGGCGACGAGGTCCGAGGCAAAACCACGGCGAAGCTCGTCGGCGCTGTGTTTACACTGCAAGTCACCGAGTTTCCTGCACCTGCAAGGTTCCCCGGAGGCGGTGGATCAAGACCAGCGAGTTAGATCGGTATTTCCGAGCTTAGATTGGCCAGAATTTGCCGGAGAAGTCTCGGTTCTCACCGGAGTAAAAATCGGCGATCGCGGGGGAAAAACAGAACGAGGCTGGGGTTTTTATAGACGGGGAAAGGCGGCGGGGTGGTTTAGATCATGTCCGCGTCGCCTACGAACAGAATTCAGCGGGGATACGCCGAAATCTCGATCGGTTTTGATTCGGGTGCGAGGGAGTCCGGCGCTGTCGCGAGGTAGACGAAGATCGGGTGGGTCCCGCCTGTCAGCGTGAGGAAGCAGCGCGCTCGGCTGCGGGCTGGCGCGGGCGCTGGCTGGGTTTCGGCCCACTGGCCGGTTTTTTTCTGTTTTCTCTTTTTTCTTTTTCTATTTCTTTTCTGATTTGAGTTTAATTTGAATTCCAGTTTGAATTTGAATTTTTGCAAAACATGCAACACGTCCAAAAATTTTTAAATTCCCCTCTTAACATGATGTAGGGTTTTGAATCATAATTTTGGGGTGTTACATTTCGGGACCTCTATAAAAAGGGGTTGCTCGGAATAGCCTTCCTAGAGCTTTTCTAGTCCCCTCTCTTCAAATTCTTGGAGCTCTAAGAGTGATTCTTGAGGGTTTGTGAGTTTTGATAAGAGGAGAAGAAGGGGAGTCTGCACCATAAGAGCTCTTGGTTGATTCTCTAGCACTGAGTGGGAAGTGTGCTGTTGAGGGCATTGGTTTGTAAGTGCTTTGAGATGAGTTCTTGTGGGAGGCTCAAGTTGTGAGTTGCCCCACGATATATTGTGAAGCATTTTATTTTATATAGTGGAAAAACAAGCCGACCTTGGAGGTGGCTTGGTGAGGAAAAGGTTGAGAGCAACCTGGTCCTTAGTGGACTCCTCAACGTGGACGTAGGCTTCTTTATGGAGCTGAACCACGGGATAATATTGTGTCCTTGTCTTGTTGAGCTAAATTCTCTTTGACCGGACTAGTCCGCCCTCAAGACCGGACTAGTCCGCACTCCGTGAACTAATCATTTTTATTAAGTCGTATTTTAGATTTTCCGCCTATTCACCCCCCTTTAGGCAACTTTCAATTGGTATCAGAGCCTAACTGTCATAAAAGCTTAACCGCTTGGAGAGGAGATGGGGGAAAACGGAAAGAAGGACTTACCGCCCGTCGACACCATCGGCGCTGGCGAGAACAACACCCACAACGGTGAAGGGCTCAAGTTCTCACCTCACAAGGGCGTCAACCCAATCAAGGACATGCCAAGGCTCTCTCCCTTTGACTTGGAGACCGACGACGAAGATGAAGAAGTGAGACGTCTTGCCGATCTTCTTCAAAAGGCAAAAGATGAAGCTAGAAGAAGGAGGAGACTTGAGAAAGAAAATAAACTCAAGAAGCCCGAAGAAGACTACACTCGATATCCTTTTAACTATGAGCGTTTAAATTCACACCCAAATTACTTATCTATTCCCTTAGGCAAACCTCCACACTTTGATGGCACAAACTATACAATGTGAAAACACAATATGAACTGCACCTTATTTCTCTCAACCCCACACTTTGGCACATTGTTTGCACAGGTGTAGATATCCCCGTGGATGATGAAGAACTTACGCCGGAGCAAGAGCAACTCATCCACCGCAATGCTCAAGCAGCAGCCGTACTCAACTCTTCCTTGAGCCAAGAAGAATTCAACAAGGTGTATGGGTCGTAACAAGCCAAAGAAATATGGGATATACTCAAAATTGCGCATGAAGGCAACCGCTCTGTCCGAGAAGCAAAGATTGAGATGATTGAGGGGGAGCTTGGGAGATTTGCCATGGAAGATGACGAGACCCCTCAAGAGATGTACAACCGACTCAAGACTCTCATAAACAAGAGTCGAGCGTATGGTTGTAAGAAGTGGACAAACCATGAGGTAGTCAAAAGGATGATAAGAGGCTTCATGACTCGCAATGTGACGCTTTGCACACTCATCCGAGAGTGTCCAAACTTCCACAAAATGACTCCGGATGAGGTGCTTGGCAAAATCATCAATCATGAGATGATGGAAATGGAAGCACGTCACGTCAACGATCTTGCCAAGGTTACATCCACCAAGAAAAAGGGGATTGCTCTCAAAGTGTCACCCAAGGCCAAGAACAAAGAAGTACAAGTCTCAAGTGATGATGAGGACAGTGATGAAGAGAGCACCGATATGGATGATGAGGAGTTGGCCTTCTTCATCAAGAAATTCAGAATGATGATGAAGAGAAGAAGAGGACCAAGCTATGAGAGCAGGGGCAAGGATAAAGGCAAGTCAAGAAACAAGAAAGCATGCTACAACTGCGGCGAGTATGGGCATTACATTGTTAAGTGCCCATATGAAAGGGAAGAAGACAAGAAGAAGAGAAATAAGGATGAAAAGTCACAAGAAAAGAGGATATTCAAGAAGAAGAAGGCACATGGGCACGCTCATGTTGGCAAAGAATGGGACTCAAATGATGAGTCCTCCTCCGATGATGAAGAGGAGGTGGCAATCGTCGCCATCAAGAAGCTAACAATGAAGAAGACTCTCCTACCCAACAAAGGGGAATGGAAAAGCTCAAACCACACATGTCTCATGGCAAAGGAGGGAAAGCGAAAGGTAAAAACTAAACTCTCCTTGCATTCTATTAAGGATGAAGACTTTGATAGCGATAGTGAAAATGAATATTTGTTCGAAGGATTGAGTAAAAATGCACTAACTAAAATGAAAAAACTATTTGATGACATAATAGATAAGGAGGAACTTTTGAGAGACAAGAGGATTTGCTTATCGAGGAGAAGCAAAAGAATCTTGACCTTGAGAAGCTCCTCGAGCTTGAGAGGAAGAAAAACATGGCACTTGAACTTGCGGAACGCAAGGAGACCTCTTCAAGTCTCAAGAGTTCGAATGTTGTGCTCCAAGATGAGCTTGCGAGTTTGAACAAAGCTTACAAGAATCTTGAAACACAATTTGCAACTCTCGAGTCAAATGTTATTTCTCTCCATTCAACAAGCTCAAACTTGTCTAGTTTAGAGTTAAACACTAAAATCTGAAAATGTGCAAAAGCTGAATCTAATTTAAAGAAGGAACATAACATAGCAAAGAGTGCACCTAAGAGTAGCATCTTTGACAAGGAGAAGATTAAGTATGGACCCAGTGCATACTCAATTACATGGTCTCCTTTGATCAAAGATGGTCTTGGCTATTCAAGGAAAGCAAAGCAAAATACAAACATCTCTAAGAGTGACAAGATGCATATAGCCTTTGTCAAAGATGGTCATACAAAACTATGAATGAATTTCATATCTCTATTTCTACTAAAATGACTAAAGATGCTAGTAATACTAAGAATAACAACGTAGCACTATTCCATGATTTCAATGCATCTTATGTACTAATGAGAATCAAATTTGGGTATGTTTATGCAAAATATGTTTGGCCACTCCGCAAGAGCCCAAAGCCTTGTGTATGGGTATCCAAAACTCTTGTCACTAGCCTTAAAGGACCTAACCAAGCTTGGGTACCTAAGGCCAAAGCTTAAACTTATTTTGTAGGCATATTCCTCCGACGGCACAAAATGGGTGTTAGATAGTGGCTGCACCAACCACATGACCGGAGCAAGAAAAATGTTTGTAGAGTATGAAGAAACCAATGATCCAAGTCAAGGTATTTATTTCGGTGACAATAGCCAAGGAAGGGTACTAGGTATGGGTAAAATCTCCATTTATCCACAACACACCATTTCAAATGTCATGATGTTGAGTCACTAGATTATAATCTTTTATCCATATCTCAATTATGTGTCATGGGTTTTAATTGTTTATTCACTAACGAAGGCGTGATTGTCACTAGAAGAGTAGATAACTCAATTGTCTTCAAAGGTGTGCTCAAAGGAAAGCTTTATCTTGTAGACTTTTCTGCGAATAAAGCTCAACTTGACACATGTTTGATGGCAAAAACTAACATGGGTTGGCTGTGACATCGTAGGCTAGCCCATGTTGGTGTGAGAAATCTCCAAAAACTTCTAAAAGGTAATCACGTCCGAGGTCTTAAGAATGTCGTTTTTGAGAAAGATAGACCTTGTAGCGCATGTCAAGCCGGGAAACAAGTTGGAGTGGCTCATCCCTCCAAGAATGTGATGACAACAACAAGACCGCTAGAGATGCTCCACATGGACCTTTTTGGTCCTATTGCTTACATAAGCATTATTTGTAATAAATATGGTCTAGTTATTGTCGATGATTTTTCTCGTTTCATTTGGTATTTTCCTTGCATGATAAGGGTGAAACTCAAGGTGTCCTCAAGAGTTTCTTGAGGAGAGCTCAAAATGAGTTTTCCTTGAGAATTAAGAAGATAAGAAGCGACAACGGCACCGAGTTTAAGAACACCCAAGTAGAAGAGTACTTAGACGAGTAGGGCATCAAGCATGAGTTTTTGGCACCATACACACCCGAACAAAATGGAGTGGGTGAATGGAAGAACCGAACTCTAATAGAGATGTCAAGAACAATGCTTGATGAGTACAAGACATCCGACCGGTTTTGGGCGGAAGCGATGAATACCGCTTGCCATGCCACAAAGCGTCTCTACCTCCATCGTCTCTTGAAGAAGACTCCCTATGAGCTCCTAACGGGTAAAAAACCAAATATCTCCTAATTTAGAGTTTTTGGTAGCAAGTGCTATATTCTTAACAAGAAAGCTTGAGTTTCAAAGTTTGCCTCAAAATTGGATGAAGGTTTCTTGCTAGGTTATGATTCAAACACTTACGCCTATCGTGTATTCAACAAAACCTCCAGATGTGTTGAAATCGCACGTGACGTAGTGTTTGATGAAACTAATGGTTCCCAAAGGGAGCAAGTTGTTCAATGTGAACTAGATGAAGAAGAGGCATCATGTGTGACATTAAGGAGGATGGCACTCGGTGACATACGAAAACAAAAGATACAAGACCCAAGTGACCCATCCTCGTCACAAGAAGTGACCTAAACACATGATCAAGCACTAGAACCCCTAAATGAAGATCAAGATCAAGATCCCCATGTTCAAGACATCGAAGGCAACAATGGTGGCAACGATCAAGGGGGAGATAAAGAGGAAGAATAAATTGACTCAAGACCAAGTGTGCCACACCCAAGAGTCCATCAATGTGTACAACAGGATCATTCCGTTGACAATATACTTGGAGATATCTCCAAGGGGGTAATGACTCGCTCTCGTATGGCTAACTTTTATGCTCACTACTCTTTTGTATCTTCTTTGGAGCCTTTAAAGGTTGAAGATGCCCTACGAGATCCAGATTGGGTGATGGCGATGCAATAGGAGCTTAACAACTTAAAAAGAAACAAAGTGTGGGAGCTTGTGGAAATACCAAATGCAAATATAGTAGGCACCAAGTGGTTCTTTCACAACAAGCAAGATGCGCATGGAGTAGTAACAAGAAACACAGCTAAACTTGTGGCTAAGGGATACTAACAAGTCGAAGGTTTGGACTCCGACTAAACTTTTGCTCTCGTAGCTAGATTTGAATCAATTCATATATTATTAGCCTATGCTACTCACAATGGTTTCAAGTTGTACCAAGTGGATGTGAAAAGCGTCTTTCTCAATGGACCAATCAAGGAGGAGGTGTATGTGGAATAACCACCCAACTTTGAAGACGATAAGTATCCTAACCTTGTTTTTAAGCTTCACAAAGCTCTCTACGGCCTCAAACAAGCTCTTAGAGCTTGGTATGAATGTCTTACAGATTTCCTCATTGACAACGGTTTTAGGATAGGTGTAACACCCTCAATTTCATATTCATGCATGCATACATATTTCATATAGAGAAAACATTTTAAAAGAAGTAGAACAGGTGAAAGATAGCTAAAAAGAGCCAATTCCAATCTACCGAGAGCGTCGTCGACATTTCCCATGGCCCGCCGGCCACGTGGCGCCTTCGGAGCTCATCCCTGCAAAAGGGGTGAGGTCTGGCACTGCTGGCTACGTGGCAGGCTCGGAGCTTGCCTCTGCGAAGGAGCAAGGCCGAACCCCGCGGGACACGTGTCGCTCTCGGAGCTCACCTCCGAGAGGTCCGCCCCGCGGGACACGTGTCACTCTCGGAGCTCACCTCCGAGAGGTCCGTCCCACGGGACACGTGTCGCTCTCGGAGCTCGCCTCTGAGAGGTCCGACAATGCGGGACACATGTCACCCTCGGAGCTCGCCTCCGGGAAGTCCGACACTGCGGGACACGTGTCACCATGGGAGTTCGCCTCCGGGAGGTCTGACGCTGCTTAACACGTGTCGACCTCGGAGCTCGTCTCTTAGGAGAAAGGAGGTCCAACGCTACTGGACACGTGGCATTCTCGGAGCCCACCTCCGAGGAGAGGGGAGGTCCGACACTGACACGTGGCGCCCCCAGAGCTCACCTATGTAGAAAGGGGAGGTCCGACCCACCAGACACGTGGCGCACACGGAGCTCGCCTCTGAGGAGAGGGGAGGTAACGTCCGCCTGGCACGCGGCACAACCGGAGCTTGTCTCTGTGGAAAAGGGAGGCCAGGCCCCCGCTAGACACGTGGCGTCTCCGGAGCTCTCCACTGCGGAAGGACGAGATCCTTAGGTGGTTTTTCCTTCTGTACACGCGGGAACACCCGGTACTAAGGAAACCGACACGATTTCCACATTGCTACCACACCAAATCGATTGGAGATAAGTTGTTAAGAATCCAAAACAATTTGAATAGGACTCTTATTTGAAATCCAATCGAAGTCGGACTCTTTTCTTCTCCTTATAAATAGAACCCGAAACACCCCCTTGGCCGTAAAACCTTCTCAAGTCGACAACTTAGAGGCCCTATCCCCCAACTCACCGAGTTAACCCCCTTCGTCGGAGTCCAGCCACCGGTGAGACCGTCGACGAGCCCCGTCTCGTTCGCCGTCGTCGGAAGAGAGCCGACGAACTGTCTTGCTGCCATTGCTAGGAGGAAGGCCAAGGTAGGTCTTTGTTACCACCTTACGACATCATCGTGGTTTTCTTCGCATCTGTTTTCTTCGAACAGAAGCCTTTTCGTGTGGACAAATCATGTGTTGATCGATTTTTGAGGGTGGAATTGATCTAGATCTTGAGTCAAGATCATCACCACGTCCACACTTGATCCTTACACTCTTGTTCATCGTAAAACCCATGCAAGCCATTAAAACATGCAAGAACACGTACAAACGGATCTAATAAAAATAGCACCATAGGATTTGCATCCATCTACACCATTGCATCTTAAGTAGAGTTTGTGCATGATGTTTGATTGTTGTAAATCTTGTATGTGCGTGATCGTGAGTAGAAGGACAAGCTCAGGGAGCTACCTACGAAGGACTACAGCACCAAGACTTCGAAGCGCCTGAGCAACAGAAGCCACAGGAACAAGGCAAGTGCCCCTTGACCATATTGATCCCATGTTTTGGAAACTGTTTTGTTTGCGGAAACTGTGTATGCTTGAGTCAACTTGATGGGAACCCTTTTATAGGAGTTTACTAGTCTTGTTAACCACCCTTGTCGCCGGGAAATTTCGTAAGTTGGGTATGGTCATTTTTGCTTTTTGCTTCGCTAAACTACGGGATATGGGAAGAGAGATAGAACGTTTCTAGCTACTGCACTCATATGAACAATGTTAATGAGAACTTGATGATAATAATGAACATGGATCGGGGGAGATCTAGGCAAGCTTGGTTCGTGGATGTGACACCCTCATTTTTTATTTCTGCATATATTCATATTTTATATGTAGAAAACATTTTAAAATAAGTTGAAACCAAGAAAGAATCAAAAAGTTAGCCAAACAGAGCAAATTCCAGTTCACCAGAAGCGCCGAAGACAACTCCCGCGTCCCGCTGGTCACGTGGCGCCTTCGGAGCTCATCTCCACAAATGGGGAGAGGTCCACCACTAAACTGGCTACGTGGCAGGCTCGGGGCTTATCCCTGCAAAGGGAGAGAGGTCCGACCCCGTGGGACACGTGTTGCCCCCGGAGCTAGCCTCTTATGCGGAGAAGCGAGGGCAGTCCCGCAGGACACGTGTCACCTTTGAAACTAGTTACCACGGAAATCAGAGGACCAGTCGCGCGGGATATGTGTCGACCTCGGAGCTCACCTCCGAGTGGTCCGGATCTATTGGACACATGTCGCCACCGGAGCTTATCTCCGGGAGGTCCGACATTGTTGGACACGTGTCGACCTCGGAACTCGTCTCTGAGGAAAAAGGGAGTCCGACGCTACTCGACGCGTGGCATTCACAGAGCTCGTCTCCGAAGAGAGGGAGGTCCGAAATGGATACGTGGCACACCCGGAGCCACCTCAGGAGACAGGGAAGGTGTGGCACTGACAAGTGGCATGCGTGGAGCCACCTCCGAATAGAGAGGAGGTCCCGACCGCCAGGATACGTGGCGCACACGGAGCTCACCTCCGAAGGAGAGGGAGGTCTCGTTCGCTGACACGCGGCACAACCGGAGCTCGTCTCTGCGGAAAAGGGGAGACCAGGCCCCGGTGGACACGTGGAGCTTCCGGAGCTCATCACCGCGGAAGTAACGAGTTCTGGATCGGTTTTTGGATTCTGTACGCGTAGAAATATCGGTACGGAGAGGAAACAACCTGAATTCCACAATGTTACTGCACCAAATCGACTAAATATAAGTTGTTAAGATTCAGCGACAATCTGAATAGGACTCTTATTCGAAATACAATCAGATTAGGACTCTTCTTCTCCCGATTATAAATAGAACCCAGAACCTTTGGCCGAAACCACAAACTTCTTTTCAACTCCTAAGCCGACGACTTAGTGCCCTAGCCCCAACTCGCCGAGTAAGCTCATCGCCGGAGTTCAGTCGAGGAAGATCGCCGGAAGGGAGCCCGACGATCTGTCTTGCTAAAAGAAGGACCCCGAGACCATGAAGAACGTAAGGTAGGTCTCCAATATCACCTTACGACATCATCGTATTTTCTTTGCATCTGCTCTTCGATTCCTTTCGAACAAAAGCTTTCTCATGGACAGATCACTTGTTGATCGGGTTGATCTAAAGACAAGATCATCGCCACGTCCACATTTGATCCGAACACCTCTGTCCATCATAAAACCATGCAAGCCATGCAAGAATACGTACAAACTGATCTAATAAAACTGATTATAGGATAGCATGCATATGCATCATCGCATCTAGTTAAAGTTTATGCATGATATTGATTGCTGTGAATTTTGTATGTGCGTGATCATGTATAGAAGGACAAGCTCAGGGAGCTGTCTACGACGAACTGCAACAACAAGGTTTCGAGATCCAAGAGCAACCGAAACAACAAGAACAAGGCAAGTGCCCCTTGACCATATTGATCCTATGTTTTGGGAAAAACTGTTTTGTTTTGCGGAAAGGTGTGTGTGCTGAGTCAAACATGATGGGAAACCCTTTTATAGGAGTTTACTAGCTTTGGTTAAATGACCCTTGTCGCCAGAGATGTTTATGAGTCGGGTATGGTTTTTACTTTTATGCTTCGCTGAGTCCATGGGATTGGGAAGCGAGATAGATGTGTCTAGCTAATTGCACTCGTAATGATAATGAGAAACTGATGTTGTTAATGAACATGGATCGGAGGGAGATCTAGGCAAGACTGGGTTTATGAATGAGGTAGCATGAGATGGTGGTTTACTTGCCGTAGATCTAAGGACCGGTTCATGCAAGCACATGCCAGGATAACAGTGCCACCACAAGGCCAAGTATGGGTGCGGCTTAGCTGACTAATTAGGTAAGTTGCTAGATTGTTATGGACTGTGGAAGGCGTGGGGAATGGGAGTCGAGTGAGGACTGCCCTAGGAACTGCATGACACAAGAGGGGGTCCGTGGGTGGGAGAATAGGAGATTCTAGCCTGCCGGTGAAACATAAGTGAGTCCATACATCTAGTAGCCCCTTTGTAAAGGCTATTTTGTGATCTCTTGGCCATACACCGACGGTTGTGTACTGATATAATGGAGGTTCTGCAGTCGCCGACGGGTGACGTAATCACAAACTTGTGGGTAAAGAGGTGCAAACTCTACAAAGTCTAAAAACTATCATGATAGCCGAGCTTACGGTCACGAGCGCCTGGCTAACTTCCATGATTAGTTGGGATGGTTATTGGATATGGTTATTGGTTATGGTTTTGGATGGTTTGGTTTTGGTTTGGTTTTCGGGACTTTTGAGTCCGGGTGATAAGATGGGTTGCATGACTGTTGAGTCATGGCAACAAGATTGATCTCGGTGGGAGACGAAGTTGTTTATGAGATGAAATGGTAGCGAATACGAGATGGTATTCGTGAGATGGTAGCGAATACGAGGAGGTATTTGTGAGCAAGAATGAGGTTGATTGATGTCTGGTTGTGACATGGAAGGTAATGAACATAATGGAGGTATGATTGGTATTTTAATACATGTTGGGATTACATTCACTTAAAGATGAGTTGTTGTTTTATCGTGGTTTTTGATAAATAACTTTGCTTTTCGCAATGTGCCTTTTTATACCTACCTTGTTATGAGCTACATATCATATTTTCCCGCACTTGCTGAGTACATCATTGTACTCAAACTTGCATTATTATTTCATCATCAGCAACAGGAGAAGATTACTATGAAGACCAAATGGAGCGTTAGGCGTGTAATCTGTTCTCAACCTTGCCTGTGGGGATGGAGTAGAGATGGAGCCGTTACTGCTTAGATTGCTTTCGCACTAGTTATAAGACTTCCGCTGCATAGAAATAAGACTTCCGCTGTTAGATTAAGACTTCCGCTGTGAGCATGAGTCCAAGACTCATGAGACATTGTAATAAACTCTGTTATTCGTGGTTATATATATTCTGAATTCAGTTTTTGGAACATATGTGTATGTGTGATGAACATGCTGGGCACACATATGCATCAGTTCTCAGTTCCGTGGTTTTCCACAGAATTGAGGGTGTCATAGTGGATGTGGTAGAATGAGATGGTGGCTTACTTGCCGTAGATCTAAGGACCGGTTCATGCCAGCACATGCCATGAAAATAGTGCCACCACAAGGCTAAATATGGGTATGGCTTAGCTGACTAATTAGGTAAGTTGCAAGATTGTTATGGACCGTGGAAGGCACGGGGAATGGGAGTCGAGAGAGGACTGCCCTGGGAACTGCATGACACAAGAGGGGGCCCGTAGGTGGGAGAATGGTGATTCGAGCCTGCTGGTGAAACCTTAGTGAGTCCATACATCTAGTAGCCCCTTTGTAAAGGCTATTTTGTGATCTCTTGGCCATACACTGACGGTTGTGTACTGGTATAATGGAGGTTCTGCAGTCGCCGACGAATGACGAAATCACAAACTTGTGGGTAAAGTGGTGCAAACTCTTAAGAGTGTAAAACTATCATGATAGTCGTGCTTACGGTCACAAGCGCCTGGCCAACTCACATGATTAGATGGGATAGTTTTTGGGATGGATGTTTGCTTTGGTCATGGTATGGTTTGGTATGGTCATTGGTATGGTTATCGGTTGTGTTATTGGTATGGTTTGCTCTTTAGAATTTGGGTTCGGGACTGTTGAGTCCTAGTAATGAGAATGGTCTCGGACTGTTGAGTCGAAACAATGAGCTTTGGTTTCGGATATGAGATGGATGTGATCATGAGATGGTCATTATGAGCATGAGAACGAGTTGAGAAAGATAAATGTCTGGATGAGACATAAAAAGAGGAGAATCATGATGGAGGTATGTTGATGTTTTAATTGGATACATGTTGGGATTAAATTCACTTAAAGGTAGTTGCTGTTTTTATCATGTTTTATGAAATAAACTTTGCTTTCTGCAATGAGCCTTTTTAATCCTACCTTGCTGTAAGCTACATATCATGTTTGCCCGCAACTGAGTACGTCTGTCGAAGTGTTCGGTCGACACTTCCCCCAGGCCTGCACTGGGCAACCCGCAGAGGTTCTTTTTTCGGTGGGGCTAGACCCTTGCGGAGAGCTTGCGCGGATGGACGAGTTAGTAAGAGCTTGACACTGTGAGTTTTACGTGGTTCAGGCCGCCGGAGCGTAAAACCCTACGTCCACGGCGAGCTATGGAGCTCGCTGTATTGCTTGCTGCTCAGGGCCGGAGTCCTGAGCTTGGGGGTGAGTTACAGCTTGGGTGTGAACGGCTAGCGTATGAGTTGCGGAGGTGCGAACCCTTGCTACCGTTGCCTACCCGAGTCTTTTATAGTCCAAGACTCGGGTGGCTTACAAGGGGGGCCCGAGACCCGACAGGTGGTCCCGGGGAGATTGTCTGTCATCTACCGTATCTGCAGTTATGCCGGTAGTTGTCTCTGGCGAAGGCTTCTGAGTCTTCGTCTTGCAGCCCTGTCCATGTCGCATGCTAGTCGTAGTGGTTGATGACGGTGGGGGCGGCATGGGATGTCTTGTCGCTGCGTTTATTGGCTGGCAGGCTCTGACACCGCGTGCCAGTCTGTGATGCGACTGGGCGCAACGGCACCTGACAGAGGCGTGCTCCGCGTCTCCGCGTCTTGGGAAGACGCGGGCCTTGAATACCTTGTACGGGCAAGGTATGGGGCGTCTTTACGCCTGTTGCCTATTGCTCAGGGGCAGGCAGCGTTCTTCTGCTGGCCACGTGGCGGGCCCGGAGCCCTCCTCAGAGGAGAGGAGGGCTCCGGCCCTGCGGGACACGTGGAGCCTTCGGACCTCTCCCCGCGGAGGGGGAGGTCCGGCCTCTGTATGCCACGTGGCGGGCCCAGAGCTCTCCTCTGAGGAGAGGGAGGTTCGGCCCCGCCGGACGCGTGGCGCCTTCGGAGCCCTCCCCCACGGAGGGGGAGGTCCGGCTTCTGTATGCCACATGGCGGGCCCGGAGCTCTCCTCTGAGGAGAGGGAGGTCCGACCCCGCCGGACACGTGGCGCCTTCGGAGCTCTCCCTGCGGAGAAGGGCGAGTTCCTTAGGCATTTTCTCCTGTGCGCGGGGGTACCCCATATCGCAGGTACCGACAGTGGCCCCGGGCCCATCTCGAGGGAGATAGTGAGCCCGAGATGGGACCTCCGTCTCTTCTGATCCGCGCACTTTCTCTAAGTCCCGCATTGACCGCTGCCAGAGCACGAACGGCCGCGGGATCGTGGGAGCGTGCGCCCACTTGATGGTTGCTTTTACTGCGGCGGTTCCCAAGGCTGCCACTTCTGCACGCTACGGTGCTTTCTTCCGGAATCGCCGAGGCGCCTTGCCGGTTTGTTTTCTGGGGCGACTAACTCCTCGACCCACCGCTTCAGTTGGGCGGCTTGGGTCCACCTGTCATCGACACCCGGTCCCGGAGCCAACGCGGTCGCCGATGCAATGTTCTCGAAGATTTTCGAGTCACCTCGAATCATCCCTGGAAAGTTTTAAAAGGGGATCTCACCCGCATCGCGGCTTCCCTTCGCCTTTCCTATCGCTCGTACTTCCCTTGAACTCTTGCGCCCCGGCTTTCCTGCCCTTGTGCCCTCTTTCGCCATGGCTTCCAACTTGCTCCCGACGCGCCTCGTTCGTTCTTCCGAGCTTGGGCCAGTGCGTAGGCTGCTGGGCTGGCACTCAGAAGAACAGAAACACCGGCTTCGCCGAGGATCTCACCCCCTGATCCTGGAAAAGGGGGAGATGGTTTTCTTCACTGCTTATGCTCTGGCGGGGTTCGTTCCGCTGATTTCTTCCTTCTTTGTCACCCTGCTGGAGACATATGGCCTCCAGCTCCACCATCTTTCCCCCATCTCTTTCGCAATGGCTGCTATTTTTGTCCACTTCTGCGAGATGTTCGTGGGGGTGCACGCTTCTGTGACGCTCTTCCGCTACTTCTTTGTGTTGCGGACGACTGGGCGCGGCTCGAAGACTCAGATGGGGGCATACTACTTCCAGCATCGCTGCAAGGACCCCAAGGTCTCTGGATACCTTCTGCCCTTCAGCGCATCAAGGTGGGAAAACTGGAGGGAGAGCTGGGTGGTAGTGCAGACCGACGAGCACGATCGCCTACAACTCCCAACCGCCAGCCCAACCACCGATCGTCGCTTCTGGGAGGAGATCCCTGAGCTGGAGCAGGAGTACTCCCTGGTCTTGGAGCGGATCCGGTTCTTGGCCAACGAGGGGCTGACGTCTCTGATGGTGCTGATGGACTTTATGTCGCGCCGTATTGCACCCTTGCAGCAGCGTAGTCGCCCAGCGTGGTACTACACTGGCGAGCAGGACTGTACCAGGCTGGAGAGGGGCCCCTGTTCTGACCCTTCCGACGAGGAGCTGAACGAGATGGTGGGCAAGGTGAGCGGTGACTACATCCCCAGTGGCGACCCCACCCTTCCGCCCTCTGCCACCCCCCTCTTCCTGGAGCCACAGAGGAGGTCAGAGCTCCTGCGGAAGATGCCGAACCTTGACGACATCGGGATCGCCGTCCAGCAGGTCGGGGATGCCTTCCGTGGTATCACCATCCCAGGAACCGAGCACTCCGGGTCAGGGCACGAGGCGTCTGCTGCTGTCGAACCCTCCCTCAGAGCCGACGGAACTCAAGCCGCCGACAAAGGGAAGGGAAAGGAGCCGGCCCCCGGGCATCCAAAGAAGAAATGCGCCCGGTCTCCTCCGAGGGCACCGCCTGTGCCGAGTCAGGGTGCGGGAGCTACCTTGCTCCCATCTCCCGGGGGTGCTGGTCCATCGGGTGGCGACCCGAAGAGGCCCCGGGTGTCCCTCCCCGGCGGGTCTCTCCCCAGACAGCGGCCGTCCGAGTCAGCCCAAGTACCTCGTCACCCTTCCTCAAGCGGAGGGGTTTCCAGGATGGATGCTGGTGGGGCCACGCCGGCGAGTGTGCCGGGGACCCAGGCGTCACGCTCCGCGACCGTTCCAGCCGCTGGTCCCGGCGTTTCAGCTACAGCCCAGAGGCCAGTGCTGCAAGCCCGTTGGAGCGCTCATGCCGCCCAGTAAGTGTTGCTCTTTCTGGCTTGTAGGAGCAGAGCTCTTGTCTCCTCTCTTAGCCTGAGGGTTTTCTCTTCTTGCAGGGACCGACCAGCTGCTGGGGGCGGGCCTCTTACCCGGCCGCCTTCAACCGACGGAGGCTCCGTGCCTCAGCACCTGGGGACCGTGGTGGCTCCCATGGTCCCCAAATCGAAGGAGGCTCCCTCTGCGCCGGCGAGTTCACCCTTCGTGGTGGCCGCATCTGCTCCCATCCGCCCTCCTTCACCAGTCCAGAAGTCCGGTCCTGAGACTGGGAGGGCCGCTGTAGGTGCGCCTGCTGGACCCCTGGCCTCCCTAGGACAGCGCCCCACCCTGGTTGATGAGGTGCCGGCGCCTCCGCCGGTCTTAGACTCGACAGGGGGGCCAGTGGCGTGACTCCTGTCCCCCCTGCCCCGGTGCCCGTGTGGGACGCCCTGGGGCGTGTCCAGACCAGCGCCCGGCAGCTCCAATCCGCCTTTGAGCAGGAGCGGGGGGCGCTGGCCGGCGAGAGGGAACGTCTTCTCAGCTGGCAGCAGCGGGCCCAGGAGGCTAAGGCGGACCTTGACTCGAGGCAGTCAAGGCTTGAGGCCATGAGTGCTCTGCTTGGCACTCTGAAGAAGGCCATTAGCCGCTTGGAGTCAGAGTCCCGGCGGGTTCGTGCCAGCTACCGCGAGGCTCTGGCCCACATTGAAGCCAAAGCCAAGGAGCGTTCCGCCGCCGCGGAGGAGTTGCAGCTGCAGGCATCCCGTCGGGAGCGTGCCGTCGCCGATCGGGAACGCGCTGTCGCGGCCGAGGAGGAGAAGACCACTGCCCGGCTGAGGGCCAAAGTGGAGGAGCTAAGGGCTCGGGCCGAGGAGCTGGAGCTCCGTGAGTCGGTTGTTGCCGCGAGGGAGGAGCAGTTCTCCTAGGAGCGCCAGGCGGCGATGGATCGCGCGCTGGCGGCTCGCCAAGAGGTAGAGAAGCTCCAGTCCTTGCGGTCTGCCGAGGCCCAGGCAGTCTAGGGCTTTATTGCCAAGGCGGGGTCCGCCTTGGCTCCTCTTGGTTTTAGCCCTGTGCAGGTGGAGGCTCCGGCGCGGCCGATGTCTGAAGCAATCCCGGCACTTGAGTCCATCGGCGACGAGCTGGGTCGGCTCGAAGCAGTGATCGCCGACGAGCTTGAAGCGGAAGGTCGGGGCCTTGCGAAGGAGGTCGCTATGCACATTCTGTCATGCTTCCTGAGCCGAGACCCTTCCTTTTCTCTGGGGCCAGTCCGTCTAGGACCCGTCGCCGATCGGGAGGAAGCTGCCAGGGCCGAGGTCGAGGACTTGGCTGCCCTCGTGGCCTCCAGGTTTCATCGGGAGTCCGGGGACTCTTAGGCATCTGCCCCCGTGGCCACAGAGCCCTGTACTTCCTTTTTTATTTTTGTTGAGTCTGTAGCCCAGCTCGTGGAGCCTTTGTATGAACAGACTCCTGTTTCTTTCTGTGTCTGCATGTCCTAGTCTTCTTCCTGGCTTTTTCCTGGCCGAGTCCTTAGCTCCGCAAGGTACTCGGAGGCCTTGACCAATCTCGAAGCTCTGCATAGACACCTTCTCCGGGTCCTTACTGTATACTAAGGGCTCCGGAGGTCTCCAGGACCCGCCTCACGAGATCGGAGGGGGTCCGGGCCTGTTGGCCACGTGGCGGGCCCGGAGCTCCCCTCTGAGGGGAGGTCCAGACTTGTGGGCCACGTGGAGTCCTCGGACCTCTCCCCGCGGAGGGGGGGAGGTCCGGCTTCTGTAGACCACGCGGCGGGCCCGGAGCTCCCCCTCAAGGAGGTGGAAGGTCTGGCCCCGCTGGACACGTGGGACCTCCGGGCCTCGCCCCTGTGAGGTCTAGTTCTTTAATCTTACCTTGGGGTTTCGGTCTTGCGCGATCCCGTAGCGGCCCCCTGGTAGGTGCGTTCCATTGGATGGATGTGCCTACCATACTCCTGCGGGGAGCTGAGACCGAGAGGTCCTGCACACAAGTAAGGGAAACGTAATTCTCCTTGGGGGCTCCCCCCCTCTATCTCATAGTCTTATTTGGCTTACGGTCCCCGTCCACCTATACGGTGCTTGGGAACTACCGTGCGCGAAGTGCCGGGGGCTCGGGGCCCCCCTGGCTATCGGCCGGTACCTCCCACGCAACCGCCTTTGGTAGGGCAGCAAATGCCGACTAAAGATGAGAATGAGAATAGGGAGCTGAACGCATGGTGAGCACGCGCGAGCAGGGCAATGATAAAAATTTAATAAGTAAATTGAATGAGCACCAAAGAAGAGCAACGTAGGACAGGTTTCTTTTCATATAAATTTCCATAGGAGGAAGGCAGGCTGAGTATGGAGGCCACAACCCGCCTCAAGGGAAGCAAGACTCTACGCGCTTGGGGTCGGAACCAGGCGAAGCTGAACGTAGTCCTGGACCGTCCCCTGAGGCTTAGCTGCACCGAGCACTGTTCCTGGACTTTATGGAATTTATTATAAAAAGAAGGGTATGTCCTATCGTTGCTCTAGGGGTAGAACTTACAGCGGTGTTCTGTGTTCCGAAGGTTCGGGAGCGGGTCCCCATCCTCGGTTCTAGGGAATGGTCCCAGGCCCAGGATGTCCAGCCCCCGTATAGCAAATGGCCATGTGGGCTGGATCATCTGTACCGTCCAAGCCGGTGTATGGATCTGCTTGGCGTGGAACAGGCATGCTTTGCAGCTCTCGACCAGCTTGACGGCATCCTGGAGTGCTGCCGGCTAGTAGAAGCCATGCCGAAAGGCTTTACTGACAAGCGTGCGTGAGGAAGAGTGACTCCCACATTCGCCTCCATGGATCTCAGCGAACAAGTCGCAGCCTTCCCCCTAGGTTATGCACCGCAATAGGATGTGGTTGGCGCCGCGTCGGTAGAGATCCCCCTCTACCGCCATGTGTCTCTTAGCCATACGCACGATCCGTTCAGCGGATACACGTTCATCAGGGAGGATATTGTCTTTCAAGTAGTCCCGGACCTCCGTGATCCATGCATCGGGTCTGACTTGAGCATCTGGATCTTGAGCGCTGGGTTGCACGGAGTCCCCAGTGACGCTTATGATCCTTGGCGGCGTCCATGGCCGCCGGGACCGCCAGCTTCGAGGTGCTGGTCTAGCCCCCTTCGCCCGGCTCGGCGGGCCGGGCTGTGGGCCGCGACAATGTCCTCTCAAAGCCCCCTTCGGGCACAGGGGCTCCGGTGGGGGTCTTTGTTGAGAGGTCGTTTGCTGCGGCCTTGCTAGCGCGCGGTACGTGGTGCAGGTCCAAGGCGAGGAAGTCTGTCTCCACCATCTTGTTTGATAACCAGCTGGGAGTCGCCCTGAGCCAACGACTGGCGAGCGCCTAGAGACAGGGCTGTCTTTAGGCCAAGGATGAGTGCTTCATACTCTGCCATGTTGTTGGTTGCCTTGGAATTGAGACGCACCACATACCCAGACTGCCCCCCCCCCCGATGGCGTGAGGAACAATACGCTAGCATCGGCCCCCTGCTTTCGCAAGGAGCCGTCGAAGAACAGCATCCAGTAAGGCCCGATGAAGGCTAGGGCTCAGGGTCCTGGTTCACCGTCTCCATGGCCCCCTGAGTCAGCCTGCGTTGGCGTCTACTTCAGCCACGAAGTCAGCTAGTGCTTGGCTGTTGCCTGCGTGACGAGGAAGGAAGCCTAGCTCAAACTTTAGTAGCTCCACCGCCCATTTGGCGGCATTGTCCGTCGCGTGGGGGCTGTGGATGATAGCTTTCAGCCTGGGGAGACCGCCGGGTGCTGATACTCGGAGGTCCCCCAGGCTGTCTTGGACCTCCGGGAGGTCCCGCTGATTTCCTGGGAGCTCCGGGGGGTCCCGTTGGACGTCCGGGAGGTTCTGTTGCACCTCCGGGAGGTCCTGCTGGTCCTCCGGGAGGTTGTGTCGGGGATCCGGGGTCCGTTTTGGGCCTCCGGGGTTTCTTGGCACTTGTTTCTTGACAGCGAAGCAGGTTGCGGTGGTATGGGGTCCGGCCGCCCTGCGGTGAGGACCATACTCACCTCTGCAGCCGTCGCCGCGATGTAGAGCAGCAGATGCTCTTCGGGCTCGGGGACTGCTATTACGGGTAGGGTCATCAAGAGCTAGTTCAGTTCCAGGGGAGCTTCCTCCGCTTCGTCGGTCTAAGCGAATGGGCCGGATTTGCGTAGGAGCTTTAGAGAAGTTTCGCTTTGCTAACCTCGGTATAAACCGACTCAGCGCAGCTAGGCATCCCGCTTTGACCCTCTCTGGCTTAGCCTTAGTTCCTTGGCGTGAGGCCAGGAATTCTAAGGGTTTTGCAGAGGGTACACCGAGCTCACATTTGTCGGACGGACGGAGACTAAGGCCAGGTTATCTAGTAGGGACGAACCCTGCCTGATCTTAACAACAATGTCTTCGACACACCTCAACTGAGTCTCTCATTAGCTCTCCTAAGGTCTTGTGCATTGCACGTACAAAGGTAGGGAGAGCGTTCCTTAGGCCATAAGGCATAGAGGCATAACAGTACAGGCCGACTACTGTGGTGTAGGGTGCTCTTCAACTTCTCTAGACATAGGGGTCTGGTGGAAACCCGAGCAAGCATCTAGGAAGCACAGTATATCGCAGCCTGACGCCTACTATTTGATCTATCATAGGGAGAGAAAATAGATCTTTGGGACATGCCTTATTGAGACTGGTGTAGTCGATGCACTTCCGGAGCTTCCCGCCGGCCTTTGGAGCAATCAACGGGGTTCGCCAAGCACCGGGGGTGGCGGACTTTCGGTTGGAGCCAGCGCTCAGCAGCTTCTTGGTTTCTTCCCGAATGAAGCTTTTTACTGCTCGGTGGGCTGCTTGAGGGGCTCCTGTCGGACTGGCCAGGCGTTGGGGGAGACCTTTAGTTAGTGCCCAATCACCTCCCTAGGGATCTCTGGCATCCGCGACGGCTGTCATGCAGCACATCGGCATTGTGCCGGAGGGAGGTAACGAGCGCGCCCTCCTATCTGCTATCCAGGCCCCCGACTACCCGGATGGTCTGGGTGGCATCGGCGCTGATTCGGACGAGCCTCAAGGGGACATCGTCCTCGTCGAGGGGTTGCACATGGGGTGCTGTGGTAGAGGCACGGTGGCGTGCACTTGGGTGGAGCCGGTTTGGTTCTGTACCGCCCGGGGTTGGTGCTCCAGCTGCTGTAAGCGCCTGGAGCTTTTCCAAGGCTGACACTGCTGTAGCGCGGTCTCCACAAACCTTGAGGACGCCTGTCGGTGTAGGCATCTTCAAGACAAGGTAGCCGTAGTGGGCTACTGCCATGAATCGGTACAGGGCTGGCCTGCCAATTATGGCGTTGAACGGGAGGTCAATCTCGGCCACGTCGAATAGAATGCACTCTGTCCGATAGCTGTCTGGTGCCCCAAAGGTCACCGGGAGGCCGATGTGGCCGTAGGGAACGACCCTTCCTGGCCCTACCCCTGAGAACGGGCTCGATGGGGTGAGCTTGGCCATCGGGATCTGCAGCTTCTGGAAGGCTGCGCGACTGATGAGGTTCAGTCCAGCCCCGCCATCCACCAAAACGTGGTACATCTTCACGTTGGCAATGGTGGGGGCCACCACGAGCGGTAGTTGGCCGGCCCCAGCCATGTTCCTGGGGTAGTCGGTGTCATCGAAGCTGATGGGGGTTCCCTTCCACCTGAGGTGCGGTGCTGCACCCGGGAGGGGAGCCACCGACGCTACCGCTCGGCGCAAGGCCTTAGCTGCGCTTCGGGACGGGGGGTCAGCGGACCCGCCGAAGATGACATAGAGCATCTTCCGGTGCTCGTCATTACTGGAGCTGGAGCTCTCATGATTTCGCACTGCCTTCACGGCGCGCTGAAGCTCCTGGAACTCCACCTGGCGGTCGACGCCATCTAGGGCTTCGACCTTCTGCTTGCCCTCCCTTTGACGGTAGGGTGGGGCATCAGTTAGAGGCTGCTTCCCTTTCCGGAAGCGCTCCGCGAGCTTCTGGATTTCCCGGCACTCAGCAGCGGTATGATAACTGGTGCCATGCACGGGGCATAACTCATACTGGCCCCCGTCTGGGGCCGGTGATTGTCGCGGCCTCTTGTCGGGGCGCGGCCCCCGAGCTCCACTGGGCGCCGCCGTTGTGGCAACGGGGGCCGCGGCTGACGACTTTAACTTGCTTCCGCCTCCGTTCTTGATCTTCCTGCCGCTGCCGTATGAAGCGTCGCTGGATCCCGGCTGACCCCCTGGCTCGGAGGCCGGCAGGGAGTGCCAGTTCCGCCCTTCGGCTGCTCTGGCACACTTGTCCGCCAGGCTGAAGAGTTCTGAGACATTGCGGACCTCCCTAGTCGCGAGCTTCTCGAGCATCTTCTTGTCCCGAACGCCTTTCCGGAACGCCACTACCACAGAAGCGTTCTGGATGTGTGGGATGGTGTTCCGCACCTGGGAAAACCGCTGGATGAAGGAGCGCAGCGACTCCCCTGGTTGTTGCTGGATGGCGTGGAGGTCGAGCTCCGTGCCAGACCGGGTGTAGGAACTGCCGAAGTTGGAGACGAACTGCCGGCAGAGCTCTCCCCAGGAGGTTATGGAATCCTGGGGTTGGTTCATGAGCCAAGACCGGGCAGGGCCGGTTAAGGTGACGGGGAAATAGTTGGCCATGACAGCCTCATCCCCTCCTGCGGCGAGTACGGCGGTGGAGTAGATCTGGAGGAACTCCGCCGGGTGGACACTGCTGTCATACTTTTCGGGCAGGTGCGGCCGAAACTTGCGCGGCCACTTCGCGAAGCGAAGGCGGGGTGCAAGAGCTGCACATCCTTCCCCTGTTGCCGCAGGTATTGGTGCCACGAATGCTTGATTCGCACTTGGCACTGTGTACCCCGGTATGGGCAAGGCTGCACCATGGACCGGGGACGCCACTTGCAGGGCATATGGTTGCGGCATATGCTGTGCAGCGTACGCCTGGGGCAGAGCTCGCGTGGCGAAGATCTGCCCTTCAGGCTGGGTTGATGCCGACGTTATGCTGTCGCCAGTCTCTTGGATGCGACGCCTCTCTCGACGTCGCTCGAGGAACACTCGGGCATCTTGGCCCAAGTGGCATCGCTCCAGCTCTGCCCTCAGGTCCGTCGTCAGAGGCCTGGTGGAGCTGGAGTCTGCCGTCTGCCCGTCAACCGTGGGCGTGCGCGTCAGCGACACTGCCGGTTGACTGGAGTGTCGTCCCCGCCGAAGTTGAGGGTTTGCAGCGGCGACGAAGAGACGGTCTACCTCGCGAATCCACTGCTGGGCCACTGCCTGAGGCGCGTCCCCAGCAGGCGGATTGTGCAGTAGCGCTCTTGCTGCGGCTAGCGCACCCCCACTGGGTACGCCTAGCGCTACTGAAGACCTGACGCTGGTTGGAGCCTGCATTGCCGGGGTCGGCGCTGCCAGAGCCGGTTGCTGGCTCCCAGCTTGTTTCGACACACTCCATCCTAAGCGTGTCGACATGTACTCCCCCTGGTTGCGGTTTGCCGCGGACGCAGGGGGGAGAGTTTGCCGCTGAAGGAAGCTTGGTCATCTTCGTCGGCGGAAACTTGTTGTGCAAGGGGAAAAGCCCCCTACCTGGCGCGCCAAATGTCGAAGTGTTCGGTCGACACTTCCCCCGGGCCTGCACTGGGCAGCCCGCGGAGGTTCTTTTTTCGGTGGGGCTAGACCCTTGCGGAGAGCTTGCGCGGATGGACGAGTTAGTAAGAGCTTGACACTGTGAGTTTTACGTGGTTCAGGCCGCCGGAGCGTAAAACCCTACGTCCACAGCGAGCTATGGAGCTCGCTGTATTGCTTGCTGCTCAGGGCCGGAGTCCTGAGCTTGGGGGTGAGTTACAGCTTGGGTGTGAACGGCTAGCGTATGAGTTGCGGAGGTGCGAACCCTTGCTACCGTTGCCTACCCGAGTCTTTTATAGTCCAAGACTCGGGTGGCTTACAAGGGGGGCCCGAGACCCGACAGGTGGTCCCGGGGAGATTGTCTGTCATCTACCGTATCTGCAGTTATGCCGGTAGTTGTCTCTGGCGAAGGCTTCTGAGTCTTCGTCTTGCAGCCCTGTCCATGTCGCATGCTAGTCGTAGTGGTTGATGACGGTGGGGGCGGCATGGGATGTCTTGTCGCTGCGTTTATTGGCTGGCAGGCTCTGACACCGCGTGCCAGTCTGTGATGCGACTGGGCGCAACGGCACCTGACAGAGGCGTGCTCCGCGTCTCCGCGTCTTGGGAAGACGCGGGCCTTGAATACCTTGTACGGGCAAGGTATGGGGCGTCTTTACGCCCGCTGCCTATTGCTCAGGGGCAGGCAGCGTTCTTCTGCTGGCCACGTGGCGGGCCCGGAGCCCTCCTCAGAGGAGAGGAGGGCTTCGGCCCTGCGGGACACGTGGAGCCTTCGGACCTCTCCCCGCGGAGGGGGAGGTCCGGCCTCTGTATGCCACGTGGCGGGCCCGGAGCTCTCCTCTGAGGAGAGGGAGGTCCGGCCCCGCCGGACGCGTGGCACCTTCGGAGCTCTCCCCCACGGAGGGGGAGGTCCGGCTTCTGTATGCCACGTGGCGGGCCCGGAGCTCTCCTCTGAGGAGAGGGAGGTCCGGCCCCGCCGGACACGTGGCGCCTTCGGAGCTCTCCCTGCGGAGAAGGGCGAGTTCCTTAGGCATTTTCTCCTGTGCGTGGGGGTACCCCATATCGCAGGTACCGACAACGTCATGTACTCAACCTTGCATTATTACTTAATCATCAGCAACAGGAGAAGAGTACTTCGAAGATCATGTGGAGTACTAGGCGTGTGATCTACCGTCAACTTGCCTGTGGGGATGGAGTTGAAGATGGAGCCGCTGCTGCCGTGTTTAGTTGCTTCTGCTATCGTTAGAGACTTCCGCTGCTAGAATAAGTTAGAGACTTCCGCTGCAAGAATGAGTTAGAGACTGATGTAATAAAGTACTTAAACCCTGTTATTCGTGGTTATATTCTGAATTCAGTTTGTGGATTACATGTGTATGTGTGATGAACATCCTAGGCACACATATGCATTAGTTTGGATCCGTTTTCACGGACAGATTGGTATTAGAGCCACATTGACCGTAGGACGCAGGCCTAGTCACAGATTTGCATTAGAGCCACATTGACCATAGGACGCAAGCCTAGGTAGAATGCATAGATTGGCATCAGAACCACCTTGACCGTAGGGTGCAAGCCTATGTAGAATGGACACCCTAAAATCCATAGGAACGTTTAAACCATAGAATCCTGAATAGGAGTGGTGTGAACTTTTGTGATGATTGCTTGTGTTTGAGTGCTTAGTGTGAGTTGTGGGACGCTTCAGCATTGTCCATATCCACACATAGTAGTGAGATGTGAGATGCTTCGGCATGTGTTCACATCCTCATATAAAACTAAATATATTTAGTCCATCCACCTTGATGCATATAGTTGGGGGGATCCATCTAGACTTCTAACTTCTATTCTACTCAACTCTCTCTTACAGATGGTGAGGGAAAACGCCAGCCGACAAAGGAGGAACGTCCGTGGCAACCATGAACCACAAGAGGGTGAACGCGATGAAGTTCCTGAGAATGTTAACCCCAGGGCTGGTGAAAACAACCTTGAACGGTTGATGGCTATGCAGAACCATCTTATGCAAACTATGATCCAAACTTTGGGTCAGCTGCAAGCCAACAACAACAATCCTAACCCCGTTCCTGCACCACCACCACCACCACCGCCGGCTCACAACAGATTGGGAGAGTTCATGAGGACTCGACCACCTACCTTTGCACAAGCTAATGATCCCATGGAGGCTGATGATTGGCTAAAGTCCATGGAGAAGAAGTTTGCTATTATTCAATGCAATGACCGGGAGAAAGTTCTCTTCGCATCACACCAACTCATGGGAGCAGCCGCTGACTGGTGGGACGCTCTTTGCAACGCTCATGTTGACCAGGAGACTATTACTTGGACTGAGTTCAAGGAGAGTTTCCACTCTCATTACGTCCCTGCTGGAGTCATGATGCTTAAACGACAAGAGTTTGAAAGTCTCCGCCAAGGAAAGAAGAGCGTGAATGAGTACCTCAACAAGTTCACGCAGCTGTCAAGGTATGCCCCCGAAGATGTCAAATCGGATCAATGGAAGCAATACTTGTTCATGAGAGGGTTGAACAATGAGATCCAGGTTCAGCTCCTCAACAACGACTATGCGAACTTGCAGAAACTTGTTGTAAAAGCTATAGTGGTTGAGAGCAAGATTCGTGAGATCGAGCAAGAGGGCAAGAGAAAGATGCCATACCAGCCACAAGGGAGCAATGTACGTCCCCGTTTCGTGCCCCCATCTGCACCGCAGTATGGCTCATCCACTTCCACTTTTCGCCCTAATCAACCACCGCAGCAACGATCCGTTGTGCAAGCACCCCGTATGCCTTTGCCTCCTGCACCCCGCCCCAACATGGGTGCTTATGCTCAGAACCACCCCTGTCCCAATGTCCATGCTGTCTTGGGCAACAAGGCATGCTTTGCATGCGGAGAAACATGACACTTTGCAAGTCAGTGCCCAAGGAAGGGCCTTGGCCAGCCAAGCAACGCAGCCAAGCAGAACCCACGACTGAACAGAGGAGCTACGCAAGGCAACCGTGGACAGCAGAACTACGCTCGTGGCAACGTGAATCATGTCTCCGCTGAGGAAGCGCAACAGGCTGAGGACGTCGTAATTGGTATGTTCCTTGCCAACTCCAACCCAGCCACCATTTTATTTGATTCCGGAGAATCGCATTCATTCATATCATCCAAGTATGTTGCCAAGTATAATCTGCCCATATCACGCATGAAATATACCATGTTAGTTAATTCTCCCGGTGGACAGATGAGGACTAATATAGTATGTCCAAATGTGAACCTTAAAATAAGGGGGGTAGACTTTCTTACCAACCTTATTGTCTTGGATTCTCAAGGGCATGATATAATACTTGGAATGGATTGGTTAAGCAAGCACAACGGAGTAATCCAATGTGCTGAGAGGAGCGTGCAGTTGACAAATGAGCACGGTACTCGTATTGATTTCGAGTCAGCCCAACCATCAACCGAGAAGGCAATGTTGAACCACGTCGAAGGAGTAACATTGGAAAGCATTCCGGTGGTTCAAAAATTTTCAGACGTGTTCCCGGAAGAACTTCTAGGTATGCCACCTGATCGGGACATTGAGTTTTCCATTGACTTGGTACCCGGAACTGCACCTATAGCAAAGAGGCCATATAGGATGCCCGTTAATGAACTAGTGGAGCTTAAGAAGCAAATTCAGGAGCAGTTAGAAAAGGGTTTTATACGCCCAAGCTCGTCACCATGGGGAACCCCCGTTCTCTTCGTAGACAAGAAGGATGGGACCCAAAGGATGTGCGTGGACTATAGGTCTCTCAATGAGGTGACGATCAAGAACAAGTACCCTCTGCCCCGTATAGAGGACCTGTTTGACCAAATGAAAGGTGCCTGAGTTTTCTCTAAGATTGATCTTCGGTCGGGATACTTCCAGCTGAAGATTAAGCCCTCCGACATACCCAAGACTGCCTTTCGAACACGGTATGGTTCGTATGAATATACCGTTATGTCTTTTGGGTTAACGAATGCACCCGCATATTTCATGTACCTCATGAATAAGGTCTTCATGGAGTACATGGACAAGTTTGTCGTGGTTTTCATCGACGACATCATGGTGTATTCGAAAAGAGAGGAAGAACATGAAGAATACTTGAGATTGACATTGCAGAAACTGCGAGAGCATCAATTGTATGCCAAGCTTAGCAAGTGTCAATTTTGGCTAAAGGAGATATCGTTCCTAGGCCACATCATCTCCGAGGAAGGAGTATCGGTTGATCCCGGAAAAGTGGGAGATGAACTGAAGTGGAACCAACCGCAGAACGTGAGGGATATTCGGAGTTTCCTTGGGATGGCTGGATACTCTCGCCGGTTCATCAAGTATTTCTCCAAGATAGCAAAGCCTATGACTGAATTGCTAATGAAGGGAAAAGCATTTCGTGGACACCAGCGTGTCAAGAAAGCTTCGAGGAGCTCAAGAAAAGGCTAACCACAGCATCCGTTTTGGTATTGTCGGACGTGAGCAAAAGCTTCAACATATATTGTGACGCATCAAGACATGGGCTTGGATGTGTGCTCATGCAAGAAGGACAAGTGGTAGCCTATGCATCGAGACAACTAAAGAAACACGAGCTGAATTACCCCACACATGATTTGGAGCTCGCAGTCGTGATACATGCATTGAAGATTTGGAGACATTCTAGCCTTGGCCACCGAGATCTATACGGATCACAAAAGCCTCAAGTACACATTCACTCAAACGGATTTGAATTTGAGGCAACGTCGATGGTTAGAACTCATCAAAGATTATGATGTTGGAATCAACTATCACCCCGGAAAGGCCAATATAGTAGCTGATGCACTGAGCCGAAAGGGTGCATGTCACCAACTCACGGTTCAGAAGCTACCGCCCGAGCTGCGCAAGGAGTTCGAACGGTTACATCTCGGGTTCTTAAACGAGATGGAAGTGATGGAACTCCATTCTTCGTTGGAACAAGAGATACGAGATGGCCAAGCAACGGATGAGGAAATCAAGGAGATCAAGGAAAGAATCCGACAAGGCATAGAAAAGGACTTCAAAAAAGACGAGAAGGGTACGCTTTGGTAAGGAAAAAGGATTTGTGTGCCTAACGTGAAGCACATCCACGACACGATATTAAAGGAGGCACATGACTCACCTTATTCCATACATCCCGACAATACAAAGATGTACAAGGACCTGAAAACCTGCTATTGGTGGGATGGTATGAAAAGGGACATAGTTGAGTATGTTGCCTTATGCGACACGTGCCAACGGGTTAAGGCCAAACATCAAAGAACCGCTGGACTGTTGCAACTATTAAAAGTACCCGAGTGGAAGTGGGAAGACATCAGTATGGATTTCATCGTCGGATTACCATGTACTCGGTCGGGTTACGACTCTATCTAGGTTATCGTGGTCCGATTGACGAAAACAGCCCATTTTCTTCCTGTTAGAACCACGTAGCGCGTCGCAGAACTAGCCGAGCTGTACATGGAGCAAATCGTGTGCCGTCATGGAGTTCCGAAGAGGATAGTTTAAGATAGGGGTACCCAATTTACCTCTAGGTTTTGGAGGAAGCTGCATGAGGCTATGGGTACACGACTGGATTTTAGCTCCGCTTACCACCCGCAGACCGACGGGCAAACAGAAAGGACAAACCAAATTTTGGAATACATGTTGAGAGCCTGCGCCTTGAAACATGGGCGTAGTTGGGATAGGATCTTGCCGTATATCGAGTTCTCATACAATAACAACTATCAAGCCAGCTTTAAGATGTCACCCTTCGAAGCATTGTATGGTAGACAATGTAGGACGCCGCTGTTTTGGAACGAGACCGGAGAGAACCAAGTGTTTGGACCCGAAGTGCTGCAAGAAGCTGAGAAGCAAGTCCAAACAATACGGGAGAACTTGAAGGCTGCTCAGTCACGACAAAAAGGTTATGCGGACAATAGGCGAAGAAAGTTGACCTTCAAAGTACGAGACTTCGTGTACCTTAAGGTATCACCTATCCGAGGCCAATGATGTTTCAACGTCAAAGGCAAGCTAGCACCTCGCTACATCGGACCATTCAAGATTTTGGGCAAGCGAGGAGAGGTAGCCTATCAACTAGAGCTCCCGATGCACCTCTCCGACGTGCATGACGTGTTTCACGTATCCTAGCTCAAGAAGTGCTTGAGAGTACCGGAAGAACAAGTACCAATGGATGAGCTCGAGCTTCAAGAGGATCTGACCTATGTAGAGCATCCTGTCCAAATTTTGGACGTGAAGGAAAGGGTCACGAGGAACAAAGTGATCCGATGGTGCAAGGTACAATGGAGCCATCACACGGAAGCCGAAGCTACATGGGAACGTGAGGAAGACCTCAAGACAGAATTCCCTCATCTATTCTCCACTCTATCGAATCTCGAGGGCGAGATTCAGTTTAAGGGGGGTAGGTTTATAACACCCTTAATTTCATATTCATGCATGCATACATATTTCATATAGTGAAAACATTTTAAAAGAAGTAGAACAAGTGAAAGATAGCTAAAAAGAGCCAATTCCAATCCACCGAGAGCGCCGTTGACACTTCCCGCGGCCCGCCGGCCACATGGCGCCTTCGGAGCTCATCCCTGCAAAAGGGGTGAGGTCCGGCACTGCTGGCTACGTGGCAAGCTCGGAGCTTGCCTCTGCGGAAGGAGCAAGGCCCAACCCCGCGGGACACGTGTCGCTCTCGGAGCTCACCTCCGAGAGGTCCACCCCGCGGGGCACGTGTTGCTCTCGGAGCTCACCTCCAAGAGGTCCACCCCACGGGACACGTGTCGCTCTCGGAGCTCGCCTCCGGGAGGTCCGACGCTGTGGGACACGTGTCACCCTCAGAGCTCGCCTCCGGGAGGTCTGACACTACGGGACACGTGTCACCATCGGAGCTCGTCCCCGGGAGGTATTACGCTGCTGGACACATGTCGACCTCGGAGCTCGTCTCTGAGGAGAAAGGAGGTCCGACGCTACTGGACACGTGGCATTCTCGGAGCCCACCTCTGAGGAGATGGGAGGTCCGACACTGACACATGGCGCCCCCAGAGCTCGCCTCTATAGAAAGGGGAGATCCGACCCACCAGAAACGTGGCGTACGTGGAGCTCGCCTCTGAGAAGAGGGGAGGTACCGTCCGCCTGACATGCGGCACAACCAAAGTTTGTCTCTGCGGAAAAGGGAGGCCAGGCCCCCGCTGGACACGTGGCGTCTCCGGAGCTCTCCACTGCGGAAGGACAAGATCCTTAGGCGGGCTTTCCTTCTGTACGTGCGGGAACACTCGGTACTGAGGAAACCAACACAATTTCCACATTGCTACTGCATCAAGTCGATTGGAGATAAGTTGTTAAGAATCCAAAACACTTTGAATAGGACTCTTATTTGAAATCCAATCGGAGTAGGACTTTTTTCTTCCCCTTATAAACAGAAAGCGAAACACCCTCTTGGCCGTAAAACCTTCTCAAGTTGACAACTTAGAGGGCCAAGCCCCCAACTCGCCGAGTTAACCACCTTCGTCGGAGTTCAGCCACCGGTGAGACCGCCGACGAGCCCCGTCACGTTCGCCGTCGCTGGAAGAGAGCCGACGAACTGTCTTGCTGCCATTGCTAGGAGGAAGGCCGAGGTAGGTCTTTGTTACCACCTTACGACATCATCGTGGTTTTCTTCGCATCTGTTTTCTTCAAACAAAAGCCTTTTTGTGTGGACAGATCACGTGTTGATCGGTTTTTGATGGTGGAATTGATCTAGATCTTGAGTCAAGATCATCACCACGTCCACACTTGATCCTTACACCCTTGTTCATCGTAATACCCATGCAAGAACACGTACAAACAGATCTAATAAAAATAGCACCATAGGATTTGCATCCATCTACACCATTGCATCTTAAGTAGAGTTTGTGCATGATGTTTGATTGCTGTAAATCTTGTATGTGCGTGATCGTGAGTAGAAGGACAAGCTCAGGGAGATACCTATGAAGGACTACAGCACCAAGACTTCGAAGCGCCTGAGCAACAGAAGCCACGGGAACAAGGCAAGTGCCCCTTGACCATATTGATCCCATGTTTTGGAAACTGTTTTGTTTGCGAAAACTGTGTATACTTGAGTCAACTTGATGGGAACCCTTTTATAGGAGTTTACTAGTCTTGTTAACCACCCTTGTCGCCGGAAAAGTTGATAAGTCGGGTATGGTTGTTTTTGCTTTTTGCTTCGTTAATCTACGAGATATGGGAAGAGAGATAGAATGTGTCTAGCTACTGCACTCATATGAACAATGTTAATGAGAACTTGATGATAATAATGAACATGGGTCGGGTAGATCTAGGCAAGCTTGGTTCGTGGATGTGGTAGAATGAGATGGTGGTTTACTTGCCATAGAACTAAGGACTGGTTCATGCCAGCACATGCCAGGAAAACAGTGCCACCACAAGGCCAAATATGGGTACGGATTAGCTGACTAATTAGGTAAGTTGCTAGATTTTTATGGACCGTGGAAGGCGCGGGAATGGGAGTCGAGAGAGGACTGCCCTGGGAACTGCATGGCACAAGAGAGGGCCCGTAGGTGGGAGAATGGTGATTTGAGTCTGCTGGTGAAACCTTAGTGAGTCCATATATCTAGTAGCCCCTTTGTAAAGGCTATTTTGTGATCTCTTGGCCATACACCGACGGTTGTGTACTGTTGTAATGGAGGTTCTGCAGTCGTTGATGGGTGACGAAATCACAAACTTGTGGGTAAAGTGGTGCAAACTCTTAAGAGTGTAAAACTATCATGATAGCCGTGCTTACGGTCACAAACGCCTGGCCAACTCACATGATTAGATGGGATGGTTTTTGGGATGGAAGTTTGGTTTGGTCATGGTATGGTTTGGGATGGTCATTGGTATGGTCATCGGTTTGGTTATTAGTATGGTTTGGTCTTTGGAATTTGGGTTCGGGACTGTTGAGTACTGGTAACGAGAATGGTCTCGGACTGTTGAGTCGAAACAATGAGCTTTGGTTTCGGATATGAGATGGATGTGATCATGAGATGGTCATTATGAGCATGAGAAAGAGTTGAGAAAGATAAATGTATGGATGAGACATAAAAAGAGGAGAATCATGATGGAGGTATGTTGATGTTTTAATTGGATACATGTTGGGATTAAATTAACTAAAAGGTAGTTGCTGTTTTTATCATGTTTTGTGAAATAAACTTTGCTTTCTGCAATGAGCCTTTTTAATCCTACCTTGCTGTGAGCTACAATTTATGTTTTTCCGCACTTGCTGAGTACGTCATGTACTCAACCTTGCATTATTACTTAATCATCAGCAACAAGAGAAGAGTACTTTGAAGATCATGTGGAGTACTAGGCGTGTGATCTACCGTCAACTTGCCTGTGGGGATGGAGTTGAAGATGGAGCCGTTGCTGCCGTGTTTAGTTGCTTCCGCTATCATTAGAGACTTCCGCTGCTAGTATAAAAAGGCTCATTGCATAAAAGCAAAATTTATTTCACAAACACAATAAAAACAACAACTTAGCTTTAAGTGAATGTAATCCCATCATGTATTTAAACATTAACATACCTCCATTATGATTCATCCCTTTCCATGTCTCAACCAGACATCTATCTTTCTCAACTTTGCTCATGAATACCATCTCGTATTCACTACCATCTCATGAATACCATCTCGTATTCACTACCATTGCATCTCATATTCAATTCAGTCTCATTCCGAGACCCAATCTCGTTGCCATGACTCAACAGTCATGCAACCAAACTTATTACCCGGACTCAACAGTCCCGAAAACCAAATCCCAAAAACCAAACCATAACCAAAAACCATCCCAACTAATCATGGAAGTTGGCCAGGCGCTCGTGACCGTAAGCTCGGATATCATGATAGTTTTAGATTATGCAGAGTTTGCACCTCTTTACCCACAAGTTTGTGATTTCGTCACCCGTCGGCGACTGTAGAACCTCCATTATACCGGTACACAACCGTCGGTGTATGGCCAAGAGATCACAAAATAGCCTTTACAAAGAGGCTACTAGATGTATGGACTCACTAAGGTTTCACCGGCAGGCTAGAATCTCCAATTCTCCCACCCACGGGCCCCCTCTTGTGCCATGCAGTTCCCAGAGCAGTCCTCACTCGACTCCCATTCCCCGCGCCTTTCACGGTCCATAACAATCTAGCAACTTACCTAATTACTCAGCTAAGCCACACCCATATTTGGCCTTGTGGTGGCACTGTTATCCTGACATGTGCTCGCATGAACCGGTCCTTAGATCTACGGCAAGTAACCACCATCTCATGCTACCTCATTCACAAACCCAGGCTTGCCTAGATCTCCCTCTGATTCATGTTCATTAACAATATCAGTTTCTCATTTATTCTTACGAGTATAGTTAGCTAGACACATCTATCTCGCTTCCCATATCCCATGGACTCAGCGAAGCATAAAAGCAAAAAAAAACCATACCCGACTCATTAACTTTCCCGGTGACAAGGGTGGCTAACAAAACTAGTAAACTCCTATGAAAGGGTTTCCCATCATGTTGACTCAAGCACACACACCTTTTTGCAAACAAAACAGTTTTCCAAAACATGGGATCAATATGGTCAAGGGGCACCTTCCTTGTTCTTGTGGTTCCTGTTGCTCAAATTCTTGTTGTTGTAGTCCATCGTAGGTAGCTCCCTGAGCTTGTCCTTCTATACGCGATCACGCACATACAAGATTCATAGCAATCAATCATAATGCACAAACTCTACTTTAAGATGCAACGATGCATATGCATGCTAATCCTATGATGCTGTTTTATTAGATCAGTTTGTACGTGTTCTTGCATGTTTGCATGGCTTTTACGATGAACAAAGGCATAAAGATCAATTGTGGATGTGGCGATGATCTTGACTCAAGATCTAGATCACACCGATCAACACGTGATCTGTCCACGAAAAAGCTTCTGTTCTAAAGGATCGAATAACAGATGTAAAGAAAACATGATGACGTCGTAAGGTGGTATTGGAGACCTACCTTACTATCTTTGGGTCCTTCCTCCTAGCAATGGCAGCGAAACAGATTGTCGGCTCTCCTCCGGTGATGGCAATCATCTCTGAGCTCGTCGGCGATCTCTCTGGTGGTCAAACTCCGGCGAAGGGGTTTAGCTCGGCGAGTTTGGGGTTAAGGCTTCTAAGTTGTCGACTTAGAAAAAGATGTTACGACCAAGGGGTTGTTTTGGGTTCTATTTATAATCGGGAAGAGAAGAGTCCTAATCTGATCGGAATTCGAATAAGAGTCCTACTCAAATTGTTTTTGAATCTTAACAACTTATCTTTAGTTAATTTGGTGCGGTAGCAACGTGGAATTCGTGTCGGTTTCCTCCCGTACCGGTATTCTCGTGCGTACAGAAGCAAAACCGCTTCAGAATCGCGTCCTACGCAGGGATAAGCTCCGAAGGCTCCACGTGTCCTGCGGAGGCCTGGGCTTACCTTTTCCGCAGGGGCGAGCTCTGGTTGTGCCGCGTGTCAGGCGGGTGAGACCTCCCTCTTACTCAGAGGTGAGCTCCGCGTGCGCCACACGTCCTGGCGAGCGGGAACCTCCCCTCTCTCCAGAGACGAGCTCCGCATGCGCCACGTGTCTGGTGGGTCGGGACCTCTTCTCTCAACAGAGGCGAGCTCCGCGAATGCCACGTGTCAGTTCCGGACCTCCCCTCTCTTTGGAGGTAGCTCTGAATGTGCCATGTGTCAATTCTGGACCTCCCCTCTCTTCGGAGGTGAGCTCCGATAGTGCCACGTGTCCTAACAGCGCCAGACTTCCTTTCTCCAAGCTCCGAGGTCGACACGTGTCCTTTAGTGTCGGACCTCCCGGAGATGACCTCCGGAGGTGACACGTGTCCGATAGCGTCAGACCTTCCGGAGGTGAGCTCCGGAGGTGACACGTGTCCAGTAGGACCGGACCTCTCGGAGGTGAGCTCCAAGAGCGACACGTGTCTGGCGGGGCCGGACCTCTCGGAGGTGAGCTCCGAGAGCGACACGTGTCCCGCGCGGCTGGTCCTCTCTTTTCCGCAGTGAATAGCTCCGAAGGCGACACGTGTCCTGTGGGCTGACCTCGCTCCTTTGCAGAGGCTAGCTCCGGTGGCAACACGTGTCCCACGGGGTCGGATCTCGCCCTCTGCCGTAGGGACGAGCCCCGAGCCTGCCACGTAGCCAGCTTAGCGGCGGACCTCTCCCCCTTTGTGGAGATGAGCTCCGAACACGCCACGTGGCCAGCGGGCCGCGGGAGTTGTCTTCGGCGCTCTCGGGAAACTGGAATTTTCTCTTTTTGGCTATCTTTTTAATATTTTCTCTGTTTCTACTTATTTTAAAATGTTTTCCTACATAAACTATGATTACATGCAGAAATCGAAAATGAGGGTGTCACAAATCTACCCCCCTTAAATTGAATCTCGCCCTCGAGATTCGTTAGTGGAGAATAGATGAGAGAATTATGCCTTCTCGGTTGTTGGTTGGGCTGACTCAAACTCGATATGAGTACCATGCTCGTTTGTCAACTGCACGCTTCTATCAGCACAATGGATTACTCCGTTGTGCTTGCTTAACCAATCCATTCCGAGTATTATGTCAAGCCCTTGGGAATCTAAGACAATGAGGTTGGCAAGGAAGTCTACCCCCTTATTTTAAGGTTTACTTTCGGACATACAATATTAGTCCTCATCTCTCCACCGGGAGAATTAACCAATATAGTATATTTCAAGTGTGATATGAGTAGATTATACTTGGCAACATACTTGGATGATATGAAGGAATGTGATGCTCCAGAATCAAATAGAATGGTGGCTGGGTTGGAGTTGGCAAGGAACATACCAATTACGACGTCCTCAGCCTGTAGCGCTTCCTCAGCAGAGACATGGTCCACGTTGCCGCGAGCATAGTTCTGTTGTCCATGGTTTCCTTATTGTCGAGGACCTCTCCTAGGGCACTGGCTCATGAAGTGTCATGTTTCTCCGCATGCAAAGAATGCTTTGTTGCCCACGACAGCAGGTACGTTGGGCCGGGGGTTTTGAACAGGAGCGCCCATGTTGGGACGAGGCGCAGGAGGCAAAGGCACACGAGGTGCTTGCATGGCAGGATGTTGCTGTGGTGGTTGATTTGGGCGAAAAGTCGGAGTAAACGATCCATACTGCGGTGCAGCTAGGGGCATGTACTGGGGACGTACATTACTCCCTTGTGGCTAGTATGGCATCTTTCTTTTGCCCTCTCGCTCGATCTCTCGGATCTTGCTCTCAACGACTATGGCTTTGTCAACTAACTTCTGGAAGCTCGCATAGTCATTGTTGAGAAGTTGAACATGGATCTCATTGTTCAACCCTCGCATGAACAAGTACTGCTTCCGTTGGTCCGAGTTGACATCTTCAGGGGCATACCTTGATAGCTGCGTGAACTTGTTAAGGTACTCATTCACGCTCGTCTGTCCTTGGCGGATACCCTCGAACTCCTGTCTTTTAAGCATCATGACACCTGCAGGGATGTAATGAGAGCGGAAACTCTCCTTGAACTTGGTCCAAGTAATAGTATCCGGGTCGACATGAGCATTACAAAGGGCGTCCCACCAATCAACGTCTGCTCCTATAAGTTGGTGCGATGCAAAGAGAACTTTCTCTCGGTCATTGCACTGAACTATGGCAAGCTTCTTCTCCATGGATTTCAACCAATTGTCGGCCTCCATGGGATCATTAGCTTGAGCAAAAGTGGGTGGTCGAGTCCTCATGAACTCTCGCAGTCGGTTGTGAGCCGGTGGTGGTGGCGGGGGTGCAGGAACGGGGTTGTTGTTGTTGGCTTGCAGCTGACCCAAAGTTTGGATCATAGTTTGCATAAGCTGGTTCTGCATAGCCATCAACCTTTCCAGATTGTTTGCACCAGCTCCGGGGTTGTCATTCTCAGGAACTTCGACGTGGTCCTCCTCTTGGTTGCCATGGACGTTCCTCCCTTGACGACCGGCGTTTCTTCTCACCATCTTGAGAGAGATTTGGATAAAATAGAGGTTTATAAGTTTAGATGGATCCCTTCCAACTATATGCATCAAGGTGGATGGACTTAATATCGTCCTATATGAGGATGTGAACAAGTGCCGAAGCGTCTCACACCGCTCTACTATGTGTGGATATGGACAACGCTGAAACGTCCCACAACTCACAGTAAGCACACAAGCACAAACAATCATCACAGAGTTCACGCAACTCTATTCAAGGCTTATTCAATGGGGGTCCTATATGGTTTTTGGGTGATACCAATCTGTGATTTCACCCTATTTCAATGTGGTTTGGGGTGATACCAATCTGTGATCCAACTATGGCTTCTCCTAGGCTTGCATCCTATGTCAAGGTGGTTCCAATGCCAATTTATGCATCCTAGGCTTGCATCCTATGGTCAGCGTGGCTTCTAATACCAATCTGCTACTAGGGGTGCCTCCTACAGTCAACGTGGTTCAGCTACCAATCTGTGATCAATCTAGGCTTGTGACCTACAATCAACCGTGGTAGCTTGATATCAATATGTGGATTGTACCAATCTGTGACTAGGAATGGCAGCTCTAATATCAATCTGTAACCTATCTAGGCTGTGTGATCTACGATCAACCCGTGGTAGGTTGATACCAATTTGTGTTTTCTATCTATCCATGTGATCTACCGTCAACCGTGGCTCTGATACCAATCTGTGACGCCCCTATTCTGAGAGGAAACCCCTCAGAACCGAGACTGATGCATATGTGTGCCCAGGATGTTCATCACACATATACATATACTTCACAAAATGAATTCAGAATATATATAACCACGAATAACAGGGTTTATTACAAACTCTCATGAGTCTCCGACTCATTCTAGCAGCGGAAGTCTATCTTAGCAGCGGAAGTCTAATTCTTGCAGTGGAAGTCTTCTAACTATAGCGGAAGCAATCTAAACAGCAGCATCGGCTCCATCTCTACTCCATCCCCACAGGCAAGGTTGAGGACAGATTACACGCCTAACACTCCACTTGGTCTTCATAGTATTCCTCTCCTGTTGCTGATGATGAAGTAATAATGCAAGTTTGAGTACATGATGTACTCAACAAGTGCGGGAAAATATGATATGTAGCTCACAGCAAGGAAGGTATAAAAAGGCTCATTGCATAAAAGCAAAATTTATTTCACAAACACGATAAAAATAACAACTTAGCTTTAAGTGAATTAATCCCATCATGTATTTAAACATTAACATACCTCCATTATGATTCATCCCTTTCCATGTCTCAACCAGACATCTATATTTCTCAACTTTGCTCATGAATACCATCTCGTATTCACTACCATCTCATGAATACCATCTCGTATTCACTACCATTGCATCTCATATTCAATTCCGTCTCATTCTTAGACCCAATCTCATTGCCATGACTCAACAGTCATGCAACCAATCTTATTACCCGGACTCAACAGTCCCGAAAAGCAAATCCCAAAAACCAAACCATAACCAAACCATAACCGAAAACCATCCCAAATAATCATGGAAGTTGGCCAGGCCCTCGTGACCGTAAGCTCGGATATCATGATAGTTTTAGACTCTGCAGAGTTTGCACCTATTTACCCACAAGTTTGTGATTTCGTCACCCGTCGGCGACTGTAGAACCTCCATTATACCAGTACACAACCGTCGGTGTATGGCCAAGAGATCACAAAATAGTCTTTACAAAGAGGCTACTAGATGTATGGACTCACTAAGGTCTCACCGGCAGGCTAGAATCTCCAATTCTCCCACCCACGGGCCCCCTCTTGTGCCATGCAGTTCCCAGGGCAGTCCTCACTCGACTCCCATTCCCCGCGCCTTTCACGGTCCATAACAATCTAGCAAGTTACCTAATTACTCAGCTAAGCCGCACCCATACTTGGCCTTGTGGTGGCACTGTTATCCTGGCATGTGCTCGCATGAACCGGTCCTTAGATCTACGGCAAGTAACCACCATCTCATGCTACCTCATTCACAAACCCAGGCTTGCCTAGATCTCTGTCGGTACCCTCGATATGGGGTATCCCCGCGCACAGGGGAAAATGCCTAAGGATCTGGCCCTTCTCCGCAGGGAGAGCTCCGAAGGCGCCACGCGTCCAGCGGGGCCGGACCTCCCTCTCCTTAGAGGAGAGCTCCGGGCCCACCACGTGGCATACAGAAGCCGAACCTCCCCCTCCGCGGGAGAGAGGTCCAAAGGTGCCACGTGTCCGGAGAGGCCGGACCTCCCTCTCCTTAGAGAGGAGCTCCGGGCTCGCCGCGTGGCCAACAGAAGCCGAACCTCCCCCTCCGCGGGGAGAGGTCCGAAGGCTCCACGTGTCCTGCGGTGCCGGACCCCCCTCTCTTCTGAGGAGGGCTCCGGGTCCGCCACGTGGCCAGCAGAACGGCGCTGCCTGCCCCCGAGCGATAGGCAGCGGGCGTAAAGACGCCCCATACCTTGCCCGTACAAGGTATTCAAGGCCCGCGCCTTCCCAAGACGCGGAGCACGCCTCTGTCAGGTGCCGTTGCGCCCAGTCGCATCACAGACTGGCGCGCAGTGTCAGAGGCTGCCAGCCAATAAACGCAGCGACAAGACATCCCATGCCGCCCCCGCCGTCATCATCCACTACGACTAGCATGCGACATGGGCAGAGCTACAAGACGAAGACTCAGAAGCCTTCGGCAGAGACAACTACCGGCATAACTGCAGATACGGTAGATATCAGTCAATCTCCCCGGGACCACCTGTCAGGTCCCGGCCCCCCTTGTAAGCCACCCGAGTCTTGGACTATAAAAGGATCGGGTAGGCGACGTTAGCAGTGGTTCGGACTCTAGCCATCCGCACCCCTGGGTTCGCACTTTACAACTCATACGCTAGCCATACACTCTCAAGCTGTAACTCACCCCCAAGCTCAGAAATCCGGTCCTGAGCAGCAAGCAATACAGCGAGCTCCATAGCTCGCCGTGGACGTAGGGTTTTACGCTCCGGCGGCCTGAACCACGTAAAACTCGCCGTGTCAAGCTCTTACTAACTCGTCCATCTGCGCAAGCTCTCCGCTAGGGACTAGCCCCACCGAAAAAAGAACCTCCGCGGGCTGCCCAGTGCAGGCCCGGGGGAAGTGTCGACCGAACACTTCGACAATCTCCCTCTGATTCATGTTCATTAACAATATCAATTTCTCATTTATTCTTACGAGTGTAGTTAGCTAGACACATCTATCTCGCTTCCCATATCCCATGGACTCAGCGAAGCATACAACAACAACAACAACAACCAAGCCTTTATCCCAAGCATGTTGGGGTCGGCTAGACATGAAACCCAATATCAATGAAGTAAAAGAGAGGAAGAGATATAAGAACAAGGAAAAAAGAAAAAAGAAAAAAGAAAAGAAAAGGAAAAAGAACAACAACAACAACAACAACAACCAAGCCTTTATCCCAAGCCTGTTGGGGTCGGCTAGACATGAAACCCAATATCAATGAAGTAAAACAGAGGAAGAGATATGAGAACAAGGGGAAAAAAAGGAAAAAAAAAAGAAAAAAAGGAAAAAAGAAAAAGGAAAAAGAGAAAAGAGAAAAGAAATAAGAAAAAAGGAAAAGAAAAAGAGAAAAGAAAAAAAGAAAAAAAACAAGACTACGATTCTGGCACATGAATTGCTACTTTCCATGCGGTCCTATCATGAACTAAGTCTCTGGATACATTCCAATCTCTCGAATCTCGTTTTACCGCCTCCTCCCAGGTCAACCTTGGTCGTCCTCTACCCCTCCTAATATTTTCTCTACCTCTTAAAATCCCACTGTTAACCGGTGCTTCTGGAGGTCTCCGTTGGATATGTCCAAACCACCTAAGCCGATGTTGGACTAACTTCTCTTCAATCGGCGCCACCCCTACCTTATCACGAATCGCCTCATTCCTTATTCGGTCTCTTCTCGTGTGCCCACACATCCACCGTAGCATGCGCATCTCTGCGACACTCATTTGTTGGACATGTTGCCGTTTAGTTGGCCAACATTCCGCCCCATAGAGCATCGCGGGTCTGATCACCGTCCTATAGAACTTCCCTTTTAGCTTTTGTGGGACTTTCCTATCACATAGGATTCCAGAGGCTTGTCGCCATTTCATCCACCCTACCTTGATCCTGTGGCAAACATCCTCATCAATATCGCCATTGCTTTGTAACATTGATCCTAAGTATCGGAAAGAGTCCCTTCTAGGTACTATTTGTCCTTGTAGACTAACATTTCCCTCTTCACGACCAACACCACTAAAGTCGCACCTCATATACTCGGTTTTGGTCCTACTAAGTCTAAACCCCTTGGACTCTAAGGTTTGTCTCCATAACTCTAATTTCTTATCAACACCATCTCTAGTTTCATCTACCAGCACTACATCATCAGCAAAGAGCATGCACCAAGGGATATCCCCTTGTATATCCTTCGACACCTCATCCATGACCAAGGAAAAGATGTATGGGCTCAAAGCTGATCCTTGATGTAATCCTACCGTGATAGGAAATGCATCAGTCTCACTATCACTTACGCGCACACTTGTCCTAACATTATTGTACATATCCTTGATAAGGGTAATGTACTTTGTTGGCACTTTATGTTTCTCTAGTGCCCACCACATGACTGACCTTGGTATCTTGTCGTACGCCTTCTCCAAGTCGATGAACACCATATGCAAGTCCTTCTTCTGCTCCCTATATCTCTCCATAAGCTGACGAAGCAAGAAAATCGCCTCCATTGTAGACCTCCCAGGCATAAAACCAAACTGGTTTTTAGTGACATTGGTCACTTTCCTCAGGCGGTGTTCAATCACTCTCTCCCAAAGCTTCATAGTATGACTCATAAGCTTAATACCTCGATAATTAGTACAACTTTGAATATCTCCTTTATTTTTGAAGATAGGTACTAGTATACTTTTCCTCCATTCTTCAAGCATCTTGTTTGACCAAAAAATGTGGTTGAATAGCTTTGTGAGCCATACTATTGCGACGTCCCCAAGACATCTCCACACCTCAATAGGGACATCGTCAGGGCCGAGGGCCTTTCCTCCTTTCATCCTTTTTAAGGCCTCCTTAACCTCAAACTCTTGTATCCTCCGCACGAACCGCCTGTTGGAGTCATCAAAGGAGTCATCCAACTCAACCATAGTGCTCTCATTCCCATCATTGAATAGCCCATTAAAGTAATCACGCCATCTATTCTTAATCTCTTCATCCTTCACTAGAATGCGGTCAGTCTCATCTTTGATGCATTTAACTTGATTGAGATCCCTCATCTTTCTCTCGCGGATTTTTGCTACCTTGTATATGTCTTTTTCACCTTCTTTTGTCCCTAGTCTCTCATATAACTTATCATAGGTTTGTCCTCTTGCCTTACTCACAACCCGCCTTGCATTCTTCTTAGCCTCTTTGTACTTAAGCATGTTGCTTGCGTTTCTATCATTATGCCAACACTCCTTCTTCTCCTTAATGGCCTTTTGTACATCCTCATTCCACCACCAAGTGTCTTTATCTATAAGTTTCTTTCCCTTTGTCACACCGAACACCTCACTAGCTACCTTCCTAATGCAAGTTGCCATCTTCATCCACATACTATCTGCATCTCCATTTTCTGCCCAGGGTCCTTCTGTGATCACCCTATTTTTAAAGGATTCTTGTGATTCTCCCTTCAACTTCCACCACTTTGTTCTTGTGATTTTGACACCTTTGTCCCGCAAAGAACATGTATGGAAGCGAAAGTCAGCTACCACAAGCTTATGTTGTGTCACAACACACTCCCCCGGGATCACCTTACAATCTAGACACTCCCGTCTATCCTTTCTCCTAGTGAGGACAAAGTAAATCTGGCTAGAGTGTTGGGCACTACTAAAGGTCACTAGGTGAGATTGCCTCTTCCTAAAGAGGGTGTTAGCTATCAACAGATCATAGGCTACGGCAAAGTCTAGGATGTCCTTACCCTCTTGATTTCTATCGCCGCATCCAAAACCTCCATGTACTCCTTCAAATCCAAGGTTAGTTGCACCCACATGACCATTGAGATCTCCCCCTATGAGGAGTTTCTCGGTTATCGGTACACTACTAACCATATCCTCCAAGTCCTCCCAAAATTGCCTCTTAGCACTCATGTTGAGCCCAACTTGTGGGGCATAAGCACTAATGACGTTCAAGACAATGTCCCCAATTACTATCTTGATTAAGATGATCCTATCCCCTCGTCTTCGAACATCCACTACTCCATCCTTAAGACTCTTATCTATTAGAACACCTACGCCATTCCTAGTCCCAGCCGAACCAGAATACCAAAGCTTGAAACCGGTATTCTCGACTTCTCTCGCCTTTTGACCCGCCCATCTAGTCTCTTGTACACAAAGGATATTTACTCGTCTCCTAATGGCAACATCTACTAACTCACGTAGCTTCCCCATCAAGGATCCTACATTCCAACTACCCACCCGAAATCTATGTTCCGGCTAGCTTCCTTACGCTTTGCACCCGTCGAGTAAGATGCAAAGACCCTTGCTCACTTATCACTACATCCGGGCGATGATGTAGCGCGCCACTAAGGTGATGGCGATCCGGCCCTTGCTCATTTAACACCATATCCGGGTTCCGATATGGCGCGCCACTAAGGCGGTGGCGACCCGGCCCTTGCCCACTTAACACCATACTCGGGTTCCGATATGGCGCGTCGCTAAGAGGGTTACGCCCCAACGAATTTCTATTGGGTTTCATTTCCATGAGAGTGGCTAAGTGTAGTTGTTGGCTCGGCAAGCCTATCATAACCCCCTCCTCCTTTACCCGGGCTTGGGACCGGCTATGTCATTACAACATAGGCGGAGTTGACTCAGCGAAGCATAAAAGCAAAAAAAAACCATACCCGACTCATTAACTTTCCCGGTGACAAGGGTGGCTAACAAAACTAGTAAACTCCTATGAAAGGGTTTCCCATCATGTTGACTCAAGCACACACACCTTTTCGCAAACAAAACAGTTTTCCAAAATATGGGATCAATATGGTCAAGGGGCACTTGCCTTGTTCTTGCGGTTCCTGTTGCCTGAATTCTTGCTGTTGTAGTCCGTCGTAGGTAGCTCCCTGAGCTTGTCCTTCTATACGCGATCACGCACATACAAGATTCATAGCAATCAATCATCATGCACAAACTCTACTTTAAGATGCAACGATGCATATGCATGCTAATCCTATAATGTTGTTTTATTAGATCAGTTTGTACGTGTTCTTGCATGTTTGCATGGATTTTACGATGAACAAAGGTATAAAGATCAATTGTGGACGTGGCAATGATCTTGACTCAAGATCTAGATCAGACCGATCAATACGTGATCTGTCCACGAAAAAGCTTCTGTTCGAAAGGATCGAAGAACAGATGCAAAGAAAACACGATGACGTTGTAAGGTGGTATTAGAGACCTACCTTACTATCTTTGGGTCCTTCCTCCTAGCAATGGCAGCGAAACAGATCGTCGGCTCTCCTCCGGCGATGGCAATCGTCTCTGGGCTCGTCGGTGATCTCTCTGGTGGTCAAACTCCGGCGAAGGGGTTTAGCTCGGCGAGTTTGGGGCTAAGGCTTCTAAGTTGTCGGCCTATAAAAAGATGTTACGACCAAGGGGTTGTTTCGGGTTCTATTTATAATCGGAAAGAGAAGAGTCCTAATCTGATCGGAATTCGAATAAGAGTCCTACTCAAATTGTTTTTGAATCTTAACAACTTATCTTTAGTTAATTTGGTGCGGTAGCAACGTGGAATTCGTGTCGGTTTCCTCCCGTACCGGTATTCCCGTGCGTACAGAAGCAAAACCGCTTCAGAATCGCGTCCTTACGCAGGGATAAGCTCCGGAGGCTCCACGTGTCCTGCAGAGGCCTGGGCTTCCCTTTTCCGCAGAGGCGAGCTCTGGTTGTGCCGCGTATCAGGCGGGCGAGACCTCCCTCTTACTCAGAGGTGAGCTCCGCGTGCGCCACGCGTCCTAGCGAGCGGGAACCTCCCCTCTCTCCAGAGACGAGCTCCGCATGCGCCACGTGTCTAGTGGGTCGGAACCTCCCCTCTCAACAGAGGCGAGCTCCGCGAAAGCCACGTGTCAGTTCCGGACCTCCCCTCTCTTCGGAGGTAGCTCCGAATGTGCCATGTGTCAATTCCGGACCTCCCCTCTCTTCGGAGGTGAGCTCCGATAGTGCCACGTGTCCTAACAGCGCCAGACTTCCTTTCTCCTCAGAGACAAGCTCTGAGGTCGACACGTGTCCTTCAGTGTCGGACCTCCCGGAGATGAGCTCCGGAGGTGACACGTGTCCGATAGCGTCGGACCTTCCGGAGGTGGGCTCCGGAGGTGACACGTGTCCAGTAGGACCGGACCTCTCGGAGATGAGCTCTAAGAGCGACACGTGTCTGGCGGGGCCGGACCTCTCGGAGGTGAGCTCCGAGAGCGACATGTGTCCCGCGCGGCTGGTCCTCGCTTTTCCGCAGTGAATAGCTCCGAAGGCGACACATGTCCTGCGGGCTGAACTCGCTCCTTTGCAGAGGCTAGCTCCGGGGGCAACACGTGTCCCACAGGGTCGGACCTCGCCCTCTGCCACAGGGACAAGCCTCGAGCCTGCCACATAGCCAGCTTAGCGGCGGACTTCTCCCCCTTTGTGGAGATGAGCTCCGAACACACCACGTGGCCAGTGGGCCGCGGGAGTTGTCTTCGGCGCTCTCGGGAAACTGGAATTTGCTCTTTTTGGCTATCTTTTTAATATTTTCTCTGTTTCTACTTGTTTTAAAATGTTTTCCTACATTAACTATGATTACATGCAGAAATCGAAAATGAGGGTGTCACAGTCATGGTCATCCAAGAAGCAAAATTCCATTGCCCTATCCACAGCCGAAGCGGAGTACGTCACAGCTGGCAGTTGTTGTTCACAACTTCTTTGGATGAGACAAACTCTAAGAGACTACGGTCTCGATATGGACCATATTCCACTCCTGTGCAACAATGAGAGTGCTTTTAAGATTGCCCACAACCCTGTTGAACACTCTAGGACCAAACACATTGATATCTGACGTCATTTCCTGAGAGATCACTCAATAAAAGGAGACATAGTCATTTCACATGTTAGAACTGAAAAACAGTTAGCGGATATCTTCACCAAGCCACTAGATGAAAAACACTTTTGCGTACTTAGGAGTGAGCTGAAGATCCTCGACTCCTGAAATGTGGCTTGAGATGTTGCACATCTGGTTGTTATTATCTAATTTCTTCAAAACTGTGCATATTTTTTTAAAAAGACTATCTCTCTCAATTTTTCTATCAAATTATTTTTTATTATCATCTCCTTGAATCATGGCCATTGTATGTTTGTTTGTGTGCTCTACTGGTCATGTTCATTGAGAATACTTGTGAGAAATTAGTCTATGTGGATCAATTCCTACAAATCTCTTCATATATATATAAGAGTGTGATGTAGGGCCGGACTAATCCGCCCGATGGGGCGGACAAGTCCGGAGTGCTAGACAAGTTCGACTGGGTTTGGACAAGTCGACATCGGACTAGTCCGCTCCTAGCCGGACTAGTCCGCACTGTCAGATAAGTCCGGACCTAGTCCAACGACCGGACTTGTCCGGTACATACGACCGAACTAGTCCGGACAGTTGAGACCTAATCCAACCGCCGGGGGTCGAGACCCACTTCACTCATCACACATTCAAACACGCGCCGACGCTCAAAACTCGCCCCAATTGGTGATTTTTTAAGATTTCCACCAAAAACTTCAAGGAATCTGAGTACTATACCCCTTGGGACCTCAAGAAGTCAATCCTCGGACTTCTCTGCACTTCGATCTGGCGATTTCATCGGATTTGATCAATCAAGGTGTGTTCTTGGGGCAAAAAATATAATCTTCTAAAATCCCTTGATTCTAGAATGTTTCTTCCATAAACTAGGTTGTCTAGTGCTTCATAATTTTCATGCGTCTCATCCCTAGGATTATTACAAACTGTTGAACACGTTTGCAGAGAATCCACTTAGTTAGGGTTTAACCCCAGGCAGTCCGGACTAGTCCGGACAATAGGCGGACAAGTCCGTTCCTGACCGGACTAGTCCAATCAGGGACCGGACAAGTCCGGCCAAACCTTGAGTTAACACCTAACTTAGTGTTTTTGCTACACCTCTGTCGCGATAATCTTTTGCTTTCAACTCATATCCTTGCTCATTCATTCTTCCAGCATGTCTCAAAACGAGAACTCTCCACCCCTCTCCGACCCAGAGCGCGAAGCAGCTCGACAGGAGCTTTATCATCGTTGTGAGGAGGAGGAGGCTGCACTTGCACAAGAGCTCGCTCGTCGTGAAGCTCGAACCAAGAAGCGGCACAAAAGAGAGGCAGCTCAAGCTCAAGCTGAAGAAGAATGCTCTAGTCGAAGGAAAAGGATAGTTTCCTTAGGTGAAAAGGAAAGGGCCCAAGCAGCCAATAAAGGAAAGAGACCCATGAATGATGGAGAAGGTTTGAAGGATCTCCTGGCTTTTCAATATGATTGGAACACAGAGGTGGGGCTCAGTTTTACACCACGTGCTACTTCTCCACCTTTGGAGATAGACAGATTTCATGGATGACGGACGGAGTCCAATACTCCATCCTCTACAGTGAGTTTGCACGGATTATTGGCCTCGAGGAATTCTTGAGCTATGAGCTGACCGTTCACAACCTCACGGCGATAGACTTGGGGGAAATGGAGTTCATGTATGAGGTTGGCTTTTATAACCCTCCTACAACCAAAATCCTCCGTCCTTTCTTTATTTGCTTAATCGGATCTTGAGAAAAACTTTAGCACCTAAAGACGGGGATGCTGGGATGATCCAGGGCCACCTCCGCCATCTGTTGAAGCTGATTTGTGAAGATGAAAAATTCAATGTGTTTGACTACATCTACAACGACATCTTCAACATATCCCACAACCCCAATCGCTCATGTGGTTATGCTCCTTTTATCATGTGCCTCATTGAGAAGGTGTGGGGCTGGAGTTTGTGAAGGATGTCAAGCATAGACCCCTTCACCCTCAAATTCCTCCTATTGTGCCAAAGATTGGCGGAACTTCTAGGAGGGGTGCTCCCGATGCACCTCCTCCTCCAGCCGCTCCTACCTCTTCCTCTTCCGGAGACTCCTCTAGTGCCATCTTAAAGTTCTTAAAGTCTATCTTCACATCTTGCCGAAAAGTGGAAGTCAAAACGCACAAAATGGCTAAAAGGCAAGAAAGGTACTTGAAGAAGATCTGTGAGAAGGCGGACATTGCTATGACTCCAGAGGCTTCCGATGACAAGGAGATCACACTCTTCACGGATCTCACGGCGGCTGAGGCTGTATTCCTTGGTGGTGGTTCCTCTAGTGTTGCTCCCGCCGTAGAGGAAGAGGATGACCAAGACGATGAGGAGGACGATGAAGAAGCAACCCAAAGCGACGAAGATCGGGGGAGGAGAGTGAGAGCGATGACAACTAGATTAAGACTCTCATCTTTTCCTTTTTGGTGTCTTGATGTCAAAGGGGGAGAGATTGAGGGGGAGACATGAGTATCTATGTCACTCTTTTAAGTTGTAACATTGCTACATGTTGGTACACTTTTATATTTGGGTTGTAATAACTTTATGCTATGCTACTCGTATATGTGATGATCCTTAATTTCAATTTGAGATGCATGTTTCACATCTAATTATCACATCTCAACATTTGCATCACACGTAGGCACCCCACCATAACACACTACTCTAATAAATCTCCCATATAGTTCACTCTCATGCATAGCCTTTATTGCAAATTATTCATGCACATATTTAGGGGGAGCTTCTTATACACGTGTGTGTTATGAAAACTAACTCATTTACATTTTTATCAAAAGCTCAAGGTGTTGTCATCAAATCACCAAAAAGGGGGAGATTGAAAGTGCATATAGGCTAATTCCCCATGGGTTTTGATGGTTAATGACAACACTTAAGGGACTAATGAGCATTGCAAGTGTGAGTACAGGTGATTAAGAAATCTACGAAGATGGATACACTCAAAAAGGAAAAGAGGAGAAAAGGGCAAATGCACAAGAAGAATAGAATTTAGAGTTTTTAATTCTTTTGTGTTGAGTTTATCCTTTGAGTATGAGTGTGATCATAGAGTAAAGTGTTGAGAATCATCTAAGAGCTCATAGTCCGAGTGTAGGTTGAGTGGAGTGACGAATTGGGATAGCCCTGGGAATAGGACAAGACTTGTCCGGGCTGGAGGGCCGGACTAGCCTGGTACATCGGACGGATATGATGTAGAACGGAATAAGAGGTTTTGTGTGAGTTCGGACTTGTCCGGGGTGGAATGTCGGACTAGTCCGAATAATTGGACTAATCCGATACAGAACGGAACAAGAGTTTCTGTGTGAGTTCGGACTTGTCCGTCTGGGAACGGACTAGTCCGTGGAGAGAGTGTCTGAGCTCTTCAGGAGCTAAGTTCTGAAGGACCGGACTAGTCCGCTCTTTGAGGCCGAACTAGTCCGCATGTTCAGACTAGTCCGCTTCCAACCGGAACAGGAGGTTCTGTGTGAGATCGGACTAGTCCTCTGTGAGTCGTACTAGTCCGTTTGGGGCTTAGAAATAGCTAAAGGAACTAAGTCTTTGATGGCCGGACTTGTCCGCCCTAGGAGTCCGGACTAGTCCGGTGGCCGGACTAGTCTGGTGGACCAGACTTGTCCTTTCTCAACCGGAACAATGGTTTTTGTGTGAGATCAGACTAGTCCGTTGTGGACCGGACTAGTCCGTAGAATGTGACCGTTTAGTTGGTAGAATATGACCGTTTAGTTGGTAGAATCTGACTGTTTAGTAGGTGAAGAGTGATGTCATCGGTCCCCGCAGGCCGGACTAGTCTGGGGTCAAAGGGGGGACTAGTCCGGACTTTTGCAGTTGGCAACAACTAGTTTCCGAGACTTCTATAAACAGGGTAGCTCGGGCCTCAAAGGAGGCAACAAGCACCCTAACACCGAAATAGCCTTCCTAGAGCTTTTCTAGTCCCCTCTCTTCAAATTCTTGGAGCCCTAGGAGTGATTCTTGAGGGTTTATGTGTCTTGGGAAGAGGAGCAGAAGGGGAGTGTGCACCATAAGAGCACCTGGTTGATTCTCTAGCACTGAGTGGGAAGTGTGCTGTTGAGGGCATTGGTTTGTAAGTGTTTTGAGCTGAGTTCTCGTGGGAGCCTCAAGTTGTGAGTTGCCCCACGATATATTGTGAAGCATTTTATTTTATATAGTGGAAGAACAAGCCGACCTTGGTGGTGGCTTTGTGAGGAAAAGGTTGAGAGCAACCTAGTCCTTGGTGGACTCCTCAACGTGGACGTAGGCTTCTTTGTGGAGCTGAACCACGGGATAAATATTATGTCCTTATCTTGTTGAGCTAAAATTCTCTATGACCGGACTCGTCCGCCCTCAGGACCGGACTAGTCCTCACTCCTTGAACTAATCATTTTTATGAAGCCATATTTCATATTTTCCGCCTATTCACCCCCCTCTAGGCAAATTTCATGACTTGACTCTCCATTACACTTAGTTGCATATTTGTTGAATCCATACTACAGTCATACCAATACTTCAGTTTTTGATGATGGCACTATAATAGAAGGATTCATCAACTGTGTCGAGACATTCTATCATGATGATGAACATAAGCAAGATCAAGCAATATCTAGTTTATTTTTTAATCCATGAGCATACCTCTACGGCTGCCTACGCACAAAGGCTTCGGAGGCCTAACATTTCTTCTTCGGTTTTGTGTAGATTTCATACTTACAGCTGCTACCACAGAGTGGGGATTCACCACTCCATTGACTTATACTTTTTTTCTTTCATTCATTCAATCATCATACTTTTCTCCCTGCCATTGCGTGATCCAAATCATTTTTTGACTCTATAAACCGTGTTGTATATAATAGATGACGGCTAGAAACCATCATCTATAAGGACCAAACCGTCGTCTATATCTTATAGACGATGGTATATGCTTATAGATGACGGTTTCCGGTCGTCTACGTTTTTTTATCATCTATAAGCTTATTGACGACGGTTACCGTCGTCTATAAATTAATTGACGTCGACCAAGTTTAGTTGTCGTCAATAAGTGACTCCTTTCACGTGGCAGCGGGGGAAACTTAGCGACGACAGTAGACCGGACCATCGTCTATAATATATCTTATAGATGACAACTTATAGTGTACCATCGTCGATACTGGACAGTTATCGTCGACGGGCTTTCGGACACCGTCGATGATAACTGTCCAATATCGACGACGGTCGCCAGAGAACCGTCGTCGATAAGGTTTACAGTTTTTTTAAACTAAAAATGCTGCCCTGGCTTCGAGGCCAGCGCTGGCTCGATGGCCAGATCACACACGCATATAAAAATAGACATCACACATGCATATATTTCACAATAAGAATTTCAAAACACTATACACATGCCACTACACACTTTGCGAGTTCGTGACTATGTGACACTACCCTGTCTGCTGCCACCGGAGTCTAGAAAGTCGTCCTCCCGCAGTCGTCCAAGCGCCGGAATCTAAGGCGGCGGAGTTTGAGGCTTCGTTCCCGATCTCTGTGATGTGCAAGTGTGGTTAGACATGTTACAAGTAAAAAATGCATAATTTACTAAATTTGAACAAGTTTAACTAGTTTGAGCTATTTTAAAAAATTTTGTACCTGGGCTGCTGTCGTCGGCACAAGTGGCAGCTATCGCTGGCGGCGTCCATTGCGGAAAGATAGCCGACTGTCCTGCACGTATAGCCTGCAAACATAAAGCAAATCATTATACATGTCATTTATATATTAAAAATATTAAGTACATCATCTAGAATTTATCTGCATGGTAGCTTGCATCTATAGCATGAACGAGTTTTGATACTCGTCCGTATCCCTTTGCACCTCGTCCCTAGCCCTCTGCACCTCGTTCCTAGCCCTGATCTCCGCTGCCCGCATCTCGTCCCTAGCGATGAGTGCTTCTTGCGTCCTCTGGAGCTCCTCTCAAAGACTTTGGAGCTCCAGATATCGGCTCGCACAGCTGCTGCTGGACCCGCCCTGATGCGATGAAGAGGCTGTCGAGGAAGCCCGCACCTGCCTCAAGTCGACCACTCCATCGAAGATTGCTAACCTGCACAATGAAGTAAGATTATTAATTTTTTGTATCTCAAAGTTCGTAATAGTGAATTAAAAATAACAAAGCTCATCGTTCGTGAGGTTTCCCACCACCGCTTGCATACGCGGCTTCGGGGACGATTGGCGCGCTCTGCCAATCAAACTCTTTGCCTCGAATCCTTCGCGCCTCCTCCCCGTACTTTGCCTGAAAATACAAAAAAATAACGTCATTAGAACTATTAAAGAGAATTCAATTAAGTTGAAAAAACAACTCACCAAAGTCTCTGTCGATGTCTGAGAAGACAGCTGGTCAGGCTGCGACGGGTCACTTCCCAAGTGACACCTCTTCCACACCTCGATAGGTGATGGCTGCTGACCGCGCTCATACTCCTATCGATTCATGTTAGCACAATGAAGATTATAAAATTACTTAATAGAATACGAGTAGCACTTACCATCCGTTTAGCAAGGCGTATGTAGCCGTCCCCATCCAAATGATGTTTTTCGCTCATCCCTCTACTCTCTCAACGGTTTTTAGAAACTACCTGGAAGCCCTCGCTGTCTTAAAGAGCACATAGGGCACGGTACGTGTTTGGACGGCTATCAAGCCACGCTACGCCGACCTGCACACATTTATTATTGAATGAAAGCATTGATCACGATCAGATAATGAAGCAAAGTAAACTAAAAACTTTACCTCTGCGTACTGCGCCTCCGTCAAGTATGTGTCTCGATTCCTTCCCCGGCTCACTCTCGTCTAGATGTAACTTGAAGTACGCGTTCGTAGCTTGATTGTGAGCCGTCGTTCTCACGTAGACCTTCTTTGTGCCACCTCATGTGTCTGCCTATTTTTTTTTGAGAGAAACAAACGCTTCAACCTAGGTGTGACAGGCAAGTAGCGAAACTGTTTCTGTGCTTCAACCTAGGAGCGGCAGCGGGGGCGCAGGGGCGGCCGGGGGGGCGAAGGGTCGATGGCGGTCGACAAGGGCGCAGGGGCAACGGAGCCGGCGGGGCGGCGGCGGCCGACGGGGGCGCAGGGGTGGCGATGGCCGGCGGAGCGGCGGTGGCCAGAGCTGCGCACGTAGGGGCAGAGGAGGGGAGGAGGGAGGGAGGTGATGTACCTGAGGTTGGCAGTCGGTGGTGACGACGGATGGCGGTCAGCTGCGACGGCGGTCAGCAGCGGCGGCGCTGAGTGAGAGAGAGAGAGAGAACCGAGTGGCGGCCGCCGTCCCGAGTATATCGGGCCTTAAAGACAACGGTGCACTTACACCGTCGTCTACAAGGCTTATTGACACGGTGTAGGCCAACCCTCGTCTATAAGCCTCGGGCAGGCCTGTGCCTTTATTGTCGACGATGTACCGTCATCTATAAGTCTCGAGAACTTATAGACGACGGTACTAGGTTAACCTTCATCAATTAATGATTAATTGAGGACGGTGTTTTCCAGCAGTCGTCAATATATTAACGACAGTGTCGTCGTTAATAATTCTAGTTGTCGTCTATTGTCACGATTCCTGTAGTGTATATGCAGTTGTCTCATACTTCTAGTTTTGATGTTTCGTAGTTTGCATTTTTTTCGTCACCAATTTTCTATCAGTTCTGGCCCTCGCCACATTTGCTACCTATTTACTAACATTTCACTCCCTTACATTCACTGTTAACGCAACAAGGGATATGACATTCTATGACGATTTGGGAGTGTCAATTGATTAGAACGTCACTGACGAGGTTCTGTACTCAGACCCCCGGAGAAAGTGCGAGGGCAACCTACAAAGGATAATGGAGCAGGCACGAGCCCGAGCTCGGGAGGAGATGAGACGAGTAGCCCGGGGCCGACCCCTGGGTAGGATGCAAGACCCACCCTCGAGGCGGTTCTGGAAGGGAGCCCAAACCCCGAAGGAAGGGCTGGAGCCCGACCATGGGTAGGAGTAAAGCATGCGGCCTTCAATACGGAACAAGCACCACCTCTACCGAGTGGGAGGGTAATCGATCACCCGCCTGGCTCCGGTATTGAATGCCCGTCACCTCCGACGAGACCGAAGAGGAGTGGAACGCGGGGCGCGCGTGCGCCTCGGTTTGGACTACCCCCCGACGACGGGACGGGAGCAGGTGTGGTGGTAGGCTACGGCTATGACGACTCCATCGAGTACCCTTTCGAGACGTGCGACAGGACAAGCCATTCCGGCGCCCACAACGTATCTCCCAGCCACGATATGAAGAGAGGGAGAGAGAAAGAGTATAAATAAGAGAAGGGGCAATCTCTCACACTTGTCAGAACAACCCCCATTCTTTAGTAAGAGCAAGAAAGACACCCCGGGTGGACGTAGCGAACTTCTGCCCGATCCAGGATAAATCTTTGTCTGTTCTTAGCTAGACCACCTCTAGGTAGAACGTGCGGTACATTCGATTACTAGTCGGAAATCCGATGCACCGATTGTGATAGGGAACTCTGTTTATAAAGATCATTTTTCATGTGAGGCTAACTATGATCTTCACAATTTTATGACAATAGTAAATTGTCACAACTTCGGATATCTATCACTGAATTTTTTTTACTCTAGTTGGTGTAAGAAATAAAACAAAAAAATGTGAAGACTTGATAGCAATATGCATTTAAGAAAGGCTAGATCAACAATAGGTGTGAAAACATTCAATATATTGCACATAGATTGATTGTTCATTCTAAGCCACCAGCGTAACAAGTTCCTTCCCTTCTGACTAAAGCATGGAAACTTATGTGATAATGCATATGTTTTTTCTTATGGATAAATTGCATGTTAAACAAATACTCTCTTCATTTGAAGGTGTCATTCTGGCGTCAATTTTTTAAAATAATGCTCATTTTATATTTTAGTTGTAATTTTATGGTGAACTTACACCATCGCCTCTTATTAACACGTGAGCCTTCCGCTCATCTGCTTTCTATTTTTCTGTTTAATGTAGATCATAATATAAAGTGTCCTTTTTGTGATATTTACTAGACATGTAATATGAAGCGAATGGAGTATCTTGTTGTTTTGAACTATTCATAGTAAAATTACTTTAGAGGAGTTTTTGTACATAACTAGTTTTTATCAACACTTCACCAGATGTTTATGGCAAAAAGAGCTGATGTGGACATCACTCCTGCAGATATACACAACACTCACATGGTAGACATGCAAGGTCCAATTACTAGAGCTCGAGCACGACAATTGAATTTAGAGGTGAGCTCGTTCCTGAACAATTCTTTATATGTGAATTTTGAGAGTATGTTGCTACCTAATATATTAATTATGATTAGGAACCATGGAGAGGACATGGAGATACATGGAGAGTGGTTTGGAGGCGTGGAGGACCAGAAAATACGCCAACAAGAAGTTAGAGACCGAGCCCAACTCAAACTCGAGTCCAACTCGGGCCCAGGAGCAGTTCACCTTAAAATGGATGCACAGGAGGCATACGGACTCCGTTTTTGAGGTTCTACATATGCACGGAAAGCTGAGAGGATAAACTTTTCAATGGAACTGGCCCCATGTCAAAATTCCCTCAGAGTCGACGGGAAACTTTGAAACAATATAAAGTTTAGAGTCTGTCAGGGTGTTGCATCACCTAGTTGGGCCATTGGGCCTTGTATCGAGTCCAAGTCCATTATGTACGTGTCTTAGGGTTAGGTCACGACCCCAGCACTCCCCTGGTCGTCCTCCACCTCCTTTATACCCCCTAGCCGCCATCACAAACAGCTGGGTTTTGCTTAGATTATTCTGTCAAGAATAGTTTCGCCGTCCATCGGTTTGTGAGACCCCAACTTGAGTGTTTCATATCTTTCAGCAATTTGGTTGCATTCTTTCTTGTTCTTGCTTGTCTTCTTCGATTCGCAGGCAAGGATTAGCCTTCTTGGCGAGGTCAACCGCGCAATATCGGTTGATAACCTGAGGAGACGTGGTGTTGCGATTGCAGGGTTATGAACGTGTTGTTCGGAAGCCGGATCGATTTGTGTCAAGTCTCCACCAAATCGAGAGTTATCACAACCTTTCGGAAGATCGGGACCTTGTACACATCAAGAGCAGTGTAGGTCAACCAAAAGTCCAAAAGGCGTATAGTGAAGATATTCTTCTTGCTTTGACTTGAGTCCATTTAGATTTGTCCTAAGTCAAATCTTTGTATTTCCTAAAGATTATACAAAATGATGTTATTATATTCAAGACGAAGCATACTTCCAAACTATCTCTCTCCACGAAAAATTTTATATGTCATTGGTAAAATTTCTATACCCTAATAATGTCATTGGTGTGCCTATATCAGAGCAGACCCACCATATACAAGGGGTATTAGAGTTTAATCAGTGGCATTGATTTTTCCTAGCTCCTCTTTCTGTTTAATGCAACATAATTTTGTAAACATTTATGGCTACAGTACTGACAAAAGTGTAATTGGAGTATGTTCAATACTGAAGGGCCTACATTAGGTTGTTCTGAAAGCATATAACCAATGAGCCTGCAAAATTATTTTTACTAGTATTACCTTCGGATTTTTATTAGTGTCGCTAGAAAGTGCTTTAAAGTTAAAAATAAATTAGAAATATTGTCCTATCATGGATAATTAAAAATATGAGTGAGTAGTTTGCAAATTGGATTTTAAACCATTCGGTTTCTGGATGTGGAAAAGACAGTGTGGGTCCCCGAGAAATCGTCAGTCGCTTTCTCTGCGGCGGAAAGACCACTGTCGGTCACTCGTCGGAGTTTGAATCCGAAGCATTTTTGCACTCCGGCCCCTTTGCATTCAAAATCATTCACATTTCGCTCCACTTGTCGTCTCCCTCATTAATGCAAATGCTTCCCTCCTCGCGAACGGAACTCACTGCTGGCGAGAAGTCCGTTGCTTTTGCTTCGGCGCTCACCAAGAACTCCTCCATCTAGAGAGAGGGGGCCTCCGATCTGTGTGTCTGAACATTTTTCGAGGTGTTTTCGGGGAGGAGAGAGGAGGTGGGCAGCTGAGGGACCCGAGAATCTAGAGAGAGAAAGGGGAAGGGGGACCGGCGGCGTCCATGGCTGGGTGGAGCTCCGCTGCCTTGTGAGTGGGAAGCCCTGACGGGGATGACGGGGGTGGTGGTGGTCTCCAGCGCGGGGTGCAAGGGCGGCGGTGGCGGGGGGGAGAGGGGCAGGGAGGAGGAGCGGCGGCGCAGGGCGGTGCTGGAACTGCTTCTCTCGGCGGTGCGGCGGTCCGTGGTGGCGTGCCGGATGGAACGCGGGAGCGCCGGCGCCGCCGGGTGGCCGGAGGAGGAGGAGGAGGGTGGCGATGCGGCGGTGGAGCTGGGGGAGATGGACATCGGGTGGCCCACGGACGTCCGCCACGTCGCGCACGTCACCTTCGACCGCTTCCACGGCTTCCTCGGCCTCCCCGTCGAGTTCGAGGTCGAGATGCCCTGCCGCGTGCCCAGCGCGAGGTAGGCCACTTCTCCTCTCCTCCATCACCATGGGACTCAAAATCGAAGCTTTCGTGTACAAGCTCTTGGTTTCAGTGGTACAATCTTTGTGAACGTTCCGACTTTTTGTGAATGATAATTGCTGATCTGGAGCGTTCACCCAAGTTTCTGGCAGCTCCTTGATTTGAGGTTGTTGTGTCTTCAGATAAGTCGAGCAAGATTAGCTCCTGCAGTTATATGCCTGGATCTGCACGTTGTGGGGGCAATTTTGAATTTCTGATGTGCTTAGTTTGAACTTTTCACTGAGCTCCATCAAAACGTTCCTTTCTTATGTCTTGTTCACCGTTAGTCAGAATTGTAAGATCACACTCAATTTGTATGGTAGCCCATACAAATAATTTTGTAGAACTACAGCGACTCAACACTCATCCATCCATTGAATTTTTTACTTTCTGAACCATCCGTCCTATAGATTCGCTGTTTGTCTGTCTGAACCATCAACTAGCGAATGTGATTCAACAAGCTCATTTCCCCCTTTTTCTGCAGCGCGAGTGTGTTTGGTGTTTCAGCCGAGTCAATGCAGTGCACCTACGACGGCAAGGGCAATTCGGTCCCTACAATATTGCTGCTTATGCAGAAGAGGCTGTATGCCCAGGGAGGCCTGAAGGTAGTAATCCACCATGAATTATGTTCTTCTGATGGTTTCTTATGCGGTGTAAACTTAGACTCGCTCATGACAACGTTGAATTTTCAGGCTGAAGGGATCTTTCGCATAAACCCGGAGAATGACCAAGAGGAGCATGTGCGAGACCAGTTAAACAGAGGAATCGTTCCTGAGGACATTGATGTTCACTGTTTGGCCAGCCTGATTAAGGTAGAACATCTGACGTCCTATTTACACCCGGGACAACTGTGGAACATGTTCTTGCATTTCGGTCAGTCTTGCGAAACAAGCGAACTGAATTTCTATGTCCTTGGGTTGGACAGGCATGGTTCAGAGAACTCCCAGAAGGCGTGCTTGATGGGCTCTCCCCTGAGCAAGTTCTGCAATGCAATTCCGAAAGCGAATTCATTGAGCTTGTGACGCTGTTGCGCCCCACTCAGGCGGCACTCCTCAAGTGGGCTGTTGAGCTAATGTCTGACGTTGTCGAAGAGGAGGAGCTGAACAAGATGAATTCCAGGAACATAGCCATGGTGTTTGCCCCCAACATGACGCAGGTAATCTTCATTCCACTTTCCATACGAGGACAATCTGGGCAACTGGCAGATGTTACTACTTCAGATAAAAGTTTAACTTTCTGTTCTATGCTAGATGTCAGATCCATTGACAGCCCTGATGCACGCTGTCCAAGTCATGAACTTTCTCAAGACATTGATCCTGAGGACGCTTCGGGAGCGCGACGACGCAGCTGCCGGAGAGGAGGAGTACACGCCGTACTCCTCTCCAGCATCTTCCATTCAGCACGGTGATGCTGAATGCTTTGGCAGCGAGCGGGACATGGACGAAAGCTGTGAGCCGAGTGATATGCATAGCCAGATTAGTAAGTCTGGACGGCATGCAGACTATCTTGTGCGGTACAACACCTGTTTCGACAGCGAACAAGAAGCTGATGACCATCTGAATGAAGTGGAAGAAGGGTTCTTGCGTCACCTGGAGTGTGATCTAGAAGCGTATAATCCCGAGGAGAACTCAAGAAAAAAGAACGAAACTAATTCAGAGATAGTTGCCATGGACGATGTTCAGCTGAAAGCTGAAAACAACCCAGTTTAAAAGGTCACGCTGAAGGAAGAGGGTTACTGAATCCCTAACTTGATATAATCATCAAGTTGTTCCAATGGATCCTTTCGTCAACACCCTGTTGAATGTGTAATCTGCTATTGCTGTAGTGTATGATGTTAAACTGACTGATCATTGAATGTGGTATGTGTAATGTACCCTTGGACAATGTTATGAAATTATCTTAGGTGCAGGTTAATCCTATTGTAAGTGCAAGACTATGCATCTAATCCCTTGTGGTATTGGATTTTTTTCCCATTATGCCTCTGAATACAGTTATTAATGTTGATGGTCAATTTACTGCGGAATAAATTTGCAGGGAACTGGACGACGAATTTCAACTTTTCCAATTACTCGTTTGCTTACATATAATCTAATCTTGATGCAGTGGAAAATTAGTTGTTTACTTTGCTCGTGCTTAGTCATCAGTGGGACAAAGACAGGCCTTGAAGTCTAAAACAGACCTTCCTAAAATAGTTACTTGAGCACTGATGCTTTGATCCCCTATATATAGAAGTATAAACAAAAACAGGCTAAGGAGTAATGGAAAAACGACTTTGGTTAGGAATTTTGGTAGGTAACAATTATATTTGAGTAATAACAAAGAAAATCAAATTTCCAACAGCACTATAAATAAGCCACAGAATAATCAACTCAAGAAACCTGAGAAAACCATCTTTTTGCCTGTTACAGCCACCAATATATTATGTCATCACGGCAAATATCCAACCATATAGCATCATCATACTACATACACATATACCAGTAGGTAAAAGCAGCATTACACTATGGTCCCAGATACTTCCACCCTTGAAAGAATATCCGAGTATTAGATAGCAGTTAGTGCCATAGCTTAGTGCAGAAACCAATTCTTGGCCTCTTACTAGCAACAATTTCCTCGAAGGAATCCAAAAGCTGTGCAGCCAAACTACTAGGCTCATCAAGAAAGGTGCGGATAAAGGTGATCACAACTCTCCGCTCCTGCTCTGTTGATCTCAAGCTAAACCATGTTAGGAATTTTATTCTGAAATTCTTCTCGATGTGGCCGGAACATTCCAACCAACGTATGATCTTCACACAGTACTCATAGTTATCATCTAACCGTCCTAATCTACGGGAGAAAAGCCTAGATGGCCCAACCACCAAATTGCTGTCATCGACACAGGTTTCCTGCTCCAAGTCTGATGTCTGCTTGTGACTGTGTGATCGGGATTCCATAGCTGGTGCCTCCCCTGCATGCCACTCAGCACAAGTCTCTGAATCACAATCATTCGACTTTGTCAATGTGTTCTTTCCCGAACTACATCCATTCTCGTTCCGGAAGCACTCTGTTGGCATGACTACCTCTGCATTTAGATCAGGGACCGAGGTTTCATTAAGATTGAGCTTGTGGGAAACACCACGCACAGCTTGATTATCTAGTATCACAGAATCACTCTGACCACACGAATCTTCAATCTCATCTTTACAGAAAGCACTAGGGTAATCATTCTCCTCAGCCTGTGCGTTCCTGAGGACATTACCCAGCTGGCGCACCTTGAAGCCTGACGACTTACCACTTTGATTATTACCGTCTCTCTTGGCAGACGATGAACAACCTCCTGCTCCACGCTCAAGGTTCTTGTGAATTATCTCCACGCTTTTGGTGAAGATCTTTGATTCAGAATGGCCCAATTCGCCATCCTCAGTAAACGAAATAATCCGGAAGGCATACTCTGTGCAGGGCTGTAGATTTGCTATCAGTATCTTTCTTTGATCTTTGGGGAAAACAGCAGGTTCCTCAGTGGAACGCGGTTCTCTGCTATTCCAGTACCAGAGTTTATAGCCTTTGATAGCATGATATTGCGAGGAAACTTCCTTCAGAACCAACACCAATGACGAAGCTGTAATATCTTCAAATCTAAATCTGCAGGCAGCAGGAAGTGTATCTGCATCACAAAAGAGGTATTAGGTTAGTAAAACTGTCAATTTCATAGTCCGCATTGGAAAGAGGTAAACTTGAAAAGCTTGATATGATCTACCAATCCGTTTTGTTTCTGATTGAACATTTGACCTCAGCCACTCATCTGCCTTTTCAATTGCAATAGAGCAAAGTTTCTGCACATCAGCAGCAACTGGCAGTCGGCCTACAATGCCATGGGCCAGCTTGGACGACATACCATCAAGGGGGCCAACCTGGATTTCCAGTTTTGCTTTTGCATCCTCCACGATCTGATGCAGCTCCTTAAAACGAGTTGTACCATCCAAAAGTCTATGACTCATATATACGTGAGCAGAGAATATCAACCCGACGAGCATCTTTGGCAACCGCTAGCTGCCTCTTCCAGCACCTACTCAAAGTATTTGAAAAAATGACATCAAGTCTAAAATCAACAAAAAAAAGTTGCAAAAGAAACACAAATAGTATTGCAGCAGAACAGAACTCAATGAAGTCTTTGATGCAAAGAAGCAAAGGTCCGGCATGGGGTAGCTGCCAGTGCTTCATGTAACATATTTGCTTTCATAGGCAAGTCCACATGAATTTTCCCATCAAGAACTAAAGAAGTACAGTGTAGATGTAAAATCACTCACCCAAGAATTCCAATAACCTTTCCACATGCAGCGCAGCAGTAGTTACCGTCGAGTTGTATGGATTGCCCAAGATCTATGCATCCTGCTTTTCGGTGCTGAAGTGCACACTCAATGTGGCAGGATGACTCACAGCAATCCTTATCACCAGATTCTGATGAGCAGACCAGCCAAAGGCTCGGGTCTTTATTGTCATCAAAACGATGACATATAAAACATGAACACCTCTTACAAAATGTTTTATTTGAGGTCAAAACGGCTTTGCACGCTGATTTTTTGCATATCCATGTGTCAGGGGGCTTTCTATCTTGAGATATTCCATTTTCACTTATTTGAACAGGATAATCCCCCTTTCTTGTCTGCCTTTTGAGTGCCTCAGTACCAATAAGGCTTGAACTATTATTGTTATTTGAGGAGACTTTCTTCAGATCAACGCTCTTGCACCTCTTTACTGCCATTGTTATTGGTATTTCTTCAACTGACTTGCATTTTGAAATGCCAGATTCTTCCTTTTCTATGTTAACACTAGTATCATTTGATTAGGGTTGTGGGAAAGAACTCCATGGTTCCAGGGCAGTTTCTGAAACATTACTGTTGTTGTTAGCAGGTTTAATCTCTTCAGGTGCATTTGCATCATTAGAAGCATTTACTGACACTGCAAAACACAAAGCAGAGAAAAAGGTTCAATTACATATAGCAGTCATCAGAGCAAATGTATATAATGCATTGCAAAGGATGCTTTCCAAAGTAACTCATGCCCTGAATAAGCAGATATGTGCAAGTGTGCAGGCATGTTGAGCAAACCTAATCTTGGTCATGGGACTAGGAACTCACTCCAACATGTTGAAGAATTAAACAATATTTAAATGACAGATATTGTGTTACAACGCCACCACGAGTTTGAAGTTATGAAAACTGCAATATGCCGGACAGTGACATGAACCATGTATCCACATGTCAGTGAGGCATCCCATGATCCAAGCTACATTCTCTAAAACATCATTCGTCAAACATCTAGTTGTGCAATATTATTCCATTTTTTTAACTCATTGTGCAATATTATTCTTGAAAGACTTGAACATAACAAAATAAGAAAAACATCTAGAAATTCTCCTCCTCTGCAGGTCTATAAAGTTTATGCTGAGAAACAGGGAGGGGGGAGACCCCTTGGCTGCGCTTAGGGCTGCGCAGGGGAGAAACCAGCAGCGAGGAGGCGTGGGGGCAGCTGCGCAGTACGTAACATGGGGGACAAAGTAGCTGGTCACGGCGGCTAGGGTTAGGGTTCGAAACCACCGTGATCCAAGGAGAAGAACAACCCTCAACGGGGATTCTTATTTTTTCCTAGATGCTCAAAACATGAGGGAGGGGGGCTGCTTATAAAGGGGGGACAGGACCCCCCCTTTGGCCGCAGCCTACTCCTAGTCTGTTTGGGGATAATCCCCCAAACTGACTAGGATTCTTTTCTTCCCTTTTTTTAGTCTATTTCTTTCTATCTAAACTGATTCAATCTATAACTCCCTTTTATTCCTAAACATTATCTAAATAATTCTTCTAAATATCTTCCTGGTGCGGCTGCAGGGCCTGGCCGGCCTAGTTGTGGGCTTTGTGGGCCCCACGCCGACCATATTGGCGGCCCACAAATGCATCCACAACATTTCCCCCCTTCCCGACAAAGAGCTCGTCCTCGAGCTTAAAGGAGGGGTGCTTCATCCTGAAATCTTCTAGTTGCTTCCATGATGAATCAGCTTCAGAATGTCCTGGCCATTTGACGAGTAGCTCCCAGACACCTCTGTTCAAACGCGCCCTTTGTACTTTTTCAGGCGTAGGTACAACACGTCCATGCAGAAGTGGTGGTAAAGGCACCACCTGTATGAGAGTAGGACCTTCAAATTTCTTTAACAGGGACACATGGAAGACATCATGTATCATTGCTTGAGGAGGCAGCTGAAGTTTATATGATACAGTCCCAATGCGTTGAATGATATGATATGGTCCAAAATATTTTGGTCCAATCTTTGAAGAAGGCGTCGTCATTACTCCCACAGCTGTCCTCTGATGAAGCCGCAGCCAAACCCAATCACCGATCTGAAATTCCACCTCTCGGCGGAACTTATCTTCATAGCTTTTCATGGTGACTTGTGCTTGTAACAGCCTGTTCTTGATTTCAGCTAAGAATTCATCTCTATCCTTTAGCTGTTTATCCACTGCTGCTACTCTAGATACGCCCGGTTGGTAACCAACAAGAGCCGGAGGGTCCCTGCCATAGACCACTCTGAACGGCGAGCATTTGAGGGTCGTCTGGTAGGAAGTGTTGTAGCAATACTCAGCCCAAGGAAGCCACTGCAACCAAGTCTTTGGTCGGTCACCAGCCAAGCAGCGAAGGTACACAGTGATGATCTTGTTGACGACCTAAGATTGGCCGTCAGACTGCGGGTGGAAGGCCGAGCTGAGCTGAAGTTGGACACCGGCTAGCCGGAACAAATCTGACCAGAAGAGGCTGGTGAAGACGGTATCACGATCACTGACGATGGAGCAGGGAAAGTCGTGTAGTCGTACAATGTCGTCGAAGAATGCCCGCGCCACTGATGCAGCACTGTAAGAGTGGCTTAGGGGAATGAAGTGGGCATACTTGGAGAAGCGATCTACCACTGTCAAGATCACTGATTTCCCACCAACTTTCGGAAAACCTTCAATGAAGTCCATGGAGATATCACTCCAGACTTCCGACGGTATAGGCAGCGGTTGTAGCAGGCCGGCTGGATGAAGATGATCAGTCTTGTTGCATTGGCACGTAGCACACCCGCGGACATACTCACGCACCCACCGTAGCAAGGACGGGTTGTAGAAGGAGAGGCGTAGCCGATGCACTGTCTTCTGGATGCCTTCGTGGCCCCCATCATGCGCCTCAGCTAGGAGAGAGGGCCACAAGGAGGACTTGTCGGGAACGAAGAGCTTCCCCTTGTGAAGTAGAAGGCCGTCGCGTTCGGCCCAGTCAGCAGGTGCGACTCCCTCCCGGAGTTGGGCACATAGCTGCTGCGCCTGCTGGTCTGTAGCGATCTCCGCACGGAGCGAGTCGAAGAGTGGAAAGACTGGCGCGGATATGGCGTGAATAGCTATGTCTTCCTCGTCGCGGCGGGACAGGGCGTCAGCTGCCCCATTCAAGCGCCCCGGTCGGTACTCAACCTGCAGATCATAACCAAAAAGTTTGCTCACCCAAGCATGTTGGGGAATCGTCGTGAGTCGCTGATCCAGGATATATTTCAGGCTGAAGTGATCAGTCCGAACAGTGAAGGGACGACCCCACAAGTAAGGCCGCCAATGACGTACGACCTTCACAAGACCGATTAGCTCACGCTCGTATGCCGGTAGCTTATGATGGTGAGTCGCTACAGCGCGGCTGAAGAATGCTATGGCGCCGTCGCCCTGGTGTAGAACCGCCCCAAAGCCGGCGCCGGACGCGTCGCAGTCGACGATGAAGCGCTTGTCGAAATTCGGCATTTGAAGTAGAGGCGCTGTCATCAACGCCTGCTTGAGTTGGGAGAAAGCGTCCTGCGCATCATCAGTCCAGCGGAATGCTTCCCGCTTTAGTAGGGCAGTGAGGGGTGCGGCCACCGCACCATACCCCGCAATGAACTTGCGGTAGTAGCCGGTGAGCCCGAGGAAGCCTCGCAAGGCTTGTAAGGACCGAGGTGTAGGCCAACGTTCCACGGACTCCACCTTGGTCGGATCCATTGCCACGCCGTGAGCGGATATGATGTGTCCTAAGTAGGACACAGTCTCCTGGCCGAAGAAGCACTTAGATTTCTTCAGGAACAACTTGTTTGTCCGTAGTGTCTGGAACACCTGCTTGACGTGCTGAAGGTGTTCGACCCAGGACCTGCTATACACCAATATGTCATCAAAGAAGACAAACACAAATTTTCTGATGTAGGGGTCGAGGACGTCGTTCATCAACGACTGGAACGTGGACGGCGCATTGGTGAGGCCGAATGGCATCACCAAGAACTCATAGTGGCCTCGATGAGTTCGGAATGCTGTCTTTTCAATGTCGTCCGAGTGCATGCGCACTTGAAAGTAGCCGCTGCGGAGGTCAAGCTTGGTGAAGAACCTTGCGCCGCGAAGCTCGTCCAGTAGCTCGTCAACCACCGGGATCTGGAACTTGTCTTTCAAAGTTCTGGCGTTGAGCTCGCGGTAGTCGATGCAGAAGCGCCACGTGCCGTCAGCTTTTTGAACCAACAGTACTGGCGAGGAAAATGCAGATGTGCATTCTCGGATGATGCCTTGGCGAAGCATCTCGGCGCATTGCTTCTCAATCTCGTCTTTAAGAAGCTGGGGGTAGCGGTACGGCCGGACAGCTACTGGAGTTGTGCTCGGCAGGAGCCTGATTTGGTGGTCGTGGCGTCGTGCAGGAGGAAGCCTGCGTGGCTCGTCGAAGAGGTCCTGGAAGCCATCCAGGAGGGCGCCCATCATATCAGTAGGTGGTGCTAGAGAGACACATACCGGGGCTGAACTTCGCAGCCCCGTCCAGATCACCTCACGGTCCCCGCGCCACAATTTCATCGTGAGGTCCTCAACGTTCCAGAGAATGGGTCCCAAAGATCGCAGCCACTGGACTCCTAGAACAAAGTCGAAGCCGTCCAGTGGGAGTGCGTAGCATGTGACGTCGAAGCGATCCCCTGCAATCATCAAGGGCACACGTGGACAGATGCCTGTACAGGAGATAGAGTCGCCGTTGGCGACTCGGACGCCGACGCCTGATCGTGGCAACATCATCAGGCCGAGCTCCTTGATGAGTGGTTCCCTGATGAAGGTGTGAGTGGACCCTGTGTCGACCAATGCTGTCAGTAGGTTGCCGTGGACGTAGACCTGGAGCTTCATTGTGTTGGCGAAGTCGATGCCGGTCAGGGCGTGTAAGGAGATGCCCATATCAGCTACTGTCGTGTCAACGTCATCATCCTCGTCAAGCTCCAGAAGAAAGATTCCTTTGCCGGCACACTTATGGTCCGGTGTGTACCGCTCAGGGCAGTGATAGCATTCGCCGCTTGCCCGCTTAGCAGCCATCTCATCGGGTGTAAGGCGTTTGAAGCGCGGGCGAGAAGATGCCGTTGTTGACGATGTCAGGGCGGATGCTGTAGAACTGTCACTTGAGGCCGTAGTAGAGGCGCGGGACACAATAGAAGAGCGCGTGGAGCGTTGAGAGGCGGCGCCCTTCTGTATTCCGCTATCTGTTATTGCCGCAAGTCGACGTTCAAAGGCTCTGGCCAGACTCATGGCGGTTTGTAGATTAGTGGGAAACTGCAGCTCCACATCCGTTCTAAGTGGCTCGCCGAGGCCAGCTGTGAAGAGGTTGATCTGCTGGCGCTGGCTGAGGTCCTCGCAACGACAAAGAAGGACCAGGAATTGACGCTGATATTCCTCAACCGTGCCAGTACGACGGAGATCTTTAATTTCCGCCAGGTCGTTGGAGCGGAGCGGAGGCCCGAAGCGCATGTTGACGAAGTCCGCGAACCGCTCCCAGGACACGATGCCACAGTCACGTTCTAGAGTAGTGTACCACTCGGCCGCGACACCCTCCAGGTGGAGAGACGCGAGCCACACCTTTTCTTCTGGCATCGTACGTGTCCCTCGGAAGTATGTCTCACACTTGGTGAGCCAGGGCAGCGGATCTGTTTCCCGTCGAACTTGGGGAAATTGACCTTGTGACGACGCAGCCCGCTGTCGTCGAAGGTCGGGCGTCCCGGTGGGCACCTGGTACTGTAGTGATCGTCGTTGCCGCCATGGCCGCCGCTGCCGCCGCCGACGCCCTTGCCGCTGCCGCAGCTGCGGGGAAGGTTGCTGCCCTGCGGCGAGTTTTGTTGCAGGTCCTCGTCACCGGAGAGCTCCCGCTCCGGTGCTTTCTCAACGCGCGCAAGGCGCATATCGTGGCGGTCCAAGCGCTTGTTGATGGTGTCTATCTGCCCCATCATCTTGCTCATCATGTTGCCGAGATCTTGGAGAGTGAAAGTCCCAGAATCGTCCACGGGGCCGGACATGGTCGCTGCCCCGGAGTCTCTTGATACCAAATGCTGAGAAACAGGGAGGGGGGAGACCCCTTGGCTGCGCTTAGGGCTGCGCAGGGGAGAAACCAGCAGCGAGGAGGCGTGGGGGCAGCTGCGCAGTACGTAACATGGGGGACAAAGTAGCTGGTCACGGCGGCTAGGGTTAGGGTTCGAAGCCACCGTGATCCAAGGAGAAGAACAACCCTCAACGGGGATTCTTATTTTTTCCTGGATGCTCAAAACATGAGGGAGGGGGGCTGCTTATAAAGGGGGGACAGGACCCCCCCTTTGGCCGCAGCCTACTCCTAGTCTGTTTGGGGATAATCCCCCAAACTGACTAGGATTCTTTTCTTCCCCTTTTTTAGTCTATTTCTTTCTATCTAAACTGATTCAATCTATAACTCCCTTTTATTCCTAAATATTATCTAAATAATTCTTCTAAATATCTTCCTGGTGCGGCTGCAGGGCCTGGCCGGCCTAGTTGTGGGCTTTGTGGGCCCCATGCCGACCATATTGGCGGCCCACAAATGCATCCACAACAGTTTATCATAGCAACAGCTCAACTTCAGAGAAACCCACACTGTTTGGATCAAGGACACCAATTTGAACTTAACTAAGCATCAGCGAAAGTAAAAATAACTACAGAACACATGTTTTTTAACTGAAATAGAGAATACAGTTACAGTAGTCGAACATCCAAATAAGCAATGCTGGACTACTCTACAATCTGCCTGCCCCAACGTGCTTGTAGCAAAGGCTTTGTTATTCTTATTGTTGTGTACTACTCTACAATCTACATATGAAACTTTCCGAATCAAGAAAGGCAGTGTTGAAGTACCTTGATTGAATGATTTACCATTTCAACAATACACTTCTTGAGAACAAATATGCTACTTTGGGTTTCAATGGAAATATTTTCAACCAAATCATACTACTAATTGGTTAGTCGTAGTAGTATAGAGAAAGAGAAGGGGTGTACCCAGCGCTGAAAGCTCCCACACATTATGGAGTCTAGGGAAGAGAATTTCTAGGCAACCTTACCCTTGTTTATTTTGCAAGGAGGCTTGATTCGAATCCAGGACCCCCAGGACACAAGCGGAGAGGCTCTACTACTGCGCTAGACCCACCCTTCTAGTGGTATAGAGAAACATGTATAAAATCAAACGAAAAAATTTGAACCATGAATAGTAATTCTAAAGAACTAAGCATCCAATAAATAAGCGGCTACCAGGTACTACGCACAGTTGGATGCACCCACACCATGGTGTCACAGCACAAGTCGCAGGGATCCTATAAAACTGACTCCGCTGAATAGAAAAACATCCTAATCAAGCTATGAATGGCTATTAGATTAGTGCTCCATAGGTACGAGCTCCATAGCAAAAGCGGACAGATCCACCTCTAGCTGTATGGGTGAATTGAAGAGAAGACATGGATTTTGATTGCTCAAAGGTCACATCAAAGAATATACCCCACGCAGAAAATTCATGCAAGCCAAGCGAGTTAGGACCTATCAGCAGATCTGCGGAGAATTCAAGCAAGATATGCAAATGCAAGTTAGGGATACCATCAGATCTGAACGGCCCCTGGTGCAGGGACATCCTTGCAGAATGAAGGTGGAGGAACGGCCGCTAAGGGAGAGTAGGATATATTCCCTTAGGGAGATTGATCCGGTGGATATGGTGTGGCCGACCACAAAGAAAGGGTCGTCTCTTCCCCTCTGGTTGAAGAGGGAATAGGAAGAAAAGAGTAAATAACACCTCCATATTTAAAGTGCAACTTGCTGCCTGTCTGGTTGTCACAGGATAACAAATTGCGTCGCCAGGCCTGACTAGTATGGTGTCACAAGAGAGTCTCCATGGTCAACAACTCAACATTGACAAGCTTTGACCAGACTTACTATCCGTTAACACCATGCTAAAATTTCGCTACAAAGCATGCACTTTAGAACTTCGGTTGTCATCCAAGCTAGCATGCACAATCCATTTAACTGTGTGGATTACTAAACTACATTAATTGCACGGGAATTCGTCGCCCTCATCCTCCAATACACGCATGCGGCGTTTGGTTCAAATGCATTTTCAAACCAATCTTCCTAAGATGGAATTTCAGAATTCCCTTCTATACATATCAATGAACAGCGAGGTAGCTATGGCAAATTGAAGGCTTTCATCCTTCTTTTGGTGGAGAGCTCTGGGTCTTCCAGCAACGTTTCCTACTAAATGCCCCCAACTAATCTCTTACTAATTTATTTCAGTGGCGCTTGACAGACGTGTAACAAGCCAACTCGGGAAAGATACGCCCAAGACCCCACATTAACAAGTGGGTATTAGCAGTAGTACACCGTATTACCAAGCTACTAGAACAGCTAACCGATAGCGCACTAGCGCAGTAAGCGAACCAAGGCACGGATGGCGTGCGAACCAGGTTATCGTTATTCGCGGCTCCTGCTACTACTGCGACGAAGCAGCGAGCGAGCAAATCCATCCCATCCCCGCCCAGCTAACTGGCCGGATCGGGCCGGGACGCGACCGCCCGCCAGTACGCGGCGACACAGAGAGGAGACCAGCTCGTGGAGGCTATGGCTTACCAGCGGGTCCGGGCACGTCGTCCGCGCCCGACGCCATATTCCCGGAGGCGGGGTTCTTGGAGCACGCCCGCTGAGCGAGCGAGGTGAGCGGATTGACCTGTCCCGAGGAGGCCGGCCGCGGCGGAAGCGGGGGCGCTGAGCAAGCTTGGCGGCGGCGGCGGCGAGTCGGTGTGGGCCCCACTTAGGTTCGACGCGCTCAGGCGTTTCACTGCCGATACGGCGGATACCACGCCATTTTCATCAGGCCTTTCTAGCATTCGACGCCCAAACCATGGGAAGTTGCTTCACAACATGGACTCTCGCATAAAATTTTAATGGATTTCAAAATCATGCAAAACTGTAAAAATCATGCAAAACTACAGTTCAAAATTCAAAGGAAGTTCTCACTGTTTTCGCACACGCCCACTTTGATGCTAATTTGATTTAGAGTCAGACCTTTCGAGTTTTTTTTTATTTAGAGTCTGTTTAGATCCTTACCATATATTGCCTCGACTTTAGTCAAACTTTACCACAAGTTTGGCGGAGTGTGCATAGAAAATGACTCTAGGATATGTAGGTACAATGGTTGGATAACTATTTGACTATCTTTGGAGCTATCTCTAGCAATGATATATATTTTGGAGAAGTAAAATTAGAGAGATAAAATAAATAGAGAAGATTAACCTTTAATATCTCTAACAGAATATATTTTTTCTCACTAACAGGGTGGACCATACAGAAATACATATGGAGAAAGGATCTCATTTCTAACTATCCTCTATCCTCATATGCAAAATGTATATCTCATTTGCATATGTTGTTGAAGTTTGTTTGGGTTGCTCCTCAAGACCTAAATTGGGTTTGAGCTGTTGTTTGAGTTATTTGTTGGAGATAGCCTTAGAGGCTAAGAAAAGTTCCTACATTTGAAATGTATTCACTTTCTTGTAAATTTACAATCTTGCATATGACGTTGTAGTTGATGTACGACTCTTTGTTTAAGCAAGGGGAAGTTTATTCAAGTTCTTTCATTTCATTAGACTATCTGCACCGTTGTACTGGAGCGTTGCACGACGCTTGGTTCGGCGCTGCGAGCAGAAAAATCATCTGCACTGATATGCGGTATGACATACGCCATGTGACAGCATACTACAACGCTAGCCCGTGCGGCAGCCGTGCGTGGGATTGGCGTTGGCGGAGAGATTCACGCGCAAAAGACTGCTATTTGCAAATTGCTAGAGCTATTTAAATGAATTGTGCTATGGAAGAACACTTGTCACTTAATAAAAAGTTTTACACGTATGTTATGAAAATAAAAGGAAAGGAAAACATAGGAAAGAAATCGAAATAAAAAAGAGAGAAAAAAGGAAATAGAAGGGAAAAGGGAAAGAACAATAAATAAAATAGAAGGAAAAGAAGAGAGAAAACTGAAAAGAAATTAGAAGGAAAAGAAGAGAGGAAAATGGAAAGAAAATAGAAGGAAAAGAAGGGAGGGGAAAAAGAAAGGAAATGGGAGGAAAAGATAGAGGAAAAGGGGAAAGAAAATAAAAGAAAAAAAGGAGAGGAAAATATAGTAAAAAATATGTGATAATTGATATAGAGTATGTTTAGAGAGTACGATGAGTACCGAAGCACGTGCTGAAAAGAAGTGAATCTTTTAGAGTGTGCCGAAAAGAGGTAATAATATTCGTTTGAAGTAAGTTTTTAGAGTATATGAGTGCGAATAGCCTTAGTGACTACCTTGCAATAGCTCAACTAGTATTTTTGTAGTGCTACGAGACTTTACACAAAATAAAAAAATCTCATTGCGAGGTCAAATGTTTGTAGAAGAAGACGAGCAGAGATGGGCAAGTAGATTTCATAGAGTAGATGTGCTGACCCGCGGCACAGAGCCACACTGTGCCAATTAATCAAGTAAGCTTTTGGTCCTACAAATTACTCGATACAAAGTAAAATTCACAAACTGCTCATACAGCTTACAATGCTTGCAATCACCGTACAGATTAATAAATAACCTCATTTGATCGTAGGATGTAGCATGATTGTAATGGCTCTCAAGGATCATAGACTGGCCCGCCATACCACCACTCGTCTTTTCTGCGCACTTTGTCCTCACTCGTGCGCACCCTAGAAAAACTTCCTAGTCGGTCACCCATCCCCAAATTCCTCCGGGCCAAGCACGCTTAACCCCGGAGTCCTTTGCAGGTGGGCTTCCAGAAAAGAAAGTATACCTTGGTGGTATGAGTACTCTATCAATCCTATTAAGCCAGGAGTCAGGATATCACACAATCCACCCCCCTTAGAAGACCGACGTCCTCGTCGGTCAACACCAAGACAGGAACGTTCCCTCTTAGCCACGTCCGTACGTTCAGTACTGGCATACGCATATTGTATGTCCGGTTAGCAGCATACGTACCATACCGTGTCCCACACAGAGGACCCACGCGTCATGCCTACGTACCTGCGTCCCTGACCCGTACGCTACCATATCCTTGTCACTGACCCGTACGCACCCGTGAAACTGCGAGGGTCGGTTATGATACCATTTGTAATGACTCTCAAGGATCATAGACTGGCCCCACATACCACCACTCGTCTTTTCTGCGCACTTTGTCCTCACTCGTGCGCACCCGATAAAAACTTCCCAGTCGATCACTCATCCCCAAATTCCTCCGGGCCAAGCACGCTTAACCCCAGAGTCCTTTGCAGGTGGGCTTCCGGAAAAGAAAGTATACCTTGGTGGTATGAGTACTCTATCAATCCTATTAAACCGGGAGTCAGGATATCACAATGATTTCATTTGTACAATAATTACATGTCAGTCGGCGCTCCTATTTAAGAGCAAAGGTTGTTAAATGACCAAATAACTTGGACAAAGAGTATTTTCTCAAAGCTTTGGTAAAAACAGAACCTCAAATAAACATGGCCTTTACACGTGGCCGAAGAAAAAAAAAAGTTCCTTCTTACAAACAAAAAGAAAGAAAAGAAAATAACTTCTAGATGAACAGGAAAGTTAGAACAGTAGAGAGTACGTAGAACAATGACCTGCTCATCCAAACGGTGCCGAGCACCCATTGGCCCTCACTCGGACGCTGTTTGCTGCGAGCGCCGCCACAGCCGATCCCGAAGCTGACGAGCTCGCTTCGCCGTCAGTCGAGTCAATAAACCCTCCTCACACGCGCCTCTCCCTCGTCTTCCCTCCTCTCCACTTCTCCAGCAAGAAAGAGCCTTCCCTTTTCCCACCCAAAAGAACTTCCCGGCAAAATCGCGCGGCCTCCGTCCCTGCGCCCCGCCGCCAAGAACGCCGACGCCGCGAGGAATTCCGCTGCTCTCGGCGCCGGTCCCGCTCGTCCTCGTGCCGGCACGATGCGGAACCTCCTCACGGTACGGATGTTCCTTTTTCCGATGCTCTGCTCTGGTTAGTTTTTTTTTTCATCCCTCTCTCTCCGTGGTCGGTTTCGGGGATGTGAGAGGTGGACTTGTTCGCGGTGGATGGCGCATGTTTCGGTTGCGCGTTCTTGTCGCTGTTCCTGCGGAAACTGGGGTTTTTGTTGTGAAGTGGCGGGGGTGCTCAAGGTTTTGGGAGGTTCTCCTCCTACCAGCGGTTTTGTAATCGGACCTGTCTTGGTTGATCCGCGTGTGCCGATTAGCATTTTCCTTGATGAACTTCGGCAGGAGTTCATGATCTCGTTCCTCGCGTTCTTACTCCGTTGCTGTCAATGTAGAATTTCGAGATGTCTGACGACATCACTCCCCTCTGTTCGAACAATACTTTCTGACACTGAAAAAAACTGGTTCTTGATCTTAACGTGCACCTCTCCAGTTCCCAACGCAAGGCCTTTTCGGAATCGGCATGGTCCCTTGTCTCGCCTGACGTGTCACGGCTTTAAGATCGCGCGCGATCGTAGTACGGTTCTGTAGAACCTTCCTGGTCCAAGCCTGTACAAGTCCTCAGTTTGACTTTGTACCTAGGCTGTTTCTACTCCTTGCGTGATCGTGGGACCTAACACCAGACGTGTGTGATTTGTTGTTTCAATTCGACAGGACTCATTTGAGCTCAGCAAAAGGGAGCATGCCCCGGGAAATGCAGATATCGAGCTCGTACTGCAGGGTGATGAAGCCGCAAGTGCTGCGCAGCCTGGTTTCGAAGGCTTCTTTGAACAGGTGCCTGTACTTCTTTTCGGTTGACTTGGGAGTGCCTTCCTGTAAAAACTTGGTCATCTTTTAGGATCGTTTGAAGTGGTCAGCTACTGATATGGTTGCGGTCTAACGCATTGAACTTTCTGTCGTTATCACAATATTCAGGTCATGGTGGTGGAAAACCTGCTCGACACATTGACCAAGTTACTGAAGGATCTTCAGGTGATAGCCAACACCAAGTAGGGGTCCTTTTTTTTTGTTTGGTTTGGTTGAGCTTATTGTTAGGAGCTCCTGTTAAGAACTGTACATGGGAATCTATCTATCTGATTTGCTGATTCAACATGACGCCTGCATGCTTGCTGACTGAAACAGTTTTAGCCTCCTCCTAAAGACTCCCATTTTATGCAGAACTCAAATGAGGCGTCAAAAGTTGTCACCAGGGCAGCAGGGATGAAAGGTACCAAGCGAGATATTGGTTATGTTCTGCAAGCAGAACAGCATCGGTGCAACTGGCAATTTTTATCGGCCCTTTCCAGTGCTGCCTCACTAAATCTTTTTTACTCCCCCTTTCTAATGTGCAGAGGTAAAGAGACGCATGGAAAATGATATTAATGAAGTGACAAAGGTTGCACGGTTGGCAAAATCAAAAGTGGAGCAGTTGAACAAAGACGTTAGTTTTCATCCTTACTGAGATTCGTTTCTGCAAATAAAAGGATAATCAGTTATTACTGTCTACAAAACTGACCCGTGTTTCTTCAAATTCTTATGTTGGTGCATGTTTTTTTCAGAACGCTGCAAACAGAGAAAAACCAGGATTTGGCAAGGGATCAAGTGTCGACCGATCCCGGGCAATAACAACTTTGTAAGCTCCTTATTATCATATAATCTAAAAAAGCCCCCCTATGATCATTCCCCCCTTTCTCTAATTTTCACATGATTGATTGCTTGATAACCTTCTTGTAGTGCATTAACAAAGAGGTTGAGAGAACGCATATTGCAGTTTCAGGTACTTCCTTTTTCCATTCTGATGTACGATCCGCTTGGCATACTGTTTTCTACATGCTTATTAACCCTAAATTATGCTGGAATTACGATAGGCAGGATTGTTTTTGAAGGAAACTACGGCCTGAACTTCTATTTCGTTGGTGGTAAACGAGACTGTTTGTCACAAAATATGATTGCATGATAGAGGTTGCATGTAAGAAAAGAAGAAGAAACCTAACCAACAAAACTATTACCCCATCATATCACAAGTGCATGATTATCAGGATGTGTGCCCAATTACTTTTATGGCTGTCGATTGTTATAGCCAAGCTCTCGCGGGTGGAATGGCTAGCAAAGGCAGGTGAACTGCTAGCCAACCTGGATGCAAGCGTGACATCCTCTTATTAAAATGCCAGGGGACGTCTCTTCCCCTGGTCTAGTTTTCAAAGTTGCCGATTATTTGGCCTAATAAAATTTGAGAATGTGCTGCATAATTTCGGTTTATGCTACTTCAAGATTGCTCTTCTCTTTGTTAATGAGCTTTTCGTTTGACTATGATATATGTCCAGACATTACGTGAGGAAATCCAGAAGGAATACAGGGATGTTGTGGAACGTCGTGTTTTCACCGGTCTGTTTCCTGAAACTCGCAACATAAGATTAACATTTACAGTTCAGTTGCATCATATCTTTAACTGTTTTCCTTCTTTCCTACAAATATCCAAACGAACAGTGACTGGCGAGCATGCTGACGAAGAGGTCAGAAGGCTCATATAGCTTTTGTTTGCTTCAAGTCATCAGTCATCACTGTCAACAAATCTTTGTATGCCTTGTATCTAACACAGGACCAAAATTGCAGACAATCGATAGGCTTGTAGAAACAGGGGATGGCGAGCAAATCTTTCAGAGAGCGATTCAGGAGCAAGGGCGTGGCAGGGTACTTACTAATTCCTTTAGCCCATGTAACTCCAAGAATCTAATCTCCAATGCTCAAAAGGCTGGATGGTCTCACCTAGACTTATTGCATCTGCAGGTGTTGGACACGTTGCAGGAGATTCAGGAGCGTCACGACACAGTAAAAGAAATTGAGATGAAGCTTCTTGACCTGCAGCAGGTAACGAAATGACAAAATGTACCAAAACTAAGGGTTCATCGAGGATCCCACGGTTTTATACTAGTAATCTTTCGTTGATGAATGCAGGTTTTCCTCGATTTAGCTGTCTTGGTGGAAGCCCAGGGCGAGATGCTTAACGACATCGAGAGTCAGGTACGATATGATCGATGGGTGCGGTGTTGCAGGATTCGTAGTATCATACCTCGTGAGGTTCAGTTCTCTGACTTCTGATCTGCCTCTGTGCTCAGGTTACAGTTGCAAATGAGCATATTCAGAAGGGAACAAACCAACTCCGCAGAGCCAAGTGGCTGCAAAAAAACACGCGAAAATGGACCTGTTACGCGATTATCCTCCTCCTGGTGATCGCGCTCATTGTCATCCTCTCCTTGAAGCCGTGGAAATGGTAGACCAGCAGCAGACAGGAAGCGAGGATTAAATTGTTCAGTCGAGTTGGTCATGTAATACTTCAGTCTCCGTGTTCTAGCTGTGCGTGTCAGAAGGTGCCTCAGTATCGTGCACGTCGACTTGGATGTTCGGGCTAGTTGGAGACATTGGGCTTGACCTACTTCGAGTTTTGTTTATTCAAAGTAGCTTGATTACACGACGAGTTTCCTTTATATTTGAATGTTTTCGCGTTTTGAATCAACAGCCTGTGTAAGTAAGTATTGTATTGACAAATGTATGGGGCAGCTTATCTCCTGGAATGCAAAATTTGGAATTTAAGTATGAACTGAACTGTTTAAACCCGGTAGAAAAAATCGCAGTAGTACACCCTCTCGAGATCGTGTGGTACAAAAGCTGGCAAGATGCCTCAGCTAGTAGTTATTCTCTCCGTTCAAAAATAAATGATGTTTAAGACAAAATTAGTTATCCTAAATATCAATTAGTTCACAACAGAGGGAGTAATATGGGTCCGAGTCCCATTTCTATGCAGGCTCATGTGGTGCCATGAGATCTAATTTCTGTATAGGCATGCAGGTTCCCCTGAAAGAAGCAGATGATCTGTTGCAGCATGGGAACCAGACCCAATGGCAGGGTAGCCGAGGCTGCAGTATGAGCATGGCGTAGGGTCTCGTCATGCATGTTCCTTTCCTCGTCCCTTCTCCTCCTCGCCTTCACCAGGTCCCTTACCCGGTCGTCGTGCTCGTAGCAGGGGTTCTCCATGACCGCAACGACGTCGAGACCGGTGATCAGCCCGAAGGCCGCCTTCAGATCCTCACTCTTTGCGTAGTATTCTCTGCAGGCGCGGTCGGCTTTCTGCCTACGCCGGTGCTCGTCCTCCTGGCTCTTCTTGAACTCGTGCACGAGCTTGGAGAAGTGGTCCATTGCTCTCAGCGCCTCCTCGGCCGCGGGGACCTTCTCGGTTGCTCGGAGCCACTTCTTCGAGATGATGGCAAGTGATGCGGGTTGAGGGCCTCCGCGCGGCGTGTCTTCGTCTTCTTCTTCTTCGTCCCGCGCCTGATCAGGAAGCCGCTTCTCGAGCCACCTGTTCAGCGCCTCGACAAAAGACTTCTGCGAGCCGATCCACCTGTGGAAGCACCGCCGCCAGTTCGTGAGCTCCCTCTCCAGCTCCTCTGAAGCCATGGAAGCAACGCTGGACTGGCTCAGGGTGACCGCCTTGAGCCGGTGGATGCCGTCAGCGTCTAGTATGGCCGACAGCTGCTTCTCGTGGCAGTCCAGGACCGCCTTCCACAGCGCCCTGAACCTTCGGACGAGGTCGGCGAGTTGGGGGTAAAGCTCTTCGTCTCGGATCTTCTCCACCATCCGCGAGAGGACATTGGCCGTGCTGGTGCTGACGCTGATCCTGGACCGCAGGAGGCTTACCGACATCCGGGTCGAATCGTCGATCGCGCTCGACTCTGCTCCTTGTTTGTCGAGAGATTTCAGCCTCGTGTGCATCTTTTTGTGTTGCTTCAGTAGCTTGTCCTTGTCCTTCATCTCTTCGTGGAGCTTCTCTTCGCAGACCCAGAGCTTCTCTAGAGTTGATGAGAGATCGTGGACGTGGTTCGTCGTTGTTCCGGTACCCAGCGAGGAAGACGAGGTGCTCCTCTTGCTTCTTGATGCGGTTGAGTTCCTGCCCCGTGGTTTCGGGAGGCAGGACGATGATGTCGACACGGTCAGATGGGCTCTGAGCTTGTTCCGGCGGCGAGTGACGGCGCTCCCCGTCCCGAGCACCCTCGAGACCGCCGCGCCGCGGTTCGCGGCCTCGACGAACAGCCAGTACACCTCGTCCATCGCTGCCGTGACGCTCCTCGTCCCGAGGTGCAACGGCGAGAGCGGCGAGCTGGTGGACGGCGACGGCGCGGCGGGCTTGCCGTGGCTCTCGTCGTCTCCTCCCGCTCTTGTTGCTGATCTGGTCGCTTCTTCCTCTTCGATGACCACATTTCTCTTCTTCTTCTTCTTCTTCTTCTTTTGTGTTGAGCTGCTGCCTGTGCCATCATTGATGCCGCCGCCAGTATTGAGGGCGCCCTTCGAGCTCGTCGGGGAGGTCTTCTTCTTCGGTTCCTGCTTGCTCCTCGAGCTGCCATTGGTTGGCTCCGCGTCCTTGCCTGACACCTCTTTCTCTTTCCCGCCATTGGCACCAGAGGCACGCACCGATCCCTTGAAGCTCGCCCACCTTTTCTTCACCCCTGCCTTCGAGCTGCCATTGGCCGGGTTGCTTGACGCCGGCCGTTTCCCCGCCTCGCCATTGGCGCCACCAGGAGCAGGTTCCGATCCCGTCCCGTGCAACCTGCCACCAGAAGGGTCTCTGTTTGAAGCGGCACTGTCCGGGCTTCGCTTTCTCGCCTTGGCGTTTTGATCGCCGGCAGCTCTCGAACACGACGGCTTCGACGACGCGTCGGCCTCCACCGTCCCCTCCTCGAGCTCTTGGACCCCGTTCACCTTCCTCCGGTCGCAAGAGCGGTAGTAGTCCTCGACGAACCCGTCGCAATGCGCGAAGGGATCGAAGAAGTCCCACGGCGAGACCGCCGGCGGCGACGGCCCCGGCCTCTCCTCGGCGAACGCCTCGCCGTAGACCGCCTCTCCCTCTGCGTACCGGGGAGGGGCGTAGGGGTCCTCGTACACGACCATGGGGACCGTGGACGAGGCCCTCGTGCGGCGTCGCGTCGTCGCCGTCGAAGACGACGAGGCCCTCTTGCCACCGCTGCGCTTGGGGTTATTACGGCGCGGCGCGTCGAGGTTCTCGTCGGGTGAGGAGGAGCGGGAGAGCGGCGAGACGGCGGATGACGCGGCCGCCGGCGCGGCGGCGAGCGCGGCCGCCGCGAAGCCACGGAGCGCGCCCCCGACGGCCGCGAGCGAGCGGAGGTAGGCCGCGTGCGCGGAGGCCAGCGTGGCCTGCCGGTCGGCCACGGCGCGCGCCAGCGCCGCGCGCTCGCGGCAGAGCCCGGCCGGGTCGGCTTGCCGGCGCGGCGGCCTGGCGTCGCGGGAGGCGGTGCAGCCCATATGCGCGACCGACGATTGGTCTGGCGCGCGGCTGGTGGTGCGCGTCGAGGGCGGCGGCCGAGGTCCCCTTTTGTAGAAGGGGGGAAGCGAGCGGGCGTCCGACTCGGCTTCGCCGGCGAGGCGCGGGAACGGAAAGCGCGAGGCCGAGAATGGAAAGAGCGAGATTGTGATCGGAGGAGTATGGAAAGGATGGGTTTTGATGCGGCCGCGCGGGTATGGAAAGGCTCAGGTCGAGGATCTAACTTTTTAACTCCAACGAGATCATATTTTCAAACACAAAAAGATACACCATACTTACATTAAAATGAAGGAAGTACTTCTTTTATATTGTTTATTTCACATTAATTAGTTTTAAAAATTAAGTAACACGAAATGAAAAAAAAGAGTGAGTGGAAAGTAATCGAAGATATATTCATGTCTAGCTAGCATTATACGATTCGGCTTTAGGAAAATTCTATGACGTTTCAAATTTGTTCCTACTCTCGTAATAACTAATTTAGTTTAAATTAAATATTTTATCTTAGACTTTATTTATTTTAAAATAGAGAGGGTATTTTACCATACACCAGTCATTGTCACACCTACGTATCATTTCGCGGCAGCATTAATACGTGATTAACAAATTTAAGCACGCCAGCTCTCCCCTTAACCCCCGCTCCATTCGTCGTCTTCTCCGCCCTCTCGCTTTCGCTCCCCTCCCCAACACAACACGACACGACACGGGAAAGCAGCCGCGGCCGCGGCGGCAGCCATGCGCTCGCTTATCCGAACCGCGCGCTGCAGTCTCCGCGCCCGTGGGCGCGCAATGGCCACGCTTCCGATGGCTCCCGCCCCCGCCATCTCCTCCTCATCCACCTCCACGCGCCCCCTCTTCTTCTTCTTCTCCTCCTCCTCCTCCTCCTCTTTGCGCCCTCACCACCGCCTCCTCCTACCCCGCCTCCACGCCGCGCCGGCGCCGGCCGGTGCGCGGGCGATCCGTACGTACGCGGCCGCGGCGGCCTCCGCCGTCGAGGTGGGCGGCGTCAAGATCGCGCGCGAGGGTGAGTTGGGCGCTCGGGGCCTCAAGTTCTGATGGGCGGGATCCTGGGAGGGTTTGCTCTGGCTTTTCAGCGTGATTGCACCGTTCGAATGGTACCATTTCGAGATGTTAGGATTGTAAAACTAAGGTAACTGTGGCAGGGGCTTCATCCGTTGGTGCTGTGCCCGCGAGATTGAAATGGCTAGCGTCCTGGTGTCTCATGAATTGGTAGCCTTGGTTTAGAATTCCTGAAAACGTCTGGTTGCATCCTTAGGTAACTTCCTGGGGGCTGGGCTGCCGTGACGCCAGTGGATTTTATTGCACTGTCAGGAGTGCTGGATTCTGATACCTGTCGAGCGTGTTTACAATCCAACTGAATTGACTCTGATTCAATCGTAATGTACCTTCTGTCATTTCTTACTGTTATGAGTTGATTCATTTCCGGTGGCCTGCATAGACGTGGTGAAGGAGGATGACCCAACGAATAACGTGCCAGATACTATCTTTTCAAAGATTGGCCTGCAGCTGCACAGGAGGGATGACCATCCTCTAGGAATTCTGAAGAACACAATCTATGATTACTTTGACAAGAACTTCTCTGGGCAGTTTGACAAGTTTGATGACCTTTGCCCACTTGTTTCTGTCAAGCAGGTATGAGGAGGCAATTCCTTGTTATATATTGATTGTGGATATTGGCTACTCAGTATTCTACTATAGAGCAACTGCAGTAGTGTGTTAACGAGTTAGCAGCAGCAAGTCAGCGCACAAGACTGGAGAAATAGTGAATACACTATGCTATAGTTCAATTGTTGTAGAGCTTCCTAATTCAACTGTTTCTTCTCTGCGATTCATGGCATCTTCCCTCAGTGTCTGTGAATTGAACAAATGTGCATGCTTGGGATTTGTTCTCCAGGTTCATACATGTTCAGTTGCTTTGTTGCTGACTTAGAGGTATTGCTTCCTGTAGAATTTTGACGATGTCTTGGTTCCTGCTGACCATGTAAGTCGGAGTTACAATGACACATACTATGTTGACGGTCAGACCGTTTTGAGGTGTCATACCAGTGCTCATCAAGCTGAGCTGTTAAGGGATGGACACACACACTTTCTCGTAACTGGGGATGTTTACCGCAGGGATTCTATTGATTCAACTCACTATCCTGTCTTCCATCAGGTGATTTGATTTTCCACATTTATTTAAATGTCTCGAAGAGAGTTCCTTTTTACGATTCTTAACACATGCAGATGGAAGGCTTCCGTGTCTTCTCTCCAGATGACTGGTCAGGGTCTGGCATGGATGGGACTGCGTATGCAGCTGCAGGTCTCAAGAAAATGCTGGAAGGCTTGGCAAGGCATCTATTTGGTAAAGCATCCATAGCTTGTTCCTTATCAACAAAGGATATAATTGAGCTAAAGAATTGACAAGCATATCTTTGAAGGTGCTGTGGAGATGCGATGGGTCGACACATACTTCCCGTTCACCAACCCATCTTTTGAACTTGAAATATATTTTCAGGTGTTTGTTCTGAGTTCATTCAGCTATTCCTGTCTCAAGTCTAAGTAAAACATGTCACACAACTCAGTGATATACTGATATGATGGGTCTCTGATTAACTTTATCATTCTGTAAGGATGATTGGTTGGAAGTTTTGGGATGTGGAGTTACCGAGCAGGAAATTTTGAAAAGAAATGGTAGGACAGACCATGTAGCATGGGCCTTTGGACTTGGCTTGGAGCGCCTTGCAATGGTTCTTTTTGATATTCCAGATATTCGACTCTTTTGGTCAAATGATAAACGGTTCACATCGCAGGTATTGCTGCTGTAGTTACTACTGGTTATCTCACTACTTGGTTAGTTATATTTTGTGTTATTTTATAGTGACTTGTTTACCTTTGCTACAAGGCTGCATGCTCTGCTCAATCTAAGTTACTAATCTGCAAAAATCGCTCATTCTGCTACCCTTTAGTTTTGATATCCCAGTTTATGTTATATCTTAAATTTAGATTCAGGAATTCAGCACTTAAATTTTCAAAATGAAAACAATGCATTGATACTGTGTGCTGTTGTCAATTAACTATTGTTATTAAGTGTTATCATGAGAATATGTGTTTCCTACTGTAGTTAACAAATGACAACTGATTAGTTTTGGGCTTTTGGCCTACGCCCAAAGACTTAATGCAGTTCTTTCATTTCAGATAATTCACTAGTGCCTCTTTCTAGTGTTATTGAAGTAATGTTTATATAATATCATTTGTATATTTGCAAAAAGCTTACCTCATATGTTGATATATCAAAGGATTGGCAAGAGTTTCGTATTCATCCTGGTTTCCATTAACTAATCCTCTAGTCACAAATCAGTGTCATTTTGGGTTGCGTGCAGTCTGTACGTATGAACTTTGACCATCAATATCTCTTTATTCTAAAACAAACTTAAAATGTTATTACATTTGTCTTGAATAGTAGTCCCATAAACTACTTTGATATATTGTGTATGATATCTCGAGCTAGTTTCATAAATGTACCAGAACTATTTCTGCCACAATTTTTTTGCCTATTACTTTTTGGTTCTTTCTTCTTTCTTTTCTCTCTCCCTCTCTTTTACTTTTCTGTCTTCTTCTACTTGCCTACCCCAACGTGCTTGGGACAAAGGCTTTGTTGTTGTTGTTCTGTCTTCTTCTACTTGCTTGTCATGACTTTTCTTGTCGGTTCTTGCCACTACACTTAGCAATTTTCATGGAAATGAAACCCAATAGAAATTCGTTGGGGGCGTAACCCTCTTAGCAACTCGTCGGAACCCGGATATGATGTTAAGTGGGTAAGGGCCGGGTCGCCACCGCCTTAGTGGCGCGCCATATCAAAACCCGGATATGGTGTTAAATGGGCAAGGTCCGGATTGCCATCACCTTAGTGGCGCGCTACATCATCGCTCGGGTGTAGTGATAAGTGAGCAAGGGTCTTTGCATCTTACTCGACGGGTGCAAAACGTAAGGAAGCTAGCTGAGGAACATAGATTTTGGGTGGGTAGTTGGAATGGAGGATGAAAGGATGAAAGGAGGGAAGGCTCTCGACCCTGATGATGTCTCTATTGAGGTGTGGAGATGCCTTAGAGACGTGGCAATAGTATGGCTCACAAAGCTATTCAATCACATTTTTCAGTCAAACAAGATGTCTGAAGAATGGAGAAAAGTATATTAGTACCTATCTTCAAGAATAAAAGAGATATTCAAAGTTGATCTAATTATCGAGGGATTAAGCTTATGAATCAATAGTCACACTATGAAGCTTTGGGAGAGAGTGATTGAACACCGTCTGAGAAAAGTGACCAATGTCACTAAAAACCAGTTTGGTTTTATGCCTGGGAGGTCTACTATGGAGGCGATTTTCTTGCTTTGTCAGTTTATGGAGAGATATAATGAGCAGAAGAAAGACCTACATATGGTGTTCATTGACTTAGAGAAAACGTATGACAAGATACCAAGGCCGGTCATTAGGGATGGCAATTGCACCCGCGGGTGCGGGTACCCGGCGGGTTTTGCACCCGACGGGTGCGGGTGCGGGTGGGATTTTCCACCCGCGGGTCTAACCCGCACCCGACCCGACCTGTCACGGGTGCGGGTGCGGGTTTTATTTTGCACCCGCGGGTACCCGACGGGCACCCGAAATGATTTATGTTTATAATTTTAAAGTCAAATTCAATTGTGTTATATTATTTAATTGTTTCATATTACTTATCAAGACCTATATTTATAATATTTATAAGTAACTTAATATTTTTTGTTGTATTATCATTCAAAATGGATGATTTTTTAGACTTATTTTATTAAATGTTCTAGTATGTTCATAAAAAAAGTCAAACCCGATGGGCACCCGAAACCCGCCCGAAACCCGACGGGTGCGGGTGCGGGTGCGAATTTTCACCCGCGGGTGCGGGTGCGGGTCTCAAATTCCACCCGCAACCATTTTTGTTTCGGGCGGGTTTTTGCTCCACCCGACCCGAACCCGACCCATTGCCATCCCTACCGGTCATGAGGCGGGCACTAGAGAAACATAAAGTGTCAACAAAGTACATTACCCTTATCAAGGATATGTACAATAATGTTAGGACAAGTGTGCACTTAAGTGATAGTGAGACCAATGCATTTTCTATCACGGTAGGACTACATCAAGTATCAGCTTTGAGCCCATACATCTTTTCCTTAGTGATGGATGAGGTGTCGAAGATATACAAGGGGATATTCCTTGGTGCATGCTCTTTGCCGATGATGTAGTGTTGGTAGATGAAACTAGAGATGGTGTTGATAAGAAATTACAGTTATGGAGACAAACCTTAGAGTCCAAGGGGTTTAGACTTAGTAGAACCAACACCGAGTATATGAGATGTGACTTTAGTGGTGTTGGTTGTGAAGAGGGAAATGTTGGTCTACAAGAACAAATAATATCTAGAAGAGACTCTTTCCGATACTTAGGATCAATGCTACAAAGCAACGACAATATTGACGAGGATGTTTGTCACAGGATCAAGGTAGGGTGGATGAAATGACGACAAGCCTCTGGAATACTATGTGATAGGAAGGTCCCATAAAAGCTAAAACGGAAGTTCTATAGGACGGTGATCAGACCCCGATGCTATATGGGGCGGAATGTTAGCCAGCTAAACGGCAACATGTCCAACAAATGAGTATCGCAGAGATGTGCATGCTACGGTGGATGTGCGGGCATACAAGAAGAGACCGAATAAGGAATGAGGCAATTCGTGATAGGGTAGTGGTGACACCGATTGAAGAGAACTTAGTCCAACATTGACCAAGGTGGTTTGAACATATCCAGCGGAGACCTCTAGAAGCACCAGTTAACAGTGGGATTTTAAGAAGTAGAGAAAATATTAGGAGGGGTAGAGGACGACCAAGGTTGACCTGGGAGGAGGCGGTAAACCGAGATTTGAGAGATTGGAATGTATCCAAAGACTCATGATAGGACTGTATAGAAAGTAGCAATTCATGTACCAAAATTTTAGTCTTTTTTTGTTTCTTTCTTGTTACTCTTATATCTCTTCCTCTCTTTTACTTAATTTTAAAAATATTGTCGGTACCCTCGATATGGGGTACCCCCGCGCACAAGGGAAAATGCCTAAGGATCTCGCCCTTCTCCGCAGGGAGAGCTCCGAAGGCGCCACGTGTCCAGCGGGGCCGGACCTCCCTCTCCTCAGAGGAGAGCTCCGGATCCGCCACGTGGCCAGCAGCAAACGGATCTCCCCCCTCCGCGGGGAGATCTCCGAAGGCGCCACGTGTCTTGCGGGGCCGGACCTCCCTCTCCTTAGAGGAGAGCTCCGGGCCCGCCACGTGGCCGACAGAAGCCGGACCTCCCCCCTCCGCGGGGAGAGGTCCGAAGGCTCCACGTGTCCCGCGGGGCCGGACCTCCCTCTCCTCAGAGGAGAGCTCCGGGCTCGCCACGTGGCCAGCAAGACGGTGCTGCCTGCCCCCGCGCAGTAGGCAGCAGGCGTAAAGACGCACCATACCTTGCCCGTACAAGGTATTCAAGGCCCGCGCCTTCCCAGGACGCGGAGCACGCCTCTGTCAGGTGCCGTTGCGCCCAGTCGCATTGCAGACTGGCGCGCCGTGTCAGAACCTGCCAGCCAATAAACACAGCGACAAGACATCCCCTGCCGCCCCCGCCGTCATCAACCACTACGATTAGCTTGCGGCATGGGCACAGCGGCAGAACAAAGACTCGGAAGCCTTCGCTAGAGACAACTACCGGCATAACTGCAGATACGATAGTCGGCAGGCAATCTCCCCGGGATCATCTGTCGGGTCTCGGGCCCCCCTTGTAAGCCGCTCGAGCCTTGGACTATAAAAGGCTCGGGTAGGCAACGTTAGCAAGGGTTCGAACTCTGTGGGTTCGCACTCCAGCAACTCGCACCCGAGGCATAACTCACCCTCAAGCTCAGGACTCCGGTTCTGAGCAACAAGCAATACAGCGAGCACCTCTGCTCACCGTGGACGTAGGGTTTTACGCTCCGGCGGCCCGAACCACGTAAAACTCGCCGTGTCAAGCTTCTCCCTCACTCGTCCTTTACGCTGAAGATCTCCGCAAGCGACTAGCCCCTCCGAAAGAACCTCCGCGGGCTGCCCAGAGCAGGCCCGGGGGAAGTGTCGACCACACACTTCGACAAATATATATGAAAAATTGTTAGGTTTCATGTCTAGCCTACCCCCAACATGCTTCGGATAAAGACTTGGTTGTTGTTGTTGTTGTCGTCGTCTTCCCACTACTTGTGGGTTCCTCTATGTAAGACACTGTAATTATGTGTGTGTCACAGGGGCATATTAGTCATTAGTGAGGGATTAGGGTTCGGGGTAGTTTAGTCTTTTCCCCTCACCTAATCCCTCTATATAATCATCCCTGTACCTCATTATTCTGATCATCCAATACAGCCACAATTATCCCTCTAATATGGTATCAACTAGGAATTAATTAGGATTAGGGCCTAACCCTAACCCTAATGACCCAGCCACTGCCGCCGCACTGGCCCTGCGCCGTTGCCGCCTCCGCCGGCGCGCCGCCCGCCGGAGTAGCCGCCGGCCTTGCCAGCGCGCCGCCCACCAGAGCCGCCGCCGCCGAGGTGCTGCGCGCCCGCGCAGCCGCGCCCGGCTGGGGCTGCCGCCGCCGCCACTGGTGCGCACCCCGCCCACGCAGCCGCGCCGCCCGCCCCCGCCACTGGCACGCATCCCATCCACGCAGCCGTGCCGCCTGGAGGGACCGCCGCCGCTGCAGTCGGCGCTTCTCCAGTCCGTGCCGCCGCACCCTGGGTCGCAACGCCCTGGGCTGCCGCCGGATCCGCGCCCGGGCCGCCCGATTTCGGGCAGATCCGGGGCGCCGCAGCAGGCGCCGCCTCGCAGCCGCCCTGGGCCGTTGCTGCGCCGCTGCCCTGGGCCGCCGCAGGGGCCGCCCCGCTGCCACCATGCGCCGCCGGCGCTCCTGCAGCCCCCAGCGCTGCCATCCCTCGAGCCGCTGCTGCGGCCTGGCCCACCGTCGTCACCTCTGCAGCGCCCCACAATGGCGCCGCTACCTGGCTCACAGCAGCTGCAGCCGCCCCTTGGGCCGCTGGTCCTGCAGCCCCCCACAACGGTGCTGCCTGGCCTATCGCCGTTACCTCTGCAGTGCCCCACGACGGCGCCGCTGCCTGGCCCACAGCAGCTGCAGCCGCCCCTTGGGCCGCCGGTCCTGCAGCCCCCACAACGGCGCCGCCTGGCCTGCTGCCACCCTGGGAGGTGCTTCTCGGCCGCCATCGGCTGATGTACCTGGATCGGGTGTTGCCTACTCTGTTGGCACCACCGTCAAGGGTCCGAGCGTGTTGTCTTCCTTCCCGGCGCTGCCACCGCCGGGGCATTGTCGTGACCCGTTCTACACCGTCGGTCTACCTGCGGGGTCTCACGCCGTCTGGCCCTGACTGGGTGGTGGACTCTGGTGCCTCGTACCACACCACCCCTAACGTCGGTATCCTCTCCTCTACCCGCCCTTCTCGTCCCTCTGATCCTTCATCTATCGTTGTTGGGAATGGGTTGACTCTTCCAGTCACCTCAGTAGGTGACTCGGGTTCGCCGGATTCGTTTCAGCTACGTGATGTTCTTGTTGCTCCTGACATCATTCAGCACCTTTTCTTTCGTCGTTTTACTACTGACAGCCATGTTTCCCTTGAGTTTGATCCTTATGGTGTAACTGTGAAGGATCTTACTACTCGACGCATTCTCTTTCGCTGTGATAGTACGGGTCCCCTGTACACGATGCGTCTTCCTGCTTCCTCTCCGCCTCTTGCCCTGACTACGACAGCTTCTTCGACCATTTGGCATTGTCGGCTTGGCCACCTCAGTGTTGATGCTATGTCGAAGTTGTCTGGTAGTTCAGTGATTTCGTGTACTCGGGGTACTCATGAGTCTCTTTGCCATGCTTGTCAGTTGGGTCGCCACGTTCGACTTCCTTTTTCGCACTCTGTCACTCGTGTCGAGCACATCTTTGATTTGATTCACTGTGATCTTTGGACTTCACCTGTTCTTAGTGTTTCTGGATGCAAGTATTACTTGGTGGTCGTTGATGATTTTTTGCACTATTTGTGGACATTTTCCTTGCGACATAAGTTTGATACTTTCGGTACTATTTCTCACTTCTTTGCTTGGGTGTCCACCCAGTTTGGGCGCACGATCCGTGCGGTCCAGTGCGACAACGGGCGCGAGTTTGACAACTCTACGTTTCGTGACTTTCTGCTTTCTCGTGGTGTTCAGTTGTGCATGTCATGCCCGTACACTTCCCCCCAGAACGGCAAGGCTGAGCGCATGATTCGGACCACCAACGATGTCATGTGCTCCCTGATGTTTCAGGCTTCTACCCCTGCTCGCTACTGGGCGGAGGCGCTTCACACTGCCACCTACCTCATTAATCAGCTTCCTACTAAGGCGATTAGTGCTCCCATCCCTCACTTCGCTTTGTTTGGCACCCATCCTCTTTACGACCATCTTCGAGTCTTCGGGTGTGCTTGCTACCCGAACCTCTCTGTCACAGCTCCCCATAAGCTTGCGCCTCGCTCGACTCAGTGTGTTTTCCTTGGGTACTCCCCTGACCATAAGGGGTACAGGTGCCTTGACCCCACCACCCGTCGTATCTTGATCTCTCGACACGTCGTCTTCGACGAGTCTTCCTTTCCCTTTTGCACCCCGTCTTCTGACTCCGTCGCTGAGTTGGATTCCCTCTTCTCTACTAACCCCGAGGCCGCTCCCGTACAACGACCTTGTCGGTTACCTCTTGCAGGTTACCCACCCGCTGCACCACATACGACTTCGGCGTCTTCCACGCCACCTGCTGTGCCTTACGTGGCCCCGGCGTCCCTGACGCCACTTGCTGTGCCACGCGCGGCACCGGCGTCCCTGATGCCACCAGCTACGCCACGCGCGGCCTCGGCACCCCCGACGTCACCCACTACACCACGCGCGGCCTCGGTGTCCCCGACGACGCCTGCTACGCCAAGCACGGCCTCAGCGTCCCCGATGTCGACTACTGCGCCACGCGCGGCCTCAGCTTCCCCGGCATCACCTGCAGCAAGCCCGACGTCACCAGACGCACCAGGAGGAGCACCACGCGTGGCCCCGAGACGAGAGAAGGTTGTTGTACCCGAGCGTCCGGTGTACAACCCTCCTCTTCTCCACAGGGATCCTGGTCACGTCCACCCGATGGTGACTCGACGTGCGTCCGGGAGTCTTCGACCAGTTGACCGCTTCGTCGGAGCTGCCTTCTCGTCGACAACTTCTCCACCGACCGATCTTCTTCGATCTCATCCATACCTACTTCCGTGCGTAGCGCCTTCGCCGACCCTCACTGACGCCGCGCTATGGAGGAAGAGTATGAGGTTCTGCTTGCCAACCGGACCTGGGACCTGGTTCCCCGTCCTGGTCGTGGCAATGTTGTTACGGGCAAGTGGATGTTCACGCACAAGAAGAAGGCGGACGGTACCTTGGAGAGGTACAAGGCACGGTGGGTACTCCGGGGTTTCACTCAGCGCCCTGGAGTCGACTATGACGAGACCTTCAGCCCGGTGGTAAAGCCGGCGACGGTTCGTACCGTTCTGTCGTTTGCTCTCTCGCGTTCTTGGCCTGTCCACCAGTTGGACGTCAAGAACGCCTTCCTCCACGGTACACTGACCGATTTGGTGTACTGCAGTCAGCCGGCAGGGTTTGTTGATTCAGCTCACCCAGACATGGTTTGTAAGCTGAACAAATCCCTGTACGGACTGAAGCAGGCACCGCGAGCCTGGTATAGCCGATTCGCCTCCTTCTTGGTCTCACAGGGGTTTGTCGAAGCTAAGTCGGACACTTCACTGTTTGTCTATCGACGTGGCAGTGACACTGCTTACCTCCTACTGTACGTCGATGACATTGTACTAACAGCGTCTAGTCCGGCTCTGCTTCAGCGCACCATTTCTGCTTTACAGCAGGAGTTCGCTATGAAGGACCTGGGCCGTCTCCACCACTTCCTGGGCATTGCGGTCGAGGACCGACCAGACGGCTTATTCCTTCACCAGCGACAGTACTGCCTGGATATCCTCCAGCGAGCGGGCATGGCTGAGTGCAAGCCGTGCTCCACTCCAGTGGATACTCAAGCGAAGCTCTCCGCTACCGACGGGACACCCGTCTCTGATCCCACTACTTACAGGAGTTTTGCAGGTGCTCTTCAGTATCTCACCTTCACCAGGCCGGATATCTCGTATGCAGTTCAGCAGGTGTGCCTCCACATGCATGACCCGAGGGAGCCGCACCTCACCGCTGTGAAGCGGATTCTTCGGTACCTGCGAGGTACTCTCAACTACGGCCTCCTCCTTCGACGTGACACGACCTCCGAGCTGGTCGTGTACACCGATGCTGACTGGGCAGGCTGCCCGGACACACGACGTTCTACTTCTGGGAACGCCGTCTTCCTGGGCGGTAACCTCGTCTCCTGGTCCTCGAAGCGACAACCCGTGGTGTCGCGCTCGAGTGCTGAGGCGGAGCATCACGCCGTGGCTAACGGCGTGGCTGAGGCCTCCTGGCTCCAGCAGCTGCTTCAGGAGCTCCACACTCCCGTCGCCAGGAGTACCTCTCCACCAACCCGGTCCAGCATCAGCGCACGAAGCATGTGGAGATCGACCTCCACTTTGTTCTTGAGCGGGTTGCACACGGTGAGGTTCGGGTACCATGTCCCGACGACGACGCAGTTCGCCGACATCTTCACGAAGGGCCTCCCGTCGTCACTGTTCTCCGAGTTTCGGTCCAGTCTCAACATCTGCAGTGCCTAGATGTTGTGACTGCGGGGGGGGGGGGGGGGGGGTGTTAGACACTGTAATTATGTGTGTGTCACAGGGGCATATTAGTCATTAGTGAGGGATTAGGGTTAGGGGTAGTTTAGTCTTTTTCCCTCACCTAATCCCTCTATATAATCATCCCTGTACCTCATTATTCTGATCATCCAATACAGCCACAATTATCCCTCTAATACTCTAGCCTACCCAACTCGCTTGGGATTAAAAAGCTTTGTCGTTCTATCTCAAGCTAGTAATTATTGGTCAAAGTAGTGTGTTAGTTTCCATTTAGATATCCGAAAGACGTCATTTTCTAAGATGTTTTAAATTCTTATTATGTAGTTCTCTGAAGGGAAGCTTGGAGTCAAATTCAAGCCGTTTTCAAAGGTATGTGCTCACTGTGTTCTTTTTCCTTGTGTACCATCTACATAATCTATTGAGAAAATAGTTTTCATCTTGGTGTCCGTTTACCCTGACTGGCTGTATATCTTTTCTATAGTTTCCACCTTGTTACAAGGACATGAGTTTCTGGATCAATGATGAATTTACAGAAAATAATCTATGTGAGGTTGTCAGAGGAATTGCTGGAGACCTTGTGGAGGAGGTATGAGCTACCACATTCAATATTAAGATTTTAGTTATTCTAGCATCCACCTTAGCTTAGTCGTTTCAAGTTTGTAGGATCCTTCAGCTTTACTTCTTTAGTTTTGTGGAACACTTGACATTTCAAACAATAGCATCAGCAATGGTGCATTTCAGTTGCAGAAGCTTCAGATTAGCTGAATGTATACCTTCTGGTCTTAACAAGATTAGTACCCTAGTTCTTTACTCCTGCTGGCAATCATTTGTTTTCTGGGGGTATTTTCAGCTCTGTTCCTTAGTTCTGTTAACTTTTTAATGCACTTACATGTTCCAGCTAACTTTCAGTATCTATATGCATGCAAGTGCATAAGGAAGCTCATTTGGAGGCATTAAAGGGTGTTCGGTTCTCTTGTTATCTTGAAATACTAGTATTATATGGTGAATAATAGCAATATAATCTCTGGGGTCTTTTGGCAGTAAACTTTTTCTTTTTGCAGGTAAAACTCATTGACAATTTCACCAACAAGAAAGGTATGACGAGTCATTGCTACAGAATAGCCTATAGATCAATGGAGCGTTCACTCACGGACGAGGAGATCAACGATCTGCAGGTACATGCAACTACAACCACAGCATGTGATTTTAGATGCTATCTTTTTTGAAATCTGATCATTTGTACAATTTAATTGCAGTGGAATGTCAGGGAAGCTGTGAAAAGTAAATTAAAAGTTGAGCTGAGATAGTAGTGAGCTAGTTTAGATGACATACCCAAGAACTAATTTTGCCTGTCACTATTTGTAAATTCATTGGAAAACTATTATTGATGTTTGGAGAAAGTGGGGTCATCTGTTTCTGTGCTAATCATGTCTTCCTTTCTGTTGAGGGAAATTCCCTAGTCGAAATGGCACTCATGCATCTTGAAGCAAATAACAATAGTATTGCTTTGATGATATTGATGTTCAATAAGAAGGCTGCTGATGTATGCAAGAGCAGTTGAGAAAAGGCTCTGTTGTCCCTTTAGAAATTTCGTCCAATCAGGTTTTAAGGATTCTTCAGAATTGTGATATGGGCCCATAAAGCTGTAATGATTCCTTAATTCAAATTTTAATACCACAAGAAAGTATATCAAATCGATCTAAGTACAACAACTCATTACTAGAGCAGATGTACACGTTGAAAACTGCTTCCAACTTTAAAACTCAAATTTTGCCAAAACACCAGATATGTGAAAACCAATTTCGATTCATATGCTTTGGTTTTCATGCAATAACTCCTTCAGAAGAAAGGCTGACTATAACAATACAGATACAATAACGCCGTTCCCAAATTTAGAATGAAGTATGAAAATTTGAAGGAGTACGGGTTTCTCAATCCATACAGATCACTATGGGCGGCGTATTACCCCCCTTATCATGAATGATGAGTGTGCAAAATTGTTGCTAAAAACTCAAAGCTTGAGCATGCCATTCAGTCAGGCATGTATTGGACTGCATATTTTGCAGTGCCAGGTGGTGCTAAATAGCAGTCATTCCTGCGAGCTCACGCAGTTTCTCACACACAACAAAGGTGATTGTAGTCTGCGGGCCTAATCTTGCAAAGTTCGCAAATCCACTGAAAAATCGAGACATTGTTAGGAAGTTGCAATGGAAGGAGAGAATCTATAAATAAATTCAAGTAATATCTTCGTAAGTAGCTATAAAAGTGATTACAGCGCATGTCCACCTAAATCCTTAAGAAAGCACTCGTTCTTGAAGATGAATAGAAATATAATTCCAAATTTCAATATTTCGGTATAAAAGGTTGAAATTGTGCACATTCAGATCAATAAATGATGAAGTTTCCAGATAAAGAAATCTGTTGCTGATAATCTGCAAGACAATACGGTGACATTTCAGCTACCTTTCATTTCCCACAGGTATTTCAATAAAGCTAGCTTATTAGTGTGTGTGAAAAGGTGAAAAATGACAAACCAAGATAGCAGATTAAACAAAAATCAACCATATGAGTAAATAATCTATATGCTTGAGGCATGCAGTCCTCACCCTTTGTAAAGTGATTTTACACCCTCTGTCTGCACGACCTGCAAACCAAGAAAGCACATGATATAAGAACAAATGCTAAATGTTGGTATCCAAATTAATGCATTTTCAATGTTGTAGCTAGTAGCTTGCAGTGGTGCCTTTTTACAGCTAATTGTAGCAATGTTTACCAATAATATCCGAATTTTGAAGCATAGAAAAACATAAAGATTGGTATAAACACCTTGTAAGCACAATGAAATCCATTATTGTATACTCTGACACCTTTGGACTCCCGTTGCAGCATTAGGCGTGTTTTGATCATGTCCACAGGTGCAGTCACAAGAGTACCAGCTATTCCAGCTATACAACTCGAACTTTCAAGCAGATAGAGATCAGCTGTCAGTTCATCTCATCGAAGGATAAGCATTGAAGTTTAGAAGAAAAAAAAAAGAGAATTCACTGTACATGAGATGTAATTGAAAACCTTCAAGTGGAGTCCACTTCAGTAAGGCCTACATTAAATACAGATGAAAGATTATTATAATTGATATACTGAACGACAACAACAGCAGCAATAAAACCTTTCGGCCCCGACAGGTTGTGGCAGACTAATTGATATTATTGAAGTATGCAGTAAATTAATTTCTTTTTAACAAATATACACCTGCTTAGCCTCGTCATAAGTTGCCACTTGTGATGCAGTGAGGCAGCCTGCTCTTGTCATTGCCGGGCCAACTCCTTTCCAAAGTGCTTTGAGCCCTTCCTGTGCTAGGACTTTCCTCACCTCCCCTATTGTACTAGTACTGTTTTTACTCATCTGCAACCTCACCTACAGAATGTATTCAGTTCAAATGCAGTAAATAAAACAAATGACACTTCCGAAATAAATTAACACCCAAATAGCATACCTTTAAAACCTCCATTGGATTTGTTAAAGCAGTTGCGAGAGCGCCAGCAACTATTCCAGATGCACATTTAAAAGCAAAGTTTGTCGAACCAAATGCATAACTGCAGACATGTTTGCAGGGCTCACACAATCCTAATCGAAGGCCACCATAGACAACAGATCTCATCAATGCTGGTGCAAGTCCCAGGTAGAGTGACCGAGGTCCTTCCTGTTCGACCATATGTGTAAATATTGTCCCCTGACATATTTCATAATACAAATGTAATTAATAAATGAATTTAATGTTGGAACAAATGACAAAAAAGGAAACCTTTAGGTGGTCTGAGTACCATTCCAGCTAAGTTCCCTCTTTGCCCAGCAAGCTGCATTTGGAGCCTAACTTTGATAACATCTGCAGGTCGAAAATGGTGGTAGTCCTATATAAAGAATTGCTTATTTTGTGGACAAACAAAGTAAAAGTACTATTATCAACAAATTTGTGTATAGCAATGAACACCTAATCACTATACAAGTTATAGTGCTGATCCGTAAATCCATTCATCCAAAAGAATGAAACTCCTTTCACATTACCCATGAGTACATTCGTACCCAGGGTACTCTTTCAGCACAACATACATATTCTGCTGTTGAAATTGTACCTAATATGTAACTGAAACAAAAAAAATTCTGGTTTCTTTACACTTCATTTCTGCTGGAAGAACATGGTTATGTCTTAGGCTAACATATTTGTCCAAATTACTACTGTATGCTGCAGCACACATGATCTCGGCGGCCTCATGTCATGCTGGAACTATAGCATCAAAAGGTAAAAGAGGATAATCCTTCAAGACTCAAGAGACCTATGTCTGACGTGTGGAACTCAGTTCCTGAATTAACTATTGAACTGTATCTCTACATGTCTATTTCCTTGCTACCATTTCAAAACGAAACTGCCGTTTCTTTAACCATGGTTTTCCTAATATATTGCAGGCGACAAACGAAGAGCAGATTACCCAAGCTAAGAAGCAACCGACGGGAGCAAGAGCGGGTAGCTTACCGAGCGGGTGAGTAACGGCCGTGGCGGCGGCAACGGCGGCGCCGCTGGTGCCGAAGTGGTACAGCGCGTAAGGCCCTGGCGCCGGCGGCCGCGCGTCTCCGGACCCCGGCCGCATCACCGTTCCTCCTCCTCCTCAGATTCCTCTCCCCACTTACAATCCCCTGACAGAAAGAAAGAGTGTCGGCGAAAAGAGATGGAGGCGACGCAAATTCTTCTTGGAGAAAGATTTGAACCTCTGGGAGGAAGGATGGACGAATTCGAGTGAAGGAAAAAAATGGGATTTCGAAGGACAGGCAAAGGCAGAGAAAAAAAAAAGAATGGCGATGTACAAGACCAAGCACGAGCTGCTTCACCGCCGTCGCAAGAAGAGGTTTTGGAGAGGCCGAAGAGGAAGGTGCGGTTTCGATCCGCACCCCCTGCAACTTCTGCTCCGCAAGAACCGGAGCGTGATGATTCCTACAACCTTCTCCCGGCACCACATGCTCGTTGTTGTCCAGCCACGTTGGCGCGACACGACAAGAGCAAGAAGGAAAAAAAAGGGAGGAAAAAAAACAAAAAGAGAACTCCCTGTTCAGATTCTGTCAAGGAAACCATGTCCCGTATCTTTAGATCAAATTCGTCAAGGTGAAATCATACGGTGCGGATGCAGGGCGGAGTAGCGCCCAGGTCAGACTCGTGGTCTATAGTAATCGTAGCATCTAGGAAATACATTTCGACTACGGTTTTGATGGCTATATAAAATTCTGAGTCTTGGAGCATCTCTGCGTCTTTCGAATCCGCTGTCCCAGAACCACGTAATAAACGAAAACCAGAGAAAAAAGAATAGCGAGATTGGCTTCTGTTGATCTTCACAAAACAACATGTAACTATTAGTTGTGGTAGATTGCTGGGACCTGGAAAAGCAAGGATTATAGACAGTTACCAGCCCTCTTGTGGCGTACTTACAGCTGCTTCTATTTTACTTGGTGCTGATGACCGTTAAAATGAAAAGTGGCGTGTCGACCGTTCAAAATCATAGTTGAATTGAGCATCAAAGGGCAGAAGTTGTGTCCCATTCTTCCGAGTACCGGAAGGACACAGCTAGGTGCCTGGAATGCTGTTATGCGCTGCAAGACATGAAAGCTCTAAGCACGTCTGGTTCTCGAGAAAAGCAAGATCCCGAATAAGAAAACAGAAACCGAGGAAACCATATGAGTGAAGACTAGTAGAGTCTCGTCTTTTGCCATTCTTTGCAATATTTCACTCTTATACATTACAGTATATGTCTCGCTATATAGCTAGAGAAACAAATCTGACGGGCCATATGGCATATTCTATAGCAAAATCCAAGACAAGCTTTTCTGATGTACACATTTGGGAAAACAAGATTCTGTGATAATACAAACAACATATACTGAAATATCTCAGTTGAGACCATCTCAGTTACAGTGGTAAACTGACCGCTGAATTCCAATCTGAAAGCCAAAATGGAGAGCCGCAAGCACAGGCGAATCTCTCACAAGCGAGGCTTCACAGTGTTATGGTTGTCTAATGAATTTGCAGTTGCTCGGAATTTATCACCATCCACTGAAAATATAGAGAGTTATTTTGGTTGCTGACAATAGAGGTCACTATAACTGTACATACTATGGTCAAACGAAATTCTTCTGAACATATATAGAGCTGAAACTCAAAATGTAGCATCGGTTGCACCCATCCAAAGATCCACTTGTTGGAATATTGACTTATTGAGCCAGAAGGTATTATGCTATTCTTTCTAAGCAACGGGCAAATTAGGAATCCCAGAAAAATGCAAATCCGATGACATTGAAACTTAGCAAAGGAAAATTATATGGAATGGAACGTATATTTGTTCAAGAAAGTGGTTTCCAAAGTCTGAAGAAGTACGAAGAACGACATACAAGTGGAACTAATTTTGCAGAAATTATGATGGAAGCAAATGTTGCTCTTTGGGCACAAACCTTAATATGTCTTGGTCAGAACAATATCACGCATCAACCTATCTGGAGCTGTGTCGCGAGTCATAGGAGAAATGATGTAAGGCGTACTAATGATTGTTGCTCGAATAACGGGATAAGAAAAGGACAAGGAAACAAAAGAAGTACCTGTCATGCCAGTGAAATGTTCATATTGGCCCATTGCTTGTCTTATAAACATCTCCAGACCACTAACAACAGTGGCTCCACATTCTGCAGCTTCACGAAGAAGCCTGGTCTCTTTTGGTGTGTAGACGGCGTCAAAGACAACAGCATAGGATTTAAGCGCTTGCTGCAAAGGTTATAAGCTGGCACCATGTGAAACCAGAAAGGTAGTATATATTGGTTACAATTGGAACGAAATTGGGAAAGCGACTTTAAGACCTTAGACAATGGAGTTTCATCGACATTTGGGTGCATTCCAATGGCTGTTGTATTTGCAAGAATCATCCCATCCTCTGGATGGTAGTTTTCCAGTTCCGCTAGAGTCAAAGCAGGCCCACCAATTAAGTTGGCAAGATCTTCGGCCCGTGCTGGAAAGTCGAAGAAGCTTTGACTTATCAGCATTATACATATTTCTCAAACACGATATTATATTATAGTGACAGCACAATCAGTGGTTATAAGTTTCAGGTCAAGACATTATATTGAACACAATCACAACCTAATGAGTCATGAGTGGCATGTTATGTAAGCATGTGCTAGTCTAAGGCTGGGGGAAATTGAAACATTTTAACACCAGAGAGGTTTAAGAGTGAAATATGAGTATGATCTACAAGATAACAGGACTAGTTGTTTGTTAAAAAGCAGTGCCATGAAGGAGACTCCAAATGATGCTGCCTTTTGGGACAAAACAACACAACCAAAATGATTCCAATGCAAAAGCACACGGCATATTCACTTTAAACACCGGACAATGCTAATACTCAATGTAAAGAGTTTGCTAATAATGTGTAGCATGAAAATGGTGCAGATCTATGATCAGGGCAGAAGGGTCCAGTAGAAACGCATACCAAAAGTACGGTTTGCAATTACAACTCTTGCTCCCTTCTCTTTTGCACCATATGCTAGTGCTTTTCCTGCACCACCTGCCCCAATAACAACAAAAAGCCTTCCAGCAAGTGGGGAAGTGGTTGGGTCTGTTGGTTGTGATGCTGTGAAAAGATCCAACGGGCATTAGATCTTAATATTACTCAGCAATAATGAAATAATACTACAAAGTAAAGGTATGGTGAAACCTCTTATTCCATCCTCAATAGCAGAAATAGCACCAACATAGTCAGTGTTGTAGCCTACAAGTTTCCCATCATGTCTTCTTATGATTGTATTAACAGCTCCAATGTCCTGAGGGAAATATCATACTTCCAGACGTTACTTCAGATGTGTTAAAGGGTTTACCAATCCAATAAACATCCAAGAAAAAGATGTGGAAACTACATTACCCTAGCAACAGGGTCAACTTCATCACAGCACCTAACTGCAGCTTCTTTATGGGGAATCGTGCAACTGCAAGAAAAAAGACCAAGTTAGACATGGATGAATAGATTAAATAACCGAATACGGAAAAATTAGAACAGATTATTTGACCCACCAAAATTAACTACCTGAAGCCAGCAAAGTCTGGTGAAGAGTAGGTACTAAGGAATTTAGCCAAGTCATCCACCAAAAAGGGCACATACACAGCGTTGAACCCCACTGATCTGAAAGCTTCATTATGCAACATTGGGCTTTTACTATGGCCAACTGGCTTTCCAATGATCCCAAAGACCTTAGTATCTGGGCCTATCGCCCTAATATTGTACAGATCTATCAAGTCTGCTGCTGTTGGCTGTGCAGGTGCAGATTCTTTTCCTTTTTTGAGAGATCCAAAAGTAAGGTATGCGCCATATTTTGGGCAGAGAACCCGAGAAATAAAACCTCTGTCATTCATCACCAGCCCGATCATCGGCACTTGGTTTTCCTAATTCATTATTAAAATACAATATTATATGAACTAAGAGCATATCAAAGAAACTGAGAACTAAGCATGGATATCAACACATGCACAGTACATTTCTCAATGAATAGCTCTAGCCAAATATTTGTGCATCATGAGTGCCTTTCTAAGAAAATACTTGGATCATCTTGTGCTGTTGTGTTGCAGGTTATGAAATCACATATAAAATATAAGTTCCAATCTATTGGTATCAGGGAGAAAGAATCAAGCAAACAGTCTTCAATTTTAATTGTAGCGAATCAGAGCTTTCATACTACAATTGATAAATCTTATGAGTGTAATTTAAGTCTACCTATCCAATTATAGTCCACGTTTAATCGACAGCAGTATCAGTGGCTATCATTATACCAAATACCAATGACAGATTCTGGGCATGGGAACACAAGAAGTCTTTATTGGAGCCCTCTAATATTCAGCTCTAGCTATCTGCCCCCTCGTAAAAGACTTCTAATTCTGACCTGCATGGCAGTGTTTTAAAAGGGCGCGACGCCTAGGTGCCCAAGGCGCCCGCCTAGGTGACCAGGCACCCGCCTAGGCGACCAGTCATGGCGTCCAGGCGGGAGCGCCTGGACGCTTAGGTGGCGACTAGGCTTCATCTAGGCAACGCCTTTTAAACATTGCCAGAGATCAGAGTATACCCACTTGTTTTCAGATTAACAGTGCTAAAAATTACAAAATTCCTTTTCAGAATGAATGTTGAAATATGCTGATAAAAGTTTAGAACTGACTGAGACCAATCAATATTATCTTAGCAACCCTAGACCATGGGCTAACAGCAAATTGTATGCTATGCAGTGTTTAAAAAAGCGTTCGCTTCAGCCACCTAGGCGCTGGTGGCAGCCAAACACGTCGCTTTTGGCTAGGCGATGGGGATTAAGCAGCCGGCTCGCTTTTTCGCTTTTGTCCACTTTGTCGGCTTGCACCTTGTTCCGCTTTCCCTTCCATATAAAAAGAGCACCTTGACCTAGCGATTTCCCATCCCATACCGCTAATGGTTGCTTGTCCCGCACGCGCCCTCCTCGATCTCGCCTATGCCATCCCAGATCGAGCTCACTGCCCATCATCCCCTGCCGGCAGGGACTGCGCCCAGGGCGGTGGTGGCCGCGTCTGCTACAACTGCGGCGGGAACGGACACATCTCCCTCAACTGCCCCCTGAATAGTTATAGCATGTATCGGATCCGAGTGCCTCCAAATGCTACTAGCTCTACTAGTTGCTTGGAGTTGAGGCATTTGCGTAAGTCTTTAGCTTTTTACGCAGAGTGACTCCGCTTTTTATAAAACACCTACACAGCCTAGGCACTAGGCGGAGGTCCTCCACTCACTTTTCTCCACCGTTTTTTTTAAACTGATGCTATGACATGAGGCAGCTAACAACACTTAAATGGACCAAAATGTTTATGCAAAATGAAGTATCACGTATTTACACTGATGCATAAATATAACTTCAATATAATCAGACGTTAAACTCACCTGGCAATGTACAAGTATTTGAAACATTCTTGCCACATCAACAATTTCAGTAGCAGTTGTTGCGATTTTCACAATGTCAGCCCCTGTTGCTTGTATCTGAGCAACCAGATTACCAAGATCCTCTGCTGATGGAGTGTTCTCGTAATTATGGGATGAAACTATAAGCTTACAACTTTCAGGTTTCTTCCCAGACAGAAGTTTCATAAATTTATCAGCAACCTGCACAACATGATTATGGTGACCAACTGCCAATAGTTTCAGCAGTTTATAAGGTAGAGTTTACTGGAATTATAGGCACGGTAATAAAGTTAACAATTCATCAGCTTACAACAGGGATTAACCTAGTGGCTACCTCAATTCAGTTCAGAACTTCATGGCATAAGATTCAATTCCATCTATTTGTATCCCATGTCTCATATGTTAAATTCACTAGCATTGAATTACACTGTTACACAAAGAATTACTGTTTTACCAAGGTTAAGGAGACATGCTAATTAAAGACGATATCGAGAGCCGAAGGCTTCTATACGTTGTGGGGTCTGCAGAAGGGTTATTTCTAGACAGCCTTAGGCTGTCCAAGTACTCCAAAACACTACTCCAAAAGTATATTCTCAGTACTTTACAGCACACTTTAAAAGATTCCCCACTTTTCAGCACGTGTCGCCCCACTAGTTGTACTCTAAAACTCTATTCTATATCAACTATAACTCATTATTTAATATTTCTTTCTTTCTTTTTTCCCCTCTTATTTTTCCTTTTATCCTTCTTTTTGCTTTCCTTTTTCCCTCCCTTGTTTTTTTTTTTTTTTCTCTCTTTTCTCCTTTTTCTTTTATTCCTTTTTATATTCTTTATTTCCTTCTATTTTTTTCTTTTTCCCTCTATTTTTCTCTTTGCTGGTCTGTTTGTTTTCCTTTTTTTTCTTTTCCCCTCTTTATTGCTCTCTCTCTTGCACGTCTCCCAGACACATAGTTGTTATCCCGCACTGGAGAGATGCGCTTGCCAGCCGGTTCTTCTGTAGCGTACGCCCTTCTCCAGTATTATATTCAGCACACCGGTGCAAGCCAAATATCCAGAGGTAACGCCATGTAACCAGGAGCGTAGCTCATCCAGTAGCTGGGTGCTACCGGTCTTACCTCTGCTTCTGCAGAGAGGCTGGCTTGGAACCAAAACCTCAACACACAAGTGCAGACATGCTAATTGATAAAATCAAATGAAAAAAAATCCTTTGCTAATCATCGCTATGGTGTTTTCTTCAGGCTCACTCCCTGAATTCTAAACAAATGCAAGGAAGCACCAAGCCACCAACCTTGAACTCAATATCAACGTACTCAGCCCCCAGCTCCATTGCCAGCATAAGTGCCTCGAATCGTGGTTCATCTTCACCATCATACTCGCCTCCTTCCCACTTGGGTCTGCGCAACCAAAATCAAGAAACATACTTAGCTTAGGGTCGTTACAGGCATCCTGGAACGTTCACACCAAATGGATTAGACAAAGAAGAATTGTTCCTCTGATGATTCAAATACAATACAATCTAAACTGGAAAAAAACAAAATTTTCACTCATTGGTATTACTAAATTTTTCTTCTCTACCAATGCGACAAGATCTGAAAACAGCCTCTTGCAGAAATGCAGGAAGAGGCTGGGTAGGGTCGGACCCTTCCCCGGACCCTGCACAAGCGGGTACATACACCGGGCTGCCCTTGCCCTTACCAATGCGACAAGACGCTCTCTCACGCGAGAACGAAGAACCTAATCCCCCAAAAAGGGGGTGGGGCGGCCAGGCGCAGGCGGATCCACCTGTAGGTGACGAGGGCCGGGATCGGGCGAGGCTCCGCGAGGAGGTAGGGCAGGTCCCGGCGCGGCGCGAACCCGGCGAGGCGGTCGAGCCGGAGCTCGGCCACATCGGCGCCGAGCACGGCGGCGGCTGCCAGCTCCGCGGCCATCTCCCGCGGTGCCCGCGCCGTCGCCGGCACGCAGACGAGCGTGCGCGGCCTCTCGATGGCCGCGGTGGCCGGAGCCACTGCTGACACCGACATCGCCGTGGCCATCGTGGAGGTGGTGGGGTTGGTGGGAGATGGAGCAGGGCCGAGGCCGAGGGGGTTTAGCAGCTGACGGCCTGCTTCCGCTTGGTTGGTGATGGGCTGACTGACTGGATCGGTGAAGCCTACGTGGCCCGTTGTGATTGAGCGGTGACGTGAGGACACGGCGAGGGTCACCGACATGTGGGGCCATCTATGATTGGATGATCGGATGAAGATGCACACCATGTCACCATTCCCTTGGATTATGGAAAAGCAGATTATAAATTATAATCTCCTGTCAACTTATATTTTTCACATTTCCCGTTCATCTATCAGAAAAAAATTGTTATGATTACACACCCAAATTATTTTCACAACTCACAGCTAAAACCGAATTTTCAAGAATTTAAACAACTCACTTTATGCGTTACATCATACTAAGGATATTTTGGAACAGTCACAATAGAAAAAGAAATGTTTTTGTATGACATGTTTGCAACTGACGTATTTGAGGGCTCCTACAGGGACAAGATACGGTAGATTGCACCAATGTGTCATCAAGGCCTCTCCCACCTCAGACTGCCCTGTCGCAAGGGATTCGTGGTACGATCTCGCGGCCGCGCTGCTGATGTACGAAGGCCTGTTGACTCGCTCCGTACTGCCACAAAGTCTATTGATTACATCCTCTGACTCAGACCGTCATGCAGGGCTGAGCCGCTAAAATTCGAATCTCCGTACGAAATACAAAAATGAGACTTATCTTGTAAAAATAGAATTGTAGTATATTGTAACAATATCTTACATAGCCATCACACCTATCAAGAAACATACCGGGGCTGCACTTGTAAACCTGTTGACTTTGTCGCGAATACCTCGTGGTGCACGTCCTTGGAATTCAAAAAATCATGGAAGGCTACCTAGGCAACAGGTGGAATTTGGAGGTCGGAGACGAGATAGGTTAGGAACATGAAGTAAGGCGAGAGATGATGTGATCAACACATGAAGAATAAAAAAATAACCCTCGATTTTATGGTCTGATGGTCCTTCATGTTATCTCTACGTCCCGTAGTATGCACGTACTCCCTCAGGTGCATAAAAAATTGTCGTTCTACACAGAAGCCATGAGTGCACAAAAAATTAACGTTGAAGCAGAATCGAGGAGTTTGTCTCGTGAAAAAACGTAATAAACGCGTGGTAATGTGTGTGGCTATGAATTGAACCTACATGAGAGGTCTGAGAACTAGTGAAGTAGACCAGTCAAGCTATTAAAGAGACTATGATAGTAATGAAAAGAAAATTTATTTAATACTTTTTTGGTATGCAAGAACATGTCCAAAACAACAATTTTTTGTGCACCGGAGGGAGTAATAAGCAAATTGAGGGCTACAAGCATGACCTGAATTCTATAGGGCGACGCATCACGTTGTAATCAGGAGTGAGGGCTGTAGCCTCACACTAGGCCTATGAACTCGCGCATATAGGTCTATGAATTTATCATGCTGAGACATCTAATAGCCTCAACAAGACTCAGCACCGGAGCGATCAGAAGTCAAAAGGTGGGAAGGTTAACTTCGGCTTAAGTAGACTATCTATCTATTAGTAAATGATTAATTAGAAATCAATTTACTAGACTATTAATAGTTTGAACTAGCCGAGAACAGGACCCTGCAAATTGGAGGCCTTGTTCCCGTGCACAGCCAGCACATGCGTGTGCCCGGCCCTGCTGTCATGAACAACTATCTGACTTCTCAGAGAGCCAAAAGACGCGGGCAGTGGACCGCAGTACAAGATACAAATCGTGAAGGATTCACATGGTCTTATTCGCTCCATGCAGCCTCTGGAGAATGCAATTTATCCTCAGCAACGTCAATACAAAATCTCACCTTGAATGACCAAGAAGCAACAGCGAAAGGTGTAACATGAATAACTGAACATACAACAGATATCGAATGAGTGTCGTGTCCATCACAAGGTTCATGGATCCAGATGCATGGCCCTCCGTTTCCGGAAAGGACCAGCAGATTAAGGTTCGCCCACAAGCTTCTCGATGAGGTTCGCTGCATCCTGCACGGTCGCGATGTCCTGCGCGCTTGTTTCATCGACCGTGATGTTGAATTCCTCCTCGAGGCCCATCACGATCTCAACCTGCAGCAGAAAGTTGGGTGCTATTATTAGGACATTGTATTTTCTGGAGTTGAAGTCGTTTTTGGTAAACTGGGATTACCGTATCCAATGAATCGGCACCGAGTTCAGAGAATTTCGATTCTCCTGTGATAGCAGTAGTGTCAGGGAGAGCCAGCTGCTTTTTTACAATCGAACAAACCTTGTCGACTGTCTCTTGCTTAGCCTGCTCAAAAGGGCAATGCCACTTCAGTCGGTGTCAACAAGTCCAAGGAAGAATAAAAAATGGCTTTCAAGAATCAGGTGTTACTTCTCAGATAATCATCTGTTTTGTACTTTCAAGACACAATACTGGAATATTTCCGTCTATATTTGGCTAACTGCATGACATTATCAATTTTGTGTTTTTTTTGTTCTTAAAAGAACTTTAGTTTCTTCACCATCCGATGATAGGATATCATGTATCGAAGAAAATGTGGTGCAGAATCCTTTGCAGCTGGAAGTCTGGAAAACCAATTTAACGACAGAAATAAAGTGATGCATACCGAGCAACAAATCTTAAACCGGAGAGTACTTGGCCTTGACCGGATGGAAACAAAGTTCATCCTCTGGCTTTGAAAGGAAACCGAGCTCCGACTTGAGATAACATTTGTCACCTGAAATGGATCAAGTAAATGTCCTCGTAACTGAATTGTTCATAAGCACAGAACAATAGATTCCTAGTACAAATTGGGAAGAATAGTAGTCGACATCAAAAACAAAATTGCCATAGTACTCATGCTGCAGAAACCCTTTTCTCAGACACACTAAGGTTTCGTATTGCATGGCATGTTCAACCAAATAATAACAAAAGATATACCATGGAAAATTGTAACACCCAAAATTTGTAAATTCAAATTTTAAACCGAATGGATGTCGTGCATGTTGAAAATTTCGAAGATTTGAAACTGGATTCAAATTTGGAAGAGGAAACAGAAAAGAAAAGGAAAAGAAAAAGGAAAAACGACACTTGGGCCAAATTCCATCCGCGCCAGCCCAGCAGCCCGCGTCCTCCTCCTCTCACTGCTAGCCGGGACCCGCGTGTCAGCCCGTTCTTCTTCTCCAACCGTCGCCCGCATTTCTCCCACGCCGAACTCCGCGTGTCCCCGTTTCCGAATCCTCACGAACCACGCCACAATCCCGGATTTTCAGCACGCACCCCCCCCCCCACGATCGCAACCTCCCCCGACCTCTTCTCCTCCGACTTTAAAAACCTCGCGACCCCCCTCTGATTTCTCCCGCTTGCAACCGCGCTCCGACGGTGAGTACCGCCGCCGCCACCGAAATTCGCCGCTTCCAGTGTCGGTTCCATCGGGCTAACACGTCTCTCTTCTACGCAGCAACCCGTAGGAATCCAGCTCGCAGCGAGAACACGCCGGGAAACTCGACGCCGCCAAGCTCCGGTAAGGGCTAGCCGCCGATCGCTGGTGAAAGCGTTGAATTCTTCGGTTTCGATCTGTTCTGATCCTCGCTACATCATCCACTGACCCCAGGGAAGCTCTACGACCGAGAAACTTGAAGGATTGCCGACCCCAACTGCAACTTCGACGAGCACAGCAGGTCGCCGCCGCCAGTCCTCGTCGCCGACCGACTTCCGAGCTCTTCGGGTCCAAGAAAATAGCCTCTACCAAGCTCCGCTACCTCCCCTCTGCCGTGCCGAGAAATCCGAGTTTTAGCGCGTGTAGACGAAGATCCGAAACCTCACCGGCAAGATCGCCGCCTCCGCCGTCGAGCGCCGCCGCGCGCTATGTTTCTCCCCAGCCAGAGTGACGTGACGCGTTGTGAGCCGTCTATTTGAAATTGCGCGGCTGAAATCAAATCGCCGTACCCCTTCGCGGTTCCAATCTGAACTGCACACTTTAAATCCAACGGCTCAGGTTTAAAACGCTGATTCCTGCCGGAAAACTTGCGGGCTATCCCCTGGCGCGTTAGAAAATTTAGATCTAGCCCCGGATTCTTCGGTTCAGTTTTCCAGTAATTGTGCAGATACGTGTAAACTTCTGTTTTAAGCCCTAGAACCTTGAGTATTTATGAAATCTAATCGGGAAAATTAGAAATTAGCCCCTGTATTCATTTTAAGTGAGGATTAACTTTGAATTTGTGAATTAGGCACTGATAATAGGGTTAGCAAAACATTTTAGTGCTGTACTTAATCACGAATGAATTTTAGGCTTTAAAGCAAAACAAAATAGTAGAATTTGAATTCTGAAATTCATAAAAATTTAATTACAGCAGCAAACTATACACAAAAATGAATCTAAAATGATTTAAACTTTTAGAAAAACCCTGAACATTCTGTTTTTGAATTTTTGAGCAATATATATTCTGTAATAGTGTTTAAATTACTGTTCTAATGTTGAAAAACACTTTTTAGGCATAAAAGTAAATCGGAATATATGTAAAAATAATAAATATTTTAGGAAATGTTAATATATAGTTTTGAATAGGAAATTTAAGTTCTCGAAGTTGATAAGATGTGAAGTTCTGTTTAGATAGAAAATACCCTCTTTTATGCAATTCCCATGGCTAAAAATAAATTTTAAAGGCAATATATATTCACAAATACACATAAAAATTTGGTATGAACATCATATGATGTTAAAAATAAGAATTTCATCATGAGAGACCCAATATGAACATATATATGTGGACTTTAGTGATTTTAGGCTAAAAGAATAAAGTGAAGTTATGTTTATGCATGTTTGACTTGCATGATTATATATGTGGGTGATTTCTTATGGGTGTTGTTTGTTTTTACTATGTGTATGGTTGCACGAGTAGAACCGGCCCCAGAGCCGGTTCTCAACTTCCATGAGCAAGACTTTCCGTTCCCCGAGCAACAAGAAGAAGACAGGTGTCCTTGACCACTTTGTACCTAAACTAGGAAAGTTAGTTAGAGTTATTTGCATTGTCATATGAATTATGAAACCCATGTTAAGAAGTTTTCTCTAGCTTTTTATGTCTTATTTCTTGTAGCATGGGTTAGGAATTACTTAGTATATTTATTATGGATATTCTTTATGCTTAGCCATGCTTAGAATCAGGATACTTGGGATTATGAACTACAAACATTGATTATTTACTATTGATGATGTCGGTACCCTCGATACTAGGTACCCCCGCGCACAGGACAAACAGCCTAAGGACCTTGCCCCCTCCGCAGGGGGGAGCTCCGAAGGCGTCACGTGCCCGGCAGGGCCAGGGCTCCCCTCTTCTCAGAGAATAACTCCGAGACTACCACGTGGCCCAGAAGGCCGGACCTCGCCCCCTCCACAGGGGCGAGCTCCGAGGAAGCTGCGTGTCCTGCGGGGCCGGAGCTCCCCTCCCCTCGGAGGATAGCTCCGGGCCTGCCACGTGGCCCAGAAGGCCGGACCTCGTCCCCTCCGCAGGGGCGAGCTCCAAAGGAGCCACGTGTCCAGCGGGGCCGGAGCTCCCCTCCCCTCGGAGGATAGCTCCGGGCCCGCCACGTGGCCCAGAAGGCCGGACCTCGCCCCCTCCGCAGGGGCGAGCTCTGAAGGAGCCACGTGTCCAGCGGGGCCGGAGCTCCCCTCCCATCGGAGGATAGCTCCGGGCCCGCCACGTGGCAAGCAGAGCCGGACCTCCCCCCTCCGCGGGGATGAGCTCCGAAGGCTCCACGTGTCCAGCGGGGCCGGAGCTCCCACTCTCCTCAGAGGAGAGCTCCGGGCCCGACACGTGGCCAACAGAACAGTGCTGCCCGCCCGGCGCGGTAGGCAGCGGGAGTAAAGGCGCGCCATGCCTTTACCGTACAAAGTATTCAAGACCCGCGCCTTCCCAAGACGAAGAGGTGCGGCGCACGCCTGTTAGGAGGCGCTGTGACCAGTCACAGTCAAGACAGGCGTACAGTGTCTGAAGCTGCAGGCCATTGAAGGCAGCGACAAGACATGGACAGGACGTGCCCTGCCGCCCCTGCCATCACCAACGGCTACACGCTACACCTAGCCTGCGACATGGGCAGGGCGGCAGGACGAGGACCTCGACGCCAGCGCCAAGACATAATAGCTGGTAGGAAATCACCCCAAGGCCACCTGTCGGGTCCCCGAGGCCCACCTTGTAAGCCGTCCGAGTCTTGGACTATAAAAGGCTCGGGTAGGCAACGTTACAAGGGGTTCGAACTCTGCTGAGTTCGGCTCTCTCGAGGTCATCATCACATTCAAGGAAACCAGTGCTCCGAGCACTCCCGTGGACGTAGGGTTTTTTGCTCCGGCGGCCCGAACCACGTAAATCCCCGTGTCAATCCGCTTTCACCTTCTTCCTCCGTCATCCACTCCGGTGAGACCCTCGCGAGAGGACTAGCCCCGTCTAAAAAAGAATCTCCGCGGGCTGTCCAGAGCAGGCCCGGGAAAAGTGTCGACCGCAGACGCTTCGACAAATGATATATGATGAATCATGGTAAAGATAGTAATCTAGGCAAGCTGGATGTTTTGGTTAGTGCTGTGTGCACGAGACTCGGGTTCGTGTTTAGTGATTGTCTAGGTTCTAAGGACTGGTTCATGGAGCATTTAACCTGACTTTACCGTACCACCACATGTTGAGATGGGACAGCTTGGCCAATTAATTAGGTGTATTTTCGACGTAGTGTGGGTGTTTAGAAGGTGCGGAGAATAGGAGTCAGTTGGACTACCATAGGAATCACAAGGCTCAAGAGGGGGCCACTGCAGCGGGGGTTGGAGCCACCTAGATGTTGTTAGGGGTGAAACCTCAGTGGGCTCATGCTCGTCGGGAATCCTTTTGTAAAGGCCTTGTAGTGATCTCCTGGCTACACACCTGGTAAGTGTGAATGTGGTACACGGTCACAGGCAAAATGGTGGTTCTCTAGTTCATCCGACAACGGAGGATGAAATCACTACTTGTGGGTAACGAGGTACACACTCTGCATAGTTGAAAATTGTCATGACAACCATGCTCACGGTCAAGAGTGGCTTGGACTTCTTCATGATTAGAGGACTATAAAGTAAGAGGTTGGGTATGTTAAGCAGGTAGCTTAACATTGATGAAGAGATGTTGGGATTGGGACTACCTCACTTATGTAGTAATATAGGTGCTTAATAAGATAAGGTGATAGGAATTAATGCGTAGTGCAATAACCATGAGTTAATACTTTTCTTGTCCTAGCCTACATAACATTACTTTGCCACACTTGCTGAGTACCGTTGTTACTCAAGCTTCCTCGTTGTTGGATTTATATTGCTGCTCGGGCCATGGTGAAAACGTGGAGTACAACAACGAAAAATTTGGTCCTGAAGATGGATTCTAGGTTTACAGAGTCCCCCGGGCAACGCCTGTGATGGAACCCGCAAGACTTCATTTCCGTTGCTCCGTTTATGATGTACCCAACATTTTAATAGTTTTTTGAGACAAATTATATAAGACTTTGATGTATTCATACACTTCGCTTGTATTTAAATGATGTTTCACTATTTGTTGCCACATGTATGAGAAAATGATCCGGACATACATGTCAGCGGTTGATCTTCGAAAAAACCAGGTGTGACAAAAATTCGTTTTAATATAACTATTAGTAACACATATATTGTTAACATGGCAAAGTGAAGCTGATAGAGCCCACAAATTTCTTGAATGATAAGAGTTTTCTATGTCTACCAAAAATGTTCACATGAACAACAAAATCCAAAAATAACTGGGCCTTCAGACAAGAGTTAGTCACTATCTGGTTTGGAAATTCAAACCATAGGGTTGGTTACATTTTCTATACCATCCAGTCAATATTTAAAAATTTTACAGACAAACTGCAGGGAAAAAACTTGCTTCCTGGCAAGCAACTAGGACTGTAAACTTTTCAAGAGCTGATCTAGCACAGAGATTTGGAACATCTAAACCAGGGAATCACTGCAATACACAAGGAAAATGATGCAACAACAACAACAAAGCCTTTGTCCCAAGCATGTTGGGTAGGCACAAGGAACATGACGCAACTACACATAAATCAAGATTTTCAAACTTGGCCTCATATCAAACAAGCGTGTGGGACCCAAATATACATTGGGAATCCCTTGATGAAGGACACTCCAGGTCAGACAAGAAGCACGTGACAGGGCACACTTGTAACAAGAAAAGTGCATTTTCTATTCTCTTTAGCGCATCGAAATTGATGCAGAGAAGCAAAGCAGTGTTAAAAAAGTGTTCTTTAACTCCAGCAAGATCTGAAGCATGTGCTGTCATTTGGCTTGCTTGGTGACCCCAACTAGAGCTTTTCTGTTTTTCCTATGGAGTGGGCTACATTGATTAAAATACTAAGTAATACAGAAAAGTTGTATGAACCATCTATAACAACTTTCAACATCTGTTCATCATGACCGATGAAAATAAACTCTCTAGGTGCTTCCTCACAATTACATCCGCAAGTTCTCCCAGTATTACAACTTTGGTTACCTCCTTACTAACTACTATAAGTCAAAGTTTTCACACCAATTGAAAGGCAAATCTAACTGTACTGGTCGCAGCTCAAATTGAAGTAACTGCTTTATCTCATCACCTAAACTGTAAAGCACCGATCCAAGTCAATCTGTGCTCAGACAGTACTAACCGTACGCAGAGTTCTCAGGAAAGATTATGCCGAGCTACAGAACCAAGATCCGCCCTATGAAGCAGCAAAGGAATCTCGTCACGAATTTCTTACAGCGTTCTGTCAACTAGAATATATATATATTATATATATATATATAATCAGCAATTACACCAACAAACTGAATCAAAACCAAGAAATCATCCCAAAGCTTCACCGCCGGCAACAAAGGCAAGCATCCAACCAAATTAACCAAGAACATCATGGGTCGTCACAAATCCAAGAGCTTACGAATCTTTGACCATGTCCTCTCCTCACATCAAGAAAGCACAGGACAAGAAGTAAGCACCTGACCGGAGGCCCGCCGCCGGGAGGCGACCGGCGAGAAGGAGGCGGAAGCGGCGGCTAGGGAGTGAGCCATGAGCTACTACCGAAGGCGGCGGGGAAGGCTCGTGGTGGTGGGTGGGTGGGTGGGCGCTCTACTTCCTGGAGGCAGTGAGGTAAGCTACCAGGCAGAGGTGTCCGCGTCGTGCGGGTGAGTAGATAAATAGATAGACATGGGATAAAGCGTCCGAAGACGCATGCTTGCTCTCACGCCCCAGCCAGAAAATGGGAAATGGAAATGCTATCTGGATTTCATCAAGTTGTTAGTGACATAATGCTCAGCGAGGTTTTGTATCTGTTGCGCCATAGAACTCGCGCACACACCATTGCATTCTCTATGGAACGAAGCTGACAAAGTGACACCAAAGATTACTGATGAGGATACGACATACTAATCTCATGTTCTATGCAACGCAAAATGACAAAGTTGTGTCAGCAGGAATCCAAAGCAACCGAAACATCATCAAAAGACTGCGGGATAAGGACGATCTCTCAAAAGACAGGTAATGATAATAGAAGTGCGTGTTGAAGACCATCAAAACAAGAAGGTTTTGCTAGAGGGCCTTTGGTCATATAGAAGTCCTCCCTCAATGAAGGATCTCGTCTATTGTGGAACCAATTGTTATACTAGAGAGAGTAGTGGCAATAATATAATCTTACTTATATACCAAAATGATATTTAGTCTCTCTATAAAAGAAGACTAAGGGTCATTGTAAGTGAGATGGATTCTTTTGGAAAAGAGCAATAATATACAACTATTGTCCTCTTATACTGTATCACTATAATATCAACATATTTCAACTGGTTTTAAATATTACTACTATTTATAAGTTTCTTATGATGAGTAGGAGAGAACTTAAATCTATGATGAGTGTTATCTACCTCACACGATGAATTGGTAAGTGCTTGTTGTATTGCTTGCTTGTGCGTTGCGGGATCTGGAATGCGAACCCTTTGCAGGGTGGTCACTCCGGTCCTTTTATAGTTCAAGGCCGGGGTGGTTACAATGTGGCTTGGGGCCCAACAGGTGGCCCCAATGCTACGTGTACTCTATACATGATATAGGGCTTCGTCCTTTGAGTAGAGTGGTCGATGGGGGAGTTAAGTCTCGCCGCTCGGCGCGCTGAGCGCCCCTGACCGCGTGTCAGGTGATGATGAAGACGTCGTCTTGTCGCCGCGTCTTCTCGCCCTGCATGGGCGGCTTCGTGCCGTTGGGAAGCACTGTGCTGCTATCACGCCTTGCCGTCCTGTCTTGTCACTGTAATGGTGAACGGGCAGAGGACGAACGCGTGCGTAGTGCGTCATGCTTCTAGGGAATGCGCGAGCCTTGAACACGGAGCCTGCCAGCGCACTTCCTTCTTGACTTCGTCGACCCATGGCCCATGACGGATCGTGGGGCACGTGACGGCTTTGGAGCTCTTATCGACGGGTTTGGTGCCAAGGGACACGTGGCAGCTCCGGACCTCACCTCGGCGAAGAGGCTCAGACCGGAGCCCAGGGCACGTGTCAGCACCAGAGTTGTCCTCAGCGGATAGGTGGCTCTGAGCCACGGGACACGTGGCAGCTCCGGACCTCACCTCAACGTGGAGGCTCAGACCGGAGCCCAGGGCACGTGTCAGTACCGGAGTTGTCCTCAACACGGAGGTGGCTCGGAGCTAGGACACACATGGCAGCTCCGGACCTCACCTCAGCGTGGAGGGTTGTGCCAGAGCCCAGGGCATGTGTCGGGAGGTGGCTTTGAGCCAGAGGACACGTGGCAACTCGACCTCACCTCAGCGGGGAGACTCGGACCGGAGCCTAGGGCATGTGTCAGCTCCGGAGCTTAAGTACACTTGGCAGCCCGAGGGCTGTCAATGGGACCAAGGGCACGTGGCTACGCTGGAGCTCGCCTCAACGGGGAGGCGGGGCCCAGACTATCTTTTACCCACTACGCGGGGGTACCTGGTCTGTAGGGTACCGACATTGGCCCCCGGGCCCATCTCGGGGGAGACATCGAGCCCGTAGGTGGGGCCCCCATCTCTCCCGCGTGGTGGTTTTGAACCTGTACATTGGAAACCGAAGTGGTGGCGAGATTTTCGTGTAGTGGATGAGTGGTTGTATCTAGGAGACGAAAAGGCCGCACGTCCTTGGCGTAGTGGGCATGCTCGCTAGTAGAAGTGGCTGCACGTCCTCGGCGTAGTGGACACGTGCTTGCTCCTGACTGGTGGTTCGTCGCGACGTGCTCGAGGGATTGCCCCGGGGCATTTACTGCGGCGACCCTTGGGTCGACCGCTGTAGTTCCACCATGCTGCTTTTCTCGAGAACCGCTGGACGTTCCCGGAAAGTTACCCACCTGGCCCCTAGTGTATGATGGGTGGACCTGGGTCCTACCCCTCGTTGGGGGAGGCACTCAACCCGCGGTGTGGCATGGCGTGGCATGGTGGAAACCCAAACGTCGCGCCCGTTGCCCTGCCAGAGGTTGCGGACGTATAAAGGGAATCCTTCCGGAGAAGGACGATTCCCTTCTACCTTTTGCAATCTTCGCCTTCCTCTTGTGCGCTCGAAGCCTCCGCTCCCCAGTGCTTTCAACCTTTCCTCGCCACCATGTCTTCTTTCCTCCGTTCGTCCAGGCTTAGCAGCGATGGCGACATCGCTATTGTGAGGCGCCTGCTCGGCTCGCAATCGGCCACGTTCGACGGAAAGATCCGTCGCGGGAGGGTCCCGCTGACCGACATGCAACCTGGTGAGGTGGTACTCTTCACCTCATGCGTGTTGTCCGGGTTCGCACTCCCGGTGTCGTCCTTCCTCCTCACCCTACTGGAGGTGTATGAGCTCTAGTTGCAGCATCTTACGCCGCACGCCCTCGCGCTAGTGGCAGTCTTTGTCCACTTCTGTGAGAAGTTTGTGTGCGTACGACCTTTGGTGCGGCTCTTCAGGGTGTTCTTCTCCTTGAGGGCCTCGGGGAGAAGCACAAGCCAGCTGGGGCTTATTACTTCCAGCACCGAGGGAGGCACTCTGCGCCCTTCACTCCCGGTAAGTGGGAGCACTGGAGGGAGGACTGGGTGATTGCCCAGACTGACATCCACGACCGCTTGGAGCTGCCGGGTGGCCCGCCGATGGCCGAGGTGGCCATTGGGGATGAGATCCCCGACCTGCAGGATGCCTACAAAATGGTGCTGGAGAGGATCAGGTGCTTGGCGGAGGAAGGCCTGACCTCGCTGATGGTTCTGGCTGACATCCTGTCCCGTCGTATAGACCCTCTCCAGCAGTGCGTCCGGGTAGGGCGACATGACCCGGTTGGCGTGCGGAGCAGGGTCGTCACCCGATCGGGAGTTGTTGGAGATGATGCTGCAGAAGCTCTCCTGTGACCCGATTACCGATGACTCCATCACTCCATCGGCGAGCTGCCAGCCCGTCTACCTCAACCCGCAGGCACGGTCAAGGCCGCTGAGAGAACTGCCGGCACTATACGACATCGATTTCGCAGTGTGACAGATTGGGGATCCCTCGCGGGGCATCGAGATCTCCCGAGCGGGCGGCGCCGGTGGCCAGGCAGGGCCTGCGCCGGACTCCCTCCCAAGCAGGGGGAAGGAGTCGGTAGGAAGGCCTGCGGTTGCGGCGCACCCTCGTTCGCCACCCAAGGGTGCCCCAGAGCAAGGCAGGGCATCAAAGAGGAAGCTTGTCCGTCCTGACGGAAGCTTTGTCTCCGACCTCCAGGCGAGGGGTTCCCAGGCTTCCCGTACTCCCGCACCGGGCTCGGCGATTGGCGCCACGGGCAGCTCTGGAGCTACCGCTGACGAAGCAGTCCCGGCGGCCACGGAGATGGTGTATGGGGCCGCTGGAGCTTCATGGCGGGCCCCACCAACATCGTCAGCTTCTCAGCCGTTGAGGGCCACCCCAGCTCAGGGCGCATATTTGGCGTCGAGGTTCTCAGCAGGGAAGGCTCCTGATGTGGTGTCTTCATCGATGAAGACCCCTGAGGCTCCGCCGGTGTGACACCTGGTTCCGAAAATAGAACCAAGTAAATGCATATGTGTGCCCAGGATGTTCATCGCACATACACATGTAATCCGCAAACTGAATTCAGAATAAAACCATGAATAAATAGTGTTTAAGTACTTTATTACAATGACTCAAAGTCTCGCTCATGAATCTCTAACTTATTCTTGCAGCAGAAGTCTCTAAACGACAGCGGAAATAACTAAACAGCAGGCTCCAACTTCAACTCCACAGTCATGTTGACGGTAGTTCGCACACCTAGTACTCCACATGGTCCTCGAAATACTCATCTCCTATAGCTGATGTTTATGGGGTAATGCAAGGGTGAGTACATGTCGTACTCAACAAGTGCGGGAAAAGTATGACATGTATCTTACAACAAGGTATGGAATAAAAAGGTTCATTGCAGTAAGTAAATTTTATTTCACAACATGATAAAAACATCAACTATTTCTAGGTGAAATTTATCCCATAATATTCAAGTAATTCATCAACATTCTCTCATCATAATTCACCATTTATCATGCTTCAACCAACCAATAATCTTTCTCAAGTTCATCTCATGCTCATAAATATTCATAACCATCTCATATTCATATAGCCAAAACCAAACTCATTGTCATGACTCAAAATAGCCCCAAAACCAATCCCAATGACCATACCATAACCATACTGAATAAACATCCTAAATTTGCCTCTAATCATATAAGTTGGCCAGATGCTTGTGACCGGAAGCACGGCTATCATGATAGTTTTACACTCTGCAGAGGTGACACCACTTTACCCACAAGTTCGTGATTTCGTCACCCGTCGGCGACTGCAGAACCTCCATTATACCAGTACACAACCGTTGGTGTATGGCCAAGAGATCACAAAATAGCCTTTACAAAGAGGCTACTAGATGTACGAACCCACTGAGGTTTCACCGGCAGGCTCGAATCTCCATTCTCACACCCACGGGCCCCCTCTTGTGCCATGCAGTTCCCAGGGCAGTCCCTATCGACTCCCATTCCTCGCGCCATCCAACGGTACATAACAAGCTAGCAACACACCTAATTAGTCAGCTTAGCCGCACCCATATTTGGCCTTGTGGTTGCACTGTTTTACTGGCATGTGCTGGCATGAACCGGTCCTTAGATCTACGGCAAGTAAACCACCATCTCATTCAGCAACATCCACAAACCAATCTTGCCTAGATCTTCCTGATTCCATGCTCATTATCATCATCAAGTTCTCATCATCATTATTCGTATGAGTGCAGTAGCTAAACATGTTTTAATTCAACTTTCTCGTATCCCGTAGATTAAGCGAAGGAAAAAGGAAAAACAACCATTCCTGACCCATCAACTTTCCCGGCGACAAGGATGGTTAACAAAACTAGTAACTCCTATAAAAGGGTATCCCTCAAGTTGACTCAAGCATACGAGTTTTCACAAACAAAACGTTTCGAAATATGGGATGAATATGGTCAAGGGGCACTTGCCTTGCTCCCGTGGCTCTTGTTGCTCAAGCGTCTCGAAGTCCTGGTGCTGTAGTTCCTCGTAGATGGCCTCTTGAGCTTGTCCTTCTACTCACGACCATGCACATACAAAATTTATCGCAATCAATCATCATGCACAAACTTTACTCAAGATGCAATGGGGTAGATGAATGCAAATCCTATGGTGCTTTTTATTAAACCAGTTTGTACGTGTTCTTGCATGTTTTAATGGTTTTTCATGGTGTTTTATGATGAACAAGGGTGTAGGGATCAAGTGTGGACGTGGTGATGATCTTGACTCAAGATCTAGATATGTCGAAGTGTGTAGTCGACACTTTCCCCGGACCTGCTCTGGGCAGCCCGCGGAGGATCTTTTTCGGAGGGGCTAGGCACTTGCGGAGAGCTTCCGCGTTAGGGACGAGTGAGGGAGAAGCTTGACACGGGGAGTTTTACGTGGTTCAGGCCGCCGGAGCGTAAAACCCTACGTCCACGGTGAGCAGAGGTGCTCGCTGTATTGCTTGTTGCTCAGAACCGGAATCCTGAGCTTGAGGGTAAGCGATGTCTAGAGTGCGAGTTCACTGAGTTCGAACCCCTACTAACGTTGCCTACCCGAGCCTTTTATAGTCCAAGGCTCGAGTGGCTTACAAGGTGGGCCCAGGACCCGACAGGTAGTCCCGGGGAGATTGCTTGCCGACTACCGTATCTGCAGTTATGCCGGTAGTTGTATCTGGCGAAGGCTTCCGAGTCTTCGTTCTGTCGCCCTGCCCATGTCGCAAGCTAGTCATAGTGGTTGATGATGGCAGGGGCGGCAGGGGATGTCTTGTTGCTGTGTTTATTGGCGGGCAGGCTCTGACACGGCGCGCTAGTCTGCGATGTGACTGGGCGCAACGGCACCTGACAGAGGTGTGCTCCGCGTCTCCTCATCTTGGGAAGGCGCGGGCCTTGAATACCTTGTACGGGCAAGGTATGTCGCGTCTTTACGCCAGCTGCCTACCGCGCGGGGCAGGCAGCGTTGTTCTGCTGGCCACGTGGCGGGCCCGGAGCTCTCCTCTGAGAAGAGGGAGGTCCGGCCCTGCGGGACACGTGGAGTCCTCGGAGCTCTCCTCTGAGGAGAGGGAGGTCCGGCCCCGCGGGACACGTGGAGCCTTCGGAGCCCTCCCTATGGAGCGGGAGGTCCGGCTCAGTTGGCCACGTGGCGAGTCCGGAGCTCTCCTCTAAGGAGAGGGAGGTCCGGCCCCGCTGGACATGTGGCGCCTTCGGAGCTCTCCCTGCGGTGAAGGGCGAGGTCCTTAGGCATTTCCCCCTGTGCGCGAGGGTACCCCGTATCGAGGGTACCGACAATGGCCGTCAGGCCCATCTCGGGGGAGATAGCGAGCCCGAGGTGTGGCCTCCGCCTCTTCCATTCCGCGCACTTTCTCTAAGTCTCGCATTGACCGTTGCTGGAGCACGAACAGTCGCGGGATCGTGGGAGCGTGAGCCCACTTGATGGTTGCTTTTACTGCGGCGGTTCCCAAGGCTGCCACTTCTGCACATCGCGACACTTTTTTCGGGAACCGCCACAGCGCCTTGCCGGCTCGTCTCTTTGGGAGACTGGCTTCTTGGCCCACCACTTCAGCTGGACGACTTGGGTCCACTTGTCATCGACGCTCGGTCTTGGAGCCGAAGCGGTTGCCTATGCGGCGTATTCGAAGAGTTTTGAATCGCTTTGAATTACACCTGGGAAGTTTTTAAAAGGGGATCTTACCCGCATCGCAGTTTCCCTTCGCACTTCCCAGCGCTTGCACCTTCCTTGAACTCTTGCGCCTTTGTCTTCCCTGTCGTTGAGCTCTCCCCTGCCATGGCTTCCAACCCGCCTCCTGAGAAGAAGCGCACTCGATCTCCTCCGGTGGCGGTGTCTGTATCGAATCAGGGAACCAGGGCGCCTGCACGGCCTGCTTCTGGAGATGGCGCCCCGTCCGGTGGCGACCCCAAGTGGTCTCGGGTTCATCATCCCGACATGACTCCTCTTGAGCGACGACAGGCTGAAGGTTCTTGGTCGTCGCATCCTCCCTCCTCAGGCGGTGGAGTCTCCAAGGAAACTGCTGATGCGTTGAGGAAGGCTTCAGGCAGTGGAGTCTCCAAGGAAACTGCTGACGCGTCGAGGAGGGCTTCAGGCGGTGGAGTCTCCAAGGAGACTGCTGATGTGTCGAGGGGAGCTTCAGGAGCATCCCCTGCTCCGTCAGTCCAGACGACTGCGGAGTGGCCGTCAAATGCGACGGCGGGCTCTAGTGGTACTACCCCGGCTCGGAAGCCGGGGTTGAGAGCCTGTTGGAGTGCTCGCATTTCTCGGCTGTCCCCGACTGATGGGGAGTCTGCGCCACAACGCTCGGAAGCCGAGACGGTTGTCGCGGCCCCCAAGCCAACACAGCGGTCCGGCTTCTGTGGCAGCGTCGACCCCCTCCACTCGTCCTTCTCCACCGGCTCAGGAGCCAGTTGCCGGTGAGGGTTCGGCGGGTCCGGCTGTCGAAGTCCCGACGCCGGCTTCTCCTGACCGGCGTCTCATACCGGTTGCCGGTGCGTCGTCTTCTCTTGAAGACGACGTGATGGAGGAAGTCGGGGACGCCGCTCCAGCTTCTGCTGCCCCACTGCCCCTGGCAGATGCTCTCGTGCTCGGCCAGACGAGCGTTCGGCAACTCTTGGCCGATCTCGGTCGTGAGCGATAGGAGCAGATGGTTGATAGGGATCGCCTCCTCACCTGGGGAAACCTTTTGCGGGAGCGGACCACGAAGGTCAAGGGCGAGCTCGACTCCAGGCGGGAGTCGCTTGACCTCATGGAGGCGCTCCTCGACCGACAGAAGCGGGCTGTCGACCGTCTGGACCCCGAGACGCGGTGGCTCCACAGGGAGGTCCTTGAGGCGCATGCCCGGGCCGAGGAGAACTTCTCTACCCTGGAGGAGGTAAGGCAGAGGCTAGCGCATCGTAAGCGCGCCGTTGAGGACCAGGAGCGCTCAGTGGCGGCCGAGGCGGAGAGGGTCGCTGCGCGGCTGGAGGCGGGCGAGGGTGACCTGCGGGCTCGGGCCTTGGAGCTAGAGGCCCGGAAGGCAGACCTTGCCACAAGGGAAGAGCTGGTCTCCCGGGAGCGCCAGGCGATTCTGGATCGGGAGTTGGCTGCCGACTTCCGGGCTTCGGAGTTGGAGCGGCTTGCCCAGATTCTCCACCTTCGGGAAAGCTCCCTGGCGGCCAAGGAGAAGGAATTCTCCGAGGGAAGCCACGACGCCCTGTGGGCAGCCCGCCGCGAGATAGAGGAGCTCTTAGCCTCGCGGTATTCCGAGGCCCGTGCGGTCTCGAGCTTCGTTGACCGGGCAGGGTCCGCCTTGGTCCCCCTTGGCTTCAGCCCGGTGAAGACGGCGACCCCTGCGCTGAAGGTGGCTGAAGTGATCCCCGCGCTGGAGTCAATCGGCGCCAAGCTGAGCAAGCTAGACGCGGTGGTCGCCGGCGAGCTCGAGGCAGAGGGACAGGGCCTGGCCGTGGAGGTTGCCACGCATGTGTTGGCATGCTTCAGGAGCCGGGACCCTTCTTTCTCACTGGAGCCAGCGAGACAGGGCCCTGCCGCGGAGCGGGAGGAGACCGCCAGGGCTGAAGTCGGGGATGTGGCCGCCCTTGTAGCCTCTAGGTTCCGGCGCGAGCCAGGGGGACCCTAGGGCTTGTATCTCCCTCTTTTTCTTTTTATTGAGCTTGTAGTCCAGCTCATGGAGCCATGAATAAATAGACTCTTGTTTCCTTTTGTGCCTGTTATGCTTTTTTCTTCTTCTTGGTTTCGCCTGGCCGAGCCCTTAGCTCCGCAAGGTACTCAGAGGTCTTCATCAATCTCGAAGCTCTGCACAGACACCTTCCCCGAGTCCTCATTGTATTAAGGGCCCCGGAGGTCTCCGGAGCTCGCCCCATGAGAATGGGGAGGTCCGGATCCGCTGGCCACGTGGCGGGCCCGGAGCTCCCTTCTGAGGAGAGGGAGGTCCGGCCCCGTGGGACACGTGGAGCCTTCAGAGCTCTCCCCTCAGAGGGGGAGGTCCGGCTTCTGCCAGCCACGTGGCGGGTCCGGAGCTCCTCTTGAGGAGGCGGGAGCTCTGGCCCCGCTGGACACGTGGGGCCTTTGGGCCTCGTCCCTGTTGAAGGGGCGAAACCCGGATCCTCTGGTCTTGCGCTGGAGTAGTCGATAGCTCCTTGCCCCCCACCTCATGCAGCCCCCGTAGCTATAACCTGGAGGTCCTGCACTCAGGTAGAGGAAACGTAATTCTCCTCGGGGGGTTCTCCCCTCCCCGTCTCTTAGTCTTATTCGGCTGACGGTCCTAGTCCGGTATACGGGGCTTGGGCAATTCTGTGCGTGAGGCACCGGGGCTCCAGCTCCCTCCAAGGTCCGGGTATGACCGTCCGACCCCTAGTACCGGACCGTATGCCGGGGAAGCAGGGTGCACAGGCTTTGGGTACGGAACAAGGCAAAGCGGCTGTACTCCCCTGGACCTCCGGAGGGCAGGGTGCGCACGCTTTGGGTACAGAGCCGGCTGAGCGAGATACGCACCCTGGACCCCCCATGCACGGCGCAGGCCTTTCCTGGAGGTGACCAACTGGCATCGCAACACCTGATTGGGGGAGGCCCGAGAGGCCCCCTGGCCATCGGCAGGTGCCTCAAGCGCAACCACCTTCGGTAGGATAGCAAATGCTGACTATGGATGAGCGCGGGAAAAGGGGAGCTAAATGTACGGTGAGCATACATAGAAAGTGCGGTCATAAAAATTAATGCGTAATTTAAATGAGCACATGAGAGAGAGCGAGGTAGAACAGGTTTCTATGTAAATGCCCATAGGAGGAAGGCAGGCTGTACATGGAGGCCACGACCCGTCCCATTAAGAAGGGAAGCAAGACTCTACGCGCTTGGGGTCGGAAGCAGGCCAAGCTAGACGTAGTCCTGGACCGTCCCCTGAGACTTAGCTGCTCCGAGCGCTGTTCCTAGACTATGAGATTTATTACAGAAGGGTATGGCCATGTTCTACTAATGCTCAGGAGGTAGAACTTACTGTGTTGTTCCATGCTCCAAGGGTTCGGGAACGGATCCCATCCTTGGTTGAAAGGCATGTGTACCTAGGACGACAACTTTCGTGACTCGGAAGGGACCTTCTCGGCTGGGGGAGAGTTTATAGGTCCTTCGCGGGAAAGTGTGTGCCGCGGCACCAGGTTGCCTTCTTGCAGGTCCCTAACGTGCTTGGTCCTTTAGTGGTAGTGCTAGAGCACCAGCCGAGGCCGTGCGTTGTGGGGTGTCACCTGCAGTCATGCCTCGTCGACGAGGTTGTTATCTTCACGCTGGAGCGGGTCCTGCGCGGCTTCTCCCGGGAGCCCCGGGTACCTTCCCCTTCTGGCTAAGGCCGTCAAGAGGTAGGAGGACCTGGACTCTTCTTGGGAGACCCAAGGCGTCTTTCCCCTTCTGGCTAAGGCCGTCAAGGGGTTGACAGACCCTGGGCGGCCCCCAGGAGGTAAGGCCGAGGCACAGAGACGTGCACTCGGGTGTAGCTGGCCCGGTTCTGCACCATCCGGGCTGGTGCTTGGGCTGCTGCAACTACTTGGAGCTTCTCCAAGGTTGATATCGCAGCAGTGCAGTCTCCACTGACTTTTCGGGGCAGCCGTAGTCGGCTACTGCCCCGGCTCGTCATCACTGGAGCTGGAGTCCTCACTGTTGTGCACCGTCTTTATGGCGCGCTGAGGCTCCTGAAACCCCACCTGGTGGCCGACGCTGACTGAGGCGTCGACCTTCTACTTGCCCTCCCTTTGACGGAAGGGCGGAGCATCAGCTCGTAGCCACCTCCCTTTGCGGAAGGGCTCCGCGAGCCTCTGGATGTCCCGGCAGTCAGCAGCAGTATGGTGGCTGGTGCCATGCACGGGGCATAGCTCGCCTTGGTCACTATCTGGAGCTGGCGACTGTCGCTGCCTTTTGTCGGAGCGTGGCCCCCGAGCCCCACTGGATGCTGCTGCTGCAGCAACTGGAGCCGCAACCGGTGGCTTCATCTTGCCACCGCCCCGGTTCTTGATCTTCTTGCTGCCTCCATAGGAAGCAGCGCCAGATCCGGGCTGTCCTCCTGAATCGGAGGCTGGTAGAGAGTGCCAGTTCTGCCCTTCAGCTGCCCTTGTGCATTTGTCCGCCAGACTGAAGAGCTCTGAGACGTCGCGAACCTTTCTGGTCGCGAGCTTCTCAAGCATCTTCTCGTCCCGAACACCCTGCCGGAACGCCACCACCACAGAAGCACTTTGAATGTGCGGGATGGTGTTGCGTACCTGGGAGAACCGCTGGATCAAGGAGCGCATTGTCTCTCCAGGTTGTTGCTGGATGGAGTGGAGGTCGAGCTCCGTGCCAGGCCAGGTGTAGGAGCTGCCGAAGTTAGCAGTAAACTGCCGGCAGAGCTCTCCCCAGGAAGTTATGGAACCCTGGGGGAGGTTCATGAGCCAAGACCGGGCTAGGCCGGTCAGGGCGACGGGGAAGTAGTTGGCCATGACGGCCTCATCCCCTCCTGTGGCAAGGACGGCGGTGGAGTAGATCTGGAGGAACTCCGCCGGGTTGACGCTGCCTTCGTACTTCTCGGGCAGGTGCGGCCGAAACTTGCGCGGCCACCTCGCGAACCGAAGGTGGGGCGCCAGGGCCGCACATCCTGCTCCTGTTGCTGCAGGCGTTGGTGCCGTGAACACTTGATTCGCTGCTGGCACAGTGTACCCCCGTATGGGCAATGCTGCGCCATAGACCGAGGGCGCCGTTTGCAGGGCATATGCTGCGTGGCGTATGCCTGGGGCAGAGATCGCGTGGAGAAAGTCTGCGCCTCAGGCAGGATCAAGGCAGACGTCATGCTGTCGCCGGCCTCTTGGTTGCGACGCCTTTCTCGTCGTCGCTCAAGGAACACCCGGGCATCTTGGCCCAAGTGGCATCGTTCCAGCTCTGTCCTCAGGTCCATCGATGGGAGCCTGGTGGAGTTGGAATCTGCCGTCTGCCCGTCAACCGTTGGCATGTGCGTCAGCGACACAGCCGGTTGGCCGGGGCGTCGTCCCCGCCGAAGTCGAGGGTTTGCGACGGCGATGACGAGACGGTCTACCTCGCGAATCCAGTGCTGGGTCGCTGACTGAGGCGCGTCCCCAGCAGGCGGATTGCGCCGTAGCGCTCTTGCTGCAGCTAGCGCGCCCCCGTGGGGGACGCTCAGTGCTGCAGAGGATCTCACGCTCGCTGGAGCCTACGTTGCCGGAGTCGGCGCTGCCGGAGTCGGCTGCTGGCTTCCAGCTCGCGCCGACACACTCCGTCCAGAGTGTGTCGAGACGTAGTCCCCGCTAGTCACGGTCCGTCGTGAACGCGGGGGAGGAGAGCTTGCCGCTGAAGGAAGCTTGGTTATCTTCGCCGGCAAAATCTCGTCGCGCAAGGGAAAAGCCCCCTACCTGGCGCGCCAAATGTCGAAGTGTGTAGTCGACACTTCCCCCGGACCTGCTCTGGGCAGCCCGTGGAGGTTCTTTTTCGGAGGGGCTAGACACTTGCGGAGAGCTTCTGCGTTAGGGACGAGTGAGGGAGAAGCTTGACACGGGGAGTTTTACGTGGTTCGGGCCGCCGGAGCGTAAAAACTTACGTCCACGGTGAGCAGAGGTGCTCGCTGTATTGCTTGTTGCTCAGAACCGGAGTCCTGAGCTTGAGGGTGAGCGATGTATAGAGTGCGAGTTCACAGAGTTTGAACCCCTGCTAACGTTGCCTACCTGAGCCTTTTATAGTCCAAGGCTCTAGTGGCTTACAAGGTAGGCCCGGGACCCGACAGGTGGTCCCGGGGAGATTGCCTGCCGACTACCGTATCTGCAGTTATGCAGATAGTTGTCTCTAGCGAAGGCTTCCAAGTCTTCGTTCTGCCGCCTTGCCCATGCCGCAAGCTAGTCGTAGTGGTTGATGATGGCAGGGCGGCAGGGGATGTCTTGTTGCTGTGTTTATTGCCGGGCAGACTCTGACATGACGCGCCAGTCTATGATGTGACTGGGCGCAACGGCACCTGACAGAGGCGTGCTCCGCGTCTCCGCGTCTTGGGAAGGCGCAGGCCTTGAATACCTTGTACGGTTAAGGTATGGCACGTCTTTACGCCAACTGCCTACCGCGCGGGGGCAGGCAGCGTTGTTCTGCTGGCCACATGGCGGGCCCGGAGCTCTCCTCTGAGAAGAGGGAGGTCCGACCCCGCGGGACACGTGGAGTCCTCGGAGCTCTCCTCTAAGGAGAGGGAGGCCCGGCTGGGGGGGATAGGGGGTTGTATTTATAAGGGGGGAGAAGAGGAGTCCTACTCCAATTGGAACTCAAACAAGAGTCGTAGTCAATTTGGAACTCAACCAACTTATCCCCTTTTGTTGGGTACATCAGCCTTGGGGATTTAATCCCCCTAAATGTGGGGAAAATTCCCCTTTTGGAGAATTGGGGAATTTGGAAATTTTGGGAAAAATTTGGGAATGGCTCACTTCAGCTATCTTTTTCCCATTCCTCACAATTTCTATGTCACTTGTTCCATTTCTACATTCCTTTCTCCATTTCTATGTCCCATTCTCCATTTCTACATTCCCCTCTCCATTTCTATGCCCCATTCTCCATTTCTATATTTCCCTTCTCCATTTCTGTCGAAGTGTGTAGCCGACACTTCCCCCGGGCCTGCTCTGGGCAGCCCGCGGAGGTTCTTTTTCGGAGGGGCTAGTCACTCACGGAGAGCTCACACGTTAGGGACGATGGAGGGAGAAGCTTGACACAGGGATTTTTACGTGGTTCAGGCCGTCGGAGCGTAATACCCTACGTCCACGGTGAGCTGAGTTGCTCGTTGTATTGCTTGAACCTCAGAACCGGAGTCCTGAGCTTGAGGATGACCTAAGTGCTCGGATGCTGGAGCGTAAGTGTGCAAAGAGTCGAACCTCTGCTAACGTTGCCTACCCGAGCCTTTTATAGTCCAAGGCTTGGGTGGCTTACAAGGTGGGCCCGGGACCTGATAGGTTGTCCCGGGCAGATTGCCTGCCATCTGCCGTATCCGCAGTTACGCTGGTAGTTGTCTCTGGCGAGGGCTTCCGAGTCTCCGCTCTGCCGCGCTGCCCATGCCGCAAGCTAGTAGTAGTGGTTGGCAGGGGCGGCAGGGGATGTCTTGTTGCTGTGTTTATTGGCGGGCAGGCTATGACGCGGCGCGCCAGTCTTCACTACGATGTGATTGGGCGCAACGACACCTGATAGAGGCGTGCTCCGCGTCTCCGCGCCTTGGGAAGGCTGTCGAAGTGTTCGGTCGACACTTCCCCCGGGCCTGCACTGGGCAGCCCGCGGAGGTTCTTTTTTCGGAGGGGCTAGTTCCTAGCGGAGAGCTTGCGCAGATGGACGAGTTAGTGAGAGCTTGACACAGAGAGTTTTACGTGGTTCAGGCCGCCGGAGCGTAAAACCCTACGTCCACGGCGAGCTATGGAGCTCGCTGTATTGCTTGCTGCTCAGGGCCGGGGGGCCTGAGCTTGGGGGTGAGTTACAGCTTGAGAGTGTATGGCTAGCGTATGAGTTGCAAAATGCGAACCCTTGCTATCGACGCCTACCCGAGCCTTTTATAGTCCAAGACTCGGGCGGCTTACAAGGGGAGCCGGGACCCGACAGGTGGTCCCGGGAAGATTGTCTATTGTCTACCGTATCTGTAGTTACGCCGGTAGTTGCCTCTGGCCGAAGGCTTCTGAGTCTTCATCTTGCCGCCCTGCCCATGCCGCACGCTAGTCGTAGTGGTTGATGACGGCGCAGGCGGCATGGGATGTCTCGTCACAGCGTTTATTGGCTGGCAGGTTCTGACACCGCGCGCTAGTCTGTGATGCGACTGGGCGCAACGACACCTGACAGACGCGTGCTCCGCGTTTCCGCGTCTTGGGAAGACGCGGGCCTTGAATACCTTGTACGGGCAAGGTGAGGAGCGCCTTTATGCCCGCCACCTACCGCTCGGGGGCAGGCATCACCATTCTTCTGGCCACGTGGCGGGTCTGGAGCCCTTCTCTGAGGTGAGAAGGGCCCGGCCTGCGAGGCACGTGGAGCCTCCGGACCTCTCCCCGCGGAGGGGGAGGTCCGGCCTCTGTATGCCACGTGGCGGGCCCGGAGCTCTCCTCTGTGGAGAGGGATATCCGACCCCACTGGACGCGTGGCGTCTTCGGACCTCTCTCCCGCGGAGGGGGAGGTCCGGCCTCTGTATGCCACGTGGCGGGCCCGGAGCTCTCCTCTGAGGAGAGGGAGGTCCGGCCCCACCGGACGCGTGGCGCCTTCGGAGCTCTCCCTGCGGAGAAGGGCGAGTACCTTAGGCATTTTACCCTGTGCGCGGGGGTACCCCATATCTCAGGTACCGACAGTGGCCCCCGGGCCCATCTCGGGGGAGATATCGAGCCCGAGGTGGGACCTCCGTCTCTTCTGATCCGCGCACTTCCTTCAAGTCCTGAATTGACCGCTGCCGGAGCACGAACGGCCACGGAATCGTGAGAGCGTGCGCTCACTTGATGATCACTTTTACTGCGGCGGTTCCCAAGGCTGCCACTTCTGCACGTTGCAGCGCTTTCTTCGGGAACCGCCGAAGTGCCTTGCCGGCTCATCTTCTCAGGAGACTGACTCCTTGACCCCACCGCTTTAGCTAAGCGGTTTGGGCCCAGCTTTCATCGGCACTCGGTCTAGGAACCGAAGCACCAAAAAACAAAAGTTGCGGGTGCGGGGTATTCGAAGAGTTCCGAATCGCTTGGAACTGCACTGGGAAGCTTTTTAGAGGGGGTCTCACCCACATTGCAGCTTCCCTTCGCACTTCTCTGCGTTTCCTCCCGAACTCTTGTGCTTTTGCTCTCTTGCCTTTGAGTTCTCCCTTGCCATGGCTTCCAACCCGCTGCCAGAGAAGAGACGCGCTCGATCTCCTCCAGCAACGACGTCGGTGCCGAGTCGGGATTCTGGGGTGCCTGACACTCCCTCCGGTGGCGACTCGAAGAGACCCCGGGCAGATGCGCTGGGGGAAGCCTCTGGGGCGTCCCCTGTTCCGCCAGTCCAAGCGACTGCGGAGCGGCCGTCGGAGACGGTAGCGGGCTCTGGAAATCCTACCCCGGCTCGGAAGTCGGGGTTCAGAGCCCGCTGGAGTGTCCACGCTTCTCGGCCTTCCCCGTCTTGCGGGTAATCTGTGCCGATACGCTCGGAGCCAGGGGCAACTGCCGCGACCCCCAAGCCAGCGCGGACTTCTCCTGTTCCGGTGTGCCCGGACTCCGCGGCGGCGTCGTCTCTTCCTGCCAAGACGGCCACCGCGGCCCCCGAGCCAGCACAGGTTGATCCTGCGCTAGGCGGCCTAGCTTCTTCTCCAGCACCGCCTTCCCCGGCTCGTCCCTCTCCTCAGGTCAAGGAACCAGATGCTGAAAAGAGCCCGGCTGGCCTGGCTGCCAGAGCCGCGGAGCCAGCTTCTCCTGATCGGCGTCTTGTCTCGGCTGCTGGTGCGTCGGCTCCTCCTGAGGACGAGGTAATGGAGGAGGTCGGAGGGGCTGCCCCAGCCTCTGTTGCTCCATTGCCTCTGGCGGACGCCTTCGCGCTTGCCGAGTCGAGCGTCCGACAGGTCTTAACTGCGCTAGGGCGCGAGCGGGAGGAGTATACGGTTGAACGGGACCGCCTCCTCATCTGGGGGAACCTTTTGCGGGAGAGGACCGCGAAGGTTAAGAGCGAGCTCGACTCCAGGCGGGAGTTGCTCGACTTCAGGGAAGCGCTCGTCGACCGGATGAAGCGGGCTGTTGACCGCATGGACACCCAGTCGCGGCGGATCAACAGGGAGGCCCTAGAGGCACACGCCCGGGCCTAAGAGAGCCTCTCTGCTGCTGTGCAAATACGGCAGCGGTTGGAGCGCTGCGAACTCGCCGTTGAGGAGCGGGAGCGTTCCGTGGCAGCTGAGGCAGAGAGGGTCGCCGCGCAGCTGGCCGTGGGCAAGGATGACCTCCGAGCTCGGATGGAGGAGCCGGAGATTCTGAAGGCGGACCTTGACTTGAGGGAGGAACAGGTCTCCCATGATCGCCGGGCGGTCTTGGACCGAGAGTTGACTGCCGGCTTCAAGGCCGTTGAGTTGGAGCGGCTAGCCGAGACTCTCCGCCTTCGGGAGAGTTCCCTGGCGGCCAAGGAGAAGGAATTCTCCGAGAGGAACCTGGAGGCTCTGCAGGCGGCCCGCCGCGAGGTGGAGGAGCTCTCAGCCTTGCGGTCCTCCGAGGCCCTTGCGGTCTCAAGCTTCGTGGATCGAGCGGGGTCCGCCCTGATCCCTCTTGGCTTCAGTCCGGTGAGGGCCGCAACTCCCGCATTGAAGGTGGCAGAGGTGATCCCTGCATTGGAGTCGATCGGCGCCAAGCTGGACAAACTCGACTCGGTGGTCGCCAGTGAGCTTGAAGCCGAGGTCCGCGGCTTAGCTTTAGAGGTCGCCTCGCATGTGCTGGCATGCTTCAAGAGCCGCAACCCCTCTTTCTCGCTGGAGCCAGCAAGAGAGGGCCCAGCCGCGGAGCGGGAGGAAGCTGCCAGGGCTGAAGTCGAGGATGTGGCCGCCCTTGTAGCCGCAAGGTTCCGGCAAGAGCCGGGAGGTCCTTAGGACTTGTTTCTCCCTTTTTTATCGAGTCTGTAGTCCAGCTCATGGAGCCTTGCTTAATTTGACTCTCTTGGATACTTGTGTCTGTGATGCGTTTTCTCTCCTTCATGGCTTTGCCTGGCTGAGTCCTTAGCTCCGCAAGGTACTCAGAGGCCATTTCCAATCTCGGAGCTTCGCACAGACACCTTCCCCAGGTCCTAACCGTGTTAGGGGCCCCCGGAGGTCTCCGAACCTCGCCCTATGTGGGGGGCTCCAAATCTGCCGGCCACGTGGTGGGTCCGGAGCCCCTCCTCAAGAGACGGGAGCTCCGGTCATGTTGGACACGTAGGGCTTTCGGAGCCCTCCCGCTGAGGGGGGGGGGGAGGTCCGGTTCCTGTCTGCCACGTGGCGAGCCCGGAGTCCTCCTCAAGGGAGGAGAGAGTTCCGGGCCTGCTGGACACATGGGGCCCCGGGCCCCGCCCCTGCTGGAGGGGCAGGTCCCGGTCCTTCCAGTCCCAGGCCGGTGTAGCTGGTAGCTCCTTTCCCCCCACTTCATGTAGTCCCTGTTGACGTAACCTGAAGGTCCTGCACATAGGTAGAGGAAACGTAATTCTCCTCGGGGGGGTCCTCCCCTCCCGTCTCCTAGTCTTATCCGTCTTATGGTCCTGACCCGCTATACGGGGCTTGGGCAATTCTGTGCACGAGGCGCCGGAGCTCCGGCTCCCTCCGAGGTCCGGGTATGGCCGTCCGATCCCTAGTACCGGGCCATGCGCTGGGGAAGCAGAGTGCACGCGCTTTGGGTTCATGACCAGGCAAAGCGGACGTACTCCCCTGGACCTCCGGAGAGCGGGATGCGCATGCTTTGGGCTCTGGGCCGGCTAAGCTGGATACGCACCCTGGACCCCCCATGCACAACGCTGGCCTTTCCTAGAGGTGACCAACTGGCACCGCAACACCTGATTGGGGGAGGCCCGAGAGACTCACTCGGCCATCGGCAGGTGCCTCAAGCGCAGCCGCCTTCGGGAGGATAGCAAATGCCGACTATGGATGAGCGCAGGAGAGGGGGAGCTAGATGTACGATGAACATACAGAGATAGTGCGATCATAAAATTCAATGCATAATTTAAATGAACGCATGAGATAGAGCTAAGTAGAACAGGTCTCTGTATTCGTACCCATAGGTGGAATTCTGGCTGTACATGGGGGCAATGTTCCGCCTCGTCTACAAGGGAAGCAAGACTCTACGCGCTTAGGGTCGGAACCAGGCTAAACTGGACGTAGTCCTGTACCGTCCCTTGAGACTTAGCTACCCCAAGCTCTGTTCCTAAGTTCTATGGGGTCTATTACAGAAGTGAATAACCCTGTTCTACCGATGCTCAGTAAGTAGGACTTACAGTGTTGCTTCATGGCAAGGATTTTTTTTGGGAATGGATCCCACTCTCGGTTGAAAGGCATGTGTACCTGGGGCGGCAGCTTTCATGATTCGGAAGGGACCTTCCCTGCTGGGGGAGAGCTTATGGGTCCTTCTTGGAATATAGCGTGCCGCTTCACCAGGTTGCCCTCTTGCGGGCCCCGCCGCGTTTGGTTCTTTGGCGGTAGTGCTTAGAGCATTAGCCGAGACCGTGCATTGTGGGGTGTTCCCTGCAAGCCGAGTCTTGTCGAAGTTGTTATCTTCACGCTGGATCAGGTCCTGCGTGGCTTCTCTCGGGGGCCCCCGGGGAGTTCTCCCCTTCTGGCTAAGGCCTTCAAGGGGTAGGTGGACCCGGGCTCGCCTTGGATGACCTAAGGCGTCTTCCCCTTTTGGCAAGGCCTTCAAGGGGTTGACGGACCTTAGGCGGCTCCCGAGAGGTATGTCCGAGGCACGGAGGCGTGCTGCAGTTGGCTAACGCCCAGGCCCGTCACCGTCGGAACCGGAGTCCTCACCGCCATGCACTGTCTTTATGACACGCTGAGGCTCCTGGAACCCCACCTGGTGGGCAGCGGTGACTGGGGCGTCGGCCTTCTGTTTGCCATCCCTCTGAGGGTAGGGCGGTGCCTCAGCCCTCTGCTGTCTTCCCTTGTGGAAGCGCTCTGCGAGCCTCTGGATCTCCCAGCACTCGGCAGCTGTATGGTTGCAGGCGCCATGCACGGGGCACAGCCCGCCTTGGTCACTGTCTGGGGCCGGTGACTGCCGCTGCCTTTTGTCAGGGCGTGGCCCCCGAGCTCCACTGGTCATCGCAGCTGCGGCGACGGGGGCCGTGAATGGTGACTTCATCTTGTCACCCCCCCGGTTCTTGGTCTTCTTGCCACCCCCATAGGCTGCAGCTCCGGACCCGGGCTGCCCTCCTGACTCGGAGGTCGGCAGTGCGTGCCAGTTCCGCCCTTCAGCTGCTCTGGCGCACTTGTCCGCCAGGCTGAAGAGCTCCGAGACGTCGCGGACCTCTCTGGTCGCGAGCTTCTCGAGCATTTTCTCGTCCCGGACACCCTGTCGGAACGCCACCACCACAGAGGCGCTTTGGATATGTGGGATGGTGTTGCGCACCTGAGAGAACCGCTGGATGAAAGAGCGCAGCGACTCCCCAGGTTGTTGTTTGACGGCGTGGAGGTCGAGCTCTGTGCCGGGACGTGTGTAGGAGCTGCCGAAGTTGGCGACGAACTGCCAGCAGAGCTCACCCCAGGAGGTTATGGACCCCTGAGGTAGATTCATGAGCCAAGACCGGGCTGGGCCGGTCAAGGCGACGGGGAAGTAGTTGGCCATGACAGCCTCGTCCCCTCCTGCGGCAAGTACGGCGGTGGAGTAGATCTGGAGGAACTCCGCTGGGTTGACGCTACCGTCGTACTTCTCGAGCAAATGCGGGCGAAACTTGCGCGGCCACCTTGCGAAGCGAAGGTGGGGTGCAAGGGCCGCACATCCTGCACCTGCTGCTGCAGGTGCTGGCGCTGCGAACAGGTGGTTCGCACCTGGCGCTGCGTTTCCCGGCATGGGCAAGGCTGCACCATAGACCGGGGCCGCTACTTGCGGCGCATATGGTTGTGGCATATGCTGCGCAGCATATGCCTGTGGCGGGGCTCGCACGGCGAAGACCTGCCCTTCTGGTTGTGTCGAGGCCGACGACATGCTGTCGCCTGCCTTTTGGTTGCGACGCCTTTCTCGGTGTCGCTCGAGGTACACCCGGGCGTCCTGCCCCAAGTGGCACCGTTCCAGTTCCCTTCGCAGGTCCGTCGACAGGAGCCTGGAGGAGCTGGAATCCGCCGTTAGCCCGTCAACCGTGGGTGTGCGCATCAGCGACACAGCCGGTTGCCCTGGGCGTCGTCCTCGCCAAAACCGAGGGTTCGCGGCGGCGACGACAAGGCGGTCCACCTCGCGGACCCATTGCTGGGTCGCTGAATGGGGCGCATCCCCCGCAGGTGGGTTGCGCAGCAGCGCTCTTGCTGCAGCTAGCGCACCTCCATGGTGTACGCTCAGCGCTGCAGAAGACCTCACACTGGTTGGGGCCTGCATAGCCGGGGCCGGTGTCGCCGGAGTCGGCTGCTGGCTACCCGCTTGTGCCGACACACTCCGTCCTGAGTGTGTCGACATGTACTCCCCAGTGGTCACAGTCCGCCGTGAACGCGGGGGAGGAGAGTTTGCCGCTGAGGGAAGCTTGGTCATCTTCGTCGGCAGAAACTCGTCGCGCTAGGGGAAAAGCCCCCTACCTGGCGCGCCAAATGTCAAAGTGTTCGGTCGACACTTCCCCCGGGCCTGCACTGGGCAGCCCGCGGAGGTTCTTTTTTCGGAGGGGCTAGTTCCTAGCGGAGAGCTTGCGCAGATGGACGAGTTAGTGAGAGCTTGACACAGAGAGTTTTACGTGGTTCAGGCCTCCGGAGCGTAAAACCCTACGTCCACGGCGAGCTATGGAGCTCGCTGTATTGCTTGCTGCTCAGAGCCGGGGGGCTTGAGCTTGGGGGTGAGTTACAGCTTGAGAGTGTATGGCTAGCGTATGAGTTGCAAAATGCGAACCCTTGCTATCGACGCCTACCCGAGCCTTTTATAGTCCAAGACTCGGGCGGCTTACAAGGGGAGCCGGGACCCGACAGGTGGTCCCGGGAAGATTGTCTATTGTCTATCGTATCTATAGTTACGCCGGTAGTTGCCTCTTGCCGAAGGCTTCTGAGTCTTCATCTTGCCGCCCTGCCCATGCCGCACGCTAGTCGTAATGGTTGATGACGGCGCAGGCGGCATGGGATGTCTCGTCGCAGCGTTTATTGGCTGGCAGGTTCTGACACTGCGCGCCAGTCTGTGATGCGACTGGGCGCAACGGCACCTGACAGACGCGTGCTCCGCGTTTCCGCGTCTTGGGAAGACGCGGGCCTTGAATACCTTGTACGGGCAAGGTGAGGAGCGCCTTTATGCCCGCCGCCTACCGCTCGGGGGCAGGCAGCACCGTTCTTCTGGCCACGTGGCGGGTCCGGAGCCCTTCTCTGAGGTGAGAAGGGCCCGGCCTGCGGGGCACGTGGAGCCTCCGGACCTCTCCCCGCGGAGGGGGAGGTCCGGCCTCTGTATGCCACGTGGCGGGCCCGAAGCTCTCCTTTGTGGAGAGGGAGATCCGACCCCGCTGGACGCGTGGCGTCTTCGGACCTCTCTCCCGCGGATGGGGAGGTTCGGCCTCTGTATGCCACGTGGCGGGCCCGGAGCTCTCCTCTGAGGAGAGGGAGGTCCGGCCCCGCCGGACGCGTGGCACCTTCGGAGCTCTCCCTGCGGTGAAGAGCGAGTACCTTAGGCATTTTACTCTGTGCGCGGGGGTACCCCATATCTCAGGTACCGACAGAGGCGCTGCTGGATGCTCAGAAGAGGGTCGTCGACCTCCTGGGCTCGGAGACCCGGCGGCTCTGCCAGGAGACCCGCGAAGCTCACGCCAGGGCTGAAGCGCGTTCTACTATCGTGGAGGAGCTGCGGCTGCAGGTAGCTCGCCGCGAGTGCGCCGTGGCGGATCGGGAGTGTGCCGTGGCGGCCGAGGAGAAGAAGGTCACCGCACGGCTCGAGGCCAGCGAGGGCAAGCTGAGGGCTCGGGCCGAGGAGCTGGGCTCCGTGAGTCGGCTGTTGCCGCGAGGGAGGAGCAGACCTCCCGGGAGCGCCAGGCGGTGCTGGACCACGAGCTGGCGGCCCGCCAAGAGGTGGAGAAGCTCCAGGCTTCGCGGTCTGTCGAGGCCCGAGCGGTCTGGAGCTTTGTCGCTGAGGCGGGGTCTGCCTTGGTTCCCCTTGGTTTCAGCCCGGTGCGGACGGAGGCCCCAGCACAGGAGGTTCTTGAGGTAATCCAGGCGCTTGAGTACATCGGCGCCAAGCTGGGCAGGCTCGAGGCAGTGATCGCCGACGAGCTTGAGGCGAAGGGACGAAGCCTGGCGAAGGAGGTCGCCACGCACGTGCTGGCATGCTTCCGGAGTCAAGACCTTTCCTTCTCTCTGGAGCCGATGAGACTAGGCCACGTCCTCGAGCGGGAGGAAGTTGCCAGGGCCAAGGTCGGGGACATGGCCGCCCTCGTGGCATCTAGGTTCCAGCGGGAGTCCGGGACTCTTAGACAGTCGCCCCTACGGCCAGGAGGCCCTGTATCTCTTCTTTTTTGCTTTTGTTGAGTCTGTAATCCAGCTCATGGAGCTTTGAATGAATGAACAGACTCTTTTGTTTTTTTGCGTTCGTGCTTATCTTCTTCTTTGCTTGGCCTGGCCGAGTCCTTAGCTCCGCAAGGACCTCGGAGGTCTTCACCAATCTTGAAGTTTTACACAGACACCTTCCTCGGGTCCTTGTGTTAAGGGCCCAAGGGGTCTCCGGAGCTCGCCCCGTGAGAACGGGGAGGTCCAGATCTGCCGGCCACGTGGCGGGCCCGGAGCTCTCCTCTGAGAAGATGAAGGCCCGAACCTGCGGGACACGTGGAGCCTTCGGAGCTCACCCCTGCGGAGGGGGCGAGGCCCGGCTCTGCTGGCCACGTGGCGGGCCCGGAGCTACCCTCTGAGGAGGGGGGAGCTCCGGCTCCGCTAGACACGTGGGGCCTTTAGAGCCTGCCCCTGCGGAGGGGGCAAGGTCCGGATCCTGTGGTCCTGCGTTGGAGCTCCGGTCCTTCCTTGCACGGTCCCCGTAGTGGCCCCCCTGTTCGGTGTGGCCAATGGATTGGGCATACCTACCATACTCCTACAGGGGAGCCAAGGCTGGGAGGTCCTGCACACAAGTAAGGGAAGTGTAATTCTCCTTGAGGCTCTCCCTTCCCTATCTCATAGTCTTATTTGGCTTACGATCCTGATCCGGTATACGGGGCTTGGGCAATTCAGTGCGCCCGGCACTGGTGGTCCGGCTCCCTCCGAGGTCAGGTTACGACCATCCGGCCCTTAGTACTAGACCAACTGGCATTGCAACACCTGACTGGGGGAGGCCCGAGAGGCCCCCTGGCCATTGACAGGTACCTCAAGCGCAACCGTCTTTGGTAGGATAGCAAATGCCGACTAGGGATGAGAATGGGAAAAGAGAGCTGAGTGTATGGTGAGCATACACAGAAAGTGCGGTCATAAAAATTAATGCATAATTAAATGAGCACAAGGGCAAGAGCAAAGCAGGACAGGTTTCTTTCCATATAAATATCCATAGGAGGGAGGTAGGCTAAACATGGAGTCAACGACCCGCCCCATTAAGAAGGGAAGCAAGACTCTACGTGCTTAGGGTCGGAACCAGGCCAAGCTGAACGTAGTCCTGGACCGTCCCCTGAGGCTTAGCTGCTCCGAGCGCTGTTCCTGGACTCTATGGGATCTATTACAGAAAGAAAAGGTACTATCCTACTATTGCTCTAGGGATAGAACTTACGGAGGTGTTCTATGTTCCAAGGGTTCGGGAGTGGGTCCCCATCCTCGGTGGAAAGGCGTACGCACCCGGTGTGGCAAACTTTCGTGACTCGGAAGGGACCTTCCCAGCTGGGGGAGAGTTTGTCGTTCCCTTCACGAGAAAGTATGTGTCGTAGCACAGGTCACCTTCTTGCAGCTCCCGGACACGCACGCACCTTTGGTGGTAGCGTCGGAGCGTTTGCCGGTACCGTGCGTTGCGGAGCGCTGCGTGTAATCGAGCCTCGTCGACGAGGTCGATGTCTTCACGCCGGAGGCTGTCCTGTGCGGCTTCGTCGTAAGCTCAGACACGGAGAGACCCCATGGTGATCTCTGGGGGAAGCACAGCTTCGGCCCCGTATACCATGAAGAAGGGTGTCTCTCCGGTGGCCCGGCTTTGGGATGTCCGGTTAGCCCACAGTGTGCTCAGAAGCTCGTCCACCCACTTGGCGCCATGCCTCTTCAAGTCGGCATACGTGCGAGTCTTGAGGCCCCAAAGAATCTCGGCGTTGGCCCTCTCAACTTGCCCATTGCTCTTTGGGTGAGCAACGGAGGCATAGCACACCTGGATGTCGAGGTCTTCGCAGTAGTCTTGGAATGCTGCGCTGGTGAAATGGGTCCTGTTGTCGGTGATGATTCTGTTCGGGACCCCGAACCGGCAGACGATCGACTTGATGAACTTTACTGCGGATTGCTTGTTGATGGTGACGACGGGTGTAGCTTCTGGCCACTTGGTGAACTTGTCGATGGCGATGTAGAGGTACCTGAATCCCAGGACGGCTTTGGGGAATGGTCCTAGGATGTCCAACCCCACACGGCGAACGACCACGAGGGTGGGATCATCTGAACTGCCTGAGCCGGTGTGTGGATCTGCTTGGTGTGGAACTGGCACGCCTTGCAGCTCTCGACCAGCTTGACGGCATCCTGGAGTGCTGTCGGCCAGTAGAAGCCATGCCGGAAGGCTTTACCGATGAGCGTGCATGAGGAAGAGTGACTCCCACATTTGCCTCCATGAATCTCAGCGAGCAAGTCGCAGCCTTCCCCCTGGGTTATGAACCGCAATAGGACGTGGTTGGCGCCACGCCGGTAGAGATCCCCTTCTACCAGCGCGTACCTTTTAGCCATGCGCACGATCCGTTCAGCGGATACACGTTCATCAGGGAGGATGTTGTCTTTCAAGTAGTCCCGGATCTCCGTGATCCATGCATCAGGTCTGACTTGAGCTTCTGAATCTTGAGCGCTGGGTTGCACGGAGTCCCTAGTGACGCTTACGATCCTTGGCGGCGTCTATGGCTGCAGGGCCGCCGGGACCGCCAGCTTCGAGGTGCTAGTACAGACCCTTCGCCCGGCTCGGCAGGCCGGGCTGTGGGGCGCAGCAACGTCCTCTAGAAGACTCCTTCGGGCACAGGGGCTCCAGTGGAGGCCTTCGTTGAGAGGTCGTCGGCCGCGGCATTGCCAGCACGTGGTACATGGCGCAGGTCCAAGGCGAGGAAGTCTTTCTCCAACATCTGCACGTGGAGCAGATAAGCAGCTAGCTGTGGGTCGTTGCAGGAGCATTCACCCTTAACTTGCTTGATGACTAGCTGGGAGTCGCCTTGTGCCAACAACTGGCGAGCGCCCAGAGACAGAGCTGTATTTAGGCCAAAGATGTGCATTTCATACTCTGCCAAGTTGTTGGTTGCCTTGAAATTGAGACGCACCATGTACCCAAACTGCTCCCCCGATGGCATGAGAAGCAGTACGCCAGCACCGGCCCCCTGCTTTCATGAGGAGCCGTCGAAGAAGAGCGTTCAGTAGGCCCGGTGAAGACCGGAGCTCCGGGCTTTGGTTCACCGTCTTCGTGGCCCCCTGGGTTAGTCTTCGTTGGCATCCACTCGGCCACGAAGTCAGCCAGTGCTTGGCTCTTGACTGCATGGCGTGGAAGGAAGTCCGGCTCAAATTCCACCAATTCCGCTGCCCACTTAGCGACATTGCCTGTCGCGTTGGGGCTGTGAAGGATTGCCTTCAGCGGGTAGGAGGTGACCACCGAGATCCGGTGGGCTTGAAAGTAGTGGCGGAGCTTCCTGGATGCCACGAGTACTGCATACAGCAGCTTGTGGACCTCCAGGTACCTTGTCTTGGCGTCGTGGAGGACTTAGCTGATGTAGTAGACAGGCCTCTGGATGGTCCGGACCCTCCCCCCTGGGCCTGAGATGTCCTCATTCATTGGCTCAGGCCGACAGGAGGTAGACGGGTCCGGGGGAGCCTCCGAGAGCTGGGACTCGGAGGCTCCTAATCCGTCTCGGACCTCCGGGAGATCCCGCTGGTTTTCCAGGTGGTCATCCTAGACCCTCGAGAGGACGTCTTGTCCTCCTGGGAGGTTCCTTTGGGTCTCCGGGGGGTTATCCTGGAGCTCCGGGAGGTTTCGTTGGACCTCCGGGAGGTCATCTTGGAGGTCCGGGAGGTCGTCTTGGACCTCCGGGGTCTCCTAGTGTTTGTCTTCTGCTACCGGAGCATGCTGCGGTGACGAGGGGTCCGACCGTTCTGCGACGAGGACCATGCTCACCACCTCAGTTGTTGCCGTGATGTAGAGCAGCAAATGCTCTTCGGGCTTAGGGGCTACCATGATGGGTAGGGTCGTCAGGAGCTCCTTCAACTCCTGGAAAGCTTCTTCTGCTTCTTCGGTCCAAGCAAATGGACCGGATTTGCGCAGGAGCTTAAAGAAGGGGAGCGCTCGCTCTGCTAGCCTCGGTATGAACCGACTCAGGGCGGCTAGGCATCCCGTGAGTTTCTGGACATCTTTGATGCGGGCGGGGGGGCCGCATCAGGTCGATGTCCTTGATCTTCTCTGGGTTGGCCTCAATTCCTCGGTGTGAGACCAGGAATCCTAGGAGCTTCCCAGAGGATACACCGAACACACACTTGTCGGGGTTCAGCTTAGTGCGCGTGGAGCGCAGTTTGTCAAAGACTAGGGCTAGGTTATATAACAAGGATGAACTCTGCCTGACCTTGACAACGATGTCATCGACATACACCTCGACTAAGTCTCTTATTAGCTCTCCAAAGGTTTTGTGCATTGCACGTACAAAGGTGGGGAGAGCATTCTTTAAGCCATAAGGCATAGAGACGTAACAATACATGCCGTCTACTGTGATGAAGGAAGTGTGCTCTTCATCTTCTCTAGACATAGGAATCTGATGAAAACCCGAGTAGGCGTCTAGGAAGCATAGCATATCACAGCCTGATGTCGAGTCTACTATTTGATCTATTCTAGGGAGGGGGAATGGATCTTTGGGACATGCCTTATTGAGACTGGTGTAGTCGATGCACATCCGGAGCTTCCCGCTGGCCTTCGGGAAGAGGACGGGGTTCGCCAACCACCGGAGGTTGTGGACTTCCCGTATGAAGCCAACGTCCAGCAGCTTCTTGATTTTTTCTCGGATGAAGTTCTGCCGCTCAATGGACTGCTTGCAAGGCTTCTGTTGGACTGGTCGGGCGTCAGGGAAGATCTTCAGATGGTGCTCGATCACCTCCCTAGGGATCCCCGGCATCTGCGACGGCTGCCATGCAAACACGTCGACGTTGTGCCGGAGGAAGGTGATGAGCGTTGTCGAAGTGTTCAGTCGACACTTCCCCCGGGCCTGCACTGGGCAGCCCGCGGAGGTTCTTTTTTTGTTGGGGCTAGACTCTAGCGGAGAGCTTGCGCAGATGGACGAGTTAGTAAGAGCTTGACACGGCGAGTTTTACGTGGTTCAGGCCGTCGGAGCGTAAAACCCTACGTCCACGGCGAGCTATGGAGCTCGCTGTATTGCTTGCTGCTCGGGGCCGGAGGTCTGAGCTTGGGGGTGAGTTACAGCTTGAGAGTGTATGGATAGCGTATGAGTTGCAAAGTGCGAACCCTTGCTATCGTCACCTACCCGAGCCTTTTATAGTCCAAGACTCGGGCGGCTTACAAGGGGTCGGGACCCGACTGGTGGTCCCGAGAAGATTGTCTATTATCTACCGTATCTGCAGTTATGCCGGTAGTTGTCTCTGGTCGAAGGCTTCTGAGTCTTCGTCTTGCAGCCCTGCCCATGCCGCATGCTAGTCGTAGTGGTTGATCACGGCGCAGGCGGCATGGGATGTCTTGTCGCGGTGTTTATTGGCTGGCAGGTTCTGACACCGCGCGCCAGTCTGTGATGCGACTGGGCGCAACGACACCTGACAGAGGCATGCTCCGCGTCTCCGCGTCTTGGGAAGACGCGGGCCTTGAATACCTTGTACGGGCAAGGTATGGGGCGTCTTTACGCTCGCTGCCTACCGCCCGGGGGCAGGCAAAGCTGTTCTGCTGGACACGTGGCGGGCCCGGAGCCCTTAGAGGAGAGGAGGGTCCGGCCCCGTGGGGCACGTGGAGCCTTTGGACCTCTCCCCGCGGAGGGGGAGGTTCGGCTTCTGTCGCCATGTGGCGGGCCCGGAGCTCTTCTCTGAGGAGAGGGAGGTCCGGCCCCGCCGGATACGTGGCACCTTCGGACCTCTCTCCCGCGGAGGGGGAGGTCCAGCCTCTGTATGCCACATGGCGGGCCCGGAGCCCTCCTCTGTTGAGAGGGAGGTCCGGCCCCGCCAGACGCGTGGCGCCTTCAGAGCTCTCCCTGCGGAGAAGGGCGAGTTCCTTAGGCATTTTTCCCCTGTGCGCGGGGGTACCCCATATCGTGGGTACCGACAGTGGCCCTCGGGCCCATCTCGGGGGAGATAGCGAGCCCGAGGTGGGACCTCCGTCTCTTCTGATCCGTGCACTTTCTTGTCTTGAGTACTCCCTGTGCTGGCAGGGTCTTGACGGCTTCGGAGTTCAGCCTCTTAGGAGAGGGTGAAGCCTGGCATCGGAGCTCGGCCCGACTGTGGGGGCGGAGGTCCGGAAGTCATCGGAGCTCAGGTCCACGAATGGCGTGAGGTCCGGCATCAGGGCTCGCCTCTGAAAGGAGGGAGAGGGCTGGCATCGGAGCTCGGCCCAGCTATGGGGGTGGAGATCCGGAAGTCATCGGAGCTCAGGCCAGCGAAGGGCGTGAGGTCCGGAGGTCATCGGAGCTCAGGCCAGCGAAGGGCGTGAGGTCCGGCATCATCACTCGCCTCTGAAAGGAGGGCAGGGCTGGCCTCGGAACTTGGCCCAGCCGTGGGGGCGAAGGTCCGGAAGTCATCGGAGCTCAGGCCAGCGAAGGGCGTGAGGTCCGGCATCAGCGCTCGCCTCTGAAAGGAGGGCGAGGGCTGGCCTCGGAGCTCAACCTGGCTGTGGAGGTGGAGTCCGGAAGTCATCGGAGCTCAGGCCAACGAAGGGCGTGAGGTCCGGCATCAGCGCTCGCCTCTGAAAGGAGGGCGTGGGCTGGCCTCGGAGCTCGGCCCAGCTGCGGGGGCGGAGGTCCAGAGCTGCTCAGTGGTCCCCCCTTTCCTGTCCCTTAGTCTCATTTGGCTTACTGTCCCTGGCCGGGATGCGGGGCTTGGGTAATCCAGTGCACTTGGCCCCGAAGGTCTAGCCCCAGCCCCAGTCAGGGTGTAACCGTCCGGCCCCCTCGTACTCAGACCGTAGCGCCGGGAGGCAGAGTGCGCATGCTTTGGGTGCAAGACCGGGCAAAGCAAGGCTCCTGACCCCCCGGTCTAGCGTAGGTCTTTTCTCGGAGGAGACCAACTGGCGGTACAGTACCCTTATAGGGGGAGATCCAAAAGGCCACCGGACCTCTGGCAGGTACCCCAAGCACTACCGCCTTCGGCAGGACGGCAAATATCGACTATGCATGAGAGCCGGAAAGAGGAGCCGAGTGTACAATGGACGCACACTGTCTAGAGCGTGGGGAGGTGTTCATATAAATTAATGCGTAATTTAAATAAACACCTAAGTAAGCATGGTGAACTTACTGGGTAGCGTCGGAGCGCCTGTCTTCACGCAGAGCAGGTCATGTGTGGCTTCGTCGTACGCCGGACACGGGGGGACCCCCATGGCTATATTAGGGGGAAGCATGGCTTCGGCCCCGCATACCATGTGGAAGGGTAGTTCCCGTGACCCGGCCCTGGGAAGTCCGGCTGGCCCTCGACATGGAGGAGCCGGTATCCCCCGACGGCTCTGGGTGCGCGTCTGCACCGGTTGTGTGGGTCTGCTTGGCGTGGACCTGGCACGCATTGCATCCCTAACTGGTTTGACCACGTCCAGGTGGCTCTCGGTCAGTAGGAGCCATGCCGGGTGGCTTAACTGACCAACGTGCGGGACGATGAGCGTTCCCAGCACTCGCCTCCTTGGACTACTGCAAGCTAATCACAGCCTTCCTCCTGGGTTATGCACCGCAATAGGATGTCGTGGCGCCACGCCGGTAAAGATACCAGCGCGTAGCACTTAGCCATTCGCACCACCCGTTCAGCGGATGCACGTTCATCAGGAAGGATGTCCTTCAAGGAGTCCCGGACCTCCGTGGTCCATGCATCGGGACTACTTGAGCTTCTGGATCTTGAGCGCTAGGTTGCACGGAGTCCCCAGTGACTCTTACGATCCTTTGGCGGCATCCAGGGCCGCCGGGACTGCCTAGCTTCGAGGCACTGGTTCAGCCCCCTTCGCCCGGCTCAGCAGGCCGGGCTGTGGACCGCAGCAACGTCCTCTCGAAGACTCCTTCGTGCGCAGGGGCTCCGATGGAGGCTTTCGTTGAGAGGTCGTCAGCTGCGGCCGTGCAAGCGCGTGGTGCATGGCGCAGGTCCAAGGCGAGGAATTCTTTCTCCAACATCCGCACGTGAAGCAGATAAGCAGCTAGCTGTGGGTCATTGCAGGGGCATTCACCCTTAACTTGCTTGATAACTAGCTGGGAGTCGCCCTGTGCCAACAACTGGCGAGCGCCCAGAGACAGGACTGTCTTTTAGGCCAAGGATGAGTGCTTCATACTCTGCCAAGTTGTTGGTTGCCTTGGAATTGAGACGCACCATGTACCCAGACTGCTCCTCCGATGGCATGAGAAGCAGTACGCCGGCACCGGCCCCCTGCTTCCGCGAGGAGCCGACGAAGAAGAGCGTCCAGTGGGGCCCGGTGAAGACCGGAGCTCGGTACTTTGGTTCACCGTCTTCGCGGCCCCCTGGGTCAGCCTTCGTTGGCGTCCACTCAGCCACGAAGTCAGCCAGTGCTTGGCTCTTGGCTGTCTGACGTGGTCGGGAGCTCAGCTTGAACTCTGCCGTCTTCGGGCTGTCTTCCGGCTTTGGAAGCTAGCAGTGAGTGCCAGCTCCGCCCTCCGGCTGCTCTGGCGCACTTGTCCACCAGGCTGAAGGGCTCGGAGGCATCGCAGACCTCTCTGGTTGCAAGCCTCTCAAGCATCTTCTTGTCCTGGACACTGTCGAAGTGCCGCCACCACAGAAGCACTTTGAATATGCGGAATGGTGTTGCGTACCTGGGAGAACCGCTGGATGAAGGAGCGCAGCGACTCCCCAGGTTGTTGCTTGATGGCTTGGAGGTCAAGCTCCATGCCGGGACGGGTGTAGGAGCTGCCTAAGTTGGCGATGAACTACCGGCAGAGCTCTCCCCAGGAAGTTATGGAACCCTGAGGGAGGTTCATTAGCCAAGACCGGGCAGGGCCGGTCAAGGCGACGGGGAAGTGGTTTGGCCATGACGGCCTCATCCCCTCCTGCGGCAAGTACGGCGGTGGAGTAGATCTGGAGGAACCCCACCAGGTTGATGCTGCCGTCGTACTTCTCGGGCAGGTGCGGCCGAAACTTGCGCGGTCACCTCGTGAAGCGGAGGTGGGGCTCCAGGGCCGTACATCCTTCCCCTGTTGCTGCAGGCGTTGGTGCCGCGAACGCTTGGTTCGCCGCTGGCACAGTGTACCCCGGTATTGGCAAGGCTGCGCCATAGACCGGGGGCGCTGTTTGCAGGACATATGGCTGTGGCATATGCTGCGTGGCGTATGTCTGGGGCAGAGTTCGCGTGGCGAAAGTCTGCGCCTCAGGCAGGGTTGAGGCAGTCGTCATGCTGACGCCGGCCTCTTGGCTGCGACGCCTTTCTCGTCGCCGCTCGAGGAACACTCGGGCGTCTTGGCCCAGGTGGCATCGTTCCATCTCAGTCCTCAGGTCCGTCGACGGAAACCTGGTGGAGCTGGAATCCGCCGTCTGTCTGTCAACCGTCAGCGTGCGCGTCAGCGACACAGCCGGTTGGCCGGAGCGTCGTCCCCGCCGAAGTCAAGGGTTTGCGGCGGCGATGACAAGACAGTCTACCTCGCGAATCCACCGCTGGGTCGCTGCCTGAGGTGCGTCCCCAGCAGGCGGATTGTGCAGTAGCGCTCTTGCTGCGTCTAGCGCACCCCCGCCGGGTACGCCCAGTGCTACTGAAGACCTGACGCTGGTTGGAGCCTGCATTGCCGATGTCGGCGCTGCCAGAGCCGGTTGCTGGCTCCCAGCGCAGGTACTGGTGTCGCGGACGCTTGGTTGTGCCTGACACAGTGTACCCCGGTATGGGCAAGGTTGCGCCATAGGCCGGGGACGCCGCTTGCAGAGCACATGGTTGTGGCTTATGCAGCGCGGCGTACGCCTGGGGCAGAGCTCGCGTGGCGAAGGTCTGCCCTCCAGGCTGTGTCGAGGCCGACGCCATGCTGTCGCCAGCCTCTTGAGTGCGACGCCTTTCTTGACGTCGCTCAAGGAACACTCGGGCATCTTGGCCCAAGTGGCATCACTCCAGCTCTGCCCTCAGGTCCGTCGATGGAAACCTGGTGGAGCTGAGGTTCGCCGTCTGCCCGTCAACCGTTGGCATGCGCGTCAGCGACACAGCCGGTTGACCGGAGCGTCGTCCCCGCCGAAGTCGAGGGTTTGCGGCGGCGACGACGAGACGGTCTATCTCGCGAATCCATTGCTGGGTTGCTGCCTGAGGCGCGTCCCCAGCAGGCGGATTGCGCAGTAGCGCTCTTGCTGCGGCTGGCGCACCCCCGCCGGGTACGCCCAGCGCTACTGAAGACCTGACGCTGGTTGCAGCCTGCATTGCCGGGGTCGGCGCTGCCAGAGCCGGTTGCTGGCTCCCAGCACAGGTACTGATGTCGCGGACGCTTGGTTGCGCCTGACACAGTGTACCCCGGTATGGGCAAGGTTGCGCCATAGGCCGGGGACGCCGCGTGCAGAGCACATGGTTGTGGCTTATGCAGCGTGGCGTGCGCCTGGGGCAGAGCTCGCGTGGCGAAGGTCTGCCCTCCAGGCTTTGTCGAGGTCGACGCCATGCTGTTGCCAGCCTCTTGGTTGCGACGCCATTCTCGACGTCGCTCGAGGTACACCCGGGCATCCTGGCCCAAGTGGCACCGTTCCAGCTTCCTTCTCAGGTCCGTCGACTGGAGCCTGGAGGAGCTGGAATCCGCCGTCTGCCCGTCAACCGTTGGCGTGCGCGTCAGCGACACAGCCGGTTGACCGGGGCGTCGCCCTCGCCGAAGCCGAGGGTTCGCGGCGGCGACGACGAGGCGGTCCACCTCGTGGACCCACTGTTGGGTCGCTGAATGGGGCGCATCCCCAGCTGGTGGGTTGCGCAGTAGTGCTCTTGCTGCAGCTAGCGCACCCCCATGGTGTGCGCTCAGCGCTGCAGAAGACCTCACGCTGGTCGGAGCCTGCATTGCCGGAGTCAGTGTTGCCGGAGTCGGCTGCTGGCTACCAGCTTGTGCCGACACACTCCATCCTGAGTGCGTCGACATGTACTCCCCGCTGGTCACGGTTCACCGTGAACGCGGAGGAGGAGAGTTTGCCGCTGAAGGAAGCTTCGTCATCTTCGTCGGCAGAAACTCATCGCGCAAGGGGAAAAGCCCCCCTACCTGGCGCGCCAAATGTCGAAGTGTTCAGTCGACACTTCCCCCGGGCCTGCACTGGGCAGCCCACGGAGGTTCTTTTTTTGGTGGGGCTAGACTCTAGCGGAGAGGGAGGTCCGGCCCCGCCGGATACGTGGCACCTTCGGACCTCTCTCCCACGGAGGGGGAGGTTCGGCTTCTGTCGCCACGTGACGGGCCTGGAGCTCTCCTCTGAGGAGAGGGAGGTCCGGCCCCACGGGACACGTGGAGCCTTCGAAGCTCTCCCTGCGGAGGGGGGAGGTCCGGCTGCTGCTGGCCACGTGGCAGGCCCGGAACTCTCCTCTGAGGAGAGGGAGGTCCGGCACCGCAGGACACGTGGAGCCTTCGGAGCTCTCCCCGCGGAGGGGGGATGTCCGGCTCAGTTGGCCACACGGCGGGTCCGGAGCTCACCTCTGGGGAGAGGGAGGTCCGGCCCCGCTGGACACATGGTGCCTTCGGAGCTCACCCGCACGGAGGGGGGATGTCCGGCTCAGTTGGCCACGCGGCGGGTCCGGAGCTCTCCTCTGGGGAGAGGGAGGTCGGACCCTGCTGGACACATGGCGCCTTCGGAGCTCACCCGCGCGGAGGGGGCGAGGTCTGGCCTTCTAGGCCACATGGCAGGACCGGAGCTATCCTCTGAGGAGAGGAGAGCTCCGGCCCTACCGGACACGTGGTGCCTTCGGAGCTCGCCCCTGCGGAGGGGGCAAGGTCCTTAGGCGGTTTCACCATGTGCGCGGGGGTACCCGGTATTGAGGGAACCGACAGCGGCGGCGATGACGAGAAGGGCTACGTCGCGAATCCACTGTTGGGTCACTGACTAAGGCGCGTCCCCATCAGGTGGATTGTGCAGTAGCGCTCGCGCTGCAGCTAGTGCGCCCCCGTGGGAGACACTCAGCTGTGCAGTGGATCTCACACTCGCTGGAGCCTGCGCTGCCGGAGACGGCTGCTGGCTCCCAGCTTGCGCCGACACACTCCGTCCTGAGTGTGTCGATACGTAGTCCCCGCTGGTCACCGTTCGTCGCGAACGTGGGCGAGGAGAGCTTGCCGCTGAAGGAAGCTTCATCATATTCGTCGGCAGAAGCTCGTCGCGCAAGGGAAAAGCCCGCTACCTGGCGCGCCAAATGTCGAAGTGTGTAGCCGACACTTCCCCCGGGCCTGCTCTGGACAGCCTGCGGAGGTTCTTTTTCGGAGGGGCTAGTCACTCATGGAGAGCTCACGCGTTAGGGACGATTGAGGGAGAAGCTTGACACAGGGATTTTTACGTGGTTCAGGCCGCTGGAGCGTAATACCCTACGTCCACGGTGAGCTGAGTTGCTTGTTGTATTGCTTGTTGCTCAGAACCAGAGTCCTGAGCTTGAGGATGACCTAAGTGCTCAGATGCTAAAGCGTAAGTGTGCAAAGAGTCGAACCTCTGCTAACGTTGCCTACCCGAGCCTTTTATAGTCCAAGGCTCGGGTGGCTTACAAGGTGGGCCCGGGATCTGACAGGTGGTCTTGGGGAGATTGCCTGCCATCTGCCGTATCCGCAGTTACGCAGGTAGTTGTCTCTGGCGAGGGCTTCCGAGTCTCCGCTCTGCCGCCCTGCCCATGCCGCAAGCTAGTCGTAGTGGTTGGCAGGGTCGGCAGGGGATGTCTTGTCGCTGTGTTTATTCGCGGGCAGGCTCTGACGCGGCGTGCCAGTCTTCACTACGATGTGATTGGGCGCAACGGCACCTGACAGAGGCGTGCTCCGCGTCTCCGCGCCTTGGGAAGGCGCGGGTCTTGAATACCTTGTAGGGGCAAGGTATGGCACGTCTTTACTCCTGCTACCTACCGCGCGGGGGCAGGCAGCGCTGCTCTACTGGCCATGTGGCGGGTCCGGAGTTCTCCTCTGAGGAGAGGGAGGTCCGGCCCCGCGGGACACGTGGAGCCTTCGGAGCTCTCCCCGCGGAGGGGGGGTCCGGCTTTGCTGTCCACGTGGCGGGCCCGGAGCTCTCCTCTGAGGAGAGGGAGGTCCGGCCCCGCTGGACACGTGGATCCTTCGGAGCTCTCCCCGCGGAGGGGGGAGGTCCGGCTCAGTTGGCCACGTGGCGGGCCCGGAGCTCTCCTCTGAGGAGAGGGAGGTCCAGCCCCTCTGGACACATGGCGCCTTCGGAGCTCTTCCTGCAGAGAAGGGCGAGGTCCTTAGGCGGTTTCCCCTGTGCGCGGGGGTACCCCATATTGAGGGTACCGACAATTTCTATGCCCCATTCTTCATTTCTATATTCCTTCTCCATTTCTGTGTTTTTTTCTCCATTTCTAAGGTTCCTTCCTCCATTTCTATGGTTCTTTCTCCATTTCTACTTCTTTTATAATGCTTCTCTACATGAAAAATGTATGCAATGCATGGAAATGAATTTGAGGGTGTTACAGCCGGCTCCGAAGCGAGCAGAGGCGATAGGAACTTCCAGGCCTCCAGGTACGGCTCAACCTCACGGGGCTGCGCACTGAGCCGTTGGATGGCGTAGTTGATGCTTGGTGCTTCACTTTGTAGGGCTACTCAGCAGAGCACCTGTGTTCCTCCTCCGCCGCAACAGTGCGGGAGCCGGAGCTCCCTTTCCGCCGAAGCTCCAACACCGGTGGCAGTGCCTGAGCCTATGCCTAGGGCAGCTCCGGATGTCGGCACCCGGGCCCCCGAGGCCAGCCAACCAGCGGGCGCGGACGCCACTGGTAGAAGTGCGTCCGCTGCTGGGCTAGTTTCTATCCCTCCTCCCCTCCCTTCGCAAGTTGCCGTGGTGGCAACCTCACCGGTGGGCGAAGAGCTGGAGAGTGTGGAGGCAGTACCTCGCCTGACAATGCCGAAGGCTGTCCCGGTCCCTAGGGCTGCAAGGGCCGTCTGGTCTAGTCTGGACCAGATGTAGGACGCGCTCGAGCAAGAGTGGGCCAAGCCGAGGTCCGAGCGGGAGTGCCTCCAAGACTGGAATAACCTACTGAAGGCGCGAGTTAAGTCCGACAGGGCGAAGGCTCGGGCTCAGGAGGAGCGACTCGAGGCTCAGGAGGAGGTGCTAGAGGTGACAAATGCCGCCGTCGTGGCCCTCCCAAAAGAATGCGGCTGTCGGTACCCTCGAGACCGGGTACCCCTGTGTGTAAGAGCAAAAGAAGACATACGCTAGCACGTATGCAGAAGACAGGGACCCAGCTTGCAGGTTGGGCGCAACCGCCAGCTAGGTTGGGCACATGTCCTAGGCCTCAGGTCCGACCACCTGCAACGGAGGGCTCCGAGGCTGCCACGTGTCTACAGGCTCTGAGTCTCACTACTAGCCGAGGACGGCTCCGGAGCTGCCACGTGCCCAGAGCTCCCGGACCTCACTCCAAGCCAAGGAGGGCTCTGGTGCAGACATGTGTCCACGGACTTCAGATCACATCTCCCCGCCAGGGTGGGCTCCAGAGCTGCCACGTGTCCGGAACCTCCGAGCCACGTCTTTCGACGAAGAAAGCTCCGAAGCCGCCACTTGTCCTACGGCTCCGGGCTCGACCTCCAGCATGGGAGGGCTCCGGTGCTGCCACGTAGGCAACAACTCCAGGCGTCCCTTCGCGCCAAGGAGGGCTCCAGTGCGGCCACGTGCACGACAGCTCCGGACCTCCCCTCCTGCCAGAGAGAGACCCGGCGTTGCCACGTGTCCAACGACTACGGACCCCTCGTTACTCCACAAGGCAGCTCCGGGTGGCGACGTGTGTCCCGGGCACCAGCCACCTGGACGCCGCGCCGACAAGCAACGGGCAGATAGCGGAGGAGTAAAGAGAAAGGTGTGTTGTCCTATCGCGCATTTAAGGTTCACATGTTCCCCAGGGAAGCAATCCAGCGTATCCTGGTATAGGCGTGCCTGGCAACAGAGACGAGTCGCGCGGCGCTCCAACGGCAGCAATAGTGCAGCGCCGCGGGACAAGACGTATTCCTACTGCCTTCGTAAGGCAGCACTTAAGGATGGTGATGCGACAAGGCGACACCCCCGTTCTAGCCGTAGTAGGGGTTGCTGCCCGTACTAGGGCCGCCTGTCAGGCCCCGGGCCCACTTGTAAGGATGTCTGGCCTTGAGCTGTAAAAGACCAGACAGCCAACCGGCAAAAGGATCCCGATCCTGATTTCCCATTTCTGATCCCCGAACACCATTGTAAGCTCGCAAGCTCGAGCCACCCTCCAACTCAAGCAACAAAGAATAGCTAACTCTCCATGGACGTAGGGTATTACGCTCAGGCAGCCCAAACCACGTAAATCTTCGTGTTCATCTCGCCATCATGCTGCGATGCTCAAAACCACTAAGCCAATCATAAAAAAGAACCTCCGCGGGCTGCTCCTGAGCAGACCGGGGGAAGTGTCGCAGAAAACACTACGACAGCGGCAAACCTCCAAGCTGAGGTCGAGAGCCTCCATGCCTCCGCCGATGCATGTCTTGTGTTACTGACGGAGCTCCGTGAGACGATCCTTCGTCGGGAGAAGGAGGCTTAGGCGAGGGAGCTCTCCGACCATCTGGCTGCCTATGAGGATGAGCGAGGGCGCCTGGAGGAGCGGCTCCAGGGCGTCCATGACCGGGAGCTCTCCGCTGCCTCTAGGGAGTTTGACCTGGAGGAGCGGGATGCATGGCTGGCCACTAGGGAGCAGGCCCTGGTTGCTCTAGAGCAGGGGCTAGCCGTTCAGAAACAAGAGATGGCGAGGAGGAGTTAGGCGGGGGAGCTGGCTTCTTCCGCCAAGGACGTCGAAGATCTCCGGGCTTCTCGTGCCGCTGAGACAAAGAAGGTCTAGGACTTCCTTGGCCACGCAGAGGCGGCTCTAGAACTCTTCGGCTTCGGCCCCTTGCGCCCCGGAGGGCCGGTCCAGGAGGTGAGCCAGGTGCTCCCTGCCCTGGACTCAGTCGGGGAGAAGCTCCTGACGTTGGAGAACGTCATGGGGGAGCATCTGGAGGCCGAAAGCAAAGCTCTGGCACAGATGGTGACAAGGCATGTGCTCATTTGCCTTTGGAGCTGCGACCCCAGCATCTCCCTGGAACCTATGGTGCAGGGCCACAACGCAGAGTTGTCGGGGGCGGCGAAGTCTTCCGTGGAGGAAGCCGCCCGACTTGTAGCTGCTAGGTTTCAGCGTGGATAGCTCCCAGGTCTCCCGCTTGCCTTGTGTCCTCCTATGTATGATGGAGCTCTGTTTTTATTGAAGACTTTTTGTTTCAAGTCTTATGTTGTCTTGAGTTGTTGATGTAGGCTTCAGACTCTTCACAGCGCAAAGGTCCGGAATGACTTAGCCGACGTGGATAGCGCTTTGCTGATGTCTCGAGCTTGTTCCTCTGGGTCCTTTGCAGCGTAAGGACCCAGGGAGCTCTGGTACTTGGCTACCACTCCTTCCGGGTCCTCGATGGCGTAAGGACCCGAGGGAAGTTCGACCCTTGTCTTCATCTTGTCGTAGATGGTGCTCCGAGTCTTCTGCTCGCTGCTGCAGTGGTCCGACGTCCTGCCCACGTGGTTCACCGTGATGGCCCCCTGGTAGGTGTGGCCCTAGGGTTGGGCGGACCTTCCACCGAATGAGGCAGGATGTCAGCATTGGGCCCCCTAGGAGGTCCAAAACACCAAAGACCTGTCCGGACCAGCAGTCATGGCAGAAAGAGGGAGTGGTCGTGCTCTGTGGTCACTCTTCCTTGTTTGGTAGCTTTGTTGTGGCTTACGGTACTCAGTTAAGCTACGGGGCTTGGGTAATTCAATGTGGGTCGTCCGGACTATGGTTAAAGCCTTGCCTAGGGGTATGAGCCGTCCGGCTCCTAGGTACCGAGCGGTAGCGCTGGAGAGGCAGGGTGTGCACGCTAGGGGTACGGAACCAAGCATAGCAGGCTACACACCTTGGACCTCCTGCTGGCGTATGCCTTTCAAGGGAGGGTCATTCGGTGCCATAGGGCCCCCAAGCAACGAGACAACCAAAGGTCCCCAAGTTACGGTCAGGACTTTGCTCAGGGGTATGAGCCGTCCGTCTCCCCGGTACCGAGCTGTAGCGCTGGAGAGGCAGGGTGAGGACGCTAGGGTTACGGAATGAGGCATAGCAGGCTACACCTCTGGACCTCCCTCTGGCATAAGCTTTTTGGGGGAGGGACCACTCGGCGCCATAGGACCCTCGAGCAATGAGACAACCGCAGGACCCCGGGTACGCCACAAATATTTCAAGCAGACCCGCCTGCATAAGGATAGCACAACCCTTGCTACGGTTGAACACAAGGAAAAGTGACTGGCCACACGGCCGGAGCGGTATGGAAAGAAAGCACGAAGAGTATGGGGGCAATGTCCAGGGTTGATGAGGACATCTCTCCTTTGCATACAATGCAAGGACCGATCACTAGAGCACATGCACGACAATGGATCTCCAGGTACGTTCTAACCTTGTCAATTGTTTTTCAGAACTTACGCTTGTTTCCATGCATGTTTTATTGATTAGGAACAATGGAGAGGACCAGCAAGGGCTGGGAGGAGTCCAAGGAGTCAAGGAGGAGGAGATAGGACGTGCACACCAAAGAGGAGCCCAAGTACAACTCGACTTCGACTCCACCTCGGATTCCAGGAGCTGCCTTCACAAAAACTGACGTCGCGGACACATACGGAGTCGGATTTGGATGTTCTATATATGGTTGGAACCGTGATTTCATAAAGCTTCCAATGGAACCATACCCACCTCAAAATACCTTCTAAGTTGACAGGAATCAGCGAAACAAGTGGGCGTCCAGAATCTGTCCGGTGCTGCAACACCGCCTTTTGGGCTGCTGGCCCGTGTATCGTGTGGAAGCCCATTAGGGTTGCATCCAGGGGTCTTGCACGCCCCTAAACTCCTTTTTATACAGCAGCCGCCACCACATTAGGGTTGGGTTTTGCTTAGTTACAATCTGTCATTGAACAGTGTCGCCGATCATCGGTTGTGAGACCCCGAATTCGTGATCAATTCAGTTTTGATTGCAACTTCTCTGTTCTTGCTTGTGTTCTTGATTGCACTTGCAGGGATAATCCGTCGTGGTGAGGTCATTCGTGTGACACGGGTGATAACCAACGGAGCAGTGGTATAGTGATTGCGGGGTTTCGTTCGTTCGAAGCCTTGGATCATCAACGTCGAGATCTTCACCCAATCAAGTTTACCCTACCTCTCGGAAGATCGGGACTCATCCTCCTATCAATTGGTATCAGATTTCCAGGTTCACCGTGAGGTATACTTGTGTGCCCTTTAGATTTATTTTGTTTCAGTCCTATCGTCCAACAAAAGCCACAAAAAAAATTAGTTTCCCTGACCTACAACCCCCGCTCAACCTTTTGCACAATTTAGTTTCGGAGTCCGTAGTTCTGAGTTCGTGTCCTAGGTTGAGTCTGGTTGCTAGTTTAGATTTGTTTTGGTTAAGTTTTGTTTCTTCCATCCGCTGCCATCTATAAAAAACCAATCTACAAAAAAATTCCATCCACCGATTCGTTTCTGTTGCAGTTTGCACCACCACCAAAACCTGATTCGGGGTATCCTCCTTAAAACGGGCATAACTTTTCGCTCGTAACTCTGATTGAGGCACATTTTTTTCCTGGAAAGGTCTCGAAAAAGTCCACATACGGTGTTTTCAAAAAAAATAAAAAAAATAAGAAGGCCCTCGTTTCGAACTCCGAAGTTCCAGCACCAATTTTTCCAATCGCTCCTGAATTTGTGCCGATCTCATCTTTCATCGGTTTGAGCTAATACTTGGTGCTGTTTCTATTCTTGTGCCCCTGGTTGAGATAAAATATCAAAAAAAAATAAAGAGAAAAAAAGATTTTGATTTCTACTAGTGCTTCAAGACAAAAACAAGAGGTTAAGGGGTTTTCTAGTTGTGCTATTTCTGTGTGAGTGCTGGATACTTGCTGATATTATCCTTGTTGTTCATCATCATTCATCCTTGTCCTTGCTTGTTGCGACAACTGTTCAAATACATTCTTAGGCCAGCAACTAGGTGAAATTCTTTAGACACTTATTCAGCATTGCTATCTGTTACTAACTTGTGCACCACATACATATACTGCATTTGAGCCTTCCAAGCTCCACCTTCTCTCGAGCAGAACAGGTAACCTTTGCAGTCACACCCACTCTCTGCTTGCTTCACACCGGTCACCGTTGGCCACCTGCAGTGCTGGTAAGAAACTTGTAAGAGCGGGGTAAGTCGCATCTTACTGATCGATTTTCCACCCACTTCGGAGAGCGTAGTAATAGGGTTCTTCACGATCTTTTTGTCTTCGTTTCTGTTTTATACTAACAATGACAGGAAAGAAGCCTATGGATAAGACCTCTGGTTCTACACCTCCGGATGATGATGAGTGCGTGTCCCGTATGGAACTAAAGGACATGATGCGGGCAATGACCGAAGCTTTCAACAAGTACCAGACCACTACAACAACCACCTTTCAGAGGCTCCATACAAGTGTTGCTGGTCTGACCACACGGTTGGACGAGATGGAGACTCGTCTTCCCCAACAAGCTACACCCTCTATCATCCTTGATGGTGATGCACATGCTCACTACGACACAGAGGATGACTTCAATAATGATGAGGTTGATGCACAGCAGCGCCGTCGCCCTCGACGAAATCGTCAAGGTATGGTAGGTAGACCTCGTACTCATGCTCCTGAATAAGATAATGATCCTTATGCTAAGATTAAGTTTTCTATTCCAACATTTTATGGATCTTATGATGCTGAGACTTACTTGGATTGGGATATGACGGTAGAACAAAAATTTAGCTCTCATCTTGTTCCTGAGCGACATAGAGTTAGACAAGCCACTAGTGAGTTTAAAGATTTTGATATAATTTGGTGGAATGAACTTGTCAATACACGTAATGCACCACAGACATGGGCTGCATTAAAAGAAGAGATGCACGCTAGGTTTGTTCCTCCTTCATATAGACGTGATATTCTTAAGAAATTGTAACGCTTTGATCAGGGTGACATGACTGTCCAAGAGTACTACCAAGAGTTGCAGAAAGGTATGCTTCGTTGTGGGGTAGTTGAGGATCAGGAAGACCAAATTGTCAGGTTTTATGGGGGCTTGCGGCGTGAGATCCAGGACATAGTTGACTACAAGGAATATCATTCTATTCAACGTTTATTTCAACTTGCTATGTTAGCAGAAAAAGAAGTGCAGGGTCGCCAACAGCAGCGGCGGAACAACACCTTCACGCCACGACAATTTCCGGTGCTATCCAAAGCAGCGCCCTCCTCGAGCGTACATGCTTCTACACCACCCTCCACAGGTGTTGCACGCAGCAGCATCACACCTTCTACATCAACGGGACAAGATAACAGCAAGTCCCAGATGCCTCCAGGTGTTGCAGCAAAGGCGGCTGCACCCAACACTTCGACAAGTCGCAGCTCCGACATCAAGTGCAACCGCTGCCAGGGACTTGGCCATATGCAACGAGATTGCCCCAGCAAACGGGCGATCATTGCCACTGCTGATGGTGGGTATGTTAGTGCTTCTGATATTGAAGATGAAAATATTATTGCAACTAACATTTCAGGTTCGGATGATGGTGCTGAGGAGGTTCTTGGTACATCTGTGACAAACAACTATAGGACTTTGATTGTGCAGCGAGCTTTGAGTGCCACGGTTCGAGAGGACGACAACCGCCAATGTCACAACCTTTTCAACATGTTTCTCGTCGTCAAGGACTGCCGTGTACATACCATCATTGATGGTGGTAGCTGCAACAATTTGGTGAATGTTGAGGTGGTCAAGAAGCTTGGCTTAACCACACGGGAGCATCCCCACCCTTATCACATTCAATGGTTTAACAACAATGGTAAGGTTAAGGTAACACAGACAGGAAGGATACATTTTTCCATTGGTTCTTATCATGATTTTGCTGATTTTGATGTGGTACCTATGGATGCTTGTTCTCTTTTGTTGGGACGTCCTTGGGAGTTTGATACTGATGCTATTCACCATGGTAAGTATACTCTCATGCATAAGGGCAAGAAAATTGTGTTGCTTCCTACGAGTCCCACTGAAATTGTACAATTTGAGTAGGAGAAAAAGAATAATGCTAAGCAAAAGGGTGTTTTCAGTTCTGAAATTCAGCAACCTATTAAGTTGAAAAATCCTATTTTGCTTGCAACTAAATCTAATCTTGATGATTTATATGCCTCTAATGGAACTTTCTATGCTTTAGTGTGCAAACATGCTTTATATTCCATTGAGGATACATCCATTGTCTTGCCACCTGCTGTTGCTAACCTTTTGTAGGAATATATGGATGTTTTTCCATCAGAGATACCCCCTGGATTACCACCTGTGCGAGGCATTGAGCACAAGATTGATTTGGTTCCAGGGGCGAGCTTGCCAAACCGTGCTGCCTACAGGAACAACCCCGACGAGACTAATGAAATTCAGCGACAAGTCCAAGATCTTCTGGACCGCGGGTACATTCATGAGAGCCTTAGTCCTTGTTCTGTTCCTATTCTTTTGATTCCAAAAAAAAGATGGCACTTGGCGCATGTGTGTTGATTGTAGAGCCATCAATAACATTACCATTCTTTATCGCTATCCTATTCCTAGATTGGATGACATGCTTGATGAGTTGAGTGATTCTGTTATTTTCTCCAAGATTGATTTGCGTAGTGGGTATCATCAGATTCGTATGACTTTAGGTGATGAATGGAAAACTGTTTTTAAAACTAAATTCGGACTTTATGAATGGTTAGTCATGCCATTTGGTTTAACTAATGCACCCAGCACTTTCATGAGGTTGATGAATGAGGTTTTACGTGCTTTCATTGATAAATTTATGGTGATTTACTTTGATGATATCCTTATTTACAGCAAGTCATATGATGAGCATCTTGAACATTTGCGTGCTGTTTTTAATGTCTTGCGCGATGCACGTTTATATGGTAACCTTGAGAAGTGCACCTTTTGCACCGATCGTGTTCCTTTTCTTGGGTATGTTGTTACTTCGCAGGGCATTGAGGTGGACGAGGCAAAGATTGTTGCCATCACGAGCTGGCCACTTTCGACTACGGTCACACAGGTTCGGAGTTTTCTTGGTCTTGCAGGTTTCTACCGGCGTTTCGTGCGGGATTTCAGCACCATTGCGGCACCTCTCCACGAGTTGACAAAGCATGGAGTGCCGTTTCGATGGGGACCAGCACAACAACAAGCTTTTGATGTTCTCAAGTCAAATCTCACACAAGCACCATTGCTGCAACTTCCTGATTTTGAGAAGACCTTCGAGCTTGAATGTGACGCGAGCGGCATTGGCATTGGAGGAGTGCTAATTCAAGGAGGTAAACCTGTTGCCTTCTTTAGTGAAAAATTGCATGGGCCTTCGCTGAATTATTCTACATATGACAAAGAACTTTATGCTTTAGTGCGTGTCTTGCAAACTTGGCAACATTACCTATGGTCTAAAGAATTTGTCATACATTTAGATCATAAGCCTTTGAAGTATCTTAAAGGACAAGCTAATCTGAACAAACGTCATGCTAAACGGATTGAGTTCATAGAATCATTACCTTACATCATTAAACATAAGAAAGGGAAAGACAATGTGATTGCCGATGCTTTATCTAGACGTTATACCATGCTGTCCCAACTTTCTCATAAAATCTTTGGTTTGGAAACCATAAAGAGGTTATATGCTACTGATTTGGACTTCACAGATGTCTTTGAAAATTGTAGAGAGGGGAGAACGTGGCAAAAATTCCTGCTGCGTGAAGGCCTTCTCTACCGTGCTAACAAGCTGTGTGTTCTAGCTAGCTCCGTTCATCTTTTATTGTTGCAGGAAGCGCATGGAGGTGGTCTGATGGGACATTTTGGTGTTAAAAAGACAGAGGATGTGCTGGCCGCTCACTTCTTTTGGCCATGAATGAGGCGTGATGTGGAGCGCTACGTTTTACGTTGCACGACATGCAACAAAGCTAAGTCTCGACTTAACCCACATGGTCTTTATATGCCTCTTCCGGTTCCTAGTGCACCTTGGGAGGATATTTCTATTGACTTTGTTTTAGGATTGCCTAGAACAAAGAGGGGGAGGGATAGTGTCTTTGTGGTTGTTGATCGTTTCTCTAAAATGGCTCATTTTATACCCTGCCACAAGACCGATAATGCTTCACATGTTGCTGATTTGTTCTTTAATAAGGTTGTGCGTTTGCATGGTTTTCCCAATACTATTGTTTCTGATAGGGATGCTAAGTTTCTGAGTCACTTTTGGAGAACTTTATGGTATAAATTGGGAACAAAGTTGCTTTTTTCTACTACTTGTCATCCACAAACTGATGGGCAAACGGAGGTAGTTAATCATACCTTATCTACTATGTTGCGGGCTGTTTTGAAAGACAATTTGAGGTTGTGGGAGGAGTGTTTGCCACATATTGAGTTTGCTTATAACAGGTCTATTCACTCCACAACCAAGTTAAGTCCATTTATGGTAGTCTATGGTTTCAATCCTCGTGCTCCAATTGATTTGCTACCTTTACCACATACTGAAATTGTGAACTTAGATGCTACACAACGTTCTGAATTTATTCTTAAGTTGCATGAAACTACTAAGTTACAAATTGAAAAAATGAATGAAAAGTATCGCATTGCTGCTAGTAAAGGTAGGAAGGAGGTAAAATTGGAACCCGGTGATTTGGTGTGGGTTCATTTGAGAAAAGATAGGTTCCCGGATTTGAGAAAGTCTAAACTCATGCCACGTGCTGCTGGACCTTTTAAGGTTCTTGAGAAGATAAATGACAATGCATATAAACTTGAGTTGCCTCCCGAGTTTGGGGTTAGTCCCACATTTAACATTTTCAGATTTGAAGTCATACTTGGGTGAGGAAGATGAGCTTGAGTCGAGGATGACTCCAATTAAAGAGGGGGAGGACGATGAGGACATCTCTCCTTTGCATACAATGCAAGGACCGATCACTAGAGCACGTGCACGACAATTGGATCTCCAGGTACGTTCTAACCTTGTCAATTGTTTTTCAGAACTTACGCTTGTTTCCATGCATGTTTACTGATTAGGAACAATGGAGAGGACCAGCAAGGGCTGGGAGGAGTCCAAGGAGTCAAGGAGGAGGATATAGGACGTGCACACCAAGGAGGAGCCCAAGTACAACTCGACTTCGACTCCACCTCGGGTTCCATGAGCTGCCTTCACCAAAACTGACGTCCCGGACGCATACGGAGTCGGATTTGGACGTTCTATATATGGTTGGAACCGTGATTTCATAAAGCTTCCAATGGAACCAGCCCCACCTCAAAATTCCTTCTAAGTTGACAGGAATCAGCGAAACAAGTGGGCGTCCAGAATCTGTCCGGTGCTGCGACACCGCCTTTTGGGCTGCTGGCCCGTGTATCGTGTGGAAGCCCATTAGGGTTGTGTCCAGGGGTCTTGCAGGCCCCTAAACTCCTTTTTATACAGCAGCTGCCACCACATTAGGGTTAGGTTTTTCTTAGTTACAATCTGTCATTGAACAGTGTCGCCGATCATCGGTTGTGAGACCCCGAATTCGTGATCAATTCAGTTTTAATTGCAACTTCTCTGTTCTTGCTTGTGTTCTTGATTGCGCTTGCAGGGATAAGCCTTCGTGGTGAGGTCATTCGTGTGACACGGATGACAACCAACGGAGCAGTGGTGTAGTGATTGCAGGGTTTCGTTCGTTCGAAGCCTTGGATCATCAACGTCGAGATCTCCACCCAATCAAGTTTACCCTACCTCTCGGAAGATCAGGACTCATACTCCTATCAAGGGTCCGGTTACTTTTCTTGTCCATAGGCGTGGTCTTTCTGGCCCCCAAGTACTCATTTGTAGCGCAGGGGAGGCAGGATGTGCATGCTAGGGGTAAGGAACAAGGCATAGCAGGCTACACACCCTGGACCTCCCACGGGCGTTAAGCTTACAGTGAGGAGACCTTCCAACACCATGGGACCTAGGACAAGTGTGTAGGACACGGGCTTAGCTGTTCTAAGCGCTGTTCCTAGGCACTATGACACCTTTACAAAGAAAGAGAAAAAAAATACCCTACCACGGGGTTGAGGATAGAACTTACAGAGGTGTTCTATGTCCTGTGGTTTGGGTAGAGGTACCGATCCTCCGTGGCTAGGCGAGTGCACCCGGGTGGCATACTTGTGCTGCTCGAAAGGGACCCTCACAGCCAAGGGAGGGTTTGTTACCCCTTCTCGTGAAAGTACTAGCCAAGGCACCACGTGACCCTACCTTGGGATGACTACTCTGCGCGTACCGTTGCAGTTGTCACCGGAGCATTTTGCGGAGTAGCGCATTTTGAGCACCCTATAGCCACGTTGCCTCGTCGACGAGGCTGATGTATTCCCGCGAAAGCTGGTACTGTGTGGCTTCATCGTATGTCTGGATGTCGGGTGAGCCCTTGGTGTGTTCCGAGGGGAGGGTGTCCTCGACCCCCTACACAAGTGTAAGAGGGTGTTTCCCTTGTCGCACAACAAGGGGGGAAGCGTGGCGCGCGGTGCGCCCCTCTGCCCACTCCTTCCAGTCATTACAATGACAAGACAGGGCGACACGGCGTTACAACAACACAGTACTGCACAGCTGACCGAGTAGGACGCGACGACAAGACGGAGCCTTCTCCCGCCATCATCAACCGCTACTCGGGCAGAGACACCTAGCATGTTAGGCAGTGTATCTTAACTTTTTCGACAGCGATAGTACAAGTAGCTATAAATATCCTAGATCATGTATAGGGTATGAACATTCGCGGGGCCACCTGTCGGGCCCCGGGCCACATTGTAACTGCTCGGTCTTGAGACATAAAAGGACTTGGCAGCCGACGACAGAGGGTATCCAATCTCTGGACTCTAAAAGTCATACACGCGCAAGCACAAGCAATACACACACACTCCCGTGGATGTAGGGTTTTAACTTCGGCGGTCCGAACCACGAAAATCTTGGTGTTCACCCTTGCTCTTCAAGCTTGATCGATCTAGGGATGTTAGCCCCTCCAAACAACGAACCTTCGCAAGCTACTCTAGTAGCGGTACCGAGGGAAGTGTCGCGGACTACACTTCGACATCTGGTGCACCAGAAAGGGGGCTTTCACGGTCTTTAGACGAACGAGAATCACCACCATCATGAACTTCCAGTCCATCATTGGCTCCTCTCGCCCCACTCGTCATCGTCTCTAGGGGAGAGAGGAGGAGGCCACTTCCCAATCTAGGGCGGGTAGATCTATCCGGGCACGCGACCAGAAGGTCGCCGCTTCCGAGGCTGCCACTGCTGCTACCACACGGCGGACATTTGCAGCCACGACGACAACCAAGCGGACACGCCGCCAGTTCCAGGACCAGAGAGCATGCTGACCGCAGCACGCGCTCTTCTCCACAACCCTCCGAGCGAGGGTGCTCCTCTAGAGGCGACAGAGCAGTGGTGCAACGACGTCGACCGAACACGCCCGCCTACATAAGGCAGCGGGCCGAGCCGTCATAGGCGCGGTCACATACGACGATGGTGGCCCGCGAGACAGCGTCAACACGCGCGGCGACTTCGGCCACGCAGGTCCTAGCCTACCACAGGGTCGAGCTGGACTGCCGCCATGTGAGCGAAGATGGCCGTGTCACCATCGAGCGACGGCGCGAGAGACACCGCAACCTCGAGGGCGAGTATGGCACCCCGAGTGCCATACCGGCGAGACGTCTAGCGTAGACCGCTGCCTCTCCAGTAGCAGGTGGGGGCTGCTTGGCACTCGCTTCACATATTCACATGGTGGATGGCCACCCAAGCTCCGGCCACATTTGCCGGAGAATTACGACGGGACTATCAACCCCGCCGAGTTCTTGCATATCTACTTCACCTCCATCCAAGCTGTAGGAGGGAATGAGGCCGTAATGGCCAACTACTTCTCGGTGGCCCTGACCGGCACTGCCCACTCATGGCCCATGAACCTTCCCTCAGGTTCCATATCCTCCTGGGAAGACATGTGCTGGCGGTTCACAACCAACTTCGGGAGTTCCTACATGCGACCCGGCAGCGAGCTCGACCTCCCCGCCGTGCGTCAGCACGAGGGGGAGTCACTACGATCTTTCATCCAGCAGTTCTCCCAGGTCAAGAACACCATCCCCGCATCTCCAACGCCTTCGTCGTCGTCGCCTTACGACAAGGCGTTAGAGACAAGAAGATGCTCAAGACGTTGGCCATGTATGACGTGCAAGACGTCTCCGAGCTCTTCAGCCTGGCGGACAAGTGCACCAGGGTGGCGGAATGGCAAGACTGCCACACACGACCCACCTCCAAGGCAGGGAGTGCCGGTGAGGCTGCTACTTAGGGTAGCAGCAAGAAAAAGAAGAAGGTTGGAGGCAAGAACAAGCCTCTAGCCGGGGCACCCACTGTCGCCGCTGCAGTGGCCGGTGGGGGCCGTGGCCCACGCACCGACAAGCGTTCGTGACCGCCGTCCACTGACGAGGATGGCCAGTGGTGCCCCACAATTCCAGCCACCACGGTGCTAGCAAGTGCCGTGAAATCAAGAAACTCGCAGAGCGCTTCCACGAGCAGCAACAGCAGCGTCAAGACGGTGCACCCTTTCGACAGCGGGAGGGCAAACAGAAGGCTGACCCTGAGGCCGGTGCGGAACAGGAGATGGAGTACCAGAACATCTACATCCTATTCGACTTCGACTCCAGCACCGACAACGGGCATCGCAAGACGCTCCATGTGATGTACGGGGGTTCCTAGGACATAACGTCCCGGTGTGCCATCGAGAACCTGCGACAAGCGGTGGCAGTGGCTGCTCCTGCCCCCAGGCCGGTGCCACACCACAAGTGGGTGGAGACGTCGATCATCTTCAACGCCTCCGACTGCCCCAAGAAAATGGTGGGCGCCGGGCAACTGCTGCTCCTCGTTGCCCCCACCATCGCCAGCGTGAAGCTCTACCACGTGGTTATCGATGGTGGGGCATCCCTCAGCGTCATCAACCTTGCATCTTTCAAGAAGATGCAGATCCCTATGTCCAGGCTCACCCTCACGTCCATTCTCGGGGGTAGGTCGGGACCCTTCTTGCCGTGCGGTAGCATCTCCCTCCCGGTGACTTTCGGGATGCCTGAGAACTACTATACGAGAGCATCGTCTTCCATGTTGTGGAGGTTAGCCTCCCCTTCAACGCCATCATCGGCAGGCCAACCCTGTACTGATTCATGGCGGTAGACACTACGGCTACATGGTCATGAAGATGCCAACACCAAGCGGCATCCTCAAGATCCGCGGAGACCGCTCCGCCGCCGTCTCGGTGCTGGAGAAGCTCCAGGCGTTGGCAGCGGCGCAGGAGTCTGATTCCGTCTACGGTGAAGCTAGACGGCTGCCTCCAAGCGAGCGCCGGTGAGGGATGACATCTACACCCCGTGTGCAGCCCTCGTATGGTGAGGACATCCCCGTCAAAGCCGTCCAGATTGGCCTGGACGTCGCCTAGACCACCCACATCATGGGGAATCTCAGCGACAAATAGGAATTCATGCTCGTCACCTTCCTCTGGGTTAATGTCGACGTGTTTGCATGTCAACCATCATAGATGCCTGGGATCCCTAGGGAGGTGATTGAGCACCATCTGAAGATCCACCCCGATGGCAGGCCGGTGCAACAGAAGCCTCGGAAGCAGTCTTTTGAGCCGCAAAACTTCATCCATAAAGAAATCAAGAAGCTGCTCGACGTCGGCTTCATCCGAGAGGTCCACCATCCATGATGGTTGGCCAATCCTGTTGTCGTCCCCAAGGCAGGTGGGAAGCTTCGGATGTGCATTGACTACACCACCCTCAGTAGAGGCATGCTTAAAGGATTTGTTTCCTCTCCCTCGCATAAATCAAATAGTGGATTCTACATCTAGTTGTGATCTACTGTGCTTCCTATATGCTTACTGAGGTTTCCACCAAATACCAATGTCTAGAGAAGATGAAGAGCATACTGCCTTCTTAAAGTAGATGACCTATTTTACTTTGTAAGTCCATGCCTTATGGTCTTAAGAATGCTCTTCGCACTTTTGTATGTGCTATGCATAAAACGTTTGGGAACCTCATTTAGGACCTAGCAGAGGTGTACGTTGATGACATCGTCGTTAAGGTTAAATCGCATGCATATTACAACCTAGCCTTAGTCTTCGACAGGTTGTGTTCGACACACACGAAGTTGAACCTATACAAGTGTGTCTTTGGGGTCTCTGCCAGAAAGCTACTCGGTTTCCTGGTCTCACACCGGGGAATTGAAGCTAACCCAGAGAAGATTAAGGCAATCAAAGTAATGCGGCCACATGCCCACATCAAGGACGTGCAGAAGCTCACGAGATGCTTGGCTATGCTCAGTCGGTTTATCTCTAGACTGGTTGAGCGGGCTCTCCCGTTCTTCAAGCTCCTGCGCAGGTCCGGACACTTTGGCTGGATTGAGGAGGCAGATGAGTCGTTCCAGGAGCTGAAGAAGTACCTCACTACGCTGCCGATCATGGTGGCTCCAGAACAAGACAAGCCCCTCCTCCTATACATCGCCGCCACAACAGAGGTCGTGAGCATGGTCCTGATCATGGAGCGGCTGGAACCTCCACGACCCCAAGTCCCAGACGAGGCTCTCGTCGTAGGTCCAATGTCCCAGGACTCGGACCTCACAGGGGAGCCAGGGGACGAGGAGCTACTTAGGTCCTGGTCCGCCGGGCCTGATGGCCAATGCACATCCAGGTCCCATCTCCCGGAGTACAGTATCAGACCCGGGGGCCAGGAGCCCTCAAGTCATGGACCTCTCCAAGAAGACACACCGGACCCCTCAGGGAGGGTCCGGACCGTCCAACGACCAGCCTACTTCATCAGTGAGGTTCTCCACGATGCCAAGACAATATATCTAGAGGTGCACAAGCTGCTTTATGCAGTCCTCGTTGTACCAAGGAAGTTGTGCCACTACTTCCAAGCTCACAAGATCTCAGTGGTCACTTCATACCCACTGAAAACCGTGCTCCACAACCCCAACGCAACCGGGAATGTTGCAAAATGGGCTGCTGAGCTGGTTGAGTTTGAGCTCGACTTCTTACCACACCATGCGGTGAACAGTCAGGCGCTAGCTGTTTTCTTGGCTAAGTGGACGCCACCACCAAGACATCGATGAGGTCAATCCCAGAGCTCCGGTCCTCACCAGGCCTCACTAGATGCTCTTCTTCGATGACTCCTTGCGTAAGAAAGGTGTCGGAGAGGCGGTCCTGCTCCTCACCCCGACTGGGGAGCAGTTCAAATACATGGTGCAGGTTGACTTCAAGTCAACCAACAACATGGCGGAGTATGAGGCTCTCATCTTCGATTTAAAGATCGTGCTGTCCCTCGACGTCCAGCAGTTGTTGTTCAAGGGTGATCCCCATCTGATCATCAAGCACGTCAAGGTAGAATTCTGCTGCAATGATCCTCAGCTTGTAGCCTACCTCCTCCAAGTGCAGAAGCTGGAGAAAGACATCCAAATCTTGGACCTGTTCCATGTCCACCGCGCCAACAATACAATCGCCAACGACCTGTCAACGAAGGCTCCACCTGGGCTCTGGTGCCTGAGGGAGTCTTCAAAAGGATGTTGCTGCGATCTACAACCTGGCCTGCCGAACCTGGCGAAGGGGGCGATACTAGCACCTCGAAGCTGGTGGTCCCCGTGGCCCTGCTACCATGGAGCCCGCCAAGGATCGTAAGCGTCACCGAGGACTCCTTTCAACCCGGCGCTCAAGATCCATAAGCTTAAGTAGGTCCCGATGCAAGGATCACGGAGGTCCAAACTACTTGAAAGACAATATCCTTCCCGATGAACATGCATCCGCTGAACGGGTCGTTCGGTTGGCTAATAGATACACGCTGGTAAAGGGGGATATCTACCGGCATGGCGCCAATGGCGTCCTATTGTGGTGCATAACTCGGGAGGAGGGCTATGACTTGCTCGCAGAGATCCACGGAGGCGAGTGTGGGAACCATGCATCTTACCGCACACTGGTCGGGAAAGCCTTCCGGCATGGATTCTACTAGCCGATAACACTCCAGGATGTCGTCGAGCTGGTCAAGAGATGCAAGGCGTGCCAGTTCTATGCCAAGAAGATCCACACACCGGCACAGGCGATACAGATGATCCCATCCTTATGTCCCTTCGCTGTGTGGGGGGATAGACATCCTGGGGCCCTCCCTGAGATCTGTCGGAGGGTACCGGTACCTCTACGTCGCCGTAGACAAGTTCACCAAGTGGCCGGAAGCAGCCATGTAGTGACAATCAACAAGCAGTCAGTAGTCAAGTTCCTCAACTCAATCATATACCGTTTTGGGGTCCCAAACAGAATAATCATCGACAACGGGACCTAGTTCACCGGTGCTGTGTTTCAAGAGTACTGCAAAGACCTCAACATCCAAGTCACTACGCTTCTGTTGCTCATCCAGAGAGCAACGGACAAGTCGAGAGGGCAAATTCTGAGATACTCATGGGACTCAAGACGTGCACCTACAACTGCTTGAAGAAGAATGGTGCCAATTGGGTAGACGAGCTTCCGTGCGCACTGTGGGCTAGACAGATGTCCCTCAGCCGAGCGACAGGGGAAATGCCCATCTTCCTAGTGTATGGGGCTGAGGTTGTCCTCACATGAGAGATCACCATGGGCTCCCCCCGTGTCCAGGAATACGACAAAGCCACACAGGACCTTGTTGACGAGCGAAGGTGGCAAGCAGCTGCTCAAAATGCACGTTATCGCCAGACACTCCGGTGTTATCACCAGCAGTTTGTGCGGAGTAGATAGCTCGAGGTGGGCAACGTGGTGATCCGGCGTATTCTTTCTCATGAAGGGGCAAACAAACTCTCCCCCTGCTGGGAGGGTCCCTTCCGAGTAACACTAGTGTGCCGCCCCGGGTGCATCCGCCTGGTCACGGAGGATGTGGTACCTCTACCCAATCCATGGAACACAGAGCACCTCCGTAAGTTCTATCCTTAGCACATCGGTAGGACTCTTTTTTCTCTGTTAGGATGTCATAGAGTCTAGGAGCAGCGCTTAGAACTGCTAAGCTTTGGAGAAGTCCTGCTACTATTGTCATCCGAAGCCGCTGCCTTCTTGTAAAGCATGCCTCCGCCTATGAATAAACCTGATGTGAGAAAAATCTATCTTACCCTGTGTGTTCCTACCTACATCTCTTTACTTTACAATTTATGCTTACTTTTGCATATTAATTGTTTCATGGCATGTTTGGGGTTTGTCCTACTTACTTGTTCTGAGTCCCATGGAGCTGGAAGGTCCCCTCGCTGAAAGGTTAATGCCCATGGGAGGTCCAAGGTGTGCAGCCTGCTTACCCTGATCCTGTACCCTAAGCTTGCGCGCTCTACATCCCAGCCCTACAACTGAGTTCTTGGGGGCCCGATGGCACACACTTACGGAAAAGGGATTAACCGGACTCCGGGCATTGCCCCTTTTATTTTCGTGCTTACTTTTCCATACCTCTCTGACCGTATGGCGAGTCACTTTTCTCTATGCTTACCCATAGTAGCAATTGTGCTATCCTTCTGTAGGCAGGTCCGCTTGAGGTACCTATGGTGTACCTGGGGTCCTTTGGTTATTTTCTTGCTCGGGGACTCTATGGCGCCGAATGGTCCCTCCCATGAAAAGCTAATGCCAGCGGGAGGTCCAAGGTGTGTAGCCTACTTAGCCTCATCCTGTACCCTAAGCGTGCACACTCTGCCTCTCCAGCGCTGTGGCTGAGTACCGGGGAGCCGGGCTGCTCATACTCGTGAGCAAAGTAGTAACCATAACCCAGATGCTCTCACACCGAATTACCCAAGCCCCGCAGATCGGCTAAGGATCGTAAGCCACAGCGAAACTAGGAACAAGGAATTGTGACCAGTGAGCACAATTACTCCTTTTTTGTGCATGTATATGCAGGTCTAAACAGGTCCTAACGTCTCGGACCTCTAGGGGGGTCCACCACCGATGTCCTGCCTCAACCATCTGCTAGGTAGGTGCACCCCAACCTAAGGGCTGCACCTACTAGGGGGCCATCATGGTGAATTACACCGGCAGGATATCGGGACTGCCATGGCGACAAGCAGGGATTCGGAGCTTCAACTACGACAAGACAACAACGTCACCGGAGCTTCTTCAGATCCTTACACTGCTAAGGACACGGGGAGATGAGCTAACAACACTGCCGGAGCTTCTTCGGGTCCTTACGCTGCTAAGGACACGGGTGTCGGTACCCTCAATACCGGGTACCCCGCGCACAGGGTGAAACCGCCTAAGGACCTCACCCCCTCCGCAGGAGCGAGCTCCGAAGGCACCACGTGTTCGGCAGGGCCGGAGCTCTCCTCTCCTCAGAGGATAGCTCCGGGCCTCGCCACGTGTCCCAGAAGGCCGGACCTCGCCCCCTCCGCCGGGGCGAACTCCGAAGGAGCCACGTGTCCAGTAGGGCCGGAGCTTTCCTCTCCTCAGAGGGTAGCTCCGGGCCTGCCATGTGGCCCAGAAGGCCGGACCTCGCCCCCTCCGCCGGGGCGAGCTCCGAAGGAGCCACGTGTCCAGTAGGGCCGGAGCTTCCCTCCCCTCGGAGGATAGCTCCGGGCCCTCCGGCCCTGCCACGTGGCCTAGTAGGCCACGCCTCGCCCCCTCCGCAGGGGTGAGCTCCGAAGGCTCCACGTGTCCGGCGGGGCCAGAGCTCCTCCTCTCCTCAGAGGGGAGCTCCAGGCCCGACACGTGGCCAGCAGAGCAGCGCTGTCCGCCCAGTGCGGTAGGCAGCAGGAGTAAAGGCACACCATGCCTTTACCGTACAAGGCATTCAAGACCCGCGCCTTCCCAAGATGCGGAGGCGCGGCACACGCCAGACAGGCGCCACTGTGACCAGTCACAGTCAAGACAAGCACATAGTGTCAGAAGCTGCAGTCCATTAAAGGCAGCGACAAGACACGGACAAGACATGCCCTACCGTCCCTGCCATCACCAACGGCTGCACGCTACACCTAGCCTGCAGCATGGGCAGGGTGGTAGGACGAGGACCTCGACGCCAGCGCCAAGACATAGAAGCTGGTAGGAAATCACCCTGGGGCCACCTGTCGGGTCCCCGGGGCCCACCCTGTATGCCGCCCAAGCCTTGGACTATAAAAGGCTTGGGTAGGCGACGATAGCGAGTGTTCGCACTCCAGCCATTCGCACCCTTGGGTTCGAACCCTGTGAACTCGCACGCTAGACATTACTCACCCCCAAGCTCAGGACTCCGGTTCTGAGCAGCAAGCAATACAGCGAGCACCTTTGCTCACCGTGGACGTAGGGTTTTACGCTCCGGTGGCCTGAACCACGTAAAACTCGCCGTGTCAAGCTTCTCCCTCACTCGTCCCTAACGCTGAAGCTCTCCGCAAGTGTCTAGCCCCTCTGAAAAAGAACCTCCGCGGGCTGCCCAGAGCAGGTCCGGGGGAAGTGTCGACCACACACTTCGACATTTGGCGCGCCAGGTAGGGGGCTTTTCCCTTGCGCGACAAGCTTTTGCCGGCGAAGATGACCAAGCTTCCTTCAGCGACAAGCTCTCCTCCCCCGTGTTCACGGCGGACCGTGACTAGCAGGGACTACGTCTCGACACACTCAAGACGCAGTGTGTCGGCGCAAGCTGGAAGCCAGCAGCCGACTCCGGCAGCGCCGATTCCGGCAACGCAGGCTCCAGCGAGCGTGAGATCCTCTGCAGCGTTGAGCGTCCCCCACGGGGGCGCGCTAGCTGCGGCAAGAGCGCTACTGCGCAATCCACCTGCTGGGGACACGCCTCGGTCAGCGACCCAGCAGTGGATTCGTGAGGTAGACCGTCTCATCGTCGCCGCCGCAAACCCTCGATTTCGGCGAGGACGACGTTCCGGCCAACCGGTTGTGTCGCTGATGCGCACACCAATGGTTGACGGGCAGACGGCAGATTCCAGCTCCACCAGGCTCCCATTGACGGACCTTAGGACAGAGCTGGAACGATGCCACTTGGGCCAAGATGCCCGAGTGTTCCTCGAGCGATGACGAGAAAGGCGTCGCAACCAAGAGGCCGGTGACAGCATGGCGTCTGCCTCAACCCTGCCTGAGGCGCAGACTTTCGCCACGCGATCTCTGCCCCAGGCATACGCCACGCAGCATATGCCCCAGCCATATGCCTTGCAAACGGCGCGCCCCGGTCTATGGCGCAGCCTTGCCCATACCGGGGTGCACTATGCCAGCAGTGAAACCAAGCGTTCGCGGCACCAACGCCTGCGGCAACAGGAGCAGTATGTGCGGCCCTGGCGCCCCACCTTCGCCTCGTGAGGTGGCCGCGCAAGTTTTGGCCGCACCTGCCCGAGAAGTACGACGGCAGCGTCAACCCGGCGGAGTTCCTCCAGATCTACTCCACCGCCATCCTTGCTGCAGGAGGGGACGAGGCCGTCATGGCCAACTACTTCCCCGTCGCCTTGACCGGCCCAGCCCGGTCTTGGCTCATGAACCTCCCCCAGGGTTCCATAACATCCTGGGGAGAGCTCTGCCGGCAGTTCACCGCCAACTTCGGCAGCTCCTACACACGGCCTGGCATGGAGCTCGACCTCCACGCCATCCAGCAACAACCTGGAGAGACGCTGCGCTCCTTCATCCAGCGGTTCTCCCAGGTACGCAACACCATCCCGCACATTCAAAGTGCTTCTGTGGTGGTGGCGTTCCGGCAGGGTGTCCGGGACGAGAAGATGCTCGAGAAGTTGGCCACCAGGGAGGTGCAAGACATCTCGGAGCTCTTCAGCCTGGCGGACAAGTGCGCCAGAGCAGAAGATGGGTGTCATTGACACTCACTGCCAACCTCCGAAGCCGGAAGACAGCCCGAAGACGGCGGAGTTCAAGCTGAGATCCCGACCACGTCAGACAGTCAAGAGCCAAGCACCGACTGACTACGTGGTCAGGTGGACATCAGCACCAAGAATCCCAGGGGGAGCCCTGAAGATGGAGAACCAGAGCCCCGAGCATCGGTCTTCACCGAGCCCCACTGGACGTTCTACCTCGACGACGTGCTGCTCCTCATGCCAACGGGGGAGCAGTTTGGGTACCTTGGACCTGTGCCCTGTACCGCGCGCCGACGACACCGTCACCAACAACCTGACAGCGAAGGTCTCCACCGGAGCCTCGGAGCTCCAAGGAGCCTTCGAAGGGACGTTGCTGCGACTCACAGCCTGTAGTGCCGACCGGGCGAAGGGGGCGAGACCAGCACCTCGAAGCTGGCGGTCCCGGTGGCCATGCAGCCATGGTGCCAGCCAAAGGATCGTATGCGCCTTGGGGACTCCGTGCTACCCAGCGCCCAAGATCCAGAAGCTCAAGTAGTCCCGATGCATGGACCACGGAGGTCCGGGAATCCTTGAAGGACATCCTTCCTGATGAACGTGCATTCTCTGAACGGATTGTGCGGATGGCTAAGTGCTACGCGCTGGTATATTTACTGGCGTGGCGCCACGACATCCTATTGCGGTGCATAACCCAGGAGGAAGGCTGCGACCAGCTCGCAGTAATCCACAGAGGCGAGTGCTGGGAACGCTCATCGTCCTGCACGCTGGTCGGTTAAGCCATCCGGCATGGCCCCTACTGACCGAGAGCCACCTGGACGCCGTCAAACCGGGTAGGAGATGCAATGCGTGCCAGGTCCATGCAGAGCAGACCCACACAACCGGTGCAGACGCCGCACCCAGAGCCGTCGGGGGATACCGGCCCCTCTATGTCGAGGGCCAGCCGAACTTCCCAGGGCCGGGTCACGGGAATTACCCTTCTACATGGTATGCGAGGCTGAAGCCATGCTTCCCCTTGAGATCGCCATGGGGTCCCCCCGTGTCCGAGCGTACGACGAAGCCACGCATGACCCGCTCTGCGTGAGGACATCTACCTCGTCGTCGAGGCAAGATGGCAAGCCACACTTCGGATCGCACGGAACCGGCGGGCCCCAGCGCTACCGCTGCCGTTCCATGCATGGGAGCCCAGGACAGGCGCTCCGACGCTACCCCAGTAAGTTCACCATGCTTACTTAGATGTTTATTTAAATTACACATTAATTTATATGATCACCTCCCCACGCTCTAGACAGTGTACATCCATTGTACACTCGGTTCCTCTTTCCTGCTCTCATGCATAGTCGATATTTGCCATCCTGCTGAATGCGGTAGTGCTTGGGGTACCTGCCAGAGGCCCGGGGGCCTTTGGACCTCCCCCTGTAAGGGTACTGTAACGTCAGTTGGTCTCCTCCAGAAAAAGACCTATGCCAGACCGAGGGGTCAGGAGCCTTGCTTTGCCCGGTCCTGCACCCAAAGCATGCACACTCTACCCCCAGCGCTACGGTCTGAGTACTAGGGGGCCGGACGGTAACACCCTGACTAGGGCTGGGGGCCAAACCTCCGGGACCAAGTGCACTAGATTATCCAAGCCCCGTATTCCGGCCCGGGACAGTAAGCCAAATGAGACTAAGGGACAGGAAAGGGAGGGCCCCTGAGCAGCGTCGGACCGTGTGCCCTACACTGGGCTAAGGTCCAATGTCGGACGACACACCAATCGCATGTGTGATCTCCGAAGCCGGTCGCCACCCCTTGGGGTGAACATCGAAGTCAGACCTCACGCCCTCCGTGGGCCTGAGCTCCGATGACTTCCGGACCTCTAGCCCCACAGCTCGGCCGAGCTCCGAGGCCAGCCCTCGCCCTCCTTTCAGAGGCGAGCCCTGATGCCGGACCTCAGGCCCTCCGTGGGCCTGAGCTCCGATGACTTCGGGACCTCCGCCCCCACAGCTGGGCCGAGCTCCGGTGCCAGCCCTTGCCCTCCTTTCAGAGGCGAGCCCTGATGCCGGACCTCACGCCCTCCGTGGGCCTGAGCTCCGATGACTTCCGGACCTCCGCCCCCACAGCTGGGCCGAGCTCCGATGCCAGCCCTCGCCCTCCTTTCAGAGGCGAGCCCTGATGTCGGACCTCACGCCCTCCGTGGGCCTGAGCTCCGATGACTTCCGGACCTCCGCCCCCACAGCCGGGCCGAGCTCCGAGGCCAACCCTCGCCCTCCTTTCAGAGGCGAGCCCTGATGCCGGATCTCACGCCCTCCGTGGGCCTGAGCTCTGATGACTTCCGGACCTCCGTCCCCACAGCTGGGCCGAGCTCCGAGGCCAGCCCTCACCCTCCTTTCAGAGGCGAGCCCTGATGCCGGACCTCACGCCCTCCGTGGGCTAGAGCTCTGATGACTTCCGGACCTCCGCCTCACAGCTGGGCCGAGTTCCGATGCCAGCCCTCGCCCTCCTTTTAGAGGCGAACCCTGATGCCGGACCTCTCTCCCTCCGTGGGCCTGAGCTCCGATGACTTCCGGACCTCCGCCCCCACAACAGGGCTGAGCTCCGATGTCGGAGTTCACCCTCTCCTCAGAAGCTGAACTCCGAAGCCGTCAAGACCCTATGAGCACAGGGAATACTCAAGACAAGGAAGTGCGTGGAAAGGAGAAGGCCCCACCCTAGGATCATTATCTCCCCCGAGGTGGGCCCGGGGGCCACTGTCGGTACCCTCAATACCGGGTACCCCCGTGCACAGGGTGAAACCACCTAAGGACCTTTCCCCCTCCGCAGGAGCGAGCTCCGAAGGCACCACGTGTCCGGCAGGGCCGGAGCCCTCCTCTCCTCACAGGATAGCTCCGTGCCTGCCACGTGTCCTAGAAGGCCGGACCTCGCCCCCTCCGTCGGGGCGAACTCCGAAGGAGCCACGTGTCTAGTAGGGCCGGAGCTTTCCTCTCCTCAGAGGGTAGCTCCGGGCCTGCCACGTGGCCTAGAAGGCCGGACCTCGCCCCCTCCGCCGGGGCGAGCTCCGAAGGAGCCACGTGTCCAGTACGGCCGGAGCTTCCCTCCCCTCGGAGGATAGCTCCGGGCCTGCCACGTGGCCTAGTAGGCCACGCCTCGCCCCCTCCGCGGGGGTGAGCTCCGAAGGCTCCATGTGTCCGGCGGGGCCAGAGCTCCTCCTCTCCTCAGAGGGGAGCTCTGGGCCCGACACGTGGCCAGCAGAGCAGCGCTGTCCGCCCAGTGCAGTAGGCAGCAGTAGTAAAGGCGCACCATGCCTTTACCGTACAAGGCATTCAAGACCCGCGCCTTCCCAAGACGCGGAGGCGTGGCGCACGCCAGACAGGCGCCACTATGACCAGTCACAGTCAAGACAGGCACACAGTGTCAGAAGCTGCAGTCCATTAAAGGCAGCGACAAGACACGGACAAGACATGCCCTACCGTCCCTGCCATCACCAACGGCTGCACGCTACACCTAGCCTGCAGCATGGGCAGGGTGGCAGGATGAGGACCTCGACGCCAGCGCCAAGACATAGAAGCTGGTAGGAAATCACCCTGGAGCCACCTGTCGGGTCCCCGGGGCCCACCTTGTAAGCCGCCCAAGCCTTGGACTATAAAAGGCTTGGGTAGGCGACGATAGAGAGGGTTCGCACTCTAGCCATTCGCACCCTTGGGTTTGAACCCTGTGAACTCGCACGCTAGACGTTACTCACCCCCAAGCTCAGGACTCCGGTTCTGAGCAGTAAGCAATACAGCGAGCACCTCTGCTCACCGTGGACGTAGGGTTTTACGCTCCGGCGGCCTGAACCACGTAAAACTCGCCGTGTCAAGCTTCTCCCTCACTCGTCCCTAACGCTGAAGCTCTCCGCAAGCGTATAGCCCCTCCAAAAAAGAACCTCCGCGGGCTGCCCAGAGCAGGTCCGGGGAAAGTGTCGACCACACACTTCGACAACGGGGAGACAAGCTCACGACATCGGCGAATAACTAGACTCCTCGGCCAAGTTGTTCCGGAACCTTGCGCTGCCAAGGACCAGAAGACACACATCAACAACACAAGAGATAAAGACTTCAACAAACAAGTTTTTATTCAACATAAAGGTTGGCAGATACATAAGGCAAGTAGGAGCCCTAGAAGCCTACTGGCGCTGGAACCTAGCAGCTACGAGCTTGGCGGTGTCCTCCATAGTGGACCTGGCCAACTACATCGTCTCTGCAATAGGACCCTGCACCACCGGCTCGAGGGAGACGTTGGGGTCCCAGCTCCGGAAGCACGTGGGCACATGCTCTTCCACCTGCTGAGCCAGGGCCTTGCCCTCGGCCTCCAGCTCCTCCCTGACGACGCCCTCCAATGCCAGCAGCTTGGCTCAGACCGAGTCCAGCGCAGGGAGCACTTGGCTCACCTTCTGCACTGGTCCGCTCGAGCGCAACGGACTGAAGCCGAAGGGCTCCAGCGCCATCTCTATGTGGCCAAGAAAGTCCCATACCTTCTCTGCCTCCATGGCACGAGAAGCCCGGAGCTCCTCCATAGTCTTGGAAGTGGCGGCAAGCTCCTGGGCCAGGTCTTTGCTCGCAAGCTCCTTCTCCTTGGCGGCCAACTCCTCCTCCTTGGCAGCCACCTCCACAGCATGACGCTCCTGGGAGGCCTCCTTGGACGAGGCGGCAAGCTCACGCTCATAGACGAGCAAGAGCTGCTTTCCCAAGCACTCACGATCCCCCTTGTGAGCTGCCTCGCGGATGCTGAGATCCCTCTCCTTTCCCTGCACCTCCTGCTCCCGTCGGACAAGGATCTCCCGTGCCTCCGAAACAACTTCGATGCGAGCATTGGCTGCGGCGTGGAGCTTTTTGGCTTCAGCCAGGAGGTCTCAAGCCGTCATGTTGAGCCTCCCGACTGCGGCCCGCTCTAGGTCAAGGGTATCCTGCATCACCTCCAGGTGTTCCATTCTCGCCTCGCCTTCTCCTTGGCGACCTGGGTGCACTCCTTCAGCAGGTCGCCCCAGTCCCTCAGGTGCTCCAGCTCCGCCTTTAGCTCATACCACTCCCGAGTAAGTGCGTCCTACACCTACTCCAGGCCGGAGTACGCCACCTTCATGGCCTTGGGGAGTGGAACCGCTTCAGGCATCTGCAATAGAGGACACTCCATAGCCTCCAAGGGCTCAGCATCCTCCAGAGGAGCAACCACCACACCCGCCTGCAGAGAAGAAGGAGGTGGACCTACATGCTGCCTTGGAGTGGCCGCACCGCCACCAGGGACGTCCGTTTCTGTTGGCCGGCTAGTCTCAGAGGTCCGAGAGTCATCGTCTCAGACCGGTCCAGGCGCTGGCTCTGGCGCCAGCGCCGAGTCTCGAGAACCCCCAACGATAGAGGGACTCTGGTCCCTAGGTCGTACCTGGGTGCCTGGCAGTTCCAGGAGGTGCGACTTCTTGCGTGGGGAGCTAGAACCGCTCGCCCCCACCGGCTTCAGAGCCGGAGACACGTTAGGAGTCTTACTCACTGTCGCCCTAGGGGTTGGAGGCGCGTCAGGTGTTGGGGCTGTCGTCTTCGGAGCCGCCGGCACCTCAGGAGCCTTCTTCGAGGAAGGAGGCGCGTCGGTTGCCCTCTTCGCTGCTGGCGGTGTGTTAGGAGCCTTCCTCACTGCCTGTGGCACTTCAAGAGCCTTCTTCAGAGCCATAGCAACATCACGCGCCTTCCTCGCACCCGCCGGAGCTACCCCGACTGCAGCAATTCTAGAGATGCCGCCAGCACTGGCCGCCAAGCCCGACACAAAACTGTGGGTAGCTTGAGGCCCCTCCGCTCTGGGCTTCAAGACGAAGCTCCCGTCGGGGCGAACCAGCCTTCTCTTCAGCTTCTTTCTCGACTCTATGACGTCCTTGGGCAGTGAGCGAGGGCGCGCCGCAGCTACGGGTCCACCGGCCGACACCTTCTCATTCCCCTTGTTGAGGAATGGGTCCTACACATGTGTCGCCTGGTCGTTGGCGCTTCTTCCTCCGGAGATCTGCACGCCACGAGAAGCATCCCTGACGTGCCGCACAGCGACATCGATGTTGTCCAGTGCCGGCAACTCCTTCAACAACCTCGACCTTGTCGTCTAGTTGAGGCAAATCGGCAAGCAACTCGCCGGCGGGTTGATGAAGTCGTCGATGTCGGGTGAGGGACAGCTTCAACAGCATGATGATCAGCATATCCATATCCGGGCTTGACCCGATGCCGCGCTCTAGCCGGGTGAGATTGTTCTCCCTGGTGTACAACTAGACAGGCCGGGTGTGCTGCTGGAGGGGAGTGATGCGGCGCGACAGGAAGTCAGCAAGGACCATCAACAACGTTAGGCCCTCCTGCGCCAAGTACTTGATCCTCTCTAACACCGGCTTGTAGGCTTCCTGCAGGTCGGGGATCTCATCCCCGACGTGATCCTCGCTGACCAGGGGGCCGCTCGGCAGCTCCAGGTGACCGTGGACGTCCGTCCGTGTGATCACCCAGTCCTTCCTCCAGTGCTCCTATTTGCCTGTCACCCGGTTTCTCCGGAGAACAACCGAGTGAATATCACATGTATGCCAGGATCATTTTCTCATACATGTGATGACAAATAGTGAAGCATCATCATATTAGAAGCCAAGTGTTCGAATATAAATAAGTCTTACATAGCATAATGTCTCGATGGACGATAATAAGTTCATAACATGTAAATAAAACAGCAGCAGAATGTAAATCTTGTGGGCTCCGTCACAGGCGTTGCCCGGGGGACTCCATGAACCTAGAATCCTTCTTCGGGTCCAAAGTCTTGGTCATTGAACACCACATCATCCCCTTGACCTGAGCAGCAATTTAAACCAACAGAAAAGCAAGTTTGAGTACTTTTGGTACTCAGCAAGTGTGGGAAAGTTATGTCATGCATGGCTAGAGCAAGGAGAGGTTGAACTCATGGTTTAAGCACTACGCAATTAATACCTATCACCTTAGCTTATTAAGCACCTACATTACTATATAGGTGAAATGTCTCAATCTCCCAACCCATCATTAATATAAAAGTAACCATAATCTCATCTCCAATGTTAAGCTTCCCGCTTAACATCATCAATTCCCAATTCATCATTCTCTAATCATGAATAAGTCCAAGCTGCTCTTGACCGTGAGCACGACTGTCATGACAGTTTTGACTCTGCAGAGTTTGCACCACTGTACCCACATGTAGTGATTTCATCCCCCGTTGCCGGGTGGACTAAAAGAACCTCCATTATGCCAGTGGCCGCGAACCACGTTCACACTTCCCAGGTGTGTAGCCAGGAGATCACTACGAGGCCTTTACAAAGGGATTCCCGATGAGCGTGGGCCCACTGAGGTTTCACCCCTAACAGCATACAAGAGGCTCCAACCCCGCTGCAGTGGCCCCCTATTGAGCCTTGCGGTTCATATGGTAGTCCAGCTGACACCTACTCCCCGCTCCATCCAAAACGCCCATACTATGCTGGGGATACACCTAATTAATTGGCCAAGTTGCCCCATCTCAGCATGTAGTTGGCACGGTAAAGCCAGGTTACATGCTCCATGAACCGGTCCTTAGGATCCAGGCAAGTACTAAACACAAACCCGAGTCTCGTGCACACAACACCAACCAAATCATCCAACTTGCCCCGATCCCTACCTCTACATAACTCATAATATCTCATTCAAGAGTAAGGTAAATAAGTTGATGATATCTTATCCCACTTATCCCATTCTAAGCATGGCTAAGCATAAGTATGTAAATAAATGATATAATAAAATAAATCCCAACCCAGGCTACAAGGAAATAAGATAATGAAAATCTAGGGAAACTTCCTAGCTTGGGTATCATATTTCAAATTGACAATGCAATTAAATTCTAACTACACATCCTAGTATAGGATCAAAGTGGTCAAGGACACTTGCCTTCTTCCTGCTGCACTGGGAATGGAAAGTCTTGGTCTTGGAAGGGGAGAACTTGCTCTGGGGCAGGTTCTACTCATGCCAATACACATAGCAAAAGAAAACAACAATCCATAAGCCATAGTTCACACTTTCAGTCATGCAAACCACACATACATACATATGAAAGTCATTCACACATTTAGGTGTTGTGGTTACCCTAGATGTGTTGATTTTTTGCCTACATGCACTCTTAAACATATATATATATATATATTATTTCTAACTTTTGTATTCAGATTTCTAGTTGCACACTATATATTAATTTCCCATTTGAACAAATTCTCTATATTTAATTAATACACTCCTTAGCCACAAGATTTGCATGAAAGAAAGTTTCCTACTTCAAATAATTTTTCAGATCTTCTTTAGAATCTCAATTTTAAGTTTTTAAAAATAAATACCTCATTTAATATTTTCAAATTTTGTATACTTATTTTTCCTATATTTTCAGATTTATTTTCTATGCCTAAAAGTAAATTTCAATATTAAAATAGTAAGACATACCCTCTAAACAGAATAGGTTCTGATCTAAAATGTTCAATAAAATATTTTTGAACTTCCTCTCTGATGTGAAACAATTTAAATTTATTTTACCGGTTTTTAGAATTATTTCCTAGCCTAAAATGTGTCTCTAGAGATAATAAAAATGAGCAACACTTAGGCAGATTTCATTTCAGCCTAAAATCTACTTTTAACTAATTCTAAAGGTTTTCCAAGTGCTAGGAGAGTTTAAATTTATATTTGCACATATGTTTGCATCACCATTTAAATTCAAATCCTAGTCACATGTTCAAATTTCTGAATTTAATATCCTATGGGGCCTAAAAGGCAAATCCACCCTACTACAGGGTTTAATTTACTATTTCCTAAATTTTCATGGGCCTAATGACACTTAACAGAGGGGTTTTCCTAATTTTTATTAAGTCCAGGGGCTAAAACTGATTTTTAAATGAATTTACATGAATTTCTGAAGGTCCAGGGGCTAGATCAGAAGTTTCCGGGGCTAGCTCGTGTTTTTCGAGATCCCTAGGGGGTAGCGCGTAAGATTCTCGGCCTTTATAACACGGGGCTGACGTGGGTCGTTGGATTTAACACAGACGGCTCAGATTAGATCGCCGAAGCGGTACGGGTAGATCTAATAGGAACCGCACGATTTAAAATGGACGGGCCTCAGGGGGCTACGTCTCCCTAGTCGGAGCCAGCCCGCGCGCGCGGCGTCGCGCGACGATGGGGGTGGTGATCTCGCCGACGTAGCTTCGGTTACTTGCCGCTACACGCTAAAACTTGCAGCTTTTCACACGGATCGACTGCGGAGGGGTAGGGGGAGCTCACCTAGGGGTTTCTCGGGCTTGGGGAGGTCGGAATTCGGCTCTGCGACGACGATGGTTGAAGCTGCTCCTCGGTGCTCGTCAGAATCGATGCTAGGGCGCGAAACTTGTCGCTTCCTTCACCTGCAGGGCTCCCTGGAGGCGGTGGAGCACGGCAAGCTCGTTAGTCCAGCGAAAAACGAAGAGATCCTAAGGTTTTTCGGTGCGGGATGATCGGTTCTCACCGGAGAGAAAGATGGAGCGGCGCTGGGGAATTCGGCGAGTTTCCTTGCGGGGAATGCACGAGGAGAGGCGGCGGCGAGTCGGTTTGGATAAGTAGCAGCGCCCGGGGCCGAAGATCGAGGCTGCGAGCGCGGGGTTCAGGAGGTGGTTGTGATCGGGCACGAGAGAGAGACGGGGCCGTTGGGGGCGCGCGGGGAGAGGGATGACATGCGGGCCACGTGCGTCAGAGAGAGGGAGAGAGGCAGGGGGCGTGCGCGGGTTCTGGGCCGGCTGGGTGGGTTTCGGCCCACTGGCCGGTTTGTGTTTTCTTTTTCTTTTTCTTTTTCCTTTTCCTTTTCCTTTTTCTGTTTTGATTCAAATTTAAATTCCAGTTTGAATTTGAATTGCTACACCACATGCAATACGTCCAAAAAATTTTAAATTCCCCTCTTTAGCAGGTATTGGGGTGTTACAGTTCTACCCCCCTTAAAAGAAATCTCGTCCTCGAGATTGGTGATCCTAGAAAAACAAATCTGGAAACTGTGCCTTAAGCTCGTCTTCTCGCTTCCATGTGGCTTCTGCCTCCGAGTGATGCTTCCATTGCACCTTGCACATTCGGATTCTTTTGTTTCTTGTGAGGTGTTCCATTGTCTCCAAAATCTTGACTGGTTGCTCGGCATAAGAAAGATCCTCTCGTACGTCCACCTCATTCATGGGTAACATTTCTTCGGGTGTTCTTAAACATTTCTTGAGCTGTGACACATGGAATACATCGTGCACATCTGATAGGCGAGCCGGTAGTTCTAGTTGATATGCCACTTCACCTTTCCTCTCCAGAATCTGAAAGGGTCCGATGTATTGCGGTGATAATTTCCCTTTCACCTTGAACCAACGAAGTCCTCGGATAGGGGACACCTTGAGATAGACATAGTCCCCCACGTTGAAAATAAGCTCCCTTCTCCGTACATCGGCATAACTCTCTTGTCGGGTCTGTGCTATCCTCAAATTGTTGCGAATTTCCCTCACTTTTGCCTCGGCTTCTTGTAGTACCTCATGCCCAAACACTTTACTTTCCCCTGTTTGGTTCCAAAATAGTGGAGTTCTGCACTTCCTCCCATACAAAGCCTCAAAGGGTGACATCTTCATACTGGCCTGATAGCTGTTGTTGTAAGAGAACTCCGCATACGGTAAGTTCTTATCCCAACTCCTATTGTTCTTGAGCGCACACGCTCTCAGCATATCCTCAAGGATCTGATTGGTTCTTTCCGTCTGCCCGTCGGTCTGGGGGTGATAGGCAGAACTAAAATTTAGATGAGTTCCCATGGTTTTATGTAACTTCTGCCAGAACCTTGAGGTGAACTGTGTCCCTCGATCTGACACTATCTTCTTTGGCACTCCATGAAAACACATGATCCTTGACATGTACAATTCCGCCAATTTGGATCCGCTATAGCTTTCTTTCACCGGGATGAAATGAGCTACCTTGGTAAGCCGGTCGATGATGACCCATATTGAATCATATCCCGATTGAGTCCTAGGCAGTCCCACTATGAAATCCATACTGATTTCTTCCCATTTCCATTCAGGCACTTTGAGTGGTTGCAATAATCTCGCGGGTCGTTGATGTTCTGCTTTCACCAACTGACATGTGTCACATAGGGCAACATGCTCCGCGACATCTCGCTTCATGCCATACCACCAATATCTGCTCTTGAGGTCATGATACATCTTCGTACTCCCAGGATGAATGGAATAGTTGGAATCATGAGCTTCCTTCAAAATCAATTTACGGATCTCCTTCACTTCAGGCACACAGATTCTTTTCTCATGCCACACAGTACCTTGTTCATCCTCTCTGAACCCAGGGGCTTTATTTTCTTTGATGAGTTCTCTAATCTCTTGTATCTTCTCGTCATTCTTCTGACAGTTGCGTATGTCTTGCTCTAATGTGGAGTCCACTTCCATGGCGATGGCCTCACCACTATTCACCAGACATAGATTGAGTTTTACAACCTCTTCCTTCAATTCTGTAGGCATGTCCTTTAAGCTCAACCTATTGACCTGCACCTTCCGGCTTAAGGCATCAGCCATGACGTTCGCTTTCCCAGGATGATAGTTGATGCCTACATCAAAGTCGTTGATTAGCTCTAACCATCTCCTTTGTCTGAGGTTGAGATCTGGCTGCGTGAAAATGTACTTTAAGCTCTTATGATCCGTATATATCTCTGTCCTCTTTCCCATCAAGTAATGCCGCTAAATCTTCAATGCGTGTACCACTGCGGCTAGCTCTAGGTCATGTGTAGGGTAGTTCTTCTCGTGTTTTCGGAGCTGTCGGGACGCGTAGGCCACGACACGCCCCTCTTGCATGAGAACACATCCCAACCCGTGTCCAGATGCATCGCAGTATACCGAAAAATTCTTCTGCATATCCGGCATAACTAGCACTGGGGCTGTTGTCAATCTTTTCTTCAGTTCTTGAAAACTCGTCTCACACTGCGGTGTCCATGTGAATGTGATTCCCTTCTCTAATAATTTGGTGAGGGGTCTCGAGATCTTGGAGAAACCCTCAATAAACCGTCGATAATACCCAGCCAATCCTAAGAAGCTTCGAACTTCCCCGACATTTTCATGGGTCTTCCACTTCTGCACATCCTCGATCTTGGCGGGATCTACCGAGATTCCTCCCTCCGAGATTATATGTCCTAAGAAGGGAACTCTCTTCAGCCAAAATTCACACTTGCTCAGCTTGGCATATAGTTGGTGTTCTCTCAGCTTTTGCAACACCAATCTTAAATGTCCCTCATGTTCTTCTTCATTTTTGGAGAAAACGAGAATGCCATTAATGAAAACCACCACAAATTTGTCTAGATATTCCATGAATACCTTGTTCATGAGATACATGAAGTATGCTGGGGCATTAGTTAGCCCGAACGGCATGACGGTGTATTCATACAGCCCGTACCGAGATACGAAAGCTGTCTTTGGAATGTCGGTTTGCCTTATCTTCAGTTGGTGGTATCCCGACCTGAGATCAATTTTTGAGAACACACAAGCTCCCCTCAACTGATCAAATAAGTCTTCAATGCGGGGTTATGGGTACTTGTTCTTGATGGTTACTTCGTTCAACGCACGGTAGTCTACGCATAACCTTTGGGTTCCGTCCTTCTTGGGCACAAATATCACTGGAGCTCCCCATGGTGAGGAACTAGGATGAATATACCCCTTCTCTGTCAATTCTCTTATATGCTCCTTGAGCTCTTCCAGCTGTTTGGAGTCCATCCGATAAGGCCTCTTGTATATTGGGGCTGTTCCAGGCACAAGTTCAATCGCGAATTCCACTTCACGATCGGGAGGCATACCTGGCAGCTCCTCCGGAAAAACATCTGGATACTCGTGGATAATCCTTATCTCTTCCACTTCCACCTCAACTTGATTGAGTTTAAGGTCCCTCCTAGGTTCTTGTACGGCTACGAACTTTACTGTTGTGCCGCTAGGGTAAGTTAGTTCCACCGTTCTTGCCGTACAATAGATGATTCCTTTATGTTTGCTCAACCAATCCATACCCAAAATGATATCTATCCCTTGTGAGTCTATCACTATGAGGTTTGCAGCAAATACTACCCCATTAATGTCTAGATTCACCTTGGGACACACTTGTCTTGTCCTTATTTCTCCCCCTGGAGAGTTCACTGCTAACATATGGTTCAATTTGTGTTGTTGCTAGATCATGCTTCTTAACAAATCCTTGAGCAATGAACGAATGGGTAGCACCAGAATCGAACAATAGGGTTGCAATGTGTAAATTGGCAGGAAACTTACCAATTACCACGTCAGGTGCCTCTTGCGCTTCCTCTATGGTCACGTGGTTCACCCATCCTCGCATCACATTCTGCTGTTGTGGCTGCATGGGCTTCTTCTTTGGGCACTTATGGGTGTAGTGCCCCACTTCACCACAGTTGAAGCATTGCACCCCAACTTTGGGTGCCTGGCCTTTGTTATCTTGGGGTTGGTTCGGTGGTCCTTGTCCTGTTGGTCGAGGTTGATATGTGGGGCGATGCTGCTGTACAAACTGACGCTGCGGCTGCGCTGGTGCTGACGGAGGCCTGAAATTTGGGTTGTACCCTCTCGGTGCTGAGTAGGGTACCACAGCACGACTCCTTTGCCCTACGGGTTGCTGCATCAGACGTGGGCGTGTGTTGCTACCTGAGGCTTGGTGTGACCATCCCGCCTTCCTCTTGTTTTCATTCTCCAAGTCCTTCAGCTTCCTCTCCACGACAAATGCTCTGTCTACCATCTTTTGGAAGCTTTCATACTCGTTGGAGGACATTGCACATTGCATTTCCATAGTAAGCCCTTCCACAAAACAGTCCTGTTTTTGCTCATCAGTTTCTATGTCCCGTGGTGCATAACGGGATAGTTGGGTGAACTTGGTGAGGTATTCCCTCACAGTCATGTTGCCTTGCTGCAGTCCCAAGAACTTCTTTCTCTTGTTTTTGAGTTCACCCCTTGGTATGTAGTGGTTGTGGAAACTGCGCTTGAACTCTTCCCAAGTGATGTTCTCGGGGTCATGATGGGCTGCCACGTAAGCGGTCCACCAATCAACAGCAGGTCCATGCAATTGGTGAGAGGCAAACAGCACCCTCTCATACCCTTGGCATTGTATGATCCTCATCTTGCTCTCTATGGTCTTTAACCAGTCATCTGCCTCCAGAGGTTCAGCAGCACTTGCAAACTTTGGGGGTTGAGTTCCCAGAAACTCACTCAACCTTGGTTGGCGTGGTGCAGCTTGTGGAGGTGGAGCTTGGTGCAAGTTGGCCACCACTTGAGTTAAACTCTGGATGAGCTGATTCTGATTTTCGAGCATTTGGTGGATAGGATCACCACGACCTTTTCCTCTTCCAGCCATCTATCATGATCAACAAAATGTTAACTTAAAGCATTATGTATTAACTTCCCAAATTGCTTGTTTAAACTTAAAATTTTAAGGCCTTGATATTTAAACAATTTCTTAAGATTTCACGTGGATCTTTGGGCGTCACGTCTCAAGCTAAAATAAATGCACTCTTGATTCAGAGGGGTTCACACATCAAAGCAAAGCAACCTAAAGACGAGGTTGTGGACAAATGCCCATGGCTTCCACAACTCACGTCACACGCCAATCATTAACACACAAATAAATAGGGTATTGACTCGACTACTCGATAACCTGCTGAATTAAGGGAAATGGCTCTAAACAACTCGCATCACTGAGCTGGCTCGTCGGGGTCTTCTTCATTATTGCGTCTGCCCTCTGATTCTGCTTTAGGTGGGGAGGCTGCTGGTGTAGGAGTGCGGCGACGCTTGCTCGCCCGGCGGTCCGGGGAGTCAGGAGTCCATGTGTCATTTACAGTGACACACAGTTCATTCCCATCTCCTTTTTCTCTCGCCCTCAAGCTGGCACGAAGCAACGCCTCACTCCACGCGCGTCAGAGAGAGGGAGAGAGGGAGGGGCGCGCGCGGGTTTTGGGCCGGCTGGGTGGGTTTTGGCCCACTGGCCGGTTTATTTTTCTTTTTCCTTTTCCTTTTTCTACTTTGATTCAAATTTAAATTCCAGTTTGAATTGGAATTGCTACACCACATGCAATACGTCCAAAATTTTTTAAATTCCCCTCTTTAGCTGGTTTTGGGGTGTTACATTGCCGGGGGAGAAGGGCGCTATGTACGACGAGGAGTTCTTCCTTCGGTGCTCGAAGTAGTAGGCCCCAGGTGGCTTGTGCTTCTTCCCGACGCCCGCCAAATGAAGAACTCACAGAATAGACGCACCGATGGCCGCACGCACAGGAACATCTCGCAAAAGTGAATGAAGATCGTCGCTAGTGCTAGGGTGTGCGGCGTCAGGTGGTGGAGCTAAAGCCCGTACACCTCCAGCAGCGTCAGCAGGGAGGACACCGGTTGAGCGAACCCGACCAACACGTAGGAGGTGAAGAGGACGACCTCGCTGGGTTGCAGGCCAGAGAGTGGGGTCGTCCCGTGGCAGATCTTTCCTCATACTCGGACGACTGCCAGCCAAGTAGCCGCCTTACGTGCCCAAGTTCTTCGTCAGTCCAGAGGCGGGAGGAGCGAAGGCTGGTCGCCATTGGAGCAAGAGGTGGCTGGATCTGCTCGGAAGCGGAAGGTTCGAGATCAAAGATGGAAGACGAAGAGCACAAGGCATGAGGGAGCAAGTAAGGAAACAATTGCCTTTCGCTGCAAAGTTTCCTTTACTACTCCCGTGACCCTTGGCAGAGCGTCGTGTGTGGTACCTCGGTTGTCACCGCCCCGTGCTACCCACATCTCCAATGATGGGTGGGACCCATGTCCGCCTATCAGACAATGGAGGCTAGGTGGGCAGCGTCACAAGGAGGAGGCTTAGGCGGTTCTCGAGAAAAATGGCACGGCGGAACTTCAGCGGTCGTCTCGGGAACCGTTACAGTCAATGCCTGGATACCGTCTGTGACACCCGGTTCCGAAAACAGAACCAAGTTAATGCATATGTGTGCCCAGGATGTTCATCACACATACACATGTAATCCACAAACTGAATTCAGAATATAACCACGAATAAATAGTGTTTAAGTACTTTATTACATCGACTAATTGTCTCACTCATGATTGTCTATCTTATTCTTGCAGCGGAAGTCTCTAAACGACAGCGAAAATAACTAAGTAGCAGCGGCTCCATCTTCAACTCCACAGGCAAGTTGACGGTAGTTTGCACGCCTAGTACTCCACATGGTCCTCGAAGTACTCTTCTGTTGCTGATGTTTATGTGATAATGCAAGGGTGAGTACATGTCGTACTCAGCAAGTGCGGAAAAAGTATGACATATAGCTTACAACAAGGTATGAATAAAAAGGCTCATTGCAGCAAGCAAATTTTATTTCACAAACATGATAAAAATAACTATTTCTATGTGATATTTATCCCAACATGACCAAGTAATTCAGCATCAATTTCTCCATCATGATCCACCATTTATCAAGTCTCAACCAACCATTAATCTTTCTCAAGTTCATCTCATGCTCATAAATATTCATAACCGTCTCATAATTCATATATCCAAAACCAAACTCAATGTCATGACTCAAAACAGTCCCAAAACCAATCCAAATGACCATACCATAACCATACCAAATAACCATCCCAAGTTTTCCATTCTAATCATGTGAGTTGGCCAGGTGCTTGTGACCATAAGCACGACTATCATGATGGTTTTACACTCTGCAGAGGTGGCAGCACTTTGCCCACAAGTTTATGATTTCGTCACCCGTCGGTGACTGCAGAACCTCCATTATACAAGTACACAACCGTAGGTGTATGGCCAAGAGATCACAAAATAGCCTTTACAAAGGGGCTACTAGATGTATGGACTCACTAAGGTTTCACCGGCAGGCTCGAATCACCATTCTCCCACCCACGGGCCCCCTCTTGTGCCATGCAGTTCCCAGGGCAGTCCTCTCTCGACTCCCATTCCCCGCGCCATCCACGGTCCATAACAAGCTAGCAACACACCTAATTAGTCAGCTAAGCCGCACCCATATTTGGCCTTGTGGTGGCACTGTTTTCTTGGCATGTGCTGGCATGAACCGGTCCTTAGATCTACGGCAAGTAAACCACCGTCTCATTCAGCAACATCCACGAACCAAGCTTGCCTAGATCTCCCCCGATTCCATGCTCCTTATCATCATCAAGTTCTCATCATTATTATTCATATGAGTGTAGTAGCTCGACATGTTTTATTTCAGCTTCCCGTATCCCGTAGACTAAGCGAAGCAAAAAGGAAAAACGACCATACCCGACTCATCTACTTTCCCGGTGACAAGGATGGTTAACAAAACTAGTTAACTCCTATAAAAGGGTGTCCCATCAAGTTGACTCAAGCATATGAGTTTTCGCAAACAAAAAAGTTTCAAGACATGGGATCAATATTGATGAGGACATCTCTCCTTTGCATACAATGCAAGGACCGATCACTTGAGCACGTGCATGACAATTGGATCTCCAGGTACGTTCTAACCTTGTCAATTGTTTTTCAGAACTTACGCTTGTTTCCATGCATGTTTTATTGGTTACGAACAATGGAGAGGACCAGCAAGGTCTGGGAGGAGTCCAAGGAGTCAAGGAGGAGGAGATAGGACGTGCACACCAAGGAGGAGCCCAAGTACAACTCGACTTCGACTCCTCCTCGGGTTCCAGGAGCTGCCTTCACCAAAACTGACATCCCGGACACATACGAAGTCGGATTTGGACGTTCTATATATGGTTGGAACCGTGATTTCATAAATCTTCCAATGGAACCAGCCCCACCTCAAAATTCCTTCAAAGTTGACGGGAATCAGCGAAACAAGTGGGTGTCCAGAATCTGTCCGGTGCTGCGCCACCGCCTTTTGGGCTGCTGGCCCGTGTATCGTGTGGAAGCCCATTAGGGTTGCGTCCAGGGGTCTTGCACGCCCCTAAACTCCTTTTTATACAGCAGCCGTCACCACATTAGGGTTGGGTTTTGCTTAGTTACAATCTGTCATTGAACAGTGTCACCGATAATCGGTCGTGAGACCCCAAATTCGTGATCAATTCAGTTTTGATCGCAACTTCTGTGTTCTTGCTTGTGTTCTTGATTGCGCTTGTAGGGATAATCCTTCGTGGCGAGGTCATTCGTGTGACACGGTTGATAACTAACGGAGCAGTGGTGTAGTGATTGTGGGGTTTCGTTCGTTCGGAGCCTTGGATCATCAACGTCGAGATCTCCACCCAATCAAGTTTACCCTACCTCTCGGAAGATCGGGACTCATCCTCCTATCAATTGGTATCAGATTTCCAGGTTCACTGTGAGGTATACTTGTGTGCCCTTTAGATTTATTTTGTTTCAGTCCTATCGTCCACAAAAAGCCACAAAAAAAATTTATAGTTTCCCTGACCTACAACCCCCGCTCAACATTTTGCACAATTTAGTTTCGGAGTCCGTAGTTCTGAGTTCGTGTCCTAGGTTGAGTCTGGTTGCTGGTTTAGATTTGTTTTGGTTCAGTTTTGTTTCTTCCATCCGCTGCCATCTACAAAAAACCAACCTACAAAAAATTCCATCTACCGATTCATTTCTGTTGCAGCTTCCACCACCACCAAAACCTGATTCCGTGTATCCTCCTTAAAACGGGCATAACTTTTCGCTCGTAACTCCGATTGAGGCACATTTTTTTCCCGGAAAGGTCTCGAAAAAGTCCACATACGGTGTTTTCAAAAAAATTAAAAAAAAATAAGAAGTCCCTCGTTTCGAACTCCGAAGTTCTAGCACCAGTTTTTCCAGTCGCTCCTGAATTTGTGCCGATCTCATCTTTCATCGGTTTGAGCTAATACTTGGTACTGTTCCTATTCTTGTGCCCCTGGTTGAGAAAAAATATCAAAAAAATAAAGAGAAAAAAAAAAGATTTTGATTTCTACTAGTGCTTCAAGATAAAAACAGGAGGCTAAGGGGTTTTCTAGTTGTGCTATTTCTGTGTTAGTGCTGGATACTTGCTGATAGTATCCTTGTTGTTCATCATCATTCATCCTTGTCCTTGTTTGTTGCCACAACTGTTCTAATACATTCTTAGGCCAGCAACCAGGTGAAATTCTTTTGACACTTATTCAGCGTTGCCATCTGTTACTAACTTGTGTGCCACATACATATACTGCATTTGAGCCTTCCAAGCTTCACCTTCTCTTGAGCAGGATAGGTAACCTTTGCAATCACACCCACTCTCTGCTTGCTTCACACCGGTCACCATTGGCCACCTGCAGTGCTGGTAAGAAACTTGTAAGAGCGGGGTCAGACGCATCTTACTGATCGATTTTCCACCCACTTCGGAGAGCGTAGTAATAGGGTTCTTCACGATCTTTTTGTCTTCGTTTCTGTTTTGTACTAACAATGACAGGAAAGAAGCCTATGGATAAAACCTCTGGTTCTACACCTCTGGATGATGATGAGTGTGTGTCCCATATGGAACTAAAGGACATGATGTGGGCAATGATCAAAGCTTTCAACAATTACCAGACCACTACAACAGCCACCTTTCAGAGGCTCCATACAAGTGTTGCTGCTCTGACCACACGGTTGGACGAGATGGAGACTCGTCTTCCCCAACAAGCTACACCCTCTATCATCCTTGATGGTGATGCACATGCTCACTACGACACAGAGGATGACTTCAATAACGATGAGGTTGATGCACAGCAGCGTCGTCGCCCTCGACGAAATCGTCAAGGTATGGGAGGTAGACCTCGTCCTCATGCTCCTGAACAAGATAATGATCATTATGCTAAGATTAAGTTTTCTATTCCAACATTTTATGGATCTTATGATGCTGATACTTACTTGGATTGGGAGATGACGGTAGAACAAAAATTTAGCTCTCATATTGTTCCTGAGCGACATAGAGTTAGACAAGCCACTAGTGAGTTTAAAGATTTTGCTATAATTTGGTGGAATGAACTTGTCAATACACGTAATGCACCACAGACATGGGTAGCGTTAAAAGAAGATATGCACGCTAGGTTTGTTCCTCCTTCATATAGACGTGATCTTCTTAAGAAATTGCAACGCTTTGATCAGGGTGACATGACTGCCCAAGAGTACTACCAAGAGTTGCAGAAAGGTATGCTTCGTTGCGGGGTAGTTGAGGATCAGGAAGACCAAATTGTTAGGTTTTATGGGGGCTTGCGGCGTGAGATCCAGGACATAGTTGACTACAAGGAATATCATTCTATTCAACGTTTATTTCAACTTGCTATGTTAGCAGAAAAAGAAGTGCAGGGTCGCCAACAGCAGCGGCAGAACAACACCTTCACGCCATGACAATTTCCGGTGCCATCCAAAGCAGCGCCCTCCTCGAGTGTACGTGCTTCTACACCACCCTCCACGGGTGTTGTACGCAGCAGCATCGCACCTTGTACATCACGGGGACAAGATAACAGCAAGTCCCAGATGCCTCTAGGTGTTGCAGCAAAGGCGGCTGCACCCAACACTTCGACAAGTCGCAGCTCCGACATCAAGTGCCACCACTGCCAGGGACTTGGCCATATGAAACGAGATTGCCCCAGCAAACGGGCGATCATTGCCGCTGCTGATGGTGGGTATGTTAGTGCTTCTGACATTGAAGATGAAAATATTATTGCAACTAACATTTCAGGTTCGGATGATGGTGCTGAGGAGGTTCTTGGTACATCTGCGACAAAAAACTATAGGACTTTGATTGTGCAACGAGCTTTGAGTGCCACAGTTCGAGAGGACGACAACCGCCAACGTCACAAACTTTTCAACATGTTTCTCGTCGTCAAGGACTGCCGTGTACATACCATCATTGATGGTGGTAGCTGTAACAATTTGGTGAATGTTGAGGTGGTCAAGAAGCTTGGCTTGACCACACGGGAGCATCCCCACCCTTATCACATTCAATGGTTTAACAACAATGGTAAGGTTAAGGTAACACAAACAGCAAGGATACATTTTTCCATTTGTTCTTATCATGATTTTGCTGATTTTGATGTGGTACCTATGGATGCTTGTTCTCTTTTGTTGGGACGTCCTTGGGAGTTTGATACTGATACTATTCACCATGGTCGATCTAATAAGTATACTCTCATGCATAAGGGCAAGAAAATTGTGTTGCTTCCTATGAGTCCCACTGAAATTGTACAATTTGAGCAGGAGAAAAAGAATAATGTTAAGCAAAAGGGTGTTTTCAATTCTGAAATTCAGCAACCTATTAAGTTGAAAAATCCTATTTTGCTTGCAACTAAACCTAATCTTGATGATTTATATGCCTCTAATGGAACTTGCTATGCTTTAGTGTGCAAACATGCTTTATATTCTATTGAGGATACATCCATTGTCTTGCCACCTGCTGTTGCTAACCTTTTGCAGGAATATATGGATGTTTTTCCATCGGAGATACCCCCTGGATTACCACCTGTGCGAGGCATTGAGCACAAGATTGATTTGGTTCTAGGGGCGAGCTTGCCAAACCGTGCTGCCTACAGGACCAACCCCGACGAGACTAAGAAAATTCAGCGACAAGTCCAAGATCTTCTGGACCGCGGGTACATTCGTGAGAGCCTTAGTCCTTGTTATGTTCCTGTTCTTTTGGTTCCAAGAAAAGATGGCACTTGGCGCATGTGTGTTGATTGTAGAGCCATCAATAACATTACCATTCGTTATCGCTATCCTATTCCTAGATTGGATGACATGCTTGATGAGTTGGGTGGTTCTGTTATTTTCTCCAAGATTGATTTGTGTAGTGGGTATCATCAGATTCGTATGGCTTTAGGTGATGAATGGAAAACTGCTTTTAAAACTAAATTCGGACTTTATGAATGGTTAGTCATGCCATTTGGTTTAACTAATGCACCCAGCACTTTCCTGAGGTTGATGAATGAGGCTTTACGTGCTTTCATTGGTAAATTTTTGGTGGTTTACTTTGATGATATCCTTATTTACAGCAAGTCATATGATCAGCATCTTCAACATTTGCGTGCTGTTTTTAATGTCTTGCGCGATGCACGTTTATATGGTAACCTTGAGAAGTGCACCTTTTGCACCGATCGTGTGTCTTTTCTTGGGTATGTTGTTACTTCGCAGGGCATTGAGGTGGATGAGGCAAAGATTGTTGCCATCACGAGCTGGCCACTTCCGACTACGGTCACACAGGTTCGGAGTTTTCTTGGTCTCGCAGGTTTCTACCGGCGTTTCGTGCGGGATTTCAGCACCATTGCGGCACCTCTCCACGAGTTGACAAAGCATGGAGTGCCGTTTCGATGGGGACCAGCACAACAACAAGCTTTTGATGTTCTCAAGTCAAAGCTCACACAAGCGTCATTGCTGCAACTTCCTGATTTTGAGAAGACCTTCGAGCTTGAATGTGACGCGAGCGGCATTGGCATTGGAGGAGTGCTAATTCAAAGAGGTAAACCTGTTGCCTTCTTTAGTGAAAAATTGCATGATCCTTCGCTGAATTATTCTACATGTGACAAAGAACTTTATGCTTTAATGCATGTCTTGCAAACTTGGCAACATTACCTATGGTCTAAAGAATTTGTCATACATTCAGATCATGAGTCTTTGAAGTATCTTAAAGGACAAGCTAATCTGAACAAACGTCATGCTAAATGGATTGAGTTCATAGAATCATTTCCTTACATCATTAAACATAAGAAAGGGAAAGACAATGTGATTGCCGATGCTTTATCTAGACGTTATACCATGCTGTCCCAACTTTCTCATAAAATCTTTGGTTTGGAAACCATAAAGAGGTTATATGCTACTGATTTGGACTTCAACGATGCCATTGAAAATTGTAGAGAGGGAAGAACATGGCAAAAATTCCTGCTGCATGAAGGCCTTCTCTACCGTGCTAACAAGCTGTGTGTTCCAGCTAGCTCCATTCGTCTTTTGTTGTTGCAGGAAGCGCATGGAGGTGGTTTGATGGGACATTTTGGTGTTAAAAAGACAGAGTATGTGCTGGCCGCTCACTTCTTTTGGCCACAAATCAGGCGTGATGTGGAGCGCTACGTTTCACGTTGCACGACATGCAACAAAGCTAAGTCTCGACTTAACCCACATGGTCTTTATATGCCTCTTCCGGTTCCTAGTGCACCTTGGGAGGATATTTCTATTGACTTTGTTTTAGGATTGCCTAGAACAAAGAGGGGGAGGGATAATGTCTTTGTGGTTATTGATCGTTTCTCTAAAATGGCTCATTTTATACCCTGCCACAAGACCGATAATGCTTCACATGTTGCTGATTTGTTCTTTAATGAGGTTGTGCGTTTGCAGGGTGTTCCCAATACTATTGTTTCTGATAGGGATGCTAAGTTTTTGATTCACTTTTGGAGAACTTTATGGTATAAATTGGGAACAAAGTTGCTGTTTTCTACTACTTGTCATCCACAAACTGATGGGCAAACGGAGGTAGTTAATCGTACCTTATCTACTAGGTTGCGGGCTGTTTTGAAAGACAATTTGAGGTTGTGGGAGGAGTGTTTGCCACATATTGAGTTTGCTTATAATAGGTCTATTCACTCCACAACCAAGTTAAGTCCGTTTATGGTAGTCTATGGTTTCAATCCTCGTGCTCCAATTGATTTGCTACCTTTACCACATACTGAAATTGTGAACTTAGATGCTACACAACGTTCTGAATTTATTCTTAAGTTGCATGAAACTACTAAGTTACAAATTGAAAAAATGAATGAAAAGTATCGCATTGCTGCTAGTAAAGGTAGGAAGGAGGTAAAATTGGAACTCGGTGATTCGGTGTGGGTTCATTTGAGAAAAGATAGGTTCCCGGATTTGAGAAAGTCCAAACTCATGCCACGTGCTGCTGGACCTTTTAAGGTTCTTGAGAAGATAAATGACAATGCATATAAACTTGAGTTGCCTCCCGAGTTTGGGGTTAGTCCCACATTTAACATTTCAGATTTGAAGCCATACTTGGGTGAGGAAGATGAGATTGAGTCGAAAACGACTCCAATTCAAGAGGGGGAGGATGATGAGGACATCTCTCCTTTGCATACAATGCAAGGACCGATCACTAGAGCCCATGCACGACAATTGGATCTCCAGGTACGTTCTAACCTTGCCAATTGTTTTTCAGAACTTACGCTTGTTTCCATGCATGTTTTATTGATTAGGAACAATGGAGAGGACCAGCAAGGGCTGGGAGGAGTCCAAGGAGCCAAGGAGGAGCAGATAGGACGTGCACACCAAGTAGGAGCCCAAGTACAACTCGACTTCGACTCCACCTCGGGTTCCAGGAGCTGCCTTCACCAAAACTGACGTCCCGGACACATACGGAGTCAGATTTGGACGTTCTATATATGGTCGGAACCGTGATTTCATAAAGCTTCCAATGGAACCAGCCCCACCTCAAAATTCCTTCTAAGTTGATGGGAATCAGCAAAACAAGTGGGCATCCAGAATCTATCCGGTGCTGCGCCACCGCCTTTTGGGCTGCTGGCCCGTGTATTGTGTGGAAGCCCATTAGGGTTGCGTCCAGGGGTCTTGCACGCCCCTAAACTCCTTTTTATACAGCAGATGTCACCACATTAGGGTTGGGTTTTGCTTAGTTACAATCTGTCATTGAACAGTGTCGCGGATCATCGGTTGTGAGACCCCAAATTCGTGATCAATTCAGTTTTGATCGCAACTTCTGTGTTCTTGCTTGTGTTCTTGATTGCGCTTGCAGGGACAAGCCTTCGTGGTGAGGTCATTCGTGTGACACGGGTGATAACCAACGGAGCAGTGGTGTAGTGATTGCGGGGTTTCGTTCGTTCGGAGCCTTGGATCATCAACGTCGAGATCTCCACCCAATCAAGTTTACCCTACCTCTCAGAAGATCGGGACTCATCCTCCTATCAAATATGGTCAAGGGACACTTGCCTTGCTCCCGTGGTTTTTGTTGTCCGAGCGTCTCAAGTCTTGGTGTTGTAGTTCTTCGTAGATGGCTTCCTGGGCTTGTCCTTCTACTCACGACCACACACATACAATATTTACAACAATCAAACATCATGCACAAACTTTACTCAAGATGCAATGGTGTAGATGAATGCAAGTCCTATGGTGCTGTTTTATTAAACCAGTTTGTACGTGTTCTTGCATGTTTTAATGGTCTTTCATGGGTTTTATGATGAACAAGAGTGTAGAGATCAAGTGTGGACGTGGTGATGATCTTGACTCAAGATCTAGATCAATTCCACCGTCAAAACCCGATCAAAACACGATCTGTCCACACGTAAAAGTTTCTGCTCGAAGGGAGCAAAGAAAACAGATGCGTAGAAACAGCGACGACGTCGTAAGATGGGTAATGAAGACCTACCTCACTTCCCTTTGGTGGTAGGGTCTTCCTCCTAGCAATGGCAGCAGCGGGGGCTCACCGGCGACTGAACTCCGGCGAGGGGGGGTTAACTCGGCGAGTTGGGGGCTAGGGCCTCTAAGTCGCCGACTTGGGAGGAAGAAAAAGGGGAAGGGGTTATGGCCAAGGGGGGGTTGGGTTCTATTTATAAGGGGAAAATGAGGAGTCCTACTCCAATTGGAGCTCAAATAAGAGTCCTACTCAGTTTTGGATCTCAACAAACTTATCTTTTCAGTTTGGTGCAGCAGCAATGTGGGGAAAATTTGGGGAAATTGTGTCGATACCCTCAGTACCGGGTACCCCTGCGCACAGGAGAAAAATCTGCCTAAAGACATCGCTCCCTCCGCAGGGGTGAGCTCCGAAAGCGCCACGTGTCTGGCGGGGACGGGCCTCCCCTCTCCTCGGAGGTGAGCTCCGAGCCTGCCACACGGCCAGTAGAGTCGGGCCTCGCTCCCTCCGCAGGGGCGAGCTCCGAGGATGCCACGCGTCCAGCGGGGTCGGGCCTCCCTTCTCCTCAGAGGCGAGCCCCGAGGGTGCCACGTGTCCAGCGGGTGTCCGACCTCACCCCCTCCGCGGAGGTGAGCTCCGAGAGCACACGTGTCCAGCAGTGTCAGACCTCACCCCGTCTGTGGAGGTGAGCTCCGAGGGTGACACGTGTCCAGCGGTGCCGGACCTCACCCCCTCCGTGGAGGTGAGCTCCGAGGGCGCCACGTGTCCTGCAGTGCCGGAACTCACCCCCTCCGCAGGGGTAATCTCTGCGGGCGCCACGTGTCCCGCGGTGCCGGACCTCACCCCCTCCGCAGGGGTGAGCTCCGCAGGCACCACGTGTCCTGCGGTGCTGGACCTCAGCCCCTCCGCAGGGGTGAGCTCCGCGGGTGCCACATGTCCCGCGGTGCCGGACCTCACCCCCCCCCCCCCCCTCCGCAGGGGTGAGCTTCGCGGGCACCACGTGTCCCGCGGCCCTGGGTTGTGTCGACAGCGCACTTAGACAAATCGGAATTGGCTCATTTCAGCTATCTTTTTCCCATTCCCCATCATTTTTATGATTCTTTCTCCATTTCAACTTCTTTTTTAATGTTTCTGTATATGAAAATTGTATGCAATGCACGAAAATGAATTTGAGCGTGTTACAAACTTACCCCCCTTAAACTAAATCTTGCCCTCAAGATTTGATAGAGTGGAGAATAGATGAGGGAATTCTGCCTTGAGGTCTTCCTCACGCTCCCATGTAGTTTCGGTTTCCGTGTGATGGCTCCACTGTACCTTGCACCAACGGATCACTTTGTTCCTCGTGACCCTTTCCTTCACGTCCAAAATTTGGACGGGGTGCTCCACATAGGTCAGATCCTCTTGAAGCTCGAGCTCATCCATCGGTACTTGTTCTTTCGGTACTCTTAAGCACTTCTTTTGGGAACACATTTGAAAATTCTTGAACCACTGGAATGCTTTCCAATGTTGCTTCTTCGATGTGGTTCAACGCTGCCTTCTCGGTTGCCGGTTGGGCTGACTCGAACTCAATACGAGTATCGTGCTCATTTGTCAACTGCACGCTCCTCTCAACACATTGAATTACTCTGTTGTGCTTGCTTAACAAATCCATTCCAAGTATTATATCAATCCCTTGGGAATCCAAGACAATAAGGTTGGCAAGAAAGTCTACACCCCTTATTTTAAGGTTTACTTTCGGACATACTATATTAGTCCTCATCTCTCCACCGGGAGAATTAACCAACATAGTGTGTTTCATGTGTGATGTGGGCAGATTATACTTGGCAACATACTTGGATGATATGAATGCAATGCTCCGGAATCAAATAAAACAGTGGCCGGGTTGGTGTTGGCGAGGAACATACCAATCACGACATCCTCAGCTTGTTGTGCTTCCTCAGCGGAGACATGATTCACGTTGCTATGAGCATAAATCTGCTGCCCACGGTTACCTTGATTAGCTCATCCGTTCGGCCGTGGGTTCTGCTTGGGCGTGTTTCTTGGCTGTCCAAGGCCTTTCTTTGGGCATTGACTTGCAAAGTGTCCCGCCTCTCCGCATGAAAAGCATGCTTTGTTGCCCAAAACAGCAGGAATGTTGGGGTGAGGCAGGTTTTGATTGTAGGCGCCTATGTTGGGACGGGTGCAGTAGGCAAAGGCATACGAGGTGCTTGCATAACAGGATGTTGCTGCAGTGGCTGATTAGGGCAAGGTGGATTTGCAGAGCAGAAAGTAGAAGCGGATGAGCCATACTGTGGTGCAGCTGGGGGCATGAAACGGAGACGTACATTGCTCCCTTATGGCTGGTATGGCATCTTCCTCTCGCCCTCTTGCTCGATCTCATGGATCTTGCTCTCAACCACTATAGCTTTGTCAACAAGCTTCTGGAAGTTTGCATAATCATTGTTGAGCAGTTGTACTTGGATCTCATTGTTCAATCCTCTCATGAACAAGTATTGCTTCCGTTGATCTGAGTTGACGTCTTCGGGAGCATACCTTGACAGCTGCGTGAACTTGTTGAGGTACTCATTCACGCTCTTCTTTCCTTGGCGGAGACCTTCGAACTCTTGCCTTTTAAGCATCATGACTCCAGCAGGGACGTAATGAGAGCGGAAACTCTTCTTGAATTTAGCCCAAGTGATTGTCTCCAGGTTGTCATGAGCATTGCAGAGAGCGTCCCACCAGTCAGAGGCTGCTCCCATGAGTTGGTGCGATGCGAAGAGAACTTTCTCCCAATCATCGCACTGAACAATATGTGACACCCTCGTCTCGGGTGTCAGCATATGTTCATGTTTTATGAAGAAGAAAAACATTTTAAGAAAAGAAGGAATAGAGACAAGTATCAAAAGGATAGCCAATAAAGATCTCCGAGAACACCAAAAGGCAACTTCCACGGCCAGCAGACCACGTGGCGCGTTCGGAGCTCATCCCCGAGAGATTTGGGGAGGTCCGACGCTAAACTGGCTACGTGGCAGGCTCGGGGGTCACCTCCGCAATTGGAAAGAGGTCCGACCCTGTGGGACACGTGCTGCCCGCGGAGCTAGCCTCTACGGAAGAAGCAAAGGCATTTTTCATAGGACGCGTGCAATCTCGAAGCTCATCTTAGAGAGAAGTCCGGGACTATCGAACACGTGTCGCCACCGGATCTTATCACCGAAAGGTCCGTCGCAAAACACGTGGCGTGCGCGGAGCTCGTCTCCGAAGAAGAGGGAGGTCTCGCTCGTGACACGCGGCACAATCGGAGCTCGTCTCTGCGGGAGAAGAGATACCAGGCTCGGAAGGACATGTGGAGCTTCCGGAGCTCATCACCGCGGAGGTAACGAGTCGGGAGCGGGTTTTTACGCGTAAAGATACCGGTACGTAACGGGAACCGATCTAAACTCCACGATGTTACCGAAGATAAGACGTCAGGATCTAACAAAGATCTGAATAAGACTCTTATTCGGGATCCGATCAGATTAGGACTCTTCTCTTCCCAATTATAAATAGAACCCAAAACCTCTGGCCGAAACCACGAACTTCTCTTTCAACTCCTGAGCCGACGACTTAGAGCCCTAGCCCTAACTCGCCGAGCAAAACATCGCCGAAGCACAACAAGGGAGATCGTCGGAGGAGAACCAAGCGGTCTGAGGAGGACCCCGAAGACAAGAAGAACGTGAGGTAGGACTTCAATACCACCTTACGACATCATGAGTCTGTTCTTCGATTCCTTTTGAACAGAAGCCTTTTCGTGGGTAGAACACTCGATGATCAGTTTGATCTAAAGACAAGATCATCGCCACGTTCATCTTTGATCTAAACACCTTTGACCATGCAAGCCATGCAAGAACACCAGATCAATCTAATAGAACTAATCATAGGATAGCATGCATGTGCATCATCGCATCTAGTTTAGGGTTTGTGCATGATAATGATTGCTGTGAATTTGTATGCACGTGAATCCTACATAGCAGGACAAACTCAGGAAGCTGTCTACGACGAGCTGCAGCAACAAGATTTTGAGAATCAAGAACAACCGGAACCGCAAGAACAAGGCAAGTGCTCCTTGACCATGTTGATCCTATATTTTGGGTAACACTATTTTGTTTTGCGAAAAGGTGTGTGTGCTGAGTCAAACATGATGGGAAACCTTTTTATAGGAGTTTACTAGTTTAGATTAAACCACCCTTATCGCCAGGGAAGTTCATGAGTCGGGTATGGTTTTGCTTTATGCTTCGCTGAGTCCATGGGATTGGGACGCGAGATAGGCGTGTCTAGCTAACTGCACTCGTATTAATAATAAGTAATTGATGAGGTTAATGAACATGGATCGGAGGGAGATCTAGGCAAGCCTGGATTTGTGTATGAGGTAGCATGAGATGGTGGTTTTACTTGCCGTAGATCTAAGGACCGGTTCATGCATGCACATGCCAGGATAACAGTGCCACCACAAGGCCAAATATGGGTGCGGCTTAGCTGAGTAATTAGGTAAGTTGCTAGGGTGTTATGGACTGTGGAAGGCGTGGGGAATGGGAGTCGAGTGAGGACTGCCCTGGGAACTGCATGGCACAAGAGGGGGCCCGTGGGTGGGAGAATTGGAGATTCTAGCCTGCCGGTGAAACCTTAGTGAGTCCATACATCTAGTAACCCCTTTGTAAAAGCTATTTTGTGATCTCTTGACATACACCGACGGATGTGTACTGGTATAATGGAGGTTCTGCAGTCGCCGACGGGTGACGAAATCACAAACTTGTGGGTAAAGAGGTGCAAACTCTGCAGAGTCTAAAACTATCATGATAGCCGAGCTTACGGTCACGAGCACCTGGCTAAACTGCCATGATTAGTTGGGATGGTTATAGGGAAGGTTCTTGGTTATGGATTTGGTTATTGTTTAGTGGTTGGGACAGTTGAGTCCGGGAGATGAGATGGTTGCATGACTGATGGGTCATGACATGAGATTGGTCTCGGTGCGAGACGAGGTTGTTTTATGAGGTGAGATGGTAGCGAATACGAGGAGGTATTCGTGAGTATGAGTAAAAGATTGGTTAATGTTCGGATGGAACACGGGAAGTGATGAAGGTATGTTGGTAATTTAATACATGTTGGGATTACATTTAAACTTAAGTTGTTGTTTTATCATGGTTTTTACAGAACTGTTTTTCTGCAAATAAACCTTTTATGCCTACCTTGTCTATGAGCTGCATATCATGTGTTTTCCCGCACTTGCTGAGTACATCATTGTACTCAAACTTGCATTATTATTTCTTCATCAACAGCAAGAGAAGACTACTATGAAGACCGAGTAGAGCATTATGGCGTGTGATCTGTTCTCAACCTTGCCTGTGGAGGGAGTAGAGATGGAGCCACTTCTGCTTAGTTTTGCTTCCGCATTAGTTTTTGCTTCCACATTTAAATAAGGACTTCCGCTGCATAGAATTAAGATTTCCTCTGTGAGCATGAGTCCAAGACTCATGAGGTGTTGTAATAAACTCTGTTATTCGTGGTAATATATAATCTGAATTCAGTTTGTGAAACGTATGTGTATGTGTGATGAACATCCTGGGCACACATATGCATTAGTTCTCGGTTCCGTGGCTTTCCACAGAATTGAGGGCGTCACAGATTGGTATCAGAGCCACGGGTTGACAGTAGGTCACACGCCTAGATAGAAACCCTAGATTGATATTAGAGCCACGGGTTAACAGCAAGTTACACCCCTAAATAGAAGTCACAGGTAGCTAAGCCACGCTGACCAAAGGAAGCGCCCTAGGGTGAATAGCCTAGATTGTCCTTTAAAACCACCTTGACATAGGAAACCATCCTTGAATAGGAGTTGAGTGGGCCCTTGTGATGATTATTTGAGAATATATGCTTAGTGTGAGTTGTGGGACGTCTCAAAAACGTTGTCCATATCCACACGTAAGAAAAAGGAGGTGTGAGATGTTTCGGCACTTGCTCACATCCTCATAAGGGCTAATATATATAGTCTAACCCACCTTGATGCATATAGTTGAAAGGACCTACCTAACTTTCTAACCTTCTATTCTATTTCTTACTCTCTCACAGATGGTGAGAGGAAACGCCAGCCGAAGGAACATCCAGGAAGATGACCACGAGGAAGTTCCTGCTAACCCCGGAGCTGGCGAAAACAACCTAGAAAGGTTGATGGCCATGCAAAACCAGCTTATGCAAACCATGATCCAAACTTTGGGTCAGTTGCAGGCCAACCAACACCCCGTTCCGGCACCACCGCCACCACCACCGCCGGCTCATAACAGGTTGGGAGAGTTCATGAGGACTCGACCGGTACCTTTGCTCAAGCAAGCGATCCAATGGAGGCCGATGACTGGTTGAAATCCATGGAGAAGAAGCTTGCCATTGTACAGTGCAACGACCGAGAGAAGGTTCTCTTTGCGTCGCACCAACTGATGGGAGCAGCTGCTGACTGGTGGGATGCCTTGAGCAACGCCCATGCCAACCCGGAGACAATCACTTGGACTGAGTTCAAGGAAAGTTTCCGCTCCCACTACATCCCTGTTGGCGTAATGATGCTCAAGAGGCAGGAGTTTGAAGGTCTCCGCCAAGGGCAGAAAAGTGTGAACGAATATCTCAACAAGTTCATACAACTGTCCCGGTATGCCCCCGAAGATGTCAACTCAGCTCAGAGGAAGCAGTACTTGTTCATGAGAGGGTTGAACAATGAGATCCAAGTTCAGCTCCTCAACAATGACTACGTAAGCTTCCAGGAGCTAGTTGATAAGGCTATTGTGGTGGAAAACAAGATCCGAGAGATCGAGCGCGAGTGCAAAAGGAAGATGCCATACCAGCCCCAAGGAAGCAACGTACGACCTAGGTACATGCCCCCTGCACCGCAGTATGGATCGACCACTCCTACATACCGCCCTGGTCAGCCACCACAGCAACGGCTCGTTGCACCGGCACCTCGTGTGCCCATGCCTCCGGCGCCCCGGCCTAACAATGGCGCTCCTGTTCGAAACCCCCGCCCCAACGTACCTGCTTCTGTAGGCAACAGGGCATGCTTTGCATGCGGGGAAGTAGGCCACTTCGCTAACCAGTGCCCGAAGAGAGGCCCTGGACAGCAAGGTAACGTGCCCAAGCAGAACCAGCGACCAAACGGAGGGGACAACCAAGGGAACCGTGGACCGCAGAACTATGCTCGTGGCCACGTTAACCATGTCACTGCTGAGGAAGCACAACAGGCTGAAGACGTCGCAATTGGTATGTTCCTTGCCAACTCCAACCCAGCCACCATTTTATTTGATTCCGGAGCATCACATTCCTTCATATCATCCAAATATGTTGCCAAACATCATCTACCCGTATCCCACTTAGAATGTGCTATGTTAGTTAATTCACCCGGAGGAGAAATGAGGACTAGTATAGTATGTCCTAAGGTAAGCCTTAAAATAAGGGGGGTAGACTTCCTTGCCAACCTTATTGTCTTGGACTCCCACGGAATTGACATCATACTCGGAATGGACTGGTTAAGTAAGCACAATGGAGTAATCCAATGCGCTGAAAGAAGCGTGCAGTTGACAAACGAACACGGTATCCGTGTCGAGTTTGAGTCAGCCCAGCAAGCAACCAAACGGGCGGATTTGAACCATGTTGAAGGAGTAGCATTGAACAACATTCCAGTGGTTCAGGAATTTTCGGATGTGTTCCCGGAAGAACTTCCAGGTATGCCACCTGACCGGGACATCGAGTTTGCCATAGATTTGGTACCTGGAACTGCACCCATAGCTAAGAGACCATATAGGATGCCCGTCAACAAGTTAGTTGAACTAAAGAAGCAAATTCAAGAACAGTTGGAAAAGGGTTTTATCCGTCCAAGTTCGTCACCGTGGGGAGCCTCGGTACTCTTCGTGGACAAGAAGGACGGAACCCAAAGAATGTGCGTGGACTACAGGTCTTTCAACGAGGTAACAATCAAGAATAAATATCCTCTGCCCCGTATAGAGGACCTGTTCGATCAAATGAAAGGAGCCCAAGTGTTCTCCAAGATTGATCTTCGGTCAGGATATTTCCAGCTGAAGATTAAGCCCTCCGATATACCTAAGATAGCCTTTCGGACGCGGTATGGTTCATATGAATATACCGTTATGTCTTTTGGATTGACGAATGCACCCGCATACTTCATGTACCTTATGAATAAGGTTTTCATGGAGTACTTGGATAAGTTCGTCGTGGTTTTCATCGACGACATTATGGTGTATTCAAAAAGTGAGGAGGAGCATGAAGAACATCTGAGATTGACCTTGCAGAAGTTGCGTGAGCATCAATTGTATGCCAAGCTCAACAAGTGTCAATTTTGGCTAAAGAAAATATCTTTCCTAGGCCACATTATCTCCGAGGAAGGGGTATCGGTTGATCCTGGAAAGGTGAGAGATGTTCTGAAGTGGGACCAACCGAAGAGCGTGAGGGATATTCGGAGTTTCCTTGGGATGGCAGGATACTATCGGCGCTTCATTAAAGACTTCTCTAAGATAGCAAAACCTATGACGGAGTTGCTAATGAAGGGAAAGGTCTTTCAATGGACACCAGCCTGCCAAGAAAGTTTTGAGGAACTCAGAAAAGGCTAACCACAACACCAATTCTCGTATTGCCAGACGTAAGCAAGAGCTTTGACATATATTGTGACGCATCCAGACAAGGGCTCGGGTGTGTACTCATGCAGGAAGGACAAATGGTAGCCTATAACTCACGACAATTAAAGAAGCATGAGCTTAATTATCCTACACATGATTTGGAGTTAGCAGCAGTGGTGCATGCATTGAAGATTTGGAGACATTATATCCTTGGTCATCGATGTGAGATCTATACGGATCATAAAAGCCTCAAGTACATATTTACCCAAACGGATTTAAATTTGAGGCAACGTCGATGGTTAGAGCTTATCAAGGATTATGATGTTGGAATCAACTACCACCCCGGGAAGGCCAATGTAGTAGCTGACGCATTGAGCAAAAAGGGAGCATGCCACCAACTCACGGTTCGGGAGCTACAATCCGAGCTACGTAAGGAGTTCGAACAGTTACACCTCGGATTCTTGAATAACATGGAAATAATGGAGATCCACTCCTCATTGGAGCAAGAAATAAGAAAGGGACAAGCAACGGACGCGGGGATCAAGGAGATCAAGAAAAGAATCCGACAAGGGATAGAGAAGGATTTCAAGGAGGATGAAAAGGGTACGCTTTGGCTAGGAAAAAGGATTTGTGTGCCAAACATAAGACACCTTCGCGACATGATATTGAAGGAGGCACATGATTCACCCTATTCCATACATCCAGGGAGCACCAAAATGTACAAGGACTTGAAAACTTGCTATTGGTGGGATGGTATGAAGAGGGATATAGCCGAATACGTTGCCCTATGCGACACATGCCAACGGGTAAAAGACGAACATCAAAAACCTGCTGGGTTGTTGCAACCTTTGAAAATACCTGAATGGAAATGGGAGGACATCAGTATGGACTTTATTGTCGGATTGCCAAGAACTCAGTCAGGATACGACTCCATCTGGGTCATTGTGGACCGGTTGACGAAAACCGCCCATTTTCTTCCGATAAAGACCAATTACAACGTTACACAGTTGGCAGAATTGTACATGGAGCAGATCGTGTGCCGTCATGGAGTTCCGAAGAGGATAGTCTCAGATCGAGGTTCTCAGTTTACCGCTATATTCTGGAGGAAGCTGCAGAAATCCATGGGTACACGACTGGATTTTAGCTCCGCCTATCACCCACAAACAGATGGGCAAATCGAGAGGACGAACCAAATTTTGGAGGACATGCTGAGAGCTTGCGCCTTGAAACATGGGCGTAGTTGGGATAGGAGTTTACCGTATGCCGAGTTCTCCTATAACAACAGCTATCAAGCTAGCTTGAAGATGTCGCCTTTCGAAGCCTTATATGGTAGACGGTGTAGAACGCCACTGTTCTGGAACGAGACTGGAGAGAACCAGGTGTTTGGACCCGAAGTACTACAAGAGGCTGAAAAGCAAGTCCAAACGATACGGGAAAACTTAAAGGCTGCTCAGTCACGACAGAAAGGCTATGCGGACAATAGGCGTAGGAAGTTGACATTTGAAGTAGGAGACTTCGTATACCTTAAGGTATCGCCTATCCGAGGCCGACGACGTTTTAACGTCAAAGGCAAACTAGCGCCTCGCTACATCGGACCATTTAAGATTTTGGACAAGCGAGGAGAAGTAGCCTATCAACTAGAGCTCCCAAACCATCTCTCCGATGTACATGACGTGTTTCATGTATCCCAACTCAAGAAGTGCTTGAGAGTATCAGAGGAACAAGTGTCAATGGGAGAACTTGAACTTCAAGAAGACCTGACCTACGCAGAACACCCTGTCCGAATCTTGGACGTAAAGGAAAGGGTCACCCGAAACAAGGTGATTCGATGGTGCAAGGTACAATGGAGCCATCACACTGAGGCTGAAGCCACATGGGAGCGAGAAGAGGATATCAAGGCAGAATTTCCCCATCTATTTTCTACTAGCGAATCTCGAGGGCGAGATTCAATTTAAGGGGGTAGATTTGTGACACCCTCGTCTCGGGTGTCAGCATATGTTCATGTTTTATGAAGAAGAAAAACATTTTAAGAAAAGAAGGAACAGAGACAAGTATTAAAAGGATAGCCAATAAAGATCTCCGAGAACACCGAAAGGCAACTTCCACAGCCAGAAGACCACGTGGCGCGTTCGGAGCTCATCCCCGAGAGATTTGGGGAGGTCCAACGCTAAACTGGCTACGTGGCAGGCTCGGGGGTCACCTCCGCAATTGGAAAGAGGTCCGACCCTTTGGGACACGTGCTGCCCGCGGAGCTAGCCTCCACGGAAGAAGCAAAGGCATTTTTCATAGGACGCGTGTCAATCTCGGAGCTCATCTCAGAGAGAAGTCCGGGACTATCGAACACGTGTCGCCACCGGAGCTTATCACCGAAAGGTCCGTCGCAAAACACGTGGCGTGCGCGGAGCTCGTCTCCGAAGAAGAGGGAGGTCTCGCTCGTGACACGCGGCACAACCGGAGCTCGTCTCTGCGGGAGAAGAGATACCAGGCTCGGAAGGACACGTGGAGCTTCCGGAGCTCATCACTGCGGAGGTAACGAGTCGGAAGCGGGTTTTTACGCGTAAAGATACCGGTGCGTAACGGGAACCGATCTAAACTCCACGATGTTACCAAAGATAAGACGTCAGGATCTAACAAAGATCTGAATAAGACTCTTATTCGGGATCCGATCAGATTAGGACTCTTCTCTTCCCAATTATAAATAGAACCCAAAACCTCTGGCCGAAACCACGAACTTCTCTTTCAACTCCTGAGCCGACGACTTAGAGCCCTAGCCCTAACTCGCCGAGCAAAACATCGCCGAAGCACAACAAGGAAGATCGTCGGAGGAGAACCAAGCGGTCTGAGGAGGACCCCGAAGACAAGAAGAACGTGAGGTAGGACTTCAATACCACCTTACGACATCATGCGTTTGTTCTTCGATTCCTTTCGAACTGAAGCCTTTTCGTGGACAGAACACTCGATGATCAGTTTGATCTAAAGACAAGATCATCGCCACGTTCATCTTTGATCTGAACACCTTTGACCATGCAAGCCATGCAAGAACACCAGATCAATCTAATAGAACTAATCGTAGGATAGCATGCATGTGCATCATCGCATCTAGTTTAGGGTTTGTGCATGATAATGATTGCTGTGAATCTGTAATCACGTGAATCCTACATAGCAGGACAAACTCAGGAAGCTGTCTACGACGAGCTGCAGCAACAAGGTTTTGAGAATCAAGAACAACCGGAACCGCAAGAACAAGGCAAGTGCTCCTTGACCATGTTGATCCTATATTTTGGGTAACACTATTTTGTTTTGCGAAAAGGTGTGTGTGCTGAGTCAAACATGATGGGAAACCTTTTTATAGGAGTTTACTAGTTTAGATTAAACCACCCTTGTCGCCAGGGAAGTTCATGAGTCGGGTATGGTTTTGCTTTATGCTTCGCTGAGTCCATGGGATTGGGACGCGAGATAGGCGTGTCTAGCTAATTGCACTCGTATTAATAATAAGTAATTGATGAGGTTAATGAACATGGATCGGAGGGAGATCTAGGCAAGCCTAGGTTTATGTATGAGGTAGCATGAGATGGTGGTTTTACTTGCCGTAGATCTAAGGACCGGTTCATGCATGCACATGCCAGGATAACAGTGCCACCACAAGGCCAAATATGGGTGCGGCTTAGCTGAGTAATTAGGTAAGTTGCTAGGGTGTTATGGACTGTGGAAGGCGCGGGGAATGGGAGTCGAGTGAGGACTGCCCTGGGAACTGCATGGCACAAGAGGGGGCCCGTGGGTGGGAGAATTGGAGATTCTAGCCTGCCGGTGAAACCTTAGTGAGTCCATACATCTAGTAACCCCTTTGTAAAAGCTATTTTGCGATCTCTTGACCATACACCGACGGATGTGTACTGGTATAATGGAGGTTCTGCAGTCGCCGACGGGTGACGAAATCACAAACTTGTGGGTAAAGAGGTGCAAACTCTGCAGAGTTTAAAACTATCATGATAGCCGATCTTACGGTCACGAGCACCTGGCTAAACTGCCATGATTAGTTGGGATGGTTATAGGGAAGGTTCTTGGTTATGGATTTGGTTATTGTTTAGTGGTTGGGACAGTTGAGTCCGGGAGATGAGATGGTTGCATGACTGATGGGTCATGACATGAGATTGGTCTCGGTGCGAGACGAGGTTGTTTTATGAGGTGAGATGGTAGCGAATACGAGGAGGTATTCGTGAGTATGAGTAAAAGATTGGTTAATGTTCGGATGGAACACGGGAAGTGATGAAGGTATGTTGGTAATTTAATACATGTTGGGATTACATTTAAACTTAAGTTGTTGTTTTATCATGGTTTTTACAGAACTGTTTTTCTGCAAATAAACCTTTTATGCCTACCTTGTTTATGAGCTGCATATCATGTGTTTTCCCGCACTTGCTGAGTACATCATTGTACTCAAACTTGCATTATTATTTCTTCATCAACAGCAAGAGAAGACTACTATGAAGACCGAGTAGAGCATTATGGCGTGTGATCTGTTCTCAACCTTGCCTGTGGAGGGAGTAGAGATGGAGCCACTTCTGCTTAGTTTTGCTTCCGCATTAGTTTTTGCTTCCACATTTAAATAAGGACTTCCGCTGCATAGAATTAAGATTTCCGCTGTGAGCATGAGTCCAAGACTCATGAGGTGTTGTAATAAACTCTGTTATTCGTGGTAATATATAATCTGAATTCAGTTTGTGAAACGTATGTGTATGTGTGATGAACATCCTGGGCACACATATGCATTAGTTCTCGGTTCCGTGGCTTTCCACAGAATTGAGGGCGTCACACAATAGCAAGCTTCTTTTCCATGGGTTTCAACCAATCATCAGTCTCCATGGGATCATTAGCTTGTGCAAAAGTAGGCGGTCGAGTCCTCATGAACTCTCCCAATCTGTTGTGAGCCGGCGGTGGTGACGGTGGTGGTGGTGGGGGTGCAGGAACGGGGTTAGGATTGTAGTTGTTGTTGGCTTGCAGCTGTCCAAAAGTTCGTATCATAGTTTGCATGAGCTGGTACTGCATAGCCATCAACCGTTGAAGGTTGTTTGCATCATCCCCGGAGTTAGCATTTTCAGAAACTTCGATGTTGCCATCCTCTTGTGGTTCATGGTTGCCACGAAAGTTCCTCCTTTGACGGCTGGCATTTTCCCTCACCATCTTAAGAGAGAGTTGAGTAGAATAGAGAATAAAAGTCTAGATTGATCCCCCCAAATATATGCATCAAGGGTATGAACTAAATATCTTCTTTTATTAATTTGAGCCTATATGAGAATGTGAACACATGCCGAAGCATCTCACATCTCTCTACTATGTGTGGATGTGGACTTTCGCAGTAGCGACTCACACTAGCACACAAACACAAGCAATCATCACAAAAGTTCAACACACCACTCCTGTTCACGCTACTACGATTTAAACATTCCTATTACAGCTTATTCAATAAGAATCCTAAACTTAAGCATGTGAACTGGTGTTGTTCCCGCCGTGTGACGGGGGTGGTCCATCGGACACCTCAATGGGGTTAAGTGTACTCCCAATGGGTGGTGAACGAGTACTTATGCATGTCGTGCTCCGGATCACCGGCATCTATAAATAGGACATGAGGAACTTTAGAGAAGGAAGAAAATACTTCAAAACATTAGAAGCTATGAAGCAAGAAAGCAAAAGTGTTGTTGTCCAAAAGAAGAGAAAAGAGGGGCTGAAAATAGCACTTTGCGGTGGCTGAATTGACAAGAAAAATGCAGCATCAAGCAAATTTTTGAAAATAGCAGTTTAGAGGGGTGTCCCTATGTGTTTTAGAGTGTCCATTCTACTAGTCTTGCGTCCTACGGTCAACGTGGCTCTTATACTAATCTGTGATACCCGGTTCCGAAAACAGAACCAAGTTAATGCATATGTGTGCCCAGGATGTTCATCACACATACACATGTAATCCACAAACTGAATTCGGAATATAACCACGAATAAATAGTGTTTAAGTACTTTATTACATCGACTAATTGTCTCACTCATGATTGTCTATCTTATTCTTGCAGCAGAAGTCTCTAAACGACAGCGAAAATAACTAAGTAGCAGCGGCTCCATCTTCAACTCCACAGGCAAGTTGACGGTAGTTCGCACGCCTAGTACTCCACATGGTCCTCGAAGTACTCTTCTCCTGTTGCTGATATTTATGTGATAATGCAAGGGTGAGTACATGTCGTACTCAGCAAGTGCGGGAAAAGTATGACATGTAGCTTACAACAAGGTAGGAATAAAAAGGCTCATTGCAGCAAGCAAGTTTTATTTCACAAACATGATAAAAACAGGAACTATTTCTAAGTGATATTTATCCCAACATGACCAAGTAAATCAGCATCGATTTCTCCATCATGATCCACCATTTATCACGTCTAAACCAACCATTAATTTTTCTCAAGTTCATCTCATGCTCATAAATATTCATAACCGTCTCATAATTCATATATCCAAAACCAAACTCAATGTCATGACTCAAAACAGTCTCAAAACCAATCCAATGACCATACCATAACCATACCGAATAACCATCCCAAGTTTTCCCTTCTAATCATGTGAGTTGGCCAGGTGCTTGTGACCGTAAGCACGGCTATCATGATAGTTTTACACTCTGCAGAGGTGGCACCACTTTACCCACAAGTTTGTGATTTCGTCACCCGTCGGCGACTGCAGAACCTCCATTATACTAGTACGCAACCGTAGGTGTATGACCAAGAGATCACAAAATAGCCTTTACAAAGGGGCTACTAGATGTATGGACTCACTAAGATTTCACCGGCAGGCTCGAATCACCATTCTCCCACCCACGGGCCCCCTCTTGTGCCATGCAGTTCCCAGGGCAGTCCTCTCTCGACTCCCATTCCCCGCGCCATTCATGGTCCATAACAAGCTAGCAACACAACTAATTAGTCAGCTAAGCCGCACCCATATTTGGCCTTGTGGTGGCACTGTTTTCCTGGCATGTGATGGCATGAACCGGTCCTTAGATCTACGGCAAGTAAACCACCGTATCATTCAGCAACATCCACGAACCAAGCTTGCCTAGATCTCCCCCGATTCCATGCTCCTTATCATCATCAAGTTCTCATCATTATTATTCATATGAGTGCAGTAGCTCGATATGTTTTATTTCAGCTTCCCGTATCCCGTAGACTAAGCGAAGCAAAAAGGAAAAACGACCATACCCGACTCATCTACTTTCCCAGCGACAAGGATGGTTAATAAAACTAGTTAACTCCTATAAAAGGGTATCCCATCAAGTTGACTCAAGCACATGAGTTTTCGCAAACAAAACAGTTTCAAAACATGGGATCAATATGGTCAAGGGGCACTTGCCTTGCTCCCGTGGTTTTTGTTGTCCGAGCGTCTCGAAGTCTTGGTGATGTAGTTCTTCGTAGATGGCTTCCTGAGCTTGTCCTTCTACTCACGACCACACACATACAAAATTTACAGCAATCAAACATCATGCACAAACTTTACTCAAGATGTAATGGTGTAGATAAATGCAAGTCCTATGGTGCTGTTTTATTAAACCAGTTTGTACATGTTCTTGCATGTTTTAATGGTCTTTCATGGGTTTTATGATGAACAAGAGTGTAGAGATCGAGTGTGGACGTGGTGATGATCTTGACTCAAGATCTAGATCAATTCCATCGTCAAAACCCGATCAAAATATGATCTGTCCACACGTAAAAGTTTCTGCTCGATGGGAGCAAAGAAAAGGGGTGCGTAGAAACAGCGACGACGTCGTAAGATGGGTAACAAAGACCTACCTCACTTCCCTTTGGTGGCAGGGTCTTCCTCCTAGCAATGGCAGCAGCGGGGGCTCACCGGCGACTGAACTCCGGCGAGGGGGGGGGTTTAACTCGGCGAGTTGGGGGCTAGGGCCTCCAAGTCGCCGACTTGGGAGGAAGAAAAAGGGAAAGGGGTTACGGCCAAGGGGGGTGTTTGGGTTCTATTTATAAGGGGAAAAAGAGGAGTCCTACTCCAATTGGAGCTCAAGTAAGAGGCCTACTCAATTTTGGATCCCAACAAACTTATCTTTTCAGTTTGGTGCGGCAGCAATGTGGGGAAAATTTGGGGAAATTGTGTCGGTACCCTCAGTACCGGGTACCCCCGCGCACAGGAGAAAAATCCGCCTAAGGACCTCACCCCCTCCGTAGGGGTGAGCTCCGAAAGCGCCATGTGTCTGGCGGGGCCGGGCCTCCCCTCTCCCCAAAGGTGAGCTCCGGGCCTGCCACACGGCCAGTAGAGCCAGGCCTCACCCCCTCCGTAGGGGCGAGCTCCGAGGACGCCACGCGTCCAGTGGGGTCGGGCCTCCCTTCTCCTCAGAGGTGAGCCTCGAGGGAGCCACGTGTCTAGCGGGTGTCGGACCTCACCCCCTCCGTTGAGGTGAGCTCCGAGAGCGATACGTGTCCAGCGGTGCCGGACCTCACCCCCTCCCACGGAGGTGAGCTCTGAGGGTGACACGTGTCTAGTGGTGCTGGACCTCACCCCCTCCGTGGAGATGAGCTCCGAGGGCGCCACGTGTCCCGCGGTGCCGGACCTCACCCCCTCCGCAAGGGTGAGCTCCGTGGGCGCCACGTGTCCCGCGGTGCCGGACCTCACCCCCCCCCCCCTCCGCAGGGGTGAGCTCCGCGGGCGCCACGTGTCCCGCGGTGCTGGACCTCACCCTCCTCCGCAGGGGTGAGCTCCGCGGGCGCCATGTGTCCCGCGGCCCGGGGATGTGTCGACAGCGCACTTAGACAAATTGGAATTGGCTCATTTCAGTTATTTTTCCCCATTCCCTATCATTTTTATGATTCTTTCTCCATTTCTACTTCTTTTTTAATGTTTCTCTATATGAAAAATGTATGCAATGCACGGAAATGAATTTGAGGGTGTTACACCGTCCTCGAGCACGTTGCCACGACCCTCCAGTAAAGAACGGCCACGCGTACACTATGCCAGGAGCGTGCTGCCGGTTTGACTGTCGAGTACGCCCACTACGCCAATGTGACGCCCTCAATTCTGTGGAAAACCACGGAACCGAGAACTAATGCATATGTGTGCCCAGGATGTTCATCACACATACACATACGTTCCACAAACTGAATTCAGATTATATATTACCACGAATAACAGAGTTTATTACAACACCTCATGAGTCTTGGACCCATGCTCACAGCGGAAGTCTTATTTCTATGCAGCGGAAGTCCTTATTCAAATGCGGAAGCAAAAACTAATGCGGAAGCAAAACTAAGCAGAAGTGGCTCCATCTCTACTCCCTCCACAGGCAAGATTGAGAACAGATCACACGCCATAACGCCCTACTTGATCTTCATAGTAGTCTTCTCTTGCTGTTGATGAAGAAATAATAATGCAAGTTTGAGCACAATGATGTACTCAGCAAGTGCGGAAATAACACATGACATGCAGCTTATAATCAAGGTAGGCATAAATGGCTTATTTGCAGAAAAGCAAATTTATAAAATCGTGATAAAACAGCAACTTAATTTTAGATGAATGTAGTCCCAGCATGTATTAAATTACTAACATACCTCCATCACTTCCCGTGTTCCATCCGAACATTAACCAATCCTTTACTCATACTCACGAATACCTCCTCGTATTCGCTACCATCTCATCTCATAAAACAACCTCGTCTCGCACCGAGACCAATCTCATGTTATGACCCACCAGTCATGCAAACATCTCATCATCCGGACTCAACAGTCTCAAACCAAACCACAATCAATAACCATAACCAAGAACCTTCCCAATAACCATTCCAATAACCATCCCAGTAAACATCCCATCTAATCATGGCAGTTTAGCCAGGTGCTTGTGACCGTAAGCTCGGCTATCATGATAGTTTTAATAACTCTGCAGAGTTTGCACCTCTTTACCCACAAGTTTGTGATTTTGTCACCCGTCGGCGACTGCAGAACCTCCATTATACCAGTACACAACCGTCGGTGTATGGTCAAGAGATCACAAAATAGCCTTTACAAAGGGGTTACTAGATGTATGGAATCACTAAGGTTTCACCGGCAGGCTAGAATCTCCAATTCTCCCACCCACGGGCCCCCTCTTGTGTCATGCAGTTCCCAGGGCAGTCCTCACTCGACTCCCATTCCCCGCGCCTTCCACAGTCCATAACACTCTAGCAACTTACCTAATTACTTAGCTAAGCCGCACCCATACTTGGCCTTGTGGTGGCACTGTTATCCTGGCAAGTGCATGCATGAACCGGTCCTTAGATCTACGGCAAGCAAAACCACCATCTCGTGCTACCTCATTCACAAACCCAGGCTTGCCTAGATCTCCCCCGATCCATGTTCATTATTAACATCAGTTTCTTTTTATCAATACGAGTGCAGTTAGCTATATATCTCGCTTCCCAATCCCATGGACTCAGCGAAGCATAAAGCAAAAACCATACCCGACTCATAAACTTCCCACGCGACAAGGATGGTTTAATCAAAACTAATAAACTCCTATAAAAGGGTTTCCCATAATGTTTGACTCAGTACGCACACCTTTTCGCAAATCAAAACAGTTTTACCCAAAACATAGGATCAACATGGTCAAGGAGCACTTGCCTTGTTCTTGCGGTTCCGGTTGTTCTTGATTCTCAAAACCTTGTTGCTGCAGATCGTTGTAGACAACTTCCTGAGTTTGTCCTGCTATGTAGGATTCATGTGCATACAAATTCACAGCAATCAATAACATGCACAAACCCTAAACTAGATGCGATGATGCACATGCATGCTATCCTACGATTAGTTCTATTAGATTGATCTGGTGTTCTTGCATGGCTTGCATGGTCAGAGGTGTTCAGATCAAAGATGAACATGGCGATGATCTTGTCTTTAGATCAAACTGATCATCGAGTGTTCTGCCCATGAAAAGGCTTCTGTTCGAAAGGAATCGAAGAACAGACGCAAAGAGATGAACAACATGATGTCGTAAGGTGGTATTGAAGTCCTACCTCACGTTCTTCTTGTCTTCGGGGTCCTCCTCAGACCGCTTGGTTCTCCTCCGATGATCTCCCTTGTTGTGCTTCGGCGATGTTTTGCTCGGCGAGTTAGGGCTAGGGCTCTAAGTCGTCGGCTCAGGAGTTGAAAGAGAAGTTCGTGGTTTCGGCCAGAGGTTTTGGGTTCTATTTATAATCGGGAAGAGAAGAGTACTAATCTGATTGGATCCCGAATAAGAGTCTTACTCAGATTCTTGTTAGATCCTAACGTCTTATCTTCGGTAACATTGTGGAGTTTAGATCGGTTTCCGTTGCGTACCGGTATCTTTACGCGTAAAAACCGCTCCAGACTCGTTACCTCCGTGGTGAAGAGCTCCGGAAGCTCCACGTGTCCTTCCGGTGATAAGCTCCGGTGGCGACACGTGTTCGATAGATCCGGACTCCTCTGAGATGAGCTCCGAGATTGACACGTATCCCCCGCGACTGGTCCTCTTATTTCCGCGAGGACTAGCTCCGGGGATGACACGTGTCCTGCGGAAATGCCTTTGCTTCTTCCGCAGAGGCTAGCTCCGTGGGCAACACGTGTCCCATAGGATCGAACCTCTCCCCTTTGCGGAGACGAGTCCCGAGCCTGCCACGCAGCCAGCTTGGCGGCGGCCTCTCCCCACTTTGCGGGGAGGAGCTCCGATCACGCCACGTGGCCTGCTGGCCGTGGAAGTTGCCTTCGGCGCTCTCTGAAGGCTTTATTGGCTATTCTTTTGATAATTCTCTCTGTTCCTATTTTTCATTAAAATGTTTCCTTTTCATAGGACACGAGCACCCGAGATGAGGGTGTCACAAATCTACCCCCCTTAAATTGAATCTCGTCCTCGAGATTCGTTAGTAGAAAATAGATGGGGAAATTATGCCTTGATATCCTCTTCACGTTCCCATGTGGCTTCAGCTTCAGTGTGATGGCTCCATTGTACCTTGCACCATCGAATCACCTTGTTTCGGGTGACCCTTTCCTTTACGTCCAAGATTTGGACAGGATGTTCTGCGTAAGTCAGGTCCTCTTGAAGTTCAAGTTCTCCCATTGACACTTGTTCCTCTGGCATTCTCAAGCACTTCTTGAGCTGGGATACATGAAACACGTCATGTACGTCGGAGAGATGGTTTGGGAGCTCTAGTTGATAGGCTACTTCTCCTCGCTTGTCCAAAATATTAAATGGTCCGATGTAGCGAGGCGCTAGTTTGCCTTTGACGTTAAAACGTCGTTGGCCTCGGATAGGCGATACCTTAAGGTATACGAAGTCTCCTACTTCAAAGGTCAACTTCCTACGCCTATTGTCCGCATAGCCTTTCTGTCGTGACTGAGCAGCCTTTAAGCTTTCCCGTATCGTTAGGACTTGCTTTTCAGCCTCTTGTAGTACTTTGGGTCCAAACACCTGGTTCTCTCCAGTCTCGTTCCAGAACAGTGGCGTTCTACACCGTCTACCATATAAGGCTTCGAAAGGCGACATCTTCAAGCTAGCTTGATAGCTGTTGTTATAGGAGGACTCGGCATACGGTAAACTCCTATCCCAACTACGCCCACGTTTCAAGACGCAAGCTCTCAACATGTCCTCCAAAATTTGGTTCGTCCTTTCGGTTTGCCCATCTGTTTGTGGGTGATAGGTGGAGCTAAAATCCAGTCGTGTACCCATGGCTTTCTGCAGCTTCCTCCAGAATCTAGAGGTAAACTGAGAACCTCTATCTGAGACTATCCTTTTTAGAACTCCATGACGGCACACGATCTGCTCCATGTACAATTCTGCCAATTGTGCTACATTGTAACTGGTCTTTACAGGGAGAAAATGGGCGGTTTTCGTCAATCGGTCCACAATGACCCAGATGGAGTCATATCCTGACTGAGTCCGTGGCAATCCGACGATAAAGTCCATACTGATGTCCTCCCATTTCCATTCAGGTATTTTTAGAGGTTACAACAACCCAGCGGGTTTTTGATGTTCGGCTTTTACCTGTTGGCATGTGTCGCATAGGGCAACGTATTCGGCTATATCCCTCTTCATACCATCCCACCAATAGCAAGTATTTAATTCCTTGTACATTTTGGTGCTCCCTGGATGTATGGAGTAGGGTGAATCATGTGCCTCCTTCAATATCACGTTGCGAAGGTGTCTTATGTTTGGCACACAAATCATTTTTCCTAGCCAAAGCGTACCCTTTTCATCCTCCTTGAAATCCTTCTCTATCCCTTGTCGGATTCTTTCCTTGATCCCCTCGTCCGTTGCTTGTCCCTTTCTTATTTCTTGCTCCAATGGGGAGTGGATCTCCATTATTTCCATGTTATTCAAGAATCCGAGGTGTAACCGTTCGAACTCCTTACGTAGTTCAGGTGGTTGCTCCCGAACCGTGAGTTGGTGGCATGCTCCCTTTCTGCTCAGTGCGTCAGCGACTACATTGGCCTTCCCGGGGTGGTAGTTGATTCCCACATCATAATCCTTGATGAGTTCTAACCATCGACGTTGCCTCAAATTCAAGTCTGTTTGTGTAAATATGTACTTGAGGCTTTTATGATCCGTATAGATCTCACATCGATGACCAAGGATATAATGTCTCCAAATCTTCAATGCATGCACCACTGCTGCTAACTCCAAGTCATGCGTAGGATAGTTAAGCTCATGCTTCTTTAATTGTCGTGAAGCATAGGCTACCACTTGTCCTTCCTGCATGAGTACACATCCGAGTCCTTGTCTGGATGCGTCACAATATATGTCAAAGCTCTTGCTTACGTCTGGCAATACCAGAATTGGTGTTGTGGTTAGCCTTTTCTTGAGTTCCTCAAAACTTTCTTGGCAGGCTTGTGTCCATTGAAAGACTTTCCCCTTCATTAACAACTCCGTCATAGGTTTTGCTATCTTGGAGAAGTCTTTAATGAAGCGCCGATAGTATCCTGCCATTCCAAGGAAACTTCGAATATCCCTCACGCTCTTCGGCTGGTCCCACTTCAGAACATCTCTCACCTTTCCAGGATCAACCGATACCCCTTCCTTGGAGATGATGTGGCCTAGGAAAGATGTTTTCTTAAGCCAAAATTGACACTTGTTGAGCTTGGCATACAATTGATGCTCGCGCAGCTTCTGCAAGGTCAATCTCAGATGTTCTTCATGCTCCTCCTTACTTTTTGAATACACCATAATGTCGTTGATGAAAACCACGACGAACTTGTCCAAGTACTCCATGAAAACCTTATTCATAAGGTACATGAAGTATGCGGGTGCATTCGTCAATCCAAAAGACATAACGGTATATTCATATGAACCATACCGCGTCCGAAAGGCTGTCTTAGGTATATCGGAGGGCTTAATCTTCAGCTGCAAATATCCCGACCGAAGATCAATCTTGGAGAACACTTGGGCTCCTTTCATTTGATCTAACAGGTCCTCTATACGGGGCAGAGGGTATTTATTCTTGATTGTTACCTCGTTGAGAGACCTGTAGTCCACGCACATTCTTTGGGTTCCGTCCTTCTTGTCCATGAAGAGTACCGGGGCTCCCCATGGTGACGAACCTGGACGGATAAAACCTGTCGAAGTGTGCGATCAACACTTCCCCCGGGCCTGCACTGGGCAGCCCGCGGAGGTTCTTTTTTCGGAGGGGCTAGTTCCTAGCGGAGAGCTTGCGCGGATGGACGAGTTAGTGAGAGCTTGACACGGGAAGTTTTACGTGGTTCAGGCCGCCGGAGCGTAAAACCCTACGTCCACGGCGAGCTATGGAGCTCGCTGTATTGCTTGCTGCTCAGGGCCGGGGGCCTGAGCTTGGGGGTGAGTTACAGCTTGAGAGTGTATGGCTAGCGTATGAGTTGCAGAATGCGAACCCTTGCTATCGACGCCTACCCGAGCCTTTTATAGTCCAAGGCTCGGGCGGCTTACAAGGGAAGCCGAGACCCGACAGGTGGTCCCGGGGAGATTGTCTATTATCTACCGTATCTGTAGTTATGCCGGTGGTTGCCTCCGGTCGAAGGCTTCTGAGTCTTCCTTTTGCCGCCCTGCCCATGCCGTGCGCCAGTCGTAGTGGTTGATGACGGCGCAGGCGGCATGGGATGTCTTGTCGCAGCGTTTATTACCTGTCAGGTTCTGACACCACGCGCCAGTCTGTGATGCGACTGGACGCAACGGCACCTGACAGGCGCGTGCTCCGCGTTTCCGTGTCTTGGGAAGACACGGGCCTTGAATTCCTTGTACGGGCAAGGTGAGGGGCGCCTTTACGCCCGCTGCCTACCGCTCGGGGGCAGGCAGCACCGTTCTTCCAGCCACGTGGCGGGTCCGGAGCTCTTCTCTGAGGAGAGGGAGGTCCGGCCCTGCTGGACGCGTGGCGCCTTCGGACCTCTCTCCCGCAGAGGGGGAGGTCCGACTTCTGCATGCCACGTGGCGGGCCCGGAGCTCACCTCTGAGGAGCGGGAGGTCCGACCTCGCTGGACGTGTGGCGTCTTCGGACCTTTCTCCCGCGGAGGGGGAGGTCCGGCTTCTGTATGCCACGTGGCGGGCCCGGAGCTCTCCTCTGAGGAGAGGGAGGTCCGGCCCCGCCAGACGCGTGGCGCCTTCGGAGCTCTCCCTGCGGAGAAGGGCGAGCACCTTAGGCATTTTACCCTGTGCGCGGGGGTACCCCATATCTCAGGTACCGACAGTGGCCCCCGGGCCCATCTCAGGGGAGATAGCGAGCCCGAGGTGGGACCTCCGTCTATTCCGATCCGCGCACTTTCTCTAAGTCTCGACTTGACCGCTGCCGGAGCACGAACGGCTGCGAGGTCGTGAGAGCGTGCGCCCACTTGATGATTGCTCTTACTGCGGGGACGGGAGCCCCGGCCATGTTGAGCACGCAGGGCTTTCGGAGCTCTTCTACCGCGGGGGGAGGTCCGGCTTCCGTCTGCCACATGGCGAGCCCGTAGCCCCTCTCAAGGAAGGGGAGAGTTCCGGGCCTGCTGGACTCGTGGGACCCCTGGGTCCCGCCCCCTCTAGCCCTGGGTCGAAGTAGTTGGTAGCTCCTTTCCCCCTACTTCACGCAGTCCCCGTTGCCGCAACCTGGAAGTCCTGCACACAGGTAGGGGAAACGTAATTCTCCTTGGGGCTCCCCCTCCCTTGTTTTACAGTCTTATTTGACTTACAGCCCCCAACCATACGCTTGATGCTTGGGGTTTGTAGAGAGGGGGAGCTGAGCACACGGCAGCCATGTACTGCAAGGGTGATAAAAAAATAACTCAATTCACAATTCAAATGAGTACAAGGAAAGAGCAAAGTAGGGCAGACTTCTTTTCGCACAACCTTCCATAGGAGGAAGGCAGGCTAAATATGGAGGCCACGACCCACCCCATTAAGAGGGGAAGCAAGACTCTACGCGCTTGGAGTCGGAACCAGGCAAAGCTGAACGTAGTCCTGGACCGTCCCCTGGGGTTTAGCTGCTCCGAGCGCTGCTCCTGGACTCTCACCGTGATGGAACTCCTGCGTCTTCCTCTCACCGTGATGGTGAATGGCACCCAACCGGGTGGCGTAGGTCCTGCGGGAACCTCGACATAGATCGTCCACGTCTTGTTCCCCCCTTCGCCTTCTTCCTTGGCGAAGTATTGCGGCATCTGGTTGTACCCAAAATATTGGAGCATTTGCCACAATGCTTCCGGGTAGCCGCTACGGTCAGAACAGTGGGAAACTACCCACCCGTTCTCCAACCGTTTATCTGCTGCCATCTGTAAAAATATATTTGAGAAATGTCAAATATTTATTTAAACAGTAAACCATGGAGTTATAACATCAGATATGTCATTGAACCCATAACACTTGGAAACATAGTTCAAATTTTTAAACAAATTTGACTGCTGATCTGCTGTTCCCATGACAGCCCTGACCAGTTTCCATTTCAACCTGATTTAGGCCAGTTTAAAAGCAAAACCAATTCTGGAGCTCAACATCAAAGTTAAAGCTAACTTCAATAGCTTTCCAGAAAGTGTTTTCTTGGCCTAAGCTCTGTCCTGGTTCACAAGTTATGAGATGTCAAAGTTAACAGAATTTCTGGAAACAATTGGACAGCACCTCCCTGCCTTAGGTACTGAATTGATCCAAGAATCCCAGTTAATTCTGTTCCCAATCTGACAAAACTTTCTGTTACAAAGTCGTAACCCATCTCATAAGCTTTCCAGAAGTACCTCATTTCCTATTTTTTGGATTTTTAAGCAGGAAGTTATGCTTAATTTACAGAGAGTTTACAGAGAGTCTTTGCTCTGTCCTGTTTTCTGGACAGTTTCAACTCTACTGCATTTTTCGAGTGGTTAAGGGATGAAACACCTCTGGACCTCAACAGAAGAGTTGTAAAGCTCTTCCAACGCTTTCCAGAAATGTATCATACGACCCCAACCTCGAAAGAACTCAACCTCTAACCTCTGATTAACTTCAGCCTTGATTCAGCTGAAAACAGAGTGCTCTGTCCTTAACATCCTATAAGTTGAAAACTTGTTAACTTTGAATATCCTGTTCAAGGGAAGGAGTTACATCAAGTTTTACTACTTTGGATCAAAACCTTCAAGTTTTTAAATGAAGTTGTTCATTTAGTTGGATGTGACGTCGAGGCGTCACCAGATTATGTCGGTACTACGTCCTCACAAAGGAAAAACCTATACCGGACTTAGCCGGCTTCGTTAGTTCAGTGGCACTACTCGTCACTCGCACACGGATGCTACACGTCTACCGTTTCGTGGTAAGGCTACCTGCAGAAACTCAAACAATCATCAGACTCGGCTGCACACCGAGCCCGGAATCCATACAGTTCGTACATCCGGCCGTCATCACTCGCCCGGATGTTCTCAAGCCAAACACGCCTTGAGTTACGTGTTCACGTTTCAGACCACGTGACGGGGTCTCCCAAATTGCACCACGCACGCCAGGGACAGACGTTGCTCGAATACCCCAAACGACATGAAAAGTCGTAGAGGATACTAAAGCGGGTCGGGTTACCTGCCACCCGTGGGGCTCCACCCTTCAGCTTGTGCGCACTGGTGGACAGCGCTTACGTGCACCCCCCAAGACATGAACGTCCCGAGATGCACGATTTTCCGACATAACAAATAGGTTAATAAGCCACTTTCTATATACTAATAACATCCTTATAAGGGCTACTAACTCGTTCCTCACTGGATTTTTGAAAAAGAAGACCTTTGTACTGTGTTAAACCTCAAGCGAGCTCTGATACCACGCTGACACGACCCCATTGGTCCTGTCGAGCCAGGATCACGCTGAGGGGTGCTGCGTTGCACAGCACCGTATAACACACGTCAAAGGTGCAAAGCGGAAGCGGAAGTTTATTACATAAACAGTTTTATGAACCTGTTTACATCAAAATACGTTTAGTCCACACTCGCGGGCGTAGACTAAGCATCAAGTGCACGTTCAGCCCTCGAACGTGTCCTTGCTAGCACACACGCACACTAACTCTGCGGCGTGCACGACTCCCACTCGACGGGGTTCCCCTCCTGGGGTTCCGTCTCCTCTTCGGGAGTCCCTTCCTCATAGAACCCTGCAAAAGCTTCAAACACAAGCAGTGAGCACGAAGGCTCAGCAAGTCTGACCCGTCTCTCCTAAACATGGAACTTCTACATGAGGGTAATGGGTTGCATGAGGTAAAAATCATTTGCAAGGACTCGCCTAATTAGTAGAACCTTACTTTCAAGTTTTAGCAGCAGGTTGTGGAGAACCTTACGCTAAGGCACATGAGAGAGCCGCAATCAAACAAGAAACGCATTTCTCTCATGTACTTTGCCCAAAGTTGAAAAGAACTTTAATTAGCTCTAAGCTACAGCATATCATTAACAATCAATGTCCAGCTTTTAATCAGCAACATTTTAACATGTAACTAGCCTGTTCTTTCTACGTCACGGTACAGTGAACAAGTGGTACTCACTGACCGCGAGGGACGGCGATTATAATCGATTTACACCTGCAGGGTTACCCGAACAACCCGTCACGTACGCCCGTACTCGATGTTGCCTACAACAACCATCACGGACGCCGTACGCGACTACCTTTCACCCGTCAGCCAAATATTGAACCGGTCCCATCGTCCCGAGCAAGAGGTCTCTGCACGCGCATCGTGCCGCCAGCCGATTTACACCTCGAGCTCTCAACCTACCCTCTGAACGACGGGCAATGCCTCAATACCCAGCTACCCGAGTTACATCAGTTTCCCGGTTCCCATATAGCCGGTAGGTCTTCGGTACTGTTCTAGCTTGTTCAACAGGCCCGCACACGGCTCGGTCCTCAATCGACACAAACGGAGCTACAGCACACAGGCCCCAAAGTCCTGCTGCCCTTACTCTCCGCTCGGTCTCATTTTCTTGCCATGTGTATCATGTGCTATCTCTACCCGAGCAATGTGCCTCTAGCCTATTCTCGCGAGTAGTTCCAACTACTCGACTTGTACCGAATCCTACTCTATCCTAGCAATGCAGTGGCTAACGAGGTTTGCAATCCTAAACCCAACCCGTGGTTTTCTTGGCTATGCAGTTGGATTTCCAAACAAGACTCTAATGCACAGAACAAAGGAAACAAGTATGTGCTCAAAACAATAAAAATTTGTAAAAAGGTTAATGCAAACCGGAGCTTGCCTTGCTGCTCTTGGTCGTAGGCTAGCTGTTCCTCCGGAGTAACGAAGTCTAGGACTTCGGGTTCCTCCTCGACCTTAACGACTACATGATAGAAACAATACATGTATTAATTTAATGCATTTGTATTAAGTTTGAAGTTGTGAAGTCTATAACCCTTGCTAGACAGACCTAATGACTGTGAAACTTTTACTATGGCTTGGTTACAACCTAAACAGGGACCTGGTCAAGTTTTAGTTGCGGCAAAGCTCATTTGAGCCCTCCACAAATAATTATGTCCTTGACCTTAATTGCAACTCTTAAGGTGTTCTAGGAATTTTCATGAGACAAACTATGACTTTCTGAAAACTAGATTTTCAGAGGGTTCTAATGGAGTTGGTCTCACTTAATTTGGAAGTCTCTAACTAAATATATGAGCTAAACAATTTCAGAGAAAATTCTGAAAATGTTTCTGAACATTTTCTATTTTCTCTGGAACAGTTTCACTAATCACACCATTAGGTGGATTAAATGAGCTCAAATGGATCTGAAATTTTTATGGTAGTTCAGGGATATTTTGGTGAATATCCCAGCAAAATTTCAGGATTTTCCTCCACAGGATTCTCCAGTTAAAATTCCTAACAGTTTAAATTTTGAGGAATTAATTCTGGAAAATTAAGGGTTTTCATGAAGTGAAACTTGATTTGCTGGAAAGTACTCGGAGAGCTGAATCCAGCAAAATTTGGTTCACTCAATTTGGAGCTTTCTAGCCAAAGTTATAAGGATTTGAAGTTTGAACTGAAACTAAAATTCGGGAAAAAGTTTAAACTCTGGCTGGTGGGCCCCGCATACAGTGCGTCGTCTCCCTCCTCGCGCCAACTGCGCGGCGGCGGCGTTCTCCGGCGACCCTCGCCGGAACTGAGTTCCCGGCCACCTCCCGGCCCGAAACTTGCCGCCTGCCCCTTTACTGACCCCCTGGACTCGATGGTGGGGTCGCCGGCCGCCGGCGATGACCGGAAACCCGTGCGCACCGATGACAGCACCTGCTAGGGTTCCGGTGAGGTCGGTCCCGCTCTCCCGTGCACCAAATCAACCGGAAACCGGTCGGAGAGCATCAGTAGAGCATGGGAAACCCGAACCAGGGCTGGGTGGAAGCTAGAAACGCCGGCAACTAGGCTCTCGACGATGAGCCGAGGTGTTCAGCCATGGCGGCGGGGAAAACAGCCATATCATGGCCGATTCTCGATGGTTTTCTCTAATTCCAGTGCGAGCGTGGGCGCTATCGTGCGTAGAAGCTACTAGGTAACGAGCTCGTCCAACCCTCGTGCATAGAGCACGAATTTCACCCGAAGGTGAGCTCGGTCCTTATGAACTGATCAAGAGTAAATTTGGAAATTCTCGGCCGAGGGTTGATCAATCGCCAAACGGCTTTCGGCTACTCCATCTACATACAATCACGCACCTTTCTTGTGTAGAGAAGAGGACGTGACAACGGTCGTGCCGTGCTGTCCACGGGAGCCCGATCGGCGGCGATGTTCGGCTCGCCGGAGAAATGGCTCGTACAGCTCGAGGAAGCTTGCTCACTGGCCAACACGGAGTCTAGGAGGTTGCTCACGATCTCTTGGTGCCGTGTTGCTGTGGAGGAGGCTGTGCTCGCGAGTGATCGGCTTGATCAAGCGTGAGCTCGAGCGGCGGCGATGGCAGTGGAAGAACAGGTCGTGCACGTCGGCAGCTCGGGGAATGGGCGACTGAAGCACGCCGGGGAGGGAATAAATAGCCCGGCGGCTGGTCTCCGGCTTGGGGCGCGCAGCAGGAGCTGGCGCCGGCTGCCCCCCCTCGGTGGCGCGCGCACACTGCACCCAGGAACCGACTGAACTGTGTTTCAGTCGGTTTGTGTTGAGGTAGAGGCTGACATGTGGGTCCCACCCCCCATTTTAACCTCTGAAATTTACTCCTAATCACTGTTGTAAACAGTGAACCCCATACTACCCTTGGCAATTCAAATTATCCACCCATGAGCCATTTGAATTGATCAAAGTTCAAATGAGGTTTGGTTTGAATGAATTTCAGCACAAGTTCAGTTTGAAATTCAAATAAAGTTTGAATTTCTCCCACTTAGCTCATGTCAAGATCAACTCCAAATGGAGTGAAAATTGGTGTGTGAGCTCACAAAAATGTGCTGAGTAAGAATATGCCTTCCACTTTTAAATTCATGGGATAAAAACAGTTTGAATTTGAATATGGTTTCAAACTGCCCTCTTCCTATCTATACCCAAAATGACCTCAAAAAGGTTTTGAATTTGGGTGAAACTTGGCATGGACATCCTTAGCAAAGTGTAGGAGTTTTCATATGTCCAGCCCATCTATATCACATGTGGGAAATACCACTTTTGCAATGTGTGAGTTTGTTCTCTAATGAGCATGTTGATAATTGTTACTTGCTCTTCATTTGTGTTCATCATTCTTGCTCAAATGAGGTGTGTGGTGTGGTGATGAACACTGCAAATGGGTGTCAAAAACTGAGGCCCTTACACTGTGACGGCTGCCATGCAAACACGTCGACGTTGTGCCGGAGGAAGGTGACGAGTGCGCCTTCCTATTTACTATCCAGGCCCCCGGCTACCCGGGTGGTCTGGGTAGCTTCGGCGCCGACTCGGACGACCTTTAAGGGGACGCCGCCCTCATCGAGAGGTTGCACCCGGGGTGCTGTGGTGGAAGCACGGTGACGTGCACACGGGCGGAGCTGGTCCGATTCCGCATTGCCGGGGGCTGAGGCCCCAGCTGTCGCGAGTGCTTGGAGCTTCTCCAGGGCCGACACTGCAGCAGTGCGGTCCCCACGAATCCTGAGAACACCTGTCGGCGTTGGCATCTTCAGGACAAGGTAGCCGTAATGGACTACAGCCATGAACCGGTACAGGGCTGGCCTGCCGATTATGGCGTTGAAGGGGAGGTCTATCTCCGCTACGTCGAACCGGATGTACTCTGTTCGATAGCTGTCCGGGGCCCCGAAGGTCACCGGGAGACTAATGCTGCCGTAGGGGATAACCTGTCCCGGCCCTACCCCTGAGAACGGACTCGACGGGGTGAGCTTGGCCATCGGGATCTGCAGCTTTTGGAAAGCTGCACGGCTGATGAGGTTCAGCCCAGCCCCTCCATCCACCAAAACGTGGTACATTCTCACGTTGACGATGGTAGGGGCCACCAGGAGCGGCAGCTGGCCGGCCCCAGCCATGTTCCTGGGGCAGTCGGTGGCATCAAAGCTGATGGGGGTCCCCATCCAATTTAGGTGCGGTGCAGCACTTGGGAGTGGCGCCACCGACGCTACCGCTCGGCGCAGAGTCTTGACTGCGCTTCGGGACGAGGGGTCGGCGGACCCGCCGTATATGACGTAGAGCTTCTTCCGACGCTCATCGCCGCTGGAGTCGGAATCCTCGTGATTGCGTGCCGCCTTCACGACACGCGGAGGCTCCCGGATCTTCTCTGGGTGGTCGATGTTATCTGGAACATCCACCCTCTGCTCACCTTCCTTTGGACGGAAGGGCAGGTCATCAGCCCGCTGCCGCTTCTCCTTGCGGAAACGCTCTGCGGGCCTTCGGATCTCCCGGCACTCGGCAGCAGTGTGGCGACAGCTGCCATGCACGGGGCACATACTGTCTTTATCACCTTCTGGGATTGGTGATCTTCGCTGCTTCTTGTCGGGGCGCGGCCCCCGAGCCCCACCGAGCGTCGCTGCAGTGACGACTGGGACTGCGGTCGGTGACTCTATCTTGCTTCTGCCTCGGCCCTTGGCCTTCCTGCTGCTTCCACAGGGAGTAGGACTGGATCCGGGCAGTCCCCCTGACTCGGAGGATGGCAGCGAGTGCCAGTTCCGTCCTTCGGCAGCTCTGGCGCATTTGTCCGCCAAGCTGAAGAGCTCTAAGACGTCGCGGACCTCCCTGGTCGCGAGCTTCTCGAGCATCTTCTTGTCCCGGACGCCTTGCCGGAACGCCACCACCACAGAAGCATTTTGAATGTGTGGGATGGTGTTCCGCACCTGGGAGAACCACTGGATGAAAGAGCGCAGCGACTCCCCAGGCTGCTGCTGGACGGCGTGGAGGTCGAGCTCCGTGCCAGGCCGGATGTAGGAGCTGCCGAAGTTGGCTACGAACTGTCAGCAAAGCTCTCCCCAGGAGGTGACGGAACCTTGGGGGAGGTTCATGAGCCAAGACCGGGCTGGACCGGTCAAGGCGACAGGGAAGTAATTGGCCATGACGGCTTCATTCCCTCCTGCGGCAAGTACGGCGGTGGAGTAGATATGGAGAAACTCCGCCGGGTTGACGCTGCCGTCGTACTTCTCGGGCAGGTGTGGCCGAAACTTGCGCAGCCACTTCGCAAAGCGAAGATGGGGCGCGAGGGCTGCACATCCTGCTTCCGTCACCGCAGGTTCTGGTGCCGCGAACGCTGAGTTCGCACCAGGCACAGTGTACCCCGGTACGGGCAAAGCTGCACCGTAGGTCGGGGGCGCCATCTGCAGTACATATGACTGTGGCATATTCTGCACAGCGCAGGCCTGGGGCAGAGGTCGCATGGCGAAGGTCTGCCCTTCAGGCTGGGTCGAGGCCGACGTCATGCTGTCATCAGCTCCTTGGTAGCGACGCCTTTCTCGGCGTTGCTCGAGGTATACCCGGGCATCTTGACCCGAGTGACACCGCTCCAGCTCTGTCCTCAGATCCGTCGATTGAGGGCTGGCAGAGCTGGAATCTGCCGTCTGTTCATCAGCCATCGGCGTGCGTATCAGCGACACGGCCGGCTGGTTGGAGTGTCGTCTCCGCCGGAGTCGTGGGCTTGCGGCAGCGACGACAAGACGGTCTACCTCGAGAATCCACCGCTGGGTCGTTGCCTGAGGCGCGTCTCCAGCGGGCGGATTGTGCAGTAGCGCTCTTGCTGCAGCTAGCGCGCCCCTTCCGGGTACGCCCGGCGCTACTGGAGATATGACGCTGGTTGGAGCCTGCATTGCCGGGGTCGGCGCTGCCAGAGCCGGTTGCTGGCTCCCAGCTTGTACTGACACACTCCGTCCTGAGTGTGTTGGCTTGTACTCCCCCCTATCCGCGGCTGGCCGCGGAGGCGGGGGAGGTGAGCTTGCCGCCGAAGGGAGCTTGGTCATCTTTGTTGGCGGAAACTCGTCACGCTAGGGGAAAAGCCCCCTACCTGGCGCGCCAAATGTCGAAGTGTGCGATCGACACTTCCCCCGGGCCTGCACTGGGCAGCCCGCGGAGGTTCTTTTTTCAGAGGGGCTAGTTCCTAGCGGAGAGCTTGCGCGGATGGACGAGTTAGTGAGAGCTTGACACGGGAAGTTTTACGTGGTTCAGGCCGCCGGAGCGTAAAACCCTACGTCCACGGCGAGCTATGGAGCTCGCTGTATTGCTTGTTGCTCAGGGCCGGGGGCCTGAGCTTGGGGGTGAGTTACAGCTTGAGAGTGTATGGTTAGCGTATGAGTTGCAGAATGCGAACCCTTGCTATCGACGCCTACCCGAGCCTTTTATAGTCCAAGGCTCGGGCGGCTTACAAGGGAAGCCGAGACCCGACAGGTGGTCCCGGGGAGATTTTCTATTATCTACCGTATCTGTAGTTATGCCGGTGGTTGCCTCCGGTCGAAGGCTTCTGAGTCTTCCTTTTGCCGCCCTGCCCATGCCGTGCGCCAGTCGTAGTGGTTGATGATGGCGCAGGCGGCATGGGATGTCTTGTCGCGGCGTTTATTACCTGTTAGGTTCTGACTCCACGCGCCAGTCTGTGATGCGACTAGATGCAACGGCACCTGACAGGTGCGTGCTCCGCGTTTCCGCGTCTTGGGAAGACGCGGGCCTTGAATTCCTTGTACGGGCAAGGTGAGGGGCGCCTTTACGCCCGCTGCCTACCGCTCGGGGGCAGGCAGCACCGTTCTTCCAGCCACGTGGCGGGTCCGGAGCTCTTCTCTGAGGAGAGGGAGGTCCGGCCCTGCTGGACGCGTGGCGCCTTCGGACCTCTCTCCCGCGGAGGGGGAGGTCCGACTTCTGCATGCCACGTGGCGGGCTCGGAGCTCACCTCTGAGGAGAGGGAGGTCCGGCCTCGCTGGACGCGTGGCGTCTTCGGACCTTTCTCCCGTGGAGGGTGAGGTCCGGCTTCTGTATGCCACGTGGCGGGCCCGGAGCTCTCCTCTGAGGAGAGGGAGGTCCGGCCCCGCCAGACGCGTGGCGCCTTCGGAGCTCTCCCTCCGGAGAAGGGCGAGCACCTTAGGCATTTTACCCTATGCGCGGGGGTACCCCATATCTCAGGTACCGACAAAACCCTTCTCCAACTGTTCTTGAATTTGCTTCTTGAGTTCAACTAACTCGTTGACGGGCATCCTATATGGTCTCTTAGCTATGGGTGCAATTCCTGGTACCAAATCTATGGCAAACTCGATGTCCCGGTCAGGTGGCATACCTGGAAGTTCTTCCGGGAACACATCCGAAAATTCCTGAACCACTGGGATGTTGTCCAATGCTACTCCTTCAACATGGTTCAAATCCGCCCGTTCAGTTGCTTGCTGGGCTGACTCAAACTCGACACGGATACCGTGTTCGTTTGTCAACTGCACGCTTTTCTCAGCGCATTGGATTACTCCTTTGTGCTTGCTTAACCAGTCCATTCCGAGTATGATGTCAATTCCGTGGAAGTCCAAGACAATAAGGTTGGCAAGGAAGTCTACCCCCCTTATTTTAAGGCTTACTTTAGGACATACTATATTAGTCCTCATTTCTCCTCCGGGAGAATTAACTAACATAGCACATTCTAAGTGGGATACAGGTAGATGATGTTTGGCAACATATTTGGATGATATGAAGGAATGTGATGCTCCGGAATCAAATAAAATGGTGGCTGGGTTGGAGTTGGCAAGGAACATACCAATTGCGACGTCCTCAGCCTGTTGTGCTTCCTCAGCAGTGACATAGTTAACGTGGCCATGAGCATAGTTTTGCGGTCCATGGTTCCCTTGGTTGTCCCCTCCGTTTGGTCGCTGGTTCTGCTTGGGCACGTTACCTTGCTGTCCAGGGCCTCGCTTCAGGCACTGGTTAGCAAAGTGGCCCACTTCCCCGCATGCAAAGCATGCCCTGTTGCCTACGGCAGCAGGTACGTTGGGGCGGAGGTTTTGAACAAGAGCGTCGTTGTTAGGCCGGGGCGCAGGAGGCATGGGCACACGAGGTGTCGGTGCAACAAACCGTCCTGTGGTGGCTGACCAGGGCGGTTCGTAGGAGTGGTCGATCCATACTGCGGTGCAGGGGGCATGTACCTAGGTCGTACGTTGCTCCCTTGGGGCTGGTACGGCATCTTCCTTTTGTACTCGCGCTCGATCTCTCGGATCTTGTTTTCCACCACAATAGCCTTATCAACTAGCTTCTGGAAGCTTACGTAGTCATTGTTGAGGAGCTGAACTTGGATCTCATTGTTCAACCCTCTCATGAACAGGTATTGCTTCCTCTGAGCTGAGTTGACATCTTCGGGGGCATACCGGGACAGTTGTATGAACTTGTTGAGATATTCGTTCACACTTTTCTGCCCTTGGCGGAGACCTTCAAACTCCTGCCTCTTGAGCATCATTACGCCAACAGGGATGTAGTGGGAGCGGAAACTTTCCTTGAACTCAGTCCAAGTGATTGTCTCCGGGTTGGCATGGGCGTTGCTCAAGGCATCTCACCAGTCAGCAGTTGCTCCCATCAGTTGGTGCGACGCAAAGAGAACCTTCTCTCGGTCGTTGCACTGTACAATGGCAAGCTTCTTCTCCATGGATTTCAACCAGTCATCGGCCTCCATTGGATCGCTTGCTTGAGCAAAGGTGGGTGGTCGAGTCCTCATGAACTCTCCCAACCTGTTATGAGCCGGCGGTGGTGGTGGCGGTGGTGCCGGAACGGGGTGTTGGTTGGCCTGCAACTGACCCAAAGTTTGGATCATGGTTTGCATAAGCTGGTTTTGCATGGCCATCAACCTTTCTAGGTTGTTTTCGCCAGCTCCGGGGTTAGCAGGAACTTCCTCGTGGTTATCTTCCTGGACGTTCCTTCGGCTGGCGTTTCCTCTCACCATCTGTGAGAGAGAACGAAATAGAATAGAAGGTTAGACGGTTAGGTGGGTCCTTTCAACTATATGCATCAAGGTGAGTTGGACTATATATATTAGCCCTTATGAGGATGTGAGCAAGTGCCGAAACATCTCACACCTCCCTCTTCTTATGTGTGGATATGGACAACGTTTTTGAGACGTCCCACAACTCACACTAAGCACATATTCACAAATAATCATCACAAGGGCCCACTCAACTCCTATTCAAGGATGGCTTCCTATGTCAAGGTGTTTAGGCCAATCTAGGCTATTCACCCTAGGGCGCTTCTTTTGGTCAGCGTGGCTTAGCTACCTGTGACTTCTATTTAGGGGTGTAACTTGTTGTTAACCCGTGGCTCTAATATCAATCTAAGGTTTGTATCTAGGCGCGTAACCTGCTGTCAACCCGTGGCTCTGATACCAATCTGTGACGCCCTCAATTCTGTGGAAAACCACGGAACCGAGAACTAATGCATATGTGTGCCCAGGATGTTCATCACACATACACATACGTTCCACAAACTGAATTCAGATTATATATTACCACGAATAACAGAGTTTATTACAACACCTCATGAGTCTTGGACCCATGCTCACAGCAGAAGTCTTATTTCTATGCAGCGGAAGTCCTTATTCAAATGCGGAAGCAAAAACTAATGTGGAAGCAAAACTAAGCAGAAGTGGCTCCATCTCTACTCCCTCCACAGGCAAGGTTGAGAACAGATCACACGCCATAACGCCCTACTTGATCTTCATAGTAGTCTTCTCTTGCTGTTGATGAAGAAATAATAATGCAAGTTTGAGCATAATGATGTACTCAGCAAGTGCGGAAATAACACATGATATGCAGCTTATAATCAAGGTAGGCATAAATGGCTTATTTGCAGAAAAGCAAATTTATAAAATCGTGATAAAACAACAACTTAACTTTAGATGAATGTAGTCCCAGCATGTATTAAATTACTAACATACCTCCATCACTTCCTGTATTCCATCCGAACATTAACCAATCCTTTACTCATACTCACGAATACCTCCTCGTATTCGCTACCATCTCATCTCATAAAACAACCTCGTCTCGCACCGAGACCAATCTCATGTTATGACCCACCAGTCATGTAAACATCTCATCATCCGGACTCAACAGTCTCAAACCAAACCACAATCAATAACCATAACCAAGAACCTTCCCAATAACCATTCCAATAACCATCCCAGTAAACATCCCATCTAATCATGGCAGTTTAGCCAGGTGCTTGTGACCGTAAGCTCGGCTATCATGATAGTTTTAATAACTCTGCAGAGTTTGCACCTCTTTACCCACAAGTTTGTGATTTCGTCACCCGTCGGCGACTGCAGAACCTCCATTATACCAGTACACAACCGTCGGTGTATGGTCAAGAGATCACAAAATAGCCTTTACAAAGGGGTTACTAGATGTATGGACTCACTAAGGTTTCACCGGCGGGCTAGAATCTCCAATTCTCCCACCCACGGGCCCCCTCTTGTGCCATGCAGTTCCCAGGGCAGTCCTCACTCGACTCCCTTTCCCCGTGCCTTCCACAGTCCATAACACTCTAGCAACTTACCTAATTACTCAGCTAAGTCGCACCCATACTTGGCCTTGTGGTGGCACTGTTATCCTGGCATGTGCATACATGAACCGGTCCTTAGATCTACGGCAAGCAAAACCACCATCTCGTGCTACCTCATTCACAAACCTAGGCTTGCCTAGATCTCCCCCGATCCATGTTCATTATTAACATCAGTTTCTTTTTATCAATACGAGTGCAGTTAGCTATGTATCTCGCTTCCCAATCCCATGGACTCAGCGAAGCATAAAGCAAAAACCATACCCGACTCATAAACTTCCCAGGCGACAAGGATGGTTTAATCAAAACTAGTAAACTCCTATAAAAGGGTTTCCCATCATGTTTGACTCAGTACGCACACCTTTTCGCAAATCAAAATAGTTTTACCCAAAACATAGGATCAACATGGTCAAGGAGCACTTGCCTTATTCTTGCGGTTCCGGTTGTTCTTGATTCTCAAAACCTTGTTGCTGCAGCTCGTCGTAGACAGCTTCCTGAGTTTGTACTGCTATGTAGGATTCATGTGCATACAAATTCACAGCAATCAATAACATGCACAAACCCTAAACTAGATGCGATGATGCACATGCATGCTATCCTACGATTAGTTCTATTAGATTGATCTGGTGTTCTTGCATGGCTTGCATGGTCAGAGGTGTTCAGATCAAAGATGAACGTGGTGATGATCTTGTCTTTAGATCAAACTGATCATCGAGTGTTCTGCCCACGAAAAGGCTTCTGTTTGAAAGGAATCGAAGAACAGACGCAAAGAGATGAACAACATGATGTCGTAAGGTGGTATTGAAGTCCTACCTCACGTTCTTCTTGTCTTCGGGGTCCTCCTCAGACCGCTTGGTTCTCCTCCGATGATCTCCCTTGTTGTGCTTCGGCGATGTTTTGCTCGGCGAGTTAGGGCTAGGGCTCTAAGTCGTCGACTCAGGAGTTGAAAGAGAAGTTCGTGGTTTCGGCCAGAGGTTTTGGGTTCTATTCATAATCGGGAAGAGAAGAGTCCTAATCTGATGGGATCCCGAATAAGAGTCTTACTCAGATTCTTGTTAGATCCTAACGTCTTATCTTCGGTAACATTGTGGAGTTTAGATCGGTTTCCGTTGCGTACCGGTATCTTTACGCGTAAAAACCGCTCCAGACTCGTTACCTCCGTGGTGAAGAGCTCCGGAAGCTCCACGTGTCCTTCCGGTGATAAGCTCCGGTGGCGACACGTGTTCGATAGATCCGGACTCCTCTGAGATGAGCTCCGAGATTGACACGTATCCCCCGCGACTGGTCCTCTTATTTCCGCGAGGACTAGCTCCGGGGATGACACGTGTCCTGCGGAAATGCCTTTGCTTCTTCCGCAGAGGCTAGCTCCGTGGGCAACACGTGTCCCACAGGATCGGACCTCTCCCCTTTGCGGAGACGAGTCCCGAGCCTGCCACGCAGCCAGCTTGGCGGCGGCCTCTCCCCACTTTGCGGGGAGGAGCTCCGATCACGCCACGTGGCCTGCTGGCCGTGGAAGTTGCCTTCGGCGCTCTCTGAAGGCTTTATTGGCTATTCTTTTGATAATTCTCTCTGTTTCTATTTTTCATTAAAATGTTTCCTTTTCATAGGACACGAGCACCCGAGATGAGGGTTTCACAGCCAAGGACGTGTTGCCGCTTCGATTGCAAGGTATAGCCACTCACCCACTACACTAGGGGCGTGCTGCCACTTCAACCACTAAGGTGCAAGTTCAAAGCAACCACGCGGAAAGGAAAGACAGAGGCCCCACCTGCGGGATCGTTGCCTCCCCCGAGGTGGGCCCGGGCACCACTGTCGGTACCTTGCAGACCGGGTACCCCCACCGTGGTCCAGCGCCGCCACGTGTCCACAGGCTCCGGGCCTGACCTCCCTGCTAAGAAGGGCTCCGGCGCTGCCAAGTGTCTCCGTGCTCTAGGCCACACCTCCCTACCGAGGAGGGCTCCGGAGCTGCCACGTGTCCTTGGCCCTGGACCTGGCCTCCCCGCTAATGCGAGGTCTGGCGCTGCCACGTGTCTCCGGGCTCCAGGCCAAACCACCCTTGCTGAGGAAGGCTCTAGAGTAGCCACGTGTCCCACGACCCTCCATGGGTCGTGGCCTCAGGAGTCAAGAAAGACGTGCGTAGTCCAATAATACATTCAAGACTTGCGCCTTTCCCAGAAGCATGGCGTGCAGTGCACGCCTTCGCTCACTCCTGTTAGTCATTACAGTGACAAGACAGGGCACCACGGTGTGACAACGACACAGTACTGCATAGCTGACCGAGTAGGACGTGGCGACAAGACGGAGCCTTCTCCGACCATCATCAACTGCTACTCGGACAGAGACATCCGGCGTGTCAGACGGCGCGCCTTAACTTCTCCAACAGCGACACTACAAGTAGTTGTAAACACCCTAGATCGTGTACTAGATACGAACAGCCGCGGGGCCACCTATCGGGCCCTAGGCCAAAGTGTAACTACCCGACCTTGAGACATAAAAGGACCGGGCAGCCGACAACAGACGGGATCCAATCTCTGGACTCTCAAACTCATACACGCGCAAGCTCAAGTAATACACAGACACCCCCGAAGACATAGGGTTTTACGCTCCGACGGTCCGAACCACGTAAATCTTAGTGTTCACCCTTGTTCTTCAAACTCGATCGATCTAGTGACGTTAGCCCCTCCAAACAACGAACCTCCGCGGACTGCTCCAGTAGCTCTACCGAGAGAAGTGTCACAGGTTACACTTCGACAGTATGAATCCACCAAATTGTCTCCATTTATCTTTTCCATACAAACGGCCGCAAGAAGATGAGGCCTTCTAAGAACGGTCTCGCGTCATAGTTTTTGTCCCTATCGTCGCCCAAAGGCAATGCTAAACGGTGAGTCACACTCTCGTTGCCTATGTTGTTGGAGGAAAGAAGGTTTTGAGTATTGCATTGCACTGTGGATCATGATTGCCACGCTCATTGCCTCTTGTAGGGGTTGGAAGCCGACAGTGTGGTTGGACGATAGAGAAGGTCGGATGATGCTATCGTTGAAGGACATTACGGAGTCTCGCCATCGCCCATACTACCGGCACAAACTTACCAGTGCACATATATCTGATACCAATCGAGTTCCAGTTTTAGCTATTTGAGATGAGCTGCTCAATATTATTTTTGCTTGCAAGCATGGTAAAAATGCATAAGTAAAGCTGAATGTGGCTTCACCATCGGTTGTTGGCTCAGGTAATCTGTTTTTCTTTTTCTAGTATTTTTATTGGAGGATTCATTTTTTAGATAACTTGGAAATTTTATTATGGTGAAATAAAATTGACTTGATTAATAAAATATTCTTGAGTTGAAACAAATTTTGAAAATATTTTTTGATTGAAATTGTCACTTCAAACAATTTGAGCCGATTTTTTATTTTGTACATTTGATGAGGGGAAACTATCCCCTTGGTTCATTCTATTTTTATTTTGTTTGAGTTTTGATCTTTACATATCTTTTTTTGGTTTTAAGCAAGCAGGAGGGAGGACCGTTAGACATGCTCTTAGGAAAATATTGAAATATTGTTTTGTGGAAATTAAAACATGCATGGACACTACCTTGCGTCCAACATACGCTACCAAATAAGTAAAGGGCATCCTGATGCACATAGCTCCCATCTATACAGGGTTTGGGAAAGGGTCTAACCCACTACGCTACTAAATAAGTGAAAAATAATAAAAAGTTGTAAGAAAAAGTCACTCGAAGCCATTGAATAACCAACAAGGTCCCCCTGCCAGGTGTTCATCTAGTTATTGCTCAAGCAATCGTCTATAATAATGACCTATGGCGGAAATAGACCATGGTCATCTAGTTACTGCTCAAACAATCATCTATAATGACAACCCGTAGTGGAAATAAACTATGTTTCAAGATGAAAATAGGAAATATAAGTCCCTAATAGGGCGGACAATATGTTGTGTGGATAAAAAGAGAAGGTGCAGGCAAACACAAGGTAAGAGGGTAAAACATATGACCTAGTTGCAAAATAGTTGCCTAGACACTGACTTTGGTAGCATACAAGCACACATGGAGACAATATTTAAGTAGTGTTGTTTTACATTTGCTATGTCCCACTTTTTTCTTTCCATTCTCAAATCGTTTATCCTTCTCCTTCCATCACACAGAGAGGAGCTAGGAGAGGAGTTGTGTCAACACGAAAGTCTACAATGTCGGAGGGAGCTAGGTCACCTCCCGTTCTCTATGACTCTATAAAAATGAGGCACAATCTCCATCTACGGGGAGGAATCGTCACGTTGAGCATGTGGAGGTCCCATTGGGAATGATGGTGAGACCATACAATTGTACTACATCCTGCCTTTATCCCTTATCTCTCGAGTACAACTTGATTCGTTTCCAGTTTATTTCCTTTAGTTTGAGTTGGAAATCTCTAAAACCAAGATCAAAATTCCTGATCTAACCTAAAAACATCAAATCAGACCTATAAAACATTTCAGATCTGGACGAGAATCAAAGCGAATTCCTCAGACCCAAATAGAAATAGTTGAAAATATATCATATTAGATTGAATCAAGTACAAGTATATGCAAACCACGCCTAAATCTATCAATTCTAGACAGAAATTTTCAAAAGCGAAAGGAAGGGTGCTTTTTTAATGGCGAATTTGCAACTCCTTGCTGTATGACATCAACATCAAAGGTCTAATTTGGGCAGAACAGTTTAGGAATTTTTGTTGTTTGGGAAATTTTCGATAGGAAACAACCGGGTTTGCTCTGAAGTATGAAGTGGGCTGGCCATATCTGGCCCGCATTCAACTGGGCATTTATTCAGCCCATATTTACGGTCTTTAGGGCCCACCCTATCTCTTCCTCCTCTTCTTCTTCTTCTTCTTCTTCTTCTTCTTCTTCTTCTTCTTCTTCTTCTTCTTCTTCTTCTTCTTCTTCTTCTTCTTCTTCTTCTTCTTCTTCTTCTTCTTCTTCTTCTTCTTCTTCTTCTTCTTCTTCTTCTTCTTCTTCTTCTTCTTCTTCTTCTTCTTCTTCTTCTTCTTCTTCTTCTTCTTCTTCTTCTTCTTCTTCTTCTTCTTCTTCTTCTTCTTCTTCTTCTTCTTCTTCTTCTTCTTCTTCTTCTTCTTCTTCTTCTTCTTCTTCTTCTTCTTCTTCTTCTTCTTCTTCTTCTTCTTCTTCTTCTTCTTCTTCTTCTTCTTCTTCTTCTTCTTCTTCTTCTTCTTCTTCTTCTTCTTCTTCTTCTTCTTCTTCTTCTTCTTCTT